>OX376357.1:2500-4802500 GCA_947369235.1 Udea olivalis
CTAACCTAACCTAACTAACCTAACCTAACCTAACCTAACCTAACCTAACCTAACCTAACCTAACCTAACCTAACCTAACCTAACCTAACCTAACCTAACCTAACCTAACCTAACCTAACCTAACCTAACCTAACCTAACCTAACCTAACCTAACCTAACCTAACCTAACCTAACCTAACCTAACCTAACCTAACCTAACCTAACCTAACCTAACCTAACCTAACCTAACCTAACCTAACCTAACCTAACCTAACCTAACCTAACCTAACCTAACCTAACCTAACCTAACCTAACCTAACCTAACCTAACCTAACCTAACCTAACCTAACCTAACCTAACCTAACCTAACCTAACCTAACCTAACCTAACCTAACCTAACCTAACCTAACCTAACCTAACCTAACCTAACCTAACCTAACCTAACCTAACCTAACCTAACCTAACCTAACCTAACCTAACCTAACCTAACCTAACCTAACCTAACCTAACCTAACCTAACCTAACCTAACCTAACCTAACCTAACCTAACCTAACCTAACCTAACCTAACCTAACCTAACCTAACCTAACCTAACCTAACCTAACCTAACCTAACCTAACCTAACCTAACCTAACCTAACCTAACCTAACCTAACCTAACCTAACCTAACCTAACCTACCTAACCTAACCTAACCTAACCTAACCTAACCTAACCTAACCTAACCTAACCTAACCTAACCTAACCTAACCTAACCTAACCTAACCTAACCTAACCTAACCTAACCTAACCTAACCTAACCTAACCTAACCTAACCTAACCTAACCTAACCTAACCTAACCTAACCTAACCTAACCTAACCTAACCTAACCTAACCTAACCTAACCTAACCTAACCTAACCTAACCTAACCTAACCTAACCTAACCTAACCTAACCTAACCTAACCTAACCTAACCTAACCTAACCTAACCTAACCTAACCTAACCTAACCTAACCTAACCTAACCTAACCTAACCTAACCTAACCTAACCTAACCTAACCTAACCTAACCTAACCTAACCTAACCTAACCTAACCTAACCTAACCTAACCTAACCTAACCTAACCTAACCTAACCTAACCTAACCTAACCTAACCTAACCTAACCTAACCTAACCTAACCTAACCTAACCTAACCTAACCTAACCTAACCTAACCTAACCTAACCTAACCTAACCTAACCTAACCTAACCTAACCTAACCTAACCTAACCTAACCTAACCTAACCTAACCTAACCTAACCTAACCTAACCTAACCTAACCTAACCTAACCTAACCTAACCTAACCTAACCTAACCTAACCTAACCTAACCTAACCTAACCTAACCTAACCTAACCTAACCTAACCTAACCTAACCTAACCTAACCTAACCTAACCTAACCTAACCTAACCTAACCTAACCTAACCTAACCTAACCTAACCTAACCTAACCTAACCTAACCTAACCTAACCTAACCTAACCTAACCTAACCTAACCTAACCTAACCTAACCTAACCTAACCTAACCTAACCTAACCTAACCTAACCTAACCTAACCTAACCTAACCTAACCTAACCTAACCTAACCTAACCTAACCTAACCTAACCTAACCTAACCTAACCTAACCTAACCTAACCTAACCTAACCTAACCTAACCTAACCTAACCTAACCTAACCTAACCTAACCTAACCTAACCTAACCTAACCTAACCTAACCTAACCTAACCTAACCTAACCTAACCTAACCTAACCTAACCTAACCTAACCTAACCTAACCTAACCTAACCTAACCTAACCTAACCTAACCTAACCTAACCTAACCTAACCTAACCTAACCTAACCTAACCTAACCTAACCTAACCTAACCTAACCTAACCTAACCTAACCTAACCTAACCTAACCTAACCTAACCTAACCTAACCTAACCTAACCTAACCTAACCTAACCTAACCTAACCTAACCTAACCTAACCTAACCTAACCTAACCTAACCTAACCTAACCTAACCTAACCTAACCTAACCTAACCTAACCTAACCTAACCTAACCTAACCTAACCTAACCTAACCTAACCTAACCTAACCTAACCTAACCTAACCTAACCTAACCTAACCTAACCTAACCTAACCTAACCTAACCTAACCTAACCTAACCTAACCTAACCTAACCTAACCTAACCTAACCTAACCTAACCTAACCTAACCTAACCTAACCTAACCTAACCTAACCTAACCTAACCTAACCTAACCTAACCTAACCTAACCTAACCTAACCTAACCTAACCTAACCTAACCTAACCTAACCTAACCTAACCTAACCTAACCTAACCTAACCTAACCTAACCTAACCTAACCTAACCTAACCTAACCTAACCTAACCTAACCTAACCTAACCTAACCTAACCTAACCTAACCTAACCTAACCTAACCTAACCTAACCTAACCTAACCTAACCTAACCTAACCTAACCTAACCTAACCTAACCTAACCTAACCTAACCTAACCTAACCTAACCTAACCTAACCTAACCTAACCTAACCTAACCTAACCTAACCTAACCTAACCTAACCTAACCTAACCTAACCTAACCTAACCTAACCTAACCTAACCTAACCTAACCTAACCTAACCTAACCTAACCTAACCTAACCTAACCTAACCTAACCTAACCTAACCTAACCTAACCTAACCTAACCTAACCTAACCTAACCTAACCTAACCTAACCTAACCTAACCTAACCTAACCTAACCTAACCTAACCTAACCTAACCTAACCTAACCTAACCTAACCTAACCTAACCTAACCTAACCTAACCTAACCTAACCTAACCTAACCTAACCTAACCTAACCTAACCTAACCTAACCTAACCTAACCTAACCTAACCTAACCTAACCTAACCTAACCTAACCTAACCTAACCTAACCTAACCTAACCTAACCTAACCTAACCTAACCTAACCTAACCTAACCTAACCTAACCTAACCTAACCTAACCTAACCTAACCTAACCTAACCTAACCTAACCTAACCTAACCTAACCTAACCTAACCTAACCTAACCTAACCTAACCTAACCTAACCTAACCTAACCTAACCTAACCTAACCTAACCTAACCTAACCTAACCTAACCTAACCTAACCTAACCTAACCTAACCTAACCTAACCTAACCTAACCTAACCTAACCTAACCTAACCTAACCTAACCTAACCTAACCTAACCTAACCTAACCTAACCTAACCTAACCTAACCTAACCTAACCTAACCTAACCTAACCTAACCTAACCTAACCTAACCTAACCTAACCTAACCTAACCTAACCTAACCTAACCTAACCTAACCTAACCTAACCTAACCTAACCTAACCTAACCTAACCTAACCTAACCTAACCTAACCTAACCTAACCTAACCTAACCTAACCTAACCTAACCTAACCTAACCTAACCTAACCTAACCTAACCTAACCTAACCTAACCTAACCTAACCTAACCTAACCTAACCTAACCTAACCTAACCTAACCTAACCTAACCTAACCTAACCTAACCTAACCTAACCTAACCTAACCTAACCTAACCTAACCTAACCTAACCTAACCTAACCTAACCTAACCTAACCTAACCTAACCTAACCTAACCTAACCTAACCTAACCTAACCTAACCTAACCTAACCTAACCTAACCTAACCTAACCTAACCTAACCTAACCTAACCTAACCTAACCTAACCTAACCTAACCTAACCTAACCTAACCTAACCTAACCTAACCTAACCTAACCTAACCTAACCTAACCTAACCTAACCTAACCTAACCTAACCTAACCTAACCTAACCTAACCTAACCTAACCTAACCTAACCTAACCTAACCTAACCTAACCTAACCTAACCTAACCTAACCTAACCTAACCTAACCTAACCTAACCTAACCTAACCTAACCTAACCTAACCTAACCTAACCTAACCTAACCTAACCTAACCTAACCTAACCTAACCTAACCTAACCTAACCTAACCTAACCTAACCTAACCTAACCTAACCTAACCTAACCTAACCTAACCTAACCTAACCTAACCTAACCTAACCTAACCTAACCTAACCTAACCTAACCTAACCTAACCTAACCTAACCTAACCTAACCTAACCTAACCTAACCTAACCTAACCTAACCTAACCTAACCTAACCTAACCTAACCTAACCTAACCTAACCTAACCTAACCTAACCTAACCTAACCTAACCTAACCTAACCTAACCTAACCTAACCTAACCTAACCTAACCTAACCTAACCTAACCTAACCTAACCTAACCTAACCTAACCTAACCTAACCTAACCTAACCTAACCTAACCTAACCTAACCTAACCTAACCTAACCTAACCTAACCTAACCTAACCTAACCTAACCTAACCTAACCTAACCTAACCTAACCTAACCTAACCTAACCTAACCTAACCTAACCTAACCTAACCTAACCTAACCTAACCTAACCTAACCTAACCTAACCTAACCTAACCTAACCTAACCTAACCTAACCTAACCTAACCTAACCTAACCTAACCTAACCTAACCTAACCTAACCTAACCTAACCTAACCTAACCTAACCTAACCTAACCTAACCTAACCTAACCTAACCTAACCTAACCTAACCTAACCTAACCTAACCTAACCTAACCTAACCTAACCTAACCTAACCTAACCTAACCTAACCTAACCTAACCTAACCTAACCTAACCTAACCTAACCTAACCTAACCTAACCTAACCTAACCTAACCTAACCTAACCTAACCTAACCTAACCTAACCTAACCTAACCTAACCTAACCTAACCTAACCTAACCTAACCTAACCTAACCTAACCTAACCTAACCTAACCTAACCTAACCTAACCTAACCTAACCTAACCTAACCTAACCTAACCTAACCTAACCTAACCTAACCTAACCTAACCTAACCTAACCTAACCTAACCTAACCTAACCTAACCTAACCTAACCTAACCTAACCTAACCTAACCTAACCTAACCTAACCTAACCTAACCTAACCTAACCTAACCTAACCTAACCTAACCTAACCTAACCTAACCTAACCTAACCTAACCTAACCTAACCTAACCTAACCTAACCTAACCTAACCTAACCTAACCTAACCTAACCTAACCTAACCTAACCTAACCTAACCTAACCTAACCTAACCTAACCTAACCTAACCTAACCTAACCTAACCTAACCTAACCTAACCTAACCTAACCTAACCTAACCTAACCTAACCTAACCTAACCTAACCTAACCTAACCTAACCTAACCTAACCTAACCTAACCTAACCTAACCTAACCTAACCTAACCTAACCTAACCTAACCTAACCTAACCTAACCTAACCTAACCTAACCTAACCTAACCTAACCTAACCTAACCTAACCTAACCTAACCTAACCTAACCTAACCTAACCTAACCTAACCTAACCTAACCTAACCTAACCTAACCTAACCTAACCTAACCTAACCTAACCTAACCTAACCTAACCTAACCTAACCTAACCTAACCTAACCTAACCTAACCCATCTTAAAAACTGAACTTTTAGCTGAAATTCAGTCGTTCTTGCGCTTCTATAAGTTCCTAATCAGTAGTTTCAGCATTGTTACAGCGAAAGAAGCCAACTTAAATCGTATTTACTCCATTTTTTGGCCTTTTTTCATCTTTTCATATAATTTACATAGACGCTCCATACTGTTCCATACTAAAACTTAAATTTTTCAAATTTTTCTTCGAATCTCAATATTTTTTGATTCAATATCATTCGCTGGGACCGTGTAAGCACATCGCCGTTGTTTTTGGCGCGCTGCTGCCCATATTGAATTAATTATAGATTTTCGAAACATCAAATTTTCATATAGAAATTCGAAAAAATTCAAAATCTTCCTAATTTGACCCAATTTGCAAATTGTTTTGATTCAGTATAACTCGCTCGGACTAAATAGACACGCCGCCGCTGTTTTCAGCGCGCTCCGATAAATACTGAATTAATTATTAAATTTAAACACATAAAAATATCATCTAAATACAGTTTTTCAGCTATTTTCCAAATTTTTTCTATAGAACACCCCGTCGCTCTCTTCGGCAATCTTGTGCGCGCCGACGAGACCTACCCGTAGACACCCACTTTTCTACCCTCTGACGTCATCGGGGCGAAAAATCGCCCGCCCGCCCCCCCTTATCTCACTTACCACTAAGACTTTTTGGGTCGACGAGAGCATTTTATTTTCGAAATATTTTATTTTTGGATTTATCCGTTTCTTGGGCTCACAGGAAATTTTACCGGTTTTTATAACAACAGCTTCCAGTTCAGTTTTTATTTTCGGACTTTAAAAAACCCTTGTTACTAAAATCTTATACTCTAAGCATCAAATTTCCGTGGTAAAAATTAACTTAAAAAATTCATTAAAAATTCATAGTCAAAATTTCATAAACTTTTATTCAACTTAAAATTACTTCACCCCAACCCCCCTCTGCCCTTATTTTCAACCCTTGAAATTTTAACCCCCTACTCCCCCGAAATTTCCAAAACGTCTTAAAAAATCAATTGCTCACAAAACAAACTACTTAAAAATCCTGTATAAATATAGTACCACAAATTGTTATATAATACCCTATTAATTGCCATTAATTCTAGAAATATCCCATCAAAACTCATAAAAAATCTGTATAATCCTCTAAAATCCCAATTGTGTCTTAAAAACCTTACTCCTGTGCACTATTAACGGCAAAATGGCGGCCGCAAAAGAGCGAAGTCCATCACCGATCCAAATACGCCTTCGGCAGGAAAAGTGTGTTGACGTCCCGTCGCTCATTGAGGTCGTCCTGCACTTAAGCGGACAGATCAAGAAGGCCATAAAGGCCGGCAAATCTGTTACAAAAAGCCACAAGGAATTAATCACCGACGCTGCGACCGAAATTGACCAATGCATGGACCTGTTACCGACACTATACCATCCCGACCAATTCAATGAAGGGTGTATAAGGCAGTTGAATTTCAAGCTGGACAATAGCGTAGACGCAATGTTCAGCATCCAAAATGAGACGGCGATGGAGGTCCGACGAGAGGTCTCACAAAAAGTTGATGATCTGATTAAGCAGAATGAGCGCCTCGAGGACCTCGTACGCCTCTCGAGCAACATGCTGGCTGCCGCCCTTAAGGAACCCCCTATGGCGCACTCATCCATGACAGAACCCCAAATTGTTCCCCATCTTGAACCCCCAAAAGCACCTTCGTACGCCAGTGTCACGGCCAAACCCCTCCCACCAACTCCCGAAACGAACCCCGCCATAATTGTAAGTGCCTTCGACTGCACCCTCAAACCCCCGGATGTGGTATCCCTTTGGAAAAAGGAGATATCCTTCCGGAAACACAAGTATGCGCCAGTTAAAATTCTGCCGATTCCTAACGCCAAGCTGAGGGTCGAATTCGAGCGCAAGGAGCAGTGCGAAGAAACCATAGCCCGTCACAACGAAAGTCCTAATTTCGCCGCCGAACGTGCGAAGCGACGACCACCGCTCCTAATCCTCAAGGGAATCTCCAAGGACGTCACCCGTGAGGAATTAGCGGAGGTCCTCGTGACCCAAAATGACGTTGAGCTGACCCGTATCTGCTTCTTGACCTCGAACAGAAACCCGGTACTGTACAACGCGGTTGTAGAGGTGACCCCCGAGATGCGTAAAACCATCCTCGCTCTCGGGAAGCTCAACGTGGACCACAGTAGGGTCCACGTTGAAGACTTCAGCCGCTTTGTGCAGTGCCATCAGTGCCTCCAATTCGGCCACACGAAGGCCAAATGCAAAACGGACAAAAAGCCCTGTGCCCATTGCGCGAGTGTGGGACACCAGTTGTCAGAGTGTCCAAACAAAGACGACAAATCCAAGCTCAAGTGCTACAATTGTTCCGCACACCACCTCCGCATGGGCACCAAAGGAGAAGTCTCCCATAATGCATCCAACGCCCGAGAGTGCCCTCGAATTAAGTCCATGATTCTCCGGCTCCAGAACCAAACAGACTACGGAAACTAATACTTCTCATAATGAGAAGTAAAACAGTCTCCGAAAATACCTGTACTAAGTACATATTCCTAAAACCGTACATACTTATAGTCAATTCTTTTTAATATTTTAAAACTTAAAGTAGCTTTCTAAAAATAATCTAAATTCAAACTCAAAGTGTTTTAACTAACGTAACTTTTATAAACTACAGACTATCATTTTCAAATTATGAAATTTAACTCAAAGTTTTCTATTCTTACCAATGTGACTTTCATCAGATATACTATTCCCTCAATTTACACCAAAATTACCCTATACTCTTAAAAAACTCCCTTTTCTCCCAAACCATTTTAAAAAACCTCAGAAACCCTATCATCTACCACCACTGAAAAATTAATTAAAGTCCACAACACAACATTTTGGTATCAATGTAATATTTCTAAATTTTCCGCTTCCAAATTGTTCCTAAAAATAAATCTACAGTAAATCTCAAACATATGTTTTTAAACCCAACAATATCAAAAATTTCAAGAGCAATCACTCTCTCCAAAATCTTATAGGATTTTTAGTCTCCTTCTTTTCAACTCAACTTCTCTGACCACAACTAGTAGCCCAAACACCCAGCTATTACAAAAGCTTTAAAAGTGGACCTTCAAGTCCACCTCAAAATCTGGCAGGAACTTAAATAGTTTCAAAATTCTCCGTCTCACAATTGTTCCCAAAAATAAATAAACTGCAAATTTAATACTTAAGTATGTTAAACCCGAAAATGTTACAAGATATTCTTTGTTCTCCTCAAACCTCTGACTACAACCAGTAGCCCAAACACCCAGCTACTACAAAACTTTTAAAAGTGGATCCTCAATCCACCTCAAAACTTTGGCAGTAAATTGAAATAGATTCAAAATTCCCGGTCCCAAATGTCCCTGAAAATAATCACCATAATATTCCCCGAAAAATTTCCCAAATCCAAAACCTTAACCCCAAAAACCCCCCTGTCGTTTTGTCTCTGGTCTCCCATGCCAGAGAAATCGCCAATTTTGTTTTGTCTCGGGTCACCCACGCCTGAGAAATACCATCTGCCTTTAAAAACCCCACGTTACGGAAAATGTTTGCACATGAAAAAGCCTTAAGCCTCAATTCAATTATTTAAAAAAAAAAAAAAAAAAAAAAAAAAAAAAAACCTAACCTAACCTAACCTAACCTAACCTAACCTAACCTAACCTAACCTAACCTAACCTAACCTAACCTAACCTAACCTAACCTAACCTAACCTAACCTAACCTAACCTAACCTAACCTAACCTAACCTAACCTAACCTAACCTAACCTAACCTAACCTAACCTAACCTAACCTAACCTAACCTAACCTAACCTAACCTAACCTAACCTAACCTAACCTAACCTAACCTAACCTAACCTAACCTAACCTAACCTAACCTAACCTAACCTAACCTAACCTAACCTAACCTAACCTAACCTAACCTAACCTAACCTAACCTAACCTAACCTAACCTAACCTAACCTAACCTAACCTAACCTAACCTAACCTAACCTAACCTAACCTAACCTAACCTTTTTTTTTTTTTTTTTTTTTTTGACGGGGAAAAAATGCGTTACGCACTATCCCACTGCCGGGGGAGGCAGTGGGGGAGTGTGGGACTCTCCGTCACAGAAGGTGACGGCCTACCCACTAAAAGAACCCCGGTGTATCTCCGCTTTGCTCTGGCGGGACGATGTGGGATTCCCTAAGGATCTCGGCCACATCGCCCCAAGCGGTTGGCCCAGCCACTGCCAGGCCTCCTCACGCTAAAGGGGGGTATCCTGATACACGACAGATACCCCCCAGACGGTGACATCGTGCAATGCGAATGAGACCCCCCCCGGTCTCACTCACTGATGTCATTAGGGAACAGAGAGGTGACTCGCCTCTGAGCTCCCTGCCGTCTACGTCGGAGAGGTGCCGCCAGAGGATCTTCCTCCCGGGCCCTCTCCGCGGTCTCCTTCTGGGACATGACGTCCTCACAGAAGGAGACCATCGCCTCCCATGACCTTACGTTGCCAAGCATAGAGCGAACTATGCTTGGCAACGAGAGGTCGCCTCCGACTGCCGCAACAAGCGCGCGGCGCTGTGACGCCCACGCCGGGCATACTGCGAGGGTGTGCTGTGCGTCATCCTCCACCTCTCCGCACTCGTGGCACTCGGGGGTTGGCTCCCTTCTGGCTATTGAATACAAGTACTTTCCAAAGCATCCATGCCCGGAAAGCACCTGTACCAGCCGAAAGGTTAGAGAACCGAACCCCCTTTTACACCACCGCCTGAGAACTGGCCTGATTGCACTTATTGTGCGGACGCCGTAGGTAGCGTCGGCCAGATCCTCCTTCCACTGCTGCAGGACGGCTTCGTTGGCGACTCTGCGTATGCGCTCGACATCCTCGAAAGAGGGGCGTTCGCCCCTGGCTCTTGCCGCTGCACGGTGCTGGTACACCGCGGCAAGAACCTCAGCCTCAAGTTCCCACGGGGGCATACTTGTTAAGACACAGGCAGCCCCCATGGAAACGGTACGGTACGCCCTCGCGGCCCTTATCGTTACCGTTCGTTGCGGCTTTCGCAGTAGCCGCTTATTTACACGAGACAGGGCATCTGCCCATATAGGCGCCCCATACAGCGCCATTGCCCTAATAATCCCTGCATATAGGCGCCGGCATGTAGTGTCGGGGCCGCCTTGATTCGGCAACAAGCGGCCCAGTGCGCCCGCGGCATTGACGAGCCTGGGCGCGAGCTTACGAAAATGCTCAGCGAAGCTCCAGCGCCCGTCAATCAGGAGGCCCAAATATTTCATTTGGGCCCCCACCCGCACTTCTACATCCCCGAGGCGGATTTTCACCCCTGGGGGGGGTCCCCTCCGAGGCCCGTGAAACAGGAGGGCCTCTGTTTTTTGGAGGGCGACCTTGAGGCCCAGTTCCTCCATTCGGCCGACTACGAGGCTTGTTGCCACTTCGGCCAGTCTCGCCGCCTCCGCGTAGGTATCCCCTTGGGCTATGACCAGGGTGTCGTCTGCGTAACAAAGGACACGCACCCGCGGTGGGAGCGTGCCCCGCAGAACCCAGTCATAGCCCACGTTCCAGAGTAAGGGGCCCAGAACGGACCCCTGGGGAACCCCACACGACATACGCCGCCGGACAATGTCCCCACTTGGGCCAACGTACAGTACCTCACGGCCCGTGAGGTAGCTGTTCAATAGGCGCTGCAGATAAGCAGGCACATTAAAATACTTTAGCGCCTCCCGTATGGTGCCATAGGGCAGGCTATTGAACGCATTGGCGATGTCAAGAGACACCGCCAACGAACGCTCACCGCGGCTTGATGCCTCCGTCGTGATGGACTTCAGGGCCTGCAGAGCGTCAATAGTTGAGCGCTCTGCCCTGAAGCCATATTGGTTCCCGGACAGGTCGGGACCTACCCCCGTCAGGTGCTTAATAAGCCGCGAGGCTATAACACGCTCAAAGAGCTTTGCGGCCTCGTCGAGCAACACAATGGGTCTGTAGGCTCCCGACGTGTCCGGCGACCGACCCTCTTTCTGGAGGAGGCACAGTCTGCCCTCCTTCCAAATTTTAGGAAACTGCCCGCGCGTGATAGATGCGTCGAGCAGTTCCTTAAGCTGCCGGTCCATACCGCCCAAAGCTAGAGCCAGGCCGAGCACTTTGCCATGGACACCGTCTGGACCTGGCGCCTAACCTAACCTAACCTAACCTAACCTAACCTAACCTAACCTAACCTAACCTAACCTAACCTAACCTAACCTAACCTAACCTAACCTAACCTAACCTAACCTAACCTAACCTAACCTAACCTAACCTAACCTAACCTAACCTAACCTAACCTAACCTAACCTAACCTAACCTAACCTAACCTAACCTAACCTAACCTAACCTAACCTAACCTAACCTAACCTAACCTAACCTAACCTAACCTAACCTAACCTAACCTAACCTAACCTAACCTAACCTAACCTAACCTAACCTAACCTAACCTAACCTAACCTAACCTAACCTAACCTAACCTAACCTAACCTAACCTAACCTAACCTAACCTAACCTAACCTAACCTAACCTAACCTAACCTAACCTAACCTAACCTAACCTAACCTAACCTAACCTAACCTAACCTAACCTAACCTAACCTAACCTAACCTAACCTAACCTAACCTAACTCATCTTAAAAACTGAACTTTTAGCTGAAATTCAGTCGTTCTTGCGCTTCTATAAGTTTCTAATCAGTAGTTTCAGCATTGTTACAGCGAAAGAAGCGAACTAAAATCGTATTTACTCCATTTTTTGGCCTTTTTACACTTTTTCATATTTCTTACATAGACACTCCATACTGTTCCATACTAAAATTTAAATTTTTCAAATTTTTCTTCGAATCTCAATATTTTTTGATTCAATATCATTCGCTGGGACCGTGTAAGCACATCGCCGTTGTTTTTGGCGCGCTGCTGCCCATATTGAATTAATTATAGATTTTCGAAACATCAAATTTTCATATAGAAATTAGAAAAAATTCAAAATCTTCCAAATTTGACCCATTTTGCAAATTGTTTTGATTCAGTATAACTCGCTCGGACTAAACAGACACGCCGCCGCTGTTTTCAGCGCGCTCCGATAAATACTGAATTAATTATTAAATTTAAACACATAGAAATATCATCTAAATACAGTTTTTCAGCTATTTTCCAAATTTTTTCTATAGAACACCCCGTCGCTCTCTTCGGCAATCTTGTGCGCGCCGACGAGACCTACCCGTAGACACCCACTTTTCTACCCTCTGACGTCATCGGGGCGAAAAATCGCCCGCCCGCCCGCCCTCCCTTATCTCACTTACCACTAAGACTTTTTGGGTCGACGAGAGCATTTTATTTTCGAAATATTTTATTTTTGGTTTTATCCGTTTCTTGGGCTCACAGGAAATTTTACCGGTTTTCATAACAACAGCTTTCAGTTCAGTTTTTATTTTCGGACTTTAAAAAACCCTTGTTACTAAAATCTTATACTCTAAACATTAAAATTCCGTAGGAAAAATTAACTTAAAAAATTCATAAAAAATTCATTATCAAAATTTCATAAATTTTTATTAAACTCAAAATTACTTCACCCCAACTCCCTTCTACCCGCATTGAGTGATTCCAAAATATCAACCCCCCACCCCCCCGAAATTTCCAAAACGTCTTAAAAAATCAATTGTTCACAAAACAACTACACAAAAATCCCTTATAAATACAATACCACTAATTGCCACATAATATTCTATTAATTGCCACTAATTCTAAAAATATCCTATCAAAACTCATAAAAACCTGTATAATCCCTTAAAATCCCAATTGTTTCTTAAAAAACCTACTTCTGTGCACTATTAAAGGCAAAATGGCGGCCGCAAAAGAGCGAAGTCCATCACCGATCCAGATACGCCTTCGGCAGGAAAAGTGTGTTGACGTCCCGTCGCTCATTGAGGTCGTCCTGCACTTAAGCGGACAGATCAAGAAGGCCATAAAGGCCGGCAAATCAGTAACAAAGAGCCACAAAGAATTAATTACCGACGCTGCGACCGAAATTGACCACTGCATGGACATGTTACCGACGCTATACCATCCCGACCAATTTAATGAAGGGTGTATAAGGCAGCTAAATTTTAAGCTTGACAATAGCGTGGACGCGATGTTCAGCATCCAAAACGAGACGGCGATGGAGGTCCGCCGAGAGGTCTCACAAAAAGTTGATGACCTTATTAAGCAGAATGAGCGCCTCGAGGACCTCGTACGCCTCTCGAGCAACATGCTGGCCGCCGCCCTTAAGGAACCCCCTATGGCGCACTCATCTATGACAGAGCCCCAAATTGTCCCCCATCTTGAACCCCCAAAAGCACCTTCATACGCCAGTGTCACAGCCAAACCCCTCCCACCAACTCCCGAAACGAACCCCGCCATAATAGTAAGCGCCTTCGACTGCACCCTCAAACCCCCGGATGTGGTATCCCTTTGGAAAAAGGAGATATCCTTCCGGAAACACAAATACGCGCCAGTAAAAATTCTGCCGATTCCTAACGCCAAGCTGAGGGTCGAATTCGAGCGCAAGGAGCAGTGCGAAGAAACTATAGCCCGTCACCACAAAAGTCCTAATTTCGCCGCCGAACGTGCGAAGCGACGACCACCGCTCCTAATCCTCAAGGGAATCTCCAAGGACGTCACCCGTGAGGAATTAGCGGAGGTCCTCGTGACCCAAAATGACGTTGAGCTGACCCGTATCTGCTTCTTGACCTCGAACAGAAACCCGGTACTGTACAACGCGGTTGTAGAGGTGACCCCCGAGATGCGTAAAACCATCCTCGCTCTCGGGAAGCTCAACGTGGACCACAGTAGGGTCCACGTTGAAGACTTCAGCCGCTTTGTGCAGTGCCATCAGTGCCTCCAATTCGGCCACACGAAGGCCAAATGCAAAACGGACAAAAAGCCCTGTGCCCATTGCGCGAGTGTGGGACACCAGTTGTCAGAGTGTCCAAACAAAGACGACAAATCCAAGCTCAAGTGCTACAATTGTTCCGCACACCACCTCCGCATGGGCACCAAAGGAGAAGTCTCCCATAATGCATCCAACGCCCGAGAGTGCCCCCGAATTAAGTCCATGATTCTCCGGCTCCAGAACCAAACAGACTACGGAAACTAATACTTCTCATAATGAGAAGTAAAACAGTCTCCGAAAATACTCCTACTAAGTACATATTCTAAAAACTGTACATACTTATTGTCAATTCTTTCTAGTAATCTAAAACTTAAAGTAGCTTTTTAAAATAATAATTGTTTAAAACAGTATCAACTAATGTTTCCTTCTAAATTTATTAAAAGTTTGAATAACTTCACTGTGCCCGTAAAAACTTCAAATTACCACCTTTTAAAACATCAAAAACCTTAAAATCTTATAAACACCCGTAAGAAATTATCTCAAATAATCAAAATTCAAATTCAAAGTGTTTTTAGCTAACGTAATTCTCACAAACTTCAATTATCATTTTCAAAAAATGAAATTTAACTTAAAGTGTTGTAACTAATGTGACTCAACAGATATACTATTTCCCTAAAATTACTCCAAAATTACCCTAAAACTAGTTTCAAAAAACTCCCTTTTCTCCCAAAACCTAAAAAACCTCAGTAACCCCAAAATCTACCACCACTGAAAAACTTAATTAAAGTCCACAACACAAAATTTTGGCTTATCAATGAAATATTTCTAAATTTTCCGCTACCGAATTGTTCCTAAAAATAAATCTACAGTAAATCTCAAACATATGTTTTTAAACCCAACAATATCAAAAATTTCAAGAGCAATCACTCTCTCCAAAATCTTAAAGGATTTTAGTCTCCTTCTTTTCAACCCAACTCTCTGACTACAACTAGTAGCCCAAACACCCAGCTATTACAAAAGCTTTAAAAGTGGACTTTCAAGTCCACCTCAAAAATTTGGCAGTGAACTTAAATAGTTTCAAAATTCTCCGTCTACCAATTGTTCCCAAAAATAAATACACTGCAAATTTAATACCCAAGTATGTTAAACCCAAAATGTTACAAGATATTCTTCTTTTCTCCTCAAATCTCTGACTACAACCAGTAGCCCAAACACCCAGCTACTACAAAACTTTTAAAAGTGGATCCTCAATCCACCTCAAAAATTTGACAGTAAATTCAAATAGATTCAAAATTCCCGTTCCCAAATGTCCCTGAAAATAATCACCACAATAGTCCCCGAAAATTTCCCCGAATCCAAAACCTTAACCCCAAAAAACCCCCCTGTCGTTTTGTCTCTGGTCTACCATGCCAGAGAAATCGCCGATTTTGTTTTGTCTCGGGTCACCCATGCCTGAGAAATACCATCTGCCTTTTAATAACCCCACGTTACGGAAAATGTTTGCACATGAAAAAGCCTTAAGCCTCAAATAAAAAAAAAAAAAAAAAAAAAAAAAAAAAAAAAAAAAAAAAACCTAACCTAACCTAACCTAACCTAACCTAACCTAACCTAACCTAACCTAACCTAACCTAACCTAACCTAACCTAACCTAACCTAACCTAACCTAACCTAACCTAACCTAACCTAACCTAACCTAACCTAACCTAACCTAACCTAACCTAACCTAACCTAACCTAACCTAACCTAACCTAACCTAACCTAACCTAACCTAACCTAACCTAACCTAACCTAACCTAACCTAACCTAACCTAACCTAACCTAACCTAACCTAACCTAACCTAACCTAACCTAACCTAACCTAACCTAACCTAACCTAACCTAACCTAACCTAACCTAACCTAACCTAACCTAACCTAACCTAACCTAACCTAACCTAACCTAACCTAACCTAACCTAACCTAACCTAACCTAACCTAACCTAACCTAACCTAACCTAACCTAACCTAACCTAACCTAACCTAACCTAACCTAACCTAACCTAACCTAACCTAACCTAACCTAACCTAACCTAACCTAACCTAACCTAACCTAACCTAACCTAACCTAACCTAACCTAACCTAACCTAACCTAACCTAACCTAACCTAACCTAACCTAACCTAACCTAACCTAACCTAACCTAACCTAACCTAACCTAACCTAACCTAACCTAACCTAACCTAACCTAACCTAACCTAACCTAACCTAACCTAACCTAACCTAACCTAACCTAACCTAACCTAACCTAACCTAACCTAACCTAACCTAACCTAACCTAACCTAACCTAACCTAACCTAACCTAACCTAACCTAACCTAACCTAACCTAACCTAACCTAACCTAACCTAACCTAACCTAACCTAACCTAACCTAACCTAACCTAACCTAACCTAACCTAACCTAACCTAACCTAACCTAACCTAACCTAACCTAACCTAACCTAACCTAACCTAACCTAACCTAACCTAACCTAACCTAACCTAACCTAACCTAACCTAACCTAACCTAACCTAACCTAACCTAACCTAACCTAACCTAACCTAACCTAACCTAACCTAACCTAACCTAACCTAACCTAACCTAACCTAACCTAACCTAACCTAACCTAACCTAACCTAACCTAACCTAACCTAACCTAACCTAACCTAACCTAACCTAACCTAACCTAACCTAACCTAACCTAACCTAACCTAACCTAACCAGTCTGGCGCCGCCCGCCGCCGCGAACGCAACGTTTCGAAGTGTCTCCGCGCACGAAAATTCCGATAAATAGGTTTTTTCGCCCGATTTGCCTGAAAATTGGCAGAAACACGTGTATAGCCAATATCCAAGTGCGGGAAGTGAAAGAAGTGAAATCGTGTGAAAGTTGAGTGCTTTTCTTCCAAAAAACGGATTTTCACCACGTGTTGGAAAAAAAATTTGGAAGAAAAAGGGAAACGCTGCAGCAACGCGATCGAGACCCCACCAATCTTTCAACGGGCATCGAAGAGCATCACCGAGGAGCGTCTGCAGGGAAAGTCTCAGATTTTTCCCGTCGCGCCCTGGGGAGTTATCCCAAGAAAACCAAAAACCACGTGCTGGCCATTTTCGGAACCACGAGACTCCCAGGAGCGACACTAACACCCGGTATTACGGCTGCCCAGAGGGCCCCGTCCACGAAAGCGCCGCTCCGATACCTCATCCCGTTCCGGAGAAACGTGAGTTTGCAGTCACTAAAAAAACTCCACCCCAAGCGGGCGCTCCTACGGGGGAATCTTCAGCGACGACCCTACCCGGAAAAAATCCGGATTCAAGCTCGACTCACTCCGGTCCTGCCGACACCCCTCCGCCCCGAATCGGATCGGGATTGCGGGAACTACGTGGAAGTAAACGGCGGCAAGGATCTCGGACCGACCGCACCAACAAATTTGTCCTTGGTACTGAGGGTACCATACAAACCGGAACCCTCTCGGTTCGGGTTCCCAACCTTCTCATCGCACCGCCGGGACCCTCCCAGGACAAATATTGTACTACAAGAAATTCGTCGGATCCCATCCAAAAATTTTAAACCCTTTTTGCGTTTCGTTTGTCAACTCCCTGAAAAGGAGAAAATTCCTGGAGGCGCAGGGGGCCACGGACGGAGTCGGCGTTGGCACCAGGAGACAGCTGAGCTATCCTCGCGGCGGCGGACACCCTTATTTTAAGTATTTTATTTGATCTGTATTTTTGGCGAATTTTTTGCTAAAACTTACCCTGAAACTCCATTACCGGATAAGTTTGCCAACCCCCTAGCTCCTAAACGGGGTGAGATATCGGAAAAATAATCAAAAATCGGTTCTCACTGGAGAAGCGAACCTTTGGTCAATCTACCCTTAGGTGACCAAAAAAACCACCCCCGGGAAGATTTTTTCAAAAAACCCTAAAAATTTCACCCTTAGGGAACCCCGGGGGTTACATACGAATAACTGCCCGTATCTCGGGAGCTGCCCCTACACTAAGAAATTTTTCCCGACATCGATATCTCGCTCCTAAGGGCTGAACAAACCGTTCAAAGCTGGCAAACTTGTCCCGGTCTTGCTCCCGGACCATTATCCCTGGAATCCACGGGACGAATTTTTTCCCCGTCGGGGGCTAGCTGGGCTGGCTTTTCCCCTACTCAACAAAATTTTCCCCGCAATTTTTGGACCTACCAATTTGGAGCTACAATCTTATAACGAAATTCAAAATTTACAACCCCCACGCAAAAAATAAGATTGTAAAGATAAGGGATTTTCAAAAAACCCCTTATATCTCGGAAACGGTGCGCCGTATCAAAATTTTGACAACATTTTCGACCCCCCCTCCCTTAAACCCACCCCCCCCGCTGCGCACCAAACGACCCCTCCCGGACCTATTCCCAAACTTTCAACCCCCTACCCCCAAGTATAGGAATCGACCAGCCTAAGCTGACCCCTGCCTAAAATTAGCAGAAATTTTCTAAATTTAATAACTCCGGAAGTACTGGCCCGATTGGAGCGCGGTTTTCGACTTCGTGCTGGGCTATTATAGAGCTACACCACTCAACTGTCGGAGCGACTCTACCATAGAGTCAAAATTTTGTTAAGCGTTTTTGATCGACTGTTGCACTCGGTTGCCGTGGGGGTCAGTGACCTCGACTGACCAGAGGCAGTCCAAAACTCTACATAGAGTTTTTTTTTTTTTTTTTTTTTTTCTAAAAAAAAAAAAGAAAAAAAAAAGAAAAAGAGGGGAGGAATTTTGGATTGCACCAGGATACACTGACTCCGACTGAGCATTGGCAACTAGGATCTTCACCAGATTACACTAACCTAATTATAGTTATTGATTATTAATCATTATTATTTAAATTTTTTGTTTTTTTTCTTTCTTTTATTTTTTCTTAATTAATTTATAATTGTTTTGTTTGCTGTCGCCAATTATGCAGATCAAATTTAATTGATAATATTTTAATTGATAATAACTTGCTATTGCTACATTTAATTGCTATTTTAATTATTTAAATCTATTTATTTTAATCACTATTGCACCATTTTTTAATAATAAATTGTTTACATTTTAAATATTGATAATTTTTTAATTGATAATATTTGCTATTGCTACATTTAGTAATTATTTAATTGCTATTGCACCATTTTTTTATAGTGAATTATTTACATTTAAAAAAAAAAAAAAAAAAAAGAAAGAAAGAATAATTCACTCATTATCTCAATTTCTAGGCAGGATTGGCTATTTGCTTTGTGCTTTTGGTAACTTTGTTTTATATTTTACATTTTCTAACTGTTCAAAATTTTTATATAAATTATTTTTGCTATTGCTACATTTTTAACCAACTAAATTATTGACATTCTAAATTTAATTCCTACTTTTAATACTATTTTATACAACACAATTCGGGGCTGTCCTGCATTGTGGTCCGTTGGTGGCACCCCTTGGGGCGCGCACCCCAAAACCCAACCTTGAGGATAGCCCAGTTGAGCCGGCTAACGGCCCGGGTAGTCCTTGCTCAGCACTCGCTAGTAGTGAAAACCGCAGTGCTCTGAGACTCCAGGAACGAGAGCTATAGACCAGCAAAACCCTGACTCCGAAACTTTGCTGGTCTGTAGCTCGCTTGCCTGTGGTCGTAGAGGAGTGGGACTACTTTGGGCTAGCGTAGGATTTGGCTGTGCTCCTGGGCAGCTGCCGGAAACCGGATTCGCGGACTTCCGTTTTCCGGAAAAAACTGGCACGGTGGTGAGGCGGGGCTCGGGGAGGTACCCCCGGCACTTGTTTTCCGCGCGCCCTGCGGTGCCTGTGGCCGGAGTTATACAAGTTTGAAGTTTTGGCAGCCATCTTGGCCGCCATCTTGAAAAACTTCAAAAAACCATAGCTCGGCCCGCGAGCGTCGCAGGTGGGCGTGCGGCAGATCAGGAGCTTTGCCGGGGCGAGCTCTTCAACCTCACACCGCAAAACTCTACATAGAGTGCTTAGTCAACGTTTTGGGCCATATCTCGGGAACGGACGACCGGATCCGGGCCGGACGACCTTCGGAGGGGTTCCCCCGACGGGCCGCGACGCTGACCTAAGGTTGGCTCTACATAGAGTCGTTTTTGATACTTGACATTTTTGTGATTTTGTTCTGGTCCGATACTCAACTTTATAATCTATTACTTTTTAAATTATTATTAATTATTAATTATTTATTCTAGGTTAAGTAACCCAACCGTTTTATAATTTACATTTTAATTGATTAAATTTTATCCAAATACATTTTTGCTATTGCTACATTTTAATTAATTAATTATTGACATTTCAAATTTTTAATTCTAGTTTAATAATTAATTGCTATTGCACCATTTTTGCATTTTAATCCATTGACAATTCAAATTTTATATTCTGCTTAATTTCTATTCCGTAACTACCAAATCCTCATTTTAAATCTAGTTAGTACTTTGTTGCATGTTTATTTTTACAATTTTAGTGTTTTAACATTTTATTAATATTTTTGGCTATTGCCCCATTGAATTATTAAAATCAATTTGTGTTTGGTTTATGTCTTTAACCCTTTAAGATTAAGTTTGATTTGTCTTAGGTATTCAGCCGCATTATATTATATTCTATTTAGGTAATTGTAGGCATTGTGCGGGTATCATGTCTCAGAGCTCTAAAACCAGCCGGGGCTCGGCGGGGTCAAAGACCGATCGACCGGGCAGAGGGTTGATCAGGCAGGCCCTCTCACAGGCGAAATCGGCCGCGGGTTCGGCGGGTGTCCGCTCATCTCGCCCGCCGTCTATTCCGGAGCGGGAAACGGGGCCGGAGGCGGAACCAGTAGTTGAAGAGTCTCAGGTAGCCTTGCCGGAGCCGGTACCGGAACCGATGGCGGGCCTGGCTTCGGACCTGGAGCCCTCCCGCCCTGATGACGCCGAGTCCTTCAGGGGCGATTACGCATTTTCCGATCTGGACTCGGAGGACAGCGCAGCTCCTGCGCGACGGCGGGAGAGCATCCTTCCCACCAGGTCGGGCGGACGGCATATTGGGGTGGCCATGGACCTGGCGACCCAAACGGCCAATGAGCTTATGCAGCTTGGCAAGGCGGCCCTGGAGAGGGCTACAAACATGAAAAAAGATTGTAAGATGGAGGCGCTGGAATCAATACAAGAACTTTATGAGATCGTGCTCAAGGTCTCGGATTCGCGTTCCCGACACCGAGTGTCGCTGGAGCAGGAGAGGGCGAGGGCGGCCCGGGAGGTGGTGCGCATCTCGCGAGCGCATGCAGCAGAGTTGTCAGCCCTGCGCACATCCCACGACGCCAAGCTCACCAAAATCCTAGAGCTGATTCAGACTAACCAGCGCAGTACGGATAGCGTTCAATCGTGGCTCAATTTCGAGCTTGATGGCCCGATTAAGGCGATTGGCGCTATCCAAAAAGAAGTCAAAAGACTATCTATTACCCCTCCAGTGGACCTGCGAGCGGCGGCGCCCGTGGCGGCCTCTCCCGCCGCCCCGCCTATGGACCTCGGCCCGGTAACGTCCCGGTAACACCTGCACCAGCCGGAAGGTGAGCGCGCCGAACCCCCTTCGACACCACCTACGGAGGACGGGCCTGATGGCGTCGATGGTACGTGTACCGTATCGCGACCCTTCAAGCTCGTCCTGCCACCGCCAAATTAGCTCATCTTGAGCTAACTCACGCACTCGCTCTACCTCCTCGGAGGCTGGGCGCTGTCCTCTGGACCTCGCTGCTGCACGGTATTCGTATACCGCAGCGAGGACCCCGGCCTCTAACTCCCACGGGGGCGTGCCGGCTAAAACGCACGCAGCCCCCGTGGATACCCGTGGATATGGTGCGGTATCCACGCACCGCCCTGGTCGCCACCACACGCTGCGCTTTCCGCAGCATGCGCTTGTTGGCGACGGTAAGGGCATCTGCCCACACCGGTGCGCCGTAGAGGGCGATGCTTCGCACAATGCCGGCGTAAAGTCGCCGGCATGTGGTGTCCGGGCCGCCTTGGTTGGGAAGAAGGCGGCCCAAAGCACTGGCGGCATTAATAAGGCGTGGGGCGAGCCTGCTAAAATGTTCGCCAAAACGCCACCGCCCGTCAAGTAGGAGGCCCAAGTACTTCATGTGGGCCCCCACCTTCACCTCTACGCCATTGAGGCGTATTTTTGCACCAGGGGGAGGTCCCTTCCGAGGCCCGTGGAAAAGAAGGGCCTCGGTTTTTTGCAGGGCGACCTTCAACCCCAGCGCCTCAATTCGCCCCACAACAAGGCTGGTGGCTACCTCTATTAGCCTTGCTGCCTCATTGTAGGTTCCTCCGCGGGCTACGACTAGGGTGTCGTCTGCATAGCACAGGACACGCGTCCGTGGAAGGAGCGTGCCCCGCAGAACCCAGTCGTAGCCCATATTCCATAATAGGGGTCCCAAAACGGACCCCTGAGGAACCCCACACGTCATTGCCCGACGTTGGATACTTCCGTCGGGGCCCACGTAGAGTACCTCACGGTTTGTGAGGTAACTCTTTATCAGGCGCCCTATATATGGAGGCACATTGAAAAATCGTAGCGCCTCCGCTATAGTGCCATAGGGCAAGCTATTAAAGGCATTGGCGATGTCCAGTGACACCGCCAATGACCTTTCTCCTCTCGCGGACGCCTCAAGCGTCTCGGCTTTCAGGGCCTGGAGAGCGTCGATGGTTGATCGCCCTACCCTGAATCCAAACTGATTACATGACAGATCAGGCCCAATGTCCGTCATGTGCTGGATGATCCGCGACGCAATGATGCGTTCAAAGAGTTTCGCGGATTCATCCAGCAGGACAATCGGGCGATAGGCCCCAGCAGTGTCAGGCGACCGCCCCTCCTTCTGTAAGAGACAGAGGCGGCCCTCCTTCCATATTTTGGGGAACTGCCCTCGTGCAATAGCAACGTTGAACAGTTCCCGCAGCTGCTCGTGCAGGTGCCGGAGCGCTATCCCCAAAACTTTTCCCGGGACCCCGTCGGGTCCAGGGGCCTTCTTTTTGAGCCTGAGGCTTGCGGCCGCCGTCCCCAGTTCCTCTTCAGTGACAGGCGGCGCAAGAGGCTCGGCTTCATTCGAAATCCCAGTGGGAGGAGCCATGGGTGGTGGGAAGTGTTCCTGACAGTCCGGAAACAACTCCTGCACCACCCTTTCCAGCAGTTCAGGCTGGAGGGTCTCAATGACTGGGGGCCCCTGATTGCGCAGCTTATTACGTGCTGCGCGATAGGGCCTGCCCCATGGGTCACGGTTTAGACCCTCCAGGAGCTCCTCCCGAGCCTGAGCCTTGGCTTGGCTTATGGCCAGCTGTAGCGCCTTTCTGTCAGAACAGTAGGTGGCATACAGCTGGCCCTCGACTACTGGGTCGCGGTTTGCACGACGCCGACTGCGGCCATACGCCCTTCTAGACCGTTGGCAGGTGCTCCGGAGGTCCGCGATTTCTTCGGACCACCAGTACACCTGCCGCCGAGGTGCTGCACCCTTCACCCTCGGCATGGATGCGTCGCACACCTCCGTAAGAGAGGCCCGAAATACACTGGCCGCCTCGTCGACCTCCAAGGAGATAGGGGCCGAGCACCAAGCCTGAACTATTGCGGCCTCTTCCGCTAGCTCCTTGTCGAGCCTAGTCAAGGCCCACCGCCGGAAGGAGGCCTGTCCCCGCCGCCGGGCCAGGGCCGCTGTGTCAGGTGAGGTGGAGATCTCAAATTGGATGTATTTGTGATCCGATAGAGTCTCCACCTCGCTGAGAACCCGCCAACACCGGACGCGACGTGCGATAGAAGGGGTGGCGAACGAAATGTCCACCACGGACCCCCCATTCCATCGCACGCACGTATGTTCTGTCCCCCGGTTCAGGAGAGACAATTCAGCATCGACCGCCCAGTTCTGGACGGTGCGGCCCCAGGAGTTGGTGGTGGCACTTCCCCACGAGGAGGACCAAGAATTAAGGTCCCCCATCAATATAACAGGGAGGGGTGCCATCCGCTGCAAGACATGCCCTAGCGTGTCTAGAAGCACCTCCAGACCAGCCAGAGTGCCATTGGGGGAGTAATAGACACCGATAATGGCGTATTCTCTCCCCCAAGTGGCGGCCACATAGCCCGACCCCCTCTCCTTGACAATAAGAGGGCGGGCAGCGCTTCCCGTCTTTGCTATAATAGCGATGGAGCCGTTTACATCCCCAGCCCAGTGTGGGTGAGGAGGCACAAAATAGGGCTCCGCCACCACCGCAACATCCACTTCCCACTGCGCCATTGCTTGAACGAGAAGGTCCTGGGCTCCAGCGCAGTGGTTGGTGTTCGTCTGTAGGAAATTGTAATGCCGGCTTACACTCATTCCGACATTACAATTTCCTGCGGCGCCGATGCGTGGCGCACTACCTCATTCGTGGCGGCCTGGGTCCTGGGGGCCATTGTTCCTCTTTTAGGGGAAGGAACACATTTCCTTCCCCCCATTGCGTGCCCTGACGGCCTTCCCTCATCGGCACAGATCGCACAACGAGGTGTCTCTGTGCACTTTTCGGCCTTGTGCCCCGATCGCCCGCACCGGAAGCATAAATCGCTCCGGTCCTTTTGCGAGGGGCATGTCTGGCGGGTGTGGCCCGTGCCCATGCACTTAAAACAGCGTAAGGGCAGGGTATCAAGGGCACGCACCTGGGCCGAGGTCCAGCCAATGAAGAGGCGTCCCGCTTCCACGACTGTTTTGGCCGCAGCCACCGGGCACTTAACGGTGATAGAGCCCGTACCACCAGGGCCGGAGCGGATCTCCCCAGCCCTAACAAGTTCCGCGGCACAGCCGCCCTTTGCCGCAACAGCGGTGACCACTTCCTCCTTAGTGATCGAGTCGTCAAGGCCCCGTACCAGGAGATCCACACACTTTGTGGGCCTTGCGACGGTGGCGACATCCTTTAAAACCTCACGGATTTTCTCCGCGAGGTTGTCAGCCTTATCCCCGCTTTGGGAACCAGGTAGCTCGAGCATTCTGGCTCCCGTGGCCGTGGTGCGAGTTTTTATTTTGGCAATGCCAAGCTCAGGCAGAGCTATGCTCTCCCTGGCCTGGTTCATTGCCATTGCGTATGTTACGCCCTTCTCAATTGCCTCCGGCTGTAATGTAATTATCACAGCCGAGGACTTTGGCGGTGTGAGTTTCACCGCTTTTTTCGTCTTCTTCTTCGCTACATTTTTGGGTGCAGCTGCCGACACGGAGGGTTGGGCAGCGGCGGGCGAGGAGGTCTTCCCCTTGTCTTTGCCTTTCCCTTTTTTCCTAGCCACCACATTCCATTGTCCCTCGCGGGTGACAGGGGCAGCAGGAGTCACTGCGGACGACGGGCCGGCAACAGCGAGGGGTGCTTGTTGCGGAACCACCCTCGCTTTACCCTTCCGCGTCCGTTTCGGCTTAGGAGCCGCAGTAGGCTGAGACTGGGCTGGTGCTGGTGTAGCTAAGGCCACTGCAGCCTTGGCTGCTTCCTCTCGCCTCTTGTCGGCGGCCAGTGGAGGACGCACGATTGGTGCTGGTGGGAGGCGCTCCTCAACCACCGCCAAGCGGGCGTTCACCATATCGCCGAAGGTTCGGCACATGGAGGCCTTCAAATCCTCCGCCATGTCTTTGACCATTTTGGACATCTCGGCCATCAGGTCATTGGCCGAGTTGCCCACCGGGACTTGGCAGGGAAGAGCTGGCCGCACCGGGGATTTGTCCCTCTGTGAGAAGTCGCGGCGCATGGCTTTCACTTCCTTCTCTAGGTCCTCCACTTGGCGTCGAAGTCTCCGGTTTTCGAGACTGAGCCGCCGTGTTTCATCTGAGATCGTCCGCTCCGCAATCGTCTCGACAATCTCGTGGTATTCCGTGGCGTGATTTTTTAGGTCACGCACGTACTCCCCCTTGAGATTGCCGGACTTTCGGGCAATGTGGAAAATTTGGGACCTCAGATGACCTGCCCGGGCACGCAGCGTCTCGGTGTCAACGGCTGCGTCCAGCTCCGCGAGTGAGCATTCCTCGGGGAGTGGGTTCCGCGTGAAGTCGACAGGCTCTTCGGCTTCCACCTCTTGTGCATCCTCCCGAGATGCGTTGGAATTTGACTCCAGGCGGGTCAAGGCGACTTGCGCCGCCTTGGCCCTGAGGAATTCGGCCGCAGTGGCAACTGCCGCCTTTTTGGCCGCCGCCTTTTTGGCCGCAGGGCCAGACGCCGCCTTTTTGGCCTTTTTGGCTACGACCTTTTTGGTCGAAGCCTTCTTTGGTGCCGTCGACCGTATCGTCGTGGCCACCTCCTCACTGTCTGAGACCGAAGCCTCAGACGCAAAAATGGGCGAACCCGCCGGCCTCTTGGTGCGTGAGCTGCGCAACGCCCGTGTGACCATCTGGTCCAGCTCGTCCACCGAGGCTTCCGCGACTGCGAGACCCTCAACAGAGTTGGCTGAATTACGTCGGGTGGACATAATTACAGCACAAAATAAAAACAAAAAACAAGAATAAAGCTACAGTAAGAGAGCGCGTTATTAGGCCCCGCTCAACCTGCAACCGGAGATACCTCGACGGCCAGGGAGCTGAGAACACTAATATACACGAAAAATCAAAACACAAGAGTTTTGATTTGACCTCACGAGAAGCCTATTAGGGCCCGCTAGACCTGAAACCGGAGATACCTCGACGGCCAGGGAGCTGGGAACACTAATAAACAAAACCGCAAGGATTGCCCCAAGTGCTAGAGTTTAGTCACCAGCCTGGCACTGCGTTACCGTGCACAGGACTGGGAGAGCCAGGGGAGACGACGAGGACGTATCTAGCACTTACAAAATCACATGGGGCCTCCCCCAACCTAACCTAACCTAACCTAACCTAACCTAACCTAACCTAACCTAACCTTTTTTTTTTTTTTTTTTTTTTTTTTTTTTCTTTTTTTCGCGGGGAATCCATTTACGGACATCCCGCCGCTCCGGGGGGAGGGGCGGGGGGGTGTGGGACTCCCTCACCAGACTGGTGAGAATACCCACTAAACCCCGCGGTGGCCATCTTCGCGCATGACTCGAGTCACCGGGATTTCTACTGATAGAATGCATCCGGTGAACTTGAGTGCGCAATGCTGCTGGCGCAGCCCAGCTCGGGGAGAGTGATACCTCCCCCCTAACACCATCCAGTGTTACCCGGCAATGTGAGGCCACCCCACACTGCCGTCCTCCTCGAGGCCACTTGAGACGGAGCGCACAGCCCCCGCCGTGCACTCTTAGCGACCCCGAAGGCCCCCCTTTAGTCGCCTCTTACGACAGGCGGGGGGGAACCGTGGCCGTATTCTAACGCCCCGGACCACAGGGCGAAGGGGATTGCTGGGGCTTACATGCCACCACCCCGGCGTCGCCTTCTTCGCCTACTCGGATCCTCCTGCTCCCTGATCCGTTCGGCTGCCTCTTTAATAGACATTATAGTGTCGCAAAAACTGGCAACTGCCACCCACGCCGTTCGGCTGACTGACATAGCTTGTATGACAGTCGGCAACGTCACGTCTCCTCCGAGGACAGCGCTTAGTTGGTTGCGCTTCTGAGCCCATGCTGGGCACACTTCTAGAGTATGCTGGGCAGTGTCCTCGGCAGAGTCACAGTGGTGACATCTTGCTGTTGACTCCCTGCCAATTCGGTTCAAGTACCTGCCGAAGCAACCATGCCCCGACAGGACCTGCGTCATCCTAAAAGACAGGGAGCCGTGACGTCGCTCATGCCACAGTTTGAATACTGGGCGAATTGCCTCCAGAGTTCGCTGGCCCGCTCCTGGAGCAGCCAGTCTATTTTGCCAGATGGTGATGGCGTCATTTTGTAAATTGGCTCTTTGGCCGTCAACTTCTTGGGGTGCAGCCCGCCCGCCCGAGGAACGCACATCCTCACGCCAGTAGAAAACGGCTGAAAGGGCCCTCGCGTCTAGATCCCAGGGCAGTTGGCGAGCCAGCACACATGCCGCCTCAAAAGAAATCGTACGATACCCCCGTATAGCTCGTATGGCCATCGCTCTCTGCGGCCTGCGCAGGATGGCGATACTCTGATTCTTCAGAGCGTTGGCCCATACGGGGGCCCCGTAAAGGGCAATAGATCGCACGATCCCGATGTATAATTTCCTACATAAGTCGCCTGGCCCAGATAAATTAGGCAGGATCCTACTCAGAGCGTTAGCCGTCTTTATGAGTTTTGGCGCCAGCCGCTCAAAATGGGCGCGGAAGTCTAGTCGACCATCAAGGACTAGCCCCAAGTATTTCAGCGTCGATTCGACGTCAAGCCGGACTCCACCGACCACTATATGGGAACCAGCTGGAGGGGCTTGCCGGGGCCCGTGAAAACACAAGACCTCGGACTTGTGCAGAGCCACCTCCAAACCCAGGCGCCGAATGCGGCCCACCACATGCGCCGTTCCCGCAGTGGCTAAAAGCGCTGCTTCGCGAAACGTTTTCCCCCGAGCGGTGACCAGTGTGTCGTCCGCATAACACGTTACGCTGACACCCGGTAAATTCCCACCCCGCAACACCCAGTCGTAACCGATGTTCCACAGGAGCGGCCCAAGGACCGATCCCTGTGGGACACCGCACGACATAGGCCGTCTGCACCACGCATCCCGCCCGGGGTACTCAACGTACCTCTCGGAGAGGTAGTCGGCGATGAGGGTCCTCAGGTACACAGGTACCCGGTGGTATTTGAGGGCCTCTCTGATGCATGCCCAGGGGATGGTGTTAAAGGCGTTGGCGATATCTAAAGATACCGCCAAAACGACCTCTCCCCGAGCTATAGCCTCCTCGGCTTGGGTTTTCACCCGCAAAATGGCATGCACGGTGGATCTGCGCCGCCGAAAGCCAAACTGGCAATCCGCCAGGTTTGGACCAACCCCTTCGATGTGCTCGACGAGACGAGCAGCGATGATTCGCTCAAAAAGTTTACCCATCTCGTCGAGCAGAACGATGGGGCGGTAAGCGGACGGAGAATCCGCCGGTCGCCCTTCCTTCTTTAACAGGACCAGCTTCCCGGTCTTCCACTGCCGCGGAAACCGGCCCTGTCTGAGACAGTTCGTGAAGAAGGTCCGTAGTCTCGGACCCAACCATTTTAGTGCGAGGGCCAAAGCACGACCTGCTATGCCATCAAGGCCGGGCGCGGTGTTTTTCGCCCGCAGCTTCAGTACGGCTGCACCAAACTCGTCCTCGGTGACCTGCGGCGTCTCAATTTCATCCTCATGTAGTGGGCCAGCTGAGGCCATTGGTGGAGGGGAAAACTCCCCCGTTGTTGGGAACAGGGTGGCCACCACATTGTCCAGAAGCGGGGGCTCAATGCTCTCCGTTAACGGGGGGGCCCATGGCCGGAGCTTGGCCATCGCCATTCGGTAAGGCCGCCCCCACGGATCACTATTGAGTGTTTGTAAAAACTCCTCCCGCGCTTCTGACTTGGCCTTGTTAATGGCCACCTTCAGTGACTTTTTGGCCTGTCGATATTCTTCATAAAGGAGCGCCTCCTGCTCCTCATTTCGGTTCGCTCTGCGCCGGTGTCGGGCGTATTGGCGTCTCGCCCTTACGCAAGCGTATCTCAGCTGCGCTAGGTCTGCGGACCACCAATACACCTGGCGTTTCGCTGGAAGGGACCTGGCTCGGGGCATGGCCGCGTCACAAATATGCGACAGCGCCTCCCGAAACCACTCTGCCTCTCCTTCCACCTCAGACGGACCGTCCGGCACAGGCACCCATGCCTGGACAATGGAGGCCAACTCCAGCGCCTCCCTATCAAGGCGCTTAAGCGCCCAGCGGGGGCAGTCCCTGGTCGCGGAGATTCGGTTCGGACCGGTGTGGAGCGGCGGTGATGCGGAAACGGCAAACCGGATATACCGGTGGTCCGAGAACGTTTCCACATCCTCCACCACTCTCCAGTCCGATACATGGCGCGCAAGGGCCGGGCTCGCGAACGAAATGTCCACGATGGACCCACCCAGCTGTCGCACGCACGTGTGTACCGCACCTTGGTTAAGAACCACCAGGCCAGTGGCGATCGCCCACTCTTCCATGGCAACACCTCGTGCATCAGTCGCCGGAGATCCCCACGTCAAGGATTTGGCGTTGAAATCCCCGACGACGAGCAGCTCATGGGAGCGGTTGCGGGCAATCAGCGCCTCCAGCCCCGAAAGGTGGCTCTCGAATTCCGCCAGGGTTTTGTTAGGGGAAAAGTATGTCCCGACAATGAACGTTTGCCCCATGAGAGCAGCCACCCATCCGCTGCCTCGCTCGACCCTGCCAAAAAGCGGGGCACCTGCAGCAGCCTGCCTAACGATGGCGACCACTCCGTCGATATCGGCGACCCAGTTGTCCCTCTGCGGGACAAAATAGGGCTCAGCCACCACGGCGACGTGCACCGACCACTGTAGAAGACTCTGATGTAAAAGGTCCTGAGCCATTCTACAGTGGTTGAGGTTCACCTGCAGATAGCTGATAGCCATTTAACTGGCGACCTCAGACATCTCCTCGTCCCTAATCGGAGGTGGGTGAGTCGTCTGCTGCTGGGTCTTGGCCACGGCGGCAGGCTTACTCCCTTTCTTTGGGCGCGGGGCCGTGCAGGACTTGCTGCCGACCCGGTGTCCTGCAGGCTTTTTGGCTAACGCACAAAGAGTGCAGTGAGCTGCAGCCTTGCAGTCTCTCGAAATGTGGCCGAGTCGCCCGCAACGGTAGCATTGGCTACTTCTATCCACCTCGGAAGTGCAGCGTTCCCGCACATGCCCTACCTCAAGGCAGCGGAAACACCGCATTTGGCGGGGCTCAAGCAGCTTGACCTGGGCTGCCACCCAACCTACCAGAATCCGTCGGTCGTCGGACAGTTTTTTAGCAATGGGAACAGGGCAACGTACCCAGACCGTCCCCTGTCCCGAAAAGTCTCGCCGAATCGTGCCAGTTTTTATGGCTTCAGCAGGGCAGCCACCGGATTTTGCCACCGCTGCTGTAAGTTCCTCCGCCGTCACCGATTCGTCCAATCCTGAGATACGGACTTCGGCAGTTTTTACGGGTCGGTGTATTCGCACGTCCTCCTCCCCTAGCACACCCTTAAGTTTCTCAGCCAAAGAGTTGGCTTTGTCGCCGCTGGTTGCGCCAGGAACCTCGATAATAGTTGCTCCGGTGGCAGCACGCCGGAAGCGCACCGATTCTATACCGAGGCCCAACAAGTCTATTTTGGCCTTGGCTTGGCCGATCACGTTGGCATAGGTGAGCCCCCGCTTTTCAGCCTCCGGCTGCAACGTGACGACCACTGCCATGCTGCGAGGAGCGTGGATCTTAGGCGCCTTCCTCTCGTCCTTCTTCGTTGGCTTCTTGTTGGCCTGCGCAGGTTTTCGGCGCGAATCAGGTTGTTGAGGCTTAGATGTTTTGCCTCCTTCCTTGGCCTTCTTTCCCCCTTTCCCCACCTTAGTCCAGTCGTTCCTCGTAGAAGGGCGTACTGTGCCAATAGAATGGGGGTTGGTTTCTGACGTGGGCACCCAGACCATAGGGGTTGCACCATCATCGTCCACCTTCTTCTTCGCCTTTTTGGCAGCTGTCGCGCCGCGGGTGTTTTGGGGCGCTGAGGCACCTTGAGGCGGGGCCTTTGAACCCGCATTAGCAGCAGCTGCTGGCGGTGGCCTGGTCTTTTGCCGAGATTGTCGCTGTGGCTGAGGCTCGGGCTGGGACGCCTGAGCAATCTCGCCTCTTACCCGGTCAGCGGCCAGCGGTGGCCTCATCCGCGGCAGCATTGGGTCTTCGCCAGAGCCGTAGCGGGCCGACATCATAGTCCCCATCCGGATTGTAAGGCTACGCTCCATCTCGTCCATTCGCTCCTGTTGCTTCTGCAGGAGGTCCTGGCGCAAATTATGTAATTCGATGCCGAGGTCGTCCAACCGCTTCTGCAGCCGAGCATTTTCGCCCAGCACGCGGTCGCGGTCTTGCTGGAGGACCTCGTTCTCCCGTCTTAAGCGGATTGTCTCATCGGAGGCATTCAGCTTTAAAATTCTGCTGCCCAGAGACTCTGCCTTGTCATGTAGGTCGTACAAAGCTCTTTGGAAAGTCCCCTTCAGATGTTTTGAGGACTTCCCGACTTTCTGGGCGACGGCAGCGATTTGCAGAAGTTCATTTCTGATAGCCTGCGGGGAATCGTCGCACTCGTCTGCCGACATGGACGACTCGCTTAGACGGGTCACGTCCACTGGACGCGCCATTGCGCGAGTCATTACTGCCAACTCCTGCTCAGCCAGCTGTTCGGCTTCTTCCCGCTCCGCGTCCTCCCTCTGCTTGAGGAAGGCGGCTTTTGTCTTCGCGAGGCCTACATACTGGCCCGTAGTGGGCGGTCGGCCTCGGCCGCGCAGCGTCTTTATTATTTTGGGGGCCGAGACATCCTCCCCAGGAGAAGTGTCTGAGCTCGCCCGGTCACTCAAAGAGCGGTGCTTCGAACGGCTCCGCCTCCGTGGTTCCCAGAGTCGGCCCTGGCCCTCATCAGCGGACAAGGGATCCGACTCCATTCGAGTAAGCCTAACAACAGGCACCTTCTCGGACCCTGTCAAAGACGACGGGGTCGTAGCCTTTTCAGGCTCCACCGTGGAGGGACTAACGGTATCGCGCACGCCTACCAACCAACCAGTGCGCACCGTATCACGGTCCTCTCCGACAGGGGTTTGAAGCTCAGCTACCTCTGAATCTTCAACCCTATTCTCCAAAACACTAAACCTATTTTTTACACAAAAACTAAAAGAAGAAAAATCGGAATCCATACTTGTTCCCACGAGTATGGGGGATATAAAATGTCCATCCAGGCGGTGCCCCCTGCACCTGGGTAACCCTAATACTGCACGAGGGCGGGTGGTCTCGTGCAGTTGTCGACGCTAGCGGGTAGGCGATCTCCCATCCTACCACCTCGAGACCGAGGCGGCCGAACGTCACGTGACCAACGTCCGACCTTTTGGGGTTTTTTATTGAGGTTGTCTCCTCTCGGCCCGGGCGACCAAGCCAGGGCCCCTACTTCCCGAGGGCTGCGAGACATGTCCACAACACCCTTCGGGAGCAGGTTGCCAGACGGTTGACCGAAGTCACCCACCTAGTCGCGCAATCGCGAGTGGTGGGCCCGTCCAGCCGCAGGTCTTGAAGACCCGCCATCCCACGAGCCGAAGCTCCGCTAGTCCAGAGGACTCCCACACGCAGTGTAAACTGCACGGCGACAGAACACTCACACCACAGTTGTCGCTAAAAGCGACCGCAAGCCTTGCAGGCCTGCCATACCACGCCATCACAAAAGATGGCCGCTGGGCCCCGTAAGCCCCGAAAGACACTCTCGGCCCCTCTTCAAAAAGAGGAGGGAGAATACACCTCCTCGACAGTTTTGGTCCGCGCCGGCCGAAGCCGGTACCCCCTATATCTGGGGGGCATTCCCCTATCCGCCACCTGGGGACGCGCCCGATGGGAGACTGTCAAACTCCACACGGGAACCTAACCTTTTTTTTTTTTTTTTTTTCGCGGGGAATCCATTTACGGACATCCCGCCGCTCCGGGGGGAGAGGCGGGGGGGTGTGGGACTCCCTCACCAGACTGGTGAGAATACCCACTAAACCCCGCGGTGGCCATCTTCGCGCATGTCTCGAGTCACCGGGATTTCTACAATAGAATGCGTCCGGTGAACTCGAGTGCGCAATGCCGCTTGCACAGCCCAGCTCGGAGAGAGTGATACCTCCCTCCTAACACCATCCAGTGTTACCCGGCAATGTGAGGCCACCCCACACTGCCGTCCTCCTCGAGGCCACTTGAGACGGAGCGCACAGCCCCCGCCGTGCACTCCTAGCGACCCCGAAGGCCCCCCTATAGTCGCCTCTTACGACAGGCGGGGGGGAACCGTGGCCGTATTCTAACGCCCCGGACCACAGGGCGAAGGGGATTGCTGGGGCTTACATGCCACCACCCCGGCGTCGCCTTCTTCGCCTACTCGGATCCTCCTGCTCCCTGATCCTTTCGGCGGCCTCTTTTTGGGACATTATTGTGTCGCAAAAACTGGCAACTGCCACCCACGCCGTTCGGCTGACTGACATTTTATGGATGACAGTCGGCAGCGTCACGTCCCCTCCGAGGGCAGCGCTTAGCACGTTGCGCTCCTGACCCCATGCTGGGCACACTTCCAGAGTGTGCTGGGCAGTGTCCTCGGCACAGTCACAATGGTGACATCTCTCCGAGGCCTCTCTGCCGATTCGGCTCAGGTACCTGCCAAAGCAGCCATGCCCCGACAGGACCTGCGTCACCCTGTAGGACAGAGAGCCGTGACGCCGCTCGAGCCACAGCTTCAAAACTGGGCGTATCGCCTCAATACTCCAATGGCCCGCTCCTGGAGCAGCCAGTCTGTTGTGCCAGATGGTGATGGCGTCGTTTAGTAAATTGGCCCTTTGGCCGTCAACTTCTTGGGGTGCTGCCCGCCCGCCCGAGAGACGCACATCCTCACGCCAGTAGAAAACGGCTGAGAGGGCCCTCGCGTCTAGATCCCAGGGCAGTTGGCGAGCCAGCACACATGCCGCCTCAAAGGAGATCGTGCGATACCCCCGTATCGATCTTATGGCCATCGCTCTCTGCGGCCTGCGCAGGATGGCGATGCTCTGAGGCTTCAGAGCGTCGGCCCATACGGGGGCCCCGTAAAGGGCAATAGATCGCACGATCCCTGTGTAGAGCTTTCTACACGTTTCACTTGGCCCAGCAGAGTTCGGCAAGATTCTGCAGAGCGCGTTTGCCGTTTTTACGACTTTCGGCGCTAGCCGCTCAAAATGAGCGCGAAAGTCCAGTCGGCCGTCAAGGACTAGCCCCAGGTATTTGAGCGTCGACTCAACGTCAAGTCGGACTCCGCCGACCACAATGTGGGAACCAGCTGGAGGGGCTTGCCGGGGTCCGTGAAAACACAAGACCTCGGACTTGTGCAGAGCCACCTCTAGTCCCAGGCACCGAATTCTACTCACTACATGCGCCGTTCCCGCAGTGGCCAAAAGCGCTGCCTCTCGGAAGGTTTTACCACGGGCGGTGACCAGTGTGTCATCTGCGTAACACGTCACGCTGACACCCGGTAAATTCCCTCCTCGCAACACCCAGTCGTAACCGATGTTCCACAGGAGCGGCCCGAGGACCGAACCCTGTGGAACACCGCACGACATAGGCCGTCTGCACCATTCGTCTCGTCCGGGGTACTCAACATACCTCTCAGTGAGGTAATTGGCGATGAGGTTCCTCAGGTACACAGGTACCCGGTGGTACTTGAGGGCCTCTGTGATGCATGCCCAGGGGATGGTGTTAAAGGCGTTGGCGATATCTAAAGATACCGCCAAGACGACCTCTCCCCGGGCTATAGCCTCCTCGGCTTGGGTTTTTACCCGCAAAATGGCGTGCACAGTGGATCTGCGCCGCCGAAAGCCAAACTGACAATCCGCCAGGTTTGGACCAACCCCTTCGATGTGCTCGACGATACGAGCAGCGATGATTCGCTCAAAAAGTTTACCCATCTCGTCGAGCAGAACGATGGGGCGGTAAGCGGACGGAGAATCCACCGGTCGCCCTTCCTTCTTCAACAGGACCAGCTTCCCGGTCTTCCACTGCCGCGGAAACCGGCCCTGTCTGAAACAGTCCGAAAAAAGGGTCCGTAGTCTTGGGCCCAACCACTTAAGTGAAAGGGCCAAGGCACGTCCCGGTATGCCATCAAGGCCGGGCGCGGTGTTTTTGGCCCGCAGCCTCAGTACGGCTGCACCAAACTCGTCCTCGGTGACCTGCGGCGTCTCGAGTTCATCCTCATTCATTGGGCCAGCGGAGGCCATTGGTGGAGGTGTAAAGTCACCCCTTGTTGGGAACAAGGTTGCCACCACATTGCCAAGAAGCGAGGGCTCAATGCTCTCCGTTAACGGGGGGGCCCACGGCCGGAGCTTGGCCATCGCCATACGGTAAGGCCGCCCCCACGGATCACGATTGAGTGTTTGCAAAAACTCCTCCCGCGCTTCTGATTTGGCCTTGTAAATAGCCACCTTCAGCGCCTTTTTGGCCTCCCGATAGGCTCCGTAAAGGAGGGCCTCCTGCTCCTCGTTTCGGTTTGCTCTGCGCCGGTGTCGGGCGTATTGGCGTCTCGCCCTTATGCACGCGTATCTCAGCTGCGCTAGGTCTGCGGACCACCAATACACCTGGCGTTTCGCTGGAAGGGACCTGGCTCGGGGCATGGCCGCGTCACAAATATGCGACAGCGCCTCCCGAAACCACTCTGCCTCTCCTTCCACCTCAGACGGACCGTCCGGCACAGGCGCCCATGCCTGGACAATGGAGGCCAACTCCAGCGCCTCCCTATCAAGGCGCTTAAGCGCCCAGCGGGGGCAGTCCCTTGTCGGGGAGATTCGGTTCGGACCGGTGTGGAGCGGCGGTGATGCGGAGACGTCAAACCGGATATACCGGTGGTCCGAGAACGTTTCCACATCCTCCACCACTCTCCAGTCCGATACACGGCGCGCAAGGGCCGGGATCGCGAACGAAATGTCCACGATGGACCCACCCAGCTGTCGCACGCACGTGTGAACCGTGCCTCGATTTAGAACCACCAGGCCGGTGGCGATCGCCCACTCCTCCATAGCAACACCTCGCGCATCAGTCGCCGGAGATCCCCACGTCAAAGATTTGGCGTTGAAATCCCCGACGACGAGCAGCTCATGGGAGCGGTTGCGGGCAATGAGCGCCTCCAGCCCCGAAAGGTGGCTCTCAAATTCTGCCATAGTTTTGTTGGGGGAAAAATATGTACCAACTACAAACGTTTGCCCCATGAGAGCGGCCACCCATCCGCTGCCTCGCTCGACCCTGCCAAAAAGCGGGGCACCTGCAGCAGCCTGCCTAACGATGGCGACCACTCCGTCGATATCGGCGACCCAGTTGTCCCTCTGCGGGACAAAATAGGGCTCAGCCACCACGGCGACGTGCACCGACCACTGTAGAAGACTCTGATGTAAAAGGTCCTGAGCCATTCTACAGTGGTTGAGGTTCGCCTGTAGATAGCTAATAGCCATTTAACTGGCGACCTCAGACATCTCCTCGTCCCTAATCGGAGGTGGGTGAGTCGTCTGCTGCTGGGTCTTGGCCACGGCGGCAGGCTTACTCCCTTTCTTAGGGCGCGGGGCCGTGCAGGACTTGCTGCCGACCCGATGTCCTGCAGGCTTTTTGGCTAACGCACAAAGAGTGCAGTGAGCTGCAACCTTGCAGTCCCTAGAAATGTGGCCGAGTTGCCCACAACGGTAGCATTGGCTACTTCTATCCACCTCGGAAGTGCAGCGTTCCCGCACGTGCCCTACCTCAAGGCAGCGGAAACACCGCATTTGGCGGGGCTCCAGCAGCTTGACCTGGGCTGCCACCCAGCCTACCAGAACTCGCCGATCATCTGCGAGCTTTTTGGCAACCAAGGCAGGACAACGGACCCATGCCGTGCCCAGCCCCGAAAAGTCACGGCGAATAGCGCCCGTCTTAATCTCATCAGTAGAGCAGCCTCCAGCTTTGGCCACTGCTGCTGTCAACTCCTCAACTGTGACTGACTCGTCCAATCCGGTGATGCGGACCTCTGCCGTTTTTACGGGGCGGTGCACGCGAACGTCCTCAGGTCCCAGGACACTTTTCAGCTGTTCAGCCAGGGAGTTGGCCTTATCTCCACTGGCAGTGCCTGGAACTTCAATGATTGTGGCCCCGGTAGCGGCCCGCCTGAAACGAACCGACTCTATTCCTAGGCCCGACAAGTTTATTTTGGCTTTCGCCTGCCCCAAAATGCTGGCGTAAGTCACTCCCCTCTTTTCGGCGGCCGGTTGCAGCGTGACTACCACAGCCATAGAACGGGGAGAGCGAATTTTGGGGACCTTCCTATCTTTTTTAGTGGCCTCTTTTGCCTTCTCCGGGGGACCACGTTGTGGTTTGCGGCGTGCCTGAGGTTGCGATGACTTGGCAGCCCCTTCTTTGACGCTTTTACCGCCTTTCCCCACCCTAGTCCAGTCCTGTCTAGTGGTAGGGCGCACTGAGCCAATCGAATTGGGATTGGTGTCTGATGTGGGCACCCAGACCATAGGGGTTGCACCATCATCATTCACCTTTTTCGTCTTTTTGGCAGCTGTCGCGCTGCGGGCGTTTTGGGGCGCAGAGGCACCTTGAGGCGGAGCCTTTACACCCGCGTTCACAGCAGCTGCTGGCGGCGGCCTGTTCTTTGGCCGTGATTGTCTCTGCGGCTGCGGCTCGGACTGGGACGCCTGAGCTGCCGCGTCTCTGGCTCGGTCAGCGGCCAGCGGTGGTCTCATGCGCGGCTGCGCAGGATCTTCACCCGAGCCGTAGCGAGCCGACATCATGGTCCCCATTCTGACCGTCAAACTTCGCTCCATCTCATCCATTCGCTCCTGCTGCTGTTGCAGGAGGTCTTGGCGCAAGTTCTTCATTTCATTACCAAGGTCGTCCAACCGCTTCTGCAGCCGGGCATTTTCGCCCAGCACGCGGTCGCGGTCTTGCTGGAGGGCCTCGTTCTCCCGTCTCAACCTTGTGGTTTCCTCAGAAGCGTTAAGCCTCAGGATTCTGCCAGCAAGGGACTCAATATTCTCACTGGCGTCATACAAGGCTCGCTGGAACGTGCCCTTGAGGTGTTTGGACGCCTTGCCTACTTTTAGGACTACAGCGGCCACCTGCTGTAAGCTCTGCTTAATTGCAGGTGCCGAATCCGCCTCGTCATCATTTAATGACACTGACGACTCGCTAAGACGCGACACTACACCTGGCCGCGTCATTGTGCGAGTCATCACCGCCAACTCCTCCTCGGCCTGTTGTTCGGCCTCCATTTTTTCCTCCTCCTGCTGCTGCTTAAGAAAGGCAGCTTTTGTTTTTGCGAGGCCTACGTACTGGCCCGTTGTGGGCGGTCGGCCTCGGCCTCGCGGCGTCTTGATTATTTTTGGGGCTGAGACATCCTCCCCAGGGGAAGTGTCTGAGCTCGCCCGGTCACTCAAAGAGCGGTGCCTCGAACGGCTCCGCCTCCGTGGTTCCCAGAGTCGGCCCTGGCCCTCATCAGCGGACAAGGGGTCCGACTCCAAACGAGTTAGCCTTACGATAGGCACCTTCTCGGACCCCGTCAAAGGTGACAGGGTCAAAGCCTTTTCAGGCTCCACCGCGGAGGGACTAACGGTATCGCGCACGCCTGCCAACCAACCAGTGCGCACCGTATCACAGTCTCCTCCGACAGGGTTTTGAAGCTCAGCTACCTCTGAGTCTTCAACCCTATTTTCCATAACACTAAACCTGTTCTGAATACTAAAGCTAAAAGAAGAAAAATCGGAATTCATACTTGTTCCCACGAGTATGGGGGATATAAAACGTCCATCCAGGCGGTGCCCCCTGCACCTGGGTAACCCTAATACTGCACGAGGGCGGGTGGTCTCGTGCAGTTGTCGACGCTAGCGGGTAGGCGATCTCCCATCCTACCACCTCGAGACCGAGGCGGCCGAACGTCACGTGACCAACATCCGACCTTTTGGGGTTTTTTATTGAGGTTGTCTCCTCTCGGCCCGGGCGACCAAGCCAGGGCCCCTACTTCCCGAGGGCTGCGAGACATGTCCACAACACCCTTCGGGAGCAGGTTGCCAGACGGTTGACCGAAGTCACCCACCTAGTCGCGCAATCGCGAGTGGTGGGCCCGTCCAGCCGCAGGTCTTGAAGACCCGCCATCCCACGAGCCGAAGCTCCGCTAGTCCAGAGGACTCCCACACGCAGTGTAAACTGCACGGCGACAGAACACTCACACCACAGTTGTCGCTAAAAGCGACCGCAAGCCTTGCAGGCCTGCCATACCACGCCATCACAAAAGATGGCCGCTGGGCCCCGTAAGCCCCGAAAGACACTCTCGGCCCCTCTTCAAAAAGAGGAGGGAGAATACACCTCCTCGACAGTTTTGGTCCGCGCCGGCCGAAGCCGGTACCCCCTATATCTGGGGGGCATTCCCCTATCCGCCACCTGGGGACGCGCCCGATGGGAGACTGTCAAACTCCACACGGGAACCTAACCTTTTTTTTTTTTTTTTTTTCGCGGGGAATCCATTTACGGACATCCCGCCGCTCCGGGGGGAGAGGCGGGGGGGTGTGGGACTCCCTCACCAGACTGGTGAGAATACCCACTAAACCCCGCGGTGGCCATCTTCGCGCATGTCTCGAGTCACCGGGATTTCTACAATAGAATGCGTCCGGTGAACTCGAGTGCGCAATGCCGCTTGCACAGCCCAGCTCGGAGAGAGTGATACCTCCCTCCTAACACCATCCAGTGTTACCCGGCAATGTGAGGCCACCCCACACTGCCGTCCTCCTCGAGGCCACTTGAGACGGAGCGCACAGCCCCCGCCGTGCACTCCTAGCGACCCCGAAGGCCCCCCTATAGTCGCCTCTTACGACAGGCGGGGGGGAACCGTGGCCGTATTCTAACGCCCCGGACCACAGGGCGAAGGGGATTGCTGGGGCTTACATGCCACCACCCCGGCGTCGCCTTCTTCGCCTACTCGGATCCTCCTGCTCCCTGATCCTTTCGGCGGCCTCTTTTTGGGACATTATTGTGTCGCAAAAACTGGCAACTGCCACCCACGCCGTTCGGCTGACTGACATTTTATGGATGACAGTCGGCAGCGTCACGTCCCCTCCGAGGGCAGCGCTTAGCACGTTGCGCTCCTGACCCCATGCTGGGCACACTTCCAGAGTGTGCTGGGCAGTGTCCTCGGCACAGTCACAATGGTGACATCTCTCCGAGGCCTCTCTGCCGATTCGGCTCAGGTACCTGCCAAAGCAGCCATGCCCCGACAGGACCTGCGTCACCCTGTAGGACAGAGAGCCGTGACGCCGCTCGAGCCACAGCTTCAAAACTGGGCGTATCGCCTCAATACTCCAATGGCCCGCTCCTGGAGCAGCCAGTCTGTTGTGCCAGATGGTGATGGCGTCGTTTAGTAAATTGGCCCTTTGGCCGTCAACTTCTTGGGGTGCTGCCCGCCCGCCCGAGAGACGCACATCCTCACGCCAGTAGAAAACGGCTGAGAGGGCCCTCGCGTCTAGATCCCAGGGCAGTTGGCGAGCCAGCACACATGCCGCCTCAAAGGAGATCGTGCGATACCCCCGTATCGATCTTATGGCCATCGCTCTCTGCGGCCTGCGCAGGATGGCGATGCTCTGAGGCTTCAGAGCGTCGGCCCATACGGGGGCCCCGTAAAGGGCAATAGATCGCACGATCCCTGTGTAGAGCTTTCTACACGTTTCACTTGGCCCAGCAGAGTTCGGCAAGATTCTGCAGAGCGCGTTTGCCGTTTTTACGACTTTCGGCGCTAGCCGCTCAAAATGAGCGCGAAAGTCCAGTCGGCCGTCAAGGACTAGCCCCAGGTATTTGAGCGTCGACTCAACGTCAAGTCGGACTCCGCCGACCACAATGTGGGAACCAGCTGGAGGGGCTTGCCGGGGTCCGTGAAAACACAAGACCTCGGACTTGTGCAGAGCCACCTCTAGTCCCAGGCACCGAATTCTACTCACTACATGCGCCGTTCCCGCAGTGGCCAAAAGCGCTGCCTCTCGGAAGGTTTTACCACGGGCGGTGACCAGTGTGTCATCTGCGTAACACGTCACGCTGACACCCGGTAAATTCCCTCCTCGCAACACCCAGTCGTAACCGATGTTCCACAGGAGCGGCCCGAGGACCGAACCCTGTGGAACACCGCACGACATAGGCCGTCTGCACCATTCGTCTCGTCCGGGGTACTCAACATACCTCTCAGTGAGGTAATTGGCGATGAGGTTCCTCAGGTACACAGGTACCCGGTGGTACTTGAGGGCCTCTGTGATGCATGCCCAGGGGATGGTGTTAAAGGCGTTGGCGATATCTAAAGATACCGCCAAGACGACCTCTCCCCGGGCTATAGCCTCCTCGGCTTGGGTTTTTACCCGCAAAATGGCGTGCACAGTGGATCTGCGCCGCCGAAAGCCAAACTGACAATCCGCCAGGTTTGGACCAACCCCTTCGATGTGCTCGACGATACGAGCAGCGATGATTCGCTCAAAAAGTTTACCCATCTCGTCGAGCAGAACGATGGGGCGGTAAGCGGACGGAGAATCCACCGGTCGCCCTTCCTTCTTCAACAGGACCAGCTTCCCGGTCTTCCACTGCCGCGGAAACCGGCCCTGTCTGAAACAGTCCGAAAAAAGGGTCCGTAGTCTTGGGCCCAACCACTTAAGTGAAAGGGCCAAGGCACGTCCCGGTATGCCATCAAGGCCGGGCGCGGTGTTTTTGGCCCGCAGCCTCAGTACGGCTGCACCAAACTCGTCCTCGGTGACCTGCGGCGTCTCGAGTTCATCCTCATTCATTGGGCCAGCGGAGGCCATTGGTGGAGGTGTAAAGTCACCCCTTGTTGGGAACAAGGTTGCCACCACATTGCCAAGAAGCGAGGGCTCAATGCTCTCCGTTAACGGGGGGGCCCACGGCCGGAGCTTGGCCATCGCCATACGGTAAGGCCGCCCCCACGGATCACGATTGAGTGTTTGCAAAAACTCCTCCCGCGCTTCTGATTTGGCCTTGTAAATAGCCACCTTCAGCGCCTTTTTGGCCTCCCGATAGGCTCCGTAAAGGAGGGCCTCCTGCTCCTCGTTTCGGTTTGCTCTGCGCCGGTGTCGGGCGTATTGGCGTCTCGCCCTTATGCACGCGTATCTCAGCTGCGCTAGGTCTGCGGACCACCAATACACCTGGCGTTTCGCTGGAAGGGACCTGGCTCGGGGCATGGCCGCGTCACAAATATGCGACAGCGCCTCCCGAAACCACTCTGCCTCTCCTTCCACCTCAGACGGACCGTCCGGCACAGGCGCCCATGCCTGGACAATGGAGGCCAACTCCAGCGCCTCCCTATCAAGGCGCTTAAGCGCCCAGCGGGGGCAGTCCCTTGTCGGGGAGATTCGGTTCGGACCGGTGTGGAGCGGCGGTGATGCGGAGACGTCAAACCGGATATACCGGTGGTCCGAGAACGTTTCCACATCCTCCACCACTCTCCAGTCCGATACACGGCGCGCAAGGGCCGGGATCGCGAACGAAATGTCCACGATGGACCCACCCAGCTGTCGCACGCACGTGTGAACCGTGCCTCGATTTAGAACCACCAGGCCGGTGGCGATCGCCCACTCCTCCATAGCAACACCTCGCGCATCAGTCGCCGGAGATCCCCACGTCAAAGATTTGGCGTTGAAATCCCCGACGACGAGCAGCTCATGGGAGCGGTTGCGGGCAATGAGCGCCTCCAGCCCCGAAAGGTGGCTCTCAAATTCTGCCATAGTTTTGTTGGGGGAAAAATATGTACCAACTACAAACGTTTGCCCCATGAGAGCGGCCACCCATCCGCTGCCTCGCTCGACCCTGCCAAAAAGCGGGGCACCTGCAGCAGCCTGCCTAACGATGGCGACCACTCCGTCGATATCGGCGACCCAGTTGTCCCTCTGCGGGACAAAATAGGGCTCAGCCACCACGGCGACGTGCACCGACCACTGTAGAAGACTCTGATGTAAAAGGTCCTGAGCCATTCTACAGTGGTTGAGGTTCGCCTGTAGATAGCTAATAGCCATTTAACTGGCGACCTCAGACATCTCCTCGTCCCTAATCGGAGGTGGGTGAGTCGTCTGCTGCTGGGTCTTGGCCACGGCGGCAGGCTTACTCCCTTTCTTAGGGCGCGGGGCCGTGCAGGACTTGCTGCCGACCCGATGTCCTGCAGGCTTTTTGGCTAACGCACAAAGAGTGCAGTGAGCTGCAACCTTGCAGTCCCTAGAAATGTGGCCGAGTTGCCCACAACGGTAGCATTGGCTACTTCTATCCACCTCGGAAGTGCAGCGTTCCCGCACGTGCCCTACCTCAAGGCAGCGGAAACACCGCATTTGGCGGGGCTCCAGCAGCTTGACCTGGGCTGCCACCCAGCCTACCAGAACTCGCCGATCATCTGCGAGCTTTTTGGCAACCAAGGCAGGACAACGGACCCATGCCGTGCCCAGCCCCGAAAAGTCACGGCGAATAGCGCCCGTCTTAATCTCATCAGTAGAGCAGCCTCCAGCTTTGGCCACTGCTGCTGTCAACTCCTCAACTGTGACTGACTCGTCCAATCCGGTGATGCGGACCTCTGCCGTTTTTACGGGGCGGTGCACGCGAACGTCCTCAGGTCCCAGGACACTTTTCAGCTGTTCAGCCAGGGAGTTGGCCTTATCTCCACTGGCAGTGCCTGGAACTTCAATGATTGTGGCCCCGGTAGCGGCCCGCCTGAAACGAACCGACTCTATTCCTAGGCCCGACAAGTTTATTTTGGCTTTCGCCTGCCCCAAAATGCTGGCGTAAGTCACTCCCCTCTTTTCGGCGGCCGGTTGCAGCGTGACTACCACAGCCATAGAACGGGGAGAGCGAATTTTGGGGACCTTCCTATCTTTTTTAGTGGCCTCTTTTGCCTTCTCCGGGGGACCACGTTGTGGTTTGCGGCGTGCCTGAGGTTGCGATGACTTGGCAGCCCCTTCTTTGACGCTTTTACCGCCTTTCCCCACCCTAGTCCAGTCCTGTCTAGTGGTAGGGCGCACTGAGCCAATCGAATTGGGATTGGTGTCTGATGTGGGCACCCAGACCATAGGGGTTGCACCATCATCATTCACCTTTTTCGTCTTTTTGGCAGCTGTCGCGCTGCGGGCGTTTTGGGGCGCAGAGGCACCTTGAGGCGGAGCCTTTACACCCGCGTTCACAGCAGCTGCTGGCGGCGGCCTGTTCTTTGGCCGTGATTGTCTCTGCGGCTGCGGCTCGGACTGGGACGCCTGAGCTGCCGCGTCTCTGGCTCGGTCAGCGGCCAGCGGTGGTCTCATGCGCGGCTGCGCAGGATCTTCACCCGAGCCGTAGCGAGCCGACATCATGGTCCCCATTCTGACCGTCAAACTTCGCTCCATCTCATCCATTCGCTCCTGCTGCTGTTGCAGGAGGTCTTGGCGCAAGTTCTTCATTTCATTACCAAGGTCGTCCAACCGCTTCTGCAGCCGGGCATTTTCGCCCAGCACGCGGTCGCGGTCTTGCTGGAGGGCCTCGTTCTCCCGTCTCAACCTTGTGGTTTCCTCAGAAGCGTTAAGCCTCAGGATTCTGCCAGCAAGGGACTCAATATTCTCACTGGCGTCATACAAGGCTCGCTGGAACGTGCCCTTGAGGTGTTTGGACGCCTTGCCTACTTTTAGGACTACAGCGGCCACCTGCTGTAAGCTCTGCTTAATTGCAGGTGCCGAATCCGCCTCGTCATCATTTAATGACACTGACGACTCGCTAAGACGCGACACTACACCTGGCCGCGTCATTGTGCGAGTCATCACCGCCAACTCCTCCTCGGCCTGTTGTTCGGCCTCCATTTTTTCCTCCTCCTGCTGCTGCTTAAGAAAGGCAGCTTTTGTTTTTGCGAGGCCTACGTACTGGCCCGTTGTGGGCGGTCGGCCTCGGCCTCGCGGCGTCTTGATTATTTTTGGGGCTGAGACATCCTCCCCAGGGGAAGTGTCTGAGCTCGCCCGGTCACTCAAAGAGCGGTGCCTCGAACGGCTCCGCCTCCGTGGTTCCCAGAGTCGGCCCTGGCCCTCATCAGCGGACAAGGGGTCCGACTCCAAACGAGTTAGCCTTACGATAGGCACCTTCTCGGACCCCGTCAAAGGTGACAGGGTCAAAGCCTTTTCAGGCTCCACCGCGGAGGGACTAACGGTATCGCGCACGCCTGCCAACCAACCAGTGCGCACCGTATCACAGTCTCCTCCGACAGGGTTTTGAAGCTCAGCTACCTCTGAGTCTTCAACCCTATTTTCCATAACACTAAACCTGTTCTGAATACTAAAGCTAAAAGAAGAAAAATCGGAATTCATACTTGTTCCCACGAGTATGGGGGATATAAAACGTCCATCCAGGCGGTGCCCCCTGCACCTGGGTAACCCTAATACTGCACGAGGGCGGGTGGTCTCGTGCAGTTGTCGACGCTAGCGGGTAGGCGATCTCCCATCCTACCACCTCGAGACCGAGGCGGCCGAACGTCACGTGACCAACATCCGACCTTTTGGGGTTTTTTATTGAGGTTGTCTCCTCTCGGCCCGGGCGACCAAGCCAGGGCCCCTACTTCCCGAGGGCTGCGAGACATGTCCACAACACCCTTCGGGAGCAGGTTGCCAGACGGTTGACCGAAGTCACCCACCTAGTCGCGCAATCGCGAGTGGTGGGCCCGTCCAGCCGCAGGTCTTGAAGACCCGCCATCCCACGAGCCGAAGCTCCGCTAGTCCAGAGGACTCCCACACGCAGTGTAAACTGCACGGCGACAGAACACCCACACCACAGTTGTCGCTTAAAAGCGACCGCAAGCCTTGCAGGCCTGCCATACCACGCCATAACAAAAGATGGCCACTGGGCCCCGTCAGCCCCGAAAGACACTCTCGGCCCCTCTTCAGAAAGAGGAGGGAGAATACACCTCCTCGACAGTTTTGGTCCGCGCCGGCCGAAGCCGGTACCCCCTATATCTAGGGGGCATTCCCCTATCCGCCACCTGGGGACGCGCCCGATGGGAGACTGTCAAACTCCACACGGGACGGGAACCTAACCTAACCTAACCTAACCTAACCTTTTTTTTTTTTTTTACGGGGAAAAAATGCGTTACGCACTATCCCACCGCCTGGGTGAGCGGTGGGGGAGTGTGGGACTCTCCGCCGGTGAAGCCGGCGGCATACCCACTAAAAGAACCCCGGTGTATCTCCGCTTCGCTTTTAGCGGGACGATGTGGGATTCCCTAAGGATTTCGGCCACATCGACCCAAGCGGTCGGCCCAGCCACTGCCGGGCCTCCTCACGCCACGGGGGGGTAACCTGATACACGACAGATACCCCCCAGACAGGGACACCGTGCATTGCGAGTGAGACCCCCCGGTCTCACCCGCTGGTGTCCTAGGGAACTGGGAGAAGGTGGGCGAACCGCCGTCTCCGGGCTCCCAACCGTCTGCGTCGGAGAGGGGCCGCCAGAGGATCGTCCTCCCTGGCCCTCTCCGCGGTCTCCTTCTGTGCCATGACCTCTTCACAGAAGGAGACCATCGCCTCCCACGACCTCTCGCTCTCGAGCATAGCACGAATTACTCTTGGGAGCGAGAGGTCCCGGCCTATTGCAGCAACTAATGTGCTGCGCTGCACCTCCCAGGCCGGACACACCTCGAGGGTGTGCTGGGCATCGTCCTCAGGTGCACCACATTCGTGGCACACGGGGGTTGGCTCTCTTCTGGCTATCTGGTGCAGGTATTGGCCAAAACAGCCATGCCCAGAGAGCACCTGCACCAGCCGGAAGGTGAGTGCGCCGAACCCCCTCTGACACCACCTATGGAGGACGGGCCTGATGGCGTCTATGGTGCGTGTTCCGTACCGAGGCGCCTCCAGGTCCTCCTCCCATCGCCAAGTTAGCTCATTTTGAGCTGCGCGCCGTATTCGCTCTACCTCCTCGGAGGCTGGGCGCTGTCCTCTGGCCCTCGCTGCTGCACGGTATTCGTATACCGCAGCGAGGACCCCGGCCTCTAGCTCCCACGGGGGCGTGCCGGCCAAGACGCAGGCAGCCCCCATGGAAATGGTGCGGTACCCCCGCACCGCCCTGGTCGCCACCACACGCTGCGCCCTCCGCAGCATTCGTTTATTGGTGACGTTCAGGGCGTCCGCCCACACTGGTGCTCCATACAGGGCGATACTTCTTACGATGCCGGCGTACAGTCGCCGGCATGTAGTATCAGGGCCACCTGTGTTGGGAAGAAGGCGACCCAAGGCACTCGCGGCACCGACGAGGCGAGGGGCGAGCCTGCTGAAGTGCTCGCCAAAACGCCACCGCCCGTCAAGTAGGAGGCCCAAATACTTCATTTGGGCCCCCACCCTCACCTCCACGCCATCTAGGCGTATTTTAGCGCCTGAGGGAGGTCCCCTCCGAGGCCCGTGAAAAAGAAGGGCCTCGGTTTTTTGCAGGGCGACCTTCAGCCCCAGCGCCCCGATACGCCCCACCACAAGGCTTGTGCCTACTTCGGCCCGTCTAGCCACCTCTTCGTACGTCCCCCCTCGGGCTATGACTAGGGTGTCATCAGCATAACACAGGACACGCATCCCAGGAAGGAGCGTGCCCCGCAACACCCAGTCATAGCCCATATTCCAAAGTAGGGGTCCTAAGACGGACCCCTGGGGGACCCCACATGTCATCGCCCGCCGAGCAGTGCTGCCGTTCGGGCCCACATAAAGCACCTCACGGCCAGTGAGGTAGCTTTTAACGAGCCGCGCTATATAAGGGGGCACATTAAAATAGCGCAGCGCCTCCTCAATTGTGCCATAGGGAAGGCTATTAAAAGCATTGGCGATGTCTAGTGACACCGCCAGTGACCTTTCCCCTATGGCAGACGCCTCCTGCGTCGTTGACTTCAGGGCCTGGAGGGCATCGATGGTAGACCGACGAGCCCTGAAGCCAAACTGGTTGTCGGACAGGTTGGGCCCAACGTCCGTCATATGCTGGATGATCCGCGACGCTATTATGCGTTCGAATAATTTCGCGGATTCATCCAGCAGGACTATCGGACGGTAGGCTCCAGCAGTGTCCGGCAGCCGTCCTTCTTTTTGAAGGAGGCATAGCCTTCCCTCTTTCCATAGTTTGGGGAACTGACCACGCGCGATTGCGACGTTGTACAGTTCCCGTAGCTTTTCGTCTAAGTGCCGAATAGCTAAACCCAGCACTTTCCCCGGAACCCCGTCGGGGCCTGGGGCCTTCTTTTTCAGCCGCAGGCTTGCCGCGGCTATCTCCAGCTCCTCTTTGGTGACAGGAGGCGGGAGAGGTTCATCCTCATCTGACCTCCTAGTGAGAGGAGCCATGGGTGGTGGGATGTGCTCTCGGGAGTCCGGAAACAACTCCTGCACCACCCTTTCCAGAAATTCGGGCTGGAGGGTCTCGATGACCGGGGGGCCTTGATTTCGCAGCTTATTGCGCGCTGCGCGATAAGGCCTACCCCACGGGTCGCGATTTAGCCCCTCCAGAAGCTCCTCCCGAGCCTGAGCCTTGGCTTTGCTGATGGCCAGCTGTAGCGCCTTCCTGTCAGAACAGTAGGTGGCATACAGCTGGCCCTCCACTACTGGGTCACGGTTGGCACGACGCCGGCTGCGACCATATGCCCTCCTTGAGCGTTGGCAGGTGCCTCGGAGGTCCGCGATTTCAGCGGACCACCAATACACCTGCCGCCGAGGTGCTCCGGCCTTCACCCGCGGCATGGAGGCGTCGCACACCTCTTTGAGGGAGGCTTGGAAAGCACCAGCCGCCTCGTCGACCTCTGAGTAGGTATGGGCCGAGCACCACGCCTGAACAATGGCGGCCTCTTCCGCTAGCTCTTCGTTGAGCTTGGTCAAGGCCCACCGCGGGAAAGAGGCCTGCCCTTGCCGCCGGGCTAGGGCCGCTCTGTCGGGTGAGGTGGAGATCTCAAACTGGATGTATTTATGATCCGATAGAGTCTCCACCTCACTGAGTACCCGCCAACACCGGACGTGACGTGCAATAGATGGGGTGGCGAACGAAATGTCCACCACGGACCCCCCATTCCATCGCACGCACGTGTGTTCTGTCCCCCGGTTTAAGAGGGACAATCCGGCATCGACAGCCCAGTTTTGGACAGCGCGGCCCCATGAGTTGGTAATGGCACTACCCCACGAGGAAGACCAGGAATTGAGGTCCCCCATCAAAACAACAGGAAGGGGAGCCATCCGATGAACCACTTGACCTAGAGTGTCCAGAAACACTTCTAGGCCTGCCAAAGTGCCATTGGGGGAGAAATATACACCAATTATAGCGTATTCCCTCCCCCAAGTGGCTGCCACATAACCCGACCCTCTTTCTTTCATAACAAGAGGCCGGGCCGCGTTACCCGTCTTCGCAATAATGGCGACGGAACCATTGACATCCCCAGCCCAATGTGGTTGGGGAGACACAAAATAAGGCTCCGCCACGACCGCAACATCCACCTCCCACTGCGCCATTGCCTGGACAAGAAGGTCCTGGGCTCCAGCGCAGTGGTTGGCGTTCGTCTGTAGGAAATTGTAATGCCGGCTTACACTCATACCGACATTACAATTTCCTCTGTCGCTGCCTCACGGCGCACTTCCGCACTTGTGGAAGCCTGGGTCCTGGCGGCCAAAATTCCTCTTTTAGGGGGAGGAGCGCATTTCCTACCCCCCATCACGTGCCCTGAGGGCTTCCCTGCCTCGGAGCAGATGGCGCAGCGGATTGTTGCCGTGCACTTTTCTGCTTTATGTCCAGGATGCCCGCAGCGGAAACACAAGTCGCTGCGGTCCTTTGGAGAGGGACACGTCTGCCTGGTGTGGCCTGTGCCCATGCATTTAAAACAGCGCATGGGCTGGGCATCCAAGGCACGCACCTGGGCTGAGCTCCAGCCGATGAGGAGCCTGCCGGCCTCCACCACAATTTTCGCAGCCGCCACCGGGCACTTGACTGTGATGGAGCCTGTACCAGAAGGGCCAGAGCGAATTTCTCCGGCCCGCACGAGCTCCCCAGAACAACCACCCTTTACTGCGACTGCGGCAATCACTTCCTCTTTGGTTATAGAGTCATCGAGGCCCCTGACTAAGAGATCAGCACACTTTGTGGGCCTCGCTACTGTAGCACAATCTTTTAACACCTCGCGAATTTTCTCGGCGAGGTTGTCGGCCTTCTCGCCGCTTTGGGAGCCAGGCAGTTCGAGCATTCTGGCCCCCGTCGCCGTATTGCGCGTTTTTATTGCGCCGATTCCTAGCTCAGAGAGAGCTATGCTCTCTCTTGCCTTGTTCATGGCCATGGCATATGTGACGCCTCTGCTGACTGCTTCTGGCTGGAGGGTGATAACCACAGCTGAAGACTTCGGCGGTGTGAGCTTCCCCACCTTTTGCTTTGGCGCCGTTTTCTTGTTGGCCACATTTTTAACTGTCGCCGCAGACACAGGGAGTTGAGCAGGGGTTCGGGCTGGGGCGTGCGTGGAAGATTTTCCCTTGCCTTTACCTTTACCTTTCTTCCCACCCACAACACTCCACTCTTCACGAGGGAGAGGTATCGCCGAAGTCAAAGCCGATGACGGGCCGGCAACAGCGGGAGGTGCCTGTTGCGGAACCGCCTTCGCTCTCCCCTTCCTGGTACGCTTCGGCTTGGGAGCTGCAGCGGGCTGAGGCTGAGCCGGAGCAGTTGAGGAACACGCAGCCTTAGCTGCCTCCTCTCTTCTTTTGTCGGCGGCCAGTGGAGGACGCACGATTGGTGCTGGTGGGAGGCGCTCCTCAACCACCGCCAAGCGGGCGTTAATCATATCCCCGGCTGTGCGGCACATCGAGGCTTTTAGTTCCTCCGCCATGTCCTTCACCATCTTGGACATCTCGCTCATTAGGTCTTTCGACGAGATGCCCGCAGGGTCTTGGGAGGGAAGGACTGGCCGCGCCGGGGATTTATCCCTCTGGGAGAAATCACGGCGCATGGCCTTTACCTCTTTTTCGAGGTCCTCCACTTGGCGGCGAAGTCTGCGGTTTTCGAGACTGAGCCGCCGTGTCTCATCCGAGATCGTCCGCTCCGCAATCGTCTCGACAATCTCGTGGTATTCCGTGGCGTGGTTTTTTAGGTCACGCACGTACTCCCCCTTGAGATTGCCGGACTTTCGGGCAATGTGGAAAATCTGGGACCTCAGATGACCCGCCCGGGCACGCAGCGTCTCGGTATCAACGGCGGCGTCCAGCTCCGCGAGTGAGCATTCCTCGGGGAGTGGGTTCCGCGTGAAGTCGACAGGCTCTTCGGCTTCCAGCTCTTGTGCATCCTCCCGAGATGCGTTGGAGTTTGACTCCAGGCGGGTCAAGGCGACTTGCGCCGCCTTGGCCCTGAGGAATTCGGCCGCAGTGGCAACTGCCGCCTTTTTGGCCGCCGCCTTTTTGGCCGCAGGGCCAGACGCCGCCTTTTTGGCCTTTTTGGCTACGACCTTTTTGGTCGACGCCTTTTTTGGTGCCGTCGACCGTATCGTCGTGGCCACCTCCTCACTGTCTGAGACCGAAGCCTCAGACGCAAAAATGGGCGAACCCGCCGGCCTCTTAGGGCGTAGGCTACGCAACGCCCGTGTGACCCTCTGGTCCAGCTCGTCCGCCGAGTTTACCTCGACTGCGAGACCCTCAACGGAATTAACCGAGTTACGTTCGGTAGACATAATTTCAAACGAAATAAAAATACAAAACAAAAAAAAAAAAAAAAAACAAGCGAAAGAAAGAGAACTTTCGAAAGCAAAGAGCGCGTTATTAGGCCCCGCTCAACCTGCAACCGGAGATACCTCGACGGCCAGGGAGCTGAGAACACTACTATACACGAAGGATCAAAACACAAGAGTTTTGATTTGACCTCACAGGAAGCCTATTAGGGCCCGCTCGACCTGAAACCGGAGATACCTCGACGGCCAGGGAGCTGGGAACACTAATAAACAAAACCGCAAGGATTGCCCCAAGTGCTAGAGTTTAGTCACCAGCCTGGCACTGCGTTACCGTGCACAGGACTGGGAGAGCCAGGGGAGACGACGTGGACGTATCTAGCACTTAAAACACTCATGGGGCCTCCCCCAACCTAACCTAACCTAACCTAACCTAACCTAACCTAACCTAACCTAACCTAACCTAACCTAACCTAACCTAACCTAACCTTTTTTTTTTTTTTTTTTTTTTTTTTTTTTTTTTTTTTTTTTTTTTTCGCGGGGAATCCATTTACGGACATCCCGCCGCTCCGGGGGGAGAGGCGGGGGGGTGTGGGACTCCCTCACCAGACTGGTGAGAATACCCACTAAACCCCGCGGTGGCCATCTTCGCGCATGTCTCGAGTCACCGGGATTTCTACAATAGAATGCGTCCGGTGAACTCGAGTGCGCAATGCCGCTTGCACAGCCCAGCTCGGAGAGAGTGATACCTCCCTCCTAACACCTTCCAGTGTTACCCGGCAATGTGAGGCCACCCCACACTGCCGTCCTCCTCGAGGCCACTTGAGACGGAGCGCACAGCCCCCGCCGTGCACTCCTAGCGACCCCGAAGGCCCCCCTATAGTCGCCTCTTACGACAGGCGGGGGGGAACCGTGGCCGTATTCTAACGCCCCGGACCACAGGGCGAAGGGGATTGCTGGGGCTTACATGCCACCACCCCGGCGTCGCCTTCTTCGCCTACTCGGATCCTCCTGCTCCCTGATCCTTTCGGCGGCCTCTTTTTGGGACATTATTGTGTCACAAAAACTGGCAACTGCCACCCACGCCGTTCGGCTGACTGACATTTTATGGATGACAGTCGGCAGCGTCACGTCCCCACCGAGGGCAGCGCTTAGCACGTTGCGCTCCTGACCCCATGCTGGGCACACTTCCAGAGTGTGCTGGGCAGTGTCCTCGGCACAGTCACAATGGTGACATCTCTCCGAGGCCTCTCTGCCGATTCGGCTCAGGTACCTGCCAAAGCAGCCATGCCCCGACAGGACCTGCGTCACCCTGTAGGACAGAGAGCCGTGACGCCGCTCGAGCCACAGCTTCAAAACTGGGCGTATCGCCTCAATACTCCAATGGCCCGCTCCTGGAGCAGCCAGTCTGTTGTGCCAGATGGTGATGGCGTCGTTTAGTAAATTGGCCCTTTGGCCGTCAACTTCTTGGGGTGCTGCCCGCCCGCCCGAGAGACGCACATCTTCACGCCAGTAGAAAACGGCTGAGAGGGCCCTCGCGTCTAGATCCCAGGGCAGTTGGCGAGCCAGCACACATGCCGCCTCAAAGGAGATCGTGCGATACCCCCGTATCGATCTTATGGCCATCGCTCTCTGCGGCCTGCGCAGGATGGCGATGCTCTGAGGCTTCAGAGCGTCGGCCCATACGGGGGCCCCGTAAAGGGCAATAGATCGCACGATCCCTGTGTAGAGCTTTCTACACGTTTCACTTGGCCCAGCAGAGTTCGGCAAGATTCTGCAGAGCGCGTTTGCCGTTTTTACGATTTTTGGCGCTAGCCGCTCAAAATGAGCGCGGAAGTCCAGTCGGCCGTCAAGGACTAGCCCCAGGTATTTGAGCGTTGACTCAACGTCAAGTCGGACTCCGCCGACCACAATGTGGGAACCAGCTGGAGGGGCTTGCCGGGGTCCGTGAAAACACAAGACCTCGGACTTGTGCAGAGCCACCTCTAGTCCCAGGCACCGAATTCTACTCACTACATGCGCCGTTCCCGCAGTGGCCAAAAGCGCTGCCTCTCGGAAGGTTTTACCACGGGCGGTGACCAGTGTGTCATCTGCGTAACACGTCACGCTGACACCCGGTAAATTCCCTCCTCGCAACACCCAGTCGTAACCGATGTTCCACAGGAGCGGCCCGAGGACCGAACCCTGTGGAACACCGCACGACATAGGCCGTCTGCACCATTCGTCTCGTCCGGGGTACTCAACATACCTCTCAGTGAGGTAATTGGCGATGAGGTTCCTCAGGTACACAGGTACCCGGTGGTACTTGAGGGCCTCTGTGATGCATGCCCAGGGGATGGTGTTAAAGGCGTTGGCGATATCTAAAGATACCGCCAAGACGACCTCTCCCCGGGCTATAGCCTCCTCGGCTTGGGTTTTTACCCGCAAAATGGCGTGCACAGTGGATCTGCGCCGCCGAAAGCCAAACTGACAATCCGCCAGGTTTGGACCAACCCCTTCGATGTGCTCGACGATACGAGCAGCGATGATTCGCTCAAAAAGTTTACCCATCTCGTCGAGCAGAACGATGGGGCGGTAAGCGGACGGAGAATCCACCGGTCGCCCTTCCTTCTTCAACAGGACCAGCTTCCCGGTCTTCCACTGCCGCGGAAACCGGCCCTGTCTGAAACAGTCCGAAAAAAGGGTCCGTAGTCTTGGGCCCAACCACTTAAGTGAAAGGGCCAAGGCACGTCCCGGTATGCCATCAAGGCCGGGCGCGGTGTTTTTGGCCCGCAGCCTCAGTACGGCTGCACCAAACTCGTCCTCGGTGACCTGCGGCGTCTCGAGTTCATCCTCATTCATTGGGCCAGCGGAGGCCATTGGTGGAGGTGTAAAGTCACCCCTTGTTGGGAACAAGGTTGCCACCACATTGCCAAGAAGCGAGGGCTCAATGCTCTCCGTTAACGGGGGGGCCCACGGCCGGAGCTTGGCCATCGCCATACGGTAAGGCCGCCCCCACGGATCACGATTGAGTGTTTGCAAAAACTCCTCCCGCGCTTCTGATTTGGCCTTGTAAATAGCCACCTTCAGCGCCTTTTTGGCCTCCCGATAGGCTCCGTAAAGGAGGGCCTCCTGCTCCTCGTTTCGGTTTGCTCTGCGCCGGTGTCGGGCGTATTGGCGTCTCGCCCTTATGCACGCGTATCTCAGCTGCGCTAGGTCTGCGGACCACCAATACACCTGGCGTTTCGCTGGAAGGGACCTGGCTCGGGGCATGGCCGCGTCACAAATATGCGACAGCGCCTCCCGAAACCACTCTGCCTCTCCTTCCACCTCAGACGGACCGTCCGGCACAGGCGCCCATGCCTGGACAATGGAGGCCAACTCCAGCGCCTCCCTATCAAGGCGCTTAAGCGCCCAGCGGGGGCAGTCCCTTGTCGGGGAGATTCGGTTCGGACCGGTGTGGAGCGGCGGTGATGCGGAGACGTCAAACCGGATATACCGGTGGTCCGAGAACGTTTCCACATCCTCCACCACTCTCCAGTCCGATACACGGCGCGCAAGGGCCGGGCTCGCGAATGAAATGTCCACGATGGACCCACCCAGCTGTCGCACGCACGTGTGAACCGTGCCTCGATTTAGAACCACCAGGCCGGTGGCGATCGCCCACTCCTCCATAGCAACACCTCGCGCATCAGTCGCCGGAGATCCCCACGTCAAAGATTTGGCGTTGAAATCCCCGACGACGAGCAGCTCATGGGAGCGGTTGCGGGCAATGAGCGCCTCCAGCCCCGAAAGGTGGCTCTCAAATTCTGCCATAGTTTTGTTGGGGGAAAAATATGTACCAACTACAAACGTTTGCCCCATGAGAGCGGCCACCCATCCGCTGCCTCGCTCGACCCTGCCAAAAAGCGGGGCACCTGCAGCAGCCTGCCTAACGATGGCGACCACTCCGTCGATATCGGCGACCCAGTTGTCCCTCTGCGGGACAAAATAGGGCTCAGCCACCACGGCGACGTGCACCGACCACTGTAGAAGACTCTGATGTAAAAGGTCCTGAGCCATTCTACAGTGGTTGAGGTTCGCCTGTAGATAGCTAATAGCCATTTAACTGGCGACCTCAGACATCTCCTCGTCCCTAATCGGAGGTGGGTGAGTCGTCTGCTGCTGGGTCTTGGCCACGGCGGCAGGCTTACTCCCTTTCTTAGGGCGCGGGGCCGTGCAGGACTTGCTGCCGACCCGATGTCCTGCAGGCTTTTTGGCTAACGCACAAAGAGTGCAGTGAGCTGCAGCCTTGCAGTCCCTAGAAATGTGGCCGAGTTGCCCACAACGGTAGCATTGGCTACTTCTATCCACCTCGGAAGTGCAGCGTTCCCGCACGTGCCCTACCTCAAGGCAGCGGAAACACCGCATTTGGCGGGGCTCCAGCAGCTTGACCTGGGCTGCCACCCAGCCTACCAGAACTCGCCGATCATCTGCGAGCTTTTTGGCAACCAAGGCAGGACAACGGACCCATGCCGTGCCCAGCCCCGAAAAGTCACGGCGAATAGCGCCCGTCTTAATCTCATCAGTAGAGCAGCCTCCAGCTTTGGCCACTGCTGCTGTCAACTCCTCAACTGTGACTGACTCGTCCAATCCGGTGATGCGGACCTCTGCCGTTTTTACGGGGCGGTGCACGCGAACGTCCTCAGGTCCCAGGACACTTTTCAGCTGTTCAGCCAGGGAGTTGGCCTTATCTCCACTGGCAGTGCCTGGAACTTCAATGATTGTGGCCCCGGTAGCGGCCCGCCTGAAACGAACCGACTCTATTCCTAGGCCCGACAAGTTTATTTTGGCTTTCGCCTGCCCCAAAATGCTGGCGTAAGTCACTCCCCTCTTTTCGGCGGCCGGTTGCAGCGTGACTACCACAGCCATAGAACGGGGAGAGCGAATTTTGGGGACCTTCCTATCTTTTTTAGTGGCCTCTTTTGCCTTCTCCGGGGGACCACGTTGTGGTTTGCGGCGTGCCTGAGGTTGCGATGACTTGGCAGCCCCTTCTTTGACGCTTTTACCGCCTTTCCCCACCCTAGTCCAGTCCTGTCTAGTGGTAGGGCGCACTGAGCCAATCGAATTGGGATTGGTGTCTGATGTGGGCACCCAGACCATAGGGGTTGCACCATCATCATTCACCTTTTTCGTCTTTTTGGCAGCTGTCGCGCTGCGGGCGTTTTGGGGCGCAGAGGCACCTTGAGGCGGAGCCTTTACACCCGCGTTCACAGCAGCTGCTGGCGGCGGCCTGTTCTTTGGCCGTGATTGTCTCTGCGGCTGCGGCTCGGACTGGGACGCCTGAGCTGCCGCGTCTCTGGCTCGGTCAGCGGCCAGCGGTGGTCTCATGCGCGGCTGCGCAGGATCTTCACCCGAGCCGTAGCGAGCCGACATCATGGTCCCCATTCTGACCGTCAAACTTCGCTCCATCTCATCCATTCGCTCCTGCTGCTGTTGCAGGAGGTCTTGGCGCAAGTTCTTCATTTCATTACCAAGGTCGTCCAACCGCTTCTGCAGCCGGGCATTTTCGCCCAGCACGCGGTCGCGGTCTTGCTGGAGGGCCTCGTTCTCCCGTCTCAACCTTGTGGTTTCCTCAGAAGCGTTAAGCCTCAGGATTCTGCCAGCAAGGGACTCAATATTCTCACTGGCGTCAAACAAGGCTCGCTGGAACGTGCCCTTGAGGTGTTTGGACGCCTTGCCTACTTTTAGGACTACAGCGGCCACCTGCTGTAGGCTCTGCTTAATTGCAGGTGCCGAATCCGCCTCGTCATCATTTAATGACACTGACGACTCGCTAAGACGCGACACTACACCTGGCCGCGTCATTGTGCGAGTCATCACCGCCAACTCCTCCTCGGCCTGTTGTTCGGCCTCCATTTTTTCCTCCTCCTGCTGCTGCTTAAGAAAGGCAGCTTTTGTTTTTGCGAGGCCTACGTACTGGCCCGTTGTGGGCGGTCGGCCTCGGCCTCGCGGCGTCTTGATTATTTTTGGGGCTGAGACATCCTCCCCAGGGGAAGTGTCTGAGCTCGCCCGGTCACTCAAAGAGCGGTGCCTCGAACGGCTCCGCCTCCGTGGTTCCCAGAGTCGGCCCTGGCCCTCATCAGCGGACAAGGGGTCCGACTCCAAACGAGTTAGCCTTACGATAGGCACCTTCTCGGACCCCGTCAAAGGTGACGGGGTCAAAGCCTTTTCAGGCTCCACCGCGGAGGGACTAACGGTATCGCGCACGCCTGCCAACCAACCAGTGCGCACCGTATCACAGTCTCCTCCGACAGGGTTTTGAAGCTCAGCTACCTCTGAGTCTTCAACCCTATTTTCCATAACACTAAACCTGTTCTGAATACTAAAGCTAAAAGAAGAAAAATCGGAATTCATACTTGTTCCCACGAGTATGGGGGATATAAAACGTCCATCCAGGCGGTGCCCCCTGCACCTGGGTAACCCTAATACTGCACGAGGGCGGGTGGTCTCGTGCAGTTGTCGACGCTAGCGGGTAGGCGATCTCCCATCCTACCACCTCGAGACCGAGGCGGCCGAACGTCACGTGACCAACATCCGACCTTTTGGGGTTTTTTATTGAGGTTGTCTCCTCTCGGCCCGGGCGACCAAGCCAGGGCCCCTACTTCCCGAGGGCTGCGAGACATGTCCACAACACCCTTCGGGAGCAGGTTGCCAGACGGTTGACCGAAGTCACCCACCTAGTCGCGCAATCGCGAGTGGTGGGCCCGTCCAGCCGCAGGTCTTGAAGACCCGCCATCCCACGAGCCGAAGCTCCGCTAGTCCAGAGGACTCCCACACGCAGTGTAAACTGCACGGCGACAGAACACCCACACCACAGTTGTCGCTTAAAAGCGACCGCAAGCCTTGCAGGCCTGCCATACCACGCCATCACAAAAGATGGCCACTGGGCCCCGTAAGCCCCGAAAGACACTCTCGGCCCCTCTTCAGAAAGAGGAGGGAGAATACACCTCCTCGACAGTTTTGGTCCGCGCCGGCCGAAGCCGGTACCCCCTATATCTAGGGGGCATTCCCCTATCCGCCACCTGGGGAAGCGCCCGATGGGAGACTGTCAAACTCCACACGGGAACCTAACCTAACCTAACCTAACCTAACCTAACCTAACCTAACCTAACCTAACCTAACCTAACCTAACCTAACCTAACCTAACCTAACCTAACCTTTTTTTTTTTTTTTTTTTTTTTTTTTTTTTTTTTTTTTTTTTCGCGGGGAATCCATTTACGGACATCCCGCCGCTCCGGGGGGAGGGGCGGGGGGGTGTGGGACTCCCTCACCAGACTGGTGAGAATACCCACTAAACCCCGCGGTGGCCATCTTCGCGCATGACTCGAGTCACCGGGATTTCTACTGATAGAATGCATCCGGTGAACTTGAGTGCGCAATGCTGCTGGCGCAGCCCAGCTCGGGGAGAGTGATACCTCCCCCCTAACACCATCCAGTGTTACCCGGCAATGTGAGGCCACCCCACACTGCCGTCCTCCTCGGGGTCACTTAAGACAGAGCGCACAGCCCCCGCCGTGCACTCTTAGCAACCCCGAAGGCCCCCCTTCAGTCGCCTCTTACGACAGGCGGGGGGGAACCGTGGCTGTATTCTAACGCCCCGAACCACAGGGCAAAGGGGTTGCTGGGGCTTACATGCCACCACCCCGGCGTCGCCTTCTTCGCCTACTAGGATCCTCCTGCTCCCTGATCCGTTCGGCGGTCTCTTTTCCGGACATTATTGCCTCACAAAAACTGGCAACTGCCACCCACGCCGTTCGGCTGACTGACATAGCTTGTATGACAGTCGGCAACGTCACGTCTCCTCCGAGGACAGCGCTTAGTTGGTTGCGCTCCTGAGCCCATGCTGGGCACACTTCTAGAGTGTGCTGGGCAGTGTCCTCGGCAGAGTCACAGTGGTGACATCTTGCTGTTGACTCCCTGCCAATTCTGTTCAAGTACCTGCCGAAGCAACCATGCCCCGACAGGACCTGCGTCATCCTAAAAGACAGGGAGCCGTGACGTCGCTCATGCCACAGTTTGAATACTGGGCGAATTGCCTCCAGAGTTCGCTGGCCCGCTCCTGGAGCAGCCAGTCTATTTTGCCAGATGGTGATGGCGTCATTTTGTAAATTGGCTCTTTGGCCGTCAACTTCTTGGGGTGCAGCCCGCCCGCCCGAGGAACGCACATCCTCACGCCAGTAGAAAACGGCTGAAAGGGCCCTCGCGTCTAGATCCCAGGGCAGTTGGCGAGCCAGCACACATGCCGCCTCAAAAGAAATCGTACGATACCCCCGTATAGCTCGTATGGCCATCGCTCTCTGCGGCCTGCGCAGGATGGCGATACTCTGATTCTTCAGAGCGTTGGCCCATACGGGGGCCCCGTAAAGGGCAATAGATCGCACGATCCCGATGTATAATTTCCTACATAAGTCGCCTGGCCCAGATAAATTAGGCAGGATCCTACTCAGAGCGTTAGCCGTCTTTATGAGTTTTGGCGCCAGCCGCTCAAAATGGGCGCGGAAGTCTAGTCGACCATCAAGGACTAGCCCCAAGTATTTCAGCGTCGATTCGACGTCAAGCCGGACTCCACCGACCACAATATGGGAACCAGCTGGAGGGGCTTGCCGGGGCCCGTGAAAACACAAGACCTCGGACTTGTGCAGAGCCACCTCCAAACCCAGGCGCCGAATGCGGCCCACCACATGCGCCGTTCCCGCAGTGGCTAAAAGCGCTGCTTCGCGAAACGTTTTCCCCCGAGCGGTGACCAGTGTGTCGTCCGCATAACACGTTACGCTGACACCCGGTAAATTCCCACCCCGCAACACCCAGTCGTAACCGATGTTCCACAGGAGCGGCCCAAGGACCGATCCCTGTGGGACACCGCACGACATAGGCCGTCTGCACCACGCATCCCGCCCGGGGTACTCAACGTACCTCTCGGAGAGGTAGTCGGCGATGAGGGTCCTCAGGTACGCAGGTACCCGGTGGTATTTGAGGGCCTCTCTGATGCATGCCCAGGGGATGGTGTTAAAGGCGTTGGCGATATCTAAAGATACCGCCAAAACGACCTCTCCCCGAGCTATAGCCTCCTCGGCTTGGGTTTTCACCCGCAAAATGGCGTGCACGGTGGATCTGCGCCGCCGAAAGCCAAACTGGCAATCCGCCAGGTTTGGACCAACCCCTTCGATGTGCTCGACGAGACGAGCAGCGATGATTCGCTCAAAAAGTTTACCCATCTCGTCGAGCAGAACGATGGGGCGGTAAGCGGACGGAGAATCCGCCGGCCGCCCTTCCTTCTTTAACAGGACCAATTTCCCGGTCTTCCACTGCCGCGGAAACCGGCCCTGTCTGAGACAGTTCGTAAAGAAGGTCCGTAGTCTCGGGCCCAACCATTTTAGTGCGAGGGCCAAAGCACGACCTGCTATGCCATCAAGGCCGGGCGCGGTGTTTTTCGCCCGCAGCCTCAGTACGGCTGCACCAAACTCGTCCTCGGTGACCTGCGGCGTCTCAATTTCATCCTCATGTAGTGGGCCAGCTGAGGCCATTGGTGGAGGGGAAAACTCACCCGTTGTTGGGAACAGGGTGGCCACCACATTGTCCAGAAGCGGGGGCTCAATGCTCTCCGTTAACGGGGGGGCCCACGGCCGGAGCTTGGCCATCGCCATTCGGTAAGGCCGCCCCCACGGATCACTATTGAGTGTTTGTAAAAACTCCTCCCGCGCTTCTGACTTGGCCTTGTTAATGGCCACCTTCAGTGACTTTTTGGCCTGTCGATATTCTTCATAAAGGAGCGCCTCCTGCTCCTCATTTCGGTTCGCTCTGCGCCGGTGTCGGGCGTATTGGCGTCTCGCCCTTACGCAAGCGTATCTCAGCTGCGCTAGGTCTGCGGACCACCAATACACCTGGCGTTTCGCTGGAAGGGACCTGGCTCGGGGCATGGCCGCGTCACAAATATGCGACAGCGCCTCCCGAAACCACTCTGCCTCTCCTTCCACCTCAGACGGACCGTCCGGCACAGGCACCCATGCCTGGACAATGGAGGCCAACTCCAGCGCCTCCCTATCAAGGCGCTTAAGCGCCCAGCGGGGGCAGTCCCTGGTCGCGGAGATTCGGTTCGGACCGGTGTGGAGCGGCGGTGATGCGGAAACGGCAAACCGGATATACCGGTGGTCCGAGAACGTTTCCACATCCTCCACCACTCTCCAGTCCGATACACGGCGCGCAAGGGCCGGGCTCGCGAACGAAATGTCCACGATGGACCCACCCAGCTGTCGCACGCACGTGTGTACCGCACCTTGGTTAAGAACCACCAGGCCAGTGGCGATCGCCCACTCTTCCATGGCAACACCTCGTGCATCAGTCGCCGGAGATCCCCACGTCAAGGATTTGGCGTTGAAATCCCCGACGACGAGCAGCTCATGGGAGCGGTTGCGGGCAATCAGCGCCTCCAGCCCCGAAAGGTGGCTCTCGAATTCCGCCAGGGTTTTGTTAGGGGAAAAGTATGTCCCGACAATGAACGTTTGCCCCATGAGAGCAGCCACCCATCCGCTGCCTCGCTCGACCCTGCCAAAAAGCGGGGCACCTGCAGCAGCCTGCCTAACGATGGCGACCACTCCGTCGATATCGGCGACCCAGTTGTCCCTCTGCAGGACAAAATAGGGCTCAGCCACCACGGCGACGTGCACCGACCACTGTAGAAGACTCTGATGTATAAGGTCCTGAGCCATTCTACAGTGGTTGAGGTTCGCCTGCAGATAGCTGATAGCCATTTAACTGGCGACCTCAGACATCTCCTCGTCCCTAATCGGAGGTGGGTGAGTCGTCTGCTGCTGGGTCTTGGCCACGGCGGCAGGCTTACTCCCTTTCTTTGGGCGCGGGGCCGTGCAGGACTTGCTGCCGACCCGGTGTCCTGCAGGCTTTTTGGCTAGCGCACAAAGAGTGCAGTGAGCTGCAGCCTTGCAGTCTCTCGAAATGTGTCCGAGTTGCCCGCAACGGTAGCATTGGCTGCTTCTATCCACGTCGGAAGTGCAGCGTTCCCGCACATGCCCTACCTCAAGGCAGCGGAAACACCGCATTTGGCGGGGCTCAAGCAGCTTGACCTGGGCTGCCACCCAACCTACCAGAATCCGTCGGTCGTCGGACAGTTTTTTAGCAATGGGAACAGGGCAACGTACCCAGACCGTCCCCAGTCCCGAAAAGTCTCGCCGAATCGTGCCAGTTTTTATGGCTTCAGCAGGGCAGCCACCGGATTTTGCCACCGCTGCTGTAAGTTCCTCCGCCGTCACCGATTCGTCCAATCCTGAGATACGGACTTCGGCAGTTTTTACGGGTCGGTGTATTCGCACGTCCTCCTCCCCTAGCACACCCTTTAGTTTCTCAGCCAAAGAGTTGGCTTTGTCGCCGCTGGTTGCGCCAGGAACCTCGATAATAGTTGCTCCGGTGGCAGCACGCCGGAAGCGCACCGATTCTATACCGAGGCCCAACAAGTCTATTTTGGCCTTGGCTTGGCCGATCACGTTGGCATAGGTGAGCCCCCGCTTTTCAGCCTCCGGCTGCAACGTGACGACCACTGCCATGCTGCGAGGAGCGTGGATCTTAGGCGCCTTCCTCTCGTCCTTCTTCGTTGGCTTCTTGTTGGCCTGCGCAGGTTTTCGGCGCGAATCAGGTTGTTGAGGCTTAGATGTTTTGCCTCCTTTCTTGGCCTTCTTTCCCCCTTTCCCCACCTTGGTCCAGTCGTACCTCGTAGAAGGGCGTACTGTGCCAATTGAATGGGGGTTGGTTTCTGACGTGGGCACCCAGACCATAGGGGTTGCACCATCATCGTCCACCTTCTTCTTCGCCTTTTTGGCAGCTGTCGCGCCGCGGGTGTTTTGGGGCGCTGAGACACCTTGAGGCGGGGCCTTTGAACCCGCATTAGCAGCAGCTGCTGGCGGTGGCCTGGTCTTTTGCCGAGATTGTCGCTGTGGCTGAGGCTCGGGCTGGGACGCCTGAGCAATCTCGCCTCTTACCCGGTCAGCGGCCAGCGGTGGCCTCATCCGCGGCAGCGTTGGGTCTTCGCCAGAGCCGTAGCGGGCGGACATCATAGTCCCCATCCGGATTGTAAGGCTACGCTCCATCTCGTCCATTCGCTCCTGTTGCTTCTGCAGGAGGTCCTGGCGCAAATTATGTAATTCGATGCCGAGGTCGTCCAACCGCTTCTGCAGCCGAGCATTTTCGCCCAGCACGCGGTCGCGGTCTTGCTGGAGGACCTCGTTCTCCCGTCTTAAGCGGATTGTCTCATCGGAGGCATTCAGCTTTAAAATTCTGCTGCCCAGAGACTCTGCCTTGTCATGTAGGTCGTACAAAGCTCTTTGGAAAGTCCCCTTCAGATGTTTTGAGGACTTCCCGACTTTCTGGGCGACGGCAGCGATTTGCAGAAGTTCATTTCTGATAGCCTGCGGGGAATCGTCGCACTCGTCTGCCGACATGGACGACTCGCTTAGATGGGTCACGTCCACTGGACGCGCCATTGCGCGAGTCATTACTGCTAACTCCTGCTCAGCCAGCTGTTCGGCTTCTTCCCGCTCCGCGTCCTCCCTCTGCTTGAGGAAGGCGGCTTTTGTCTTCGCGAGGCCTACATACTGGCCCGTAGTGGGCGGTCGGCCTCGGCCTCGCAGCGTCTTTATTATTTTGGGGGCCGAGACATCCTCCCCAGGGGAAGTGTCTGAGCTCGCCCGGTCACTCAAAGAGCGGTGCTTCGAACGGCTCCGCCTCCGTGGTTCCCAGAGTCGGCCCTGGCCCTCATCAGCGGACAAGGGATCCGACTCCATTCGAGTAAGCCTAACAACAGGCACCTTCTCGGACCCTGTCAAAGATGACGGGGTCGTAGCCTTTTCAGGCTCCACCGTGGAGGGACTAACGGTATCGCGCACGCCTACCAACCAACCAGTGCGCACCGTATCACGGTCCTCTCCGACAGGGGTTTGAAGCTCAGCTACCTCTGAGTCTTCAACCCTATTCTCCAAAACACTAAACCTATTTTTTACACAAAAACTAAAAGAAGAAAAATCGGAATCCATACTTGTTCCCACGAGTATGGGGGATATAAAATGTCCATCCAGGCGGTGCCCCCTGCACCTGGGTAACCCTAATACTGCACGAGGGCGGGTGGTCTCGTACAGTTGTCGACGCTAGCGGGTAGGCGATCTCCCATCCTACCACCTCGAGACCGAGGCGGCCGAACGTCACGTGACCAACGTCCGACCTTTTGGGGTTTTTTATTGAGGTTGTCTCCTCTCGGCCCGGGCGACCAAGCCAGGGCCCCTACTTCCCGAGGACTGCGAGACATGTCCACAACACCCTTCGGGAGCAGGTTGCCAGACGGTTGACCGAAGTCACCCACCTAGTCGCGCAATCGCGAGTGGTGGGCCCGTCCAGCCGCAGGTCTTGAAGACCCGCCATCCCACGAGCCGAAGCTCCGCTAGTCCAGAGGACTCCCACACGCAGTGTAAACTGCACGGCGACAGAACACCCACACCACAGTTGTCGCTAAAAGCGACCGCAAGCCTTGCAGGCCTGCCATACCACGCCATCACAAAAGATGGCCGCTGGGCCCCGTAAGCCCCGAAAGCCACTCTCGGCCCCTCTTCAGAAAGAGGAGGGAGAATACACCTCCTCGACAGTTTTGGTCCGCGCCGGCCGAAGCCGGTACCCCCTATATCTAGGGGGCATTCCCCTATCCGCCACCTGGGGACGCGCCCGATGGGAGACTGTCAAACTCCACACGGGAACCTAACCTAACCTTTTTTTTTTTTTTTTTTTTTTTTTTTTTTTTTTTTTTTTTTTTTAACGGGGTAAAAATGCATTACGCACTATCCCGCCGCCTGGGTGAGCGGTGGGGGAGTGTGGGACTCTCCGCCGGTGAAGCCGGCGGCATACCCACTAAAAATACCCCGGTGTATCCCGCTTCGCTTTTAGCGGGACGATGTGGGATTCCCTAAGGATTTCGGCCACATCGTCCCAAGCGGTCGGCCCAGCCACTGCCGGGCCTCCTCACGCCACGGGGGGGTATCTTGATACACAACAGATACCCCCCAGACAGGGACACCGTGCAATGCGAGTGAGACCCCCCGGTCTCACCCGCTGGTGTCCTAGGGAACTGGGAGAAGGTGGGCGAACCGCCTTCTCCGGGCTCCCAGCCGTCTGCGTCGGAGCGGGGCCGCCAGAGGGTCGTCCTCCCTGGCCCTCTCCGCGGTCTCCTTCTGTGTCATAACCTCTTCACAGAAGGAGACCATCGCCTCCCACGACCTCTCGCTCTCGAGCATAGCTAGAATTACTCTTGGGAGCGAGAGGTCCCGGCCTGTTGCAGCAACTAGTGTGCTGCGCTGTACCTCCCAGGCCGGACACACCTCGAGGGTGTGCTGGGCATCGTCCTCGAGTGCGCCACATTCGTGGCACACGGGGGTTGGCTCTCTTCCGGCTATCTGGTGCAGGTATTGGCCGAAACAGCCATGCCCAGAAAGCACCTGCACCAGCCGGAAGGTGAGCGCGCCAAACCCCCTTCGACACCACCTTCGGAGGACGGGCCTGATGGCGTCGATGGTACGTGTACCGTATCGTGGCCCCTCAAGCTCGTCCTGCCACCGCCAAATTAGCTCATTTTGGGCTATGCGCCTCACCCTCCCAACCTCGTCGAAGGTGGGGCGCTGTCTTCTGGCCCTCGCTGCTGCACGGTATTTGTATACCGCAGCGAGGACCTCAGCCTCTAGCTCCCACGGGGGCGTGCCGGCCAAAACGCAGGCAGCCCCCATGGAAATGGTGCGGTAACCCCGCACCGCCCTGGTTGCCACCACACGCTGTGCTTTCCTCAGCATGCGTTTGTTGGTGGCGTTCAGGGCGTCCGCCCACACTGGCGCTCCATAAAGAGCGATGCTCTTCACGATGCCGGCGTAAAGTCGCCGGCATGTGGTATCAGGGCCGCCTTTGTTGGGAAGAAGGCGGCCCAAGGCACTCGCGGCACTGACAAGGCGGGGGGCGAGCCTGCTGAAGTGCTCCCCAAAACGCCACCGCCCGTCCAGTAGGAGGCCCAAATACTTCATTTGGGCCCCCACCCTCACCTCTACGCCATCGAGGCGTATTTTAGCGCCGGAGGGAGGTCCCCTCCGAGGCCCATGGAAAAGAAGGGCCTCAGTTTTTTGCAGGGCGACCTTCAGCCCCAGCGCCTCGATGCGCTCCACCACAAGGCTTGTGCCCACTTCGGCCCGTCTGGCCGCCTCATCGTAAGTCCCCCCTTGGGCTATGACTAGGGTGTCATCAGCATAACACAGGACACGCATCCCAGGAAGGAGCGTGCCCCGCAACACCCAGTCATAGCCCATATTCCAAAGTAGGGGTCCTAAGACGGACCCCTGGGGGACCCCACATGTCATCGGCCGCCGAACAGTGCTGCCGTCCGGGCCCACATAAAGCACCTCACGGCCAGTGAGGTAGCTTTTGATTAGCCGCGCTAAATAAGGGGGCACATCAAAATAGCGCAGCGCCTCCTTAATTGTGCCATAGGGAAGGCTGTTAAAGGCATTGGCGATGTCTAGTGACACCGCCAGTGACCTCTCCCCTATGGCAGATGCCTCCTGTGTCGTTGTCTTCAGGGCCTGGAGGGCATCGATGGTAGACCGACCAGCCCTGAAGCCAAACTGGTTATCGGACAGGCCCGGTCCAACGTCCGTCATATACTGGATGATCCGCGACGCTATTACGCGTTCGAATAGCTTCGCGGATTCATCCAGCAGAACTATCGGACGGTAGGCTCCAGCAGTGTCCGGCTGCCGTCCTTCTTTTTGAAGGAGGCATAACCTTCCCTCTTTCCATAGTTTAGGGAATTGTCCACGCGCGATCGCGACGTTGAACAATTCCCGTAACCTCTCGTCTAGGTGCCTAATGGCAAGACCCAGAACTTTCCCCGGAACCCCGTCGGGTCCTGGAGCCTTCTTTTTTAGCCGAAGGCCTGCCGCTGCTATCTCCAACTCCTCTTTTGTGACTGGAGGTGGAGGAAGTTCACCCTCATCTGACCTCCTAGTGGGAGGAGCCATGGGTGGTGGGAAGTGCTCTCGGGAGTCCGGGAACAGCTCCTGCACCACCCTTTCCAATAGTTCAGGTTGGAGGGTCTCGATGACCGGGGGGCCTTGATTGCGCAGCTTATTGCGCGCTGCGCGATATGGCCTCCCCCATGGGTCACGGTTTAACCCCTCCAAAAGCTCCTCCCGAGCCTGAGCCTTGGCTTGGCTGATGGCCAGCTGTAGCGCCTTTCTGTCAGAACAGTATGTGGCATACAGCTGGCCCTCCACTACCAGGTCGCGGCTGGCACGACGCCGACTGCGACCATATGCCCTCCTTGAACGTTGGCAGGTGCCCCGGAGGTCCGCGATTTCTTCGGACCACCAATACACCTGCCGCCGAGGTGCTCTAGCCTTCACCCGCGGCATGGAGGCGTCGCACACCTCCTTGAGGGAGGCCTGAAAGGCACCGGCCACCTCGTCGACCTCTAAGGAGATAGGGGCCGAGCACCACGCCTGAACTATGGCGGCCTCTTCCGCTAGCTCTTTATTGAGCTTGGTCAAAGCCCAACGCGGGAAAGAGGCCTGCCCTTGCCGCCGGGCTAGGGCCGCTGTGTTAGGTGAGGTGGAGATCTCAAATCGGATGTATTTATGATCCGATAGAGTCTCCACCTCGCTGAGAACACGCCAACACCGGACGTGACGTGCGATAGAAGGGGTGGCGAACGAAATGTCCACCACGGACCCCCCATTCCACCGCACGCACGTATGTTCTGTCCCCCGGTTCAAGAGGGACAATCCGGTATCGACCGCCCAGTTCTGGACGGTGCGGCCCCACGAGTTGGTGGTGGCACTTCCCCACGAAGAGGACCAAGAATTAAGGTCCCCCATAAGTAAAATTGGGAGGGGTGCCATCCGCTGCAAGACATGCCCCAGCGTGTCTAGCAGCACCTCCAGACCGGCCAGAGTGCCATTGGGGGAGTAGTAGACACCAATGATGGCGTATTCTCTCCCCAAAGTGGCAGCCACATAACCTGACCCCCTCTCTTTGACATTGAGAGGGCGGGCAGCGCTTCCCGTCTTGACTGTGATAGCTACGGAGCCATCCGTATCCCCAGCCCAGTGTGTTTGAGGAGGTACAAAATAAGGCTCCGCCACGACCGCAACATCCACTTCCCACTGCGCCATTGCTTGAACCAAAAGGTCCTGGGCTCCAGCGCAGTGGTTGGTGTTAGTCTGTAGGAAATTGTAATGCCGACTAACACTCATACCGACATTACAATTTCCTCTGTCGCCGCTTCACGGCGCACTTCCGCATTTGTGGAGGCCTGGGTCCTGGCGGCCAAAGTTCCTCTTTTAGGGGGAGGAGCGCATTTCCTACCCCCCATCACGTGTCCTGAGGGCTTCCCAGCCTCGGAGCAGATGGCGCAGCAGATTGCTGCCGTGCACTTTTCTGCCTTATGTCCGGCATGCCCGCAGCGGAAACATAAGTCGCTGCGGTCCTTTGGCGAGGGGCACGTCTGTCTGGTGTGGCCTGTGCCCATGCATTTAAAACAGCGCATGGGCTGGGCATCTAAGGCACGCACCTGGGCTGAGCTCCAGCCGATTAGGAGGCGGCCGGCTTCCACCACGGTTTTCGCAGCCGCCACCGGGCACTTGACTGTGATGGAGCCCGTACCAGAAGGGCCAGAGCGAATTTCTCCGGCCCGCACGAGCTCCGGACCACAGCCACCCTTTACTGCAATCGCAGCAATCACCTCCTCTTTTGTGATGGAGTCATCGAGGCCCCGCACCAGGAGATCCACACATTTTGTTGGCCTTGCGATGGTTGCGACATCTTTTAAAACCTCGCGGATTTTCTCCGCGAGGTTGTCCGCCTTGTCCTTGCATTGGGAACCAGACAGCTCGAGCATTCTGGCTCCCGTGGCTGTGGTGCGAGTTTTTATGTTGGCAATGCCAAGCTCGGGTAGAGCTATGCTCTCCCTTGCCTGGTTCATTATCATCGCGTATGTTACGCCCTTCTCGATTGCCTCCGGCTGTAATGTAATTATTACAGCCGAGGACTTTGGCGGTGTGAGTTTCGCCGCCTTTTTTTTTAGGTGCCGTCTTCTTAGCCCCATTTGTGGGTGCAGCGGCAGATACTGGGGGTTGAGCAGGGGTTTGGGCTGGGGCGGGCTTGGAGGTTTTCCCCTTGCCTTTCCCTTTCCCTTGCTTCTTACCCACAACACTCCACTCATCACGAGGGACAGGAATCGACGGAGGCAATGCTGATGACGGGCCGGCAACAGCGGGAGGTGCCTGTTGCGGAACTGCCTTCGCTCTGCCCTTCCTGGTCCGCTTTGGCTTTGGTGCCGCAGCGGGCTGAGGCTGAGCCGGAGCAGTTGGGGAAACCACAGCTTTGGCTGCCTCCTCCCGTCTTTTATCGGCGGCAAGTGGTGGCCGCATGATTGGTGCTGGTGGGAGGCGCTCCTCAACCACTGCCAAGCGGGCGTTAATCATGTCGCCGACCGTGCGGCACATCGAGGCTTTTAATTCCTCCGCCATGTCCTTTACCATCCTGGACATCTCGCCCATTAGGTCATTAGCCACGATGCCCACAGGGTCTTGGGAGTGGGGGGCTGGCTGCGCGGGGGATTTATCTCTACGAGAAAAATCGCGGCGCATGGCTTTGGCCTCTTTTTCGAGGTCCTCCACTTGGCGGCGAAGTCTGCGGTTCTCGAGACTGAGCCGCCTTGTCTCATCGGAGATCGTCCTCTCTGCGATCGTCTCGACAATCTCGTGGTATTCCGTTGCGTGGTTTTTTAGGTCACGCACGTACTCACCCTTAAGATTGCCGGACTTTCTGGCAATTTGGAAGATCAGCGACCTCAGATTGCCCGCCCGGGCACGCAACGTCTCAGTGTCCACGGCTGCGTCCAACTCCGCGAGTGAGCATTCCTCGGGGAGTGGGTTCCTCGTGAAGTCGACAGGCTCGTCGGCCTCCACCTCCTGTGCATCTTCGCGAGATGCGTTGGAGTTAGACTCAAGGCGGGTCAAGGCGACTTGCGCGGCCTTGGCCCTCAAAAATTCGGCCGCAGTGGCAACTGCCGCCTTTTTGGCCGCCGCCTTTTTGGCCGCAGGGCCAGACGCCGCCTTTTTAGGCTTTTTGGCTACGACCTTTTTGGCCGTAGCCTTTTTCGGTGCCGACGACCGTGTTGTCGTGGCCACCTCCTCACTGTCTGAGACCGAAGCCTCAGACGCAAAAATGGGCGAACCCGCCGGCCTCTTAGGCCGTTGGCTACGCAACGCCCGCGTAACCATCTGGTCCAGCTCATCGGTCGAGTTTTCCCCGACTGCGAGACCCTCGAGTGAGTTGGCTGAATTACGCCGGGTAGACATAATTGCAGACAAAACGAAAACACAAAACAAGAATAAAGTCACAACAAAGAGTGCGTTATTAGGCCACGCTCAACCTGCAACCGGAGATACCTCGACGGCCAGGGAGCTGAGAACACTAATAAACAAAGAGTGTTGATTTTCTAAAAAGAAAATCACCTCGCGAGATGCCTATTAGGGCCCGCTCGACCTGAAACCGGAGATACCTCGACGGCCAGGGAGCTGGGAACACTAGTAAGCAAAAACCGCAAGGTTGCCCCAGAGTATCTAGATTTGGTCACCAGCCTGGCACTGCGTTACCGTAACCAGGACTGGGAGAGCCAGGGGAGACGACGGGGACGTACTAGATACTCGTAAAAACACTCATGGGGCCTCCCCCAACCTAACCTAACCTAACCTAACCTAACCTAACCTAACCTAACCTAACCTAACCTTTTTTTTTTTTTTTTTTTTTTTTTTTTAGCGGGGTAAAAATGCATTACGCACTATCCCACCGCCTGGGTGAGCGGTGGGGGAGTGTGGGACTCTCCGCCGGTGAAGCCGGCGGCATACCCACTAAAAATACCCCGGTGTATCCCGCTTCGCTTTTAGCGGGACGATGTGGGATTCCCTAAGGATTTCGGCCACATCGTCCCAAGCGGTCGGCCCAGCCACTGCCGGGCCTCCTCACGCCACGGGGGGGTATCTTGATACACAACAGATACCCCCCAGACAGGGACACCGTGCAATGCGAGTGAGACCCCCCGGTCTCACCCGCAGGTGTCCTAGGGAACTGGGAGAAGGTGGGCGAACCGCCTTCTCCGGGCTCCCAGCCGTCTGCGTCGGAGAGGGGCCGCCAGAGGATCATCCTCCCTGGCCCTCTCCGCGGTCTCCTTCTGTGCCATGACCTCTTCACAGAAGGAGACCATCGCCTCCCACGACCTCTCGCTCTCGAGCATAGCGCGAATTACTCTTGGGAGCGAGAGGTCCCGGCCTGTTGCAGCAACTAGTGTGCTGCGCTGCACCTCCCAGGCCGGACACACCTCGAGGGTGTGCTGGGCATCGTCCTCGAGTGCGCCACATTCGTGGCACACGGGGGTTGGCTCTCTTCCGGCTATCTGGTGCAGGTATTGGCCGAAACAACCATGCCCAGAAAGCACCTGCACCAGCCGGAAGGTGAGCGCGCCAAACCCCCTTCGACACCACCTTCGGAGGACGGGCCTGATGGCGTCGATGGTACGTGTACCGTATCGTGGCCCCTCAAGCTCGTCCTGCCACCGCCAAATTAGCTCATTTTGAGCTAACTCGCGCACTCGCCCTACCTCCTCGGAGGCTAGGCGCTGTCCTCTGGCCCTCGCTGCTGCACGGTAATCGTATACCGCAGCAAGGACCCCGGCCTCTAACTCCCACGGGGGCGTGCCGGCCAAAACGCAGGCAGCCCCCATGGATATGGTGCGGTATCCACGCACCGCCCTAGTCGCCACCACACGCTGCGCTTTCCGCAGCATGCGCTTGTTGGCGACGTTAAGGGCATCTGCCCACACCGGTGCGCCGTAGAGGGCGATGCTTCGCACAATGCCGGCGTAAAGTCGCCGGCATGTAGTGTCCGGGCCGCCTTGGTTAGGAAGAAGGCGGCCCAAAGCACTCGCGGCGTTGATAAGGCGGGGGGCGAGCCTGCTAAAGTGCTCGCCGAAACGCCACCGCCCGTCAAGTAGGAGGCCCAAGTACTTCATGTGGGCCCCCACCTTCACCTCTACGCCATTGAGGCGTATTTTTGCACCAGGGGGAGGTCCCCTCCGAGGCCCGTGGAAAAGAAGGGCCTCGGTTTTTTGCAGGGCGACCTTCAACCCCAGTGCCTCTATGCGCCCCACAACAAGACTGGTGGCTACCTCTACCAGTCTTGCCGCCTCAACGTAGGATCCTCCGCGGGCTACGACTAGGGTGTCGTCTGCATAGCACAGGACCCGCGTCCGTGGAAGGAGCGTGCCCCGCAGAACCCAGTCGTAGCCCATATTCCATAATAGGGGTCCCAAAACGGACCCCTGAGGAACCCCACACCTCATTGTCCGACGGTGGATGCTTCCGTCGGAGCCCACGTAGAGTACCTCACGGTTTGTGAGGTAACTCTTTATCAGGCGCCCTATATACGGAGGCACATTGAAAAAGCGGAGCGCCTCCGCTATAGTGCCATAGGGCAAGCTATTAAAGGCATTGGCGATGTCCAGTGACACCGCCAATGACCTTTCTCCTCTCGCAGACGCTTCCAGCGTGTCGTTTTTCAGGGCCTGGAGGGCATCGATGGTTGATCGCCCGGCCCTGAAACCAAACTGGTTGCCGGACAGATCAGGCCCAATGTCCGTCATGTGCTGGATGATCCGCGACGCAATGATGCGTTCAAAGAGTTTCGCGGATTCATCCAGCAGGACAATCGGGCGATAGGCCCCAGCTGTGTCAGGCGACCGCCCCTCCTTCTGTAAGAGACAGAGGCGGCCCTCCTTCCATATTTTGGGGAACTGTCCACGTGCAATTGCAACGTTGAACAGTTCCCGCAGCTGCTCGTGCAGGTGCCGGAGCGCTACCCCCAAGACAATTCCCGGGACCCCGTCGGGTCCAGGGGCCTTCTTCTTAAGCCTGAGGCTTGCAGCCGCTGTCTCCAGTTCCTCTTCGGTGACAGGCGGCGCCAGAGGCTCGGCTTCATTCGACCTCCCAGTGGGAGGAGCCATGGGTGGTGGGAAGTGTTCCTGACAGTCCGGAAACAACTCCTGCACCACCCTTTCCAGCAGTTCAGGCTGGAGGGTCTCGATGACCGGGGGCCCTTGATTGCGCAGCTTATTACGTGCTGCGCGATAAACCTAACCTAACCTAACCTAACCTAACCTAACCTAACCTAACCTAACCTTTTTTTTTTTTTTTTTTTTTTGACGGGGAAAAAATGCGTTACGCACTATCCCACTGCCGGGGGAGGCAGTGGGGGAGTGTGGGACTCTCCGTCACAGAAGGTGACGGCCTACCCACTAAAAGAACCCCGGTGTATCTCCGCTTTGCTCTGGCGGGACGATGTGGGATTCCCTAAGGATCTCGGCCACATCGCCCCAAGCGGTTGGCCCAGCCACTGCCAGGCCTCCTCACGCTAAAGGGGGGTATCCTGATACACGACAGATACCCCCCAGACGGTGACATCGTGCAATGCGAATGAGACCCCCCCCGGTCTCACTCACTGATGTCATTAGGGAACAGAGAGGTGACGGGCAAACCGTCGCCTCTGAGCTCCCTGCCGTCTACGTCGGAGAGGTGCCGCCAGAGGATCTTCCTCCCGGGCCCTCTCCGCGGTCTCCTTCTGGGACATGACGTCCTCACAGAAGGAGACCATCGCCTCCCATGACCTTACGTTGCCAAGCATAGAGCGAACTATGCTTGGCAACGAGAGGTCGCCTCCGACTGCCGCAACAAGCGCGCGGCGCTGTGACGCCCACGCCGGGCATACTGCGAGGGTGTGCTGTGCGTCATCCTCCACCTCTCCGCACTCGTGGCACTCGGGGGTTGGCTCCCTTCTGGCTATTGAATACAAGTACTTTCCAAAGCATCCATGCCCGGAAAGCACCTGTACCAGCCGAAAGGTTAGAGAACCGAACCCCCTTTTACACCACCGCCTGAGAACTGGCCTGATTGCACTTATTGTGCGGACGCCGTAGGTAGCGTCGGCCAGATCCTCCTTCCACTGCTGCAGGACGGCTTCGTTGGCGACTCTGCGTATGCGCTCGACATCCTCGAAAGAGGGGCGTTCGCCCCTGGCTCTTGCCGCTGCACGGTGCTGGTACACCGCGGCAAGAACCTCAGCCTCAAGTTCCCACGGGGGCATACTTGTTAAGACACAGGCAGCCCCCATGGAAACGGTACGGTACGCCCTCGCGGCCCTTATCGTTACCGTTCGTTGCGGCTTTCGCAGTAGCCGCTTATTTACACGAGACAGGGCATCTGCCCATATAGGCGCCCCATACAGCGCCATTGCCCTAATAATCCCTGCATATAGGCGCCGGCATGTAGTGTCGGGGCCGCCTTGATTCGGCAACAAGCGGCCCAGTGCGCCCGCGGCATTGACGAGCCTGGGCGCGAGCTTACGAAAATGCTCAGCGAAGCTCCAGCGCCCGTCAATCAGGAGGCCCAAATATTTCATTTGGGCCCCCACCCGCACTTCTACATCCCCGAGGCGGATTTTCACCCCTGGGGGGGGTCCCCTCCGAGGCCCGTGAAACAGGAGGGCCTCTGTTTTTTGGAGGGCGACCTTGAGGCCCAGTTCCTCCATTCGGCCGACTACGAGGCTTGTTGCCACTTCGGCCAGTCTCGCCGCCTCCGCGTAGGTATCCCCTTGGGCTATGACCAGGGTGTCGTCTGCGTAACAAAGGACACGCACCCGCGGTGGGAGCGTGCCCCGCAGAACCCAGTCATAGCCCACGTTCCAGAGTAAGGGGCCCAGAACGGACCCCTGGGGAACCCCACACGACATACGCCGCCGGACAATGTCCCCACTTGGGCCAACGTACAGTACCTCACGGCCCGTGAGGTAGCTGTTCAATAGGCGCTGCAGATAAGCAGGCACATTAAAATACTTTAGCGCCTCCCGTATGGTGCCATAGGGCAGGCTATTGAACGCATTGGCGATGTCAAGAGACACCGCCAACGAACGCTCACCGCGGCTTGATGCCTCCGTCGTGATGGACTTCAGGGCCTGCAGAGCGTCAATAGTTGAGCGCTCTGCCCTGAAGCCATATTGGTTCCCGGACAGGTCGGGACCTACCCCCGTCAGGTGCTTAATAAGCCGCGAGGCTATAACACGCTCAAAGAGCTTTGCGGCCTCGTCGAGCAACACAATGGGTCTGTAGGCTCCCGACGTGTCCGGCGACCGACCCTCTTTCTGGAGGAGGCACAGTCTGCCCTCCTTCCAAATTTTAGGAAACTGCCCGCGCGTGATAGATGCGTCGAGCAGTTCCTTAAGCTGCCGGTCCATACCGCCCAAAGCTAGAGCCAGGCCGAGCACTTTGCCATGGACACCGTCTGGACCTGGCGCCTTCTTCTTTACCCTCAGCCTCGCCAACGCCATCTCCACCTCCTCATCGGTGACTGGCGGCGGCGGAGGTTCGAACTGAATTTGCCTCATCGGAGGCGCCATTACTGGAGGGGTGTGCGTAGGAGTGTCGGGAAACAACTCTTGCACTACCCTCTCCAGTAACTCTGGCTGCATGGTCTCGATGATAGGGGGGCCCTGATAGCGCAGTTTACTCCGCGCCGCGCGGTAGGGCCTCCCCCATGGGTCCCTATCAAGGCTGGCCAGAATTTCTTCTCTGGCCCTTGATTTGGCCTGGCTAATGGCCAGCTGCAACGCCTTTCTATTGCTGCAATAGGTTGCGTACAGCTGGCCCTCCACTACAGGATCCCTTGTGGCCCGACGACGGCTCCGACCATAGGCCCTCCGCGACCGCTGGCAGGTGTTCCTGAGGTCCGCTATATCTTCGGTCCACCAGTACACCCGCCTTCGAGGAGCAGCGCCCCTCACACGCGGCATGGCGGCATCACACACCACGGTGAGTGTGTCGCGGAAAACGCAGGCTGCCTCGTCGACCCCGGATGACATTGCGGTCGAACACCAGGCCTGTACGATAGCCGCTTCCTCGGCCAGATCTTTATCCAGCCGGCTAAGGGCCCAGCGAGGGAAAGAACCGTGCCCCTGTCGGCGAGATTGGGCCACACTATTTCGAGAGGCGGAGACCTCGTATCGAATGTATCTGTGATCAGATAGGGTCTCCACCCCACTAAGAACCCTCCAGTTCATAACGTGACGTGCGACGGAAGGGGTGGCGAACGATAGATCCACCACGGACCCCCCATTCCTTCGCACGCACGTATGTTCTGTCCCTACGTTGAGGAGGGACATTTCAGCATTGGCCGACCAGGTTTCTACCAGCCGGCCCCATGGTTGTGTGGTAACAGAGGCGCCTCCCCACATGGACGACTTCGAATTGAAATCGCCCATTACGAGGGCAGGGAGAGGCGCTAGTCTTCTGATTACCAGGACCAAAGTATTTAGGAGGACTTCTAGGTCGGCTCGATTTCCGTTGGGGGAGAAGTAGACGCCTATTATGGCGTACTTTCCTCCCCAGACGGCTGCGACGTAACCCGGTCCCCTTTCTTTTACAACCAGGGGGCGGGAAGGGGCGCTGCATCTCACAATGATGGCGACGGAGCCTGACGTATCCGCAGCCCAATGTGGCTGAGGAGATATGTAGTAGGGCTCGGCCGCTACAGCCACATCAATTTCCCACTGCGCCATTCCCTGGATAAACAGATCTTGGGCTCCGGCGCAGTGGTTTAAATTCCCCTGGAGGAAGCTGATAGGGCTTAACTGACTCATATTTCAATTAAGTCCTCCACAGCTTCCTCCATCGGCGTTGGCCGCCCCTCTTGACTAGTGGCCTGGGTCCTAGACATCACTTTCCCTCTTTTGTGGGGGGGATTGCACCTCCTCCCCCCCATGACGTGCCCTGCCGGCAGTCTCAACTCCGAGCAAATTGCACAGCAGACTGCTGCTGCGCAGCTCTCGGACTTGTGCCCCGTTTTGCCGCACCGGAAGCACAAGTCGCTCCTGTCCTTCGATGAGGGACACATTTGTCTTGTATGCCCTGTGCCCATGCACCTAAAACACCGCATAGGTTGGGCATCAAGGACACGCACCTGCGCCGAGGTCCACCCGATCAAAAGCCGACCAGCCTCTGACACCAGCTTGGCGGCAGCCACTGGGCACTTGACCGTGGTGGAGCCTGTTCCTCCTGGGCCAAAGCGGATCTCTCCGGCCCTGACTAGCTCTGCTGCACAGCCACCTTTAGCAGCTACCGCGGCTATAACTTCAGCCTTCGTCACTGAGTCATCTAGACCCCGAATCAGTAGCTCAGCACACTTCGTGGGCCTAGTGACCGTTGCCACGTCATTCAGAACCTCGCGAATCTTTTCAGCGAGGAGATCCGCCTTTTCCCCGCTTTGTGCGCCGGGTAGCTCTATCATTCGAGCTCCCGTCGCGGTATTCCTTGTGGATATTGAGCCGATGCCGAGCTCAGATAGAGCCACACTCTCTCTAGCACGGGTCAGCGCCAGTGCATAGGTCATTCCCCTCTCAATAGCCTCCGGCTGCAATGTTATTATTACAGCCGAAGATTTAGGAGGGACGAGTTTGGCCTTCGGTTTAGAAGGCGCAGACACAGTACGTTTTGCCACTGGTGTCTTTGCCACCGCTGGACGGTTTGCAGACGCATTGGTTGAGGGCACTTTTTCGTTTTTCCTCCTCCTCGTCCTCTTGTTTTTACCTACCACATTCCAGCTTTCCTCTGTGGCAGTGGTGGGCGGGGTTGTCGCCGCTGAAGTGCTGGCAATAGGCTGCGGTGCCGATTGCGGGCTCTTTTTACCCTTAGGCGTCGGTTTTGGGGTTGCAATCTTAGCGGGACGCGCTGCAGCAGGAGCGGCCAACGCAGCCTCTCTGGCAGCCACCTCCTCCCTTCTTTTGTCTGCAGCAAGAGGGGGTCGCATTGTCTTAGCAGGAAGGAGCCGCTCTTCGACGGCTGCCATTCGTGCGTCAAGCATTGTGCCAAATGTGACACACAGGGAACCCTTAATCTCCTCAACGATCCCCTGCGCCATACCGCCGACGAGACGTTTGAGCTCGTCTCTCATTGCCGTCTCTGAGACCTGCGGCGTAGGTTCCGTGGTAGCTTCAGGCCTACTGCGCTCTGAAAGCTCTCTGCGGATAGCCTTCATCTCCTCCTGGAGATCGGAAACATGTTTTCGGAGACGTCTGTTTTCGGTTCCAAGACGGCGGGTTTCCTCCGCCGCCGTCCTGTCTGCGATTATTTCTACGATCTCCTGGTACGCAGCAGCTAACTTTTTCAAGTCTCGCTGGTACGTACCCTTCAGGTTTCCGGAGCTTTTTGCAATCTTGCAAATCGCAGTTCGTAGAACCCCCGCTTTTGCTCTGAGTGCTTCCGTGTCTTCGGAGGGGTCAGGCTCCTCATACGTCTCCTCTGGGAGAGAACCAGGCGCAACGTGAAAGAATAGAGAGCCATCGCCCCCAAATTCATCCACAGAGGCCTTACTGTCCTGTTGGGTTTTCTTCACCCTGGACGTGCCGGCTGTATTACCCGGAGTGGTCGCTTTGCCCCTCTTTGCGGCCGTTTTCTTCACGGCCCTTTTCTTCATAAAAGTCGCCTTTTTATTGGCGGTGGTGTCCGTGGTTTCCCTATCGGACCCAACGTGTTCACCTTCTGAACCTTCTGAAGAAGAATCCAGTAAGGTTTCGAAAAGCGGAGATTTAGCCGAACGCTTCTTACTAATGCTCGTCATGGCCTCCACTACCATTTGGTCAAGTTCCAAGGCCGAGTCGTCCTCGATCTCAAGGCCCTTGAACGAATTGTTGTTCCGAGTCGACATAGTATATCAAAACAAGAACAAAAGACAAGATAACAAAAATTCACTACGGATACAAAAACACAAAATCCAATTTGGATGTAAGAAAAACACAAAACAAATATCCAACCTGGATCAAAACAAAAACACGAAAATCCAACCTGGATGCAAATGATCAGAAACACAAAAATACAAAAATTCAGACAAAGAGAGTGCTATTAGGCCCTCCTCAACCTGCAACCGGAGTTACCTCGACGGCCAGGGAGTTGGGAAACACTAATAAAACACAAAAAAACAGGAATAATATATACAAAACAATATGTATAACACAAAAGAGCGCTGTATTAGGCCCCGCTCGACCTGAAACTGGAGACACCTCGACAGCCAGAGAGCAGAGAACACTAATATGGCGAAAGACAGCAGAAAACAAGATATATTGAACTAAAGTATCTTGTTGCCCCAGAGTATCTAGGTTTGGTCACCAGCCTGGCACTGCGTTACCGTGCACAGGACTGGGAGAGCCAGGGGAGACGACGAGGACGTACTAGATACTCACAAAAATCACATGGGGCCTCCCCCAACCTAACCTAACCTAACCTAACCTAACCTAACCTAACCTAACCTAACCTAACCTAACCTAACCTAACCTAACCTAACCTAACCTAACCTAACCTAACCTTTTTTTTTTTTTTTTTTTTTTTTTTTTTTTTTCATGTCAGGGAAAATCCCTCATGGATACCACATGCCCGGGGGGGCAATGTGGTTATGTGAGACTCCTACTCACTAAAAAACCTGACAGTGTACCCTCAACCACTTGTTTAAAAATCGGACGGTACGGGATTATTACACTCGCCGTACCGCCCAGTGGTAGGTCAGGCCAGATGGTTGGCCCGACGTCCTTCGCTGGGAGGGATGCCCGGGTACACCTGGGCACCCCTCAGACAGGTGGTACCGTGCAATGCAGGTTGGGGCCCCCCGACCCCTTCCCGCTGGTACCACTAGGAGCAGAAGCAGTGATGCCTCCACCCCCAGTCATTACCTTCCGTAGAAGGCCGACCGAAGTAGCAAAGCTGCTTCGGTCGTATATAGCCGGCTTCGGCTTTGTGGGAGGTGGATTACACTCCCGGCCTCCCATAATGTGCTTGGCACGCAGTTGTTCATTAGCGCAGAGTGCGCAGTGAGGCTCTGCTTGACACACCGTTGCCTTGTGCCCTTCTTTGCCACATCGGAAACACAGGCCGGTCCGGTCCCACGGAGTAGGACATCGCGGACTTGTGTGACCCACGCCCATGCACTTATAGCAGCGCATAGGGCGCGGGGTTAATGCCCGGACCTGCGCGCTGCTCCACCCAATCATAAGGTGGCCCTCTTTCATTAAAATCTTTGCCGCTGCCACTGGGCAACGGACAAAGCAGGCCCCGACGCCTCTCGGGCCCGGGCGGACTTCACCCACTCTGATGGCGTTTGTGTCACACCCTCCACGGGCTGCAATTGCCGATGCGACGTCCTTATCGGTTAAAGAGTCGTCCAGCCCACACAAGCGCAAGTCAACGCACTTGGTGGGTCTGGCAACTTTAGCCACGCCTTCTAAAGCCGCTTCCATGGCGACTTTAAGTTTATCTGCCTTCTGAGCATTATCGGGGCCGGAGATCTCAAAAATTCGAGCTCCTGTTTGTGCTACCCGCAGTCGCATCCGGTCTATACCCAACTCACTAAGTTGGATTTTTTCCCTGACTCGTTCCAGAGCTAGTTTGTAGGAGAAGCCTTCCCGTAGGATCTCTGGGTCTATAAACATTGTGACTGCAGCGGAACGGGGTTCGGAGAGCTTCGGCTTTCGTTTGGTCCGTTTTGAGGTCCGTCCATCAGGTTTCGTGCCAGCTGCAGGTACAGGAGCAGTGGCACTATTCTTGGGCTTCTTTTTGCCACCCTTGCTCTTGGTAGCCGAAGCGTAGGTGTTATGCGCGGGTGATGAAACCGTTGCGCTCGTTGGGCTCGCCTTCTGTTGGGACGCCGGCTGTGCAGATGTTGTTGCTGCCGGTGATGCAGTTTGTTTTCCCTTCCCTTTCTTATTTTTTGTCTTCTTTCCCCCAGGGCCGACCTCGATCCACTCGGCCTCCATTGGTTCGGCACAAGGGGAAGGTTGCCGCTCTTGTGCGGGGACTGCCACTGTTTTCAAAGCAGCTATAGCAGCTGCTTTTTTGGCTTCCACTGCCTTCTTTCTGTCTGCTGCAAGCGGGGGACGGACTGCTTCCTTCGTCAACCCCGCTATTTTCGCGTCGACCATGAATCCGACTTGGCGAAGAATTGAGGGCTCAAACTCCGTCCGAAGCCATTCCTTCATCGTATCAGCGGTCGCCGGAGGGTCCGGTTTGGCAAGAGGAGCCAAAGCAGCCTTCGCCTTGAAACCTAACCTAACCTAACCTAACCTAACCTAACCTAACCTAACCTAACCTAACCTAACCTAACCTAACCTAACCTAACCTAACCTAACCTAACCTAACCTAACCTAACCTAACCTAACCTAACCTAACCTAGCCTAACCTAACCTAACCTAACCTAACCCAACACTAAAGTAGAACTTAAAGCTGAGATACACTTAATTTTGCGCTTCTAATCGTTTCTAATCAGTAGTTTCCGTATTGTTACAGCAAAAGAAGCTAATTAAAATCTTAATTACTTAATATTTTGGCCTTTTCTCACATTTTCATATAAACTTACATAGTCACTCCATACAGCTGCATACTAAATTTTTAATTTTTCAAATTTTGTTTCGAATTTCAAACTTTTTTGATTCAATATTATTCGCTAGGACTATACTAACACACCGCCGTTGTTTTCAGCGCGCTCCGCCCAATATTGAATTAATTAGAAATTTTTGAAACATACAACATTTAATTAATTTACAGTTTTTCAGCTTTTTCCCAACTTTTTTCTAAGGAACACCCTGTTGCTTTGTTCGGCAATCTTGCGCGCGTCGACGAGACCTATCCGCAGACACCCAGTTTGCTACCCTTAGACGTCATCAGGGGTAGAAAATCGCAAACTTTCCCTTTTCTATTGTGTATACGAGGTGTTGTGGTTAATCGTTGCTCGCATACAAAGTAACACTAAAGTAGAACTTAAAGCTGAGATACACTTAATTTTGCGCTTCTAATCGTTTCTAATCAGTAGTTTCCGTATTGTTACAGCAAAAGAAGCTAATTAAAATCTTAATTACTTAATATTTTGGCCTTTTCTCACATTTTCATATAAACTTACATAGTCACTCCATACAGCTGCATACTAAATTTTTAATTTTTCAAATTTTGTTTCGAATTTCAAACTTTTTTGATTCAATATTATTCGCTAGGACTATACTAACACACCGCCGTTGTTTTCAGCGCGCTCCGCCCAATATTGAATTAATTAGAAATTTTTGAAACATACAACATTTAATTAATTTACAGTTTTTCAGCTTTTTCCCAACTTTTTTCTAAGGAACACCCTGTTGCTTTGTTCGGCAATCTTGCGCGCGTCGACGAGACCTATCCGCAGACACCCAGTTTGCTACCCTTAGACGTCATCAGGGGTAGAAAATCGCAAACTTTCCCTTTTCTATTGTGTATACGAGGTGTTGTGGTTAATCGTTGCTCGCATACAAAGTAACACTAAAGTAGAACTTAAAGCTGAGATACACTTAATTTTGCGCTTCTAATCGTTTCTAATCAGTAGTTTCCGTATTGTTACAGCAAAAGAAGCTAATTAAAATCTTAATTACTTAATATTTTGGCCTTTTCTCACATTTTCATATAAACTTACATAGTCACTCCATACAGCTGCATACTAAATTTTTAATTTTTCAAATTTTGTTTCGAATTTCAAACTTTTTTGATTCAATATTATTCGCTAGGACTATACTAACACACCGCCGTTGTTTTCAGCGCGCTCCGCCCAATATTGAATTAATTAGAAATTTTTGAAACATACAAATTTAATTAATTTACAGTTTTTCAGCTTTTTCCCAACTTTTTTCTAAGGAACACCCTGTTGCTTTGTTCGGCAATCTTGCGCGCGTCGACGAGACCTATCCGCAGACACCCAGTTTGCTACCCTTAGACGTCATCAGGGGTAGAAAATCGCAAACTTTCCCTTTTCTATTGTGTATACGAGGTGTTGTGGTTAATCGTTGCTCGCATACAAAGTAACACTAAAGCAGAACTTAAAGCTGAGATACACTTAATTTTGCGCTTCTAATCGTTTCTAATCAGTAGTTTCCGTATTGTTACAGCAAAAGAAGCTAATTAAAATCTTAATTACTTAATATTTTGGCCTTTTCTCACATTTTCATATAAACTTACATAGTCACTCCATACAGCTGCATACTAAATTTTTAATTTTTCAAATTTTGTTTCGAATTTCAAACTTTTTTGATTCAATATTATTCGCTAGGACTATACTAACACACCGCCGTTGTTTTCAGCGCGCTCCGCCCAATATTGAATTAATTAGAAATTTTTGAAACATACAACATTTAATTAATTTACAGTTTTTCAGCTTTTTCCCAACTTTTTTCTAAGGAACACCCTGTTGCTTTGTTCGGCAATCTTGCGCGCGTCGACGAGACCTATCCGCAGACACCCAGTTTGCTACCCTTAGACGTCATCAGGGGTAGAAAATCGCAAACTTTCCCTTTTCTATTGTGTATACGAGGTGTTGTGGTTAATCGTTGCTCGCATACAAAGTAACACTAAAGTAGAACTTAAAGCTGAGATACACTTAATTTTGCGCTTCTAATCGTTTCTAATCAGTAGTTTCCGTATTGTTACAGCAAAAGAAGCTAATTAAAATCTTAATTACTTAATATTTTGGCCTTTTCTCACATTTTCATATAAACTTACATAGTCACTCCATACAGCTGCATACTAAATTTTTAATTTTTCAAATTTTGTTTCGAATTTCAAACTTTTTTGATTCAATATTATTCGCTAGGACTATACTAACACACCGCCGTTGTTTTCAGCGCGCTCCGCCCAATATTGAATTAATTAGAAATTTTTGAAACATACAACATTTAATTAATTTACAGTTTTTCAGCTTTTTCCCAACTTTTTTCTAAGGAACACCCTGTTGCTTTGTTCGGCAATCTTGCGCGCGTCGACGAGACCTATCCGCAGACACCCAGTTTGCTACCCTTAGACGTCATCAGGGGTAGAAAATCGCAAACTTTCCCTTTTCTATTGTGTATACGAGGTGTTGTGGTTAATCGTTGCTCGCATACAAAGTAACACTAAAGTAGAACTTAAAGCTGAGATACACTTAATTTTGCGCTTCTAATCGTTTCTAATCAGTAGTTTCCGTATTGTTACAGCAAAAGAAGCTAATTAAAATCTTAATTACTTAATATTTTGGCCTTTTCTCACATTTTCATATAAACTTACATAGTCACTCCATACAGCTGCATACTAAATTTTTAATTTTTCAAATTTTGTTTCGAATTTCAAACTTTTTTGATTCAATATTATTCGCTAGGACTATACTAACACACCGCCGTTGTTTTCAGCGCGCTCCGCCCAATATTGAATTAATTAGAAATTTTTGAAACATACAAATTTAATTAATTTACAGTTTTTCAGCTTTTTCCCAACTTTTTTCTAAGGAACACCCTGTTGCTTTGTTCGGCAATCTTGCGCGCGTCGACGAGACCTATCCGCAGACACCCAGTTTGCTACCCTTAGACGTCATCAGGGGTAGAAAATCGCAAACTTTCCCTTTTCTATTGTGTATACGAGGTGTTGTGGTTAATCGTTGCTCGCATACAAAGTAACACTAAAGTAGAACTTAAAGCTGAGATACACTTAATTTTGCGCTTCTAATCGTTTCTAATCAGTAGTTTCCGTATTGTTACAGCAAAAGAAGCTAATTAAAATCTTAATTACTTAATATTTTGGCCTTTTCTCACATTTTCATATAAACTTACATAGTCACTCCATACAGCTGCATACTAAATTTTTAATTTTTCAAATTTTGTTTCGAATTTCAAACTTTTTTGATTCAATATTATTCGCTAGGACTATACTAACACACCGCCGTTGTTTTCAGCGCGCTCCGCCCAATATTGAATTAATTAGAAATTTTTGAAACATACAAATTTAATTAATTTACAGTTTTTCAGCTTTTTCCCAACTTTTTTCTAAGGAACACCCTGTTGCTTTGTTCGGCAATCTTGCGCGCGTCGACGAGACCTATCCGCAGACACCCAGTTTGCTACCCTTAGACGTCATCAGGGGTAGAAAATCGCAAACTTTCCCTTTTCTATTGTGTATACGAGGTGTTGTGGTTAATCGTTGCTCGCATACAAAGTAACACTAAAGTAGAACTTAAAGCTGAGATACACTTAATTTTGCGCTTCTAATCGTTTCTAATCAGTAGTTTCCGTATTGTTACAGCAAAAGAAGCTAATTAAAATCTTAATTACTTAATATTTTGGCCTTTTCTCACATTTTCATATAAACTTACATAGTCACTCCATACAGCTGCATACTAAATTTTTAATTTTTCAAATTTTGTTTCGAATTTCAAACTTTTTTGATTCAATATTATTCGCTAGGACTATACTAACACACCGCCGTTGTTTTCAGCGCGCTCCGCCCAATATTGAATTAATTAGAAATTTTTGAAACATACAAATTTAATTAATTTACAGTTTTTCAGCTTTTTCCCAACTTTTTTCTAAGGAACACCCTGTTGCTTTGTTCGGCAATCTTGCGCGCGTCGACGAGACCTATCCGCAGACACCCAGTTTGCTACCCTTAGACGTCATCAGGGGTAGAAAATCGCAAACTTTCCCTTTTCTATTGTGTATACGAGGTGTTGTGGTTAATCGTTGCTCGCATACAAAGTAACACTAAAGTAGAACTTAAAGCTGAGATACACTTAATTTTGCGCTTCTAATCGTTTCTAATCAGTAGTTTCCGTATTGTTACAGCAAAAGAAGCTAATTAAAATCTTAATTACTTAATATTTTGGCCTTTTCTCACATTTTCATATAAACTTACATAGTCACTCCATACAGCTGCATACTAAATTTTTAATTTTTCAAATTTTGTTTCGAATTTCAAACTTTTTTGATTCAATATTATTCGCTAGGACTATACTAACACACCGCCGTTGTTTTCAGCGCGCTCCGCCCAATATTGAATTAATTAGAAATTTTTGAAACATACAACATTTAATTAATTTACAGTTTTTCAGCTTTTTCCCAACTTTTTTCTAAGGAACACCCTGTTGCTTTGTTCGGCAATCTTGCGCGCGTCGACGAGACCTATCCGCAGACACCCAGTTTGCTACCCTTAGACGTCATCAGGGGTAGAAAATCGCAAACTTTCCCTTTTCTATTGTGTATACGAGGTGTTGTGGTTAATCGTTGCTCGCATACAAAGCAACACTAAAGTAGAACTTAAAGCTGAGATACACTTAATTTTGCGCTTCTAATCGTTTCTAATCAGTAGTTTCCGTATTGTTACAGCAAAAGAAGCTAATTAAAATCTTAATTACTTAATATTTTGGCCTTTTCTCACATTTTCATATAAACTTACATAGTCACTCCATACAGCTGCATACTAAATTTTTAATTTTTCAAATTTTGTTTCGAATTTCAAACTTTTTTGATTCAATATTATTCGCTAGGACTATACTAACACACCGCCGTTGTTTTCAGCGCGCTCCGCCCAATATTGAATTAATTAGAAATTTTTGAAACATACAAATTTAATTAATTTACAGTTTTTCAGCTTTTTCCCAACTTTTTTCTAAGGAACACCCTGTTGCTTTGTTCGGCAATCTTGCGCGCGTCGACGAGACCTATCCGCAGACACCCAGTTTGCTACCCTTAGACGTCATCAGGGGTAGAAAATCGCAAACTTTCCCTTTTCTATTGTGTATACGAGGTGTTGTGGTTAATCGTTGCTCGCATACAAAGTAACACTAAAGTAGAACTTAAAGCTGAGATACACTTAATTTTGCGCTTCTAATCGTTTCTAATCAGTAGTTTCCGTATTGTTACAGCAAAAGAAGCTAATTAAAATCTTAATTACTTAATATTTTGGCCTTTTCTCACATTTTCATATAAACTTACATAGTCACTCCATACAGCTGCATACTAAATTTTTAATTTTTCAAATTTTGTTTCGAATTTCAAACTTTTTTGATTCAATATTATTCGCTAGGACTATACTAACACACCGCCGTTGTTTTCAGCGCGCTCCGCCCAATATTGAATTAATTAGAAATTTTTGAAACATACAAATTTAATTAATTTACAGTTTTTCAGCTTTTTCCCAACTTTTTTCTAAGGAACACCCTGTTGCTTTGTTCGGCAATCTTGCGCGCGTCGACGAGACCTATCCGCAGACACCCAGTTTGCTACCCTTAGACGTCATCAGGGGTAGAAAATCGCAAACTTTCCCTTTTCTATTGTGTATACGAGGTGTTGTGGTTAATCGTTGCTCGCATACAAAGTAACACTTAAGTAGAACTTAAAGCTGAGATACACTTAATTTTGCGCTTCTAATCGTTTCTAATCAGTAGTTTCCGTATTGTTACAGCAAAAGAAGCTAATTAAAATCTTAATTACTTAATATTTTGGCCTTTTCTCACATTTTCATATAAACTTACATAGTCACTCCATACAGCTGCATACTAAATTTTTAATTTTTCAAATTTTGTTTCGAATTTCAAACTTTTTTGATTCAATATTATTCGCTAGGACTATACTAACACACCGCCGTTGTTTTCAGCGCGCTCCGCCCAATATTGAATTAATTAGAAATTTTTGAAACATACAACATTTAATTAATTTACAGTTTTTCAGCTTTTTCCCAACTTTTTTCTAAGGAACACCCTGTTGCTTTGTTCGGCAATCTTGCGCGCGTCGACGAGACCTATCCGCAGACACCCAGTTTGCTACCCTTAGACGTCATCAGGGGTAGAAAATCGCAAACTTTCCCTTTTCTATTGTGTATACGAGGTGTTGTGGTTAATCGTTGCTCGCATACAAAGTAACACTAAAGTAGAACTTAAAGCTGAGATACACTTAATTTTGCGCTTCTAATCGTTTCTAATCAGTAGTTTCCGTATTGTTACAGCAAAAGAAGCTAATTAAAATCTTAATTACTTAATATTTTGGCCTTTTCTCACATTTTCATATAAACTTACATAGTCACTCCATACAGCTGCATACTAAATTTTTAATTTTTCAAATTTTGTTTCGAATTTCAAACTTTTTTGATTCAATATTATTCGCTAGGACTATACTAACACACCGCCGTTGTTTTCAGCGCGCTCCGCCCAATATTGAATTAATTAGAAATTTTTGAAACATACAACATTTAATTAATTTACAGTTTTTCAGCTTTTTCCCAACTTTTTTCTAAGGAACACCCTGTTGCTTTGTTCGGCAATCTTGCGCGCGTCGACGAGACCTATCCGCAGACACCCAGTTTGCTACCCTTAGACGTCATCAGGGGTAGAAAATCGCAAACTTTCCCTTTTCTATTGTGTATACGAGGTGTTGTGGTTAATCGTTGCTCGCATACAAAGTAACACTAAAGTAGAACTTAAAGCTGAGATACACTTAATTTTGCGCTTCTAATCGTTTCTAATCAGTAGTTTCCGTATTGTTACAGCAAAAGAAGCTAATTAAAATCTTAATTACTTAATATTTTGGCCTTTTCTCACATTTTCATATAAACTTACATAGTCACTCCATACAGCTGCATACTAAATTTTTAATTTTTCAAATTTTGTTTCGAATTTCAAACTTTTTTGATTCAATATTATTCGCTAGGACTATACTAACACACCGCCGTTGTTTTCAGCGCGCTCCGCCCAATATTGAATTAATTAGAAATTTTTGAAACATACAAATTTAATTAATTTACAGTTTTTCAGCTTTTTCCCAACTTTTTTCTAAGGAACACCCTGTTGCTTTGTTCGGCAATCTTGCGCGCGTCGACGAGACCTATCCGCAGACACCCAGTTTGCTACCCTTAGACGTCATCAGGGGTAGAAAATCGCAAACTTTCCCTTTTCTATTGTGTATACGAGGTGTTGTGGTTAATCGTTGCTCGCATACAAAGTAACACTAAAGTAGAACTTAAAGCTGAGATACACTTAATTTTGCGCTTCTAATCGTTTCTAATCAGTAGTTTCCGTATTGTTACAGCAAAAGAAGCTAATTAAAATCTTAATTACTTAATATTTTGGCCTTTTCTCACATTTTCATATAAACTTACATAGTCACTCCATACAGCTGCATACTAAATTTTTAATTTTTCAAATTTTGTTTCGAATTTCAAACTTTTTTGATTCAATATTATTCGCTAGGACTATACTAACACACCGCCGTTGTTTTCAGCGCGCTCCGCCCAATATTGAATTAATTAGAAATTTTTGAAACATACAAATTTAATTAATTTACAGTTTTTCAGCTTTTTCCCAACTTTTTTCTAAGGAACACCCTGTTGCTTTGTTCGGCAATCTTGCGCGCGTCGACGAGACCTATCCGCAGACACCCAGTTTGCTACCCTTAGACGTCATCAGGGGTAGAAAATCGCAAACTTTCCCTTTTCTATTGTGTATACGAGGTGTTGTGGTTAATCGTTGCTCGCATACAAAGTAACACTAAAGTAGAACTTAAAGCTGAGATACACTTAATTTTGCGCTTCTAATCGTTTCTAATCAGTAGTTTCCGTATTGTTACAGCAAAAGAAGCTAATTAAAATCTTAATTACTTAATATTTTGGCCTTTTCTCACATTTTCATATAAACTTACATAGTCACTCCATACAGCTGCATACTAAATTTTTAATTTTTCAAATTTTGTTTCGAATTTCAAACTTTTTTGATTCAATATTATTCGCTAGGACTATACTAACACACCGCCGTTGTTTTCAGCGCGCTCCGCCCAATATTGAATTAATTAGAAATTTTTGAAACATACAAATTTAATTAATTTACAGTTTTTCAGCTTTTTCCCAACTTTTTTCTAAGGAACACCCTGTTGCTTTGTTCGGCAATCTTGCGCGCGTCGACGAGACCTATCCGCAGACACCCAGTTTGCTACCCTTAGACGTCATCAGGGGTAGAAAATCGCAAACTTTCCCTTTTCTATTGTGTATACGAGGTGTTGTGGTTAATCGTTGCTCGCATACAAAGTAACACTAAAGTAGAACTTAAAGCTGAGATACACTTAATTTTGCGCTTCTAATCGTTTCTAATCAGTAGTTTCCGTATTGTTACAGCAAAAGAAGCTAATTAAAATCTTAATTACTTAATATTTTGGCCTTTTCTCACATTTTCATATAAACTTACATAGTCACTCCATACAGCTGCATACTAAATTTTTAATTTTTCAAATTTTGTTTCGAATTTCAAACTTTTTTGATTCAATATTATTCGCTAGGACTATACTAACACACCGCCGTTGTTTTCAGCGCGCTCCGCCCAATATTGAATTAATTAGAAATTTTTGAAACATACAAATTTAATTAATTTACAGTTTTTCAGCTTTTTCCCAACTTTTTTCTAAGGAACACCCTGTTGCTTTGTTCGGCAATCTTGCGCGCGTCGACGAGACCTATCCGCAGACACCCAGTTTGCTACCCTTAGACGTCATCAGGGGTAGAAAATCGCAAACTTTCCCTTTTCTATTGTGTATACGAGGTGTTGTGGTTAATCGTTGCTCGCATACAAAGCAACACTAAAGTAGAACTTAAAGCTGAGATACACTTAATTTTGCGCTTCTAATCGTTTCTAATCAGTAGTTTCCGTATTGTTACAGCAAAAGAAGCTAATTAAAATCTTAATTACTTAATATTTTGGCCTTTTCTCACATTTTCATATAAACTTACATAGTCACTCCATACAGCTGCATACTAAATTTTTAATTTTTCAAATTTTGTTTCGAATTTCAAACTTTTTTGATTCAATATTATTCGCTAGGACTATACTAACACACCGCCGTTGTTTTCAGCGCGCTCCGCCCAATATTGAATTAATTAGAAATTTTTGAAACATACAAATTTAATTAATTTACAGTTTTTCAGCTTTTTCCCAACTTTTTTCTAAGGAACACCCTGTTGCTTTGTTCGGCAATCTTGCGCGCGTCGACGAGACCTATCCGCAGACACCCAGTTTGCTACCCTTAGACGTCATCAGGGGTAGAAAATCGCAAACTTTCCCTTTTCTATTGTGTATACGAGGTGTTGTGGTTAATCGTTGCTCGCATACAAAGTAACACTAAAGTAGAACTTAAAGCTGAGATACACTTAATTTTGCGCTTCTAATCGTTTCTAATCAGTAGTTTCCGTATTGTTACAGCAAAAGAAGCTAATTAAAATCTTAATTACTTAATATTTTGGCCTTTTCTCACATTTTCATATAAACTTACATAGTCACTCCATACAGCTGCATACTAAATTTTTAATTTTTCAAATTTTGTTTCGAATTTCAAACTTTTTTGATTCAATATTATTCGCTAGGACTATACTAACACACCGCCGTTGTTTTCAGCGCGCTCCGCCCAATATTGAATTAATTAGAAATTTTTGAAACATACAACATTTAATTAATTTACAGTTTTTCAGCTTTTTCCCAACTTTTTTCTAAGGAACACCCTGTTGCTTTGTTCGGCAATCTTGCGCGCGTCGACGAGACCTATCCGCAGACACCCAGTTTGCTACCCTTAGACGTCATCAGGGGTAGAAAATCGCAAGCTTTCCCTTTTCTATTGTGTATACGAGGTGTTGTGGTTAATCGTTGCTCGCATACAAAGTAACACTAAAGTAGAACTTAAAGCTGAGATACACTTAATTTTGCGCTTCTAATCGTTTCTAATCAGTAGTTTCCGTATTGTTACAGCAAAAGAAGCTAATTAAAATCTTAATTACTTAATATTTTGGCCTTTTCTCACATTTTCATATAAACTTACATAGTCACTCCATACAGCTGCATACTAAATTTTTAATTTTTCAAATTTTGTTTCGAATTTCAAACTTTTTTGATTCAATATTATTCGCTAGGACTATACTAACACACCGCCGTTGTTTTCAGCGCGCTCCGCCCAATATTGAATTAATTAGAAATTTTTGAAACATACAACATTTAATTAATTTACAGTTTTTCAGCTTTTTCCCAACTTTTTTCTAAGGAACACCCTGTTGCTTTGTTCGGCAATCTTGCGCGCGTCGACGAGACCTATCCGCAGACACCCAGTTTGCTACCCTTAGACGTCATCAGGGGTAGAAAATCGCAAACTTTCCCTTTTCTATTGTGTATACGAGGTGTTGTGGTTAATCGTTGCTCGCATACAAAGTAACACTAAAGTAGAACTTAAAGCTGAGATACACTTAATTTTGCGCTTCTAATCGTTTCTAATCAGTAGTTTCCGTATTGTTACAGCAAAAGAAGCTAATTAAAATCTTAATTACTTAATATTTTGGCCTTTTCTCACATTTTCATATAAACTTACATAGTCACTCCATACAGCTGCATACTAAATTTTTAATTTTTCAAATTTTGTTTCGAATTTCAAACTTTTTTGATTCAATATTATTCGCTAGGACTATACTAACACACCGCCGTTGTTTTCAGCGCGCTCCGCCCAATATTGAATTAATTAGAAATTTTTGAAACATACAACATTTAATTAATTTACAGTTTTTCAGCTTTTTCCCAACTTTTTTCTAAGGAACACCCTGTTGCTTTGTTCGGCAATCTTGCGCGCGTCGACGAGACCTATCCGCAGACACCCAGTTTGCTACCCTTAGACGTCATCAGGGGTAGAAAATCGCAAACTTTCCCTTTTCTATTGTGTATACGAGGTGTTGTGGTTAATCGTTGCTCGCATACAAAGTAACACTAAAGTAGAACTTAAAGCTGAGATACACTTAATTTTGCGCTTCTAATCGTTTCTAATCAGTAGTTTCCGTATTGTTACAGCAAAAGAAGCTAATTAAAATCTTAATTACTTAATATTTTGGCCTTTTCTCACATTTTCATATAAACTTACATAGTCACTCCATACAGCTGCATACTAAATTTTTAATTTTTCAAATTTTGTTTCGAATTTCAAACTTTTTTGATTCAATATTATTCGCTAGGACTATACTAACACACCGCCGTTGTTTTCAGCGCGCTCCGCCCAATATTGAATTAATTAGAAATTTTTGAAACATACAAATTTAATTAATTTACAGTTTTTCAGCTTTTTCCCAACTTTTTTCTAAGGAACACCCTGTTGCTTTGTTCGGCAATCTTGCGCGCGTCGACGAGACCTATCCGCAGACACCCAGTTTGCTACCCTTAGACGTCATCAGGGGTAGAAAATCGCAAACTTTCCCTTTTCTATTGTGTATACGAGGTGTTGTGGTTAATCGTTGCTCGCATACAAAGTAACACTAAAGTAGAACTTAAAGCTGAGATACACTTAATTTTGCGCTTCTAATCGTTTCTAATCAGTAGTTTCCGTATTGTTACAGCAAAAGAAGCTAATTAAAATCTTAATTACTTAATATTTTGGCCTTTTCTCACATTTTCATATAAACTTACATAGTCACTCCATACAGCTGCATACTAAATTTTTAATTTTTCAAATTTTGTTTCGAATTTCAAACTTTTTTGATTCAATATTATTCGCTAGGACTATACTAACACACCGCCGTTGTTTTCAGCGCGCTCCGCCCAATATTGAATTAATTAGAAATTTTTGAAACATACAACATTTAATTAATTTACAGTTTTTCAGCTTTTTCCCAACTTTTTTCTAAGGAACACCCTGTTGCTTTGTTCGGCAATCTTGCGCGCGTCGACGAGACCTATCCGCAGACACCCAGTTTGCTACCCTTAGACGTCATCAGGGGTAGAAAATCGCAAACTTTCCCTTTTCTATTGTGTATACGAGGTGTTGTGGTTAATCGTTGCTCGCATACAAAGTAACACTAAAGTAGAACTTAAAGCTGAGATACACTTAATTTTGCGCTTCTAATCGTTTCTAATCAGTAGTTTCCGTATTGTTACAGCAAAAGAAGCTAATTAAAATCTTAATTACTTAATATTTTGGCCTTTTCTCACATTTTCATATAAACTTACATAGTCACTCCATACAGCTGCATACTAAATTTTTAATTTTTCAAATTTTGTTTCGAATTTCAAACTTTTTTGATTCAATATTATTCGCTAGGACTATACTAACACACCGCCGTTGTTTTCAGCGCGCTCCGCCCAATATTGAATTAATTAGAAATTTTTGAAACATACAAATTTAATTAATTTACAGTTTTTCAGCTTTTTCCCAACTTTTTTCTAAGGAACACCCTGTTGCTTTGTTCGGCAATCTTGCGCGCGTCGACGAGACCTATCCGCAGACACCCAGTTTGCTACCCTTAGACGTCATCAGGGGTAGAAAATCGCAAACTTTCCCTTTTCTATTGTGTATACGAGGTGTTGTGGTTAATCGTTGCTCGCATACAAAGTAACACTAAAGTAGAACTTAAAGCTGAGATACACTTAATTTTGCGCTTCTAATCGTTTCTAATCAGTAGTTTCCGTATTGTTACAGCAAAAGAAGCTAATTAAAATCTTAATTACTTAATATTTTGGCCTTTTCTCACATTTTCATATAAACTTACATAGTCACTCCATACAGCTGCATACTAAATTTTTAATTTTTCAAATTTTGTTTCGAATTTCAAACTTTTTTGATTCAATATTATTCGCTAGGACTATACTAACACACCGCCGTTGTTTTCAGCGCGCTCCGCCCAATATTGAATTAATTAGAAATTTTTGAAACATACAACATTTAATTAATTTACAGTTTTTCAGCTTTTTCCCAACTTTTTTCTAAGGAACACCCTGTTGCTTTGTTCGGCAATCTTGCGCGCGTCGACGAGACCTATCCGCAGACACCCAGTTTGCTACCCTTAGACGTCATCAGGGGTAGAAAATCGCAAACTTTCCCTTTTCTATTGTGTATACGAGGTGTTGTGGTTAATCGTTGCTCGCATACAAAGCAACACTAAAGTAGAACTTAAAGCTGAGATACACTTAATTTTGCGCTTCTAATCGTTTCTAATCAGTAGTTTCCGTATTGTTACAGCAAAAGAAGCTAATTAAAATCTTAATTACTTAATATTTTGGCCTTTTCTCACATTTTCATATAAACTTACATAGTCACTCCATACAGCTGCATACTAAATTTTTAATTTTTCAAATTTTGTTTCGAATTTCAAACTTTTTTGATTCAATATTATTCGCTAGGACTATACTAACACACCGCCGTTGTTTTCAGCGCGCTCCGCCCAATATTGAATTAATTAGAAATTTTTGAAACATACAAATTTAATTAATTTACAGTTTTTCAGCTTTTTCCCAACTTTTTTCTAAGGAACACCCTGTTGCTTTGTTCGGCAATCTTGCGCGCGTCGACGAGACCTATCCGCAGACACCCAGTTTGCTACCCTTAGACGTCATCAGGGGTAGAAAATCGCAAACTTTCCCTTTTCTATTGTGTATACGAGGTGTTGTGGTTAATCGTTGCTCGCATACAAAGTAACACTAAAGTAGAACTTAAAGCTGAGATACACTTAATTTTGCGCTTCTAATCGTTTCTAATCAGTAGTTTCCGTATTGTTACAGCAAAAGAAGCTAATTAAAATCTTAATTACTTAATATTTTGGCCTTTTCTCACATTTTCATATAAACTTACATAGTCACTCCATACAGCTGCATACTAAATTTTTAATTTTTCAAATTTTGTTTCGAATTTCAAACTTTTTTGATTCAATATTATTCGCTAGGACTATACTAACACACCGCCGTTGTTTTCAGCGCGCTCCGCCCAATATTGAATTAATTAGAAATTTTTGAAACATACAAATTTAATTAATTTACAGTTTTTCAGCTTTTTCCCAACTTTTTTCTAAGGAACACCCTGTTGCTTTGTTCGGCAATCTTGCGCGCGTCGACGAGACCTATCCGCAGACACCCAGTTTGCTACCCTTAGACGTCATCAGGGGTAGAAAATCGCAAACTTTCCCTTTTCTATTGTGTATACGAGGTGTTGTGGTTAATCGTTGCTCGCATACAAAGTAACACTAAAGTAGAACTTAAAGCTGAGATACACTTAATTTTGCGCTTCTAATCGTTTCTAATCAGTAGTTTCCGTATTGTTACAGCAAAAGAAGCTAATTAAAATCTTAATTACTTAATATTTTGGCCTTTTCTCACATTTTCATATAAACTTACATAGTCACTCCATACAGCTGCATACTAAATTTTTAATTTTTCAAATTTTGTTTCGAATTTCAAACTTTTTTGATTCAATATTATTCGCTAGGACTATACTAACACACCGCCGTTGTTTTCAGCGCGCTCCGCCCAATATTGAATTAATTAGAAATTTTTGAAACATACAACATTTAATTAATTTACAGTTTTTCAGCTTTTTCCCAACTTTTTTCTAAGGAACACCCTGTTGCTTTGTTCGGCAATCTTGCGCGCGTCGACGAGACCTATCCGCAGACACCCAGTTTGCTACCCTTAGACGTCATCAGGGGTAGAAAATCGCAAACTTTCCCTTTTCTATTGTGTATACGAGGTGTTGTGGTTAATCGTTGCTCGCATACAAAGCAACACTAAAGTAGAACTTAAAGCTGAGATACACTTAATTTTGCGCTTCTAATCGTTTCTAATCAGTAGTTTCCGTATTGTTACAGCAAAAGAAGCTAATTAAAATCTTAATTACTTAATATTTTGGCCTTTTCTCACATTTTCATATAAACTTACATAGTCACTCCATACAGCTGCATACTAAATTTTTAATTTTTCAAATTTTGTTTCGAATTTCAAACTTTTTTGATTCAATATTATTCGCTAGGACTATACTAACACACCGCCGTTGTTTTCAGCGCGCTCCGCCCAATATTGAATTAATTAGAAATTTTTGAAACATACAAATTTAATTAATTTACAGTTTTTCAGCTTTTTCCCAACTTTTTTCTAAGGAACACCCTGTTGCTTTGTTCGGCAATCTTGCGCGCGTCGACGAGACCTATCCGCAGACACCCAGTTTGCTACCCTTAGACGTCATCAGGGGTAGAAAATCGCAAACTTTCCCTTTTCTATTGTGTATACGAGGTGTTGTGGTTAATCGTTGCTCGCATACAAAGTAACACTAAAGTAGAACTTAAAGCTGAGATACACTTAATTTTGCGCTTCTAATCGTTTCTAATCAGTAGTTTCCGTATTGTTACAGCAAAAGAAGCTAATTAAAATCTTAATTACTTAATATTTTGGCCTTTTCTCACATTTTCATATAAACTTACATAGTCACTCCATACAGCTGCATACTAAATTTTTAATTTTTCAAATTTTGTTTCGAATTTCAAACTTTTTTGATTCAATATTATTCGCTAGGACTATACTAACACACCGCCGTTGTTTTCAGCGCGCTCCGCCCAATATTGAATTAATTAGAAATTTTTGAAACATACAAATTTAATTAATTTACAGTTTTTCAGCTTTTTCCCAACTTTTTTCTAAGGAACACCCTGTTGCTTTGTTCGGCAATCTTGCGCGCGTCGACGAGACCTATCCGCAGACACCCAGTTTGCTACCCTTAGACGTCATCAGGGGTAGAAAATCGCAAACTTTCCCTTTTCTATTGTGTATACGAGGTGTTGTGGTTAATCGTTGCTCGCATACAAAGTAACACTAAAGTAGAACTTAAAGCTGAGATACACTTAATTTTGCGCTTCTAATCGTTTCTAATCAGTAGTTTCCGTATTGTTACAGCAAAAGAAGCTAATTAAAATCTTAATTACTTAATATTTTGGCCTTTTCTCACATTTTCATATAAACTTACATAGTCACTCCATACAGCTGCATACTAAATTTTTAATTTTTCAAATTTTGTTTCGAATTTCAAACTTTTTTGATTCAATATTATTCGCTAGGACTATACTAACACACCGCCGTTGTTTTCAGCGCGCTCCGCCCAATATTGAATTAATTAGAAATTTTTGAAACATACAACATTTAATTAATTTACAGTTTTTCAGCTTTTTCCCAACTTTTTTCTAAGGAACACCCTGTTGCTTTGTTCGGCAATCTTGCGCGCGTCGACGAGACCTATCCGCAGACACCCAGTTTGCTACCCTTAGACGTCATCAGGGGTAGAAAATCGCAAACTTTCCCTTTTCTATTGTGTATACGAGGTGTTGTGGTTAATCGTTGCTCGCATACAAAGCAACACTAAAGTAGAACTTAAAGCTGAGATACACTTAATTTTGCGCTTCTAATCGTTTCTAATCAGTAGTTTCCGTATTGTTACAGCAAAAGAAGCTAATTAAAATCTTAATTACTTAATATTTTGGCCTTTTCTCACATTTTCATATAAACTTACATAGTCACTCCATACAGCTGCATACTAAATTTTTAATTTTTCAAATTTTGTTTCGAATTTCAAACTTTTTTGATTCAATATTATTCGCTAGGACTATACTAACACACCGCCGTTGTTTTCAGCGCGCTCCGCCCAATATTGAATTAATTAGAAATTTTTGAAACATACAAATTTAATTAATTTACAGTTTTTCAGCTTTTTCCCAACTTTTTTCTAAGGAACACCCTGTTGCTTTGTTCGGCAATCTTGCGCGCGTCGACGAGACCTATCCGCAGACACCCAGTTTGCTACCCTTAGACGTCATCAGGGGTAGAAAATCGCAAACTTTCCCTTTTCTATTGTGTATACGAGGTGTTGTGGTTAATCGTTGCTCGCATACAAAGTAACACTAAAGTAGAACTTAAAGCTGAGATACACTTAATTTTGCGCTTCTAATCGTTTCTAATCAGTAGTTTCCGTATTGTTACAGCAAAAGAAGCTAATTAAAATCTTAATTACTTAATATTTTGGCCTTTTCTCACATTTTCATATAAACTTACATAGTCACTCCATACAGCTGCATACTAAATTTTTAATTTTTCAAATTTTGTTTCGAATTTCAAACTTTTTTGATTCAATATTATTCGCTAGGACTATACTAACACACCGCCGTTGTTTTCAGCGCGCTCCGCCCAATATTGAATTAATTAGAAATTTTTGAAACATACAAATTTAATTAATTTACAGTTTTTCAGCTTTTTCCCAACTTTTTTCTAAGGAACACCCTGTTGCTTTGTTCGGCAATCTTGCGCGCGTCGACGAGACCTATCCGCAGACACCCAGTTTGCTACCCTTAGACGTCATCAGGGGTAGAAAATCGCAAACTTTCCCTTTTCTATTGTGTATACGAGGTGTTGTGGTTAATCGTTGCTCGCATACAAAGTAACACTAAAGTAGAACTTAAAGCTGAGATACACTTAATTTTGCGCTTCTAATCGTTTCTAATCAGTAGTTTCCGTATTGTTACAGCAAAAGAAGCTAATTAAAATCTTAATTACTTAATATTTTGGCCTTTTCTCACATTTTCATATAAACTTACATAGTCACTCCATACAGCTGCATACTAAATTTTTAATTTTTCAAATTTTGTTTCGAATTTCAAACTTTTTTGATTCAATATTATTCGCTAGGACTATACTAACACACCGCCGTTGTTTTCAGCGCGCTCCGCCCAATATTGAATTAATTAGAAATTTTTGAAACATACAACATTTAATTAATTTACAGTTTTTCAGCTTTTTCCCAACTTTTTTCTAAGGAACACCCTGTTGCTTTGTTCGGCAATCTTGCGCGCGTCGACGAGACCTATCCGCAGACACCCAGTTTGCTACCCTTAGACGTCATCAGGGGTAGAAAATCGCAAACTTTCCCTTTTCTATTGTGTATACGAGGTGTTGTGGTTAATCGTTGCTCGCATACAAAGTAACACTAAAGTAGAACTTAAAGCTGAGATACACTTAATTTTGCGCTTCTAATCGTTTCTAATCAGTAGTTTCCGTATTGTTACAGCAAAAGAAGCTAATTAAAATCTTAATTACTTAATATTTTGGCCTTTTCTCACATTTTCATATAAACTTACATAGTCACTCCATACAGCTGCATACTAAATTTTTAATTTTTCAAATTTTGTTTCGAATTTCAAACTTTTTTGATTCAATATTATTCGCTAGGACTATACTAACACACCGCCGTTGTTTTCAGCGCGCTCCGCCCAATATTGAATTAATTAGAAATTTTTGAAACATACAAATTTAATTAATTTACAGTTTTTCAGCTTTTTCCCAACTTTTTTCTAAGGAACACCCTGTTGCTTTGTTCGGCAATCTTGCGCGCGTCGACGAGACCTATCCGCAGACACCCAGTTTGCTACCCTTAGACGTCATCAGGGGTAGAAAATCGCAAACTTTCCCTTTTCTATTGTGTATACGAGGTGTTGTGGTTAATCGTTGCTCGCATACAAAGTAACACTAAAGTAGAACTTAAAGCTGAGATACACTTAATTTTGCGCTTCTAATCGTTTCTAATCAGTAGTTTCCGTATTGTTACAGCAAAAGAAGCTAATTAAAATCTTAATTACTTAATATTTTGGCCTTTTCTCACATTTTCATATAAACTTACATAGTCACTCCATACAGCTGCATACTAAATTTTTAATTTTTCAAATTTTGTTTCGAATTTCAAACTTTTTTGATTCAATATTATTCGCTAGGACTATACTAACACACCGCCGTTGTTTTCAGCGCGCTCCGCCCAATATTGAATTAATTAGAAATTTTTGAAACATACAAATTTAATTAATTTACAGTTTTTCAGCTTTTTCCCAACTTTTTTCTAAGGAACACCCTGTTGCTTTGTTCGGCAATCTTGCGCGCGTCGACGAGACCTATCCGCAGACACCCAGTTTGCTACCCTTAGACGTCATCAGGGGTAGAAAATCGCAAACTTTCCCTTTTCTATTGTGTATACGAGGTGTTGTGGTTAATCGTTGCTCGCATACAAAGTAACACTAAAGTAGAACTTAAAGCTGAGATACACTTAATTTTGCGCTTCTAATCGTTTCTAATCAGTAGTTTCCGTATTGTTACAGCAAAAGAAGCTAATTAAAATCTTAATTACTTAATATTTTGGCCTTTTCTCACATTTTCATATAAACTTACATAGTCACTCCATACAGCTGCATACTAAATTTTTAATTTTTCAAATTTTGTTTCGAATTTCAAACTTTTTTGATTCAATATTATTCGCTAGGACTATACTAACACACCGCCGTTGTTTTCAGCGCGCTCCGCCCAATATTGAATTAATTAGAAATTTTTGAAACATACAACATTTAATTAATTTACAGTTTTTCAGCTTTTTCCCAACTTTTTTCTAAGGAACACCCTGTTGCTTTGTTCGGCAATCTTGCGCGCGTCGACGAGACCTATCCGCAGACACCCAGTTTGCTACCCTTAGACGTCATCAGGGGTAGAAAATCGCAAACTTTCCCTTTTCTATTGTGTATACGAGGTGTTGTGGTTAATCGTTGCTCGCATACAAAGTAACACTAAAGTAGAACTTAAAGCTGAGATACACTTAATTTTGCGCTTCTAATCGTTTCTAATCAGTAGTTTCCGTATTGTTACAGCAAAAGAAGCTAATTAAAATCTTAATTACTTAATATTTTGGCCTTTTCTCACATTTTCATATAAACTTACATAGTCACTCCATACAGCTGCATACTAAATTTTTAATTTTTCAAATTTTGTTTCGAATTTCAAACTTTTTTGATTCAATATTATTCGCTAGGACTATACTAACACACCGCCGTTGTTTTCAGCGCGCTCCGCCCAATATTGAATTAATTAGAAATTTTTGAAACATACAAATTTAATTAATTTACAGTTTTTCAGCTTTTTCCCAACTTTTTTCTAAGGAACACCCTGTTGCTTTGTTCGGCAATCTTGCGCGCGTCGACGAGACCTATCCGCAGACACCCAGTTTGCTACCCTTAGACGTCATCAGGGGTAGAAAATCGCAAACTTTCCCTTTTCTATTGTGTATACGAGGTGTTGTGGTTAATCGTTGCTCGCATACAAAGTAACACTAAAGTAGAACTTAAAGCTGAGATACACTTAATTTTGCGCTTCTAATCGTTTCTAATCAGTAGTTTCCGTATTGTTACAGCAAAAGAAGCTAATTAAAATCTTAATTACTTAATATTTTGGCCTTTTCTCACATTTTCATATAAACTTACATAGTCACTCCATACAGCTGCATACTAAATTTTTAATTTTTCAAATTTTGTTTCGAATTTCAAACTTTTTTGATTCAATATTATTCGCTAGGACTATACTAACACACCGCCGTTGTTTTCAGCGCGCTCCGCCCAATATTGAATTAATTAGAAATTTTTGAAACATACAAATTTAATTAATTTACAGTTTTTCAGCTTTTTCCCAACTTTTTTCTAAGGAACACCCTGTTGCTTTGTTCGGCAATCTTGCGCGCGTCGACGAGACCTATCCGCAGACACCCAGTTTGCTACCCTTAGACGTCATCAGGGGTAGAAAATCGCAAACTTTCCCTTTTCTATTGTGTATACGAGGTGTTGTGGTTAATCGTTGCTCGCATACAAAGTAACACTAAAGTAGAACTTAAAGCTGAGATACACTTAATTTTGCGCTTCTAATCGTTTCTAATCAGTAGTTTCCGTATTGTTACAGCAAAAGAAGCTAATTAAAATCTTAATTACTTAATATTTTGGCCTTTTCTCACATTTTCATATAAACTTACATAGTCACTCCATACAGCTGCATACTAAATTTTTAATTTTTCAAATTTTGTTTCGAATTTCAAACTTTTTTGATTCAATATTATTCGCTAGGACTATACTAACACACCGCCGTTGTTTTCAGCGCGCTCCGCCCAATATTGAATTAATTAGAAATTTTTGAAACATACAACATTTAATTAATTTACAGTTTTTCAGCTTTTTCCCAACTTTTTTCTAAGGAACACCCTGTTGCTTTGTTCGGCAATCTTGCGCGCGTCGACGAGACCTATCCGCAGACACCCAGTTTGCTACCCTTAGACGTCATCAGGGGTAGAAAATCGCAAACTTTCCCTTTTCTATTGTGTATACGAGGTGTTGTGGTTAATCGTTGCTCGCATACAAAGTAACACTAAAGTAGAACTTAAAGCTGAGATACACTTAATTTTGCGCTTCTAATCGTTTCTAATCAGTAGTTTCCGTATTGTTACAGCAAAAGAAGCTAATTAAAATCTTAATTACTTAATATTTTGGCCTTTTCTCACATTTTCATATAAACTTACATAGTCACTCCATACAGCTGCATACTAAATTTTTAATTTTTCAAATTTTGTTTCGAATTTCAAACTTTTTTGATTCAATATTATTCGCTAGGACTATACTAACACACCGCCGTTGTTTTCAGCGCGCTCCGCCCAATATTGAATTAATTAGAAATTTTTGAAACATACAAATTTAATTAATTTACAGTTTTTCAGCTTTTTCCCAACTTTTTTCTAAGGAACACCCTGTTGCTTTGTTCGGCAATCTTGCGCGCGTCGACGAGACCTATCCGCAGACACCCAGTTTGCTACCCTTAGACGTCATCAGGGGTAGAAAATCGCAAACTTTCCCTTTTCTATTGTGTATACGAGGTGTTGTGGTTAATCGTTGCTCGCATACAAAGTAACACTAAAGTAGAACTTAAAGCTGAGATACACTTAATTTTGCGCTTCTAATCGTTTCTAATCAGTAGTTTCCGTATTGTTACAGCAAAAGAAGCTAATTAAAATCTTAATTACTTAATATTTTGGCCTTTTCTCACATTTTCATATAAACTTACATAGTCACTCCATACAGCTGCATACTAAATTTTTAATTTTTCAAATTTTGTTTCGAATTTCAAACTTTTTTGATTCAATATTATTCGCTAGGACTATACTAACACACCGCCGTTGTTTTCAGCGCGCTCCGCCCAATATTGAATTAATTAGAAATTTTTGAAACATACAACATTTAATTAATTTACAGTTTTTCAGCTTTTTCCCAACTTTTTTCTAAGGAACACCCTGTTGCTTTGTTCGGCAATCTTGCGCGCGTCGACGAGACCTATCCGCAGACACCCAGTTTGCTACCCTTAGACGTCATCAGGGGTAGAAAATCGCAAACTTTCCCTTTTCTATTGTGTATACGAGGTGTTGTGGTTAATCGTTGCTCGCATACAAAGCAACACTAAAGTAGAACTTAAAGCTGAGATACACTTAATTTTGCGCTTCTAATCGTTTCTAATCAGTAGTTTCCGTATTGTTACAGCAAAAGAAGCTAATTAAAATCTTAATTACTTAATATTTTGGCCTTTTCTCACATTTTCATATAAACTTACATAGTCACTCCATACAGCTGCATACTAAATTTTTAATTTTTCAAATTTTGTTTCGAATTTCAAACTTTTTTGATTCAATATTATTCGCTAGGACTATACTAACACACCGCCGTTGTTTTCAGCGCGCTCCGCCCAATATTGAATTAATTAGAAATTTTTGAAACATACAAATTTAATTAATTTACAGTTTTTCAGCTTTTTCCCAACTTTTTTCTAAGGAACACCCTGTTGCTTTGTTCGGCAATCTTGCGCGCGTCGACGAGACCTATCCGCAGACACCCAGTTTGCTACCCTTAGACGTCATCAGGGGTAGAAAATCGCAAACTTTCCCTTTTCTATTGTGTATACGAGGTGTTGTGGTTAATCGTTGCTCGCATACAAAGTAACACTAAAGTAGAACTTAAAGCTGAGATACACTTAATTTTGCGCTTCTAATCGTTTCTAATCAGTAGTTTCCGTATTGTTACAGCAAAAGAAGCTAATTAAAATCTTAATTACTTAATATTTTGGCCTTTTCTCACATTTTCATATAAACTTACATAGTCACTCCATACAGCTGCATACTAAATTTTTAATTTTTCAAATTTTGTTTCGAATTTCAAACTTTTTTGATTCAATATTATTCGCTAGGACTATACTAACACACCGCCGTTGTTTTCAGCGCGCTCCGCCCAATATTGAATTAATTAGACATTTTTGAAACATACAACATTTAATTAATTTACAGTTTTTCAGCTTTTTCCCAACTTTTTTCTAAGGAACACCCTGTTGCTTTGTTCGGCAATCTTGCGCGCGTCGACGAGACCTATCCGCAGACACCCAGTTTGCTACCCTTAGACGTCATCAGGGGTAGAAAATCGCAAACTTTCCCTTTTCTATTGTGTATACGAGGTGTTGTGGTTAATCGTTGCTCGCATACAAAGCAACACTAAAGTAGAACTTAAAGCTGAGATACACTTAATTTTGCGCTTCTAATCGTTTCTAATCAGTAGTTTCCGTATTGTTACAGCAAAAGAAGCTAATTAAAATCTTAATTACTTAATATTTTGGCCTTTTCTCACATTTTCATATAAACTTACATAGTCACTCCATACAGCTGCATACTAAATTTTTAATTTTTCAAATTTTGTTTCGAATTTCAAACTTTTTTGATTCAATATTATTCGCTAGGACTATACTAACACACCGCCGTTGTTTTCAGCGCGCTCCGCCCAATATTGAATTAATTAGAATTTTTTGAAACATACAACATTTAATTAATTTACAGTTTTTCAGCTTTTTCCCAACTTTTTTCTAAGGAACACCCTGTTGCTTTGTTCGGCAATCTTGCGCGCGTCGACGAGACCTATCCGCAGACACCCAGTTTGCTACCCTTAGACGTCATCAGGGGTAGAAAATCGCAAACTTTCCCTTTTCTATTGTGTATACGAGGTGTTGTGGTTAATCGTTGCTCGCATACAAAGTAACACTAAAGTAGAACTTAAAGCTGAGATACACTTAATTTTGCGCTTCTAATCGTTTCTAATCAGTAGTTTCCGTATTGTTACAGCAAAAGAAGCTAATTAAAATCTTAATTACTTAATATTTTGGCCTTTTCTCACATTTTCATATAAACTTACATAGTCACTCCATACAGCTGCATACTAAATTTTTAATTTTTCAAATTTTGTTTCGAATTTCAAACTTTTTTGATTCAATATTATTCGCTAGGACTATACTAACACACCGCCGTTGTTTTCAGCGCGCTCCGCCCAATATTGAATTAATTAGAAATTTTTGAAACATACAAATTTAATTAATTTACAGTTTTTCAGCTTTTTCCCAACTTTTTTCTAAGGAACACCCTGTTGCTTTGTTCGGCAATCTTGCGCGCGTCGACGAGACCTATCCGCAGACACCCAGTTTGCTACCCTTAGACGTCATCAGGGGTAGAAAATCGCAAACTTTCCCTTTTCTATTGTGTATACGAGGTGTTGTGGTTAATCGTTGCTCGCATACAAAGCAACACTAAAGTAGAACTTAAAGCTGAGATACACTTAATTTTGCGCTTCTAATCGTTTCTAATCAGTAGTTTCCGTATTGTTACAGCAAAAGAAGCTAATTAAAATCTTAATTACTTAATATTTTGGCCTTTTCTCACATTTTCATATAAACTTACATAGTCACTCCATACAGCTGCATACTAAATTTTTAATTTTTCAAATTTTGTTTCGAATTTCAAACTTTTTTGATTCAATATTATTCGCTAGGACTATACTAACACACCGCCGTTGTTTTCAGCGCGCTCCGCCCAATATTGAATTAATTAGAAATTTTTGAAACATACAACATTTAATTAATTTACAGTTTTTCAGCTTTTTCCCAACTTTTTTCTAAGGAACACCCTGTTGCTTTGTTCGGCAATCTTGCGCGCGTCGACGAGACCTATCCGCAGACACCCAGTTTGCTACCCTTAGACGTCATCAGGGGTAGAAAATCGCAAACTTTCCCTTTTCTATTGTGTATACGAGGTGTTGTGGTTAATCGTTGCTCGCATACAAAGTAACACTAAAGTAGAACTTAAAGCTGAGATACACTTAATTTTGCGCTTCTAATCGTTTCTAATCAGTAGTTTCCGTATTGTTACAGCAAAAGAAGCTAATTAAAATCTTAATTACTTAATATTTTGGCCTTTTCTCACATTTTCATATAAACTTACATAGTCACTCCATACAGCTGCATACTAAATTTTTAATTTTTCAAATTTTGTTTCGAATTTCAAACTTTTTTGATTCAATATTATTCGCTAGGACTATACTAACACACCGCCGTTGTTTTCAGCGCGCTCCGCCCAATATTGAATTAATTAGAAATTTTTGAAACATACAAATTTAATTAATTTACAGTTTTTCAGCTTTTTCCCAACTTTTTTCTAAGGAACACCCTGTTGCTTTGTTCGGCAATCTTGCGCGCGTCGACGAGACCTATCCGCAGACACCCAGTTTGCTACCCTTAGACGTCATCAGGGGTAGAAAATCGCAAACTTTCCCTTTTCTATTGTGTATACGAGGTGTTGTGGTTAATCGTTGCTCGCATACAAAGTAACACTAAAGTAGAACTTAAAGCTGAGATACACTTAATTTTGCGCTTCTAATCGTTTCTAATCAGTAGTTTCCGTATTGTTACAGCAAAAGAAGCTAATTAAAATCTTAATTACTTAATATTTTGGCCTTTTCTCACATTTTCATATAAACTTACATAGTCACTCCATACAGCTGCATACTAAATTTTTAATTTTTCAAATTTTGTTTCGAATTTCAAACTTTTTTGATTCAATATTATTCGCTAGGACTATACTAACACACCGCCGTTGTTTTCAGCGCGCTCCGCCCAATATTGAATTAATTAGAAATTTTTGAAACATACAAATTTAATTAATTTACAGTTTTTCAGCTTTTTCCCAACTTTTTTCTAAGGAACACCCTGTTGCTTTGTTCGGCAATCTTGCGCGCGTCGACGAGACCTATCCGCAGACACCCAGTTTGCTACCCTTAGACGTCATCAGGGGTAGAAAATCGCAAACTTTCCCTTTTCTATTGTGTATACGAGGTGTTGTGGTTAATCGTTGCTCGCATACAAAGTAACACTAAAGTAGAACTTAAAGCTGAGATACACTTAATTTTGCGCTTCTAATCGTTTCTAATCAGTAGTTTCCGTATTGTTACAGCAAAAGAAGCTAATTAAAATCTTAATTACTTAATATTTTGGCCTTTTCTCACATTTTCATATAAACTTACATAGTCACTCCATACAGCTGCATACTAAATTTTTAATTTTTCAAATTTTGTTTCGAATTTCAAACTTTTTTGATTCAATATTATTCGCTAGGACTATACTAACACACCGCCGTTGTTTTCAGCGCGCTCCGCCCAATATTGAATTAATTAGAAATTTTTGAAACATACAACATTTAATTAATTTACAGTTTTTCAGCTTTTTCCCAACTTTTTTCTAAGGAACACCCTGTTGCTTTGTTCGGCAATCTTGCGCGCGTCGACGAGACCTATCCGCAGACACCCAGTTTGCTACCCTTAGACGTCATCAGGGGTAGAAAATCGCAAACTTTCCCTTTTCTATTGTGTATACGAGGTGTTGTGGTTAATCGTTGCTCGCATACAAAGTAACACTAAAGTAGAACTTAAAGCTGAGATACACTTAATTTTGCGCTTCTAATCGTTTCTAATCAGTAGTTTCCGTATTGTTACAGCAAAAGAAGCTAATTAAAATCTTAATTACTTAATATTTTGGCCTTTTCTCACATTTTCATATAAACTTACATAGTCACTCCATACAGCTGCATACTAAATTTTTAATTTTTCAAATTTTGTTTCGAATTTCAAACTTTTTTGATTCAATATTATTCGCTAGGACTATACTAACACACCGCCGTTGTTTTCAGCGCGCTCCGCCCAATATTGAATTAATTAGAAATTTTTGAAACATACAAATTTAATTAATTTACAGTTTTTCAGCTTTTTCCCAACTTTTTTCTAAGGAACACCCTGTTGCTTTGTTCGGCAATCTTGCGCGCGTCGACGAGACCTATCCGCAGACACCCAGTTTGCTACCCTTAGACGTCATCAGGGGTAGAAAATCGCAAACTTTCCCTTTTCTATTGTGTATACGAGGTGTTGTGGTTAATCGTTGCTCGCATACAAAGTAACACTAAAGTAGAACTTAAAGCTGAGATACACTTAATTTTGCGCTTCTAATCGTTTCTAATCAGTAGTTTCCGTATTGTTACAGCAAAAGAAGCTAATTAAAATCTTAATTACTTAATATTTTGGCCTTTTCTCACATTTTCATATAAACTTACATAGTCACTCCATACAGCTGCATACTAAATTTTTAATTTTTCAAATTTTGTTTCGAATTTCAAACTTTTTTGATTCAATATTATTCGCTAGGACTATACTAACACACCGCCGTTGTTTTCAGCGCGCTCCGCCCAATATTGAATTAATTAGAAATTTTTGAAACATACAACATTTAATTAATTTACAGTTTTTCAGCTTTTTCCCAACTTTTTTCTAAGGAACACCCTGTTGCTTTGTTCGGCAATCTTGCGCGCGTCGACGAGACCTATCCGCAGACACCCAGTTTGCTACCCTTAGACGTCATCAGGGGTAGAAAATCGCAAACTTTCCCTTTTCTATTGTGTATACGAGGTGTTGTGGTTAATCGTTGCTCGCATACAAAGCAACACTAAAGTAGAACTTAAAGCTGAGATACACTTAATTTTGCGCTTCTAATCGTTTCTAATCAGTAGTTTCCGTATTGTTACAGCAAAAGAAGCTAATTAAAATCTTAATTACTTAATATTTTGGCCTTTTCTCACATTTTCATATAAACTTACATAGTCACTCCATACAGCTGCATACTAAATTTTTAATTTTTCAAATTTTGTTTCGAATTTCAAACTTTTTTGATTCAATATTATTCGCTAGGACTATACTAACACACCGCCGTTGTTTTCAGCGCGCTCCGCCCAATATTGAATTAATTAGAAATTTTTGAAACATACAACATTTAATTAATTTACAGTTTTTCAGCTTTTTCCCAACTTTTTTCTAAGGAACACCCTGTTGCTTTGTTCGGCAATCTTGCGCGCGTCGACGAGACCTATCCGCAGACACCCAGTTTGCTACCCTTAGACGTCATCAGGGGTAGAAAATCGCAAACTTTCCCTTTTCTATTGTGTATACGAGGTGTTGTGGTTAATCGTTGCTCGCATACAAAGTAACACTAAAGTAGAACTTAAAGCTGAGATACACTTAATTTTGCGCTTCTAATCGTTTCTAATCAGTAGTTTCCGTATTGTTACAGCAAAAGAAGCTAATTAAAATCTTAATTACTTAATATTTTGGCCTTTTCTCACATTTTCATATAAACTTACATAGTCACTCCATACAGCTGCATACTAAATTTTTAATTTTTCAAATTTTGTTTCGAATTTCAAACTTTTTTGATTCAATATTATTCGCTAGGACTATACTAACACACCGCCGTTGTTTTCAGCGCGCTCCGCCCAATATTGAATTAATTAGAAATTTTTGAAACATACAAATTTAATTAATTTACAGTTTTTCAGCTTTTTCCCAACTTTTTTCTAAGGAACACCCTGTTGCTTTGTTCGGCAATCTTGCGCGCGTCGACGAGACCTATCCGCAGACACCCAGTTTGCTACCCTTAGACGTCATCAGGGGTAGAAAATCGCAAACTTTCCCTTTTCTATTGTGTATACGAGGTGTTGTGGTTAATCGTTGCTCGCATACAAAGTAACACTAAAGTAGAACTTAAAGCTGAGATACACTTAATTTTGCGCTTCTAATCGTTTCTAATCAGTAGTTTCCGTATTGTTACAGCAAAAGAAGCTAATTAAAATCTTAATTACTTAATATTTTGGCCTTTTCTCACATTTTCATATAAACTTACATAGTCACTCCATACAGCTGCATACTAAATTTTTAATTTTTCAAATTTTGTTTCGAATTTCAAACTTTTTTGATTCAATATTATTCGCTAGGACTATACTAACACACCGCCGTTGTTTTCAGCGCGCTCCGCCCAATATTGAATTAATTAGAAATTTTTGAAACATACAACATTTAATTAATTTACAGTTTTTCAGCTTTTTCCCAACTTTTTTCTAAGGAACACCCTGTTGCTTTGTTCGGCAATCTTGCGCGCGTCGACGAGACCTATCCGCAGACACCCAGTTTGCTACCCTTAGACGTCATCAGGGGTAGAAAATCGCAAACTTTCCCTTTTCTATTGTGTATACGAGGTGTTGTGGTTAATCGTTGCTCGCATACAAAGCAACACTAAAGTAGAACTTAAAGCTGAGATACACTTAATTTTGCGCTTCTAATCGTTTCTAATCAGTAGTTTCCGTATTGTTACAGCAAAAGAAGCTAATTAAAATCTTAATTACTTAATATTTTGGCCTTTTCTCACATTTTCATATAAACTTACATAGTCACTCCATACAGCTGCATACTAAATTTTTAATTTTTCAAATTTTGTTTCGAATTTCAAACTTTTTTGATTCAATATTATTCGCTAGGACTATACTAACACACCGCCGTTGTTTTCAGCGCGCTCCGCCCAATATTGAATTAATTAGAAATTTTTGAAACATACAAATTTAATTAATTTACAGTTTTTCAGCTTTTTCCCAACTTTTTTCTAAGGAACACCCTGTTGCTTTGTTCGGCAATCTTGCGCGCGTCGACGAGACCTATCCGCAGACACCCAGTTTGCTACCCTTAGACGTCATCAGGGGTAGAAAATCGCAAACTTTCCCTTTTCTATTGTGTATACGAGGTGTTGTGGTTAATCGTTGCTCGCATACAAAGTAACACTAAAGTAGAACTTAAAGCTGAGATACACTTAATTTTGCGCTTCTAATCGTTTCTAATCAGTAGTTTCCGTATTGTTACAGCAAAAGAAGCTAATTAAAATCTTAATTACTTAATATTTTGGCCTTTTCTCACATTTTCATATAAACTTACATAGTCACTCCATACAGCTGCATACTAAATTTTTAATTTTTCAAATTTTGTTTCGAATTTCAAACTTTTTTGATTCAATATTATTCGCTAGGACTATACTAACACACCGCCGTTGTTTTCAGCGCGCTCCGCCCAATATTGAATTAATTAGAAATTTTTGAAACATACAAATTTAATTAATTTACAGTTTTTCAGCTTTTTCCCAACTTTTTTCTAAGGAACACCCTGTTGCTTTGTTCGGCAATCTTGCGCGCGTCGACGAGACCTATCCGCAGACACCCAGTTTGCTACCCTTAGACGTCATCAGGGGTAGAAAATCGCAAACTTTCCCTTTTCTATTGTGTATACGAGGTGTTGTGGTTAATCGTTGCTCGCATACAAAGTAACACTAAAGTAGAACTTAAAGCTGAGATACACTTAATTTTGCGCTTCTAATCGTTTCTAATCAGTAGTTTCCGTATTGTTACAGCAAAAGAAGCTAATTAAAATCTTAATTACTTAATATTTTGGCCTTTTCTCACATTTTCATATAAACTTACATAGTCACTCCATACAGCTGCATACTAAATTTTTAATTTTTCAAATTTTGTTTCGAATTTCAAACTTTTTTGATTCAATATTATTCGCTAGGACTATACTAACACACCGCCGTTGTTTTCAGCGCGCTCCGCCCAATATTGAATTAATTAGAAATTTTTGAAACATACAACATTTAATTAATTTACAGTTTTTCAGCTTTTTCCCAACTTTTTTCTAAGGAACACCCTGTTGCTTTGTTCGGCAATCTTGCGCGCGTCGACGAGACCTATCCGCAGACACCCAGTTTGCTACCCTTAGACGTCATCAGGGGTAGAAAATCGCAAACTTTCCCTTTTCTATTGTGTATACGAGGTGTTGTGGTTAATCGTTGCTCGCATACAAAGTAACACTAAAGTAGAACTTAAAGCTGAGATACACTTAATTTTGCGCTTCTAATCGTTTCTAATCAGTAGTTTCCGTATTGTTACAGCAAAAGAAGCTAATTAAAATCTTAATTACTTAATATTTTGGCCTTTTCTCACATTTTCATATAAACTTACATAGTCACTCCATACAGCTGCATACTAAATTTTTAATTTTTCAAATTTTGTTTCGAATTTCAAACTTTTTTGATTCAATATTATTCGCTAGGACTATACTAACACACCGCCGTTGTTTTCAGCGCGCTCCGCCCAATATTGAATTAATTAGAAATTTTTGAAACATACAAATTTAATTAATTTACAGTTTTTCAGCTTTTTCCCAACTTTTTTCTAAGGAACACCCTGTTGCTTTGTTCGGCAATCTTGCGCGCGTCGACGAGACCTATCCGCAGACACCCAGTTTGCTACCCTTAGACGTCATCAGGGGTAGAAAATCGCAAACTTTCCCTTTTCTATTGTGTATACGAGGTGTTGTGGTTAATCGTTGCTCGCATACAAAGTAACACTAAAGTAGAACTTAAAGCTGAGATACACTTAATTTTGCGCTTCTAATCGTTTCTAATCAGTAGTTTCCGTATTGTTACAGCAAAAGAAGCTAATTAAAATCTTAATTACTTAATATTTTGGCCTTTTCTCACATTTTCATATAAACTTACATAGTCACTCCATACAGCTGCATACTAAATTTTTAATTTTTCAAATTTTGTTTCGAATTTCAAACTTTTTTGATTCAATATTATTCGCTAGGACTATACTAACACACCGCCGTTGTTTTCAGCGCGCTCCGCCCAATATTGAATTAATTAGAAATTTTTGAAACATACAACATTTAATTAATTTACAGTTTTTCAGCTTTTTCCCAACTTTTTTCTAAGGAACACCCTGTTGCTTTGTTCGGCAATCTTGCGCGCGTCGACGAGACCTATCCGCAGACACCCAGTTTGCTACCCTTAGACGTCATCAGGGGTAGAAAATCGCAAACTTTCCCTTTTCTATTGTGTATACGAGGTGTTGTGGTTAATCGTTGCTCGCATACAAAGTAACACTAAAGTAGAACTTAAAGCTGAGATACACTTAATTTTGCGCTTCTAATCGTTTCTAATCAGTAGTTTCCGTATTGTTACAGCAAAAGAAGCTAATTAAAATCTTAATTACTTAATATTTTGGCCTTTTCTCACATTTTCATATAAACTTACATAGTCACTCCATACAGCTGCATACTAAATTTTTAATTTTTCAAATTTTGTTTCGAATTTCAAACTTTTTTGATTCAATATTATTCGCTAGGACTATACTAACACACCGCCGTTGTTTTCAGCGCGCTCCGCCCAATATTGAATTAATTAGAAATTTTTGAAACATACAAATTTAATTAATTTACAGTTTTTCAGCTTTTTCCCAACTTTTTTCTAAGGAACACCCTGTTGCTTTGTTCGGCAATCTTGCGCGCGTCGACGAGACCTATCCGCAGACACCCAGTTTGCTACCCTTAGACGTCATCAGGGGTAGAAAATCGCAAACTTTCCCTTTTCTATTGTGTATACGAGGTGTTGTGGTTAATCGTTGCTCGCATACAAAGTAACACTAAAGTAGAACTTAAAGCTGAGATACACTTAATTTTGCGCTTCTAATCGTTTCTAATCAGTAGTTTCCGTATTGTTACAGCAAAAGAAGCTAATTAAAATCTTAATTACTTAATATTTTGGCCTTTTCTCACATTTTCATATAAACTTACATAGTCACTCCATACAGCTGCATACTAAATTTTTAATTTTTCAAATTTTGTTTCGAATTTCAAACTTTTTTGATTCAATATTATTCGCTAGGACTATACTAACACACCGCCGTTGTTTTCAGCGCGCTCCGCCCAATATTGAATTAATTAGAAATTTTTGAAACATACAACATTTAATTAATTTACAGTTTTTCAGCTTTTTCCCAACTTTTTTCTAAGGAACACCCTGTTGCTTTGTTCGGCAATCTTGCGCGCGTCGACGAGACCTATCCGCAGACACCCAGTTTGCTACCCTTAGACGTCATCAGGGGTAGAAAATCGCAAACTTTCCCTTTTCTATTGTGTATACGAGGTGTTGTGGTTAATCGTTGCTCGCATACAAAGTAACACTAAAGTAGAACTTAAAGCTGAGATACACTTAATTTTGCGCTTCTAATCGTTTCTAATCAGTAGTTTCCGTATTGTTACAGCAAAAGAAGCTAATTAAAATCTTAATTACTTAATATTTTGGCCTTTTCTCACATTTTCATATAAACTTACATAGTCACTCCATACAGCTGCATACTAAATTTTTAATTTTTCAAATTTTGTTTCGAATTTCAAACTTTTTTGATTCAATATTATTTGCTAGGACTATACTAACACACCGCCGTTGTTTTCAGCGCGCTCCGCCCAATATTGAATTAATTAGAAATTTTTGAAACATACAAATTTAATTAATTTACAGTTTTTCAGCTTTTTCCCAACTTTTTTCTAAGGAACACCCTGTTGCTTTGTTCGGCAATCTTGCGCGCGTCGACGAGACCTATCCGCAGACACCCAGTTTGCTACCCTTAGACGTCATCAGGGGTAGAAAATCGCAAACTTTCCCTTTTCTATTGTGTATACGAGGTGTTGTGGTTAATCGTTGCTCGCATACAAAGTAACACTAAAGTAGAACTTAAAGCTGAGATACACTTAATTTTGCGCTTCTAATCGTTTCTAATCAGTAGTTTCCGTATTGTTACAGCAAAAGAAGCTAATTAAAATCTTAATTACTTAATATTTTGGCCTTTTCTCACATTTTCATATAAACTTACATAGTCACTCCATACAGCTGCATACTAAATTTTTAATTTTTCAAATTTTGTTTCGAATTTCAAACTTTTTTGATTCAATATTATTCGCTAGGACTATACTAACACACCGCCGTTGTTTTCAGCGCGCTCCGCCCAATATTGAATTAATTAGAAATTTTTGAAACATACAACATTTAATTAATTTACAGTTTTTCAGCTTTTTCCCAACTTTTTTCTAAGGAACACCCTGTTGCTTTGTTCGGCAATCTTGCGCGCGTCGACGAGACCTATCCGCAGACACCCAGTTTGCTACCCTTAGACGTCATCAGGGGTAGAAAATCGCAAACTTTCCCTTTTCTATTGTGTATACGAGGTGTTGTGGTTAATCGTTGCTCGCATACAAAGCAACACTAAAGTAGAACTTAAAGCTGAGATACACTTAATTTTGCGCTTCTAATCGTTTCTAATCAGTAGTTTCCGTATTGTTACAGCAAAAGAAGCTAATTAAAATCTTAATTACTTAATATTTTGGCCTTTTCTCACATTTTCATATAAACTTACATAGTCACTCCATACAGCTGCATACTAAATTTTTAATTTTTCAAATTTTGTTTCGAATTTCAAACTTTTTTGATTCAATATTATTCGCTAGGACTATACTAACACACCGCCGTTGTTTTCAGCGCGCTCCGCCCAATATTGAATTAATTAGAAATTTTTGAAACATACAACATTTAATTAATTTACAGTTTTTCAGCTTTTTCCCAACTTTTTTCTAAGGAACACCCTGTTGCTTTGTTCGGCAATCTTGCGCGCGTCGACGAGACCTATCCGCAGACACCCAGTTTGCTACCCTTAGACGTCATCAGGGGTAGAAAATCGCAAACTTTCCCTTTTCTATTGTGTATACGAGGTGTTGTGGTTAATCGTTGCTCGCATACAAAGTAACACTAAAGTAGAACTTAAAGCTGAGATACACTTAATTTTGCGCTTCTAATCGTTTCTAATCAGTAGTTTCCGTATTGTTACAGCAAAAGAAGCTAATTAAAATCTTAATTACTTAATATTTTGGCCTTTTCTCACATTTTCATATAAACTTACATAGTCACTCCATACAGCTGCATACTAAATTTTTAATTTTTCAAATTTTGTTTCGAATTTCAAACTTTTTTGATTCAATATTATTCGCTAGGACTATACTAACACACCGCCGTTGTTTTCAGCGCGCTCCGCCCAATATTGAATTAATTAGAAATTTTTGAAACATACAAATTTAATTAATTTACAGTTTTTCAGCTTTTTCCCAACTTTTTTCTAAGGAACACCCTGTTGCTTTGTTCGGCAATCTTGCGCGCGTCGACGAGACCTATCCGCAGACACCCAGTTTGCTACCCTTAGACGTCATCAGGGGTAGAAAATCGCAAACTTTCCCTTTTCTATTGTGTATACGAGGTGTTGTGGTTAATCGTTGCTCGCATACAAAGTAACACTAAAGTAGAACTTAAAGCTGAGATACACTTAATTTTGCGCTTCTAATCGTTTCTAATCAGTAGTTTCCGTATTGTTACAGCAAAAGAAGCTAATTAAAATCTTAATTACTTAATATTTTGGCCTTTTCTCACATTTTCATATAAACTTACATAGTCACTCCATACAGCTGCATACTAAATTTTTAATTTTTCAAATTTTGTTTCGAATTTCAAACTTTTTTGATTCAATATTATTCGCTAGGACTATACTAACACACCGCCGTTGTTTTCAGCGCGCTCCGCCCAATATTGAATTAATTAGAAATTTTTGAAACATACAAATTTAATTAATTTACAGTTTTTCAGCTTTTTCCCAACTTTTTTCTAAGGAACACCCTGTTGCTTTGTTCGGCAATCTTGCGCGCGTCGACGAGACCTATCCGCAGACACCCAGTTTGCTACCCTTAGACGTCATCAGGGGTAGAAAATCGCAAACTTTCCCTTTTCTATTGTGTATACGAGGTGTTGTGGTTAATCGTTGCTCGCATACAAAGTAACACTAAAGTAGAACTTAAAGCTGAGATACACTTAATTTTGCGCTTCTAATCGTTTCTAATCAGTAGTTTCCGTATTGTTACAGCAAAAGAAGCTAATTAAAATCTTAATTACTTAATATTTTGGCCTTTTCTCACATTTTCATATAAACTTACATAGTCACTCCATACAGCTGCATACTAAATTTTTAATTTTTCAAATTTTGTTTCGAATTTCAAACTTTTTTGATTCAATATTATTCGCTAGGACTATACTAACACACCGCCGTTGTTTTCAGCGCGCTCCGCCCAATATTGAATTAATTAGAAATTTTTGAAACATACAACATTTAATTAATTTACAGTTTTTCAGCTTTTTCCCAACTTTTTTCTAAGGAACACCCTGTTGCTTTGTTCGGCAATCTTGCGCGCGTCGACGAGACCTATCCGCAGACACCCAGTTTGCTACCCTTAGACGTCATCAGGGGTAGAAAATCGCAAACTTTCCCTTTTCTATTGTGTATACGAGGTGTTGTGGTTAATCGTTGCTCGCATACAAAGTAACACTAAAGTAGAACTTAAAGCTGAGATACACTTAATTTTGCGCTTCTAATCGTTTCTAATCAGTAGTTTCCGTATTGTTACAGCAAAAGAAGCTAATTAAAATCTTAATTACTTAATATTTTGGCCTTTTCTCACATTTTCATATAAACTTACATAGTCACTCCATACAGCTGCATACTAAATTTTTAATTTTTCAAATTTTGTTTCGAATTTCAAACTTTTTTGATTCAATATTATTCGCTAGGACTATACTAACACACCGCCGTTGTTTTCAGCGCGCTCCGCCCAATATTGAATTAATTAGAAATTTTTGAAACATACAACATTTAATTAATTTACAGTTTTTCAGCTTTTTCCCAACTTTTTTCTAAGGAACACCCTGTTGCTTTGTTCGGCAATCTTGCGCGCGTCGACGAGACCTATCCGCAGACACCCAGTTTGCTACCCTTAGACGTCATCAGGGGTAGAAAATCGCAAACTTTCCCTTTTCTATTGTGTATACGAGGTGTTGTGGTTAATCGTTGCTCGCATACAAAGTAACACTAAAGTAGAACTTAAAGCTGAGATACACTTAATTTTGCGCTTCTAATCGTTTCTAATCAGTAGTTTCCGTATTGTTACAGCAAAAGAAGCTAATTAAAATCTTAATTACTTAATATTTTGGCCTTTTCTCACATTTTCATATAAACTTACATAGTCACTCCATACAGCTGCATACTAAATTTTTAATTTTTCAAATTTTGTTTCGAATTTCAAACTTTTTTGATTCAATATTATTCGCTAGGACTATACTAACACACCGCCGTTGTTTTCAGCGCGCTCCGCCCAATATTGAATTAATTAGAAATTTTTGAAACATACAACATTTAATTAATTTACAGTTTTTCAGCTTTTTCCCAACTTTTTTCTAAGGAACACCCTGTTGCTTTGTTCGGCAATCTTGCGCGCGTCGACGAGACCTATCCGCAGACACCCAGTTTGCTACCCTTAGACGTCATCAGGGGTAGAAAATCGCAAACTTTCCCTTTTCTATTGTGTATACGAGGTGTTGTGGTTAATCGTTGCTCGCATACAAAGTAACACTAAAGTAGAACTTAAAGCTGAGATACACTTAATTTTGCGCTTCTAATCGTTTCTAATCAGTAGTTTCCGTATTGTTACAGCAAAAGAAGCTAATTAAAATCTTAATTACTTAATATTTTGGCCTTTTCTCACATTTTCATATAAACTTACATAGTCACTCCATACAGCTGCATACTAAATTTTTAATTTTTCAAATTTTGTTTCGAATTTCAAACTTTTTTGATTCAATATTATTCGCTAGGACTATACTAACACACCGCCGTTGTTTTCAGCGCGCTCCGCCCAATATTGAATTAATTAGAAATTTTTGAAACATACAACATTTAATTAATTTACAGTTTTTCAGCTTTTTCCCAACTTTTTTCTAAGGAACACCCTGTTGCTTTGTTCGGCAATCTTGCGCGCGTCGACGAGACCTATCCGCAGACACCCAGTTTGCTACCCTTAGACGTCATCAGGGGTAGAAAATCGCAAACTTTCCCTTTTCTATTGTGTATACGAGGTGTTGTGGTTAATCGTTGCTCGCATACAAAGTAACACTAAAGTAGAACTTAAAGCTGAGATACACTTAATTTTGCGCTTCTAATCGTTTCTAATCAGTAGTTTCCGTATTGTTACAGCAAAAGAAGCTAATTAAAATCTTAATTACTTAATATTTTGGCCTTTTCTCACATTTTCATATAAACTTACATAGTCACTCCATACAGCTGCATACTAAATTTTTAATTTTTCAAATTTTGTTTCGAATTTCAAACTTTTTTGATTCAATATTATTCGCTAGGACTATACTAACACACCGCCGTTGTTTTCAGCGCGCTCCGCCCAATATTGAATTAATTAGAAATTTTTGAAACATACAACATTTAATTAATTTACAGTTTTTCAGCTTTTTCCCAACTTTTTTCTAAGGAACACCCTGTTGCTTTGTTCGGCAATCTTGCGCGCGTCGACGAGACCTATCCGCAGACACCCAGTTTGCTACCCTTAGACGTCATCAGGGGTAGAAAATCGCAAACTTTCCCTTTTCTATTGTGTATACGAGGTGTTGTGGTTAATCGTTGCTCGCATACAAAGTAACACTAAAGTAGAACTTAAAGCTGAGATACACTTAATTTTGCGCTTCTAATCGTTTCTAATCAGTAGTTTCCGTATTGTTACAGCAAAAGAAGCTAATTAAAATCTTAATTACTTAATATTTTGGCCTTTTCTCACATTTTCATATAAACTTACATAGTCACTCCATACAGCTGCATACTAAATTTTTAATTTTTCAAATTTTGTTTCGAATTTCAAACTTTTTTGATTCAATATTATTCGCTAGGACTATACTAACACACCGCCGTTGTTTTCAGCGCGCTCCGCCCAATATTGAATTAATTAGAAATTTTTGAAACATACAACATTTAATTAATTTACAGTTTTTCAGCTTTTTCCCAACTTTTTTCTAAGGAACACCCTGTTGCTTTGTTCGGCAATCTTGCGCGCGTCGACGAGACCTATCCGCAGACACCCAGTTTGCTACCCTTAGACGTCATCAGGGGTAGAAAATCGCAAACTTTCCCTTTTCTATTGTGTATACGAGGTGTTGTGGTTAATCGTTGCTCGCATACAAAGTAACACTAAAGTAGAACTTAAAGCTGAGATACACTTAATTTTGCGCTTCTAATCGTTTCTAATCAGTAGTTTCCGTATTGTTACAGCAAAAGAAGCTAATTAAAATCTTAATTACTTAATATTTTGGCCTTTTCTCACATTTTCATATAAACTTACATAGTCACTCCATACAGCTGCATACTAAATTTTTAATTTTTCAAATTTTGTTTCGAATTTCAAACTTTTTTGATTCAATATTATTCGCTAGGACTATACTAACACACCGCCGTTGTTTTCAGCGCGCTCCGCCCAATATTGAATTAATTAGAAATTTTTGAAACATACAACATTTAATTAATTTACAGTTTTTCAGCTTTTTCCCAACTTTTTTCTAAGGAACACCCTGTTGCTTTGTTCGGCAATCTTGCGCGCGTCGACGAGACCTATCCGCAGACACCCAGTTTGCTACCCTTAGACGTCATCAGGGGTAGAAAATCGCAAACTTTCCCTTTTCTATTGTGTATACGAGGTGTTGTGGTTAATCGTTGCTCGCATACAAAGTAACACTAAAGTAGAACTTAAAGCTGAGATACACTTAATTTTGCGCTTCTAATCGTTTCTAATCAGTAGTTTCCGTATTGTTACAGCAAAAGAAGCTAATTAAAATCTTAATTACTTAATATTTTGGCCTTTTCTCACATTTTCATATAAACTTACATAGTCACTCCATACAGCTGCATACTAAATTTTTAATTTTTCAAATTTTGTTTCGAATTTCAAACTTTTTTGATTCAATATTATTCGCTAGGACTATACTAACACACCGCCGTTGTTTTCAGCGCGCTCCGCCCAATATTGAATTAATTAGAAATTTTTGAAACATACAACATTTAATTAATTTACAGTTTTTCAGCTTTTTCCCAACTTTTTTCTAAGGAACACCCTGTTGCTTTGTTCGGCAATCTTGCGCGCGTCGACGAGACCTATCCGCAGACACCCAGTTTGCTACCCTTAGACGTCATCAGGGGTAGAAAATCGCAAACTTTCCCTTTTCTATTGTGTATACGAGGTGTTGTGGTTAATCGTTGCTCGCATACAAAGTAACACTAAAGTAGAACTTAAAGCTGAGATACACTTAATTTTGCGCTTCTAATCGTTTCTAATCAGTAGTTTCCGTATTGTTACAGCAAAAGAAGCTAATTAAAATCTTAATTACTTAATATTTTGGCCTTTTCTCACATTTTCATATAAACTTACATAGTCACTCCATACAGCTGCATACTAAATTTTTAATTTTTCAAATTTTGTTTCGAATTTCAAACTTTTTTGATTCAATATTATTCGCTAGGACTATACTAACACACCGCCGTTGTTTTCAGCGCGCTCCGCCCAATATTGAATTAATTAGAAATTTTTGAAACATACAACATTTAATTAATTTACAGTTTTTCAGCTTTTTCCCAACTTTTTTCTAAGGAACACCCTGTTGCTTTGTTCGGCAATCTTGCGCGCGTCGACGAGACCTATCCGCAGACACCCAGTTTGCTACCCTTAGACGTCATCAGGGGTAGAAAATCGCAAACTTTCCCTTTTCTATTGTGTATACGAGGTGTTGTGGTTAATCGTTGCTCGCATACAAAGTAACACTAAAGTAGAACTTAAAGCTGAGATACACTTAATTTTGCGCTTCTAATCGTTTCTAATCAGTAGTTTCCGTATTGTTACAGCAAAAGAAGCTAATTAAAATCTTAATTACTTAATATTTTGGCCTTTTCTCACATTTTCATATAAACTTACATAGTCACTCCATACAGCTGCATACTAAATTTTTAATTTTTCAAATTTTGTTTCGAATTTCAAACTTTTTTGATTCAATATTATTCGCTAGGACTATACTAACACACCGCCGTTGTTTTCAGCGCGCTCCGCCCAATATTGAATTAATTAGAAATTTTTGAAACATACAAATTTAATTAATTTACAGTTTTTCAGCTTTTTCCCAACTTTTTTCTAAGGAACACCCTGTTGCTTTGTTCGGCAATCTTGCGCGCGTCGACGAGACCTATCCGCAGACACCCAGTTTGCTACCCTTAGACGTCATCAGGGGTAGAAAATCGCAAACTTTCCCTTTTCTATTGTGTATACGAGGTGTTGTGGTTAATCGTTGCTCGCATACAAAGTAACACTAAAGTAGAACTTAAAGCTGAGATACACTTAATTTTGCGCTTCTAATCGTTTCTAATCAGTAGTTTCCGTATTGTTACAGCAAAAGAAGCTAATTAAAATCTTAATTACTTAATATTTTGGCCTTTTCTCACATTTTCATATAAACTTACATAGTCACTCCATACAGCTGCATACTAAATTTTTAATTTTTCAAATTTTGTTTCGAATTTCAAACTTTTTTGATTCAATATTATTCGCTAGGACTATACTAACACACCGCCGTTGTTTTCAGCGCGCTCCGCCCAATATTGAATTAATTAGAAATTTTTGAAACATACAACATTTAATTAATTTACAGTTTTTCAGCTTTTTCCCAACTTTTTTCTAAGGAACACCCTGTTGCTTTGTTCGGCAATCTTGCGCGCGTCGACGAGACCTATCCGCAGACACCCAGTTTGCTACCCTTAGACGTCATCAGGGGTAGAAAATCGCAAACTTTCCCTTTTCTATTGTGTATACGAGGTGTTGTGGTTAATCGTTGCTCGCATACAAAGTAACACTAAAGTAGAACTTAAAGCTGAGATACACTTAATTTTGCGCTTCTAATCGTTTCTAATCAGTAGTTTCCGTATTGTTACAGCAAAAGAAGCTAATTAAAATCTTAATTACTTAATATTTTGGCCTTTTCTCACATTTTCATATAAACTTACATAGTCACTCCATACAGCTGCATACTAAATTTTTAATTTTTCAAATTTTGTTTCGAATTTCAAACTTTTTTGATTCAATATTATTCGCTAGGACTATACTAACACACCGCCGTTGTTTTCAGCGCGCTCCGCCCAATATTGAATTAATTAGAAATTTTTGAAACATACAAATTTAATTAATTTACAGTTTTTCAGCTTTTTCCCAACTTTTTTCTAAGGAACACCCTGTTGCTTTGTTCGGCAATCTTGCGCGCGTCGACGAGACCTATCCGCAGACACCCAGTTTGCTACCCTTAGACGTCATCAGGGGTAGAAAATCGCAAACTTTCCCTTTTCTATTGTGTATACGAGGTGTTGTGGTTAATCGTTGCTCGCATACAAAGTAACACTAAAGTAGAACTTAAAGCTGAGATACACTTAATTTTGCGCTTCTAATCGTTTCTAATCAGTAGTTTCCGTATTGTTACAGCAAAAGAAGCTAATTAAAATCTTAATTACTTAATATTTTGGCCTTTTCTCACATTTTCATATAAACTTACATAGTCACTCCATACAGCTGCATACTAAATTTTTAATTTTTCAAATTTTGTTTCGAATTTCAAACTTTTTTGATTCAATATTATTCGCTAGGACTATACTAACACACCGCCGTTGTTTTCAGCGCGCTCCGCCCAATATTGAATTAATTAGAAATTTTTGAAACATACAACATTTAATTAATTTACAGTTTTTCAGCTTTTTCCCAACTTTTTTCTAAGGAACACCCTGTTGCTTTGTTCGGCAATCTTGCGCGCGTCGACGAGACCTATCCGCAGACACCCAGTTTGCTACCCTTAGACGTCATCAGGGGTAGAAAATCGCAAACTTTCCCTTTTCTATTGTGTATACGAGGTGTTGTGGTTAATCGTTGCTCGCATACAAAGTAACACTAAAGTAGAACTTAAAGCTGAGATACACTTAATTTTGCGCTTCTAATCGTTTCTAATCAGTAGTTTCCGTATTGTTACAGCAAAAGAAGCTAATTAAAATCTTAATTACTTAATATTTTGGCCTTTTCTCACATTTTCATATAAACTTACATAGTCACTCCATACAGCTGCATACTAAATTTTTAATTTTTCAAATTTTGTTTCGAATTTCAAACTTTTTTGATTCAATATTATTCGCTAGGACTATACTAACACACCGCCGTTGTTTTCAGCGCGCTCCGCCCAATATTGAATTAATTAGAAATTTTTGAAACATACAAATTTAATTAATTTACAGTTTTTCAGCTTTTTCCCAACTTTTTTCTAAGGAACACCCTGTTGCTTTGTTCGGCAATCTTGCGCGCGTCGACGAGACCTATCCGCAGACACCCAGTTTGCTACCCTTAGACGTCATCAGGGGTAGAAAATCGCAAACTTTCCCTTTTCTATTGTGTATACGAGGTGTTGTGGTTAATCGTTGCTCGCATACAAAGTAACACTAAAGTAGAACTTAAAGCTGAGATACACTTAATTTTGCGCTTCTAATCGTTTCTAATCAGTAGTTTCCGTATTGTTACAGCAAAAGAAGCTAATTAAAATCTTAATTACTTAATATTTTGGCCTTTTCTCACATTTTCATATAAACTTACATAGTCACTCCATACAGCTGCATACTAAATTTTTAATTTTTCAAATTTTGTTTCGAATTTCAAACTTTTTTGATTCAATATTATTCGCTAGGACTATACTAACACACCGCCGTTGTTTTCAGCGCGCTCCGCCCAATATTGAATTAATTAGAAATTTTTGAAACATACAACATTTAATTAATTTACAGTTTTTCAGCTTTTTCCCAACTTTTTTCTAAGGAACACCCTGTTGCTTTGTTCGGCAATCTTGCGCGCGTCGACGAGACCTATCCGCAGACACCCAGTTTGCTACCCTTAGACGTCATCAGGGGTAGAAAATCGCAAACTTTCCCTTTTCTATTGTGTATACGAGGTGTTGTGGTTAATCGTTGCTCGCATACAAAGTAACACTAAAGTAGAACTTAAAGCTGAGATACACTTAATTTTGCGCTTCTAATCGTTTCTAATCAGTAGTTTCCGTATTGTTACAGCAAAAGAAGCTAATTAAAATCTTAATTACTTAATATTTTGGCCTTTTCTCACATTTTCATATAAACTTACATAGTCACTCCATACAGCTGCATACTAAATTTTTAATTTTTCAAATTTTGTTTCGAATTTCAAACTTTTTTGATTCAATATTATTCGCTAGGACTATACTAACACACCGCCGTTGTTTTCAGCGCGCTCCGCCCAATATTGAATTAATTAGAAATTTTTGAAACATACAAATTTAATTAATTTACAGTTTTTCAGCTTTTTCCCAACTTTTTTCTAAGGAACACCCTGTTGCTTTGTTCGGCAATCTTGCGCGCGTCGACGAGACCTATCCGCAGACACCCAGTTTGCTACCCTTAGACGTCATCAGGGGTAGAAAATCGCAAACTTTCCCTTTTCTATTGTGTATACGAGGTGTTGTGGTTAATCGTTGCTCGCATACAAAGTAACACTAAAGTAGAACTTAAAGCTGAGATACACTTAATTTTGCGCTTCTAATCGTTTCTAATCAGTAGTTTCCGTATTGTTACAGCAAAAGAAGCTAATTAAAATCTTAATTACTTAATATTTTGGCCTTTTCTCACATTTTCATATAAACTTACATAGTCACTCCATACAGCTGCATACTAAATTTTTAATTTTTCAAATTTTGTTTCGAATTTCAAACTTTTTTGATTCAATATTATTCGCTAGGACTATACTAACACACCGCCGTTGTTTTCAGCGCGCTCCGCCCAATATTGAATTAATTAGAAATTTTTGAAACATACAAATTTAATTAATTTACAGTTTTTCAGCTTTTTCCCAACTTTTTTCTAAGGAACACCCTGTTGCTTTGTTCGGCAATCTTGCGCGCGTCGACGAGACCTATCCGCAGACACCCAGTTTGCTACCCTTAGACGTCATCAGGGGTAGAAAATCGCAAACTTTCCCTTTTCTATTGTGTATACGAGGTGTTGTGGTTAATCGTTGCTCGCATACAAAGTAACACTAAAGTAGAACTTAAAGCTGAGATACACTTAATTTTGCGCTTCTAATCGTTTCTAATCAGTAGTTTCCGTATTGTTACAGCAAAAGAAGCTAATTAAAATCTTAATTACTTAATATTTTGGCCTTTTCTCACATTTTCATATAAACTTACATAGTCACTCCATACAGCTGCATACTAAATTTTTAATTTTTCAAATTTTGTTTCGAATTTCAAACTTTTTTGATTCAATATTATTCGCTAGGACTATACTAACACACCGCCGTTGTTTTCAGCGCGCTCCGCCCAATATTGAATTAATTAGAAATTTTTGAAACATACAACATTTAATTAATTTACAGTTTTTCAGCTTTTTCCCAACTTTTTTCTAAGGAACACCCTGTTGCTTTGTTCGGCAATCTTGCGCGCGTCGACGAGACCTATCCGCAGACACCCAGTTTGCTACCCTTAGACGTCATCAGGGGTAGAAAATCGCAAACTTTCCCTTTTCTATTGTGTATACGAGGTGTTGTGGTTAATCGTTGCTCGCATACAAAGTAACACTAAAGTAGAACTTAAAGCTGAGATACACTTAATTTTGCGCTTCTAATCGTTTCTAATCAGTAGTTTCCGTATTGTTACAGCAAAAGAAGCTAATTAAAATCTTAATTACTTAATATTTTGGCCTTTTCTCACATTTTCATATAAACTTACATAGTCACTCCATACAGCTGCATACTAAATTTTTAATTTTTCAAATTTTGTTTCGAATTTCAAACTTTTTTGATTCAATATTATTCGCTAGGACTATACTAACACACCGCCGTTGTTTTCAGCGCGCTCCGCCCAATATTGAATTAATTAGAAATTTTTGAAACATACAACATTTAATTAATTTACAGTTTTTCAGCTTTTTCCCAACTTTTTTCTAAGGAACACCCTGTTGCTTTGTTCGGCAATCTTGCGCGCGTCGACGAGACCTATCCGCAGACACCCAGTTTGCTACCCTTAGACGTCATCAGGGGTAGAAAATCGCAAACTTTCCCTTTTCTATTGTGTATACGAGGTGTTGTGGTTAATCGTTGCTCGCATACAAAGTAACACTAAAGTAGAACTTAAAGCTGAGATACACTTAATTTTGCGCTTCTAATCGTTTCTAATCAGTAGTTTCCGTATTGTTACAGCAAAAGAAGCTAATTAAAATCTTAATTACTTAATATTTTGGCCTTTTCTCACATTTTCATATAAACTTACATAGTCACTCCATACAGCTGCATACTAAATTTTTAATTTTTCAAATTTTGTTTCGAATTTCAAACTTTTTTGATTCAATATTATTCGCTAGGACTATACTAACACACCGCCGTTGTTTTCAGCGCGCTCCGCCCAATATTGAATTAATTAGAAATTTTTGAAACATACAAATTTAATTAATTTACAGTTTTTCAGCTTTTTCCCAACTTTTTTCTAAGGAACACCCTGTTGCTTTGTTCGGCAATCTTGCGCGCGTCGACGAGACCTATCCGCAGACACCCAGTTTGCTACCCTTAGACGTCATCAGGGGTAGAAAATCGCAAACTTTCCCTTTTCTATTGTGTATACGAGGTGTTGTGGTTAATCGTTGCTCGCATACAAAGTAACACTAAAGTAGAACTTAAAGCTGAGATACACTTAATTTTGCGCTTCTAATCGTTTCTAATCAGTAGTTTCCGTATTGTTACAGCAAAAGAAGCTAATTAAAATCTTAATTACTTAATATTTTGGCCTTTTCTCACATTTTCATATAAACTTACATAGTCACTCCATACAGCTGCATACTAAATTTTTAATTTTTCAAATTTTGTTTCGAATTTCAAACTTTTTTGATTCAATATTATTCGCTAGGACTATACTAACACACCGCCGTTGTTTTCAGCGCGCTCCGCCCAATATTGAATTAATTAGAAATTTTTGAAACATACAACATTTAATTAATTTACAGTTTTTCAGCTTTTTCCCAACTTTTTTCTAAGGAACACCCTGTTGCTTTGTTCGGCAATCTTGCGCGCGTCGACGAGACCTATCCGCAGACACCCAGTTTGCTACCCTTAGACGTCATCAGGGGTAGAAAATCGCAAACTTTCCCTTTTCTATTGTGTATACGAGGTGTTGTGGTTAATCGTTGCTCGCATACAAAGTAACACTAAAGTAGAACTTAAAGCTGAGATACACTTAATTTTGCGCTTCTAATCGTTTCTAATCAGTAGTTTCCGTATTGTTACAGCAAAAGAAGCTAATTAAAATCTTAATTACTTAATATTTTGGCCTTTTCTCACATTTTCATATAAACTTACATAATCACTCCATACAGCTGCATACTAAATTTTTAATTTTTCAAATTTTGTTTCGAATTTCAAACTTTTTTGATTCAATATTATTCGCTAGGACTATACTAACACACCGCCGTTGTTTTCAGCGCGCTCCGCCCAATATTGAATTAATTAGAAATTTTTGAAACATACAACATTTAATTAATTTACAGTTTTTCAGCTTTTTCCCAACTTTTTTCTAAGGAACACCCTGTTGCTTTGTTCGGCAATCTTGCGCGCGTCGACGAGACCTATCCGCAGACACCCAGTTTGCTACCCTTAGACGTCATCAGGGGTAGAAAATCGCAAACTTTCCCTTTTCTATTGTGTATACGAGGTGTTGTGGTTAATCGTTGCTCGCATACAAAGTAACACTAAAGTAGAACTTAAAGCTGAGATACACTTAATTTTGCGCTTCTAATCGTTTCTAATCAGTAGTTTCCGTATTGTTACAGCAAAAGAAGCTAATTAAAATCTTAATTACTTAATATTTTGGCCTTTTCTCACATTTTCATATAAACTTACATAGTCACTCCATACAGCTGCATACTAAATTTTTAATTTTTCAAATTTTGTTTCGAATTTCAAACTTTTTTGATTCAATATTATTCGCTAGGACTATACTAACACACCGCCGTTGTTTTCAGCGCGCTCCGCCCAATATTGAATTAATTAGAAATTTTTGAAACATACAAATTTAATTAATTTACAGTTTTTCAGCTTTTTCCCAACTTTTTTCTAAGGAACACCCTGTTGCTTTGTTCGGCAATCTTGCGCGCGTCGACGAGACCTATCCGCAGACACCCAGTTTGCTACCCTTAGACGTCATCAGGGGTAGAAAATCGCAAACTTTCCCTTTTCTATTGTGTATACGAGGTGTTGTGGTTAATCGTTGCTCGCATACAAAGTAACACTAAAGTAGAACTTAAAGCTGAGATACACTTAATTTTGCGCTTCTAATCGTTTCTAATCAGTAGTTTCCGTATTGTTACAGCAAAAGAAGCTAATTAAAATCTTAATTACTTAATATTTTGGCCTTTTCTCACATTTTCATATAAACTTACATAGTCACTCCATACAGCTGCATACTAAATTTTTAATTTTTCAAATTTTGTTTCGAATTTCAAACTTTTTTGATTCAATATTATTCGCTAGGACTATACTAACACACCGCCGTTGTTTTCAGCGCGCTCCGCCCAATATTGAATTAATTAGAAATTTTTGAAACATACAACATTTAATTAATTTACAGTTTTTCAGCTTTTTCCCAACTTTTTTCTAAGGAACACCCTGTTGCTTTGTTCGGCAATCTTGCGCGCGTCGACGAGACCTATCCGCAGACACCCAGTTTGCTACCCTTAGACGTCATCAGGGGTAGAAAATCGCAAACTTTCCCTTTTCTATTGTGTATACGAGGTGTTGTGGTTAATCGTTGCTCGCATACAAAGTAACACTAAAGTAGAACTTAAAGCTGAGATACACTTAATTTTGCGCTTCTAATCGTTTCTAATCAGTAGTTTCCGTATTGTTACAGCAAAAGAAGCTAATTAAAATCTTAATTACTTAATATTTTGGCCTTTTCTCACATTTTCATATAAACTTACATAGTCACTCCATACAGCTGCATACTAAATTTTTAATTTTTCAAATTTTGTTTCGAATTTCAAACTTTTTTGATTCAATATTATTCGCTAGGACTATACTAACACACCGCCGTTGTTTTCAGCGCGCTCCGCCCAATATTGAATTAATTAGAAATTTTTGAAACATACAAATTTAATTAATTTACAGTTTTTCAGCTTTTTCCCAACTTTTTTCTAAGGAACACCCTGTTGCTTTGTTCGGCAATCTTGCGCGCGTCGACGAGACCTATCCGCAGACACCCAGTTTGCTACCCTTAGACGTCATCAGGGGTAGAAAATCGCAAACTTTCCCTTTTCTATTGTGTATACGAGGTGTTGTGGTTAATCGTTGCTCGCATACAAAGTAACACTAAAGTAGAACTTAAAGCTGAGATACACTTAATTTTGCGCTTCTAATCGTTTCTAATCAGTAGTTTCCGTATTGTTACAGCAAAAGAAGCTAATTAAAATCTTAATTACTTAATATTTTGGCCTTTTCTCACATTTTCATATAAACTTACATAGTCACTCCATACAGCTGCATACTAAATTTTTAATTTTTCAAATTTTGTTTCGAATTTCAAACTTTTTTGATTCAATATTATTCGCTAGGACTATACTAACACACCGCCGTTGTTTTCAGCGCGCTCCGCCCAATATTGAATTAATTAGAAATTTTTGAAACATACAACATTTAATTAATTTACAGTTTTTCAGCTTTTTCCCAACTTTTTTCTAAGGAACACCCTGTTGCTTTGTTCGGCAATCTTGCGCGCGTCGACGAGACCTATCCGCAGACACCCAGTTTGCTACCCTTAGACGTCATCAGGGGTAGAAAATCGCAAACTTTCCCTTTTCTATTGTGTATACGAGGTGTTGTGGTTAATCGTTGCTCGCATACAAAGTAACACTAAAGTAGAACTTAAAGCTGAGATACACTTAATTTTGCGCTTCTAATCGTTTCTAATCAGTAGTTTCCGTATTGTTACAGCAAAAGAAGCTAATTAAAATCTTAATTACTTAATATTTTGGCCTTTTCTCACATTTTCATATAAACTTACATAGTCACTCCATACAGCTGCATACTAAATTTTTAATTTTTCAAATTTTGTTTCGAATTTCAAACTTTTTTGATTCAATATTATTCGCTAGGACTATACTAACACACCGCCGTTGTTTTCAGCGCGCTCCGCCCAATATTGAATTAATTAGAAATTTTTGAAACATACAACATTTAATTAATTTACAGTTTTTCAGCTTTTTCCCAACTTTTTTCTAAGGAACACCCTGTTGCTTTGTTCGGCAATCTTGCGCGCGTCGACGAGACCTATCCGCAGACACCCAGTTTGCTACCCTTAGACGTCATCAGGGGTAGAAAATCGCAAACTTTCCCTTTTCTATTGTGTATACGAGGTGTTGTGGTTAATCGTTGCTCGCATACAAAGTAACACTAAAGTAGAACTTAAAGCTGAGATACACTTAATTTTGCGCTTCTAATCGTTTCTAATCAGTAGTTTCCGTATTGTTACAGCAAAAGAAGCTAATTAAAATCTTAATTACTTAATATTTTGGCCTTTTCTCACATTTTCATATAAACTTACATAGTCACTCCATACAGCTGCATACTAAATTTTTAATTTTTCAAATTTTGTTTCGAATTTCAAACTTTTTTGATTCAATATTATTCGCTAGGACTATACTAACACACCGCCGTTGTTTTCAGCGCGCTCCGCCCAATATTGAATTAATTAGAAATTTTTGAAACATACAAATTTAATTAATTTACAGTTTTTCAGCTTTTTCCCAACTTTTTTCTAAGGAACACCCTGTTGCTTTGTTCGGCAATCTTGCGCGCGTCGACGAGACCTATCCGCAGACACCCAGTTTGCTACCCTTAGACGTCATCAGGGGTAGAAAATCGCAAACTTTCCCTTTTCTATTGTGTATACGAGGTGTTGTGGTTAATCGTTGCTCGCATACAAAGTAACACTAAAGTAGAACTTAAAGCTGAGATACACTTAATTTTGCGCTTCTAATCGTTTCTAATCAGTAGTTTCCGTATTGTTACAGCAAAAGAAGCTAATTAAAATCTTAATTACTTAATATTTTGGCCTTTTCTCACATTTTCATATAAACTTACATAGTCACTCCATACAGCTGCATACTAAATTTTTAATTTTTCAAATTTTGTTTCGAATTTCAAACTTTTTTGATTCAATATTATTCGCTAGGACTATACTAACACACCGCCGTTGTTTTCAGCGCGCTCCGCCCAATATTGAATTAATTAGAAATTTTTGAAACATACAACATTTAATTAATTTACAGTTTTTCAGCTTTTTCCCAACTTTTTTCTAAGGAACACCCTGTTGCTTTGTTCGGCAATCTTGCGCGCGTCGACGAGACCTATCCGCAGACACCCAGTTTGCTACCCTTAGACGTCATCAGGGGTAGAAAATCGCAAACTTTCCCTTTTCTATTGTGTATACGAGGTGTTGTGGTTAATCGTTGCTCGCATACAAAGTAACACTAAAGTAGAACTTAAAGCTGAGATACACTTAATTTTGCGCTTCTAATCGTTTCTAATCAGTAGTTTCCGTATTGTTACAGCAAAAGAAGCTAATTAAAATCTTAATTACTTAATATTTTGGCCTTTTCTCACATTTTCATATAAACTTACATAGTCACTCCATACAGCTGCATACTAAATTTTTAATTTTTCAAATTTTGTTTCGAATTTCAAACTTTTTTGATTCAATATTATTCGCTAGGACTATACTAACACACCGCCGTTGTTTTCAGCGCGCTCCGCCCAATATTGAATTAATTAGAAATTTTTGAAACATACAAATTTAATTAATTTACAGTTTTTCAGCTTTTTCCCAACTTTTTTCTAAGGAACACCCTGTTGCTTTGTTCGGCAATCTTGCGCGCGTCGACGAGACCTATCCGCAGACACCCAGTTTGCTACCCTTAGACGTCATCAGGGGTAGAAAATCGCAAACTTTCCCTTTTCTATTGTGTATACGAGGTGTTGTGGTTAATCGTTGCTCGCATACAAAGTAACACTAAAGTAGAACTTAAAGCTGAGATACACTTAATTTTGCGCTTCTAATCGTTTCTAATCAGTAGTTTCCGTATTGTTACAGCAAAAGAAGCTAATTAAAATCTTAATTACTTAATATTTTGGCCTTTTCTCACATTTTCATATAAACTTACATAGTCACTCCATACAGCTGCATACTAAATTTTTAATTTTTCAAATTTTGTTTCGAATTTCAAACTTTTTTGATTCAATATTATTCGCTAGGACTATACTAACACACCGCCGTTGTTTTCAGCGCGCTCCGCCCAATATTGAATTAATTAGAAATTTTTGAAACATACAAATTTAATTAATTTACAGTTTTTCAGCTTTTTCCCAACTTTTTTCTAAGGAACACCCTGTTGCTTTGTTCGGCAATCTTGCGCGCGTCGACGAGACCTATCCGCAGACACCCAGTTTGCTACCCTTAGACGTCATCAGGGGTAGAAAATCGCAAACTTTCCCTTTTCTATTGTGTATACGAGGTGTTGTGGTTAATCGTTGCTCGCATACAAAGTAACACTAAAGTAGAACTTAAAGCTGAGATACACTTAATTTTGCGCTTCTAATCGTTTCTAATCAGTAGTTTCCGTATTGTTACAGCAAAAGAAGCTAATTAAAATCTTAATTACTTAATATTTTGGCCTTTTCTCACATTTTCATATAAACTTACATAGTCACTCCATACAGCTGCATACTAAATTTTTAATTTTTCAAATTTTGTTTCGAATTTCAAACTTTTTTGATTCAATATTATTCGCTAGGACTATACTAACACACCGCCGTTGTTTTCAGCGCGCTCCGCCCAATATTGAATTAATTAGAAATTTTTGAAACATACAACATTTAATTAATTTACAGTTTTTCAGCTTTTTCCCAACTTTTTTCTAAGGAATACCCTGTTGCTTTGTTCGGCAATCTTGCGCGCGTCGACGAGACCTATCCGCAGACACCCAGTTTGCTACCCTTAGACGTCATCAGGGGTAGAAAATCGCAAACTTTCCCTTTTCTATTGTGTATACGAGGTGTTGTGGTTAATCGTTGCTCGCATACAAAGTAACACTAAAGTAGAACTTAAAGCTGAGATACACTTAATTTTGCGCTTCTAATCGTTTCTAATCAGTAGTTTCCGTATTGTTACAGCAAAAGAAGCTAATTAAAATCTTAATTACTTAATATTTTGGCCTTTTCTCACATTTTCATATAAACTTACATAGTCACTCCATACAGCTGCATACTAAATTTTTAATTTTTCAAATTTTGTTTCGAATTTCAAACTTTTTTGATTCAATATTATTCGCTAGGACTATACTAACACACCGCCGTTGTTTTCAGCGCGCTCCGCCCAATATTGAATTAATTAGAAATTTTTGAAACATACAACATTTAATTAATTTACAGTTTTTCAGCTTTTTCCCAACTTTTTTCTAAGGAACACCCTGTTGCTTTGTTCGGCAATCTTGCGCGCGTCGACGAGACCTATCCGCAGACACCCAGTTTGCTACCCTTAGACGTCATCAGGGGTAGAAAATCGCAAACTTTCCCTTTTCTATTGTGTATACGAGGTGTTGTGGTTAATCGTTGCTCGCATACAAAGTAACACTAAAGTAGAACTTAAAGCTGAGATACACTTAATTTTGCGCTTCTAATCGTTTCTAATCAGTAGTTTCCGTATTGTTACAGCAAAAGAAGCTAATTAAAATCTTAATTACTTAATATTTTGGCCTTTTCTCACATTTTCATATAAACTTACATAGTCACTCCATACAGCTGCATACTAAATTTTTAATTTTTCAAATTTTGTTTCGAATTTCAAACTTTTTTGATTCAATATTATTCGCTAGGACTATACTAACACACCGCCGTTGTTTTCAGCGCGCTCCGCCCAATATTGAATTAATTAGAAATTTTTGAAACATACAACATTTAATTAATTTACAGTTTTTCAGCTTTTTCCCAACTTTTTTCTAAGGAACACCCTGTTGCTTTGTTCGGCAATCTTGCGCGCGTCGACGAGACCTATCCGCAGACACCCAGTTTGCTACCCTTAGACGTCATCAGGGGTAGAAAATCGCAAACTTTCCCTTTTCTATTGTGTATACGAGGTGTTGTGGTTAATCGTTGCTCGCATACAAAGTAACACTAAAGTAGAACTTAAAGCTGAGATACACTTAATTTTGCGCTTCTAATCGTTTCTAATCAGTAGTTTCCGTATTGTTACAGCAAAAGAAGCTAATTAAAATCTTAATTACTTAATATTTTGGCCTTTTCTCACATTTTCATATAAACTTACATAGTCACTCCATACAGCTGCATACTAAATTTTTAATTTTTCAAATTTTGTTTCGAATTTCAAACTTTTTTGATTCAATATTATTCGCTAGGACTATACTAACACACCGCCGTTGTTTTCAGCGCGCTCCGCCCAATATTGAATTAATTAGAAATTTTTGAAACATACAACATTTAATTAATTTACAGTTTTTCAGCTTTTTCCCAACTTTTTTCTAAGGAACACCCTGTTGCTTTGTTCGGCAATCTTGCGCGCGTCGACGAGACCTATCCGCAGACACCCAGTTTGCTACCCTTAGACGTCATCAGGGGTAGAAAATCGCAAACTTTCCCTTTTCTATTGTGTATACGAGGTGTTGTGGTTAATCGTTGCTCGCATACAAAGTAACACTAAAGTAGAACTTAAAGCTGAGATACACTTAATTTTGCGCTTCTAATCGTTTCTAATCAGTAGTTTCCGTATTGTTACAGCAAAAGAAGCTAATTAAAATCTTAATTACTTAATATTTTGGCCTTTTCTCACATTTTCATATAAACTTACATAGTCACTCCATACAGCTGCATACTAAATTTTTAATTTTTCAAATTTTGTTTCGAATTTCAAACTTTTTTGATTCAATATTATTCGCTAGGACTATACTAACACACCGCCGTTGTTTTCAGCGCGCTCCGCCCAATATTGAATTAATTAGAAATTTTTGAAACATACAAATTTAATTAATTTACAGTTTTTCAGCTTTTTCCCAACTTTTTTCTAAGGAACACCCTGTTGCTTTGTTCGGCAATCTTGCGCGCGTCGACGAGACCTATCCGCAGACACCCAGTTTGCTACCCTTAGACGTCATCAGGGGTAGAAAATCGCAAACTTTCCCTTTTCTATTGTGTATACGAGGTGTTGTGGTTAATCGTTGCTCGCATACAAAGTAACACTAAAGTAGAACTTAAAGCTGAGATACACTTAATTTTGCGCTTCTAATCGTTTCTAATCAGTAGTTTCCGTATTGTTACAGCAAAAGAAGCTAATTAAAATCTTAATTACTTAATATTTTGGCCTTTTCTCACATTTTCATATAAACTTACATAGTCACTCCATACAGCTGCATACTAAATTTTTAATTTTTCAAATTTTGTTTCGAATTTCAAACTTTTTTGATTCAATATTATTCGCTAGGACTATACTAACACACCGCCGTTGTTTTCAGCGCGCTCCGCCCAATATTGAATTAATTAGAAATTTTTGAAACATACAACATTTAATTAATTTACAGTTTTTCAGCTTTTTCCCAACTTTTTTCTAAGGAACACCCTGTTGCTTTGTTCGGCAATCTTGCGCGCGTCGACGAGACCTATCCGCAGACACCCAGTTTGCTACCCTTAGACGTCATCAGGGGTAGAAAATCGCAAACTTTCCCTTTTCTATTGTGTATACGAGGTGTTGTGGTTAATCGTTGCTCGCATACAAAGTAACACTAAAGTAGAACTTAAAGCTGAGATACACTTAATTTTGCGCTTCTAATCGTTTCTAATCAGTAGTTTCCGTATTGTTACAGCAAAAGAAGCTAATTAAAATCTTAATTACTTAATATTTTGGCCTTTTCTCACATTTTCATATAAACTTACATAGTCACTCCATACAGCTGCATACTAAATTTTTAATTTTTCAAATTTTGTTTCGAATTTCAAACTTTTTTGATTCAATATTATTCGCTAGGACTATACTAACACACCGCCGTTGTTTTCAGCGCGCTCCGCCCAATATTGAATTAATTAGAAATTTTTGAAACATACAACATTTAATTAATTTACAGTTTTTCAGCTTTTTCCCAACTTTTTTCTAAGGAACACCCTGTTGCTTTGTTCGGCAATCTTGCGCGCGTCGACGAGACCTATCCGCAGACACCCAGTTTGCTACCCTTAGACGTCATCAGGGGTAGAAAATCGCAAACTTTCCCTTTTCTATTGTGTATACGAGGTGTTGTGGTTAATCGTTGCTCGCATACAAAGTAACACTAAAGTAGAACTTAAAGCTGAGATACACTTAATTTTGCGCTTCTAATCGTTTCTAATCAGTAGTTTCCGTATTGTTACAGCAAAAGAAGCTAATTAAAATCTTAATTACTTAATATTTTGGCCTTTTCTCACATTTTCATATAAACTTACATAGTCACTCCATACAGCTGCATACTAAATTTTTAATTTTTCAAATTTTGTTTCGAATTTCAAACTTTTTTGATTCAATATTATTCGCTAGGACTATACTAACACACCGCCGTTGTTTTCAGCGCGCTCCGCCCAATATTGAATTAATTAGAAATTTTTGAAACATACAACATTTAATTAATTTACAGTTTTTCAGCTTTTTCCCAACTTTTTTCTAAGGAACACCCTGTTGCTTTGTTCGGCAATCTTGCGCGCGTCGACGAGACCTATCCGCAGACACCCAGTTTGCTACCCTTAGACGTCATCAGGGGTAGAAAATCGCAAACTTTCCCTTTTCTATTGTGTATACGAGGTGTTGTGGTTAATCGTTGCTCGCATACAAAGCAACACTAAAGTAGAACTTAAAGCTGAGATACACTTAATTTTGCGCTTCTAATCGTTTCTAATCAGTAGTTTCCGTATTGTTACAGCAAAAGAAGCTAATTAAAATCTTAATTACTTAATATTTTGACCTTTTCTCACATTTTCATATAAACTTACATAGTCACTCCATACAGCTGCATACTAAATTTTTAATTTTTCAAATTTTGTTTCGAATTTCAAACTTTTTTGATTCAATATTATTCGCTAGGACTATACTAACACACCGCCGTTGTTTTCAGCGCGCTCCGCCCAATATTGAATTAATTAGAAATTTTTGAAACATACAAATTTAATTAATTTACAGTTTTTCAGCTTTTTCCCAACTTTTTTCTAAGGAACACCCTGTTGCTTTGTTCGGCAATCTTGCGCGCGTCGACGAGACCTATCCGCAGACACCCAGTTTGCTACCCTTAGACGTCATCAGGGGTAGAAAATCGCAAACTTTCCCTTTTCTATTGTGTATACGAGGTGTTGTGGTTAATCGTTGCTCGCATACAAAGTAACACTAAAGTAGAACTTAAAGCTGAGATACACTTAATTTTGCGCTTCTAATCGTTTCTAATCAGTAGTTTCCGTATTGTTACAGCAAAAGAAGCTAATTAAAATCTTAATTACTTAATATTTTGGCCTTTTCTCACATTTTCATATAAACTTACATAGTCACTCCATACAGCTGCATACTAAATTTTTAATTTTTCAAATTTTGTTTCGAATTTCAAACTTTTTTGATTCAATATTATTCGCTAGGACTATACTAACACACCGCCGTTGTTTTCAGCGCGCTCCGCCCAATATTGAATTAATTAGAAATTTTTGAAACATACAACATTTAATTAATTTACAGTTTTTCAGCTTTTTCCCAACTTTTTTCTAAGGAACACCCTGTTGCTTTGTTCGGCAATCTTGCGCGCGTCGACGAGACCTATCCGCAGACACCCAGTTTGCTACCCTTAGACGTCATCAGGGGTAGAAAATCGCAAACTTTCCCTTTTCTATTGTGTATACGAGGTGTTGTGGTTAATCGTTGCTCGCATACAAAGTAACACTAAAGTAGAACTTAAAGCTGAGATACACTTAATTTTGCGCTTCTAATCGTTTCTAATCAGTAGTTTCCGTATTGTTACAGCAAAAGAAGCTAATTAAAATCTTAATTACTTAATATTTTGGCCTTTTCTCACATTTTCATATAAACTTACATAGTCACTCCATACAGCTGCATACTAAATTTTTAATTTTTCAAATTTTGTTTCGAATTTCAAACTTTTTTGATTCAATATTATTCGCTAGGACTATACTAACACACCGCCGTTGTTTTCAGCGCGCTCGCCCAATATTGAATTAATTAGAAATTTTTGAAACATACAAATTTAATTAATTTACAGTTTTTCAGCTTTTTCCCAACTTTTTTCTAAGGAACACCCTGTTGCTTTGTTCGGCAATCTTGCGCGCGTCGACGAGACCTATCCGCAGACACCCAGTTTGCTACCCTTAGACGTCATCAGGGGTAGAAAATCGCAAACTTTCCCTTTTCTATTGTGTATACGAGGTGTTGTGGTTAATCGTTGCTCGCATACAAAGCAACACTAAAGTAGAACTTAAAGCTGAGATACACTTAATTTTGCGCTTCTAATCGTTTCTAATCAGTAGTTTCCGTATTGTTACAGCAAAAGAAGCTAATTAAAATCTTAATTACTTAATATTTTGGCCTTTTCTCACATTTTCATATAAACTTACATAGTCACTCCATACAGCTGCATACTAAATTTTTAATTTTTCAAATTTTGTTTCGAATTTCAAACTTTTTTGATTCAATATTATTCGCTAGGACTATACTAACACACCGCCGTTGTTTTCAGCGCGCTCCGCCCAATATTGAATTAATTAGAAATTTTTGAAACATACAAATTTAATTAATTTACAGTTTTTCAGCTTTTTCCCAACTTTTTTCTAAGGAACACCCTGTTGCTTTGTTCGGCAATCTTGCGCGCGTCGACGAGACCTATCCGCAGACACCCAGTTTGCTACCCTTAGACGTCATCAGGGGTAGAAAATCGCAAACTTTCCCTTTTCTATTGTGTATACGAGGTGTTGTGGTTAATCGTTGCTCGCATACAAAGCAACACTAAAGTAGAACTTAAAGCTGAGATACACTTAATTTTGCGCTTCTAATCGTTTCTAATCAGTAGTTTCCGTATTGTTACAGCAAAAGAAGCTAATTAAAATCTTAATTACTTAATATTTTGGCCTTTTCTCACATTTTCATATAAACTTACATAGTCACTCCATACAGCTGCATACTAAATTTTTAATTTTTCAAATTTTGTTTCGAATTTCAAACTTTTTTGATTCAATATTATTCGCTAGGACTATACTAACACACCGCCGTTGTTTTCAGCGCGCTCCGCCCAATATTGAATTAATTAGAAATTTTTGAAACATACAAATTTAATTAATTTACAGTTTTTCAGCTTTTTCCCAACTTTTTTCTAAGGAACACCCTGTTGCTTTGTTCGGCAATCTTGCGCGCGTCGACGAGACCTATCCGCAGACACCCAGTTTGCTACCCTTAGACGTCATCAGGGGTAGAAAATCGCAAACTTTCCCTTTTCTATTGTGTATACGAGGTGTTGTGGTTAATCGTTGCTCGCATACAAAGCAACACTAAAGTAGAACTTAAAGCTGAGATACACTTAATTTTGCGCTTCTAATCGTTTCTAATCAGTAGTTTCCGTATTGTTACAGCAAAAGAAGCTAATTAAAATCTTAATTACTTAATATTTTGGCCTTTTCTCACATTTTCATATAAACTTACATAGTCACTCCATACAGCTGCATACTAAATTTTTAATTTTTCAAATTTTGTTTCGAATTTCAAACTTTTTTGATTCAATATTATTCGCTAGGACTATACTAACACACCGCCGTTGTTTTCAGCGCGCTCCGCCCAATATTGAATTAATTAGAAATTTTTGAAACATACAAATTTAATTAATTTACAGTTTTTCAGCTTTTTCCCAACTTTTTTCTAAGGAACACCCTGTTGCTTTGTTCGGCAATCTTGCGCGCGTCGACGAGACCTATCCGCAGACACCCAGTTTGCTACCCTTAGACGTCATCAGGGGTAGAAAATCGCAAACTTTCCCTTTTCTATTGTGTATACGAGGTGTTGTGGTTAATCGTTGCTCGCATACAAAGCAACACTAAAGTAGAACTTAAAGCTGAGATACACTTAATTTTGCGCTTCTAATCGTTTCTAATCAGTAGTTTCCGTATTGTTACAGCAAAAGAAGCTAATTAAAATCTTAATTACTTAATATTTTGGCCTTTTCTCACATTTTCATATAAACTTACATAGTCACTCCATACAGCTGCATACTAAATTTTTAATTTTTCAAATTTTGTTTCGAATTTCAAACTTTTTTGATTCAATATTATTCGCTAGGACTATACTAACACACCGCCGTTGTTTTCAGCGCGCTCCGCCCAATATTGAATTAATTAGAAATTTTTGAAACATACAAATTTAATTAATTTACAGTTTTTCAGCTTTTTCCCAACTTTTTTCTAAGGAACACCCTGTTGCTTTGTTCGGCAATCTTGCGCGCGTCGACGAGACCTATCCGCAGACACCCAGTTTGCTACCCTTAGACGTCATCAGGGGTAGAAAATCGCAAACTTTCCCTTTTCTATTGTGTATACGAGGTGTTGTGGTTAATCGTTGCTCGCATACAAAGCAACACTAAAGTAGAACTTAAAGCTGAGATACACTTAATTTTGCGCTTCTAATCGTTTCTAATCAGTAGTTTCCGTATTGTTACAGCAAAAGAAGCTAATTAAAATCTTAATTACTTAATATTTTGGCCTTTTCTCACATTTTCATATAAACTTACATAGTCACTCCATACAGCTGCATACTAAATTTTTAATTTTTCAAATTTTGTTTCGAATTTCAAACTTTTTTGATTCAATATTATTCGCTAGGACTATACTAACACACCGCCGTTGTTTTCAGCGCGCTCCGCCCAATATTGAATTAATTAGAAATTTTTGAAACATACAAATTTAATTAATTTACAGTTTTTCAGCTTTTTCCCAACTTTTTTCTAAGGAACACCCTGTTGCTTTGTTCGGCAATCTTGCGCGCGTCGACGAGACCTATCCGCAGACACCCAGTTTGCTACCCTTAGACGTCATCAGGGGTAGAAAATCGCAAACTTTCCCTTTTCTATTGTGTATACGAGGTGTTGTGGTTAATCGTTGCTCGCATACAAAGCAACACTAAAGTAGAACTTAAAGCTGAGATACACTTAATTTTGCGCTTCTAATCGTTTCTAATCAGTAGTTTCCGTATTGTTACAGCAAAAGAAGCTAATTAAAATCTTAATTACTTAATATTTTGGCCTTTTCTCACATTTTCATATAAACTTACATAGTCACTCCATACAGCTGCATACTAAATTTTTAATTTTTCAAATTTTGTTTCGAATTTCAAACTTTTTTGATTCAATATTATTCGCTAGGACTATACTAACACACCGCCGTTGTTTTCAGCGCGCTCCGCCCAATATTGAATTAATTAGAAATTTTTGAAACATACAAATTTAATTAATTTACAGTTTTTCAGCTTTTTCCCAACTTTTTTCTAAGGAACACCCTGTTGCTTTGTTCGGCAATCTTGCGCGCGTCGACGAGACCTATCCGCAGACACCCAGTTTGCTACCCTTAGACGTCATCAGGGGTAGAAAATCGCAAACTTTCCCTTTTCTATTGTGTATACGAGGTGTTGTGGTTAATCGTTGCTCGCATACAAAGCAACACTAAAGTAGAACTTAAAGCTGAGATACACTTAATTTTGCGCTTCTAATCGTTTCTAATCAGTAGTTTCCGTATTGTTACAGCAAAAGAAGCTAATTAAAATCTTAATTACTTAATATTTTGGCCTTTTCTCACATTTTCATATAAACTTACATAGTCACTCCATACAGCTGCATACTAAATTTTTAATTTTTCAAATTTTGTTTCGAATTTCAAACTTTTTTGATTCAATATTATTCGCTAGGACTATACTAACACACCGCCGTTGTTTTCAGCGCGCTCCGCCCAATATTGAATTAATTAGAAATTTTTGAAACATACAAATTTAATTAATTTACAGTTTTTCAGCTTTTTCCCAACTTTTTTCTAAGGAACACCCTGTTGCTTTGTTCGGCAATCTTGCGCGCGTCGACGAGACCTATCCGCAGACACCCAGTTTGCTACCCTTAGACGTCATCAGGGGTAGAAAATCGCAAACTTTCCCTTTTCTATTGTGTATACGAGGTGTTGTGGTTAATCGTTGCTCGCATACAAAGCAACACTAAAGTAGAACTTAAAGCTGAGATACACTTAATTTTGCGCTTCTAATCGTTTCTAATCAGTAGTTTCCGTATTGTTACAGCAAAAGAAGCTAATTAAAATCTTAATTACTTAATATTTTGGCCTTTTCTCACATTTTCATATAAACTTACATAGTCACTCCATACAGCTGCATACTAAATTTTTAATTTTTCAAATTTTGTTTCGAATTTCAAACTTTTTTGATTCAATATTATTCGCTAGGACTATACTAACACACCGCCGTTGTTTTCAGCGCGCTCCGCCCAATATTGAATTAATTAGAAATTTTTGAAACATACAAATTTAATTAATTTACAGTTTTTCAGCTTTTTCCCAACTTTTTTCTAAGGAACACCCTGTTGCTTTGTTCGGCAATCTTGCGCGCGTCGACGAGACCTATCCGCAGACACCCAGTTTGCTACCCTTAGACGTCATCAGGGGTAGAAAATCGCAAACTTTCCCTTTTCTATTGTGTATACGAGGTGTTGTGGTTAATCGTTGCTCGCATACAAAGCAACACTAAAGTAGAACTTAAAGCTGAGATACACTTAATTTTGCGCTTCTAATCGTTTCTAATCAGTAGTTTCCGTATTGTTACAGCAAAAGAAGCTAATTAAAATCTTAATTACTTAATATTTTGGCCTTTTCTCACATTTTCATATAAACTTACATAGTCACTCCATACAGCTGCATACTAAATTTTTAATTTTTCAAATTTTGTTTCGAATTTCAAACTTTTTTGATTCAATATTATTCGCTAGGACTATACTAACACACCGCCGTTGTTTTCAGCGCGCTCCGCCCAATATTGAATTAATTAGAAATTTTTGAAACATACAAATTTAATTAATTTACAGTTTTTCAGCTTTTTCCCAACTTTTTTCTAAGGAACACCCTGTTGCTTTGTTCGGCAATCTTGCGCGCGTCGACGAGACCTATCCGCAGACACCCAGTTTGCTACCCTTAGACGTCATCAGGGGTAGAAAATCGCAAACTTTCCCTTTTCTATTGTGTATACGAGGTGTTGTGGTTAATCGTTGCTCGCATACAAAGCAACACTAAAGTAGAACTTAAAGCTGAGATACACTTAATTTTGCGCTTCTAATCGTTTCTAATCAGTAGTTTCCGTATTGTTACAGCAAAAGAAGCTAATTAAAATCTTAATTACTTAATATTTTGGCCTTTTCTCACATTTTCATATAAACTTACATAGTCACTCCATACAGCTGCATACTAAATTTTTAATTTTTCAAATTTTGTTTCGAATTTCAAACTTTTTTGATTCAATATTATTCGCTAGGACTATACTAACACACCGCCGTTGTTTTCAGCGCGCTCCGCCCAATATTGAATTAATTAGAAATTTTTGAAACATACAAATTTAATTAATTTACAGTTTTTCAGCTTTTTCCCAACTTTTTTCTAAGGAACACCCTGTTGCTTTGTTCGGCAATCTTGCGCGCGTCGACGAGACCTATCCGCAGACACCCAGTTTGCTACCCTTAGACGTCATCAGGGGTAGAAAATCGCAAACTTTCCCTTTTCTATTGTGTATACGAGGTGTTGTGGTTAATCGTTGCTCGCATACAAAGCAACACTAAAGTAGAACTTAAAGCTGAGATACACTTAATTTTGCGCTTCTAATCGTTTCTAATCAGTAGTTTCCGTATTGTTACAGCAAAAGAAGCTAATTAAAATCTTAATTACTTAATATTTTGGCCTTTTCTCACATTTTCATATAAACTTACATAGTCACTCCATACAGCTGCATACTAAATTTTTAATTTTTCAAATTTTGTTTCGAATTTCAAACTTTTTTGATTCAATATTATTCGCTAGGACTATACTAACACACCGCCGTTGTTTTCAGCGCGCTCCGCCCAATATTGAATTAATTAGAAATTTTTGAAACATACAAATTTAATTAATTTACAGTTTTTCAGCTTTTTCCCAACTTTTTTCTAAGGAACACCCTGTTGCTTTGTTCGGCAATCTTGCGCGCGTCGACGAGACCTATCCGCAGACACCCAGTTTGCTACCCTTAGACGTCATCAGGGGTAGAAAATCGCAAACTTTCCCTTTTCTATTGTGTATACGAGGTGTTGTGGTTAATCGTTGCTCGCATACAAAGCAACACTAAAGTAGAACTTAAAGCTGAGATACACTTAATTTTGCGCTTCTAATCGTTTCTAATCAGTAGTTTCCGTATTGTTACAGCAAAAGAAGCTAATTAAAATCTTAATTACTTAATATTTTGGCCTTTTCTCACATTTTCATATAAACTTACATAGTCACTCCATACAGCTGCATACTAAATTTTTAATTTTTCAAATTTTGTTTCGAATTTCAAACTTTTTTGATTCAATATTATTCGCTAGGACTATACTAACACACCGCCGTTGTTTTCAGCGCGCTCCGCCCAATATTGAATTAATTAGAAATTTTTGAAACATACAAATTTAATTAATTTACAGTTTTTCAGCTTTTTCCCAACTTTTTTCTAAGGAACACCCTGTTGCTTTGTTCGGCAATCTTGCGCGCGTCGACGAGACCTATCCGCAGACACCCAGTTTGCTACCCTTAGACGTCATCAGGGGTAGAAAATCGCAAACTTTCCCTTTTCTATTGTGTATACGAGGTGTTGTGGTTAATCGTTGCTCGCATACAAAGCAACACTAAAGTAGAACTTAAAGCTGAGATACACTTAATTTTGCGCTTCTAATCGTTTCTAATCAGTAGTTTCCGTATTGTTACAGCAAAAGAAGCTAATTAAAATCTTAATTACTTAATATTTTGGCCTTTTCTCACATTTTCATATAAACTTACATAGTCACTCCATACAGCTGCATACTAAATTTTTAATTTTTCAAATTTTGTTTCGAATTTCAAACTTTTTTGATTCAATATTATTCGCTAGGACTATACTAACACACCGCCGTTGTTTTCAGCGCGCTCCGCCCAATATTGAATTAATTAGAAATTTTTGAAACATACAAATTTAATTAATTTACAGTTTTTCAGCTTTTTCCCAACTTTTTTCTAAGGAACACCCTGTTGCTTTGTTCGGCAATCTTGCGCGCGTCGACGAGACCTATCCGCAGACACCCAGTTTGCTACCCTTAGACGTCATCAGGGGTAGAAAATCGCAAACTTTCCCTTTTCTATTGTGTATACGAGGTGTTGTGGTTAATCGTTGCTCGCATACAAAGCAACACTAAAGTAGAACTTAAAGCTGAGATACACTTAATTTTGCGCTTCTAATCGTTTCTAATCAGTAGTTTCCGTATTGTTACAGCAAAAGAAGCTAATTAAAATCTTAATTACTTAATATTTTGGCCTTTTCTCACATTTTCATATAAACTTACATAGTCACTCCATACAGCTGCATACTAAATTTTTAATTTTTCAAATTTTGTTTCGAATTTCAAACTTTTTTGATTCAATATTATTCGCTAGGACTATACTAACACACCGCCGTTGTTTTCAGCGCGCTCCGCCCAATATTGAATTAATTAGAAATTTTTGAAACATACAAATTTAATTAATTTACAGTTTTTCAGCTTTTTCCCAACTTTTTTCTAAGGAACACCCTGTTGCTTTGTTCGGCAATCTTGCGCGCGTCGACGAGACCTATCCGCAGACACCCAGTTTGCTACCCTTAGACGTCATCAGGGGTAGAAAATCGCAAACTTTCCCTTTTCTATTGTGTATACGAGGTGTTGTGGTTAATCGTTGCTCGCATACAAAGCAACACTAAAGTAGAACTTAAAGCTGAGATACACTTAATTTTGCGCTTCTAATCGTTTCTAATCAGTAGTTTCCGTATTGTTACAGCAAAAGAAGCTAATTAAAATCTTAATTACTTAATATTTTGGCCTTTTCTCACATTTTCATATAAACTTACATAGTCACTCCATACAGCTGCATACTAAATTTTTAATTTTTCAAATTTTGTTTCGAATTTCAAACTTTTTTGATTCAATATTATTCGCTAGGACTATACTAACACACCGCCGTTGTTTTCAGCGCGCTCCGCCCAATATTGAATTAATTAGAAATTTTTGAAACATACAACATTTAATTAATTTACAGTTTTTCAGCTTTTTCCCAACTTTTTTCTAAGGAACACCCTGTTGCTTTGTTCGGCAATCTTGCGCGCGTCGACGAGACCTATCCGCAGACACCCAGTTTGCTACCCTTAGACGTCATCAGGGCAAAAAATCGCCCGCCCGCCCTCCCTTTGTTCACCGACCATCAAGGTTTCGAGGGCTCGACAAAAAATAATTTATTTTATCCTATTTTTATTTTACTAGAATAAGCTATTGCCTGAGCTCACAGGGTGAAATTGACCACCCAAGACATAGGTAGCACTCGCAGTGCTATTTTAGTACACTATTGGCCCTTAATTTATTGTTCTACTAATACATCCTATTAAAGTGTTGTAGGTTAAATAAAATAAAACACCAAACAAAGTGCTTACCGCAGTGGAAGAACGCAGACTCGGTGAAGCGTAGACTATAGAACCGTGAACTCGAAGAACCCTGCACTCTGCAGCTGCATCTGAAAAGCAAAACAAAATTAGAAGAGAAAAACAAATACATTTTTTTTTTTATAGTTCCTGAGGAATAAAGCAGCAAACCCGCTACTCCCTCTTGGAGGCACTTGTTTGTTGTTTACTAGGTTAGTAACCGTCGGTATTGAGTACCGATCAGTACATATAACTATAACCCTATATTACTAGGCTAACGATATCCCCGAGGGATATAATATCGAATTTTAAACTATATAACTAATACTTTATTTTTAGACTACCTATTTACAACTTTTACAAACCTTTATTATATCGTAACGCGTACCCCTGACAAGATGTTTGGCTTTAGAACTCCATCAAAAAATCAAGAAAAAGCCGCGAAACCAAATTCACCAAAATCGGAGGAGAAAGAGAGGCCAAAACCGGTGACAGGCGTAAGGCGTAGTATTGGAGAGTGGGAGGCGGGGAAAGCTGGGCCTTCATCTGCCTACCCAACCAAGAAGACACAAACCATGCCTGCGCAACCACCGCAGAAACCAAAGCCTACAACGAAGCTGGCAGTACCACCCGTGCCAGCCCGCAGACTATCGGCGGAACCTCCTAAAGCCATGCCGAAAAACACCAAAAGCAAAACTACCAAAGCCAGAGAATGCATGATTAGAGGCAAACAGGCACTGGAGCAGTCCAGAAACACCAAAAAGGACATTGTGGCAGAGGTGAACCGCGCGCTCGAAGAACTCTACCAAATGGTGAAGGATGGTGAGGAAGAGGAGGGCAAAGAAAAGCCACCGAAAGACCATTATGAAGGAACAAGCAGCGTGGTATTGAGCGGAAATCCAGAAGAAAATGAAAACATTCATGAAAAGATCCTCGCGAAGCTGGAGGAGAATAATAGGCTCCTAAAAGAAAACGCTAAGAAGATAGATGAATGCAAGGAGGAAACGACAAAGCAGAAGACCACCTATGCTAGCGTAGCGGCTACGACACGCAGTCCGGAGAAAACCGCACTCCACTCCATTGTAATCACATCTAAGGACGAACAAGAGACGGGCGAGGAGGTCCTACAAAAAATAAGGCAGGCAGTGGACGCGAAGGAAGGATGGATCCGAGTGGGAAACGTAAGAAAAGGAAAAGACAGGAAGATCATTATGGGCATGAAGACCACCGAGGAAAGAAGAAAAGTTAAAGAAAGACTAGAAAAGAACAGCCAACTCACCGTGGAGGAAGTGAAAAATAAAGACCCTCTACTAATACTCAAAGATGTTCTCATCTTTAACAAAAATGAGGACATAGAGAAGGCTCTGAAGAACCAAAACAAACACCTTTTCCACGGCCTCGACGGTGAGGAGGACAGAATAACCATCAGATATAGAAGAAAAGCCAGAAATCCCCTGACCAACCATGTGGTGCTCAGCACCTCGCCAGCGCTCTGGCAGAGAGCTATAGAGGCGGGCTCCGTGCATATAGACCTGCAGAACATCAAAGTGGCAGACCAGTCGCCACTGGTTCAGTGCACCAGATGCCTTGAATACGGGCACGGAAAGCGCTTCTGTAAAGAAGCGGCAGACCTGTGCAGCTACTGCGGGGAGCCGCACATGAGTCATGAGTGCGCTGACAGGCTTGCCGGAGGGGAACCCAAATGCAAAAACTGTGTTAGAGCGAAAATGGACCACTCCCAGCACAGCGCATTTAGCCAGCACTGCCCGGTACGCAAGCGGTGGGACGCACTGGCGCGCTCCACAGTAGCATATTGCTAAGGGCACCTCACGACCAACCAGGGCAAGCAACCCCATCAGGAGAGCGCCATACACCATAGCTCAAGCAAACCTACAACGAAAGGAGTTAGCGACGGCAGAGCTGATGCTGGAGGCCAGCGAGCGTAGGATCGCCTTCTCACTTCTCCAGGAGCCATATGTGGGCGGAGCCAGAAGGATGAAGAATTACCGTAACGCGAGAGTCTACCAGTGCGCGGACCAAGGAAGCGGGACTGTAAAGGCAGCGATCGTGGTTCACGATGCTGACCTCGATGTCATACAGTGCCCAGAACTCACCACGAACAACATCGTAGTGGTGAGGATCCGGACCAGCGCCTGGGAAATCACGGCGGTATCTTACTACTTCGAGCCAGACCACCCCATAGAGCCATACCTGGAGCAGTTGAGAAGCATACGCACAGCCCTGGGCCCAAACAGGATTGTCATAGGAGGTGATGCAAACGCAAAGAACACCTGGTGGGGAAGCACAAGGGTCGACCACAGAGGCGAAGAAATGTCCGGGACTCTGGAAGAATTGGACCTCCAAGTACTGAACCATGGAAACACTCCCACCTTTGACACAGTGAGGGGAGACAGAGCGATCACCAGCCACGTGGACGTGACAGCCTGTTCGCTGGACATGCTGGACTTGGTGGAGGACTGGCGAGTAGAGCGGGGCTTCACAAGTTCTGACCACAACGGGATATTGTTCAATATTAAATTAGAAAAAGCAATAGGAATAGCTGTAAATAGAACAACTCGGACGTACAACACAAAAAAGGCAAACTGGGACCAGTTTCGCGAGAAACTGGGCCAGTTAAACCTACAATTAGAATATAAGAGGGAAAACATTGAAATGATTAGCGATAAAACCAATTTGGAAAACGTAGTAAAAAATTTTGTAAACAATATTAAAAAAGCCTGTAATGAACACATCCCATTAATCAAAAAATCGTCAAAACTTACCATCCCGTGGTGGAACGAAGAACTCGCAGCACTGAAGAAGGAAGTCGCCACCAAGAAGCGACGAATAAGATGCGCAGCAACTGTCCGAAGAGCGAGGGTTGTCACGGAGTACCTGGAAGCAAAACTAGAATATGAAAGCAAGGCAAAAGCTGCCCAGACCCGAAGCTGGAAGGAGTTCTGTGAAAAGCAAGACCGGGAAGGAGTGTGGGAAGGTATATACAGGGTGATAGGAAGAACAAAGAAAAGAGAGGAAGACCTACCCCTTGTGAAAAACGGAACCCCACAAAACCCCACAGAATCGGCAACCTTACTCGCCGAAACCTTTTATCCGGCAGACCTGGTGAGCATGGACAACGCTGACCACAGGTGGACAAGAGAAGCCGCTGACAGAGTGAACGAGTGGACACACGGCGAAAGCCATGACCCGCCGTTCACAATGCTAGAGCTGAAGACCGCCGTGGACGGGTTCAATCCCAAAAAAGCTCCCGGGGCGGATGGTTTCACTGCAGACATCTGCAAGCATGCCATTCTCCAGGATCCAAATGCCTTCCTTTCCCTCGCCAACAAATGCCTTGAGCTGTCCCACTTCCCGGACGTATGGAAAGAAGCCACAGTAGTGGTACTACGTAAACCAGGAAAGGACAACTACCTCCTCCCAAAATCCTATAGACCAATCGGCCTATTACCCGTCCTTGGCAAAATCCTGGAGAAGATGCTGGTAGCTCGATTGAAGTGGCACCTGGTTCCCCAGACGAGTACTCGCCAGTATGGATTCATGCCCCAGAGGAGCACCGAGGACGCCCTCTATAATCTAGTGAAGCACATCAGGTCCAAGCTGGACTGTAAAAAGATAATTACACTGGTGTCACTGGATATAGAGGGTGCCTTCGATAGCGCCTGGTGGCCAGCAATAAGAGTCCGACTGGCTGAGGAAAAGTGTCCGGTGAATATCAGGCGGCTGATTGACAGCTACCTGTCCAGCAGAAAGGTGAATCTAAGGTACGCCGGGGCAGAGACCTCCCGAAACACAACTCTAGGATGCGTACAGGGATCGATCGGAGGACCGATACTGTGGAACCTTCTCCTCGACCCCCTTCTACACCAGCTAGAAGGAAAAAACGTCTACTGCCACGCCTTTGCTGACGACGTCGTGCTGGCTTTTAGTACCGACACCGCCTTAGAGGCAGAAATGGAGGCAAACCCCGTACTAGAACATCTGCGGGCGTGGGGGGTCAGAAACAGACTCCGGTTCGCACCGCACAAAACATGTGCAATGGTGCTAACCCGGAAGCTGAAGTATGACATACCACGCCTGCACATGGGAGGGGTGGACATCGAAGTGGCGGGGGAAATAAAGCTCCTGGGCGTCACCATCGACGATAAGCTGACCTTTAACACCCATGTTGCCAGCCAGTGCAGAAAAGCCCTAAATATATACAAACAGCTCTCTAAGGCAGCAAAGGTCAGCTGGGGACTAAACCCAGATATCATAAGGACCATCTATAACGCCGCAGTAGAACCGGTCATAATGTATGCTGCTAGCGTATGGGCACCTGCAACCCGGAAGTTGGGAGTTCGGAAGCAACTCGACGCAGTGCAGAGAGGCTTCGCACAGAAGCTATGCAAGGCCTACCGGACCGTTTCTCTGAACTCGGCTCTGGCTCTGTCTGGGATACTGCCTCTCGACCTGCGAATACAGGAGGCAGCGTCACTGTACGAGGCCAAGAGAGGGTCACCCCCGGATGGACCAGGAGATCGGGAGACGGAGAGACCGGTGGACTTTGCAGAGCTTCCGCACCCGGCTACACATATGAACATAGAGTTCGAATGTCTGATAAACCAAGAACAGGTTGACAACCGAAACGCGCAGTCGGTGAGAATATTCACGGACGGCAGCAAAATTGATGGCAAAGTCGGAGCTGCTCTATCCCTGTGGGATAGAGAGGCAGAGACGAAGACCATCAAACTTTGCTTGCCGTCATACTGCACGGTTTATCAGGCAGAACTACTGGCCATATGTAGGGCCTCAAAAGAGGTACTCCGGATGGGAGAGGAGAGTTTTGGCGTCTATAGCGATTCGAGGGCAGCGCTGGAAACGATCGCAAACCCAAGCTCCCCTCATCCCCTCGCTGTGGAAACCCGACGCAACCTTGGCGAGGCATTAACCCAGAAAAAAGCTGTGACTTTCTTCTGGATTAAGGCTCACGCGGGGCTGCCGGGAAACGAGAGAGCGGACGAACTCGCAAAGGACGCAGCACTGAGATCGCGTAAAAAACCGGACTACGACCTATGTCCGGTCTCTTTCGCCAAGCGACAGATCCGGTCTAAATCGCTTGACGAGTGGAACCGGAGATACTGTTCCGGAGAAACTGCGTCCATCACCAAAATATTTTTCCCCAACGCAATAGAGGCCTATTCACTTATTAGGAAAATAGAGCCCGATCCACTGCTGGTACAGGTACTAACAGGACATGGTGGATTCTCCGAGTACTTGAACCGATTCAAGTGCAAGGAGAGTCCATCCTGCACCTGTGACCCCTCCGCCTCGGAAGGGGTCATGCACATTTTGTTGGAATGCCCAACGTTCTGCGTAGAAAGGTATGACCTAGAAAGCAAAATTGAAACAAAATTAGGAAAAGAAAACCTGCATACTATCATAAAAGACTGTAAATTAAGAAACAGCTTTCTTAACTACTGTAGAAATGTAACAAAAATAGTAAATAAAAGAAACAGCAAGTAAAAATTGACTACAATTTATTATAGAATAAAATGAGAGTCAACTAAACAAAACAAGAGTATAGCAATGCATAAGAAAGCAAAGTATGTTTATTATTGATAATCATTAGTAATAATGTATTATAAATAATAGCAATGTGTAATTAAGGTAAATAAATGTAAGCAAGTATAAATAAGACTAGATTATAGAAATTAGAAAACAAGAAAAGGGCACCAAGAAAGTGCGATAAAAATTATTTAAGTTAACAAAATTTAAGATAGTATGGCACAACAAAGTGCACTGAAACCTACTTCTTTAAATGTATACTAAGACGTAGAATAAGACAGAAAAAAGATTATAAAAAATTCTCTGGCCATCACACCAGGGGTACTAGAATAAAAAAAAAAAAAAAAAAAAAAAAAAAAAAAAAAAAAAAAAAAAACCTAACCTAACCTAACCTAACCTAACCTAACCTAACCTAACCTAAGCAAGCCTCACCTCGCGCGGAGGGCGGGCGCGCAGGTAGCTGTGGAACCTAACCTAAGCAAGCCTCACCTCGCGCGGAGGGCGGGCGCGCAGGTAGCTGTGGAACCTAACCTAAGCAAGCCTCACCTCGCGCGGAGGGCGGGCGCGCAGGTAGCTGTGGAACCTAACCTAAGCAAGCCTCACCTCGCGCGGAGGGCGGGCGCGCAGGTAGCTGTGGAACCTAACCTAAGCAAGCCTCACCTCGCGCGGAGGGCGGGCGCGCAGGTAGCTGTGGAACCTAACCTAAGCAAGCCTCACCTCGCGCGGAGGGCGGGCGCGCAGGTAGCTGTGGAACCTAACCTAAGCAAGCCTCACCTCGCGCGGAGGGCGGGCGCGCAGGTAGCTGTGGAACCTAACCTAAGCAAGCCTCACCTCGCGCGGAGGGCGGGCGCGCAGGTAGCTGTGGAACCTAACCTAAGCAAGCCTCACCTCGCGCGGAGGGCGGGCGCGCAGGTAGCTGTGGAACCTAACCTAAGCAAGCCTCACCTCGCGCGGAGGGCGGGCGCGCAGGTAGCTGTGGAACCTAACCTAAGCAAGCCTCACCTCGCGCGGAGGGCGGGCGCGCAGGTAGCTGTGGAACCTAACCTAAGCAAGCCTCACCTCGCGCGGAGGGCGGGCGCGCAGGTAGCTGTGGAACCTAACCTAAGCAAGCCTCACCTCGCGCGGAGGGCGGGCGCGCAGGTAGCTGTGGAACCTAACCTAAGCAAGCCTCACCTCGCGCGGAGGGCGGGCGCGCAGGTAGCTGTGGAACCTAACCTAAGCAAGCCTCACCTCGCGCGGAGGGCGGGCGCGCAGGTAGCTGTGGAACCTAACCTAAGCAAGCCTCACCTCGCGCGGAGGGCGGGCGCGCAGGTAGCTGTGGAACCTAACCTAAGCAAGCCTCACCTCGCGCGGAGGGCGGGCGCGCAGGTAGCTGTGGAACCTAACCTAAGCAAGCCTCACCTCGCGCGGAGGGCGGGCGCGCAGGTAGCTGTGGAACCTAACCTAAGCAAGCCTCACCTCGCGCGGAGGGCGGGCGCGCAGGTAGCTGTGGAACCTAACCTAAGCAAGCCTCACCTCGCGCGGAGGGCGGGCGCGCAGGTAGCTGTGGAACCTAACCTAAGCAAGCCTCACCTCGCGCGGAGGGCGGGCGCGCAGGTAGCTGTGGAACCTAACCTAAGCAAGCCTCACCTCGCGCGGAGGGCGGGCGCGCAGGTAGCTGTGGAACCTAACCTAAGCAAGCCTCACCTCGCGCGGAGGGCGGGCGCGCAGGTAGCTGTGGAACCTAACCTAAGCAAGCCTCACCTCGCGCGGAGGGCGGGCGCGCAGGTAGCTGTGGAACCTAACCTAAGCAAGCCTCACCTCGCGCGGAGGGCGGGCGCGCAGGTAGCTGTGGAACCTAACCTAAGCAAGCCTCACCTCGCGCGGAGGGCGGGCGCGCAGGTAGCTGTGGAACCTAACCTAAGCAAGCCTCACCTCGCGCGGAGGGCGGGCGCGCAGGTAGCTGTGGAACCTAACCTAAGCAAGCCTCACCTCGCGCGGAGGGCGGGCGCGCAGGTAGCTGTGGAACCTAACCTAAGCAAGCCTCACCTCGCGCGGAGGGCGGGCGCGCAGGTAGCTGTGGAACCTAACCTAAGCAAGCCTCACCTCGCGCGGAGGGGCGGGCGCGCAGGTAGCTGTGGAACCTAACCTAAGCAAGCCTCACCTCGCGCGGAGGGCGGGCGCGCAGGTAGCTGTGGAACCTAACCTAAGCAAGCCTCACCTCGCGCGGAGGGCGGGCGCGCAGGTAGCTGTGGAACCTAACCTAAGCAAGCCTCACCTCGCGCGGAGGGCGGGCGCGCAGGTAGCTGTGGAACCTAACCTAAGCAAGCCTCACCTCGCGCGGAGGGCGGGCGCGCAGGTAGCTGTGGAACCTAACCTAAGCAAGCCTCACCTCGCGCGGAGGGCGGGCGCGCAGGTAGCTGTGGAACCTAACCTAAGCAAGCCTCACCTCGCGCGGAGGGCGGGCGCGCAGGTAGCTGTGGAACCTAACCTAAGCAAGCCTCACCTCGCGCGGAGGGCGGGCGCGCAGGTAGCTGTGGAACCTAACCTAAGCAAGCCTCACCTCGCGCGGAGGGCGGGCGCGCAGGTAGCTGTGGAACCTAACCTAAGCAAGCCTCACCTCGCGCGGAGGGCGGGCGCGCAGGTAGCTGTGGAACCTAACCTAAGCAAGCCTCACCTCGCGCGGAGGGCGGGCGCGCAGGTAGCTGTGGAACCTAACCTAAGCAAGCCTCACCTCGCGCGGAGGGCGGGCGCGCAGGTAGCTGTGGAACCTAACCTAAGCAAGCCTCACCTCGCGCGGAGGGCGGGCGCGCAGGTAGCTGTGGAACCTAACCTAAGCAAGCCTCACCTCGCGCGGAGGGCGGGCGCGCAGGTAGCTGTGGAACCTAACCTAAGCAAGCCTCACCTCGCGCGGAGGGCGGGCGCGCAGGTAGCTGTGGAACCTAACCTAAGCAAGCCTCACCTCGCGCGGAGGGCGGGCGCGCAGGTAGCTGTGGAACCTAACCTAAGCAAGCCTCACCTCGCGCGGAGGGCGGGCGCGCAGGTAGCTGTGGAACCTAACCTAAGCAAGCCTCACCTCGCGCGGAGGGCGGGCGCGCAGGTAGCTGTGGAACCTAACCTAAGCAAGCCTCACCTCGCGCGGAGGGCGGGCGCGCAGGTAGCTGTGGAACCTAACCTAAGCAAGCCTCACCTCGCGCGGAGGGCGGGCGCGCAGGTAGCTGTGGAACCTAACCTAAGCAAGCCTCACCTCGCGCGGAGGGCGGGCGCGCAGGTAGCTGTGGAACCTAACCTAAGCAAGCCTCACCTCGCGCGGAGGGCGGGCGCGCAGGTAGCTGTGGAACCTAACCTAAGCAAGCCTCACCTCGCGCGGAGGGCGGGCGCGCAGGTAGCTGTGGAACCTAACCTAAGCAAGCCTCACCTCGCGCGGAGGGCGGGCGCGCAGGTAGCTGTGGAACCTAACCTAAGCAAGCCTCACCTCGCGCGGAGGGCGGGCGCGCAGGTAGCTGTGGAACCTAACCTAAGCAAGCCTCACCTCGCGCGGAGGGCGGGCGCGCAGGTAGCTGTGGAACCTAACCTAAGCAAGCCTCACCTCGCGCGGAGGGCGGGCGCGCAGGTAGCTGTGGAACCTAACCTAAGCAAGCCTCACCTCGCGCGGAGGGCGGGCGCGCAGGTAGCTGTGGAACCTAACCTAAGCAAGCCTCACCTCGCGCGGAGGGCGGGCGCGCAGGTAGCTGTGGAACCTAACCTAAGCAAGCCTCACCTCGCGCGGAGGGCGGGCGCGCAGGTAGCTGTGGAACCTAACCTAAGCAAGCCTCACCTCGCGCGGAGGGCGGGCGCGCAGGTAGCTGTGGAACCTAACCTAAGCAAGCCTCACCTCGCGCGGAGGGCGGGCGCGCAGGTAGCTGTGGAACCTAACCTAAGCAAGCCTCACCTCGCGCGGAGGGCGGGCGCGCAGGTAGCTGTGGAACCTAACCTAAGCAAGCCTCACCTCGCGCGGAGGGCGGGCGCGCAGGTAGCTGTGGAACCTAACCTAAGCAAGCCTCACCTCGCGCGGAGGGCGGGCGCGCAGGTAGCTGTGGAACCTAACCTAAGCAAGCCTCACCTCGCGCGGAGGGCGGGCGCGCAGGTAGCTGTGGAACCTAACCTAAGCAAGCCTCACCTCGCGCGGAGGGCGGGCGCGCAGGTAGCTGTGGAACCTAACCTAAGCAAGCCTCACCTCGCGCGGAGGGCGGGCGCGCAGGTAGCTGTGGAACCTAACCTAAGCAAGCCTCACCTCGCGCGGAGGGCGGGCGCGCAGGTAGCTGTGGAACCTAACCTAAGCAAGCCTCACCTCGCGCGGAGGGCGGGCGCGCAGGTAGCTGTGGAACCTAACCTAAGCAAGCCTCACCTCGCGCGGAGGGCGGGCGCGCAGGTAGCTGTGGAACCTAACCTAAGCAAGCCTCACCTCGCGCGGAGGGCGGGCGCGCAGGTAGCTGTGGAACCTAACCTAAGCAAGCCTCACCTCGCGCGGAGGGCGGGCGCGCAGGTAGCTGTGGAACCTAACCTAAGCAAGCCTCACCTCGCGCGGAGGGCGGGCGCGCAGGTAGCTGTGGAACCTAACCTAAGCAAGCCTCACCTCGCGCGGAGGGCGGGCGCGCAGGTAGCTGTGGAACCTAACCTAAGCAAGCCTCACCTCGCGCGGAGGGCGGGCGCGCAGGTAGCTGTGGAACCTAACCTAAGCAAGCCTCACCTCGCGCGGAGGGCGGGCGCGCAGGTAGCTGTGGAACCTAACCTAAGCAAGCCTCACCTCGCGCGGAGGGCGGGCGCGCAGGTAGCTGTGGAACCTAACCTAAGCAAGCCTCACCTCGCGCGGAGGGCGGGCGCGCAGGTAGCTGTGGAACCTAACCTAAGCAAGCCTCACCTCGCGCGGAGGGCGGGCGCGCAGGTAGCTGTGGAACCTAACCTAAGCAAGCCTCACCTCGCGCGGAGGGCGGGCGCGCAGGTAGCTGTGGAACCTAACCTAAGCAAGCCTCACCTCGCGCGGAGGGCGGGCGCGCAGGTAGCTGTGGAACCTAACCTAAGCAAGCCTCACCTCGCGCGGAGGGCGGGCGCGCAGGTAGCTGTGGAACCTAACCTAAGCAAGCCTCACCTCGCGCGGAGGGCGGGCGCGCAGGTAGCTGTGGAACCTAACCTAAGCAAGCCTCACCTCGCGCGGAGGGCGGGCGCGCAGGTAGCTGTGGAACCTAACCTAAGCAAGCCTCACCTCGCGCGGAGGGCGGGCGCGCAGGTAGCTGTGGAACCTAACCTAAGCAAGCCTCACCTCGCGCGGAGGGCGGGCGCGCAGGTAGCTGTGGAACCTAACCTAAGCAAGCCTCACCTCGCGCGGAGGGCGGGCGCGCAGGTAGCTGTGGAACCTAACCTAAGCAAGCCTCACCTCGCGCGGAGGGCGGGCGCGCAGGTAGCTGTGGAACCTAACCTAAGCAAGCCTCACCTCGCGCGGAGGGCGGGCGCGCAGGTAGCTGTGGAACCTAACCTAAGCAAGCCTCACCTCGCGCGGAGGGCGGGCGCGCAGGTAGCTGTGGAACCTAACCTAAGCAAGCCTCACCTCGCGCGGAGGGCGGGCGCGCAGGTAGCTGTGGAACCTAACCTAAGCAAGCCTCACCTCGCGCGGAGGGCGGGCGCGCAGGTAGCTGTGGAACCTAACCTAAGCAAGCCTCACCTCGCGCGGAGGGCGGGCGCGCAGGTAGCTGTGGAACCTAACCTAAGCAAGCCTCACCTCGCGCGGAGGGCGGGCGCGCAGGTAGCTGTGGAACCTAACCTAAGCAAGCCTCACCTCGCGCGGAGGGCGGGCGCGCAGGTAGCTGTGGAACCTAACCTAAGCAAGCCTCACCTCGCGCGGAGGGCGGGCGCGCAGGTAGCTGTGGAACCTAACCTAAGCAAGCCTCACCTCGCGCGGAGGGCGGGCGCGCAGGTAGCTGTGGAACCTAACCTAAGCAAGCCTCACCTCGCGCGGAGGGCGGGCGCGCAGGTAGCTGTGGAACCTAACCTAAGCAAGCCTCACCTCGCGCGGAGGGCGGGCGCGCAGGTAGCTGTGGAACCTAACCTAAGCAAGCCTCACCTCGCGCGGAGGGCGGGCGCGCAGGTAGCTGTGGAACCTAACCTAAGCAAGCCTCACCTCGCGCGGAGGGCGGGCGCGCAGGTAGCTGTGGAACCTAACCTAAGCAAGCCTCACCTCGCGCGGAGGGCGGGCGCGCAGGTAGCTGTGGAACCTAACCTAAGCAAGCCTCACCTCGCGCGGAGGGCGGGCGCGCAGGTAGCTGTGGAACCTAACCTAAGCAAGCCTCACCTCGCGCGGAGGGCGGGCGCGCAGGTAGCTGTGGAACCTAACCTAAGCAAGCCTCACCTCGCGCGGAGGGCGGGCGCGCAGGTAGCTGTGGAACCTAACCTAAGCAAGCCTCACCTCGCGCGGAGGGCGGGCGCGCAGGTAGCTGTGGAACCTAACCTAAGCAAGCCTCACCTCGCGCGGAGGGCGGGCGCGCAGGTAGCTGTGGAACCTAACCTAAGCAAGCCTCACCTCGCGCGGAGGGCGGGCGCGCAGGTAGCTGTGGAACCTAACCTAAGCAAGCCTCACCTCGCGCGGAGGGCGGGCGCGCAGGTAGCTGTGGAACCTAACCTAAGCAAGCCTCACCTCGCGCGGAGGGCGGGCGCGCAGGTAGCTGTGGAACCTAACCTAAGCAAGCCTCACCTCGCGCGGAGGGCGGGCGCGCAGGTAGCTGTGGAACCTAACCTAAGCAAGCCTCACCTCGCGCGGAGGGCGGGCGCGCAGGTAGCTGTGGAACCTAACCTAAGCAAGCCTCACCTCGCGCGGAGGGCGGGCGCGCAGGTAGCTGTGGAACCTAACCTAAGCAAGCCTCACCTCGCGCGGAGGGCGGGCGCGCAGGTAGCTGTGGAACCTAACCTAAGCAAGCCTCACCTCGCGCGGAGGGCGGGCGCGCAGGTAGCTGTGGAACCTAACCTAAGCAAGCCTCACCTCGCGCGGAGGGCGGGCGCGCAGGTAGCTGTGGAACCTAACCTAAGCAAGCCTCACCTCGCGCGGAGGGCGGGCGCGCAGGTAGCTGTGGAACCTAACCTAAGCAAGCCTCACCTCGCGCGGAGGGCGGGCGCGCAGGTAGCTGTGGAACCTAACCTAAGCAAGCCTCACCTCGCGCGGAGGGCGGGCGCGCAGGTAGCTGTGGAACCTAACCTAAGCAAGCCTCACCTCGCGCGGAGGGCGGGCGCGCAGGTAGCTGTGGAACCTAACCTAAGCAAGCCTCACCTCGCGCGGAGGGCGGGCGCGCAGGTAGCTGTGGAACCTAACCTAAGCAAGCCTCACCTCGCGCGGAGGGCGGGCGCGCAGGTAGCTGTGGAACCTAACCTAAGCAAGCCTCACCTCGCGCGGAGGGCGGGCGCGCAGGTAGCTGTGGAACCTAACCTAAGCAAGCCTCACCTCGCGCGGAGGGCGGGCGCGCAGGTAGCTGTGGAACCTAACCTAAGCAAGCCTCACCTCGCGCGGAGGGCGGGCGCGCAGGTAGCTGTGGAACCTAACCTAAGCAAGCCTCACCTCGCGCGGAGGGCGGGCGCGCAGGTAGCTGTGGAACCTAACCTAAGCAAGCCTCACCTCGCGCGGAGGGCGGGCGCGCAGGTAGCTGTGGAACCTAACCTAAGCAAGCCTCACCTCGCGCGGAGGGCGGGCGCGCAGGTAGCTGTGGAACCTAACCTAAGCAAGCCTCACCTCGCGCGGAGGGCGGGCGCGCAGGTAGCTGTGGAACCTAACCTAAGCAAGCCTCACCTCGCGCGGAGGGCGGGCGCGCAGGTAGCTGTGGAACCTAACCTAAGCAAGCCTCACCTCGCGCGGAGGGCGGGCGCGCAGGTAGCTGTGGAACCTAACCTAAGCAAGCCTCACCTCGCGCGGAGGGCGCGGGCGCGTCCACCAGCAGCAGGACGTCCTCCACCTCCGACCCTGTAACGTTAAAGAGAAACTTTTTTTATTATTTACCCTTATTTTATTTTTTATCTATATTTATTTATTTAAGTACATTAAGATATAAGCCTTTATTTCAAAAATGAAAGTTTTTATTTATGCAATGGCCATTTTTTTATTTTATTCTGCTAACGGAATGATAGTGAAGGCATTCGTTGATTTGTGAGTAATTTGACTTTGTAGATGACTACGTTTGCCAAAAATATTTAATTAAAAAAATAAAGTTTAATGTATACCGGGCTCAAAAGCACTACGTTGATTACTCATCGGCTAATTTTGCTCCAGTTAATGATTAAATATTACAAAACGATGATCCTAGTGCTGCTTCAAGATAGCAAACATCCACCCAAAAGGCAGTAATGACTTACTCGTTCATTTCCTGACCACTAGATGTCGCTATCCTCCTTTAGCTCGCGGTAGTAACATTGGCTGCTGATGATATGAGCATCTGAGTTGAACTGACAAAACACAGTTATGTCCATTTCTCTTGAAAATAATAATTAATAAAGACATATTACTGACAAAAAAAGTACATTTTATGATATAACGACGCAGCCAGAAACGATAATGGAGACTTGAACACACTTCAAATTGATGTTGCGCTGTCACATGTCAATACAATGGTTAATTATTTTTTTTAGTTTTAATGATTGCCATATAGTGAGTAAACAAGTGGAATGTTAAAAGTTAAACGAATATATACCTATACTTGCGTATAGTGAGTCGATGGATACACCTTCCAGACCACCCTCGGGTATAATGTAATTATTGAGTTCTTAAATTGTATAGGGTAATTGCATGTTTTGTGCCTAAGTTTCCTTTTTTTAGTAGATTTGAGGAAAATAGTGATAAGGTAGGTATTACCGTATATACCCGTTTCGGTATAAAGTAAATCAAATTAAAAAATCTAAAGTACATAATGTAAACAAAATTATTACACAAACGTATTTAGCCGAACTGTAACCGAGAACTACTGCCGACAAACTGCTGTGCAGTTTGGCAGATTGAATTTATTATATTAAAAATGTATTATTGGAATTGAATTTCAATAAAAAAAAGGTACAGCTTCACATGTAAGGTCTGCCCAACTTTAACTTATCGTTTTTGGGTTCGGGGGTTATTTTCTCATTGCAATTTATTATATTCGTAAAATGTAATTTACTGAATCAAGATAAGTTATCCTTACGCTATCTAAAAATACACTGCCGAAGCAATTATTATCAAACCTACTTAATAATTACAACCAAGTTATACTTATTTTTATTATGCTCATAACTTTTGTCCCACTCAATTGCAGCTGATGAGAAACGAGGCGCTTCTAAGGCACCAACTACTGGCATCAGGCTGCGGAGCTGACAGACGCAGCCGCGGGAGGAGGCCAAACGTGGGTTAAAGTACTTGTCAAACGTCACGTTGATCAGCTCATTCTATGTATTTACTGATGGATGCTTGCTTGATTGATAGACTGAGAGATTCAAAATCAAATGACAAAATAAACAAAGAAAAAAGTAATGTAACTCTCGAAGCGAGAGCTGTTGATTCCTTTTATAAAAAAAAAACAAAGCTAATTGTTTTGATATTGCCACAGAACAACCGTTGCTTCTGATTTGTTTTTGTAATCAATAGGTACCTTTTGCACATACCTACCTCTTAGCTGCAAACTGCTGCAGGCTTCGCAACGGTTCTCATGTGGAAGCTCTGCGCCAGCTCGGAGGCAGTCCCCGGTCCCTCCTTCACCAGTTCTCTGAAACCATTCCACATAAACCATTGTAATGCTATTTCGTTAGATTATATTTTTCTTTTAGTCAACCTTCTTAGGCTGGATAATAAATGATGAATAAATAAGACATTTATCAAAACTTGAAATTAAACAACCCACACAAAGAACATCATCTGACCTCAAACTCTTGGGTGTCAAAGATGTATAAAAATTCTCGTATTATGAAAAAATAATAATACCTAGAACAAGAATAAACGCCAATTCGCCTGGTTATCGTCTGTCCTGAGTGGGATTCGAACCCACGGCCTTAGGCACTATAGGCATGTCTTTAACCCATTGCGAAGAACAAGCCAGTCATGCTTAAAACATCTCTGATTTTCCTAATTGATAAATACAAATACTCTGATCACATTATCTTAACCTTACTGGTCAGTGTGTAGTCCACACTGTTCCGGGTTATTATGCTGATGCTTATCATACATCCATATTTAATAACAACATTATTGGCTAATGAAGTTTAATAAGTCAATTGTGCATTACATAACGGCATGAAAACCAATCTTTATTCTCCACTTCCAATACTATGTTGCAATAACAATAATTAGGTAACAATAACAACACATTGTTGTGTAAGGAAGTAATCAAGTTTTATAATGCAAACCAATCTACTTATAATCAACGTGACATCTGCCCAAAGAACACAATCGAATAATAACTTAGTTACTTGGTGTATGTCAAAAATATTTCTATCGAGAAACATTCAGGCCGCTATGACTGAGATGGTAATTTGTGGAAAAATCACAAGATTTGCATTAGTATTTGCTTTACGACGTCATTTTTACCATTATGTACTTTTTATAACAATTTTTTGAATTAATAACTAAAAAAATTGTAGTAAATAAAACAATACCGGATAAGCGAAATAAACGATCATCTTCCATCTTCGAATTCTTCTTCAGCAGGAACCCCAACGTAAGCTGCTTCAAGTAGACACCTGGAATTGCATTTAAATAGCTATTAAACTATTTTCACTCTAAAATGATATGCCTGACAGTTCACATTTTTCCGTGTCACGTATTTCAAACTAAATTAAAAGAAATGGGCAAAAGAAAATGTAATAAACTATTAAAAAACTTTTGTCCTTTCGAAACTTATCAAGTAATAAGTAATTCGAAACTAATTAAGTAAATTATGAACTGTCAGGGATATCACCATACGGCGAAAGTAGTATAATAGGTACTTGTTCTCTTCCTCTGTTTAGGACTTCCTTATAACGTAGTTGCATAAGAATAACAAAAGAAAAATATACAAGCCGATGAAATGTTTTTAGTCGAGGGATTAATTAAACACAATATCGCTACTTGAAATATCTATAACATTATTTTTTAAATGTAAATTCAAATAGATGTCATTTAAACACTGCTTTATTGATTTGTCAATAGCTATGTGAGCCGGCGCGGGGCGGGGGGGGGGGGCATCGATGCTAAGACAATTGATGAAGTATGATAACCATGTTGTTATCTTTCAAACGGAGTTACAATTTTAGTTCCTGTCGTTGATATTTTAATTTCCAATTCTTTGGCGAATATTTTATTATCAGTGATAATGCGCTTTGATTGGTCTAATTACAAAATACACCAGCTTATTTAATGCACTGGTTAATCAAATGTAAGTAATGTTAAACTACTTAACGAAATAATATTTATAGGAATTAATAATGCATGATCGATGAATAAAATGGAATGTGTATTTTGAAGATGTTGTTTTTCGCAGTCAACAAAAATATTTATAGGAATCATACTTAATATTGGAAGTATAAATTCAGAATACTTACAGTTTACTTAAACTGAATTTGATGTGCGTTGCTGTCTTAAGCTCGTCGCCGCCTCGAAGAGAATCTTCAGTTCGCCATTACCGGGACCTGAAACAGTACGCAAAGTCATCCAATAATGGTAATACAATTGTGTACCAACTAGACTTCAGAGCCACGAAATATATAAAATAGGAAGTTAACATTTTTCGCAGAAATTTTCTGCGGAATTACATTCAATGGGATAATTTATTGCGTTTCTGCAAGTCTTTGAATTACACCTAACAGACGATGCGCCTAGTGATGTTTTTCAACAGTCTTTGTCGTCATCTCGATCCTTTAAAATGTTTAACCAACGCAATTGGAAATTATTGATTACTTATTAAATCCTCGGGCAGCAGAGTACGCACGCAGCCCTCGTTAGTATCCTGCATAAGCCAGTGTGTTAGTAATTACACTACAGCCAACATCATGACTTCATTTTACTAATAGACACATTTGCTCAGCATTGGAACAGTGTATGTAATTACTTGTTACTATACCATACCGATTATTTGAAGCGTTTGTTTCATGAACGATGCCAACGGGCTGACCACAGACAATGTCCAAAGGCCTCTACATCTCCGTGACTTCCGTGAAGAACGCCTACTCGGCCTACGCTGCACCCGCCCGGGTACTGGAGCCGAAACACATTTTCTACAGCGAAACCCAGAAAAATAGAATTATTAAGCTTTGTGAATTAATCATATCTATATCTGATCTAATCTAAATTAGCCGCTGGGATCGCACTGCTGGGAGGCCTCTTTTTCTGTCTTCCATACAAGTCTATTTGGGGGAGGCCTATGCCCAGCAGTGGGCGTCGTTCGGCTGAAATGATGATGATACAAGTCTATTTTTGGAACTGTAAAGAACTGTATCCCCATTTCCTAAGATACTTTTCCATTATATAGACTTCGTATATCGTTAAGTTTGAGTGTAAGCAGCTGTCCACAACTACAGTGAAAGCATACCCGAGGGCTTCAATGCGCTAACACCCAATTAAATAAATAGTTAATAGATAAATAACTGATACCTACTCCTAACACCAAGATCACCTGACACTATAAAACAAAACAGAGCTTTTACTATGGATATCGGAGACTGCTAAACATACTTACAAGATAATATCACCCACATTTTGTAGTTGTTACCCTTAGAATAATTACATTTATTATTCTAAGTTGTTACCCCATTTTGTTAGTTACGACGAGCACAAAGATTTCATTGGGATTAAGGAGTCGTATTTTAAATCTCATTTCGAACATGCATTATAATAATGACTTGACTATAACTTCCTTCCGTACCTAATGAAATCAACACCAGTTTGTAAGCAAATAACTTAAAATGAATGAATATTTTTGTATTTTGTTTTGTCTCGTATTTGTATTTTGTATACTCACATAGGTACTCGTACCTAGTAAGGAAATTCCAATCAGTTAATTTAATATTTGTGATTTGTTCATTCATTTTATACTCAGTTCTTGGAATATCTTAGAACACTCCACTAGCCCCTGAAACCCATGCAGAATTATTTCATTAATTGGTGATACTCACAGAAATTTAAAAACTGTTTAAAAATAGTAAATAAGTAACAAACAAACACAATGAAAGAAAATCGTTCAATATATGCAATAAAATCTCCAAACACTTTTACAAAGGATTTTACTAAAAACGATAATATGCATTGCATCGTCATCTCTTGTGGTAATTACTAAGTGAATCACTATATTTTTAATAACTAAAATATTAATCATAAAACATAACTATGCACCTACCGTGATTAGGATCATAAATCTTTTATTTAAAAGTGAAAAGTGGCAAGTGGCGGGAAGGAAAGCCGATCCGTGTGTGTGAGTGTGAACGAATACGCATGCGCGCGCGCCGTCGGTCAAACAGCACTTAAAAAAAACAGCAACCAACGCACCGCGCCCGCGCGCCCGTTCACGGCATTGAAAATATAGGCTATACAGCATACAGGAAAAAAAGATGATTTTAGAAAGGTCCGGAAAAGTTTAAAAATACTTAGACTTTGATAATGATTATGTATAAATACAATATAAGGAATATAGGAAATTCATAATTTTATCATGCATAACTTGTATCCGTACGAAATTGATTATTATCATGCTTAATAGTTTTCTAAAATCAAAAGTATTGTTGACCCGTCAAATTATCAACATTTAAGGATTTTATGATGGGATGCTTACAGGGAATATAACATCTAATTTTAAATTCATGGATGCGATTGTGATGTTACTCTTAAACGAACCTACCCTGAAGGTTGCCTGGAAGAAATCGCTCTCCAGCGATAAGGCCGCCTAAATTGTACAAATTGTTTGTTCAATGTAATATTCCTTCCTTGTGTGGTTACTCGTAACACAGGGATATTAATCCCTACTTTGAGACCATATCAAGAGGTGTGTTGTCAGGCCCATTGAATTTTTTTTTTTTAAATTCAAACTTTCTAAATAATATCCTTATTTAAATAGATTTAACTAACATTCAAAATATCTTTATCAAAATATTCTTTATCTATATAGACTTAATCAGTACTTTTAAATAGTCAAAAATATACTAAATAATGGACAGAAATACTATAATAACATGAATAAACAGTATACAAACATAATGCGACTCCTCTACCACCGCGTCGGAGGAGTTGATTCTTACTGATAAGACCCGGCGAGCAGCTCAGTAGTTACTCTTTTAAACATGTTGTGGTTTTACAATGCGAGTTAGTAGAGTACAATTTGTTTGTTGAAAAAGAAACTGCTTTAATTCTAACATTAATAGACAGAACCAGACAGAAGCACCTCACAAGTACACAAAGCTACAGAATATAAACCAATAGGAGGTATTTCAGCCTATTCTGTGCATTAAAGTATATCTATCTATCTACCCTGTGCTCGTGTTGGCTGGGGGTTCAGAACCTTTAAAAAACCCCTTGAGTGTTTCTTGTACATGGGTACTGGTGTACAGTGAAATTGCGTTGTGGGTTGCTTTGTGTGGGTTAAAAATACTCAAAATCGTTTACTATTTATTCAAAACTGGTACAGTTATTTTAAGTGTCTTCTCATCCTAAATATAGAAGTGTTTTTATGATGTCATGCTGTGCGGCTTTGGTCTTCGCTGTCTGTTCTGGCGTTACGTCAACCACAGCGGGCTTGACTGAACCCGTCACGGTGGTCTGCTGGGTCACACCTCCTGGCTCGGTGGCGATGATCTTGTCGCTGATTGTCGCTCCTGACACAATTCCTGTGACCAGTCAAATATAAAACTATGATATCATCCTATAACAAAGATAGAAACTAGAAAAAATTGACCTGGTCCTGGGACTCGAGCGGGATGGACCCAGGACCAGGTCGAATTTTTCTAGTTTCTATCTTATCTAAAAATAAAATAATAAATTAATTAAAGAAAATAAAATATGGTTGCTTTGGTCACAAAGTAAGCTTTCCCTCGTGTCGTGTTATGGTAACAACAACCACGAAGGTAACTACCAAAGTCTAACACAAGTAGATCTATATCACTTTATGAACAAACATAGTTTGTAGGACACCTTGATTAAACTAGCTAATCAATAAAAACCACAACTTTAACAACACAAATTAGCACAATAACATCAATTCTAGAAATTAACTGTGCGGTGATGGTGCTAAACAACACACAAAGCCCTAAAAAACTTCCCTATCAAAAGCAGTTATTAAAATGCATATCTACTGTTAGAAATTCCAGTTACTAACAACATTGGGTTTCACTACTCAACAACAACCACAATTAAAGTAATACCAATAAAATACCAGCAATAATTAGGGTCATTAGGACCACTCGCACGCTGCTAGCGACCAGCATGTCTCAAAAATATAAAAACACTGGAAAATCCAAAGTATCCTTGTTTTATGCTTCTCACAGATTATACACACACACTCGAAGTGCACACTAGCAAGTATAGTCATGTAGATACCCTAAACGTCTTCGTCACGAGGCTCACGTCGGAACCGCAACGAATGATGTGATGACTGCCATGTGTGGGCGCTTTTTGCGAGAATGACCTTTGACATTACTGGGGCTACTAACAACAACAGCCCACGATAACTGATAAACATGTTGAAATTTATGTCGGTTGCCCTTGGCTTAAAACTTCTAGCTTTTTAAATTTTTTGGTAATTGTTATTTGTTTTTATTTTAGGGTTTCTTACCTGGAAAGGAAAAAACGGAAACCCTTATTTATAGGATCACTTTGTTGTCTGTCTGTCTGTCAAGACCCTTTTTCTCAGGAACGCGTGGAGAGGAGGTATCAAGCTGGAATTTATATCAAATACTCAGGTCTACTGTCCTTTGAAGCTATGAAAAAATCAAACTTCTAAGTCAACGCAATCAAAAGATACAGCCGTTTATGCCGCAAATTTTCGACACTCGTAAGGGAATCAAAACCTACAGGGTACTGCCCGTTAACTTAGAATCTTGAAATTTGGTACTATATAACGTCTTATAGCACAGATAAAGTAAAAATTGCGAAAACCGTAAATTTTTAGTTACATCATAAAATAAAAAATATTTTCATTAAATATACCTACAGGTTTGTACGGAACCCTCGGTGCGCGAGTTCGACTCACACTTGGCCCGTTTTTTTCCTATTTTTTTCGACGCCCGTATTGTTTTGTTATGTGCGAGTATGTTACCCGATTACTGCGTCATTTGGGAAACGATTTGAAAAGGAATTGAAAGAAACCGTTTTTTATTAAACATAAAATATTAACTCTGTCCTGCTTGTACATTTTGGAAATGTGCAAATTTGTTCGAAAACACAATCAATTTTATACAAAGCGCGAGGATTTGCCATGCAAATACACATCGCGACCGCAACCCAAAAATAAACTAGTTCTTCCAGCCTCCCGATTGAATTTGAAATCTTCTAGCACCTTTAGCTCTTCTATCAAGATATATAACAAATTGCCTGTCAATCTAAGAAATGAAAATAATGACAAAACATTTACACGCAAATTAAAGCAGTTCCTAATTATTAAATGCTATTATAATACAAACGAATATTTTAATGATAATACTATAAAATTATAAAATAATGTAATGAGATTGATTATTAAAATTTAGTAAGATTATGAGTTGGAAATGATTATTCAAATTATATTCAGATTAGGATTTTGTGTTTATTTTTAATGTTATTTTTTAAATGATTTAATTTTTTATTTTCTTATTTTGAATTAATCCCATAATAATTGTATACCTTGATAATTGTTATATTTATGTGACGTCTCTTGTCTGTATTTTAATTTAATTAGATTTTAATGTTATTACAAGCACTTCCTCTCTCCTAAGCCAAAGTTGCGTGCCCGACAGGGTCCATAACACTGTTCTAAAACACTACTGTAACATCTTATTTTACATTATGGTTTTGCAATAAATGATTGAGTATTGAGTATTGAGCACGTACTTTGAGGTGGTTCCATTGCCAACAAGTCAGGATTTGATTATGGGATCCCAGGAAAAACGGGGGAAACCCTCATATTTTATAGACACGAACAACGTACCATATATTTTACTTCTAAACCTATACACGTAGGTATTTGCATCTCGTAGTCTATATCTTAAGTTGCTGAGCTAAAGATGGAAGGTACAACTCCTTACCAGTTAGGAGTTAGGAAATAATTTGGACCGCGACAGCTGCGTTCTTAAGACTTGTTTATTAGAAATTGAATAAAACAGGCCGTCTCAAAAAAAAATACTCATAATTATGTGTGGTGTCCACAACAATTCAAGTTCGGACCTGCCTCCTTGAGCTGGGCCCTGGCGCGCCCTGCCGCGCACCTCACCGCGCGTCGCAGGCGCAGCGGGTGGCGTTTTTTTGCCGGTCCGTCTAAGGCGACGCTCTGCACTCCTCGTGCAGAACTTCGCCGGCTCCCAACAGTCCCAACCCAACGCAGTGACTTCTACGACTCCGCACCGAATGCACGCCGCACGGGCTCCTAATTTCACACGCGATCTACATATTAGTTTTTACCTATATTGTCTTATCAAAACCGCTGCTCCTTCTGAGACGTAGGAAGCTATTGTCCTGGCCCAAGGGAATAAATATTCGTCCTGGTTAACTTCATCTGGGGTTTCAATTATTTCCCGCTAAGCTAGGCACCCTCCTATATATGTAATAACAAGCTGTGCCGGCGGATTCGCCCACGTGAACTTTATTTTTATAACAAACTGGATTTTTTCTGACTTACGATACTTGATTCATAAAATTCCGTCTTAGTTAGCACCTACGTCCTAAAAAGAACCCCTATGCAACATTTGAAAGTCCTAGCACTTGTAGTTTCTGAGATATCGTGATGAGTGACCTTTCGCTTTTATATGTATCAATAATATTGGGGACAAAAACTTTTTTTGAGGTCGGAACCAGCATAGCTTCTTAAATAACCTACTTAATATGTGCTCGTGCGTATTTTTCTCTGAACAATTAAGTTGTATAAATTTATATAATGAGCTCCTTGTTTCTCCTGCAAGCGAGTACCTAAATAGGGTTTATATTAGAACAGTTAACGGCCACGGCAGTGATACCTCAGCTGATCCAAGCTCCTGGAATAGAGCAACACGCGACTGAGTTTCTTTTTTACAGAGAACTATAAAATGTTCGGCTTTCCTAACATTGTATATTTTACCTTCCCACCGATATTTTTGCGTGGCTATTTTTTGGGGCTTACATATTGATTAATCTAGCGTCAGAAAAAAAGCCAATACAGCTGAGCCCACACGAAAATTGTTATCATTTTGGTACTTTTAATAAGCTTGCAACCCCTTCCCACCACCCGATCGATTTAATTTTTTTTGGGGGCACAGGGAGTACAGAGCAACTGTTTGAAAAAAAATTAAAGTCGCGGAGCCCACATTTTTTATCTTTTTTTTCCCCACCCCACTACACCCGCACCCACCGCCCGCGGCCTGCCAGCACGAAGATTATAGGAAAAGGTTGTTCAGGGAAGTAGCTAACGGAGTTTCAATACAGCTGAAGCCACATGACCGATTTGGTCGCTAGCTCTTATACTATAAAATGTATTTCCGACAGTCATTTAGCCGCCGAACGATTCACCGACAGAACGTTTCGTAAACACGACACAACCTTACCTATTCGTCAACGGGTAATTAGACGATAGAACCTTTCATATACGAAAATTTCGCCCGTCTACGAAACGTTCTGTCGGCGAATCGTTCTGTCGGCGTATCGTTCGGCGGTGAAATGACTGTTGGAGCTACGTTACAGAATCTAGGTGCACAAACTCCTTTTTTACCCTGACTTTAATGTGAACCTTCATTGATTGTGGACTGCGTTTCTAAGGCAATATGGCCCAATCAAGCTCGCCATTCACTTTTTAGGCCGATCGCAAGGCTTCAATCTTAGAGCAATAACTCTATCAATAAATAAAAAACTCACAATGTAACTTAAAAAACTTTATAACAGATCTAGCAATGGCACATATCAGTCGTAATCGTCATCAGAGCTGCTCCTTCCGCTCGCAGCCTCGCCTTTCTCGCTCCTCACGTCCTCCTTCTCCAGCCGAGGGTAGGAAGGCAGCACGAGCACGCCGCAGGTGTTGGAGGGCCCGTGCATGCGGATGTAGCCGCCGTCGCCCCACTTGTCAGACCAGGAGTTCTTCAGGATGAAGTGCGCTTCACCCTTCTGCTCGCCCCATCCAACAGCTAGCACCGCGTGTTTTAGCTTCTTCTTCACTTTGTTGCTGGAAAAAAAAATGATTATTGAAATGCTTTGCTCTAGCACAAGAAACAATGATCTGATGTTCAAAAATGTTACAGACACAGGTTAAATAAAGGGGAGAACTAAAAGAAATGTGTAGTTAAGAAGACATACATATAAAAAAGCCATTACGCAATAGTTTCTATGCTGGTTGGGACACAAAGGGTCGTTAGCACAATTTTTTGCCGATGAAACAGACATTTGTGTTTTACTTCTTTACCAGTGCAATGTATGGGAAAATGGCTCAATTAATAAATGTATCATACAAATAAGCAGAGGAGCAAAGGAAAAAATAAACATGACCAACAAACACTTGGTCAATATAACGTACCAGCGGTCGTCGTAGTAGACACCAGTTTTGTATGACTGGAAACTCTTCGCCATGGCGTCGATGATCACCACCGAGGGGGCGTGTCTTCGGATGGCCACCTGATACACAAATTACAGATGTCGTCTTATCAAGAAAGAGAATACGATCACATTTTAGGAAAGACCATAATATAACCAGCTTTGCTGTGAGGGGAGACACTTCTTGAATGAGTTCTCAGGGTAATGTCCTCACAATCTTTCATTTTGCTCTCGATTTCAATAAGGTTCTTGGATAGAGGATTTTTTGTTTTAAATCTTCTTTTTTTTACATTCTTCGCTTTAATAAAATTGTACTTATCATAGACAAAACTTTTTTTAATGGAGGAACTGGTGCAGTCCTTACCTTAAGTGCAGGTACACTGAATTGCGTCACGTTGACGTGCGCGCTGATGGCCGTCACGGGTGGCACGCGCTTGTCCTGACACTGCTGCACCTACAATCGAAGGAAACAAAACACTTTAACCTCTACTCTGCTGCTGTTTGGGATGCTATGGAGTTACGCCTTATCCGCCTACATCTGTTGTCGATATTCCAATGATTGAGAAATAGTCACCTACGTCATAGATTACTTAATAGTCCTAAGTGACCATATTTTTTAAGGGAATTAAAGAAAAAAAGTAAAATGAATAGTCTACATACTACATTATTACTGTCCTACTGCTGGGCAAAGACCTCCATCGTTAAATCAAGTCATCACTACAATTGATGGGTGTTGGATCCAACACCACGTTTTCCAAAAGCGGATTGGTGATAATAAAACTCGGGTTACGTTCCGAAAAACCCGTGAACACACTTTGCCCGGCCTGGGATTTGAACCCAGGACTTTCGGATTTCGAAATGTTAAAATATTTAATTGGTTTTCATATTAAGAGTTCTGAATTTTCGATGATCGTACCGCAACTCAGCACGATTTCAAATTATGCAGTGTAACTAATCTTTTCTTTTGATGGGACTTCAGTGTGGTAATTAAGTAATCTGTGCTCCAGTTCTTAGTTGTAACAGTTAGGTAAGAAGTAAACGTACCGCGGCTTTGTATGGCGTGTACTCATCCAGGGCAGGCAGCCCTCGGTCCTGCACGTAGTCGTAGGCGTGGCTGGGCCATGTGCCGCCGCAACCTTTGCCGCCGTACCTGCAACACAATTCATTTTACATTTTAAAGCATTATAAACTGGTAAACAAAATACTTTTTACATTGGTACAGATAGAAGTGGATCACCAGCCTTTTTGATGCGATTTATCTGTCACTTCACCCATTTTGTTAAAATCTATTCACAACTTTATGCTACAGCCTGATAGCAGCACCCATACTGTAACCAAAATCTCCATTCAGGAATGATTGGGTCGAACTGGTGAGCTGTACGATGATAGAGTGGCTGTGCTTATGAATTTAATACGTTTGCAAAATTGGAGAGCTCATAACATAATGATGGAAATGACCCTTGAATTACAACTATCTTCTGTTTTTTTACACTTTTAAATCTACTCTCTAACATCTTAGGGCTCTTACACATTGCGACTTTTTGTAGCGATACAAACGCGCGTTTGACGGTCGCGCGTCTGCATCGCGACCCCAGCCTGTGCCTCAGCGATCAACATGTATTTGCATCGATTCATATGCGCGTTTGAATCGATGGAAACGCGCGTTTGTTGCGTTTGCATCGAAGCAGCCGCGCGTGATTATCGATGCACACGCACTTTTGCATCGATTCAGACGGCGATTATGACTGTTGACGCAATCAATAGTGAACATTTTGTTTTGTTGCGTTTGTCGATCGATCTTGCATCGCGTTTACATCGATGCTGTATCGCGACTGTATCACAGCTGCTACGCGGCCAGCTACTGAATCGCGACTGCACTGTATCGCGATTGTATCACTGCTGTGTATAACGCGTGTGTGTAAAGGTAGATATCTTGCAACTGTATCGATACTGCATCGAGACTGAATCGCGTTTGTATCGATGCAAAAAGTGGCAATGTGTAAGGGCCCATAAAATACAAGCTGGCATTGCACATAAACGACAGTCAAAGTGGAGCACCTTTCCTGCCTCTGCCAAATGCCGTCTTGTCTCATGCTAGTAGAATGACAGCTAAATGTCAGGGCGGCTGCTTACTGCTACTGCTCCACATGTAAGGGCTGATACAACAGTCAATTTTGACTGTCGTTTTAGGATTCGAGAGTAAGGGAACTACGTGAAGAGTTTACTGACGGGTGTGCGCAGTCCACCAGGCACTGCTCGCTGAGCGCGACGAGGCGCTTGGTCTGCCGGAACAGCGCGCCCTCTACCGCGCCCGCCACCGCGAACGCCCAGCACGACGAGCAGGAACCCTGGTCTGAAGAGGCAGGTAAAAATACAGTTAAATCATCATGTCGTCGATTACACATACTCGTATCTGCAGCTCTAGACAGTGTTTGGTCCACAGATCGTATTCATCAAGTTAGGTTCACTAGCGAACTTTGAGCCAAAATTGCGATTATTTGTGATATGACAATCTGTGAATCCAGGTTACCAAGCCATCTTGCAGTTGATAATGTAACTTCGTAACCATATTAAGTATAGCATTGTTTATGTACTCGTATTTTTTAAAATAGAAACCGTCGCGTTCTTTAACCACCATTATCAGCTCGTCTGGTAATTAACAAATATCATTGGACCAGTTTGTCGTCTATCAAAACCTTGTGTAATACCTTGTATCTACATATTAAATAGTGATTTATGTTAAATTAAATATGTGTAATAATTACATCGGACAGGAGTGACTCCACCGCGTTCCCTCCAGTCAAACTCATTGGGCAACTTATCCGCCAGCTCCCGGAGCTGGTTGCGCGCGTGAGGGAAGCTCTCAGCAGGGAAGTGCTCGTCGTCAAAGGACACTCCCAAGAGTACTTCTAACTCCCCTTCCAGTCTATCTGAGAGGAAGTTAGTAGCCATCGAGAAGGTGGCGCCGAGCCGGTTGCCTGAAGTCAGGAACCGGGTGGTTTGCGTCAAGACATTCTTACGCACTGCTTCTTCTTCGGGGCTGGAGTATTTTCGGTCGAATTCTTTAATAAATCTGTAGGGAGCAAGGGAATAATTGTTAGAGAACATGTAAGGATTTAAATGGTGGTTATCCTAGTAGCCTTAATTAGATTTATAATCGTTCATAATCTTAAATGGTACTATTAATTTCAATCTAAAAAGTTCTATCGCACAAAATTATTTTTTTGCTACCAATTACCAATTGACGACGCGAATGGCGTAGTGCGCTGTAGCACGGTTTCTCGCCTTTAATTCCATAGTGTCCCGGGTTCGATCCCTGGTCAGGTTAATTCAGGAAATGATCTTTTCTAAATTGGCCTGGGTCTGGGTGTGCTGGGAGACGCCCCTGGCTTAATTCCTTGTCTGGTACTTCGTAACACAGGGTTATTTATCCCTACTTCGAGACCATGACAAGAGGTGTGTTGTCTGGCGCATATATATTTATTTATTTATATATAAAAAAAACTCAATTATGGCTTTCAGAGTAGAATAGACTCCAACAGAATATTTTTTACAACTCACCCACTAAAGATATTGTCGTATCTTGGGTCTCGCGCCGTCATGGTGAACTCTCGAAGCGGCTCAACAAGGGCCATATCTTCCGTCTCCTCTACCTTTTGGCACGCCTTATCTGTTAATCACAAAACAAACTTAGGTAAGCCTTTACAAAATTATACAAACGCATAAACCATCGTCAGCGGAACACCAGTCTTTTTAAGCTCATAATTGAATATTATAGAATGTCCCGATTAACTTACCTATGTCTATTTGCAAGAGGCTAGGGTCGTGTTTCTGCTCGCGCACCTCGTGGTAGCGATGCACGTAGCCGTCGCAGTCGGGGCCCAGCACCGAGCTGTCTACTGCCACTGAGTATCTGCACACAACAACAGTTTATTGTACTGAGATCTATTAGTAGGTCGATAAATCAACTTCCACTGGCACCATTAACGGTATTGCGCTTGGGTTTGACCGCAAGCAGATCGTGTTGTATGTTTATTACTCGTACCGCGTACTTATATTTACTCGAACTGCGACCCAAATGTATCATAGTTACTTTGATACTACATCTATAAATTGCATGGGAACAAATCGATATGCTACTTTTTTATATTGCATGTCAAGGTGACCTCACTGCACCAGGTGAAAAGCGGTCGCGAGGTCCAGATATGAGGCTGACAAGCACAGTAATGCGAAAGGAATCACTGAGATGTCCTTCCTGGTCTTGAAGGCCGGTAGAAATGCCTTTTCACGCCCCGCTTGAAGAACCCGGGACTATAAGAAAAAACACATGTGCTGGAAGAGCGTTCCATCTGGATGGTACGACACAGAAACGAGTCACCGAACCTTTTAGTTCGGGCCAACAAATGCTGAATTGTGTGTGGATGATGCCGTAGTCCAGCATGCGTGGCTTATTTCATATTTTTAAATTCACTGATCGTTTCCAAAATGTCCAAGCTCGGCGATTTATTTGACTTACTGAATAGGTGTAGCAAAGTTTGTTTTCTGGTCTCGTGTGAGCAGCATCTCGTGGCGGTAGACGAGCGCCTCCTCCCGAGCGGCCCCCATCTCTCCAGGGCGGCCAGACACCGTCTGCTGCCACTTCTCCACGCGAACGTTGCCGAACTCGGTGTATCCTAGAAGTACCATGTTACTGATATACTGAAAGGGTAAATACACACCCTATTTTTAGCCCTTTAAAGGGTATTTTTTTAGGAAATTAATGGGCATGCTAAAGAAAGCTCATTTTAACTGAGGAGCCAGAGGATTTAAATAACCTGAGAATATACTTCAGGTGTTGCCCGTGTTTATGAGCAGGTAGTAGCCGCTTACCATCAGGCAGTTCGTATGCCTTTTGCTACCGAAGTTGCATAAAAAACTCTGGCTAAATTCTGAGCGTTCCGATTATGTTTTTGTACCATGTTTTTAAGCAAATAAAGATATTATTATTATTATTATTATTATCACAGTTCCTCCTTACCGTCGAAAGCGAAGTCTTTAGTGTCGGGCAGCACTGGCGGCAGGCCGTCGGCGGGTGACAGCGAGCTCTGCCGCATCACGGAGCAGCGGACCACGTCAGATTCACCAGTGCGGTCCAGGTTCACCTATGTTGAGGATAATCAAGTAAGTCGTTATGGCTCTGGCAGACACGCATATGCGGCATGAGAATTAGTATCGAGGAAAGGAGTCAAAGTCGTAGTGTGGTAACATTAGCCGTCATGCTCCTGGCCATGCCCACCATTTTGCCGGTTTTTTTGGCCAGTATAAAAGTTCTTTAGCGCGTGTAGAGCCATGTGTGGGCACAGAGGGCAACATCGCGCCAGCGTAAGAAACAGGGCGATGAGTAGCGTAGGACAGCAACAACCGCTTCTAAAATCGCTGTTTTCCAGCGATCGAAGTTAGTAAATATCTCTTAAGATACCAGATGTGACATCTAAAGCAATCAAGAATCTAAAGCAAAAAATAAAGATAGTTGATTCATGAGAATATCAAAATGTTAGAGAGATGTAATTACTTATGTTGTTACAATAACTAATACGCAGAAATTAAAAATGTAAGAGTCAAGTCTATTAACTCTACAATGGAAACCTACCGCAGCACGAGTTACGCGATTGCCACTGCCAACCATGCGGTACGAGGTGGTCGTACCTCCGTGCATCTCCATACGGGTCGCTCCTGACGGGTCCCACCTGCAATGCAAATATTCGTATTATTCGCTTCACTTGAAACTATAGTGGAATAAATATGTCACAATAGGCACGCATTACACGGAAATCTTCACTGATGTAGAGTCTCTCTTATCCGGCACTATTAAAAACTAGGGGTGCTGGATCATAGAAATGTTTGGATTCATGAATTGTATAAAAAAATAGAATGTGTAAATAAAATGAAGTATTTTTTCAAACAAAATGTTCATTTGGGCAAGGGAGCGCTAGTCCAAGATTATTGGACGTACCGGACTACTGAGGAATCAGAATAGTGAGACTTTTACCCAAAGAAATTTCTTCAATGTTGATGTTTGGGGTGTAACATCGTTAAGAATACCAGTTACTGTATTCAGAATATTTTATGGCATTATTATCTTTCACCACTGAGCAAGTAGTTAATTTGCTCAAAAGTAGTAATTTCTAAAGTAAGTTTACTTTACTATGAGGATACCGAGTATAAATCAAATCAAACGACAGTATCATGTGTTTGTGTTTGTATTGAATGCTGAAATCTTACATGACTGTATAGGGTTCAGTGTAGTCAGCGCGGTAGACTGTGATCTCTCCTCGAACCAGGAGGGAGCGGTCGAAGCGAGGCGGCGGGGGGGCGCGGCTGCCGCGAGCCGGCGCAGGCGCTGGCAGGTACCCGGGCACCGGCGGCTTGAGGGAGAGCTCGGCCCTTGGGGCGGCGGGAGGGGGGAGGTCCGCGTCCTGGTCGTAGCGCCGGTCGCGGATCAGCACCGGCGGCAGCTGCGGCGCTGTCGGCTTTTGGGAGCGGAACATCGCTATTAGGTCTCCAGGGTTCACTGAAACAAGGTCACAAATTCAATTTTGATGTCAGGAGTGATATAGGCTATATTTTATTATGATTGAACAAAAAATAATAGTGAAAAATAATAGTAAATGTACGAGTAAATCAAGCCGTAGAAAATCGGGCAAAATAGACACCAGCTGAAAGCATTTGACAGAACGAAGTCTGCAATGTCTGGGCAGCTCGTATGGGATAAATTCAACTGCAGTACAAATTTTGTAGTGGTCTTTGAGCGGTTCATAAATTAGCTATGATTTGCAGATGGTAGACGTGAGTTTTAAGAGGTAATTTTTCTGTAATGTTAAACATTCCGTTTTCCTACACGACCAATATTAGTTTATTTATGTTCAGCAGGTTGTTCAAAGGGTAGTTACAACCAATAAATCAAAACTGTATCTTATGATTAACTACCTGCTCCTATGATTTCAAAATTAGTCGGCGGCTCAACATTCTGCGGTGCCTGCTGGTACACAGAAGGCTGGGGCCTCCGAGACTGTTGGGGGCGGCGAGGCACGGGAGCGGGGACGGGCTCGGGCTCGTCGTAGGTCTCGACGGGTCTAGGGCGGCTAGGGCGACTAGGGCGCTGAGGCTTCCTGCTGAATTCGAAGCGTTCAGGCTCGTCTTGATTCGCGTTACACTCTGTAAAGTAAACAAATGGAATTAGAAACATAAAATATATATTTTGAGCAAAAATTAAATAGTTCAAAATGTATTATTTTTTTTAAAGAAAAAATATTGTTCTCACTTCTGACTGAGCTATCTGGCTATTCAGCAGCAGCCGGCCCGTGGCTGAGAATGTTTATAATGAAGAAAATAATGCTTCTGGAATTTAACTGACCTCCTCTGCTAGGGACTGGCACGGGCAGCACCAACACCGGCACCGACGACGGCCGACCCTCGAAGTCACCTCCTGCAAATCATTCATCGCGTCAAGCAGATATCTTAAATTGTAGAAAAGATAACGCTTTACGGGATCATCAAATCTCTAGATAGTATGAAAACAAAGTCGCTTTACAAATGCTGACATCTGGACGATTAGAGCTTTCAAACTAAGTACGCAACTTTCTAAGCAACGCTACTAAACAGGGTGATTTATGATTAATGTTCTGACCTACACTAATATTATAAAGATAAATAAATATAAATAAATAAATATGCGCCAGACAACACACCTCTTGTAATGGTCTCGAAGTAGGGATTAATATCCCTGTGTTACGAGGTATCACACAAAGAAATAAGCCAGGGGCGTCTCCCAGCACACCCAGACCCGAGTCAATTCAGAAAAGATCGTTTCCTGAATTGACCCGACCGGGAATCGAGCCCGGGACACTACGGAAATCGAGGCGAGAAACCGTGCTACAGCGCACTACGCCAACCGTGTCGTCAAGATACCTCGCGTTTGAGAGTTTCTATGTTTGAGGTAGGTCACCTCTGAAACTACCAAAATGATTTCAAAAATATTTTTTACTGTTAAAAAGTTACATTATCCCTGATTGATATAGGCATATAATTTTTTCAAAAACTTTAGGGATCCGTATGAAAACTTTGATATGTAACCCAACGTGTGAGACAAATTAATCCACGCGGGCGAAGCCGCAGGCGGAAAGTTAGTGTATGTATAATATTTGCATAGTATGGTAAAGCGAACACATTTATCTTATCTCGTATTGCACACCCGTCCCAAGTCAGGACATGTAAAATTAAATCTAAAACAATGACTACCTGCTCAATCTACATCCATTGCTATAGATTTTTGTAATCCTTTGTAAAGATTAGTGAGAGAATAAAAGGGGCTAGTAAATAAATACCCGCCCCAATTAAGGCGATTTTAGAAGCCAACAAGCGCCACCGATTGATTTCTTTTTATAACTACTACACTCGCCTTAAAATTATTAATTAGGTCACTTCCCTCTGTTGCAAAAAAGGTAGAAAATTATGAGAAAAAATATATTGCACGTTGATCAACTTTAGAAAAATATTTTCCGTAAATGAACTCCAATTTCCAAAATGCCTTCAAGGCATCACTGAGTTTTTATGATTATTTTTGCCATTACCTCATGTTTACTTAACATGTGAAATGGTTATTCTTACCGACAGGCAGGTCCACCATGACTATATCTTTGGACCAGCTCGGGTATTGGCTGCTCCTTTCGCTGCGGCTGCTGACGTAATCTGTGTTATAAAACATTTATATAATTACGAAGAGCCTATCATATCTTAAATCATTTTCCGGATCAATAAGGCACAGGCATTAGCTGAGCTAACCGTTGCCTGTTAGTTTATCTTCATGTCATTCGAAAATAAATTTATGTAAATTAACCAAATATTGTTCTTTGTTTCTATTCATTCATATCACACATACATATTAAAATTATCGCCTTCTGAATATTTTTAGAAATAAATACATTTTAAAGGATGTTTTTGGTAACAAACGCTAGTCGTCCACTCGCACTAGCATTTTAACCTGAGTCGTAAAGGTGCTCCAATTGTAAGTAGGTAATGCGAATAGCTACTACATAGTTATCAAAACTATCGTTTGTTGCAAATGTTGATATTGTTTGATAAAATAGTAAGCACATTGGCTGAATACGTGCTTCTCTGATAATGGTATTAGTTACTCTTATTCACTGCACAATTCGGCATTTTGACGGAATTTATACCAAAAGGAATTTGGAAATGAGAACTGTCAGAATGAAATATTTCTAGTCTCACTTTCTGTATCTTATTATTCTTTTTTTATCTATAACTGGGGGTCTAGCCAGGAGCAACACGCCACGAGGATTTCTATTGTAGAAATCGTTAAAATGTATATGGATGACATAATCTATCACTGGCGCTTATGTCATCCCCATACATTTGAACGATTTCTACAATAGAAATCGTCCTGGCGTGTTTCTCTTGGCTAGACCCCCAGACCTGTCCTGTCATAAGCGCTTGTGAAAGCTAATACAAATAAAAAATATTTACAGTACTTTACCTGAAACTAGTCTCGACCACCTAGCATTGACGGCGCTGCGGGTCGCGCGCGCAGCCTCAGCATCCGTGTGGTCTCCCGCCAGGGTGAAGGGCGCGGGGGCGGCTCCGCTGGCCAGGGTCGAGCCACTTCTGGCTACAGGCGTGCGCTTCACTTGCACTTTGCGGACACGTGAGCCGCTGGCGCCATCTTTTGAAGTGTCGGCGAAAATGCCTGTAACGATTTACAGTCGAAGTTAGTATATTTTAAATATGAGAAAACTTTATTATAACAATTAATAAAGCCAATTATTATTGATTGTGAACCACGCCGGTCCTCCGTTGCCGAAAGGTGCGCGAAAATCCTGAGCTTCTGGTTCCAAATGCAAAGGCAACAAGTCTTATTTAGGATTTTTCGGAACGTATCTAGTACTATGGGTGACCAACTTGCATTTATCAAGCTCGGTGAATCAGCAATGGCTTGATTTTGTTGTAATGGAGGCATTTGCCAAGCAGTGGAACAGTGTCTAGTATAGTAGGCTTATTAATAACTACTTACTACTACTGACTACGGTGAGCATTTGTGTCGGAAACCTTAATCTGAGACGCAGCCGCTAGAGGGGCGTTGACCGCGATAACATGTTTGTATAAGATTTCGGTACAGCGCCCCTATTGACTATAAAAGTAACTAAAAATTACAAATTTCTAAAGTCAGTTATCGTAGTTTACGTGACAAACTCATGGAAGAGATACAAATAGTGCATCCTTCAACCACTAAAAGATTGAAGCAATCGCTAACTTATTCTCATAGTCTACTCAAAATGCCATTTTCGGAAGAGGAACATTAGAAATCGCCGTTGCTCATGGCGCACCATAAAAAGCAAAGTTCAACTGCCCAATTTAGGCACATCATGTGTAACAAACATTTTTGGCAACTGATTGATTGTGCGCCCGCGCATGTGCTGCTGACCTCAACTTTAGCACGCGCAACTTATGTAATAATGAGGTTAAACATGATTAGAAGCGTAAGTAGTTTCTATTTCTGCTTTGAAAAACAGAAAAAATTATTCAATTTCATTTTTAAAAGGATCCGTACGTGAGATAAAAATCATTTACAATATCGTTTCGTTGTCCGTCTCTTTGTCTGTCAGGTCTCTTTTATTCCAGTGCCTCGACGCGTCAAGATGAAATAATATCAAATAACAACTCAGGTCAACTGTGTTGTGAAAACTTGACGACACGATTGGCGTAGTGTGCTGTAGCACGGTTTCTCGCCTCGATTTCCGTAGTATCCCGGGTTCGATTCCCGGTCGGGACAATTCAGGAAACGATCTTTTCTGAATTGACTCGGGTCTGGGTGTGCTGGGAGACGCCCCTAGCTTATTTCCTTGTGTGGTACCTCGTAACACAGGGATTTAATAATCCCTACTTCGAGACCATGACAAGAGGTGTGTTGTCTGGCGAAAAAAAAAAAAAATTAAAAAAATCAACGCAATCAAAAGATACGGCTGTTAGTATTTTGCTTTACCCTAAAAGCATGAAATTTGGCAAGAAGCAATACCTTTAGCATAGTGAGGTCTGTAAGCCTAACGTAACTTCCTTTTTAATTTACATACTTACATGCAAAATTAGGTTATTTCCTGTGAGTTTAAATAATTTAACTAATGGATTGCTGATAACAACAAAAACACTGCCGGTGTGATCTACGCTCTCAATGCCTGAGCTGTCATCTTTCTAACATACGAGTAGTGATTGACTGTGAAAATGGGCAATTAATACGAGTATGTACTAATTCTCAGTTCATAAGGTTTGTCGTTACCTTTTAACTAACCTTTATGTTTTTAATTTACTTTGCAGGAGTTCTATAGCTCTATTAATTATTAACCGCACAGTACTTGATTTCAAAATAGTCAAGTCAGTCGACTTTCAACACGACAGTCTAAATAATAAGACCCCACTACTGGGCAAAGACCTTCATAACTTTTATCGGGTTTTCATCACTAGCTGTTTTGATGTTACAAGTGAGCAAGTTATCTTATAACCACAACAAAACATAGAAGACATTTTTTATTATTTATTATTTCGACTGGGGACGCTGGCAGTGGGCCGGGTGATCGGTCCGCTAGTTATGGGCCATTTCACCCATTTCCCCGGGCCCCCTAGCAGGGGGTCTTTAGGTTGTCCCATTTTCACGGCGTCCCGTCGAATCTTCCCGTTGCTTTGCAGAATCTTACTATCTGGTCCACCGTCAGTTCTTTCAGGTTACCTTCATCTAGCGAGTCTGACCCCATGAGCTCCCACCGTATGTGTGAGTACATCGGGCATTCGGCGAGTAGGTGGAAACTCGTTTCCTCGCTGTCCATGCACTCCATGCATGTGGGGTTGTCTTTGATGCCTATTACTGTTAGGTGCCTGTTTAGTCTAGAGTGTCCTGTGGCGATTTCAGTGACCATACGTACACTGTTCCTTGACAGCTTCAGTAGATGACCTGTCTTTTTCGTGTCCAATCCGTTTATGAACATTTTAGACTGTCGCATGCCTGTTGCAGCCTTCCATCGTCTGTTTGTTGCTGCTGTGGTTAACCTTTTGATTACTCCCTTGGTGATGTTGTGTGCTATTGGCAGCCTGGGTTCCGGACCCACTAAGCCTTCGGCCGCACCACCCCTGGCTAGTTCGTCTGCTAACTCGTTGCCGACATTTCCCTCGTGTCCAGGGACCCATGCAATCACTACGTCTATTTTGTTTGCGAGTTTCCCTAGAGCTTTTTTGCATTCTTTGACAGTTACCGATGTCGTCTCTGCTTTGCTAAGCGCTTTCAGCGCTGCCTGGCTGTCACTGTAGATAGTGGCCTTGGTGACGCTGTCCTGATTGTCTAATATATCTGCGCATTCCATGATAGCGTATATTTCTGTTTGGAATACGCTGGCGAACCTGCCTAGGCAGATTGATCTGTTTATCACTGTACCGTCCTCGCACCTTATGTGCACACCCGCGCCAGATAGCTTCAGTGACTCAATTCTGGAGCCATCTGTGTAGCAAACTGTTCCGCTTTTGTCTATGTTCCATTCATCTCTTTGTCCTATGTGTACTTTGTATTTCTTGTCAAAGATCTTTTCTTTCCTTGTTAGGTCGTTGTTGGTAAAGATCATTGACATGTTGCTCTCGATTTCACTTCCAATGCGTAGATGCCCTCTGTCCGTGTGGTTACCGATCCAGAGGTTCGTGCTCCTGAGTTTGAACCATTGTTCGGTCGCTTTTCCTTTGATCGCTAGATCTAGCGGATCCAGCCCGAGCATGATCTCTAGCGCTGCTGTGGGTGTTGTTCTCATTTCACCTGTGATCATCAGTGCCACTAGTCTTTGGACCTTGTCTAGCTCTAGTTTGTTGGTCCTTAGTGCCGCCTTATGCCACCATACCAGTGATCCGTGGAGGATTCTTGGCAGGATGATTGCTTTGTATATCCATAGTACAGTCGCCGGTTTGATTCCCCATGTGCGTCCTATGGCTCTCTTGCATTGCATCATGGCCATTTTGGCCTTAGAGCAGGTGGTACTTATGTGTGCTTTGAAAGTTAGTTTGCTGTCCAGCGTAACTCCTAGGTATTTGATCTCCTTGACCATTTCTAGTTCGGAGTTGTCTATCTGCACTATTTCTTTACTACCAATTTTACGTTTATTGGTGAATAGGACTAGAAGACATTTAGTGGGCATGCTGAATATGAATGGTATCAAAGGTATGGTAAATACTACATTTAACTGGTACACGCTGCTGTTCTAACGAACATCAAACTACAGTAGGTCAGACCGCGATACAAACAAGGGGTGCCGCGGCAGAGCACGACACAATTAATGAAGGAACACGGACTACTTATTAACAACAAATTATTATCGGTTGACTTATTCTTAAAATGCAAAATGTACTAATACTTTCCCATCGTTCATAACAGCTCTATTAGTTTCTTTTATCAACCGACTTCAAAAAAAGGAGGAGGTTCTCAATTCGACTGTATGTTTGTTACCTCATAACTTTCGACTGGGTGAACCGATTTTGATCATTCTTTTTTTATTTGAAAGCTGGTGCTTCCCGAATGGTCCCATTATAATTTGGTCAAGTTCTGACAGTGGCATCCATGGGAAATCCATATAAGTCTTAAATCTAGATAATCCATATGCGCGACAAATGGACGAATAACTCATTATCACGCCAACCGATTTCGATGCTTCTCTTTTTATTGGAAAGGATATACTTCAAGGGTAGTTTGATGAGTGTTAGGTTCTGATTATGGGATCCATGAAGAAGTAACGAAACTCTTCAATTCTTAGGAACAATGATACTTTTTCGATGTATAAAATAAATAAGAACTATTCACAAAATTTAAAAAAAAAACCAACTTCAAAAAAAACTATTCCAAAACAAAGCACTAAAAAGTAAAGAAATTATTGCGCATTCTTCTAAAACTTATGCGATAATATAATGTAGGTACAATTATTGTCATTGTTGGAGTCGGTGTCAGCCAATGTAGGTTTGTAACTACCTACATACATACGTAAACGTGATATGTAAGAAATAGGTATATTGCTAGGTATATTGTAGTGTTTCCTTGGCTGACACCGACTCCAACAATAACAATAATTGTACCTACATTATATTATCGTATAAGTTTTAGAAGAATACGCAATTATTTCTTTACTTTTTAGTGCTTTGTTTTGGAATAGTTTTTTTTTAAGTTGGTTTTTTTTTTTTTTTTTGTCTCCTCCATTCTTAGCGCTGCAAACATTTGCGTAGTGTAATAAGTAGATACAAATGATATCGAAATACCTATTTCTTATGAACGATGAATAGATAAAAACACCACGTAGTGTGTTTCGGTAAGATTAACGGTGGCCGCCCAGCGAAATGCCGCAGGCGGGTACGGCACGCCTGATACCATGGCATTTCTCATGCCTGTCTCAACAAAAACAACTCAACTCTTGCGTCATATCCGTACAACTACCGAACAATTTAAATTAATTACGATTCACACTTGCCGTGTGGTTAGGCCTTGGCTCTTGGTGATATTTAACATTTGAGTACTTCGGAAGTCCTAAATCTCGGTCAAGTGCTGGTTTCGCAACAAACCATATTATCTGGTACCTACTGCATTAAGAGGTAGCAACGATGGGAAAATTGGGACAGTCTAATTGATTGAACATTGCAGAGTAACACTTGACTTACGCAGTTATCTATACAATTCGATAATTGGATAATTTTGCTTATCACATTTACCTTGTTACACAATCGATACACTTTATTGCATAAACAAACATATCTACATAGCAGTATATTTCTTCCATTTCTATAATCTGGCAGGCATCGTTACTGTTCCATCTGTACTACTCGTGGACGTTCAGTAGAACTTTAATAAGTAAACTGTTTTAGTTTACGTTTCTTACACGTTAACGGCCACGTAGCTCACGAGTGCAGGGGCCGTGATACCAACATTTCTAAAATCTCTGCAGTCAATCGATAAATTTAATATCTTATTAGCTAAGCATGATTGGCTTAATTTTATTCTTTGCAATCTTAAGGAAATTAAAATGAGAAGTAGATAGTCTACTATAGAATACTAATTTAATAGAGAAAGGTGCTTCTCCTTCTAATTTTCAAACTTGTTCAATGGTAGCGATCCTGCCTCTAGCGCCGAAGTTCGTGGGTTCGATCCTCAGTTCAGTCTCCACCAAAGACCATGACATTTTTTTATGAAGCTAGCCATGAAACAGTTAAAAAATATCCAGTTGCAAAACAAACTAATGTTTGTCATACTTATGCTTTTCCTAAGTTATTGCGTTAAAGAATTCCGCTAAGGTTTTGTATTTTCCGATTTTTGCATATTTCATTTAATTGTGCAAGATTTTTTTATAACTTTTTCTAATAAAGTAGCGCGAACAATTCGCCAAACATATTTTTAATGATGACGACATAGGGGAGAAACCGGACCACACGACTGTACCAATACTACCAATAAATTACGTTGTAGTAAGAACTATTGTGTGAAGTTATGGTCCGAATCGAACTAGCTATGACTTTCGTATTATATCTTGCCATGTTACACCCACGAAGACCATTTTCAATCAATGAATAGTTACAACATTAAGTTTCCGGAAACCCTGTGCGTTTAGGTATAATATTTGGAGAATAAAATTGCTCAAGCTTAAAAGCTAAATTATAATAATTATATTTCTAAAGAAAATTAAGCAAATCATGTTTAGCTAATAGGTATAATATTTAATTTCTCAAGATATAATTATGATGCCTTTTGAAAAACCGTCAAAATTTTTTTTCAAAATGTTTATAATTGTTACAGTTTAAGTTGTCGTTATGGTATTGTTATAGGAGTTACTTAGATAGTATTTGGCCAAAGTTGCAGTGTGCTAAAAAAACAAAAAAGTTATATTGCGAGAAATTAAATAAATCGTTGGCTATATTTATTTATTTTTATTTATTTATTTATTAGTTTGTACACAAATTACAGTTTTTTACATAGAAAAATAAGGATAGCTAAAGTACAGGTGAGCTTATCTCTAAAGAGAGATTTCTTCCAGCAGACCATGATGCAAGGAAAAGCATAAAACAAACAGTGATGGATAGACAAAACTGTGTACATAATTTTAAAGATGAAAATTTCTATAAATAGACCAGCTCATGCTGTTTTTATAATATTAGCAAAAAATCAACGACTAAATATCTTGCAAGAGACGTTAAACGATTAATTTAGAATTTAAATTGTGATGCGATGTTACCGCAGTCCTATTTATTCTAACACTGATCATGGTGAACGGATAATACGCTTCTCTATTTCAAAAGCGAGAGTTAGTAGGCTAAAGCGCTGTTGTTGCTAACATTGCAGATCGGACCGCAGCCCAACCACAGATAGCTTGAGTAGCCCGTCTGTGCGGGGGGTAGCCCACACCCGGACATGTCACTCTTAAATTGAAAGGTCAATGTCGACTATAATTCTCAATTATCGACATAAGTATTTATTTAATAGCTTTGGCTTTGGGATGAGTGTGGCCTAGCGATCGTCCATGTCAAGGTCAAACTGTTTTAAATATTTTTGACAGTTTTTATGACTCTGTGGACTTCGACTTACTTTTAGGGTCCAGTATATCTTAAGATCTACGGTTTGAATCCCACTCACATACGACTTTTTGCTCGAGTTAATTGTTTCATTTTTATTATTTATTGTGTCCATATTAAACACTGAATGAATTAAATTATTATTCTTACGAGAAAATTATTTTAATTTTAATTTAAAGAGTTTTCTTCGCATATCTGCTAGTAGCTGACATTAACTTAGAAAAGGATATATTATGCAGCCATTCAGTATTTTAATTTTTTTTATTGAAACATCAATTATATTGAAATCTTTAGCAAAAACTTCGTCTGGCTCCAATGATTTTCCAGAAATGGATAGTGCACGTCATACACTATGCGATGTGCTAACAATTTTTCAAAATATGTTCATGCTCAGTATATTTTAGTCAGTCCTATTGAGAACCCCTTTACAAGTTTAAATCTATAATCAAAGCAAAACTTATGAAACATAAGGGTATTTATGAAGAGGATTACTTGAACAGCAAGAGTTTGTGGTGATAGTAGGAATAATCTGCTCCTCAGCTCAGTAGGTTTTTTTTGACTTTGCTCTGAACATATCGGTTGTAAACCAAAACAAAGATCATTAGGTTTATGTTTTATATGTACTATTATATTCTATTATTTCAATCACGTCTATATTATTTATGTAGTTTTACGTTGTTGACATGTTATAAGTGCTCTCTACAAGCTTAAATGATTGAAAAATATATTTGTTCTTTCTTTCTTTCGAAGTCCTTGTAATTCAAATGTCATTGTCTGGATCTGCCCTGTTTCAATTAATTCAAATGCTAACAATTCAACAAGTGTCAACAGAAGTCAAAGATTTTTGGCATAATACGTGCGCCATCTATTGTTGACTAGATTATTGAAGACCAAACATTAAAAAATAGTTTTAACTGCAATGAGGTAACGACTAAGGAGAAAATACTATGAAATAAATGGCGGCAATTCTTCAGAGGGGTATGTGCCCCCGCAGCATTTGTCAAATTTTTGACAGAAATTAAATTAGAAAAATTTCTTAAATAGCCACCTTAAATTGATATTTATTGTAGTTGTTTAGGTTTTGGATATTTAGGACCGTTGAGCCGGTGCAGTGGTGAGAGGACATGATGGTTGTTTCTTTCAAAGGAATTTTATCTGCAGACATGACCCTTCATAATTTGTACTTTATGTAGTTTGTATTGATCGCTGCTTTAGACTGATTTATAATATTAAGAAAAGCGAATACATGGTTTTTAAGGCAGCCGGTAAATGTCCAAGCGAAGTACCTGAGCTCTTGTTGTATGGGGAAAAGCTAAAAAGAGTCTACCAGTTTAAATATCTGGGACACTATGTTAGTGATGATCTTAAAGACCATGCTGACATCGAGAGGGAACGTAGGGCGTTGGCGGTAAGGTGTAACATGCTGGCTCGCAGGTTTGCTCGTTGTACTGATCAAGTAAAACTCACCTTGTTTCAAGCGTATTGCCAAAACTTATACACGAGCAACCTGTGGACCAGCTACACTAAGAAATCGATAAACGTCCTACGTGTCCAGTACAACAACGGCTTCAGGGTGCTGTTGGGCCTACCTCGATTCTGTAGTGCGTCAGATATGTTCGCTCAGTGCCGGACTGACGGCTTTTTTGCCGTCATACGAAAAAAGACTGCCTCGTTGTTAGAAAGAATACGAGGGAGCTCCAACAGCATCTTGAAAACCGTTGCCGAGAGCTATGACTCTCCTTTGCTGAAGCATATGGTTCGCTTGGTTATCAAATAAGTCATATACTTATTTTGACGGCTAGGCGAGCCAAATGTTATAATCAGAAATGAATTTTTTATTTTATAATATTATAATTTTTAAATATTATAATTAACATTAGTTTTTTTAAGCGTGATACTAACCCATGGATCAATGTTATCTTTAAATAAACGATTTATTATTATTATCATTATTATTTAACTAAATCATGACTAAATCAGATAATGCAAATATAATTTTTATTTACCGTCATTCGGCCCTCATCGCATATATATCCAGTAGTGATGAACCCCTGATGGTTTCGGACTTAGAAAATGATTTAGTTAGTGATAATGTATTTCACTACACCACGCAAATTACAGTAGGAGAAGAGGAGGGAGATGTCCGGAACGAAACCATTATGACTAGTACTAGTAACTAGTAATTTTTCCGCAAAGTTGATTATCCTAAATTACTTTCGTGACGCCCCTAGTGATAAACGCGTTCAAGGAATCGGTAACCGCTTACTATCAGGTGGCCTGGCCTGCATGCTTGTTTACACTTAGTATATTTAAGTACTATATTACGTTTTAATTTAACACATTATTTCGATAAGTGTGTGTATAAATTAAAGACATCATCAATCATTAGCTAAGGTCGCGTGGAAACTGCCCTAATAAAGTTAATGACCAATGATCCACATAATAGCGGTACATTGCCTAACTTCTTAGCACCATTTTAACTAACATTTTATGTTCGTATAAACGATTGACGCTTGACCTTAAGCAAATTTTAAATTGCCTATGTTGTGTCTTCGGTCACTAACCTTGGTCTGCAATTAGTTCCATTTTGTTTTGGCCTAGATCGCAAGCAAATAAATATAATAGTAAAGAGTGAATCTATCATTTTCGGAAAAGCACAGCTCGTCGACGAAGCGCTCAATATGGGTACATTTGAGTGTTAAAAAAGTTTTCAAAGGAATATTAAGCCGATGAAGTTCCACTTACTTTTTAATAACACGAAAAAAACATTTTTTTTATTACGATAATCTTCAAAAAATGCGACATTTACGATATACCTCCAGCAAACGCTCTTGTATGAATGAAAAAAAGTGTTAAACCAATCGAATCGTGATCGTGAAAAGTACATCGTCAGAAACGGTTATTTTTATAATGAATGTTCTCCATGTTTATAATCCCAACAATCCCTTGCGACGCTCGTGCGCCAATGTTCTCATGTGATTGTGTGTTTTAAAATTTAAATAGTTGAACATAAATGATCATGTTTTCTATGTTAGCCAATCAGTGAAGCAATAATCACTGATCAAGTACAACAAATCCAATGGTTGGCAAAGTAGACAATATCATCTTATCAATAGATTTTTGACAATCAATCAACTAATCTAAGCATTGTCACTGGGCATAAGATTAAGAACATGCAATGGCTTTGCATCACACTTACAAGTCAGGCATTAAGCGTGTTGCGAATGAATTATATTAGTTATATTGTTACGGAATAGTTTACCAAAATTGGCACAAAGTCAAACATTAGTGTGACAATATCGCTTGATTACTTATTCTCTGCCTATTACTGCAGGCAGGTATCTATGTCAATAAACTTCTGGTCTACTGTTATGTAAAGCTCTCTCCCTGTTGACTATCATTGACTGGCCTATTGGCGCAATGGTGATCCTACCTTTAGCGTTGAAGGTCAGGGGTTCCCACCCCGAAGTATGTATTTATATTTTTTTAAGTATGTTTATCAGTCTTTGTCACCCATAGTATAAGCTCTGCTGAGTTGAAGGTCAGGTCATCTAGGTGTAAGATGTCCCTGATTTATCAATTATGGGTCACCGTCAAGTGCCAAATTCTCTCAATATTTCTCATAAAGTCTCAAATCGTCACAGCACCTTCACTGATCTAGCGATTTAGTTACTACATATTCTGTAGAATGCCAAAGGGTGACTATTCGAGAACACATGTTCCGTAAAGTACTTTTATGAGTCTGGAAAAAAACTCTATGAGTCTCAGCTATAACATAAAACATCCAAAATTGTAAAATATTTGGGAAGGGCAATTTAAATTGATACGACAACTTAATTAGCACCTATAAGTAGGTGATTTTAAGACTTGCTTACTTATACTTAAATGTATGTGAATATTTTTTAAACGTATGTAAATTTAAGCAATAAAGTATACAAATGTGTATGTCTTGCGAAATACAAAGTTAGGCGGGGGCATTACAACAGATAACAATTAAGTTGAATCTGAGCTAGCAAATTTTTTAAACGAACATTTATTTATTTTTTCCCTTAGCCTTTATTTTTCCAGCAACTCGCAACGGCTCGCCCTAACATGCGAATGTTCTAGACTGTATCATTATGGCTTGTGTGCGGTGCAGAGTCAAATATCGACTGTTGCTGTGGTTGTAACGGAACACACAGAAGCCCAAACTTCGCAGTTTGCTGAACTTTTTCAGATCGGTCCAGAATTGAACGAAGTACCGCGCATGCTGCAAGCGTTCTTAACCCTAGACATTGTCGATCAGTTTCAAATTGTAAAATAGCTAAAGGCCAATTGTACAAGGAAAAAATATTTTATAGTTATGTTACGTAACGTTATTACTAGAGTTCTCACCGCGTTCGAGGTAAAAGCTCACGCACGACGCATGCGTGGTTTACCTTTATCGTCCGGCGCTTTCGCCGAAGTTCCTATTTTTTCTTACTGACAATTAAATTAAAAACTTTCTTATTTTTACTTTTGCATATTAAGATGGGACATAAAAAACGTAACGTATGAGATTGAAGCCAGTTATTGACAAAACCTAAATGTGAGTCTCTACTCACATGGAATATCAACATTTTGGCATGTTCACGCTACGTTACATGTTTTAACGTCAACAATATTAATGCCAAGCTACATGTTCGTACAAATCGAAGAACGAAACGAAATAAAGTCTACGCAGCTAACCCGCAGATAAACAACCACACATACAAATGATGAGCATGTGAAAGACCTTACCGTCTTCAAATTACATCGACTCACACATCCACAAAATAGATGTGTGTTATGGAGTCAGTAGTCGATGTGAGTGCTTTTATAATCAACTGGTCTGTAACAGACAGTATGAGGCCAATGATGATTATCGTGTATGTTATTTAGCTATTCGATTGTGATGTTATTTAACAACTGCGCAAGACTACGACCAGTTCATCAATGAATTAGTTTGTTATTTATCAAACATTTTTTGTCAGTTCTTACGGTATTTAACTTATTATCAAAACCTCTACCAACAAATCAAGTGATTTTTTTATTTGGGTTAATAAGATAAGATAAGATATTCTTTATTGCACAAATATAACAATTACAAGATCAAGTTTACATAACTTAAAAGTACAATTAATTAAGAGGGTTAATGATTAAATTTAAGAAAAAATAAGTTCGTTATCGGCCACAAACTTGTGTAAGATATTAATTTACACTTAGTTATGTATTTCCTTCAAAAAGCATATTCGTGTGGCCCTGGGTATTACCGAACTGTCACCGTAATCAGGTTTTATGAATATTTCATCGGTAGATTCCTACTTCACGTCACGATAACTCGGTGATCATCAATTTTATTGCCACATCTGTCGCTTTTGTTAATTTTAGCATTTGAAACTATCATTTTGCGTAACCAAAGTGCTGTTTTATCAATGAATGATTAACTTAGTTGATAAGGTGTGTAATATATTGTGTACATTAAATATGCGTTTAATCCGAGTTATATTATGGTTCCGTTTCGTTATCAGGCCTCTGTTTCCGATCCTATTTGTCAAGTGATTTGAATTTTTTTCATATAAGTTCTAATCAATCAAATTGTAATTCTAATATTTGAATCGATCAACTACTGAATTTTTAGCCGGGCCTTTCAGTGGAAACAGCAGCCTGACCGCGGCGATAGAGTCACTTTATAGGTATACCTATGTGTATTATATTTAATCTTTAGTTCATAATTATGAATATATATGTAATTAGCAATTCAAAAGAACTATTAGAATGGTCTAGTTGAATAAAGTCAACTTGACTTTGACTCCAAAGATTGTAGGACTGGATCAAATGAAACATGAGCATGTCTGAAACAGTACCTACTACTCAAACAATTACGTTTTATGGCTTAAGCTGATACTTCAATGCCGACGATTGCCTTTTAACCTTAGAGCATTCAGACTGCTCTAAGCTTTTAACACATACAACTGCACTTTCCTTAATATTTACAATTTTAAATATTTAATGATTTAATCAAACCCAATTAATTCAATTTCGTACTGCCTATTTGCATGCCCGCAAATTATTTATTTATTGACATAGCTTCCAAAACTTCTCATTTTGTTTATGAAACTGAAGAATCTAATGTCAAAATGTTTTTTATAGGGTGCGAAGATTTTAGCACTCATCCAGTAGTTTTCACGTTTTAACTAAGGTTTCAAAGACTATAAATCACAATTTTACATCGATTACGGTTTTATCATGATTATGTATCTAACTACTATCCGAAAATGCCACATTAAAGTCTACAATAAAAACAACATGCACTAATCTACCTTTCGCAACACATTGATAAGACAGTTGCGCCAGGGCCGCGCAAAACCAGCAAAGTGGTTGTAATAAATGCGATATTAATTCGAAGTTAAGATGATCCTAAGTCATCAACCGTCCGCTGACCACGTCTCTGAGCGATATTCCGCAATCTAAATCCACTGACCGCAAATATGACATTAGTCGATTGCATTCAATGCATCTGTCTGTGCGTGCACATAGAACTTGAAATGTAAGAAGCTTGTAATTGTTACAGAGCAAAGGGTTAAACAAATGACGGTAATCTAAAAACAATCCACCGAAATTAGAATGTTGTTGATGTTGTCACTGTTTTATAGAAAATCGATTCGTAGAAATTCGGTTCACATAAATTGTTTCTCATATTATCATTTCATCGATTAATCAACGATATACGCAGAATAGTTACTTCAAAGAAATTTTAATCATAGATTTTTGTTACACATAAAATTCATTTTTTTAGTTAGAATATTCATATCATAGAATATCAAATCAAGTATTATTATTGCTCATAATGTTTGGCTTTTGTAAGAAGTATTCTCATAAACATTTTTTGTCACTTATTGTCATTAGCCGAAAATTCGCTTCTGTGGTCACATTTCTAGGGCCTAACCTAACCAACAGAGGTTATTTAAACTAATGTCTGTTAATAAATTTATTAAATTTCTGTGAAGTATGTTTCTATGAAGTAAATAGTCGTTGAAATAATGATATTTGACATGAAAATATGTAGACCAGATATTCTATGAAGTAAATAGTCGTTGAAACAATAATATTCGAAATGAAAATATTTGAACCGAATATTCTATAAAACATTTTCTGTGAACCGAAATTCTATGGAAATTCAGTCTGTGAAACAAGGGATCACCGGTGTTGATGTTATGAATCCCTTACCGAAAGCACTTTTATTTGGCGCGAGCTTTCAGAGCGGATATTAGTATTTTTTATATTATAGAATGAAGGATAAATTATATATAAAATTTAAAGAAGTGTTTCTTAAAATTTTATAGAGGTTGCCAAATTCTATCTTGCCTGACCTAACTGTCAGTGACACAGGACACTTGCCTGATAACAGCATGGGATCACAATACAAATTAATAATTGCTGCTTGATGATGAGACTAGTGGGCAGCTGGGTGACCTCTTGAATGCTTTGCCATGCTTATATTTCGTCACGAAGTTTACCTTCACTGGAGATGATGTAGGCCAACGTCCTCAGTAGATAAACCTACTTAATAGTTTTATCTTAAAAATACTGACTCTTTCGAAAATCAAAGCTACGATGCAAAAGTATTTAATTAAAGTAGTTAACATACATACATACATACCATCACGCCTTTTTCCCAACGGGGTAGGCAGAGACCACATCTTTCCACTTGCTACGGTCCTGACACACCTCTTGCGCTTCTTCCACTCTCATTAATCCTTTCATGCATGCTCGTCGATTATGGGTACTCCTGACCTGACCTTTTCTGAGCACGTCTTGGACTTGTCCTAAGTACGTCCGTCTAAGCCTTTCCCCTACCAACAACTCCATCCACCCTCGCCTTTTAAATTTGTTTCGTTAATCGCCTTTCATCCATCCTTTCCACATGCCCAAACCATCTTAGCATTCCCATCTCAATTTTTGTGCCAACATCCTCTTTCACACCACAACGCTCTCGTATTGTGCTATTCCTCACTTTATTACTCAATGTCACTCACAATTCTCATTACTGAACAGCCTTTACATGTACCTTTTTTTCTACATCATTAGGTTAACTTTGGTTTACTCTCAACTTAATTAAGTCATAAATAATTAAATTAAATACATTTAAATTTCTTGTCATATTTCACTTATTATTTATAAAGGACCATCTTTCTTGATTGCTTATTTTTTTTAATGCAACACTGCTGTGGTTTACAATTTATTAAATTAGTTTTTTTAAAGCTACGACTCAGAGAAGCAACCATCGTTGAACACCTACTGGTGGTAAGGTTAACAAAGTATGGTCTTTCGCATATTGCGAGTATTACTAATAATACTCGTAATATGCGAAAGACCATACTTTGTTAACAGTAATAAAGTGTGTGTTACACACAGTAATAAAGTGTGTGTTACACACTTTATTACTGTTATTATAAGTTGTGTTCACTGTTTAGTCACTAATGCAAATACTATTTCCAACCAGCCAAGTATTTGTTCCTAATATTACTCGTATCATGCATTTATTTTTAGTTTTAGTTAAACTTGGCAAAGTGAAATTACTCTAAAACTAATTATTATTTTTAAGTTCATGTAATTGCCATACCAACTATAAATAGGAGGGTGAACACCGCCACCCGTTGCGTTGGCGCCCTCATGGCGAGTTCTTGGTCTTGGCTGCGGTTCTTCCTCACGTCACTCGCGGCTCAAACCGTTGTCTATCGAACGCACGCTCCGCGCCGCCGCGGTAACTAAATGCTGCAATAATCCAACACATAAGGTTTTTAAATAATCATCTTCATTTCTCCGCCCTCCGCGGCCCCCGCGACCTCCTCGGTCAGCGACGGCACGCAGCCTCCCATTCATCGTCAGCACCGACCACCTGTCAGTGATTTTCAAACTAATTTTAGCTTTTGTTTACATTGCTATTCAGGAAGTGCATCTCTCAAGAGCTCTTAAGAATTACTGAAACCATATTAGTCTTAATGTTTGAATTTAATTTGCAAATTAAAATTATTACCTTGACATGAGTGGTTCAGTTCGCATGGTCGCTGTGTATGAACTCGTTAGTTTGTTATATGTTATGGCTGAAGTAAAAATCTCTCTAGTCTCTAGCAAATAAAATAGGATCCTTTAGGTTTCCTTAACGAATTTCCGCAACATTCCTGATACGATGAATGTCTCCCAGTGATAAGAATAAATTAATTAAATGTGTGTATTCCTGATTTAAGACATATTTTTATAAATTCATTCTCCATTGGACAACAATATAGTCGTATGGGTACATTGTAGACAAAACAACCACAATATCATATACGTTTGACAAACACTGTTCCTCAACTCAAGTGATGTAACTAAGGTGATCAAGCATCGCTGACGAACTAGACAATGGCGCTCGACGAGGTAACACCCTTTTACAGTAATGTATAAACTTGTTATGTTTTTATCGGGGTCGTCGACAGCATATGCATTCTTAAATGAGTTCATTCTTAAAACGTGGTAGGCCCCTTTTATTTCGTAATTGAAAGTTTTCTTCATTTCAATAACTAGCTTTCTCGGTAGACGTCAACGACGATATATAAATGTAATTTCGGGTAACTGAATAATCCTATGGGAGTACTGCAAATTTGTGTAAAAAAAAGCAATAGAAGAGGCAAGGGAAAAGGGAGTCCAGTCGATTAGGGACGAGTCACAAAGAACAATATGGGCTAGGAAGTTTAATAATTACATACAATACACATACATACTATCACGACTATATCCCAAACGGGGTAATTAGAGGAAAGTGGCTGTTGCTGTCATGGTGAACGGAACACTCATAAGCCCACTATTCACCGATGGTATTAGATTTTTGAGTACATGCCCATTCAAATGTAATCACCGAGAGATATTCGGGATGTTAGTTGCTAATTTGGACAATGATTCAGTTCTTATCTTAACGTCATAGCAAAGCGTTTGCGACATTGTGGCTGCTTTGTTGTTTGCTTTCGAAAGATATTGGATTGGACAGACCCATTAGTCATTCGACCTATCTTACTCTTACAAGCAGTTGCCTCATTTAATCAAAAACTACTCGTACTTAGACAGCATCATCGCAAGATGAGGAAGTTTTTAGTAAAACGAAGCCTGGCTTGCTGTCCATACAAATACTGATACAATAAGATAAATAAATAATCTTTGTTGCACAAACAAACAAATACAACAAGTTATACAGTAAGTAGACACAGAATGATCAATTTAGGCGGCGTCGTTGTCTAGGTGTGGTTGTCGTTACGAGTGAATAAATATCTGAGATTACTGCACCGAGATCATTAGTTATCCTTGAAATTTACTTATAACAAGGACAGGGAAATAAGTTGATTGTTACTATTTTCAAGAGCTAATCATTTTAACATAAGGAGAAAAAAACCTTTTTTAATAGATTAGTTTAGTACAAATAGACTACTGCCTGTATATTGTAGGTAATCTAGCGTGACCTTATGGCAGGCTCGGAGAGCTTCGTCGCGATCTAGAGAGCTGGCCTCTTGTGTGGCTTCTTGATGCACATGTTTAATTTGTTTTTGTAACTGAAGCATGCAATCAACCTATAGTTCAAGGTTCTCTGTTCAATTCACGTGCAATGAGCCCAGACTTGTAGTCTTTAATGATATCATAGAATCTCGTTTTTAGTAGTAAATAGTTTTTTAGTAGCATAAGAAGTCGAATACCACCAAGTTCTAAATCTCAGCTCCTGAATGTGTAGGTATGCACTGAATGTGTGGGTATGTATATATGTGCGTATTTTCTAATGTAAGATTAACTAGATACTACTTCCTTGCCTTTTGGCAATTATTCTGCCAATTGTACTTCTAACTTTTTGACGACCGACTTGGTGTAATGGTTAAGAAGTTGGCTACTACACCAGAGGTCGCGGGTTCGATCCCCGCACAGTACAAACATTTGTGTGCATGAACATGTCTGTTTGTACTGGTCTGGGTGTCTCCTATGTATAATAAGTATGTATTTACAAAAGAAAATGTATTTAAGTATGTTTATCCGTTGTCTAGTATCCCATAACACAAGCTTTAATTAGCTTACTTTGGGGCTAGATGGCGCTGTGTGGAATAATGTCCAGGGATATTTATTATTATTATTTATTATTATTAACTTTGTGCAATAAAGCATCAATAAATACGTTAATGATACCCCAACTTTTTTACTTACCACATATTTTAATGTGTTTAATTAAAACTTTCTCTTAAATCTCTTGGACAATGCGTACGCTAAGACTTGTTGGGGTAAATAGATGCACGATCTATTTCTTAGTAGGTACAAAACCTTGATGTTTTCTTACTTATCCATGAATAGTGAAATAGAGCCACCTTTTAGCCATTACATCAGTTCCTCGTCACTTTACACTTTCAGGCAAGAACCCCGTGTCATTGGTCCTAAAGGGTGGTCAAGTCAACCTTTTCGACAGCAGGGCCAACATTCGGAAATATAATTTCAAACTGAGCCGCCCTACTAAATTTTATGCAGCTAACCTACTCACAATAAAAATCAAATAATGTAAATTTCTTGGTAAGAAAATAAATTGAAAAATCAAGGCTTGTTTCTAAGTTTCTGTATTATTCTGCTAACTAAACAAATTTGTATAATAATGACATATGAGAATAATTAAGCTCATCAATGTTGATCTAGACTGAAGTGCTACACCTAAAAGTTTTTTAGAATTCTAGATGAACGTCAGTAATCCGTGTTCTCATGTGGGATATGCTTCATCCTACTAAAAAGTTGTTCACACGTGTAAGTGTTTCCAAATAATGAAGTCATGAATAGAGCATGTTTGTAAAACGCAGGATATTTATCCTTGTCAAAATAGTTTTTAAAGAACTCTTCCAAGCCAACCTGATTAAATTTTTCTTTTAGATAATCTTCTCAAAAAAAATGTTTGGTAGTTGTGTCATCAATTTTCCTAAATGTATTTTCATATCTCTGTACAATATTTATAAATTTCATTTTTATTTTCTTTGACGCTCTCAATATCAAACTCAAACTCAAATAACTTTATTCAAATTTATTTATTTTTTTATCCCGCATCGAGCAGAGAGCTTACACCCAGGCATTTTTATCTATGAGGTAGTCTTTTGTAGTATAATAGTCCTTTTTTAATAGAGCTATTTTGATGTGATTTTTAAATCTATGTAAAGGTAACTCACAAATGGTTTTTGGAATTTTGTTGTAATAATGTATACCTTGTAATATAACAAAGACAAAGTTAATGACAAACAGCGTAAAATGTCCCATTGCTATTGACGGTGTGGGGATCGAATATGTCCATGAGGATCTTTACCTAGGCCAAATAGTTTCTTTCCAGGCAAGACTAGATAAAGAAATTGCACGACGCAATGAAAACGCCTGGAAGAACTATTGGTCAAGGAAAGATTTGATGAAAGGCACTCTACCTCTTTCTCTCAAGTGGAAACTCATGGACATATCCGTTCTGCCCACCCTCACGTACGGAGCGCAGACATGGTCATTAACAAACCGTCAAAAGTCCGCCTTCGGGGTTTGTCAACGAGCAATGGAGCGCAGTATCCTAGGGGTTAAACTCACTGACCATATTAAGACATCAGAACTGCGCTCTCAAACCAAAATCGCTGACGTGGGTCACACAGCCGCCAAGCTGAAACGAAACTGGGCTGGACACGTCCGCCGCATGCCAACTGAGCTGTGGGCGAGGACGGCAACAGAATGGCACCCAAATGGCCAACGCCCGCGCAGGAGGCCTAGAAGAAGGTGGCGAGACGAACTAGATGTGTACGGCAGGGATTGGCCAACATTGGCCCTGAATCGTGTGGGATGGAGATTGGGGGGGGAGGCCTTTGCCCTGCAGTGGAACGGACCGGGCTGATTTAGATTAAATTTAGATAGAATACCTTGCCTTGCTAAAGGATCCTAAAACTTAATGTAACCCAACGAGTGGAAGTGCAATTTTATCCTTATTCCTAGTATTTTTGCAATGCATGTCACTGTGTTTAGTATAGAGACCAATATGTTTTCTCACCAAAACAATGCAATTGTAAATATATTGTGACGCTACAGTGAGGATACCAATTTCCTTAAAGATCTCCCTAAGTGAAGCCCGTGCACCAAGCTTATAGATGGATCTGATCGTTCGCTTCTGGAGGATAAAGATGGTTTGTACATATCCGCTGCTTGACCCCAAAGTACAATGCCGTAAGACATTACACTGTGGAAATAACTAAAATAAACTGAACGAGCAGTATCAACATCTGTTAATAACCAAATTTTTCTCACTGCAAATGCAGCCGAACTAAGTCTGCCTGAGAGAGCTGCTATATGAGGGTTCCATTGCAGTTTTAAATCTAATAATCTAATGTGATTCCAAGAAAAACTGTTTTATCTACAAGCTTCATAGTATTATCATCAATTTTTAGATTAATGGGGTTATCTTTAACATTAGGCAACTTAAGATAAGATAAGGTAAGATAAATAATCTTTATTGCACAAACAAACAAATACAGCAAGTTAAACAGTAAGTAGATATCAAATGTACAATTTAGGCGGTCTTATCGCTTTAAAGCGATCTCTTCCAGACTACCTTCTGAAGAGAGACTTGTATAATATAACGGGTAAGGCTGTGCAAAATAAAGGATAAGTAAGAGATATTTAAATAATAAACTAAATGAATTGTGCTACATAAAATACATATAGGTATTGCAATAGGATCACCAGTTTCCATTTTTAAGGACTGAAAAATAAAGGATGAGATATAATAAAATACTAGGTTACAGAGAGAGGAAGTATGATTTGACTTGGGATTTAAAGACATGTAAGGACTGAGATTTGCGGATGGGTAAAGGTAAGGAATTCCACAGACGAATGGAGCAAACAACAAATGATTTGGAATAATAGGAAGTGGAATGTGAGGGCACTGTTAGATGGAGTTTCCGACAAGACCGCATGTCTTCACTTTTGGCAGATTGCAGAAAGTGAAATAGTTCCTTGAGGTACGGAGGTGAAAGGGGATTAAACAAGACAGTGTAGAGAAGAGACAATATGAATATCTCGGCGAAAACGTATTAGAAGCCATTTCAACTGTGCCCGGAATTGAGAGACATGATGATTGGATCCCGTCGAACATAATAGGAGGCATCGACTTCCACTCGATTCTCGAAACCAACCACGAGCTTCCTATGATAATAACTTGAGTTTTGTTGGGATTCACCTCGAGTCCAAAATCTTTGCTCCAAACCAAAATACGCGCCAGATCATTATTAACAGTCTGCACGACTTCATGAAGGTTTTCTAGGCTACCTTGCGAATATATTAGCTAGCTTCTTTCAAGAGTTGTTTTAATGTTAGAAGTCACATGATAGCTAGATGGATTGGAATATTTTTAACTGATTTATTTATTAAGGTTTACCAGTGATTGTTTACATCATACCTTACAAAATAACTTAAACTAATGATTTAAACTAAATGTAACAATCTTTTAAGGTAAACACAACATGCAATAGAAGAATACAAAAATCAAAAAATAAAAAGAAATTAATTACTAATGATAGGTAGGTACGCACTTGAGCACTAAATAAAAAATAAAAGAAACAAATAAAACACCATCATCAACCAGCCATCCAGGCTTGGTTCAAGATAGGTCTAAGTCTGGCAAACGAATCGGCGTGTATGTCGACCAAGCGGCTATTCTCATTGAGGAGTTTACACAATCGTGGAACAGGAGAACTTGCACCAAAAAGTGTTTTTCGAAAAGGCGGGCAAAGTGGAGTAATAGGGGCGCGAGGATTCCTCAAGGGAACCCGAAGTCTAAATTTTTGAAGGAGAGGGGGGCAAAAAAATTTATTATTAAAAAATTTAAACAAAAACGATAAGTCCAGCAAGTCTCTACGATTTTTAAGTGTGATAATATTGAAGTGGCGTAATCTTTCTTTGTAGGACTTCTTTTTTTTTTACGTGTAACCTATGTAGAATCTTATTAATATATATTATTATTAATATAATCCACGAGTACTTAATGCTTGATTTGGCTTTTTTGGTAGATGAAAATGCGATCGGTATCTAAATATCGGTCGGTATTGTGTTTGGGTTAACTTCGGTATGTGTTGCGCTACTGTCTCCACTACGCTACAAGTTACTACATTACAAGTAATAGTATTTAAATAATTAGAAATATACCACTTGTCTTCTTTGATGTTTAAATTGCGTTGAAGGAAGACTCGACCGATCGTTACACAACACAAATGTCGCAATCAGAATTATCGCTCTCCACAGGATCATTAAAAAAACAGTTTAACTAAACTGTTAGTTTACTGATGATACCAATAGAGTGTGTTTCATAGGCACTTATACTCAATTACTTGTTTTCAACAAAGGTCAAGAGTATGCATGATTCAAAATATTTTTAACAGTGGCAGAAGTCTATAACCTTAAAAGGCTTTCTTTCTTTTATAAACTGAATGCTGCTAGAATTGGCAAGTTTCACCTTTAATTTCTTTCAACTTTAGTTTCACATCAGTGTCCGAAACGAAATTCTCGTTTTTTAAAATAAAAATCATATTTTATTCAGAATAGACGTTGATGCGTTGATGTCTTTTGTATAGCAGGTGCAGTTGAAGATAATAGCAATATCTATCTACAATGATAATGGCATCATAAGGCGCGACTTCTGGAATATAAAACAGTTAATTTAGATTCATAATACAGACTTTAAACAGACAAAAAAGTTTTGAAAACAAAATAGTTATCTTAAAAAAAACATCAACATGGGATGTACATTGCAAAACTCCAACCATCTAGGTCGCTAGGCACGTTTATGCAGATTGTTAGAAATCTATTTGATATTGTAATTCCTCAATTTCAAAATATTGGCGTTTTTTATGGGTGTGGGAGTGTGATTTCGAAATGCCTTTTTCTTAGAGACGGTATTCATTTTGTAATTTTCTTTAAAGGACGTGTCAGGCCAAAAAAGTTATTTTTTTAGGTTTAGGTTTAAAGACATTTAATTCTCATACAAACATACAGTTCTTTTAAAATGAGATGTAAAAGGGACTTACATTTAAAATAACAATATTTTGCCTCTGACGTCGAGCAAACGATATTAATAATAACATCCATGGCTACGCTATATTATATTACTTAACAATGTTACAATAAAATTCTAATTATATTTATGATTATTTTACAGCAAGATAACAATAACATTTATAATTGCTTCTCATTAAATAATATAAGAACAAAAATAATTATGATCATTTTAAATTTAAATAATAATTACATTATTTAAATTACTTTTATTTAATATTATATATATTCTTTAAAGTGCACCATATCTTTTAGTGCCAGAAATATTCTATTCTAAGTGCTAGAAAAGTATATGTACCCAGCTTTTTTCTTCTTTTGATCATAACTATGGTATTATCCCGATCAGAAAGTGGGTTTGTGTATCACGCTTTCAACAGGAACTACCCAAAATCCATCCGCACGCAGTTTTCTTTAATTATTAGGTAGAGTTACTGCAATTACTAACTTATAGTTTATGAATTTAATTGAATTGAGGATTACAAACAGACGCAAGGTGTCAAGCATGATTTGTCCGGCCGAGCATTGCAACGATGGAGTTTTATAATTTCAATAATTTACCAATTAACGATGCCTACTCAAGCATATGGAGTTTCCTTTACACGTTCTGATTGATTTGCACTTAACACATTGCGCAAATTTGCAGAGAAAATGACAGACCTCTAATTTGAAGGCTGTCATTAAAATCAATTGAGTAACGGCCTAATAACGCTGCACTTTAACCTATGATTATGATCAAGTCATCTCTACATGGGTAAAAAGATCATTCACGAAACGCTAGTGTCGCTAGTTGACAATGAAAGAGGGACATACGCTTAGGGTTCAATTTAACCGCCTATTAAATACTACGCTTTCTCTCCGTTATGGTTTCCTGACAAAGGTAGTGATTTTTTTATGTGATTATAGCAACAAAGGACTAATATTTATACGACAGATAAAGGCAGTTGTAAGCCGCAACAGATATCCTCGTAATAGCGAAACATAGAAGAGGCTTAATGAGTTCAGCTAATAGATTTAGTATTATTATTATTTATTTAATATTTTAGGAATAAACCTAAAACTGACAAACAAGCACCAACAAGATGCTGTAGTTAATGTGACGTTGACTCATGGTAGCCGGACGTACCTACTGATAAAGTGCTCCGAAATAAAGCACGCTGATGTAAAAGCTCCGGTACCAACTCACGCGCACCTCAGATATAGCAAAGGCAGGTGTTGTGTAACGCAGTAGGCCGGATGGTACTCGCATAACTTAGTTATATGAACATCATCGCATCATAACGATGGTACAGTACCAAACAAAACCCAGAGAGGTCAATAAATATCTGGGACATCTTGTGCTGAGATTTTTGATATGACTGACGTAGCGCACTGTAGCACTTTCTCTCGCCTAGACTTGCGTGGTGTCCCAGGTTTGATTCCGAGCTGGGTCAATACAGGAAGCAAACTTTTCTAAATTGGCTCTGATCTTGGTGTGTTGAGAGACGCCACTGGCTGAAATCCTATTATGGTACTTCGTACTGCACTCGCAAAAAATTTAAATGAACACTGATCTTTTTTTAATTATGGTACCTACATGGTGTTATTAGGCTGATTTGTCGTCTTTTGACTGGCCTGTTGGTGCAATGGCAGCGACCCTGCCTTTAGCACTGGAGGTCGTGGGTTCAATCCCCACCCATGACAAACATTCATGTTACGTACAAATGTTTAATAGATAATTACACCCAGCCACTCAACAAACACAAACTATTTAAGTATGTAATAAGAAATATTTAAGTATGTTTATCAGTCTCTGACAACCATAGTACAAGCTCTGTTAAGTTCAGGGTCAGATGATCTTGGTGTCATTTGTCCCAGATATGTATTTATGTATGTGTAATGTTGTTGGCGAGGGCTTGAACTTTACATTCGCTCAAGATGTTACAGCTTTTGATAAGAGCGTGTATACCATAATCTAATTTTAAATCCAAATTATTTTACTCGAAATGTTAACATGTGATCTTTAAAATATGTGATAATAATATTTGCTGCTAAGTCAAGGCTAAAGTATCAACAACTTGATTCATGCCTTATTATTTTTCATGTTTAAAAATAAAATAATTATTCAATGGCATAGATCCGCAGTAGCTTATAGGAAAATGATGAGAATGACAAACCAAAGTAAAGTTTTCTTTATTTTCATCATTTTCTTATTAGGCCTCGCTAATGAATTTAATTTCGAAGCCGGTTTGTATGAAGCGTAGGCCCCTTATCCAGGCAGACCAGTGCGAGTTTCACGAGTTTGTTCGATCACAAGTATGGAGCGCGTGATCGCGCAATATGTCGGCCAGCACCAAAAAAATGTTTGTGATACCAGACGTTAGAATTCACTGGTTCCCAAAGTGGTCAAGGTGGACCGTAAGGGGTCCACGGGAGACTCGACGGGGGTAGGGCTGCCATCCGTCCGGGTTTCCCCGGATTTGTCCTAGTTTGGAGGGCATCGGGGGGTGCCCGGGGGGGTTTTGCTAAAAAGTGTCCGGGTGAAACCCGGACGCTTATTGGGTCCAGGGTTATCCGATAGATTAACCATGACGATCGAAAAACTGATAAAAATGGTAGTTCACAACTAATTCAATAATGCCAGTCCTGCGGAAAGTGCACCTTTGCTTCTCTATTTCATTTATTAGTGTTATCTCTATTATTTTCCTATGGTGTTCTTTCTTTTTTTTTTTACGTTGGTTGAATGTTAGGTCTTTACCTGGGAAATTGCCATTTTGCATGAAATAAGTTAACGTATTTTTTTCTTATGTTTTTATTTCTATTATTAATAGAAGCAATGCAAAGCAACACCCATGCAATTGATGCATTTTCGTCAACGAAATGGTAGCTTATTGATAACCTTGAAAAAATCTTCTCAGTATAAGATCAACTTCCGATGCGGTGGTAGAGTCACATTATGTTTGTGTACAGTGTATTTATGTATTCATATCATTATAGTTTTTAAGTCTTTTACTAAATTTTTTTTTCCTTGTAATGACGATTTAAAAGTACTTGTTGCAGGTCTATTAAAATAAAGATATTTTTGTTTGTTTGTTTGAATCAACTGGAGGGCAGGCAAAAATTCTTCAAAGCTTTTGTAGCTTGGAGACCGTCTGCGATGCAGTATGAGGTCACGCATTGTCGTGCAGGAGCAGCGGAGCCGAGCAATTAACCAAAGCTGATTGGAGACGTGCAAGCCTCTATATCATTGTGTTCTGTGGATTGGCTTGACAAAAATAATTTAAAAATTAACATAGATAAAACAAAGGCAATTCAGTTTCATACATATAAAAGTACAAAACACAATCTGAATTTGGAGTACGTTAACAATAAAATTGAGATAGTAAAATCTGCTTCATTTCTTGGGATAATTATGGATGAACATTGTAACTGGAAAGAACACATCGACCATGTTTGCAAAAAAGTTCATAAGTTTGTCTTTGCCTTATATAGAGTCAAAAAAATTGCTTCTTACAAATTGCATTACATGTTTATCATGGATACGTATCCTCTGTACTACGTTATGGCATAGTTATGTGGGGCAATAATAATAATAATAAATAAATATCTGGGACAATTCACACCAAGATCATCTGATAATAGTGTTGATTTTGATAGAGCATTCAAAGCACAAAAAAATGCGTCAGAGCATTGGGTGGAATCTGCAGTAGAAATTCATGTAAACCACTGTTTCAAAAATACAAGATACTTGCCCTTCTATGTGTGTACATGTCAGAATTATGTCTTCTTGTAAAATATCACCCAGACTATTTTGTAAGCATCATGCAAAATAAAGAAGTAAGAGATTCTAGAAAGAATAAGTTGTGTGTGCCTAAATGTAATTTAACACTTGTCAGCAAAAATGTATATGCAATGGCAGTATAGATATACAACAAACTTCCGTCAACCATTAGAAATGTTCCAAGGGCCAAATTTAAAAACGTGCTGCTCAAAACTTTTACTCGGTGAAAGAATATTTAGAATCAAAGACATGATTATCATTGAATGTACGAGTATTATGAATATTTATGAATGTATTATTTATGCCAATTATCGTTTTATTATGTTGTATTTTTCTATTATAATCGAATTGAAAAACTGTGTATTAAATATTCAATATATTTTGTTACTTGACATTGGTGTGATTGTGCTGTCTACTTGGCTGCGTATTGTTGTTGTATTAATATATTTTTCTTTTGAAGTTTGTATCAATAATTTGCATGCCTACTCTGATAAGGTATAATACTGTTGAAACTTAATTTTGTGAACCATCAACAATAAATTTATTTGTCTATTTGTCTATTTGTCTGTTCTTCACAGTACATATCAGCAGATTACTTACTTCATTTGCACATCCCGTTTAGTGAGAAACTGTGATTAATGGCCCTTTTCGCCAAATTTCCTTTGCTTGTCGGTTGCTTAGCAGAGATCGCTTTTTAGAGATGAAGCCGTCCAAATTGTGCTTGCATTTATTGTTAATTATTTCTGTACAGTAAGTTTTGTGTGCAATAAAGAAAATATATTATTATTATTTTAATATTAATTACACCAAACTTATTTTGAATACCAAACGGTGACCATAACTTTGACGTTTCGTTTATGTGGTTTGAGATTCCTTCGTTTGTGTGCCTGTTGAGCAGTGCAAGGTCCGTCTCGTCTTGACGCCTACTTTGCTCAGGTGGCCATTAGGTTCGTGGGGCACTCATTTGTCAAGCTTTTATTTTTTTGAGGTTGAGGCTTAAGTCGAAATCAGCTGCTGACTCTGCCGTAGTTTGAGTATCATCAGCTTCCACAGTCGCATTTAATCCATCATTGTCGATCAAAGTTTACAGACGACCACCAGGTTAGTTTTTCAGATCAATAATAACGGGTGTGCGTTCGGTTGCAGTGTTCATTTTAATGTCGTTGATGTTGCTGCCATGACGATACTCATACTCCAAAATTACCAGAATTTTTAACGTGTCCACGATTCCACGAAGTCCAGAACTTAGATCAGAATCGGCCATTAAACAAATGACTAACTCTGAAAAAAAGAATTCCTTAGATTACAAAAAAAATATTTGAAATTAGAATTCTTAGCCAAAAAATATTTTGATTTTAAATGGTCAGTACGACAGAACGGCAATTTCATAAGTAAAGACCTATTATAAAAAGAGATAAAAGCTAAAGGTCACTTCATCACGAAATCTCAGAAACTACAAGTCCTTGGAGTTTCAAATTTTGCGTTTTTTTATTTATTTATTTATTTATATTAGGTATGCAAACAGATCACAGCCATTACACAACCAAGAATATATATAAACTTATCATAACTAGACCGTAATCCTTAAATAGCATACACATCATGATTTAACTTTACATCTACAACGAGGGTTAAACAAATTTGATTACTGACTATATTTTAATTATACAATGGGTGTTCTTAATATCATACATTATTTGTGTACAGTCGAGGACTGCTCGGTTATAAGAAATTCAGATACTGCTCTTTTGTACTGGGGAAATCTGTTATTGAATACATCCACGCATCCGCCACTACGGACGACATCATTGTACGTTCTGCACATTCTGACCATGGGATTGAAAAAGGAGGTGTTGTTCTTATACACTTGTATTGCAAAAATGTTCGGGTGACGCGATCTATGCCGAGTATTAAAGTTGAGGGAAGAGAGCAAATCCGGGGCATCAGTAGCTGAATGCACTATCTTGTGAAGACAAAGCAAGTCATATCTTTTACGACGAGTCTGCAAAGGTATCAGGTCAAACTTTAAAAGCCTCTCCCTGTAGTCTCTGAGCGAACGTCCATAATTGAATTTACGTGAAATAAATCTTAAGCACTTCCTCTGCACTCTCTCGATGCTGTCGATATGGACACCATAATATGGGGACCAAATCGGACAACAATACTCTAAAACACTTCTAACCAAGCTAAAATACAGGCACAAGATACTACGGGGCTTTCGAAAAGCCTTGGTTGTTCGCATTATAAAACCCAATAGTTTGTAACTCTTTTTCAGAATATGATCATAATGAGGCCTGAAGGTTAATTGATCATCAAATAAAACACCCAAATCCTTAACAATCTCCTTTCTGCCTAGTATCTTGTCCTGAATAAAATACTGCTGAGCTACTCGGTTCTTTTTCCTGGTGAAAGAAATGACACAGCTTTTGCTTGCGTTAATATTCATTTTGTTGTAAGAACACCAGTCAGAAATAATCTTCAGATCGTTTTGAAGCGCAGCGCTTTGTGTCATATCACTGATATCCGTGTAAATTTTCAAATCGTCGGCATAGAGGAGAGATGGACATGTCAGACGATCAACCAAATCGTTTATAAAAATTACAAATAGAAGAGGCCCAAGATGTGAGCCCTGTGGAACTCCGGAAGGTACAGATATGAGAGAGGAAGTGTAACCCTTTACAGTAACTAGTTGAGTTCTATTACTCAAGTAAGATATAATCCATCTCAACAGACAACCATGAACACCGTAATAGGAAAGCTTATGACAGAGCAGAGAGTGATCAACCTGATCGAATGCTTTGCTAAAATCAAGATAGACAGCATCAACTTGCCCTCCAGAAGCAAACACATGACATACATAGTTTTTAAACTCCAAAAGATTGCTCAAAGTTGACCTTTTTCTAACGAATCCGTGCTGTCTATCGGATATGTAGCTGCTCAGATGGTCGTAGAGGGGTCCATATACTAACTTTTTAAAAGTAAAAGTAAAAAAAGTAGTGGTGTAGTGTATGTAGGTGCTCACTAAGACGGGATTTTGCGAAATCCGACCCCTTATGGGGTTTTATACAAACAAACTATCAACCCCGAAATAAACGGGGTTGATAATTTATTTGTATGAAACTTCGTTACTACAGGTGCAGAGTAGTATCAAATTTAGGGGGCATAGGGGTTCTTTTTAGGACGCAGGTGCTAACTAAGATGGGATTTTGCGAAACAAGTATCGTAAGTCCGAAAAAATCCTGTATATCATAAACATTAAGTTCACGCGGGCAAAGCCGCGGGCGGAAAGCTTGTTGTTTATATTTTCAACTTCAAAAGTATATTTTTCCTAGGGTGCCCAGGGAATGTCCTGGGTTTTTGAGGTCTTTGTGCGGGGCCGGCAATGGCAACCCTGACGGGGGTCTACTTTGGCGTCACATTTTCTGTCGAGTTTTGGGAATATAGTAGAAATTTAGCTGCAGGGGGTCCACCGGAACCAGCTAAATTTTGAAAGTGGTCTATGTGAAAGTAAGTTTGGGAACCTCTGCGTTAAATGGAAGGTTTTCCAGCACATGTGTTAGATAGATAGATATTTTATTTCTCTTAAAAAATTTCATTACAAAATTACATGGCAAATTGCAGGCATTCATATTGAGATCGTCGAAAAATATAAAACAAATGGTCCGAAATAAAACTTAACAGTAAACAATAAAACAAGAAAAAAATATAAAATAAGAAAACACAGTCCAATAGGTAATTAAGTACCTGAAATGTCACGAAAAAGAATAAAAATAACAAAATACTTGATTACGATGTCAAAATAATTAAAATAAAACAATGTCAAAACCATTAGAATAAAACAATGTCAAAATAAGAATAAAATGAAATAAGAATTCTATATAAAATATAGGTATAGAAAAATAAATAAAATGTCACGGTAAAAAATAAGCAATAAAAAAAATGTTTTTTCAATAAACTCTTTATTAGAATAAAATGGGCTAACCAGGTTTATCAGTCGACGCCCAAATGCTTCGTCAGAAGGTTCATTTTAAGCTCGGTGGGGAGACGCTCATAATAATTAGGGCCTATGACACGTGGGTTCCTCTCAGAGAGTGCCATGCGACGAGGTACTGATCTTAGGCGGCCTGCTAGGTGTGAACGTTTATCGTCATTCATGCTTGGATAAGTCGCCAAGTTCTTCCTTACAAATATGTACTAGGACCTCAAATAAATAGACAGAGTAATGCGTCATCATAATACGATGCGTTTTGTATAGATCTCTGCAAGAGTGTCTAGGTTTCACTCCAGCAAGTGCACGGACAGCTCGTTTTTGCATTATAAGTACTCTGCCAGTGTCCGTGGAGTTTCCCCAAACGAGAGTGCCGTACGACATGATAGAGTGAAAATGTGCAAAATAGACTTTTCTAAGTGCATCAACAGTGACTAGTGGCTTCAATTTACGCATCGCAAAGACCGCACTACTCAGCCTATTGCATAGGTTGTCAACATGGCACTTCCAGTTGTTTCCTTCTTATTGAAAAGGCCCACCCTATTCGGCTTTCAAAATGAGGGTGACCAGTATGTCTACCATCACATGGTTTCCGTTACGTAAACGGCTTTCGTTGCGTTCAGGCGACCATATGGGCCCATGGGGTTGTGAAGTGCACGCGGGGGGCCTGCGGGTGTTACGTTTTACAATCCCGAGGAAGACGGTAACGAATGTCTTCGGACACAGTGTGTAGGCGAAACGGAACTATTTCTTTTTTTTTTATTATTACATCTGTGCTTGGCGCGAAAAAGAAAAAGTATTGCATTGTTCTACTTCGTAAGAGACTTGTAACCCTAAACTATTTTCATTTATTACACAAGATATCAAGAATACTACAGTTTCATTCAGTAATTAACAACCCCAGCATCTCCATAATTCAAGATTTTTACATGGTCTTCGGGACGGATTGCAACAACATCTGAAACAGCGAGTTTGATATGACGAATGGAGTCTTCTATACAAGGAAATAACTACGGAAAATGGGTTTGACGAAATAATATTTCAAGAAAATATAGCATTAATAATTCTATTTGGCATTAAAATTTAAATAAATACACCTCTGAGTGCGAATGTAACTTTTATCATAATATATTCGTTTGTTAATTTAGATCTTAACAAAAGACATTGCCGGCATTTTGTATCCAGGTTAAATCAGGTCAAGGTTGCCCATAGTTCGCCGCCTGGCGAAATTGTCAACAGTGTTAAGTATTTAGTATAAAGTAAATGTTTTGATGTCGAGTATTTATAATGTCTTCGTATATGTAAGTAATTAATAACTTAGTAACTTGTAAGTGTTTTGGTTAAACAAAGTGTTTTGCGAGTTAAATTTTTAACTTTCAAGTTATTACGATGGCAGAGGAAAATGTTTACAGGGACTTAGTCAAAAAACGCGGTTATTTAAAAGCCCGTTTAACAAAATTTGCAGGATATGTGCTGGAAATCACCGAAAAATCATTGTGCGCAGCCAGTATGACTGAGCTTGAACTCCGCATCGATAAACTGCAAAGTTTGTACGACACATACGACGAGTTGCAAACACAGTTGGAGTGTATGTCAGAGGATGAACAGCGGCAAATCGACGAAAGGTGTGAGTTTGAGGATTCTTTTTATAGCACGGTCGCGGCAGCTAAAGAATTGGTTTCAAAGCATACAAAATTCAAAGACAAAGACAACAGTAAGGTAAATGGACGGCCCTCGCAGGTAAAATGTAAGTTGCCCACTATCACTTTACCTACATTTGATGGGGCTTATGAGGAATGGCTCGAGTTTCATGACACTTTCGATAGCCTTATCCATAAAGACAATTCCATAGACGATATTAGTAAATTTCATTACTTACGGGCATCCCTTAAAGGCAGTGCGGCATTGATTATACAGTCTTTAGCATTGTCCGCGAGTAACTATCAAATTGCATGGCGTTTAATATGTGATAGGTATAATAACAAACGTTTACTGGTAAATAACCATGTCACTGCATTATTCAATATGGACCCTTTACTAAAAGAATCAGCGACCGGTATTCGTCATATAATTGATACCGTGTCTAAGAACATTCGAGCACTAGCAACGCTAAATGAACCAACCCAGTACTGGGATACTCTACTGATATATATAACTTGCCAAAGACTTGACACTGTGACCCGACGCGAGTGGGAGCATTATGTACCTTCCTGCCATGTAGTTACTTTCGATGCCCTCATCATGTTCCTTAGAAACCGTGCAGACCTATTGGAGACGATAGCAATGGGTGAGTCGGAGAAGCGCATATCGCGCCCAGTGGGGCCCAGCGGCGGTACCACCGCAGCATTGTCGCGTTCCGCTGCACAACGGGTAAAGGAGAGATGCTTGGTAGGGGTGGATAGCCATGAAAATAATGTTATGAGTAACCAAACGCAATATTTGCCTAATTGTGTTTTATGTAAGCGCATTCATTGGCTATACGAGTGTCCCGATTTTCTTAGTTTGTCAATTGAGGATCGTATAGATCGGGTTCAAAGGATGAAATTGTGTTCTAACTGCCTTAAACCCGGTCACAACATAAAGTACTGCAAGCGAGGTACCTGTAGGTTATGCGCAGAGCATCATAATACTCTTTTGCACTTGGATAAAGAACCTGCAAGTACTCAAGTAGCGGTACCAGTACTGAATGTTATCAAAAGTGACATCAAGCAGCCAATGGCTAGTTCAAGTCACAGCAGTAATAGCGGTGTCATGCAGTCATCATGTACTGCAGTCCAAGGTCAAGTGCTACTTTCTACTGCTATAGTTAAAATATATGGTCAAGATAACAGCGTTCATGTAGCACGTGCTTTACTTGATAATGGGAGTACTTCGAGCTTCATGACGGAAAACCTACGGAATCAACTCAATCTTCCTACAAAAGCCTTAACCGCCACTGTGTCAGGAATAACGAATGTTAATTGTAAATTGAATAAAGTTTGTCGTGCGAAACTAACATCATTATATAACAACGACTTCAGTGTTCAAGCCTCGTTTTTTGTACTTCCAGAAATTACTAGTAATTTACCTTTACGTGAAGTAGACTTAAAAATGCTGGACCTACCACAACATTTAGTATTGGCGGATCCTAAATTTCACTTACCGGGACCTATTGACCTTCTTCTCGGTGCTGATATCTATTGGGATTTACTGGGTGATGGTAGACTGGCGTTGGGGCGAAACAAACCCACGGTTTACGAAACTAAGATAGGCTGGGTAGTGTCTGGCTCGTATACAAGCAATACTAACTCCAAAAGCGTCCATTGCAATTTCGTACAATTAAACAATTTAGATGATGAATTAACGCGTTTTTGGAAGTTAGACGAAGCAACAATAAAACCAGCATCAGCTTACTACTCTGGTGAAGAGAAAGCGTGCGAAGAACATTTCGTTAAGAATACCACTAGATTGCCTGACGGTAGGTTCATGGTGCGCTATCCACTAAAGCAGCCGACTACCGCATTAGGAAATTCTTACGAGCGAGCCAAACAATGTTTTCTATCTTTAGAGCGTAGACTTGAACAGCAGCCACTTTTGAAATTTAGTTACGAACAGTTTATGAAAGAGTACCTTACATTGGGAGATATGTCTAAGGTAACTATTAATGAGACCTTAGGTAATTTTTTACCACATCACGGTGTACTTCGACCAACAAGCCTGACGACTAAGTTACGCGTTGTATTCAATGCAAGTTCAAAAACTACAACTGGAGTATCACTAAACGATATTCAGCAAGTAGGACCACCCATACAAGATGACCTAATAGCTCTTTTATTACGATTTAGACAATATCAGTTCGTATATAGCGCCGACGTTGAGAAGATGTACAGAAGGATAGTCGTACATCCTGATGACCGAAATCTTCAACAATTAATTTGGCGATCAGACCCAACAGAGCCTCTGTGTACCTACCAATTAAATACGGTAACGTATGGTACCGCTAGTGCGCCATTCCTTGCAGTACGGTGTCTCAAACAACTGTCTATTGAAAGTTCAGATCCGCGTCTAGCTGAAATAATAGCAAAAGATTTCTTCATGGATGACTTTTTGTCTGGATCAGATTCTCAAAATGAAGCTATTAGTACAATTACGCAGGTATCTGAAACTTTAAAAAGTGCAGGAATGAACTTGCGAAAGTGGCGCTCAAATGAACCAAGTATTGTCAGTGAAGTAAATGAAGAGGCTCGAGATCTTAATTTAGGCAATTTAGATGACTCTAAAATGCTAGGGCTTGGTTGGAAAAGTGGATCGGATGAGTTGTATTTTACAATCGATGTAGAAGGCGGAAAAGAGCCAAACATAACGAAACGACTCATTCTGTCTACGGTCGCTAAAATATTTGACCCCCTAGGACTTCTATCGCCAGTAGTTATACAATGTAAAGCTTTGCTTCAACAATTGTGGTTATCTAAAGTAACTTGGGATGATAAAGTTCCCCAAGTGATTGCACAAAAATGGCAAAAAATAATAGCTTTGTTACCAGAACTCAACAACTTACGCATACCTCGTTGCATTGTAGATAAGAATATAGCAAGAGTTGAGTTTCACATTTTCACCGACGTGTCTCAGACAGCGTACGGAGCATGCCTGTATGTACGCACAGTTACCAAAGAAGGAGTTACTACTCGACTACTAATGGCAAAAAGTCGAGTAGCCCCCATCAAACCTGTAACAATCCCTAGGTTAGAACTATGCGGAGCTTTGATCGGAGCTCAACTGTACAAAAAAGCCCAAACTTCACTTCGTATGACAGCGGAGAGTTGCACGTTTTGGACCGATTCTACAATTATACTGGGTTGGCTCAGAATGTTACCTAGTCAACTTAAGGTATTTGTGCGTAATCGTGTTGCTGATATCCTTGAACTTACTGGAAGTTCGTCTTGGAGACACGTACCTACCACAGAAAACCCCGCGGATCTCTTATCGCGTGGTGTAAATGCAGATGAAATTGCTAATATGAATCTGTGGTGGACTGGACCGCATTTCCTACAATCCAAAGAGGAAAAGTGGCCTAAAAACTATTATACCACTGACAATGTCGAAGAAATTAACGCTGAAGTGGTTACAAATATTGCTGTAGACGAAACTGTAACTCTCATTGGAAAGCTTAACTTAAATAAATTTTCTAGTTTCCCTAAATTGAATCGTGTCACGGCTTACATACTACGTTTTATCAACAATGCTCGGGCTGACAGAGACAGTAATTTGGGGCCTCTTACTTCCTACGAATTAAAAAGAGCAACAAATACTCTTATTAAATTGGCACAAATGGAAAGTTTTCAATCTTACGATTTGCTTAAAGGTAATGATCTTATTAAATATAAAGACCCACTTACAAAACTTAATCCCTTTGTAGACCCAGAAGGGTTAATTCGTGTTGGTGGCAGATTAAATAACTCTCCTTACAATTATGACATTAAACATCCTATTATTTTGCCCAAAGGGCATTATCTGACCAAATTATATTTTAACTATGTACACAACCGTCTACTACACGCTTTGCCTCAAGCTATGCTTCTATATATAAGATCTACGTATTGGCCTATAGGTGGTCGTTCACAGGCTCGAACTACTTTTAATAAATGTGTTTTGTGTACACGCATGCGAGGTGCAACTGTAGCACCGCTCATGGGTAACTTACCTTTGCCGCGAGTGACTCCAGGCTTTCCCTTTGCAACTGTTGGAGTCGATTACGCTGGTCCTATTGACGCGGCCTCACGAACGGGACGCGGAAGTCACATAATAAAAACATACATAGTTATATTTGTATGCTTTAAAACTAAATGTCTACATCTTGAGCTTTGCAGCGACTTGTCTGCCAAAGGTTATATGGCCGTTTTGCGTCGTTTTATTAGCCGCCGCGGTTTGCCATCTGATATATACTCCGACAACGGTACTCAATTTGTAGGAGCATACAATGATTTGAAGCGATTTCTAGCAACTCATGCAACGGAGTTGTCTGAATTGGCTGCCAACGAGGGTACTCAATTTCACTTTGTTCCGCCATATTCACCTCCTTTTGGCGGACTATGGGAGGCTGGGGTTAAGTCAGTGAAACATCATTTGGTGAGAGTTTTAGGCAATTGTCATTTAACATATGAAGAGATAAGTACTTGTTTGTGCCAAATAGAAGCTATATTAAACTCCCGACCACTGACTCCTATGTCCAACGATCCCACGGAACTACTACCCCTCACCCCTGGTCACTTTATAATCGGACGCCCACTCACAGCTCTTCCCACAAAGTGTCTGACAGATGCAAACTCATCAAGACTTACTAGATACTACCGAATCGAGCAACTTATGCAACACTTTTGGATCCGATGGAACAAAGAATACGTTTCGGAACTCCAAGTCCGAAGTAAATGGAGACAAGCTAAGGGGCAATTAGCAATCAACACTATGGTGGTCATCAAAGAAGATAACTTGCCGCCTTTAAAATGGAAGCTTGGAAGAATCGTCGCAGTTATCCCTGGTGCTGACGGCATTAATCGCGTCGCCGATATTCGAACTACGTCTGGTGTCATCCGCCGTTCGTTCAGCAAGATTTGCCTTCTTCCGATAGATATGTAGCTCATGTGACATCACATCGGTTGAAAGACCAGCCTTTCAACGCGGGCCGGCATGTAGGCGAAACGGAACTATTTCTTTTTTTTTTATTATTACATCTGTGCTTGGCGCGAAAAAGAAAAAGTATTGCATTGTTCTACTTCGTAAGAGACTTGTAACCCTAAACTATTTTCATTTATTACACAAGATATCAAGAATACTACAGTTTCATTCAGTAATTAACAACCCCAGCATCTCCATAATTCAAGATTTTTACACAGTGGTCGTGTTATCGTGCACTGGAGTTGAGCTTGCTCCTCCCGAGGCTAGCGGCCTTGCGCGCCGAAGGGTCCTGTGAGGAGTGTCTCCCTAGCTGGGGATCCCGGGTCCCTTCCATTCTGCGCCGAAAATGACCACCATCAGGTTTTAGTGGGAAGGGGTCATCAGGAGTTATGAGTCCCACATGCATATCCCAGGTGTCCTGAACCCAGGGCCTTAGGAATGCCTTAATGCATTTCCTGACGCAAAAAAAGGTCATCGAGCACCATACTATACCCAAGCTGTACAAAATTAAAATAGGGTGGATTAGACAGATGAATGTCTTTAGTTTACGATAGTATGGTTCGCATTTATGGGTGTAATTTTTTTTATTACGAAGCATATTGTCTAATTGTCTAATATTTTTCAACAATAAACTTCTGCAATGTCTAATAACATCTAAAAAGGCCGCCGGTGCATCTATCTATTCTTGATGTCTGGTCTGGCCCGAGATTAGAGTTGCCAAAAATCGGTCTTGGTCTTGTTCTTGCATTTTCGCACGACCAAGACCAAGAACAAGACCGCCTAATTTCAGCAAGACTAAGACTGACCGTGCAAGATTTGAGCAAGAACAAAACTAATCCTGCGAGACTCTTGCGTCTTGCAGTTAGGACTAAGTGTCGTTTCAGGGAGTATTGGAGTTCGGGTATACGCTTAGGGCCTCCAAAAAATATAAAAAATAATTGGAAAATTGGACTGATTAAGATGAACATGAAGACGTAATAGCCTTTGAGAAACTGTATGCATGTCCCTCAACGTCATTTGGATCTGGATCTTGTCTTCAAGGCTTAGATGTTGATGAGGTGGAGGAGTACCTAAGTAAACCCAGAGCAGCCACCTCGGAAGACATTTTAGAGTGGTGTAGGACACATGAGACAGAATATCCGACTTTATCGAAGATTGCCCGTGATTTTCATTCAATACCTGCACTTCAGTATCTGCTGAGCGATTATTTTCTAAAGCGTCATTTCTAATTAGAGAACATATAAATAGGCTGAGTGATGGGTCAGCCAGATGGTTACTTTGTATTAATTCGTGGTCAAAAGAAATAATATAAAGTAATAGTAATGTCAAAGCTATTGTGTACTGTTCTGTAATTTGATTTGTGTTGTATTTTTATTTAAATGCATGTTTAATTCAATAAATACTGATCTGTAATTTAATTTGTATAGTATTTTATTTTTTATATAAATAAATGGTATATTGTATAAATTGTGTAACTCTTTTATTCCATTGCATATAAGGTGAGGCCTTGGCTCTCTATCTATCTCTTTCTAGACATTCAAGGGGGTCCAAACATACACGTCAATATTTTCTTTTAGCTTCTGTATACTGTATAATGTTCCTAAAATTGTTGAAGTTAAGTTAAAAGTCAAGTTCATGTCATTAATTGGTTTTATTATCTGTTTTAACCATCTTTAAACACATTTAAGCTAATTAAATGTAAACGTTTATTATGGAACAGACTGACTCCCGTTGGTCACGGTAGATAGCTCAGTTGGTTAGAGCATCGGCATGATGGCTTAGGTCGTGGGTTCAAACCCCACCCGGTTGCAGATAATTTTTCGATAATTTTTCATTAAATGTTTAGACATTTATTAATTTGGTTGGTCTTTACTATGGTTATGTTAATTCAATCTCAAATGTACCTACTCTGTTACGTTGTTATAAGATGTAAATGAACATTTAATAAATAGTAATAGGCATAAAGGTAATTGCGACACTAGCGGGACTCTTGCTGCAAGACCAAGACTGGGAGCGCAATACCAATACCAAGACCAAGACCAGGTGTATTGGCGCAAGACCAAGACCAAGACTGGCTAAGTCTCGTCTTGTTCTTGCATTTGGGCAACACTACCCGAGATAGGCATTTTGCAAAAATATCGATTTCCTATTAATCTGTTAATTATCACTACCGCGGTTTACGACGGGAAACTTTACATAATTTAAATTTATTTTGTTTTTTTTAAGCAATTTTTCACAAAGTGGGTCAGAGACCGCCCGATGACTTTTGTAGATATGCCATTTTTTGTTACATTTTTCTTCACTAGGGGCGCTGTACCGAAATCTGAAATAAATCTGTCAACGCGGTTTACGACGCGACGCGGATTTTGACGGTTGTCATTGGTGTGAACTTATTGTAGACATACAGCTCAGTAGTTACTCAAGTTTTATACTTGTATACCTACCTCATATCTGGCCCTTGCCGGCGATTTTCACGCGAGCGAGGCCAACTTGAAATGCATCAAAAAATAACATTAGGATTCAAGGCCTGCACATACGAGGGATTATCCGCAGCGTACTTTTTTCTCCGTCAAAATAGATACCTTACAAGTTTGTAAGGTATCTATTTTCTATACAGGTTGCTCTATTCTATACAGTTGTATAGAATAGAGCAACGCACACGAACGACTAAAAGTACGCCGTACCAAAAAAATCCGCCAAAACACTGCCGACGCCCGCGGAGCGTACGTAGCGTAGCATAGTGGATTAAAGGCGCGGACATCCGCGAAAAAAATAGAACGAACGAACTATGAGCAGTCGACGCACACGGCGGATTTTACTCCTATTCGAAATAAAGGGATGGACACAGTATTCTCTTTTAAAACGTCTTCTTTTCTGCTTAAACTTCATGTAAATTACAGCACAACGTAATCTCAGAATATTTAAAAAACTCTCGGACAACAAGTAATCGCACACCGCGTAGAGACCGCGGTAAATCCGCGGGGGATTTTGTATTCGCGAAGCGTACTTATGAATTCACGGAGCGTACTTTTGAATTCGCGGAGTGTACTTTTTTCTTCGCGTACATTGTCTGCGCAGGCCTTTAGGAAAACAATCAAATCAATAAGTCTTCATGCAAGTAGCATAACTACAAAATCGTTTATTATAAATAATGTTTTAAGTTTATCTTCAATAATATAGGTAGGTACAGTAAAAATCATGTAACAAGCAAGCTAAATTATTTTTGAAGATGTCCCTCAAAAATGTTGAATGTAAGAAAAAAAATTTTAAAACTAAACACTTTTTTACATATAACATACACTTTCTTAACTATGGGTACCTATTTTGTAAGTGGGTTATTTTACCTGTATATTCACTTTAGGTACCTATACTGTTTCAAATCAAACACTAACCCCAATGTGTTTAGTTTGATTTTTTAGTAGTATCTAGTATATTTAGAAGTATCCACCTCTTAAGTATTATTTTCTTTACCTTTCTATTCATAGAAATGCAATCAATCATAGACTACTAATGACAACTAGGTACTGACATAGATAAAATAAACAATACTTTGGTAAGTACTGATAATACCAGAAAATGTATCCTTAATTAATGCAATACATACTTTACTTTAGCCACATATTTTGTTAGTTACAAACAAATAATTATACTCTTGTACAGTAAAATCTGTTATTTGCAGAATTAATTAATTAAAAAATACCTAAATACTTACAACCAACAATTTCAAGTACCTTTTTATGAGCTTTCTATGAGTAAGACTTTAGAATTGGTATTAATTCTATGTTTGAAAAATCTGTATTGTAAGCTTACAAAATTGATTGTAAAAAGATTAATTTGGCTGCTCATATTTAGGTGACAGTCGACACACTAACGCAAGTTTTTGTAATTTATGAAGCTATTATATACTGTATTACTTACATTATATAGGTACTACAGAAGATTGCCTTGTAGATAAAAATGCCTGGGTGTAAGCTCTCTGCTCGATGCGGGATTAGATAACTCTATTGTAACAGATATTTTATTGTAATACCTAGTTAATATTAGTATTTACTGGATAACAATTTTTCTTTTTTAATTGTTTTAATGATCTTATGTTTCTATTCATTTATGTTTGTTTTTTTCTATTGTTTTATAATCTTTAGATGACACTCTTTAGGTTTATTTGTATCAACATGACACATTGTTCTTCAAAACGCCTGTTGTAAACCCAAAATAGGTTTAAAAGACTAACTGCTGAGTTTCTCGCCAGGTTTTCTCAGCAAGAAACAACTCCGATGCGGTGGTAGAGTTGCATTATGTCTGTATACTGTGTATTTATATATCTATATTATTATAGTATTTATGTCTATTATTTAGTATATTTTGCTTTAAATTTGACGATTTAAAAGTACTTACTGTGAAAGTCTATTTGAATAAAGTTATTTAAGTTTGAGTTTTGAGTTAAAACACTCGAGACGTGTAATCAAATAAAACCTAACTGTCGCCATTTGGTAAACTGAACACTCAGAAGCCCACACTTCGCCGAGCGTGTGAAAAGCCCTTATTTTCAGGATTTCAGAAACCGTTTAGAATTTTTTTTCATGGTTCCTCTTTTTTTTATACTACGTTGGTGCCAATCAAGCATGCAGACTGCCTGATGGTAAGCGGTTACCGCAGCCTAAGCGCCTGCAACACCAGGGGTATCACTCGCATGTTGTCGACCCTGTAAAAACCTTTCCAAATACAATTCTACAGCAAACAAATAAATAAATGAAAACTGAGAAAAGTTTTGTTTGAAGATTCATTTGTAAAGAAAAGCAAAGGCAAGGTTGAGTCTTTCAAAATACATTTATAATCTAATCTAATAAATATTATGTGTTACTTGAAAAGTACCCAGTTCAGTAAGATGTTAAGTAGTCCCTACTTATTTAAAATCACACAAGGTACTGAGAATTTATGGAAAACCCATGACATTATACTATCACAGAACTCTTATACAAATACAGAGATTGTGTTCACCTGCTCAATATACACTTATAAAATGCTAAGTCACTCCAGTTCATAAAGTACTAGGTCAAAATAATATGTCACTTATGGTCATAATAGCCAACTCACAGGCTGACCTAGTGTTCAGACTCTTTGATTATATCCTACAACAGGACATAGGGTTGTTATCTTCTATTGTTGCCCCGCTGGTGGCCTCGGCCACGCACATATGTCTTATGGGCATGCTTGCCACCATGCTGGTTGTCTGAGGACTGTGTGAAGCGGTCACGGTCATGTTTAGGAGGCTGGTGTTGTGTGGCTGGCTGTGTAGCGTTTTGCTGGTGGCGTGCGGGCGTATGTGCGCCATTGGTGCGGTCAGTAGCGGTTGTAGCTGCGCCAGACACCGGCGGCGGAGGAGTAGGTTGCGGCTCACTCATGTTTACCTGTTCGTTAAACAGCATACAAAACTCGCCGACTTTCTGTATGTCTCCTGATTTTCCGGAATAGAGAGTGAGCGCAGCGCGCCAGAGCGACGCGTAGCCACGAGTCAGCCGCACAATGTCGCCTGGCTGCAGCAGCGCGCCGGGCTCGTCCCACACGGACAAGTTCACTGACGCTGATGCATCCGCTACGCGCAGGGTTCGCACCTCGCGTTGCTCCTTCGTCAGCGTCGGTGGACCAACTTCCAGGACAATAAACACAGCGTTTATGTTCTTCAAGCCCGGTTTCAGATCCTTGATTTGTACGTACTCTAAGTTTGCCATGTTGACTACGTTCATATCAGTGTGAAGTGAAATGTGATTGCTTTTGTTCGCACTTCATAGAAAGAAAAGGTAGCTTGCTTATTCTCGTGCGCCTCTCAGCTTTATGTCAAATTCCTGATTCCTGCCAAAAGTTGACATTAACTTGACAATCAGCTGTTACTTTTAAAATGCATTCTTTTATTTGCAACTTACAACATTAGAAAGGCAGCGTTTTTAAGATTAATAATTTATTTCCCGTTACGTCATGACCAGCGGTGTGGTGTGGTTTTGTTTAACAACACTACACTACACAGCCTACACAGCAGCCTATCAGCCAATAGCACAGCCGGAACGGATTATGGACATTCCGTTATCAGGACGGCCGTCTGTTGTCCAACTGTCACTTTGACACATCAGCGATTGTTTTTGTGCGGAGGGCATTCGAACGTTATCTGTTGTGCGGAGCGCTTGTGCTCTATTATTTTGTAAAAGTATCCTAATTATACGAATAACGCATAAATCTTGTTGTTGTGGTCATCCCTTACCTCACACAAGAGTCTAATAGGAACTTTAATGTACTCTTTACGGACGTTGGCTTTCTGGTGTCATTCAGTTGACCCCAGATAGCCAACGTATTTAATTAAAAATATCCTAGATCCTTTGCCTTTTTAATGTTTAATATTTAAATAAGGTATAAAATACAAATACCTCGAAAAGGTTTTCGATTTAGGACAAGTTTCATTTTATTTCCCATACCCAATTTCATTGGCCAAGCATTGCAGGAATGTCAAACAATAAATTTTTAAACCTTACTACAAAGCGTTAAGGTTCAAAAAAATGTTTGGTGACAGTAATCTAATGTATTGACATTACCATGACCGGCGAAATAGATTCAAGAGTCAGTCCGTTTCCGATACTATGTAACAGCTCGGTCAAATCACTATTTTTCACTCCACAGTGTGAAATCCCACTCGTTTTGGAACACAGCCTTTTACTGTTGTCAGCCGTTTTGGAACATTCCCTTCCTAACCTCAAAAAATATTTGTCAAAAATTGTTTTTATCATGTTTTCTTTTTTCATTCGGCGGCATTTTACTGTGTAAAACTTCCATTGCGCGTTTGTGAAAGAAAGAAATATCAAACAACTTTTAAACAAGAAGAAAACGGCTAATAGCTCTATGTGATTGTATTTATATCGGCAAGTTTGTGCAATCCGAAGTTTACCATTCAGCTTTTTTGAAAAAGAGGGTGCAGTGAAGCAAGATGTTTAACCAGCTAGGTAGTGCTACAAACAATCCTAATAAAGACTTGGAAGTATCCTCCCCACCAGATGACACGATTTCGGCGCTAGAGTTCTCGCCACCGTCGGTTCCGCAGACATTCTTGATTGCCGGCAGCTGGGACTGCAAGGTACATTTAGCAATGTTTTAACACTATAATTTCACTAACCATAAGTTAAGTTAAGTTATAAAATTGTGTCAAACTGCCCTACATACATGTAACAAATTAAACTGATAAAAAGTTATGAGGATGTAGCTCAGCATCGTCCGGTAAATGAGTCTTCATAGTCACCTCATGCTGTCTCCAGGTTTGAGTCATGAAATAGAGGTATGTTTGTTGTTTTTTTTTCAGAGACTGTCTTTCAGTCTGCTGTTAGTCCATACTTATACATATTAATTTACATATATTATGCCCACCTTAAGCTACTGACATAAGACCCATTTTGCAAAGTACCACCATCGGCCTCGGCATTGCTTACCACCAGGCGAGACCCAGGCCAAATGCAAACCCATTTTAACCCGTCTCATATTTCTATTGTTCTGGTTTTTGCATTGTGTGCCATTGTTTGCCATTTTTTTCTTAGGGTTTTCTTAGGAACACCCGTGTGTTTCGCTGACACTCAAGGAGTTAAATTAAATAAAAAATTTCTTAAGGTAGGCTCGAGATCAGAACTCAATTAATGGGCTGTTTGGAGCCTTTTCAAAAAAAAAACTTACACAAGTGAAACCAAACTAAACTTATAAAATGTTGATTTTTTCAGACAAGATGTTGGGAAGTAGAAACATCAGGAAAGACAGTCCCCAAAGCTGTACAGGGCATGGATGGACCCATATTGGATGTTGCCTGGCATGATGTAAGTTTTACAAATAATAATACTTACTAGGCATGATACTCAGCCAAATTAAAATCTGTAGTTCCGCGGAGATCTGAGTGATTTTTTAAATATGAATTACAATTGCCAAATAATCACTCCAAACGAGGTATTTTGTTAAAGTATTTTACAGATAATGTTTGAGAAATGCTAGAATATGGGGTTTGATGCCACAAATGCAGATTATATCCACATTATTAAAGCCCCATTATCTTTACTATCATACAGTAACTATATTGCAAGAGCATAAGAAACAAAAACATAGGATTCCTACCATGCATTTATTTCACAGGATGGCACTAAGGTGTTCATGTCTTCCACAGACAAGACTGTGAAGTGTTGGGACCTTGCCTCCAATCAGACTATGCAGGTATGTGTCAAAACGTTTCTGAAGAAAATACAAAATAGTAATGATAAGATATCTACTAAGTAATATTTTTTGATATTAATAATTAAATCAGCGAGTTGCGACCCTGTGCTGTGACAGTTATAGGTTTCATTCAGCAGCACACAGCAAAATATAAATGTTGTGCTATGGGATATGTTTTGATTGCAAGCTACCTAAACATGACCTTGCTTGATAGCAAGGACAAATAAAAAAGTACTAATGTGAAGAACTTGCAAGAGTAACCGACAGACTTTTCACTTGTCCATGCTCCTTGAGTGAACCTTCTGTACGGAGTACTATTGCCTACTCTGTGCCAGAGGTAAATCTTATATCTATTCTAATGTTAAATTATGCTAATCTGTACACTTTTAATTACAGGTAGCAGCCCATGATGGGCCAGTGAAGACATGCCACTGGGTTAAAACTCCCAACTACACCTGCCTCATGACAGCTTCTTGGGACAAAACACTCAAGGTATACATTGTTTTTTTATATTGCCCGCCAAGATGACCTCACTCCACCTGATGGAAAGCTGTCGTGAGGTCCAGATATGAGGTTGACAAGCCCAGTCATTCAAACGAATCACTGGGCTGGCCATCCTCACCTTGAAGGCCTGCAGAAATGCCAGTACGACATAATACAATCCATACAAATATTATAGAGAGGAAAGATTTGATTGTTTGTTTGTTTGTATTGAATAGGCTCCATAGGACTGGACGATTTTAAAAATTATTTTACTAATATGAAGCTACATTATTAGGGAGTGACATAGGTTATATTTATAGTATTTTATAGAAAAATAATAGTATTATGTAACTCAAGTCGCAGAAACGCAGGCGAGATGTGCTGCTTTACCGACGCTGCGATACGTGCAATACTTTTAACAGAACGAAGTCTGTCGAGGCAGCTAGTAATAAATAAATATCCATATAGTGCATCTTACAACAAGACCATATGAGACCAAAGTGAGGGGCTCTGCTCAGTTCGGTCTCTGGGTGTCGGAGACTGATAAACATACTCTAGCATTCGTTAAAACATATGTACATAACACCTAGACACAGTACAAACCCAAATGTTGGTCTCATTATTGTTTCTACTTGGTGGGGATCAAACTCACAACCTTTGACGCTATATGTAGGAGGCCAGTTTATACTTTTTGACTTAAGAGTTTTATATTGGAGCTGACAAAGCCTGTGCTTTGGTGCCATCGAGCTCGATTCCATTAACTGGGCAAATATCACCCTGCACTTTTGCATTCATATAGCACCATTAGGAATCTTAATTATATTTTAATTTATTTTAGTTCTGGGACACAAGAAGCTCTATGCCGATGATGACCATGAACCTGTCGGAGCGTTGCTACTGTGCAGATGTTGTAAGTATCGTTTTTTGTACAAAGTTGGTGGAAAACAATCAACGCCAAAAGTAAAAGTTGCTTACTTTTAAAAAGTCAAATCATTACAAAAAAAAATATATACTTAATAAATAAATGATAAACAAAATAAAATAAAATTAAAATTATTTATTTCAGATATCCATCCATAGTACAATTAGTATGTTAGTAACAATTCTTATTTATTATAAGTTAGTTAGTTAGTAAAAAGGAGTAAAAGTAAAAAAATAAGTTTTTACAGAGAAGCACTAAAAATATATATAAACAATAATAGACGTTAATAAAATAATACAATAATAGTACATATCCTAAATAAACATAATGCGAATCTACCACCGGTTCGGAAGTTGCTTCTTATGGAGAAGACTCCGGCAAGAGACTTGATAGTTACTCATTTGAACTTTGTTTTTTTTTACAACAATTAAATTCAGAGTACAGTCAACAGAACAATAAAAATACATTATTTGAGCAGAGGAGCAGATTATTCCTACTATGACCACAAACTCTTGTCATTCAAGTAATCCTCCACATTAAAATACCCTTGTTTCAACAACTTTGTTTTAATTGTAGACTTGAACTTGTGAAGAGTTAGATCAACAAGACTTTGAGGTATTTTGTTAAAGTATTTTACAGATTGACCCACAAAGGATTTTCCTACCTTAAGGAGCCTAAGACTTGGAGTAATAAGTTTGTTTTTATTTTTAGTATTGTGTTTATGAGTATCACTGTTCTTTTTGAACATAGTCAAGTTTTTGCACATACATTATGTTATCGAAAATATACTGAGCGTGCACAGTTAAAATATCAATCTTCCTAAATACTTCTCTAAGCGAGTCGCGTGGCCTAAGGTTGTACATCGAACGAATGCCTCTTTTTTGGAGTACAAAAATGGTGTTAAGGTCTGCAGCTGAGTCCCACAACAGTACACCATACGGCATAACGCTATGAATGTAACTAAAATACACTAGTCTTGCTGTTACAATATCAGTCAGGAATCTAATTTTTCTGATAGCACAAGCGGCCGAACTAAGTCTCCCAGCCAGAGCCGTTATATGTGGACCCCACTGTAACTTAGAATCTAGAGTAATTCCTAAAAATACCGTAGAGTTCGTAATTTCTAATGTCTCATCATTCATGTTGATAATGGTATCAACCTGTTTCACATTAGGCATAGTGAATTTAATACACTTCGTTTTCTTTGCATTATGTAATAAATTGTTACTTGTGAACCAACATAGCAATTTTGAAAGACTATTATTTACATCGTCAAATGCTTGCTTGCCTCTGTTGATTTTAAAAATTAATGAGGTATCATCAGCAAATAATACTATTTCACAAATGTCTTTGGTAAAGTAAGGAAGGTCATTTATATGAATGAGAAGAACCAGTGGCCCCAATATCGATGCCTGGGGCACTCCCATTCTAATGGTGGCACCGGAAGAAGTGGTTCCGTTGATACTCACTTTTTGTGTTCTGTCTGTGAGATAATATTGTATAAGTTTAGACGAAATATCTAAAACACCGTAACGTCTCTGCTTAATCAGTAGGATTTCATAATCCACGCAATCAGAAAGATCACAAAATATTCCTATTCCATCCTGCTTGCTTTCCCAAGCATCAAATATGTGTTCGATAAGTGCTACACCTGCATCAGTAGTGCTTCTATGTTTAGTAAAACCAAATTTTTTCTCATGTAATTTATCTAAAGTAAAGTGCGAAAAGATTTTACTAAGAGCTGGTAGTATAGAAATTGGTCTATAATTAGATGGGTCACTTTTGCTACCAGATTTAAAAAGCGAGGTGACTTTACTAAATTTCATTAAGTTGGGAAACCGACCTTCGTCAATGCAGTTATTAAAAAGTACTGCTAAGTGGGGTGAGATGATATTTACGAGGGTCATTCAATAAATACTTAGCCTACAAAAAGTAAACGAAAATTTTGGAATAGTGGCAATTTATTTTTCAACATAGTCTCCTTTTAGTTCAATACACTTAGCCCAGCGATGCTCCAACTTTTTTAACCCGTCCGAAAAATAGTTTTTGTCAAACTCTGCAAAATAGGCCTCCGTGGCGGCGATGACCTCCTCATTTGATCCATATCTATTCCCGGCGAGTGATTTTTTCAGATTAGGAAACAAAAAGAAGTCTCAAGATAGGGCAGCAATTCGTAGCGTAATTCGACCAATTTGGCCATGGCAACGGCAGACGTGTGAACCGGTGCGTTGTCGTGGTGAAACAGCACTTTTTTCTTCGCCAGATGGGGTAGTTTTTTCTTTAATTCGGCGTCGAATCGGCCCAATAAATCGGCATAGTAAAGCCCTGTAATTGTTTTACCCTTCTCGAGGTAATCGATGTAGATCACACCTTGAATCCCAGAAAACAGTGGCCATAACTTTTCCGGCCGATTTTACAGTTTTCGCCTTCTTTGGAGCACGTTCCCCGGTCTGGATCCATTGTTTTGATTGCTCCTTGGTCTCTGGTGTGTACCAGTGGATCCAGGTTTCATCGACGGTCACAAAACGACGCAAAAACTCCGCTGGATTCCGCTTAAACAGCGCCAAACACGTCTCCGATGTGGTCTCACGGTTGCGCTTGTTTTCCGGTGTGAGTAAACGCGGCACCCATCGCGCCGACAGCTTTCTCATGCCGAGTTCCTCGTGAAGAATATGATGCACTGTTCCTTCTGAAATGGCTACAGTCTCAGCTAGCTCCCGAACCTTCAATCGGCGATCTGCCAATACGAGATCATAGATTTTTTTAATGTTTTCCTCCGTAGCAGCTGTTTTCGGTGCACCTGGACGTGGTTCATCAAAAACCGATGGCCATCGATGGAGAAGAGTCACCGTACACAGCATCCAAGCATTTCGATGCGCGTTTTCCCTTCCAAAAATAGGAATCGAATCACCGAACGATATTGCTCTTTTTCCATTTTTGTAAAACCGATCGACACGTTCGCTTCCATAAGTTGTCAAATTAAAACAAATGAAGGGATTGGAATGAAAATTTGAAAAAATAATTAAAAAAGAATGTGCTACACTGTGGTAAAACTCTTTTGAAACTACAGCGCCCTCTGGCGATGAGGCTAGGTACTTATGGAATGCACCTCGTAAGAATATAAGATCAGATAATATTTTGTTACGTACTTATGTGGGTTCACATATTATTATTGAAACTCTCGGATCTATCTCGGTTAACGTCGCTTTAGACAAAGTGACGGCTAATGATTTGTCCCTTCACGTGATTAAGAATGGGGGTTATCCCTTGTTGGGCCGCGAATGGTTGTGTGCATTGAATATCAAACAAATTAATTTTAACGAAATTAGAGAGCAACCAATCGTAAGCCGACTGGCGGAGGAATTTCCGAAAGTTTTCACTGATAAATTAGGTACATGCAAAAAAAATATTAAACTCGAGTTAAGTGACCGCGAACCCGTATACGTGCGCGCGCGACCGGTGCCTCTGGCACTGCGCGCACGCGTTTACGGAGCGGCTAGTGCGTGACGGTACAATTTACCGTGTTAAGCACACAGAGTATGGTACTCCTATTGTGCCCGTCATCAAAGAGAACGGCGATGTGCGAATCTGTGGTGATTATCAAGTAACCATTAACCCCAAGTTGAAACGTGATTAATACCGACTTCCTCGTATAGAAGAGTTGTTTGCTACATTGAGTGGGGGAGAGGAGTTCAGTATAATTGATCTTACTCAGGCCTATTCAGACCCGGCTGTCAGAGGACTCACAACCACTGACTGCTATCACTACACCTCTAGGAACGTTCGCATATCGCCGCACACCTTACGGTTTGTCTTGTATACCCGAAAAATTTAAGAAACTGAAGGAACCGTAGCGTTTCCTACGGGGAGTGCACGAATGTTCAGTCTTAGTGGGGCCACTAAGACTGAACATTGACATCCTGCCTATTAATTGTTTTATGAATAAACCAGTCAGAACCTAACCGCTATCTTTAATTGACGTTTCCTAACAAAGTTTCCTTAAAATTAAAGTTAATTAAAAAAATCAAATTTTCGCTTTAAATAGTTACTACATCACTTGCTGAGTATGCCATATCGTTTTCGGAAGTTATTTGATAATCACCCGCTATAAAAAAATGCTTACATGGTACGAGAAACATCCTAATTGTCCGCTGTACCCTGCCTCTCGTGTCCATTGCTTGTCCCCGCAGGACTACCCGATGGCAGTGGTGGGCACGGCGGACCGCGGGCTCTGCTTGTACACGCTGGAGGGGCAGCCGGCCGAGTTCAAGCGCGTGGAGTCTCCGCTGAAGCACCAGCACCGCTGCCTCGCCGTCTTCCGCGACAAGAAGACCAAGCAGCCCACGGGCTTCGCGCTCGGCAGCGTGGAGGGCCGCGTGGCCATCCAGTACGTCAACCCCACCAACCCCAAGGAGAACTTCACGTTCAAGTGCCATCGCTCCACTGGGACTACGGGTGGATATCAGGTAAATCTTTTTTAAATGTAAATTAGATTTAAAGTTAATAATAAGTTTAAAATCTGCATTTTTAATCCCTTTCCACTGATCCCTTTCCTCACCTTTTTTACTGGCAGGAATTTAACACACTGTCTAAACCAGGGGTTCCCAACCTTTTTTTGTCTACTGCCCACTTTAAGAATAAATTATTTTTTAACGCCCCCCTTTTTAAACATACTTAAAAACCGCTAAGTACTTATAACTGATTATTGAAACGCAAATTTATAGTATTCGGACAGAGTATCTTTTATTGAAAATAAAACAAACATAATCAATTCTTATTTAAAAACTAATGTGAAGGTTGAATCTGATGCTGTTCAATAAGTTTGTTGATATCAGGTTCCAATTTACTCAAAAACAGCCGCAAGTCGCCACGTTCGGTAACACGTAAACGATTTCTCTTTTTAGTAAGCAGCGTTGCCACAGCACTAAATCCACGTTCACACAAATATGACGATGGGAATGCTATCAAAAATCGTTGAACAATTGACCACAATCCAGGGTACAATTGCGGGATCGGTTTTGTAGCCAAAGTTCTTGATATCCATTTTTGAACTTGATTTTTATTTCTTCGTTTGTTGTCAATTCTATAAGTTCTTCTTCCAGCTGAGGTGACATTGCTGTGTTGACATTTGATAACGGATCCAACACCCAGTCTGGTATTTCCAAGTTTAAAATGTCCTGGGATCGTTCGGTGAAGTCAATGTGGAGGTTTTCCAAATGTTGGCAGTAGGCAAACAAGTCGTCGTTACTGCAGTATACTGATAAATTCGGAAAATTGTGAAACTCACGTCTGCCCATATTCTTTTTGTGCAGTAGCAGTTTGACTGCTAAAGCAGCAACGACATTTTTTGTTTTAATTAAATTTAGTTCATCGCCTTGCAGTTGGAGGTTCATGTCGTTGAACATTTTATACAGCTCTGTCATGTAAGCTATATCATTCTTTGATGTTATGAGCTTGTTGCGCAGTTCTGTGTCTTTAGTTTCCAAGAACTCTATCATAGAGTCAAACAGGTTGTAAAATCGAATCAGACAATTGTCTCTTGACAGCCAACGAACTTCAGTATGAAGCAACAAACGGTTGAAATCTTCGTCATTAGTAACACAAAGCTGATGAAATAATCTATCATTTAAAGAGCTGCTACGGATTTTATTGACTGCTTTGATGACATATTGCAGTGATTGAAATAGTCGTTCACTTAAGTTTCTAGTAACCAAATGTTGTCTATGAATAACGCAATGTATAGCAAGGACATCTGGAATTTTATTCTTTAAGTATGCTATGAAGCCTTTATGGCGCCCTGTCATAGCCGGAGCGCCATCCGTAGCAACTGATATAATATTTTTCAAAGGAATCTCTTTCTCTTCACAAAACTTTTCCAATTTATTGAATATGGTTTCGCCTTTTGTATCTGTCTCCAAATTTCTGGCAAACAATAGTTCTTCACGTATTTTCTCATCTTAATAAACCTCACGTAAGATAGCAACAACGCTTCATTAGTTGGTAAAGTGGACTCATCGAGCTGAATTGAGAATTGACTAGTCCTCAGATGATTGCACAATGATTCTTCAATGTTTTCAGCCATTTCATCAATTCGTCTTTGCACAGAATTATTACTCAAAGGAATTTTTCGGATAATATCGGCGGCCGGTTTATGAAGCACAGTAGTTATTACTTCCTTTATTGCTGGCAAAATTAACTCTTCTCCGATCTTGTGTGGTTTGCCTTTTTGAGCAATTAACAAAGAGATATTGTACGAAGCTCGAAGTCCGTCGTCATCTTGCTTAGCAGCTGCCGAAAATAGTTTTGATACACTTGGCTGAGTATTATGCTTCTTCTCTAGGTCTTGAAAATATGCTACATTTCAATAAATCCGAATTTAATATATTCCGCAGAGTATTGCCGTCTCTTCTTTTTTACTTCCGACATTGTTTTGTTTTAAGAAATACGTAAGTGTTGAAATCAAGTACTGCTTATCTATTATGCGCTAAACCGCAAATGAAAATTGTTGAAATTATTAGAATAAATACAGAAATTAACTTTGAGAAAATCTTTTATTATTTTATAGAGCACACACTTTTGACAAGCATTGTGAAAGACAGACATGAAGACATTCATTTTAAAAAGGAAAAATAACAACCTTTGTGGCGTTCAACCAAAACGCTAATAAGTATGAATAAGATTATAAATTTACCAAATTACAACACACCTCCTTAAATTTATAATCTTATAACCTTTTACTTCTACATAAACAACATCAATAAACTAATCTTTAAGCTAAATTAATCCTACCTCTAACCGTTTGTTCAATAATTTTGACCTATCTAGACTTTTGGTTAACATGTCTGCAAAGTTGAATTTTGTATCAATTTTTACAATATCAATTATTTTCTTCTCGTAGTTTTCATTTATATAATGATACTGAACTTCGATGTGCTTTGAATTTTTTGTAAAGTTACCGTATTTAGCAATTGCAATTGCACCTGAGTTATCTTCATACAATTTTGTTGGTTCACAAAACTTTACATCAAATGATTCACTTAGCAAGTTTCTAATAAAAAGTACTTCTGTTACTGCCTCAGACATAGCGATATACTCAGCAAAAGTTGAACATTTAGTAACTGTATTTTGTTTACGTGTTTTCCAAAAAAATAGGTTTCCAAAAAATCTAATAATAAATCCCGTTGTAGATTTTCTATCGACATTATCTCCTGCATAGTCAGAATCCACCATACAATCTAATATTTCAGTATCCAAATTGTCATAGTATGTTAACTTTAAATCCTTAGTCTTGTACAAATATTTTAAGACTCTCATTGCATATTTGTAATGTGTTTTGTTATAACAACTTTGGTACCTACTTAAATAATTAACGCTGTACGCTACATCTGGCCTTGTGCCTGTACTTATATATAATAATTCACCTATTATATTTCTGTACTTAATACTTTCATCTACTTCTTTAGCTTGTTCTAATTTTAAATTGGTTTCCATTGGAGTATCATACAACTTAGCATTTTCCAGATCATATTTTGCAGCCAAAGATTCAATATATTTTGTTTGATTTAGAGTCATTTTATTTCTATCATCACTATAATCAATGTCTATGCCAATGTAGCTTTTAATTTTTCCCAAATCTTTCATTGCGAATCTTTTCATTAAACTAGTTTTTACCTCATCTAATTTACTTTTATCTTTACAACAAATCAGAAGGTCATCAACAAATATTAATATGTATATTGGATCTTTGCTTGCTCTATTTACATACAGACAGTAATCATAGTTACTTCTAACAAAATTTAAATTTTTAAGAGACTCATCGAAACAATCATACCATACTCTAGGGCTTTCTTTGAGACCATAGAGAGCTTTGTGCAATTTATAAACTTTACTGTCACCAGTTTCATAACCTTCCGGTTGATTAACATATACTTCTGACTTCACATAACCATTTAAAAAAGCTGTCACTACATCCATCTGTTCTACAAATAAATTGTTTTTACAACTGTATGACAATAAAATTTTCAAAGTTTGCATTTTACCTACAGGTGAATAAGCATTTTCAGTAAAATCATTTTGCTGGAATCCTCTCGCAACTAGTCTAGCTTTATAAACATTATTACTTTTCCTTCTAAACACCCACTTTACATCAATGACTTTTTTATCTTTCGGCCTTTCAACAATTTTCCAAGTATTATTTTCATTCAAGCTACTAATTTCTGAGTCCATTGCCATTTGCCATTGTTTGTGATCATCGGAGTTCATCGCCTCCTCGAATGTATTTGGTACATTTTCATCAATATGGTTAATATATATAAAATGTGAAACTGGGTTACCATATCTAGAAACTGGAGTTCTCTTTCTTTTTTGCAACACATCTACTACCTCTTTTTCTCTATCATCATTTGAATTGTCATCATTTACAGGTTCTTTCAATGTACTATTCGGATTAGTCTCATCTGTATCTGATTATCATTTTTATCGTTTTCGTAATCAGTTTTAACTATTTCGTTAGGAGTTTGCTCTATCTCTAAATCTTTATCTTTCTGATTATCTAGTTTTTCAAGACAAATCAATTCAGTGTTTTCTTCGACTACCTGTACATGCCTAGCATTAATAATTCTATTATTTAATAAAACTCGATAACTATTTTCATTATAACCAACTAAAACTCCTTCTTGTGCTTTATCGTCCCATTTACTTTTTCTTAAAACTTCAGGAACCCTGACAAAGACTCTACTTCCATAAATTTTTAAGTGTTCTACATTTGGTTTTATTCCGAAAAATATCTCATATGGAGTTTTGTGGTCTAGGGTATTTGCAATTGTTTGATTTTTTAAATATGCTGCTGTTTTTACTACTTCAGGCCCAATACCTTCTGTGAATGTTAGCTTCTCTCATTAAGCACCTACCTATATCCATAGCAGATCTATTATACCGTTCCGCTACTCCATTCAATTCATGAACATAAGGTGGACATGGTAATAGCTCTATACCCTTTTGCCTTATGAAATTGTAAATTTCCTTATTCAAATATTCTTTGCCATTGTCACACTGGATTTTTTTGACTCTTTTGTTAAATTTATTTTCTACTAAATTTACAAATTCTATGAAACAACTAGCAACTTCAGCTTTGCTTTTAATACAAAATATCCTTGTGCACATACTATAGTCATCGATAAATGTCAAAAAATATTTTTCACCCCCGTAGCCAGTGGTATTATGTGGACCGTTCAAATCAGTATGCATTAATTCTAAAATCTCAGTAGTCCTTGTTCTATTATTTTCAAAAGGAACATTGGTCATTTTGCTTTTGATACAATTTGAACATTTCATTTCCGTGTTTTCAATTTTATCAGGCAAACCATCTACTAATTTATTGTTTATTAATTTATTTAAATACTGGAAATTCACATGACCGAGTGCCCTATGCCATTTCTCTTTCTGAGTTAATTTTACTAAATGTGCATACATTTCATTTTTCGATACAAAACTTTTTATACAGTACAAATTGTTTATTTTCGCAGCAACAACTATTAATTCTCTAGCCTCATTATAAATTTTAGCATTTTCATTTTTAGCTACAATAGTGCAAGTTTTAGTTATCTTTGAAAAACTTAACAAATTTTGCCTAATACCATCGACAAAATAAACATTTTTTAAATCCACATGTTTTTCATTATAGTAGTTCTTGAAATAAATTTTGACAGTACCTACTTTAGTAGCTTTTAACATTTTACCATCTGGCAGTTTCACATCGACAGGACTTTTCAAATCTATATAATTATAGAAATATGCATCGTTATTTATTATGTGATCAGTACAACCACTATCTAAAAGCCAATGAATTTCATTGCTATTATTACATTCTTCCCTTTCAATACATCCCGATACCTGATTTATTTCCGGATTACATACTTGAGTTGCCCATGACTCAGATGAAAAGTTATTTGAAGACTCACCACTGGATTGACCTTGACCTCTGGAATAATCATTCCCTCTAAAATGACCTTGTCCTCTGGATACATCTTGACCTCTAAAATTACCTTGACTTCTAAAATGGTTTTGACCTCTGTAATGACCTTGACCTCTGCCTCCAGTATGGCCACTGTAGAATCCACCTCTGTTGTTACCTCTCTGTTGTCCTCGCTGACCATGACTATATTGGAATCTTCCTTGTGGACTTCGTTGCCCATGATTATATTTCTGCCCATGCCAGCAATCCTTCTTGAGATGGCCAGTCTTTCCACAGATGAAACACTGTGCAATAGTTTTGGTTGCAAATGTACTCATATTGTTTTTCTTGTCAAAGTCACTAGTGATCATATTTTACTCTTTTATTTTAGAACGTACATAATCTACTGTTCTTTGTTCTTCTGGAATAACATCAAGAAAATCTCCAATATAACTATAGCTGGGTGGAAGTGCTCTCAGCAAATATCTTAACTTCTCGGATTCATCTATTTTTCCTCCAGCCGATTTAAACTCATTTATTGTTTTTTCAAAATCAACGAAAAACTCTTCTACGGTACTGTAATTGGTTAGTCTGATTTCTTCAATTTTTCCTCTGCATATTATCTGCATAGCTGTAGACTGTGTCAAATACATTTTATCAAACTTCTTAATCATTTCATATGCTGTTTTGCATTCACTGATATATTCGAGTTGTTTATCTGAAATTGTACTCATTATTATAGTTCTCGCTTTTAAATCCATCTTTTTCCATTCCGCGTCAGTATTTTCATATCTGTCAGGCTTCGTACCAATGGCGGCCTCGTTGCATTCTTTGTATTCCAACAAAGTCACCAACCTTAATTTCCAGCTTGAATAGTTTGCACCATCAAATATAGGAATAACAATGTCTTCTATTTTTGTTTGTTTAGCCATTCTGAGAATAATAACGTTTCATTAGTATAAATTCTCGTATTTTTACAATAACATTTTTCGTTGCGCTTGTCACTTTCTCCTCAAATCTTAATCGTATTTTTCAATCTTCATATCACTTTATATTTTATTTATCACAATGAGTTTTTCTTTTTCACGAACTACGCTCTGCTACCATGTTGAAATTATTAGAATAAATACAAAAATTAACTTTGAGAAAATCTTTTATTATTTTATAGAGCACACACTTTTGACAAGCATTGTAAAAGACAGACATGAAGACATTCATTTTAAAAAGGAAAAATAACAACCTTTGTGGCGTTCAACCAAAACGCTAATAAGTATGAATAAGATTATAAATATACCAAATTACAACAAAAATAAAATAAATTTACGTCGCTTATATAGGATTGCATAAGCAACACGCACCAACAGGAATAAGACAAACGTGCATAAACTCGTTTATCTCATTCGACGCCATATCGTACTCGACAAGCAAGAACAAGTATTATAGAACCAGCCGATTGGTATAGGAATGTACAATTCGGATTATTTAACAAAAACTTGTTAAAACATGAATGCCCGCGGTCTTTTATATCGAACCGAGTTTGAGCTATATCTTAATAAATATTAGTTGATGTTCACAAGATGTAGTCGAGAGTCGAGAGCTCAGTCGGTGTCTAAGAGTCTTCCTAGCTAGGTAGATGAAATTATAAATCGACCCCAAAGCCCTACACAATGCCCCCTTTTTTTTCTGGGTCTCTTACCGCCCCCCTTTAGGCCTGCAGCGCCCACAAGGGGGCGTTATCGCCCACGTTGGGAAAGACTGCATTGTTATTTAACTATCGCTTCTACCGAAAGTTAGAGTTTTAAGTGTTATCGATTTTTAATTTTAAGGTTTACTATGATTAACATAAACAGTCTAGCTGGGAGCTACTTAAATCGGCCAGACAACCTTAAGTAGTAAATTTTGCGGCTCTGTTAATAAAAATACCTTAACAAACGCATGTAATGGCGGTAGGTACGCCAACTAAGGCTCTAATTAACCCACAAAATTGTGAGCTTATACCATAACGAAATAAAGTTGTAATTGATAAGTGATTTTTCATTTTTAGTTTAGAGTCTCTAGCATCAGGTCGATTTTTTCTAGTTTCTATATTTTTGGTAATTGGTTATCTAGAAATGTAAAGTTTAGTCATAATGTTGTTCGCCAGGACATCTACGCGGTGAACGACATCGCGTTCCACCCGGTGCACGGCACGCTGGCCACGGTGGGCTCGGACGGCTCCTTCTCCTTCTGGGACAAGGACGCGCGCACCAAGCTCAAGCCCTCCGAGCCGCTGGACCAGCCGCTCACCAAGTGCGCCTTCAACCACAACGGACAGATCTTCGCTTATGCGGTCGGCTATGACTGGTCCAAGGTCTGTTATACATCTGACATATCACTCACTAAGATTCAGCAACATTGGCAGCTGAACACTATAGTACTTTGTCTTCCATAGCAATTTAATTTAGCAAAGCTAATGCAAAAGGTTCTGAAGAGTTAATGAAATATTAATTTAAATAATTAAATAAATATCTGGGAGACTGGGACAATTTACACCAAGATCATCTGACCCCAAACTAAGCAGAGCTTGTACTATGGGTGTCAGAGACTGATGAACATAGGTATTTAAATGTTTCTAAATACATGCTTAAATAGATAATAACACCCAGACACACAACAAACACAAATGTTTGTCAGATAAATGTTTGTCATGGGCGGGAATCGAACTCACGACCTCCAGTGCTAAAAGCAGGATTGTTGCTATTGCACCAACAGGCCAGTCAAATTTTATTTGGTACAAAACAATAGTAAAAATTTACAATATATTAAATGGATAACATTTAAAATGACGGTGTAGACTTCTGGGCCCAGATAGTAAATTAGCCATTAATACAGGAAGACTTCTCAGGGCGGCAGTGTTAAGCATCAATAAGCTCTGTTAATGTTTGTATCAGATCTCTTATAGTTTCCAACCATAGTTTTCCTTCAATCCGTGACTTGAACTTCCCCAAATATTTTCTGCTTTCAGGGCCATGAACATTTCAACCCAGCCAAGAAGAATTATATTTTCCTGAGAGCATGCTTTGATGACTTGAAGCCCCGTTCAACATGAGGGCATGTGTTACGTTAATTTGTCATCCTCCAAGAGTTTCATTGAGTGAACTATTTCTTTAAATATTAGTTATTTGTATGCCAAAGCTGTAGGTTTACAGTGTATGGAAGACATAAGAAGTGATGTGAACTGTGTTATTCTAAGAATGATATGCTTTATGAAAAAAAAAATATTTTCAAACTATGTAAAGCCTTTTTTTGCACCCTACTACACTCTCAACATTTTTAACTTTTAATTTCAACTTTTATAGCAATGGGCATCCTTCCACATAAAAAACTGACCGCAATCTTAGCATAGGTACAGCACATGCACAAGGTTTACAGTGCAGGTCCCCTATTGATACAAATACTTAGATAAAAATAAATGGTAACACCTAGGCATAGAACAATATCTGGGACAATTTACATCATCTTACCCCAAACCACAGAATAAAATAACCCAAACTAAGCAGAACTTGTACTATGGGCGTCAGAGACTGATAAACATACTTAAATATTTCTAAATACGTATATATATATAGATAATAACACCCAGACACACAACAAAGACTAATGTTTGTCATGGGTGGGGATCGAGTGCATGACCTCCGGTGCTAAAGGCAGGATCGCTGCCATTCTGCTGCCGACAGGTCAGTCAATGAATAGAATGTTCATCAGTCGACGGTGACTAAGAATATCTTTCAGAAAGTGGGCATATAGATATTTCTCTTCAGTTAATTGGATATGTCTTTTAATTTGATATTTATGTTTCCATGCCAATCTATTTAGTATGTTTAGTCAGATAAAGTGGAAATAAAACTCTTTTTGGGAAATAATTGTTTACTAAAGACTTCAACATCACATAAATATAACTAAAACGCATTAGTCCGTATTAGCCAGCTCAATGGTGCTCATCATGTCCATGGTCCCCATGACCACCACCTCCGATTGCCTTCTCAATGCCCACTGTAACAATAGTCAGTGCTAGTCCGATTGGCAGTCCACGGAAGAACACGTTGCGAGCGCGGCCCCATTTCGAGCCAAATCCAGGGTGGTACCTCCAGGCCTCATTCCTACAACAAGGTAATGATTTATAAGAAAAGTGAAATGTGACACAATCTATCTGCTGTTGACAAGCACTTCAAAATAATTATGAACAGAATAGAAGAAATAATTTGGTTCCAGGTTCAAGATAAATCTGATAAACAGTATGTACCGGATCCATGGATCACGGAGACCTTTCCGGGCCAGCGCTTTCTCCAGCTCTTCAAGCTGTGCAATACCCTGGACCTTAAACTGCGTATAAGGGGGGATTTTGTATGGGGGTTCGTGTCCGTGGCCACCCATCTTCACAAGTCTGCAATACAATAAGACAACTAGAAAACAACAACTGCATAACCTCAAAATTGATTACATAACAAATTACTTTCATACTAAGTAAACATAATTGTGTTTTGAACTATTTACTATCAGTTAATCTATTTCATTAAATTGAAATTCACCTTTTTCGTAGAGCTTTCTAACAACAATTCCAAATTTTAATTAAGCCACAGATTGTCAATTTGAAGTGAGTGACACTTGACAGCTGTTTTGACAAATAGTGATGCCACTGGCCCGACCATTTTGTGCCTTTGAATATATCGATGGGACACACTCTTCACGTACATATTATTGTGGCGCTGACTTACTAGTAGGAGTTAAGATCAACTAATTATTAAATAGTGTTTTTCAGCATTTGCAAATGGCATAATTTCATAAAAAGATAGAATTCAACTTGGTCCTGGGTTTTGGAAAGATGTTCAAGATTCATGAGATTTTCGCTATGATTTGTCATAACTTTTCTTTACTTATTCTTAACATATAAATCTTTACATGAATAAATATATTTTTCAGTTAATACTTTATACTAGGTTTATCATTGGAACAATTGGGTCTTATTACTCTTAGACAACATAATCAGATTCCAAAAATTCAGAAATTTTTGGCAAAACTGAAACCGAGCTCTACCTGAAAGGGTTAAGATTATAGCGAATGGCTATTTTAAGTCCTTCCTACCCGTCTGGGCGATGGGCGTAAATTAATGTACGTATTATTAAAAACATTTTGGGTAAAAATATATTTCACCTAGAGAATTTTAAATCTGCTATCTCGAAATTAATTTGACCCCAGATTGCAAACGTATTTAATTAAGAATATCCTAGATCCTTTGCCTTTAAAAAATGTTAAATGTTTAAATAAGGTATAAAATACAAATACCTCGAAATGGTTTTCGATTTAGGACATGTTTGATTTTTGTTCCTATATCCAATTTGTAAACATTCAGTTTGATAACACTTATGTACAATTTATTTTATAGCCATTCAAACATGCGTGGATAAGCCCATTTTTCAAAAGTGCAAATTAAATAATAATATATTTACCATTCGATATTGTCATACAATTTATAGCAACTTTTGTTAAGAAACTATTTTCATACACGCAAAAAATCTTATCCAGAATGCATAGTAATAGAACTGAAGCTACGAGATGATGTGACGTCTCAAATTAATAAAGTGGCATACCAATGTAGATTCATCATGCGTAAAGTACCTACATGACCATGCAGAAGGCTGCCATCTTGAACACGTGTCGCATTGTGCGCAAATTTCTACTGAAGGATACGTCAAACCAACCCAATACAGGAGGTGACATTCACTTGGCTTGGGCCCATGAATCTCACCACAAACTGACAGAAATAACGTTATTTCGAGAAAAAAACAACAATAATAATAATAAGCCCGCAGGGCAGCTTTATGGACTGTTGATGCGTAGCGACACCACGGGCCACCACCATCCCGACGCTAACCCACAGGGCAGCTTGGCTTGTGGCGAGCTGTTGGTGTGTAGCGCCACCACGGACCGGGGTTCCCTGAAAGTGGGTCAGGCCCTCCGCCTCCGCTTGCCTTAGTCGGCCAACCGGAGTGGACCCCAAGGGGTCCGCAGGACTCTCACCTCTGGCTTGCCTTCACTGGCCGTCCAGAGTGGGGCGTTAGAGATCGCAGGGTGGAGGTGAAAGATGCATAAGTCGCGAGTTGGTGGTGGTTCATCCATCACGTAGAAAGCGGTGTACACCTGAGCCGCTCACAACCATGTTGCTAACTTTGCTGACCCTATGCGTCAGCACGTTTGGGTAGCCCATTTAGTGAGTGGATAGTCACTGTCTGGCAGGAGTTAAATCTTGAGACAATTTGTATGGCAGACGTCCGCCGTCTCAAATAATAGTCCAGATAACAAGTCCACCTTGTTTATCCCCCTATAGCCTTATGGGAAGCCCTACTTGGGAGTGAAAAAAAGTCAACAAAAATAGGATCCCTCCATATAATATTTACACAAAATTATTTACAAAGAAACAGAACAAAAGATCGCGTGAAAAATTAGGAGCGAAACCAGGCGTGCATTCGCGGTGCTAACTAGGAACGGACTGCTGGCTGCTGATGGTGTCGGCCGGCGTCAGCGGGCCGCGGTTGCGCGCGCAACCGCTTTCGACGCGCGCAGACGGCTCCCATATTGAAATGGTACCGCCGCACTGCGCAACGCGGTAAAGCGTGAGAGGTTTTGCCTCTCTAGTCCCACGCCCGGCCTTGCTCGTACAACCAAAATATGTATCTAAAAAAATAAGAATAAAAATAAATAAAGTTTATGAAAACACACGAGTGACGCCACACTACCCCCCTGCTGAGACCGAGGCTACCGAGGTTGAAAGTAGTCAGGAAACCGGACCGTCCTTCCAGCCCTCGTCTTTGTAGTGGCGTCGCGAGGTACCGCTGATGGTGGAACTTCTTCGGTGTCATCTTTGGTGACATAAGCTGGCTTGACCCTGTCTATTGATACCGTGGTCTCTTTGTTTCTGACAGCCAGCTTAATCGTCTTCTCCGTTCGGGCCAACACTTTGTAAGGCCCCGTGTATGGCGGCTCAAGGGAACGCCTAGAAGCGTCTTGCCGGAGATAGACGTACTCTGCTGTGGCCAGATCCTTTGGCACGTAAAATGTTTCTTTGTTGTGTCGCGCCGCTGGTTTAGGTGTTAGGTTGGCCATGTGAGATCGCAGTCGCGATGTGAAACTCGACGGGTCGTGCAGAACGTTAGCGGCAGGAGCGAAGAATTCCCCAGGGAGGCGGAGTGGCTCCCCGTACATCATCTCTGCCGCTGATGCCTCTATGTCTTCCTTCCAAGCGCTGCGGATACCCAATAGCACCAGAGGAAGAACCTCCGCCCAGCTTGGGGTGGCGTGACACATGATGGCTGCCTTCAGTTGTCGATGGAAACGTTCCACCATGCCATTGCAGGCAGGATGATATGCCGTTGTTGGACGGTGCTGCGTACCGAGGATGGATGTCATCGAGTGGAACAGCTCACACTCAAACTGCCTGCCGCGGTCGGTGGTGATTTTTTCAGGGCAGCCAAAGCGGGACACCCAGCCAGCGATGAAGGCCTGGGCGCATGTCTCAGCAGCGATGTCAGCCAGTGGAAACGCCTCGGGCCACCGGGTGAAGCGGTCGATGACGGTGAGGAGGTATCTGTAACCATTGGAATATGGTAACGGTCCGACAATGTCCATATGAATATGAGCGAAACGATATGATGGAATGGGAAATGAAGAGATAGGTGAATGAGTATGTCTAGCTACTTTGCTTGCTTGGCAATCTGTGCATTCTCTAGCCCAAATGCGGCAGTCTCTCTTTATCCCAGGCCAGACAAATCGTTTTGAGACTAACTCCACTGACGCCTTCACCCCAGGATGGCTCAACGCGTGAAGAGCATCAAATGCAGGCTTCCGAAATCTGAGAGTCAGGTACGGTCGTGGATGTTTAGATATGTCACATACAACCTCTGTGCTGGAACCAGGAATCTTGACCTTCCGTAAAACCAATGCTGTTGATCCCTGCAGTATGAGGTCTCGCAGCTCACGGTCAGTGCTCTGGGCTTTGGCTAGGTCTTCGTAGCTGATTGGTGGTGAGATAGCCTCGATCCTGGAGAAGGCGTCCGCTACCACGTTGTCTGGGCCTGTAATGTAGCGAATATCAGTTGTGAATTGACCTATGTAGTCCAAGTAACGAAATTGTCTGGGTGAACAGTTGTCACGATTGTGGTTGAAAACAAATGACAGCGGTTTGTGGTCAGTGTATACCGTGAACGTTCTAGCTTCGACCATGTGTCTAAAGTGCCGTATGGCCTCGTAAATAGCCAGAAGCTCCCTATCGTACGGACTGTACTTCTTCTGTGCAGATGTTAGGCGTTTGGAAAAGAATGCCAGCGGCTTCCAACTGTTGCTGACGCGTTGCTGCAGCGATGCCCCTATGGACGTATCTGAAGCATCAGTGTGAATCGCCAGCTCCGCATCTGGCTCGGGATGAGCTAACAGCGCCGCTTCTGCTAGACTTGCCTTACAGCCATTAAAAGCCTTTAACATGTCTGGTGTTAAAGTAATATTTTCGCTACCTTTCGTCTTAGGTCCGGATAGGAGCACGTTCAGTGGACCTTGGATTTGCGCTGCATCGGGGACGAACCGACGATAAAAATTGTACATTCCAAGAAAACGACGTAACTCCTTGACGGTTTTGGGTACTGGAAAATCCTGTAAAGCCTTCACCTTTTCTGTCACCGGATGGACACCGTCAGGTGTTACCTCGTGCCCGAGAAAGGTGATGTGGGACTGACCGAACTCACACTTAGCAGTATTGATCAGAATACCGTAATCTGCTAACCGCTGGAACAGCCGCTGAAGGTGCTCGTGGTGCTGGTTTTCTGATTTAGAGTACACCAGAATGTCATCGATGAACCCGTAGCAAAATGGCAGGCCTCTGAGCACTTCATCAATAAACCGCTGGAAGGTTTGCGCTGCATTTCGCAACCCAAACGTCATGTAAGGGAATTCGAACAGCCCGAACGGCGTGGTGATAGCTGTCTTCATGATGTCGTCTCCATGCACCGGAATCTGATTATAGGCTTTAACTAGGTCAATTTTTGAGTAAACCTTGCTGCCGGCTAGTTGCTGAGCAAAGTCCTGTATATGCCTGACGGGGTACTTATCGGGATAGTGCGAGAGTTCAGTGCTCGGTAATCACCGCAGGGGCGCCAGCCATTATCCTTCTTGGGCACAAGATGAAGAGGCGATGCCCAGGAACCCTCTGACCGTCGCGCTGTACCATTTGCCAACATGTCTTCGAATTCTTTCTGAGCTATCCGCAGCTTGTCAGGCGCCAGGCGCCGCGGTCGCGATGTCACCGGCGGGCCGGCTGTTGTTCGAATATGGTGCACCGTCTGGTGTTTCACCGATCGCTCGACACCTGCAGGTCTAGTAATGTCAGGATACTCACGCAACAGCTGGTGATACCTGCAGTCTCCTCTAACCATCTTGACCGAAGCTACATCCACTGTCGACTGCTGTGCTGATTGGGCTGCTGCGGTGAGCGTAGTTAGCCCGTCGATCAAGCGGTGGTTCCTCAAATCTACAAGCAAATTATAAAATTTAAGAAAGTCAGCTCCAATGATCGGTTTGGTAACGTCTGCAACCACAAATCGCCATCTGAAGTCGCGCCGTAGACCTAGATCGAGCCGTAGATGTGCCCAGCCATAAGTGTGGATGCAAGATCCGTTGGCCGCGAAAAGCTCGTAGTCAGTCTTCTCACGCTGTACTTGTCTTCTGCCGGCGGGTTGGTGAAAATATCTTTGACCTCGCGGGCGTATGGCAGGTCCAAATTTGATACCAAAAAGCTAAATTTTGTCTCATCTGTGGTTACTCGGGATAGTAAAAATTGATGCTCCAACTGCGCAAACCATAGGGCCGGGTCCTCGGGCCAAAACGGAGGTACGCGTACTCCCACGCGCTGCACTTCCATTTTCTCTCCAACAGCATTTGCAGTCTGCTCGTCCATTGTTTTTTCTTGCTGCGTTTTTCTTTTGTTCCGCCAAACGTTTTTCTAGAACAATCGATGGGCGACGCGCGTGTATGTATCGCGTACTGTATTGTCCAACGTTCGCGTGCTTCTAAACTTGGGGTCACCAGTTATGGGAAGCCCTACTTGGGAGTGAAAAAAAGTCAACAAAAATAGGATCCCTCCATATAATATTTACACAAAATTATTTACAAAGAAACAGAACAAAAGATCGCGTGAAAAATTAGGAGCGAAACCGGGCGTGCATTCGCGGTGCTAACTAGGAACGGACTGCTGGCTGCTGATGGTGTCGGCCGGCGTCAGCGGGCCGCGGTTGCGCGCGCAACCGCTTTCGACGCGCGCAGACGGCTCCCATATTGAAATGGTACCGCCGCACTGCGCAACGCGGTAAAGCGTGAGAGGTTTTGCCTCTCTAGTCCCACGCCCGGCCTTGCTCGTACAACCAAAATATGTATCTAAAAAAATAAGAATAAAAATAAATAAAGTTTATGAAAACACACGAGTGACGCCACAGCCTAATAGTAATTGTTTTTCATAATATACAATAGTTTATGCATCTTCCGGATGTTGTCTTTGGGGAGATTTTCAATATTTATCGAGAAATAAAACCCGGCAGATGTACCCATATCAAAATAGGTATCTCGGTCGGCAACGCTCACGTAATGCATCTGGTGTTACAGGTGTCCATAGGCTTTTGTAACTGCTTACCATCCAGGCTAAGCTAAGCTTGTTTGCCACCTTGTAGTATATATTTTATTGCATGTATTTTTATGTCTGTAATGTATGTTGTCTGTCTGTGTTTTTAACACATCAATAAAAATTTACAAATTACCAATCAAATCAAGAGCCTCTGCAATATAATCTTAAGTACAATCATTATTTTTTGACAACTACCGATAACATGTCTGACGTAATATTGTCATCGCTATTGAGATATGACATTTTTTTTTTTCAAAATGTTACTTTGGCTCCAACCCTTTTGATTCTGTCTCATCTGTCTGTACGTTCTCTCTTCTACCGAGCGAGCGAGAGATCCTTACTTTTTGCTCGTCGTTTGAGATGCTGGAATTAAAATAATGGATATCGATAATCATAAACACGAAAATCGACGACAATCGAAATGATTTTGTTTGAGTCTAATAACCCGACGCTTAGGATAATAACGCTTACTGCCCTTTGATAAAGGCTGAATTTCTACAGCAATCAATGCACAGAAGCTTCTGACGAGATGAGGAGGGAGTCAGTAAAAACAAAAGCTTTGTTTAGGTACGGCGCGAAGGCGGCGCGGATGTTCGTCGTTCGTTGTTGAACGTGAATTTAACGTACTTTTTTTGCTAACGATTCATCTTGCGTCCACCGAGCAATTTAACTCGCGTTCGGCGGGACATTAATTATTTATTCGATTCTGTCAAGTTCCTCAGACGAAGTCGATGAAGTTGTAGAACGCGGAACATAATAGACAGCACGGACGGGCACGGGGCATCGTCCTACAACAGGAGGAGGGTTACAGTGATTTGTGTGTGAACTTGGATATCTGATAGTGAATTATAATAGAGGTGGAGTGCAAAAGACTGGCTGTAGTGTGATGTGGTGAAGGTGCAACCATGTGTGTTGGTATGTGGCTGGCGGCGGCCCTGGTGTGTGCGGCGAGCGTCGCTGCACATTCCACGGATACCCCGCTTCTGCACCCTGGTAAGCAGCACTGCCTGACCCAGTATTTATCATTAGGCTTGAATCTTAGGAGAGGCAGATTTATTAGCCTTGATCTTGGCAATTTCGTAATTAATGGCATCAATCGTAACTGTTGTCACGAAAACCGATTGTTTTGTCTTGTGTTAGAGTACCTGTACAACACCACATCTTTGTAGGTATGGCAAAGTTATAAAAGAGAAAAAATATCAAAGTAAACAAAACCGTAACAAAGTAATTTAGTGATAAATATTTACATAAGCATAACTTAAGACATTCACCCTTTGTTTATCTTTAGATGATAAAATTTAACTAAATATGTTGCATGGTAAGATATTGCCTATATTTTTATCTAGAGTTGCTTTGGGAAATATTTTCTACGGGTCAGTATTATTAACATCTTGCATTTTTACATAAAACTACCTCAGTCAAGATATCCAAATACTCATTAAACCAATCAGATGAGTTGGTTGCTCTTAGTGTGTAAGGCATCCATTCAAACAGTTTTAGCCCATGTAGGCATATTAAAATGTCATTACTGACAATATTTAAAATCGATGAACGGGATATTTACTCATATCTTTATCTCCGTACTTACAATGACACTGGGTCAACACCGTGAACATAAATGCTTTGTTGATAAGGTAGCCCTTATCAGTTGCACTTTGCACTATAATTGCTACCATTATTTAAATAATAAAGCCACCTGCACCTGATAAAAAGTATTGTTTTGGATTTCATGTTATAACTAACTACTGAAAAGTTTTTAATTAACAACTGACACAATTAATAACCACCACTTATTTAACTGAGGGGGTAAGTCAGCTCTAACTGAAACCTGATGGCCAATGTATCTAAAATGTTTAATGATGAAGTTCCTGTCTTGTAGTGGTGATCAGTACATAACATAGTTCAGGAAATATTCTAATTTGGTCTAGAAGTATACTAAGTATAAAGATGATGATGCTGAGGTGATCACTAGGTAATTGTATTGTAATTAAATAAAATCATGTACCACAGAAGTTCATAGGAATAAACAATGTTCCTAGGGAAAGTAGTCAATCAGGACTGTTTTCCTTATAAGATGTATAATTGGGGTTATCTCAGCTTCAAGAGTGATCTGTCGCGCGTTATTAAGGATCTTTTTGACCAATAATAATAAATCACGAAACTTGGCGCCCCAACGCGTTACACAAGTGGGGTAGCCGGTACTTATCCCCAGAAAAAAAAAGTAACAAATTAATAACGGCCGATCATCATCCCCCAGCAGTCCAAAGGTTAGAGCGGTTTTACGACCTTGGCATACGAGCTTACATGCGCGTCATAAACCCAAACGCGCGTACACGGGTTGAACCGGTAGTGGAGAGTCAGAATCTATTTGGATTGTACGAGCTTATAAGCGCGTGTAGCCAAAGGCCGCTATTACACAATTCAGTTTGCTATAGGTTTTTTGATTGACGTCGAATGCGTCGTACCTACGATGTAATTGGAATTTTGGATTTTTGTCTGCAGCATGCTCCTGCGCTATTTCATTTCGGTACTAACTCCGACAAATCCACTTACTTTACTCAAAGCTGAGCGCCTTTCCAAATTTATTATATCCTGCAAAAGACAGAAGAAACGAAAGGGAGAGATATACAAGTAAGGGCTGCTCAAGTTGATTATTGTTTTAGGATTCGGGCGTAAGAGCCTTGTTTTTTGATTTATTAACATGTCTACCCCAATCTTAGTACTGCATCAGGCCAAATGTGGCCCGCATACTCACAGTGTAAGTGTACTAGTAACAATAAAAGCAATGTTGATACGTGCTTGATTAAGATTATTCATCAAACACTCCTTGTCCCAACTATCTGAATCTATTAAATTTTATAGTCTTGAACTGCCCTGAGCTCCAAATGAGATCGCAGCAAAATACGTCCATACGAGTTTTCTAGAAACCAATTAACGACACCAAGGCGAGATGTGTAAAATAATGAGCGGCGACAGATGACGCGCCGCACAGACACAGGAGCCGGCGCAGGCGCGTGGGGCTGCGGTCGCCGGCTGACCTGGACTCGTATTGCACTAGCTGCACTGCATGTAAAGAAAAAGGGTCAAATGAACACTCCAAGTGTCACCCTTATAGAAAGTTGTCGGTAATGCAATTTATTAAAGGCATTACTATTTGTTCAGTAAAATAATGTGGCTAAATATCTAATTCTTAAAAAACTAGAGCATACTCGTTTGAATCTCGATCTTCATTTGTAACTAAGCCGAATCTTTTCAGATTCTGCCTCATCAACTCATCATCAAGCAGGGGATCTGAACATTGCTCTGATTTAGTCTACACGTCGATTCAAAAATTACGCAGCAAAATTTCCTAAAAAGGTAACTGCAAAGAGGAATTAACATCTGCGTGATTACACATGCTGGGAAGGCGTGCTAAACCGTCCGTCTTGTAGCTAGTTCATTCATAATATAAGCCACGTTAGTCCCTGAAAGGCTTCAAAACTGACGTCAGCTAACGCTACACTTCTTGCAATATACAATTGTATATAAGAGAAGGTGTTTGCATTAAGAGCTAGCACGCAAGCCAATGGAGTAAAGTTCCAACGAGAACTAAATTGATATTGTTGACTGTTTCTGCAATTGATAAACAATCAAACGTTCTACCAATTTGAAAAAACCTGAGCCAATCCCGTATTCTCGCTATTAGCAACTGCTGAACGCGGAAAGCCTTGATCCTGTTGCCATAAATCCAGCTGTAAATAGAATGTTCCTAATAGATAACTAACAGGGGCCTGTGTCTTGCGTCGTATCCGCGCCAATCGCGCATGTAGATTTATTGTTGGCTAAGAGAACAGGCGTAGGACACCGCTCGGGACCGGTTTGCGTGTTTTCCTGCGAGTGAGGACTCGCCACACTCGCCACAGTCAACGACCAACTGGCGTCCGGCTGGAGGTCACGGGACATCATCTAGAACCGCAGCTTTCGGCCGTGTTGCTCAACTCGAATTACCACTTGCAAGCAGGGGAAATGAAAAGGCCGGCTTTTTTAAAGATTAACTGGCGATGCATTGCGTAAATTGTCATCTGTAATCATCACAAACATGATCGAGAAGAGATTTCACTTGACTACAGAGCCATGAAAAGTATAAATAGGTCTATATAGTAGTGGCCGTGACCTTGCCTGCCAAGCCGCGAGTATTGGGTACAACAAAACACCCAGGACAAGAACAACCACATTTGTGTATGTTCTGTTTCTTGTTGTATCTATAGACCTAAGATGACGAAGTACTTAAAACTATCTGCTTATGTTCAGCCTTTGACTCGCATAGTACAATTTCAGCTTACATTTACCTCCATGTTTTGCAGAAAAAAAACTCGTCTCACGGCAGGGATCGCTAAACCGTGGCAAAACTCTTGAGAGCCCTCGCTTGACCCCTTTACGGCAATATAAATAGAAACGCCAGCTTCTAAGACGGATTGAATTAAATGCATTTGGTAACTGCTTAAAAAGACCGTACAAGTTTTGCAATTCAGATGCAAACGTGTTGCATACAAAATATGAAACACAAAATAACACGATCGAGCTTGAATGAGTATTTGGTTTTTGCAGTAAAGTTATTTATCTTATGTCATCATAACTCATCAGGCTTAATACGGTAAAAATAAGCTATCAATGCGATTTCGTCACAATGTAATGTATTCATCAATTAGTCTCATTATGGTTTTGTATTGTCTCATAAATGCTCCAATTTGGGCACAAATTCAAGAACTCAAATCGTTATACACACATGTATCTTTACGTTATACATTAATTTTTACTCAAGTGCGTGTGGTAGTTGCCAGATGTGCAGAGGCGTTCACATCCACCTTTACACAGGGGCACCTAATTGACAAAAGACCCATTCTGCAATGGTTTTGTAGAGGTTGATGTGAACGCCTCTGTACTGAATATCGACCTAGTTAAGGCGCTACAATCGTAGCTATGCATCTTTACGTGATTGTCAATTCAATGTTGAAGCTGGAGAGGAGGATCAATACACCCTTCAGCTCAGGAGCTCTATTGCTTGCATAGAAATGCACTGAGCCATTCACTCGGCAGAGCGAGTGATGCGGCTTGACTCTGAGGCCCGTATTCTGAAACAAAATCTGTACCTACTTAAGTATAGATCTGAGACCTGAGTGATGTTTTTGTATGAACTGACGTTTTCAAATCTCTACTCAGACAGATCAATGCTTGAGTATGATTCTAGAATACGGTCGGCCAATGCACTTCACTCTCTTTAGTAATTTCAGCATTGCTCCGGTAAATCAATTTTATGTGTTGAGGCGTATACGTAATACGCCTCGTGAACCACAATGCCGCGAAGCCGTGACATGGAACAAGCTCATCACTTTCTTGGCAGTCATAAATGGTATGTTTGTGTCTGCTATCTCCATTCCAAGCACTAGTCAATAATGCATTAAACATCACTGAGGCGCTGTTATCTCTCGCACAATGTTATTGTTAGTGAGATAATAACCCATTCGAAAATATATTCAAAACTTTTATTTGAATATCTTACACAATATCGTATAGGACTTAGGAGGTAACAAGCACTGAACAAGTGCATTGTGAATTTAGAAAAAAAGAGCTCAGTTAATCAGGCATTGTTTGTAACATCATGTTGCGCTGGATGAACCCGGGCTTGCGCTTCACAAATAAAGTACTCTTTCCAATCAAGTCGTAAATCCGCTATTCTCTCAATTGGCTGTATCTTGTTGTTCAAAACATCTTGATCAGAACCAATTGATTCCGTCAATATCAATTCAACCCCTGGAATGATTGCTAACTAATACAATATTGGTTTAATATTATCCCAAGCTTTGACATTATCCACCACAATATTTGTTTTTGCAATAACAGACTTGTTATTTCTCAGCGGCTATGTTCAAATAACTGATATCGGATGTCTACTTTGCCGAACTTGGGGTGTAAACCGTAAACTAGGACCAATCGATGTGAGATCGAGCGCTCGTACTGATGATGAGATTTATCCTGGTACGGAATTGATCTGGCGCGGATACGGAATCACTAACCATTCCATTACTTCTTCTTCTTATCGTGTCGATGGCTATATCCTTTTCGACCAAAACTCCGCCATTACCATTACGACCATTCTTTATTATTTTACTGCCATTGGATGGCATACGTGTTAGACAACAACACCAGTAAGTCACCAAAAACTGGCAAACATCTCAATATTTATTATTTAAGTCACAGTGGAAAGATTAAAGGTGGGTTGTGAATTTTGATTTTACCTTTCATACGATTAGTTCATATAGTTGTTGTTTGCCAGACTCGCTCTCGCCTACCCAGATAAAGCGCCCTTCTTGACCGTCTGTGCGTCGTCTCATTTACATTGTCAGCAATGTAGGTCGTTAAGATACGAGTAGCTCACCTAACAACAATATTCCGTTCACTCTCATTCCAGAAAGTACTTGATGAGATCTTGTATTCAAGAACTAAACAATAGTTAGTAGGCAGTTTTAGAAAGACCTATCTGATAATGGGGCATTCCATAGTGACTGGTGGGGACAGTTTACTCCAGAATCCCTGATGTAAAGACCTGTAACTTTGTATTTTGTTTTATTATAATGATCAAATAGATATTTAACAGTAGAATATGAACCGATTTATAAAACCTTTACCGAAATAAAAATTACTCATTTAAATATTTTGGTGATATTTCAGTAGGTAAAGGAGTGTGGTGTAACTGGTGGGACAGTCAAAAATACCTCACCTACGCCTTCTGCTCTGTCAATTGACTGACCTGTTGGTGCAATGGCAGCGATCCTGCCTGCAGCGCCGGAGGTCGTGGGTTCGATCCCCACCCATGACGAATATTTGTGTGACGAACATTTGTATTTGTTGTGTGTCTGGGTGTTATTATCTATTTAAGTATGTATTTAGAAATATTTAAGTATGTTTATCAGTCTCTGATGCCCATATTACAAGCTCTGCTTAGTTTGGGGTTAAGAAAAAAAAATCGAAATTGTAGCTCAAATACTATAAATGTACCTATATACACAGCCAGCTGTCTTTTACTATGCTATGCAATGATTTGATAGATTTCAACAGAAAGTAAACATTAGCACCAAGTTTAGTTTCTACAAGAACGGTGACGGTGGGACATTGTGTTGTGACTGGTGGGACATTGTGTAGTGACTGGTGGGACATTGTGTAGTGACTGGTGGGACATTGTGTAGTGACTGGTGGGACATTGTGTAGTGACTGGTGGGACATTGTGTAGTGACTGGTGGGACATAGTGTGGTGACTGGTGGGACATTGTTTAGTGACTGGTGGGACATTGTGTAGTGACTGGTGGGACATTGTGTAGTGACTGGTGGGACATTGTGTAGTGACTGGTGGGACATTGTGTAGTGACTGGTGGGACATTGTGTAGTGACTGGTGGGACATAGTGTGGTGACTGGTGGGACATTGTGTAGTGACTGGTGGGACATTGTGTTGTGACTGGTGGGACATTGTGTTGTGACTGGTGGGACATTGTGTGGTGACTAGTGGGACATTGTGTTGTGACTGGCGGGACATTGTGTAGTGACTGGTGGGACATTGTGTTGTGACTGGTGGGACAAGTACGAAATCGGCCAAATAATTTACTCGTTTTTATGTCATATTCAGAATTGTTTATTAATTATCAAACTGATATTATAACGAAAAAACAATTGTTATTATTAAAATCGTTAAGAAAATCAACATAGTACTTTCTTATACTAAATCAATGCAATGGTTTTCAGTCGTTTTCTTTAATAAACAATTTTATCATTGTTCTCACACTTATGGTAATCAATGGCCTGTGGAAACCGGTAATAAATTCGATAACCACACATCTTTATTGATGGTTCTTCAAGAATTTGTTTCTTTTACGTAGCCTCTCTGTCTCTCTCTCTACTGCATTCTAGCAGTTTCACGTAAAGCGTTTCTGACCATATATTTATTTTGTTTTCTAGAGCAGTCTTCCACTTATTTTCATCACTTTTCAACATTTCTCTAGATTTCCCTATTCGCTCAGCAGCACCAGCATTCAGCTAAAAGCAGAAAAAGCAATCACACACAAAAAAGCATAAAAGCAGGTTTTAAATGTTTAGAATAGTCCATATCAAGTTTCACAAGAATGTCCCACCAGTCACTGTCACTACAACCTGTCATAGTAAAAAAAATACTTTATGTTGTTTTTTTTTCTAAATCATTTTCACAGATCATATAAATTTAACTACGAGTAATATACATTACGTTAAGAATAAATTAGTTATAATCATATCAATTTAAGAAAATAACTCCTTTTACCATTTCCTGTGGAATGACCCATATTAGTAATTCAACCACAGACCACACTATGTGGTCTGTGCATTCAACATTGATAGTGGCTGCTACCTAATTATTTTACTAAATATTCCTAACGAACCTAACTTCCCGGCGAACAAAGTTAAGAACCATTGTCTTTTTTTAGTTTGTTTTTAAAATAATAGATTCTAATTCTTTACATATTTACATTTGATTAACATTTCACTCATCATTTTGTTACCATTCCTGTATTCTCGAACATTACTCAAGCATGAGCCCATGAGGATGGCACGATGCAAATATGACTTTGCATCGTGCCATCCTCATGGCTCATGGGCTTATGATGAGCCATCAAATAGCAAGAAAACTACAATATTCCCGTACTGGAGCAGTATTAATACATTTTACTGTGTTAGATCGGCTCAAAAAAAACCAATTATGGAATACGGCCTCATACATTGATAGATACTCGCACGGACACAAATGCCACAGCCATATGCGCCGCGCGCCGCATCAACAGCTGCTCGTCTGGAAATCATTCAGATGATGTCGGGTCATCAATTATAATGTATTATTATTATTTCGACTGGGGACGCTGGCTGTGGGCCGGGTGATCGGTCCGCTAGTTATGGGCCATTTCACCCATTTCCCCGGGCCCCCTAGCAGGGGGTCTTTAGGTTGTCCCATTTTCACGGCGTCCCGTCGAATCTTCCCGTTGCTTTGCAGAATCTTACTATCTGGTCCACCGTCAGTTCTTTCAGGTTACCTTCATCTAGCGAGTCTGACCCCATGAGCTCCCACCGTATGTGTGAGTACATCGGGCATTCGGCGAGTAGGTGGAAACTCGTTTCCTCGCTGTCCATGCACTCCATGCATGTGGGGTTGTCTTTGATGCCTATTACTGTTAGGTGCCTGTTTAGTCTAGAGTGTCCTGTGGCGATTTCAGTGACCATACGTACACTGTTCCTTGACAGCTTCAGTAGATGACCTGTCTTCTTCGTGTCCAATCCGTTTATGAACATTTTAGACTGTCGCATGCCTGTTGCAGCCTTCCATCGTCTGTTTGTTGCTGCTGTGGTTAACCTTTTAATTACTCCCTTGGTGATGTTGTGTGCTATTGGCAGCCTGGGTTCCGGACCCACTAAGCCTTCGGCCGCACCACCCCTGGCTAGTTCGTCTGCTAACTCGTTGCCGACATTTCCCTCGTGTCCAGGGACCCATGCAATCACTACGTCTATTTTGTTTGCGAGTTTCCCTAGAGCTTTTTTGCATTCTTTGACAGTTACCGATGTCGTCTCTGCTTTGCTAAGCGCTTTCAGCGCTGCCTGGCTGTCACTGTAGATAGTAGCCTTGCTGACACTGTCCTGATTGTCTAATATATCTGCGCATTCCATGATAGCGTATATTTCTGTTTGGAATACGCTGGCGAACCTGCCTAGGCAGATTGATCTGTTTATCACTGTACCGTCCTCGCACCTTATGTGCACACCCGCGCCAGATAGCTTCAGTGACTCAATTCTGGAGCCATCTGTGTAGCAAACTGTTCCGCTTGTGTCTATGTTCCATTCATCTCTTTGTCCTATGTGTACTTTGTATTTCTTGTCAAAGATCTTTTCTTTCCTTGTTAGGTCGTTGTTGGTAAAGATCATTGACATGTTGCTCTCGATTTCACTTCCGATGCGTAGATGCCCTCTGTCCGTGTGGTTACCGATCCAGAGGTTCGTGCTCCTGAGTTTGAACCATTGTTCGGTCGCTTTTCCTTTGATCGCTAGATCTAGCGGATCCAGCCCGAGCATGATCTCTAGCGCTGCTGTGGGTGTTGTTCTCATTGCACCTGTGATCATCAGTGCCACTAGTCTTTGGACCTTGTCTAGCTCTAGTTTGTTGGTCCTTAGTACCGCCTTATGCCACCATACCAGTGATCCGTGGAGGATTCGTGGCAGGATGATTGCTTTGTATATCCATAGTACAGTCGCCGGTTTGATTCCCCATGTGCGTCCTATGGCTCTCTTACATTGCATCATGGCCATTTTGGCCTTAGAGCAGGTGGTACTTATGTGTGCTTTGAAAGTTAGTTTGCTGTCCAGCGTAACTCCTAGGTATTTGATCTCCTTGACCATTTCTAGTTCGGAGTTGTCTATTTGCACTATTTCTTTACTACCAATTTTACGTTTATTGGTGAATAGGACTAGTTTCGTCTTTTCGGGATTGAGGTTGAGTCCCTTACTTCTGCACCATGATAGCGCCGCTTTCAGTCCTCTGTTCATGATGTTGCACATGACGCTGAGGACCTTTCCCGTTACTAGCAATACCCCGTCATCAGAGTACACCTGTGTGTATATGTGTGTCTTGTTTATCTCGTGTACTAGTTCATCTATTAGAATGCACCATAGTAGAGGGGATAGGCATCCCCCTTGCGGGAATCCTCTCCTCGCCCTGACCGTGTGTGTAACCCCTGCTAGCTCAGCCTTTATCAGGCGTTGTTGAAGCATGTTCTTCACCCATCCTGATATGTCTTTATGAATGCCTTCGCGGTCTAAGGCGGCTTCTATCGACTTAGGGCTGGCCTTGTCGAATGCCCCTTCTACGTCGAAGAAGCAGCCCAGTGCGTATTCCTTTTTGCTCAGAGACCTTTGTACTCTAGTAACTAGGTTGTGGAGGGCTGTTTCTGTGGACTTACCCTCCATGTATGCATGTTGGTTCTCATGTAGCGGGGATCCACTGTTCTCTATCTGGGCTCTTATAGTTCTGTCAAGGATCTTTTCCATTGTCTTCAGTAGAAACGAGGATAGGCTGATACATCTGAAGGCCTTCGCCTCCTGATATGTGGCCTTGCCAGGTTTCGGTAGGAAGACTACCTTGACTTCCCTCCACTTCTTGGGAATATACTGCATTCTTATACTGCTGTTGAACAGTTTTAAGAGATCTTCCTTGATGTACTTTAACGCTACTTGCAGCATTTTTGGAAATATTTCATCCGGGCCTGCCGCCTTGTATGGCTGGAAGGAGAAGATGCTCCATACTAGTTGTTCTTCCGATATGGCGATGGCCTCGCCTGCCCTTACCACTGTGGGGTTTGAGGTTGGCATGTCTTCGTCTATGTCGTGCTCGCAGTCTGGGAAATGAGTTTCCATCATGGTCTCAAGTATCATTTTTGGGTCAGTTATCAGTTCCTCCCCCTTTTTGATACTTCCTAGTTTGCAGGTGTTGTCCTTGGATAGCGTTTTGACCAGCCTTGCGGCATCTGGGTGTTTTTCGATCCCTTCGCAGAACGCGCTCCAGCTGTTCCTGCATTCTTTTCTGCTCTCGCCCTTGAACTTGTTTCGCTCGTCTTTGTACTTACGCCAGCTCTCTTCGTCACCCTTTTTGAGGGCCACCCTGAGAGCACGTTATAATGTAACATGTCTACTGTATTTGCAGATAAGTAGTCATATGAATGACGATGTGACCTAAACTAGTCAAGCTAGCTCGTTACAGTTATAATAAAGTGTAATTGAATGCCTTTAACATTTATTTTTTGTGAAATTGATGATGTGGTGTGGCACTTAAGCTGTTATTTAAACCCATTTGATGTAATAGTTGAGTAACTTCCAATTCTAATAAACTTAGTACCTAAATACCTACGTCTTTTACATACTAAAGCAACCTTGCCAACCGCCTAATCGCAAGCGGTCACCGCAAGCCTAGAGTGAACATGTAAAAACAGACGTGTAACTCAGACCGTGGCCGACTCCGTAAAGAGGGAAACTGTTGTGTTGGCAGCAAAACGTACAAGGATTTCACAATCGTAGATCCCGCTTCTTCCCTTAGCTGTAAGTTGAAGGGTGTTTGTTGGGCAGCTTTCAATTATGGCCATAAATAGAGAGTACCTGAGGATTGACATAATACAAGTCTTATACTTCCCACTGCTGGGCACAGGCTTCACCGCAACAATAACGTCGTACCAGCCTCACCTCTTATCAAAGGCTGGATACTTACGAGTATAAGTTCTTATCCCTGCCCCTGAGTATCAATTGTCTCTTCCTCTGGATGCGTTTCGGTGACTCGTTTCTGACAGTCGTTTAGTAGTTTTAGTGGCCTGTGCGCGCGCGGCCGTGAACTCGAGGGGCTGCGTGCGCGCAGGCCCAAGGTCACCGCTGCGCCTCGTACCTGTAGTGGGAGCACAGGCCTATTTTTTTATTATATAGTTTGGCCATCTAGTTTTTATATTCTATTCAAAACAAGAACCAGCTGCGGTTGTAATAAAATGGCTAATACAGCTTTTTCATTACAACTGCACCTGGTGATAAGTAACGATTTATTTATTTATTCTCCATTGCACATCAAAAGTAGAATAGGCGGACTTAATGCCAAAAGGCATTCTCTACCAGTCAACCACACGATTGTGGCGTGTGAAAGTAAACTACTTGAAGATCTTGTTAAACTGCCCGTGTTTACACGGTTTGGGAACCAATTCTTCGCTGTAATATAAAAATGTCATTGATTTGCTAACTGACTGAAGATTTTAATGAAATTATTTTGAGACAACACAGATTACAAACATGGACAAAAAGACAAAAGGTGTCAAGTCAGACTCACACTCAGCATAATAATACGCCACAGTGACATAGAGTACAAAATATGTATAGGTATAATAAGGCTGAAGAGCGTCTAGTCTCCCGTGACGTATGGTGAAGAGAAACAACAAAGAATTAAAAGGCAGTATTATTAACAAAAGAAACAAAGTTGGAACGAAATATTTTGAACAGAAATTAAATCGAGAATCGTTTGCAGAGGGTTTGTCTTGATTGGCCGGAGCCCGAGCTTGAGAGTCAGCTGCCCTATTAATAACCAGTTGGTCCACGACAATTTGCGATACAGGCGATAGTGTCTATTACAGAGCTCTCAGTGAAAGTGAAACGTTATCCGCGAGAGACATGTACCTACTTCATTGATGTACTCGTGTAGCAAGCATGTGCGTCTCGCGCGTGTAGGCAGGTCCTTCACGGTGACCCCCGATAACCTTCGTATTCTGCTGTACGAAAGCTATAATGCTCGGAAGGAACAAGTCTGTTTGAACTTAGATGAGTATCATAAAAATAGAATTCTTCTTTTTCACATTCAGCCAGTTCGTGCCGGATAAGGCGAGCTTATTTATGTAATCTGTTTTGTTTGTGTTTTAGAGAGCAATGATTAGTTTATCGTACGCAATTAATGATACTATTTAATAAAGCTAATTAAGTGAATTAACTAGTCCTCTAGATAATTCGATCCGCCCACCAGATCGTTTTATCATCGCTCCCTACATCCCGCCTTAAACAGGAGGAAAGTGAGATTTACTTCACACTCTTGGCCCTTCTTAGGCGTCATCTCCACGAGTGAGTGCATCGCTGCGATATTAACATTATGCCACGTCACTCTCATAAAACATGAGTGTCTATGAAGCGATGTTATCCAGGTCGCCGTGGGCTTGTCCTCATAGCGCGAGGTCCCCTTTTTTTGCGCCAGGAAATGCATTTAGGCATTCCCAAGGCCCTGGGTTCGGGACATCTGGGATATATGGGACTCGGACCTCCTGGGAAAACAGAGACTCCTACCCACTAAAACCTGACGGTGGTCGTCTGGTTTTCAGACGACGCAGAATTCCATTCCATTCCTCTCCTTTGCACTTCATCTATCTTTAATCAACAACATTCGTTTAACAAGATATTAATAAAACTTCATTCATAAGTTCTGAAAACGTACTTGTACGTATACTTTATACGCACCTTCTTACAGTCAGCCGCAGAAGTAGCTTAATATTATAGTACTTTGCAATAGTAACCGTTTCGACGGTTTCCTAACAACATACACATAATGTAAACATAAATAAATATAAATATGCGCCAGACAACACACCTCTTGTAATGGTCTCGAAGTAGGGGTCATGTAAGGAAATAAGCCAGGGGCGTCTCCAAGCACACCCAGACCCGAGTCAATTCAGAAAAGATCGTTTCCTGAATTGACCCGACCGGGAATCGAACCCAGGACACTACGGAAATCGAGGCGAGAAACCGTGCTACAGCGCACTACGCCAACCGTGTCGTCAAACACAAATAACGTGACAAGGTACTAAAATGTTAAGCGGGACTCCTCGCAGGACCCTTCGGCGCGCAAGGCCGCCTGGCAGCCAGCCTCGGGAGGAGCAAGCTCAATTCCAGTGCACGATAACACAGACCACTGTGTCCGAAGACACGGTCTTCCTCGGGATCCTAAAGCGAAGCACACGCACAGGCCCTTTGAGTCGCCTCCCACGACAGGCAGGAATACCTTGGTAGTATTCTTCTCCCCTAGCCGCAGGGAACACCGCGACGTTACCTGGCTTTACTCTCTTCAATAAAACAATAATTGTACAAAGAGTGTTCGCGATTTCGCCGCGAGTCTTTGCATTTATACGGCGTTTCTACGCTAACGGAAAGGACCTTTATCTCGTGGAGATAACCCGACGGCGGAGCCCGCGATTCTCGCTCTTGAAGGGGACGCCTGTCTCGTGCAGTTTTGATTCTAAAATGCCTCCACCGTTTGACTCAAATTAGTGGAAGGAGCGATGTACTCAAAGCAATGTAGCATGGAAGCCTCCAAGAGGGATAGCAAAATATTCTTACGGGTTGCAACGCGCAAATCATGATGCTCTTGGTGGTGCATGTGTCCATAGGCTGCGGTAGTAGGCTCTTTTTATCAGGTGCGACCGACGTCAAAACATGAAAAATTATTATCTTAGATTTAAGTCTGGATTTGGGTTTTCACCAGACATTTGCGGGGAGGAATGAATTAAATAAGTAGGTTGCAATACGCGGCAGTTCGAACGGCATCTTGAGCGCGTTGGCTGATCGGTGGGACTCCCCGCTACTGCGGCGCTGGCTGCAGCTATACGCCTCTGTTACTGGCTATGTAAATACATAGTATTTTACATATGTACAGAGTCTCATCGATTTTCCTCCTGTTTCGCCTTTTACTAATTTGTTACTAACAATACAATTTGTTACTAACACTATAGATTGAGATAATCAGCAATAAATTAATTCATTATTATTATAAATACACATCAAGATCATCTGACGGCAAATTAAGCAGAACTTAGATGTCAAAGACTGATAAACACAATTAGGATCACGTATTACCCTAGCCTCACTTAATGCTATTGGTATTGTTATTGCTTCTTTGCCCTGCTGCAGTGCAGCTTCTCCGGAGAACAGGCGCTCTAGACTTATATACTTAGTTACGACAGTGTGGGAGATGGCCCAGAGGATCTATTTAGTTTATTTACATGCATATTTTGTACACAAAGCCCGAAGTCCATGTGCTCAACGTCGAGAGGTAAACAAACAGTAGATTAAAGCGCCGCTCTTGGAGACGACGATAAACTTATATGTACACAATAGGACATTTGAGCATGTGTGGCTGCGCGCGCGGCGCTTTGAATATTCAGCGGCGGCGACTCGTGACTTCATAGGGCTGGCCATCATAATAAAATAGTGAATTTTTAATGCAAGTAGAAAATTTTATATTATACTGTACTTTAGTATCCTCCAGAATTGACGACGGAAGATGAAGATATAACCATGTTTAGGTAAAGGTGCTTTATCACCGGGAACATGGTCCGGAAGCAATAGAAAAGAGAGGCCTGTGCTCTGCAGGAGGATAATATAGGCTTATTATAATAACATAAAATAGAGCATCTCGGTAGGTGACCCTAGGTGCGCGGGCGCAGTCGTGTGCGCTTCGAGGTGCCGGCGCGCGCGCCGCATGTTAATGCCCGTTCATTATTGCGACGAGTCATTCATAACTAATCAGCTTATTTGCATGCGCTACTATCGCTACTGAGTTCACCGATACGATTATCGTGCACAATCTAAAAATGCATTGTATAGCTAAACACATTGATTAATGCGCTGTAATGTTTAGAATCTCTATTGGTCTTGGTCACGATTTAACCAAAGTCGAACTCTTTGATTCAACGGGAGCAAACAAGCATGCGGATAGTGCATAGATAAATGCATCACCAGAGCTAATCATTGAATCGTTGTTTATTGCTTCTGAGTGTTTTCTGTTTTTGAGTACCCGCTCTTCGGGGAAACCTTAGTCAGGTCCCTTGAAGAAAGCACCTCATGAATGCACGGGGGATCCGTCACTTGATCGCAATTTCTTACAACGAATTTCATTTCCCATGAAACTGTTCGCAGATGATTTTTTCATATAGCAACAACTCATCAAATAGCTTTACATACGTATGTGTGTTACATATGTACTATTCTGTATAGAATACAGCAAATTATTCCCCTCGAATAGTCTTTACCAAAAAACTCATTACATCGAATTTTATCTCCACATTTTTTTCATTTCATCGATGTTTTGTTATATCGATGATATGGTTCTCATTATTTGATTTCCACGAATGTTTTATATCCCAAAACTGTTTTTTACTGAAAGTATATGTATGTATAAGTACGAAATACTTACCCAATGAATCAAAAAAGTAATGCTTATTGGAAAACTACTCATTTGACCCCAGCTCCACGTGGTCTTGTCTGCCCTACCCGTAAAGTGTGATTCAGAGCCGCGTATGCGCGTAGGGGCGAGGCGGACAAGCCGAAGCTGCGGTGGTGAGCGGAAGCCACCTGTGACGATTAGCCCGCGTGTAACCGCCGGAGCCCTGCAGCGCCGGAGCCGTGACAGAAGTCAAATATGCTGCATTGCTATTAGCATGCAATTCTATTACTTATTAGAGACATTGACATTGTAACAGCATGTCCACCACTATTGAAATTAATCAATGAAACAGTACTTAGGTCGGCCTGTATAGGTTATTAACATACTTCGATAATAAGTGAAATAGATGATATAAAATTAATGTGAAATGTGTATTCGATGAATGGTTGTTCGGGTAACAAAAGCTAAATGGAAAAGTTTTTTCGATGTAACGTTGTTTGTTAATATATAACAACGTTGATTAGTTATTAAGCGAATTGAAAAAAAATGTTTCTAAATTCGTGGAAAAGTTTTATGTGAAATTAAATTAGATATTAAAAAAATATGTATTCTAATGCACAAGATTCGCATCGATCATCGCATCGCATCGCAAACCTAAAACTCTTAATTTCACAGCTACAAAGGCACGCCGAAATCTCTCCACAACCATGTATTCACAATCAATAAAACTTTATTAAAGTAGACCTTGATTACAGTTTTGATATTATACATAAATAATAATAATACGATCTATATACTAAATATGATACATAAATTTAATGTGTCTTTACCACCGGCGTCGGAAGGCTGATTCCACTGAGAAGACCCGGCAAGAAACTCAGTAGTTACTCTTTCATATAGAGGCGATTGATTATTGAGGTAGGTAAGTCACTTTCATTTTCTGCAGTTAAACCAGAGTCATGCAATTATAACATATTAGAGTTTAGGTTAAGGAACCAAAATGGTAGTGACTTTAGGAGACCAGTTACCGAAAGTGGCACCTTTTCACAAGTTAACGTGTGATTCAGTCATCGTTCTACTTGTGGGTATGATGGGGTGGTGGTGATACCAACTATACCACTTTGTGTCGAGTGTAGTGTACGGAGTTAAATAATATGCAGACTCACGTTCAAGGTTTATAATCCCAACACAATGGATATAATAGAAGGCACAGTAGGAAGATGGATAGGCAGCACACGCACAGTCAGATAGTAAGCGTACACAGTTCGGAAAGATAGTAGATAGGATAGATACGGAAGAATGAAAGTTTTAATAATAACATACAAGGCACTCAAGCGTAAGTACATAAACTAGGCAAAAGCAGCGTGCGTTCCGCGTCGTAAGCAAGTTTCGACTGATGCGCGGGCGCAGCGAGCGCGAGCGGACAGCGCGTCCCCGCGTTCGATACCTAAGCAGTACGTACGGCAAGCGTGCGCGCTGCGTTGTCAATATCGATATCGACAAACTGATATGCATCGTATTGTCGCGCATGAATGTAAATAAATAATGTTATTATAGATATAAGTAATTTAGTGTTGTTATATGTGTGCTTATTTTCAGTGTAATTTAGTTAAGGATTAATAATTAGTTATTAGTGTGAGAGATAATAATTGTAAATAAAATATATGAAGTATAGGAAAGTTGCCTAAATATATTACTTAACCATATTTTTCTTTTGTTTTTTCTGTTTATTTAGCAACACAGTCGATCAAATTTTGCGACATTTAAAGAAGAGGTAGATATACTATTGTGTATGATCTGAAGTAATAGCGCAATAATTGTATTGCAGGTATACCAGGCGAGGATGCATCAGGAACGAGCGACACGGGCGGTGCGGCGTGTTCGGCGGCCGAGTTCGCTTGCGCGGACGGGTCGCGCTGCGTGCCCGCCGCGTGGCGCTGCGATCTACGTGCGCACTGCCCTGACGCCTCCGACGAGCGCGACTGCACGTGGAACACCACCTGCGGGCCTGGCCAGTTCCGCTGCGCCGGCAGCGGCATGTGCATCGCGGCCAGCTGGCGCTGCGACGGTGACGTCGACTGCGGGCCCAGTGACGCCTCCGACGAGGACGTCTACATGTGCAACAAGGACTTCAAGTGTCCCGGCAACTCCGCTCGGTGCGCGACGCCGCAGGATGGACGTTTCGCCTGCGTCCCCGTCGAGAACTTCTGCGACTTGCGGAGGCACTGTCATGATGCTAGCGACGAATGGGACATTTGCGACAACTTCACGACTTCTCAGTGCGCCGGTCTAGGCTGCGCGCTGGGATGCAAGCCGACGCACGAAGGTCTCGCCTGCTACTGCCAGCCTGGCTTCGAACCTAAAGACAGAAAATGTGTTGACACGGACGAGTGCGCATCTGGAACGTGGTGCGCTCAGCGATGCCACAATACAGCAGGCTCGTATACGTGCAGCTGCGTGCGAGGGTACACGCTGAAGTCTGACCGGTCCTCGTGCGAAGCGATTAATGACCCGCCTGAGGAGCCGCTGTCGCTGATCGTGGTGACGGAACGCGGCGTGCAGCGCGCGTGGCCGGACAACGCGACGCGCGCGCTCAACCGCTCGCTGGAGGTGGACGCGCTGAACGTACGCGCCATCGACTACCACTACAGCAACCGCACAGTCTGCTACGTGCACCACAACATCAGCCGCTCGGGCATCGTGTGCGTGAACGTGGACGACTTCTCGCAGCGGACGCTACTTCCCACGCCTACGCTATTCCCTAATGTCGACGGTAAGTGCATCCATGTAGTATACATGCATTTAATAAACCCTGGTTAGGCGAGGTGCCGAGAGTGATGAAACAGAAAAAAGGTTGATAATAATATCAAAACAAATCTACGCTCCCCCGATCAGAAAGTCCGGAAACTTTTTTGTAAATACCATCCTTCGTGTTTTTCATTCAAAGTATCGTTCTAATTGAAAACGAGAGTTTTTTTATTAGTTTGTACTATAGTGCAAAGGCTTTTCCTAAATCCCCATAGCGATCTAGAGCAAGACCAGCGATATGTCACTAATAAATAAAATAAATAAATTAAATAAAAATCATTTATTTTCAGACAGTTGTCCATAGATGTTAGTAACAATTAATAGAAATCCTTAATAAACTAGGTTAGTAAATGAAAAATAAATATGGGTATCTTAAGACTACTTAAGTGTTGTAACAGGATGGAATATAAAGCAAATATATACTTAGCAGGCTCATCGAGCCTTTATTACAGGCAGCTCGGTGAACCTAGCAAGCAAACTCGAGTACATCCTGTCACCTATCATCCTCAAAACCCTGTTGGAGCTCCCTATAATTCATTAGCGACCCAATTTTTTTGCGCATCGTTGCGTAAAAGTCGTCCACCCTAGCATCAGCAAACATGCCGGAGGCACTGCAGTAGCGTGGGAGCCAGAACAGCGCTCTGAAAATATTATTATAAAGAATACGCAAAGCATTGTAGGATTTTTGTGTAAAATTTACCCATAGGCTGCTGGAATAAAAGGTTTGGCAGAATGCTTTAAATAGCGTGATTTGAAATGTGTAATCGATGAAAGTAAATTATCACACACATTCTCAGTAACAATATGGCCAAGATATTTAAACTGCTTAACACGGCTCATGAGTACTAATGGAACGATGCTCTTTATTTATGTTCCAATGCTATATCTGCAGCGGTGAGCCACCTACGCCTGGACTGGGTGTCGGGCAACTGGTACCTGGTAGACGACCAGCGCGGCGTCATGTACGTGTGCACGCACGCGATGGACAGCTGCCGGCTGCTCATCGACTCCGGCCTCAGCAAGGTGCACGGGTTCGCGCTCGACCCCGAGCCTCCCAAGGGGTGAGTAACTGAGTAGTGTCACTGGACTGGGTGTCGGGCAACTGGTACCCAGTAATGCATTTTTGTTCAAAAAAGAATGCATAGGAATATTTATAAAATAAATAAATATGCGCCAGACAACACACCTCTTGTAATGGTCTCGAAATAGGGATTAATATCCCTGTCGTCTCCTAGCACACCCAGACCAGAGTCAATTCATAAAAGATCGTTTCCGGAATTGATCCGACCGGTAATCGAACAGATCTCGAGGCGAGAAACCGTGCCACAGCGCACTACGCCAATCGTGTCGTGTTATTTACTTACATATCATTTACCAGATGAAAATTGTTGTGCAGTATAAGGCAAAACAACAAAGAAAGCCTTGCAAAGCTAAATTCAAATCCAACGTCTAAAAATCAAATTAACTCAGTACGCCATTACAAACTCAGTCCATAAAAGTGAGGTAACAAATTAAAATCAATAAAAAAAGCATTCCAGCGACTATAAGATGGTACTTATTGAGCATTTCACCTTTAAATTATCAGAACCTACACGCACTACCACGCTGACCACTGTAAAATTCAAAAGGGATTTTACAGAGTGCTTATTGTGTTTGCAATTTATCACTCTAAAGTAAAGAGACACAGTAAGAATCGGTTTTGGAATGAAAAGGAGCGCAACGAAGTCGTGCAGCGGCGCTGCATTTCTTCGTGTTCTAAAACGATTACTCACACTATGCCTATTGGTGTCTCCAGGCAGATGTACTGGTGCGTATGGGGTGGATCGGCCCCCGCCGTGGAGACGGCCACGCTCGCCGGCGAGGACCGCACGGCGCTGGTGCGCCACAAGCTGGTCTACCCCACCGCGCTGACGCTGGACTCCGCTGCCAAGCGCCTCTACTGGGCCGACGCGTACCTTGATACCCTGGAGCGGGTCAACTGCGATGGAACTGATCGGCGGACTATAGCTAGGGGATATCTCGTGAGTATATTTAGATAGTATGAGTGTACACCATCAAACATAGCATAAGATAGGCAACAAGCGCCTAAATCATTGCTCAGGCACGATTGTCTTTTGTTCATAATGTTTGTCTTTTGTTTGGCTCAGGCGTAAGCTCGATTACTAACTTACATTTGTAGTCGGAGAATTGAATGTAATATAAATACGATATAATAGAAAACTAGTTTTTGAACGACAAAGCTAAGTTTGCCCTTCAAGCCCACTTATGTTTTCGTGAGATATTTTAGGTGATTTCATAGTTTTAAACCGCAACATCAGAAGGTGAGTGAGACTCGCAGTTAAAAGCTCTTCATCTCAGGTGTCACTAAACATTTATAAGTTATGCTTATGACATGTAGCCGCAAAAACATTGTTCAAAATTACTGCCCCTCCAATGAGAGCCAAAACTAACTGGTTATGTTTGCCTAACAAAATCGTAGTAACCTATCTTTACCTCAACCTCATTTACTCTTAAATGTCCCCAGGCCCAACGAACGGTTCAGATCTCGACGCTAGAAGGGCTAGTGTACGCGCCGGTGTGGTCGGCGCGCAGCGTGGCGGCGCTGCACGCGGACGGCGCGCGGCAAGAGGTGGTCGCGCTGCAGCACCGCCCCACCGCCGCGCTCGTGTTCCACCGGCAGGGACAGCCCGTCTGTGAGTAAAGCCTCTTCAGCAACCCGAGGAACAAGCAGTAGTCTCTCCATTTTCGTTGATAGGTCAACATGGTTTTGGAGCATCTTTTCAGGCAGCTTATTTCGGACTCCGACATAGCTTCTTTCGACGACAGCCATTATTCATGACCCTCATTTAAAAGCGTTTTATGTGCGTGATTTCTGAGGCATGATGACCAAGAATCTAGCACCAGCATAGCATATTGGTTTATTTCACCATAAGAAGTAGTCTGTGTGATTTGATGTTGGACTATGCTATTTAATTATTTACTAGCTCGGGATTTCAAACCACCTCTATTCCGAAAATCATCAAAGATGGTTTAGCGGTTTTGGTTGTGGTTAAGGCGTGAAAACGTAACAGAGAGACATAGTTACTTTTGCATTATTAGTATGTATGATGACTGTAACGTATTCAGTATGCTTCGGCAGCATTACCTGGCTATTTAATTCACCATGAATATTGTTGCTACCCAGCGAACCACCCGTGCGCCACAAACAAGAAGATCTGCTCGCACATCTGCGTGCCGGGCTTCCGCGGGGGCGCGCTGCTGGCGCGCTGCCTGTGCCGCCACGGCTACCGGCTGGTGGGGCTCGGCGACTGCGTGCGTGAGTGACTAGTTCTGCATAGGTGTTTCATGACTCTACTTGTTTATCTAGCCGCTAAAACTGAAAGAAAAGAATTAAATCAGGCTCAGTGAAGATTATTTTGCGGTAAGATTTCTTAGCTAACTTATAGCACTCAGAGCAATCATATTGTCGTTTGCAATTTGGACCATCAGCAATATGAGACGTCAAAATCAAAGTCATCTTCAAGTTCTTTCAAATTATCAAATCTCATCTAACAAAGATTACTTTGTTTAATGGACCTCGCTCGGCTCTGGTGTCACAAGTGTTCATAGGCTCGATCGTCAAACAAACAAACAAACAAAACTATCTTTATTTAAATAGACCTGTAACAAGTACTTTTAAATCGTCATTACAAGGAAATAAAAAAACTTAGTAATAGACTTAAATACTATAATAATATGAATACATAAATACACTGTATACAAACATAATGTGACTCTACCACCGCATCGGGAGTTGATCTTATACTGAGAAGACCCGGCGAGAAACTGAGTACTTACTCTTTTAAACTTGGTTCGGTTTCACAAAAAGAGTTAGTAAAGTACTAAGAGTATTAAAAAAAAAACAATGCTTACGTTCTAACATTTCCTTAAAATATGGACCCAAAAGTACATCTAAACTACCGGATATAAAGCAAAAACATTGTACAAAGTTTATACAATTCAAGCCTAGAAATTGTTAGATTTTTGTTAGTCAGTACAAACTAGTTATATAAATATTACAAGAGTTAACAAATCATGTACCGAGTAGAGAGCTTAAACCCAGGCCTTTTTATCCAAAAGGTAATCATTTGTAGTGTAATAGCCCTTTTTTGATAATACTGTCTTAATGTGGTTTTTGAATTTGTTTATTGTAAAAGTGTACACCTTGCCCCATAAATGAACCTAAAACTTTCTGTAACCTGAAGGATGGGAGCGCAATTTTATCTCTATTCCTGGTATTTTTGCCATGTATATCACGGTGTTTAGTATACAGGCTGTTGGGTTTCATTGTTAGTTTATTCCTTAATTATTAAGAATAAATATTGTAACCACTTAAAAACATCCCTATCTCCCTTCCTTTCACCCATGCACACGTGTAGATCGTCTCTTCTCTGTCGCACCATCGTGTGACGTCTACGCCCATCGCCGCGCCATCTAGCGGCTGCTTGAAACGCTTTTTTTTCTTCTTCTTGAACTTGCAACGGATCGAGACTAAGCTGTGCGCGTGTGCTCTCATGATAGAAATCTATTTAAATCCTAGAAAAACTGTGTAATTTCTACGAAATATAACTATAAATCGTCTATAAACTCAGTGTGTGTGTCAAAAGACAAGCGCTTTCATAAATTGGTATAGCCATCGAGCTTTGGCAAGTGGTTGTGGTGCAGGCACGAGGACGTGGACTTCCTGGATCATTTCCTCAAGTAAGTGTGCATATGAAGATCTCCAAGGCCACCCGATCAACGTCATGCATAACAGCTAGAAACACAATATTTCAACGCGCATTCATAACGATCGCTGGCTAAATAAGAACAGAGCGGGCTCTGACGGACAAATCAAGGGTTGCAAGATCGAATCTACGCAAAGTCAAAAAAGATTTGAGACAATTTTTTTTTTCTCTTCTTTTGCTTTTTCGTAATACATTGACAAATATGGCACGCATTTGTTATAAATGTAAAAAAGCAATAGTTAATAAACAATTTTTGACATGTAAGAAATGTAAAAATGATTACCACGTGGACTGCACTAAAGTGTCATTTCCCAGATTTCGCATTATGACAGCAGCGAACAAGAAGGCACACACATGCAATTGTTGCTCAAAAGTACGAGAATCTTCCACTCCTAAGACTCCTAACTTGGGAAATATGTCCGCAAATTCTGCTGGAAATGCCTCAGCCCAAGACATAGATAACATCACACAAAGAAATAAACATGAGATTAAAGTTCCTACGGAAAACTCCTTTGAAGAATTAGATACTGAAGAGACCGAATTCGAGTCACCCACATCATCACCGCTCATACAAACAAACAGAAGCTACTCGGAATTGCAGTCAACGGGGACTTACTTATTAGACGAATTAAATGACGAAATAAGAACACTAAGGAAGAAATTAGAAATAGCTGAGAATGAAATAGAGAATTTGCTTACGGAAAATAATGAATTAAGCAAGCTGAATTCCAAACAAGAACACAGGATAAAACAGCTTTCACTCATTTGTCATCAATCACCAACAAGTAGTACCAAAAAAAACAAAATCAATTCTAAAAAAGAATTGAATTCATCTACTTCACAACTTGAAAGTTTGGAAAACAAGGTACTAATGGAGAATAAATCATACCATGAATCAACATCAACTATAGCAAAGGCGATGGACAGGGAAGACCACTCACAAAGCCACTCCAAAGCGAATCAAACATCCCCAGCAATGGAAACTTATAACAAAAGGGACGAAGACATAAAAACAAATAGAGCCAAACGCATATTCATTATTGGTGATGAATATTTGAGAGGTCTGGCAGCCGCGATTTCAACAACAAGATCAGGGAAATGGAACGACGTCTACCAACCATGCGCATATATCATGTCGGAAGCAACGAGTACGGAAATCTTAGAAAAATGTAACAGTATTTTGCCGGAAGTAAAGTGCAATGATGTGGTTATTTTGGGTTGCGGCAATAATGACAATGACCTTCATAAACTGCACTCAAACATCTGTATTGCGATCAACAAATTGAGCACTAAAGCGTCTTTGTTATTAGCACCCATTATCCACAATCCTTACTTAAACGAAAAAAAATTAAACCAAAATTTAAAATTGTGGACTAAACATTTTGTTAATTGTAATTTAATTGACATGAACGTATTTTTCAATGATTACCAAGAATACAAGAACCAATTTTTGTCAATGGAGAGTATAAAAAAGCATGTAGAGAAATGTACGCAACAATACAAATGTGTTAGGGATAATAATTCAAACCCTATCCCAAAGAAAGGCAAAATTACATTTTATTTCAGGCCTATTGGAAAATGTGTCTCATCTCCTTCAATTGCATCAAATAGAGGGGATAATGATATGACATCGGATAACCATAACACCCATAATCCCAAAACAAATCACTCCAATGATCGGTTTTTTCGAGAATAAACCGGGCAATGTTTTTACAATATTGCACCAAAATATACATGGTTTGTGTTCGAAGAAAGAGATCATAGAGATAACGCTAACAGAAATAGGTAAAGATATAAAGCCTGACGTATTGTGTTTTACAGAAACATTCGTCAAGAGTGGGGATGAAAGAAATATTAACGTAAACAATTTCGAATTAGCAGCGAATTATTCGAGACCAAACAAAAGGGGAGGCTCGTGTATAATGGTAAAGAAAGGAATAGACTTTAAAAAAATTACTTATTTTGATAAACTCACTGTAAATTTCCACTTCGAATGTTGTGCAGTAAACTTAGTTTCTAACAATATTATTATAGTCTGTATTTATAGAGTTCCATCGAAATTACAGAGACATGTAGTAGGTTTCCTGAAAAAAATGATTTATTGTTACATAGATGTTTCAAAAAATATTCGGGAAAAAAATTTATTATTTCTGGTGACATGAACTTTAATATGACTGATAAAAATTGTAATGGTGTAGTTAAACTAAATGACATTTTTAACAAATATAATCTAAATTTGCACATTGACAAACCAACTCGGCGAAATTCATGCCTAGATCTCATAATTAGTAATATCGAAAATGCTACAGGATTGGTCCTACCTCTAGCACTGTCCGACCATGACACAGCACAAATTCTGAAATTTACAGTTTAGCAAAAAAAACATATCTCGAGATATGTTCTTATAAATAGAAGGGATTATTCGGAGGACAACATTGAAAAATTTAAACATCACCTAAAATCTATTCCATTTAAAGACATTATTCTACAAAATGTTAACGAAAGTAAATATACATCCGTAATCTTTCTAGACTTGTCAAAAGCATTTGACCGAGTCTCACACAAACAACTGCTAAGCAAATTGGAAATGAACGGAATAAGAGGACCGGCTAATAGTTGGTTAAAATCGTATCTGGAGGATAGGCAACAATATGTCGAAATTGAACAACTGGACATAAGGCATAATTTACAAAGATACAGATCTAACCTAGCATATAGTAGAAATGGAGTTCCGCAAGGCGGCATTCTGGGTCCACTAATGTTCCTATTGTATATTAATGACATAATTGGGGTCACAAGGGACAAACTCACTCTATTTGCTGACGATGTTTCAATTCTTGTTTCTAGTAATAAATATTGTACAATAGAACAGCATCAAATAGACATAATGAATACACTGACATCTATGATAAATTGGTTAAATAAAAATAATCTTCAAATTAATCTTAATAAAACAAATATAATTAATTTTAATAATTTCAAAACACAGACTATCCACATAAATCTGAACGGTGAGAATATAAATTGCACTAGTAGTGTGAAGTTTCTAGGTCTCATGATAGATAGTAAATTCACATGGAAAGAGCAAATAGAAAAAGTTTTTGACAAAATAAATAGATTCGCTTTTGCCCTTTACAAACTAACGAAAATGACAAATAAAAAGACAGCCATTGTTGCCTATCATGCATATGTGGAATCAATAATTAGATACGGGCTGATATCATGGGGAAATGGCACCAATATAAAAAAAAGTTTTTGTTGCTCAAAAGAGATGTATCCGTGCCATTTCAAATATTGCACCAGATGTTTCCTGCAGGCCGTTTTTTAAGTCCCTTAATGTCTTGCCACTCTCATGTATATATATATTAGAAATGGGAAAGTTTGTAAAACAAAACCAATACCTCTATCAGCAGGCAAAGGACAACACTAACAGAAGCTTGAGAAATCCTAATAGGCTTGTCCTAAATGCCCTACCAAGAACTTCGAAATTCAATAAGAATGGTTGTGCGATGGCTATCAAAGTTTTTAATCGAATACCTGATGAAATAAAACTGCTACTCTATAACAGATTACGAATGGTTCTGAGGCAATGGCTTATGGAAAAATGCTTTTACTCCATTGACGATTTCTTTAAAAAACTAAACTAATAAAGAGCGCATTACAAATAATATAAATAATAAGGTTGATGTATTTTATAGAATAAGTGGAATAATAATAATTAATATTGAAATAGTACCACCTCATAGTTTAATAAAAATTTTGCATGCTATGAAAATATAGGTAAGTAGGCATAAGAGCCAATATTATTATAATAACACCCACAAATTGTGATATGTAACCCTATTTATAGCAAATAAAGTATTTGATTTGATTTGATTTGATGGTTTCCCTCATAGCCCTTCTGGACAGCTGTTCTTCGTCGTCCTGGTCCAGCTCCAAAACAGCTGCCCACCTTTTTCCTAACGCATTAAGTGGTTACAATTGATTTACTTAGGTTGCATTTTTATGAACCCAAAATCCTATACAGTCCATTCAATCATCAATCAAAGGCAGTACGTGACTGAAAAGCAATACAAATAAAGTGCACCGCAAAGGACATACCTACACTTGGTGAGCATTTTTTTAAACTGAAAAATCGCCACACCAAGTTTTGGTGCATACGAACCGGATCTTTCCATATCGCATACTTAATACCTAATATTTTACTATAAAAGCTAACCTAGTTTTCAATTTAAAGTAGCTACTAAATTATCTCACCTTAATATTTCGTAATATAAAAACGTATTTATTCGCACTCTTTAACACGAAACTTTAACTCACAATTTATGCCTGATTATCCTATTGAATTTGTTGTCAATCGTTCATCGATTTCTTTATTCCCGCACCGCAGGCAACTAATTCTTAGTATATATTTGTGTTCCGCAAATCAGCAGTAAATTATTGAGTAACAGTTTCATACTTCCATTCGCATTTATAAATCGTATTGGTACGAAATTCCATGGTCCCGGTATAATCTACCAGCAACCCGCATTCTGCAGCTGGGTGGTACTTTTATCTACCCTCTCATTCTCCGCTACTCCGGCCGTTGCGCCGTCACACCGCGCACAGTTTTAATATCGCTTAACCGACTTGGTTGAAGAAGGGTAATTTTTTACACCGCTATTTTTATACTTACATATATTATTATCGCACGTTGCTCTATTTGTGTGTGTATTTACAACACATATTTTTTAAAAAAGCGTATATATTTTTATACATAAACCGCGTTTCATTTAAATTAATTAAAGTTTTATTAAACCTTATTCACCATGTCAAAGAAGGATACCGATAATGATTCTGATAAGTATCCTAGTGAGCTGATCATGTTAGAAGCCAAACGTAATGCGCTTTTTACACGCTTACAAAATATTTATGCTTTGTCGCTCAAGGCGCACGCAGATGAGCGGCAACGTAATTCGTTCGTAAGCAGCGTTGCGAATATAGAACAATTACGGTCCGATTTTGAACGGGTTTTAGACTTGTACAATTCACGATTATTACAGTCAAATCCTAACGCTACAGTTAACTATCAACCATGGATAGCATTTGAGGAGATTTTCTGTAATATAAAAAGAACTCAGTCCGAAATTATAGAACAGTCACAAAATTCGCAACAGACCTCGCAGTCTTGCGTCAAACATAAATTGCCTGCTATCGAATTAATGTCATTTGACGGTGAGCTTCGTAACTGGCCCTTGTTTTATCAACAGTTTAAAAGTGTCATTCACAATCATCCGCGCTTGACGGATACTGAGCGCGTTCAGTTTTTGGTAGGTAAACTAACCGACAAAGCAAAATCTGTGTGCGCGGGCGGGCCTGCTCGCCATCGGGGAAAATTATGCTATTATTTGGAAAGCGCTCGTCGACAAGTACGAAGACAAGCGCGCCCTCGCCGCAGGCTACGCTAATCAGCTGTTAGATTTTAAGCCCATCGCACATGCTTCGGCTGCGGGTTTGGAAACATTTCTATGCAACTTCGATGCATCGGTTAAGGCTTTGAAGCAGTTAAAGTTACAAGATTTAGCGGAATTCTTGTTCTTGCATATCGCGTTGCTAAAATTAGATTCTGAATCTGTAAAATTATTTGAAACGTTTTATCGCAAGGAAACGTGTCCATCTTACACTGATCTTATTCAATTCATAAACGAACAGAGCAAAATCTTGTCTCGTTCGACAACAAAACAAGCTTTGTTCTCACCGCAAGCTAAATCTAGTAACAATAACAAAAATATTCCTGTGCCAAAAAACAACACAAAATCGTTTGTTAATACTCAGCCGACCGCGACTGCTACTTGCTTATTATGCAAAACTAATAAACATGAACATTTATATCAATGTTCACTGTTTTTAAAATTGAGTCCTTACGAAAGATATAATTTTGTAAAAGCTAATTCCATTTGCAACAATTGTCTTAGTTGTAAACATAAATATTTGAGTTGCACTTCGCAACGTACATGCAACGTCTGTGCATCACGCCATCACACGTTGTTACATTTTAGCTCGTCGCCAAAGAAAAATAGTTCGCTCACTAATGGTTCAAATTCTAACAATAATAAATCAAATAACTCGTCACCCGCTTCCGCCTGTGAGACGAACCACGCGCCGCCTCAGTCAGCAATTCCCATTAGCCCGGCTAACATGGCTGCATCTAGCAGTTTTCAACCGAACTCTGTAAACAGTAAGGTCGATAGTAACTCGCAGCCTAATTGCACTTTAAATCATCTTTCGTCTGGAAAGGTACGCGAGCCGTCGGATAGTTTTATTCATAAAACTACATTGCTAGGCACGGCAAAGGTCATCATTTACGATGATTGTGGTAACGCTCATTATGTTCGAGCTTTGATTGACCCGGGTTCGCAAGGCGACTATATTTCACTTTCGTGTTGTCAACGATTATCACTTCCGGTTTCTAAAGAAGGTCGTTACACCGAAGTCCAGGGCATTGGTTGCACATCACAAAAAATCATTGGGGTGTCAGCGGTCAAGCTCGTCTCGCGCTTAAACAGTAATGTTTATTCTATACAACCTCTTGTTGTTAATCGTATTACGTCACAACTGCCCGACGCGCGCGTAGACATGTCAGAGTTACACTGTTTTATGAATTTACCGTTGGCGGACGATAGTTTTAATGAGCCCGGACCTATTGACCTACTTTTAGGAGTGAATTTATTTTGCGAAATTTTACTTCCTAACAAAATTCGAAACGAGGGTCTCCCCTCTGCTTTGGAGACGACACTGGGCTACGTTATCCTGGGCGACGTCGCCGTGACGTCTCCCTCGCGCGCCTCTCGCGCTTTCTGTGCATTTACACAAGAACCGCTTAATGAAAGTTTGGAAAAATTTTGGAATTTAGAAGAGGTACCTTCTTGAGCCCAGACGACCAAGAATGTGAGCAAATTTATGTAACGACAATAACACGTAACGATAATGGTTCTTACGCTGTTGACCTTCCCTTTAAACAAAGCCCTAATACTTTAGGCGATTCGTTTAAAACCGCAAAAAGGAGATTTTTAATGCTCGAAAATAGATTTTCTAAAACTCCGCAACTACGCGAAAAATATAACGAAATTATTCGCGATTATATAGATAAAGAAATTATTTCTTTCGTGCCGCCCCCTGAGCGTCATACGCCAGGGTATTATATACCGCATCATCCCGTTATTAGGATTGATAAAACTACCTCAAAGGTACGTCCCGTCCTGGACGGTAGTGCTGCTACTGCCAGTGGCGTCTCACTGAATGACATTCTTCACACTGGTTGCAATCTGCAAGCAGATATTTTTAACATTCTGTTGAATGTCCGCATTTTTCGCATCGCTTTTTTCGCCGATGTTCGGCAAATGTACTTATGTATAGAAGTACATCCTCTGCACCGCCCCTTTCAAAGGATATTGTACCGCTTTTCTTCTGAGGCCCCGCTCGACACATATCAGTTTAATAGGGTCACCTTTGGCCTCCGCTCTTCGCCCTTTCTCGCCATGCGCACGCTTCGCCAGCTCGCGACTGACGAGCGAGAGAAGTTTCCTCTTGCTGCCGCCGTCCTCGAAAGAGACGTCTACATGGACGATCTAGCTTCCTCTGCTTCTTCTCCTGAGGAAGCAGCTGTGATAGCGACCCAGCTAATCAGTCTTTTTAAGACTGGCGGGTTTGACTTAGTTAAATGGACTAGCAACTGTCCACAGTTGTTAGAACACATTCCCGCGACGCACCGCCAGTCTGAATCAATCTCTTTCAATGAGGGCGACGGTCTGAGGATTCTTGGCCTCCAATGGCTTCCTGGCTCTGACGAATTTGTATTTTCTGTGGCTCCTCCGCACCTCGCTGGCACCAAACGTAATATTCTCTCCGCCACCGCCCGCTTGTATGACGTGCTCGGTCTCGTAGGCCCTGTTATACTTTATTCGAAGCTTCTTATAAAAGAGCTTTGGCTTTTAAAAATGGATTGGGATGAGTTGCCGCCCCCTGCACATTTTAAATTTATGGCACCAATTCGTCAACGACCTTCCACTGATTTCGACACTGAAGTTTCCGCGTCATTTAGACGTTGATAAAAGTTCAAAATTAACCCTTTTGGCTTTCGCGGACGCGAGCGAGAGGGCTTATGGATGCGTAATATACGCTCACGTCTCTTCTAAAACCCAAGAGCCCACCGTGCGCTTGATTTGTTCAAAGTCAAAAGTCGCACCTGTCAGAACGGTGACAGTCGCTAGATTGGAGCTTTGTGCCATCGTTTTGATGTCAAAATTGCTTCGAACTGTTTATGATATTCTCTCTGAGCGTCATACAATTAACAACGTCTACGCATTTTCTGATTCTAAAGTGGCTTTATGTTGGGTGCACTCTTCACCTCATAGGTTTGCTACCTTTGTAGGTAATCGTATCTCACAATGTCAGAATAACTTTGCTTCAGAATATTTTCATCACGTCCCCGGACATCAGAACCCAGCAGATTGTATATCTCGCGGGCTTCTACCTTCACGCTTGAAGGATCACGATCTGTGGTTCAACGGCCCTTCATGGACTTTATTGCCAATTAATGAATGGCCCGTTACGAAATTTTCTCCTCTCTCTACTAAATTACTAGAAGAAAAAACCGTTTCACACCTAGCCTCCCCTAATAGCGGCAATGAGCACTGGCTTATAGAGTTGAGTAAAAAGTTCTCTTCATGGCACCGGTTTCTGAGAGCCGTCGTCTTTGTTCTGAAGTTTCTCAAGCGGCTCCCTCGCAGCAGCAATGTCACTGCTCCCGACTTAGATACAGCCGAACTGCTCGTCGTTAAGGTAGTCCAGCAAACGTCATTTTCAGACGACATACGTAAACTTCAATGTGGCAAGGCTTGCTCGGCTTCCATTCGCAAATTATCTCCTTTCATATCCAATAACATCCTACGCGTAGGCGGACGGCTAGGAAACTCCTCTCTTGAATATTCAAACAAACATCCCGCGCTATTGCCCAAAAAGGGTCATATAATTGAACTTTTGATTGATTTTTACCATCGCGAAAATTTACACGCCAGCCCTCAGCTTTTACTGTCCCTCTTGAGACATAAATTCTGGATATTATCCGCTCGTCGGATCGTACGTCAGCGCTTTCATAAGTGCAATGATTGTTTTCGCACCAATCCAAAAAATACTTTTCCCACTATGGCGGATCTCCCTCAATGCCGTGTTGAACAAAGTAAAGCGTTTACTCATACTGGCGTGGATTATGCAGGTCCGTTTTACATTACCATGTCGAGAGGGCGCGGCATACGGAGCAAAAGGCCTGGCTCTGCATATTCATCTGCCTGGTAACGAAAGCCGTTCATACTGAACTGGCTTCCTCGTTAAGCTCTGAAGCATTTCTAGACGCCTTCAAGCGTTTCATTTCGCGGCGTGGCCGTTGTGAAGTCCTTTATAGTGACCAGGGTACGAACTTTGTTTCATCCAAGGCCTATTTTCACGAACTTCATTCTTTTCTTCAGACCGATGAATACTATAAAAAATTTCAAACTGAACTTTCAAAACATCGTATAACTTGGCGTTTGAACCCTCCTAATGGACCTCATTTTGGAGGTATCTGGGAGGCAAATATCAAGAGTCTTAAAACGCACCTTCATCGCGTCATTGGTAAGCAAATCCTTACTTATGAGGAGCTTATTACCATCCTAACTCAAATTGAGGCTGTTCTCAACAGTAGACCACTCTCTGTTTTAAGTTCCGACCCGTCGGAACCTACCGCGCTGACTCCCTCGCATTTTTTAACGACCGCGCCCTTGCAGTTTCTACCCGCAGCGGATTTAAGTCAGGAACGAACTCACTTGTTAACTCGATTTTCATTATTAGATTCACTTGTTCAATCATTTTGGAAACGATTTCGAACTGAGTACCTACACAATCTGCAAGGCCGAGAGAAATGGAATACTCCTGCCAATCCGATCGCTGTAGGAACGGTTGTCTTAATAAACGTTAATAATGCACCACCCCTACAGTGGCCGTTAGGTATCATAACTCGCATATATCCTGGGCGCGATGGAGTTGTTCGCGTGGCGGAGGTACGAACCCGCAACGGCACACTAGAGCGGCCGGTTGTGCGATTTTGTCCACTGCCGACGCAGTAGGGTTGTCACCGCTACTATTTATAACATATATTATTTATTTATGTTTTGCAATTGCCTTTGTATCTATCTACATATTATTATAGCTAATAGTAACTTAACTTATAGTTCATACTTTTATCTTTTTTTTCTCTTTTTTTTGAAGGGAATCCTTCAAGCCCGGGGGTATGTTGGGTTTCATTGTTAGTTTATTCCTTAATTATTAAGAATAAATATTGTAACCACTTAAAAACATCCCTATCTCCCTTCCTTTCACCCATGCACACGTGTAGATCGTCTCTTCTCTGTCGCACCATCGTGTGACGTCTACGCCCATCGCCGCGCCATCTAGCGGCTGCTTGAAACGCTTTTTTTTCTTCTTCTTGAACTTGCAACGGATCGAGACTAAGCTGTGCGCGTGTGCTCTCATGATAGAAATCTATTTAAATCCTAGAAAAACTGTGTAATTTCTACGAAATATAACTATAAATCGTCTATAAACTCAGTGTGTGTGTCAAAAGACAAGCGCTTTCATAAATTGGTATAGCCATCGAGCTTTGGCAAGTGGTTGTGGTGCAGGCACGAGGACGTGGACTTCCTGGATCATTTCCTCAAGTAAGTGTGCATGGTTTCCCTCATAAACCTTCTGGACAGCTGTTCTTCGTCGTCCTGGTCCAGCTCCAAAACAGCTGCCCACCTTTTTCCTAACGCATTAAGTGGTTACAATTGATTTACTTAGGTTGCATTTTTATGAACCCAAAATCCTATACAGTCCATTCAATCATCAATCAAAGGCACTACGTGACTAAAAAGCAATACAAATAAAGTGCACCGCAAAGGACATACCTACACTTGGTGAGCATTTTTTTAAACTGAAAAATCGCCACACCCCAGGCTGATATTTTTCCTAACCAAAACAATACAGTTGTAAATGTATTGAGAAGCTACTGTAAGGATCCCAATTTCCTTAAAAAGCTCCCTAAGCGAGGCCCGTCCGCGAAGCTTATATATGAATCTAATAGCTCGCTTCTGAAGGATGAAAATCGTCTGTATATCTGCTGCCTTACCCCAGAGTACAATGCCGTAAGACATAATACTATGAAAGTAGCTGAAATAAACAGAACGAGCAGTGTCTACATCTGTTAGAGACCTTATTTTTTTAATAGCAAATGCAGCCGAACTGAGCCTGCCTGAAACGATATTTATATGAGGGTTCCATTGTAATTTTGAATCAAGTGTAACCCCCAAGAAAAACTGTTGAATCTACAAGCTCCATGTTATTACCATCTACCTTTAAATCAATGAGATTATTTTTAACATTAGGCAATTTGAAATTAATACATTTGGTCTTTTTTGCGTTTAGCTGTAGGTTATTGACATTAAACCATTGTAAAACCTTAGAAAGCGCGTCATTAACGTCGTCAAAAAGGTTTTTAGTCCTGTCAATATTAAAAACTAAGGATGTGTCATCTGCAAATAAAACAATATTACAAAGGTCTTTAACGTAAAAAGGTAAGTCATTTATATATACTAGGAATAAAAAAGGACCCAGAATAGATCCCTGTGGAACCCCCATTTTAACTGGTGAGCCAGACGACAGTACACCATTTACATCTACTTTTTGTGTTCTAAAACTAAGGTACGAAAAAATAAGATCCAACGCAGTATCTTTCACACCATAAAAATCAAGCTTGCGAATGAGAGTCTGGTGATCGACGCAATCAAACGCTTTGGATAAGTCACAGAAAACACCAAGAGCATTCTGTGAATTCTCCCAAGCCTTGAAGATGTGCTTTAGGAGCGCAATACCAGCATCAGTAGTCGAACGACTCCTAGTGAAACCATATTGTTCACTGTGTAGGAGTCCGTTCTTGTGAAAGTGGTTCAGAAGTTGATCTTGTATAATTTTTTCGAAGATCTTACTTAAAGCTGGCAGGATTGATATGGGCCTAAAGTTACCTGGGACCTGTTTATTGCCTGATTTAAAAAGAGGTACAACTTTGCTGTGTTTCATTAAGTCTGGAAATACACCATTATCAATACTATCGTTAAAGATTACGGCTAAGAAAGGAGCAATTACATCTATTATATGGCTGATGATTTTTACTGAGATACCCCAGAGATCAGTGGTATTCTTTAAAGCAATTCGTTTAAACGATTTTAATATGTCAAGCGTATCTATGTGTTTAAATGTAAACAGAGTATTACAACTAGGTACATTGTCTTTCAGCAACTGTTCTGCTCCAGTTGGTGAAGAATTCAGTGAGGCTGTAGTGATTAGGGGTATATTACCAAAATATTTTACAAAAGCTTCAGCGACTTCTCGTTCTGATTTTACAACTTTATCGTTAATATTAAGAGAAAATGAGGCATTGTGTTGCTTGGATTTACCCGTTTCGTGATTTATGACGTCCCAAGTGGTTTTAACTTTGTTAGTGGACTTAGATATTTTATCACGAATGTGTAATGCCTTAGCCGCCACGCATGCCTTTTTGAAAGTTTTAGAGTACTTTTTGACGTACTCAACAAAAACTGGGTCAAAGTTGTATTTTTTCATGCCATACAGTTCATACATCTTGCTACGCCTGGAATTTATAAAAGCAGAATTTTATAAATTCCAGGCGTAGCCTATTCACTAAATTTAGACAGGGTTTTACAGGTAACTTGTTTGGTTGGAAAACTGGCATCAAATTCACTTTTGATACAATCAAACAAATTCCTATAGAGAGCATCTGGCTCACCTTGTTGGTACGGAATATGGGATACCTTGGACTTTACGCTACTTTTAAAAGCATTAGCCATGATTAAGCGTCAGCGTCTAACATTCGTCCTATTTCGTAGGCGTCCGCCTGGAGAGCTACCTGGTGGTGGCGCGCGGCTCCCCGCCGATGGTGCAGGCGCTGGCGCTGGCGGCGGGCTCGGCGCTGGAGGGCTGCGCGCCCGCCACGCACGCCACGCGCGCGTCCAGCGCCGACGTGGACGTGGCCGCGCGGCGCCTCTACTACTGCGACGTGCACAGGTGGGCCCGGCCGGCCTGGCGGTCGACGTGCACACACTCGAGGCCACATACTATTGATCCGGCTCGAAGGACCAATTTTAGGGTCCCAACTCTGTAACCCAACGACCGCAGCTTGTTGCCGATGCGTCCACAAGGCATCTGTACTCCAAATTACTAGAACTAGAATGCGCTTTTAATATTCAATATTGTAAGCGCATTCTACAAATAAGACCCAGTGGGCCTACTCACTAACGCAATGTCCGTAGAGTTTCGGTCAAACTAATGTATCAAAAAAACCTACTACAATGTGATATTTGTATTTATGCGAAATAATATATTTATGAGTACAAAAATACATGGCGGTTGTTATAATCATTTTCGTTTTTATACCAATTAAGACCATGTTAATTTGCCCGAAACTACGGACACTGCGTTAGTGAATAGGTTACCAAAATCGGATGCACAATGATTTACCTTAATAAAACCTGAATTGCTACATAGTGGTATATTAAATAAAAAAATAAAATCCTCTCCTTCATAAAAAAACAATTCAAAGGTTTATTTGTGTTTTTAAAATATTTTGCATTGTAAGGCTGAAATGAATCTTTATTATGTACAGATACGAGATAGTGCGACAAAATCTGGACGGAAGCGGACGCGAGGTGTTCATAGGACAAGACGTGGACAACTGCGAAGGCATCGCCGTCGACTGGATGGGTAATTAGCAAACTGTGATTAAAATGCATAGATCTTCTTCTGTATTGGTGTTAGAAAAACTTGAATATCAACACTAAAATCATCTTGTAAAAGCGCGTGCGTTAGCTGCGCTTTGACAAGGCTGTGAATGCTTAAATCACAAATCAGGTCGCACGTTGTCCTTATATTCTGGCAGTTTTACCACCATTCAGTTTGTCTGACATGCTTTCACGTGCATTGTAATGAAACACGTGATTTGGTTCCAGGTAATAACTTATACTGGACGGACGCGGGGTTGGGGCGCATCAGCGTGGCGCGGATGGACGCGCCGCATTTGCGCCACAACCTGGTCGAGCAGCGCAACTACAGCCCGCGCTCCATCGCGCTGGATCCGCAACGCGGGTGAGTATGCTTCGGCTCTTTATTTGCTGCGGCATAAAATGTTTAGCGTAGTTTTGTTTATGACAGATTTCTCAGCATGTCCACAAAACACGTTACATACATGAATGGATGAAAGGCATGGCTGCATGAATGGATGAAAGGTTCAAGTGCATTCTCTCCGTATGCAAAGATATCTATGAGTAAATTTATTTATTTAAATAAGATATGCAAACAGATCACAACCATTACACAACCAAAAAAGTATATATCAACTTATCTTAACTAGACAGTAGACACATGATGATTTAAGTTTACATCTACGAGGGTTAAACAATTTTACCAATGGGGTAGGCAGAGACCACATCTTTCCACTTGCTACGGTCCTGACAAATTAATTACTTACCATATTATTAACTATCAATGGGAGTTCTTGTTATCCTACATTATTTGTGTACAGTCAAGGACTTGTCGGTTTTAAGAAATTCAGAGACTTGCCTCTTTTATGCTGGGAAAATCTGGAATTGAATACATCCACGCATCCGCCACTACGGGCCACATCATTGTAAGTTCTACACATTCTGAAAAAAGAGATGTTGTTCTTATACACTTGTATTGCGCGTATGTTCGGGTGACGCGATCTGTACCGAGTATTAAAGTTGAGAGATGAGAGTATCTGAATGCAATATCTCGTGAAGACCAAGCAAGTCATATCTTTCCCGACGAGTCTGGCAAAGGTATCAGGTCAAACTTTAAAAGCTTCTCCCTGTAGTTTCTCAGCGAATGACTATAGTTGAACTCCAGTGAAATAAACCTTAACCACTTTTTCTGCACCCTCTCAATGCTGTCGACATGGACACTATAATATGAGGACCAAATCGGACAACAATACTCCAAAATACTTTTAACTAAGCTGTAAAACAGGCACATGATACTACGGGGTTTTCGGAAAGCCTTGGTTGTTCCCATTATGAAACCTAACAGTTTGTAACTCTTTTACAGAATAATGATCATAATGAGGCCTGAAGGTTAATTTATCTTCAAATAAAACACCCAAATCCTTAGCAATAATCTCCTTTCTGCCCAATATCTTATCCTGAATATAATTTTGCTGAACTGCTCGGCTCTTTATCCTGATGAAAGAAATGACACAGCTTTTGCTTACGTGAATGTTCATTTTGTTGTAAGAACACCAGTCAAAAATAATCTTCAGATCGTTTTGAAGCGCAGTGCTTTGTGTTATATCACTGATATCGGTTTAAATTTTCAAATCGTCGGCATAGAGGAGAGATGGGCATTAACAAAATCGTTTATAAAAATCACAAATAGAGTCGATGGTGCTGTTGGAAGAGTAAGGCCTAGACGAACTTACTTAGGACGAGTCCAAGACGTTCTTAGAAAAGGTCAGGTCAGAGTTATCCATAATCGACGAGCAGTTATGAAACGATTAGTAATAGTGAAAGAAGCGCAAGAGCACACCTCTTGCGCTTCTTCCACTATCATTAATCCTGGACCGTAGCAAATATAAAGATGTGGTCTCTGCCTACCCCGTTGGGAAAATGGCGTGATGGTATGTATGTGTACAAATAGGAGTGGCCCAAGATGTGAGCCCTGTGTAACTCCGGTAGGTACAAATATGAGAGAAGAAGCGTAACCTTTTACAGAAACCAGTTGAGTTCTATTACTTAGTAAGATATAATCCATCTCCAGAGACAACTGTGAATACCGTAATAGTAAAGCTTATGACAGAGCAGAGAGTGATCAACCTGATCGAACGCTTTGCTAAAATCAAGATAGACAGCATCAACTTGCCCTCCAGAAGCATACAGATGACATAGATAGTTTGTTAAACTCCAAAAGATTGCTTAAATTTGACCTTTTTCTAACGAATCCGTGCTGTCTATCATATTTATGTAGCTGCTCAGATGATCGTAGAGGGGTCCATGTACTATTTTTTTAAAAAGCTTAGCAATGCAGGACTTATGGGTCGATAGTTTGAACATGATGACCTATCACCTGATTTATAAATAGGGACAATACTGGCCATCTTCCAACCAGTAGGAAACACCCCAGATGAAATCGCTTCTTTAAATAAAGTAGACTGTGGTAAGGAAAGTTCATCCGCGCAACATTTAAAAAATTTAGGTGGGTTACTAACTGGTCCTGGACCTTTACGTGCATCCAAAAATTCCGTTTTGGGCGCAACGCATGTATTTTTTGCTAACCCAAGGTTATGCAGTGTAGTGAAAAGTAGATGGTAGGTTTAGAGAATCAATCGGCACATTGGACGAATTCTCATCCCGCTCAATTTTTTTAGTGTTTTTCTGGAAATACCTAGGCTAGGATACTCAAAAAAGTCAAGCCTGGCAATTTTAATAGAAAGCTCATGGACTATTAATACTACATATGCACTTTCATCTTCTTTCTTTCCTACTTGCTCTTACATTTCTTTTAAAATTTAATTAAGGAAACAAATGACTTATTTAGAACAATAAGAAGAACCTAGTATTAGGTTGTTTTGATGATAGTAAGTTTTGTAACAATATCGTGAATTCTTGTTGCTCAAACTCAAACTCAAATAACTTTATTCAAATAGACTGTATCAGTACTTTCAAATCGTCAAAGTGACAGCAAAATATACTAAATAATAGACATAAATACCATAATAATATGGATTTGTAAATAAACAGTATACAGACATAATGCGACTCTACCACCGCGTCGGAGTTATTTCTTGCTGAGAAGACCCGGCGAGAAACTCGGCAGTTACTCTTTTAAACTTGTTTTGGGTTTACAACAGGCGTTAGTAAAGTACAAGCAGTGTGTAATTTTGATACAAATAAACCTAAAAGAATATAAAACAAAGAGAAAAAACCAACCATAGAAGAATATAATAACAAGAATTCATTTAAACAATTCAAAAACAAAAATTGATAGTCAGTACATGCAAACTAGGTACCTATTAACTCTTACAATAAAACATCTGTTACAATAGAGCTATTTAATCCCGCATCGAGCAGAGCGCTTATACCCAGGCATTTTTATCTATAAGGTAGTATTTTGTAGTATAATAGCCCTTTTTTAATAAAGCTGTTTTGATGTGATTTTTGAATTTATGTGAAGGTAACTCACAAATGGTTTTTGGAATTTTGTTGTAATAATGTATACCTTGCCCCATAAAGGATCCTAAAACTTTTTGTAACCTAAAGAGTGGAAGTGCAATTTTATCCTTATTCCTAGTATTTCTGCAATGTATGTCACTGTGTTTACCATAGAGACCAATATTTTTTTATGACCAAAACAATGCAATTGTAAATGTATTGTGACGCTACAGTGAGGATACCAATTTCCTTAAAAATCTCCCTAAGTGAAGCCCGTGCACGAAGCTTATAGATGGATCTGATAGCTCGCTTCTGGAGGATAAAGATGGTTTGTATATCCGCCGCTTGACCCCAAAGTACAATGCCGTAAGACATTACACTATGGAAATAACTAAAATAAACTGAACGAGCAGTATCAACATTTGTTAATAACCTAATTTTTCTCACTGCAAATGCAGCCGAACTAAGTCTGCCTGAGAGAGCTGTTATATGAGGGTCCCATTGCAGTGTTGAATCTAGTGTTATTCCAAGAAAAACTGTTGTATCTACAAGCTTCATAGTATTACCATCAATTTTTAGACTAATGGGGTTATCTTTAACATTAGGCAACTTAAAATTAATACATTTAGTCTTTTTTGCATTAAGCTGTAGATTATTTACTGTGAACCATTGTAAAACCTTTGAAAGTGCGTCATTAACATCATCAAAAAGGTTTTTATTTCTCTCAGTTTTAAAAACTAAAGATGTATAGTCTGCAAACAATACAACATCACAAATATCTTTTAAGTAAAAAGGTAAATCATTTATATATATCAGAAATAGTAATGGACCTAGAATGGATCCTTGAGGGACCCCCATTTTAACTTGTGATCCTGTAGACAGTACACTGTTAACATCAACTTTTTGAGTTCTTAAACTAAGGTACGAAATTACAAATCTAGAGCATTATCCCTTACCCCGTAAAAATCAAGCTTGCGTCTAAGTGTATCGTGGTCAACGCAATCAAAGGCCTTGGACAAGTCACAGAAGACGCCAAGAGCGTTCTGTGAATTCTTCTAATCCCCAAATATGTGTTTGGACTTAGACCTGGTAGGATTGAAACAGGCCTAAAGTTACCTGGGTCTTGTTTGTTGCCTGATTTAAAAAGTCGTACAACCCTACTGTGTTTCATTAAGTTTGGAAAAACACCTTCATCAACACAATCATTGAATATTACGGCTAAATAAGGGGCAATCACGTCATTTATGTGGCTATCAATGTTGACTGATATACCCCAAAGATCAGCGGTATCTTTTGAATTAATTAATCTGAATGCTTTTAATATATCTAGTGACTCAACATTTTTAAATTTAAAGAATACACTGCAACAAGATACATTATCTTTCAACAAATGTTCCGCTTTAGTTGGTGAGGAATTTAATGAAGCTGCAGTGATTATAGGTATATTACTGAAATACTTATCAAATGCTTCACCAACAGATGCTTCTGATTGTTAGATGTTATTGTTAATAAGACTGTATGAGGTATCGCGCTGTTTGGCTTTGCCTGTTTCGTGATTTATGACGTCCCAAGTGGTTTTTATTTTGTTAGTGGACTTTGATATTTTATCACGAATGTGCAATGCCTTAGCTGTAGTGCAGGCTTTTCTGAAGATTTTGGAGTAGTTCTTGACATACTCAACAAAAAGTGGATCGAAATTGTATTTTTTCATGCCGTACCACTCATACATCTTACGTCTGCTTCTGTAAATTCCAGCCGTGGTCCATTCACAAAATTTAGATTGAACTCTGCAAGTAACTTGTTTGGTGGGAAAACAAGCATCAAATTCATTTTTAACACAATCAAACAGTCTTTTGTAGACTGCATCAGGGTCACCCTGCTTGTAAGGAATGGAAGATACTTTATGCTTTAAATTAGTTTTAAAACTATTAATCCGATCCGAAGACGGGTCTTCGGTCTACATGTTATTTTCCTATAATTAACGCTACTGTTAGTTAAATCTAAAAATGTTATCTTCTGCCCACAATGATCAGACTTCAATTCAGTTACTATTGCCTTTTTAATGGGTACACAGTTGCAAAATACATTATCCAGACAAGTAGATGTTGTGTTTCATGGAATTGATAATCCAGACCAAAGGATTTAAATAGAGACAATAACCTATTGCTTTAAAGTAAAGTAAACACACACACACACACACACACGCACACAGCACACCGCACAGTACAAACATTTGTGTTCATGAACATGTCTGTTTGTACTGGTCTGGGTGTCTCCTATGTATAATAAGTATGTATTTACAAAAGAAAATGTATTTAAGTATGTTTATCCGTTGTCTAGTATCCCATAACACAAGCTTTAATTAGCTTACTTTGGGGCTAGATGGCGCTGTGTGGAATAATGTCCAGGGATATTTATTTATTTAAAGTAAAAAATATCTTTATTCATATAGACTTATAAAAAGTACTTATGACATGTCATGTAACAAAAAAAAATTGTAGCAAAAATATACTGAATAAAAATAAACTTACATAAAATAATACTATGATAGTTCATATCATAATTAAATATAATGTGACTCTACCACCGGTTCAGAGGTTGTTTCCGATCGAGAAGACTCCGGCAAGAAACTCGATGGTTACTCTTTTCAATCTTGTTTTTATACACAAAAATGGAATTGACAGAGTAAAGTCATAACAAAAAAGTGTGCAGAGGAGCAGATTATACCTAAGATGACCACAAATTCTTATCATTTAAGAAATCGTCAACACTATAATAACCCCGCTTCATTAACTTAGCTTTAATTTGTGACTTAAACTTGTGAAGAGGCAGTTCAACAAGAGTTTGCGGAATCTTATTAAAATATTTTACACATTGACCAACAAATGATTTCCCTACCTTATGCAGTCTTAGACTGGGAGTTACGAGCTTATTTTTATTTCTGGTATTGAGTTTATGAACATCACTGTTTTTCTTGAAGAGATGCAAGTTTTTACGGACATATACTACATTATCATAAATAAATTGAGAGTACACAGTTAAAATATCTATCTCTTTGAATACTTCACGAAGCGAGTCGCGTGGTCTAAGGTTGTAAATGGAGCGGATGGCTCTTTTTTGAAGAACAAAGATGGTGTTGAGATCCGCTGCCGAGCCCCACAACTGAAGACCATACGACATAACACTGTGAAAATAACTGAAGTACACTAATCTTGCTGTTGTGATATCAGTCAGGAGCCTTATTTTTCTAACAGCATAAGCTGCCGAACTAAGTCTTCCTGCCAGGGCAGAAATATGCGGACCCCACTGTAACTTGGAATCGAGAGTAATTCCCAGAAATACAGTGGAATTCGCAATCTCTAATGGCTCGTTATTCATGTTTATAATGGTATCGACCTGTCTTACATTGGGCATAGAAAATTTGATACATTTGGTCTTCTTAGCATTAAGCAGTAAATTGTTACTCGTGAACCAATGCAGTACCTTAGAAAGAGTATTATTTACGTCGTCAAGTGCTTTGTTACTTCTATCTACGTTAAAAATTAGAGAAGTGTCATCAGCAAATAATACAATCCCACATAGGTCTTTGACAAAATAAGGCAGGTCATTTATATAGATTAAAAACAGCAGAGGACCCAATATTGATCCCTGGGGCACGCCCATACGTATGGTGGCACCGGAAGAGTTCGTACCATTGATACTCACTTTTTGTATTCTATCAGTGAGGTAAGATTCTATAAGGCTAAGTGAAATATTTGAAACACCGTAATGCCTCAGCTTAATCAGTAAGATTTCATGATCTACGCAGTCAAATGCTTTTGATAAATCACAAAAAACTCCTATTGCATCTTGCTTGCCTTCCCACGCATCAAATATGTGTTTGATGAGCGCAACACCTGCATCGGTTGTATTCCTATTTTTAGTGAATCCAAATTGATTACTATGTAATAATTTATTCAAAGCAAAGTGAGAATGTAATTGATTCAATATTATTTTTTCAAAAATTTTACTTATAGCTGGTAGAATAGAAATAGGTCTATAATTGGATGGGTCACTTTTCTCACCTGACTTATAAAGGGGTATGACTTTACTAAAAATCATTAAATTAGGGAACTGACCCTTGTCTACACAGTTATTAAAAAGTAACGCTAAACTAGGGGAGATGGCATCTATGACTGATTTAAGTATATCAACAGAAATACCCCATAAATCCTCCGTTTTTTTTATGTTAAGTTCTTTAAACGATTTGAGGATGGTATGAGGAGATATATGATCGAAGCAAAAACTAGTGGCGCACTCATTAACACTTGATGTGAGGAGATAACTAGCTAGCAGTGAACTAGAATTTAGTTTACTGGTAGTAATAAAAGGTATCTCAGAGAAAAATGATTCAAATGTATTAGCTATATCAACGTCAGACTTAATAATATTATCTTTAATTTTAAGTGAGAAAGAGTTATTGCGTGGTATGGACTTACAAGTTTCTTTGTTTATAATGTTCCAAGTCGCTTTGATTTTGTTTTTTGCTTGTTTTATTTTGTCTCGCAAAAACATGGACTTGGCAACATTGCAAGATTTTTTAAATATCTTAGAGTAAGATTTAACATAGTCTACTAGTTTGGGACTATGAAAGTTCGCTTTTAAATCATATAATTCGTATAATTTAATCCTACTTTTATGAATACCTGGAGTAGCCCAGTCACTGAATTTAAATTTAAATTTATCAACTGTCACTTTTTTTTAAAAAAAATGGTGTTATGTTCATACAATAACAGATTGAACAAATCCTCATACTGATCATTTATGTTCTGGTCTTGGTGTGATAAGTAAGGAAGTTGACTGTTTATATTGTGTTTAAATTTTTCTATACGTTTCTGAGTAACTGGTCTGAAAATAATATCCTTTCAGATGAGTTTACTAGTAAATCTATATTGAAATCACCACACACAATAATGAGTTTTGACTTAGCACTTAACTTACCCAAAGCTTCCTCCTTACCTGTCTCAAATCTATCTAAGTTAGTTTTTGGGGGACGGTATACACTTATCACAAAAAAGCCCTCTAACTCAACACAAGACAATTCGACAATACGCTCTATGGACAGGCCTACAATGTCAGTGCGTTCTTTACATTTCAAACTATTTGCAGTAAAAATTAAAGAACCACCATGAATAGTGGTTTTTCTAAAGAACGCGCTCGATAATCTAAAATTATTAATGATAAAAGACTGATAGTTTTCATCAGTCAGCCAATGTTCAGTAAAACATAAAATATCAATATTTTGGTTTTCCAGCAATAGTTCTATTTCTAAATCTTTGCCCGTTAAGCTTTGAATATTTTGGTGGAATAAATTCAAGTATTTGGGCTTGGCTGTTGTCCTAGGTCCTAGTTTAAACAAGACGCTGAAGGAGCATCATATGAAATAGAAAAATGAGTACTAGTACTTATGTCAGAATAGAAAATACTGCCAATAGCGGCATTGTTAATTTTATTTGCTAACAAAGTAGCTAGTTTCTGCTTAGTCATAATAGGAAGATACATAGTATCTTCAGTTAACCTAAAGTATGGTACAAACAGATTTGTATCAAAAAAGTCAATGTCACTATGACGACATGTCAGATTATACAAAGTTAAATCAAGGTCTTGGATGGCCTTGTTCTGACTTGAAGTACTTGAGGTACTTGAGTATGGGAATGCACACAAAATAAATTTACAATTGTTCTTTGATTGAATGTCCATTATTGTTTCAATATTTTTAAGTAACCCTTTTCTTTGTCAATGATCGGCAGTCTCCATGAAAGACAACCGCAGTGGAGTGTACCCCTAGCTTCTCTTTTGAGATGTTACTAACTAGGTCAGAATAGGACATACCTGGATGGCATAAATTGATTACTTGTTGATTAGATTTATTAGACAACAATATGCCTAATCCTTGGCCTAGCTCGTCAGAAAATATAAAAGTATTATTTGCCTTAGCAGGCATTTTATAATGTTATCTCTTGCAGAATAATGTACTGGTCTGTGTGGGCCGGCACGGGTGACCAGGCGGCCGGGGGACGCATCGAGCGCGCGCTGATGGACGGCTCCCGGCGGCGGCCTCTGCTGCGGGAGCGCCTGCACTGGCCGGCGGGGCTGGCCTTGCATCCCTTAAGGGAGCAACTCTACTGGTAACACTGATTAGGATAATGCAATTCAGAAGTTATATCATAGGGAATAAAAGCTTAATATCCAAGCTTGACATCTCGCACCGATGTCAAGCTCAATCAACCTAACTCGGCTTTCGCGTAGCGATATTGTGTTATGTTATGTATATATGTTCTGTTTTTAGTGGAAAATCCTTGATTCTATATGTTATTTTTTTTTTAACTTCTAACTAATACTATGTTGATATTGCAATGACCAAGAGTGCCATTTCATTTTTCAACGGTATCAATGTATGTTACATTGTCATGGTTGATCACAGGTGCGACACGTACCTGAACAAGATCGAGCGCCTGGACATCGTGACGGGCGCGCGCGAGCTGGTCGTGCAGAACGCGCCCGACGTGCCCGTGCTCAAGCCCTACGGACTCGCGCTCTATGAAGGTACGGCACAGGTGTCTCTTAGTGAGCTGGTCGTGCAGAACGCGCCCGACGCGCCCGTGCTCAAGCCCTACGGACTCGCGCTCTATGAAGGTACGGCACAGGTGTCTCTTAGTGAGCTGGTCGTGCAGAACGCGCCCGACGCGCCCGTGCTCAAGCCCTACGGACTCGCGCTCTATGAAGGTACGGCACAGGTGTCTCTTAGTGAGCTGGTCGTGCAGAACGCGCCCGACGCGCCCGTGCTCAAGCCCTACGGACTCGCGCTCTATGAAGGTACGGCACAGGTGTCTCTTAGTGAGCTGGTCGTGCAGAACGCGCCCGACGCGCCCGTGCTCAAGCCCTACGGACTCGCGCTCTATGAAGGTACGGCACAGGTGTCTCTTAGTGAGCTGGTCGTGCAGAACGCGCCCGACGCGCCCGTGCTCAAGCCCTACGGACTCGCGCTCTATGAAGGTACGGCACAGGTGTCTCTTAGTGAGCTGGTCGTGCAGAACGCGCCCGACGCGCCCGTGCTCAAGCCCTACGGACTCGCGCTCTATGAAGGTACGGCACAGGTGTCTCTTAGTGAGCTGGTCGTGCAGAACGCGCCCTACGCGCCCGTGCTAAGCCCTACGCATTCGCGCTCTATGAAGGTACGGCATAGGTGTCTCTTAGCCTCACAGGGTACCTCTAAAGTTTCACGTGTTCACAGATAACAGCACATCATGGCCTCCGACCGATTTGAGAAAAGTTCCTGCTTGTACTCACGAAAGCTAGTACAATCGTGAACAGAAGTAGATGAGCACTTTAGGATAGGAACAACTATTATGAAGTACTACCAATTAACATTCTGGAGCTACCTGCAGTTAGTAGAATAAGAAATCTAAAGTTGTGTTTTTAATTGGATGGAGTAAACTGACAGCTGCTAATTTTGCAAAAACCCGGGACTCGATATCGGCAGTCAGTAGTCAGTGTAATCTCACTAGGCTACCGAAACTATAAGTATTATTTATAGATATTTTAATTTTTAAGAGTTATTTGTGATAAATATTTTTAATATAATTGTTCCATCCAATCACTTTGCCTGCCGCGCTGTGACCCGATCCTTGCGTGTTGTTGGCAGACACGGTGATGTGGAGCGAGCACGACACGGGCGTGGTGCGGCGCCGCGCCGCCAACGGCTCCGTGTCGGTGCTGCACGCGCTGCCGCCGCCGCTCTACGACCTGCGGCTGGTCTCCTACACGGGACGGATTGGTAAGATACAACCGGGCGCTGGACCTAGATGCTGCCATTCAAATCTCAGTAGAATCGTAGTAGATTGGCATAATTTTGACATTGAGTCTAGAATTGTCTAAATCACGCCGATTTCTTACAGATCGCGTTACGTAAAATTTTAACAAAAAAAAAACCACCTTCAAAAAAAAACTATTCCAAAACAAAGCACTAAAAAGTAAAGAAATAATTGCGTATTCTTCTAAAACTTATACGATAATATAATGTAGGTACAATTATTGTTATTGTTGGAGTCGGTGTCAGCCAAGGAAACACTACAATATACCTAGCAATATACCTATTTCTCACATGTCACGTTTACGTATGTATGTAGGCTTTACAAACCTACATTCTTGATTTTCAGTGAATAGTTCTTATTTATTTTATACATCGCAAAAGTATCGTCCAATTGCTCCTAAGAATTGAAGAGTTCCGTTACTTTTTCATGGATCCCATAATCAGAACCTAACCAAACTCTCATCAAACTGCCCTTGAAGTATATGCTTTCCAATAAAAAAAGAGGCATCGAAATCGGTTGGCGTGATAATTAGTTATTCGTCCATTTGTCGCGCATATGGTGTATCTAGATTAAAGACTTATATGGATTTCCCATGTATGCCACTGTCAGAACTGGACCAAATTAAAATGGGACTACACGGGCAGCATCAGCTTTCAAATAAAAAAATAATTATCAAAATCGGTTGGCGTAGTATTGAGTTTTTCGTCCATTTGTCGCGCATTTTCAACCGACTTCCAAAAAGGAAGAGGTTCTCAATTCGACTGTATGTTTTTTTTTATGTTTGTTACCTCATAGCTTTCGACTGAGTGAATAGATTTTGATCATTCTTTTTTTATTTGAAAGCTGGTGCTTCCCGAATGGTCCCATTTTAATTTGGTCTAGTTCTGACAGTGGCATCTATGAGAAAACCATATAAGTCTTAAATCTAGATAGACAAAATGCGCGACAAATGGACGAATAACTTAATATTACGCCAACCGATTTTTATAATTCTTTATTTATTTGAAAGCTGATGGTGCCCGTGTGGTCCCATTTTAATTTGGTCCAGTTCTGACAGTGGCATCCATGGGAAATCCATATAAGTCTTAAATCTAGATAGACAAAATGCGCGACAAATGGACGGGTAACTCAATATTACGCCAACCGATTTTGATAATTCTTTTTTTACCTGAAAGCTGATGCTGCCCGTGAGGTCCCATTTTAATTTGGTCCAGTTCTGACAGTGGCATCCATGGGAAATCCATATAAGTCTTAAATCTAGATAGACAAAATGCGCGACAAATGGACGGGTAACTCAATATTACGCCATCCTATTTTGATAATTCTGTATTTATTTGAAAGCTGATGATGCCCGTGTGGTACCATTTTAATTTGGTCCAGTTCTGACAGTGGCATCCATGGGAAATCCATATAAGTCTTAAATCTAGATAAACCATATGCGCGACAAATGGACGAATAACTTATTATCACGCCAACCGATTTCGATGCTTCTTTTTTTATTGGAAAGGATATACTTCAAGGGTAGTTTGATGAGTGTTAGGTTCTGACTATGGGATCCATGACAAAGTAACGGAACTCTTCAATTCTTAGGAGCAATTGGACGATACTTTTTCAATGTATAAAATAAATAAGAACTATTCACTGAAAATCAAGAAATAAACAAAAATTTTAACAAGAAAAAAAAACAACTTCAAAAAAAACTATTCCAAAACAAAGCACTAAAAAGTAAAGAAATAATTGCGTATTCTTCTAAACTTATACGATAACATATTGTAGGTACAATTATTGTTATTGTTGGAGTCGGTGTCAGCCAATGTAGGTTTGTAACTACCTACATACATACGTAAACGTGATATGTAAGAAATAGGTATATTGCTAGGTATATTGTAGTGTTTCCTTGGCTGACACCGACTCCAACAATAACAATAATTGTACCTTCATTATATTATCGTATAAGTTTAGAAGAATACGCAATTATTTCTTCACTTTTTAGTGCTTTGTTTTGGAATAGTTTTTTTTGAAGTTGGTTTTTTTTTTCGTCTATCTAGATTTAGGACTCATATGGATTCCCCATGGATGCCACTGTCAGAACTGGGCCAAATTAAAATGGGACCACACGGGCAGCATCAGCTTTTAAATAAAAAAAAAAATATCAAAATCGGTTGGCGTAATATTGAGCTATTCGTCCAAGTGTCGCGCATTTTATCTATCTAGATTTAAGACTTATATGGTTTTCTCATGGATGTCACTGTCAGAACTAGACCAAATTAAAATGGGACCATTCGGGAAGCACCAGCTTTCACATAAAAAAAAATGGTCAAAATCGGTTCACCCAGTCGAAAGTTATGAGGTAACAAACATAAAAAAAACTCATAGTCGAATTGAGAACCTCCTCCTTGTTTTGAAGTCGGTTGAAAAGAGCTCTAGGCGACGGGGGAAGGGATGGTTCTGCGCACGGATACCACCAATTTGGCCCTGAATTTGCTCATTGCGCAGGGCTTGGCCAGGGTTCTCTTTAGAAAACGGGAATTATAACTACAATTAAATTAGCATTTAAAAACCCGAAAGGCAAGTCCCTGGTATTGTTTATGCAACAGTACCTACTTGTACGGTCGGCTAAAAATGTGGTCTACTGCCCTACGGTTGAGATTCATTCATTTAAACGTCATGAAACAACAATGTCGATTTCCCCTTGCGATAACATAATGACAGTGACGATTGCTCAACCTTAACGAATATTAGATTTTACTGAAACCTTTTATAAATCTGGCAGACCACTTTCTTGATCGACCGTAGTAGGATCGCTGACTGAGAAGCAGTCGTTCGATCGTAATTTCATTTCCATAAGGCGTTTATGGGTACGTATTGAAATACCGAAAGTTCATGAAACTGACCATTCATTACAACAACTACGCTTAAAATACCGATGTTCGAAATCCCGAAAGTTCAAAATATCGACAGTTCGAAATCCGAACGGCCCGTGGGCCGCCTCGACCCTACGCGTCTACGCTTGAATTAAAATCTAGCTAGGGGTAGGGCGGATAAAACTTCGTGGAGTCGGTCAAATGAGTAAATTTTCAATAGCTTTCGATATTTATTATTCATATTTGTGCGATGGTGAGCGAAAGCCATCTGCGACGATTAGCCGCGTGTAACCGCCGGAGCCCGCAGCGCCGGAGCCGTGAAAGCCGTACATCCTGCATTGCTGCGGCTTGCAATTCGTCCATATCTTTCGGGATTTTGAGCTGTCGTTATCTTGAACTGTCGGTTTTTCAAATGTCTAACATTCGATTAAATAACTGAATCAAATGTTAAAAACATATTTTCGTATCAGGTTTTCCGTTCATCGGTATTTTGAATGTCGCGCTCTTTTGTATTTTAGTATTATGATACTGCAGTAGATTGTTATGTGCAATCCAGACCCGTAATGTTCTATGTACCTAATTTTAAGACCGTTTGTATACATAAGCAGTTCAATAAACTGATTCAATTGAATTGAATACATGTTGAAAAGCGATAATATCTATAATGTGATATTGTTGTGCATCAGGCGAGAACCACTGCTCGCATAACAACGGCGGCTGCGCAGAACTCTGCCTGGCGACGGACACAGGCCGCTCGTGCGCCTGCGCGCCGCCGCGCCGCCTCGCCGCCGACGGGCGGGCTTGCGTCGACGCGCCGCAGCAGCCCGCCGAGCCGCCGCCGCCGCCCTGCATAGAGGGACACTTCCATTGCGGACGAGGGTGAGTGTGCGCGAACTCTGCCTGGCGACGGACACAGGCCGCGCGTGCGCCTGCGCGGGCTTCCGTCGACGCGCCGCAGCATCCCGCCGAGCCGCCGCCGCCGCCCTGCATAGAGTGACACTTCCATTGCGGACGAGGGTGAGTGTGCGCGAACTCTGCCTGGCGACGGACACAGGCCGCGCGTGCGCCTGCGCGGGCTTCCGTCGACGCGCCGCAGCATCCCGCCGAGCCGCCGCCGCCGCCCTGCATAGAGGGACACTTCCATTGCGGACGAGGGTGAGTGTGCGCGAACTCTGCCTGGCGACGGACACAGGCCGCGCGTGCGCCTGCGCGGGCTTCCGTCGACGCGCCGCAGCATCCCGCCGAGCCGCCGCCGCCGCCCTGCATAGAGGGACACTTCCATTGCGGACGAGGGTGAGTGTGCGCGAACTCTGCCTGGCGACGGACACAGGCCGCGCGTGCGCCTGCGCGGGCTTCTGTCGACGCGCCGCAGCATCCCGCTGAGCCGCCGCCGCCGCCCTGCAGAGAGGGACACTTCCATTGCGGACGAGGGTGAGTGTGCGCGAACTCTGCCTGGCGACGGACACAGGCCGCGCGTGCGCCTGCGCGGGCTTCCGTCGACGCGCTGCAGCATCCCGCCGTGCCGCCGCCGCCGCCCTGCATAGAGTGACACTTCCATTGCGGACGAGGGTGAGTGTGCGGGAACTCTGCCTGGCGACGGACACAGGCCGCGCGTGCGCCTGCACGGGCTTCCGTCGACGCGCCGCAGCATCCCGCCGAGCCGCCGCCGCCGCCCTGCAGAGAGGGACACTTCCATTGCGGACGAGGGTGAGTGTGCGCGAACTCTGCCTGGCGACGGACACAGGCCGCGCGTGCGCCTGCGCGGGCTTCCGTCGACGCGCTGCAGCATCCCGCCGAGCCGCCGCCGCCGCCCTGCATAGAGTGACACTTCCATTGCGGACGAGGGTGAGTGTGCGGGAACTCTGCCTGGCGACGGACACAGGCCGCGCGTGCGCTTGCGCGGACTTCCGTCGACGCGCCGCAGCATCCCGCCGAGCCGCCGCCGCCGCCCTGCATAGAGGGACACTTCCATTGCGGACGAGGGTGAGTGTGCGGGAACTCTGCCTGGCGACGGACACAGGCCGCGCGTGCGCCTGCGCGGACTTCCGTCGACGCGCCGCAGCATCCCGCCGAGCCGCCGCCGCCGCCCTGCATAGAGGGACACTTCCATTGCGGACGAGGGTGAGTGTGCGGGAACTCTGCCTGGCGACGGACACAGGCCGTGCGTGCGCCTGCGCGGGCTTGCGTCGACGCGCCACAGCAGCCCGCCGAGCCGCCGCCGCCGCCCTGCATAGACACTTCCATTGCGGACGAGGGTGAGTTTAAATGAAGTTTCCCAAACATTATTCTGCGCTAGACAAAACAGCAATTGTCATGATCTCGCAGTAAGGTTAAATAGATTATGTTCCAGTTACATTGATTTAATTCATTAAGACATGTATTGGCTTATCTTCTGTTCTGGTAAGATGAAATAAGTGAGATGTTGACCGCAAATTATCGTCCCAATTAAAATGGTATAAAAACATAACCATTGTTGCAGTCGCTGCATCGACTCGCTGTACATGTGCGACGGCGACGTGGACTGCCCCGACGGCTCCGACGAAGACGCCTCGCCTGGCGGACCTTGTGGTAACGACATTACTTTTATTCACTTATTAAACTTCAATCGAATAAACTAATAGCAAAAATTACAAGATACTCGTATGTGTTGGATTGTCTCTTAGTTTCATTCATTTAGTGCCTACTAACTGCTGACTTGTATCACGTCTAGTCGCCGCAAATCCACTTGACCACTTCTTCATGTGGCCGCGTTGATATCTAACAGTCACCTTTCTTGATTACTTTCTTTTATTTTACAGCTAATGTTACATGTGACGAAGACCATTTTATGCAATGCGATAAGAATAGATGTCTACCTAAAAGTTGGGTCTGCGATGGAACTAAAGGTTAGTGGAAAAAGTCGTAAGTTTTTTGTCGATTTGATAAATGAAATAATTTCAGTACATGCAGTATTTTGAGCAAAAGTAAAGTAAAATGGCTATATAAAAACTTTAATTCTTATATATTTTTAAAGCTGTTAAGTTTTTATAGTATTCTAGGTAAATGTATATAGTTTTATGATTAAAAGTACTTTTTGGTGGCGCTTCTAGCGCGGCTAACTCGACATGATTCCGTATGAACAGAGTTAAAAAAAAAAATGCCATGAATTAACATTTATTGAATCCATATTTATTGCAAACCAGCGACATCCGTCGATGAAATATCCAAAATAATTCAGAATTAAAATCCCAACACCAGCTCCGGCCTAGATCGAAATATTCCTTAAATAATAATAGTAAATACTTGATATTAAAGATATTAAAGTTTAAGATTCAACCGGCTGTATAAGTAAATCTTTACGCTTGGGGGTTTTCCCAGATAGTCTCAAAATTGCCAAGGTGGCGCACAAATCTGGCTTAAAACTAGGCCCTGGAAATATATCGCCACATTTCAGAGCCGTCTGTGCTCTCAAAAGTTTATGAAAGGATCCTTTATAATTGAGAATTTATAGACCTCAAAAAGTCTTTCGACACAGTGAGTCATAGATGAGATACATACATACATACATACATACATACCATCACGCCTCTTTCCCAACGGGGTAGGCAGAGACCACTTCTTTCCACTTGCTACGATCCTGACATACATCTTGCGCTTCTTCTACTCTCATGAGTCCTTTCATACATGCTCGTCGGTTAAAGGTACTCTTGACCCGACCCTTTCTGAGAACATCTTGAACTTGGTCAAGAAACGTTCTTCTGGGTCTTCCCCTTCCAACAGTCCCATTTACCCTTGCCTCATAAATCCGTTTCGTTAATCGCCTTTCATCCATTCTTTCCATATGACCAAACCACCTCAGCATTCCCATCTCAATTTTAGTAACCACGTCTTCTTTCACACCACATCGTTCTCTTATTACACAGTTTCTAATTCTATCACTCAGTTTTACCCCAGCCATGCTTCTTAATGCTCTCATTTGCACTGCATTTATTTTACTTTCATCCTTCTTCTGCCATACCCAACTTTCACTACCATACATTAATGTCGGTACCAGCACGCCCCCGTGAACTGCCAGTCGGGCTTTCTCCGACACTCTGTGACTGCCCATGAAGGCATGCAGCGCCCCGTTCACTCTATTACCTGCATTCACTCTCCTTTCAATGTCACCCTCATATCTTCCATTTCTCGTAAACATAGTACCCAGATACACAAATTCTTTCACTTGCTCTACCTTCTCACCCCCAATAAAAATCTTACATTCTGTCACACTATCATCTCTTTCAAACACCATTGTCTTGGTTTTACTCACATTCACTTTCATACCTCTCTCTTCCAGTGACGCATTCATTGCCGTTACCATATCCTGTAACTCGTCGGCCGACGATGCAAGTATTACCTGATCATCGGCGTAGAGAAGACATTTCACGAGTAACCCATCCATTCTCAAACCATAATTCCTATCTTTCAAACCCGTCAAACAATTATCCATGAATAGGTTGAACAGCCACGGTGACGCTACACAGCCCTGTCTAACACCCTTATGGATATCAAACCAGTCAGTGTACATCCCGTCTACTCTGACACAAGCACTGGAACCCTCGTAGAGAGATTTCAGCGCTCGTATCAGGCAACTGCTCACTCCATACGCAGATAATGTCGACCACAATTCATTCCTCCTCACTCGATCATAGGCTTTTTCCAGATCCACGAATATGCAATAGACTTTTTGACTTTTGGCCAAAAACTTCTCAGCTATGCACCGTAAGGAAAAAACCTGATCCGTACATCCCATTCCCCTTCTGAATCCCGCTTGTGCATCCCATATCTTGTGCTCAGTTTCGATAGATGAGATATTATTGCAAAAACTTGCGTAGATGGGTTTGACTGACGCGACACTTTCTATTTTCAATTCTTATTACGATTACGACGATTACTTAGAATCGTCAACAAATTGTGAAATTAGGTAAATCACATAGTACTGCAAGGGCGGTAACATTCGGGGTGCCTCAGGGCTCTATTTTGGGACCATTGTTGTTCCTCGTATACATAATTAAGTTAGGATTAAGGGCTTGACAGTAATGTGAGCAAATGTGACCAATGTTACCAGATTGTTCTGACGGGTCGGACGAGTCGTCTGAGGCGTGCTCGCGGACCGCATGCGGCGCGGAGCAGTTCGCGTGCTCGGGCAGCCGCCGCTGCATCCCCGCCGCCTGGCGCTGCGACCTGGCGCCCGACTGCGGGCCCGCCGACCGCAGCGACGAGGCCGACTGCGGTAAGCACTCGAGAAGGCCTAGCTAGCTGCGAGACGGCCAGATCTGGCCGGTAGTCGTAGTCTCTCAAATAAGCTCCGTTTGCAACACACAGTCACAGACGTCAGTTACTGCGGAAAATTGGCGTCCTGTCTAATGAGCAAGCAAAATATTGCCTATTTTGCCAAAGTTTTTGCCCTCCGAGGGTCTGGAAAATCTGACAGGCAGATCTGGGTGTGTACGGTTAACTAATTTCTTATTTCAAATGTAAACTAATGGGTAAGTAATGCACTTTTGTATCGAATAAATCTCTACACAGGTAGCAACAATGTGAGCTGTTGTATACGAGACAATATTTACTTCACACTATCGTTTTACTACATAATTTCGTGAAGGTTTTGATTTCTATGTATGTTATTTGAACTAAAACATCCAAATACTATTTTTTGTTCACACTACATGATAAATGCATCTGATTATTCGATTTAAAGCAGATACTGATTGGTAAATATCGCAATTTCGTCAAATTGTATCGACATGCACATCCCACACATGACTAAACAAGCAATTTCCTATACAGAGACGGCAGAATGCGACAGCAACATGATGTTCAAGTGCGGCAGCGCGCCGGCCGCGGACGCAGACGCCGACCCGGACGGCTTCGACAGCGCCAGCGCCTGCGTGCCCTGGGAGTACTACTGCGACGGGCACGCCGACTGCGCCGACGCCTCCGACGAGCGCAACTGCAGCCACGCCGACGCCGCGCCGGACAGCACGCGCGCGCCGCACAGCCCGCACGTGACGCGCCCGCACAAGTGAGTAGCACGAGACGTGACACCACGCCAGCTCCCCTGGGAGTACTACTGCGACGGGCACGCCGACTGCGCCGACGCCTCCGACGAGCGCAACTGCAGCCACGCCGACGCCGCGCCGGACAGCACGCGCGCGCCGCACAGCCCGCACGTGACGCGCCCGCACAAGTGAGTAGCACGAGACGTGACACCACGCCAGCTCCCCTGGGAGTACTACTGCGACGGGCACGCCGACTGCGCCGACGCCTCCGACGAGCGCAACTGCAGCCACGCCGACGCCGCGCCGGACAGCACGCGCGCGCCGCACAGCCCGCACGTGACGCGCCCGCACAAGTGAGTAGCACGAGACGTGACACCACGCCAGCTCCCCTGGGAGTACTTCTGCGACGGGCACGCCGACTGCGCCGACGCCTCCGACGAGCGCAACTGCAGCCACGCCGACGCCGCGCCGGACAGCACGCGCGCGCCGCACAGCCCGCACGTGACGCGCCCGCACAAGTGAGTAGCACGAGACGTGACACCACGCCAGCTCCCCTGGGAGTACTACTGCGACGGGCACGCCGACTGCGCCGACGAGCGCTATTTATTTATTAGTTCGAACACAAAAAAAGGGACAACATTAAAGAAAGCAGAAGTACAGGTTAGCTAGCATTTTTGTTTGGATTTTGAAATGAATAGTAAAAGTTGAGTTCAAAAAGAACTCAATTTCGATACCAGAGTGGTTCTGGTAACCTCAATTCATAAGTCATTTATTACATCTATAAGCTAATAGATATATAAACGTTCTAGAATGTTTTTGATACCACTCTGCTGCAAAGGAAGATAATTTAACAGAGGTCATTTCCTTTAGAATTTGTTAAGATGAGAAAAAAAAGATGTTGTAATAATATTTTAAACGCTGGATGCGGTTCATAATACTGCGTTCTTAGTCAAACATTACATTGTTTTCATTGGTTACAGCCACCCAAACCATTACGACGACAAAGGAGGACTGTGCGAGGAACATGAATTTCAGTGCAGAAATACCGAATGCATACGGAAGGTAATAATTTGACTATACAGTTTATGTGTAAAAGTAATAAAGTGAAAGAAATTTATAAAGCTGATCAAATATAACAATGAGATAACGCAAAAAAATTCTCGTAAGATAATTTGGAGAACCACTTTGAAGGTTGACATGTGTTAGGATTTAGCAGAACTAACACAATTTTATAAAAAAAACTCTTTTTATGGGAACTGTCAAGAAAAAATATAAAAAAGTTTAATTCAAAGTTTTTGCAAACATCGAATTTCCCCAGGAGTTCTGGTGCGACTCGCGCGTGGACTGTCTGGACGGCTCGGACGAGGAGGACTGCGCGCTCTCCTCCCCCCGCCCCCCGCCGCGCCCCCCCGCCCCCGCGCCCGCCCCCGCGCCCGCCCCCGCGCCCGCCCCCGCCCCCGCCGAGGGCGCGGAGTGCGTGGCGCCTGCGCTCGCGTGCGACAACGGGACTCGCTGCGTGCCGCTGCTGCTGCTTTGCGATGGCAATAGCGACTGTGAGGACGGGGCCGATGAGTCTGATCGGTGTGGTGAGTGCCTTCATATCCCTGTGTCATCCCAATTAATTATGCACTCTTTGCTTTTGTATTTAGGATTAAGCAATTACCAAGAACAATGAATATGTTGCTGGTTGTGGTCGCACTGACAAACGCCAAACATGACTTTGTCATTATCATAGACATAATAACATTTCTCTCCTAGATTTCAAAACAAAAGAATGGTTTATAATTAACCCCAGAAGCCCTACGCAACCTCGAATCTACAGACCTTGTGTTGTTTGTTGCCCTTATCACTTCGACACATCGGGTGCGTTCCGAGACAGACCAAAATCGATTTCAGCACTGTCATCGTTACATAACGTTCCGAAACAGTTAGCGCTATGATGACAATTGTGATTCGGAACACGAAAATGTTTGTTTGATTGACCACTGTTCGACAGCTACCTAGCTAACCTCGCAGATCAGAAAGAAGATCACCTCGCGAGCGCAGCATTGTTATTTGTATGTAGTTGTGTTTCTTGAATCCATTTTAAAAACAAACAACTAACCTAACCAAACGCTTACACACTAATCACCTGCCATTTTTGACGCGACCATGGGCGTCGTAATCGCAAGATGGCGGACGTTATACATAAGACCGCCCTATGTACTACCAGTCACTGTTAGCGCGATAACGGTGAATCGGAACGGGGCTATGGGTGCTGAAATCGATTTTGGTCTGTCTCGGAATGCACCCATCATGTGGAGAGGATGATTTTGACACCAATTTGGTTAAATTCGTCAGATCCTGGGCAGCGTTTCATTTATATGATGGAAACTAAACTTGCCCTCCCAATCCCAGCGAGCCCAATGTAACTCCATGCTGATTTATCCTAAGGCGAGCCGATGTGTGAAGTGACGGCCTGCTCCCACACGTGCCACGCGTCGCCCGCGGGCCCGGTGTGCGCGTGTCCGCCGCAGCTGCACCTGCAGCGCGACCAGCTCACGTGCGCGCCCAAGCACACCTGCACCGAGTGGGGGGTCTGCAGTCAGGTGAGGACTCTTGCCAAACTCATTTCGGGGTTTTGCTGGGTGAAATTCTTCGCTTTTCATATGCAAAATATGTGTTAAAAAATGTCTTTTCAAAAACTGATAAGTAAAAAAAAAACCAACTTCAAATCGGTGAGCGTAATATTGACTTATTCGTCCATTTGTCGTCCATTTGTCGCGCATTTTGTCTATCTATATTTAAGACTTATATGGTTTCCTCATGGATACCACTGTCAGAACTAGACCAAATTAAAATGGGACCATTCGGGAAGCACCAGCTTCCAAATAAAAAAAGAATGATCAAAATTCACCCAGTCGAAAGTTATGAGGTAACAAACATAAGAAAAAAAAACATACTGTCGAATTGAGAACCTCCTCCTTTTTTTGGAAGTCGGTTGAAAATACACCTCATTTACTGGATGAAAGACTTCTTTGGAAAGCACAAAGTTTTGCCTTTGAAATGAGGACTTGTACCTAGTAATCCTGAATATCAGGGCTTAAACATGCAGTTAGTAAAACTGTCTCCAGGTTAGCTGTACAAAAAGGCAATGTAAATTGGTTCTATTTAGTTTAGGTTTTGTAAAAGCTGTTCTGTTTCACAGACCTGTCAACCACAGAAAAACAGATACAAATGCACCTGCTACGAGGGTTACAGACTCGCCGACGACGGATTTACTTGCAAGAGCACTGGTTTGTACTTTTCAACTAGCAATACATGTTTTCTGTCGTATGCTAGTGCGTTAGTACGCAACGTTACTTAATCCCAGGCCTTTATTTGGCTTTTTAGCATACACCTCGCTCTGAAATCTATTTATCTTCCGCCAAATGATCGGCCAATGGCCAAATTGATGATTTTCATAATTAGATGTCATTTCAATGTATTAGTATTTTCTCGCAAATTGAGTTGCAGCTATACTTTTATTTTCTTTCTTTTTATAATGAGTGGCAATTTGATGATCCGAAATTTAAATCGAATTTTGTTTCCAGTGAACGCAACGCCCCTGCTGGTGTTCAGCAACCGCCACGAGGTGCGCGGCGTGGAGCTGCCCTCGCTGACGTCGCGCGCGCTGCTCTCCTCGCTCAAGAACACCATCGCGCTGGACTGGTTCGGCGGCGACCCTCGCGGCCAGAGGCTGTACTGGACCGACGTGGTCGACGACAAGATCTACAGCGGCACGCTGCACGGCACGGGTTAGTAGCGGGTCTTGCAGCACGCGGCAAGTGTATGGAGCTGCCCTCGCTCAAGAACACCATCGCGCTGGACTGGTTCGGCGGCGACCCTCGCGGCCAGAGGCTGTACTGGACCGACGTGGTCGACGACAAGATCTACAGCGGCACGCTGCACGGCACGGGTTAGTAGCGGGTCTTGCAGCACGCGGCAAGTGTATGGAGCTGCCCTCGCTCAAGAACACCATCGCGCTGGACTGGTTCGGCGGCGACCCTCGCGGCCAGAGGCTGTACTGGACCGACGTGGTCGACGACAAGATCTACAGCGGCACGCTGCACGGCACGGGTTAGTAGCGGGTCTTGCAGCACGCGGCAAGTGTATGGAGCTGCCCTCGCTCAAGAACACCATCGCGCTGGACTGGTTCGGCGGCGACCCTCGCGGCCAGAGGCTGTACTGGACCGACGTGGTCGACGACAAGATCTACAGCGGCACGCTGCACGGCACGGGTTAGTAGCGGGTCTTGCAGCACGCGGCAAGTGTATGGAGCTGCCCTCGCTCAAGAATACCATCGCGCTGGACTGGTTCGGCGGCGACCCTCGCGGCCAGAGGCTGTACTGGACCGACGTGGTCGACGACAAGATCTACAGCGGCACGCTGCACGGCACGGGTTAGTAGCGGGTCTTGCAGCACGCGGCAAGTGTATGGAGCTGCCCTCGCTCAAGAACACCATCGCGCTGGACTGGTTCGGCGGCGACCCTCGCGGCCAGAGGCTGTACTGGACCGACGTGGTCGACGACAAGATCTACAGCGGCACGCTGCACGGCACGGGTTAGTAGCGGGTCTTGCAGCACGCGGCAAGTGTATGGAGCTGCCCTCGCTCAAGAACACCATCGCGCTGGACTGGTTCGGCGGCGACCCTCGCGGCCAGAGGCTGTACTGGACCGACGTGGTCGACGACAAGATCTACAGCGGCACGCTGCACGGCACGGGTTAGTAGCGGGTCCGTAGCATCCAGCATCGTAGTTTACGTGATGTAAACTGACGGGAGTACTGGTGTTCTCAATTTATTTCTCAACATTTTTACACGTCTCGTGCAACATTGTTATATAAATTCTTCAACTACAGTCTGTTTTTTAAGAAACGATTACTGACTAAGTCTCTTGCACATTTCCGATATTGGCAGAGATGGACGCCTCTGTTCTTGGTTTGAAATTGTTAGGGCCCGTTCATACTGAATACTTCCAAAATTTACTGGAGAGAAAATTAAATCATTATTTTATGATTCAAATTTGCATACTTAGTATACAACGTGTTAATGAAAAAGCGCAAAACCTGAAATTAGTTTGTTCAGAATCGAGAGTAGAATCGATTCCACTAATAAAAAATAGGGGTAAAATTTTTACCAAAAAATATTTTCATTACACCGTGTTTAATCATTACTTAACTCTATTATTGCGGCGGCACGCGAAGCAGGAACGTAGCACTAGCTCGCGCGTTATTACCATAGACTTTTTAATTTTGCAACAAAGACAAGAAACAAAAAAAAGCGAATATCTTCGTAAATAATAAGCGAAAATTTAATTTAATAATTTACATTATTCTTTTATAATAAAAATAAGTTGGGGCGTCTGAGGTTTTGCGCTTTTTAATTAACACGTTGTATTCATAACAAAAACGTTTTGAATGTCTAATTTTTCAGTTTTTTTGCTTTTTTTCCAACATACACAGACTTTCAAGAGCAGATATCTCGAAAACTATACAAGATATCGAAAATATTGACTGAATATAACTTGTAGTAATATCATTTTGTATGGAGACTTTTGATATTATGTTCACCTCCTAACTAGTCCAAACAAAGTTACGAAATCAAAAATTTCCCTCTGTGCCTTTTTTTGAGTATTCGTTGCCTGAACTATTAGTATACAATTCTTGTAATTTCATAAACTATCGTCATCGCTTCCTTATGATGAAATTTTTGCAGATACGGTAAATCTAAACTGCTCTAACATATTTTCTACATGCTTGTCGACTTCGTACATTTTTGTTTCGATATTGGTTATCATCACCATTGACACATAACGACCATTTTTTGTCTATCTACTTTAGCTACTCCTTTAGGTAGTCATCGACTCAACTGAATGTACATGTAACTACAGCGTTTGTGTGGAACGGGCTTTTTGTTGATTACGTGGACCAATTGCAACGCAGTCGAAATTTTCGATATTCGTACTTTTATGGCTTTTGTGTGGAGTATTTTCACGTAGGTATTGTGTCAATAAAAAACTCTCTACCGTCCAGATTTCTGTGTAGTGCCAAACGTATTTCACAACGTTGAGTGTTGGTCCCTCAGCTCTAAGCGGCATCGAGGTGGTGGTGGAGCAAGGGCTGTCGACGGTGGAGGGCATCGCGGTGGACTGGGTCGCCGAGAACCTGTACTGGGTCGAGAGCGGCCTGCATCAGATTGAGGTACGAATTATTTTCACTTCCACAGATTAAACATTATTAAATTAAAAAGTAATTATTTGAGTACAGTAAATAGAAATAGAAAGACATTTATTAGCTTTAAGGACATCGTTACATTTTATAAAACACAAAAGTTGCAGGCATAACAACGAAAGAAAATAATACAAGACAAAACAATACCATCAGACGGCGGTGTCACGATGTTAAAAAAAATAAAAGGACCTTACTCAGCATTCAGCCTGGGCTTTAGTAACGCTAAACGCCTTCAAAAAAACTGTGAAGATTGTCATTATTTTGTCAGAAGATTATGAATATTGTCAGAATTACAGATTGTCGCGTGACAACTACGTACCTAACATTCGATTTTGCGTCGGTTAAAAAAGTGATTTCATCTGTCAGTGTCTTATGTTTGGTCCATCACAAATGAAGTAGTGTCAAGTAGTAAAAGTAAAGGTAGTAGTACGAAAAAGTGAAGGTACTAAAGTAGTTCATAATTATCTGAAACTTCTAGTAGAAAACGGAACTTTTTTTTTGTTTTCTTGTATGAATTATGGTGCATTGCTTATAGGTAGTGTGACTACTGTGGCTATGAATTTTTTTTATATAATACGTCGGTGAAAATCAAGTACGCGGACCGCCTGATGGTAAGCGGTTACTGCAGCCAGACATTTACGCGGCTACATTTTTTCGCAAACCTATGCAGTTCAGACTTTCAGATCGCCGCGTGACAACTACCCAACATCCGATTCCACGTCGGAAGAAATCATACCAGCTGACTTCCTATCAGTGTCTCATTTTTGGCCCACCACACATTAAGTAGTGTCTAGTAGTAGTAGTATGAAATAGTAAAAGTAATAAAGTACCTTGTGATTCCCTGTTATGTTAGGTGGCCAAGATTCGATTTTGCGTCGGTTAAAAAAGTGATTTCATCTGTCAGTGTCTTATGTTTGGTCCATCACAAATGAAGTAGTGTCAAGTAGTAAAAGTAAAGGTAGTAGTACGAAAAAGTGAAGGTACTAAAGTAGTTCATAATTATCTGAAACTTCTAGTAGAAAACGGAACTTTTTTTTTGTTTTCTTGTATGAATTATGGTGCATTGCTTATAGGTAGTGTGACTACTGTGGCTATGAATTTTTTTTATATAATACGTCGGTGAAAATCAAGTACGCGGACCGCCTGATGGTAAGCGGTTATTGCAGCCAGACATTTACGCGGCTACATTTTTTCGCAAACCTATGCAGTTCAGACTTTCAGATCGCCGCGTGACAACTACCCAACATCCGATTCCACGTCGGAAGAAATCATACCAGCTGACTTCCTATCAGTGTCTCATTTTTGGCCCACCACACATTAAGTAGTGTCTAGTAGTAGTAGTATGAAATAGTAAAAGTAATAAAGTACCTTGTGATTCCCTGTTATGTTAGGTGGCCAAGCTGGACGGGCGCTACCGCCGCACGCTGATCGCCGGCGACATGGACAGCCCGCGGGCCATTGCTGTAGACCCGAGAGTTGGTGAGTGTATTTAAGGATGCTGATGTCGCTTATCGCCTGTTTTAGTTAGAAAAGTGCAGTGTTATGGGCTCACGGTGTTATTAGCGTTCATCTAACATTCTAGGGTTGTGAAAGAGACGGAAGAAAAGATTTGGGATGCTCAAGCGGGATTCAGAAAGGGAATGGGATGTACGGATCAGGTTTTTTCCTTGCGTTGCGTAGCGGAATTTTTTTAGCCAAAAACCAAAAAGTCTATTGCATTTTCTTGGACCTGGAAAAAGCCTATGATCGGGTGAAAAGGAATGAGTTGTGGTTGTCTTTATCCGCGCATGGGGTGAGCAGCTGTCTGATACGAGCGCTGAAATCTCTCTATGAGTGTTCCAGTGCTTGCTTGCGTCAGAATAAACGGGGCGTACACTGACTGGTTTGACATCCATAAAGGGGTTAGACAGGGTTGTGTAGCGTCCCCATGGCTGTTCAACCTATTCATGGATGACTGTTTGACAGATCTGAAAGACAGTGATTATGGACTGAGAATGGATGGGTTGCTTGTTAAATGCCTTCTCTACGCTGATGACCTAGTCATACTGGCGTCGTCGGCCGACGAGTTGCAGGTAATGGTAACATTTATGAATGCGTCGTTAGAAGCGAGAGGTATGAAAGTGAACGTAAGTAAGACAAAACCATGGTTTTTGAAAGAGAGGAGGATATGACAGAATGTGATGTTTTAATTGGAGGTGAAAAGGTAGAACAAGTGAAAGAATTTGTGTATTTGAGGACTAGGTTCACGAGGGATGGAAGGCATGAGGGTGATATTGATAGAAGAGTGAATGCAGGGAATATGTTAAATGGAGCGCTGCATGCCTTTATGAACAGCCGGAAGGTGTCAGAAAAGGCGCGACTGGCTGTTCATGCGGGGATGTTAGTGCCGACGCTTATGTACGGAAGTGAGAGTTGGGTATGGCAAAAGATGGATAAATGCAGTGGAAATGAGAGCATTGCGAAGTTCGGCAGGAGTGACATTGAGTGATAAAGTAAGCAATAGCATAATGAGAGAGCGTTGTGGTGTGAAAGAGGATGTTGTCACAAAAATTGAGATGGGAATGCTAAGATGGTTTGGGCATATGGAAAGGATGGATGAAAGGCGATTAACGAAATAAATTTACAAGTCGAGGTTAGGATGGAGCTGTTGAAAGGGGAAGGCTTTGACGGACGTACTTAGGACAAGTCCAAGACGTGCTCAGAAAAGGCCAGGTCAGGAGTAAAGAAAAAAAAGTAAAAGTAAAGTAAAAAATATCTTTATTCATATAAACTTATAGAAAGTACTTATGACAAGTCAAGTTAACAAAAAAAAAATTAAAGCAAAAATATACTAAAATAAACTTATATAAAATAATACTATGATAGTAAATATCATAATTAAACATAATGTGACTCTACCACCGGTTCGGAGGTTGTTTCCGATCGAGAAGACTCCGGCAAGAAACTCGATGGTTACTCTTTTCAATCTTGTTTTTTAACACAAAAATTGAATTGACAGAGTAAAGTCGTAACAAAAAAGTGTGCAGAGGAGCAGATTATACCTAAGATGACCACAAATTCTTATCATTTAAGAAATCCTCAACACTATAATAACCTCGCTTCATTAATTGTACCCTTACTTGACGAGCATGTATGAAAGGATTAATGGGAGTGAAAGAAGCGCGAGAGGTGTGTCAGGACCGTAGCAAGTGGAAAGATGTGGTCTCTGCCTACCCCGTTGGGAAAAAGGCGTGATGGTATGTATGTATGTATCTAACAAATGCAACCGCAAAATTATTGTCAAATAAAGCAAATGAGAGACGAGGTCTATTCTGAAGATTATATTATCTGAAAGAATATTGTTGTCCAAATATGTTTAATTCATAATTCCTTCCTGAATCTGATATAACGTTTGTAGTTTTTTTTACATGAACAAAAATGTACATACATGCAATATGACGTAGTTACTGACTTCACCTTGACTGGCGTCAGCACTATTCCATTATTTAAATACACTAAGAGCACCCTAAAACAACCGCTGTCTTCAGAGATGTGTATATTCCCCCGCCGCGTCGCAGGCTACTTGTTCTGGAGCGACTGGGACTCCGCGGCGGCGCGCATCGAGCGCGCGTCGTGCGCCGGGCGCGAGCGGCGCGTGCTGGTGCGCGTGGGCGAGCTGGGCGGCGGCGCCTGGCCCAACGGCATCGCGCTGGACCACGAGGCGCGCCGGCTGTACTGGATCGATGCCAGGTCTGTGCGTCCTCTCGGAATACCTGGTAGGACTAACGCACTAGAGATACATATTAGCTGCTACCAATCTTTACACATCTGATTTCCAGATACAGTTTGCCTGTAGCCCGTTTAGTGCGGTCTGCATCTGTATATTTAACTGGCCTTTTTTTACGTTGTTGAACTTTTCTGCTGCAAACGGTCACCGAATGCCATTACAATTCACATGCAGAGACATTACTAAGAAAAATATTTTTTTTTACAATAACAATAAAGCACTGTGTCCTATTCCGTTTAATATAGTAAATAAAGATAAGCTCCGTGGTTGTGAGAGAAATTCATGACCTCATAATTTTGAAAGTTCCCAAGACGATAATGAATGTTCAATGTACGTTCAGGTCTGACGCGATCCACACGACGACGTACGAGGGCACGGGCTACATCGAGGTGCTGCGCGCGCACGCCGCGCTGTCGCATCCGTTTGCGGTGACCGTGTTCGAGGGACACGTTTACTGGACCGACTGGCGCAGCAACAGGTTAGGCCGCAAACATTTTAGGGGTAATTTATCCAAAAATAAGGTTGAAATGAAATGAAATGATTTTTTTATTTGCTTAAGAGACACGGTAAATATTGTTGGACATAATGTGTTATAGATAGGTACATACGTGCTCTGCCGAAATGTCAGCATGCAAAATTTTCTACTTTATACATATAGGTAATTACTTTATGACAGATAACAGATTCTATTTTAATGTTAGTATACAAATTATCATTAAATTAGTATTATATATATTATACAATGTCAGGCAAAAACATAGAAAATTTGAATTATTAAATTATTCAATAAATAAGTAGGTACATTGGAATGTTCAGAATATAATGATTACTTCGCCTACGTGTTTGTGTCAAAATATTCTTTTAGGCTATAAAAACATTTTTCAATGAGCCATCTTCTTAGCTTACGTAAAAACAAAGGTGTGGGCCACTGTCTGATTTCTATAGGAATTCTGTTATATACACGGATGGGCATTATGGAGCAGTTGTTTCCGTGAAGCGTACTATCATGTTGCGGCACTACCAACTTATAAGGGTCTCTCGGACGCAACCTCTGTGCATGAGTTTGTGTTTTAAAGAAATGTACGTTCTCTCTTATAAAACTTCCTATTTCGAGAATATACATGCAAGTCACTGTGAGTAAATTGTATTTCTTGAATATGGGTTTACAACTATTGCGTGGCCCAATACCACTTATAGCTCGAATACATTTCTTTTGAACAATGCATGCTTTACATACATCAGTGTAGTTACCCCATATGATTATTCCGTATCTTAGCACTGACGATACATAACCATGATATGCTAGAAGGGCAGTCTTTTCATTGGCTGTGTTTCTTAAAACGATAGAGAGCGAACACGAAACGGCTCAACTTGTCACAAATTCTCCGTACATGAATCTTCCAATTACAATGACGATCCACTGCAATACCCAATACAAGTGAAATGTCGTCTGCAAAAAGTACGGTTTCATAATTAGTGGCCTTGGGTAAATCATTGACATACAACAGAAACAATAACGGTCCCATTACGCTTCCCTGAGCAACACCTACTTTGTTTTGTTGAAATGACGAACTGTATGATACAACCTCGCTACTTTTGTCTGTTTTTGCTATTTGAACACTTTGTTTTCTGTTGGTTAGGTAGCTCCTGATCCAGTCATGGGCAGGTCCTCTAATACCGTAAATTTCACATTAAAAGTTTGAACCCGTTGAAGAAGCTGTCAATACAATTTGGATGTTTTTTTCATGATACCTGTTCATTTTTGACAGCGTCGTACGCGCTAACAAATGGAACGGGTCGGATGTAACCGTCGTCCAGCGGACACTGACGCAGCCATTCGACATCAAGGTGAGTCAAGAGAGTTATATTTGTACGAATAAAAATGAATAACCAGATGTGTTGTTAAGCGCATAACCAAACTAAAAGGTTCTTTGTCGTACCATCCAGACGTGGAACGCTCTTCTAGCACATGTGTTTCCTTCCTCTTATAGTCCCGGGTTCTTCAAGCGGGGCGTGAAAAGGCATTTCTGCAGGCCTTCAAGGTGAGGATGGCCAGCCCAGTGATTCGTTTGAATGACTGGGCTTGTCAACGTCATATCTGGACCTCACGACCGCTTTCCATCAGGTGGAGTGAGGTCATCTTGACGGGCAATATAAAAAAAAACTCGAGAACGGCTAGACCAATTGGGCAATTTTTCATAATATATTACTTAAGGCACACTCCACATATTTTTAAAACCACTCTGTTTTCTGTGAAAGTCCAAAAACTTTTGACAGAACGAAGTCTGTCCAGGCAGCAGCATTTGTAATAAATGTAGATATAATATTTAGCCAGGAAACTTTCCAGTTCCTTTTTCATGAACGTATTGGGGATTGTAATTAAACCACTTTTATTTTTCTTGGTTGTAAATGATTGATTCAACTGTGCTCAGATCATAGAAAGATATGCCCTACGCGTGAAATTAGTCCGGTACTAATGTCGCCACTTTTTAACATGTGTGCGATTCCACTACATGCACAATATTGTAAAAATTCAGTTCACGCACACTTCCGTCGAATTGATGACTAGCGTTCTGATGCTATGATTGGTACGCACATTTCGAAAAACAATTGTAGGAATACACTCGTATACGTAAACGAACAGCGTCGGTGAATGCTAGGGATGGGCAATGTATTCATCGATAAAATCGTGCGATACGGATGCTATCTTTTGTAACCAAAATACTTCGTGTAAGGGTATGAAAACTCTTTATTAAGGAAACAAGGTGTTAATTTTACAAAAAACATTTATTAAAATTAAAAAATACCACGCAGTTAGTTATAATTCACTGTCACGTAAAATGATAATATTTACTTAGTACGTGTCTTTTTGACATTATTTGTGGACGTAACATATGATGAAGACGCCCGTAAATATACTTCTCCATCACTGCTTTCGTTAAGTGGATTTTGAGCATTACATTACAGAACTGCCTAACATAACAGGACAAATGTTCGCCTGTCATTTACATTTCAGAATCGATTCAGAGTATTACATTACAATACTGCCTTACTAAACTTTAGGGAAGTTGTATCAAAATATTACACATTGTATCATGAAGTTGCGCACTGTAATGCTCGCTGCTTTTCCCTCACCAACGTAATGCTCGAATTTGTAACATAACAGTTTGCGTACTGTAATGCTCGTTTCTACTCCCTCACTGATGTAATGCTCGACCCTGTAATTAATCCTCCTTTCATGATGATTTCCATTTTTTTACATAATTGTTAACTACATCATCAGATGAAAATATCAACCCCTCCCTTGTCATTCAGCTTGATGAATCTGAAATGATATTCAAGTTAATCAATAAATAGCGTTAACAGACAGAAAGACACACTTTCGCATTTAATAAGATAATTATGGATTAGTAGGGATTGTCTTGTTAAATTACACGTTAATTGTGCAAAACAAACAAGTTGAACTACAAACCTTAAAAAAAAATCATTATTAATAGAACCCACACCCTACTAAATTAATATAGCACTTACCAGTGGTATGTGATTCCAAATTATTTGTTATTTAGTTTATTACATAAATTTTTGTAAATAAACACGTTACAGACCGGCATTTTGGATAAAAATCAGAGCTCTCGCATGAGCAATTTTAAAGAGTGGAGAATGCTTACTTTACCCTGTATATATATTTATGAAATCGTATTATTTGTTAAAAAGAATCTGGACAAATTTCAAAAACACCAAAGCAAAAGGCATAATTTCAAATTACGCATTCCACCCCACAAAACGACACTTTTTGACAACAGTATTTTTTGCATGGCGCAGAGACTTTATAATCATTTACCAAGATCCATTTTGAATGTAACAGAAGTTGTATCTTTTAAACATCAGGTAAAAATGTTTCTACTGCGACATGCCTATTATAGTATAAATGAATACTTGAGGGACAAAATAATATAACATTGCATAAACTTGACTAGTTATTGGTATTGTTATTTTTAATTTGATTTTATTTTGAACTTGTGACTAATTTTGTAATATGGTAACTGAATTAAATATGAATTTGAATCTAATTGTAATAAATTTCCATTGTAACTAATTGAATTATATGTACATTTGCTTGCCGAATCCGGCTGAATATGGTGACACTATATATATTTTTTTTTTGACATCTGTATAAAATACACCCATGTTTCTTGCAAATAAATAATTTGGAATTTGGAATTTGGAATTTGCAACGGACACCGTGCGAATGAAGCGTCGCTGAGAGCGGTTCGCGCCGCTATGATCAATTTGATCATATCGAGGCGACACGCGCCACGCCTCCTAGGCATGTCTCCTTCTTTTCTATGATCTAAGATCGGGTGCAATGCAACATGCGATAAGTGAATCTGGCTTCCACCTTTCCTCACTCACTAAGATTTTTACAAATATGAGCAAAAGGCATTGTGTAGAGGTTCAAAGCTCTTTTCACTCTAACGAATTAGGTTAGCCTAATATTTGGGTGTTATTTTTGTTGAAATCCTTATTAGATTACTATTTGCCATGGCTTGACCACATTACAACGAAATTTCGCAGACTTTTCAGTTTATCATAGATTAGCTTTTTTTTTTTTTTTTTTTTATATCGCCCGTCAAGATGACCTCACTCCACCTGATGGAAAGCGGTCGTGAGGTCCAGATATGAGGTTGACAAGCCCAGTCATTCAAACGAATCACTGGGCTAGCCATCCACACCTTGAAGGCCTGCAGAAATGCCTTTTCACGCCCCGCTTGAAGAACCCGGGACTATAAGAGGAAGGAAACACATGTGCTGGAAGAGCGTTCCACGTCTGGATATTTCACGATTTCTACTAGCGGCTGCGCACTCGTGGAAAGCTATGTGATTGTGCATTATTAGCAGTGAGTTATTGTAACCCATGTGTGCAGGTGATCCACCCAAGCCGGCAGCCAGCCGCGGCTATGAACCCGTGCGCCAACAACGGCAACTGCTCGCACTTGTGCCTCATCGACGCGCCGGCGCGCCGCGTCTGCGCGTGCCCGCACCTCATGCGACGCGCGGCCGACAACCGCACTTGTGAAGGTATGCGCCTGTAGCCCTGTAGCCCGTGTGTTCAAAGCCGCAGCCGGCAAAGGCTATGAACCCGCGCGCCAACAACGGCAACTGCTCGCACTTGTGCCGTGTACTTGTCTTTCCTGTGTGGCAAAATCCATTACCGTCCACTGTTATGGCGTTTTCCTTCTTTAATTTGACGTGTTCTGTTGAATGTCCTCTTCTTTTAAGAGGGTTTGTTTTTTGCGTTTGGGGTAGATCGTAAACATTGCATTTTTTTAAGGTTTTCGTGATTATTTAGCTGAATTCAAATTAAGTATAAATGATCGCTCTATTATTGAATGCACCTTTTAATTTCACTATTATAACTTTGACTGTGTACAGTTTTTTTTGCAAAAGAAACGATTTTTTATTTAATTTTGCAAATAATTGGGGACTACCTAATTTTAGACAATTCAATGTGTTTTTAAACAGTATAATGCACACAATAATAGAGCAAAAATTTAAGTTACATTCCAATTTAATGAAACAATCACGAAAATCTTACAAAAATAGAACGTTTTTGAACCACCCCCAGCTAACGCCCTAATTTTATTAATTGGCCAGGGAACAGGGGCAAATGGAGTTTCTTATAGCAAAATATACAAATACTTTGTCACCAATAGGTTTGAAATTAAAGATTTTCAGGTCGTTAATATGTGTTCTGTCCATTAATGTATATTTTTTGTCTAGTTCATGAAAAAGTGATCCTGCTCGGCCGCCGCTCGGAGATCCGCGGCGTGGACTGGGACTCTCCAACGCACACGCTGGCGCCCGCCGTCACCGCGCCGCACCTGAGCGCGCCCACGCAGCTGCGCCCGCTGCCCGCGCTCTCCGCCGTCTTCTGGGCTGATGAGGAGGTATAAATCATCATCATCATCCGCCGGTTGTGAACTCATACTAGTGTGTGGGGTCCCAAGGTCCGCCTTTCTTATGTTCTTGGCCCAATTCGCGCGGTCTTGTGCATCCTAAGTGGTGAATCTGTTGGCACGCATGTCACCCTTCTGACGACGTCGAGCCAGCGCTTCTTGGGTTGACCTCTTCTACCGGTACCTGGCGGGGGCGGCATGGCCAGACATTTGTTGCCCAAGTAATTTGCCGATCTCCGTGAGACATGACCATACTAATGAAGGCGGCACTCCTGCAGCTTGTCTGCGATGTCACGAACACGAAGGCTGCCGCGGATGTGGGTGTTCCGCAAGCGATCTTTGCGTGAGACTCCACACATCCACTGCAGCATCTTTATGTCCGTGACGCGCAGCTCCTGCTTGTGTCGCTCTAGTAACGGCTGTTTCACTGCCATATAAAAGAACAGGCCTAATGATGGTTTTATAGACCTGCTCCTTCAGCTTGATCGGCATTTTGGGGTCACAAATGACACCAGTCACCTCAAGCCATTTGGCCCTAGCAGCGGAAATTCGGGCTCTGACGTCGCTTTCGATGTCCCCGGACGCGCATAACACAGATCCCAGATATTTGACACGGTCCGTGCGCTCGACCACGTCATCGCCTATGCGGGCGGACTGATGATTTGTGGTGTTGCAGGCCATGAACTCCGTCTTCGCCACATTAAGTTTAAGACCGCCGTTTTCAAGTGAATTGTTCAATACTCAATACTCAATGTTTTATTTGCAAGCCATATGTACAGAAGATGGTAAATCATTATATTATAATACATGACCAATATGGACCCTGTCGGGCACGCAAAAGGGTAATGAAAGAGAGGAAACGCTTCAATTAAAGAGATAAGTTAAGTCTTCAAATTTACAAATTAAAGATTAACAAAAAAATATATAAATATATAAACCTATATAAGATGTAGATCACAATGCACGACGTTTTAGTAATTATAGGATTTATTTATTGCTCTATCAATTAAATATTCATTTATACTATAGTAACATTTAGTAAGTAGATATTTCTTTAATTTGTTTATGAATGTGGGGTAATTGGTTTCACTTATTATGGATTCTGGTAATTTGTTATAAACTTTAATCGAATAATGGAATGTACTATAAGATGTTAATTTAAGCCTGGAACTTGGAACTATTAATTTGTTTTTGTGTCGTGTTGTATATCTAGAGGATATGTCTTTACGTTTTGTGTAGAATTCCATAATGTTTTCGTACAAATTTACAAACCTCTAAGATATACAAGCACGGCAGCGGAAGTATTTGATATTTTTGAAAATAGGGTTTACAGCTCTCCGTCTGTTCAATATTAGCTATGATACGGATTAACTTCTTTTGTAGAGTAAGCAGCAACGGCGCGTCCGTACTGTTACCCTTACCGTACTTTGTTCCACTTATTCTCGCCATCTCTCCTTCACTGCGCGGTCCTCGTATAGCAGGTTACCGAGGGTGTCAATTACACAGCGGCACATGGAAATATCCTGGACCGCTTTGACTCTCGAACGTGCCAACTTGTAACCGAGCTTCTGCCCCTCAGACGACTTCAACTTATCGTACAAAAGACGTAAGTGGCAGCGTCTGGCTCTGGCTACAGCTCGTTTAAAGGCACGTTTGGCATCCCTGTACGCGGCGCGATCTTCAGTTGATTTGGACGCTTGCCACGCTTTGAAGAGGGCTCTCTTTACCTTGATTACCTTCTGGACTGCTTCGTTTCACCACCAGGTCTCCTTGTCAAGCTTACGTCGGTACGGTAAGGTATGAGCTGATATAGAGCCTAATTGCTGGTATGCTTGGCCCTTCGTATTTTACCCGTGCGTAAAAGGATACCCCTCACTGTTGCTTAGCGTTATTTTTGCGTGACGGAAGTTGTATGAGGACTGATACTTACGTACTAGTTAGTCTAAATATCAGGATGAACTTAAGTCTTGGCGTAAGAATGCTGCAGTTGGCTGCTATGCGGCTGGTATGACATAGCTTGTGCAAATAAGATATTACCTATTTTAGTAAGTAGGTACTTTGGTGCTGGTAGTTGCAATTGATACCTTCTCCTCAAGAAAAGTTGTGATTTCAGTTATTTCTTGTAGTCAGCTTATCTGTCTTGCGTGTACAGACTGGCGAGATCAAGCGCACGAACATCCGCGGCGGCCCCCCGCGCGCGCTGGTGGAGGGCGGCGCGGGGGCGGGCGGCGCCGCGCTGGCGCTGGACTGGGCGGCGCGCGTCATGTACTACGCGGCGGGCGGCGCGCTGCTGGCCGCCGACCTGGACGGCGAGCGCACGCACCGGCTGAACGTCTCCGGCGCGGGGAACCGCGCGCAGCTGGCTGTGGACCCGACGAGGTGAGCTCTGCCTAGGATAGCCAAGCAACTTACAAAACCATTGGAGAATAAGTCATTTGAAGGTAGATGTGCTGTTGTGTGAAAATGCACACAGAAGCCTTTTTTTTTTATCAATTCCGTTGTTCGTCTGCGTCATCAGAACTGCATCCCGTAAACTCGGAATCCAGAACAGAGTGAGACGATTCTTCACGCCTGGGCAGCTCTGTCTTTTATATAAGACACAAGTTCGCTCGTGTGTGGAATACTGCTCTCATCTCTGGGACGGTTCCGCCAAGTACTTACTCGAAGCTCTTGACAGGTTGCAGCGGCGTGCTATCCGTATTATTGGAAACCCAGAGGCAACTTTGACCCTTGAGCCTCTCCAATTGCGTAGAGACATTGCCAGTCTAAGTGTTCTCTATCGCTTCTACTATGGGGAATGCTCTGACGAATTATTCCAGCTTATTCCACCCTCACCTTTGCACTTCCGTACCACGCGTGCTGGACTACGGCGTCATCCACACACAATTCTTCATTTGTTGGTCCGAACTAAAAGGTTCGGTGACTCGTTTCTTTGTCGTACCATCCAGACGTGGAGCGCTCTTCCAGCACATGTGTTTCCTTCCTCATGAAGTCCCGGGTTCTTCAAGCGGGGCGTGAAAAGGGATTTCTGCAGGCCTTCAAGGTGAGGATGGCCAGCCCAGTGATTCGTTTGAATGACTGGGCTTGTCAACCTCATATCTGGACCTCACGACCGCTTTCCATCAGGTGGAGTGAGGTCATCTTGACGGGCAAATAAAAAAAAATGAAGTCACGCTAACATTGTTTACGTTAAGACTATAAACGCGTAACTGATAGAGTGACCTTATTGCATCATAATCAGTGAAGTTTGAAATGCTTGAACATGATGAGCTGGTTCAGGGGCAAGCTGTACTGGGCCTTGGGCGCGGGCGGGCCGGGCGGCGAGCGGCTCGAGGCCGCGGACTGCGACGGCGCGCGGCGGCGCCTGCTGCTCGCGGCGCGGGACGACGACAGCCTCGCCGGGGTCACCAGTGAGTGGAACATACACACGCGCTTACTTTGACGTCTCGTAGAGCGAGTCTCAAACACACCGGACGCTGCAAGCTTCGATGACGAAATGTGTTTATTTATTTGTATACTCATTCAAATCTTAATCATATTTACTTCTGTAGTTGCTATTTAATTTACTGAAAAATTAGCCATCTTTTAAAAACAATTTAAGTAAATTTTAGCTGACTTGTAATGTATTTTTGTAGGTCTCTGAAGGCGCAGCATGGAGCTTCTTGTTAATTTATCACCCTGCTGTCTTGTGCAACTTGTTATGACAAATGAATAAATTCGTTTTAAATGCGATATGCAGTTATGCCTGCACTACATATCTCAGGTCTAGGGACTTTCCATTTATTATAACGCTTTCTTAATTCCTTAGCCGTGAAAGTCATTCCTTCTTTGTTTACGCATGCAGGTTTGACGGTGGACGTGGAGGAGAACCGGCTGTACTGGGTGAACTCCGGCACCGCCACCATCCAGTACCTCGACCTCAACTACATGAATGTGACTACCGTGAGTACAATAACTGTTTCCTCACTCCCTTCAGACATGAAGACAACTGAAACAGTTGAAGAGCACAGGGAAAGAACGATCAGTCACCCTTGAAATGATTTTAGCTTAATAACGCCATCTAGTTCGTAAGATGCTAAGCTTGCCTGTCGCTAGGCATGAAAAGAATATAAACTTACAGTCCCGAAAAAACACGTTCTATTTTTAACATAAAAGTTATTAGTGATCATCATAGTCTAAGCGATGAAAGTTATGAATGTTGGGACTTATCTCAATAAAACAAAAAAATATATTTCACAATCAACGGAACCATCTTTTCAACCGACTTCAAAAAAAGGAGGAGGAGGTTCTCAATTCGACTGTATGTTTTTTTTTTGTTTTTTTTTTATGTTTGTTACCTCATTTCTTTCGACTGGGTGAACCGATTTTGATCATTCTTTTTTTATTTGAAAGCTGGTGCTTCCCGAGTAGTCCCATTTTAATTTGGTCTAGTTCTGACAGTAGCATCCATGAGAAAACCATATAAGTCTTAAATCTAGATAAACAAAATGCGCGACAAATGGACGAATAACTCAATATTACGCCAACCGATTTTGATAATTCTTTTTTTTTTATTTAAAAGCTGATGCTGTCCGTGTGGTCCCATTTCAATTTGGTCCAGTTCTGACAGTAGAATCCATGGGAAATCCATATAAGTCTTGAATCTAGATAAACCAAATGCGCGACAAATGGACGAATAACTCATTATCACGCCAACTGATTTCGATGCTACTTTTTTTATTGGAAAGGATATACTTCAAGGGTAGTTTGATGAGAGTTTGGTTAGGTTCTGATTATGGGATCCATGACAAAGTAACGGAACTCTTTAATTCTTAGGAGCAATTGGACGATACTTTTTCGATGTATAAAATAAATAAGAACTATTTACTGAAAATCAAGAAATACGAGGGTCATTCAATAAATACTTAGCCTACAAAAAGTAAACGAAAATTTTGGAATAGTGGCAATTTATTTTTAAACATAGTCTCCTTTTAGTTCGATACACTACTTAGCCCAGCGATGCTCCAACTTTTTTAACCTGTCCGAAAAATAGTTTTTGTCAAACTCTGCAAAATAGGCCTCCGTGGCGGCGATGACCTCCTCATTTGATCCATACCTATTCCCGGCGAGTGATTTTTCAGATTAGGAAACAGAAAGAAGTCACAAGGGGCCAAATCTGGAGAATACGGTGGATGGGGCAGCAATTCGTAGCGTAATTCGACCAATTTGGCCATGGCAACGGCAGACGTGTGAACCGGTGCGTTGTCGTGGTGAAACAGCACTTTTTTCTTCGCCAGGTGGGGTCGTTTTTTTCTTTAATTCGGCGTCGAATCGGCCCAATAAATCGGCATAGTAGAGCCCTGTAATTGTTTTACCCTTCTCGAGGTAATCGATGTAGATCACACCTTGTGAATCCCAGAAAACGGTGGCCATAACTTTTCCGGCCGATTTTACAGTTTTCGCCTTCTTTGCAGCACGTTCCCCGGTCTGGATCCATTGTTTTGATTGCTCCTTGGTCTCTGGTGTGTACCAGTGGATCCAAGTTTCATCGACGGTTACAAAACGACGCAAAAACTCCGCTGGATTCCGCTTAAACAGCGCCAAACACGTCTACGATGTGGTCTCACGGTTGCGCTTGTTTTCCGGTGTGAGTAAACGCGGCACCCATCGCGCCGACAGCTTTCTCATGCCGAGTTCCTCGTGAAGAATATGATGCACTGTTCCTTCTGAAATAGCTACAGTCTCAGCTAGCTCCCGAACCTTCAATCGGCGATCTGCCAATACGAGATCATGGATTTTTTAATGTTTTCCTCCGTAGCAGCTGTTTTCGGTGCACCTGGACGTGGTTCATCAAAAACCGACGTACGGCCACGTGCAAACTCGTTGAACCAATTCTTGACGGTGGCCATCGATGGAGAAGTGTCACCGTACACAGCATCCAAGCGCTCTTTGATTTCGATGCGCGTTTTCCCTTCCAAAAATAGGAATCGAATCACCGAACGATATTGCTCTTTTTCCATTTTTGTAAAACCGATCGACACGTTCGCTTCCATAAGTTGTCAAATTAAAACAAATGAAGGGATAGGAAAAAAAAAATGAAAAAAGAATTGAAAGAGAATGTGCTACACTGTGGTAAAACTCTTTTGAAACTACAGCGCCCTCTGGCGATGAGGCTAGGTACTTATGAATGCACCTCGTAAACAAAAAATTTAACAAAAAAAAAAACAACTTCAAAAAACTATTCTGAAACAAAGCACTAAAAAAAAAGAAATAATTGCGTATTCTTCTAAAACTTATACGATATTATAATGTAGGTACAATTATTGTTATTGTTGGAGTCGGTGTCAGCCAATGTAGGTTTGTAACTACCTACCTACATACGTGAACGTAATATGTAAGTAATAGGTATATTGCTAGGTATATTGTAGTGTTTCCTTGGCTGACACCGACTCCAACAATAATAATAATCGTACCTACATTACATTATCGTATAAGTTTTAGAAGAAAACGCAATTATTTCTTTACTTTTTAGTGCTTTGTTTTAGAATAGTTTCTTTTGAAGTTCGTTTTTTTTGCGTTAAAAATTTTATGCTATTAAGTTAAAGTTAAGTCAAGTGTTTTTGAATGAATAATCTAAACGTCAGTTGACGTTCTCTTGCTCTGTTACATGTCATTATAATAGGTTGGGAAATAAGTTTCTTCGCATTTTTTAAGAAAATTCAAATCATTTTTTAATATAGTTTATTTACATTTAACTAAAGTATGTAGATGCCATTTTGTTCGAATAATTCTTGCTATCTTGTAGGTAGGGACATGATCCAATGGCTATAGGAATTTTAAGGCTTCTGATCAAAATATCGCGACTAGTGGTTTCGGCAGTCCTCTCGTTATGTTAACCTGACACTGCCTAAATAATTCTGAAGAGACCGAAACAGGTGGTAATCTTAAGGTGCAAGGTCTGGACTATACGGCGGATGCATTAACACCTCCCAGCCAAACTCTCTTAATTTTGCTGAGTGGCTTAAGATGTATGAGGTCTAGCGTCATCATGATGAAAAACCACACCCTTTCTCTTGATTAATTCCGGCCGCTTTCCCTCAACTTCTTGCTTTAATCTCATCAGTTGTTCGCAGTAGAGTTCAGAATCGATGGTCCTGCCTGGTGGTAACAGCTCGTAATGAATAATGCCCTTCCAATCCCACCACACACACAGCATCACCTTGTTGCGAGTTAACCCGGGTTTCGCCACAGTCTGTGAAGCCTGCCTTTGACCACGACCCTTTTCGTACGTTCTTGTCGTACGTGATCCACTTTTCATCACCAGATAACACCTTCTTCAAAAAATGTTCGGTTTCATTACGTCGTAATAAAGTATCACAAATGAGTAAACGGTTCATTAGGTTTCTTTCAGTGAGCTTTTATGAAACCTTAAGAATAGACTTGAGACGAGCGCGTCGAGATGGCAAGTGTCACACACATATCGTTCGCTCCCGCCGGTAGCGGGACATCATGTTCTGACGTCATGCGCCCGGTTTTTGCTAACCACATAATGGGCGGGACGGTCGATGTTAGATTGTTTTTAGTTTGTAGCAGCGTATACTTATTTGTAATAGTTTTAAGTACTGTTGTAGTTTGTATTAGTTTCTAAGAATTTGTTATTTAAATTGTTTTAATTAGTTTAATTAAGTTTTTAAAATAATTTCAAGTTTGTCAGTGTATCTGCGTTATTACGACAGCATATTCTACATTTTAAAAATAAATATATTAGGGACATATAGATCAAACCGACGACCGTAATTAAAGTAGCGGTAATGGAAAGATCATCAGTGGATGTTATTGTAGCTTCTTAATCAATAATGACTGTAATTTTCAAAGGGAAATTATAAACTGAGAAACTAAAATAACAGAAATGCGCCCAAGAATTTCTATAAGATTAGTTGCCATTTTCGAATATTTAGATTTTAAACGCTCAAATTGTATTTTTGGTGGTTAGGTTAGTATTTCGCTCAATTAAATACTATCCATTCTCAAATATAAGAACTACACTGACTAGTGCAGTCCAGACAAGTAAAATTTCTTCACCGCTCGTCTTGAAGGAGAATGCCTATAAGTCCGTTGTTTTCTTACCCACAGTTTGGTTGGAGTTTGTTTCCAACAGTGAAAACGTGTGAAACTGTGACTACAATCTAACCTGAGTTTAAGCTATGTTGTGGTTTAAGTTGTATACTAACAAATGTTTAATTCGTGACTGACGCCGCAAAGGGGCGAACCTCATTTTTAAACAATCAAATTTGAAGCAGCGTCAGCGACGAATTAGTCTTTTTTTGAGCATAAAAATTGTTAGTAGTATTTTCTTTTTGTTTATATTAATTTTAAAATTAAATTGTTTTTCTTTTAATTAATGAAAACAGGCATAAAACATAGGTGATTTAGATGGAAATGTGTTGTTCTGTCAGTTCTCCCTGGAGTGGGGCGCCCGGCCCGCCGCGCTGACGATCAGCGGCGGCGAGCTGGTGTGGGCCGACGCGGCGTCGGGCTCGCTGCGCGCGTGCGGCAAGCACGCCTGCGACCACTCGCGGACCTTGCTGCAGGACGCAGGTAATAATAGTATAGGATGGTGTACTATGCGATTCGAATAAGAATAGGACTGACCCTGCGCCATATTGTGATGTGACATCTGTCAAACTAACTTCAGTCGAGTCAAATTCCGTACGCTCTGAAACAAAGACATATTACAAAAACAAACATTTATTTGGCTAGAAAATCGAGTTGAAGGTGATGTCAGGTGAATCTTCTTGCATTATTACGTTTTTCGAGCGCCACTTAGATATTTTTTTGTTCGTTTTCTTTCACCTATAACAATAGTTTGAAAATGAAAACTTTATAATTTTTTTTAAAATCCATTATGTTAGAAGTTCATTAAGAAGAAGGTTTTTAGGTCGATGAAAATACATAACTTTTAAGAAATATTTTGACAAAAATAAAATATTTTAATTTAGTTAATATAAAAAAAAAATTGTTGCTTCAAAATCTAGGTTACGTACTGGTTGAAATAACCCTCTGAATTCTTTCACGTATTTGGATGAGAAATAGTTAAATGGCGTTATTTATTTCGCACCGTAAACATTGCTATTGACACGAGAAGAAAGAAGTGGATTTCGTAGCGTATACGATTTAAATTTGAGTGACTAGTTGTGTTCAGTGCAGAGCCGGGCGTTGTATGAATGTTAAGTTGACGTCTCGTGATGTTGTTCTACTGGTCCCCCCAGGCCCGCTGATATCCGTGAGCGTGTACGACCCGGCCGCGCAGAACGGCACCCAGAGCGCGTGCCTCCTGCGCAAGAGTCCGTGCGCGCACCTGTGCCTGCCCGTGTCCGAGACCGAAAGTGTCTGTCGGTGCGCGCTCGGGTACTACGAGGATGGAGATAATTGTACAGGTACGTGGATATGAATCTAGGACGTCATTGCAAAGAACATTCATTTCTTTCTTCTACTTTTTTTATTTGTTTTTCTACCTGAAGGTAGAATGAAAGTCTTAAAGTCTTCTAAGGATAAGACAGCTTTAATAGTACCCTTAAACGATTTGTAAGCATTATTATTGCAATTGTTTCATTTGTGAAATGAAGTAAATCCTACCTTACTCGTACCTAACTATTGTAAGCATCAGTTGCACAAAATTATTGTCAAATTACAAAACATTTATGGTGCCCTTGTTCTACCGAATGTCTGAAGTTCCTAAAGCAAAAACTAGAAACTTTTGAATTTTAGTATAGTTCCCATTGCCATTTAAAAAAAGGCCAGTTGGCAGTGAAGGTGATGGTTCTGCGCACAGGTACAGCTCTGTCATACATCACATCTAATATTTAATGTCCGTCTCAGCCGTGGACAACGTGGTGGTGTTCTCGCTGAGCTGGGAGGTGCGCGGCGTGGCGGCGGAGGGGGGCGCGGCGGCGGAGGGGGGCTCGCTGCTGCCGCCCGTGCCGCAGCTGACCATGGCCAGTGCCATCGACTATCATGCTGGTGAGTTTGTTTTCACTTTGTACTACGATCAATGAAAAGTTTTTTTGTGATAACACAAATTTTTCAAAAACAACATAACATAACATGCCATCACGACTTTATCCCAAACGGGTTAGTCAGAGGCAAGTGACTGTGCCGTCATGGTGTACGAAACATTCAGAAGCCCACTGTTCACCAATGGTATTGTAACCCAACGTAGTAGGTGGTGAGCCTTCCGCCGTTATCCGGGTGGATTTGGTTCTTTATCGATGTTTTCCTTCCCGTAGAGTAAGTCGGATATTTAACAATGAACACAAAGATTTTGGTTCTAGCCAGATTCAAACGCGGGACCACACGATCCACGATCTGAGTTCCGGTGTTGAACCACTAGGCCACGACGCTCTTCGACTTTTCAAAAAGTATACCTTTTTTCATCCTGCAGAGCATTTTATTGCTAAAGATTAAAACTGAATGGAAATAACACTATAAAGATACAAAAAGAACTAAAACAAACTCTTCCATACGTGAATAACGTATTCCATTCCAAAAAAATATGATACTTTGAATCATTTCGAAACGTCTCAAAAACAGTTACCAGTACGTTCGCAATCCTCTTATTTTTGTTCAAGTTATATTATAACCAGTCATAATACAAGTTTATTTTATTTTACAAATATTTTCAATTCAATTTACATCAATCTAGTTATATAGTTGCGGCATCGCCGTACAATAATAGTGATGTTACCAGTTCTTCCCCAAAACCGGAAAGTTCTTTCACCGGTACGAAACACGTCTACACAAAAATAATAATTTAACTTATTAAACACCGACTATTCTGCTTAAATATTAACAGTATGCAAAATGTGAGTAAAGAAATCATTAACACTACAGATACAACAATCCACCAACCATTCACGCAGTTTACGCATATTACGTACATGAGTTTTCTCTTGTACTTATTTGGTATTTTATTGTAGAACTTAATACACATGTTATAGCTAGTTTTTTGGTATAATGAGGCGTCAGTACAGAAATCTAGAGCAAGCATATCCGGCAATCGGTAATCAGGTTACTCACGGTGGGGTACACTCACATCCCTAGTTACGCCGCGATGACAGGTGTCAAAACGGGCCTATTAGATCTCGACGACTGTAATCGTATGTACGAGTATTTTGTGTTTCTGTCTAGTAATACATAGTAAAACATGTAGGTCTTCTAAATTTAAGGTGGTTTTCAACTATTTACGAATTTGCTCTTACAAGATGTAAGAGTGCTTTTACGGTGCAAAATTGGTACGAAAGAGCTCTAAAAGTTGAATATTCGCCTGAAATATACATTCCTGTAGCTGGCAAGGCACGTAGCAGTACGTGACCTCAGAGGCATATTAAAAGGTGGAGAATGTTGTGCCTGTCAAGATCCTGCAGATTTAACCCCATTTGATTGGTTTCTGCTGTCTCGTCACTGTTTCAGGCATGCGTGTGGCGGGCCTAACTTTTTATCCAGTTTGTGTATCCTTCTTATGTTCTGCAGAGGGCGAATGGCTTTACTGGGTGGACGGCGAAGGTGGGCGCGTGTGGCGCGTGCGGCGCGACGGCACGGCCCGCACGCTGCTGGTGCAGCAGCACGACGCGCTGGACTCGCAGCCCAGCGACCTGCTCGCAGGTACGTGTAGCTGTAGGGCGGGCGGCTGTACTGGGCGCTTTAACTAACTGCACATCTAACGTAATAAACTTGAAGTGAATCTTTTTGTTCTCCACAACATCCTCATATCAACTTATATTTGGCGCCGTCAACTACGTGCCGAAAACACTAACTTCAACTACAACAACTACTTTCTGTTTGGTGCTTGCGGTCAACTGAGTCAGCATTTTTTTTTTTTATCAGTTTTCTTTACCAGTTTCTTATCTAGATATTATCGTTGCAGGAATAGCAGTAGACTGGGTGGGCGGCAACGTGTACTGGTCGGACCCGCGGCGCAGCGTGCTGGAGGTGGCGCGGCTGGACGGCACGCACCGCTACGTGCTGCTGGACACCGAACCCACGCCTGTGACTAGTGAGTGCGAGAACACGCATTGTGAAGAAATCGACAAAACTGTATTGTGTTGTTTATGATTTAACTAAGGCATTCAATACGGTGTTGCATTTGATCACTGTCCTAATTAAGATACGGGTGTGGCATACATACATTTTGGTCATGGCACTCCTATTGATAGGTTCAAGGGTAACTATTCTTGTTAAGAACAGTTAGTGCTATTTGAAGCCCATATGAATAATCGGTTTCTAATGAACTTTAGGGTCCCACAGGGCAGCATCTTTGGTTACAGTCTTAGAGTGTTTTTATGTGTTCACGGGATGCTTGGTTTTTAAGAAACTGTTTTTTTTTCAAATATGTGCCTATTTGACTTCACAATGTACATGTGTGCCTTAATATTTGCCTGTCTAACCAGCTCTGGCGCTAGACGCGCTCCGCGGCTGGATCTTCATGTCGGGCGGCGGCTGGGTGGCGCGCGCGCGGCTGGACGGCTCGCAGCGCCGGCTGCTCTACAACGGCACCGCCGTCGCCGACATCGCGCTCGACGTCGCTGTGAGTTGTGTCCGATGAGCCCGGGCGAGACTAGCATGAAAGGCTATGATAGACTAGCAGGTCCTTCGTCTTAAGTGATGCGCGTGCCATGCTGCGTTTCTCCCTAACGGCTGTTTAAATTTATCTGCCATGGCTATTTTATTACGTAAAAAAAGAATTGACGTAATATGCGCTTCTCGTCAATGCAGGACGCGTTGTGACCTCAGCCTTAGATTCAAGTGTAACCTCACCATCGTTGCAGACCGCCGAGGTGTACTGGGCCGACCCGTGGGAGGCGAGCGTGTGGAAGATGAAGTACGACGGCAGCGGCCGCACGCGCGTGTCGCCCGGCCGCGTCGCCGCCGCGGCCGTCGCTGTGCACGACCGCAAGCTGTACTGGCTGGACACGTGAGTATAATGAAGCAATTCAATTCAATTCTTTATTGCAAACCATAATGTCAATTGTGGGAGTTTAAATTAACTCCAGGCTTGATGTGGAAGGAAATCGCAAATATTTTGTGAAATTGTTGTGTATTTATCCTTCAGTCCGAACTGCAATCTCGTTACGTCGTACTGCTGCCTCTCATCGCAGTTCCAAATTGAAAAGCGTTTTTACACTAAAATACTGTAGTTTAAATTTTGATGTACGATGTAAATTCGGAACGCATTGAGTTCGCTCAATTTTATTCCAGGTGCAGCCTTCACATCAACCCTTACATAGGGGCACCTTATGCTGCTGCTGACATAAGACCCATTTTGCAACCTATACAAAGGTTGATGTGAACGCCTCTGTACAAAACTGTCAAAAAAGTTGGGTCACCATTTTTTTTTTACTAAATAATTATGCAACAGATTTCTTAGTTTGGATTTTACAATCCTCGACGGAAAACCTAACTTTGTATTTAACTGGATTCCCTTGCATTTTAGTGTTTTGAACCACGGCAGCGTGCTAGTGGCGCCGCTCACCAACCTGAGCGACTACACGATACTGGTCGATAACGTCGGAGACAGTCTGAAAGATATACTGGTGAGGACATAGTTTTATACCGATTTTTACTTTAATTTAGTTTTTTGTAGAAAGTTTGGCAAAGCTCTAAATAGAGTTGAAACATAAAGACAGCTGACCTAAGTGTGTTATTTGGTCTTTATAATATTACGTAATGAAGATTTCTAAAACTGAATTTGTTTGACATTTATATGAAAAGTAATGAAAGTGCGAAGATAAATCTTAATCCTTAAACAAACGCGACGCTACAGAAGACTTAACGAAAATCTCTAAACGGATTGCGTTTACATTTAGTCATACTTTTAAAGTGTATATAAACAAAAATAAAAAACACAAGATTAGATTAATTTATTTCATAATACAACATTACAATATACATTACATTTTGATGTCACATATAAGAATTTGCATTATGATCGTCAAAATTACTATAAAAATTACAATTAAGACAATAAACAATGTCAAAACCGAATAAAAATTACAAATTAAAAAATAAATAATAGGTAAAAAAAAAAATTCACATGTCAAATAAAATAATAAAAATAAAATAATTTAATCAAAAATAAAAATAAATAATTAATAAGTCATCCGAATTCCGAAGTCATCATTCAAAAATTCTTCAATACAATAATACGCTTTTTCCAACAAAAGGTTTCTCAGCTGACGTCGGAATGTTTGGTCAGATTGTACGTCTTTTAACGCTAGATGGTTGTAGTAGGTGGGGCCAATAACTCGTGGGTTCTTCTCTGCAAGAGCCATGCGACGAGGGACCGCGTTAAGGCGACCTACTAGTTTTATTATTATTATTATTTCAACTGGGAGGTTGGCAGTGGGCCGGGTGATCGGTCCGCTTGTTGTCGTTGTCGACCTACTAGTTGCGTGCGCTTACTATTTTTCATACACTGAAAATTCCTTATGTTGCATCTTACGAATGTTAATAGCTCATATAAATAGACCAAGTAGTGCGTCAGTATATGCTGCGTTACAAACGGGGGTCGAAGTTGCTTGCGTCCGTATGCTGTACCCTTGAGACCATACACGTGACCCCTGGGTGGTGCCAAACGAGCAACGATTTCCTGGTGGAAGGCTTCGGCCGTGGCTAGTTACCACCACCATGGCAAAGACACGCCGCCAAACGTATTCAACGTGTTCCGGCGTGATGCCTTGGGAGCCCTAACGAGAGGTTGGGTCTGGTCTGTTGCGCGGCGCCGAAAAACCGGGTGCGACGAGGAGGTGCCGTTGTACCGGGAGCCTCATCATGGAGAGCAGCGGGATCCGAAGCACGGTTTTTCCGCTGGCCGACCGTAGTTAGTAGGGGGTCCAAGTAGTAGGCCAGCCACCTACGAAAGGCTGCCCCGCCAACTCGCGAAAAATCCCAGAATGCTCCATCGTGCCGGTTGGCGACCTGGGGACAGGACCCGGTGGCCATTCTGGGGGGGTTCGGGCGTCCCCGCGGTCTCCAGATGAGGCTTCCATTGGTGCGGCGGTATCGCTGACGTTGCTGGGTTGTCGGTGCGTGCCATGTCCAACTGCCTTCCTCTCGCCTATTCACTCTTCCCAAATCATAAATGGCAAAGACACAAATGAGGAAAAAGTTTCAACAGCGGAAGCACTTCCTGTCACTCCAAGTGCACCTCTGTAACATTCGAGGTCTGCACTCTAATCTCGTTGCAGTCCACCACCACCTAGAGACTGATAAGCCTCACCTGCTCTTTGTCACGGTGACGCAAATCAGGTGTCCGTCAGACGCAGCGTATTTAACCTACCCAGGGTATACCCTGGAGCACAAATTTAAAGCACGCTCCGGCGTGTGCCTATATGCTCGCGATGACATCTGTTGCCAGCGTCTCCGTAACCTTGAAAAACCTGGTTTTTCTGTCTTGTGGGTACTAGTGGACACAGGCGTGGAGAAAATTCTCTATTCCTGTGTCTACCGATCGCAACGACCAAACTTTTTGAGTACCTTGGTGCTACGGCTGATATAGTCCAACAGGGTATCCATCTGCGCAGTTAGTGTTTCTGGGGGACTTTAACGCTCACATCGTGACTGGTTGTTCCCACACCAGGACACTGACCATGCTGGTAGAGAGGTGCTGAGGTTTTCTTTGTCGCTGAATCTCACCCAACTTATCAAGGAAGCCACGCGCATACCTGATGTTTCTAGCCACACACCAAATTGCCTGGACCTTCTGCTGACTACAGATCCAGACCGCTACTCTCTGTCGGTTGTGTCCAACTACTCCACACCCGATCCCAGCCCTAGAGGCACAAGACGGATGTGGCGATACAAGTCTGCAGACTGAGATGAGATGCGGCATTTCTTTGCATCTTATCCTTGGCGGCTAGCTTGCTTCTCTTCTGACGACTCATCGAAATGCGCTGGCGCTATCTCTGAGGTGATATGTACGGCTATGGAGTACTTCATTCCATTTTCCGACGTATCCCTCGATAGCCGAGCTCCCCGTTGGTTCAACTCTGAGTGCGCTACTGCTGAGGCGGTAAAGCAATCAGCGTACAAGAACTGGGCTAAAGCTCGCGCACGTAAAGCCTCCGATGTCAGTACAAAGAAGAGAGCCTTTAACGCTGCTGCCAAGTCCTTCAAAAAGGTACTCAGAAAGACTCGATTCGACCGTGTTACCCGTATTGGAGCCAAACTCGTCTCTCACCCATCGGGTAGTAAGGCTTTCTGGTCCTTGGCTAAAACGGTCGAATCAAACTTTTACCGCCCATCTCTGCCGCCACTGATGAAGCCTGACGGATCTCTGGCCCACTCTGCGGTAGAGAAAGCAAATCTTTTGCTTCTCTATTTGCAAGCCATTCACGTCTCAATTCTGGAAGTAAAACACCACCTGTGCTACCTCAAAGCGGTTCTCTAATGGCAGAAGTCCGTATACGCCAAAAAGAGGTACTGAAAACGCTTCGGACTCTTGACGTGAACAAAGCCAGTGGTCCCGATGGGATTCCTGCAGTGGTTTTGCGGAATTGTGCGCCCGAGTTGTCTCCTGTACTGACACGCCTGTACCACCTCTCTCTCAAAACGGGACAAGTTCCTAAGTCCTGGAAGCTTGCCAACGTGCAACCTGTGCCCAAAAAAGGTAGTCGAGCTGACCCTGCTAATTATAGACCAATCGCAATCACCTCCATACTTTGCAAAAATATGGAACGTGTATTAAACAGCAAGCTCCTGACGTACCTCGAGGACAACAGTTTGCTCAGTGATCGACAGTACGGTTTTCGCCGTGAACGATCAACTGGTGATCTTCTTGCGTATGCCACTCACTTGTGGTGCGGAGCCATCGAGAAACACGGCGAAGCACTCGCTGTCTCTCTCGACATCTCGAAGGCATTTGACAGGGTTTGGCACGACAGTCTCAAAAGCAAGCTTCCTTCATACGGAATTCCCACCGCACTGTGTGACTGGATATCTGACTTCCTCAGCGAACGGTCAATAAGGGTAGTCATTGATGGCTGCTCTTCTGACTTATTGGCTATAAATGCCGGAGTACCTCAGGGGTCTGTTCTTTCTGTGACACTTTTCCTGCTGCACATTAATGATATATTGTGCACAGGTATCTTTGGATACGCAGACGACAGCACTGTTACAGAGAGATATATGTCCAGTGCCCGCGTCAGTGTCGCTGAGACTGAGTCCCTTAGAGAGGCCATGGTTGAGCGGATGAATTCAACATTACAAGCAGTATCCGACTGGGGCGAAGCTAAGCTCGTTGAGTTCAACGCCAGCAAAACCCAATCTTGTCTGTTCTCCGCCAAACGGAGTCCACTCAATCTGACTCCTACTTTCCTGAATGCACCGATACCGATAGCCAACCACATCGAGCTCCTAGGTATGGAACTCTCTTCCAACCTTAACTTTGGTAGCTCTATTGAGTCGAAAGCAAAAACCGCTGCCAAAAAACTTGATATCCTCTTTAAGGTTCGGCGATACTTCACACCGGAACAGCTGCTCCACTTGTATCAAGCACAAGTTCGGTCGTGTATGGAGTACTGCTGCCACCTGTGGGATGGCTCTGCCAAGTACCAGTTGGATGCAATGAACTCAGTGGGCCGAAGGGCTAGGAGACTCATAGGCGACGATGCGCTCGTTAGAACCAAACTTCAGAGTTTGGAGCATCGGCGTAAAGTCGCCTGTCTATCGGTTTTCTATAAGGTGTATTTTGGAGAAAGTGCGCAGGAACTACACAACCTGATACCACCGTCTACTTTCTACCACCGGACCACTAGACGCCGGGAGGGCTTCCACCCTCATGTGGTTGATTTTCCGACAGTCCGTACCCAACGGTTTGCTGCGTCTTTTCTAGTACGCACCGCTAGGGAGTGGAACGCTCTCCCTGCGTCTGTGTTTCCGGATACTTACAACCTTGGTGTCTTCAAGGCCAGAGTGAATAGGCATTTTCTGGGTAAGCGTGTACCACCATCGGCCTCGTCATCGCTTACCACCAGGCGAGACTGAGGCCAAACGCAAACCCATTTAAAAAAAAAAACCCTGCATGAGTGTCTAGCTTTCACCCCGACAAGTGTACGTAACGCGCGTTTTTACAAAATGAATACTCTGTTGGCATCCGTGGAGTTACCCCAAATTAGAGTGCCGTACGACATCAGGGAGTGAAAGTGGGTGAAATAGACTTGCCTCAGAGCGTCGGCAGAGATAAGTGGGTTTAATTTTCTTATCGCAAAGACAGCCATTTAGTCTATCGCAAAGCTTGTCGACATAGCTCTTCCAGTTCAGATTGCAGTCAATCGTGAAACCCAGGAACCTGCTTTCATTACATACTGGCATCGGGCAGGTTTTTAGACATGCAGGTAACGAGATGGGACGGCCAGAAAATACGAGTACTATTATGTTCGACTTGCTCACGTTTAACAACAAACCGTTCGAAGAAAACCATCTTTGCAACTGTTCACAATTCTGGCTGATTTTCACACCAAGTTGCTCATATGTATGCGCACCCACGATCACAGTTGTGTCATCAGCAAACAACACAGAGAGGCCGGTTGCTATTGAAGAGGGAAGGTCATTGATGAATATGAGAAAAAATGTATTCCCTAGTGAGGATCCCTGCGGAATGCCTACATTGACGGAACCAGGATCTGATAACACTCTATTACCCTCTACGGCTAGCTGTACGACTTGTTTACGGTCAGATAAAAAGGACGCAAATAGTCGATGGGCGTTGTCCGTTATACCATACATCTTCAATTTCTCCAATAGAAGCTGATGGTCCACCACGTCAAAGGCCTTCGACAAGTCGCACAGTATACCTGCCATTTTCTTGTCGTCGAGTCCGGTTATTAAACAATCAAAGATCTTATGAGCTGCCGTAGTAGTCGAAGTATTTTTCCTATAAGCGTACTGTCTGTCCGTCAGTAGGTCTAACTATACGTACCACTTTTTTTGTTAACCGGCACTTTCAGAAAAGGCCCAAAAATTTATGGAGCCAGAATGATCTCCTTTTAAAACAAAAAGACAGAATCATTTTTCTATACAGGGTTATATTTTGAACACCATCTAAAATGTTCCCAGACATAAGGCATCAATCGAAGACAGCTTTGTTATAAAAAAAGGTAGGTTTCTAATTTTTACATTACAATATTTTTTTCGATCGGATGATTAGTGCGGCGTGGTTACTTAGTCAAAATTGAATTTCAACTTCTGAATAAAGCGCGGGCGGGAAGTTGAGAGGCAGTTGAGAGGCTGCGAGCCCACCGCCACTCACGTCGCACAGTGTCAACGGAACTAGTGTTTTTTTTACCTTTTAGTAGTTACAATAATCATTTTAGTACTGAAGGTTCTCAAACAGCAAAGTACGTATTTTGCCATTTTCTCCATAGATCCTCAAGTCAAATACCCAGGTATTTGACTTGATCACTGACTGGGATCTGTGTTAAGCGCGTCCGGGGACATCGACCGCGACGTCAGAGCCCGAATTTCCGCGGGTTGGGCCAAATGGCGTGAGGTGACTGGTGTCATTTGTGACCCCAAAATGCCGATCAAGCTGAAGGGGCAGGTCTATAACATCATCATTAGGCCTGTCCTTTTATATGGCAGTGAAACATGGCCGTTACTAGAGCGACACAAGCAGCAGCTACGCGTCACGGAAATGAAGATGCTGCGGTGGATGTGTGGAGTCTCACGCAAAGATCGCGTACGTAACACTCACATCCGCGGCAGCCTTCGTGTTCGTGACATCGCAGACAAGCTACAGGAGTGCCGCCTTCGTTGGTATGGTCATGTCTCACGGAGATTCGCAAACTACGCGGGCAACTAATGTCTGGCCATGTCGCCCCCGCCAGGTACCGGTAGAAGAGGTCAACCCAAGAAGCGGTGGCTCGACGTCGTTAAGGGTGATATGCGTGCCAACAAACTCACCACTCAGGATGCACAACACCGCGCGAAGCGGGCCAAGAAAATAAGTAAGGCGGACCCTGGGACCCCACAAACCAGTGAGGGTTCACAACCGGGATAGACCGCACGGATGATGATGATGATGAGATCCTCATATTTCAATTTGGAAGGTGTTCATAAAGTAACCTTGTATATATTGATGATATAATGAACGCAACTGGATATAGGGAAATAATATCCCACTTAGTAATTACCTCAACGGACATAGGGAAAATACTTCCCAAGCAAGGAATTTTCTGCTCGTCAGACGAAAAACACGATAAGGCAATACGAAAACTGGCAAAAAATACAGACCCTCACATTTGAACTGACTTTGACGTCAGGCAAATGACGTTTGGAAAAAGTATTAAAGGAAATATTATACATTTCTTCATACGTTAAAACAATTCGAGGTACTTATCGACTAAAGTTTAGAAATTATAAACCAAAATGTATACCATAGTCGGATGGGAAATAATTTCCCTATATTTGAATAAGAGTAACGGATGCATCCATACGGGCTAGCTTTCTAGATATTTTATAACAAACCAGTGACCTTGAAATCGCATCTATAGGTGTGGTCGCGCTCAGCCCAGACTCGGCCCGCTCACCCGCCGGCCGCGCACGTGCCCGCCGCCAACACGTCGGACACGGACGCGCAGTGGAGCACGTGCTGGGGCGGCGGCGGCTGCGCGGCGCTGTGCCTGCACGCGCGCTGCGTGTGTCCGCACGGCGAGCGCGCGCCCGACACCAAGAACTGCACGCGTGAGTATATCAGCAGGTGTGGTCGCGCTCACACGCGGGCTGCACACGCCGCGCACGCGTCCCACACGGACGCGCAGTGGAGCACGTGCTGGGGCGGCGCTGTGCCTGCACGCGCGCTGCGTGTGTCCGCACGGCGAGCGCGCGCCCGACACCAAGAACTGCACGCGTGAGTATATCAGCAGGTGTGGTCGCGCTCACACGCGGGCTGCACACGCCGCGCACGCGTCCCACACGGACGCGCAGTGGAGCACGTGCTGGGGCGGCGCTGTGCCTGCACGCGCGCTGCGTGTGTCCGCACGGCGAGCGCGCGCCCGACACCAAGAACTGCACGCGTGAGTATATCAGCAGGTGTGGTCGCGCTCACACGCGGGCTGCACACGCCGCGCACGCGTCCCACACGGACGCGCAGTGGAGCACGTGCTGGGGCGGCGCTGTGCCTGCACGCGCGCTGCGTGTGTCCGCACGGCGAGCGCGCGCCCGACACCAAGAACTGCAAGCGTGAGTATATCAGCAGGTGTGGTCGCGCTCACACGCGGGCTGCACACGCCGCGCACGCGTCCCACACAGACGCGACATAGTCTCTGTCCTTAGAAGAAATGGACAGATTTTAAGTTAACACAATTTCTGAGATTAATAGCCGGTAACAGGAATGTAAATCCTGACAATATTCAACAACACCTTAAACTCCTTAGTTTATCCTTGAACAATTCTTATTCTAGATCTAGTAGTTTGACACTTTTGCTAAATCGTACATGCTTTTATAACATTTTTTTTTAATTTGATTTTTTACAAATCCGATCAGTTATACTATCCACTGATATCTCAACTTACATTTCCGCTGTGCTATATCAATGATAAATAGAGGGTCATTGCATCTATGTTTATAGATAAATGAAAATTGTACCACAGTAGCTGCGTCCTCGACTACGGTGTCTTTTTTAAATACATTTGTTTATTCCCTGCAGCGTACAAGTCGTTTATAATGTACTCGCGCGTGACGAAGATCGACAGCATCCACCTGGGCGACGAGCGCGACCTCAACTCGCCCTACCCGCCCATACAGGACAAGTAAGTCCTACTGGCTTCTACAGTTTTAGCTCTAAATTGTTGGGAAGAAGGTTGGTTGTGATTTAGATACACGGCTGTAACTGACAGAATGACAAAATATTGAATGAATATTTAAGACATTATCGCATTTTACATTCAAACTCAAGTAACTTTTATAAGGAGTTCCAGAAGTGAAACCACAATTTTATAAGGAAATACTTTATTTCTAGATTCTAGATTTCTCTCTTAAAGCTAGCACTGTTACACTTTCAATTCGACCGCTTGTGGCCGAGGCTACTAACAGAATGCCGATGATGTCGATGCCCGACTCTCGAGTACTTTTCCTGTCCCCACTTTTTAGCAAGGTGGGGCAGGTGTACGTTTTACCGGTATGGATTTAAATATCTGAGTTGCCAGTAATAATAATTAAAATTAGTAGAATAATTGTAAAAAGGATGTCTAACGATTATTAACTTATTGTCTTTAATGTATATCGCTAACACTTTATTCAACTATTTGAAATAAATTTGACGATTTAAAAGTACTTAATGTGAAAGTCTATACTTTCACATTAAGTACTTTTAAATCGTCAAATTTAAAGCAAAATATACTAAATAATAGACACAAGAACTATAATAATATAGATATATATCTATAATACACAGTATACAGACATAATGCGACTCTACCACCGCGTCGGAGTTGTTTCTTGCTGAGATACTCAACAGTTACTCTTTTAAACTTGTTTTGGGTTTAATATCGATCGATTATCGTTATTCAGTATCGATGTTTACAACTAGTCATCAGCTAGCAATCTTTCAACGTATGCCTATGTGAAATAGTGTGTTTCCTTTTTATTTTATTTAAAAAGAAGAACAAAAGTTATGAATACGTAAATATTTGTGCTTTGTTGAAGACTCAGTCAGCCATTGTTTGCAACAAAAATGAACTGACAAAGCCCTGAAATAAAATGTTTATTTGCGATACCGAGTCCGTTTAGGAATAAAGTTGATCGTTGCAGGGAATTGATGCGCAACGCCATCGCGCTGGCGTACTGGTACGACGCGTCGCGCCTGTTCTACTCGGACATCCAGCGCGGCTCCATCAACACTGTGCACTTCAACGGCTCCGACCATCGCGTGCTGCTCGAGCGTGAGTAATGGGACTTATAGGACCACGAGAAAGCGAATAACAATCATTTATTTTTAACTCGAGAAACGTTAAAAATAAAGCTTCCGTATATTGTTACTGCAACACAAATACAGTTCATCGCTTACTGTTCATATTGCGAGCATAGACTTTATCTCCTGTGACAGTGACAACTGACTGATTGTCGCTGCGACGATTCTCAAACTCTTACATAGTGAAAAAAAAAATGTTCAAGAAATATTATATGTTTAATGCAGGGATCCGGTGTGACCTATATTCCATTTGCTAGCAATTTCTGAAATCTTGTGCAGAGGTGGGCGCAGTAGAAGGGCTGGTGATGGACTTCAGTTCGGGCACGCTGTACTGGACGTGCGCCAGCGCCGCCGCCATCCGCGCCTGCGACGTGCGCGCCGCGCTGGCCGCGCCGGTGACGTCAGACGCCGTGACGTCAGACGACGTGACGTCACGCGACGCGCCGCTCGCCCGGACCGTGCTGCGGCTGGCCGCGCACGACCGCCCGAGGGGGATCGACTTTGATCCTTGCGAGAGGTACGCTTAGTGTTCGTCTGCATGACGTCAATTTGAAGCCAGGTATTTATTTTTATATTTATTGAGAGACAATGTTTCAGAATTTTTTTTTTAAATACAACTTACTTATATTTAGGAATAAACTTTCGTGATGTTGCCGTCTATTAATACTTGGTTCAAATGTGTCTTCTGAAGACTGTTGTTGTATACTGCGTTTATTTCTCGGCAAAATCCAGTCGAGGATAAGAAAAAGATGTTTGGCTACAAACTATTTCGTTTAGATTGAATTGAAGAATCCCACAATATTAAGTGAATTTTTAATTTTTAGCATTAAACAATGCTCTATTTTTTACACGAAGATAGAAACTAGAAAAAAATATCGCGGGTTCGAATTTGACATCAAAGTAAAATTGATTTTAGGTTGGCACATTAAGGTACTTAGTGTTATGTTTGACGTGCTGTCGCGTGGATATCCTTGGCCTACCATTCTATGCTATACCTTCGTTTTCCCCTGTGCAGACGCGTATACTGGACGAACTGGCGCGCCTCCCGACCTTGCATCGAGCGCGCGTACTCGTCCGGGCTTGGGCGCGAGACGCTGATCGCGCGCCACGTGCTCATGCCCAACGCGCTGGCGCTGGACGTGCCCGCGCGCCGTCTGTACTGGGCCGACGCGCGCCTGGACAAGATCGAGCGCGCCCACCTCGACGGCTCGCACAGACAGGTGTTGCATCCTACACAGTACAGACACGTGGACAAATGAACCTGACCCCAAACCGCCATTCATCTAGTGGCTATTAGCAACCAAGCGCTAATGGCGAATAGATGGATGCCGCGAACGATAGAACAAAGTTATCGTATGCGATCTTTATTGCTTCACATTCAAGGAAATCGTGTCGTTGGCTGCGCAGCACCTTCCAATGTGATTTGTCTACGTTTTTAAGGCTGACGCAACATACAAAGAAACAAGTTAGACGAAATTTTTAAATTGTACTCTGTTTTGTCATTTTCTTTTAAAACTTTAGGTTTGGTATGGTACTGTCAGCTTTTTTGATGTTTTAAACGCCTTGGCGAACAGTTTGGCAAAAAAATGTCTAACATGGGACAGATAGATCTAATGCAACGCTTTTGTGATCCGCAGGTGATAACCCGCAGCCGCACGTCGCATCCGTTCGCGCTCGCCATCGCCGGCTCCGCGCTGCTGTGGACCGACTGGGTGTCGCGCGGCGTGTTTGTGGCCGACAAGCGCGGCGGGGAAGCCACCCCGCTGCGCCGCGACACGCCCAGGCCCATGGGCATCGTCGCAGTACTGAAGCAACATGTGACTTGTGAGTAACTGTACATAGCGTGGCGTTTTTTTTGGCCGACAAGCGCGGCCGGGAAGCCACCCCGCTGCGCCGCGACACGCCCAGGCCCATGGGCATCGTCGCAGTACTGAAGCAACATGGCACTTGTGAGTAACTGTACATAGCGTGGCGTGTTTGTGGCCGACAAGCGCGGCGGGGAAGCCACCCTGCTGCGCCGCGACACGCCCAGGCCCATGGGCATCGTCGCAGTACTGAAGCAACATGTCACTTGTGAGTAACTGTACATAGCGTGGCGTGTTTGTGGCCGACAAGCGCGGCGGGGAAGCCACCCCGCTGCGCTCGACACGCCCAGGCCCATGGGCATCGTCGCAGTACTGGAGCAACATGTCACTTGTGAGTAACTGTACATAGCGTGGCGTTTTTTTTGGCCGACAAGCGCGGCGGGGAAGCCACCCCGCTGCGCCGCGACACGCCCAGGCCCATGGGCATCGTCGCAGTACTGGAGCAACATGTCACTTGTGAGTAACTGTACATAGCGTGGCGTTTTTTTTGGCCGACAAGCGCGGCGGGGAAGCCACCCCGCTGCGCCGCGACACGCCCAGGCCCATGGGCATCGTCGCAGTACTGGAGCAACATTTTTTTTTTTTTTTTTTTTTTTATATTGCCCGTCAAGATGACCTCACTCCACCTGATGGAAAGTGGTCGTGAGGTCCAGATATGAGGTTGACAAGCCCAGTCATTCAAACGAATCACTGGGCTGGCCATCCTCACCTTGAAGGCCTGCAGAAATGCCTTTTCACGCCCCGCTTGAAGAACCCGGGACTATACGAGGAAGGAAACACATGTGCTGGAAGAGCGTTCCACGTCTGGATGGTACGACAAAGAAACGAGTCACCGAACCTTTTAGTTCGGGCCAACAAATGTTGAATTGTGTGTGGGTGACGCCGTAGTCCAGCACGCGTGGTACGGGAGTGGAAAGGTGAGGGTGGGATAAGCTGGAATAACTCGTCAGAGCATTCCCCATTGTAGAAGCGATAGAGAACACTTAGCCTGGCAATGTCTCTACGCAATTGGAGAGGCTCAAGGGTCAAAGTTGCCTCTGGGTTTCCAATAATACGGATAGCACGCCGCTGCAACCTGTCAAGAGCTTCGAGTAGGTACTTAGCGGAACCGTCCCAGAGATGAGAGCAGTATTCCACACACGAGCGAACTTGTGTCTTATACAAGAGACAGAGCTGCTCAGGCGTGAAGAATCGTCTCACTCTGTTCAGGACTCCGAGTTTACGGGATGCAGTTCTAATGACGCTCTCAATGTAGTCCCGCTGGTTTAGGTTGCTACGAATATCCATGCCAAGGATGTTTAGGCTATCCTTAATCGGTAGTGGGGTGCTCTGAAGAGTGGGATGGGAAAGGAAAGGCGACGCCTTTGCTGTGAATGCACACACCTGCGTTTTCTTGGCATTGAACTCGACAAGATTGCATGCACCCCATTCTGAAATGCGGTCCAACACTCCGTCAAGCTCAACAACAAGACTTCGCCTCTTCTCCTCGATGTCAGTCTGCTTTGCCCCAGGGCGCTCGAAATATCGCGCGTGGACCGTGCTATCATCCGCATAGCAATGAATATTACCAAGAGATAACATGTCATTGATATGCAGAAGAAACAACGTCGGCGACAAGACGGAGCCCTGCGGCACTCCGGCATAAATCTGGAGAAAGCGTGATTTTTGACCATCGCAAAGGACACGAATTCTACGTCCCTCCAGAAATCCGGCGACCCAGTCGCATAGGCGAGGTGGCAGACCATATGCCGGAAGCTTGGAAAGAAGCGAACGATGCCATACACGGTCGAAAGCTTTGGCAATGTCAAGGCTGACGGCCAAAGATTCCCCATGCTTGTCCATAGCCTCCCCCCAGATGTGTTTTACGTACGCTAGAAGATCACCCGTAGACCGTTTTGGTCGGAAGCCGTACTGACGGTCGTGAATGAGAGAGTGATCCTCTAGGTAGCGGATGAGCTGCGTGTTTATGATCCGCTCAAACACTTTAGCTAAAACTGAGGTTACGGCTATTGGACGGTAATTGGCAGGGTCAGACCGGTCCCCTTTTTTGGGAACTGGTTGAACGTTCGCCTCCCTCCAAGACAGCGGCACAAGACCCGAATTGTAGGAGAGGCGATACAGGCTAGTGAACACTGGAGACAACTCCGCTGCACATTTCTTCAGCACCACAGCTGGAATTCCATCAGGGCCACTGGCTTTCCTGACATCGAGTGACTGCAGTTCGGCACGAACATCACACTGCCTGATACGAATATCAGGCATTGTGGAGCCGCAATGTGGAATATCAGGCGGCGCAGCACCGCAGTCATCGATGCAAGAGTTTGCGGCAAAGAGGTTAGCCAGTAAATCGGCTTTCTCTTGCGGCTGATGAGCCAACGATCCATCAGGGAATCTCAGTGGGGGCAGCGAAGGCACGCAGAAGTTAGATTGCACGTGTTTAGCCAGTCGCCAGTAGGAGCGGCTACCCGTAGGGTGCGTGATGAGTTCTTGGCCAACACGTGCAATTCGCTGGGCGTCTGCTCTAATGTAAGCCCTCTTCGTGGCCTTGGTGGCTTTATTAAAGGCTGCTTTCAGGGAGGCAAGGTTTGAATGATCATTGAGTGCCTGGGCCCTAGACCAAGCACGGTACGCCGCCTGTTTTTGTTCAACAGCTGCGGCACACTCGCGATTGAACCAGGGACCAGTTTTGCTAGCACTGACGACATCAGTAAAAGGAATGTAGTATTCCATTCCGGTACTGATCTCGTCAGCGATAGCAGATGCACTCTCTGAAGCATCCCTTTCTCCAAAGCAGCACTGCCGCCAAGGGACGGAGGCAAAATACTCTCGCAATCCGTCCCAATCTGCCGACGAGTAGTGCCATAACCGCCGCGTCACCTCCACAGGTTGTGGGGGAGCTGCACAAGGCACTGTAGCGCCAACCAGACAGTGATCGGAGGAGCCCATTGGAGCACCAACCGACACTTTATACCCGGCTGGGTGACTCGTCAGCAGAAGGTCCAATAAAGAGGGAGTATGACCGACAATATCTGGTACCCGGGTGGGCTGGTGTACCAGTTGCGTCAGGTCTTGCGTGAGAGCAAACGCATGGGCAGTTCGGCCTGCATGGTCTGTTTTTGATGAGCCTAACCAGGACTCATGGTGGGCATTGAAGTCTCCCAAAAACACCATTTCGGCATTTGGGAACTGCGCCTGAGCGTTGTCTGCGGCCTGACTCAGATGCTCGAAGAGTCGAGTTGTCTCGGCGTCGCCTTTGTGGGAGCGGTATATGCACGCATAGACCCGGCTTGTGGAGCCCAGGTCAACGTGCACCCAGAGGGTGGAGGAGGATGGGTCTTCTAGGCAGCGGAGACGGCTACAGCAGACGTCCGCCCTGACGAATAGACATACACCGGCTTTAGGTTGGAAGGACTCTTCCAGCACATAGCCGGGGTAGTGCAAGTATGACGTATCGGCAGGGCGGCCTATCTGTGTTTCCGTCAAAAAGAGCATCGCAGGCCTCGCCGTCTCAAGGTGTTGATGGACGGCGTTGAGGTTTGCATGGAGTCCGCGGATGTTAGCGAACTCCACCTCAAACAGCGTGTTGGTGGGGGATGGGGATGCCGCTGTAGGCCGTTTTTTTGTGCTTCTGACTGCCATAGAAGTTGGAGGATGGGAGGGGCGTGAAAGGACGACTGTGATCGAGGCAATGAAAGACAAAGCGTGGTGCCCTGCATTGGTATTAATCGCGTGGAATAGTGTAGGCCGGTCCGCCGGACGGAAGGGCCCCCGTACCCCCTCGGGTGTGGTCGCCGGGCCCCACCGGAACCGGGCACCACCCGGCACGACGAGCCACCCCGAGATTATGCGCGACCTGGTGGGGCAGCCTCCAGAGGTGGTTAACCCCTTTTGGGCCCCTGTACTATGCCGCGGGCGGCCAGCGACACCACCGTTTCTACGGGTCTCCCTGGCCGGCGGGCCGATACACACTACACACACAATACCGCCGCTAGGGCTCCCACTGGTCCAACAATTGCCACGATCACAGTCCCCCTGGCACCGGTTAGTGCAGTGCTGATCCCGGAACGCGACCTGACCGAGATAGGTCAGAATCACTTGGCGGGTTTTACACAACTGCATGGTGGTAACAACAACCGGCCGACATAAGTCTCCCACCTGAAGAGCAGATGGTCTGCTGGAAGAAACCCTTAGTCGCCTCTTACGACACCCATGGGAAGATATGGGGCTGTGGAAAGTATTCTTTTAAAGTGCCGCCACCAGCACGGCACAAACACACAACACAACATGTCACTTGTGAGTAACTGTACATAGCGTGGCGTTTTTTTTGGCCGACAAGCGCGGCGGGGAAGCCACCCCGCTGCGCCGCGACACGCCCAGGCCCATGGGCATCGTCGCAGTACTGAAGCAACATGTCACTTGTGAGTAACTGTACATAGCGTGGCGTTTTTTTTGGCCGACAAGCGCGGCGGGGAAGCCACCCCGCTGCGCCGCGACACGCCCAGGCCCATGGGCATCGTCGCAGTACTGAAGCAACATGTCACTTGTGAGTAACTGTACATAGCGAGGCGTTTTTTTGGCCGACAAGCGCGGCGGGGAAGCCACCCCGCTGCGCCGCGACACGCCCAGGCCCATGGGCATCGTCGCAGTACTGAAGCAACATGTCACTTGTGAGTAACTGTACATAGCGTGGCGTTTTTTTTGGCCGACAAGCGCGGCGGGGAAGCCACCCCGCTGCGCCGCGACACGCCCAGGCCCATGGGCATCGTCGCAGTACTGAAGCAACATGTCACTTGTGAGTAACTGTACATAGCGTGGCGTTTTTTTTGGCCGACAAGCGCGGCGGGGAAGCCACCCCGCTGCGCCGCGACACGCCCAGGCCCATGGGCATCGTCGCAGTACTGAAGCAACATGTCACTTGTGAGTAACTGTACATAGCGTGGCGTTTTTTTTGGCCGACAAGCGCGGCGGGGAAGCCACCCCGCTGCGCCGCGACACGCCCAGGCCCATGGGCATCGTCGCAGTACTGAAGCAACATGTCACTTGTGAGTAACTGTACATAGCGTGGCGTTTTTTTTGGCCGACAAGCGCGGCGGGGAAGCCAACCCGCTGCGCCGCGACACGCCCAGGCCCATGGGCATCGTCGCAGTACTGAAGCAACATGTCACTTGTGAGTAACTGTACATAGCGTGGCGTGTTTGTGGCCGACAAGCGCGGCGGGGAAGCCACCCCGCTGCGCCGCGGGGAAAGTTTTCACAGCCATATAAATAAAAACCATGATACTCACAATATGACTTATCAAATAACTGTTTACCGTTGGCGGTAGTGCTATTCTTTGGCGAAAACATTGCAGAGAAACTTCCTATTCACAGTACCAATATCCCCATTGTCGTCGCTGAATACCATACAATGACGTCTTTTGTCCCGCTAGGTCCGACCACCGACCCATGCGCGCTGCTAAACGGCGGCTGCGCGGAGCTGTGCTCGTCCGCGTCTGGGCGCGTGCAGTGCGCGTGCGCTGCGGGGCGCGTGCTGGCGGCGGACGCGCGCGCGTGCGTGCCCGCGGGCGCGGCGTGCGGCGCGCGCTGGGCGTGCGCGGAGGGGCCGTGCATACCGGAGGAGCTGGTATGCGATGGGGTGCCGCATTGCGGTGACGCGGCCGATGCTAGTGATGAGGATCTGTTCTACTGCAGTAAGTTGTAACATTCTTATTTTCATCAAAACTCTAAACTTGCATTTTGGGTTGCTTTATATGATCCATTTAGATGTGTTCACTTATACCCTTATCAATCGTTTATTTAACTTTTGACAGCTCTAATACTTAATCAAATAGTGATACCCTGAACCCGTTTCCGATTCGATTTCTTTCATCGATCGATTTTATTCATGAAGAACTCGAAGCTCTTGACAGGTTGCAGCAGCGTGCTATCTGTATTATTGGAAACCCAGAGACAACTTTGACCCTCGAGCCTCTCCAATTGCGTAGAGACATTGCCAGGCTAAGTGTTCTCTATTGCTTCTTCAATGGGGAATGCTCTGACGAGTGATTCCAGCTTATTCCACCCTCACCTTTCCACTCCCGTACTACGCGTGCTGGACTACGGCGTCATCCACACACAATTCAACATTTGTTGGCCCGAACTAAAAGGTTCGGTGACTCGTATCTTTGTCGTACCATCCAGACGTGGAACGCTCTTCCAGCAAATGCGTTTCCTTCCTCTTGTAGTCCTGGGTTCTTCAAGCGGGGCGTGAAAAGGCATTTTGCAGGCCTTCAAGGTGAGGATGGCCAGCCCAGTGATTCGTTTGAATGACTGGGCTTGTCAACCTCATATCTGGACCTCGCGACAGCTTTCCATCAGGTGGAGTGAGGTCATCTTGACGGGCTATATGAAAAAAAAGAAGTTTCAATCGATTTAACACACTCATTATTTTATCGATAATTTCGTAATTGTATCGATTATTAAACGGCAACACTGGACGCGGCGGCGACGCGCGACGCCATTTTGTTGTCAGTGTTAATCCACATTTTCATACGTCGAGTTGAGTATTTATATTCCTCCGTGTTGATTTATTTGTGAATTCTCACGTTTGGTTGAGTTGAGCGTATCGTTCCTCCCTTTGTTACTGTCAAAATGCCAAAAAATAAAGTACTTAAAGGACAAACAAGAGAGTTTGACTTGCGACTTCGTGAATACTTTGAAAAGGAAAGCCATAATGGTGGGCCTCTTATACCAGTGACTCAAGTTAGAGACCGTGTTGCAGCAGCATTAAGTATTAGTGCTCCAACAGTAGCAAAAATAACAAAAGAAGGCTACGGCAGCAGTAGCATGGAACAGAATAAGCTATCTACACCTAATAAAAAACGTCAGCCCTGTAAAGTGACAGCAGTTGACAATTTTGACGCTGATGCTATTCGTCGTCTTAAATACGACTATTACCAAAGAAAAGAGATTGCAACATTAAAAAAAACTGACACAATCTCTACGAAATAGTGGTTTGTTCCGTGGCGTGGTCAAAAATCTTCTTTGGCAAAGGTATTGAAAGACATTGAATTCTTATTCCAAAAATGTGAAAAACGTAAAATTCCCCCATATTACTGCCAATATAATGCAATTGAAATGATCTGGGCACAAGTTAAAGGATATGCTGCAGGGAACAATACAACTCCTCCTTTCACCGCAAGAAAAATGCTGGATTTACTAACTGATGCGTATGAAAAAGCAACTCCTGAAAACTGGGCGACAATTTATCTGTCCAAGAATTGATAATCAACATTACTGAGAACTCAAGTGAGGATGATTCCTGATCATACGAAGAAGTCGATTCTTTATAATTGTACAAGCAAGCACGTACATTGCTCACATCAGCATTATTTCGACCTAGTTTCGTAAACGCGCTTTAGTTATTTTACCAAATGTTCAAGTCAGTTCGTTCGTATCCGCCAATCAATTAAGTCGCGCGTTCTCACCTTACCATCAAAATCCATCTAGCTTAAACAAATTCATAATACAAGTTTATCTTATTTTACAAACAATTTCTATCATTTTACATCAACCTTAGTTGCGGCATCCCCGTACATGGTCCTTCGAGCTACCGTAGCGGGACCTCTTGAACGCGTCGTCAGTGACCTGATTGCGTGTCAGTGTTTCCGTTCAGCGGCCTATTGTGACATTGTGCACTAAGTGACGTGTCCAAAAACTTCGCTACTGTGCTACCAAGTGCGCAGTGACGAATCATCAAAATCTGTGTTATCAAGAAGCACAGGTAACCTGGGAACCCGATAATCAAGTTTCGGAGAACCAGGACTAAGCAGACGAGGCGTAACGTACCAAGAAGCGTTCGCCAAGTAGCAGCAATTTCAGCGCTTCAGTAGGAGCATCAGCACCTCCACTGCAGTTCCAGCCGCGTGAGCATCGGCACATCAGCACCTTCAGCAGGAAGAACAGGCAGTATCTTCAGATCAAGTAAGATCAGTGCTTTTTATTTTCTACAATGTCCATCCAAGATATTATCGCTTCACAGCAACAGCTGGCGCAGGCGATCGAAAACGTCTACACTAATTTTAAGAAGGATGGGTCTGAGAGAAAGTCAGGAGATTATTTCAAGCGAAGGCTGGATACTCTGGACAGCTATTGGTTCTAGTATGACAGTAACTGCAAACAAATATCGCAGCTAGAGATGGATATTTCAAACAGGGATAGGATTAATCAAGAATATGAACGTGTGAAGGAGAGGTTCGATAATATTAGAGCTCATATTCAGAATTATCAGCCGTTAACAGAGGACAGGCCTCTGTTAAAACCTCCGACATTTGTCCCGAAACAGAGTGAGTCCAATTTACTTACCGATACAAAATCAACATCAAGTAGAACAGAAGAAATGTTGAAGAAACAGCAAAGCAATTTCAAGGCATTTCAAAGAACAGCTGCAAAAATAAATTTAGAATCGATTGCGCAGAAATGGGAGTTTGAAGACCTTTTACGTACCCTTCATTCTCGCTGGGCCGTCATCGACGCTCTGCATTGGGAACTAGATAGCACCCTTGACGGTTCGAATAAGGCGTATGAAGAGGCTTTTTCGAGGTATGAGAAGGAATACGACACCATTATAAAAGCGATTAACAATAAAATGTGGTCTAAAGCGCATCAAGAACAATGCATTCCGCGAATGGAGGTCCCTACCTTCAGCGGCAATTATCACAGTTGGATTTCGTTTAAAGATCTTTTCACCGAAACGGTTCATAACAATCCTTCCATGTCAGACGCCCAAAAGATGCAGTATTTAAAGACGAAGGTGAAGGGAGAAGCAGAGAGACTAATACAGCATCTACATGTCAGCTCAGATAATTACAAGGTCTGTTGGGAAATTCTTAACCAGAGATTTAACAACAAGAAGCTGATATTTACATCGCATATAAGCATATTAATGAATATTCCTGGTACACAGCAGCAATCAGCTTCCCGTCTCAAACGCATACATGACACGACCCTGGAATGTCTTAACGCCAGAACCTAGGTGTGGACACTGGCTCTTGGGATCCTCTTCTTGTTTACATCCTGACCCAGAAACTGGACACAGCATCCTACACAGATTACGTAGAGTCTGTGAAAGACCCAAGAGAATTACCAGTACTTCAAGAATTACTTCACTTCTTAGAAAGAAAATTCACTATTTTAGAATCAGCCCGTAGAAAACAAGATAATCTTTCGCAAAAACAAAACGGAAATCAGGGGTCAAAGTATCAAAGTAATAATCATAAAATCAGTCAATTTAAACATTCATTTTCAAGCAGTAGCAAAATTTCATCGCAACCTACTTACAACAGCAGAGTAAGCGCAGCAAAAAATGGCAAGTGTTCGTTGTGCAATCTAGGCGAACACGGCATTTACTTTTGTCCCAGGTTCATAGAAATGTCGCCCCAGGACAAACTTAGAACCGTCAATAGTTTCAAGTTCTGCCATAATTGTCTCCATCATCACCCAGGGAAATCATGCTTGTCAGAAAGACTTTGTCGCGAATGCAATAAGGATCACAATAGCTTATTACACGCGGCATTTTCGCAATCGCCCCGCGGGGCAGTGGACAACGGAAAAGGGGCAGCGGTTGCGCGCGGGGGGAGCACAAACAAGAGTGCTAACGCAGGAATTCAAGTCTGCGATGACCTACAAGTGACGCACGCGCTGGTCAATGAACCTGTCCAAGTCCTACTTCCAACTGCTTTAATCAAGGTACAAGCAGTAGATGGCACGTATTATGTCATGCGTGCCCTCCTGGAACAAGGGTCACAAACGTCCCTTATAACCGAGCATGCAGTACAACTTTTGAAAATACCCAGGATGAAGTGCAAAGGAATTATTTCAGGTATCGGAGACAAGGAGAGAATTGCAAAAGCATCATCAGTATCAAATGCCTTTCAATGATTAGCGATTTTACCTTTGAAACAGACGCTTTAATAATGAAGCAACTCATAAAGAACCTACCTAGCCAGTCGTTTTCCAAACCAGACTGGTCGTACTTGTTCATCATCATATTAAATTAGCTGATCCTGAATTCTATCACAGCCGCCCCGTAGATATAGAGCTATCTTCAGAAGACAAGCAGTGTATCGATTTCCACAAAGCAAGTACAAAAAGAAGGGAAGACGGACGATATGAAGTCCGCCTGCCATTAAATCAGGTCTAAGTTTGAATGACGTAATGAGCAGGGGTCCAAATCTTCAGCAAGATCTCCAGAGCCTTATTATCAAGTGGAGATAGTATCGGTTCGCTTTTACGGCTGATATGGAAAAAATGTTCAGGCAAATATGGCTCAACGAACAAGACCAGGAGTTACAGATGATCATATGGCGAGATAACCAAACTGAAAAACTTAGAGAATATAAATTGGCAACCGTCACTTACGGGACAAAAGCAGCCCCGTAACTTGCTATGATGACACTTAAACAATTAGCTCATGATGAAAAAATTAAATATCAGCACAGTTCAGCGCCTAGCGTCCTTGAGGAGTCATTCTACATGGATGACCTAATTCATGGCTCAAATTCCATCCAAGACGCCAAACAATTACAGAATGATTTGATTAACCTCTTAAAATCAGGAGGATTTCATCTGAGAAAGTGGAAGTCAAATGCCCCGGAGCTCCTTACAGGTGTACATACAGAGAAACTACACGATTATGATTTTAAACAGGCAGATACCACCAAAGCCTTAGGCCTTGGATGGAACCCACAACACGATCAGTTCACCTTTCAATTACAAATTTATTACTCAACCTCAGGAGTAACTAAACGATCACTGTTATCAGACATTTCTAAAATATTCGATCCATTAGGGTGGATCGCCCCCCTCACTATAAAGCTGAAAATACTATTTCAAGATGTATGGAAAGCAAACTTAGGGTGGGATCAAGCGGTGCCTCAAGATATCTGTGAGAAATGGAAAATGATAAAAGCTGATTTACAAGTCATTAGCCAATACCAAGTACCGAGGTGGCTACAAACAGAAGACAGAGATCGCATTGAACTGCACGGATTTTGTGACGCAAGCACAAAAGCGTACTGTTATACTCAGACTATGTAAGCCAAAGTGCTGAGCAGGGAACATGCATGTCAGCAGTTCCCATAGTCCCTTTGTTCGAGCTCAGTTCGCCCAGCGGACGCGTTAGTCTGCTTTCAACCTCCAATCGGGTACGGCTGCCCAAGGGTCCCCAAATTGATATTGTACTTTATTCTTTCCATTTCAATGTGTTAATTAAATAATCTTTTTTAAAAAGATCTTTCACTGGGACCCTATAACATTTGGTGGCAGCGGTGGGATACGAATATCCCCAGTGTCTTACAATATTAAAAGACTCCAACTATACCTAACACGGCAGACTCATAGCTGTACCCGAAAAACTCAGTGTTAGTGTATCCTCAGTGTATAAACCCTTCAGATGTGTGTGAACATAAACTCATCACCATCATCACCAGCACCAGAATCGTGATCACCATCGAGCTGTGGCCATCACGGCAAACGCCAACAGCACCTGTAAACTCTTCATCAGTCGTGGCCGAGCTTGATTGTTCCTGTAAATAATCGTGACATCGCGATCCAAACAACAAGTCTCCCAAGTGTTGTTACTACGCATCGCGCTTCGAAGCCCACGCGTCGCGTCGTCTCGTCGCCGTCTTATCGCTCCGGAATGCGAGCCGCACATCCGCCCGTCTCGTCGCTAGCTGCAACATTGTTGTACCTGTAAGTCTTTGGTCATTGCATTTTGTTAATTGTACTTGTACTTCAATTTTAATCCATTGTTCTTTGTTTACTTTTGTTTTGCTCAACGATACGTGTTTTGAATAAAGCGCATGTTATTGTTGTCGTCATCTGCCCAATGATGCCAAAACCTTCCAAAGTGGAGGAATCTGAAGATTTAAAAATCGACGTCCCCGAGGTCCAGCAAGCTTGGTGCTCCGCCCCCAGCTCTCCTGTTCCTCGTACCAAAACTCGGTCTCAAACCCAAACACCTAAATCAAACGTGGTAATGGATCTCAACGTTCTATTGAAATTTATCAAGCCATACGATGGCAACCGAGAGACCCTTAACTCCTTCTTAGTAAACTGCAATAATGCATATGATCTAGCCTCAAGTGAACAAAAGGATATTTTACTCAAATACATCCTCTGCCAATTGCAGGGCAAGGCAGAGACTGCATGTTCCATAAAAGAATTCGAATCGTGGGACCAATTAAAAACTTTTCTCAAAACACAATTCAGTGAGCGCAAGCATTATGCTCACCTGCTCATGGACTTACAGGAAAGCAGGCAGGGTCAATCTGAAAACGTATCGCAGTTTTCTCTCAGAGTTGAAACCTGTCTCTCTCAGCTTCTAACCGAAGTATCACTTTCAACAACGAAACAAAAGGAACTAGCCGGTCGAACGGCGGCTATGGCCGATCTCGCCCTTCATCATTTTGTAATGGGGCTTCACCCCAGGATATCAAATATTGTGCGGTGTCAGGCACCTAAAACCTTAAACGAGGCCATCAACTTCGCCATATCGGAAGAACGCATCCAGCAGTCCCTTTATAAAAAGCCAACTCCACAGGTCGAAGGTAAATCATCCGCTCCAACCAACAGCGGTAAGCGGTTCACACCTGCTCAGGGCAGACCAAATCCCAATCCACAATCCAACGGCACATCAACTTATAGTAGCACCGGCCTGTTCTGTCGTTATTGTAGGAATCCTGGGCACGACATAAAGGATTGTAGGAAACGGCAGTATGCTGCTAATAGGGCGAGCCAGCAACAGTCCGCATCTGGACTCGCAGGACCCAGTACTGGTCATCAATTCCCTAGACGAATAAATTTTGTCCAGGAGCCTGAAGAAGCTGAAAACGATCCAGGTTATGACGAAGTTGACGACAATCATCATTTAAACGCCCAGTAGGCTTGCGTCGGTGTCTCACGAGACCTAAATCTCAATTGTTAGAAACGATATTTAACGACACCAAACCCAATCCAAGGGACCACATGGGTAACCAGCCCCTAACGAGCGCCCTTCCTCAACCTCCAAGGGACCACATGGGTAACCAGCCCCTAACGAGCGCCCTTCCTCAACCTCCAAGGGACCACATGGGTAGCCAGCCCCTAACGAGCGCCCTTCCTCAAAATCAAAGGGACCACATGGGTAGCCAGCCCCTAACGAGCGCCCTTCCTCAACCTCCAAGGGACCACATGGGTAACCAGCCCCTAACGAGCGCCCTTCCTCAAAATCAAAGGGACCACATGGGTAGCCAGCCCCTAACGAGCGCCCTTCCTCAACCTCCAAGGGACCACATGGGTAACCAGCCCCTAACGAGCGCCCTTCCTCAAAATCAAAGGGACCACTTGGGTAACCAGCCCCTAACAAGCGCCCTTCCTCAACTACCAAAACATGAAATTTACGAAATCAATTTGGATACAACTCAAAGGTTGTTACCTCACATTCTTATAAACACCCAAGTTTCCGACATTCCTTTAACACTTTTAGTAGACTCGGGGTCCACAATTTCACTTCTGAAACAGTCCTCAATACTCAAACCTCAATCACTCATAAAAGAACCAGTGAATTTAAAAGGTATCGACCCTGGTGAGGGCACAACTCCGACTCTTGGTCACTTCCAACTAAAACTTCAAGTTTCTGAGCACAGAAGAATCCAGCATAAATTCCACGTCATTCAGGACATCAACCTGCCTTATGATGGTATCTTAGGCACTGACTTTTTCACGACCTTTGGTTGTAACATCGATTATACAAAAGACATCCTCAAAATGAACAATATTCAAATCAAACTCCACTTCTTTGAACCAACTTATGTCATTCCTCCTCGTTGCGAAGCGGTTATTGAATGTACCGTCCAAAATCCTAATTTAAGAGAAGGGATCATTCTGGATCAACACCTATCGGAATCCCTCATGGTCGCGAACTGCATCGTCAGAGTAAAAGAAAACAAACGTGTGAATATCACAGTCGCTAATACCTCAGAGCTCCCCGTTAAAGTAAGCTCAAATCTCAATTTCAAAATGTTACCAATGTCGCCTGGTTCGGTACAAGCTCCTATTAACACATCAAACGTGATAAGTCGCACTAAAGAGGTTGTAAACTCCCTAAGGCTCGACCATTTAAACGCAGAGGAAACTGAGGCTATCATAGAACTTTGCTCTCAGTATTCTGATATATTTCATTTACCCGGCGACCAACTAACCCATACAACTGCGTTAGATCACAAAATTAAGACCACAACTGACGTGCCAGTTCACACAAAATCCTATAGGTTCCCAGAATGCCATAAGAAAGAAGTAGAAACTCAGATCAACCAAATGCTTGATCAAAACATTATCGAACACTCGTGCTCTCCTTGGAGTTCTCCGATCTGGATAGTTCCCAAAAAACTAGATTTTCAGGGCCATAGAAAATGGAGAATCGTCATAGATTATCGCAAATTGAATAATATAACAATAGGTGAAACATACCCTATTCCCCAGATCTCCGAGATCCTTGACCAGCTAGGAAAAAGTAAATACTTTAGTACGCTAGACCTGGCTTCTGGCTTTCATCAGCTCCTCATAGACCCTCAAGACGCACCCAAAACTGCGTTCTCGGTCCCGCAGGGCCACTTCCAATTTAATAGAATGCCTTTTGGTCTAAAGAATGCGCCATCTACATTTCAAAAATTAATGAATAATTGTCTGTCTGGCTTACAGGGAAGCAGATGTTTCGTTTATTTGGATGATATAGTCATTTACAGTTATGACCTTAAAACCCATATTAATAACCTTCAAAGCGTTTTCCACAGAATCAGAAATTTCCAACTAAAACTTCAGCCAGACAAATGCGAATTCCTCCGTAAGGAAGTAGTCTATTTAGGTCATGTCATTAACGAAAACCGTGTCCAACCTAACCCCGAAAAGGTTCGAGCAGTAACCGAATTTCCAGTACCAGGCTCCCAAAGGGACATAAAATCCTTCTTGGGACTCGTCTCTTATTATAGACGTTTCATTGAAAATTTCTCCAAACTTGCGAAGCCTTTGACATCGCTTCTGAAAAAAGACACTCCCTTTAACTGGCAGAACGAACAACAATTAGCATTTGACACTTTAAAAGAAAAGCTAGTTACCGCCCCAGTACTCGTATATCCAGATTTCTCACAACCCTTCCTCCTGACCTGCGACGCATCAAATTATGCGATCTCTGCTATTTTATCGCAAGGTCCCATTGGGCAAGATCGGCCTATTGCATACGCATCTCGTACACTCAACAAGGCTGAATGTAACTATAGTGTCACTGAAAAGGAATGCCTAGCTATAATCTTCGGTACCAAAATCTTTCGCCCTTACCTGTATGGTAATCAATTCAAAATCCTTACGGATCACAAGCCATTAGAATGGCTCTTCAACAGCAAAGATCCTGGCTCTAGACTCGTCCGTTGGCGGCTCAAACTAGAGGAGTTTGAATGTGGCATCCGTTATAAAAAGGGTAAAACGAATACAAATGCCGATGCATTGTCTCGTTACCCAGTCCATCCTATCCTACCAACGGGAAAGAATGCGCCAAATGAGGAAGCAACACCAGCTCCTCCCGCAGTAGAAGTTCTTCCTTCTAATACGGCCGGCCTCAATCAGGGTGCTGCTGAAGCATCACCCCCCTTTAGTCCCATAACCTTGGAAGATCTCGATGTTCAACTTCCATTTAGTCCAATCAATATTGAAAGCAACGACCTTCCATCTGTAGACCTTCTTGAAAATGATGACTTGCCTTCACTTACTTACAGTCCTGGAAAGGAAGCAAAAGAGGGGTCCATAAATGAAACCGAACCTATCCCTTCGACTTCCAACCCCGCTCATCTTACTGGCGACTATCCTCATCTACTCAAAACTTTGTCCAACAAAGATATCGTTCTAAACACTCACATGATTGAACACAATGAAGCCCTCACTAAAAGTTCATCTAAAGTCATTCTAATACCTACCTCCATCGACATGGATGAATCCAATCCTTACCTTCAAGAAATCCTCGGCGATTCGTTCACCAATGTCCAAGATGCTGAAAAAGAACTCTACTCGCATTATAGGTTCGAATCAAAAAACAAAACATATTTCTTCTTTTCACTAGGGTAAACCATTTCGATGTCGCCTCTTACCCGGAGATACTCAAAACCCTGAAAAGAGTCCGTGACACATCAGTAGTAACCAGAGATATGCATGAAATAAGTATCCATGACTTCAGAAATGCCTTTGAAGTCCACTCTTTCATCAAAATTTATAACATTATTTTATATGTCTTCCACAATACATATATCATTGTCAACATCTATCATAATAAAATTACTTATCCTACGCCTAGCGAAACCAAGAAAATCATGTTTGACAATCATGATATACCTATAGCAGGCCATTTAGGGTCCGCTCGCATGCTCGGCAGAATTAAGGAGCAATATTACTGGAAGGGAATGCGCACTGACATAGAAAACTATGTGAAACAGTGTAAACATTGCCAGGAAAACAAAGCTCTTAGGAAAATAAATCGCGCTCCAATGCAGATAACGAGCACTTCGACGGCACCATGCCAAAGGGTAGCCCTAGATATTGTAGGTCCACTTCCTGAGTCCGGGCCAGCCAAATTGAGGTTCATACTCACCATACAAGATGACCTTACTAAATTTTCATCTGCCTATCCCATTCGTAGTACTACCGCTGAAGAAACCAGCGAATGCCTATTACACTACATTTCCATATTCGGCATCCCTAAAATTATACTTACGGATCAGGGAACTAACTTCACGTCAGATCTCTTTAAGAAGACTTGTGAGTTCTTAAAGATAAAACAACTCTGGTCTTCACCTTATCACCCACAGACTCAAGGAGCTTTAGAGAGGAGTCACTCCACATTAAAAGAATATTTAAAATCCTATGTAAACGAAGGTCAGGATAACTGGCCCCGCTATGTATATACTGCTATGCTGGCATACAACACAGCTATACATACAACAACCCAGTACACACCGTATGAACTGGTATTTGGCACTAAGCCTTTCATACCAAATTCTGTCTTTGAAGACATTTCAGGAGTAACTTACCCTGAATACGTAAGAATGCTACAAAATCGTCTTAAATACTCCCATGAGAAAGCAGTCGAACACATTCAACGGTCTAAAACTATATCAAAAAACTATTATGACTCACATACTCGCTCTGTTCAGTATACAATTGGTGATTATGTCTATTTAAGAAATCACCTTCGGCTACGTAAAGCCCTTTCACCAGTGTGGAAAGGCCCTTATAAAGTCGTTAAAATACACGGAAATAATACACTCTCACTGCTTATTAATCGCCGACATGTGCGGCATCATTACGATCAAGTAAAACTTGCAGAAGTTCAGGAAGAACCTGCAAAATATGTTAGTAGTAGTAGTTATAGTCAGTAGTTGTAATCATGTTGCTATATTAAATAGGTTTTAAACATGCATACTTAGTTAGGAATAAGTAGAAATATAATGTAGGAATTAATTGACCATTTTGATATACATTAATAATAAATAAACTAGATTGATTTGTTAGCATAACAGCCTAAGGAAAGCTATAGGTTAGATACATATAAATATATATAAATAATTAAGTGATTAGTTTAAAAAGCAGGAACCGTAAATAATAGACAAAAGTTACTTACTTCACTTTCAGCATCTTCTCGGAAGTCCACGGACAGCAGGATTACATACAACCGATCAGAACAGGTCCGGGTCTCTATTTCGACTACCTTGGAGAACTTAGAATCAAGAATGAACTCAAACTCAAACTCAAACTCAAATAACTTTATTCAAATAGACTGTATCAGTACTTTCAAATCGTCAAATTTACAGCAAAATATACTAAATAATAGACATAAATACCATAATAATATGGATATGTAAATAAACAGTATACAGACATAATGCGACTCTACCACCGCGTCGGAGTTGTTTCTTGCTGAGAAGACCCGGCGAGAAACTCAGCAGTTACTCTTTTAAACTTGTTTTGGGTTTACAACAGGGGTTAGTAAAGTACAAGCAGTGTGCCATTTTGATACCTAAAAGAATATAAAACAAAGAGAAAAAACCAACCATAAAAGAATATAATAACAAGAATTCATTTAAACAATTCAAAAACAAAAATTGTTAGTCAGTACATACAAACTAGGTACCTATTAACTCTTACAATAAAACATCTGTTACAATAGAGCTATTTAATCCCGCATCGAGAAGAGCGCTTATACCCAGGCATTTTTATCTATAAGGTAGTCTTTTGTAGTATAATAGCCCTTTTTTAATAAAGCTGTTTTGATGTGATGTTTGAATCTATGTAAAGGTAACTCACAAATGGTTTTTGGAATTTTGTTGTAATAATGTATACCTTGCCCCATAAAGGATCCTAAAACTTTTTGTAACCTAAAGAGTGGAAGTGCAATTTTATCCTTATTCCTAGTATTTCTGCAATGTATGTCACTGTGTTTAGCATAGAGACCAATATTTTTTCTGACCAAAACAATGCAATTGTAAATGTATTGTGACGCTACAGTGAGGATACCAATTTCCTTAAAAATCTCCCTAAGTGAAGCCCGTGCACGAAGCTTATAGATGGATCTGATAGCTCGCTTCTGGAGGATAAAGATGGTTTGTATATCCGCCGCTTGACCCCAAAGTACAATGCCGTAAGACATTACACTATGGAAATAACTAAAATAAACTGAACGAGCAGTATCAACATCTGTTAATAACCTAATTTTTCTCACTGCAAATGCAGCCGAACTAAGTCTGCCTGAGAGAGCTGTTATATGAGGGTTCCATTGCAGTTTTGAATCTAGTGTGATTCCAAGAAAAACTGTTGTATCTACAAGCTTCATAGTATTACCATCAATTTTTAGACTAATGGGGTTATCTTTAACATTAGGCAACTTAAAATTAATACATTTAGTCTTTTTTGCATTAAGCTGTAGATTATTTACTGTGAACCATTGTAAAACCTTTGAAAGTGCGTCATTAACATCATCAAAAAGGTTTTTATTTCTGTCAGTTTTAAAAACTAAAGATGTATCGTCTGCAAACAATACAACATCACAAATATCTTTTAAGTAAAAAGGTAAATCATTTATATATATCAGAAATAGTAATGGACCCAGAATGGATCCTTGAGGGACCCCCATTTTAACTTGTGATCCTGTAGAGAGTACACTGTTAACATCAACTTTTTGAGTTCTTAAACTAAGGTACGAAATTACCAAATCTAAAGCATTATCCCTTACCCCGTAAAAATTAAGCTTGCGTATAAGTGTATCGTGATCAACGCAATCAAAGGCCTTGGACAAGTCACAGAAGACGCCAAGAGCGTTCTGTGAATTCTCCCAAGCCCTAAAGATGTGTTTTAGAAGTGCAATGCCAGCATCAGTAGTAGAACGGCCTCTCGTGAATCCATATTGTTCACTGTGTAAGAGATTGTTCTCATAAAAATGGCTTAATAGTTGTTCTTGAATGATTTTTTCAAAGATCTTACTTAGAGCTGGTAGGATTGAAACAGGCCTAAAGTTACCTGGGTCTTGTTTGTTGCCTGATTTAAAAAGTGGTACAACCCTACTGTGTTTCATTACATTTTTTCATTATCAACACAATCATTGAATATTACGGCTAAATAAGGGGCAATCACGTCAATTATGTGGCTAACAATTTTGACTGATATACCCCAAAGATCAGCGGTATCTTTTGAATTAATTAATCTGAATGCTTTTATTATATCTAGTGACTCAACATGTTTAAATTTAAAGAATACACTGCAACAAGATACATAATCTTTCAACAAATGTTCCGCTCTAGTTGGTGAGGAATTTAATGAAGCTGTAGTGATTATAGGTATATTACTGAAATACTTATCAAATGCTTCAGCAACAGATGCTTCTGATTGTAAGATGTTATTGTTAATATTAAGAGTGTATGAGGTATCGCGCTGTTTAGCTTTACCTGTTTCGTGATTTATGACGTCCCAAGTGGTTTTTATTTTGTTAGTGGACTTTGATATTTTATCACGAATGTGCAATGCCTTAGCTGTAGTGCAGGCTTTTCTGAATATTTTGGAGTAGTTCTTGACATACTCAACAAAAAGTGGATCGAAATTGTATTTTTTCATGCCGTACAACTCATACATCTTACGTCTGCTCCTGTAAATTCCAGGCGTGGCCCATTCACAAAACTTAGATTGAACTCTGCAAGTAACTTGTTTGGTGGGAAAACAAGCATCAAATTCATTTTTAACACAATCAAACAGTCTTTTGTAGACTGCATCAGGGTCACCCTGCTTATAAGGAATGGAAGATACTTTATGCTTTAAATTAGTTTTAAAACTATTAATGCGATTACCCGTCTTCGGTCTACATGTTATTTTCCTGTAATTAACTCTATTGTTAGTTATATCTAAAAATGTTATCTTCTGCCCACAATGATCAGACTTTAATTCAGTTACTATTGCCTTTTCAATGGGTACACAGTTGCAAAATACATTATCCAGACAAGTAGATGTTGTGGCTGTTATCCTCGTGGGTTCATGGAATTGATAATCCAGACCAAAGGATTTAAATAGCGACAATAACCTATTGCTTTCAGATGAGTTTACTAGCAAATCTATATTGAAATCACCACACACAATAATGGGTTTAGACTTAGCACTTAACCTACCCAAAGCTTCCTCCATAACTGTCTCAAATCTATCTAAGTTAGTTTTTGGGGGACGGTATACACTTATCATAACAAAGCCCTCTAACTCAACACAAGACAATTCGACAATACGCTCTATGGACAGGCCTACAATGTCAGTGCGATCTTTACATTTCAAACTATTTGCAGTAAAAATTAATGAACCACCATGAATAGTAGTTTTTCTAAAGAACGCGCTTGATAATCTAAAATTATTAAGGACAAAAGACTGATAGTTTTCATCAGTCAGCCAATGTTCAGTAAAACATAAAATATCAATATTTTGGTTTTCCAGCAATAGTTCTATTTCTAAATCTTTGCCCGTCAAGCTTTGAATATTTTGGTGGAATAAATTCAAGTATTTGGGCTTGGCTGTTGTCCTAGGTCCTAGTTTAAACAAGACGCTGAAGGAGCATCACATGAAATAGATAAATTAGTACTAGTACTAATGTCAGAATAGAAAATACTGCCAATAGCGGCATTGTTAATGTTATTTGCTAACAAAGTAGCTAGTTTCTGCTTAGTCCTAATGGGAAGATACATAGTATCTTCAGTTAACCTAAAGTATGGTACAAACAGATTTGTATCAAAAAAGTCAATGTCACTATGACGACATGTCAGATTATACAAAGTTAAATTAAGGTCTTCGATGACCTTGTTCTGACTTGAAGTACTTGAGGTACTTGAGTATGGGAATGCACACAAAATAAATTTACACTTGTTCTTTGATTGAATGCCCATTATTGTTTCAATATTTTTAATTAACCCTTTTTTTGTCAATGATCGGCAGTCCCCATGAAAGACAACCACAGTGGAGTTTACCCCTAGCTTCTCTTTCGAGATGGTCAGTTGGACGTCCTGATACCAATAGATATCTCACACCTAGCCTTCCACATAGGGAACATAAAGTCCGCCTTAGCCTCTGCAGAAAAACTGTGTTATCAAACCAGTTTCATTGAACTCTCCGAATGTCAGAGCGTGCTGGTACCCCTCTCGGTACTGTATCATGACATGGCGCAGGAGTATACATCCATCTCTTACCTTCTCGATAACAGAAGCAAACGCAGTGCTTGGATAGTAGGCGGCGGAACCGTCCTTAAGTATATTTTTGGCACATTGAACGAAGATGATGGCATCAAATATAACGAAGCTATTGAGTCAGTACAGAATGGTCAAAAGAAATTAGCCACATTGATGAAGGAAAATATTTTGGTCACAAATTCAGTGATATTAAAATTCAATAACACTTTAAATAAGATAAAAATCAATGAAGCTAATTTATTTACAGCTATCGAAAAGCTCTCTTCCGGATTACAAAACATCTCTCTCAAATCCGATGAATTTTTAATGAAATCATACGCGGATCAAATCCTGATTAAACTGGAGACTGCCATTCTGGTAATGTCCTTCCAAATTTATTTATTTATTTATTTATTTATTTGTATTTAGGAAACAAACAATTTTATTCCACCTTAAGATTAACACTAAAAATAACACTAAAATCAGTTAAGTTTCCACTGATGTTTGACACAAATCATCGAATAACCAACGTTATCAACGCTACGACTCCGAATTACAAACAGAAAATGAAAAAATTAAATAACAATAGGAACTTAAAAAGCTCACAAATACACGGTTCATCATAAATTGTTACTCCTTAAGATATTACATACATCGTTCCTGAACTTAGAGGCGCTACTACTATAGATATCTAAATTACAAAATTTCTTATTAAAGTTATCAGTCGATCTGAACAAAAAGGCGTTGCTTGCATAATTTGTTTTAGTGGATGGCATCCCGAATGCGTTACTGCAGCGAGAACCTGTCCGAGGGCATCTGAATCGTATATTTTCCAACAGAAAAGGGGTATCTACTAGGTTTTTGATAATCTTATACAGAAAAATTTGGTCTCTCTCCGTACGGCGTTCTAATAAAGAAGGCACGGAAGGAACTGATAGCCTGCATGGTGCAGCTTTAAAATTCAGATGTCTTGCCATTTTTTTATTAATTCTCTCAATGCTGTCGATATAAATGTTATATTGCGGGTTCCAAACTGTAGAAGCGTACTCCAGAATAGATCTTACATAGGCATTATACAGAAGCAATAGAGTAGAACAAAGTTTGAAATCTCTACCAGTCCTCATCACAAACCCCAGCATACGATAAGCTTTATTTGTGATTTGAGTAACATGTAAATTGAAAGTCAACTTACTATCTAAGTAAACACCCAAGTCTCTCACCTCGGTCACTCTCTTAAGTTAAATAGAAGACTTAGTCAACGCCATTCTCTTCAGCAGTCAGAATATACTACACCCTTCAGTATTAAACCCGCAACAGCTACACCAAGAGCTTACCGACAGTTACCAACATTTAGCTGATGACTCTAAATTACCAACTGCACTAGATATAAGTTCAATTAGTTTTATATTAAATATTTCTAAGGTTTTGTGTTACTATATAGACAGTAAGATTATTTTTGTATTACAGATTCCTTTAGTCTCTACAAAAGAATTTATGTTATTCCATACCATCGCTTTGCCGATGCCACATGATGTAAATAGACCTAACTCTTTTAGTCTAATTATACCAAACGCAAAATTTATAGCAATGACCAAAGACAAAGTCCACTACGTTAACCTTGATAGTCTTACCCAATGCGGAAACCCCTCAGTGAATAACTACATTTGTGACGTTACCAACGTTTACGCGAGTGACGCCAAACCATCCTGTGAAAGTGAACTTATGTCTAAAGTGATCTATGAAACACCAGTGCAGTGCGAAACCAAATTCATTTACGGAAAAATTGATGTATGGAAACCAATTAGTAATAACAGATGGATTTATGTACAAACCCGACCAAACAAGATTTCCATTGATTGTATTAACGCAAAACTTTATGAAGATAACATATCCGGTACAGGCATTATCTCAATTCCAAATAGTTGCACCGGCTTTTGCCGAAGCACCATTCTTTTACCTAAAAAGCGAACCCTCAATGTAACTTCGCCTATTAAAATACCGGACTTTAACCTCCTTAACGACACCTGCTGTAATTTAATTAGGTTAAATAAATCTATAGAAAATGTATCCCCTATTGAACTACAGAACATAGACTTGGATAACCTAGAAAAAGAAAGGAAAATCCTAATAAAAACCTCAACGAAATTAGACAAGATAATTGAGGAACCTCACATAGTTCAGTACGGGACCCATTACTCTATTATAGTTATTATAATTAGTTTAGTTTTAATATTTTCGTTACTCTATAAGCTGTTTATTGTGTTTTATAAATGTTTACCCAGCAGCAGCCTTTTACGTTCTCGCAGGAACACCCAACCTTTGTCAATCCCTTCAGGATCAAAGAAAGATATAGAATTGGACGTACATGACCCTAATGAAGAATGTACACAGTTACCAACCATCAGGTCCAAGATCTGAGTAAGACTCTTCTGCTGTTTTCCTTCTAGAAACTTCTATTTCATCCCAGAAGTTTCCTCTTAAAGGGGGAGGTGTTATACTCAGACTATGTAAGCCAAAGTGCTGAGCAGGGAACATGCATGTCAGCAGTTCCCATAGTCCCTTTGTTCGAGCTCAGTTCGCCCAGCGGACGCGTTAGTCTGCTTTCAACCTCCAATCGGGTACGGCTGCCCAAGGGTCCCCAAATTAATATTGTACTTTATTCTTTCCATTTCAATGTGTTAATTAAATAATCTTTTTTAAAAAGATCTTTCACTGGGACCCTATAACAGTACGCATGCATTATCTACTGTAAAATAAATAGAGAAAATGAGTCATCAATTGTAATAGTAGCAGGTAAAACCAAATTAGTACCTAGCAAGAAAAATACGTCACTGCCCCGTTTAGAGCTATGTGGAGCAGTATTACTATCTAAATTTATGGCTAAGGTAAAACAATGCCTTATTAATTACGACTTAACTATCTACGGGTGGGTTGACTCCATGGTGGTGTTGGGCTGGCTCAATGGCGATTCGGACAGATGGAAGCCTTTTGTAGCTAACCGCGTCAAAGAAATCACGAAGACAATGGAATCAAGTTGTTGGTGCTACGTGAAATCTGAGGACAACCCAGCAGACTGCGCTAGCCGTGGTCTCACCGCTACTCAACTTAAAGATCATTATTTGTGGTGGCAGGGCCCTACATGGTTAAGCACCTACAAATCTGATGAAGATAAGAACAACCCGACTTACATTACTTATGAAGATATTAAACCAAAACAAGTCAACGTAATGCAAGTATCAAGCGGGAATGCAGCGCTAGCAAAATACATGAAATACTTAAACCACCTATGTTCAAGAATAACAACACAATCATACTGCTATGGAATCTTATTACAGTTACGTCATGAGGTAACTGAACAGTGCATTTCCCCTAGTGTGCAGTACAGTCCCCCTAGTGTTCAGTTTAGTGAAACGTGTGAAGTGCCCGACAAAAGTGCACGATCGTTAAAACAAAACAAGAAAACGTCTCCAGTAGTGCTTCGTTCCGTATTTAGTATTTCGGATGAGCGTATGAACCGAGCGTAATAGATTTAATATTGAAAATCATCGTGTTAACTCATCAAGGGTCTTACTAACAACAAATCATTTAGTTTATAATAATCAATTGTCTCACCCTTGTATTCACTTAAGCATCCCATTACTCATACTAACCCCATTTTTCCCGCCCGGGAATATGTACAAGCAAGCACGTACATTGCTCACATCAGAATTATTTCGACCTAGTTTCGTAAACGCGCTTTAGTTATTTCACCAAATGTTCAAGTCAGTTCGTTCGTATCCGCCAATCAATTGAGTCGCGCGTTCTCACCTTACCATCAAAATCCATCTAGCTTAAACAAATTAATAATACAAGTTTATCTTATTTTACAAACAATTTCTATCATTTTACATCAACCTTATCATATAGTTGCGGCATCCCCGTACAATAATTAAAAATAGTATTACAGTACCTCTTTTGGTTGTTTTATTTTTTAATCCCTAAAGTACTATGAATTTCAACATTTTGCACCTGTTCATTAAAAGTAGGTACCGCAGTTCATTCGCATGCTTTTTATTTGAACCAACTACAGTAAGTCTAAACGATTATTTTAGATCCATTAATTTGCAGTGAATAAATTCGATCCCATTACTAGGTACGAGTACGATGGAACTGTTTTCATTACTCAAATTATTTATGCATTAAAACAGAGACATTTAGGGCATTTTAATGCAAAATTATGAAGGTTTTTACGTGATTTGATATAATATATATATATATATTTATTAATTATGAATGACACATCTCGGCATGGCGGAGCCCGTCCATGAAGTACAGTATTCCCTGTAGTACATTTTATCAAACATTATTACACAACTTTATGTACGTGATCTGTCAAAAGTTAAATAAACGATTGGAAAGGGTATACCTATCTTCGTTCCAATTTTCAGGTTAATAATTATTAAGTTACTCCAATGGGTCCATTTTAATGGCAAAACATATATATTATTATTATTTCAACCGGGTGATCGGTCCGTTTGTTATGGGCCATTTCAGCCATTTCCCCGGGCCCCCTTGCAGGGGTCAAACATATTTAAATGATAGTTATAAATAATTAATAATCAAGTGGTCTATTTTCAACCGACTTCAAAAAAAGGAGGAGGTTCTCAATTCGACTGTATGTTTTTTTTTATGTTACCTCATAACTTTCGACTGGGTGAACCAATGTAGGTTTGTAACTACCTACATACATACGTAAACGTGATATGTAAGAAGGTATATTGTAGTGTTTCCTTGGCTGACACCGACTCCAACAATAACAATAATTGTACCTACATTATATTATCGTATAAGTTTTAGAAGAATAAGCAATTATTTCTTTACTTTTTAGTGCTTTGTTTTGGAATAGTTTATAATATTATTAATTATAATAGTTTTTTTTTTGTTAAAATTTTTGTTTTATTAATCTGAATTGAAACAAAATGTAAGTTTGATTTACACTGACTGACACAGATTTGAAAGATTGCCATCCACATTATTCGAAACGCGTAACGTCGTCAGCTACATATATTCCTTCAGATCTTGTAGCGAACTTCCGGTTAAAGCGTTGTTTCAAGGCCATTTTCGTAAAAAAGGGCACCAAAAGTGAAAAATGTGCCGTCAAATAAACTAAGTAGGATTTACGCTAGGCGAGCTACGAGTAAGTACGAACGCAACCGATCTATTCTTATTGGTAAATCTGGACGTCCGAGCATGAAATGACACAAGGGCTACACAAATTAGTTACCATAAAAAACGCACTTTGTCGAGCATGAATCAATTTACAGCCTGCTCGTTCAAGTTTCTTTAATCAGTTTGCTTCTTGCAACTGTTTTTTTGAATCACCTAGCTTCGACTTGCCTCTAAATATATGCATTGTTTTAGCATCCCGCATCTGCCCTGCGGACACGTTCCGCTGCGGCACGGGCGGGCGCTGCGTGGCGGCGGCGCGGCGCTGCGACGCGCACGTGGACTGCGACGACGGCGCCGACGAGGCCGGCTGCGACTGCCAGCCGGGCCATTACAGGTACGCGTGTTTTCGTGCGTGTGTGTGCGCGTGTGTGCAGTAGGCCTGCACCTCCGCTGCGACATGAGGCTGGCTGCGACTGCCAGCCGGGCCATTACAGGTACGCGTGTTTTCGTGCGTGTGTGTGCGCGTGTGTGCAGCAGGCCTGCACGTCCGCTGCGATTTTTATTTTTTTGTTATCATTTCTTATACTTCCGTACCTAAATTTAATTAAAATTTCACTTTTATGAAAAAATTTCATCTATTCGGAATTAAAAGTAACAATCAGGCGATAGTGGCGATTAGTTGTAGTATTGTATGTCGTGTGTCAGATGCGAGTCCGGCGGCTGCGTGAACATATCGGCGCGCTGCGACGGCGCCGCGCAGTGCCCCGACGCGTCGGACGAGCGGGACTGTCCCGCGGCGGCGTGCGCGGCGCTCGGGCCGGACGCGCGCGCCTGCGCGGGCGGCGGCGCCTGCTTCCGGCCCGCCTGGCGCTGCGACGGACACAGCGACTGCCCGGACGGCAGCGATGAGCACGACTGCGCCACAGGTACTGTGAACCGTAGGTGGGACAAAGACTAAATGTGGCGCCGGGTTGTTCTTAGATGTTTACTTGAGGAGATCTCGCAGGAAAAGGAGATCGTTTGTACAATGATCTTCGGTTTTATGGTAAGCCATTAGGTACCTACCTATATTATGTGCTTTATCGACAATGTGAACAAACAATGAAAATACTGCTATAGCGCCATCTATGTTAACGTTGTATTATGATTTGCTACTACAGAAGAAGGCCGTGTTAGCTGTGATTACTTTTTATTTTTTGAAAGCGATAGATGGCGCTTTACAATATAGTTTTTATTTATGTATGAAACCCATAGGGGGCGCTTAAAATAAACTCACTATAGGTTTTCAACAAACAGTTACATTGTCTGTAAAATTTAGGACTATGTTTTAATTTAAACCGCTTGTACAATGGGTTTTGTTCTGAAGAACTTTTTGATATGATGCTACTTTTTAGCACCGCACCGCTCGCCACTGACAGGGCGTTCATCCTCACACTCTGAATCCGCAATGGTCTCGTACAGTTCGGTTTCAGAGATGTTTCCTTCCAAGGACGCTTAAATTGTGGAATGAACTCCCTGCCGAGGTTTTCCCGGTGAGTTATAGTATGGAGTTCTTCAAGAGGGATTTGAAAAGGTTTTTGCAGGGTCGACCACGTGCGAGTGATACCCCTGGTGTTGCACGTGTCCATAGGCTGCGGTAACCGCTTACCATCAGGTGGTCCGCATGCTTGCTTGTCACCGAAGTGGTATAAAAAAAAATGATTCTAGCTGCCAACTTAACTGGTCAACTTGCCCCCATAACCACTATACGTACTCTTTCCAATCCCTTTAATTATTCACTTGGGTCTCAAGACTTCTAAATTTTTTAATTTCATATCATATTACTTTTCAACAATTTTAAATAAATTTGGAGAATTTTAACACGTTTTAACACGTAGTATAAACACTTCAGGACACTACTATTTTAATAAAATACTGTTTCGTAACAATTAAAGTGTATTTACTCAGTGACGGTTGCAGTCAAAGCGAGTCCAAAACTATTTGTTTCCCTGTACAGAATCTAGCGTGACAACAACGCCAGCGCCGGCCAAGTGCGGGCCGGAGCAGTTCCAGTGCGGCGGCGGGCCGGCCGTGGAGTGCATCCCGCTGGCGTGGCGCTGCGACGGACGCATGGACTGCGCCGACGGCTCCGACGAGCAGCTGCACTGCGGTGAGTGTTTCACTGAGCGAGCAGTGCTGGACCTGTTCGCCCGTGCAGCGTATGTAAACATTGTCTGCATCCAGCACACCCCAGGCAACAATCTGCGTGGACAGCCAGTCGGTAACGCAGATTGGCTGATCCTTCCACCACGGTACAATGGCGAGAACAATACTCGGCGGGGTCAACTTGATAGGAAGAAGACAAGTTTCACTATAGCGGTCTTATATAAGGATGCGCAAATCTTCTAAAACTTATTTCTCGAAACTATTCAATATCGCTAAAAAAAACATGAGGGTCAATCAATAGGTATTAATATCCTCTAAAACCAGTCACCCACTAGCACCCCTTCTGGTAAACCCTTAACGATAAAATGATGTCACGATTTAAAGTGTATTTATTTAAGGATGTCCTAAGACCAAAACAAACCTGACCTTGGAATCACCTATAGAGTTGGGCACAAAATTATCAATTGAATTCAATTCGTTTTCTGTTCGATATTCTCGATTTTTCAGATCAGTTCATTAGTTTAACGCTTATTTATAGTTTTCTTTTTACTGACTGTTATTATCGTACACTGAATACTGGTATAGTTAAAAAAAAGATACATATACATACAAAAAATATATTTATTAAAAAAATAACAATTTTGATAAAGGGTAATACTTACGTACTACAAATACTCAATCGTTTTTAAATCGGAAAATAAAAAAAAACAGTACAGTCGGTAGCAGTAATTAATAATCCGGCACTAATTAAAACACAAGGATGCTGAATTAGTGGAGAATTCGAATTAAAGGAATAGTATCCATAATATGAGGAAATGTTTGTGGGTATTCATTTTTTAGGTTTACGCGTATTACTTATTGAAATAAAACACTTTTTACGGATTCAAACGCGTTATATTTAAATGTGATCATAAATATAAGTAGTAGTTCCATACATAAATTCACCACAATTAATCATTAACGTAAAGAGAGTTATTTATTACTCTGAATCACTTGATTCTGAAGATTCAGATTCTTCATTTACGTTAATGATGAATTGCGGTGTTACTTCGAAAGTCGCTGTATCTATTAATCCATCGAGTCTCATCATCTCGTTTTCTTTTGTAATTACGTGCTCGATACACTTCTTCCATGAATCCGCACCAATGCGAGCTAAACCCTCTTTCATTAAATTTTGAATTTCAGCCATCTTGAAGTATGATTTCAACTGTGCCCATATCATTCCTATGAGGTTCAACTCGCAGTGGTACGGCGGGAGACGCAATACAGTAATATTTTTTTCTCTTGCCATTTCGTCGACCACTTTTTTTTTGATATTTCGTTTTATCGATTTTCTGCAATAATTCCGCTTTATTTTTTGTTTCATAGGCAATATTTTTCTCCTGTAACCATTTTTGAATGTCTGCTTTTTTCCATGACATATTGGGAAACCTTTATAGTTTTCTCGTGTGGTATGGGGCGTTATCGAGGACGATCACCGAACCCGGCTCAATTTTTTCTAATATAGTTTTGAACCTGAAATCCAGAAAAGTTTATTATTATAATAAATATGTTTTACAATTTCAAATAGTTTAACCTTTTCTTACTGAGACATTGCTCTCGTGCTGTCTTAGATAGGAAAAAAATATAACGATCCTGAAGAAATCAGTAATGTCAATGATTTTATATTAAACAAATATCACTTGAATCTCTGTTCGATGTCGATTATAAGATACACGTATAAGATTTTTACAAAATAAGAACAAGTCTGACAAAAAAATTATTATGGTGTAACACTTACCACTTCTCAAAATTGTACGAATCCATTTCGCCGTGATAGTCACCCTCTCCGTCTGTCTTTTTGGCTTGGAATATCCATTCACCACCTTCTAGGAATCCATTGTCTCTGGAATTTATGAAATTTTTCACTCTCTATACATTTTTAGCAGCGGGCTTGGACGCTTCCTATGACAAATAACATATAGGTTTTTCGCTTTCGCAAAAAATATTATGAAAGTTGTTCAAAATGACGGTCTGAAAATGTAGTTAGAATGTTACTGCACATTTTTGTAACACGTTGTATACCATATCTTTTATTAATATCAAAATTACTTAATTAAATTATGAATGCCCCCGTTCGAGTTTCTGAAGTGTTAAATATAATTTAATGCATATGTACTTACCCAAATCAATGGACAACGTAGTTGCAAAATTCCGATAGCAAACAAAATCCAAGTCTGTAGGGCACAGCAGTAAATCGTCAGTCCAAGGAGTAACACTAACCAAATCACAAAGCACAAACAGAACCAAACAGCAGCCAGGACGTTGAGGATAGACAGTATAGCACCCGTAACACATGACAACATAGGAACGAAGCGAGGAAACGAATGAGGAGCCGCTGCCGCTTTTTTTTGTTGTGTTTAACGGCGCTGGGTTCCTGCCCTTTTGTGCCAGCTGCGGCCGCTGCATGATCAGTGTTGCCAGATGCACAAGAGCTCCGGCTCAGCAGTATTTTATATACATGGTCTTTTGCTGCGACCAACTAACCAGTATAACTGCTCTAGCCATAAAAATCCTCAATGATTCAAACAATTTAAAAAGGTCACTAAATAACCTAGAATGTGCCTTTGGTTTCCAATTTTTTTACATGAGGCGTTGATCCATGCTTTCCTCCTTTTTTCGGTAGGAAAACGGTGAACTCCTATATTCTTACAAAGAAATGCACAACATAATGGCATACTTTTAGAGCATGAGAAGTGAAAAAATGTTTTTCTCTATTTCAGTATGCCTGTTTGAAACAACAAGTGTCGAAATTTGATTGAAATCATCGTTACATTGTTACTTTAGTGAGAATCAATATGACAGCTTTCTTACTAAAGCAGTAATGTAACGGTTGTTGTTTTAAACAGCTTTACATAATCAGCCTACTGGATTGCTGATTTTTTAGTTAGTTAATTATTAACTATGACTAAAACCTTATTTTATGAACATAATTTTATCTCTATGATTCTTATGAAAAATTCTACAATTTGGCAGGAAAAAGAAATGGTCGCCTTTTTTCTCATTTGTTTTTGAACTGTCATTTTAGTTCTTTTTATTTTATTTTGTGATTAATTTTCAATAATGACTAATACTTTTTGTAAATATATCAACAATAGAATTGATCCTGCGTACAGTACTGTTTAATAAGAATTAAATAATAAACAATCTGCGATTTTTACGGGCTAGCAGTGTGGCTGTCCGTTGCCTATTTTCCGTTTCCCGATAACAATACTTTCACGAGTTATAATACTCAGTAAATACTTTATCGATAATAATCGATTGAAAAATTGTTAACTTCAATTGGTTCATTTTTATACCCCATCACTAGTAAATCAATTGAGAGCTGTCAAAATCGGAACACAAATTTTGGTTATGATAAGGTTAACTTGATTGTTTTGCAGTTTTCGACGGGAATTAAGTGATATTTACTTTGAGAAAGGATGCAGTGTAATAGGATTAATGAATGAATCACTTGTAGTGTGAATAAATTTGAGTGATTTCTTTGGAAACTCAAGATAAGTGTTCAAGGTCAGGTTTGTTTTGGTCTTAGGACATCCTTAAATAAATACACTTTACTCTCATTTGCTAAGTAAAAATCATTAAAATAAAATATGACGACCGACTTGGTGTAATGGTTAAGAAGTTGGCTACTACACCAGAGGTCGCGGGTTCGATCCCCGTACAGTACAAACATTTTGTGTGCATGAACATGTCTGTTTGTACTGGTCTGGGTGTCTCCTATGTATAATAAGTATGTATTTACAAAAGAAAATGTATTTAAGTATGTTTATCCGTTGTCTAGTATCCCATAACACAAGCTTTAATTAGCTTACTTTGGGGCTAGATGGCGCTGTGTGGAATAATGTCCAGGGATATTTATTTATTATTTATTATTATTTATTTATTTATATACAGGCAATTTCGCATGTTGCTTTTTTTCCGCAATACCGCGTAGAAAATTATTTAGTTAACTTGCTAAACATATGACTTCAAAGCAAGATCACATACGAGGGGAGGTCAAAAAGTTCGCGGAATGGAGGTTTCAAGAGTAAGAAAATAAAACAGGAAATATTTTTTCTTTCAATATATTCTTCCTTTACTCTAATTTATTTGTTAAATACAGGATGCTCCAAACATACACGTATTTTTTTTTAGATTGTTCATAGTCAGTGGTATCCAAAAATACCCATACTACACGAAAACTACAAAAAAATTTACCCGATTTTTTGTAGTTTTCGAGTTATGTTTATTTTTACAAAAAATAAAAAAGTGTGGGTTATAAATGCCTGTTTTTTTACTTATTAGATAAATAATAGCTCAGTTGATTCTGAAGTATTCACATCCATAACGCTTATTAAAACTCTGAAAATAATTTTGTTTAAATGGAAAAAGTTAGACATGCTGTTTTTTTCTGAACTTTGCAGCCGTTTAAAAAAAATAGTAACATATTTTTTTTCATTCAAATCTTATTAATAAACTTCACTACACTCTGAACTATGTACCATGTAAATTTCAATGAGTTACTTCTACGGCATTATACTTAAATTTTCATTCAAAGTGTTCTAAGTGTAAAACTTAAGTGTACGGTGTACATATTGTATCGACCTACTTTTCGCCTTACTCATGTATCAGCATTTTCATAATTGTATTCCAATTTATTAGTCAGTGCAGTTTTAGCATTCACAGCAATCACGCGCCTAACATCCAATACTAAACGCATTCACTAGCATAATTATCATATTTGTACCTAATTTACTTAAAACATTAAATTCTCAATACTTCAATCTCCGGACTTTTACTCGTATATCAGAACATTATCAAGGTGTACGGCCTACACCGTACATCTTTTTTGGTCCTTCGAGCAGCAGAATCTGCGGGACCTCGCGTGTGTTAGACAAGTGAGGAACTGCAGTGAATCAGTGACTAGCGAAATCAGTTATCAGTGGTGAATATCACAAGCAAGTAGCAGCAAACGGGAGAGTTTTAGCAAGAAAGCAGTCGCGAGCAAGGAGTTCGCATATCAGCAATCAACGAGCACGGCGGTCGCACAGCAAGCATTGCGACCTAACCGACCGACACAGCAGCCAAAAAATCAGCAGCAAATAAGGCAGTCATACAGCAATCAACAGTGATTCAGGCGTGACACAGCAAGTATCGACGATCCAGGGGGATCCTCAGTATTCAGCAGCAGCCGTCTGGAACACTCAGCAATCAGCAGCGAGTAAGAGCACCACTAGCAAACAAGTAAGATCAGTCCGATTTTTTACTCTTAATATTGTTGACAAACTTTAGCAGCAATGGAGATTGAAGAGTTATATCTTGCACAGGTAGAAATAGCAGAAGCAGTTAAGAAGTTATTCATAAATTTCAAAAAAGATAGCAAAGACCGAAAGACAGCTGATTATTTTAAGAGGCGCTTAGAAAATTTAGAAGCGTATTGGGTAGAATACCACCATAATCATGACCGGTTATGTACGGAAGCCAGCAGAACTCATACTTATTTTGTTAATAATGAATTTGATCAAGTGGCCGACAATTATAAGACCACTAAAACTTTATTTATGCAGCAGTATCAAATGTTGATTACAATGACTACCACCTCAGGAACATCTGAGGTAGAGCAGAACTTGCAAAAAGAGGTCCGAGAGTTGTCAAACGATGGAAAACCATTTGTATCAGGTCCTACCGGGCTTTCAGCAAGTAATGAAGCAGTAGGTGGGTCAGGAGAATCAGCTAGTAAAGAAAAACATTTCAAAAACCAAGGGTCACCGAGCAAACTTGATGAGATGATTCGAAAGCAAACTGCAAACTTTAGAGCGTTTATTAGAACAGTGGCCAGCATTGACATTGAAACCCTCTCAAACAGTTGGGAGTTCGATGACGCCTTGAGAACATTGCAGCAAAGATGGTCAGCTATTGATAGTTTACATTTGGATATAGATTGCCAGCTAAATGGAGAAGATGAAAGTTACGAGAGAATTTACAGCAAACATGAGCAAAAGTACATCGAATTAAAGAAAGCAATTAACACAAAACTTTTTTCTGTTTCTCATAGACAGAAATCAACACCGATGTTAGATATTCCGACATTTAACGGATACTACAACCAATGGGTTTCCTTTAAGGATTTGTTCCAAGAAGCAATTCATAATAATCCCTCGTTGTCCAGCGCACAGAAGATGCAGTTTCTTAAAAGTAAAATTAAAGGCGAAGCAGAAAGACTAATACAACATTTACAGATCAGCACAGAAAATTATCCCATTTGTTGGGAAATTCTTAATCATCGCTACAATAACAAAAAGCTTTTATTTACTTCGTACATTAGCATACTGCTCGGCCTCCCGAGTATTCAGCAGCAATCATTCGGCGTTATAAAGCAGATGCATGACGTCACATTAGAGTGCCTTCATTCCATAAAAAACTTAGGTGTTAATATCAGTTCATGGGACCCGATATTGGTTCACATATTATCGCAAAAGCTAGATTCGGAGACATACAACGATTACATCGAATACATAAAAAATCCTAGAGAACTTCCAATCCTGCAAGAGTTTCTCGATTACCTTGAATCAAAATTTACATCATTAGAAGTCGCAAGAAGAAAACAAGATATCAAGACTCCCTCCATGCAATACAGACAGCAGTCAATTTCGAATAACGCCCGAAAACCATATCATTCGCTGAATAATTCTTACAATAAATTCCAAAAACCTTATAATTATCGAATAGCGCATGCCCAATTTGTAAAAATAACCATGGATTATATCATTGCGGGAAGTTTCTAGAAATGTCTAACGAAATGAAATTGAAAACCATTCGCAATTTACATTTTTGTTTAAATTGTTTGTTCGATCACAAGGGCAATAAATGCATATTAGCAAAGAAGTGCCGCATATGCGGCGAAGGCCATAATTCGTTGTTACACGATGCCTTCGCGAAAATAAAACCAAGTACGTCCGGTCAGAACGCGGCGTATGCAAAAACCTCATTAGGACAATTGCAACATGTGAATACTACGTCACATGTGTCCCAAGACAACACCTCCGAAATTTTACTAGCAACAGCCAAGGTCAATGTCTTATCAGCAGATGGATCCTATCAAACCATGCGCGCTCTTGTCGATCAAGGGTCGCAAATATCATTAATCACGGAACATGCAGCTCAAAAACTCGGATTAAAGCGTCAAAAGTGTAGTGGAGTTATATTTGGAGTGGGCCTAAAAGAAAACAACTGTAAGGGGTTGCTACAAATCACATGTTCATCTCTTTTCAGCGAGTATTCATTTAACGTTGAGGTTTTGATCATGAATAGTTTAATAAAACAACTACCAAGCAAATCATTCGAAAAACCATATTGGCCACATATTGAAAATATTAATCTAGCAGATCCGGAATTTAACATTAGCAATCCTGTTGATTTATTACTTGGTGCTGACGTGTACTCAACCATAATAATGAGCGGCATCATCAAGGGGGAAAAACTAACACAGCCCCTAGCACAGCAAACCCATTTAGGGTGGTTACTTTGCGGTAACGTAAAAACCTATCACTGTAACGTAGTACTAAATAACTGGGAGGATATCAAGCAGTTTTGGGAAGTTGAAGATATTACGACAGCATCTACCTTATCAAGCCAAGGACAAGAGTGTATCAGCTATTATAAGGATACAACAAAAAGACTACCAGATGGCCGCTACGAGGTCAAGTTGCCTCTTAAGAGCGACATAGATGAAAAGTTGGGATTATCAAAGCAAATAGCCCGAGCTCAGTTTCTGAACTTAGAAAAGAAATTTAGGAGAGACCCAGATTTATCGAGAGAATATAAACAGTTTTTCGCCGAATACGACCAACTACATCATATGAAACTAACTAGCAGTAACTTAATATCCGATTGTTATTTACCTCATCACTGCGTGAAACGAGAGAGCAGCACGACAACTAAATATAGAGCAGTTTTTAACGCGTCATCAAAGACGTCATCAGGGTTAAGTTTGAACGACTTAATGCATACCGGTCCCAACTTACAACAAGATCTACAGTTACTTATTTTAAGATTTCGCCAGTATCCTTACGGATTTACAGCTGATATTGAGAAAATGTATCGGCAAATCAATGTAGCAGATGAACATCAAAAATACCAAAAAATATTGTGGAGAGAAAATGAAGACCAGCCGATCGAGACATTTCAACTTACTACTGTCACCTATGGGACCACAGCAGCCCCTTTCTTAGCGATGATGACGTTACGCCAACTTGCTACGGATGAACGTGACGCATTCCCCGATGCATGCCAGGTGGTGCAAGAGTCATTTTTTATGGATGACCTCGTTCACGGCTCATTTTCAACACATGAAAGCAAAATTTTGATAGAGAACCTACAGTTACTATTACAATCAGGCGGCTTTAATTTAAGAAAATGGCTGTCAAACAATCACGAAGTTCTAGAAAATATTGTAAGCAATAATGACAAGCAAGAAGTGTATAATTTCAGGTCGGAGAATAAAACCAAAATTTTAGGATTATTTTGGGATGCAACGAACGACAAATTCCTGTTTGATTGTAATGTAAATCAATCGCTCAGCAAACCAACTAAGAGGCAACTATTATCAGAGATATCCAAAATTTTCGACCCTCTAGGATGGTTAACCCCCGTGACAACAAAATTAAAAATAATGTTTCAAAAAGTATACGACTCTAATTTACAGTGGGATGACGTTATACCGGTTCAGATAGCCAATGAGTGGGACAAGTTACGAGCCGATATCAAAAACATTGAAAAGTATGAAGTACCGCGTTGGATCGGATGTCACAAGGGTGACGTCATACAACTACACGGGTTTTGTGACGCTTCGTTACAAGCCTACGCTTGTGTGATTTATGCGAGAGTAGAAAAATGCAAACAGGTGATTATAGTCGCAGCAAAGTCAAAACTTGCACCACACGCAAAAAAGTTAATTGTTTCGCAGTTAGAACTATGTGCAGCCGATTTACTAAGTAAATTAATGAGTAAGTACAACAAAGCCTAAACCAACACGAATTAGAAACCTATGGTTGGAGCGATTCACAAGTTGTTCTAGCGTGGATACAAAATGAAAACAATAAGTGGAAGCAATTTGTAATAAATAGATTAAAAAATATTATAAAAATCATGCCCGCCAGTTGTTGGCAATATGTAAAGTCTGCAGAAAATCCAGCTGACGCAGCAAGCCGAGGCCTCTTTCCGTCACAGCTGAAACAAAATAACTTATGGCTGAAAGGCCCTATGTGGTTATCTAACTATAAGGCCGGAGAAAACAACACACCAAATCTGTTTACTACGGACGAAGAGATTAAGAAATGTAAACAAACCAACGTAGTTATCAAATCAGAAATAAATCAATCAGCAATTAAACAATTACTCACCAAGCACAATTCATTATCTACAGTTATTCGAATAGTAGCATGGATGATGCGTTTTATTAACAAATGCAAAGTAAAGCAATCATATTTAACACTACAAGAATTAAAGCAAGCATTGATAATAATTGTAAAGCAAACCCAATGTGAAGAATTTATGGAAATGAGCGAATTAAAGGCAAATAAAAGCGTATCAGCAAAAAGCAAATTAGCTAGATTAAAACCTTACCTAGATGAATTCGGGATCCTGCGAGTCGGGGGAAGGTTAGGTAATGCGCAAATACATCCTGATATGAAGCATCCGATGATAATACCCGGCGATAGTCGCCTCTCCGAACTTATCATAGATCACGGTCATAAACTTACCTTCCACGGAGGGGCACGATTGACCAATGCTTTTATCAGACATAAATACTGGATCGTGTGTGGCAACAGGCTAGTAAAAAAGCAGTTACGATTGTGCATCACCTGCAGAAAGAACGATCCCAGCAGACATTATCAAATTATGGGTGATCTACCTACAGCAAGAAGTAACCCCTCACGCCCTTTTTCCCACACTGGGGTAGATTACACGGGCCATGTTTATATCAAAGCAAATAAAGGTCGCGGAATAAAAACTACAAAAGGCTACGTAGCAGTTTTCGTCTGCATGGCAACCAAAGCCGTGCATTTAGAGCTCGTGTCTGATTTAACATCTTCAGCATTCCTAGCTGCCCTACGTCGAATGGCTGCTAGGAGAGGGACTCCAAATCATCTATACAGTGATCAGGGTACCTGTTTCATCAAGGGCAATCGAATGTTACAGGAAGAATACGGCGATTTATCAGAGAACAATGTCGAGTTCATGAAGGAAATTACCGAGATGAACATAACCTGGCATTTCAATGCCCCTTCATGGCCTTCGGCAGGTGGATTATGGGAGGCTGCCGTTAAAAGCCTAAAATTCCACCTAAAGCGAGTTATTGGTGATCAGAGATTAACTTTTGAAGAATACAGTACTTTATTGGCCCAACTAGAAGCATGCCTGAACTCAAGGCCATTGTGTCCACTATCGGAAGACCCTGAAGACCTTAATTTTCTAACACCATCTCACTTTTTGACCAATGGCCCCACATTGACACTTTTAGAAACTGAACACGATTTACGTACCAGGTGGCACTTAGCACAAAAAGTCTTAAATGATATTTGGAAGAGATGGCAGGCCGAGTTCCTAACCCAACTAACAGCACGCAGTAAATGGACGCAACCTCAAGGAAATTTCAAAATTGACGACGTAGTTATCATACATGATGCACATCTACCACCGGGAAAGTGGGCGTTAGGCCGAATCGTGGAGCTACACCCGGGGGCGGATGGTTACATCAGGGTTGTGACCTTAAAAACGAAAAATGGACTCATGAAAAGGCCAATCGTTAAACTATCATTATTACCTACTCATCAAGACGAAGTCAAGAAACTTCCGCTCAGTCAGCAAGAATCTAATAAAAACAACAAGAGCGCTACAAACGAGAAAGAAAAGCAAACTAAGCAATCAAGAAAGGGACATTGTCTAGCTACAACGATGATGTCTCTATTATTATTTTTTATGACGTTTATTTCCACAGTGGAGTGTAAATACAACGTTACTTCATTGACAGACAGCAGAAGCCTCTATTTTGACAAATTAACAAATATGTATCTAATAAGAGACGACTGGAAACTGATTGTGTATTACGATATGGACCCTTATTGGGAAGGCACTCAAGCATTCAGCAAATATTTGAAACATCTCGAAAACGTATGTTTACAGATAAGAAAGGAATCACATTGCGACGCGGTAATATCACAACTACGTCACGGTGACGCAGAGCTCGCGTACTATAATCATATGTTTGCTGCATCAGCACTTTGGAACACGCTCACGGCGAAAGCGTGGTCTTATCAACGGTGTAGGCAACATAGCAAGCTCTTTATTTGGAGTCTTAGATGATAGCTTTGCAGAAAAATACGAAAAAGACATTGGACTAATTAAAACAAATCAAAAACATTTTGCTGCGTTGTGGAAAAATCAGACATCAATTGTGGAAGCAGAATTTAATTTACTCAAAAGAACTGAAAATATAATGAACAAACAACACAAGTTAGCAAATCAAAAAATGTTGGACTTAGAAAACAAGATAAACACTTTAAAAATCACTACTCAAAATATGTCCAGCATAAATGATTTTACAATGACCGCAATGATAACAAATAATTTGCTTACGCATCTGAAAAGTATGCAAGATAACATTTTAGACACAGTGACCGATATTTATAATGGAAAAGTTAATCTACATTTGCTAACGCCCGATCAGCTGAGCAACGAATTGAATATCATATCAAGTAAACTATCAAATGATCTATCCTTACCTGTAGATACAGCTGACTTAACAAAAATTTACAAATTACTGAAAATACGGACTAAGAGATTAAAACAACACATAATATTTTAAATCAAAATACCACTTATATGTAGAGACTTATATGATATATTGAAAATAATTCCTTTACCTAAACAAATGAACGACAAAATGACCTACATTAAACCTGTAACTGAATACGCTGCAATAAACATAAGACGGGACGCCTTGCTGTCTCTCACTGAAAATGACTTTAATTCCTGCTTGCATTTAGATATTGAAATTAGTCTGTGCTATCTTAAAAGACCAATTTATCATATCAAGGATGATGAAAGTTTATGTGAAACAAATAGTAATACCAACAGCTGTCAAATTACCACGACGTTATGTCTAAACAGGTGGGAAGAACTGAACAAAATAAATAACTATTTCTATTTTTGCTGTGGAGAATGCTCACTCCAGTTGATATGCGACGATCAAGTGACAGTATTGCAATTAAAACTTGCCGGCTTACTGACAGTGAGTCATGGCTGTATTATTAAGTCTAAGGACTTTACTATCTATTCACATAGGCAAGATGTAAGTAGCATAAACGCCAAGCCAGGGATAGAGGCGATCGAAATAGCTCCGATCAATCATATAATTAGTCTGCCTATTGATAAAATAATTTATTCTTTGAATGTATCAGAAACACAAGAAAATAATCATAAAGTTCTAATGGCTGAAATACAAAATCAAATTGATACCATGAAACTAGCAGAGCCGATCAGTTCAGACTTATGGGATCATGACATTCACCATTATGTCCTTATTTACGTGGTGATAGCAATAATGGGAGCATGCGGAGCAGTGTTGGTGTGGCGGCGCTACAGGAGGCGCCGGGAAGCCGCCGCGCATCCGCAGCAGGCGACCGGCAAAGAGTGTTGTGTTTGTGAATCAGTGTCGTATAATAAAAATGGGCAATCTAGTATCAAATCTAAGTGTAGTGAAGTGAAACCCAATAAATTAAGAAAAGACAAAGGCACGTCGCCAGTGCTTAGATCAGTACTCACTATCTCTGACGAAAGCACATAGACTTAGTTAAACGCTAGAACCATCATCGAATTATTTTAAGAAAAATAAATGCCCATCATCTTGTTATTAGATTAAGCCATCCTACTCAAATAACTTCTCTTTTAATTTTCATTACCTATTATCACCATCATTCATCACCTAGCATCTTTCTCCCCCGGGAGCATGTACGGTGTACATATTGTATCGACCTACTTTTCGCCTTACTCATGTATCAGCATTTTCATAATTGTATTCCAATTTATTAGTCAGTGCAGTTTTAGCATTCACAGCAATCACGCGCCTAACATCCAATACTAAACGCATTCACTAGCATAATTATCATATTTGTACCTAATTTACTTAAAACATTAAATTCTCAATACTTCAATCTCCGGACTTTTACTCGTATATCAGAACATTATCAAGGTGTACGGCCTACACCGTACATTAAGTAATCAGTGTTTCAAAGTTCCTGCAAAGTTCAAGGAAAAAACAGCATTTCTAACTTGTCAATTTCATATTTTCTGTTTTCTGAGTTCTGTTAAGCGTTATTGATGTAAATGCTTCAGAATCAACTACAGCTATTATTCATTTAATAATGAAAAACAAATCAGGCTTTTATCCTAACATGTCGCACGCGCTCCGCAGTGACCAAGAAAGTGACTCAATCCAGAAATTTACAAAAAATAGAAATTAAAATCATAACTCGAAAACTACAAAAAAACGGGTAACAATACGTGGGGTATTTTTGTATACCATGAGAGTGAGCGATATAAAAAAAATAACGAGTATGTTTGGACCAACTGTATATCAATTTTATTATAAAATATATTTTTGTGTTAGTCTTCGTAATAGGCTGAAATTGCGCTCTTCACCTCTTCTTCGCTAAAAAATGTCTCCCCTTAAAGCTCTTTTATTTTCGAGGAACAGATGATATATCCTTAGAGATCAGGTTAACCCATAATTCATAATTCATTTATTCGATGCTTCATGTGGTAAGTTACAGGTCTTAAATAAAAATATAGTACATACACATGAACCCTGCTAGGGCACTGCAAGATATTTTTGGAATAATTAGGTAAGTTATTTACAAACTTATGTTTTCATGCACATTTTAACATTTATGATCAATTTAAACACTTTCAAAATACTCCTGCACAGAATAAAAACAGTTTGATAAACAGATGTTTCGATATTTTGTAGCCCACTCTTTGTTCAGCATGCATCGGAAGTTGCACGTGCATTGTCGTGCAGAAGGAGCACAGTTTTGCTAAATTTCCCTACTATTTCTCCGTCACAGAATTCCCGAGACGTTTTTATAGCGTAGCTTAGATAAAGTGACACCCTTTTATTTGTAGTCTACGAGAAGAATACTAACTGTATAAGATACTATACTTAGATATGGAAAATAGTGGACATGAGTTTTCCAGCCGATGGACACATCTTGAACTTCATAAGGGGTATTGTACCCTTTTTGTGATCCTACATCTCCATGTAGGATCAAATAGGTTGCTTGAGCCCAGAGTCATATTGATGAACTTAAGTTTCATCTTCAGTCACAATCTTACTAACATTATAAATGCGAAAGTTTGTGAGGATGTATGTATGTTTGTTACTCTTTCACGCAAAATCTACTGAACGGATTTGAATGAAAATTTACAGTAATACAGCTTATACATCACATGGGCTACAATTTATCAAGATTATATGTAATTTGGCCATGATATATAACGATAACGCGGGCGAAGTCGCTGGCGGAAAGCTAGTCCGGTCTAAATCTTTGTTTCAGTTTTCACCGCAGAAAGCCATAAACTCATTCTAATAAAAACGGGTTTTTGCAACGAAACATAACGGTAAATTGTTTTACCTATTTTCTCGACGTTTCGGCGACATTTACAAAGTGTAAAACGCGAGTTGGTCCGTCTCGAAAAAACCCGGACACTGTGAGTGTAGTTTGTCGACCTGACTGTACTATGGACAGAATAATTGAAAATGTGCGGGTGGATGAAGATCGTTCGCCGCGCCCAGCTAGACGACGCCGCGCACCACCAGTTCGCTCGTGACTACGGTGACATGCAATTGTCGCCGAATCGTCGAGAAACTAGGTAAAACATTTTACCGTTATGTTTCGTTGCAAAAACCCGTTTTTATTACAATTAGTTAAAATGCAACAAGAAAGTTTAAAATGTTATTAAGCCATAAACTCGCCAAATGACTGCGCGAAACTCAATTTCCTGCATGGTGCAAATTTTCTATCGGATCGACTCGCTTGTTGACCTGTATCTCAGTAAATTAAGACCAGTTTTCAATAAATTTTGTATTTATATTTTTACTGGATGTTCAAACTATGTACAGCTCGTGAAAAGTGACCATTGCCCCCACCATATCCCCCCTCCCCTCCCCTTGTAGCTACAAAATAGATTTAAAGACATTTATTTCTCATAAAGACATACAGAGTCCACTTAAAATGAGAATACAAAAGGTTATACTTAATAAATAATTAATTATTGCTACTTTTGGTACATCGGAAAGCAATATAAAATTTAATATTTTAGTGTTTTACATGTTTTTTCAATTATTATAATCAGGCAGCAAGCAACCTTTCTATCATATGTTTAGCAAGTTAATAGGTATAAAAAGTGTTTTATTTGACTTGAGTGAAATAGCGTAAAATTATGTATCGCAGCTGTCAAATAACTTCCGTCTGGAATTTGAATAATCGAAATGTTGATTTCACCAGGACACCGGAAGAACATCACGTGCACGATCGACCAGTTCCCGTGCAGCGACGGCTCGGCGTGCGTGCCGCTGCGCGCGCGCTGCGACGGCGTGGCGGACTGCGCGGCGGGCGGCGACGAGGCCGGCTGCGCCTGCGCGCCGCACGCCTTCCGCTGCGTGCACGGGCGCGCCTGCATCACACAAGTGAGCCGAGTGCATATATCATTTAGTCTGTGACCATAGGAGATTTGCCATTTCTGGCAAAGTCTATGCACACCTATTTAAAATCTAGTGTTTGCGGTAGAAAGACAAACAATAAGAATAATTACTTCGTTTTCTGGTTCTTTATAAAAATAATCCAGTAATCAAATCTATTTTCAGTATGGCAATTTGATTGTTTAAAGACTCTCAGAGCGAACTGTCACTAGTGTCTCGTATTGTGTTGTTACATATTTAGGCTTACGATTTTGCAATTTACACTGATATTTTGCCCCAGCTCAGCTTTCAGGCAACAATAACCACAAGAGTTGTTCGAACAACTGTTTAAGTGAAAATAACTTCCATGTTTTTGTTGTAGTCTTGTCGAATTGTCACCGCGTAATCTGTTTGACCCAGGTAAATATAGCTGTTTAAGGATATTGAATATTTATAACCTGTTTCACGTATATTTTGGTACGATATACATACATATACCGGTCGGGTTTTATGTCCCGTGAAGCCGGAAACAATGCTGACGTAATCCCATGTGCTATGCAGGAAGAGTTCTGCGACGGCGACGTGGACTGCACGGACGGGTCGGACGAGCCGCCCGGCTGCTCGCGCCACGCGCCGCCCAGCACGCCGGGGCCCGCGCCCCCGCCGCCCCCGCGGGGCCCGCCGCTGTGCGCGGGGGTGCCGGGGGCGCTCTACTGCGCGGGGCGGTGCCTGCCGCCCGAGCTGGTGTGCGACGGGAGAGATCACTGTGAAGATGGTGGAGGCGGCGGCGCCGGGACCGATGAGGACCCGGAGATGTGCAGTAAGTGCCAACCAACTTAAGTACCTAATATGATGTAAAAATTATCCTTTTTCAGGTATCTGACAGGGTTTTGAAACAAAGCCTTTGGATTGCCGGCCCGGGGATCTGCAAAAAGTTAGCTAACTTAAGTAATGCGTTCTGTTTCTTGTTTGGTCGTTCAGTGTGACCCTATACAAATGTATGTTACGTCGCTTAGGGTAATTAAAATCATTATTCGTCTGTGGCAGGTTCGTTCGCGTCATCGTTCGGGTCTGACGTGGACGCGGCGACGGCCGGCGGCTGCGCGCGCGGGCTGTGGCGCTGCGGCAACGGCGCCTGCGTGCCGCGCGCCGCGCTGTGCGACGCCAACGACGACTGCGGCGACTACACCGACGAGTGGCGCTGCAGTGAGTACACCACACTTGTCCCTCAGGCCGGCGGCACGCGCGCGGGCTGTGGCGCTGCGGCAACGGCGCCTGCGTGCCGCGCGCCGCGCTGTGCGACGCCAACGACGACTGCGGCGACTACACCGACGAGTGGCGCTGCAGTGAGTACACCACACTTGTCCCTCTGGCCGGCGGCAAAAAAGAAAAACAAGTTCAAAACAGTAACTGCTGAGTTTCTTGCCGGGTCTTCTCTCAGCAAGAAACAACTCCGACGCGGTGGTAGAGTCGCATTACGTCTGTATACTGTGTATTTATATATCTATATTATTATAGTAATTATGTCTATTATTTATTATATCGTGCTTTAAATTTGACTATTTGAAAGTACTTACTGTAAAAGTCTATTTGAATAAAGTTATTTGAGTTTGAGCAGTAATGCTCCCAAGGACATTGCCCTGCGGTACTCCACACGGTTTCTCACGAAATTCAGACCTATTTGTGCATCTTTTGGATGCAACCACTTTTGCGATTTCCGTACATTGTTTCCTGTTATTAAGGTAGCTTTTAATCGAGGCTTTACCATATCTACGAACAATGCTATTAGCGGTATTTTATTATTTAGGCTCTCTATTATAACATTCATCGGATAATAATAAGCCAAAGCAGTAGAGCTCCCCTTTCGGAAGCCGTATTGTTACTCTCTTAACAATTTATTCGAAGACACAAGGCTATCGATACGCTTAAACAGCACCATCTCAAACACTTCCGAATAAATTAAAATCAGAGTGATTGGCCTATAGTTTTTCATTTCAGTTACAGAAGCCTTGTTGAGTTGCACTGCCTTTTTAAGTGTTTTTGTGTTCCAATCTTTTACGTCATCCTTTTAATGACAGTGGATGCTACTCGTATCAGATCAGCGTTTTTTTACATGTTCCTTTTGCACAGATGTGAACGAGTGCCTGATAATGAACGGCGAGTGCGCGCACAACTGCACAGACATGGTGGTGGGGCGCGCGTGCTGGTGCCGCGCCGGCTGGCGGCTCAGCAGCACCGGCGCCTGCGCCGACGTCGATGAATGCGCCGAGGACGCGCCCTGCGCACAGCGCTGCAGGTGACGTAGACACATGGCGGGGGGCGCGCGTACTGGGCCGCGCCGGCTGGCGGCTCAGCAGCACCGGCGCCTGTTGGAATTTGATTAATTAATATTGATTTTCTCTTACAGAAATGCGATGGGAAGTTATGTTTGTTCCTGCGAAGCTGGATACAAATTAATGGCTGATGGTATCAACTGTAGTCCAATATCATGTAAGTTTTACGCCATGATCAATGATCATTCATCATAATTAATCAGTTAGCCATATTTCTATTTTAATTTATAAAATGGAATCTAGTATTTTGCACATTATTACGTATTTGTAGAAACAGCCTTGTTTTTTACAAATACGAAATGTATTTGTATAATATATTTGTATTTTATACGTTTTCACGTTATTCAAACAAACAATTATTTTTGTTATGAATGAATGCTTGACGTCATAACAGTGCATTCACAAACATAATCAATTTTTTTGTTTGACAAGCTGATAGGTAGGATTTCAAAATTGTTCAATTGACTTGAGTGTCGAATACCGTATCGTGTGCGTTGTAGTGAGCAAGTTTTTTTTTTAGCCGTGGAAGCGTCTCTGATATTCACGAACCGCTACTACATCCGTCGCGTGTCGCTGTCCGGCGGCGTCAGCACGCTGCTCGCGCACAACCTCAGCAACGCCGTCGCGCTCGACGCCTGGCTCCAGCGCCGCTGCCTCTACTGGAGTGACGTCACGCGCCTCGGCAGCTCGCTGCGCCGCGACTGCACCGCGCTGCACCCTCCGGAGCCGGCCCAGGCCAAGGGGCAGCAGTACCAGGTGAGTACAGACAAGCTCAGCAACGCCGTCGCGCTCGACGCCTGGCTCCAGCGCCGCTGCCTCTACTGGAGTGACGTCACGCGCCTCGGCAGCTCGCTGCGCCGCGACTGCACCGCGCTGCACCCTCCGGAGCCGGCCCAGGCCAAGGGGCAGCAGTACCAGGTGAGTACAGACAAGCTCAGCAACGCCGTCGCGCTCGACGCCTGGCTCCAGCGCCGCTGCCTCTACTGGAGTGACGTCACGCGCCTCGGCAGCTCGCTGCGCCGCGACTGCACCGCGCTGCACCCTCCGGAGCCGGCCCAGGCCAAGGGGCAGCAGTACCAGGTGAGTACAGACAAGCTCAGCAACGCCGTCGCGCTCGACGCCTGGCTCCAGCGCCGCTGCCTCTACTGGAGTGACGTCACGCGCCTCGGCAGCTCGCTGCGCCGCGACTGCACCGCGCTGCACCCTCCGGAGCCGGCCCAGGCCAAGGGGCAGCAGTACCAGGTGAGTACAGACAAGCTCAGCAACGCCGTCGCGCTCGACGCCTGGCTCCAGCGCCGCTGCCTCTACTGGAGTGACGTCACGCGCCTCGGCAGCTCGCTGCGCCGCGACTGCACCGCGCTGCACCCTCCGGAGCCGGCCCAGGCCAAGGGGCAGCAGTACCAGGTGAGTACAGACAAGCTCAGCAACGCCGTCGCGCTCGACGCCTGGCTCCAGCGCCGCTGCCTCTACTGGAGTGACGTCACGCGCCTCGGCAGCTCGCTGCGCCGCGACTGCACCGCGCTGCACCCTCCGGAGCCGGCCCAGGCCAAGGGGCAGCAGTACCAGGTGAGTACAGACAAGCTCAGCAACGCCGTCGCGCTCGACGCCTGGCTCCAGCGCCGCTGCCTCTACTGGAGTGACGTCACGCGCCTCGGCAGCTCGCTGCGCCGCGACTGCACCGCGCTGCACCCTCCGGAGCCGGCCCAGGCCAAGGGGCAGCAGTACCAGGTGAGTACAGACAAGCTCAGCAACGCCGTCGCGCTCGACGCCTGGCTCCAGCGCCGCTGCCTCTACTGGAGTGACGTCACGCGCCTCGGCAGCTCGCTGCGCCGCGACTGCACCGCGCTGCACCCTCCGGAGCCGGCCCAGGCCAAGGGGCAGCAGTACCAGGTGAGTACAGACAAGCTCAGCAACGCCGTCGCGCTCGACGCCTGGCTCCAGCGCCGCTGCCTCTACTGGAGTGACGTCACGCGCCTCGGCAGCTCGCTGCGCCGCGACTGCACCGCGCTGCACCCTCCGGAGCCGGCCCAGGCCAAGGGGCAGCAGTACCAGGTGAGTACAGACAAGCTCAGCAACGCCGTCGCGCTCGACGCCTGGCTCCAGCGCCGCTGCCTCTACTGGAGTGACGTCACGCGCCTCGGCAGCTCGCTGCGCCGCGACTGCACCGCGCTGCACCCTCCGGAGCCGGCCCAGGCCAAGGGGCAGCAGTACCAGGTGAGTACAGACAAGCTCAGCAACGCCGTCGCGCTCGACGCCTGGCTCCAGCGCCGCTGCTTCTACTGGAGTGACGTCACGCGCCTCGGCAGCTCGCTGCGCCGCGACTGCACCGCGCTGCACCCTCCGCAACCGGCCCGGGCCAAGGGGCAGCAGTACCAGGTGAGCACAGACAAGCTAAGCAACGCCGTCGCGAGTACGAAACATACTCGTACATTTGCTAAAGATTCATTTAGAAAAGGGAACTAATTTTTTGAACTGTTATTTAAATATTCGAGATGTTATTATGATCAGTTGGAAAACATATTGAGCAGTTATTTAATTTAATGGCGGCTGATTAATTATTGCGACAGTAAAACATGGAGAGTAATAAAAAAACAATTGGTCGGTTATTCTATCACACGATTTCAATTCTAAAAATAATTGAGCAGTCCAATAACTGATTGAGCAGTAAAAATGATGGAATGAGCGGTTCGATAAATATATTTTTTTATGACCACCCGGAAATCCTTCTGGTGTCAGTAGGTTAGGGTTACTTTTTTTTATAACCACCCGGAAATCCTTCTGGTGTCAGTAGGTTATGATTTTTTTTATGACCACCCAGAAATCCTTTAGGTGTCGGTAGGTTAGGGTTATTTTTTTTTATGACCACCCAGAAATCCTTCAGATGTCAGTAGGTTAGGGTTATTTTTTTTATGACTACCCGGAAATCCTTCTGGTGTCAGTAGGTTAGGGTTATTTTTTTAAGACCAACCGGAAATCCTTCTGGTGTCAGTAGGTTAGGGTTATTTTTTTTATGACCACCCAGAAATCCTTCAGGTGTCAGTAGGTTAGGGTTTTTTTTTTATGACCACCCAGAAATCCTTCAGGTGTCAGTAGGTTAGGGTTATTTTTTTCTATGACCACCCGGAAATCCTTCTGGTGTCAGTTTTTATCGACGAGTTCCGATTTATTACTGCGCACACGTAACCGCTCATTCAATATTTTTAAACGCCCATTTAATTATTTTCCTGCTCAATTATATATTTTTGTTTACTTTACCGCTTAGTTTTAACTGCTGAACTTTTTTTTTTTTTTTTTTATACTACGTCGGTGACAATCAAGCACGCGGACCGCCTGATGGTAAGCGGTTATCGCGGCCTATGGACGCGTGCAACACCAGGGGTATCACTCGCGCGTTGTCGACCCTGTAAAAACCTTTTTAAACCCCTCTTGAAGAACTCCATACTATAACTCATCGGGAAAACCTCGGCAGGGAGTTCATTCCACAATTTAAGCGTCCTCGGAAGGAAACATCTCTGAAACCGAATTGTACGAGACCATTGCGGATTCAGAGTGTGAGGATGAATGCCCTGTCGATGGCGAGCGGTGCGGTGATGAAAAGTAGCCGTGGGCATCATATCAAACAGTTCTTCAGAACAAAACCCGTTGTACAAGCGGTAGAACACGCATAAGGAGGCGAAGTCTCTCCTCAGACTTAACGGCTCTAAACCCCTTGTCAGTTTTGGATCGTCGACAATCCGGATCGCACGCCTCTGGACCGAGTCAAAAGGACTGAGTTGATATCCAGGCGCTCCTGCCCAAAGGTGACAGCAGTACTCCACGTGTGGCCTGACTTGCGCTTTATACAGCAGCAGTCTTTGCCTAGAAGTGAAGTACTGCTTCGCCCTGTTTAGCACACCGAGCTTTTTGGATGCCAACTTCGCCTTTTGTTCCAAATGACTCCGAAACTGTACGTCACTAGATATGTCAACGCCAAGGATCCCAATACTACTTGATATGGTAAGGGAAGTGTTCTGAAACTGAGGAGCTACAGTAAATGGAGTTTTCTTAGTGGTAAACGCGCAAACTTGTGTCTTAGTGGGGTTGAACTGGACTAAATTGTCCCGACCCCAATCGGAAACCCAAGCTAGGGTATTCTCGATTTCAGACACAAGTTTAGTTCGACTTTCCTCCACAATGGTACGAGGGATATTTGTTCGGCCTGTGTAATAGGCATCTCCAGTGCTGTCACCCGCATAGCAATGAATACCGTCATTGGACAGCATATCATTGATGTTCGTGTTAAAATTAGTTATTTTATATTCACCATTCACAACTTTGCTAACCCTTCATATACTCACCTTTTTTAATTGTCGGTTAAGTTACGAACAGCATCGGGCGTTAATACCGCGCGAAGCTATCACTTACCGTGCCTACACATACCTATAGATATGCATCCATAACAGTGCTTTATAAAGATGTTTGCATTCATTCAAATTTAGTCGCTAAATAAACTTGCAATCGACCGCACATCGTTTTACTTAAGTATCCCTTGCCAATCAAAAACCAGCGCTAACACAACGCACAAAGTGGTCACAATCGAGCCGCATAGTTGAAGGACGGAACACCTGCGCCCGAGTAGCCGAGCTGCGAGAACAAAAGGCGCCACATTCCATTGCAGAGATAATGGCTACTATCGAAGATGAACAAAAACAACTTTTATGCATATTAGCAGATAGTGCAAACTCATTGAAGAAAGCAGAAATTAACTTAAAGAAAAGCCCTAAATCGCGTTTGAAGAAAGGCTATATTGAAGGACGTATTCATATCATTGAGGACTACTGGAATACGTACAAAAATGCACACGATTTATTAGTGAAAATAACTCCCGAAGAATCGAAAAATAGTTTGCCACATTTTAAGGATGAAGAGTTTTTTACGTATGAGGAGTTATATAATGTACTGCTGGGGGATTTAAAGGATATGCTTGCTGAGTTATCGGAACACACACCTATGCAATTGCGATCTCCTAATGCGAGTTTCAATGTGTCCAATATGCAAAATAACATAGTACATTTGCCGAAAATCCAGTTACCTACGTTCGGTGGCAGTTACGAGGATTGGCCCGCATTTAAGGATTTGTTTGTCTCCCTGGTGCATGATAATTCATCGCTGAGCAATGTACAGAAACTTCATTACTTAAAAACAAGTGTTACTGCGGAAGCGGAGTTGTTATTGAAGCACTTTAAGATTACTTCAAGTAACTATTTATACGCATGGGACGCTTTAAAAGCAAGGTATGGCAACAAACGCTTAATTTTAAATTGTGTAATGAAAAAGCTATGTAATCAGAGAAAGATGACAGCTCAATCAGCTGTTCAATTAAAAGGTTTGTTAGACACAACAACAGAATGCATAAATAACCTCAAAAATTTAGATATATCTGTAAGCTCTTGGGATCCTATAATTATATATCTTCTAGTGCAGAAGTTGGACCCAGAGACGCACAAAAGCTGGGAAGAGTTTGCTTATAAGGAAGAATATGAAGCTTTGCCATCTTGGAATGATTTTAAGAGTTTTTTGGAGTCAAAGTTTCGTACCCTGGAACTAATCACAAACACAAGAGAAATTAAGCCTGTAAAAGAGCGTTCATATCACGTTGCCACACCAGTCACAAAACGATCGTGTTTTATGTGCAAGGATGATCATACATTATCACATTGCAAGGAATTCATAAAGATGGGGCCTAATGAGAGAAGCGAGTATGTAAAAAACAAACATTTATGTTTTAACTGCCTAGTGCCAGGACATTCAGCTTTTAAGTGTAAGTTGTCTATGTCTTGTCGAGTGTGCAATAGACGCCACCATTCTCTGCTGCATGAAAACAAGACCATGGAACCTGCGGAATCTACCAGCATCTCACAACCGCTGACTTCCACACATGTAGTAGAAGAGGATGAGTTACAAGTAAATACAATGGTTGCGTCACAATTCAACACTAGGCAGAGAGTAGCGCTACTAGCGACTGCGATAGTGGAAGTAACAAGCGAGCAAGGACATACCATTTCACTACGTGCGCTAATAGATCCAGGTTCCCAAGCCACATTCATAACTGAAAAGGCGACTCAACTATTGAAACTCAAACGACAACCTGTAAAAGGAAGTGTTACAGGGGTAGGATCTATGAGAACAGAAATCAAGCATGTGGTTCAGCTACAAATACGATCAAAGTGGGACAGAAACTTCAGTTTACCTACTCAAGCTTACGTGATGGCCAAGCAACTGACCACAAAGATACCTACCAAAACTATTCCGAGACAAGATTGGCCACATATCAAAGAGCTCAACCTGGCTGATCCAACTTATTTCATGTCAGGGTCTATCGATCTGCTCTTAGGTATTAAGGAATACTCACAAATTCTGCAACACAACTTGATCAAAGGTCCGCCAGGCTCACCTACCGCTCAGAAGACAAGCCTAGGCTGGATACTTTTCGGTGAAATTAATACTAAATCAGAAGAAACGCTTGTTGTATTGCATCATCAAGTTGACATAGAAGATCTGTTAAAATCAATATGGGAAATAGAGGTAGATACAAAAAGAAACCTAACTAGAGAAGAAAAACTATGCGAAGAGATTTATGAGAGAACTACTACTAGAAATGAAGACGGAACGTATGTTGTAAAACTACCATTTAAGACAGAAAATCCTCAATCACCGCTTGGTGACACAAGAAGAATAGCTACACAAAGATTCATACAATTAGAGAGGAAGCTGCAGAAATCACCGGACCTGAAAAAAGAGTACACGAAAGTTATTAATGAACATATTGAAAAAGGATTTTTAGAAAAGGTACCTGAAACAGAAAAAGAAACACAAAAGTCAGTATACTTACCTCACCATGCTGTAGTCCGGGATGATAAGGAGACGACTCGAACCCGTATCGTATTTGATGCTTCATGTAAAGGTTCAAACAATATTTATTTGAATGACGAACTGCTTAGCGGCCCTCAGCTGCAGGAAGACCTAAGAAATATCATAATGAGATGGCGAATGAAACATATTTGCTTCTTAGCTGACATTCAAAAAATGTATCTGCAGATCTTTGTAACAAAAGAAGATTCGAACTATCAGCGTATCCTTTGGAGACCAGAAGAGTCTGAGGACCTGGAAAAATATCGTTTTGTAAGAGTTACCTTTGGAACAGCGCCAGCTCCATATTTGGCTGTTAAAACACTGCAACGAGTAGCAAATGATGAAGGATCAGATTATCCACTTGCTGCTAAAACAATTATAGAAGATTTTTATATGGATGACCTTTTATCAGGAGCTCAGTCACCCGAAGAAGCTATACTATTAGCACAGGAAGTATCAGATATTCTGCAAAAAGGCGGTTTCAATCTAACTAAATGGTCTTCAAACAGTGTCGAGTTTTTGAAGTCAATAGATGAGAACAGAAGATCAGCTAATGCTAAAATAGATTTGAACCTTGATGGAACAATTAGGGCACTGGGTATTGAATGGAATTTGAGCACAGATAGATTTCAATACAATTTCAATTTACCCGAAATCACGGAACCCACGACAAAACGTAAAATCTTATCAGATCTTCAAAAGCTTTTCGATCCTCTTGGCTGGATAGCTCCAAGTACAGTAATGGCTAAAATTCTGATACAAAAACTATGGCTAGAAAAAATGAACTGGGATGAGAAGATAAATGACGCATTTGAAGAAGAATGGAGACAGATTAGACAAGATCTGATTCATATAGACAAAATACAAATAAAGAGATGGCTCGGCACCAACAACGGTAACAATGAAAATATACAAATTCATGGATTTAGTGATGCTTCAATGCGTGCATATTGCATATGCAGCAACTGTCTATATCAGAATAGAACTACCAAATAGAGAAATACAAACAAATCTCATTGCAGCAAAGACTAGAGTAGCGCCCCTCAAAACAGTTTCATTACCACGACTCGAACTTTGTGGTGCTTTACTTCTGTCTAAACTCATGAAGCAAATCGGGCAAGCAATGAGAGTTACGACTTCACAGATGTTTGCATGGACAGATTCTTCAATCGTTATTGCCTGGCTTTCCGGAGAACCAAATAGGTGGAAGCCCTTTGTTGCAAACCGTGTCGTAGAAATAGTCGAGAACCTAAACAATAACCAGTGGTACCATGTACAATCACATGAAAATCCAGCTGATATAGCTTCGAGAGGAATGTTGCTGTCAGAGTTGACGAAATGTGATTTGTGGTGGAGAGGTCCGGCATGGTTATCTGAAAAAGAAGTAAAAATTAGTAAACAAGACATAATAACAACAGATATAGAAATGAAAAAGACGAAAATTAACACTTACTTCAACACAGAAGAGTTTGAAAAACCTGTAACTATGCAGTTTGAAAATTTTGAAAACTTAAGCGAGCTGCTAAAAACAATATCACTTTGCAAAAGACTTTTAAATTACAAGAAAATATCAAAAAATGTGGATGACGATTTTACTACCAAAGAATTAGAAGACTCATTAAATATATGCATAAAAAGGATACAAGAACAAGAATACAGAGAAGAAATAGAAAGACTGAAAGTAAATAGACAAGTGAAACAAAAGAGTACATTAAAATATCTAAATCCATATTTGGACACAAATAATATACTCAGGGTGGGCGGTCGGCTAAGACATACAAATTTACCAGATGACAGGAAGAATCCAATAATTTTGGGGAGTAAAAACGCCCTTACACAACTGTTAGTTGCAGACGCTCACCAAAGAACACTCCATGGTGGAGTACAACTTATGTTATGCTACTTACGCTCTAAATATTGGATAGTAAAAGCGAAGTCAGTTGTTAAAAAGCATATACATAAATGTCTTATTTGTGCCAAATTGAATGCCACTACCAAGGCTCAAATAATGGGTGATTTACCACCGCAGAGAGTAACTCAGTCCAGACCATTCCTATATAGTGGTGTAGATTTTGCAGGACCTTTTCAAGTTCTAATGTCCAAAGGCAGAGGAAATAAAACTGTCAAAGCATATATTGCAATATTTGTCTGTATGTCCACCAAAGCCATCCACATTGAACTTGTTGGTGACCTTACTTCAGAGGCGTTCATAGGAGCTTTCAGACGCTTTGTTGCCAGGAGAGGCAAATGCAGTCATCTCTGGAGCGATAACGGTCGAAACTTTGTTGGAGCCAACAAAGAACTGAGAAAGGCCTGGAATGATGCAAATTTACAGTTTACTGGACAAATAGCGACAACTCTAGCTACAGATGGCACTCAGTGGCACTTTATTCCCGTGTACAGTCCAAATTTCGGCGGCCTGTGGGAGGCTGGCGTTAAATCGATAAAATACCACCTGAAGAGAATACTTACAACTCACCTTACATACGAAGAGATGACAACAGTCTTGTGTCAGGTTGAAGCATGCTTGAACTCCCGGCCATTATGCCCTATTGATGATAATGATCCTGAAAATGCAAACCCACTTACACCTGGCCATTTCCTAATCGGAGAAGTACCGATTGTGGTTCCATCACCTGATCTTAAGGATATTAAGACACATACCCTGTCCCGTTGGCAATACACACAGAAACTTGTAAATGACTTTTGGCGGCGTTGGCAAGATGAATATTTGTCACGACTTCAGCAACGACCGAAATGGCTCAAGAGAGAGGAGGAATTCAAAATAGGAGACCTTGTACTGATAAAAACTGATAACTTACCTCCTGGAAAATGGTCATTGGGACGAATAGTAGATAAACACCCAGGAACCGATGGTTTTACAAGAGTTTACAGTATGAAAAGTGGTGGGTCCATTGTGAAACGAACTGTAACAAACTTGTGTGCATTGCCTATCAATGATTAACTAATTTTTTAGCTATAATGAAGTGAATATCAAGTGTGCAGGTGTCCTATAAGTGTGATTTTGTTTATTTTATGTTTGTAAGCATATTTATGGATATAAAAGGACCATCAGTCCTTTTGGTGGGCGGTATGTTCGTGTTAAAATTAGTTATTTTATATTCACCATTCACAACTTTGCTAACCCTTCATATACTCACCTTTTTTAATTGTCGGTTAAGTTACGAACAGCATCGGGCGTTAATACCGCGCGAAGCTATCACTTACCGTGCCTACACATACCTATAGATATGCATCCATAACAGTGCTTTATAAAGATGTTTGCATTCATTCAAATTTAGTCGCTAAATAAACTTGCAATCGACCGCACATCGTTTTACTTAAGTATCCCTTGCCAATCAAAAACCAGCGCTAACACAACGCACAATTAATATGCAAGAGAAACAGCGTTGGAGATAGCACAGAGCCTTGTGGGACGCCAGAATTAATGTCCAAGCTATCGGAGCAACTACCGTCTACTACGGCTTTAATGCGTCTGCTGGACAAGAAACTGGCAATCCATCCGCATAAACCCTCGGGCAGTCCGTAAGATGGAAGCTTTGATAGAAGACCTTTATGCCAGACCCGGTCGAAGGCCTTAGCTATATCTAGGCTAGCAGCCAAAGCCTCGCCTTGACTTTCAATGGCCTGAGCCCAGCGGTGTGTGAGATACACCAGAAGATCGCCAGTCGACCGACCATTACGGAAGCCGTATTGGTAGTCGCTTATCAAATCGTGATCCTCTAGGTACCTCAAGAGCTTGGCATTCAACACACGCTCCAAAACCTTTGAAAGAAGGGAGGTAATAGCGATAGGTCTATAATTCGCCGGGTCCGACCGGTCACCCTTTTTAGGCACCGGGTGCACGTGGGCGGTCTTCCACAAAGACGGACATTTCCTTTTTGCGTAGGAAATCGCGAAAAGGCGCGTCAATACCGGGCACAACTCGGGAGCACACACTTTGAGCACCACTGCCGGGATGTTATCCGGCCCACTCGACTTGTGGACGTCCAGATTTTGCAACTCTCGCCGGACTTCTTGCTGGGTTATGCGGATCTCCGGCATAATGTGACCGCACCAAGGGATGGTAGGTGGCACGGCGCTCCCAGCGTCCAAAGTCGAGTTTGAGGCAAAGAGGTTGCCCAAGAGATCGGCTTTCTCTTTAGCACTGTGGGCCAGATTTCCATCTGGTTTTTGGAGTGGTGGCAAAGACGAGCGGCAAAAGTTTCCCTCGGCAGCCTTGGCAAGCGACCAAAAGGCACGACTCCCTGAAGGGTGGCCCACGAGCCGCTCCCCAATGCGGCCGACGAAGACGAATTTAGCCCTGGCGATGGCTTTTTTACTCGATCTCGAGGCAGCATTCAGTTTGCGCTTTGCATCTGGTATAGAGTGATCCCTTTTAGCACAGGCCGCAGTCCAAGCCTTGAATGCAGATTGTTTGAGGCGCAAGGCCTCTCTGCAGTGCTTGTCAAACCACGGCTGGCTCCTACCCCCGACAGCCACTAGCGGATTAGGAATATAGCACTCCATACCCGCCAGGATCGTCTCAGTGACCGCAGCTGCACAGGTATCGGGATCACCAGATGAAAAACAGAGCTGCCTCCAGGGATACGACGCGAAAAACTAGTTATTAAACGTCCAATTTTAAATTTTTAACTTAACAAAACTGCTATTTACACTGCCTCTTAAAATCAGTGCCTTTAGAAAATAAGTTAGTTAGGTTAGTTTAGTTAGGCGATAAGTTTTTTGGGAAGTGAAATTTGGCGAAAAATAATTTGGCTAGAGGAAGGAATACCGATAATAAGTCTTTTATTTATGGTTTCTTTGATGGCCTCTGGAAGAGGCTGTGTGTAGGTTAGAAAACTACTGAAATCTGCAACGGCCTGAGCTTCGACCGTGAGGCCGAAAGCCAAACTCCGTGTAGGGCGAAACCCGTAGCGTCCATCGTCGAACCAGTAACTTCGCGAAACTGTAATAAAAAAAAAATTAATAAGTATTCAGAGTTAAAAGAAGAGATTTTAAGGATAAGGAATTTAGATAAAGTGTACATTGTGCCATTAGTGCTCTCAAGTGCTGGGGTAATTCCTAAGCATCTACACCATAGTATCAAATTTTTAGATCTTCCAGAGGTCTCCTACATCACTATGCAGAAAGCTGCCATTTTGAACACCTGCCGCATTGTAAGACGGTTCCTGCAAGATGAGCCGTACAACAACAATTCAATCACGGTATAAAAATATCAGATTGCTTGGTATTTTACCCGTAACTGATCTCAAACCAGCATTTGAGCTGAGAAGTAACGAAGAACAACAATAATAATAATAATAAATTTTTATTTGCATAAAACATGGTGAGTACATGTTACAGATCTTATGATACAGAGTGAGCAAGCATGTTTTATCGACAGCCGATATGCAAATTTGATCGTCGTGCAATTAATAACATATTTAAATTAAGTATTACACATTATAATTTTAAATTAAAGTCAACATAAATTACAATTTAGATGTACAATCAATATTATAGAACAGGTAGTCAGTCATAATGTAGGCTGAGCGTCTGCACAAAGTTTAGCCTGAAGCCAACAGCGTTGCAGGCAGATCCAGCTTCTGGGCCTTTGGCTTTTGGCTTTGACCAGAAGCTATTTTTTTTAATAAAATTCAAGCATTGTGAATGCACTATGGTTTAAATCCTAGATCAAATAATAAGGTTCCTCTCCGACAGTTACTCCACGGCGCGACCCTGCAGAACCCGGACGGGCTGGCCGTGGACTGGGTGGGCGGCAACTTGTACTGGTGCGACAAGGGCACCGACACCATCGAGGTGTCCCGGCTGGACGGCGCGCACCGCCGCGTACTGCTGCGCGGTCAGCTGCAGGAGCCGCGCGCGCTGGCGCTGCACCCTGCTTCCGGGTAACTCATCCATCATCTTCAATAACATCTGTCTGCGCAGAGCGAGATCCCGCTACTGATTGACATCAAGGACCGAATTTTTCTAGTTTTACAGTGTTTAAATTTGAGAAATGCTAAAATCAAAGTCATAATCTGTCTGCATTATTCATATATATTAAGTTAAAGTGTAATGCATGTATATAGTCTAAATCATCTTACGTGTTCGTGTGCATGGATGTTCGTAGCAAGCAACCTAAACCCACGGGACTACATTGAGAGCGTCATTAGAACTGCATCCCGTAAACTCATAATCCTGAACAGAGTGAGCTGACACAAGTTCACTCGTGTGTGGAATACTGCTCTCATCTCTGGTACCTACTCGAAGCTCTCGACAGGTTGCAGCGGCGTGCTATCCGTATTATTGGAAACCCTGAGGCAACTATGACCTTTGTTGAGCCTCTCCAATTGCGTAGAGACATTGCCAGGCTAAGTGTTCTCTATCGTTTCTACAATGGGGAATGCTCTGACGAATTATTCCAGGATTCCAGCTCATACCACGACGTCATCCACACACAATTCAACATTTGTTGGCCCGAACTAAAAGGTTCGGTGACTCGTTTCTTTGACGTATTATCCAGACGTGGAACGCCCTTCCAGCACATGTATTTCCTTCCTCTTATTGTCCCGGGTTCTTCAAGCGGAGTTTGAAAAGGCATTTCTGCAGGCCTTCCAGGTGATTTCCTTCCTCTTAAACTCCCGGGTTCTTCAAGCGGAGTGTGAAAAGGCATTTCTGCAGGCCTTCAAGGTGAGGATAGCCAGCCTAGTGATTCGTTTGAATCACTGGGCTTGTCAGCCTCACATCTGGACCTCACAACCGCTTTCCATCATGTGGAGTGAGGTCATCATAACGGGTAATATAAAAAAAACAAAGATCCCACCGTAACAAAATTACTAACTTCCGCATTCATCACACTAAAATTGTTGTAAAAAAGAAACATAGAACGTGAATTTCATGCAAAACTGTTGAAATTAAGCATTCTAATACATTTTTTTTTATCAAAAACTAAATAATGAAATAAATATGAAATTCGTTTGACAGCAATTTGACAACTTTTTCCTCTGAATCGGTTATCTTTGGACTGTAGTGACAGGCACGTCGCATGCATTTACGGTTCCTAATATTAATAGGCATTTGAAGAAACCATCATTATCATAGACTGGTGAAACTCTTTGTTAGGTAGATGCAATCCGCACGGTATGGAACTCTACCCACAGCAGCAGCGAATACCGCTCATGTTTGAATAGCCGTGGAACTTGATACAAAATACCTGAGCGAAACCCGCGCGGTATGTACCTCTACTCACAGCGGCAGCGAATACCGCTCAGGTTTGAATAGACCTTTATGATACTTAGAATATAAATTTAAGTTTGAATTATTTTGTTATTTAAAGCTTTTATACAATATCTAACAAAATATGTTCATGAGGGGGGTGTCATTACTAGGTATCAAGATTAGGTTCTATTTATATATTATAATAATAGTTAAATATAGGAAAAAATAAATATCCAACTAAAAAAATGTCACACGTAATGAAAAAGATAGTCAAAACAGCTACCTTTATTTAGGTCTGGATAATGTGTGATACTTGTCATTCGCAGCACGCTGTTCTGGTCGGACTGGGGCGCGAGCCCGCACATCGGGCGCGCGGGGCTGGACGGCAGCGCGCGCCGCGTGCTGCTGGCGGCGGGGCTGGGCTGGCCCAACGCGCTCACGGTGGCCGCGGGCGCGGCGCGGCTGTACTGGGCCGACGCGCGCGAGGACTACGTGGCGGAGGCCGACCTGCAGGGGAACAACGTGCGCGTGCTGTTCTCCAGGGGTGAGTGGGAACTGGAGATATCCGTGTGGCGCGCAAGGGTTTAAGGTGGCCCAACGTGATATAGAGAAAATATCTGTATTTTTCAGTTGTATCGTGAAAAAATAGAGTCCAAATTATGAAGCTAAAGGAAAATTTTCCTTTATTGTAACGTTTCACATTCGATTTTGAGATACTGCCTTACAAAACTTCAGGGAAGCTCGCTACATTTGCTTCACCAACGTAATGCTTGAATTTGTAACATTACAGTTTGAAAGAAAGAAAGAAAGAAAAAAAAAATTACTAACCCGACAAATACAAACAATGAAATAATGAAGATAGACAATAAACAAGTAGGTGATCCAAAAAAAAGATTTTTACAGATAATGGGTTAATCAGGCCACTGCCTTAGCATGTGTCTCTGCAGCACAAAACTGCAGAGACGCTGGTATTCTGGCAGGGCCTGTCGAGTGTTCGTCGTTCGTGATATATGTGTGTGTGAGTGTGTGTGTATGCAATAAATTAAGTAGAGAAAGTGAGCTAATTGTAAGTGTAAAAGTGTCTTAATATGACGTGAAGTTTGCCTAAACCTACAAATAAGTAATAAATTAAAAAATAATCTATGGTATGAGAGTTGTGCTGTGCTGTTACACTGACAGGATGCTGCCGCACCATATTTAACCGCATTTTGCCAAGTAAAACGCTGATGTGGCGTGTTATTGATATAGAAAAACGTACATATTAAGTAGAAATTAAACAGAATGACAAGAGTTATGTAAAGAAAAAGAAAAATATCAGTATCAGTGTCACCCTCCTCGCTACCTACGCGTCGCGAACAAAATGCAGGTAAGTTTGCTATAATAATATTGTGGGTCTGTTTTTTGTGTTAACATAAGATATTTTTTTAGTGCTATCCTGAAAGTGTTGATGGTTTTCAGATCGCGTATTTTGCGCTCTGCCTGTAATGCTCGGATCTCCTCCCTCACTTATTGAATGCTCGACTCTGTAACGTAACATTAATTGCTTTGTATTTCTGATATTTACTGTACTTTTACTGATTAAGAGGCCCTCAGCCTGATAGAACCAACACCCCACTACTTAATTAAAACACATATAATGACAAGACATTCAGAATCTCAGAGGCGTAATAAGCAAGTTTTTATTTTTAGCATTTAACAATGTACTTTTTCCACACAAACTGACAAACTCCCGCTTGAGTCCTTAGGATCAGGTTAAATTTTTCTAGTTTCGATCTTTGTTAGAGGCGTAATATTCCCGCCATTTAACTTTATACGACTTTCTTATGATAAAATGTCGTTTGCTACTCAGATCAAATGCCGTGGCTGCGTCTACATCACGTATTCGCGCTGCAAGTTTGGGAGGGCCGAGTTTACTGGACCGATTGGGAGACCAGGTCCATCGAGTCCTGTCTGCGAAGGCCTATGCATGCTGATCATTACAAGGTAAGCTATGGGACTGCTCTGAAACGAATGAACTGATATTTTGTGTAGGGAATCATTTACCAAGAGTTTTTCTTATGCAGTTTATCAACGAGACAGAAGAATTCGAACGTGGAGGCGCATACGACTGCCGCACCATAGTGCAGACCGTACACAAACCCATGGACCTACGAATCCTGCATCCGGCCAGGCAACCACCGCAGCCGGGTATGATATTTATCATCATTTTAATTTCTCTATTCATATAAATGATTTAAGAAATCAGCTTTGATTATCTCAGAAACTGATTATTTTTATAGAACCGGAGAATATATTTTTTGAATCCCGTGCTTCATTCTTCATTTCAGCACAAGTTTTCCTAATTATGTATGCCGCATAAATCTGTAATGTTTAATTAAAGCAGCGTACGGCATCAAAAGAAATAAAAAATTGTTTTTTACTGTCCTTGAAAAAAACGAGGTGGCGTCAAAAAAAATATTGACTAAAAGCAACACTGAAGGCGCTCGTAAATTAATGTCATGAAAAGAACTACACAGAAAACCAAATAGGAGAAACTAGTGTACTACATGTCGCGACATCATTGTAACACGCCAGAGCTAGAAGCCCTCTGCGCGTCGCTGAACTGCTCCGGCCTCTGCCTGCTGACCCCCGCGGCCGGCAGCGCCGCCGGGGACGGGCGCGGCGACGGCCTGCCCGGCGCGCGCTGCGCGTGCCCCGAGCACTTCGTGCTGGGCGCCGACGCGCGCTCGTGCGCGCCCAGCTGCACCTCGGCGCACTTCGTGTGCGAGCGGGCGCTCAAGTGCATCCCCTTCTGGTGGCGGTGTGATACTCAGGTTTGCGTTGGTAACAATATTAGATCTTTTATACAATCCGATGTTAGATCCCAATTACTGCGAGATAATACGGGCCGGATTCCAACTCATGATTCAATTTCGGGGGATTGTTGACTTACTATCGAGTTATTTTAGCTGGTAAACCTAGTAGAAGGCCTCACTTGGAGGACGAACGACGAATTGTTTAGCGACGTCCACCGAAACCGACTTCTTCGTGTGCCTTCTGATAAAGGGATGACGGATCCTCCTGTAATACATCATTGAATTTTGGTTGTAATTCATTTTATTAATTAAGATGATAAAAACAGGATTACAGTTTGCAAGCCTAAGTGCCTAACCCCGGTTCACGAGGTGTATGCTGGCCGAAGTAAGTATTCCTCAAATCTTGATATCCTTTTAATATTTTTCGAACTTGTTGTTATCTTTAGGACGACTGCGGTGACGGGTCAGACGAGCCGGCCTCCTGCCCGGCGTTCAAATGCGCCCCCGGACAGTTCCAGTGCGGCGCCGCGCACTCCGCCCCCGGCGCCCCCGCGGCCCCCGGCGCGCCCAACGCCACCGCGCCCCCCGACCCGCCCTGCCTGCACCCCGCGCACATCTGTGACGCCATCGTGCACTGCCCGGATGCTAGTGATGAGCTTGACTGCGATAAGGTATTCAGAGAGATTATCCCTTGCATCTGATAACAATTATCAAAGTTAAGCACCTTTTAAATTGTCCTACTTATCCCATTTCAGTCGGGACAGCTATACTATAGTATAAGGAGAGAAGTAGGTCGTCTTCATACCTACACCAGCCTACCTCAAAGAGCGATTCCATTTTCTGCAACCGACTCGGTGACAACAAATGCGATCATCTCTCAAACTCCGGCTTAAATTCCCTCCTCATCCCTCGCACTCCTATACACAACCTTTTACTGTACAATCTATCCAATTGTGGAATTCCTTACCCCTTTCCATTAGGGAGTCTCAATCCCTTCCTATTTTCAAGGGAAAGTCAAATCGCATTATCTTGTTCTCTGATTATCCCTGTTTATATTTTTATTTTTATTCCTTTTTTTTTTGGTTAACTTTTTTACATCTACTTGTGATATCTGTCTGTCTTTTTCAATTATGTAGAGTTAGTTTATTGTAGAGTCAAAATTATTTCTCCGGTATCCGCTTGTTCATATTAATAATATAATAGTTAATGTATCTAAATATCTTCAAATATAAAGTAAGTTTATTATAAATAAGTTTGTTATTAAATTTACATATTTCTTCATCTAAATAGTTTCTGTTGTATTTGTGCACATACTTGCCTCTCGTTTACCATTTTTCCTCTACCCGTAGGTTGCCTGGAAGAGATGGCTATTTGCGATAATGCTGCCTCTACATATTACCTACCGTAAAAAGACAGCAATCCACAGAATACTGCCCTGATAAAGAGACCAGAAGAAGAAAAGATGAAGTAGCTCGTTTTGCTCCATATCAATTTTCCTATTTGTCCTCAAAAAATTACAAAAAAATAAACACAACATGTACGGTCAACGTACATTAAACCTTTCGCAATCGCTGCGCCCGGCGCCCTCGACGCTTGGTCAGCATTTTCATACGTCAATCAATTATTTCATTTTTACTTTATAATTAGTTTCACACCAGTACACGTTCAGCTACCATACATACCGGGCGAGTGCTCACCTTACCATACCATTCTACCATTTAGTTTAGTTAGTCTAGTTAAACCAGAATATAGTTCCATTCCCGTCACCAGTGACTTTAATTTATCTACCATTCAATCTATAAATGTTAGGTGAATTAACCATACATTTAAATGGTCCTTCGATTCGTAAAGGAACCATCCGCGAGTGAATAGTGACTCAGACCATAGTGATAACTGTGACCTCGAGGTGTGTTCTGTGACAACCAGTACCATTGGATTTACAAGCCACTCACCATAACCAGCGTACCAGTAGTGGGTCAGACAGGCTCACTTTACCAGTTGTAAGCAGCTCATCAGAAAACCAGTAAGCTCTTTCCAATTTGTCTTATAATCTACCAAAATAATAACTACCATGGAGGCTTTGTTGGAAACGCAAAACCAGTTGATGATGGGCATGGACCAGCTTCTTACCAATTTTAAAAATGATGGTCACGATCGTAAAACACCAGACTCGATCAAGAGAAGGTTAGAGACTTTGGACTCTTACTGGCAAGAGTTCCACTCCAACCACTTGAATTTATGTTCTCAGGGGGATCAGAACTATGCATATTTTTCTGATAACGATTATGACAAAACCAGGGATTTTTATAATCGGGCAAGGCAAACTATTTCAAGCTACCCAGCAGGAAGCAGGCCATCAACACCACTTCTTAAACCAGCGACACCGTTACCTACCACCTCACAAACTTCTACCAATCTACCAGTTGCTTCTCTTAGGAAATCAGAGGGTACCAGCCGCAAATTGGATGAAATGCTCAAGAAACAGACCAGCAATTTCAAAGCATTTACCCGTACGGTGTCGAATATCAATGTCTCATCGGTGACTGAAAAATGGGAATTTGAAGATATTCTGAGAACATTACAGTCACGATGGGCAGTGATTGATTCGCTTCATTGGGATATTGACAGCGAGTTAGATGGCGAAAAGCCGAGGTATGACCTGGAGTTTTCACACTATGAGAAAACGTTCCAGGATGTTAAGAAATCGATAAATACAAAAATGTGGTCGGTTTCACATCGTGACAGGATGACACCTCAAATGGACATACCTAATTTCGCCGGTAGCTACCAACAATGGACGGCCTTCAAGGACTTATTTCAAGAGGCCATCCATAACAACCCCTCCCTATCCAGTGCGCAGAAGCTCCAGTTTTCAAAGAGCAAGGTTAAAGGAGAGGCTGAAAAGCTTATACAGCATTTAAATATCAGCTCAGACAATTACCAAGTTGCCTGGGATATTCTTAACCATCGCTTCAACAACACGAAATTGATATTTACATCTCACGTCCATACTCTGTTGAACGTACCAATTATGCAGATTCAATCGGCAGCCCATATCAAGAGGTTGCACGATACTACCAACGAATGTCTACACGCCATTCAAAAGTTAGGGGTCGACGTTTCGACGTGGGGTCCACTGTTGGTACACATATTGTCCCAGAAGTTGGATATTGACACCCATAACGACTATATCGAATCACTCCGCAATCCGAGAGAGCTGCCAGCCATGGAAGATTTCCAAACATTCCTGGAATCAAAATTTACTTCCTTGGAAGCATTTAGGCGCAAGCAAGATGTCGCCAAGTCCCACCAGCAAGAAGAAACTCGCTTCAGAAGACCAACATACCAACCAACAACCAATAAGAATTTCAACAAACCATCATTTAACGCACCAACACCATTCAAAACTTTACATGTCGAAGTGCATAAGTGCATATTTTGCAATCAAAATCACCAACTATTTTTGTGCAAGTCATTCCGTGAATCTAGGTCAGAAGTAAAGCGGAAAACAGTTGCGAAATATAACTTGTGCAAAAATTGTCTTATTAATCACCAAGGCAAAGAATGCTTCTCTAGCAAAACGTGCCGTGATTGCAACGCCAAGCACAATACGCTACTACATGAAGCGTTTGCGACATCTAGCGATCAATTTACCAACGCCCCGAATACGGAATCTAACCAACGGAAATGCAATGTGTCGCAAGAGAAAATAGCGGAAATTCTTCTGGCGACTGCTTATGTCAATGTCCCAGCTGCTGATGGAACTAACCATAGAATGCGAGCTCTTATCGACCAGGGGTCTCAGACCTCACTCATCACGGAAAACGCCGCTCAGCTGTTACAACTACCACGACAGCGTTGCAAGGGCGTCATATACGGGGTGGGAGCTAGAGAAAATAATTGCAAGGGAGTTGTCAGTATAACACTGTCATCTCTATACAACGATTTTACCATGTCGACTGATGTTTTCATTTTGAACACTTTAATAAATAAACTACCAAATCAATCGTTTGAAAAACCATCTTGGCCTTATCTAGAAAACATTAACCTCGCTGATTCTAATTTTTATACCAGTCGTCCTGTTGACATGTTGTTAGGGGCTGACATTTATTCGTCTATAATTATGAGTGGAATCATAAAAGTCGATGCCTATCACCCAGTTGCGCAGGAAACGCAGCTCGGTTGGATTTTGTGTGGGAACGTGAAAACTTTCCAGTGCAACGTTGTCATAAACAATACTGAAGATCTACAAAGGTTATGGGAAATAGAGGATATAACATCTGACACAAATACTCGTATGTCCGCTGCTGAAGACCAATGTTTACAATTTTATACGTCTACCACCGAGAGAAAGGAAGATGGTAGGTACACTGTGAGGCTTCCTTTCAAGCCTAATTTTGAAGAAAGTTTCAAAACCAATGGCCATCGCACAATTTCGGCAATTAGAAAGAAAATTAAGCCGAAGCCCAATAACAGCACATGATTATAAATTATTTATTAAAGAATACCAAGACTTAGGTCATATAATTCCTAGCGCACGCGCCGTCGCCGGTAACTCGACGCTCGCACGCGATTACTACCTACCGCATCATGGAGTTTTACGACCTGACTCTACGACTACTGCACTTAGAGTCGTTTTTAACGCTTCCGCGAAAACCACCACTGATCGAAGCTTAAACGACCTTATGGAAGCGGGTCCCAATTTACAGCAAGATTTACAAGCTTTGATTTTACGTTGGAGACAATACCATTATGTTTCTACTGCCGACATCGAAAAAATGTTTCGTCATATATGGATTCATCCTGATGATCTAAAATACCAAAAGATCATCTGGAGAGATAACCCCCAAGATACGCTTAAAGAATACCAGCTTACCACAGTTACATACGGAACCAAGGCAGCACCATTTCTAGCCATGAGGACTTTGAAACAATTAGCCTTTGACGAGACCCCTAATTACCAAAACAGTAGGGCGCCGAAGGTTATACAAAAGTCATTTTTCATAGACGATTTGTTAGACGGAAGTCATTTTCTACCAGACGCCATACAATTACAGTCAGATTTAATAGAGTTATTAAAATCAGGTGGCTTCAACCTGCGAAAATGGCGTTCAAATACACTAGAATTATTACCAAACCAGCATACAGACCAAGAAAGTTTTAATTTCAAACAACCAGAGTCAACCAAGCCAGAAAGACGAAGACCAGAAGACAATCCTGCCGATTGTGCCAGCCGTGGCCTGAGTGCAGAGCAATTGAACAAACACCCTCTTTGGTGGCAGGGACCAAAGTGGCTATCATCACATAATAGTAACCAAGACCAACACCAAAAACCAATTTATACCACAGACATAGAAATCAAAAAATCTTCTCAAAGTAATGTTGTCACGAAACCAGAAGACAGCATTATACAACAAATAATAAATAAACAAAGCACATTTACTAGAGCCGTACGCGTCATAGCCTGGATTTTGCGAGCGATAACACGTAATAACCAGACACCTTATTTAACTTTAGCAGAATTACAAAAGGCAAGAGAAACAATCATTAAAGATACGCAATTATTAGAATTCTCATCTGAAATTAACCAATTAAAAATACAAGACTTTGTAGAAAAAAGGAGCAAAATTTGTAACTTGAAACCATTTTTAGACAAGAATGGCATATTACGCGTAGGTGGCAGGCTCGAAAACGCATACATCGATAGTGAAATGAAGCACCCTACGATTATCCCACATACCAGCAGATTAACTGAATTGTTAATTGACCATGCCCACAAATTAACTTTCCACGGGGGAGCCAGAGTTACCACAGGACACTTTCGGAAAAGATTTTGGATTGTGGGTGGTAATAGTGTTACCAAAAAACAGCTGCGTCTTTGCATCAAGTGCCGACGGACGGACCCTTACAAGCTAAAACAGCTAATGGAAGATTTACCAGCTTCCAGGATCAACCCATCTCGACCCTTTTACCATACGGGGGTCGACTCTACTGGGAGCATCCTAATAAAAACCAACTCACACCATAAAGAACAATCAAGCTCAGTACCTGAAACCAAACCGGACGTAAATGATCATGTACAAAATAGTAAAAGACGACCAAAGATGACCTGTAATTATTTATCATTCGTAATGACAATGTTTATGTTATTATGGACACCAATAAGCGGAAACTATCACGTTTCCAGTCTTCAAAACAATAACACCATGTTTTACTTTGACCAAATTTCGACCTTGTCTCTCGTGCGTGATGAATGGAAACTGATAGTTTATTATAATTTACAACCATATCAACAACATCTTATTTAATAAATATCTCGACCATCTGGAAAGTATTTGTGCAAATTCTAAAATTAAAACGCAATGCGATGTCATATTATTGCAATTACGACACGGCTACGCGGAGTACGATTACTACAACACGATGCTTCTTAGTCAGCAGTTCGCACCGCAGTCTAGACAGCGTCGCGGACTCATAAATGGCGTTGGCTACGTCGCCCATAGTTTATTCGGAATCTTGGACGAAGAGTTTGCCGAACAATACAAAAAGGACATTGACATATTGCAAAGCAATCAACAACATCTTGCAAAATTGTGGAAAAACCAGACTTCAGTTGTTGAAGCCGAGTACAATCTTCTAAAGAGAGCAGAAAGTAGTATGGACAAGCAGCACAAGATATTTAACCAGCACCTTAATTCCTTAGAAAAGGCCACGAACGATTTGAAGTTAGGAATTGAAGGTGTTGCAAACACTAACGATTTTGCCATGTCATCGATAATCGCTACCAACATTTTGAATAATCTGCGACATATCCAGGACACCTTGTTAGAAACCATTACCAACATATTTCACGGAAACTTTAATATTCACCTCCTGAAACCAGACCAACTTTTACAAGAGCTGAATATCATCTCCGGCCAGCTGTCCAAAGATCTTTCGTTACCAATTGACAACATACGGTATAATCTGGCGAAGATATACCATTTATTGAAGGTTAAAGCAAGAGTTACCAGCGAGTATGTGATTTTCGAAATCAAAATACCATTAGTCAGTCGAGATCACTACGATATTTATAAACCCATACCAATATCCCGAGAAGTTAACGGAACCATGGTCACCCTAGTGCCAATTTCTAGCTATATTGCAATGAACCTACAAAGAGATGTGTATTTGCCTTTGTCCGATAATGATTTCCAAACGTGCATTAGCTTTGATGAAACCACACATCTTTGCTCTCTGCACAGTCCCCTGTACCAGATTGAGAATGACCAGTCCCTGTGTGTGAAAAGTCAAAACACACAAACCTGCAGAACCAATGTTGATACCTGTAAACAAGCGTGGACCCAATTACACAAAATAAATACCTACCTATTCTCATGTTGCGGTCAGTGCACCATAAGAATAATATGCGGAAATATGATCGTAACCGAACGAGTCAGCAAGGCCGGTGTTATCACTCTAGACGAAGAATGCGTTATCAAGGGCGAATCCTTTACCATAGTGTCGCATAAGCAATTTAGTAATCGGCTTGATGTCCAACCAAAACTAATGACGCATTACATCCCGCCTATCAATAACGTCATTAATGTGTCCATGCCCAATACTACACTTGAAATAGAGCCTAGTGGATTCGAGAAGGATCTGAAGAGTATTGGAGACCAGATAACTCACCTGAAGGAACAGCACGGTGAAATAAGTCAAATTTCTTACCACGATGTTCACCACTACGTAGCCATATACGTATGTATAGGCGGAGCCGTGTTAGCAGTCGTCACCTGGGGTTGCTGCCGGGCGCGAACACGGCGCGCGGAGCGACGCGCTGCGACGCGCAGTGCCGTCAGCGCCGTGTGTAGTTCGAATGTTCAGTGCGTTAGTGTTAAAAATGAGTCTAACAGTGATATTGTAAGTGTTAGTGCTAGTGAAAAACCATTAAGTGTTAGCGGCAGTGATAAACATAGTGCGCGAAGAGATAAGGCAACGTCGCCTTGTCCACGTTACCACTTCCAAAACAATTGAACACTCCTAGATTAATAATTTTTGTTAGACCAAATGCCCAATCACCTTGTTAAGCACAAAACTATTGTTGATCACCTTGTATTTCATACCATCTCACCTGCACCGATACCATCCCTCATCTCATCTTTACTCGCCCGGGAGCATGTACGGTCAACGTACATTGAACCTTTCGCAATCGCTGCGCCCGGCGCCCTCGACGCTTGGTCAGCATTTTCATACGTCAATCAATTATTTCATTTTTACTTTATAATTAGTTTCACACCAGTACACGTTCAGCTACCATACATACCGGGCGAGTGCTCACCTTACCATACCATTCTACCATTTAGTTTAGTTAGTCTAAGTAAACCAGAATATAGTTCCATTCCCGTTACCAGTGACTTTAATTTATCTACCATTCAATCTATAAATGTTAGGTGAATTAACCATACACAACACTAAAAATATGTTAACTTACCCTAAGGGAATGTAAAAAAGTACTTACCGAATGGCTAAAACATTTAGACTATAATGTAGCTTAAAGTATTTTGAAGATATTTTGCTGAATTGATTACACTTACTTTCGAACTTTTTAGTTGTTAAGGCTTTGTTCACAAAATGTTATCTTAAATCTTATCATAAATGTTTTTGGAATAAGGTTAATTGGGCAATTAGTCAAAAACAACTAAGCTAAGGAAGTGTGGCTTCCTCTGACACAGGTTCTTATGTACTTATAGTCAACACCTAAATTTGTAAAACCTAATTAAACTAATAAACTCTTTTTTTATTCATATAAGGGTGCGTTTGCACCACAGCTCTGCGAGGATGCGTTGCGAGGGATGGTCCAACTATTCTAAGATATACCTTTGACGTTTCGTGGTTGTCACAGTGTAATCACTTCGTCCTAGCGTACCCACACATTTTTCAAACATTCATCTACGTGATACACACGAATTATGAAGTTTTACTCAATTCACTACCACTTTTTCATAATATAATCTCAAAAAAAATGTTTTTAGCCCAGGAATGTAGCAAATCATGAACAATTAACCGAAAACCTGTTATTTCTTGACGTCGTACACACGTTATGGCGTTAGACACTTTATGGTATTAGCTGGTTCAAACATCTATTTAATAGGCATTGTTGTATGAAATATGCAGGATATGCAGGAGACATACAGCGCCCTCTAGACTAAAGTTTTGTGGAATCGTCCCTTTAAGATTGCTATTTAATGCAAAAAAAAGCTTACCTAAACAGTTAGTTTGAATAGAATCCTTTACTTTTCAACAGACTTCAAAAAAAAATAAAAAATAAAAAAATACAACTTCAAAAAAAACTATTCCAAAACAAAGCACTAAAAAGTAAAGAAATAATTGCGTATTCTTCTAAAACTTATACGATAATATAATGTAGGTACAATTATTGTTATTGTTGGAGTCGGTGTCAGCCAATGTAGGTTTGTAACTACCTACATACATAGGTACGTAAACGTGATATGTAAGAAATAGGTATATTGCTAGGTATATTGTAGTGTTTCCTTGGCTGACACCGACTCCGAAAATAACAATAATTAATAAATAATTCGGGGCCCGAACCGGCTTTCTTCTCTATCCTTTCACTATGGCTATACTCGTACAAATAGGGCTATTCGACTTTGGTGGTAATTTACAAATTCGGCCGTGAAAGAAGAAACATGAACAAGTACACTACATGATACACATGATACACAAGAATAATTTGCGACCTGTGGGAACCATTGGTTGTAGAAGTGACATTTTCACATGACTTGATAAAACAGAATTACCTCTTAATTACACTACTATATGTAACTAAATAGACTCTTGCTAAGAATATTCTTACGTGATCTTTAATCCGAATCATTTGTGGACATAATTAAATAGATCAACGTCTGGAACAGCTCACACTAAAATAATAACCCGAATCTAAATAGAGCTTATGCTATAGGCTTTAAAGGCTAATAAATGTATGAAAAGTGTAATTCTGAATTCTTATTTATGGGATTAAGAAAAAGAAAAAACAAATGAGCGTCACATGATGTTCCCTCGGGCCTAAGGTCTCACACAGGACTTACAGCGTTTTGCCGTTTACCTAATTCCAATTTACACGTTTTATCTTCAACCAGTTCACCTGCCTGTCATCGCAACTCAAATGCCCTGGCAACGCGACGGCCGGCGTACAGGCTCGCTGTATTTCTGCATCTGCCAGATGTGACGGCAGGCGAGACTGCCACGACGGATCGGATGAGAATAACTGCCCGGCGAGGACTTGTCCGCCGCATCATGTGAGTCAATACGATGGTTGAAGCTTGAGTGAAAAGTCGCGATCTCTTTATGCATCATATTTCTATACCACAGCTAGGCAAATTTATTGAAATAGAGTCTTGCCATTTCATCCATAATTCGGAAGTTATTTGAGCTTCATATCATTGACGGTCATCTTCTAGTGACATATTGCTTATAACAGCTCACATGCACTTGATGAAACCAAAAATTCAAAACGAACGCTGGACAGGACCTGCAGAGTGGAGTTTGGGGCCAAATTGGTTACATACTTTACGACTGCAACAGTCATTTTACCTCTGACCACACAACGACTATACCCCAAACGGAGTACCGTTTGGGGTATAGTCGTGGTGATGGTATGTGAAACAATTGTATGCGCTACAATGCTTAACTCGGACTGCAGGATGAGTAAACTTTCATTTTCTGCGTTTCATAATCTTTTATCCTCTCATTTAGTTCACATGCACGGGCGGCGGCTGCGTGCCTTTAGTGTGGGTGTGTGACGCGGACTCGGACTGCGCGGACGGATCCGACGAGGGCGAGGTCTGTCGCGACCGGACATGCCCGTCCGGACACTTCCGCTGCCCGTCCGGCCGCTGCATCCCCGCCGAGTGGCTCTGCGACGCCGAGGCCGACTGCAAGGACAGAGAGGACGAGGTACGTACTGTGCCGCGCCCGGTCGTGCCCGTCCGGACACTTCCGCTGCCTTTCCGGCCGCACTTTATACTTTCCGTTTGAACGTACGTTGCATCGCAACGCACCGGTTCCGCTGCTGCTAGTATTATGACACTACTCCGTTTTCGTTACGAATTTAACTACTTAACCAATCGACGGTCAACCGTTGAAACGAAGTTTGTACTGCGATGGTGCATTACTTCATTCATACCTTCAATGTGTCTGCAGGCGGACTGCGACGGGCGTCCTCCGCCGGCGTGCGAACCCACGTACTTCCGCTGCTCGGACGCGCGCTGCATCCCGGGCCGCTGGCGCTGCGACGGCGAGGACGACTGTGGTGACGCGGCCGACGAGATGCATTGCGCGCCCAGGAACTGCTCCGAGTCTGAGTTCAGGTAGACTGATATGAAGGAACTTATTGTTTTCTGCATGCCATTCGGTTAACAAAATGCGCCGTGTTCAAACATTCCATCGATTTCATTTTCAGAGACTTAGATTTTATTTTTGCTTACGTCGATGACTATGTGATTGTTTCAAGCTATCAGTTGAAACACGACAAAAAAAATAGTAGCCGACTCTTGCTGTACCGCGTGAAACGAATTCGTGTAGAACTGTAGAGCTATTTAGTTTTCCCTTTATAATTACTTGTTGTATTGTAATGCCTCTGTGGTAGTAAGAGAGTTGGGCCCGAAATACGGAGATCGGGTAGAGTGTGTTGATGTATTTTTGATACTTAGTTCGAGTATGTGATTACACGGATTTGACAAGCTTTGTGTTTAGGTCGATCCCCTTTAGTTGTAGCGATGACTTGATTTCAGTCATCAAGTATTTATAGGCTTATTACTTTTTTACACATAACTTATGGTTAGGTTATGTGCTCATATAAGTAAATATGTTTGTATGGCGACTAGATGCGGCAGCGGCGAGTGCATCCGCGGCTCGCTGCGCTGCTCGGGCGGCGCGGAGTGCGCGGACGGCTCGGACGAGGCTGCGTGCGCGCAGCCTTGCCCGCCTAAAGCCCGCTTGTGCCCGGATGAGGCGCGCTGCGTGCCCGAGTGAGTACATAGCTATAATAATAATAATATACACCGTTACACTCCTGAACCCACTCAGTCTTCTTTTATTTAATTTGTGTTTAGGCCCTAATGTGTCGATGGCCAATCTGGACTTCATCTTACGAAAATGTATTCCAGGTGACTTATTCATAAGGAGAGACAATATTTTTCCTAGCTAGCCCTTACGGGGTTATGTACTGTACTAATAATTATAATGACCATCTTTAATGTGAATGTACATATAGCAAATGACTAAATAAATAAGCTATAAAAGCTTAGCTTTCGTAAAGCGCTCGATACTGAACCAAGTATATTGTTTTGTTGTGTAATCAGTAAATTGGGATATTTATTAGTGTTAAATAAATGAAGGACCATATTAACTGGCCCTCCCTGTGTAGGGAGTGGTGGTGCGACGGCTCGGTGGACTGCGGCGACGGCTCGGACGAGGCGGCGTGCGCGCCGCCGCGCGGGGGCCCGCAGTGCGCCCCCTGGCGGCTGCAGTGCGGGGGCGGGGGCGCGGGGGCCTGCGCGCCGGGGGCCTGGCGCTGCGACGCGCGCGCGGACTGCGGGGGCGGCGCGGACGAGGGCGCGCGCTGCGCGGCGAGCGCCTGCCCCGTGCACATGCTGCAGTGCGGGGACGGCGCGTGCGTGCCGGGCGGCCTGGTGTGCGACGGGGTCAGGGACTGCGGGGAAACTGTGGAGGACAGCGATGAGCGGCCGGATCTGTGCAGGTGAGCACAATTGTTATCTTATACACAGGTTTTGATGTCTATAATAATGTTAATGACTAACTGAGTGTATTTAAATAAAAAAATGTTTATAGTTATATGGCTGCAATTATTGTGCCAGACATGAACCCCAATTTCACTCAGTTGAAGTTTTGACTTATAAATCCTCGCCTATTTCATTCAAAGGAAAAAATAATGATTTTATTTAAATAATTCTAACACCAATATAAATAAAAGTGTTGTATTCAAAAGGAAGTGATAAATAAGTATAAAAAGGAATAAAAGATTAACTAAAAAAAATAACCAGGGCAATTGGTATCGAATTTAATGAAGTGGTATTCATATGGTGAGCATTCGCAGGTCCTGGCACAGCGGCCTGGAGGACGAAGCGCCCCCGTGCCTCCCGCACGAGACCAGCTGCGGCGCGGGGCGCTGCCTGTCCGCCGCCGCCTCCTGCGACGACGAGGAAGGCGCCTGCTCCTGGCGCACGTGCCCGCAGCGCTGCCTGCCCAAGCGCAGCAACCACACCATCTGCAAATGCGTGCCTGGGTATGTTATGTATACTTGTTTATGTGTCTTTGTTTCTTAGTATAAATGATTCGACGGAACATACCAGAACTGTAGGGTAGATGATTACGTTGCAGTACTCATTCTTGGATAGTAGCTTGCGTCTGAGATAGCATTTGTCGTATGCTTCACTTAACTCCCGTAAAAAGCTCAAAATTAAACCTCAAACTGTCTTTCCGTATCCTAGAACACAGTGGCCATGAACCAGCCTGCAGTAGTGCAAATGTTTCTAAGTTGATAATGCTCAAAAAAGAGTTCTAAGTTTTTGCATATCAGGTTAAAGGTCGAGAATATTTGGCTCGAACGTTTTCTTTTTTCAAGTAGTGTGAGAAAACTTACTGTCCATCTTTTCCTTGCCCACGTTTTTGTAGGTTTGCTTTTTCTCTTTATTTCTTAAATACCTTTTATTTTTATGGTCACAGATATAAACAACGACAACTACCCGACGGATCCTTCGCGTGCGAGTACCTAGGCTCCATGCCGCGCCTCATACTAGCCGAAGATGGAATACTGCGCGTGTTTGAGCTGCACAAGTCGGAGCGCGCGCCGGAGCCGCCGCCGCCGAGCCGGGAGGCGCCGGCCGGGGCGGGCGAGGGGGCGGGCGAGGTCGCGGGCGTGGCGGCGGCGTGGGCGGGCGGGCTGCACGTGTGGGCGGGCGCGGGCGGGCGGCTGCTGCGCGCGGCGCTGACCGCCGACCGCCCGCCGCGGCTGAGGCCCGCGCAGATACTGGTGAGTGTACTACTGAACATTCATCATCAATCACTTAGTTTTCATAGTAGCTATACTTCATTCATTCTAACATTAGAAATAAGAAACAGGAGTGCTAAAATGAATGACAATTTATTTTTGATGTTGCCATGATGATGACATACCTGAGTATTACCTGGCAAAATTTAAAACCCCTTCCGCCACAACGTATGAAGGGATTATGTTACATTTTAGATTTGTTGGAGTTAACAGTGACTGTAAAAATGTGTTCGGATAAAAACCCCTGCTTCTTTTAGGTTTTTACATCGACAATATAGTTTGATGCAATACAAAATAATTTATATAAGCAAAAGCCATAAATTACTTAAGTGGTACAGCTGCTGTACAAGTAGATTTCAATAAATTCGGCATAGATCTTAAAAGTAATAATGTTTATTGTACTTTTACTACAAAGTGTACCCTAAAAAGAACCTTTTTTACTTCTGTCTGATGCTACATAGAATAAATGGAGTATAGTTGAAGCTGATCTGCATCAATTGGGATAAAGCGACCTTAAACAGGGTGTTACAAAATGCATTTGATTCTACTTTCTAAAAATTTTTCACGCTGTCACTGTCACTGGACTAACCCTTCTAGTATTCTTACGCTTTATATAGGCTAGCCCGAATCGTTAACCAACCAACTGTAATAGTAGCATACCACGCGTATGTTGTTTCAACCATCAGATATGGTATCATCTTCTGGGGTAACTCTTCAGAAAGGGAAACAGTGTTCAGAGCACAAAAGAGGTGTGTACGAGCTCTCTGTAAACTCCAGTCGACGGATAGCTGTAAACCATTCTTTAGGTCACTTAAACTACTGACTTTGCCCTCAATCTTCATACAAGAAATATGTTTATTTGTATAAAAGAACTGGACATTGTTTGCTAAACTGAAGAGTAAACGTCACAAAAATAAAATCTGTTCTGAAATTCATAAGACATCGTTGTTTACAAAAAATATTACAGGCATGGCACCACGTATTTTTAACAAGTTGCCAGATAGCATAAGAGAGAAGGATGATGTTATCTCCTTTAAGCAGGCATTATTTAATTTTCTGACTGAGAAGGCATACTACTCTATTGACGAATTCCTTCTGGACAAATTAACTAACAGGTACTAACAAGATATTGAATAATGTAAAAATCGGTGTTATGAACATTAATGTAAACTAAATGATTAACTCTGTTTTTAGGTACTTTACTATTGCACGCCACCTATTGGGCTAACTGTAGCAGGACAACCTAAACTTAAGACCCATCTTTGTATGAATACCTACGGTTGCAATAAATATATTTGACTTTGACTTTGACTTTGACTTCTTCAAATTCACTGACTTCACATGAATTAATAAGCAAAATTTCGAGCAAAACTCTAGTTGTAAGTTTGAATTTGCCCGTAGGGTTCATAGTCAGAGATCACGTTTCTGGTCCCTGTGTATTAGCTAATAAAAACGACCAGTAATAGTCTTTCTCATACGAGAGGTTATATGCTCGAAAATTGCAGAATTTAATGCCATTTGACAGATTCTTTATCTCAAAATTAATTAGAAGAGCAAATCAAATAATTTCTGATATCATTTTACTCAGGCGAAAGTTACTTAAGTGACTGATAGACCATTCCTTTTGATAACGTAAAATAATCTAGTACATCTTTCCTTCAGATCTCCGACGGCCCCACAATCCGGGGCGTGGCCGTAGACCCAGTGTCCCAGCGACTGTACTGGACGGCGGTGGAGACGCACCTGCGGCCGGGCGCCCCCTCGTGGGGCGGCGGGGCCCGCGGGGGCCTCTACTGCGGCACCCTTAACGCGACGCGAAAGGTCACCCTATACGCCGCTGATGACGCCGAACCAGATGACGTGCTCATACACAACGAAACGGGACGCATCTTCTGGTCCGACCGCGGATCACGACCCGGAATCATGACGGCGGACTTATCCGGCGCCGGCGTCCGACCATTCGTCCGCGCGCGGGTCCGCCGCGTTTCCGGCATGACTATAGACAACGCCGGCGGAAGACTATACTTCATAGACAGCTACTACGAAACGCTCGAAACTGTAAGACTTGACAATGGATTGGGAAGGGCTTTAGTAGCCACGTTCGCGTTTAGAGCAGACTTACCAGTAGCGCCACATTACAAAGAAGAGGAGTTAACAGCAGTTCGAGTTTGGTCGCGCGTGTGCAGTCGTTTAGTCGCGTGGGAGGAGTGGATATGGTGCGGGACCGCGCGCGGACTCACCCGCCTCGCGCGGCGCGGGAAACTCGACGCGCGGCTGCATCTGACTCGCCAGCCGAAGCAGCAGAAGAAGATTACCGCTCTTGCATTGTTAATGTCTGATCCTCCTAAAGAGATGAAAGATCCTTGTGTTTTTGCGAATGGGACTGAACGCTGTCATGCGAGTGCTCTATGTGTCCGGAGCGGAGGTGAACCGTTCTTTAAATGTCTGTGTCCGGACGGTTTCGAAGCGACGAGGGATAACGAAGATGAACAACTGGAATGTATGGCGTCGTCGTTGGAGCACGTTCTGCCAGGGCGGGACTCGGCCGCGCCGGACGCGTGCGCGCTGCCCTGCGGGGCGGGCACGTGCGTGCGGGGGCCGGGGGGCGCGCCGCGCTGCGCGTGCCCGGCGCTGTGGGCGGGCCCCGGCTGCCGGCGGCCCCGCTGCGCGCAGCACTGCCTGCACCGCGCGAGGTGCGAGCTGGACACCAATGCGACGCTGGCTAACTCCACGGATCCGCCGCCGCTGAGGGTATGAACTTGTTGATTATGTAATGTTAGTTATAGGCCGGCAAATTATTAGAAGAAACCAGATAGCTTATACGTTTCCTACCCTAGGGCCTTTTTCTTAAGTACCCGTATTTACGAGAACTTTAAAATTATTATTATTTATTTTGCCATTACTAGTATATCTTACCTTGATAGCTTTTACACGTTAAATTGCTGTTTATTTGTTGCATTATGTAAACAAAGAATTTACTCGAAATAATGTTTACCTTTCAAAGAATGGGTTCAATTTCCGATGCGGAAAGAAACAAACACAAACTTACGACGTATAGTCCAGTCAATTAATGTTTGGAAAGGTATGTGGATGTAATGGTATTTTGCGTACATCTCGACAATAGTGCGTCGAACGAATTTCTGTCGTACTACATAATAAAAACTAATGGAATTCTCTACAACTTTGGCATTAACACTTTTTATCTATCTACAATTTTTGCCTAGCTATGAGCTTCGAAAAATGGTCTTTTTTCATAAATGTGTTCAATTCGGTAGTCCCTTTCTTCTTCGAAAATTGTTAGTCCGAAATTCAAAATTCCTAACGCGTTTGCTATGATCATCACTATCCATAATGTTCGAATATACGAAATTTTATTATGCATAATTGTCTTTAATTCTAATGCTTTTGTGTCATAATATCGGGTGCTATAATAATTAGATATCTTAATTTTTCTTGCTATAAAGAAACACACATGTCCTAAGTGTTGAATTGTATAATGTATGTTAGTCCGAATGTCAGTAGGTTAGGGTTATTTTTTTTATGACCACCCGGAAATCCTGCGAGTGTCAGTAGGTTAGGGTTATTATTTTTTATGACCAACCGGAAATCCTGCGAGTGTCAGTAGGTTAGGGTTATTTTTTTATGACCACCCGGAAATCCTGCGAGTGTCAGTAGCTGAGAGTTATTTTTTTTATGACCACCCGTAAATACTTCAGGTGTCAGTCGGGTGTCAGTATTTAGATTTTAGGGTTAGTTAAATTATGACACATTACGTTAGGACTTATTAATGTTAAAGAAAAGCCTTTTATTTCTTTTAAATATTATAGATTGTAATAATAATTATAGCAAAAAATTTTAGGACAAATTATATTTAGGGATTTCGATTTTAGGGCAAATGATATTTTGAGACATTGAGTTAGGGCTAATTATCATTCGGAAAAATGATGATTAGGTCACAAAACATTATGGCATGTCAGATTATGGATAAACATTTTATGAGACAAATTGAGAACCGTTCAATTCTCTGTAGCATGTGTATATACCTATAGTCCTCCTCATCGATTTCGACGACGGCGACCCCGACTATGATTCTATAATAAATTTGATTTAAAAATCTTGTTATCGCATGTGGGCTTTAATGTGACTGGCAAGACCAAATTTGGTTTTAAATACTCTACCGCAGAGATTACAGTAGGGTTGGCCCTGTGAGTTGTAGGTTTAATTATAAAAGCGCTTAGATTCTTCTTTGCGAATTCGGCGCTTCATGTCCAGCGTTTCGAGTCTGCTCACCTCAAACTTCCTGACACTTTTGTGGATGTTATTGCGCCAGGAAGATCTTCTAGAAGCATGCTTTTCCCAATTTGTGATGTCAATACCACACGCAATAAAATGCCGTTTAAACACGTCTTTATAGCGCAAATATTGGCCACCGAGCTTCCGCTTACCCTTGTCTAATTCAGAGTAGAGCAATACTTTAGGTAAGCGGGAGTCGTCCATGCGAAGAACATGCCCACACCATCTAAGTTGGCGTTGCATGAGGAGGGCTTCCATTTTGGAACGACGCAGTACTTCAGTGTACGGCACACGGTCCTGCCACTTGATTTATAAGATCGACCTTAGACACCTATGATGGTATGTGTCTAGTTTTTATTATGTCTGCCTTGTAGAGACACCATGTCTCTGAGCTATAGAGCAGGACAGGCAATATAAGTGCTTTGTAGACACTTATCTTTGTCTCTAGCTCGAGATCATGGGAGTTCCAGACAGGTTCAGTGAGTCGTCCGAAGTTGGCTGCGGTTATCATGTCGGATATTGCTTCCCAAATACTTAAAATGCGTCACTTCCTCTAGTTGTTTCCCATCGAGGTTAAGTGTCATTGAACTCGCATCGTATCCACGTGGTGGTTGCTGCATAACTTGGGTTTTGGTAACGCTAATAACCAGGCCGAACCGTTGACAGGATTGGTGCAGTGCGTCAACATAGCCCTGGAGGTGAAGTATACTGTCAGACATGAGGCATACATCATCCGCGTACAGTACTTCCAAAATAGGGATTTTTGTCACTTTAGTCTTTGCCTCAAATCTCGATATATCGAACACACCTTACCCAGTTCTAAAACTTAATTGGATTTGGTCGCTACAGGATTGCAACGCGTCTTTCATGACTACTGCGAAGTATTTGGCGAAGAGAGTGGGCGCCATTACGCAACCTTGCTTCACTCCACTAGTTATTGTTTTGTCCCGGGTTCGATTCCCGGTCGGGTCAATTCAGGAAACGATCTTTTCTGAATTGACTCGGGTCTGGGTGTGCTGGGAGACGCCCCTGGCTTATTTCCTTGTGTGGTACCTCGTAACACAGGGATATTAATCCCTACTTCGAGACCATTACAAGAGGTGTGTTGTCTGGCGCATATTTATATTTATTTATATTTATTGGTATTTATCGCCACTGTATTTGTAAACTTCAGCAGGAAGTTGATCCATACCCGGTGTCTTTGAGTTCTCAAGACTGTTGACTGCCTTCACAAACTCTTCAAATGATGGTGGATCGTCGAGTAAATGACAGATTGCTAGTTCTTCGAGCGAATCTACGTAAGACAAGTCAACGCTGAGCGCTTTGGGGTTCAATACATCGTTAAAATGTTCTGCCCATCGCATTAGGTACAGCATTTTTATCCGTAACTCGGTGCTGTCTGTCCTTGGAGTAGATCGGACCCGTTTTTCGTACTCATGGACCGAATATGGCTTGTGTTCCATCAAATAATTTTCCAGTCTGGTGAGAATCAGCATAGAGTTGCAACTCAGCAGCTTTCCTTTTCCACCATTTATTTTTCAATTCGCGAACTTTTGATCTTAATTTCTGCTGCGCCTCCCGTCTACTGCGTGTGTCCACTGTCCTTGTGTTCAGTTCATGCCGGCACTTTTCAACTAGGGCCTTGATTTCAGGATCTGAAGCGTCAAACGTCTTGGTCTTTTTTCATCGTTTTCCCTCAATCAAACAAACTGAAGTCTGCGGAACACAAGCAGCAAACATCAAATCCAACGCTTTACCTTGATCTGGTGCGTCAATAAGCCCTGAGAAAGCCAATTTTGCTGGTATTTTGTAGGATGCTCGTCGTGGACTAGCACTAGCACCATCCTCGACCTAATCAGTTGGTGGTCAGTCCAGCCTATTGCCCCACGCATCGCTCTCGTTATAAGAACGTCACGCAAGTCTCTTCGGCGAACTATGACGTAGTCCAAGCGATGCCAGTGCTTCGATCTGGGGTGCATCCATGAGGTTTTATATTTGTCGGCAAGTCGGAAGAAAGTATTTGTGATACTTCAAATTCAGCGCATAACAATAAAAGACGCAATCAGTTTTCATTGCACTTTCCAACTCCGTGTCTGCCGAGGGCACCGTTTCATAGATCATGCTCAGTACCGACACGAGCGTTAAAATCACCCAGCAAAACAACATTATCGTGCTTTGGGACACTCGTAAGGGCTTGTCGAAGGTCTTGGTAAAATACCTCCTTTTCCTCGTCAGGTGAAGGCAGTGTCGGGGCATTGGCACTTAAAAGATGCATGTATTTGCCATTCGCATTCATCCATTACCTCTTTCGTCCGAGACTCGCTTGCGAACAGACGTGTCGCGAATTGTTCTTAAAAGATTAAATTATAATACACGCAAAAACCTGCCTAAGCTATTCTACGTTCAAATAAAATATTATCAAATATCGTGTGATTCGACCCAATAACTTTCCACGCCAGCGGGCTGATCTCCGTTAGCCGCGTCCCCCACTTACCTCACGTGCGAGCGTGACAACTGCGATTTTTGGACCCGCTCCCGCACGGCCGGCGACGCGCACGCACAAGGCCTGACGTCATCGCCGCGGCAAGCTACAGTGCACTACGAGCTACGACGGACTACGCAACCTACCTAGTGCTAGCGCACTAACCCAGAAAATAGCGAGCTCCTCAATTTTGTGCTACGAGTAACATTGTGTGCAAAACAAACCGACGACGCGACGTGAATAAAATTATTGAATCTACTCCAAGATGGAAAACGATATGAATAGAGCGCAGTCTGAATCCAATATTTTTCACACATTGGGGCAAGACCCTACGCCCCTAAATAATATCTCCATTCGCAATAAAAGAAGCAGGGATGACCTAAATGATGAAAAGCTCGAAGCTTTTAAGCAAGACATGATGACAGCTATCCAAACATTAATAAGTAATGAATTTAAGAGAATTGACCCTATACTTCAAGGCATCCAAAAGACAACTGAGAGTGTAGAAATCTCTCTATCCTTCTTAGGCGAAGAAAATAAAGATTTGAAAAAAAGGTTAGATCAGATGGAATGTGAAAACAGAAAGGACAAGGAGTACATAGCCTTATTAGAAGACAAACTGGAGGACGTTAGAAGAGAAACCCACAAAGGAAACTTTGTTATTAAAAATGTGCCTCAAATTGAGCGTAAAGAAACCAAAGAAGACTTGATAAAAATGATTTTATGTTTATCAAAAGCAATAGACTGCCCCCTAACTGAAAAATAAATCAGTGACATCTACAGAGTGCGAGCAAAAATCGATACCGCAAAGAATACCCCAATAATAGTGGAAACAAGCTCAGCCATTCTGAAATCTACTTTTTTACAAAAGTGCAAGGCGCATAATGTTGTAAACAAAGGGAAACTATGTGCCAAACATTTAGGTTTTACAACTATGGAGGACACTCCGATATTTACTTCAGAACTACTGACGTCCAAGGGCGCCAGGCTTCATTTTCTTGCCCGCGATCTCGCCAAAACAAAATCTTACAAATTCTGCTGGACATCTTATGGGCGTGTCTACGTACGGAGAACAACTGACTCCCCGATTATTCTGATTAGCAACGAAGCTCAAGTAAATAACCTAATGCAGCTAACGTGACTACTTGGTGACATCGTAGTGCAGATTTCTCTTTCACTTTTTAATAATGTGCTCAGAACAAACTTGATCTCAATTTGTGATTATGATTTATGTTTACTTCTTAGTGCCCGAATACTAATTGTTTTGACACAATGCTTGCAGGTAAGGCATAACAAAGGTAAACAATTAAAATGTACATGTACCGCACACGTTGAAAAATTAAACATTCCCTATTTCTCTCGCAGATATAAACTTACACATACACACACTTACTATCGCCTTGAATTATTATTTAATAACTTCGTTTTAGCCTATGAAATCTCACACACAAAAATGAATGTGTCTTGTAAAAACAGCTACAAACCTCAGTTAACACTCCCTTGTTCACACGAACAATCATTACACGAATGTGCAACATCTAGTAATACTTATTCAATTTTAAATGAATAGTTTATTAAATACCGTAACAGAGATTGATAAGATAGAAATTGCGTCATCGAATAGATGCGACATTGGTAATTTCTCATCCTTGGCAGATGGACTAATTCTAAATGGTGATTTAACAGTTATTTCCCAGAATATAAGGAGTATTTACAGTAATTTTGACGACCTTTGCCTAACACTATCACAGTTAAAGTTTTCGGTAGACGTGATGGTATTGACAGAATGCCGCATTGACTCAAAAAAGCCAATTCCACAGTTAAATAAATATGTTTCATTTGCAACAGCGAATCATTTAAATCGGTGTGATGGTGTTGTAGTTTATGTAAAAAATAATTATAAAGTCAAAGTCACCGAGATCATACTCACGAATGCCTCATGCCTCCAAATTGTTGTGAATGATCTTATTATTCTGGGGATTTATCGCTCGCCATCAAACCCCAATGGGGATAACTTTATATATTCTCTAGATACACACCTAAATAATTTAAAATCTTATAAGACTATTATTCTCACGGGAGATATAAATATAAACATTATGAACGATGACAACATACAGACAAATGAGCGGAAAAATAAATTAAACTACTTAAATATGCTGGCTACCCACGGTTTGCTTCCAGGCCATACCCTTCAGACCAGAGACAGGAGTTGTTTGGATCACTTTATCCTAAAATTAAATAAAAATAAAAACTTAGCTTCCATAACCGTTTTTGACACATCGATTACTGATCACAACATGATATTTCTAAAACTATCTAATATAAAACATAATTACAATTTACATAAAATCAGGACAGCAATTGATTTGCTCAGAGTAGTTGAATCAGTTAAAAGCGTAAATTTTCATAGCATGCTGACACATTCTGATCCCACTATACTCGCAAATCTTTTGATTAGTACACTGAGACAATCTATTTTGAGTAATACTATTGTAACAACAATCACATGTAAAAATCGCATAATAAAACCATGGATTACTTTAGGCATTCTCCGCTGTATTAGAAATAGAAACAACATGCAGAAAAAACTGAAATGTGACCCAAACAATGATGTCTTAAAAATAACATACAGACGTTATCGTAATTATTGCAATGCCTTGATTAAAAAAATGAAACGAAACTATGATAAAGATCAATTAACAAGAAATAGAAAAAATCCTAAGTTGCTCTGGAAATCTATTAATGACATCACCCACCGTAAAATAAATAAATCAAACAATTTAGAACTATTAAACTGTAAACCAACTCCGAAACAATCCGTAGACTACGTTAATACCTTTTTTGCTGGTATTGGCAAATCATTAGCTGATAATATCTTGATGCATCAATCAACTACGAATAATTCTTCTGTTTCACAGTTGGCCTCCTCTATTGTATTATTAGAAACAGACCTAGGTGAGGTTTACGCAATTATAATGGGACTAAAATCTGATAGTGCTGCGGGCTGGGATGGTATACCTACCAAATTGCTGAAAATGATAGGAAAAGAAATAGCCCCCGTTATTTCTCACTTAGCTAACCTCTGTATTATCCATGGCATTTTTCCTGCTGCGCTCAAGCATGCCATAGTAACTCCGATACATAAGGGTGGAGACAAGGACGACGTCAGCAATTATAGACCTATCTCAGTTCTTCCTGTTGTTTCAAAAATCCTAGAAAAAATTCTAAACAAAAGATTAATCAGCTTCTTAAATAAATACTCTTTGATATCCAACTCCCAATTTGGCTTTAGGCGTGGAATATCGACTGAAGATGCCATAATAGCCTTAACATCTCACATTTCTCAAAGTGTTGATAAAAATAAAAAATGCCTTACAGTTTTTCTTGACCTCCAAAAAGCCTTCGATACCGTCTCTGTCCCCACCCTTATGAAAAGGCTAGAATCTCTGGGTATCAGGGGTACTCCCCTGGCCTTAATGTGTGACTATTTGAGTGAACGTAAACAGAGTGTTAGAATTGATGACTGTGTCAGCGAGCTGGCAGATACAATATACGGTGTGCCCCAAGGAAGTGTGCTGGGACCAACGCTTTTCTTAATTTACATTAACAACCTCTGTAACTTAAACATCTGTAATGGTAAAGTTTTCTCATATGCAGATGATACCGCAATTGTTTTTTCTGGTTCAACATGGGATGAAGTGCATGAATACGCCCAAAAAGGACTTGCCCAAGTAGCCTGTTGGTTGGAAAACAATTTGTTGACTCTAAATGCTTCTAAAACAAATTATATTTGCTTTACAAATTATAACAGTACTCAACCTAATTCAGACTACCAAATTAAAATTCACTCTTGTAAGAATTCAAATAACCAAACTTGCTCGTGTCCAACTATAGCTAAAATAGTAAAAACCAAGTATCTTGGAGTAATGATAGACCAACGTCTTGCTTGGCACGCTCATATTGACCTTTTAATTGGCAGAACTCGTAAACTTTCTTGGATATTCAAAACCCTGAGACACGTAGCTGACGCAGATCTTTTGAAACAAATATACATATCACTGGCTCGGTCGATACTTAGTTACTGTATCACAATCTGGGGTGGAGCAACAAAAGTCAAATTTTTGGAACTAGAACGATCACATAGATCCTTGCTCAAGGTCATTTATTTTAAACCTTACAGGTTTCCAACCGACAGTCTTTATTCTCAATGCGGCCAGGAGGCCGTGAGGAAGCTTTACATTCTGCACGCGATTCTAAAACTTCATGGAGAGCTTCCTTTCAACCAAAATACACAAAAAAAAGAAGAATACTAAATGTTGCACCTGTACCCCACGTAAAAACTGCATACGCTAGAAGACAATTTCAAAGACAATCATCTCACATTTATAACAAAATAAATAAAATCCTTAACTTTCACCCAACAACCACACGTTCATGTAAACATGTACTGCAGATCTGGCTTCGAGGCAAAAACTACTATGATATAGAGAACATAATTACACAGTCATAAACAATTAATAATAAATAAACAAATAAATCTATAAATCGTAAGTAAGTAAATGTTGAGGTTTTCAATTAAAATATTAAAATAGATTATAATACCCTTCAATGGGCATACTAAACGCAAATCGCGTTATCGTACACAAATTCCATTACAAAGCACAATTTTCTACTCAAAATAAACACATTAGCATTTTTCTTCTCTCCTACTCAGAGCACACACATCACAACACATCCCACCACACATCAAACAAGCACACACCACAAAATACACACACCACGTAAACACACACCTCATACATACATAATAACATTAAACCTATTATTTACTTATTAACTCTCAAAGCATTATTATTATTTTTTGTCTTAGTTTTGGTATTTCAAATATCTTAAATTCAAATAAGTAATAAAAAAAAAAAGTTTTCATAGAACACCAAACATATTGTAAGTGTTATGCCATTTATTTATTTATTAACCTGTTAAAAATTGTAAGTTTGTTATTAGTTAAATAAATGTTTTAATTATCTTTGTTAGTGGTCTCAGGAAAGAGCGGGTTCTCCTAACACAGGCATTGATGCTTAAAAGGAGATCCCAGCGATTTGTATGTAACTATGTTTAGAGATACACAATAAAGATTTTTCATTTTCATTTTTTTTCATTTTCATTAGGAAGACGTAAAGTAATGAGGCGGTCATTAAATCGCTTCGGCAATTCGGTCAGATCCGCGGTCAACCCATTCTTGATGGCAAAACCTACACCATTTCCCGCTCTTTCACCAGCAGGACGCCCACTCCAGTAAAAAGTGTATCCACCGAGTTGTTCACAAAGCTCTCCGTTATCGCTCAAGTGAGTTTCACTAATTGCGGCAATATCAACTTTATAGCGGGCCAACTCTCTTGCTATTAAAGCTGTTTTTCTCTGGCTTCTTTCGACCGCATTTAGTGATGTATAAGCACCCGCGGCTTGGCACCTGTTTAATGCGTGGAAACGGACTATTTTAGGCCACCTTTTCTAGGCCCCCTCTCTGTGCAGAGGAAAGCAGAGCGATCCTAAATAGGGCTGCTTTGTCGCCAGTTGTACTGCTGAACCCAGAATCCCGTTTCAGCCGACTCCAAGAGCGACCACTCTCCCCTGGCCGCCTACGTGCAGCAGGGTGCTAACTGAAGCCTCAGCATATCATTACTTTGAACCCACCGCTAGCACCCCATCGCCGCAGGACTTTCAAATGCTCGTAACCAGATAGAATAGCTAGGGTCATCTGCGCGTGAACTTATTTAAAATTAACAAACAGTTGCGCTGGCGTAAGTCCACTCTCTCGTACCGCCCCCCGTTGTCCGATGGACCGGGAGACCAGTACGACCGGCAGAGATTGGAATGCAGTGAAAGGCCGTAAACCACTAATAGGATCCTGGTAAAGCGCCCTTTAGGTTTTTCACACTACCTTTTTGCATTGATGGTTAAATAGAAGTACCACATCGATGCGAGATTATTCGGGGATCTCCAAAAGCTACACCATAGATGGAAAACAGTTGCTTGAGATGTAGTCCCCTTCCCTAGGTTTAGCCCACTGTCGTGGTTTACCGGAGTGTGGCCGTCGTAACAAAGTACAACTTCTTGAAGCCACTAGGGAAGAGATTGTGGAGGATAGCTGACATAAAACACTCCACTACACTCTGTAGCATATGTAGTGTAGTAGTATCTGTACTGGGTGAACCGATTTTGATGATTTTTTTGTTATTTGAAAAGTTGGTGCTTTCTGTGTGATGCAGCTGAGAAAAGTTATTAAGAAATATATGATAGAAAACGTTAGAATGTAGAACACATTTTTGAAAATCGACCATGTTTCGAAGCTCGTAAGCTAGGCAAAGATTGGGATTGGGAAGACCTTCTTTAACATAGGACTGAAAATGAGTCCTATGTTAGCAGCTTAAGGTGCCCCTATGTAAAGGTTGATGTGAATGCCACAACATTTTTACATGAACTAAAAAACAAAACAAATTTAAAGAAAATACAATACCAGATAGCGGTGTCGCGAATACACGCGATGTCCGTAAAATTAATTCGACCGCGCTCAGCTTGTGTGCCTGATATGCCCAGACGCTGTTAACTGTCTTCATTTCTTCAATACGTACCTGCCAGTTTCAACTGTTTTTACCTTACCATTATTATTTTTTATGACAAGTCATTTAAATAAAAAATATTTCCCGAATCTCTTTAGACTCTAGTCTGTTCATGAAAACAAACCTTGTCTGAAGAAAATTATCCAATTAAACTAGGTATTTAAATTTTGGCTAAGAGGTAGTCTAGTCCTATCGTAAAATAAGACACACTTGTTTGCATTTACAAGAAATACCAAACCAGTTATTTAACTTTTTTATTGAGATATTTCTAAAAACACTGTCGTAAAATAAATGCGTTATCCAAAATGTGTTTATTCTCTGCACAAAAACTGTTGTTATGTAAGTTTGGTAGCGTTGTCAAAAATAACATTATGTAGAGTAACTCGACCTTTTCCATAGTCGTTATTTGGAGAAATTGCTATGAGAAGTGTTTGGACCACTGAAACAGGGCCACCCTGATAAGTTTAATATTGATATAGAATCAAGCCTTGAACCTCTATGGTCAATTACAAATCGCTGGCTTTGACACAACCTTACCATTAATGTGTTAGAAAATATATAAATTTTGTTGCCGCTTCTGGTCCGCCCAAGACGTGATGCCCTAACGAAGCAATTGCATAATTTGCTATTGGGCTAATCTGCCATTGCCGCTGCCTCGCTCCGCTTCGGTGGATAGGCTCAAGCTGGCTGATATTTCTGATTCTATTGAGTTCTGAGTAACGTTTGGCTGAACGGAGTCTGATTATATTTTGTGTCTTGAACAGTGTGTCTGTTTCGGCGGGTACACTGGTCCGCGCTGCGAGACGCCGCCCGCGAGCGCCTGGCACGCCTGCGCCTCCGTGCGCTGCTACAACGGTGGCTCGTGTCGCGCGCTCCGCCAAAGCGCGCTATGCGTCTGTGCCCCAGGGTTCACAGGTGAGTGTATGCCTCAGCGGGCACGCCTGCGCCCCCGTGCGCTGCTCCAACGGTGGCTCGTGTCGCGCGCTCCGCCAAAATGCGCTCTGCGTCTGCGCCCCCAGGGTTCACAGGTGAGTGTATGCATCAGCGGGTACGCCTGCGCCCCCGTGCGCTGCTACAACACTGGTGAGTGTCGCGCGCTCCACCAAAGCGCGCTCTGCGTCTGTGCCCCAGGGTTCACAGGAGAGTGTGTGCCTCAGCGGGAACGCCTGCGCCCCCGTGCGCTGCTACAACACAGGTGAGTGTCGCGCGCTCCGCCAAGGCGCGCTCTGCGTCTGTGCCCCAGGGTTCACAGGAGAGTGTGTGCCTCAGTCAACGGGCAATCTTGCGCCCCATGCGCTGCTACAACGGCGATTTGTGTTAATAGCGTATTACTCTTTTTCAAAAACTCTTTTCTTTAAAAACTTTTAGTACGTATGTACTACAATTCATTTTGTGGCCCTTCAAACTTGGGTGGGCAAATCCATTTTTGAAAGTGTAAATAAAAAAAAACTATACCATTCGATAATCTACACAATGAATAGCAACTTTTGTTAAAACACCATATTCATAAACGCAAAATGTAATATAGCTGCCACCAAATGTTTCGCAGAACGCGAAGAAATAAATGGCAAATGCCGTCATTTTCTAGCGGCACTTTATAGGTAGTGTTTTGGGCAGGTCCTAAAACATGATTTTTAAAATTGCATTTAACGGGGCTTAATTTCAAATTTTTTTTTCCAGTGTTTCTATTTTTGAAAAATCTTTCGATAACACCTCAACAAAAAAAAAGGCAATTATCTTATTGTGATAGTGTTTTTGTGCGTCAATGTAACCGGGCTCTGTTCTCAGGCACGCGCTGCGAGCAGTGCCTGGGCGCGCCCGCGTGCCCGGCCGGCGCCGTGTGCGTGCGCGCGCACGACGCGCCGGAGCCCGGGGCGCACTGCCAGCACGCGCTGTGTGTGGACTACTGCCTTAATCAGGTATGTGGCAGTTTTTTTTAACTTTACTTGGAATCTATTAGCGCCTTCATGTGTCTCTGTGGTTAATATGATATGGAGTTTAAGATCTGGTGAATCCCTTCATATGTACAGTATAAATATGTATTTATTAACTAATACACGAGCACGAGCATGAGCACGAGCTGATGATGGCAATCTGATTAACCTGTAAATATCTTGCTTATCGTACCTACTATGAGCCGTGAAAATGAGTTTTTACATTTTCATTTCTTATTTTTCCGGCGGTATCCGTATTAGGTTGGTGAAAAAGTTTCTTCGCATTTTTTAAGAAAATTCAAAACATTACAACACATTTATTATTTAGGATTCAAGCGTTGAAGGCTAAGAAACGAAGATGGTAATTTCTAATAATTGAAATAAAAAACCTAGACGATAGATTTTCACGATGGTCGCTAGGACTGACAGCTCAAGCGAATATCCGGTGTGGAGTGGTGCGTTTTTTGAAATTTGTAAAGAAAAGTAAAAAAACTAAGCAAAATGCGAAATGCTTTTAAATCCCACTAAAATTATAAATGACAAAATTTGTGAGGGTGTATGTATGTATGTTTGTTACTCTTTCACGCATTAACTACCGAAGGGATTTGTATGAAACTTTACAGTAATACAGCTTTCACATCAGAATAACACATGGACTACAATTCATGAAGATATCATGTAATTTGGCCATAATATATAACTATAACGCGGGCGAAGCCGGGGGCGGAAAGCTGGTACAGTCATTAAAATAACATTTAAAAACAACTGTGCTGACCTAGGATCAGGATCCTTGATGGAGCTGTTTTTCAGCCACTCCCATTTCTCTATTCATTAGTATTTAGTATATAATTGTAATAATATGTATGCTTTGTCTAGCATCTCTGTGGTAAGGAGTCTGTATCTTCGAAGGCTTGCTGTTCGCTTTCAAAGAACGCACCTACTTTTGAGACTTGCGCGGTTCTTATTCATTGTGCTATATTCTTGTTTTTTTCAAGAGAAGTTATAAGAAAGCTGTAAAGTATTATATAGATACAGCCTTATACGTCCCACTGCTGGGCACAGGCCTCACCTCAACTATGAGGTGGTACGAGCCATACTCCAACTCGCGAGCTCAGTGCGGATTGTTGGAGAGGTGAATGTAAGGCCAGTGATAAACCTTACCGTCAGACGTTATCAAGCCGCCTTTTTAGCCTCTGACTAGGCTTTACGACTGATATCTTGCGACGTCAGCCGGGACCAACTGTTTAACGTGCCTTCCGAAGCACGGAGATGCCCGAAAAACACATCACTTAATTTCGGTCGGGATGGTCACCCATCCATAACCCGACCTGACTGTCGTTGCTTAACATCGGATCGTTGCCGATCCGCTGCCGTCACTTAGCCACGGGCACCTAAAAGTAAAGTAAAGTATTTACTGTCCCACAACTGGGCATAGGCCTCTATTATTAAAACCGAACCAAGTTTAAACGAGTAAGTACTGAGTTTCTCGCCGGGTCTTCTCAGTATTAGATCAACTTCCGATGCGGTGGTAGAGTCACATTATGTTTGTATACAGTGTATTTATGTATTCATATTATTATAGTATTTAAGTCTATTACTAATTATATTTTTGTTTCTTGTAATGACGATTTAAAAGTACTTGTTACAGGTCTACTTAAATAAAGATATTTTTTGTTTGTTTGTTGTTTGTTAATTGAAATCAAGTCATCGCTACGGTTGATTTGTATTGGCTTAATCCCCATGCTTGCTAAATGTAAGTTGGTAAGCCCAGCTCGAAAGCTGGGGCCTCTTACTTCGGGCCGAAATCTGTTACCACTCGATCACGGAGGCGTTAGAAAATAGTGACCTATTCTGACGGCGACACTCCCCCAGGGCACATGCCGGGTGTCCGGCTCCGGCTCCGGCACCGTGTCGTGCGCGTGCGCCGCGGGCTGGTCCGGCGAGCGCTGCCAGCGCCGCGCGTGCGTGGACGCGGCGTGCCGGCAGCAGGCGCGCGACGACGCCGCGCGCGCCGGCAATGAAATCGCCGCCGCGCCGCGCAACAAGACCGCGCCGCTCGACAACCGCAGCACTAGCTTGGGAGTGGACGATCATGACTACCAGCCGCATCACCGTGAGTACCTTGCTTAATACCTATCACATTAGTCCAGGGTAAACAGAGCGGGCCGGCTTGATGCTAAGCAGTCACGGAAACCTGAACTCATCCAACACATCGAGACGCCGCTGCCTGGAAGCATTTTTTGTCTATTTTGTTTTTTTTTTCAATTTAAGGAAGAAACAACGGAACGTTTTCTATTCTATTTTGATCTAATTTACAGGTAATATGAATAACCTGTAATTTAGGTAATCAGATTACCAAAAACAACATGTGGTATCTACATTAGTCAACACTAATGCTAAATTTATCCTGGAACGATAATCAACTTACCGTGTAGGCTAAGCTGGATATCGGACGGATGTGATGTTCGAAACTGAACCATTACATAACAAACGAATGGTGCTGCGTAAGGTCTTCAGGTCTCGCTTTGGGTCCAATTTGCAATTTCAGCAGTCACTACGCTGACTTCTCTCGGAGCAGGGCGAACACATATCAGTTCAGAATTGAACTTATGTGCATCAAATGAACAAGTATTGAGCTCGCTAATTAATCTATTATCCATTAATGGATCTGGAGGCCGGAACTGGTGTGGCTCTCGTGCGGCAATTAGCCGTTACCGCATACTATGAGGAAAACGTGCTTCGGAATGTCGCAAACATCGTAATCGTCATTCCAGCATTTTTGTCTCCGATGTACACTTTGCAAATGATTCCATTCATTCATGTGCTTCACTATCTGTATGCTTAGTTAACGTTCACTATCTCTTTTCATATGCTAGTATGTTTTAATTCCGTAAACTTTGGTGACCTTAATAACCTAATATGTAATATCTTTATTGCAAGTTTCATAATTCAATATTGGTAAACTAACGGATAACTCTTCTTGTCCGTACTGTTGTAAACGGCACCATTAAGTTGATCATTTCCTTATTATAAAACTAGATGTTATCTTGGTTAAGTTTTGTGTAAACTCGGGGGCATCTGAAGCATGTATATCAGCTTAGCATATTATTAATCACTTAGGTAGGTAATTTTTTCTATTACCACCATATTTGTATTTGTAATATTTTCTCGTACAAATTATACACATGTATGTACAAAAAACCGCTCTTATGACAGCTTTGACGAACCGCTAAGGTCTTCCCCGATCATCAAATCACATAATCTCTGTCGCAAAAACCCAGCTATCAAATATAGGCGCCCGATTCCGGTTAAGCATACCTATTAAGTGTTTGACGTGTGAAACTAGATATAACGCACGCCAATAGAACAACTTTACCGAGAAAGATGACCAAGCAAGTTTTCCTAGCTCATTCCCACTAATTGACACTAAACTACTATGATAATTTCTCTAGTTTTTGATTGAAGTGTTTAAAGTCATTTCTGCTGCCCTTTTCTAAGCAAAAAGGTCACGTTTGTATACTCTAAAGTTTGGACAGTTGTATCACCTTTTTCTGACGCTGTGTTGATCATGAAAGCTCAACCCTGCAACTATGGACTTTGTTCTGTCCACGTACGCATGCTGCGCTTTCTTATCTTCCTAAAAGATGTGACATGCAAAGTTATAATAAGTATGTAAAGGCGTGAATGTAATAGTTATGGTGTAACCGTGTCAACCGCGGCAGCGCGCGTGGCCCTCACCTGCGCGCGGCGACCTCACCTGCGCGCGGCGACCGCGGCCGCCACCGACCTGTCGGACACTAGAAGTGACATAATGACTACGTGCTACTGACATTTATTTACTTACCTATTTTTCCAATAGTTATTAACTTAACAGTAATATTTTATCTTTTTAGAGTGACGATTCCAATAATTAAGCATATTTCGTAATGTCTTATGTTTAACTGTTCACCAAATTTGATTAAAAGTGACATCTAAAAAAATATGTTTGTCACCCAAAATTGGTAAATAATAAATATGTATTCACTAAATTTTGTTACCCTGTTTAATACTAAAACGTACTCATTTATTAAAGTCAACGTTGGCCAAATAAAGCAACTGACACCTAAACTATGTGTCTATAACGGGAACATCCAAAAATTCCGAAAAAGGTAATTCCGAATTTCAAAGATCATAATTTCATACTTCCTAAACAACACAATTCCTAATGTTCAATAGCATGAAAGTTATTTTTCTGGAAGTCACAAAATCAAATATATATTTCTCTAGCTCAATCCGTCATAAGTTACTGTCTGCCAGTATGGGGTGGAGCTTCTAAAACAAAATTTCTCAAACTGGAAAGGGCTCAGCGTGCATTATTAAAAGTCATGTTTTTCAAACTATACCGCTTCCCTACAGAAGATGTTTATTGTGAATCTGGACATTTAACGATTCGTAAACTGTATATGCTGAATATCATACTTAGGTTTCATAAATCACTCACTTTCCAAGAAGACCAGGCAAAAAGTAGGAGAAAAAATATGTTGGCCAAAAACCAATTGTAAAGTCCACTTTTGCTAAGCGTCAATATGAATTTTTCTATTATAATCGAATTGAAAAACTGTGTAGTAAATATTCAATATATTTTGTTACTTGACATTGGTGTGATTGTGCTGTCTTCTTGACTGCGTATTGTTGTTGTATTAATATACACACATCAAAAATGTCTAGGGATCAAGCATTTTTATGCGGATTTCTTGAGATTGAGATGTGGCTTTGTAATAAATTTATGATTTTATAAATTTATATGGATCCTTTTTGGTGCATTTCATAATTTGAAACAGGAACTGTCAATCAAATTCGAGTAAAAGATGAAAATCAGCTGTCAATATTTTCCCTATAAAAACATACAACGCATTAATAATAATAATAAAAAAATAAATAAATATCCCTGGACATTATTCCACACAGCGCCATCTAGCCCCAAAGTAAGCTAATTAAAGCTTGTGTTATGGGATACTAGACAACGGATAAACATACTTAAATACATTTTCTTTTGTAAATACATACTTATTATACATAGGAGACACCCAGACTAGTACAAACAGACATGTTCATGCACACAAATGTTTGTACTGTGCGGGGATCGAACCCGCGACCTCTGGTGTAGTAGCCAACTTCTTAACCATTACACCAAGTCGGTCGTCAAATAGCATTGAAGACATTATTAGTGCTACTGTTTCCCTACTACTGATTAAAACCAACGTTATTATGGAGCGGCGACGTCATTTAAGCAGGGAAGAAATGCTCAGAGCCGTGGGAATGATAGAAGCTGGTTCCCGGCAACGTACTGTGGCTTTAGCTCTGAATACAAGTCAACGTGTCCAAAGTCGACTGATAACACTCTATCAGTCGACTTTGGACACGTTACCGAAGCACTGGTACCGTGGCTGAGCGCCATGGAGGACGGTATCGCTGCACCACACGGAGACAAGACCGATACATTCAAATCACAACTCGAAGAGCTCCAACAATAACCGCCATGATGTTAGCCGTGAGGCTTCATCACTCTTCAGGGAACTTAATTAGCGACCAAACAGTCAGAAACCGCTTGCATGAAGTGAACCTTCATTCCCGAAGACCGCTAAGGGTACCACCTATAGCAATGCACAATCGTAGGATTCGATATCAATGGGCTCTTGAACACAGAAATTGGGCAGAAGAACAATGGCGTTTCGTGTGCTTTTCTGATGAGTCTCGTTTTGGTATGAGACCGGATACAAGACGTATACGACACTGGAGAACCCCTGGACGCCAACAGCGATTAAAATCCTGCCAGGAAGTCCATCCTTATAGTGGTGGAACCATCATGGTATGGGCGGGTATTTGGATTGGCGGAAGAACTGAGTTGATCTGGATCAGAGGCAACCTCAAAGCTCAAATGTATGCTGAGACGATTGTATCAGACGTCATCGTTCCTCTACAAGTGCAAATCGGTCCCTTATTTCAGTTAATGCATGATAATGCACGACCGCACACCGCAAGAGTTGTAAGACAGACTCTCGCCGCAGCTAACATCAATGTCCTGCCCTGGCCTGCTCAGTCGCCAGACTTGAACCCGATTGAGCATGCATGGGATATGCTACAGAGAAGAGCTCTGCCGAATATGGAGGGTATCCAGTCGCAAGAAGACCTTTTTTTGTTGTTGCAACGAACATGGGCGGCCATTCCACAGCGTGATTTGGATGAACTCATTTTGAGTATGCCAAACCGATGTTCTTGTGTTGTTAGTGTTCGCGGTAGAAACACGGATTATTAATTGTTTAAGTTACCCAATAAAATTTTAAAGAAAACTGTTATTTCAGTCTTTTTTTCGAACTTTAATGTTAGTGGTTCAAATGTCAAAAATCCCTTTATTAGGAAAATGGCAAATTTCTTTATTAATGCAAAGGTGACTTGGTTTATCGTTACTGTAGACAAACGAAAACACTTTATTTGATGAATCCTTAAAGAAAATTTTAATTAATATCAATCAGGAGAAAAGTTATTGCAAAAATATATGTTGATCCCTAGACACTTTTGATGTGTGTATTTTTCTTTTGAAGTTTGTATCAATAATTTGCAAGCCTACTCTGATAAGGTATGATACTGTTGAAACTTAATTTTGTGAACCATCAACAAAAAATGTACACAGTGTTACGCAGATAAATTTATTTGTCTATGAATGGCAGTCGTATCACCTCTATAATAGCGTCAATAGCCATTTAGTTATTCATCCAAAGACACTCAATAGTTGTAAGAAGACAGTCATGAAATGGATAGAGGGTATTTATTTATTTATTATTCAAAACATTTTAAATACACAATGGATGACTTACAATACCCATACAAAAACCTTGTAGGTTTATCTGTAAGAGTGAGACGTTCTTCTACAATACATATTGATGATAGGCATAATAATCTAATACAATCTCATCAAAGTTCACTTAAACTTGGATTTGACAAATAGAATCTTTTGTATTGACCTTTGTAATTAGTTGAATTCAGATACATACACTGTAAATTAGCTGGTATTTCATTTAAGTATTAAGGTATTACATAGTTGAGTGCCCTTGAGCCATATACATTCGTTATTTTTGGTAGGCGGTACTTGTTAGTGTACGATAAAACTCTTAAAGAAGCAGGCCTTACATATTTCTCTATATAATCAGGATTATTAAATTCTGTAAGAAGGCAATATTTTATTTTGTCATATATATTAATTACTTTACAGTAATCAAACAGGGCTTTGTCGTTATTTTGAAATGTATTTACTAAGTGTTTCGGTACTATAGTCTTAAGAATTTTTCGCTGTAATTTGTAAATATCGTTTATGTAAGTACTGTATGTTAAGCCATAGCTGCTTAATCCATAACTAATATATGAATCGGCCAAATGTGGGAGTGAGCAACGATGACAGGCCTGTACTGAACCTTGTTATGTGGCGAGTGTATGTGCATAAGTTTTGTTTTATCCGCGTTCAGGACAAGCCCCACATCGTGTGCCCACTTGCACAATTTATCAAAAGATTCCTGCAAGCCGGCCTGTGCCTCTTGTATGTTACTCCCGGCAACCAGTAAGCAAGTGTCATCAGCGAATTGGTAGACAGACGCTTTGTTAACTACTTTATGCATGTCGTTTGCGTATATCAGGTATTCTATTGGACCGGTTACCGAGCCCTGGGCTGTGCCAGTAAGGGTAGGTATTAGCATGCTATTTTCATTTGCAATCTTCACTAAAGTGGAGCGGTTTGTGTGGTAGTTTATAAGCAGTTGTGAAAGAGGCCCCTGTATTCCACTACGTGAGAGTTTATCATAAAAAGCTATGAAAAGCTATGAGGGTAAAAGCTATGAAGAAATTGAAGACATGGTACAAGTAATGATGAGATAGGTCGCACTTATAATACACTCCCAAGCACAATACACGTATACACACAAACACATATACACACACACGCGCACACAAACACACACACACACACAGGGGCATATACTTACGAGATTCGTAAAAATGTGGGCAACCTTTGGGTAAAGGAACTTCTTAGAGCATAGTGTGGAGTGAAAACAACTATAAGAGCATAACATAAAATATGAATGAATACAACTTCAACGTAATGTCAAATTTGGTTAACATTTACTAATTTTGGCATACGGTTACATTTTACAGTTGACACATCACTTTTTCAGATAAAGGTTAGGTACATCATATTTGTTATGCAAATTTACTTTTTTAGAAACCTATTCAATATTTGGTAGACTATAATTTTTTTTAGATCACTTATCTTATTTTGGTGTAACTTATAATTTTTAGGGTACCTAAACATATTAGGTTCATCTTTCGTAATTTACCAAGTCTGATGAGTCACACCGCCCGAGACGCCGGGAAACTGACGCGATGACGTAAGAAATATCAGTCTTTTAATTTTTCAACACTGACCTTTTATTTCCTTAGCAGTTATGAGAAATGTCGAAAGAAACCTGCCCAATAAGTATCCTACCGAAATGCAATCGATGAGGAAAACATTTTTAAGTAGGTATTCCTATTTTAATACACTCAAGTGCCTTCTAGAAAAGTTTTATTTGCATAGATAATATTTTTGTTACGAACTTATACTAGAGACCTTGAACACTTAACAGACAAATTAAAATCAAACAGTTTGTAAATTGTTTCCTTTGCTTTTTGTGCCAGGTTTATTAGTACAACTAAATGAACCGCCCAAGTGCGAAGCGGATATTCATATTTATTTATTTATTTATGAATTTTGCAATCAGAGATTCTGTATACTGGCTAATTGATTGAATTCGCAATTTATTTAATCGGCTGAACTTATTGATTGCTAAATTCAAATGAAAACAGAAACTTTCCATTCTGTTTTATTTCTATCAATACCACAGTTGTCGTATAATGGTTAACTTATAAATAAATAAATAAATATGCGCCAGACAACACACCTCTTGTAATGGTCTCGAGGTAGGGGCGCCTCCCAGCATAATTATCTTCGTCATATTTACGTAATAAGAGGTCAATGTTACTTATCCAACGACATATATGATTAAATGTGTGATGTCTCGCTTCGGTGATTACCTGTGCCGGGGTTTACCTGCGCCTCGCTTGCACGTACAGGGCGCGGGGAAACACGCCCAGCTTGCCAAAGTGGCTTCTCAGTTAGTACACATTTCAAGACGTCACTTTGCTGCTAGCTTTATCATTAATGTGCTTGCGATATATATCTCCTCCTTATTGACAAGTTTTATTAAACCTTGTGTAGGTCATTGTTTGATTTAACTTTAACGTCAATTTGCAATTGCGGGGAATCCCATTGTGATTCGTGATAACGTAGCTTTAACGTGTGCATTTTAAGAAAAAGGCTAAGAGTTAATCTATATATAATGTAATAGATCGCCATCACGGCTCATGTATATCTATTGATTTTAATTTGAAAGCAAAAATATATTTAGGTATGTGTGTACATTATCGTACCTGTTCGGGGGTGATATTTTTGTTTCTAATATTAATATTTTTGGTTCTCCCGTTCGTCTCCATTATTTGCAATAATTTTGCTATTTCGAATCTTAAGATAGCTGGCTATGAAACCTTAGCATCAGCGGAGATCGACCTTGCCACGCGTCCGACCTCTGTGCGACGACCTCTACGGTTAAATCTGCAGAAGTAACGAGATTGCACTCGTACGCAGAAGCCTGCGGAATTAGGGCGTGTTAATGTATTATTATAATGTAATCCTAATCTGGGAAGCGAGTATGCAATGAGTTGGTGCAAGCTGAATGTTTTCTGTCCTAAAATCTGTTGTTTGTTAACAAAAGAAAAGAATAGTAAAAACCTTAGCAGGTTTTTAATTAATATATTATCACCCTTTTCATATCGATCTTTACCTTCAATTAACTAGGAAACGTGACTTTAGGGTACCATATTGTCAGACATATTTTGATTGTTTATGTGTTCGCTTTCCATATATACTGGTGACTTTGCCACAAAGGTTTATTTATTTATTTAGGTATACCAACAGCAAAACACATTAAAATGCTTTTTAGTAAGTAAGCTTAAATAATAATGATTGATTTCGGTCGACCCAAGAAGCGGTGGCTTGACGTCGTTAAGGGTGACATGCGTGCCAACAGACTCACCACTGAGGATGCACAAGACCGCGCGAAGTGGGCCAAGAAAATAAGAAAGGCGGGCCCTGGGACCACACACACCGACCGCACGGATGATGATGATGATGATGAAGCTTAAATAATAAGATTGGTTCTTGTATAGATCCAACAACACACAGTAACATATTTACAGTAGATATAGCAGTTCGGAACAATTTAAGTGTCTTTGAAAGTCACATTGATCGGACGCGTAATGATTTGTGCCCGCTCACACGCGCTGCACAATATCGATTTTATTAATATATGTTTAAACAATGTATTCTCAAGAAATACGTAAATAATATTTCTTAGTGATGGTTAATTATTATTTATATCAATGTGTAGTTTAGAAGAAACAAGCCAGGACAGACAGACACTATTCTTTACGGTTTCTTAATAATGAGTTGGGATATCCTTATAGGTTTATTATTTGTACATGTTTGTTGTTCAACTTACTCGTTCGGAAAAACCAAGTCGTATACAACTTTTTAAAACTTTGTAAATTTTTCTAGCTGTTTTTGGAAATTTATAGAAAACATTGATTAAAGTAAGTTATCTGATGTAATATAAAAAGTAAGTTTGAGTATTATTTTCTTGGATTATAGAGTTAATTTATTTGGCTTTTGAATGAATCAGCTGCGTGTTGATGCCGGTTGAGTGTTGACGTTGTCGGCTTGTCGGCATGTCCGTCAGTGCGGGAGGCGCGCGCGCAGCGGCGGACGTTCGCGTGCTTTTCATAATTTACTTTGCGAAGTTTCGAACGTAAACATTCAAATTGATGATAGTTTGAAAAGCTGATTTTTTGTTACTTCACACAGGTTACGTCATTTAATGCAGATATTAATTTATATCCACTCGTTCTTTCATAATTGATTTTGCCTTAATTATATTTAGAATAGGAAGCTTATTAATCAATTGAAACATTTGAAGAAGGATACCAGCGAACAATTTTGTGCACTCATAAAAATGTTCAGTGGATGGTGAAGACATTTCATTTATAAACTGTGTTGTTGAGTGTTGGAGATAAGGGATTGTTACAGCGTTGTGATGGGTCGGCGACGACGGACACGCGATGCTGATTCTTCGGGTAAGTCACATGGGTTCTGAAAATTTAATCAAGGCCCTTAAAAATAAGAAAATTCTTCGATTGTCGAGAAAGAAACCACATATAATAAAGGTCTTTTTGTTTGGTGAATCGTTAATCTATTTTTATAAAAGAGAAAGGTCCTCGCGAAATCTCATAAACTACAAGTGCTACGAGTTTCAAATTTTGCATGGAGGTTTTTTTTAAGACGTAATTACTCATTAAGACTCGATTTTGGGAAATTCGACCCCAAAGGGGTTGCTTTTGCTTGTGGGCGTGTAGCGGGTCGTGAGATATGCACTTTAATGCACTAGGTCAGTTATGTCTGTTTCGCATCTCCTAGGTTGACAAAGGCTGCGTGACGTCACCAGTGTTTACGGTAGCAAATCTGAGTGCTTAGACAAATGTTGGGGCTCAAGTTACCACCTACGCGTTCTCTGCAAACAAGAGTCTGTCTGTCTGTACTTGTATGTACCTACGTGCATGTCTAATATTTATGTATTTATTATGGGTCTGGGTGTTAATGACTATTACAGTTTGTTTTTGAAAATATCTGTTCTGTTAGCTAAATTGACGTCTGATGGTTTCAGTGTCAGATGATTAGCTCCTGCAGATTACTGTTAGTCTTAAAATTTGAGACGCAGATTGAATGCCGGTTGAGACACAAACGGTCTCAGCGGTCTCAGGTTCATTGTTTTTATTTTTGATCCAAATAGTTATTTTGTGATGGGATTTAGATATTTTTCCGTTCACCTTTGCGCTAACCGATAGCGCGGGATCGCTTTAGTAAAATAATTACTCATTATTTGCCTCCTTTTTGTAACAACCTTTAGGCAATAACCTTTTCAGTCAAAATGGCATAGTTTGAATACACTGGTTTATTTATGCTTAAAGTCGTTTTCCCGGAACCTTAAACCTGAAACCGTTTAATTGAGGAAAGTGTTGTAGATTGTAGATACTCAGCACGTCGCTTACAAGCCCTACAATACCTACTGCTTAGTCATTGGACTATGTCAATGAACTCGTAATGTTCTTTAAATTATTTCCGTTTGATGTAAAAAAGAACAAAAAACATGAATAAGAAACATAAGTACTTTGGATTTTTTTACAAGGAAACTAAATGTGGCGAGTTAATTGTGAGAAATCTGTTACACCTGTTTCTGTAGTTTACTGACTGACTCAAGCTCTGAGTTGATTAATTGAGTTCTTTAGTAGCTATTTGACCGCGTCAGCTCATATGAAAAAGGCTCTCAGATGTCTGCTCATGGAGAGATTCTGCTTTATTTAAGTTCTACCTACTTTGTATGTATTGTATCCTTTTAGTATGTATTGTTTCGTTTTTCCCTGCGTTATATGTAACTTTAGTAATGGTATATATTGCCTGAAATAAATGATTCATTATATATTATTTATTACTTAACTAAAAAGTAATTTATAAGTATTTTCCTTTCTCCATAGGGAATGAAACGATAAGGAATCAAACTTTGGCAATTATAGCAACACCCTACTTTTGGAAGGCATGTTGCACACACAAACGCACATGTATAGATAAAATAACCATAGCTCATGCCCAAGATAGCGAGTTCATAGCCACGAGACCTCATATAGATGTTAGTGATCCCAGCGTCTCAGTGTTAGGACTGAGAGGACAACGCAATTGTTTCCAATGGCTACTTAAATATCTGCTCATGTAACCACTTCACACGAATCACTTAGTATAAGTAAACACTTCACCTTTCCGGACTATTGTTATTTTGTTTGCGAAAAGTGTTTTAACTAAGTTCCATCTAAATTGTGTTGGTACTTATGTAGGTAGTGCAATTTAATGTGTTTCTTAATGACCTGAAAGCCTATAATATATGCAGTTTACATACCAGCCCACACTAAAATGTCAACACTGGCACTCATCATCACTCATGAATACATTCACCCAGCTTTACTTAAAACTCGATTTCAAATCATCATTAAATATAATTTATTCGTAATTATTGCGTAAATTTTAACTCGTCATGTGTAAACTACCAAAATTCAGATCAGACATCAACAGACCATCTGCCGTTTCCTGCAATTATCTAATATTTTGTCATCCATTTACCCTGTATCATTTTCAGAAGTGGATGTTGCGACTTTTTGTTTATGATTCAATACTTTATTTACATAAGAAAATGGTATAAAGTTCGGGTTTAAGTAGGATGAGTAGTAATCTCAATTTGTTAGGGAATTGTAGCCTGTAAATGTTTTTTTTTTGTTACCAGCAGTACCTAAATATTAAAAACGTAAGATCTGGAAAAGATACCTACCTACGCAAGTTCTATGCTATTTGTTATATTATTTTAATATTTCATAATATTTATTTGGTAGTCACTTAGTAGTAACAGGAGTTATTACGATATAAGTACATTGCACACGTGACACCCCGTAGCGGCACCGGCACCCAACCAAACATAGAGAGCGTCCCACGCCTCATAAAGCTTAGCCATGGCAATAAATAATATAGTAGGTACATTTTACTTGTCTTCAAAGAACTCGTTCAGTGTGTAATTAATAACAACAATTAATTATAATTAACTTGTATGTTTTATTCCTTAAAGTAAGTGAGTTTATGAATGCATAACATGGCATTGTATTGTTTCTTCGAAGCCTCCATGCACTACCGTTGAAATATGTAATTACCTACCTTGAAAGAAGCGATGATTCATTGTATTATCTTATTATACGTATAAAAACTAAAATAACAATCTGTTTTTAGGTATAATTAGTTTATTTTATAAATATGAAATATTTTATGTTTTATTATTTCCGGAATATCTTATCCCACATTTATTTCATTTTGGTAAATGGATTTAGTGTCCTAAAAAAAATTAAAAATCATTGATGAACATACCATCATGACTATATCCTAAACGGGGTAGTCAGAGGCAAGTGACTGTTGCCCTCATGGTGAACGGAACACTCAGAAACCCAGTTTTCACCTAGCGTATTAGGACCCAACGTTGTAGGTAAAGGTGGTTATGATGAAGTTTAGTAAATAAGCTGTTTTGTGACAGTGAGAACTATTACGACAGAGTTTTATTTAATTGCAGCGTACGACACCGGCTCGTGCTCCGCCGGCATGTGCGAGTACGGCGGGCGCTGCGTGCGCACGCAGGACGGCGCGGAGCGGCCGCGCGCCGTGTGCGCATGCGCCGCGCCCTACGGCGGCCCGCGCTGCCTGCACTACGTGGGGCAGGACCACGCGTGCCAGGCGCTGCAGTGCCCGCCGCCCGCGCTGTGCGCTTGGCGCCCGTCCAGTGAGTAAACCCGAGCCCGCCCTGCTTATGAGGCCCAATGGCATACGTTGAACACAGCAACGGTGTGCCAGTAACGTGAAAGCTTTATTTCATATTTGCATGCATACATTTACGCACTGTTTTACCGGGGATTTTACATCCAATCCTCTATCAAAATAAAGGTTTAATTTATTTACTCGTTTTCGCAACAGAATTTTCTTGCGCAAACTCTTCTCAACCGTAGAATCATACAGATACACGGAGTCAGTAATCTATTGATTTATTCTTCATTGCACATAAAAAGATACAATTGCCAGACTTAATGCAGAGAGGCATTCTCTACTAGGTTTAACAGAGAACATGCGAATTATGGGCTGACGTATAGAACTCTCATTTGACCGATTTTAGATGCTGTGCCAAGTACTCACAACTTTTTCTGAAGACAGGATCTGCGCTCGCATGCATTGTCTGGCTTGGATAGTAGTGAACTTGTCTTCTTATCGTAAATAGGACCAGTGGCTTAATGCCTAGGTATATTTAAAATATAACATAACTTCATTTTTCCCACAGTAAACCCCCTATCGGAAGGCATCCCATACTGCACGTGCCTGGAAGGCGCTAGATGCACGCCCCCGGGGGCAGACGCCCAGGACGTGGGGGCGCACGGCCACGCGGGGGCGGCGGGCGGCGCGTGGGGCGGCGCGCTGGCGGCGCTGGTGCTGCTGGCGGGCGCGGTGCTGGCTGCGCTATACATCATACATAGGAGGAGACAGTCAGTATATTTAAATTCATCAAATTACGAGATTATTTCCGTAGCCCTTAGCCAGGCACTAGCTACTGACTCCATTATTTGACCCCTAACCCTTGATGATGAAGCACAAAACTAATAAAAACCTGGTTATAGGTTAGTTGTTTATTAAAAATCCATATCCTATACTTTTCCACTTGCTTTCACATTCCGGTGTTCAAGATAATATTTAAAAATAACAATCAATTCGCATGAGATATTGACACTCTCCGCGTGGTTGGTCTTTATAAAATGTAATTTATTAATCTACATAAATTTAAAATTTAGAATAGTAGCAATCTAAGCCATTGTCAAAATTAACGTGAAATATTATATGTATTTTGACGCCGTGAATGATTTGAGCTCCATATCACGTCACAATATGCTAAAAATGTGTCTAATAAAATATGTTATCTTTAGTGGTGCGTTCGTGCACGCGCGGCTGGCGGACAACGTGGAGATCAGCAACCCCATGTACCTGGGCGACGACGAGCCGGCGCCGGCGCGCGCGCAGGTCAGTGGCTGCTGAGCTTCATCTATGTTTGACGACACGATTGGCGTAGTGCGCTGTAGCACGGTTTCTCACCTCGATTTCCGTAGTGTCCCGGATTCGATTCCCGGTCGAGTCAATTCAGGAAACGATCTATTCTGAATTGACTCTGGTATGGGTGTGCTGGGAGACGCCCCTAGCTTATTTCCTTGTGCGATACCTCGTAACACAAGGATATTAATCCCTACCTCGAGACCATTACAAGAGGTGTGTTGTCTGGCGCATATTTATATGTTTTGATTCTAATAACATCAGATTATATCTTCGTAAATTATAAAATAATATGACGAATTTCTGGTGTATAAAGTTCTTTTGTTTTTAACATATTCAGAATCAATATTTTTTCTGAACAGAAATCTAGAAAAAATCAGTTTGATAGGTAGTAGTAATATGTAAATTTGCTTCGATATTTAGAAGTTTTAGAACTAACTGCAGCTCCAGAAATAGTTCATATTTAGTGCATATCTGTAGCCCTTGATAAAGGAAGTTCTGACTTTTGCCGTACCGTGTGATATGATATAAAACTAATAACTGTTTATTATTACTGTTTATTTTAGCATTTTAAAGATAAGAAAAAATCGAATTTCGGACCTTGAAGAAATTAGGCAGGATTCGAACCCGCGTCTTCCGAATGGCTGCTCTAACCACAGAGCTATCGAAATCTTACTGGCCTGAACAATTCTTTCTAGTATACGTTTATTGCAAGCCAACGTTATTTCATCAATGTTCTAAGGCAAGTACCTTCAACCAATGATTCATTATTAATGACTGTTGTCACAGAACGGCGGCAACCACTTCGCGAACCCCGTGTACGAGAGCATGTACGCGCCGCAGCAGAACCCCACTGAGGTGAGTTACTACTAATATCTTCATCATTCGCAGCCGCAAGACGTCTCTTGCTGGATATAAGCCTTGTCCGCCACTTTTATCCTCATCCATTGACCTTGTGGATGGACCCCTCACGCTGTGTTTGCTATTGAATGGCAATCAGCTTTTTGAATTTGGGTCGTTATAATAATCTAAATCGTTTTCTAGTGTTTATTCATTCCTGTATGTTATTTTGTCTGCACTTCTGCTATGCGCAAGCGCAACATCAATAAACCTTAGGACATACATAAAAAGATCAATTATTATTCAAAAAGGTGTTTTGCACGAGCACATTAATTGAATATCCAATTTAAGTCTCGCGTTAGAATATTAAGAAAGGTCAGGGTCTCGTATAAACTTGAACAATTAAAACCTGTTTCCCACGTTGGACCGCGACGGTCACTGTCGACCACAAATATTGGATTTGTTGTTTACCGTTTGTCTTTGCAGTAAATATGTCAGACGTACGAAAACTCAATCTCTAAAAAGCAAACAGTTAAAGCAAGTTAAAGTTGTTGTCGGTAATAGCATTTACTATTTATTGCATGTCACATGAAAAAAAGATGACAAACTTATTACTACAGTACAGGATAATGATGCGACTACAACAACACATAATACTACTTTACAGGAACAAGCGAACTTACTAGCAGAAGCGGGCGGCGAGGGCTCCCCGCCGCAGCCGGAGCGCGCCGCGCTGCTGTGAGCGACGCGGCACCGACACGACACTGATGCGGCACGGACACGACACCGACGCGGCACGGAAACGACACGGACACAGCGCGCACGAAGCGCAACGACTGCAACTATCGTTACTTAGCTAATTTTTAATGTCTTTAATCAATGCAATACCTTTATTTAGCTCCACTAGAATGAGCCTTGAAGTCAGATCGTCTCAACAGTTAATTACTTACTTCATTATTATACCTATTACTTACATATCCAAAGCGGCCATACTTGCCTTCTTAATATAGATATTTATTATTTTTACACATTATTTTTGTAATGTAAATTGTCTTTTAAATATTTACAAATTGAATTTTTAAAATATTCGAATCTATCATATCTCAAAGACCAAATATGAGGGTAGCATGATATTATTATATGATACAATTTATGTGTAAGGGAGGAGCTTCATGCTCCATGGTGTAAAGCTCACTCTAAGATTTATGTAGATAGTGTGGATCAAGAAATCCACAGCTCTTTATACTTAAACACCTTTATTGTGACCACTTGTTGTTAGTAAACTAAACTCTATGGCATTCAAATTAAATAATGCAATCACTATTTATTCTGGTGTAGTGATGTTTAAAATTCTGATATCATTTTATTATAAGTGTAGATAATCGTGATATACTCCTCTCTATTTTGTAAGTGGCGATATAATTTTGCTAGTAATTGATTTACCTTATTTTGACCTTTACCTCGTATTGTACAGTTGTACCAGTTCGTATTTTAGGTTAAATAAATCGAATACTTGCACTCAGGTGGCTCATACAAAAAATCTACCTTTACGTATGTCAAGCTCAAGAATACGAAACAATAACAAAATTACTAAAATAAGCATATTTTCTCAAAATCATGAACGAGAATTCTCACTAAATGCTCAATGGAATGTGTCAAATAAAGTGCCATAATAATATTTACAAGTTATAGAAATTAAATTTCTTGTAAGTTCCTCTTCATGCAATATGAATGACCTACCATGACAAAGATCGTCGGGATTCGTTTGTTAGTACGATAAGTTTCGAGTTTACGGCCTAGTATTGAGGATATCACAAATTCCTAAACGTATGTTTAAGTTAGAACAAATATTTTATTATTTTAGGCAGCGCCGAGTACATTGACTAGTTAATTCAAAAGGCACTTGAGTAAGGAGCTTACAGAAAGAGATAAAAGTGAGATTTATAAGATTTTTCGCAATTGTTTTAGTAATTTGTCATAGAAGTTTCTGTGTAAACTTCAAAATATGAATTCAAATACTATCTATATAGGAATAGAATAGAGGCGACGTTACAAGAGTTTTATTTCTGTAAACTGCTTGCTCATTCGCGCTCAAATCACTTGGCAGTTAATGTGGGTTGTGTTACATTCGTCCCAATTATTATTCATTATTTATGTATTTTTGTACTGTTTCAAATCATCGTTATAAATCGAATCACAATAATTGCATTATATCAAATTTAGACGAGAAACAATAATTTAAACATATTATATGCAGTAAATGCACTGATTGTGAGACATATTTCTTAAGCTTTAATTTTTGGTTATTTAATTTAAGGTTAGGGTTAGCAACATCTCGCTTTTTCACAAAGAGAGCTTACTAAGTAGATATAAACATAGGATTTTAATCTTTGTACTTCACTCAGAAAATTGTGAGACTATATACATCACTGATCGTACGTAGCAATGCAAACCATAGCGTAATGTTGAAGTTATTAAAACTACCCACACTTAATAGTAGAAAAAGTGAAAATTGATGTTAGTAATATTTCTTGCAAATAAGTTCACAAATACCGAAACTACGATGTATATTACAAGTAAAGTAAGTAATCAAATAAAACAAGGTGAATTTAATGACGTGTTTTATTTAGTGTTGAGTAAAACCAGAAGATACCTGATTAAGCAGATAAGTTTGGTCCATTCCTTTTACATAACACAACTGTACTTTAGGACCAGGTAATTTTATTTATTAAACTTACAAAATTATCGCACTTTTAACCTATTAATTTTATATTTACATTGTATAATAAAAATATTTATTACAAATTATTCCATCAAAACAAAAGAGAAGTCTATAATATAAAGTCACACAAACGGGTGTGTTATTTTATATATAAAACAAATTGGGGATTCAAGGCCCATCGTGAGGAATATCATATTATATTTAATAATGTTTTTACAGCATACTCGATATAATATCGTATCTGTACCAGCGGGTGCTGGTACACGATACGATATTATATCGATGTAAAACACATATTTCAATATTTATAATTATATCGGCGAGTTGCGAACCCGCGTTCTGACAGCTGAATAGGTTCCGAGTCAACGACGTCCAACGGAATATGAACGCTCGTGCAACGCAATAAGTCTCGATTTCGCGTATACTCCCTTTTTACCTTAACTTGACTTTGATTCGGGAGTGATCCTTCTGTACGGTAGTACTTTATTGTTGTACCGTTACAAGTTGAAGTGTCGCTGTTGTTCCTCAGTAGAAGTCGTCGTAGTTGGTGGTCTTGACGCCCTGACTCTTGACCTGGTCCTGCGCCAGGTACATGTCGGCCACCTGCCGCGCAGACGTCGCCTGCTCCGGCGTCTTGTCGGTTCGCACGCGGACGAACCTAAGGGATAAAGTGACGCTGATTATTCGACTGAATTGACTCTTATTATTATGACCAATGTTTGAGAGATGTTGAACTAATATAATTTCAAGAAATTAATGTTCGAGTGGTGTATTTACATCAGGGCTCGTATTTTTGGCGCAATTTGTAAAAACTTGCTGTCCGAAGAGTTAGAATATAAAAAAAATACAAAATTATTAAATAATCCACTTTTTGTAATAACTTAAGACAGTACGTATATCTGTTAGTTATGTCTAATTTTTTCATAAATATATTCCTATTATTTGCATTTTATACATCAATATCAAAAAAGGGCTATTTATTTTCTTTCATACAATTTGTTGATGCTGCAAACGCTCACTCGGCACAAATCATTGTCATGTACAGTTTTTTATGACTATAACTTTTTACTCTCGTATAGAACTTGTTCTATTGGATCATAACTACAAAATTAAACGAAAATAGGCTACAATTTATCACTCGTATTGTTTTTATTTACAAATTTACAGGTGTCCCAAATCTTATTCCGTTGTAACACTTCAGTTGTGTAACGTGATATTTCTCAAGACTTCTTAATAGTCTACCATGAAGCATACATTTATTTTAAGTGGCAACACTGGCCCATCGTATTTGACACATTTCCGAATTAATCCGCCATTTTTTTTATGATTGATTGAATAGCTGTCCTTATTTGAAGTTTACGATCAATTAAAACATTCATTTCTTCATTGAATCATCACAGTGTTTGAAGGATAAATCCATGCATGTTAATGTTATGTTTTTTTAGGTTTGGTAGTGTTGAAAATTCTATCCGTTGTCCGACAAAGTGACACAAATTGTGCGTCGTGTCAACGGAAATTGTAAAGGTTAGTGTATAATAATATGATTAAATTTTAGATTAATTCAATTTATTATCACTACATATTGTTTATTTTGCCGTGTTAGGTATTAAATGAACGGGCTTAATTACCCCTTTTTTAAGTTTAGGGGGTGTTCATAGGTACTCTTTAGAGCGTGATTTTACAGTAGTCAGTTTTTAGTTTTTAAACTTATTTTTTTGCTTACTTAACTGAAATTTTACAGATGCCTATGTCTTCAGCGGAAAGGTGTCGAAGATACATAGAATAATAGCAGAAATGAGTGAAGAAGAAAAAAAAGCGAAACGAAAGCAATGGAACGAAAACATTTTCTTTTTTCATATCCAGCATTGTAGTAACTGCACCCACATTATGTCTCTTATGCATCTTGATTATTTGTGATATTTGCTAAAAGCCAAAAATAATGTACACCGTAATAAGTTTATTAATATGGAAAAATAAAAAAATATTCCTAAGAAATTAATACTAGTATTTGTAATCAATTGATAAAAAAGTAATATTATTTTATCAATTGATTACAAACAGAATAAAAAAACTAAATAAACAAAACACACACACATAAAAACATGAACCGAATATCACTTTCTAACGTTCAAAAATACAGTATTTGTGTACAAAGATTTACAAAATCGGTTGTAACAGATTTTTTCAGTTGTGACACATTCAGTTGTGATCTCTTTTCTTTTGTGCGACAGCGCAAAAAATATGAGCCATCTTTAGAAATCTCTATGAAAAGTGAATTTTTATGTTTAGCATTTCAACAATGGACTATTTTCTACGCAAAGATAGAAAGTAGAAAAATGCGACCTGACCCTAGGAGTCAAGCTTTTTGAAGTTTTCTATTCCTAAACTTACAGCTGATAATGAAATTGGCTAGCTACAAATATTTTTTTAGCAAATCATGTTATATTCATTTAGAGATAAAATATTTAGTTTCTACTAGTAAATCCTTAGAATTTCCATGCCAATTGTATACAACAAAATTATGCTAAAATGTCATCAAGAATATATCACATACATAATCACTAAAATCTTTCATTGCCCATTGAAGTAAGCATCAAGTAAGCTTAAGAGCGTTAGCTGGGGGTGGTTCAAAAACGTTGCATTTTTGTGATTATTTCATTGAATTAAATAAAACTTAAATTTTTGCTTTAATAATGTGTGCATAATACTATTTAGAAATACATTGAATTCTCTAAGTAGTAAGTCTCTATTCTCTAGGTAGTCGCCAATTATTTGCTAAATTAAATAAAAATACTATTCTTGTAAACTGATAAGACATTTGAAAATGTACTGTACACAGTAAAAGTTATAATTATGAAATTAAAAGGTGCATTCAATAAAAGAGAGATAATTTATATTTAATTTCAATTCAGCTAGATAATCATGAAAACCTTAAAAAAATGCGTAGTTTACGATCTACTCCAAACGCAAAAAGCAAACTCATTGTCCAAAATTAATAATTTGTAAAATGATTATTTTTATTATTATTGTTTTTGTTTTTATTTTATACCTAAATTGATTATTTTTATTATTATTATTATTTTTTATATCAATCTGAAATTTAATTTTAATTATATGTAATCGAAATTGTGTGTAATTGTTATGGACTTCGTCTGAAATAAATTGATTTTATTTTTATTTTTTTATGTTATTGCAAAGTCCTACAGCTGTAATCTCATCTCTCCCCCCCTCACCTGGGGAAGCGCAGCGAGATGCCCTTGTCCCGCTCGACGAGCCCGATGGCGGCGCGGTGCGAGGGAGACAGCGACAGGTCGGCGCAGCGCACCTCCCACACGCGCGCCGCCGCGAACCACACGTCCGGCGAGTGGCTGCGGTCGTAGCTAGCAAGAGGGGGCACAATAAACATTACAATCTTAGAGGCAAATGAAAAGGACTGAGACATGTGGTATTCACCGCTGTGTATCTTTAAATTAAAGGCGCAAGCTTCACCAGTAGTGTCGGGAGGACACGTCGTCTGCTGCTGCGCGAAATCGGCGACGAACTTACGCCTTTATGATTACAAAAAACATTTCTGCTATGACCGAATCGGCTCCCATCAGAGAATTCTGTGGGAGGATCTTATAGGCAAGTAATCGACTTATCTTGCCGTTAAAATATAGCCTAAATTAAAAACAAAGATAGCCCATGTCACTCCCTGATAATGTAGCTTTAGATTGACAAAGAATTCTTAAAATCGGACCAGTAGGTTCGAAGCCTATACAAACAAACAAATCTTTCCTTTTTATAATATTAGTATAGAAGTATAGATGATAAAACAAATTCTCTATCTCATTGTAAATGAAATGTAATTTCTTTTTTTTTTATATTGCCCGTCAAGATGACCTCACTCCGCCTGATGGAAAGCGGTCGTGAGGTCCAAATATTAGGTTGACAAGCCCAGTCATTCAACGAATCACTGGGCTGGCCATCCTCACCTTGAAGGCAAAAAAAATTTCGTATAAGAATAAAGATCTTTAAACCTAAACCTAAGCTAACAATGTTTCTGAATAAACCGCCATACCTCTACAAATGCTTCCTCAAGTTCAACGTGAAGTATAAGTAATGTAAAGTAATCTCTACTAATATTATAAAGAGGTAAGCGTTCGTGAGTTTATATGTTTGGGACAGGTAATCTCCGAAACCACCGAACCGATTTCAAGAATTATTTCACTGTTATAAAACTACATTATCCCTGATTGCTATAGGTATATATTTATGTTGAAATAATTAGTGTTCATAGCATGAAAATGAAGTTCACACGAGCGAAGCCGCGGGCGGAAAGCTAATCACCAAATGAGAATGGTAGTTAACAAACACTATATTACTCATTTAAAAATGGTGTGCTTATCTGGGCTTAAATTATGCTATTAAATTCCAGTTGAGGCGATATTCTGTAAATAAATCAAATCCAAGGGGCGTGGCTAACAAAATGTACTAAATTTCTGTTTTATATTCTTAAACACGCTGCGCCCGCGTGCAATCACATTGCTAAGAAATAACTAATAAAGCGACAAAACTAATTATGTTATTTAAAAATCACTTTGAGGTAGAAATTATTATTTACGATTGTGCTATTAATGATGTCAACTTATTGAAGCAATTTCGTATTGAAAATCAAATGTCGTTTATTATTAATCTTTCTTATTTTCAACCGACTTCATAAAAAGGAGAAGGTTTTCAATTCGACTGTATGCTTTTTTTTATGTTTGTTACCTCATGACTTTCGACTGGGTGAACCGATTTTGATCATTCTTTTTTATTTGAAAGCTGGTGCTTCCCGAATGGTCCCATTATAATTTGGTCTAGTTCTGACAGTGGCATCCATGAGAAAACCATATACTCGTAAGTCTTAAATCTAGATAGACAAAATGCGCGACAAATGGACGAATAACTCAATATCACGCCAACCGATTTCAATGCTTGTTTTTTTATTGGAAAGCATATACTTCAAGGGTAGTTTGATGAGAGTTTGGGTAGGTTCTGATCATGGGATACATGACAAAGTAACGGAACTCTTCAATTCTTAGGAGCCATTGGACGATACTTTTTCGATGTATAAAATAAAAAAGAACTATTCACTGAATATCAAGAAATAAACAAAATTAACAAAAAAAAAAACCAACTTCAAAAAAACTATTCCAAAACAAAGCACTAAAAAGTAAAGAAATAATTGCGTATTCTTCTAAAACTTATACGATAATATAATGTAGGTATTGTTATTGTTGGAGTCGGTGTCAGCCAATGTAGGTTTGTAACTACCTACATACATACGTAAACGTGATATGTAAGAAATAGGTATATTGCTAGGTATATTGTAGTGTTTCCTTGGCTGACACCGACTCCAACAATAACAATAATTGTACCTACATTATACTATCGTATAAGTTTTAGAAGAATACGCAATTATTTCTTTACTTTTTAGTGCTTTGTTTTGGAATAGTTTTTTTTGAAGTTGGTTTTTTTTGTTAATTTTTTTAGAGATCTGTTTGAAATTAAATTGTATCGAGGCAATTTTTGTAAATTGTGTTTCTGGTTTTTGTCATGTCCAGATAAAGGTATGAAGTAAAAGTATAATGTTAAATTGAATGGCGTGATTTATTAATTTCAGTTTACAGTAACACTAAATGCTTGAAAATCTGGGATATATAATCGTATGACATCCTGTGGCGCAAATTGAAAGATGTAGGACTTCATAATGACATGACTTCTATAATGCTTCCTTTTTAATAATTTTGTTATCTCATGTAATTCTCATATCTGGACATTTTAATTTTAATTTTAATCAATGCAATTGTTTTAATATGGATTTAATCTGAAATAAATGATTTGTTATTTATTTATAATGGCTACACTAACTTGCTAAGGTATTCGTATTGTAATCAGGTGAACTGTGTGAGATGGGCGAATGAACTCTCCGAGCCGTACGGGATGGAGTGCGGTGTGAGGCAAGGGGGGCTGGCCTCTCCGAGGCTCTTCAACCTGTATGTAGACGCACTGATCCGCGAGCTCAGCGGCATGCAAGTCGGCTGCCACATTGGTAACGTATGCGTCAATAACATCAGTTACGCGGACGATATGGTGCTGCTGGCGCCCTCGGTTAGTGCGTTAAGAGCACTTCTCGGAGTTTGTGAAAGGTTCGCTGTCTCACATGGTTTACTTTACAATGCCAAGAAGTCCCAGTTCATGGTATTTAAGGCTGGTAGTAAATGCCCTTACATAGTGCCCCCTATAAAACTTTATAACGAATCCTTAAAAAGGGTTTTTAAAGTCAAATACCTTGGACATATCGTTGCTGACAGCCTCAAAGACGATGAAGATATCGATAGGGAACGTAGGGCGCTGTCGGTCAGGGCGAATATGTTGGCACATAGGTTTGATCGCTGCACGGACACAGTTAAAATTACGCTTTTTAAAGCATATTGTGTGTCATTGTATTCGTGCAGCATATGGACCAACTATACCAAAAAGGCCTACAGTGCCCTACGTGTCCAGTATAACAACGCCTTCAGGGCGCTGTTGCGGCTGCCACGCTTTTGCAGCGCTTCTGCGATATTTGCGTTAGCGAGCGTAGATAGCTTTGAAGCTAGCATGCGCAGAAGGAGCGCATCGCTGTTGTTCAAACGCGGGAGCCGCCACAGCGTCCTGAAGGAGATAGCTGATAGTGGGGATTGTCCACTGATCGGCCAAATAATTAATAGGACAAGGTCACTTTTAAAAATGAATACTAACATAGTCATTAAGACTTTAGGGATCCTGTTTATCTGAAATAGATGCTTTTTATTTTATTTTATTTATTTTTTATTTTATAAAGATTTTGAGATAAATATTCTTAATGAGTGAAGATTATTTAAATAAGGTCTTACGTCACGGTAGAAAATGCAAATGAAAATACATTGAACTAATTTAAACAAAAAAAACGTTATTTTAAAAGAGAGTAGTAAACATTTGTATAATAACCTTTTTTGTGTTGGTATTGCTTTATTTAAAAACGTTAGTATAAAGTAATACATTTGAACAAAACATTGTATCAATCTGTTATGAAAAACAGAATGAACAATGTTGTCAATAAACCCTGGGGTGTAAGGGGGTCCTCCAACATCTTCGGGCCCCAAGCCAACCTCGCCTGCAAGCTGGTGCACCCTGCTGATCAACGAAGGAGGCTCTGGCGACGGCTCCCCTTCATGGGTTGGGAGGTCAGATGGCAGTCACTCCCGTAAAGCCAACTACAGTCAAAAAAAAAATTGAAAGACAGTTAGGGGTACCCGACTCGGATAGGGCGTCGCCGGAAAACGACGCGCAGGGGGATCGCCCTACTCCTGTGTTAAGTGGGTTAGGGCTACCGGGCCATGGGCGGGCCCGGTTAAGGACATTAGTCCAAAGGAAGGTCCGCTTCGCATCGTGGAACGTTGGTACGCTGACGGGGCGCGCTCGCGAGCTGGCCGATGTGCTCGCCAGGCGGAGGGTGCCGTGGCGCTCCTGCAGGAGACTCGCTGGAGAGGCAACAGGTCCCGGAACATCGGGCACGACTACAAGCTGATCTACGCGGGTTCTCCTGGTGGGGCCAATGGAGTGGGGGTGGTGCTGTCCGAGGAATTCCAGAATAATGTCTTGGAAGTAAATCGCGTTAGCGACCGCCTTGTGGTCGTGAGGGTGCTTATCGAAGGGGTCACGACTAATTTGATAAGTGCCTACGCACCGCAGGTCGATTGTAGCGATTCGGATAAGGCAATATTTTGAAATAGAAATCATTTATTTGCTGAAAAACACGGTAAAAGGTTATTACAATAATGTTTATGTTCTCATGTTTTGCCACTTAAAATAGCATGCAAACATTGAGTAAGCTACAGAATAAATATCAATTACAATTATGAATTAGGTACTTACTATGTCAGTAATATGAACTCTGTCAAAAATATCAGTAAACTATGTCATTATAATTTAAGGGAGAAAAAATCTTTCAGCTCATAAAAACTTTGCTCATCAAGTCATCTATGGAGCCTACTTTTAAATGAATTAATAGCGAGCATTTTTAATTCATTAAGTAGCTTATTATAAAAACGAACACACATACATAAGCTACTCTTCCCGTATTTACTAGACCGTGGTATATCTGGGATTATGAGTCGTTATGAGTCGTTTGGGAGCAAATCGACCAGTTCCTATGCACTATTCCACTGTCCCAAGGCGTCGTTCTGGGTGGCGATCTGAACGGTCATGTGGGTGAACAGTGTGAGGAACACGGGCGTGTTCATGGTGGTTTTGGTTTTGGCAGTCGTAACGCTGAAGGCGAAGAGATTCTCCGGCAGTGTATGGCTGCCGACTTGGCCGTCGTGAACACGTTCATCAAAAAGAGTCCCGAGCATCTGATCACCTACAAGAGCGGTAGGAGCGCAACCCAGATCGATTACTTTCTCACCAGGAGAGCCCAGATCGGCAAGGTAGCTACCTGTAAGGTCATACCCGGAGAGAGTCTTACTGTTCAACACCGTCTACTTGTGATGGATCTGCGAGTGAAGCCTCGAGGCAAATGCCGGGAGCGCTGCCCGCCCCGAACCAGGTGGTGGCTGCTTGAAGGCGCCAGATCCCATGACTTTGCTGCCGCTGTCGGTGACCCGTGCATCGCAGCGGATAGTGAGTCCAGGCAACAGCTCTGGGATAGGTGTCAGGCAGCTATCACCGGGGCGGCGAGGGTGGCGTTGGGTGTGTCTCGGGGTGGACATGGGCTTGACAAGGAGACCTGGTGGTGGCAGTCCAGAAGGAGATCAGGGTAAAGAAAGCCCTCTTCAAAGCGCGGCAAGCGTCCCAATCACCTGAAGATCGCGCCGCGTACAGGGATGCCAAACGTGCCTCTAAACGAGCTGTAGCCAGAGCCAGACGTGGCCACTTACGTCCTTTGTACGACAAGTTGGAGTCGTCTGAAGGGCAGAAGCTCGTTTACAAGTTGGCACGTTCGAGAGTCAAAGCAGTCCAGGATATTTCCATGTGCCGCTGTGTAAATGACACTCTCGGTTACCTGCTATGCGAGGACCGCGCGGTGAAGGAGAGATGGCGCTCTTACTTCCACGAGCTGCTCAACAAGCAGCACAAAGAGGAGCAGCCACCTGAACTCCCTCCAAATCAGGGACTAGTGCCCCCGGTAACGCCTGATGAAGTCCAGTCGGCTCTTCGCCGCATGAAGAACCGGATAGCTGTCGATGGAGTCCCGATCGAAGCGTGGAAATCGATGGGCTCTCGTGGTGTGGGCATACTTACCCACCTTTTCAACCGCATTCTCCTCAGATAGATACCTGACCAATGGAGACTGAGCATTATCACGCCAGTCTTCAAGGGCAAGGGCTCGGTGCAGGAGTGCAGCAATTTTCGCGGCATAAAGGTGATGTCCCACACCATGAAGCTCCTCGAGCCATTGTAGACTCTCGGATCCGACAGGAGTGTACAATCTTGGAGTGTCAGTATGGGTTTCGAACGGGTTGCGGGACCATGGACCCCGTATTTGCCTTGAGAACGCTCATGGAGGGATACAGACTGAAGAATACACCTGTGCATCTACTTTTCTTAGACATGCAGAAGGCCTTTGACTGTGTCCCTCGTGAGATGATCGGCTGGGCGCTGCGGTCCAGGGCCGTTCGCGAAGTCTTTATTGACATTATCCGGGACACGTACCACGATTCCAGTTCCATAGTTAGGACTGCGGTTGGTGACACGCTTCCCTTCCCTATCACCGTTGGAGTACACCAAGGCTCCGTGCTTAGCCCGTTTCTGTTCAGCGTAATATTAGACTTTCTGTTAAACAGCACCCTAGACCACCATGAGCAACCACCTTGGTTGCTTATGTATGCTGATGATATAGCGCTAGCAGATCCGGACTGGGGACGGCTGGTACAACGGGTGAATAACTGGAAAAAAACACTTTAAAACGGCGGTCTGAAACTTAATGTGGCGAAGTACAGGAGTACATGGCCTGCAACACCACAGATACCCAGTCCGTCCCCATAGGCGTTGACGTGGTCGAGCGCACGGACCGTATCAAATACCTCGGATCTGTGTTAAGCGCGTCCGGGGACATCGACCGCGACGTCAGAGTCCGAATTTCCGCGGCTTGGGCCAAATGGCGTGAGGTGAATGGTGTCATTTGTGACCCCAAAATGCCGATCAAGCTGAAGGGGCAGGTCTATAAAACCATCATTAGGCCTGTCCTTTTATATGGCAGTGACTAGAGCGACACAAGCAGGAGCTGCGCGTCACGGAAATGAAGATGCTGCGGTGGATGTGTGGAGTCTCACGCAAAGATCGCTTACGTAACACCCACATCCGCGGCAGCCTTCGTGTTCGTGACATCGCGGACAAGCTGCAGGAGTGCCGCCTTAGTTGGTATGGTCATGTCTTACGGAGATCGGCAAACTACGTCGGGAACAAATGTCTGGTCATGCCGCCCCCGCCAGGTACCGGTAGAAGAGCTCGACCCAAGAAGCGGTGGCTCGACGTCGTTAAGGGTGACATGCGTGCCAACAAACTCACCACTGAGGATGCACAGGACCGCGCAAAGTAGGCCAAGAAAATAAGAAAGGCAGACCCTGGGACCCCACACACCAGTTTGGGTTCACAACCGGGATAGACCGCACGGATGATGATGATGATGATGTTGTCAATAAACCCCATGTCTATACAAATGTTCCTAAAGTTCAAAGTAAAATAACAGTAAAGTAAAGTAATTAGCCTATTTACTATCCCATTGTTGAGCAAACTCCTCCATCATTGAAATGACCTAAATTACAAAGTAAACCACTTACTTATAATAATTCCTCGGCCCATCAATGACATGCTCCTCCAACTCCTTGGTCAGCCTCTGCAGGTCGTCATCACTGAACCCGGTACCGATCTTGCAGAGCGCCTGGAACCCGTCGGAGTCGGGCTCCCGGCACGCCAGCAGGAAGCCGCCGAACACGCCCGCGCGCCTGCCCTGCCCGCGGTAACCGCCCAGCACCACCAGGTCCAGCGTGTCGCCTACGCCTTCGAGGTAGTCTTTTTTTAGCTGGTGGGGAAAAAAAATATTTGTGAAAGTTGAAATAAAAACATGTTATGATTTTTTTTTTAATTAACGTCTTACATTTTTGATATTTATGTAAATAAAAACAATGAAAAAGCCACCAATTATAATTATAATAGACTGTGGCGTCTCACGTATGTTTTTTATAAACTTAGTTTCTAGTTATTTTTGTAAATATAATTTAATTGTACAAGCAAAGCCAGGCGTTCGACTAAAGAAGCAAAACCACAGAATAAAATATAAAAAAAGTACTTTTCAGTACTTGCTACCTAAAATATTAAATAGTTTTCCACAGCAATCAGTAGACGATATATGTAATAACCAGCCAAAGAAATGTAAAACTATATTAAAAAGATACTACTTCTAATCAGTTAAGATGTAATTAATTAGTGTATATTTGGCTTTTTTAAGTACCTATAGTATACTGCGATCTCACCCTACTACCAGTTAAACCCCTTAAGGGTTTTTAATAGTAGGGTTCATTAGTAAATAAGAAAGTATGTAATTACTGTTGTGAATAAATAAATAAATAATTAAAAAAAAACAGAAGACGCACTTTCGATGCAATTGCAATGCAATATCAACCTGCGGTGCACGTAAATACGGTCTAAAACAACTCTGCACCTGTACTCGTACCTAAATCTTTCAGCCGGCCGGAACAACCGAAAGTAAATCGTATATCTAAGGCGCTACGAGCGCTCGCCGCTCGCTTTCACGAACGACCGTGACGTAACCCGGCTGCGTGTCGCTCATAGGGTAGCAAATACTGGAATATGATGCGTGCGGGTGCCACGTAGGTACCTATAAATACTGTAAACAAATACGCTTTTTCGTGGTTTGTTTGTTAATCACTACATAGTATAAATTAAAGTCGCTTTCAGTCTGTCTGTCCCTATGTACACAGATCTTCAAAACTACGACACCAATTTTAATGCGGGTTTTTTTAAATAGATAGAGTAATTCTTCTTCTTCTTCTTCTTTCGTGTCGACAGCAACATTAAATTTCGTTTGACCAGTATTCTGCCACCTTAATAGCCTCAGCATTACCCAAATAAGGTCATCGTCTGAGCAGCTGTTCGGACACGAGGGGCATGACAAAAGGTGATCCATAGTCTGCGGGGATGCACCGCATTCGCACACATTCTTTGCACCCTCGATGTATCCCCATCTGAAAAGGTTGTCCTTGCAGCGACCGATCCGTATCCGTAGTCTGTTCAAGGTTTTCCAAGTCGGTCGCGTCAAATCATGGCCAGGCGGTAGACATTCCGAAGGTGCAACAAACGTAGCACCAGGTTGCGTTGCACGCCACAATCCGATTCTGGCTTGCGATGGGGTGCCAGATAAAGGGCGGACAGACCTCATAAAACTCCGTCGACTTTTCAGTCTTTGCGGCACGACAGAGAAGCCGAACATGGGGTGACGAGGGTCTTGTCCCACTTTGGATCTTTCTATGGAGTTAGCAACTGTTCTGCGAACTTGTGGTGGCGCAATTCCGGCCAGCGGATACAGCATATTAACCGGGGTCGGCTTTAGGCAGCCCGTAATAATCCGGCAGGTTTCATTAAGTGATGTATCCACTTGCTTTGCGTGCGCCGAGCGACTCCAGACGGGGCATGCATATTCGCCAGCCGAGTAGCAGAGTGCTAGACCAGTGATCCGCAGAACTTCAGTGGACGCTCCCCATGTTGTAGACGTGAGTTTCCGAAGGAGACTGTTGCGGGCACCTACTTTCTGCTTGATGTTTATACAGTTGGCTTTGTATGTTAAGGACCTATCTAATACAACACCCAGATACCTGGGGTTTGAGCAATGTTTGATCGGCTCCCCACGCAGTGTTAGGTTGAGGGTCCGGTTTGCCTGATGGTTTCGCAAGTGAAGGGCACGTGACTGTGTTTTGGCAGGGTTGGGTCTTAACGCGTTACTGCTGTAGAACTCGCTAAAGTCCCGCAGGGCCACCGTCAGGTCCTCCTCGACCTGCTCAAGGCCAGGGCCAGGTCGTCGGCCTATAGAAACCGTGCAGTATTTGGGGGAGATGGCTGATCGTTGGTGTAAATATTAAACAGCATGGGGGCAAGTACGCTACCCTGAGGTAGGCCATTTTTTTGCAATCGCCATCTACTTTTTTCGGATGACAGATGTACTTGGAAGCGACGATTGGTTAGTAACTCCCTTAACACTCTTACAAAGTTCTGGTCCTCAGTTACAACTCTCACTTTCTCAAGCTACCTTTTTTTGTTAACAGTATCATAGAGAAATTCAAGAGGAAGGTTTATATGTATATAACATACATAATATGGTAGAAAAACACTGATAATTTTAGAGGTTTCTGATGTGATGTCGTAAATAATCACTTTTTTTTGCGCTCACGTTGCAAACGCTGGCTGAACCCTACGAGACAGCAAAAAATGTACTGCAGTATTGTACACCTTAAAAAGGTCTACAAAAAAGTCCGCGATGGTATATATCTATCTCTTACGGATAACGCAAAATAACTATTTTTTATCCTTTTCTTTTTACGAGAAATATGGCTTATTGACTAAGATTTTAAGCAATACAGCATTAATACTTTTCAAATTTAGTACCTTAAATACACTGTGCATTCAATATAGATCAATAAGACCCTTTGTAGCATGTAATTTGAAATGAATATTTTCGAAGATATTACACTTTTAAACTTGCGAAAATACTGCCGCGTCGGTGGCGTCCTGCGTACTGCGTGCGTGACACTCGACTTAATTGTCCCCACGGGGGACCGAGCCTGTAGGTGAATAGGTTAACCGAATTACGTAGTGACTCAGGCCTGGTAAAACCTCTCGCGCTTCACCGCGTTGCGCAGCACGGCGGTGCGATTTCAAGAGTGAATTGTATTTATATATTATTTCATTTCAGAATTACCATTTCGGCAGCAGCAGCCGGCGGGACTGCAGGAGCGGACTCTTATAATTTTCACGCATTCTTTTATCAGTTCCTTCTCCTTGTAAATAACTCAATGTAAATATATGGGGAGATCCTACTGTCTTTGGCTTTCCCTATAAGACTAATTCCACACATCAAATAGTAGAAAAACCGGTTTACTGTTTAGAATAGACAATTCATAAAGTAACTAGTACGAGTAGTACCTTTTGTTGTAAAAGATGAGAGTAGGTTTTTTTTTTTATATTGCTCGTCAAGATGACCTCACTCCACCTGATGGAAAGCGGTCGTGAGGTCCAAATATGAGGTTGACAAGCCCAGTCATTCAACGAATCACCGGGGTGGCCATCCTCACCTTGAAGGCCTGCAGAAATGCCTTTTCACGCCCCGCTTGAAGAACCCGGGACTATAAGAGGAAGGAAACACATGTGCTGGAAGAGCGTTCCACGTCTGATGTAATTTTAATTAAATTTATTTAATATATTTCACTTTTAACGTAAACAATTTTTTTAAGAAATGTTGGCGTATAGCACGGTTTCTCACCTTGACTTACATGGTGTCCCCGGTTTGATTCCCGGTTGGGTCAAATATCTAAACGATCTTTTCTAAAATAACTCGTGTCTGAGTGTGCTGGGAGACGTTTTAGGTTTAATTCCTCGTCTGGTACCTGGTAACACATATTTATCCTTCCTTCGAAACAATCACAAGTGTTGAGTATGTGGTGTTCTCTGGGGCATAATGAATAACATAATCTAACATATCTAACATAGCATACCTTGAGCCAGTTATGCGACCTCCTCGCGATGTCGTACCGCGCGTGCTCCCCGCTCAAGGTCTTCACCATCAGTCCCTCGCACGAGCCCCTCACGGACTCCTCCAGGAACTGCTGCACTTCCTCCATGGTGCGGCAGTCGCGGGACGTCGCGAACTGCCACTCACCTGCGACGGATTATGTGATGATAAATATCCAAAGATGGAAATTAGAGAAATTCAACCTGGTGATCTATCTATAGGGTTCAAGACGGACTTGAATCCGGGTAGCTGTTCTTCCAACTGAGCTATCGATGCCATTAACGGACCTGACGAATTCGTCTGGTGTATTTTACGTTGTTTCATTAATGTTATAAGACAAGCGCCTTTCTAGTTTCTAGTGCATTGTTGAATGCTAAAAAAGACAATGATTAACGGTCAATGAAGACTATGCTCAGATTTGAGCTAAAAGTAATTTAAGCGCGCTCAAAAGCGTACCGAATTGACAAAAGTGCGCTATTGACAGATGAAGCGGTTCCATGAATGACGTCACAAACTTGACTCACAAACATCTTGCACTTGAGGGCCTGTGCTCAAAGATTTGTATGGAAAATAATCGTCGATCGACATGTCACGTGACTTGAATCGTAACGAATCATACATCACATCATGCTAGTGACCTTTCTATGTTGAAACCTATTTCAGGCACCAGTCTCTCACAATTATAGGCTATATTCATTGTCTAGACCTAAGATTAGCTTTAAATACCTATGATTGTGAAGGGATAATAAATATATTTAATTGATTGTAAGATTTCTGTGATTATTTCATTGAATTGAAATAAAACTAAAATTTTTACTCTATTATTGTGTGCATAATACTATTTAAAAACACATTCACTTGTCTCGAATTAGGTAGTCGCCAATTATTTGATAAATTAAATTGAAAAATGTGTTTTTTTAAAATTGATAAGACACTTAAAAATGTACTATAAGTACACAGTTAAAGTTAGAATTATGAAATTAAAAGGTGCATTCAATAATAGAGATAATTTATACTTAATTTGAATTCAGCTAAATAATCACGAAAACCTCAAAAAAATCTACCCCAAACTCAAAAAGCAAACCCTCTTAATAGTTGATTGGCCGCTTGTGGCGCCAGCTGTTCTTATTTTGAATCTTGCACTCTCGTACGTCCTGTCTGTCGGTCATACTTTTATTTCACTTGCAACAAACTGTTTTACAAGTTAAATCTATTCCGTGGTATTATTTATACACTTTAGCTGTAAGCGTTATGTCGTAGAACAAATGTTATAGAGACAATGACAAGTGGTGTATTGTTTGGCGCATATTTATTTACTACCAGCTTTCCGCATATCATGGACAAATTACATAAAATCTTTATGTGTGCCTGTGTTATTCTGCTTTATTTATTTTATTTTTATTTATTTATTAAATATGCATCATGTATTGTATAGGATCAAAAGATGTTAATATAAAATGTAAGTAGTGTTAGCGTTTACCAAATAACCATGCATGTGTAAACATTATTTCTTAATTATTAGATCCCACAGACTGCCCTTTTACTATTTCCGTTGCTAAAACATTATGCAAGATATTGTCATTTCCGGTCGTGGTGAATTTATTAAAATCGTGTAGCATCCGTTTCCGGTTGCAATTCAATTTATTAAAATCAAAACCATATCCGGTTCCGACTTATCGCTTAATTTATGAATAGCATCTATTTTGACTTCCGATTTAATTTATAAAAATGACGTTTAACCACCGGGCATTCGTTGGCTAGACACGGTATCAAATAGTTGTGATCTTACAGTAAAATTATCACATCAAAATCGCAGTCTTTTATTTTAGAACACCAAAGTGCCTAATAAGACATAAGTAGTACCTAAAAGTGAAGTGAACCAACATCATATCGACTAATTGTAGGTGATAAGTGCATCTTTAAGGGGCTATAGCTTCGTTACGAAAGGAGTGTCAACAACTCAGAAGTGGGATAGCATTGGTTTTGGTAAAACTACCAGTGTTATTCCACCAGCCCACACCTGGAAAAGAGCTCAAACGTAAGTAAATGGTGTTTTATGTGACTTAAATAAAACAAATGCCTAGAACTCCTAGGATTAACCCATATATTTTTTTTCTTTTCCTAAGACAACTTAAAATAAATATTCAGTGTTAGTATACCGTCATTAACAGACGTTTTCTACGAACTTCCAAATTGAATATAAATTTAAAGCATGATAATTTTTGTCTTTAACCACCAAATATTGAACGTATTTAAAAAAAAAAAAAAAAACAACTTAACGTGTTAGTAACAGTAACACATAGCTAGTCTGCTTATTATAAGGTGTTTAGTAATTATTTGGAGCAAATAAAAGATGAAACCTGGAGGGTTTTTTATGGCTTTTAGTTTTAATAATGATAATTTTAAAAAGTAACTTTAAAACTTCATCAACCCCGACGCCTACTTGACCGGGGGATATAGTATACATTTAGTTAAATGTTTACTAAAATAAACCCAGGTTTTATTCATTTCGTTTCTTGGTTTTGACGAATGTTTGTTTTCTATTTGTTTGAGGTTTCGCAATGCCGAAAAGAAAGAAGGTTCAATCAACATCAGAAAGTGACTCGTCACGGGCCTCAAGCGTGTCCAGTGATGCGCGCAGTTCACGTAGCAGACATCGAAGAGACGGCAAGCGGGCGCGGCGCTCGAAGAGGTCCCGGCCTCGGACATCAGGCAGCAAGCGAAGTGGTACTCCGCCTCGAGGACGACCTAGAAGCCGGCAGCCTCGGTCCACTAAGAGTACTAGTGCGGCTACTAACAGCTGTGCGCCTAGTGTAAGCGGTAACTCAAGGTACGTGGACACGCAGAGCTTGTTCTTTGAGAAATTTATTGATGCAATGAAAAACGTAAAGGATAATAATTCTGTAGAGCGTGATAGATTTCCTGTTTTCAACAATGTGATCCCAGAGTTCGACCCACTATCGAAGGAGCAATCGGTGGACTCCTGGATACATAAGATAGAAGAATGTGCATTAATATATAACTGGGATGAAAAACACATTATCCACTATGCGTTGCCTAAGTTATCTGGGGTAGCTAAAGCATGGTACCAAGGCTTACCATCGCTTTTATTTACGTGGTCCGAATGGAAAGTTAAGCTTAGAGAGTCCTTCCCCTGTCGTGATAATTATGCGGAGCTACTTACTGAAATGCTGGGCAAGAAGGCTCGCTTTGGTGAATCTTTGGAGCTTTATTATTATTCAAAGATTAATCTTCTGAATCGATGCGAAATATTTGGCAAACGAGCTGTTGATTGCTTGATTTTCGGCATTGAAGACAGAGGTATTCGACTAGGAGCTCAAGCTGTAGAGTTTAAGGAGCCAGAACAACTTCTCAAGTACTTTAAATCTGTCAAAGTGGGACAAGACAGGAACAATTCTGATTTATCAAGGTCAAAAGATAAGGACAAACGAGCATATCAATTAAGTAATACCAGCACCACGACTAGCGTTACTAGTAGAAGTAATCAAGGTCAGAAAAATTATTCTAATAATATGATCTGCTATAACTGCAAGGAACCTGGTCATCCATTTTTCCGATGTAAAAAACCAAAAATTCAGTGCACAAAGTGTAATTTACGAGGCCATTTAGCCTCAGATTGTAAAGTTGCGGTAACGGCAAACAATAGTAATAGCACAAATAACGACAGTGGAAACAGGAAAATTTTACGTATAGAAAGCATGAGTGACACGAGTTCAAAGTACAAAATGCCTATACTGATAGATAGCAAACTATCTGATTGCCTGGTGGATTTAGGATGTGAAGGAACATTAATTAGACACACTGACGCTAAACGTCTCGGGTTAGACTGGAAAACGGTGAACGGTCCTTTACTATCGGGTTTTGGTAATATCCCTTTCCGTCCTTTAGGATCAGCTACGGTCACAGTAGATATTCAAGGTATAGTAGAAAAGGACGTGGAAATTTTGATAGTAGACGATGCTCTTATGAATTGCCCTATATTACTTGGCCATTCTTTTACTGAAAGACCGTCTATCAAAATTATCAAAACTGGTACCGACGTGATCTTTCAAAGAGCACCTGTAATCGGAAATTTGAGCAGATGCGACCTTACTTGCTACTCTGAAATAGGCATTCCAAGTGGAAAAATCGGAGTTATAGCAGTTAGGAATAGTGAACCATACTCCGGAAAAGTGTTTGTAAATGGGACAGTCAGAGGTTTCGAAAATAAGGAACATTACTTATTGCCAGGAGAATATGAGCTTAAAGAAGGTTTAGGTTCCGTTTTGGTGCAAAAATATTAGCTCTAGAGATATCTTATTTAAATGTGGTGAGTTAATAACGCGTAGTCTTAAGCTAAGCAAAGGCCTACATATCAATACAGTAAGCTCGGTGGACGAATCCTTCTTAGATGAATCATCATTGAATGTTGGAGAATGTTTAAGTAATGAACAAAAAGAAAAACTTAACCTTACTTTAAGTGATTACAAAGACTGCTTTTCTTCAAATTTAAAAGACCTCGGGTTCACTACTGAAACTGAAATGATAATCCATCTAGAAGATTCGGAGCCTGTTGTGTACAAGCCTTATAGGCTTTCTTACTCTGAAAGGCAACATGTCAGCGGTATGATACAAGACATGTTAGATAGCAATATTATAAGGGAATCCCAATCTACTTATGCTAGCCCCATTGTACTGGTAAACAAAAAATCCGGCGAGAAGAGGTTATGCGTAGATTATCGTGCCCTGAACAGAAAGACAAAGAAGGAACATTATCCGCTCCCGAGAATAGAGGATCAACTTGACCGTCTATCAGGTAGTTCTTTATTTATAGCTCTAGATTTATCATCTGGCTATTACCAAATCCCAATTGCAGAGGAGTCCCGACATAAAACAGCGTTCGTCACGCCTGATGGCCAGTTCGAATATAATCGAATGCCATTTGGACTGGTCAACGCGCCATCTGTGTTTCAGCGCACAATGAACAAGGTTATTCAGAAATCTCCTGTACGTTCATATGTGCTAGTTTATATGGATGATATACTGATTCCATCAAACTCATTCGACGAAGGTTTAGAACGCTTAAAAGAAGTTCTAGAGTTGTTGCGAGAGAGTGGCTTAACGCTAAAGCTTTCCAAGTGCAACTTCTTTTATAGCAAAATAGATTACCTTGGATATGATATAAGTGCCGAGGGGGTGAGGCCAGGCACAACAAAAACAGACGCGATTTCAAAGTACCCTCCTCCCCAAAATGTTCACGAAATAAGGAGATTTTTAGGACTTGCGAGTTATTTTCGCAGATTCGTGAAAGATTTTGCCGTAATAGCTCGTCCTCTTACTTACCTGTTGAAGAAAGACTCTGCGTGGTCATGGACTGACACAGAAATTACGGCATTTGAATCCTTAAAAAGGGCGCTAACAGAGCGACCAGTTCTAGCCATTTACAATCCACATGCAGAGACGCAACTTCATACCGATGCAAGCAAACATGGGGTTGGGGGAATTTTGCTCCAAAAATCAGAGTCTGGTTTATTCAATCCTGTAGCCTATTACAGCAGGCAAACCACAGTGGACGAGCAAAAATTTCATTCTTATGAATTAGAGACACTAGCCGTCATTTCTTCATTAATAAAATTTCGAGTTTACCTATTAGGCATCAAGTTCAAAATTATAACCGATTGTAACGCTTTACGTCGTACAATGATAAAACGTGACTTGATTCCACGAATAGCTCGATGGTGGATTCAATTTCTTGAATTCGATTGTGAAATTGAGTATCGAGCAGGTGAGAAAATGGCACATGTCGACGCTTTGAGCAGGGGTCCAGTAGAAAGTGCCGAGTCATTTCTTAAGGAGCCCCACTTTCTTGATGTTCTCGTAGTTAATACGGAGGACTGGCTCACTACTGCACAACAGGCTGATGATGAAGTAAAGGGAATTTCAGACATTTTAAATGATTCTAAGACAAAAGATGTAGTCGATATATTTAATAACTACAAAATGAAAAATTGCATGGTCTATCGCATAATTGGTAATGATATGGAACGCTGGGTGGTGCCTAGAGGTGCTAGGTGGCAAATCCTGAAAAGCAATCATGATGACATAGGCCACTTCGGGTTTGACAAAACTTTAGCTCGTATCCAGGCAACGTACTGGTTTCCCAAAATGCGACGGTTCATAAAAAAATACGTTGCTGCATGCCTCGAATGTGCGCATCATAAGTTGCCTGGTGGGCCTAAAGCAGGTGAACTGCACCCTATTCCCAAGGTCGATAAGCCGTTTCACACTATCCATGCGGATCACCTAGGTCCCTTTATCCGAACAAAACGTGGTAATACCTATATTCTCGTAATTATAGATGCTTTCACGAAATTCATCAGTTTATTTGCCGTTCGTAATACAAAGTCTGCAACCAGTATCAGGGCCTTTCGGCAGCATTTTAGCTATTTTGGAACGCCGACCAGACTGATAACTGACCAAGGTACAAGTTTCACAAGCGGATCTTTCAAATCATTTGTAAAAGAGACTGGAATGAAGCATATCTATAATGCCGTCGCAACACCTCGAGCCAACGGCCAAGTTGAGCGATACAATCGGACAATTTTGGCATCGTTAGGCGCAATGAATCATGATAAACCTAACGGCAAATGGGATGATCATTTACCGGATATACAATTAGGCATTAATACTACCATAAACGCAACAACTAAGAAGACACCATGTGAGTTACTATTCGGCATTAATGCAATAAATCCATCTCAGGGTTTGCTGAGCGCCGTCATCAATGAAGTTACACCCGAAGTCACTTCCAATGACTTGAACAGAATGAGGTCAGAAGCTAATAAATGTATTCAAACCCAACAAGAAAAAGATAAGCAAAATTTTGACCAACGTAGACAATGTAATAAACGTTTTGAGGAAGGGGATTTAGTTAGAGTAATAAGAGCAGTTACTGGTATTGAAGGTCAGTCGAAAAAGTTAGAATCTAAATGCCAAGGACCTTACAGAATAAAAAAAGTTCTTCCTAACGACAGGTTCGTTATAGAAGACACTCCTATTACTAGGAAGAGTAGACCCTATGAAGCTATTGTGGCCATTGACAAACTATCACCTTGGCTAATCTTTGATAAGCCTATGTCATCGGAGAGCGATTGCGAGGGGCAATCTAGTAACTAGAATGAACTAAAATCACTTAGAGTTCAGGAAATTTGTCACGTTACTTGTATTAGCTGCTAATTAAATATGCGTGTGTCCTTGTAAAACTTTAAGCTGCTCTCAAGTACGAAGATATTAATTTGTTCTATTAGATCATAGTCATAGATCAGTTTTAGCTAAAATGATCAAAGTCATGGATCATTTTGGGACGTTAAATATTGACCAAAGTCATGGGTCATTGTGAGTCTTATTTAGGTCAATCGCAACATCCCTTCAATAACCAAGGTCATGGGTTTTTGAAACGCGAAGTTCAGTAATAGAAAAAAAATGTTTGTAAGACCAAGTCATGGGTCATCTAAGCCTAGTATTAGTATAGTCCTTCAATGACCAAGGTCATGGGTCATCGAAGTCTAATTAATTAAGTCACTAGAGATATAATTCTTCCTGACCAAGGTCATGGGTCATCGAAGTCTAAATAATTAAGTCGCTAGAGATATAATTCTTTCTGACCAAGGTCATGGGTCATCGAAGTCAGAGTTTAATTGTGAATTTTATGTTTTTTTTTCCTGTTCTACTTGAATGAAGTAAATTCGGCTTTTGCCTATAGATTTCTTCATTGACCAAAGTCATGGGTCACTGAAACTTATTAATTATGTATCATAATTTAATAATATAGTATTTGATTATTGTAATAATTATATAAAATTATAATGATTCTGATAATTTGCATTTATATAATTTCATTGGCATTTATGAAATGATTAGTTAGAACACTATTTAGGGTTTTTGTAATTCTAGACTGTTTCCTATTCTCATTGTGTTCATCTCAAATCGATAACTGTAACGAGAGGACTCGTTTAGTTAACGGATGGCCGAGCTGTTAGCGTTTACCAAATAACCATGCATGTGTAAACATTATTTATTAATTATTAGATCCCACAGACTACCCTTTTACTATTTCCGTTGCTAAAACATTATGCAAGATATTGTCATTTCCGGTCGTGGTGAATTTATTAAAATCGTGTAGCATCCGTTTCCGGTTGCAATTCAATTTATTAAAATCAAAACCATATCCGGTTCCGACTTATCGCTTAATTTATGAATAGCATCTATTTTGACTTCCGATTTAATTTATAAAAATGACGTTTAACCACCGGGCATTCGTTGGCTAGACACGGTATCAAATAGTTGTGATCTTACAGTAAAATTATCACATCAAAATCGCAGTCTTTTATTTTAGAACACCAAAGTGCCTAATAAGACATAAGTAGTACCTAAAAGTGAAGTGAACCAACATCATATCGACTAATTGTAGGTGATAAGTGCATCTTTAAGGGGCTATAGCTTCGTTACGAAAGGAGTGTCAACAGTAGGTACATGTACTCTGATAGGGTGTTGCAAAAATGTCAATAAGCACTTATAAGCTATACTTTGTACTGTAAAGTTTTATCTAAATCCGTTCCGTAGTTTTAGCGTGAGAGAGTAACAAACCCACACACATCCTCACAAACTTTGAAGATCAAAGACCTCTGCGCCCCGTACCTTCCACCTCGTTGAGGTACTCCCGCAGCAGCCGCCGGCGCTCCCGCAGCGGTTCCCGCACCAGCGCGCGCCCGTTGAGGAACAGCAGGTCGAACACGAACACGCACACCTGCACCTTGATGTCGGCCTCGCTGGCGTCCTTGCGCTTGCGCGTCGACAGGATCTGGGGAATGAAAGGAATCACAAATATTTAGTTGCTACAAACACAGTACATAAAATGGTGTAATAATTACATTATAAAATGTCAATGAATTCCTACTAGATATAGATAAATTAGAATTACAATAATTAAATTCTGAATTACATTAAAATATTGAATTATTTTTAATTATAAATTTTATTATTGTTGACTGACCAGCTCTCCGATTCAGAACGAAGTTATCGACCAATTCGGTAAATTTGTTTTATTTATAGTAACTAATCCGCTAAGCGGTAGTAATCAATATTTTGATATGTTAAAGCCAAAGGCCCTGATAGTTTTGATAAACCAAATTACATAAACTCTACCCTACTTAAAAAAAAGAATTAAATAAAAGAAAAAACCGAATCAGTCGATAACTTCGTTCTGAATCGGGGGGCTGTTGGTGCAATATCAGCGATCCTGCCTTCAGCACCGAAGATCGTGAATCCTGAATATTAACTGATTGTTTTAATAAAATGTATAGAAAGATTATTTTTACAGGTGAGGACACACCAGCCAGGTTTCACTCCTAAGAAGCTCTTGTGGCAAATGAAATGAATGTGTCAAAATTCCGAACAGAGCAAGTAAACTAGCAAGTTGCTAAAGTACGTTTCAAAATGTCCCAACATAATTAGTTTATTTTCATCCAATCACAATAAAGCCTGATTTTTGTAGCGTTATTTCCGCTTAATGATTCGAGCTCAGTGTTCCGGAAGGCATGATGAGGTGTAAAAGTTTGAAAGAACTGTGAAAGTCCATTTGAATGAAGTTATTTGGGTTTTGAATTTTAGTATTGGCTTAGGCCGATAGCTATCGCTAGGAGCATTGTTAATAATAGGCTTAGAATAATGCGAGTCGGGACACCCGTTTTAATGCCACAAATATCAGGACGTCACGTCTGGAGCTGAGCTTAACGATGTTAATTTCTCGAGGTAAGTGCTTCTTCAAAATGTTCATTCGTGCAGTAAATGTTGCAACAACATAACAGAGAAACACAACTAGTATTCATACATGTTAAATACTGAAAATTGTGATTACAATATGTCTAACGAATTGTTATTTAGACAGTTATTTTGGCATCACAAATGGCGCGCTTTTTTGTAAGGACCTATCCTTCTAGGTGTAATTATTCTGTGCGGCGCCGACGAGGATACCAACCCCCGGCCTTCCTGCAGGCCGCGCTCGGCAGCGAGCGGCCTGGGCGGCCGTGCTCTAATCTGTGAGGAGGTGATGACGCGGAAGGAAACCGCGGAGAGGGCCCGGAGGATGATCCTCTGGCGGCCCCTCTCCGACGCAGACGGCCGGGGGCAAGAAGACGGCGGTTCGCCCGTCCTCCTCCTGCTCCCTAAAAGTAGCACCGGGGTGTAAGCCGGGGGGCTTTCACCCTATTCCACGGTGCTCCCGTCTAGGGGCGTCCAGTGTACCGGGACGCCCCCGCAGCGTGAGGGGGCCCGGCGCGCAGGCCGCCCGCTGGGGCGATGTTGCCCTATTCCATAGCGGTGAGGGTATACCCGGGTGTTTTTTTAGTGGGTATGCCACTGGTCTTACTGGCGGAGCGCCCCACACTCCCCTACTGCCCCACCCAGGCAGTGGAATAGTGCGTAAGGCATTTTCACACCCAGAGAACAAATAAAAGGTGTAATTATTCTAAGGTAATAGGATATTGAAGATCAGCAACTTATTGAACAACGAACGATACCTGGAAAGGCAGTATCTTCTTGGCGTCGGCATCGTAGGCGACGGCCTCGCAGTCCAGCACGCAGCTGCGCACGCGCGCGCCGAGCAGCCGCGGCAGGCGCCGCAGCACGTCCGGGTACTTGCTGCACACACGATCAAGACCATAAATAGCAGTGCTCCAAGAATGGAACCCTGTGAAACTCCTTAAATCTCAAACGTTTTTAAATTCATATCCGTATACGGTCAATTCTCCGGAATCTCTTGAAAACGTAGTATGGAAATTCAGGTTGTTGTTAAAGAGAACTTCGGTTTGTAGTTCATGTTCCACTTTGCCAAAAGCACTCTTCAAGTCCTCCCTAAACTTTTTCAAATAAATACCTTAAAATAACCTGAAGACTATGGCTCACTTTTCAAAGTCTGTAGAAGTTATACGAGGTTAGTCTTAAGTGCGCCTCAAATATAAAATTAAAAAACAATAAATTTTGACATACATAAATTCCAGCTCCTACACGTACCTGGTGTTATTTTCCTGGTTCCTGCTGAAGATGGAGGCGTTGGGCAGGTCCGCCGCCTGCTCCCCTTCCGTAGCGGGCACGTGTATCTGCGCGCGCTCGCCGTCGTACTTCCACTCGCATGTGAACTCCTCGTTCTCGAATCTGAAACAAATATTTACATATAAAATAAAAAAAATATTTTATATGCGCCAGACAACCCACCACTTGTCTTGGTCTCGAAGTAGGTACCAGACCAGGATTAAGCTGGGAGATGCCCAGCACACCCAAACGATAGAAAAGATCGTTTCCTGAATTGACCCGACCAAGAATCGAACTTGCGACACTACGGAAATAGAGAGAAACCGTGCTACAGCGCACTACGCCAATCGTGTCGTCACATTATTTGAGTTTCCAATTTTTTCACAAACGACAAGAAAGTAGCTTGATTCTAGAATAGCTACAGAAATGTAAAGCAACGCAACCTCAAGTTTGGTCACACAGAGAATGGATGACCATTATTGAGCTACTTCAAATTTTAATCGTAGGACAAAAAGCAATCAAAAAAAACATTTATAGAACGAAATTATTGCCAATAGAAACGAACAGTAGTTTAATTTCAGGGCTTGGAACCGGTGAATACCGTTTTTAAAACGTTGCGAACGGTTCCTTGCATAGTATTTTGTTCGGAACGCGAACGAAATAGGAACATTTTATGAGAACGGAAAAATCCGGTTTATTCGTCAAGGAACAAAGGCTCGTGGCGTGACAGCAAAAAATCATACATGACGACGCTTTTTATTTATCTGACAGTGAAAATATTTCGTGGCGATAGATTTATTCGTTAGATGATATGCGTACAAGTTTATGACAAAAAATAAACGTTGCAGACAAAAAAACCCTTATTATTGCATCAATGTTCTATAATTCAAACTTAAAGGAGACGACCCGGGACTAAGCTGCGTGGCTGTGAATTATTATTCCTAGTAAGTAGATCCTATTTAATACAAAAAACCAGTTAAAATGATTAAAACCGGTATATTGAGCGATATCAATTTACATTTCGTTACTTTTCTAAATCGTTTTTATCGCGTTCCCGTTCGAACGGAAACAAAACCAATACGATCTTGGGCATTTTGGACGAAACCGGTTTGAAAAATAAACCGGTTTCCAAGCCCTGTTAATTTAATTATCTGCGTTTGATCTTTTTTGTTTCCTTTATTAGCTTAGATGTTTTTTCGTCTAGCTTTCATAAAAGGGGCTGATAAAAATTATAAAAAACTAAGTTTGGGTGTGCGTGTGTGAGCGATATCACTGTAAAATGCATCATGTTAAGGAAGTTCACTGCGAAATAAAGACATCATCCCACCTGTTGAAGACCTCATGCACCCCCTTAGTGGGGTGCGCCAGCATGGGCTTCAGCGGCACCCCCGGGGTGAGCCGGCACAGCGCGGGCAGCGCGGCGGCGCCGTGCCGCAGCAGCGCCGGCAGCACGGCCTCGTAGTTGGGGCACTCGCAGTAGGTCGTCTTGATGAGCAGGGCAGTGGCGTCTACTCGCGACTGGGGAATATAAATAATCACGTCTATATGTCCAAAATGAGTACCTTTTATCAAAGGCAAGATCAATTTATTTATTTATACCATTTATTTCAGGCTACAAAATTATCGTTGTTCCTGATGTGGTGAATGAAACATTTAGGCCCATATTCTAGGACGTTACTAAATCATCCGCATAACTTATGTTGTTGAAACACTCTCCGTCACCGAAACACCCAACACGCGTACCACTGAGCCGCTCGAATAGCGTGTTCACATACAGGCTGAAGAGTTAGCCCCCCCTGCCTCACTCCGCACTCCGGCCTGCACGGATCCGATAGTTTTCCCGCCCAGCGCACCCTGCTCTCCTGATTCAAGTACCCAGTATCTGATAATAAAAGCGAGCTCCAGCGTCAACGTAGTCTCTTTCAACTTTCGTACGACACAAGGTCAAAGGCCCTGGACAAGTCCAAAAAACAGGCATAAAATATGCCTAGCCGAGTAATACTTGACAGCACGATAATATGATAACAATAGTTTACTAGATAATTTCTCTACATTATCTCAAGTATTCTTATGTCCAAGACTTCCGTCATGATTGCGGGCAAAGTAGATTGAATGTACAATATAAACACATCAGGATAACAGTGTGTCAGGCTTTGCATGTAAGCCCCATATTATGCTGCCACAATGACTGCAAATTAACCCATTGAGTGTTAGTCGAACATACGGGTGTTCCGCGAAAACGTATGGCACGCTATTAAAAACCGGTTTTCTAGTGGCGCGGTACGGAACGTGATAAAATAAATTCATTTTTCTGATGGTTGCAACGATTTTCACACTATTTATTTTGATTGAAATCACCTTAAACTCCTCAGGCGAAAGTCCTTTAGAAGCGTCCAGCACCTTCACCCCGTCAGGGCCTGGAGGCGTCATCGCAGTGGCCAGCGCCAGCGCTTGCAGCACCGACTGTTCCGCTAGGCCGATGCGCAGCTTGCCTTCTAGAGACCTGGGAAAATAGATTTGAAGCCTAGATTTAAGACATCTAGTTTTCAAACCACCTATTTAGACTATAGTATAATATGGTATAACCATGTGCAGATTTGTTATCAATTATAAAAAATTGTTTCAGAATGTGCAAATTAATAAAATAAAGTATTATATTCCGAATTCCAAATAAAAGATGTGACAAACGAGTTCTTCATTGACTGTTTTCGTACAGACAGACCCCAAAAAATAGTGAGACAATTACTTAGTTAATCAAGATCAAGCAAATAAAATAACGAAAAATTTGAAATCAGAATAAAGTGTTATAATGATTAATATCTTGCTGTATTTTAACTCACCTAATTAAAAATTTGGCCTCGCAGTGTCGGCATGCTGTGAATAAGGACTGGATTTTCGCAATTTTTTTGTTGACAGATGAGTGACCTGAAAACAAAAATTAGTATTCGAAATATTTTCATAGTTAAAAAATCTAGGAAGACACGAGGGTTTGCGTAATGTCCAGGCCTGTTTGGCGACTGCTTCTAAGTCCAGTGACTTAGGCGCTCCCTCTTCGCAGGCTCCAGATGAGCTCCTTTCACTTTTTGTGCTGCAAGAAGAAATACTTTAGTACTAGGTAGTCCGACCAGCCCGAAGGTGCAACGCCAAGTTAACTCCTCGCGTGTGCAGGGTTTGCTTGTCCGTGGTAATATATTACTGCGGAACGGAAGCTTCTGTTCCGGTGCACCCTGGGCAACGTGGATATTGGCCATATTCCTCCCCGGGAGGAATTACGGAATGCGGTCCTATTGTGAAAACGGCAGCGGTGAATGGCACGCCGTGAGGGGGATTCACTAACGCGCATTGGTCGTGGCTCTGCACCGTACTAGCACAGATTCGTCTATGTAGTGGGCGCTCTGCACCCTCGTCGCGGGTTTGGAACCATGACCTGTGGTCACTTTGGTGGCGTGGGATGGCGAGAAGTGTCTGGCGGAGAGGGTCCGCTTCGGCGGACCATTATATGGCGGGGTGGTGTGCCGCCGCGCACCGCCTTAGCGAAGCCAGCGGGTAGGGTCGGGGTGGCCTGCTACTTGCACATAAATAAACATGGCTCTGCCTGCCGGGGAGGCGTATTAGGTATTCTACGCCTTTCTTTACTAAGGGGGCCGCAAACGGTCATTCGCAGGGGGTTTGCAGTGAATGCATCGGCTACCCTGCGTTCTCCCACTTAATGCGAAATGAGGGTACCCCCAGTGAAGATTTTTACTTAGTATTATTTATTATTATTTCCAAGTGGAGACGCTGGCAGTGGGCCGGGTGATCGGTCCGCTTGTTGTGGGCCATTTCAGCCATTTCCCCGGGCCCCCCTTGCAGGGGGTCTTTTTTACTCGGTATGCCAACGTGTAGTCTATAAAAGATTTTGTAAAATTCAGACCAACCTCCCGATTCCGAGCGAAGTTATCGACGGATTCGGTGAGTTTGTTTTAGTTTTAGTAAAACGGTAACTTAACGGTAGCAAACAATATTTTTTTATGATAAAGTCAAAGGCTTTTTTCATAAACTAAATTAAATTAAAACTATCCATACTTAAAAAATAATTAAAAATAAAAGAAAATAACCGTATCGTCCGATCCAATCGCTTCGTTCTGAATCGGGGGGCTGATTCGGTCATTGCTGTAGCTACACGAGACTCCGCAATGCGCTCCACAATGCAAATGATAGGCACAGATGGCAGGACATTGTCAAGCACAAGCTGACGCACGATCCTTAGTAGTGAGGAATACGACGCGAGGAGGAAAGGGAAATATAGAGCACTAGCAAACTCACCTGCTTTCATTTACTGTTTATTTACAATGTTAACTTACAGCTAGGGAGCCTACACGCACGCTTGTATATCATACAATTAACAAATACAATAAGAGAAAAAAAACTACTACTGCTCCGCCACCACGGCCAGGTCACCGGTCTTCTGCGCGGCGGCCTTCACTTGCGCTAGTTCTGTGCACTGGCCTATTGCCTTCACTAGGTCACTCACCAGACATGTGGGCGATCTCCTTCAGCGCCGCGAACACTCTCCTAGCCTTGAGCGGCGGCGGCGCGAACATGGTGCGCTGCGTGGCGCGCGCCTGCTCCGCCACCGCACCCAGGTCGCCCGTCTTCTGCGCGGCGGCCTTCACTTGCGCTAGAGTGCGGCCGGTGCACTGGCCTATTGCTTTCATTAGGTAGGTTTCTGCGATTCCTGGAAGTATTTCAGCGGTTGCTTAGGTGTTGGTGTGTTAGTTCTGCAGCAAAATAGCTTTGAAAGCAACCATAGTCAACAGTTCATTGTTCATTTAATCCAAGTTAGCAAACTCGAATGATAGTCACTTTACTGAAAGAAGAAATAACTTTTAAACGTAATCTCCAGTTGCTGTTGGTATCCTAAGGCCTTTTGTAAGTTAGTTTAAAATAATAACAACTTTACAACCCTGATCTTTAATACAAGTCCAAAAAAATAAGATGTTTTTACAATCACTCAAATATCACTCACACATATCAATCACTTAAATCAAATTATACACTCAACCACACCATAAACTTTTAACTTACCCAATTCCAAACTGTGGTAAGCAGGTGCGAGCTGATTCAAGCACATATACACACTCGGCAGCAGATCTTCAGGCGTCAGCACCATCACCGAGCGGAAGTAGTTGCTCAGAATCTCCACAATCTTGAGCCTCGCAGACGTGACCTCGATGGCCTCCAGAGTCTTGGCCAGCGCGAGGTACGGGACCTCCTCGCCGCGGGACCAGCACGCGTCGGTTATGGGGTGATACTTCGCTTTTGCCGGGTTGTAGTCTGTTTCTGTTGGTCAATTTGGGAGCGATTCGGTAAGACTACTCGCTCATAATAATAAACATTTATTTTGAACGTACAGCGGTAGTACAATCCCTTATAACTTGTAAGGTCATTCCCTAGACTGAGTGTAGCCAGCAATTTCGTAATATGATCTTGCAATTCTAGCTGCCAGCGGTAACCTGGCACTAACGCATCTTCTTGGCTGGATATTTACTTATGGAATACCTCGCTACCCTCAGTTTAGGGAATTAACTTGACTGAGACGTGGTAATTTATTAGAATTCACACATTGCATTTGCAAGTGACGCAGATATTAAAAAGGTTTATAGCTTATTTATTAATTACTCACTAAAGGTTTAGGTACGGCACTAAAGAGTCACAATTGGGTATGGGAACAAAAATCAAACATGTCCTAAATCAAAAACCATTTCGAGGTATTTGTATTTTAATAAGGTAAGGTATTTTAATAAGGTATTATTTAAATATTTAACATTTTTAAAAGCGAAGGATCTAGGATATTTGTAATTAAATAGTTAGCAAATTGGGGTCAAATGAATGACCCCAGTTTGCCAACGTCCGCAAAGAGTATATTATGTTTCTTATTGGACTCTTGACGGTAATCAAATTGACATCTCACAATTGAATCCTATCAACAACGTCCTTTCACGTGATTGGTTTATAATCTATCCATCAACCAATCAAATAACGCGATCTGTATCATACGTAAGACTTTTAGCTAGGTGATTCTACTGCATGGTATTAATGGGGTTTCCAGATAGCAGATTTAAAATTCCCCCAGGTGAAATATATTTTTTCACAAAGTCATTTTTAATAATACGTACATTAATTTAAGCCCATTGCCCAGACGGGTAGGTAGGACTTAAAATAGCCATTCGCTATAATCCCAACCCTTTCAGCTAGGGCTTGGTTTCAGAACTTGGCAAAATGTATTGTATCTAAAGTCTACTTCTCACATTCTCGTGAGATTGTACATGATGAACGGCGAGCTCTGATTCAGTCGTAAGTGCAATAAATCAGTAATTTTCTCCTCATATTTTTTTACCACGAATCCGGGAAAAAACACATGTGGAAACACTAAGTGAATTTGTGACGTCAGGAGTTCGCAATGTTTAAAAATTAATAAAAAAAATAACTACCGGCTAGATCAACGAAATATTCGAATTAGTTTCTTAAAATAGTAAGTTATTAAATATATATATATATAAAAAAAAATTTGTTCCCATACCCAATTGGTCGAAAGAAAAAAATATTGAAGAACGTATTTGTTAAGAAAATTATGACGAATATAAAGTACATTGGATAATGTACACAATTACAGCAACTTTTGTCAAGAAAACGTATTCATAAACACAAAATTTAGTAAAGCTAGTTGCCGAACAAATGTTTTGCAGAACGCAAAGAATTAGATCGCAAATGACGTCATTTGCCACTAGTCCAGTCAATGAATGCTCAGAAAGGGGTGTAGATGGAAAAGTCGAAAGCAGAAAATTACACTTCGGAACGTTGTTTGGACTAGTTAGGTTATTAGATAAACATACTAGAAGTTCTTACCCCTCCGAGGTGAGCCCAAAGGGGGAGGGGACAACGAAGGTCCCGTTCTTCGTACACAAACAAATTTTCTGCTTTAAACTTTTACATCTAGAATCAATCATTGCCTAGGCTACACCGGCAGTTTGTAGGGAGCGTTTTGGGCAAGTCATTACTATCTCAGGGTGTTTTTGTTCTTTCGAAACATATTTATACCAATGTTTCTATTTTTCAGAGGTTTTACAAACTCCTCAACAAAAAATTGTGTCAAATACCCTTTTGTATATCTCAGACATAGATAACAGATAACTTGACGCAGAAGTACAAAGAATGTTCATTTACCTGCAACTCTTGTGATTTGCTCATTTTCTTTTCCATCTTTCTTCTCAATTTCTTTGTCCTCTTTCTTTCTCACAGGGCTTTTACTTTTCTCTACTTTAATATCATTCTGAGCCTTCTTGGCAGGTGGAGAAACCATTTCTTCCTTTACTTTGGTTTTGGATTTGGGAGAACTTTTTTGTTTGTTTTCTTCCACATTCTTCTTTTTCAATGGTGATGTTTTTACTTTGGCTTTAGATTTTTTAATTTTGGGTGATTTGTTTGCATTTGGAGATTCTTTTACCTCAGGCGAGTCTGTGGGTTCTGGTTGCTCACTGGTTGGTTCTTGCTTGATGTTTGGGCTGACTGGAGCACCATCCTCACTACCTGAGCTTTCAATTCTTTGTCTTTTTGTCTTCTTTTTCTAATTGAAATACAAAGTTTATTATAAACACATAACTATAACTCACCAAGTAATTTCCAATGAGAGATATATTATCATTACCTATTCACAAAGTAATACAATATTGACATTGACTAAAATAAAATCAGCTACCTTTTTATTGTCATTATTGTCATTTTTCACTGTGACTGTTGACTCACTTCCACTACTCTCCAGTCTCTGGCGCTTCGATGTCCTCTGTTAGTGAAAACATACCAATAATAATGCAACATTTATCAGATATATAACATACATTTCAAAAACATGTAACATATTTAGTTTAACAGTGTGTGCCGTATTTTGGAAAAAAAACCATCAGCTTATAGTCATTTGTTAGTTATAGTCAGAACAAGATATAACCTCATTGATGGGACCGTATATTTCGGATGTTATGTCCGATAGTTGTTATAAGCAATACACACAAGTAGTTATATGTATGTATTTTGTCAATATTTAACACTTTCCTCTTTTTTTATGACATGGTAACTCAGGTCAAATGGAAAAGAGCGCGGAAAAAGTTTGGGTGGGAGAAAGTGTGTAGCTAATCAAATATTCTTAAAGGTTAAATATTGTTTGTATTGTTTTGTTTTGCTGCAACAAGTAAACAGTTGGTTGTTATTGCTGATGAATATCGCCAAAGTTTCGTCATTTTAAGCGATGTCGCTGTAGCCTAGTTATATATATATATATAAATAATATAAATCAATAAATAAATAAAAATAAATAAATATATGTTTACTTATTCATTTAAATAGGGCTTCAGCTGGGACCTTGCCATTTGGTTGTTATAACTGATCTGATGTTATAAAAGATGTCTCTATATTCGGTTTAAGACTGTTTTCTATTTTAGAAAATGTATTTATTAGGTAACAACCAAAACACTTATATCTAGCACAAACCCTTACCGTTCCTTGCCCTGTAGGAGAATCTTCATCACTCTTTGTTTCTAAATCAATCTGAAATAATAAGGCAAAGATATATGTACTCAACTACAAAGAAGTGTTAACCATGTTAGAACACGAATTAGAAATCTAAGGACATGAGGTTATAAGAAACATAATTTAAGTAAGCCACTTACATCTTTAGATTCCTCTTTAACTGCAATAGGCTTCTTCGGAGTCACAGTAAAAAAGGACGTTATACTCTTCTGAGCCATTTTTCTTGAGATATTCACGGAGAAATGTGGAAAGTAAACCAATGGAACGGTTCGCGTATTTTTGATCAAATTTCTGCACTGCACTATTAATCTGAACGTAACGGCTGATTTGGATAGGTTAAACATACGTAAATATGTACTTATTACTGTAAATCTACATTAAAATTATTTCCAATTCAAGAAAACTCCAAAACGAAAACATCGCTAACATCTGTCAAAACATTAATTTTGGCGGGTGATGATGATAGGGTTGCGGTCGTCTTATGTCCATGCATTATTATAATCATAGATCAATATAAGACTATAGTTATAATGCTATCAATATAACGATTTCGTTTTTCATTGGGGAGGCGAAGGCAAAGCTCAATCTCAGAGAGCGCCACTAGCGGTGAAGCCATGGCCCCCATGGGTCTCTATTATATTCAGTATTTTTTAATATCGAGTTTCATTCATTTCTGTTGCACATTCTTCAATCCCTATTGTGGCTATTGATTTGGCTAGTAATAATTTGATTAATCCCACTGCTCCAGAGGGTGTTGCAAAGTGCAGCAAAAACAAATTTAGAAAATATGTTAGGGTAAGCAAATTTATTAAGAAAACTCAGAAACTGATAAAAAACCAGAAAATGATGTATAAAAATGCAAAATATATTCAGGAACGCCGACGATTAGGTGATGAACTGGATGTCTATTTTATAATGTTATACAATGATTTAAGTCAATATGACAATGACGTGAAAGTATTACAACCAGAAATATATAGTCTTAAAGAAAATCTGAGGCGTCTAACTGACAGATACACAATCACCAAAAAAGAAAATGAGGGGCATATTTTGGCCCAGACCAAACTCTTGTGCAACCCGGACTCACTTTCTAGCAGTAATGATGGCCATACTGTTATTAAGTCAGAATGTGATTCCTCTCTTCATAACACCCTTACTTCACAATCAGCCACCAGTGTTTCCATCTCTGGGTCTGCCCTGTTAGTAACACTGATAAAAGTCCAGATTGTAACATTGTAATGTTTATTGACGACATTGGAAAAAGTATAGGCCACATTTTGTATAATTTAATAATAATTTTAATAGTCTCGGAAAGTCAGTTATAAATCACTGTTCACCGGGTGCCTCATACTGTGATATCATTCAGAAAATTTCTGAATATAGTTTCAGCCCCAATTCAACCATTATTATTATAATTGGCAAAAGAGGTAATGTGAACAAGAAACAAATGAAAATACATTGCAATACTTTATGTTCATTAGTGTCAGTAAAATTGTGATGTTCACATTGCCTTACAGTAGGGGTCTGTCACAAGCAGAAAATGAAAAAATACATAGAATCAATTTGACATTTGATACTGTGACATTTTCAAATAATTTAATAAATTTCATTGACATTATGTACATAATCCTATTATTAATATGTACCTGACAAAAGGTAGATTTCATTTATCTAATTATTAATAACGACAGATAGATATGTCGCTATCTTATTTTTTAAACATTTCAGCCAATTATTTGGCTAAACACTCTGCTTTTATTGAGCAGAATGATACCATTGTACCACAGACTTTGGAACTTGCTCCAAATCATTTAAATTAGATTCAGAGATAACAGAGGTAAACTCTTGCACATTGTTGGCAAAAGAGAAGCCCCAAAATAATTTTATAAACTTTGTGCATCAAAACATGCAAAGCTTCTCTGGCAAAGAATTAGAAGTAGTTTTATTTTTAGACTTTATGGATATACATGTCTTATGTTTAACTGAACACTAGCTGAAAAAAAATGAATGTATGATTAGCATTGATAATTTATAGTATCATTAGTTCGTTCTTGAGAAGTACCTCTATTCGCGGTGGGTCACTGATATTAATTCACAATAAGTTTAAATCTAGAGAGCGTAAAGACATAGTAGCACTCTCAATTGAGCGAACTATTGAACTTGCATGCGCAGAGTTAGAGCAGATTATTATTGTGTGTGTATATAGACCCCCTTCTGCTCATTATTGTCAGTTCGAAGAGACCATGGAAGAAGTACTGAAAAAGGTTCGTAAATCGAACAAGAAGGTGGTTGTTGGGGAATTTTAATGTTAACATTTTAGATTCTTCTCAGACCTCTGTAAGATTTTTGAATCATTTTATTTACTTAATCTTTTTGATCAACCAACCAGGATCACCGAGTTAACAGCCACCTGCTTGGACAATATTTTTTGTGAAAATATATCTGTTGAGAAATCAATTATAAACTGTTTGAAATCAGATTACTGCGGTCTATTGACCAAATTTGAGCACCGTCATGTCTCTCAATCAGTAGATATTAAATATTACCAAGAGTCGAGTAGAAAAGTTTCAAACTAATGTAAATAAAAAAAAATCTTACCTACTGCCCCGAGGTCATCATAGCATAGATGATCATTAAAGGCATCTCTTTGAGATAATATTGCATGAAACTAACCATATTTTTCCTAAGAAGCAAGTAACTGTTGATAATTTTAAGTTTAAATTTAAATTTACTCCAGGCATCCATAAAAGTAGAAATAAATTATACGAATTATATGGATTAAAAGCTAACTCAAACTGTCAAAAACTAGTTGACCATGTTAAAATAAATTCAAAAACATTCAAGAAATTATGTCATACTTATTGCAAAGTCCATTTCTCTGCGAGACAAAATAAAACAGGCTAAAAATAAAATCAAAGCCACTTGGAACATAATTAATAAAGAAACCTGTACATCTAAACCTCGCGATCACTCATTCTCTCTCAAAATTCAAAATAATGTTATTGAGTCTGAGATTGAAATTGCAAATACATTTGAAACTTTTTTTTCTAATATACCTATTGTAACTACAAGCACCTTAAATTCTAGTCCAGTTAAAGTCTGAGTCCCTGCTAACATCTAGTGTTGATGGGTGCACAAATCAGTTCTGCTTTGATCATGTTGATTCTCATGACAGCCTCAAGGTATTTAAGGAACTTAATATGAAAAATACCGAAGATTTGTGGGGTATTTCGATTAATCTGCTCAAATCAATCATTAATACGATATCACCCCACTTAGCTTTTGCCCTACCAAGAAAGTGAAGTGCTACAGCGGGTGCACCGTCTAATAACGAGCCGGCCACGGTCGATCGTTTTTTAAAAGAGTAAATGCAGACTTTTTCGCCGGGTCTTCACAGACAGAAACAACTTTGCATACTTTGTATGCATACAAAGTATGTATGCATACAAAGTATGCAAAGTATGCTAATGCGACTCTACCACTGCGTCGCAGTTGTTTCTGTCTGTGAAGACCCGGCGAAAAAGTCTGCATTTACTCTTTTAAAAAACGATCGACCGTGGCCGGCTCGTTATTAGACGGTGCACCCGCTGTAGCACTTCACTTTCTTGGTAGGGCAAAAGCATATTTAGCTAAACTTTTTAATAATTGCATAGACCAAGGTCAGTTTCCCAACTTAATGAAATTTAGTAAGGTCATCCCGCTATTTAAATCTGGTAGCAAAAGTGACCCATCTAATTATAGACCCATTTCTATACTACCAGCTCTCAGTAAAATCTTTTAAAAAATTATATTGAACCAGCTGGTTTCACACTTTGATTTAAATAACTTACTACATAAGAAACAATTTGGTTTTACTAAACACAAGAGCACAACTGATGCAGGTGTAGCACTTATCAAACACATATTTGATGCTTGGGAAAACAAGCAAGATGCAGTAGGAATATTTTGTGATCTTTCAAAAGCATTCGATTGCGTGGATCATGAAATATTACTGATTAAGCTAAGACATTACGGTGTTTCAGGTATCTCATCTCAATTAATACAATCCTATCTTACACATAGACCTCAAAAAGTCAGTATCAATGGAACTGCATCTTCCGGTGCCACCATACGTATGGGAGTGCCCCAAGGATCTATATTAGGACCTTTGCTGTTTCTTATTTATATAAATGATCTTCCTACCTATGCCAAAGATATTTGTCAGAGAGTATTATTTGCTGACGATACCTCGTTGATTTTTAAAGTCGACAGAGGTAAGCAAGCATTTGACGATGCAAATAATACTCTCTCAAAAGTAGTAGTAGTTTAAGAAGATCGATATTTTAACTGTGCATGCTCAGTATATTTTAGATAACATAATGTATGTGCACAAAAACTTGCATCTGTTCAAAAAAAAACAGTGATACTCATAAACATAGCACCAAAAATAAAAACAAATTGAAAACTCCCAGTCTTAGGCTAAACAAGGTGGGAAACTCAATTGTGGGTCAATCTGTAAAATACTTTAACAAAATACCTCAAAGTCTTGTTGATCTACCTCTTCACAAGTTTAAGTCTGCAATTAAAGCAAGGTTAATGAAACAAGGTTATTATAATGTAGAGGATTACTTGAACGACAAAAGTTTGTGGTCATAGTAGGAATAATCTGCTACTCTGCTCAATGTTGTGTTCTTTTTTCTACTCTCATTGACTGTACTCTGAATTTATTTTTTGTAAAACAAACAAAGTTCAAAAGAGTAACTATCGAGTTTCTTGCCGCAGTCTTCTCGCTAAGAAGCAACGTCCGAACCGGTGGTAGATTCACATTATGAATATTCACAATATGTGTTAATATTGTACTATTTTATTTACGTTTATTATTATTATTTCTATATACTTTTTTTTGACATGTCATAAGTGCTTTGTACAAGCTTTAAATGAATAAATGATTTTTTTACTTTACATTTTACAGAAAACGATTCCACGAATTTCAATACGTTTTTTTTTTCAAATCGCATTTAACTAATCAACGCCGTTTCTTATAAACAAAAAACGTTTCATAGAAAAAACTTTTTAATTTAGCTTTTGTTACCCGAACAACCATGCATTGAATACACATTTTACATGAATTTTATATTAGCAATTACATTTTCAATCGAAAAATGTTTATAACGCATATTGGCCTATTCAAGTGCTGTTTTATTGATGGATTCTTAATGTAATAGGTAGTTACAATTAAAGTGTCTCTGTTGCAATGTCAATGTCTCTAATAAGTAATAGAATTGCTTGCAAATAGCAATGCAGCATATTTGACTTCTGTCACGGCTCCGGCGCTGCGGGGCTCCGGCGGTTACACGCGTGCTAATCGTCACAGGTGGCTTTCGCTCACCACCGCAGCTTCGGCTTGTTGGCCAACGTTGGCTCTCTTACAGCCACCTGCTCCTTAGCCCGCGGTCCGCCTAGCCCCTACGCGCATACGCAGCTCTGAATTACACTCTAGGGCAGGGGTTCCCAACCTTTTTTTCTCTACTGCCCACTTTAAGAATAAATTATTTTTTAACGCCCCCCTTTTTAAACATACTTAAAAACCGCTAGGTACTTATAACTGATTATTGAAACGCAAATTTATAGTATTCGGACAGAGTATCTTTTATTGAAAATAAAACAAACATAATCAATTCTTATATAAAAACTAATGTGAAGGTTGAATCTGATGCTGTTCAATAAGTTTGTTGATATCAGGTTCCAATTTACTCAAAAACAGCCGCAAGTCGCCACGTTCGGTAACACGCAAACGATTTCTCTTTTTAGTAAGCAGCGTTGCCACAGCACCAAATCCACGTTCACACAAATATGACGATGGGAATGCTATCAAAAATCGTTGAACAATTGACCACAATCCAGGGTACAATTGCGGGATCGGTTTTTTTAGCCAAAATTCTTGATATCCATTTTTGAACTTGCTTTTTATTTCTTCGTTTGTTGTCAATTCTATAAGTTCTTCTTCCAGCTGAGGTGACATTGCTGTGTTGACATTTGAAAACGGATCCAACACCCAGTCTGGTATTTCTAAGTTTAAAATGTCCTGGTATCGTTCGGTGAAGTCAATGTGGAGGTTTTCCAAATGTTGGCAGTAGGCAAACAAGTCGTCGTTACTGCAGTATACTGATAAATTCGGAAAATTGTGAAACTCACGTCTGCCCATATTCTTTTTGTGCAGAAGCAGTTTGGCTGCGAAAGCAGCAACGACATTTTTTGTTTTAATTAAATTTAGTTCATCGCCTTGCAGTTGGAGGTTCATGTCGTTGAACATTTTATACAGGTCTGTCATGTAAGCTATATCATTCTTTGATGTTATAAGCTTGTTGCGCAGTTCTGTATCTTTAGTTTCCAAGAACTCTATCATAGAGTCAAACAGGTTGTAAAATCGAATCAGACAATTGCCTCTTGACAGCCAACGAACTTCAGTTTGAAGCAACAAACGGTTGAAATCTTCGTCATTAGTAACACAAAGCTGATGAAATAATCTATCATTCAAAGAGCTGCTACGGATTTTATTGACTTTGATGACATATTGCAGTGATTGAAATAGTCGTTCACTTAAGTTTCTAGCAACCAAATGTTGTCTATGAATAACGCAATGTATAGCAAGGACATCTGGAATTTTATTCTTTAAGTATGCTATGAAGCCTTTATGGCGCCCTGTCATAGCCGGAGCGCCATCCGTAGCCACTGATATAATATTTTTAAAAGGAATCTCTTTCTCTTCACAAAACTTTTCCAATGTATTGAATATGGTTTCGCCTTTTGTATCTGTCTCCAAATTTCTGGCAAACAATAGTTCTTCACGTATTTTCTCATCTTTAATAAACCTCACGTAAGATAGCAACAACACTTCATTAGTTGGTAAAGTGGACTCATCGAGCTGAATTGAGAATTGACTAGTCCTCAGATGATTGCACAATGATTCTTCAATGTTTTCAGCCATTTCATCAATTCGTCTTTGCACAGAATTATTACTCAAAGGAATTTTTCGGATAATATCTGCGGCCGGTTTATGAAGCACAGTAATTATTACTTCCTTTATTGCTGGCAAAATTAACTCTTCTCCGATGTTGTGTGGTTTGCCTTTTTGAGCAATTAACAAAGAGATATTGTACGAAGCTCGAAGTCCGTCGTCATCTTGCTTAGCAGCCGCCGAAAATAGTTTTGATACACTTGGCTGAGTATTATGCTTCTTCTCTAGGTCTTGAAAATATGCTACATTCTTTTCTGTCTTATCTGGATGCATTTTATTCAAATGATCTTGCAGTCTTGAAGGCTTCATTGCTTCGTTCGAAAATGTTTTTAGACATAGAAGACACAAAGGCGACGACGGGTTTGTGGGATTTTCAATAAATCCGAATTTAATATATTCCGCAGAGTATTGCCGTCTCTTCTTTTTTACTTCCGACATTGTTTTGTTTTAAGAAATACGTAAGTGTTGAAATCAAGTACTGCTTATCTATTATGCGCGAAACCGCAAATGAAAATAAAATAAATTTACGTCGCTTATATAGGATTGCATAAGCAGCACGCACCAACAGGAATAAGACAAATGTGCATAAACTCGTTTATCTCATTCGACGCCCAATCGTACTCGACAAGCAAGAACAAGTATTATAGAACCAGCCGATTGGTATAGGAATGTACAATTCGGATTATTTAACAAAAACTTGTTAAAACATGATTGCCCGCGGTCTTTTATATCGAACCGAGTTTGAGCTATATCTTAATTAATATTAGTTGATGTTCACAAGATGTAGTCGAGAGTCGAGAGCTCAGTCGGTGTCTAAGAGTCTTCCTAGCTAGGTAGATGAAATAATAAATCGACCCCAAAGCCCTACACAATGCCCCCTTTTTTTTCTGGGTCTCTTACCGCCCCCCTTTAGGCCTGCTGCGCCCACAAGGGGGCGTTATCGCCCACGTTGGGAAAGACTGCTCTAGGGGGAGGGCAGACAAGACCACGTGGAGTCGGGGTCAAATGAATCGTTGTTTCCCTCCTCATCATCATCATACAGGGTGTCCCGGGAAGTTAAAATCAAATTTAATTAACCTATGGCAGGGGTCATTTCTGCCTTTTTTTTTTTAGCTCTGTCAAATCAATATTGGTCCGAGTTCGACTACAAGTGTTATGTAATATTCATGTGCTCTTGACTTTACCTACAATTCATAATTTTCTCATTCTTGAATTTCTCCATATCAACTTGCCCCCTCCCTTCCATCGGCTGTCAATGCCCTTGAATGTGCAGTCTTCTTAACATCTTCAATCAAGGCAAATCTTTTTTCTCTAATCTGTGAAGTAAAGGCCCAAACCACGCTTGTCAATTTAAAAGTAAATAATAAAAAAAAATTGACGTCTTTGCGTCATTTCCGATTAGAAAAGTATTTGCTGTTTCCTTTCTTGTCGGGTTGTGTCATATTTATTTATTTTAATAAAAATTTCGTCACTTAAAAGTTATTTAATTTAAAGCAAACTATAAAACAAACTAAAATTATGTTAATTATTTCATATTAAGACCTCTAAAAATAAATCTAATGGAACTTTTATTAGAAGTGCTGCATTTGATCCTATTCTCGAATTTATTTTGCAAACATGGCGCCCTCTAGTAGTTGAACTGTCAAAGAAACGCGTGTCGTCCATGTTACGATTGTGCTGTGACTTATTTTTGTTTTGTGTCAATTTTCGTTACAGTAATATAAATGTGAAATGTAACAGCATGTGTTATCCCATATAGTGGAACCTTGCTCCGGCTGAATGGATCCCGCCGTCGCGTGGTATCAGCCCGAGCAGGAAGGACCCGCGAAGCGCCTGTGGCTTCGTATTTGGGAAACTCAAAGTGAAATAGACAAAATGAACCTTAAAAACTTAGAAAACGCTAATCCTAATGTGAATAAAGCTCAAGACTTTATACCAATAAACGATGTGAACGGTGAAAGTAGGAATAATAATTATTTCAACCCCGCGCGGAGGAAAATGAACGATAACCGCGCATCTACTTTTAACCTGAATAAAAACCACGATGCTCTCATAGGTGAATACGGAGGATGTCCGTGGAGGATACCTAATTACCATTACAAGCCTGGAATTCTTGGGTATGTACAATTTTGTTAATATTTTTGGTTATCTTGAAATGTCAACGTGTTGGTTAGGGCCGCGGTGGCGGTGTGGCGAAGCGGGTTGAGCGCTGGCCGGCGGAGGCGAGATGCCGCGGAGCTCTTTCACCTCAGGTCCGGCCAGTGTCGGTCCGCTCGGCCGTACTCACAGACTGGTCGATTGCCCGCTCACGTGCGTTGCGACCCTTCCTCAAACTCTTACCAACCTACCTCTCAACATAAACACCATTACTGACACCTTTATAAACCGCCAAGATTAATTTGTGGGTGCTCATTGCCCTAAGTGACAGGAATCACGATCCTATTACACAAACTAAGTGTTCTGTGACCTAAATTCTTAGAAAAGGTCATATTATCAGTGTGTTTATGATTAGTCAATAAGGGTAGGGTTCAACCCTTGAAAGAGTCAATTTTTGCTTATTCAAGTGTCCTTCACATGAGCATAGAAATGCTCATCAATACTACATGCATATTTCATGTAATTGTTGTCATTTTATTAACAGATAAATTGTGTATTTTTAAGTAAAAACATTGTTCAGACTATAATGTATGTCATGAATTACGATAATGATGTAATTGCATGTATGTTATCTTTTTGCTTATGTTTTATCTATTGAATTTCATGAAAAAGGCTTATTAGTGTATCATGTTGATCAGAATTCTTGTTGTTGGGTACTTTGATCTAAATTACAAGTTGTACAAATATTATCTTTAGTGTGTATTCAGAATAATGTTCATTCCTTAACCTTTACAAAACCATTGGAAATGTTGGCAGTGTAAGGCAATATGTTTAAAATGTAAAAACATGAAATAATACCTATTTACTCTCTTCGTGATAAGGTTCAAACTGTATTGCTCAGTTATCAACAACAGAGAGAATTAAAAATAAAAAGATTTCTTAAAATGGTTTTTATGGGCAATGCGATGAGTTCAGTTATCATATAGTATTACTCCTGCTACACTGTAGACACTAGTATCTGCAGTCATTGTAACTAGTCATCCTCTTACAGCAGTCTAATAACTAGCCCCTATGAATCTTGCTGATATCTTAAATATAATAAACAAATAATGAACCATGTCAGTGACATAACAGAATGTACTATAGTTCACTAACTGGCACATTCAGTTTGTCCAATGTTGTCGATACCATTCACACAGTGATCTGGACAGCAGCCAGCTCCGCCCACCTGCTTCTAAATATCTGATAGTTCAATGTTTTAGAGCTTTGTTTGTGATAACCTAGCTTTGTAGATGTAAGTACTTGTAGTAATAATTCTAATATTAACATTGAGACTTAGTTTATATGCTAATGAAATAATAATAATAATAATAAGATGAGCCATACAAAACAATAATTTGGTCACAATAAAAAAGATCAGATTGCTTGGTATGTTACCCATAACTGATCTCAAACCAGCATTTGAGCTGAGAAAGAGCAAAGAACAAATAATAATAATAATAAAGAAAAAAGAGTGAATAAAGAGAATAGTAAAAACATTTATTTGTTCCCAATAATAAGCACATTACAATACAGATAATGTTTACAACACAATAAATTTTAAGCACAATTTGCAAGGTACATAATGAAAGGGTACAAAACGGTCTGTGACTCAGTTGTTGTGGTATTGACAAAAAACCACAACCCCTAATATTCTGCCACAGCCTTTAGCTAAAAAAAATATATTTTACATTTTTAAGAACAACATCTAAGTGGTCACTTTATTACCAAAATAACCATTATATTATCAGACATTATATAGAGAAAAGATATAGGCATGTTAAAGTAACTATTATTATAAATTCATTAGTTTTAATTTTAATAACTGGGTAATAATGACAGTACTAATACTTATGTCTATGACTAAAGCATGTGCAGCAATTTTGGTAATGACAGTTAACAATTATTTATATTATTTATTTGGAACAAAAACTGAGGTACCTATAACTTTCACAAAAACTTCAAAAGATATACTTATGCCATCATTATCATCATTATCATTATTATAGGTATAAATTAATATTTAAATATATGATATAAGATGAAAGCTGATTATTAACAAGAGCTTATGTATGCTAAAATGCATACTTATTTAAATAAATACATATTCATCCCCAGAAAACAAGTGTTTGACATGACATTGTTTAGCAATCAAACACTAACCATTATGCTGATGGACCAGACGCTAATATCTTATCATATTTGAATAAACAATACACTAAATAAGAAGTAGGCTTACTTAAAATTTTATTGAATCATGAATTCATGATCCAGTCTAAACAAAGATATTTTTACTTTTTTATTGTAGTAATTGTATGTATATTCATCATCTTCATCATCCGTGCGGTCTATCCCGGCTGTGAACCCACACTGGTGTGTGGGGTCCCAGGGTCCGCCTTTCTTATTTTCTTGGCCCACTTCGCGCGGTGTTGTGCATTATATATGTATATTCGCTCTTTTTGACATTATATGCTTAGACCTTGCGACTTAGCAAAGGTCTCACACACATTCAACATCTTTCCGATTGCGTTCGCAGTGGGACTCAGCAGGACCATGTCGTCCGCATAGCTAATGTTGTTAATACTGACACCACCCACACTGCATCCGACACGCATCGTGCTGAGTTCCACTATGAGGTCATTTATGTAGATGATAAAGAGCTTTGAAGACGACAGCTCCCCCTGTCTCACGCCACACTCCAACCTGTACGACTGGGAAAGTTGGTCAGACCATTTAACAAAATTGGTTTGATTCGAGTAACAGTACCGAAAGATATTTAGTATTTCCACTGGCACACCCCTGTCCTCCAGTTTCCCCCAAAGCACGTCGTATGAGACCAGATCAAATGCCTTGGAGAGATCCAGAAAACAGGCGTACACCGATGTCCTCCGGTTTGTATTATATTGGACAGTATGCTTGACACTCAGTATTGCGCTTTCAGTGGATAGTCCGGGCCTAAATCCGAACTGCGCGTCGTGTAATTTTAAATACTTTTGCAGGCACGAGTCAAGCAGACTGTCCAATACCTTGGCTATCGTTGTGGCAAGAGAGATCGGGCGATAGTTTTCCCTGTCCGAGATGTCTCCTGTCCCGCTCTTGACCACAGGCATAACAATCGTTTTACCGCCTGATCTGCTGAGATCAGGCGGTAAATATGAGTGTCTAATACACATATTAAAGAACAAGGACAGGACCCTCGAGAGATGTACCCCCGCATATTTAAGGTGCTCGATACTGAGCCCGTCGTGCCCAGGAGATTTGCCTCTGCTCATCCTTTTAACTACGTTCCGAACCTGGCTAGCTGTAAACATTAGCATTGACTCATCCCCATGGACGCCGGGCCCAGCCTCAGATAACCCAGGAGAAGAAGGTCCCAGAGAAGATCGCACCCTGAAATGCTCCCTAAACAAGTTTGCGATCTCCCCCGGGTCACTTCTTCCCTCCACACTTGCCGGCAGGCCAGGCCGTATATCAATTTTCCCGGTAGCCTTCCAAAACTGTTGGAAATTTTTGTCGGCTCGATGCTTCGCGATTTGATCCATCTTTAATTGATCTTGGTTAATTATGCACCATTTCAGTCGGCTTTTAAAGATCTTGCGTGACTCTTTCATCTGGTCGCATATAATACCAGATGTCGGTCTATTGTGGTGTAACACCCAAGTTTGAAATCTAAGCCTGGCCTCCCGGTGGGCGTCTCTTACATGGTTATTCCACCCACTCAGCACCCTCTTTCTTCCAGACTTATTACTAACTAGATGCTTATTCTTAATCGCCGCTCATTTTAAGGTGTTTACAATCCTGGCATAGAAATTGTCCAAAAGATGTTTATGCACCATGAGACCGCATGACCCGTGAACAACCAGTAAATTCACGAGGGAAATCAATATCTCAATATAAAAGGTAAAGAGATTTTAGCATGATTATGAAGCAAAGGTGGTAAACATAGTATAGTCTGGTTTTTCTTACATGTCTTATTTCTAAAAAAACATGGCGTATTGACAATCATAGCCAATTCGTAGTGTTGGGAAATCATCGAATGAATCATACAGAGTCCATACACACATAGGTTTGCCCGACGGGTGTCGGATGAAAAGAACTGTGCGTGTGTGGCGAAACGACGACTTCGCCCTTTTACTTTAAGTGCATGGAGGCTATTAACTTTGAAGTTGTTGATTCACTTCAGAAGATCTCCCGAAATTAGCCTTAGTTTACTAAAATAATGATTTTGAACGATAATCTACCGATTTTTACCAAGTCTTCATAAAGGCTCACCAATCCTAAGCGTAATGTTCATTGTCATAATATTGTGTTCCATATTTTAGATTTTTCTAATCGTCACGAGTTTGCATATTTCCAAAAAGAAAAAAAAAACATACTTATTTCATTATTTCGTTTTGGATGAAAAAATTGTACAAGAATGGTTTATTTTAACAGTTTTGCATGAATTTCATGTTCTATGTTTCTTTTTTACAACGCAAGAAGTTTATGTGCTACCTATAGTGTGTGATCTATGCGGAAATTCGTGGTTTTGTTACGGTGTGATCTTTGTTTACATAATAAGGCATTAAATCGGAAATCGACTACCTATATAGATACCTACTAACCCACATAGGTATTAGTCGGCATAACACATACATGACTCATACATGTCATGAAGATTGGCTTCTGTACCTACTTAAAATATGCTAACTATTACTTAAACAAAAAAGGCATTACTGCAGACCTCCAAGGTGAAGATGGCCAGCCAAGTGATTCTTTTGTATGTCTGGACTTGTCAGCCTCATGTCTGGATTTCACGACCACTTTCCGTCAGGTGAAGTAAGATCATCTTGACAATCAACAGGCATTATAAAAAAAAATGGCGCGAACTATGAACCTTAACTGGCAGTGTCATTTTATCGTAAGAAATAGTAGAAAAGAATATACCAAATGTGTGGGGAATCCATTTTGTAGGATTATGCTGCCATGAAGTAAATAGTGATCAATCCAATTAAAATTAATGATAAAATATTGGTTCATTGCATGATAATGTCATATTATTGTATTATGTTTGCTACATGCAAATGATATCATCAACTAGTATTAATTAATACACTTAAAACATGATAGCAGAGCCTTGGATTCACTCTGGATTGGAATTAAAAAATAAGTATCTCTATTGACACAGAAAATCGGAAAGCGGGACTCGGGACAACTTCAGAGTACATTAGAAGTTTGACGCTTACCTACTGTTTATTTTTATCGCCGTCACTTTTCGAGCAAAAGTTACAGACATATTTGCGACATATTATCTAGTCAGCCAAAAATAATTTTACCAAATTTAATGGCCTCAAATAAATACACTTAGGTTTATACGAAAAGCCAGTATTTATTTAACTTTATTTTTATCAAACTGATGTAAATTATTTGGTCGCGAGGAATTATAAATGACAGGTGCTTCGCTTATCGTCTGTTAAATATGAATTTATTACGTCGCTACGCTACATTAGAACGGTGACATCATTTTCATAATCATTATAATTTGTTTAGGGGGATGACATCGTCCTTTAGAATTTATTTACTAGGACAACCATTTTATTAAGTGAAGGGAAGTTTGCAGTCAATTATCAGCATTATCTGTGCCTTTCCTTTGCTTAACATGGTCATAATCATTTATTTAATCACCATAATAAAAATATACAGAGGTAAGGGTACAATGAGAACAGTAAGTACAGTTTGATTATGGTGGGCTGATACCTGAACTAGGCCGGAGCCTGTATCTCAGGATATAAGCCCTCCACCTCTAGAGAACAGTTCAACGGTATCTATTGACATCCTTCACTATTCCCTCACAGCATACACACAAGCCCTGCGGAGACGACGGTCTTTTGTCCACAAGGGACTAAATGTACCCCGTACAAAAATGACAAAAACGGAATACTTTTAGTCCTCTGCGTGGTTATTCGATACAATTTGTAGGGGATCTATTTTTGATGAACAAAAAAGTGAGTCGCGGATATACCCTCCTCTGCGCACAGGCCTTTATACTGCTACAGAAAACATAGACCAAATCGAAAAGCTCATTGTTTCATTATGACAGTTATTTTTTTGTTGGTTACTTCTGTTTTGTTCTCACAAAAAAAAAACATTTTATGTAGAGACTTTCTCAAGCTGATACATACTGACTGTAAGTACCTGCTTACCTTTTACCATACAAAATGAGACATATGAGGAGTACACAATTACTTGGCGGCTTTAGGGCCTAGTGATCTTCTCATGCAGACTGCATATTTTCCACCGCCCCCTCCCCCCTATCGTTGTTTTGACTTGATGAGCTCTGTACTTATTAAAAAGAAAAGATTATCGGGTTTGAATTAGCGTAATTTAAATGTCGAGAAGCCAAATTGTTTACTCGGGTTATAAATGTGAAGCCTTTGGGTTAGGTACATATTCAAAATTCGCGCCGGTCCCACCCAAACAACATGTCGAATTTCGGCAGAAGCCGTAACTTGACCTTGAGAAGAGTGAATGCCCTCACACCGGGTAGCATGCGTTATTATGTCATCGCTCATCGCACTTATCGTGCGCGAGTGCGAGTCGGATTTTTAGGCGCTCCACCATTGGGATCACTTACCAACTCAGCACGTTCTGCGGTTATAGTTATGCAAAAACATCGAGATTTTTTACGGGATTTGTTTGTTTGTTTTTTTATTGACAGGAGATTAAAATGTAATATGGAATGCTGCATCATCAATAACTATAGGGCTGTCAAATTAATCTCGCCGATCGACTAGCAATCAAGTCGCGATGCACAGAGGCAGTGGTGTCAATCACCACTCAGCAGGAAAATTATACAGTGAGGACCATGTGTATTCTTTCTGTGGCTTGTTTTTAAATAAGTATTGAGAAGTATTTAATTAGGTGACTGTGTTTATCAGTTGTTGTGACACTCATTAATTTAGCGAGTTCGGCTTAGTTTGTCGTAAGCTTTTCGCAATTATTCATTAGTATGTTTTAAAATAAATATGTGTAAGTACCTGTCTTTGATACTCATTACACTTTGCCACAAAAGTTGAATGTCCCAGATAATAATCCGTTTTAATTTGTGCCGTATTCACTACGGAAAAACCAAGTTATCAACCTTAATCCGTAAAATATACATTTCTCTGATACCTTTGACATTTATTCTTGCTTCAAACACTACCTACATCATGATGAGAATCTGATTGAACTGGGACATGCTAATTTTCTGAGGATCTTCGAGGCCAGGAGTTTTGTTCCAGGACTGGCTTGGATGTCGAGTACTACTTAATACTACTGTATAAATAATTAAATAAAGCAATTAAATATAAATACATTGCAGACCAGATATGATCACTTAATCTGCCGACAAACTGTTGCACAGTTTGGCAGAAAATAATGTTAAGCATCCCTGTAATTTTATGGTTTAATAAATAAAAATAAAAAAATAAATAAAAAAAACTAATTAAGCAACCCACTAGCACTTATATTATTAGTAGCTACAGCTGTCGGAGCTCAACACTTGACCATTCACTTAATCATTTCAGCATAAAGAAAATAGTTCGTTCCTAACTTCTCAATACGGGTTTATTAACTGTAACTGTAACTGTAAGGATGTACATAAAATCTAGTGCGCAGTATTTTTACTACCCTGCTAGTGAAGATTAGGTACTTTGCAGTTTGCACTGCTTGTCCCTAACTTATCAGAACCAGTTTTAAAAAAAATTAGATGTAAAGCTTTTCGCACAAATATCAAGGACAGCTAATATCAAGTTTATCTGACCCCAAACTTAGCAGAGCTTTTATTATGTCTGTGACATACTGTTAATATAATATTTAAATAGGGAATTAGACGCAGAACACAAATGGTAGTCATTTGTATAGGTTCGTAAATTGTAGAAATCGAACCAATGATCTTCTATGCTAAGAGGCAGCCATATGAGCGGCATTTGGCACCTAACGGGCCAGTTATCCACTGTCACTTAATTATCAATAGCTATAGTGTACAAAACACTGCTTTATCTAATAATTTCAACTTTACCCAATTCCAATTCCCTAAGCCGTTGCTGAACATCTCAGGCATGCGCCCGCGTCGCTTTCGAATCGAGGTCGTCTGGCGTCTAGATCTAGCCTTTGTTGTTGGCCTAGTGAACGGACGCGCTTGGCGGGCTGTCTGGTTCAAAGCACTAGCATGCGAATGCAGGAAGTAGGATTTCAAAGCTGGATAAACCTTATTTGGTCAACTTCCTCCTAGCTTTACTGCCGGCTTGGCAACGCGCGATTCATAACAAATTGATAATAACTCGAATTTCAATTATAATCTCCGTGCAATGCTCCTCCTCCTTCTGAACGAACCGTTAGCATTTAAAACTGGTGGTCACACCCACCGAAATCCTGGTTCCTTTAAATTAGTTCTTTCGTCCACCTCGCCTGCAATATTTAATTTTTAATAAATATGAAAGGAACTCTGTATGTTTATTACTTTTTCAAGCCTAATATTAGTATAGAGATAGATCGTACCTTGGAGAAGGACCCACCCTTCATCGAGTGAACCATGTTCACTCGGACAAATAGGCGAAAAAAACTAGAACCATATAAACGTGATCCGTATATTGGCCAAAGAGAGCTTGTAAGGCGCCACCCATTCAGCTTAAGAAGACATTTTACGAGACCTTGCAATACAAGACTTATTACTTTTAGTGGATCACTGCACGTGTCTCAGTGAAAGGTTCTGAGGCCGCTGACCTGGCGGACTGCGCGTGGATTGTACGTTTGAGGAATGCGAAGGTGACGGGTGGAAGGCATTGCTGATACCATTTCTGCGATATAGACTTAATAACTTGGTTTAGAAGACGAATGGTATGGAAGGGCACAGCAGAGTCCTGCTTCCGTAATTGTACTACCTGTTCCTCCACCTTACGGAAAACCTCAACGAAAAAACACTGTTTCGGCATTTGTTCCTGCTGCAAGTGCGGATCCAGTCCAAAACAAAAGTTATGGTTAGTTGGTGGCACAACCACCCAAGAGTTAGGGGTGAGGGCATTCCCACTGTGCTCATATTGGTAGATCCGCGCTTGTCCTGCTGGCATCTGCTGTAGGAGGAGACCGTTAGTGCCAGAGCCGAGCCTTGTGAGCGTGGAGGGCGGTTTTTTTACCTATTATCATCATCAGTCCATCATCATCGTGTGCCTCCGCAGAAAATGCGGAGGCGCTCCGAACGGTACGATAACCCCTAAATAGTACAAATATTTTTATTATTATTTATTAGTTCGTACACAAAAATACAGTTTCAATGGGTACAATTTAGATATACAAAAGTACAGGTGAGCTTATCTTTTAAGATAGATTTTTTCTAGCAGACCAAGTTTACCGGAAAAAGTTAACAATAAAGTTATGGATAAACAATTTGTGCACAAGTAATGCAATAATATGTGATTCTTGTAAAACACAAGCCTTACTATCAATAGATGAACATAATACACATACATACATAAATGTACACAATAAATAATTGAAATATATAAATATCTAACTAATACAAAATTATGATGTACCAACGCAATCTAAAAAATGTTCAAAAGATGTTCTTTTGAATGTCTCTTGAAAGAAATGAGTGTGTTATGTACACGTAGGTGACGTAGGTTACTGTATTTAAATACAAAAAGGCTTTAGTGTGTAATCAAAGCATTAGGGTTTAAAATCGGCTACAAACTTGCGAATTCGGTATTAGCGAATTCCTCGTCATTGCATAAAGCGTGTGCGCACGTAAACAATCGTAGCAGGTGACGCATCGGTTACTACAGTCAACCACCATTGTGTACTCACATTGAACCTTATATTAATACATTATTCTTTGTATTAAGATGCAAAAATAATGTTATAATTACGCTTGTTGACACTCGTGAACCGTTCTTACGACTGGCTTATTTATTTATTTAAATTTATTATTTTGATGCGGATTTAATCACCAGGCTTGATTGCCTTCCCCTCCCCGCACTAGATGCGTCGAATACGCACGACGCGGGATTCATATTACAATAATACTTGTATGAAAAGGACACTTGCGTTTGCACATGCGTGACACCCACGCATGTGCAAACCCGCGTGCGTGATGAAATTCTCATGATATTTAAAAACACGCTTACTTCTATGAAACGTATTTTTAGAGTTTTGACGAACCTCGAACAGACCCACATACCTACTATACTCTCTCGAATTGTTTAAAATGTCGGTGTCGTATTACCAAAAAACGAATTGTTACTTCTCAGTATTTTTAGTTTACAGCTCGCTTACGAGTCTACGAGCGTAGACGGAAGGTCAGCTTGTAATTCTAGGCATCCTATATTGGTGAAGACACTATTTACAAAAGCCGTGGATGTTATCCTAGAAACAATACTTAGTAGGATACAACTCAAAAGTGACATTAACGCCCGGCTAACTAAAATTTTACTTGTACCCACTAGTTTTATAATATTGCACGCTCATCCGATTGTATTTATTTTTGTAAACTGTTTTCTCAGTAAGTGAATTTCTTTGTATTTCTTATGAGAAATAAATGTCTTTAAACCTACATTAAAAGTATGAGCAAATACGTTCACCATCCCACAAATGTAGGATATTTTTTATATAATGTCTACTTGACCCCAAGATTTTACTGTATTGATTGTCAGACTGATAGTCATACTTAGATTCTTCCAACTCCAGGCAGGGTCACCAACAATCGAATAACCAAGCCAGCTAAATGCATCTGCTTAAAGGGATATTTGCTAACTTGAGCAAGAATCGCAGCAGTCCTGAATTTAGTAAGAAAACAGTCTAACTGTGGCTGTTTTAATAAAATATGTGCTGTTTATTATATTCGCGATTGTTTGTTTATTTAAATGTTACGTCCTTGTTCCAGGCTACACGAGGAGATAGAGCATTTCTACATGTACATGTCGCCGACGGAGACGGAGCACCTGGTCCGCTCGACTGTGGTCACCCGCATCCGCGGAGCCATCCTCGCGCTGTGGCCTCAGGCGCGCGTCGAGGTGTTCGGCTCCTTCCGCACCGGCCTATATCTCCCTACGAGCGATATCGACCTGGTCGTCATTGGTGAGTTACGGAAAGAAACCGGTTTATACAATCTTTGTTAGAACGTTTGCAGAAGAAAAAGGCAGTGTTACAAATATTCGCAAAATGTTAATTATAATGACGTGTAAGACGATTAATTATTCAACTGTCCGTTTATTTGAATTTCAAGTCGCCGTTGCACATTCAAAAGTAATGATATGAATTTAAAATTAGCTCTTATCAATTTTAGCTTATTCATTTGGGATAACCCCTGGTTAGTCTTTCGAAGAATGGTCCTCTGTTAGCGTAGATGTGCCACCATGAGTGCCTAAACGAAATAAGGATACTTACTAAGACTCAATAATCCTCATTCGGAGCCATTAGAGCTACACTGCTGAACACTGTTAAATATAAATATAAATATAAATATGCGCCAGACAACACACCTCTTGTAATGGTCTCGAAGTAGGGATTAATATCCCTGTGTTATGAGGTACCACACAAGGAAATAAGCCAGGGGCGTCTCCCAGCACACCCAGACCTGAGTCAATTCAGAAAAGATCGTTTCCTGAATTGACCCGACCGGGAATCGAACCCGGGACACTACGGAAATCGAGGCGAGAAACCGTGCTACAGCGCACTACGCCAATCGTGTCGTCAAAGTCGTGTCGTGTTAACAAAGTTGCGACCAAAATCCCGCGACGTTTTGTTTGTTTATAAATAAATCAATATTTTTTTTATTTACTTATTAATTTCAGCGAAGAGTTGATCAATCATCAATTACTTATGAAATGAGACCTCATCAAAAATAAGAAATGAAACCGCACAAGTCCCCTCCTTGATTATAAGTCGCTTCACCAGAATAACTTACTGATAAATTAGGCATAACATTATAAAAAAACAATCAATCGAGAGCGTCGTGGCCTAGTAGCACTCCCAACTCTGATCGCGGATCGTGTGGTCCCGAGTTCAAATCTGGCCAGAACCAAAATCTTTTTTATTGTTTAATTTCCGACTAACTCTCCGGTGATGGAAAACATCGATAAAAAACCAAATCAACCCGGATAGCGGCGGAAGGCTCACCACCTACCACGTTGGGTTCTAATACCATTGGTGAAAAGAGGGCTTCTGAGTGTTCCGTTCACCATGACGGCAACAGTCACTTGCCCCTGACTACCCCGTTTGGGATGAAGTCGTGATGGTATGTAAAAAAAACAATCAATGGTTAAGATCGCAGTTACAATACCTCGATATCGCGTGCCAAATTAAATAACTACGCGACGACTATTTGAATAGTTATCGAATAGAAACACACGTCTCCATGTAAATGAATTTGTTTCGGCTGAAAGTTAGGTTGCTATGTTGAACTTTATTTCATATTATTTTACTTACTTATTTAGCTGTAGGTAGGTCTGGAATCCTTGCACGCCTTCTCCCTGCTCCCTAAAAGCAGCACCGGGGTGAAAGTCGGGGGGCTTACACCCCATTGCACGGTGCTCCTGTTTGGGGGTGTCCCCGTATACCGGGATGCATCTGTTGCGTGAGAGGCCCGGCGTGAAGGCTGGGCCATCCGCCAGGGACGGCACGGTAATCCGAACTAGGCACCATGTCGTCCCGTCAAGGCGATGAGGTATACCGGGGGTCTTTTTCAGTGGGTATGCCGTCACCTTCTGTGACGGAGAGTCCCACACTCCACCGCTGCCCCACCCAGGTAGCGGGATAGTACGTAATGCATTTTTTTCCCCTGCAAAAAAAAAGGTCTGGAATCCTGTTCTTCTCCTCTTATCCTTTTGTCTGACTCAGGATGGAATATTATTAGTAGTAGTTTGGTCTGCATTGTGTATCCTTTCAAGATAGCTCCTTGCAGCTGGCTGGCGAGCAGACACTCAGTCAGCATGGAGAGGGCTTTTCTTTGTGTTTAACTTCAAAGAGTACAAATTGTAAAGTTGCGTATAAGAGCTTAAGTTATGACATTGGTAAGTAATTTAAAGCATGACAATAAGGGTACATTCAGCAAAAACCGGTAGTGGTTGGGGCATTAAAGTTTTGGAGTTCGCGGCAAACGCAGGGTGATGTCTCGGCTTCACTTTCACAGCGACCTGATAAACCAGGATTTCGTTACATGCAGGCCAGTGTTCAAAAATGGGACTTATGGCTAGGAATGAAGAAATCCCGTCTGACTAGCCCGGCAACGAATGTTGATTACTGAGCACATAACGAAACCAAACCAAGGTCATCTGACGTAGCTTATCTTAGCAGTACTTCGATAAAGCATCTAGATTTGGTTCATCGGTGTTTAGATTAAGAAACAACCAAGTTTGTGAGTTCAATGCTCTGATAACTTAGTGAAATTTTTAGGCTTAATTTATAAGTGGTTCGGGAGTTGAATTCGAATTAGAACACTGACCTTAGGGACCCTCCCTGCTGCGTGTGAAATAAATTCGCCGCTGTTTTTCATTTAAAAGCAATCTTATACGGAGTTTAATGGGATGACAAAAGAGAAATCACGTTTTCTTTTTACCTAAAATGTCATGAAAAGCATGAAGTGAAAAATATCCTTTTCAGTTTAATATTCTTTTGTATATTAGGGCATACAAAAATACATTGAGTTCAGGGCTGAAAGGCACGGGGATTAGACATTTTACGAAATGAACCACGAATCTCCAGGCTACTAGTAAATGAATATCCAAATCACAACGTGTGTTCTGAGTCCACAGCCACGTCATTGCAGATTGCAAACAATTTCAACTGATGAGGGACGAAGACAGTACAAAGTGTCTATTCATTACAGCACACTTAGTAACAATGTATTCAGAGAGTTTGTATAACCCTCTAATAGTAAGTAGATTGAATTGTATTTAGATATTGATAGATACGAATAAAAGCTGCAGCTAGACTGAAATGGGATTGGGCTGGCCAACGTCACTAGAAAATCAGTTGAAGTAGCAAAAACAGCTACAGAGAGGACCTAAGCAAATATGCAACGGCCCGGCAGGCCACGACGCAGATGGCGCTATGAAATGGATGCAGCAGAGAACTGGCCTCAAAAGACTAGATAAAGTGACATCGGAACATGAAAGAGAAGCAAATGCCCCGTAGTGGGGGTAACAGTACCGAATTCAAGAACCGTAGCGTAGTGGGCAGCATCACTATCGACCGAGGTATCAGGTCTCCATTTTAGGACAAGTACGTAACATACAATTTCGCTTATTTTGTCTTATTAGAATCAAAAACATATTTTACAACTAAACACAAGAATTCAAATCAAGATTATATCAAGTATTTATCGATTAATAATAGATCGACAAAGTGAGTTATTATTATGCATCACCGTACTAGAACTGGTATTGCAGATGTAGACAAAAAGACGGCTGCAAATGGGTCAAGTGTACAGAATGAACCCGTAAAATTGGGTCAAGAACCCAAGATCGCAACACATTACTTTTGACATTCAGTTGGTATACGGATATATTTTCTCTTCTATATTATATTTTTAGTTCACTGGGTTCATATTGTAGCTGTGTTTGAAGGTTCGATGACCGTAACTATCCCGGCTAGCAACAATATTTTAGTTATTGGTTTTACGTCCCAGAAAGTACGCTCTGAAATGTAGACGAAAATATTTCGGTCTAACAAATGCTGTGGTGAGACCTTCGCTTCGGGAATTATAAATGCTGGAACCAAGCAGACCAGAACATTTATTTATTTAACCTTGACTTCGATGTCTTTATTGGAATGGCTATAAACACAGATGCACATGCATAGTGATTTAAAAAAAAATACATTCCACAATCGATACACAATTATTAAAACACCAAAACAAGGCTTATCGTGTTACAAATTTTGCTCACAGGTTATCAGGTCGGTCACTTACCTTAAGCCCTATACCAAAACTAGATCAGTCATAGTTATTTATGATTCACGCTGGTACAGAAGATCCTAAAATTAAAAATGAACCCGTAACTTTCCCAAACTGTTAGCTGTTGTTTGTGCCAAATAAGCACAAAAATTGCTTAAAAAGTAAAAAAGTAGTTTACCAGACCTAGTCACGTGACGTATACGTGCATCCGGTGCAAAGCTATTAGTTGACGTGTGCTTCCTCGCTGACTGGGCGCGGCAGCGTCTGCGCACGGCAAACGAACCGGAATTATTATTAGCACGCGTAATTTATTTATAAACAATACTAGTTTCGCGCAATATGTAGGAAGTATGACGGGTTTAGAAATCACAGACGTTAGAATATACACATGTCAGGGTCAGTCAGGAGTAGGGAAAGGAGTTCTACTTCCCACCCAGGATTAATATTCATGAAGTAAATATTAATTGATACCTTTTTTTGGCGACACGATTGGCGTAGTGTGCTATAGCACGGTTTCTCGCCTCGATTTCCGTAGTGTCCCGGGTCGAGGCAATTCAGGAAACGATCTTTTCTGAATTGACTCGAGTCTGGGTGTGCTGGGAGACGCCCCTGGCTTAATTCCTTGTCTGGTACCTCGTAATACAGGGATATTAATCCCTACTTCGAGACCATGACAAGTGGTGTGTTGTCTGGCGCATAATATTATATTATATTTTATTTATATTTAACTGGAACAGCTTCCGCAACAATCAGTCTACGATCAAAAAATACAACCCATGTAGCAAGTAGTTATGTAATGAGTAGACCATGTTAGTAACATCGGTGTCAGAAACTGAGAAGTCCACTCAAATAGATTAAATAACACTCAGATACAGCATTAACACAAATGCTCGTCCTGGGCAATAAGAACCCAAGATTTTTCTGTTTGACGAATATAACCTTTACCCTGTGTGGCAAGATGAGAATATGTATACTTATCAGTATCTCTTTAACGACCGAGTTGGTGTAATGGTTACGAAGTTGGCTACTACACCAGAGGTCGCGGGTTCGATCCCCGCACAGTACAAACATTTGTGTGCATGAACATGTCTGTTTGTACTGGTCTGGGTGTCTCCTATGTATAATAAGTATGTATTTACAAAAGAAAATGTATTTAAGTATGTTTATCCGTTGTCTAGTATCCCATAACACAAGGGGGGGTCGCCAGCACGACGCTGACGCTCAACGAACGCTAGTGTGGGGTCTCTCTTATTGAACACTACAAAAAATCACCATTTCTAGTGAATTCCTCGTGTAGATTCTAAATCAGCTCACAGACTCAGTCTCAAAATAACAGATCCCTCAAACACTGTTATCTAGGGGGCAGTCGGTCTATTAGCAGATGCACTCGCGACTGCACCTCAGACACAATACAAGGTGTATAAGTGCACTCAGTGCTTCTATTTATACCTCGGACAAATGACCAGTCGTGTAACGGCCTCGTCTCAAGAATAAAGCGGGTTTGATGCTACGACCTTTAGATTCGATTTCTATCACAAATATCTATAAGTATTTTTTAAGAAGATTGGTGTTATTTCCTGGGAATTATTTGGCATTGGCAGAAGGAAGCAAGTGAGAAATTGCAAATAATGCCTCAATTCTTACCAAATGCGAAGTTCCCGAACCAGTTAACCTAACAAGAAACTAGATCTCCTCGTAGTAAAACGCTTATTTAACTTCAAACTTACTTTTTACGAATTTTAACGTTTTAAAACATCCGATTTCCGCAATGATCCGAAACTAAGTATGGGTCCCATAATATAATAATACATTAATTCTGAGGTTATCGTGAGGTGGTTGGCAGAGCAATTTGACCTTCAAGGCGTTATCGGTGCACCGTGTAGTTTTTTGTATTGTCTGCAAATAAATCATTTCTATAGTGAATACCGCGATTAAAAACGTACTTTGAAGTATCGAAGTGAACAATCACAAAAACTACGGAACTATAATAAATTCATCATCACGACATTAAATAAAATATACATGTACAATATTCAAAACATATTATAATATAATATCTATATATTTAAGAACTAATAAGTATCATAACATTCATAACTTTTTCTGTAAGTACCTACTTGCAAACATAGGATTTATTAATATTTTAAATAACATAATTTTACAAGTACAATAAAATAATATATATTTAAAAACTAACATCATATTAAATAATAGTTCTTGTAAATACGAGCGTAGGGTGACTCCTCCCCTCTCTTAACTTTGCCGTGCCCGACAGGGTCCATAATGTCCTGTATTATGTTTTTTACCAACTTTGTAACTTATGGAGTGCAATAAAGAATATGAATATCACTGCACTGATTTGCGATTTGTGTGTAACATAACATGGTGCAATATTGACTACGAGTGGCCACGTCACAAATCAGAGTGTCATTCATCACATCAAGACAATCGTATTTGAAGTGCTCAGGGTAGTTATAGTTTAGCTAACTATCGTACATAAAGTCAGGATTTATCTATACAACAACTAGCTTTTCGCCCGCGGCTGCGCCCTCATTTCGTTATGTATCACGGCCAAATTACATAAAATCTATATAAATTGTAGCCCATGTGTTATTCTGATGCATAAGCTGTATTACTGAAACATTTCATCCAAATCCGTTCTGTAGTTTTTGCGTGAAAGAGTAACAAACATACATACATACATCCTCACAAACTTTCGCATTTATAATATTAGTAAGATATAACAATATCAACAACATAATAACCCCCTGGTCGTTGCATTTCTGACGTAATTGTTGAACCATATTTAAATAAAATAGAGATGGATTGGGCCTAGGGCCACAAAACAAAGACCTCCCAAAAACCAAACAGAACTTAACTACGCGGACGAAGTTAAGTGAAGAGTGCTAGTTGCTTATAAATTGTCACGGTTCTTATAAATTCACTTTCTTTCCTCTCTGCTCCAAAACGCTATCAGCTATAACTCTAATTCAGCCAATGAACTGTTTTGTCACAGGACGTGATTACGTTCATTTAAAACAAACTACGCGACGCGTCAAACAAAAGCTATGCGCGCCATTGTCAGTGTTTTCAAAACTTCTGAATACAATATATTAGAAGGGCAACCGGTTCGCCGTCCATTGCTCCTAGTGTAAAGGGCTTGTATCATTCCGTGCAACAATGAGTTGAGTTAGGAACAATGTCTAATGTCACATGTCAACTTGTGAACAGGTGCCACCTTTAGGAACTTATCTTATATATACTTAACTTATCTAGACTGAATTGTATTATCACATATCATATTCTATTAAATGTTTACCTTCATTACAGGTCAATGGGAGAAGCTGCCCCTGTGGACGTTGGAGCGCGAACTGGTGGTTCAGGACATCGCTGAAAAAGAGAGCATAAAAGTGCTTGAGAAGGCCACTGTACCCATCGTTAAGATGACCGACAAATACTCGGACGTCAAGGTAGGTCCACTCTGATGTCAGCATAGCGGTTTCTACTGACAACACGAGAGGATCTAGCAACGGCTGGCAAGTGCTTGAAGGCTAGTAGATCTCGATATTTTACTATATTACATTGTGTTGAAGAGCCGCTGGGAGACTCCTTATCATTACTGTATTGAGAAATTCCCTATAGGGTTTATTTAGCACATGTGAACGAAATGCAATTTCAAGACAAGTCTCTGCGGCGTCGACGTCGCAACCCAGCCACGCATCTTCAATTTTTTTTGTTAACTTGTGGTGGCAATTTCCGAAGCATTAAATAAATATGCGCCAGACAACCCGCCACTTGACATGGTTTCGAAGTATATCCCTTTGTTACGAGGTACTAGACAAGTCAGGGGCGTCTTCCAACACACCCAGACCCGATTCACAGTAGAAAAGGTCATTTCCTGAATTGAACCGACTGGAAATCAAACCCGGGGGACACCACACAAGTGAAGTGAAACCGTGCTACAGCGCACTACGCCAGCAACTACTGCATGTTAAGGAGTTCCGTTACACATCTCCAAAATGTATGACCAGACCTACAACGTTTTGCTATAATGGTGTTAGTACACCTTGGAGTTATAAATGATTACAGTCATAACAGACAGAGATATCGCGTACGTAACATTCATACCTAAACGAACAGTAGTATTAAGAGCTTCTTCCTTTTTAAAAGTCTATCAGTTACGAGTTGCTTGAATGAGTCCCGTAATTGAGGCGAGTCAACTGGCTGAGTCACAATCGCGCAATTTATGTTACCCATTCAGTTAATTAATTGCGCATTATTTTACCCAGGTGGACATATCATTCAACATGAGCAGTGGGGTGAAAAGTGCAGAGCTTATCAAGCAGTTTAAAGTAAGTTCTCAAACTTTTTACTCGATGTTTTCAGGGATTTCGCGCAAATAGTCCATGTCGATCACAAAGTTGTATTGACACAGATGTGTGCGCATCTGTGCCTATTCATACTAGAGTTGTGGCCTTGTAATGCTGAAATAGTTTTTTTTCGGTAATTTAAGTGGAGAAATGAGGTGTTTATTCACTTTGCCACAAAAAATTGCTAAGTGGAGTCCTTAGTAGCAGGATTTCGGTGGATGCATGCGACACAACGCAGCCTGTGCTCAGTAGAGGACGTTTTCAGAATTTCTGTCAGTAAAAGTAAAAGTAAAAAATATCTTTATTCATATAGACTTATAAAAAGTACTTATGACATGTCATGTAACAAAAAAAAATTGTAGCAAAAATATACTGAATAAAAATAAACTTACATAAAATAATACTATGATAGTTCATATCATAATTAAATATAATGTGACTCTACCACCGGTTCAGAGGTTGTTTCCGATCGAGAAGACTCCGGCAAGAAACTCGATGGTTACTCTTTTCAATCTTGTTTTTATACACAAAAATGGAATTGACAGAGTAAAGTCATAACAAAAAAGTGTGCAGAGGAGCAGATTATACCTAAGATGACCACAAATTCTTATCATTTAAGAAATCGTCAACACTATAATAACCCCGCTTCATTAACTTAGCTTTAATTTGTGACTTAAACTTGTGAAGTGGCAGTTCAACAAGAGTTTGCGGAATCTTATTAAAATATTTTACACATTGACCAACAAATGATTTCCCTACCTTATGCAGTCTTAGACTGGGAGTTACGAGCTTATTTTTATTTCTGGTATTGAGTTTATGAACATCACTGTTTTTCTTGAAGAGATGCAAGTTTTTACGGACATATACTACATTATCATAAATAAATTGAGAGTACACAGTTAAAATATCTATCTCTTTGAATACTTCACGAAGCGAGTCGCGTGGTCTAAGGTTGTAAATGGAGCGGATGGCTCTTTTTTGAAGAACAAAGATGGTGTTGATATCCGCTGCCGAGCCCCACAACTGAAGACCATACGACATAACACTGTGAAAATAACTGAAGTACACTAATCTTGCTGTTGCGATATCAGTCAGGAGCCTTATTTTTCTAACAGCATAAGCTGCCGAACTAAGTCTTCCTGCCAGGGCAGAAATATGCGGACCCCACTGTAACTTGGAATCGAGAGTAATTCCCAGAAATACAGTGGAATTCGCAATCTCTAATGGCTCGTTATTCATGTTTATAATGGTATCGACCTGTCTTACATTGGGCATAGAAAATTTGATACATTTGGTCTTCTTAGCATTAAGCAGTAAATTGTTACTCGTGAACCAATGCAGTACCTTAGAAAGAGTATTATTTACGTCGTCAAGTGCTTTGTTACTTCTATCTACGTTAAAAATTAGAGAAGTGTCATCAGCAAATAATACAATCCCACATAGGTCTTTGACAAAATAAGGCAGGTCATTTATATAGATTAAAAACAGCAGAGGACCCAATATTGATCCCTGGGGCACGCCCATACGTATGGTGGCACCGGAAGAGTTTGTACCATTGATACTCACTTTTTGTATTCTACCAGTGAGGTAAGATTCTATAAGGCTAAGTGAAATATTTGAAACACCGTAATGCCTCAGCTTAATCAGTAAGATTTCATGATCTACGCAGTCAAATGCTTTTGATAAATCACAAAAAACTCCTATTGCATCTTGCTTGCCTTCCCACGCATCAAATATGTGTTTGATGAGCGCAACACCTGCATCGGTTGTATTCCTATTTTTAGTGAATCCAAATTGATTACTATGTAATAATTTATTCAAAGCAAAGTGAGAATGTAATTGATTCAATATTATTTTTTCAAAAATTTTACTTAAAGCTGGTAGAATAGAAATAGGTCTATAATTGGATGGGTCACTTTTCTCACCTGACTTATAAAGGGGTATGACTTTACTAAATTTCATTAAATTAGGGAACTGACCCTTGTCTACACAGTTATTAAAAAGTAACGCTAAACTAGGGGAGATGGCATCTATGACTGATTTAAGTATATCAACAGAAATACCCCATAAATCCTCCGTTTTTTTATGTTAAGTTCTTTAAACGATTTGAGGATGGTATGAGGAGATATATGATCGAAGCTAAAACTAGTGGCGCACTCATTAACACTTGATGTGAGGAGATAACTAGCTAGCAGTGAACTAGAATTTAGTTTACTGGTAGTAATAAAAGGTATCTCAGAGAAAAATGATTCAAATGTATTAGCTATATCAACGTCAGACTTAATAATATTATCTTTAATTTTAAGTGAGAAAGAGTTATTGCGTGGTATGGACTTACAAGTTTCTTTGTTTATAATGTTCCAAGTCGCTTTGATTTTGTTTTTTGCTTGTTTTATTTTGTCTCGCAAAAACATGGACTTGGCAACATTGCAAGATTTTTTAAATATCTTAGAGTAAGATTTAACATAGTCTACTAGTTTGGGACTATGAAAGTTCGCTTTTAAATCATATAATTCGTATAATTTAATCCTACTTTTATGAATACCTGGAGTAGCCCAGTCACTGAATTTAAATTTAAATTTATCAACTGTCACTTTTTTTTTTGAAAAAATGGTGTTATGTTCATACAATAACAGATTGAACAAAATTTGTCAATCATCATTAGTCATTAAATACATTAAAATAAGTCATCGCTACAATTTGTGGGTAGTCCACCCACCACGCAGGCCAAATGCGCGTTGGTGATCACATACCCGGGTCATGTTCCATAAAATACGAAAACACACTTTGTCTGACCTGGGATTTGAACCCTGGACTTCCGGATTTCGTACCGAGCTCTATCACCGCTCGGCTACCGACGCATCGTTATTGGTCGTTCAAATTTAGCTTTTCTTTGCCAGCATCCTTGGTCACAGTACAGACTAATACAAAAAAATACACTTGGTTTCCTAATCAAGAGTAAATTAATATCACCAAAAACCTGAAAATCAGCAAATTAGCTAGTACTGTAGAATACAACTATAACAAATCTCTACATTCCAGGACAAATACCCAGTGCTATCTCGATTGGTGATGGTCCTGAAGCAGTTCCTGCTCCAGCGAGACCTGAACGAAGTGTTCACGGGCGGCATCTCCTCCTACTCCCTCATCCTGATGTGCATCAGCTTCCTGCAGCTGCACCCTCGGCCTGAACGGCTGCGGCAGCAGCACAATATGGGAGTTCTGCTCATCGAGTTCTTCGAGCTCTATGGCAGGAAGTTCAATTATGTCAAGACCGCTATTCGGGTTAAGAACGGCGGCTGCTACGTGTCAAAAGATGATATTCAAAAGGTTGGTCCATTTTTTGTTCTTGTCGTCATTCTCATGTTATAACAGCAGTTTGCTACGGTTGTCCCCAGAGATTTCTTTAAAAGCATTAAGGCGAGGTGGTTCTGCACAACATTTCCCGAAGGAAACTGGTGAGCGCCACGCGGACCGTAATCACTAAAATAATGGATTAAAAAATTAATAGATGTGATTTAAAAAAACCATCGGATGAAATCCCTCCAGTTATCTTTAAACTTTGTTTTGGTAAAGGACCCATATTATCAGATCAATTATTTTAGGAATAAAACCAAAAATAGAAGACATAATGTCACGAAAAGAGTCAGCCATACCTTTGTGAATTTATTCTTTCAACTTCATCAAATCATGTTTTCACCGGATGAATTCTCTGTATCATTCCCTCAACAATATCAGTAAATTTTATTAGATGTGAATCTTACTGTTTACTACATCAATTATGTGATTCTTTTATTTTAATTTGACACCTTGTATACCATATTTGACGCAAATAAATGATTGATTGATTGATTCAATAATCAATTCTAAAAACGTGTTTTGTGAACCACCTCCCCTTAAGTAATGCCAAGAGGAGGGACAGACGATAGTGTATAGTAAGGTCCTGTCCCAACAAATATACTCCTCTTAGATTGTTTCTGCAGTGGCCAACTTAAGCCTGGAATTGATTGATATTAAGTTCACGGCAGGTTGCAGCCTGCGAGTAGCTTATTGTTTTCTATGTAATTAGGTTTTTTACTCTACACAACAGGAGATAAATTCATCAGACTGCTTATTACAAACACCTGAAACTTGCATTTGAGCATATAGTTATACAAAGTGTTATTGTTTCCCCAGGAGATGAACGACGGCCACAGACCCTCGTTGCTGTGCATAGAGGACCCCCTCACGGCCGGCAACGACATCGGCCGCTCCAGCTACGGCGCCATACAAGTTAAACAGGTGAGGATATTAAAACCTAACTAATGTTATAATCACTTTCAATCTGCACAAGACTTCAATAGGTACATTGAATTTGGATTTCTAAAATAGACATTGTCTGGTAAAGTTGATAAATGTATTATATTTTTGTATGAATATAGTTATTGAAAAAGACAGATTATTTTATTGCACACCAGGGGCCATAATGTGTATCAGCTTGTGTGATGTACATAGTTAATTTATTGAAAAAAGTACAATGAAATTGTGAAATTATGAATCATCAAAATTAGATATTCTTCTGTTTCGTTTTTCATTTAATGATAAGTAAAGAACCCTTCGAAAATCTTTAGGAGCAATACTATGGAGAAGCACAATAATACGATTTGTTCCTTTTTGCAGAATTAACTAAAGATTAGTAAGATAATTTATAACCAAGATACACAGTCTGACGCATTCAATTTGTCCCAGGCGTTCGACTACGGCTACATTATCCTGCAGCAAGCGGTCGGCCCCCACAACTCCCTGCTCGCGCGCCACAGCGTGCTCGGGCGCGTCGTGCGCGTCACCGACCACGTGCTGCAGTACCGCCGCTGGGTGCGCGACACCTTCCAGCCCTTCTTCTTCCCGCGCCGCCAGCCCACGCCTGAGCACAGCGAGCCCGTGAGTAGTGCCCAACTGTGGAGCCAGCGCGTGCTGCAGTACCGCCGCTGGGTGCGCGACACCTTCCAGCCCTTCTTCTTCCCGCGCCGCCAGCCCACGCCTGAGCACAGCGAGCCCGTGAGTAGTGCCCAACTGTGGAGCCAGCGCGTGCTGCAGTACCGCCGCTGGGTGCGCGACACCTTCCAGCCCTTCTTCTTCCCGCGCCGCCAGCCCACGCCTGAGCACAGCGAGCCCGTGAGTAGTGCCCAACTGTGGAGCCAGCGCGTGCTGCAGTACCGCCGCTGGGTGCGCGACACCTTCCAGCCCTTCTTCTTCCCGCGCCGCCAGCCCACGCCTGAGCACAGCGAGCCCGTGAGTAGTGCCCAACTGTGGAGCCAGCGCGTGCTGCAGTACCGCCGCTGGGTGCGCGACACCTTCCAGCCCTTCTTCTTCCCGCGCCGCCAGCCCACGCCTGAGCACAGCGAGCCCGTGAGTAGTGCCCAACTGTGGAGCCAGCGCGTGCTGCAGTACCGCCGCTGGGTGCGCGACACCTTCCAGCCCTTCTTCTTCCCGCGCCGCCAGCCCACGCCTGAGCACAGCGAGCCCGTGAGTAGTGCCCAACTGTGGAGCCAGCGCGTGCTGCAGTACCGCCGCTGGGTGCGCGACACCTTCCAGCCCTTCTTCTTCTCGCGCCGCCAGCCCACGCCTTGGTTACGAGGTACCAGACCAAGGCGAGAAACCATGCTACAGCACACTGTGTCAACCGTGTCGTCACTACTCGTCTGTGTGCGTTGCTCGATATAGTTTGTAAGGGATCTATTTTGAAGAACCAAAAAGTACGTCGCGGATAATCAGTCATCTGCGCAGGCCTTTATAGCCTATCATATTACATCCTTAACTGAGCGTAGGAAGCAATTTCCTAATGTGATCTTTCATTTTCAGCCAGTCAGCGGTTACCTGTCAATAATAGGATGCATTATAGACCAGATATTTACTGTCGAAATTGCTCGCTCCCCTTTTGTTTAGGAAAACTTGACAGGCTATAAGAGATGGTAATACGATCCCTGTTCTTGTTGAGCTGTGGTCAATGTGGACCACGAGACGTGGCAACAGTGCAGTTTGACGCAGACGCAAATTTTGCCATGATATTATGGTACATATATGGCACATCGCGTCAGGGTAATTCAGAGACTTTTTATGGAAAATACATAATTCATGGTTCATCTATGAGATTGACATAGCGCTTACTGAGTTCATGTTTAGGAGCAAAATCATTATAAGTGCGAGATGGCGCAGTTATTGACCTCAATTATGACGTCTAACTATCTGTCATTAGAACGTTTTATCAATCCGGGACGCATCCAAAAACGCTAACATGGGTAATGAATGTCCCGAATCGAATAATAACCCTCAGGCTTTTTGCTCGACCCATAAAAAAATGGCAATATTGACTTCATCTTCTTAGGTCTCGGTCTCAGGTAGCATTTTAAGGCGTGTCTTAACATCTCTGTCTTCGGTCTCATTCGCGCGTGTAAACTTTTATTGCGAAATATTTACTGTGCTCTTCTTTCAAATATCAATGTTTCTCCCCAGGAATGGTCGGACAGCGGCGCGCTGCCGTCCCCCCCGCCCCCGGCGGGCTCCCCCCCCGCGGGCTCCCCCCCCGCGGGCTCCCCCCCCGCGGGCTCCCCCCCGCCCCCCGCGGCGCGCGCCTCCCCCCCGCCGCTGTCGGCGCTGCAGTGCTCGTCGCCGACGCCGCGCCGCGTGTCCGCGCACCAGAGCCTCATTATACACCATATTACTAGTAACTCCGACTTCAACAATATACCTTCAGGTTAGTACTATAAATATACACATCAACATGGTCTAGGGATATTTCAATTAAACCTAAATAACTAAAATTCTATTAAATTTTTGCTAAGACAACTACACATTAAAATAAACCTTGTGTAGCCTATATAATCTCATAAATAAATTTTTAGATAAAGTTAATTAAAAAAAAATATTAGAAGAGGAAAAACTCAGACAACATTTCAATCTTAACTTTATTTTTGAAATATCAAAACCTAAACAAAACAACTATTTTTTTATTAAACCTGCAAATCATCAGCGGTCAGATGGTGAGGACAGCCAAGATAACCCACAAGAGTATCTATAAAAACGAAAAAAAGTAATGGGGATAATATGCTGCCCTGTGGCACACCAGAATCTAAGTTGGTTTAATCGGAGACAACGTCGCCCATCGCCCATGCAGACAGCCTGCCTTCGATCACGGAGATACGTTGAGAACCACCCAGCACTAAGGGAGAAGCCCGAAGATGTGAAAGAACTACAAGGAGAATGACATGATTAACGGCATTGAAGGCATTAGAGAAATCAATCAATACAAGTACCGTTAGACGTGACTCCTCCATGCTAGCTCGGAAGGCATCAGTGACTTTAATAAGGGCAGTGGTGGTGCTGTGACCCCGACGAAAGCCAGACTGGTACGGACTAAGGAGATTATTATTAAATATGAAATCAGAGAATTGCTTATGAGCAGCAGCTTCTAAAACTTTGAATAAAAAAAGGCAGTATTGATATAGGCTATAAATTGATTGAATGAATTTGGACTAGGGACTTGGGAGCAGAATGACATAGGCTTTACGCCGTGTAGAAGGAAAGATCCCTCTATCAAATGAAGAATATAATCTAAAACCTGAATGATCATTGATCTGCTGACGTCGTCACAGCCAACAGCCTTAGACTAGATAGCCATGACGATCTTGCGGACATCAACCTCGGTAATTGGTTAAAAGGAAAAGTTATCTGAAGACAAGGGAGGTAAAGAATCAATAGTGGAGTTTAAGATAGTGCTATCGAGCGGAGTAGAGGAAGAGGAATGAATGTTAAGATCATCAGGAGAGAAAGTCAAAGGAGGGGAAGTAGATGAAGTTTTCCCAAAATCGAGGGCTTGAGGAACTTCCATACGCCTGAAAACGAGGAAGACTGCTCGTTCTCATGGATGTGGCGACGTTTCGTTGTCCTCACAATCAAGTTGCAACCATTTCGGAGTTTTTTAAAGAGATCCCATTTCACTACGCTGCGGTCAGCCTTGAAGCTTCGGAAAGTTTTGTCTCTCTTAGACATAGCCAAACGAACAGCATCCGTTATCCATGGAGCTGGTGGCCGCCTCACGCTTTGCGTGGCGCATGACTATCGAGCAGACTCAGGATAGCCATATTGAGAAAATTGACTTTATCATCAACTGAGTCAGCTTCAATCAACGAGGACCAGTCAATGGCCGATGCATCCAGGCACAGCTCATCCACGTCAATTTTTAAAAAACAGCTTAAATTAACATACTCTGCTCTGCGTTTGGGAAGGCGAATATTGTAGCACAGATAAATTAGGTCATGATGGGAGAACCCAGGCGCAAAGAGCTGTCCATGCTTAGAAATAAAGTCTGGAGAAGAAGTTAGGATTAAGTCAAGCACTAGAAATACAAATTTTGCACGTAATCAATTTATTTCTAAATCTAAAAGTTTATATATTAAAATACATAATTGGTTAAAACAGATGCATTATACTGAAGCTGAAAATGTGCTAAATTTAAATTTGTAAAAGCGTAAAAATAACGTATATCTTCTGGTAATTAATTTTGGTTGTAACTTGGACTAAATATAAAGATCTCGACGCTACTTTTGTTATGTGCTTAGGTACGAGGAATTTTGTAAATGTAACTAACATGTTATGTATCAGTGTAAACGTCTGAAGAGCAGCTTTATCCTAGCACATGTTTGTATAAACTTAACTGGATAAGGCCTACTTTTTGTGTAACGTAACATGTACCAACCAATAAAATATTTTGTATTTTTTGTATACCAATAAAATATTTTGTATTTGTAAGCACGGAGTCGTCAGAGTCGATGTTATGATTAGTGGGAAGGGAAGGGAGGATATATATATTAACTGATTCGGCAGTAGATTGTAACTTGCAGGAGCGAGAGTCATGCTTAAGGATATCAGTATTAAAATCACCCATTACAATAATGGAGAGTATTCGGACGAGATAGTTTCCAGAATAGACTCCAATTTAGAGAAATAGTTAAGCTTAGGCAGGTAGTAGACGACCCCAAAAACGGCCTTGACTCCTCTAAAATTGGTTTCGATTAAGAGGTATTTAGCAGTGCTGGAGTAATAAGGCAGCGTTGTAGCTATTCAAGTTTTTATGTTGTAGCCGTATTTCATAACTTAGCGCATAATTATCACTCCCGTCCCAAGAGTCCCAACTAATCTTTGATCTTCCTTCCAGGCGTAATCCAAAGATACGGCGGCGACAACAACACCCAGAAGCGCAACCCACGCTCGTTCTCGTCCAAGCAGCGGCGCCACCACTCGTCGCCGCCGCCGCCGCCGCGCCTGCGCAGCGCGCCGCGCAAGCGCCGCCAGCACCCGCACGCGCACGCGCACGCGCACGCGCACCCGCACCCGCACCCGCAGCGATGACGCGCGGCTGCCGCGAGCGCCGCCGGCGGTCACTGATGCAGCTACTGTCAGATATAGTGTTGATGATGGAGCCGAGACTTGCTAACCAATGTTCAAAGGTTGCTGTAGTCATTACAGCGGTCTGAAAGAGCAAAATGCCACCTTCGTTTCGACATGTCTAATTATAAAATGTATGGAACTGACATCAAATGTCATTTCGATAAGTCGAGTGCTATTGTCGTTCCTTAACATTTTTCAATTTGACATTTCGAAACGCAAGTAGCGTGTTATTCTTGGCTGGTATAGTAGCTACGCTGAATTCTGAAGTCATTACAGAGCTTTCTTTTTGTGGTTGTACGGAACTCTATTAAATTCCCAAATAGTATTTCGTACCTGCTGCACCTCGATTTGTAGCAGTTGCTAAGCCGTGATGCTTCGTAGTAGCCAGATAATGTAGCGGCAACGCTGTTTCATTGCAGTTACGGTGCTATGTTATGGCCATGGGATCGAAGGCGTACGCCAAGGCTGAAGCATAACATAACCAAGCTGCCACAGCGGCTTATAAGCGGCTACGGCACACTGAAGCGGCTACAAATGTGTAGAAGCTACGACATACTGTAGCGGCTGCATCGCTTCGGGTGGCTACGGAGCCTTGTAGTGGCTTCGGTACGCTGTAGCGCCTACGACATACTGTAGCGGCTGCATCGCTTCGGGCGGCTAAGGAGCCTTGTAGTGGCTACGGCACGCTGTAGCGGCTACAGATTTGTAGAAGTTACGACATACTGTAGCGGCTACGGCGCTTCGGGTGGCTATGAAGCCTTGTAGTGGCTTCGGCACGCTGTAGCGCCTACGATTACCTACAGAGCGTTGTAGTGGCTACGGCTCGCGGTAGAGGTTACAGATTTGTACCGGCTACGACATACTGTACAGCTACAGAGTTTTGTAGCAGGTACGGTACATTGTAGTGGCTGTGGCATACTGTATCCGTTAGTCTTGTAGCGGCCACGCTACACTACCGTGGCTATAGCGCTTCGAGCGGCTAAAGGCAGCTACTTTAGGACGGCTACATTATACTTATGGTCCGGCTACATATTATTTAAACACTGACACTTTATTACTAACTCACGGTTACTGCGTTTCAAGTATCTTTATCTGCGTCTGAAGTTATTGAAGCCACAATCGCCGCGAGAAATCACTTTTTTATCACCTAATCTTACTGAGGTTGCATTACGGAAGTACAATCCCTTTAATAGGTCTTAAAGTGAGATTGAATTAAAGTATTTAAAAGCTTCTGCAGCTAATTTTCAGGATCGCAAAAGTTGTACTGTTTTTCTGGAGCAATATCCATAAGATTCAAAGGTTGAGTTAGAATGGGGCAGATTTCTCATTGATACTTTTCCCGACAACGCGCTTAAAACATTCGCTAGCCGGCGTTGAATGCTTATACCTGAGCTATTAGTAATAATAACGATAACGGCGTTATAGGAAGAGAAACTCCATAGCTTAGCGATATCTCGTCGGCGAAGGTTGTGCTTGTCGAAGCGCGCGGCGCCCGTGCGTAACCGAGGCTCCCTGGTGCCGGCACGGACTGCTCTATCTGACTGGCTTGGTTGAATCTTTGCACGGTTTAAATAAACAGCACTCAAAGATAGGAATGAATGATTACACTTTGATTTTGACTTATTTCAAGTTACCGTTCTGGATTTGGGGGCTCGCATTCTAGAGAGCAACCTTGAGTAAAAATCTCTGATACGTTTTGCTATTAATAGACGTTGCCAAATCTTTACTCCAACAGTATTGAGATAGTACTATGTCAATGCTTAGGTAATATTCTAGAAAACGGGCCTTAGTTATGTGGTTGGCAAATATCATCTGAAGTTGTAAGTGACCAGATTGGGTTCAGACCCTCAGGGCAATAGCTTACTTTTCTCTTTGCTGTGACCAAGTGTTGTGAACATAATTGCAATAATTTGTAATCAAGAAAATTCTCATTAATGATTAAAGGATAAAGGATTATTTAAATTGAGCGAAGATTCTTCCAACCAAATAAGACCAGTTACATTGACTAGTCACTTTCTTTAAAGTAGTATAATTATATCCTTTGGGACATTCCAAACGTATTCGACTTATAACGCTGTAGGTACATTATAACAAAAAAAAACAAAAAAACAACCTCTTAGATAAAAACATTTGTACCTTCAGTGTTATGTGTTACTATTCAGAGCTGAGGACCGTTCTCTTGACTTGCGATTGAAATATTATATATTTTGTTCGTATTTTTATGTATATACCACTGACCTACCTGAAAGGTACTAAAGTTTATTTAAAATAGGACTTGCTATGTCCGTGGGCAAAATGGTAATGACATGTTGATCAACTTACATGACCGCCTTTTCTTAATTGTACATAATATAGTAAAAAAACCGAGGGATCAACACACACTCCTCTGGTATATTACTAAAGTGAAGCTGTATCTTTGTTATAGCAACCATCGGAGTATAAAAAACACCTATACCCAGCGCAAAAAGTTGTGCGATTAGTAGACATTGGCACTAGTGCCATAATCGAACTCGCTACCCCTGAATATAATGGTATTATCTGAGTTTCATAGAACAGATGCTACCGCGACAAAAAATATTGTAGCTTGATATGCAAATGGTTAGATTAGAACAAACCATGTAGGACTATTGCGTGTTGTAACGTAAGCGCCCTAAGAAATGTCGTTGTGAGAAATATCACTGCCTCATTAGGATTTATTCGATGAATACTTGTAGAATTTTAGTCAGGCTGGAATTTTGTATAGAATTAAGAGGACCCCAGACTTAAGATCTGGCCGGTCTGTCTTGTTGACTTGACTTAAGTGTCATAATGCTGGAAAAAACATTGCTCTCATCTGAAAATTAAAAAGTTTTAAAAAATTAATAAAAAAGTTATATTTGATAATAGTATATAAAAAATTAAGTAATCGTGGCAATCATGTGGCATCTTTAATCATAACTAGAGCGTACCATCACATGAGTAATTGAATGGTACAGAGACAGAGCTTCCACAACGCTGTGACAGGTGACATTAACACAAGTCTGCGCGTGAGCACTGGCGGGGTAGTCGGGTACGGAGAAAAACCGGTTTATTCTGGTTCGGCCAGTGGACAACCTAAGGCTCACGCACACACGTGTAGTAGAGTACCTGTTACAGACACTTGTATGAAGCTTTTATCTCTGTTCTATTTACATACTCATGTTGTAATACAGCCAGCATTGGCTGAACTATTACAGCCATGAACTCTCACACCACGCGCGGAGTTACAAGCACATTGGAGTAACATGTGTACAATTTCATTTTTTTTTTTGGACATTCATGTTTTATCGATCAACGATGTGCAAATATTTTGTAGTCATGCAATTTATTAACATCAAATTGTGTAATTTCTTGAGCATAATAATTATTCCAAAGAAAAAAATAAAATAAAAGTTTATTAACATTAAATAAATTACCTAAATAAAGTTAATACAATAAAGTTAGTCAATAAAATTAAATTCAGATGTCAAAAGTTCAGATAATATCACGGTTAAAAAATAATTCTCTGGTAGTACAATGTCAACAATGAAATTGGTAGTTAGCTTATGAATATAAAAAAGAACATGTCAGATGTCAATAACAATTCGTTTAAGGTGACCAGCACGGCAGAAATGTATAAATTCATTTATGTCATATAAACCTTATGCTTACGACTTATGTGCGAGTCGAGTATATTGACCCTAGTGACAGTATAGTGCTAGGTATAAAGTTGTGACTGCCTGTACCTTGCAGTGACACTCTAGCCTTGTAAGTGAAAAACGAAACTAAATACATTTAACTTCGTCGATATGGTAACGTGTTAGTAAGTTGATGGTATACATATTATTAATTATAAAATGCGACGCGAAGAAATACTAAATAGTTACACTAACCTTCATTCTAATAACGCATGTGCATGTATAATCACAATAAGTTTAAAAAGGACACAGCGCAGTCTTCATGACGATTGTCGCGAACGCTAACCGCTCTTGTCTACTGGCTCTGATATGTAACAATGACCTCAACTGCGGTAACTTATTAACGACGTATTTATAATCTGAGTAATGATAGATAGATTATATATTTCTCATTACAAAAATACACATTAAATTACATCTGTTCATGGTCAATTGAAGGATTTTCACAATGAGATCGTCAAAGAAAATAAATTAGAATGAAACATAACAAAATATGGAACAATAACACAATAATTCAAATGAAATACATAAAGTCCCAAAAAAAGATAAAAAAAAAAATGTCAAGGCAATCACAAAATAGAATATAAAATAAGATGTCGTCAATATCAAGTCAAAAGTAAAAATAAACAATGTCAAATAATGTTACACAAACTATAATTTAAATAAACAATTTACAGTCAATGTCGTTTTAGCCTGCAGTGAAATCCTTTTTCAAGAATTCCACTGCAGAATAAAATGGATTTTTCAATAAAAGACTTTTTAGCTGGCGTCCAAATGCCTCGTCCGATGGTTCGCTTTTTAGTTTTGTGTGGCTAGATGTTTAAAAAATCTTGGTAGTGTTCGGTTTTGGCTAGAATTTTACCAACCTTCATGAAGGAGGTTCCACAATTTTTTGTGGCAAGTATTTTTCTCGTGAACTTAAGTGTTAAAAATAAAAACAACCCTGTTTACGTGAATAGGGCCATATTGACGTTAAAACGTCATCATAATTATAAAACATTATTAAATCGACAATGCTGTCTAAATTGCTAAACTTAGACCTTTGAAAGATTTTAAATAATAGAGTATACAATTATTCAAAGATTAAATGACATGCGCAATAACCGCCGCGTATGCAGGCTTAGTCGCCAAAAAGAAAAGAGGATCATACAGTGTGAGATTAGAGCAGATATGGGCCGAACTAGAGAGATTGTTGCATGTACTAATAAAAAATTCAATTCAGACTCTTAATGACTTGAAGATTATGTGCCTTTTATGTCTAATGCAAATACAATTTACAACTTCAACGTTAGGTTCGCCTTGGTGGTGGAATAATAAAATTACAATATAATGACTTCAATAGTGTGTATGTGCGACTTAATTAGTGTATATGTAACTACAGGGCCGCCACAGTGACGCGACTCTAGTGAAATAGCCATTTTTGATAACTTTAAAGCACGTATCACGAATTATCACAGCGCTGAGTACAGTTGGCGTAGTGCGCTGTAGCACGGTTTCTCGCCACGATTTCCGTAGTGTCCCGGGTTCAATTCAGGAAACGATCTTTTCTGAATTGACTCGGGTCTGGGTGTGCTGGGAGACGCCACTAGCTCATTTCCTTGTGTGGTACCTCGTAACACGGGGATATTAATCCCTACTTCGAGACCATTACAAGAGGTGTGCTAAAAAAAAACAACATTCAATGGCTACAGAAATGTAGCGCTGTGATAATTCGTGATACCAAAACCTAAAAGCGCTTTACGCTCAGTTCATTCAAACTTTGTCTTAGTAACAGGCTATGTAGAAAATCGTTAGGTTGCGATTTGTTATGCTAGTTCAAATAAACGTGTAGAGAAGAGGTTGTCGCAGGGGCCAGAATAATTTATAAACAGATTAGATTAGGGCTTTAATTTATTGTCTAGATATATTTGAGTGAAAACTAATACTGATAGTGATGATAATTTGGACGAAATATAAGCAACTTTATTAACATTTTATAAATAAAATAACTACTTTACCGTATAGTTCGCATTAATTTAAATTGTATAAAAAATGAGATAATAGCAATAATTTCTTATGAAATACTAAACAAATATTTAAAATTACAATTATAAAAAAATTCAACACATTACTGTGACTATGAGTTGAAAGAAGTGTTACTGTGACTATGAGTTGAAAGAAGTGTTACTGTGACTATGAAATATTAAGTTGTAGTATCTTTAGACAACGACTCATACCAGGGTCTGTTTCCAAGGCAATCATCTGCGCAATATCAGTGCCGTAATATAAAGATTGATTGAGTTATGTATGGCATCCATGATTTTTTCCCATTCTTAAGAAATAACTCTGTCTTTCAATTCAATGCTGTGTAGTGCATTTGAATGGTGTTATTGATATACCTAACCTACCTTAGCTTCTCGCTTGTCGTTGCCATATGTCTGTCATGAAGAAAGGCTTTGAATTTGTGCACACTGCGGGAGCATGAAATGGCATCTGTATACCTTTGGCTAAAGGCCTGTACACACTTTGCTTAGCTGTTAGTGCAGGTGATTAGTGCAGGTGCTTAGTGTTCGGAGACACGTGTGGACAGCGATTGATAAGTGCGATTGAATAGTGACCTGCGTCGTGAAGTATTTACAAGGGTGTTCTATTCAATCGCTGTCCACACGTGTTCTCTCCTAACACTAAGCAACCTGCACTAATCACCTGCACTAACTACTAAGCAAAATGTAACCGGGCCGTTAGGTAAACTGGTTTTTAGGGCATTTGGTCTATGAAAGTTACTATTACTATTTAAAGTTGTCTGTCCTTTTTTTGGAATGCAACAAAGAAACTTCAGAACTATTACGATTCAAATATAAAAAAAAACATAAACGTACATTTAAGAGGCCTTTGAAATATATGCATTAGCGTGTTCGCAAACGTTTAAGTACGCCAAATGGTTGAATTTAAGCGACTTTAATACTTATTGTAAATAAAATAATCTTATATAGCGCTGTGACTGTTATTTATAGATTAAATATAGTTTAAGGTAGTTTTTAATTAGATAGTGTTTTGTACGGGGAGTTGTTTGTTCGTTTGGGTGGGTCTGTGCTGGGTAAACAAAGTTAAAATATAAAGAGAACAATATTGTTATAACACTTTATTGTCATATCATTTTTTAGGATTTCTTATTTAAGAGACTTTGAATAGACCATTTTAGTGAATACTCAGGCCTTAGAAATTAGTTCAATACTTGAATGAAACTTGAGTGAATTTCTTAAAAAAAAGGATAAGTACCAGTCATGTTGTTGTTAGTAGTTTTTAGAATCTTTTTATATCTCATATTTATTATTCTTTACCTTTTGTGTAGTATTAAATAACGATTCCACAATTAAGTCGAAAAAAATATAAAAAAATAAAAAATAAAAAAACAGTATGAGCCTTTGTGTGACAAGAATATAGGATAGCAAGGTTCTTAAAAGCCTCCTGCAAGCTACCAGTCTCGAGCTCAACATTTCTTTCATCTTCCTTTATGCCCTCATAAACTGTCAGACTGACGTAACAACACGTCAAACTCAGCAACGTTGAGCTACGAAAATGTCTGTTCGTTAGTAGCAAGTATGTGGAGATTATAGCAATTTTAAAACTCGTGCGCACGAATCGATCGCCTACGCAACTACGAGAGACGAAGATAGTTTTAAGTTGTAGTTAAGAACTCGTTAAAACCAGCTAGTCTTCGTTGTTAGGTTTAACCTAGTTATTAAACTCTCCGATCCACTGTTTTTACCTTTAGACTTTAAATAACAACAAATAAGGCCAATTCGGTTTCAGATTACGATCTTAAGAGATTAGTTCAAGAAAAGAGTTTGATAATGTCGATTGTCCACGAATTCATGAGTGACTTGTATGTCAAGCGGTGTGCAAAAATTTTATAAATTACAGATTTAATAAATTACAGAATTCTTGAAATGATATACCTGCATTGTCGTTCTTTCTTTCGGTATCAAAAATATATTGGAAATAAAAATGCATTTAGAACATGATGAAAACAAATCACGGTGCATCACAATTCACAACACACGGAATGACCCTAATTTAGAATAGTTACAGGCGTGCTAGGTTTGAATGCCAAATGTCACACATACTGGTGTGAAACGTAGTCGTTTCAGCTTAAATGTTAAATGTCTTCTGAGCAGGAGCGACTAAAAATACTTGCTTTTTGATCATTTAGAAATAACGTCGTTCTTAAAAACCTTTCCTACTATAAAATAATAAGCTTAATCAAATAGGGTATGTAAATTGTAATTCAAACAACAAACTATTCTCATTTTAATTGTGCAACGTTGCGTGAACCCTTATAATAAACATTTTATTGTCCCTTCCAAAGTGAACTTTATTCCTAATTGAATTTATCCGCTCAAAAACTTATGAAATATTCACCTGGATCTCTTGTCTTCTGCTATTCATATTTATTTGTGTGTGTGTAAATCTTAAAATTATGTCAACAAGCAAAAGTTTGTTGACATAATTTTAAGATTTATGTATGATGCACCACTTTTTGGAACAAGAAAACAGCCATTAGGTTACAAATAACTATCAAATTTGAGCATCACTTGGCATTAATCAGCATTATTCCTGGTAAATTGGCATTTCAGTGGTAACCTGAAGAGCTGTTTTTCAGGCACTCTTTTATTTAAAAAAACACTCAGTTGATTGGCTAAAATAACTTAAGTTTAAAAATAGAAAGACTAGCTCTAGAACACCTAGGGTCTTGTTAAATTTTCTAGTTTAACAACTTCTAGATATAAAATACAGCATTGTAAAATGCTAAAAACATCAAAGTAATGAGTATAAGAATGTTGCTACTTCATTATGACGTAACATTAACATTTGATTATTCCCGTCTCCTTTGTACTTTTAACAAAAACATATTACTTTTAATTAAAAAAAAAAACAGTTTCGGCTGAACGTAGCTATAAATTGAAAATACTTATTCGTAACAACATGCGATAAACCCATGTTCATTATAGTTGCCCATTTAAGAAATAAGTAATGATCATGCTAGGAATATTGTTTCCATTTACAACAATGTTTGTTGTATACGTAGGTGTATCTCCAATCTCTACACGCAATTACACAGATAGTATCAAACAAGGCGCGATCGGGTAATTATTCATCAAAACCATGCGGTATATTGCTTAGGGTTGGCAAAACTTAGCGATGCGCTTTGTTTCCCAAAAAATACTAATGAGTTCAATGATTTATTCATTTGTGTTTTGTACATTATATAAGGCAATGTCCTATTGTCCAGATCCGCGTCACACTAACGTTAGAAAAACATAACCAGCCGTTGCGAAATAGTTTGCCAAAAGAAACTGTAAAATATATTTTGCGTTTAGTAAATCACTATTTGTTTTCCCAAAAACTTTGGCTTTTCTGCTCTTTTATTTGATAGCGTTAGTACCCGTCACAAATTTGGGTCAACCGCCTCCCGCCGTGACGTCACTGCAATATGTCAGCGCCAGGGTTTCGTGTTGCGCGGCGATTAATAATAATGCCCCTCAGCGTGACGTCTTAATCTTCGGGCTACCACATACCTACACAAACTAAACTGCGAACAGTACTTAGTAGATTAATATTTATGCATTGACACTTCATTTTACAAGATTCAACGGGACAGGCGGTGTTTCGACAATTTTAAAATTTTAACTACCTTATTCTCTCACAATGCGATTCACTATTTGACAATTCATCAGTTAATTATATTTCAATATATGACGTCAAATAGCGATTTTCCTGCTTGTTTACGAATACGCAGCAAGTCACTAGTTTTACTTCTTGTTAAGTCATTAAAAAAACTCAATATTATTGCCAACCCTAATCACACGTATTTTAAAATATGACACGTCGCCCCAAGAGACAATGTCTTCATTCCAGAAGCAATTGCGGTCACAGTCAGGCGCCCCCTTACGGTGACTGAGCTGCGTTTCATAATAAACGGGACATCCTCTCTTATTGCACTGCAACCTTAATGACCCGACCTGAGGGGGCTGTAAACCCCTGGTGACGTACGGTGATTAATATGCCTGCCTGAAAACTGTCTTCATATTGAAGTTGCGTTGTGGGAAATAAAATAACACAGGCGTTAATTCAAATAGATGCAAGTTAGACACTGCGCTTGTCAAAAAAGAGTACAGTGTACCTTTTTCCACGGTGGACAGTCCACGCTCAATGGTTATCAAAATGAAGTAGATTTACTCTTTATCATTCCTTTTCATATGAAGTAAATTAAATCGATTGAGAAATGTCGGGTTCTTATCACTAAAACGCTGTCACGTCTCAAAACGTCAAAAATGTGGTTAGCTTGGTTTTCATACGAACGAAACACGTTTCGTTATCTATTTAGTTATATATAGAGGGGGGTCAATATTTTTTTTAGCTTTTTACACTCAGGGGTATCCAAAAATACACCATGTATGTAACCCGATTTTTTGTAGATATCGAGTTATGATTTTTTTTACAATTTTTTGGGAATTTCTGGGTTGAAGCGTTTTTCCGGTCACCGTGACGCGGTCTGTTGAGCAATAAAATGTCTGATTTTTTCACTAATAAATGAATACTAGGCTTAGTGGATTCAAAAGCATTTACGCCCATAGCGCTTATCAAAATCCTAGATAAAAATTCGGAAATTGAAAAAGTTAGAAAATTAATATTCTCCCTAAGGTAAGCAACGCATCGGTAACACCTCTGGTGGTGCAGTTGTCCATGGGCCGAGGAGATCACTTTCCATCAGGTGAACTTCCTGCTCGTTTGGTCCCTATTACATAAAAAAGGTTAGAAAGTCATCCAAAAAAAAGTAGCATGAACATATTCATTCAATTCATTTTTTAAAACTTCTCTACTCTCTCAACTGTCCATTATGTAAATTCAACGCCGTCATACTAAAATTTTCATTCAAAATGTCATAAGTGAAAAATTCTAGTATTAAGATTTTCAAATAAAACTTGATTTTAAGTAAACGACGTCAAATCTGTGCGACACTAGTAAATTCTCATTTAAAAAACTCCATGCTTTCAAAGCTTAGGGAAAATACTGTTTTTCTAGCTTTTTCAATTTCAGTTATTTTTTCTAGGATTTCGATTAGCGTGGCTATGGGCGTATATGCTTTTGAATGCACTAAGCCTAGTATTCATTTAATAGCGAAATAAAAATCAGGCAATTTCCTCAACAGACCGCGTACACAGTGACCGAAAAAATGCCTCAACCCAGAAGTTTCCAAAAATTTGTAAAAAAAATCACAACTCGTAAACTACAGAAAATCGGGTAACATACATGGGGTATTTTTGGTACTCCTGAGTGTAAGGAAGCTAAAAAAAAGTCTTGACGCGTATGTTTGGACCACCCTGTATATCAATGTCTGTGGGACAGCTAAAACATATAAATGCGAACTCATTTAAAATTCGTGTCAAAAAATACTGTTAAATACAAACGCAACTTCCAATTTTGAGGTGGAACCGTAAACACAATGTCGGAGTTGTAATAACCATCGGACGGACTGTTTGCAATTCACCATTTCTCAAGCCATGACATATGGAGTGACGAGGGTGGTGCGACAGACAGACAAACCGCTGTATTTGTAGGCGGTGCGACCATGATTTATGACGCGTTACCAACCGTCCGGTAGGGCTAACATTGTAAGATTAAAAAAAATATGCCTTAGGTGCAGCGCAGATGACGGACTATGCGAGAAGCACTTTTTAGTCTGAAAATAGAACATTATGCAATTATATGCAGTCAAACGCAATAACGACAGAATGATCGAAGATGAGCGTCGTGTGTTTTGAGTTTTTGCGTGCTGTGCGGATATTTTGTGTGGCGCAGACTCGATTGCACAAAAAGTGTGTCGTCTGCGCTGCGCTTAAAATAACAACAACAAATCGTCGCCTTTATTTGTTTAGTAAATACTAACAATGATATTACGTAAAGAGTGCAACTAAAAGTTATTGTATCAGTTTAGTTTGTAAGAGAAGTGCGGTCGATGGCTCTGGGCTTTATTAACAAAATGTTGTCCGCTGTTCTAAGGTTTCGGGGTACGCGATCTGCGGTGGCAATTGATCTATTAGAGTGGCATTTTGGAGTCTAAATTAAGCAGCATAGAGCACATTATGATTCTCCTGTGCGCTTTCAAGGAAAGTAATATTACAAGTAGCCGTCACCGCAGGTCACGTCTCTCTGGTACGAAACCTCAATTACAAGGCTTCATCATGATGTTATATTTTATTTTTAATAAGATATTTTTGTATAATTTAATGTTTAAACTAATAAATCTGTACGGAAACTATTGTGATTCTAATGTGTATAGAATGTTAAAATCAATAAAAAAAACTATGTACCAGTATCGTCTTATTAATACTAAAATAAGTACCAATTATTAAATAGATTATACCGTGTTAAAATTTATACTAAGCATAAAATATTGTAATAAAAATATATAAAAAATGTACCAAAAAATATGAAATAAAAGAAGAAACTTTATAAAAAGTGATTGTACAAAAATATGCATTTAATGAGCGAATCATTTCTGTCAAGAAGCTGTCGACCGCATATTGTATCGGCATAGTGATGCAGGTGTATGACTAGCAATAGATGTTGATAGGTATATAATGTTGTACATACGACATAAGATGTGTACATATTGCACTTGTACATAGCTTGTAAATACACTTGAGATATATTATATATTTAATATTAATATAAATTTGATTTAAAGAAAAGTTTTAAATAAAATAAATTGAGTAAAAAACACAAAAAAATAAAATAAACACATACAGTCAGTATGAAGACGAAAAACAATTGGTGGCTTTTATTTATTTACCTCAACTTTAAAATCAAGTCTTTACTGACATTGTGTATGTCGGTGGCAATCGGTCGCATAAGGCGCTGTTCACAGTTCGGACCGTGGTGTTCCGGCGGATTTTTGGTTCAGCGTACTTTTAGTCGATCGTGTGCGTTGCTCGATACAGTTTAAGGGATCTATTTTGACGGAGAAAAAAGTACGCCGCGGATAATCCCTTGCCTGCGCAGGCCTCAAGCCAGTGCCGGATTAACCCTAAAGCAAATTAAGCAATTGCTTAGGGCATCACGTTTTGGGGAGAACCAGAAACATGCCTAAGGCAAGCAATTGCTTAGGACGTCACGTCTTATGGGGAACAGAAACAGATGCTTAGGGCAAGCAATTGATTAGGACGTCACGTCTTAAGGAGCACCAGAAACATGCTTAGGAAAAGTGAATTTTTATTTTTCAGCATTTAACAATGCACTATTTTCTACACAAAGATAAAAACTAGAAAAAATCGACCTGGTCCTAGGGACTCAAGCAGGATCCAAACCCGCGACCTTCCACAATCCGGGTGGCTGCTCTTCCAACTGAGCTACCAAGGCCGTTAACATACCCGGTGAATTTATCTATACTCCATTCATTATTGCATTAAACAGAAGTAAAAAAGGTTTTTTTTAGGGTAAACTTTGTGGTTAAAGTACAATCATTGCAATTACATCATTGCTTTTAAGAGTTATGCCGAATTTATGAAAATCCACATAAATTGCAGCTGTCACACTTAATTGTTCTCATTTAAAGTAAAGGAAGTTCAGAATTTATGAGGCTTTTGCTTAAAGGAATTATTTTGTCTTGCATCAAACTATATTGTCGATGTAAAAACCTAAAACAGGCAGGGGTTTTCATTTTTACTGTCACTATAACTCTACCAAATCTTAAATGTTACATAATCCCTTCATACGTTGTGGCGGAAGGGGTTTTTAATTTTGCCAGGTTATACTCAGGTATGTTATCGTCATGGCAACGTCAAATGTAAATTGTCATTCATTTTAGCCCCCTGCTTCTTATTTCTAATGTTATAATGAATGAAGTATAGTGTATTTTACATTGTAAAGCCAACGGTTGTTTCATCAATGTTATAGGCAAACACCCGAAAGAAATATTTTTGCAAAAACTGGTCTGTTATCGGCCTCGGTAGCTCAGTTGGAAGAGCAGCCACCCGGATTGTGGAAGGTCGCGGGTTCGGATCCCGCTTGAGTCCCTAGGACCAGGTCGAATCTTTCTAGTTTCTATCTTTGTGTAGAAAATAGTGCATTGTTAAATGCTAAAAAATAAAAATTCACTTATCCTTTACTTAGCTAGTTTCATCTTAATAGAAAGTCAAATATTTGCAAAAATATTTCTTTCGGGTGTTGAAGGCGCTTGCCTAACATTGATAAAACAAACGTTGGCTTACAACGTAAAATAGGTACACTTAAATTCGCCGGGTCTGTTAATCGCCTCGGTAGCTCAGTTAGAAGAGCAGCCACCCAGGATTGTGGAAGGTCGCGGGTTTGGATCCCGCTTGAGTTCCTAGGACCAGTTTGATTTTTTTCTAGTTTCTATCATTGATGCTTAGGACAAGCCGTTGCTCAGAGAATAACGTCCTAGGGGGCACCAGAACCACTTTGCTTAGGGCATCAAGTAGTCTTAATCCGGCACTGCCCTAAGCAAAAGAGAAGACGTTTTATGATAGAATACTAGGTCCATCCCTTTATTTCGAAAATATTTTCAACGCGGACCAAACTCCGCCGTGTGCGTTGACTGCTCTTATTTCGTTCGTTCTATTTTTTTTGCGGACGCCCACGTACTTATCCGCTACGCTCCGTAGGTGTCCGCGAGTATTCGGCGGAATTTTTGTACGGCGTACTTTTAATCCTCCCGAGTGCGAGTTGTTCGATACACAGTTTGTAAGGGATCTATTATGACGGACACAAAAGTACGTCGCGGATAGTCCCTCGTCTGCGCAGGTCTGCAGGGTAGCTTATTATGCAAATGTTTGCCTTTACGCGCTCGATTCTTATGATCGAATAAACAATACCTACTTGGCTCTCACTGGCGGTAGCTGCTAGCTACAAGTGGTCGTCTGCCTCGTCTTCGTCAACGAGGGTAGGATGAAACTCCGATCTCTACCATTGAGCCAAAAGACAGCTAAACAGTTAAATCAACTCCTAAGGATTGTTTTCATCACTACAAGCGTTGCTGTAAAGGCTTCCATGCCACTTTGGCTATCGATGTCTAATTTTGCCTGTTTTTAAATTCTGACCAACTATCAAGATGATCTGAGCATTATATTATTTGAGATAGCACACCACTGGTAGTCAGACGGCTTGTCTGATTGCCACCCCGCCTATCAATGGGATTGACACATGACTTCGGTTATGGGAGAAAATGTCTCCACGTTCGGTTCTCCGTGAATATTATGGAAGGATACTCTATTGAGCAGATCACACTGACCACACTCAGAGGCAGACACGGATTCGGCAACGCCGGAGGACTTAAGGTAGTAAGTGTCGCCGATATACTGCTAAGATTCATTAAATATAAACAAAATAAGCGCCACTTATTCACTCATGGGCTGGAAGTAGGTAACGATAAACATTCTTGTATTACGAGGTGACAAGGAATTAAGCCAGGGGCGTCTCCTAGGTCCCACACCCATACCAGAGCCAATTTAGAAAAGATCGTTTAAAACGTAGTGATTAAGTACTTGCTCAGTGAAAGATCGTTTCCTGAATCAAGCCCGGGACGCTACGTAAGTCAAGGCGAGAAACCGTGCCACAGCGCATTACACCAATCATATCGTCAATGTACCTAACATGAATGACGCAATAAAATATCATTCAATGGATTCAATATCAGTAAATGGAAGCTAATTGTCGTCTACTCGCATGTGAATTTTGATCTTTTGTTTTCTGCGAACGATTCCCTTGTTTCCAGCTGGTTGGATACGCTTCGTTCAAGCGAAGAGGGGATGTAGGTACTTCAATGGCTTCAATCTTTTAGTTCAATAAATCATATCATAGCAGACTGACATCGAGGAAAAGAGGCGAAGTCTTGTTGTTGAGCTTGACGGAGTGTTGGACCGCATTTCAGAATGGGGTACATGCAATCTTGGCGAGTTCAATGCCAAGAAAACGCAGGTGTGTGCATTCACAGCAAAGGCGTCGCCTTTCCTTTCCCATCCCACTCTTCAGAGCACCCCACTACCGATTAAGGATAGCCTAAACATCCTTGGCATGGATGTTCGTAGCAACCTAAACCAGCGGGACTACATTGAGAGCGTCATTAGAACTGCATCCCGTAAACTCAGAGTCCTGAACAGAGTGAGACGATTCTTCACGCCTGAGCAGCTCTGTCTCTTGTATAAGACACAAGTTCGCTCGTGTGTGGAATACTGCTCTCATCTCTGGGACGGTTCCGCTAAGTACCTACTCGAAGCTCTTGTCTTTCATGGAGACTGCCGATCATTGACAAAAAAAGGGTTAATTAAAAATATTGAAACAATAATGGGCATTCAATCAAAGAACAAGTGTAAATTTATTTTGTGTACATTCCCATACTCAAGTACCTCAAGTACTTCAAGTCAGAACAAGGTCATCCAAGACCTTAATTTAACTTTGTATAATCTGACATGTCGTCATAGTGACATTGACTTTTTTGATACAAATCTGTTTGTACCATACTTTAGGTTAACTGAAGATACTATGTATCTTCCCATTAGGACTAAGCAGAAACTAGCTACTTTGTTAGCAAATAACATTAACAATGCCGCTATTGGCAGTATTTTCTATTCTAACATTAGTACTAGTACTAATTTATCTATTTCATGTGATGCTCCTTCAGCGTCTTGTTTAAACTAGGACCTAGGACAACAGCCAAGCCCAAATACTTGAATTTATTCCACCAAAATATTCAAAGCTTGACGGGCAAAGATTTAGAAATAGAACTATTGCTGGAAACGATTTCGAACTGAGTACCTACACAATCTGCAAGGCCGAGAGAAATGGAATACTCCTGCCAATCCGATCGCTGTAGGAACGGTTGTCTTAATAAACGTTAATAATGCACCACCCCTGCAGTGGCCGCTAGGTATCATAACTCGCATATATCCTGGGCGCGATGGAGTTGTTCGCGTGGCGGAGGTACGAACCCGCAACGGCACACTAGAGCGGCCGGTTGTGCGACTTTGTCCACTGCCGACGCAGTAGGGCTGTCACCGCTACTATTTATAACATTTATTTTTTATTTATGTTTTGCAATTGCCTTTGTATCTATCTACATATTATTATAGCTAATAGTAGCTTAACTTATAGTTCATACTTTTATCTTTTTTTTTTATCTTTTTTTGAAGGGAATCCTTCAAGCCCGGGGGTATGTTGGGTTTCATTGTTAGTTTATTCCTTAATTATTAAGAATAAATATTGTAACCACTTAAAAACATCCCTATTCCCTTCCTTTCACCCATGCACACGTGTAGATCGTCTCTTCTCTGTCGCACCATCGTGTGACGTCTACGCCCATCGCCGCGCCATCTAGCGGCTGCTTGAAACGCTTTTTTTTTCTTTTTCTTGAACTTGCAACGGATCGAGACTAAGCTGTGCGCGTGTGCTTTCATGATAGAAATCTATTTAAATCCTTGAAAAACTGTGTAATTTCTACGAAATATAACTATAAATCGTCTATAAACTTAGTGTGTGTGTCAAAAGACAAGCGCTTTCATAAATTGGTATAGCCATCGAGCTTTGGCAAGTGGTTGTGGTGCAGGCACGAGGACGTGGACTTCCTGGATCATTTCCTCAAGTAAGTGTGCATGGTTTCCCTCATAAACCTTCTGGACAGCTGTTCTTCGTCGTCCTGGTCCAGCTCCAAAACAGCTGCCCACCTTTTTCCTCACGCATTAAGTGGTTACAATTGATTTACTTAGGTTGCAATTTTATGAACCCAAAATCCTATACAGTCCATTCAATCATCAATCAAAGGCACTACGTGACTGAAAAGCAATACAAATAAAGTGCACCGCAAAGGAAATACCTACACTTGGTGAGCATTTTTTAAACTGAAAAATCGCCACACCAAGTTTTGGTCCTTCGAGCCGGATCTTTCCATATCGCATACTTAATACCTAATATTTTACTATAAAGCTAACCTAGTTTTCAATTCAAAGTAGCTACTAAATTATCTCACCTTAATATTTCGTGATATAAAAACGTATTTTTTCGCATTCTATAACACGAAACTTTAACTCACAATTTATGCCTGATTATCCTATTGAATTTGTTGTCAATCGTTCATCGATTTCTTTATTCCCGCACCGCAGGCAACTAATTCTTAGTATATATTTGTGTTCCGCAAATCAGCATTAAATTATTGAGTAACAGTTTCATACTTCCATTCGCATTTATAAATCGTATTGGTACGAAATTCCATTGTTCTCGGTATAATCTACCAGCAACCCGCATTCTGCAGCTGGGTGGTACTTTTATCTACCCTCTCATTCTCCGCTACTCCGGCCGTTGCGCCGTCACACCGCGCACAGTTTTAATATCGCTTAACCGACTTCGTTGAAGAAGGGTAATTTTTTACACCGCTATTTTTATACTTACATATATTATTATCGCACGTTGCTCTATTTGTGTGTGGATTTACAACACATATTTTTAAAAAAAAAGCGTAAATATTTTTATACATAAACCGCGTTTCATTTAAATTAATTAAAGTTTTATTAAGCCTTATTCACCATGTCAAAGAAGGATACCGATAATGATTCTGATAAGTATCCTAGTGAGCTAATCATGTTAGAAGCCAAACGTAATGCGCTTTTTACACGCTTACAAAATATTTATGCTTTGTCGCTCAAGGCGCACGCAGATGAGCGGCAACGTAATTCGTTCGTAAGCAGCGTTGCGAATATAGAATAATTACGGTCCGATTTTGAACGGGTTTTAGACTTGTACAATTCACGATTATTACAGTCAAATCCTAACGCTACAGTTAACTATCAACCATGGATAGCATTTGAGGAGATTTTCTGTAATATAAAAAGAACTCAGTCCGAAATTATAGAACAGTCACAAAATTCGCAACAGACCTCGCAGTCTTGCGTCAAACATAAATTGCCTGCTATCGAATTAATGTCATTTGACGGTGAGCTTCGTAACTGGCCCTTGTTTTATCAACAGTTTAAAAGTGTCATTCACAATCATCCGCGCTTGACGGATACTGAGCGCGTTCAGTTTTTGGTAGGTAAACTAACCGACAAAGCAAAATCTGTGTGCGCGGGCCTGCCCGCCACCGGGGAAAATTATGCTATTATTTGGAAAGCGCTCGTCGACAAGTACGAAGACAAGCGTGCCCTCGCCGCAGGCTACGCTAATCAGCTGTTAGATTTTAAGCCCATCGCACATGCTTCGGCTGCGGGTTTGGAAACATTTCTATGCAACTTCGATGCATCGGTTAAGGCTTTGAAGCAGTTAAAGTTACAAGATTTAGCGGAATTCTTGTTCTTACATATCGCGTTGCTAAAATTAGATTCTGAATCTGTAAAATTATTTGAAACGTTTTATCGCAAGGAATCGTGTCCATCTTACACTGATCTTATTCAATTCATAAACGAACAGAGCAAAATCTTGTCTCGTTCGACAACAAAACAAGCTTTGTTCTCACCGCAAGCTAAATCTAGTAACAATAACAAAAATATTCCTGTGCCAAAAAACAACACAAAATCGTTTGTTAATACTCAGCCGACCGCGACTGCTACTTGCTTATTATGCAAAACTAATAAACATGAACATTTATATCAATGTTCACTGTTTTTAAAATTGAGTACTTACGAAAGATATAATTTTGTAAAAGCTAATTCCATTTGCAACAATTGTCTTAGTTGTAAACATAAATATTTGAGTTGCACTTCGCAACGTACATGCAACGTCTGTGCATCACGCCATCACACGTTGTTACATTTTAGCTCGTCGCCAAAGAAAAATAGTTCGCTCACTAATGGTTCAAATTCTAACAATAATAAATCAAATAACTCGTCACCCGCTTCCGCCTGTGAGACGAACCACGCGCCGCCTCAGTCAGCAATTCCCATTAGCCCGGCTAACATGGCTGCATCTAGCAGTTTTCAACCGCACTCTGTAAACAGTAAGGTCGATAGTAACTCGCAGCCTAATTGCACTTTAAATCATCTTTCGTCTGGAAAGGTACGCGAGCCGTCGGATAGTTTTATTCATAAAACTACATTGCTAGGCACGGCAAAGGTCATCATTTACGATGATTGTGGTAACGCTCATTATGTTCGAGCTTTGATTGACCCGGGTTCGCAAGGCGACTATATTTCACTTTCGTGTTGTCAACGATTATCACTTCCGGTTTCTAAAGAAGGTCGTTACACCGAAGTCCAGGGCATTGGTTGCACATCACAAAAAATCATTGGGGTGTCAGCGGTCAAGCTCGTCTCGCGCTTAAACAGTAATAATGTTTATTCTATACAACCTCTTGTTGTTAATCGTATTACGTCACAACTGCCCGACGCGCGCGTAGACATGTCCGCGTTACACTGTTTTATGAATTTACCGTTGGCGGACGATAGTTTTAATGAGCCCGGACCTATTGACCTACTTCTAGGAGTGAATTCATTTTGCGAAATTTTACTTCCTAACAAAATTCGAAACGAGGGTCTCCCCTCTGCTTTGGAGACGACACTGGGCTACGTTATCCTGGGCGACGTCGCCGTGACGTCTCCCTCGCGCGCCTCTCGCGCTTTCTGTGCATTTACACAAGAACCGCTTAATGAAAGTTTGGAAAAATTTTGGAATTTAGAAGAGGTACCTTCCAAAAAATTCTTGAGCCCAGACGACCAAGAATGTGAGCAAATTTATGTAACGACAATAACACGTAACGATAATGGTTCTTACGCTGTTGACCTTCCCTTTAAACAAAGCCCTAATACTTTAGGCGATTCGTTTAAAACCGCAAAAAGGAGATTTTTAATGCTCGAAAATAGATTTTCTAAAACTCCGCAACTACGCGAAAAATATAACGAAATTATTCGCGATTATATAGATAAAGAAATTATTTCTTTCGTTCCGCCCCCTGAGCGTCATACGCCAGGGTATTATATACCGCATCATCCCGTTATTAGGAATGATAAAACTACCTCAAAGGTACGTCCCGTCCTGGATGGTAGTGCTGCTACTGACAGTGGCGTCTCACTGAATGACATTCTTCACACTGGTTGCAATCTGCAAGCAGATATTTTTAACATTCTGTTGAATGTCCGCATTTTTCGCATCGCTTTTTTCGCCGATGTTCGGCAAATGTACTTATGTATAGAAGTACATCCTCCGCACCGCCCCTTTCAAAGGATATTGTACCGCTTTTCTTCTGAGGCCCCGCTCGACACATATCAGTTTAATAGGGTCACCTTTGGCCTCCGCTCTTCGCCCTTTCTCGCCATGCGCACGCTTCGCCAGCTCGCGACTGACGAGCGAGAGAAGTTTCCTCTTGCTGCCGCCGTCCTCGAAAGAGACGTCTACATGGACGATCTAGCTTCCTCTGCTTCTTCTCCTGAGGAAGCAGCTGTGATAGCGACCCAGCTAATCAGTCTTTTTAAGACTGGCGGGTTTGACTTAGTTAAATGGACTAGCAACTGTCCACAGTTGTTAGAACACATTCCCGCGACGCACCGCCAGTCTGAATCAATCTCTTTCAATAAGGGCGACGAGCTTCCACTGATTTCGACACTGAAGTTTCCGCGTCATTTAGGCGTTGATAAAAGTTCAAAATTAACCCTTTTGGCTTTCGCGGACGCGAGCGAGAGGGCTTATGGATGCGTAATATACGCTCACGTCTCTTCTAAAACCCAAGAGCCCACCGTGCGCTTGATTTGTTCAAAGTCAAAAGTCGCACCTGTCAGAACGGTGACAGTCGCTAGATTGGAGCTTTGTGCCATCGTTTTGATGTCAAAATTGCTTCGAACTGTTTATGATACTCTCTCTGAGCGTCATACAATTAACAACGTCTACGCATTTTCTGATTCTGAAGTGGCTTTATGTTGGGTGCACTCTTCACCTCATAGGTTTGCTACCTTTGTAGGTAATCGTATCTCACAATGTCAGAATAACTTTGCTTCAGAATATTTTCATCACGTCCCCGGACATCAGAACCCAGCAGATTGTATATCTCGCGGGCTTCTACCTTCACGCTTGAAGGATCACGATCTGTGGTTCAACGGCCCTTCATGGACTTTATTGCCAATTAATGAATGGCCCGTTACGAAATTTTCTCCTCTCTCTACTAAATTACCAGAAGAAAAAACCGTTTCACACCTAGCCTCCCCTAATAGCGGCAATGAGCACTGGCTTATAGAGTTGAGTAAAAAGTTCTCTTCATGGCACCGGTTTCTGAGAGCCGTCGTCTTTGTTCTGAAGTTTCTCAAGCGGCTCCCTCGCAGCAGCAATGTCACTGCTCCCGACTTAGATACAGCCGAACTGCTCGTCGTTAAGGTAGTCCAGCAAACGTCATTTTCAGACGACATACGTAAACTTCAATGTGGCAAGGCTTGCTCGGCCTCTATTCGCAAATTATCTCCTTTCATATCCAATAACATCCTACGCGTAGGCGGACGGCTAGGAAACTCCTCTCTTGAATATTCAAATAAACATCCCGCGCTATTGCCCAAAAAGGGTCATATAATTGAACTTTTGATTGATTTTTACCATCGCGAAAATTTACACGCCGGCCCTCAGCTTTTACTGTCCCTCTTGAGACACAAATTCTGGATATTATCCGCTCGTCGGATCGTACGTCAGCGCTTTCATAAGTGCAATGATTGTTTTCGCACCAATCCAAAAAATACTTTTCCCACTATGGCGGATCTCCCTCAATGCCGTGTTGAACAAAGTAAAGCGTTTACTCATACTGGCGTGGATTATGCAGGTCCGTTTTACATTACCATGTCGAGAGGGCGCGGCATACGGAGCAAAAGGCCTGGCTCTGCATATTCATCTGCCTGGTAACGAAAGCCGTTCATACTGAACTGGCTTCCTCGTTAAGCTCTGAAGCATTTCTAGACGCCTTCAAGCGTTTCATTTCGCGGCGTGGCCGTTGTGAAGTCCTTTATAGTGACCAGGGTACGAACTTTGTTTCATCCAAGGCCTATTTTCACGAACTTCATTCTTTTCTTCAGACCGATGAATACTATAAAAAATTTCAAACTGAACTTTCAAAACATCGTATATCTTGGCGTTTGAAGCCTCCTAATGGACCTCATTTTGGAGGTATCTGGGAGGCAAATATCAAAAGTCTTAAAACGCACCTTCATCGCGTCATTGGTAAGCAAATCCTTACTTATGAGGAGCTTATTACCATCCTAACTCAAATTGAGGCTGTTCTCAACAGTAGACCACTCTATGTTTTAAGTTCCGACCCGTCGGAACCTACCGCGCTGACTCCCTCGCATTTTTTAACGACCGCGCCCTTGCAGTTTCTACCCGCAGCGGATTTAAGTCAGGAACGAACTCACTTGTTAACTCGATTTTCATTATTAGATTCACTTGTTCAATCATTTTGGAAACGATTTCGAACTGAGTACCTACACAATCTGCAAGGCCGAGAGAAATGGAATACTCCTGCCAATCCGATCGCTGTAGGAACGGTTGTCTTAATAAACGTTAATAATGCACCACCCCTGCAGTGGCCGCTAGGTATCATAACTCGCATATATCCTGGGCGCGATGGAGTTGTTCGCGTGGCGGAGGTACGAACCCGCAACGGCACACTAGAGCGGCCGGTTGTGCGACTTTGTCCACTGCCGACGCAGTAGGGTTGTCACCGCTACTATTTATAACATTTATTTTTTATTTATGTTTTGCAATTGCCTTTGTATCTATCTACATATTATTATAGCTAATAGTAACTTAACTTATAGTTCATACTTTTATCTTTTTTTTTTATCTTTTTTTGAAGGGAATCCTTCAAGCCCGGGGGTATGTTGGGTTTCATTGTTAGTTTATTCCTTAATTATTAAGAATAAATATTGTAACCACTTAAAAACATCCCTATCTCCCTTCCTTTCACCCATGCACACGTGTAGATCGTCTCTTCTCTGTCGCACCATCGTGTGACGTCTACGCCCATCGCCGCGCCATCTAGCGGCTGCTTGAAACGCTTTTTTTTTCTTTTTCTTGAACTTGCAACGGATCGAGACTAAGCTGTGCGCGTGTGCTCTCATGATAGAAATCTATTTAAATCCTTGAAAAACTGTGTAATTTCTACGAAATATAACTATAAATCGTCTATAAACTTAGTGTGTGTGTCAAAAGACAAGCGCTTTCATAAATTGGTATAGCCATCGAGCTTTGGCAAGTGGTTGTGGTGCAGGCACGAGGACGTGGACTTCCTGGATCATTTCCTCAAGTAAGTGTGCATGGTTTCCCTCATAAACCTTCTGGACAGCTGTTCTTCGTCGTCCTGGTCCAGCTCCAAAACAGCTGCCCACCTTTTTCCTCACGCATTAAGTGGTTACAATTGATTTACTTAGGTTGCAATTTTATGAACCCAAAATCCTATACAGTCCATTCAATCATCAATCAAAGGCACTACGTGACTGAAAAGCAATACAAATAAAGTGCACCGCAAAGGAAATACCTACACTTGGTGAGCATTTTTTAAACTGAAAAATCGCCACACCATTATGTTTTACTGAACATTGGCTGACTGATGAAAACTATCAGTCTTTTGTCCTTAATAATTTTAGATTATCAAGCGCGTTCTTTAGAAAAACTACTATTCACGGTGGTTCATTAATTTTTACTGCAAATAGTTTGAAATGTAAAGATCGCACTGACATTGTAGGCCTGTCCATAGAGCGTATTGTCGAATTGTCTTGTGTTGAGTTAGAGGGCTTTGTTGTGATAAGTGTATACCGTCCCCCAAAAACTAACTTAGATAGATTTGAGACAGTTATGGAGGAAGCTTTGGGTAGGTTAAGTGCTAAGTCTAAACCCATTATTGTGTGTGGTGATTTCAATATAGATTTGCTAGTAAACTCATCTGAAAGCAATAGGTTATTGTCGCTATTTAAATCCTTTGGTCTGGATTATCAATTCCATGAACCCACGAGGATAACAGCCACAACATCTACTTGTCTGGATAATGTATTTTGCAACTGTGTACCCATTGAAAAGGCAATAGTAACTGAATTAAAGTCTGATCATTGTGGGCAGAAGATAACATTTTTAGATTTAACTAACAATAGCGTTAATTACAGGAAAATAACATGTAGACCGAAGACGGGTAATCGCATTAATAGTTTTAAAACTAATTTAAAGCATAAAGTATCTTCCATTCCCTATAAGCAGGGTGACCCTGATGCAGTCTACAAAAGACTGTTTGATTGTGATAAAAATGAATTGATGCTTGTTTTCCCACCAAACAAGTTACTTGCAGAGTTCAATCTAAGTTTTGTGAATGGGCCACGCCTGGAATTTACAGGAGCAGACGTAAGATGTATGAGTTGTACGGCATGAAAAAATACAATTTCGATCCACTTTTTGTTGAGTATGTCAAGAACTACTCCAAAATATTCAGAAAAGCCTGCACTACAGCTAAGGCATTGCACATTCGTGATAAAATATCAAAGTCCACTAACAAAATAAAAACCACTTGGGACGTCATAAATCACGAAACAGGTAAAGCTAAACAGCGCGATACCTCATACACTCTTAATATTAACAATAACATCTTACAATCAGAAGCATCTGTTGCTGAAGCATTTGATAAGTATTTCAGTAATATACCTATAATCACTACAGCTTCATTAAATTCCTCACCAACTAGAGCGGAACATTTGTTGAAAGATAATGTATCTTGTTGCAGTGTATTCTTTAAATTTAAACATGTTGAGTCACTAGATATAATAAAAGCATTCAGATTAATTAATTCAAAAGATACCGCTGATCTTTGGGGTATATCAGTCAAAATTGTTAGCCACATAATTGACGTGATTGCCCCTTATTTAGCCGTAATATTAAATGATTGTGTTGATAATGAAAAAATGTAATGAAACACAGTAGGGTTGTACCACTTTTTAAATCAGGCAACAAACAAGACCCAGGTAACTTTAGGCCTGTTTCAATCCTACCAGCTCTAAGTAAGATCTTTGAAAAAATCATTCAAGAACAACTATTAAGCCATTTTTATGAGAATAATCTCTTAAACAGTGAACAATATGGATTCACGAGAGGCCGTTCTACTACTGATGCTGGCATTGCACTTCTAAAACACATCTTTAGGGCTTGGACGAATTCACAGAACGCTCTTGGCGTCTTCTGTGACTTGTCCAAGGCCTTTGATTGCGTTGATCACGATACACTTATACGCAAGCTTAATTTTTACGGGGTAAGGGATAATGCTTCAGATTTGGTAATTTCGTACCTTAGTTTAAGAACTCAAAAAGTTGATGTTAACAGTGTACTCTCTACAGGATCACAAGTTAAAATGGGGGTCCCTCAAGGATCCATTCTGGGTCCATTACTATTTCTGATATATATAAATGATTTACCTTTTTACTTAAAAGATATTTGTGATGTTGTATTGTTTGCAGACGATACATCTTTAGTTTTTAAAACTGACAGAAATAAAAACCTTTTTGATGATGTTAATGACGCACTTTCAAAGGTTTTACAATGGTTCACAGTAAATAATCTACAGCTTAATGCAAAAAAGACTAAATGTATTAATTTTAAGTTGCCTAATGTTAAAGATAACCCCATTAGTCTAAAAATTGATGGTAATACTATGAAGCTTGTAGATACAACAGTTTTTCTTGGAATCACACTAGATTCAAAACTGCAATGGAACCCTCATATAACAGCTCTCTCAGGCAGACTTAGTTCGGCTGCATTTGCAGTGAGAAAAATTAGGTTATTAACAGATGTTGATACTGCTCGTTCAGTTTATTTTAGTTATTTCCATAGTGTAATGTCTTACGGCATTGTTCTTTGGGGTCAAGCGGCGGATATACAAACCATCTTTATCCTCCAGAAGCGAGCTATCAGATCCATCTATAAGCTTCGTGCACGGGCTTCACTTAGGGAGATTTTTAAGGAAATTGGTATCCTCACTGTAGCGTCACAATACATTTACAATTGCATTGTTTTGGTCAGAAAAAATATTGGTCTCTATGCTAAACACAGTGACATACATTGCAGAAATACTAGGAATAAGGATAAAATTGCACTTCCACTCTTTAGGTTACAAAAAGTTTTAGGATCCTTTATGGGGCAAGGTATACATTATTACAACAAAATTCCAAAAACCATTTGTGAGTTACCTTTACATAGATTCAAACATCACATCAAAACAGCTTTATTAAAAAAGGGCTATTATACTACAAAAGACTACCTTAAAGATAAAAATGCCTGGGTATAAGCGCTCTTCTCGATGCGGGATTAAATAGCTCTATTGTAACAGATGTTTTATTGTAAGAGTTAATAGGTACCTAGTTTGTATGTACTGACTAACAATTTTGTTTAAATGAATTCTTGTTATTATATTCTTTTATGGTTGGTTTTTTCTCTTTGTTTTATATTCTTTTAGGTATCAAAATGGCACACTGCTTGTACTTTACTAACCCCTGTTGTAAGGCCAAAACAAGTTTAAAAGAGTAACTGCTGAGTTTCTCGCCGGGTCTTCTCAGCAAGAAACAACTCCGACGCGGTGGTAGAGTCGCATTATGTCTGTATACTGTTTATTTACATATCCATATTATTATGGTATTTATGTCTATTATTTAGTATATTTTGCTGTAAATTTGACGATTTGAAAGTACTGATACAGTCTATTTGAATAAAGTTATTTGAGTTTGAGTTTGAGTTTGACAGGTTGCAGTGGCGTGCTATCCGTATTATTGGAAACCCAGAGGCAACTTTGACCCTTGAGCCTCTCCAATTGCGTAGAGACATTGCCAGGCTAAGTGTTCTCTATCGCTTCTACAATGGGGAATGCTCTGACGAGTTATTCCAGCTTATCCCACTCCCGTACCACGCGTGCTGGACTACGGCGTCAACCACACACAATTCAACATTTGTTGGCCCGAACTAAAAGGTTCGGTGAGGTGACTCGTTTCTTTGTCGTACCTACCATCCAGACGTGGAACGCTCTTCCAGCACATGTGTTTCCTTCCTCTTATAGTCCCGGGTTCTTCAAGCGGGGCGTGAAAAGGCATTTCTGCAGGCCTTCAAGGTGAGGATGGCCAGCCCAGTGATTCGTTTGAATGACTGGGCTTGTCAACCTCATATCTGGACCTCACGACCGCTTTCCATCAGGTGGAGTGAGGTCATCTTGACGGGCAATATAAAAAAAATAAAAAATAAATCACTCGCATGATTTGCAGGTCATTGGATTGATCTGCAGAGTGGTGGTCACGAGCGCCAGTTGAGACGCTCTTGCAACAGCACAAGTCTCGACAACTGGCAAATATTGTAATCCTTTGACTTTCAAAAATGGTGATCATGTGATTATTTCATGACTGAGGGACTTAGTTCTGATCGTCAGTGTAGTTCAATTAGTCAGAAGTTACCCACTGTGCTTACCTAGATACGGAGGAAGAGGGGTTGTCTGGTGAGTGGGTCATGGCGTATGCTATGTTACCGGTAACGAACCAAAAACCAAAGCATAAATCCAAAAATGATATTTATTTATATTCATTGGCTAGTTAGAATAGATTTACCTCTATGTCACAGCTACTCAGTTTCTACAAAAGAGAACAAAAGTTACTAAACTAGATATAATTAAGTACTAGGCACCTAATCAGCACTGCCGGTGAGCGTAAGATAGATATGTCGTTGGGTAATAGAAAAGAGCCGGTTTTTCGCGATAATCCTAGCGCAATCGTGTAACACCGGATAATAGCAATCCGACATTTAAAATCATGAAACTTGAACGCCGATTGGCTAATCAAAGAGTCGACTGACTGACGTCTCTTTTTGATTGGTCTAAATAACCTTAATCATATACACAGCCACTTCAGTCGATTCACTCATTGCACCGGTAAACGTTAAAACCTATTGATTAACCTTAACACGTAGTAAGTAGTTTTAGTTCACGCAGAAAATAACGTTTAATGTTGATAAAAGATTGAAGCACATTTTAATAAAAACAAAAGGCGAAGGAACTGAACGTAGCTTTTGACCAATCAAAGTGGAGGGAATTGTGGATGTAACTTTTGACCAATCAATCAGCTCTCAGAACGTGATTGCTCATTCGCGATCGCTCGTTTGCAATTCCAATTATCCGGTGTTTTGCGATCGTCCTAGGATTATCGTGAAAATTCGGCTCTTCCTATTATCCTACGACAGATATATTTCATCCCTGCGAAGTAGTTCCAAAGTGCCATTCGTTCAGTACCTGCCCAGCTCTAGTGGATCAAGCAATTGCTTTTCACAGTAACCTTTTCTTTGGCTTCAGTTGCTCGAAACTTCCATCCTTTGTGCTTTTGTCGACCTCACGTCCTTGGTATAAGAGTATATCGGTAAGGCGGTATTATGTCTGTTGCTAGGGCTTTCATCTCAGATCAAAGACGTTTAAGAGTTAACGTTTTAAATAGATTCTAGCTTAAAAGTACTTTTTTATTAGAGAGCGTCGTGCTAGTGGTTAAGCACTCCAACTCGGATTGCAGATCGTGTGGTCCCGAGTTCAAATCAGGCCAGAACCAGAATCTTTGTGTTCGTTGTTAAATTTCCGACTAACTTTCCGGTGATAGAAAACATCGATAAAAAACCGAATCAACCCGGAAAGCGGCGGAAGGCTACCAAGTTGCGTTCTAATACCATTGGTGAAAAGTGGGCTTCTGAGTGTTCCGTTCACCATGACGGCAACAGTCACTTGACTCTGACTACCCCGTTTGGGATAAAGTCGTGATGGTATGTTACATAATACACACATCAAAAGTGTCTAGGGATCAACATATATTTTTGCAATAACTTTTCTCCTGATTGATATTAATTAAAATTTTCTTAAAGGATTCATAAAATAAAGTGTTTTCGTTAGTCTACAGTAACGATAAACCAAGTCACCTTTGCATTAATAAAGAAATTTGCCATTTTCCTAATAAAGGGATTTTTGACATTTGAACCACTAACATTAAAGTTCGAAAAAAAGACTGAAATAACAGTTTTCTTTAAAATTTTATTGAGTAACTTAAACAATTAATAATCCGTGTTTCTACCGCGAACACTAACAACACAAGAACATCGGTTTGGCATACTCAAAATGAGTTCATCCAAATCACGCTGTGGAATGGCCGCCCATGTTCGTTGCAACAACAAAAAAAGGTCTTCTTGCGACTGGATACCCTCCATATTCGGCAGAGCTCTTCTCTGTAGCATATCCCATGTATGCTCAATCGGGTTGAAGTCTGGCGACAGAGCAGGCCAGGGCAGGACATTGATGTTAGCTGCGGCGATAGTCTGTCTTACAACTCTTGCGGTGTGCGGTCGTGCATTATCATGCATTAACTGAAATAAGGGACCGATTTGCACTTGTAGAGGAACGATGACGTCTGATACAATCGTCTCAGCATAAATTTGAGCGTTGAGGTTGCCTCTGATCCAAATCAACTCAGTTCTTCCGCCGATCCAAATACCCGCCCATACCATGATGGTTCCACCACTATAAGGATGGACTTCCTGGCAGGATTTTAATCGCTGTTGGCGTCCAGGGGTTCTCCAGTGTCGTATACGTCTTGTATCCGGTCTCATACCAAAACGAGACTCATCAGAAAAGCACACGAAACGCCATTGTTCTTCTGCCCAATTTCTGTGTTCAAGAGCCCATTGATATCGAATCCTACGATTGTGCATTGCTATAGGTGGTACCCTTAGCGGTCTTCGGGAATGAAGGTTCACTTCATGCAAGCGGTTTCTGACTGTTTGGTCGCTAATTAAGTTCCCTGAAGAGTGATGAAGCCTCACGGCTAACATCATGGCGGTTATTGTTAGAGCTCTTCGAGTTGTGATTTGAATGTATCGGTCTTGTCTCCGTGTGGTGCAGCGATACCGTCCTCCATGGCGCTCAGCCACGGTACCAGTGCTTCGGTAACGTGTCCAAAGTCGACTGATAACACTCTGACTTGTATTCAGAGCTAAAGCCACAGTACGTTGCCGGGAACCAGCTTCTATCATTCCCACGGCTCTGAGCATTTCTTCCCTGCTTAAATGACGTCGCCGCTCCATAATAACGTTGGTTTTAATCAGTAGTAGAGAAACAGTAGCACTAATAATGTCTTCAATGCGTTGTATGTTTTTATAGGGAAAATATTGACAGCTGATTTTCATCTTTTACTCGAATTTGATTGACAGTTCCTGTTTCAAATTATGAAATGCACCAAAAAGGATCCATATAAATTTATAAAATCATAAATTTATTACAAAGCCACATCTCAATCTCAAGAAATTCGCATAAAAATGCTTGATCCCTAGACACTTTTGATGTGTGTATATATATGTTATGTTATGCTTATTCTTTTTCATATGCAATAAATACATTTAGGAGCCACAAATCCGGAACTAATTTAAGTCGATCATGATGTCTTACTTAGTAGGTAATTGCATTTTGGTGGTGGTTTACGATCGACACCTAGATTCAAAATTAGAACTTTTCTGGATTTCCTATCTATTATATAATTTTTAGAATTTGTGTCTGTCTGTTTGATTGTTGCAGTATTACGCGGAAACGAATAAATTATTTATTCTTTATTGCACATTGTTACAAAGGGTGGACTTAGGCATTCTCTACCAGTCAACCGCACTGTCAGACAGAGATATTACAGGCAGTGCAAGAGATAAAAGTTTTAATTTAGGTGTAAAGAAGGTGAAATGGTTTAAATCAAAATAAGAAGATTTCAAAGAGATTACATAAACATATATACATAGTAAGTAATAGCAATTACACATATAGACAGAAAGTAACAAAAAAAAACCAGACAGATAACAGGTGGATCTAAGAGAATGAAAAAACAACAGTTCTTGGGGCGTCATCAATCTTGTAAAGTGCCAAAGCCTTTTTAACTGCATATTTACTGCACGCCTTTCTAACCAAGACTGGCAGTTTGTTCCAAAGTCGTATTGCCGAAACAGTGAAGGAACTAGACAAAAAGCCAGAAGAATGAGAATAGGTGTAAGGAGAGAAAGAGTATTTATAGAACGCAATTGACGACTGCGAATTATGAAGGAAGTGAAATTTATTTTTTACATAAGCAGAAGAATTAGGGTCAAAGAGGATTGAGAAAAGGGATAAATTAAATAAAGGGAATAATTTAATGGTTTTTTTATTAAACTTTGTACAGTCACACTATTTAACGAAACAGCTGGTAACTAAGTACATGATAAAATTAGCTGATAACTAGTTTTGACCAGGGAATTATGTCCTGGGGCGTTAATATTAGGTACACTCGCTAATATCCAGTCAAGTTTATTCCCTAAACTGAGTAGAGCGAGCCTACAAGATGCGTTAGTGCCTGCTGACTGGCTGGAAATGAAATATCAAGTGTAGGGAATGACCTTGAGGAGTTATAAGGGATTGTTACAAGGCCCCTGCAGTTATGATTGAGAGGCAACCCTTGCTCATTTGCCGTCCACCTGAAATCACCCGGGTGCAATTAATCGACAATTCTATTAATTACGCGTCGTGAGTGAATAATAATCTGTGGCGGCACGTGTCGTTCTATCCATATAATAAGCTTATAGCAACCATACTAATCAGTGATTGATGTGCCATAATTAGGTTACGCGGGTAAGACAAAAGGACATTCATAACATTAGTAGCTAATTAATAATCAATACTTACGGCATATTTATTTACAGTTTTGTACTAATATTTTGAAGAGGGAAAATTTAATTAAATTTTTTGTTCGTTGATAAAAGGTGGCAAATACTTCTGAACCGATTTTAATTTTATATCATTAATATCAAGTAAAATTTTCTGCAAGTAACAGGCTATATTTTAAATTAATATTTTCACTAACCAAGGTTGCAGGCAGACGCTAGTATTGAATAGTTTTTTAATGAATTCCTCTTTACATTTCTTTTTGCGAACTAATTATGACAAAAAATGTTGAATGTATTATAAGTATTCCATTCATTTTCGTTTTAATGATGTATGTCAATGATGATAGCTAAATATGAAACAAATAAGTATTCGAAACATGGGCATTTTGAGCAAGTCGAGTATCAAACTCATCTTACATCTTTACCCTCAAAATTCTACAGCGCAACTCGAAGATGCTTCCTTTCATACTGTCTGGACTTAGGGAGTTACGCAAGGGACAGCTTGAGAAGTAAATAAAGTTAATGAGATGTTTTTCATCTGCTTAGTTTTGTTCCAAAGCCCCTCGTTGGGCGCCAATAACGTTAACAAATCAATTCAATTTCTTGCAGACTACGTTTTACATTTTTTAGTCATAAAGTTATAAACCAAATCATCTAATCATAAAATCGAAAAAATAAATCAGTAGAGTATAAACTAGAAGCACAGGTACATTTGTTTTACAAAATCTCATTAAGATAAAACTTACGTAACTAATTCCTTATCATGGAGGAGTGCTTAAAAGCCCAATAAGAAGGCTTTGTCAAAAACACCTTTACGTATGCACCTTCACGGTAAAAAGAATCTAACTGCTATACAAATACCTTAAGTTTTGTAATTATGCCCCAAATTATTACCGCAGCCACAATGAGTGCGTATAAGTAGGTGCTACACTCTGATCCGCCAGGCCGTACGCACTGCTCGGTCATCGTCCTGCCTGCCGTGCGATGCAATGTCTTTTATTCACCCTCACTATCCCCTACGCTAGCCTGTATCACAAAGGCACAAAGTCGATTATAAAATGAACTATAAGCCAGTTAAAGTTGTCGCCCTCGTCACTGAGGGTAGATGTGAAACGCATGCGCCAGCCGACGTAAACACCGTTCCGTCAGTCGTACGGCGACAGCCGCTGCGTGCGCACGTGACAGACGCCATGAAAACAACCGCGCCGCGAGTTTAGTGCAGTGAAAACACAATTGTTCGTTAAAAAACGTTTAAGTGCTAAGTGATTGGTCTTTGGAGTGTATTTACCGGTAAGAATCTGTTTTTTACGTGTTTGATAGGCACGGCGCGTTGCGGTATCGTTGGGTTTATTGTTTTTCGTTCCGACTTGACCCGGTTTTATGTCCTTTTTGTGGTAAGCCGGGGTTTTGGGCTATCGGTTACTTACAAGCCGCCGGCTAGAACGGTACTTTAAACGTTTTATCCGTTATTTGCATGTAATTTACGTAACAAAGGAGTTTTATTACCATAGCGGCAAGCGCGTGGTGCGTGCCGCCGGGCGCCGTGTGTCGGATTCAATTTACTACGATATTTGATTTTTACAGGTAAAATGTTACGCTCGGCGATATTTTATTAAATTATGGAGTATTTTTTCTAAAATATATCAATTTGAGGTACTACCCCTGACAATAAAATAATTTGTTTTAAAAATGAAATATTGTTCGGATTTACGCTGTAGTTAGTACGATGGTTAATGAAGATACGCAACTAATTCAACACATTGACACATTCTTGTAATTATGAACCCTATTGCTTGTACATAACGCAGATAAATAAATAAATAAATAGATATGAGTAACATGATAATCTGTTCCAATTAATCACACACAGGAACGAATCGGAACACAGACTTATACTGAATAGTAATTTGCAACCAACCTTTAGAATAATGTCAGACAGAATGAGGTCAGCGAGCGCCTCTATTTTGTTTATTAGGGTGCTGTTATAGATTACGGCCTATTACGTTGACGACCTGCTTAGCGCAGTGCTCAAGAGCTTCTCCGGACACGTAGCGATTGCAGATCTATTCCGGATTCCGGCCCCTGATTGTCTGTCTCTTGATGAAACACAATATTTGGGTATTTGTGTTTCATAAGTTCATAACAATGGGTGGATGTAGGGTAGTTTCAGATGTTGCACAGCTGTGATCTGTGATGAAATGTCTAAATGACATTTTCGTATGAATTGACGTTGCTGAATTTTCACTGAATTAAAGATCATGAGACCGCGATTTGACTTAGTACAGCTGATGCCCTCAAACCTGACGACCTCTGGTTCTTTTTTTATTATTTAAAATGGGTTTGCGTTTGTAATCAGTCTCGCCTGGTGGAAAGCGATGACGAGGCTGATAGTGGTACGCGCTTACCCAGAAAATGCTTAATTACTCTGGCCTTGAAGACACCAAGGCTACTTACAGTATCCGGAAACACAGGCGCAGGGAGAGCGTTCCACTCCCTAGCGGTTCGGACCAGAAAAAACGCAGCAAACTGTTGAGTTTCAGCAGATTGTTGGAAAGTCAACCACAGAGGCGTCTAGTGGTAGAAAATAGAAAGTGGTATCCGGTTGTGTAGTTAATAAAAATATGGTTCAACTTCAACTCTTACTTTAAACGATGGGGTTAAAATGTTAAATATATTTTTTAAAAGGTGACTGGCCTTATTTTGTTAACCCTTCCTCAATGTTAATTTCCGTTTAGCTTAGACCTATATTTTAGGAGCACTATCAGTACTACCTATACGAAGAAATACCTTTGCTTTGAGCATTAACATCGGTTACTGCTTCGAGCATTCGCCTGTAATGTGAAGTTACATAGTTGAGCATTACATCAGTAGGGAAGAAAACCCGACCATTCCAGTGCGCAAACTGTTATGTTACAGATTCGAGCATTATGTTGGTGAGGGAAAAGCACCGAATAATTTTATAATTTTATTATGCTCTAAATCGAATCTAAAATGTTACATTACAGGCGAATGCTTCAAGTGAGGGAGCACCTTTACTCTAAATATTGATACAGAGATTACTGACTATTAGCGGCAATAATCGTCTGGCTTTAAAAATTTAATCAAATACCTACATTATTTGTTTCGAAAATGAGAATGACCATCGTATCGTTTTATTTCTCACGCATGAAACATTATTTTCAACTCTGAAACGCTGTTAACATAAAACTCTGTGCGATTGGAATCTTCATAGCTCAGTTTTGCAAAGTTATGATTGTTATTATTATTTATGACTGTTCTAATATTCATGAGTTTGTTTTGTACAATCAAAATGGGGCGCTTATTCTGTTGCCAGTTTCGTTGATACTAAGAAAATCGTACCTGCTACAAATAAAGTACCTAGAAAGCTGGTTATTTAAATATTAAAGCTACAACAGTGATACGAATACCTAAGTAGAACCTAATTTATATCTTAGGAGTTTCAGTAGCAATTTGAGTTTGCATTCACATATCAAAAACTGCTTTGTAGGTACCTGTAGTGTTTTGCTAGTAAGGTAATCTTTAGTAGTGACACAGAATACGTAATGCTGCAGAAAATAAGCCAGTAACTATGAATTACTGACTGATGATGGCCTTTGCTCACCCTTAGGGTGGCCGATACTAGGCTTATACTTGTCGTTAGAAAACTGAATAAGCTCGCTACATATAAAAAGCAGCATGAAATCAATCCAGTAGGTACCTAGTGCCTATTAGGGTAGATCCGAAAAGAAACAAAAGGTTACCAGTAACTAATTGGTTTTTTTTCGTATTAGCAATCGTGAATCTTACTTCTTACTAATAATATAATTCCGAAAGTTTGTGAGGTTGTATATTTGTTTAAAAATAATGAACGGATTTGGATGAAACTTTACAGTAATACAGCTCATACGTCAGAATAACACAAAGGCTACAATTTATAGAGATTTTATGTAATTTTATCATAATATATAACGATAACGCGGGCGAAGCCCTGGGCGGTAAGCTAGTTCCAGATATTATTTTAGAATGAAATGCAGTTACTACTTAGCTGGTCAACATCATCTTAAAATTAATCTAAATTAGCCGATGGGATCCCACTGCTGCGCAAAGGCATCTCTTTTCTCTTTTCCTCTTCCACACACGTTATTATTTAGTCTCAAAAATAGGGTTCAAAAACTAAAATGCAAGAAAATGAAATCTGACCCGGTTTGTTAAAAATTGCGTACATAAACCGAGAACAGTTTTCACTAACCACAGTTTTAATTTCATGTTACTAACATACTTTTTGTTTTACCACGGGAGTAAAATTAGCAGGTCAATAAAAAATGCGCGCAATATCGCCTCCCTCGACCCGGTGAGTGTGCAGACCCTGTCAGGAGTGCCACCAGAGTCTGGTGCCATCTGAATCTTGCACCCTGACTCCGCTTGCAGCCGGGTGATTTGTTCTCCTCCACGTCACATAACTGTGGGCGATGTATAATGTCAGATAACCTTTAAATGGCTAACTTATGGTTATTTATGAGAGATGTGCTGTGATGATATCTTGGGCCAGACATCAATAACAAATAGATGCACCGGCGGCTTTTTAGATGATACAATTGGAATCCTAAAGACATAGCAAATTAGACAATACACTTCGAAAAATACATTGTAATTTTTTCACACCAACATTAATTCGAACCATAAATACTATCGTAAACTAGAGACATTCATCTGTCTAATCGACCCTATTTTTAATCTGTACTGCTTGGGTATAGTTTCCATAGTATGATGCCCAGTGACCTTTCACAAAAAGCTCAAAGAAAGTACCTATTATGGCTAGATTTTAACCCGGGATCAACGCTACGACGACGGCTTCTTTTAACAGGGAATGACTGACTATAATATTCTCCGTCATATTATTTCACTAAAGCAACGGAAATAAAGATATGAAGCAGATGGTGCCCATCAATCATCTGTCGGGTAAATTGAAAAGCTATCAATAAAGACAGCAAACAATTGGATTTCTTGTTTCATGTACAAAAGAAATCATTATTTTACCGGCTTCCTTATTTTCTATCTTGCAATGCGACTCGATTGGGGTGTATTCTATTTTATCCACTGATGGAAAATCTAGAGATTGTTTATCCTACCAATATCCTTTGCGACTAATCGCAATACAAGAACTGCATGCTGGCTATGTTTTAGAGAATGCAATCTCTTTTTCTCAATAGGGACATTCGCTGAAGCTAATTAAATCCGAGTCCATATTGGCTCACCTAAATTTCTTTACCCGAAATTGTTCTTCCTACCGATTTGTAATCTGAATGATCACTCTTCCTAAAGTTTTCATTCATACAATTTGTAGTAATACCGACGATGTTCACATGTTATGACGTTGGTCTCAAAAGTGAGTTACATATATTCAAACATCACATCAAAGCAGCTTTATTATATTTAAAGGACTATTAAACTACAAAAGACTACCTTATAGATAAAAATGCCTGGGTGTAAGCTCTCTGCTCGATGCGGGATTAGATAACTTCAATGTAACAGATATTTTATTGGAATAGGTATAGTTAATACTTTTTACTAACAATTTTTCTTTTTTAATTGTTTAAATGGCCTTATGTTTGTATGCTTTTATTTATTTATTTATTTATTTATTCTTCATTGCACAAAGAAAAAGTACAATTGGCGGACTTAATGCCTTAGGAAGAACATTTTCGGAGTTCCAATTGTCGAAGTAGAAAATTTAGGTGAACTTAGGCGCAGCCCGTAACAGAAAGACCGCTCGCGCCTTTTTCCAGTATAGTTACCTAAACTTACCTGACCGCCTAGGGTTGCTTCTATATTCGCTCTGAATTTAAAACGAAGTTGTTAGGTATGAGCCCGATATGACGGAAACCGCCTATAACAAAATACATCATGTGGAAAATTGCGACTAGCCGCGACACCTATTCTCACAGGTATCTGCTGTAAACTCACTGCGTCTGTCTCTGTGCGTGATCAAAATGGCGGTTTGTTCTAAGTGGACTATCTGTCTGGAGTGCTGCGCCTAATTTGTGACTGTAGTGCTGTATATGGGGGGTAAACTCACCATCCAAGACATACTTTTAGTTGTTGCTCTGTGTCTGGATGTTAATTATCTACATACGAGTACATACCATCACGCCTATTTTCCCAACGAGTAGGCAGAGACCACATCTTTCCACTTTGTACGGATATACCCGCACAAAAACATTGTCATGTTAACGTTGTCGTGTTGTCATTTTAACGTTGTCAGCAGAGAACTCGCCGCCCGTTTGGCCTCGTTTGCAGTTTACGTACAAGCATTGTTTATTATAATTTTTCAGTTCTAATTAAAGACTCATCATATCAACACAATCTTATCATTTATCAACTTGTCAGCATCAATCAATTATCAGTATCATTGTAAATGTAGGAGGTACTACATTTCTTAGTCCTTCGAGCAAACAGCGGAGATAATTTCTTGATATCTCAGGAAACTACCAGAGAACATTTCTTTGATTTTCGAAAAAGCAAGTACAGTCAGTGTCTTTCTTGTGTTTGAAGTGTGATAGCGAATCGGTTCGTTTGGCCTCCCAGAAGCGGGTCTCACCAGACTGATTGAGAAGGCGCATATATTGCACTGAGAGCACAGCAGGATACTGGAGAACACCACGACCTATCGAAAGGTTTATTATCAGTTGGAGTTGGAGTATTATCATTGAAGACTTTATTCACAACTTATCATCATGGAAGCTTTGTTGAATCGCCAAAGCGCTCTTATTGACGAAATCAAGAAAATAAGGGTAAACTTTGACAAGGATAGTGATTCAAGGAAAACATCTGAATACATTCAGCGAAGGGTGGAAGCGTTGAACAACTTTTGGGGCGAGTTTCAGCATAACGATACTTTGCTTGGTGAAGAAGGAGATGAAACTCAAGAATATTTTAGCAAAAAAATATTTAATGTAACCAAACAATATTTCGAAGAAACACGAAACAAGATTTCGAATTATCCCTTTCTTTCTGTAACACCTCGGCAACAGCAAAAGGATTTGAAACAATTCACAACTTCAACAGAAGAGAAGGCCACGGAACCCTGTGGGCCTGTCGAGGCGCTGTTAGCACAGCAACGTACCAACTTTCGAGCTCTACAGCGGCAAATAAGAAGCATCTATGTCGAGCTTATCGACGAAAAGTGGGAAATCGAAGACGAATTGAAGAATCTTCAGCACCGTTGGGTTATCATCGACGACCTGCATTTACCCATCGATAACTTACTGCAGGGCTCAGATGGATTTAATGATGGCGAGTTTCAACTACATGAAAAATCGTACAAAGATATCAAGAGGCAACTGAACAGAAAATTAAGTTCGACCGCCCACGCGCAGCACTCAGCACCACACATTGACATCCCAGTTTTTACCGGAAGATACACGAAATTTATCACCAAGACACAAAAGATGCAACATCTTAAGAGCAAAATAAAGGGAGATGCCGAAAAACTCGTACAGCATCTGAACATCTCGGCGGATATTACGATACCGCCTGGGATTAACTTATGGATCGCTATAACAACACGAATATTCTATTCACTAAGCACATCGAACTGTTCTTGAATCAAGCCAATCTGCAAAAACAATCATCCTTCGAGTTACGAAAACTGTACGATACCACAATGGAATGCATACATGCTATTCACAACTTAGGAGTCGATACTAGCTCCTGGGATCCACTTCTGGTGCATTTGCTGTCTGTTGGGTATGCATACATGTGTGTGCGTGGCTGCGTCCACGCCTAAGTTAATGTTTAAATAAACGTCAGTACGCTCAACCTTTCTTATCATTGCGCACGTCCCTCGCCCGCCTATCTAAAAGCGGCGACGAGTACCCACATGAACTAAAAAAAATGGCAAGTTTCGGAATTTTGTCTAGTTTTGACCATAATGTGCAGTCATGGCAAACTTACAAGAATCGCCTTTGCCAATGGTTCATAGCGAACGACGTGGACGAGGTTAAAGACCCGCTCGGGAAGAAGCGACGTGCAATTTTATTGAGTGCACTCAGTGATGGTACCTACCAACTGACCGCAGATTTGGCTTTGCCCAAAGATGTTCAAAATGTCCCATTTGAAGATATTCTCAACCTCTTGGATGATCACTTCACTCCCAAGAAATGTGGATTTGGGGAAAGATACAAATTTTATGCGGCGGTGCAAAACTTGGGAGAAACCTACAGCCAATGGGCGGCGAGATTGCGAGGGCTAACGGCACATTGCGAGTTTCTCAACATAGAAGAAGCGTTGAGAGATCGGTTCGTGATGGGCATGCTCCCGGGACCGGAGCGCGAGAAGCTCTTTGCACAGGATCTGAAAGCCCTAACACTGGCGAAGGCGTTGGAGCTGGCGGTGAGCGTGCGTTGTGCGCGCCAAGGGGCAGCGTCATCGGCGGCTCCGGCAGCGGCTCACCAAGACGTGCAGAACCAGCTATTCAAGATCTCTCGGGACCGCGAAAAAGGTGCTAGGGACAATAGAGTTCAGTGTTCTGTTTGTGGTTACAAAAATCACACGGCATCGCAGTGTAAATTTGCGAATTACAAGTGTAAAAAGTGCAACATTAAAGGCCATTTGCGGCGAATGTGCAAAAAAGTTAACTATTTAGGGAACCCTACCGTAAATGAGAGCGAGGACGACGACGGTGAGTCAAGTATTTGTAATATAAGAACAAACTACGGGGAACCGATGTGCCAAGACGTTTCAGGTTGATAGTGGGTCGGCGGTCACAGCTATTTCAGAAGCGATTTATAAAGCAAAATTTCAAACTGTGCCATTATCAATAACATATAAGCGACTTCTCACGTATACAGGCGATCAAATTAACTGTTAGATAGGCGGGCGAGGGACGTGCGCAATGATAAGAAAGGTTGAGCGTACTGACGTTTATTTGAACATTAACTTAGGCGTGGACGCAGCCACGCACACACATGTATGCATACCCAACATTCCTCCCTCAATAGTTAGGTCATATATTTATACTATAGAATTGTTTATAATCAACTCGGGGTATAGCACGAGAGCGAGAAAATATCTCAACAAAAAAATCAGGTCCCAGTCAATCGACTAAACCCTCATTCAGCAAACCCAATACCTATCAAGTCAGACCATCATTCCGAAACTATCAGAGCGTGGCAACATACTCCCGAAAATGTCCTTTTTGTAATTTGGACCATGATTTGTACACGTGTAAGAAATTGCACAACCTGCCAAAGGAAGCAAAAATGATCACGATTGCCAAACTGAAGGTTTGTCAAAACTGCTTATATCACCATTTCGACAATAAATGCATTTCGACGAAAAAATGCAAAGAATGCGACGGAAAACATAACACCATTTTACACGAAGCGGCGACTTTTATGCAATCTGAAACAAACCACGCAGTACCTACTTTGTCAACCGAACCCCTGACGTCACAGCCAGTAAACAAGGGAAATAAGCAACATAGAAGTTATCACGTAGCAGGACAAAACGAAGGAATTTTACTTACAACAATATCAATGAAGGTTAAGGCGTCAGATAATAACTACATTACCCTAAGGGATCTCCTAGATCAAGGATCCCAAATATCATTAATATCACAGAATGCGGCACAAAGACTTGGATTAAGGCGTCATAACTATCGCGCCACAGTATTTGGGATAGGTAGCACTTCCAAGCAAAGCAAGAGAGCTGTAAACCTGGATTGCCAATCTATCTACGATGATTATCAGCTTACGACACAAGCGTTGGTAATATCACGTTTGAAGACATTAGGGAACCCAGCCTTATCAGCAGATGATCAATATTGTGCAGGCCTGTATCAGTTTACTACGGAACGCCAGGACAATGGAAAATATCAAGTGGCTCTCCCAATGAAGCCAGACTATGAACAACATTTGGGACTATCACGGCCAAAAGCGATAGCCCAGTTCATAAAAGTTGAAAAACAACCATCACTATCAGAAGCATATCATAACTTTATGACCGAGTACCAAGAACTTGGGCATATGCGCCCAGCATGTGACGTCACCGGCCCGCATGCTATCTGCCACATCATGGCGTTCCAAAATTGGACTCGACGACAACGTCACCGCGAGTCGTCTTTAACGCATCATCCAAAACGACGTCAGGCCACAGCCTTAATGATCTAATGCTTTGCGGACCCAACCTGCAGAAATATATACTTACCTTGATTTTAAAATGGAGGCAGCATAAATATGTTATCACTGCGGACATTGAGAAAATGTCCAGAGCCTTACTTATCAGAGAAAATGATCAACATTTATAAACAATCATATGGAGGGAATCACCGCTCGAGTTGCTAAGCGAATATCATCTTAAAACTGTGACGTATGGCACGAAGGCGGCCCCCTTTTTTGCCATGCGTACCTTAAAGCACATAGCAAAGGATTGCGCCCAAAATTATCCATTAGCAGCTTCCGCTCAGGAAACATCATTTTTTATGGATGATCTGATGACTGGAAACGACGAGATAGAAACTGTGAGAGAAATGCAACATCAGCTAATCTGCGCGCTCAGAGAAGCAGGCATGAACTTGAGAAAATGGGCTGCAAATGACCCAGTACTAATCAAGGATTTATCAGCCGATCTACTTGACATACCTCGTGACTTTAGATGTTTGGAATCTAGAAAAACACTAGATTTGAGATGGGTTCCGTCAGCGGACAGTTTCACATTCACAAACAAAATAGAGCAAAGAAGCAAGCCTATTACAAAACGCCAGATTCTGTCGGACATTTCAAAGCTTTTTGACCCTCTCGGCTGGTTATCGCCGCTTACTATAAGAGCAAAACTACTCTTTCAACGAGTTTGGACATCAGGAATACCATGGGATGAAGAATTATCATCAAACATACAAAACGAATGGCGTCAAATGACAAACGATTTAGAGCAAATAGAAAATTACTCAATACCGAGATATTTGGGTGAAATGAAAGATTTCGAGCTACATGCATTTTGCGACGCGTCCGAGAAAGCTTACGCGTCGGTTATCTACTTACTATCATACGGAGATAAGGGCGAGCGCACATCCGAGCTTGTGGTAGCAAAAACAAAGGTGGCACCGTGCAGTAAGAAAATCTCACTACCTAGACTGGGTGCACAACTTCTATCAAAACTTATCAAGAAGGTTAATAAAACCATATCAGCTGAGCACATTCGGATATATGCCTGAACCGACTCCTTGGTTGTCCTGGGATGGCTTCATGGAGATATCGGACGATGGAAGCCTTTTGTCGCTAACAGAGTGCGACAAATAACAGACATCATACCGTCAGCGTCTTGGAACCATGTCAAATCAGAAGATAACCCTGCTGATTGCGCTACAAGCAATCTACTACACCATCAAAGTTGGTGGAAAGGGCCACGATGGCTAAACACTTTTCAAGCTAATAAACTGCCAACTAATAATTATCAAAATCCACATATTGAAGAAAAGAAGATTATCGTGAGCGCAGCCTTACATCAAAATAATTCACCATTCATAAATGAATTATTACAAAATAAAAGCAATATCACTCAAGTAAGAAGAACGTCAGCATGGGTGTTACGTTTCATCGCGCGCATACGTAAACAACATAATACGTCATACGTCGATCCTAGAAGCACAAAATAACATGTTAAAAAGAGCGGAATCTACTATTCAGCGTCAATACAAGAGCTTTAACCAGCATGCCAATAGCCTTTTTAAGTACTGCAGTAATCCCCGACGTAAAAACAGATTGGAACTACCTAATCCCAAATTAGAAATGTTTAAAAACGGACCTCATTACAGAGCTATCAATATATTTAATAAAATTCCGGATGACATGAAAAGTGAACCCAGCGCAAAAAGATTTAGGATTAGACTTAAGACATTGCTGCTTAACAAATGTTATTATTCATTGAATGAGTTCAGAGACGACAAGAAGCTTTAAGTCTCGCTATCTGACTTTGTAAATGTACTAACGCTATTAATGTACTTTAATATAATTCATAATGTATTAAATAGATAGGTAATTAATAATTTTATTATACTTGTACTCAAATGTAATTGGAATCAATAAAATATTAGGTGTACTATATTTGTAATGCCCTTACGGGGTTATGTACTGTACTGATAATTATAATGACCATCTTTAATGGGAATGTACATATTAGCAAATGAATAAATAAATAAATAAATAAATAACCTGGAAAAGGCCCAAAATACCCTGAAACAAGAAATAATGCAGACAGAACATATTAACGAATTTATATTATCAACTATATCAGCCAAAATCATGAGATGTTACTGGACACCGTGCCTGATATCTACCACGGAAGGTTCAACGTTCACATTGTTACGCTACACAATTGAGACTTGAACTAGGAATTATCTCGGGCCAGCTGTCAAAGGATTTGACATAGCCTGTTGAGAATATTCCCGATGACGTCACCAAGTTATAACTTGTTGGCATTTAAAACAAGAATGACCGATCAATACATGATTTTTGAAATCAAACTTCCGCTTGTAAGTAGAGAAAACTTCAAGCTTTATGTAGTCATATCTGTTCCACATCAAATGGGAGACAAGATGGTCAGCATGATTCCAGCGTCAGAATACGTTGGCATCAACCTACAAAAGGACTTTTATTTACAAATTACGCAACGGGACATAGAACAATGTCTAATCCGTGAGTCATCCTTGTACCTGTGCAATATTCAATAACCTATTTACAAAATGAAATCGGACAAGGACCTATGTGTAAGAAACGTAAACAACACATGTGTACCGCACCACACTGTCCAAAGACTCACTCCTTGTTTAGAAACAACGAGCAGTGCGATGGGTACGTTCGGGGGCCGGCGACTGACTCGGGTGGATTACGTGGTTGGGAAATAATAGACAACGGGTTTATATAAATGCGAACCCGCTGTCAATACTGCCAGTTACACGATGTGTTGTTTCCCCAGTATGCGACGATTCGTTCAGGTCCCAGACTAGACGGCTACGCTGATCCAGGCTTCCACTTCTTCGCCAGCTAATCTTGACTACTTGCTGACTCCTGCAGGTTCTTGCTGACTTCTTCGGGTTTTATTGTTTACTGCTCGGAGTCTTCCAGATGAGTGCACGATGGCCTCTGTTATGGCCTTATATTTATATTCAATATCTCACTCGCAATCAGTAGACTAATGCCGCGCGCAAATTGTATCGCGTCCGCCTATCGCGATGCGCGAAAAGTGTGCGAGCGAGACAACCTATCTTCCCCCCTGTACTGGCAATATTAGCAGCAAGTTATGTATTTATTGTTAAAACTTAAACCTATTTACTATTCTACTATGTACAATTTGTTCCTATTTACTTATTTCTACCTAACTCGCAATGAAACACTATTATTCATATGTTTTATTAGGGAAACTCACAACAATGTTAATAGAAACTAATCATAACAACAAACATAACACATAGAATAGAAAATACTTGGGTTTTACAAAGTTTAACACTGTACAAAACAAACAAATACTCATAAGCTATGAACTTACGTAAATAGACTATAAACACAACATGAAATATACAAACATAAAACGGCTGATTCTTAACTAGTATTCTCCGTAATACATAAGTTAACTAACACAATGAATCTAGCCCAAACTACATATAATCACTCTAGGCACATAAACACTATCTACTATCTGCGCAGAATACAATACTACACGATAATCAACACAACTTTTAACTCGTAATCTTGTTATCACGTATTGTCATTGTCTAGCCTATGTAGGCTGTTCCGCACAACATGCAAGACGGACATAGTCACATGATAAAACAAGTGGATTGGCCTAAGTAAGCTTAATATTTACTTTTATTTTTGTTGCGGACATTGCTACCTGAGAGTTATCTGCAGTGATCAAGTTACCGCGCGACAATTGGATCGTGCCAACATAGTCAGCATTCCAGACAATTGTATGGTGAAGAACGAGAATTTTACAGTGTTTGCCTACTCGGAATCTGAGAGTTCAATGAACGTCCGATTGCCAATCACGAAACCAGAAATTCCTCAGATAAATAAGATAAGATCAATTTTTGCGTCGGAGCAGAATGTTAGTGATAACGAAACAACAGCTGTAAAGGAGCAGAACATCGCAGAACAAATAAGAATAATGAAGAAAAATAGTGGTCTATCAGAAGGAATATCAAATCACGATATTCACCACTACACCGTGTCCTACATCCTGCTGGGAGGAGCTATAATAGCTGGAGTCATCATAGCCTGGCGAAGATGTCGAAGTTCAAGGACGGCGACACTACATCAGCCGGCAGAGACAGCAGACATCAGCTTACGCAACCTTAGCATTAAGAACGAATGTATGTACAAGGTCAATCGGGCAACATCTCCTATCATATCGCGGCCAGTTCTTTTTTTTTAATAATAATAATAATAATCATTTGTTTCGTTTAAAAACTTATACATAGGTACATAGTTGATTGAGGTCTCCATTTAAGCAAGTAATGCCTGTGTTTGGGGACCTCGCTCTTCCTTATCTAAGCATACATGATCTAAAAATCCAAAAAGAATACAAAATATGAATTAAAATCCAACTACTTACTAAAAATAAAAAATAAAAATAGAAATATACAATTCCAACAGGCCAATAACAGATTTATGTGCGTGTGTGTTTGCGTGTGTCTGGGCGTGTGTGCGTGTGTGTGTGTGTGTGTCTGCGTGTGAGATGTGTATGTATCTATGTTATGATGTTCGATACAACAGGAGTTCAGTTCAATTTGAATTACCCGTGTAATTGTTTATTTTAATCTTTAATTTCATTGTAATTAGTTATTTCTTCTTGTAGTCCCCAGCATGTACGGGTAAACCCGCACAAAAATATAGTTAATCATTTTAACGTTGTCAGCAGAGAACTCGCCGCCCGTTTGGCCTCGTTTGCAGTTTACGTATACCTAAGCATTATTAATTATAATTTTTCAGTTCTAATTAAAGACTCATCATATCAACACAATCTTATCATTTATCAACTTATCAGTATCAATCAGCAGTATCATAATAAATGTAGGAGTTACGCCCTACACACTCGCTACGGTCCTGACACACCTTTTGCGTTTCTTCCATACTCATTAATTCTTTCATACATGCTCGTCGATTATGGGTACTCCTGACCTGACCTTTTCTGAGCACGTCTTGGACTTGTCCTAAGTACGTCCATCTAGGCCTTCTCCTTCCAACAGCTCCATCCACCTTCGCCTTGTTAATTATCTATTTAGAATTATTCCAGTTAATAACAGTCTCTAACACTTGTGTATGACCGACCATAAAACGTTAAACATTATTAGTTATAATTGTAACTATTTCGTTTTGTATAATTACAAAATTATAATTTATAAGTTGTTCTTATTGTTATAAATCTTTGATTTTATAAGAATACTGTACAAATTTTATATCTAAGTTTTATGTTGAATAAAAAAATAAAATAAAACGTTGATTCAGTAGTAAATAACTACACTCCTGACTTAGTGTTTTTATTTATTTATTTATTGGAAACGTTATCAAAACTGCCATTTACTGAACTTTGCGCTCTACGATTTCCAAAGATGTAATATCGTTCTATTTAGCTTGCTCATAGACTCAAATGAAAATTGTTTAGTTCATATTCATCAACAAAATTGTTGAACTTGTTGAATATTCATAAAGAATGAATCACCGAAAAACAATGGACATTTTAAGTGGTAAGTTCTTTGGAATTATATGGTCTCTTCGCTTATTAAACTATAATTATTGTTCGATTCTAAGTTTTGCTTCTTTAATGTTATTTCACTGGGTCTGTACTGTGTCATGTGATTTGGTTCCGTAGGCATGATCGTGAAACGCACGAGTGCAGAAAGGCACGCGCCGAGCTAAAACGAATTGGACGCTCACAGCTAGGGCTGGCGATTTTACTTAGGGACATTGGCCCAGACAACTTAAGAAAAAAAACTTAAAATAAGTAGTAGTGTAGTAAGTAGGAGTAATCCCACTTTTCAGAACCGTAGCAGCTACGACACATAACTGTGAGAGTTTTTTAAATAACAGTTAAGTTTTCAGAGCTTCTTTAAAGGCTTGCGTAGACGAAGGAATTTTGCCCGCAAAGTACAATAAAATTCGCCGAGGACTTACACCAGACTCAACGCACACGTTGTGCGATAATTGTTGTCCAGAAATATAATGAAGCGTACGTTAAGGAGGCAAACATTCTGACATTTCGTTGTGTTGAAATTTACATGAAGTTTAAGAAGAAGAGAACACATTTGAAAAGACACTGGGTCCCTCGAACCAAACTAAAGTCCGCTTTTTTTTTCCGCGGACTCCCCCTTACTTTTGTTCGCTCCCGTCCGGCGGCGTCCGCGGTTATTCGGTGGGCTTTTTGAACGGCGTACTATTAGTTCTCCATTTGCTTCGTTCGATAGTCTGTAAGGGATATTGACGGACAAAAAAGTACGTCGCGGCCCTCGTCTGCGCAGGCCTTACCTTTCCTGATCAGTATTAGGTCTAAAATGCTAAATATAATATAACAATTTTAGTGTTAAATACTATGTGAAAATTATATGCAGGGTGATGGAATGGTAAGGGCGCGGGCGATTTGAAAGAGTCATGTTAATTAATATTGGCTCATGCACTAATTACACAACCTTCCCCCACAGATTATGCAAGATTGCAGGCGAATGCAAGTAGTGCACTGTGAGGCTAAGCATTATTTGTGGAATTAATGCAATTATTACCTACTTTTTAAAATCCTTTTTTTAAACTCTTTCGTTTAGTAAGTGACTGAAAGACAACGCCAACTACTGAAAGCCTGAAATTAGGTAGGGTAAGTGATGTAGGCTTTTTGGGGAGTATAGGGGAGCACAGAGACGATTGTTATTGTTCGATTTTTTTTTAGGGAACGATGAAAAACAGACATGAGCGTACGAAGTCGCGGGCAGGGGCTAGTCTATACTAATATCATAAATAGAAAAATTTGTGGTGTTTGTTTTGAATAGGTTACGAAACTACTGGATCAATTTAAAAAAAATATTTTGCCAATATAGCTACGTTATATCAGCGAGTTACATAGGCTATATATTATTTTAAGCTAAATAAAACGGAAGAAATAGCGGACGAAGCCGCTGACGGACAGCTATTAATATATTGGGGCTGAAATTATTTCTTATTTACAGCGCATAGGAATTTATTATTATTTTGTAGGGTCTTAAGTTTCTAGGCCCCTGGTTCTTCGAGGCTCACTTAGGGCTTCGGCGCTACGTAGAGGCATTTAGCTATTTCTAATACGAAATGAGTAGGTACTATGAATTAATGAAAGTCAACGTCGGGTTTTAGGACGCTTTGCAAGGTGTGAGGTGCTCATTGTTCCAACATGACGGCAACAGACTAAAGAAAAGGATTTGATGTTATTATCCATTGGATACATTGTAAAACCAAATCAAGTTTATAAAGTAAGTATCCTGCTGAGTTTCTCGCCGGATTTTCTCAGACAAAAACAACATATCATCAAGTATTTATGTCTAAATTGGTAGTTATATTTACACGATTTTTTACACGATTGGCGTAGTGCGCTGTAGCACGGTTTCTCGCCTAGATTTCCTTAGTGTCCCGGGTTCGATTCCCGGTCGGGTCAATTCAGGAAACGATCTTTTCTGAATTGACTCGGGTCTGGGTGTGCTGGAAGACGCCCCTGGCTGATTTCCTGTGTGGTACCTCGTGACACAGAGATATTAATCCCTACTTCGAGACTATTACAAGAGGTGTGTTGTCTGGCGCATATTTATTTATTTATATATTTATATAGGTAATTTCTTTTTGATAAATTTTTGTTGTTGACGACTCTAATTACTTGCAAAAGGTTTATTTAAATGAAGGAATTTTAAGTTTGAGATTGAGATGTTAAGCTTAGTTAGGTATAATAATATAAATCCGCAGAAGCGGGACCCTATCCAGCCCGCAATCGCACACGAATGTTTGGCTTTTTTTATTGACCGACTGAATCCGCGGCAGCCTCCCGGAATCGCAAATTGCGGAGCCGGCGAACATGCTCCTGAACTGCCACGTTGTGTTCTGCTGTCAATACGATTTTTTTTTTAGCTGAGCTTATGGTTAAAGGTACTTTATTTCTCATTAGAATACAATTCACTTACTCAAAAATTTTTTCAAGTTAAAGACAACGTAACATAATAATAGGCGCGGATAACCAAAATTTATGTTCAAACCTTAGACCGGTTTCAGACTGGCGTTTTATATGCGCGTATAAGCTCGTTTTTGAAGTCATGCGCGCCTTTTGTCATACTCATAACGATTACGAGCGTTGACGCGCTTGTACGCTCGTATAAATTATACTCAAACTCAAACTCAAATAACTTTATTGAAATAAACTGTATCAGTACTTTCAAATCGTCAAATTTACAGCAAAATATACTAAATAATAGACATAAATACCAAAATAATATGGATATGTCCTGTCCTGTGATCCTATTTATTACCTTTACATATATTCAAAAGCCCATCAAACCAGCTTTATTAAAAAAGGGCTATTATACTACAAAAGACTACCTTCTAGATAAAAATGCCTGGGTGTAAGCTCTCTGCTCGATGCGGGATTAGATAGCTCTATTGTAACAGATGTTTTATTGTAATAGTTAATAGGTACCTAGAATGTACTGACTAACAATTTTTCTTTTGAATTGTTTAAATGACCTTTTGTTTTATATTCTTTTATGGTTTTTTTTTCTTTGTTTTATATTATTATATGTTTATTTGTATCAAAATGACACGCTGCTTGTACTTTACTAACGCCTGTTGTAAACCCAAAACAAGTTTAAAAGAGTAACTGCTGAGTTTCTCGCCGGGTCTTACTCCAACGCGGTGGTAGAGTCGCATTATGTCTGTATACTGTGTATTTAAATATCCATATTATTATGGTATTTATGTCTATTATTTAGTATATTTATAAGGTAAAATATATGCAATTTTTTACCTATTAAATAGTTGCATACTTGGGTAAAGTACTGTATATCATGAGTAGGTTCATATTTTAAAAGGATGCCAATGAATCCCCAGTCACCCTATATATTTTACAATAGTATAACCTTTCAAACTCACATATTAACAGCCTTTTCTGAATCCACTTAGTGATTTCTGTCCGTAGCCAAAATTTACCACTCCCAGGCGTCTAGTCGAGCTACGAGTAGATGGTTTCCCTTACTTTTTCTGGCTTACCTATCTGATGATATTCCTCTACAATGTGAAAATAAAACATAACATACCATCACGACTTTATCCCAAACGGGGTAGTCAGAAGCAAAGACTGTTGCCGTCATGGTGAACGGGACATGGTGAACGGGACCGGGTTGATTTGGTTTTTTTATCGATGTTTTCCATCACCGGAGAGTTAGTCGAAAATTAAACAATGAACACAATGATTTTGGTTCTGGCCTGATTTGAACTCGGGACCACACGATCCGCGATCCGAGTTGGGCGACATGATTGGCGCAGTGTGCTGTAAGCACGGTTTCTCGCCTTGACTTGCGTGGAGTCCCGGGTTCGATTCCCGGAAGGGTCAATTCTGGAAACGATCTTTTCCAAATTGGCTCGGGTCTTGGTGTGCTGGGAGACGCCCCTGGCATAATTCCCTGTCTGGTACCTCGTAACACAAGGATATGTATCCTTACTTCGAGACCATGACAAGTGGTATGTTGTATGGCGTATTTATTATATTTATTTATTACATTTTTAATTTTGCTTGAATTGTATTAGGTATTTCTTTTTGGCATGTGAATTTGTTTTGTATTTAATTGTTTATATTTGGTTGGGATATTCTATTTATTGTATTGATTTAAATTTTTATAATATTTGCCGATCACAATGCAATTTTTTTTTTGTGACATCAATGTAAAATATTTCGTAGTTTTGTATTTCGAGATACTCAAACTCATACTCAAATAGCTTTATTCAAATAGACTGTATCAGTACTTTCAAGTCGTCAAATTTACAGCATAAAATATTATATAAAAAGGTTTAAGGTTTAAAGATCTTTATTCTCACTAAGACTTAGTAACTAGGTCACTTACATGAGAACAATGCTCACATGTAGGTTAAATATGCATTCACCGTCGAAATCACACAGTACTATACAAAGAAAACACAATTATCATCACACACTTATCCACATTTAAATAGTATTGTAAGGTACGAAACTAACCTACTATTTTTTGAATAAATTAATCTTAGTATTATTCGTTTTATCTTGGTATTACAAAATATTGATTGAGTGATTCATCTTCATTATGATACTGGGCTAATTTTGTTTTGAATACATTGAACGACTTGATATTTTTTATATCTGAGGGTATATTATTATAAAGTTGTGCTCCTGCAAAAGTTATCATCGTCTTACCGTAATTTGTTCGTGGTTTGAGTAAAACCAAGAAGCTAGCGTGTCTAGTGCAGTGGTTGTGAACCTTTTTACGTTTGCTGAAAGTTATATTTGAATGAATATTTGAGTCCAGTTTTTTCCGAATAAAAATGATACTATTGTATATATAAAGTTTTTTGATATTCATTATTTTTGTTTCGCGATAAAAACTTTTAGTCTTTGTTAAGTAATCATAATTATAAAGCATTTTGATTATTTTATTTTGTGAAATCTGAAGTTGAGCTAATTTAGTTTTTGATGCATTTTCCCAGACCTCTATAAGATACATAAGTTGCGATTTTACTAGGGAGTTATAAATCGTGATTCGAAGTTTGGGTGGATTGAATGCCATTTCGAAGCAATCCGCGAAGACTTATCAATTTTGACCTCATATGATCTATATGAGCATTCCAAGATAGATGGCAGTCCATATACAAGCCAAGATATTTTTCGCAATCTTTTTCTTGTAGGGGTATATTATTTATAGTAAGTGGTGTTTATGGCAGTATTGGCTTGTTTCTTGCCCTAAACAAGATGTAACATGTTTTGGAAATGTTTATTGTCAGCAAATTATACTGGAACCAGTTATGTAGTAAATTTAGGTCATGTTGTGCTTGCGAAACTATTTTATCTATAGACGAACCGAATTAAAAGAGGCAGGTATCATCAGCATAGAGGGTAAGATGTCCCTTTAGGTCTAGCTCCTGTATATTATTTATGTAAATTAGAAAGAGTAGTGGGCCCAAAATTGAGCCCTGGGGAACTCCACATGATATGGGCATCGAGTCGCTCTGATAATGGTCTATTTTGACAACTTGGCACCTGTTTTCTAGATAAGATGCAAACATCTGGAGCGCTTTTCCAGTAATACCGATCGTTTCCAATTTTTTTAAAAGCAATTTATGACTAACGGTGTCAAACGCCTTTTTTAAATCAATAAAAATACCGAGCACAACTTTTATATCATCTATATTCTGTCATAATGCGACTCTACCACCGCGTCGGAGTTGTTTCTTGCTGCGAAGACCCGGCGAGAAACTCAGCGGTTACTCTTTTTAACTTGTTTTGGGTTTACAACACCAGATAAATAAGTCTAATCTAATCTACAAGTTGCCACTTTATAATTTTCGTCCACTCAACTAGTTATAAGTATCATTTAAATAAGTTTAAAGCAACTTCTTGCTAAGTGGAGTTTTTCAATAAATTAAAGAGCATTGAGTTCATTCAAGTGAGGTATGAAAAAGTTCTTAAAGGGTCGAAAATGCGCCAGTTACACTAGTGCTGCATACAACCAACTTTCCTAAAGGTTACATTTATTTATCTAACAAACTCAGCTGATTACGAAAATGGATTCTAAGTTAGGCCTTTTCCTCTACTAATACTATGAAGCTTGTAGATACAACTGTTTTTCTTGGAATCACACTAGATTCAAAACTGCAATGGAACCCTCATATAACAGCTCTCTCAGGCAGACTTAGTTCGGCTGCATTTGCAGTGAGAAAAATTAGGTTATTAACAGATGTTGATACTGCTCGTTCAGTTTATTTTAGTTATTTCCATAGTGTAATGTCTTACGTCATTGTACTTTGGGGTCAAGCAGCGGATATACAAACCATCTTTATCCTCCAGAAGCGAGCTATCAGATCCATCTATAAGCTTCGTGCACGAGCTTCACTTAGGGAGATTTTTAAGGAAATTGGTATTCTCACTGTAGCGTCACAATACATTTACAATTGCATTGTTTTGGTGAGAAAAAATATTGGTCTCTATGCTAAACACAGTGACATACATTGCAGAAATACTAGGAATAAGGATAAAATTGCACTTCCACTCTTTAGGTTACAAAAAGTTTTAGGATCCTTTATGGGGCAAGGTATACATTATTACAACAAAATTCCAAAAACAATTTGTGAGTTACCTTTACATAGATTCAAAAATCACATCAAAACGGCTTTATTAAAAAAGGGCTATTATACTACAAAAGACTACCTTATAGATAAAAATGCCTGGGTATAAGCGCTCTGCTCGATGAGGGATTAAATAGCTCTATTGTAACAGATGTTTTATTGTAAGAGTTAATAGGTACCTAGTATGTATGTACTGACTAACAATTTTTGTTTTTGAATTGTTTAAATGAATTCTTGTTATTTTATGGTTGGTTTTTTCTCTTTGTTTTATATTCTTTTAGGTTACTTGTATCAAAATGACACACTGCTTGTACTTTACTAACGCCTGTTGTAAACCCAAAACAAGTTCAAAAGAGTAACTGCTGAGTTTCTCGCCGGGTCTTCTCAGTAAGAAACAACTCTGACGCGGTGGTAGAGTCGCATTATGTCTGTATACTGTTTATTTACATATCCATATTATTATGGTATTTATGTCTATTATTTAGTATATTTTGCTGTAAATTTGACGATTTGAAAGTACTGATACAGTCTATTTGAATAAAGTTATTTGAGTTGAGTTTGAGTTTTGAGTTTCCTCACCGATCGGTGGGTTTTCGTTTCGGTACCGCATCTGCACCGACTCTGTACAGATTGTTTACCGAGCGCATGTAATGAAATGAGAGCTTTCAGAACGAATCGTTTCAGTACAGGTTTTTTGCCGAGCGCCTACACTCGCCTCTGCACAGAATCTGTACAGAGCGGCTGGCCTGCCCCGTTTCACCCCGCCAGCTCCGCCGCGCGCCTTTCTAACACCTGTCACATCAAAAATGAACGTTACTGTACCGAAAACATCCAGAGCCTGTCAGGAAATAATTTTCAGTAAAAAATCTGTACAGAGGCTGTACCGTAACGAAAACGCACCGATCCGGTGAGAAGAGCCTACGTTCGCCCTTCATTACAGTTCCAACAGTTTGCAGACGATCAGTTTTCGCATGGTCGTGTACAAAGCCGGCCTCGGATCCGGATTCCGGAACTGCTCACGTAAAGGACTTTGATGGCGTTTCGCTAAAACGCGGGCTTCGTCATTATTACCTGTAGTGTTGCGTGCGTAAACGCCAAGTTTGTGGTTTGGGACGGCCTTACCAAAGACTAGAAGAATTAACTTTGAGTACAAAAAAAGGGTATGGTAAACCATCTAACTTATAGTTAGCCAATACTGTTGTATGTAATAGAACAACACCACATTTTAGAAACAGGCCTAGAAATCAATTCATAATTCGCAGCCACAAAACTGCTGCACTGCTGAACATAGGCCTCCCAATCAATTCTTCATTCGCAGCCACACGACGTCCACTGCTGAAAATAGGCCTCCCCCTCAGATGTCCAGAGCGACCAGTCGCAGGCGGTCTGCATCCACCGGAATCCAACCTTTTACCAGGTCGGCCGTCCACCTTAATAATCGCAATTTCGAGGCAAAGTTAAAAAGTTTGCGATGAAGCTAAAGTTGTCTGTTTGGAAACGCACAGCGCTAACCAACAGACTCCACCGAAGCTGTAGAGGTAACATTGTTTGGGGCGTCCCATTTTCTCCCACGTCCCATTCTCCCATCACTATACATCCGCCGCGATCCGTCGGTCCGACACAATTTTGCACTTAGCGCGATTGGTTATTGAACATTTGCGTAACGTTAACGGTTATCTGCTATTGGCTAACTTGCGGCATGTTCGGGGATTAAGATGACTTATTGGCTTAAATTATATTACATGGACGTTAGAAAATTACCGAGTTTGTTGGGTAAGTAACGAGCGTAATTTAAGCTTTATTTTGTGGCGTCGTGTTACGATACCGATCGTGTCATATTTAGGAACAAACGCGTAGTAAGCCTTATTCCGAGACATAACGTTGTGTAATACCGTTAATGTTACATTTTACAGCCAATCTGTAACAATAATAGAGAACTAGAATAGTTGTTTTACCTTTAACAGACCTTTATTTAAACATGATTTTTAGTAACTCGATCTGATGTAATTTTGAAACAGTTGCAACAACCATCAACCAGTTCAGATTGCTTGTAAAATTTTGAGTTTTTATATTTGATAGCTGATACCACCGAGATGTTAAGAATAATTTCAATTTCAGGAAGTTGTCTTTTTCATATTATGTTTTATCTAGTTTTTCATTTGTCAATCTTAATTAATTGAATATACTTGTTCGTTCAATAACCTAACAGGATTAAATATCTAGGTTAGGTTACATTTAGAACTGTGACCAAAGCGCGCAAGCAGAGCAAGCGAAGCGAGCGTGCCGCGGCAGCGGCCGGCAAAGCCCTAAAAAGCCATTCTGCTTTATAAATGCAACATTTTAAGAATTTAAGTGTATATTTCACATTATTTGCTTTCTTAAGATTTCGATTTCATTAGTGTTAATAATATTCTAATGCGAAACAAACAACAATAGAAAATCATAATTTCAAAACTGTGCTTTCGATAAATAATTTCTAGCTCGTTTGCTCCCTATTACATAAAAAAAAAAAAAAAAAAATTATATATAAAAAACCGATTTTAAATTGAACTTCGTACTAAAACAATTCGAATTTAAGATAGGATGTTGCATATACATATATTACTTACTCAAGCATGCATTCAAAATAGTACTTAGTATTTTAAAAACCCGATATAAAGCTAAAAAGCTAGCATTTTCGACAGCTAGACCTTTTTAAGGCGATTAAAGTTGGCTAGCAAATTAAAATCCACGACTGTACACAGGGTTGATATCTGCGATCATAATGGGGTCTGATCCACGCCGCTCCGAATTAATCGCGTGCGCCATTTTAGATAAGTTCAACTTGCTTACCTAATAGCTTCAGTCTACGATCTAAAAAATGAGAAAAATATGTCTGTTTCGGTGCAAGTGAGAACGTAGACACTGATAGAAAATACACAGAATATAGATAGGTGGCTGCTCATATTCACTAAGTCTGTGAATGCCCTCGATCGATAGCTCAATTGATTCGAGTAGAGCAGCCAACCGAATTGTGGAAGATGCGGGTTCGAGTCCCGCTTGAGCCCTAGGGTCAGGTCGATTTTTTCTAGTTTCTATCTTTGTGTAGAAAATAGTTCATTGTTGAATGCTAAAAATAAAATAAAAAACACTAATCATAGACAGTGTGGGTATTGCTGCACCAACGAGATGAAAAAATAACTATAATCGGTGTTTGCCTAAATAACATAATCAGTATTGAGGCTTTCCGACAGAGAACCTAGATTTCAATCGATCAGGTTTTTTTGCAAAGTTCAGTACACTGGGAATAAGAGAGCGGAAGTGGCAGTGGGCTGACATGGCTTAGAAACGATAACAGAGTGAAGCTCGTTATGAAACGACAATCAGTTTGAGCAGCCCTTACATGTACGAGTATCTATCCCTTTCATTTCTACTGACATTTGACGGGACAGCATCAACTTGCCACAGAGATGCTGATATTGAATTTCAAATAGAATGGGAAATATCATCTATTAATTTAAATTCGTAGCTGAAATAAATAATATAAGACCTCACATTGAAAAGTATTGGAGGTTTTTCATCTTTGAATTGTATTCTAGTTCAACCATCCGTCATAGTAGTAGAGACTAGAAAGCGTCGTGCCCCCAAGGGCAACCCCAAGGTTATGCATCCCAACTTGGATCGTGGATCGTGTGGTTCCGAGTAAAATTTCCGATCACCGGTGGTGGAAAAACGAAATGAACTGGGATAACGGCGAAAGGCTCACACCTGCCACGTTGGGTACTGATACCATTGGTGAAAAGTGGACTTCTGAATGTTCCGTTCACCATGACGGCAATAGTTACTTGCCTCTGACTACTTCGGTTGGGATATAGTCGTGATGTATGTAATAACTTATTAACCACCAATTCCCAACTAACTGTACCATGAAGTGATCATTTTATCTAAAAATGTCAAGGTTTGAACTCACCGCCCTGTATAATCAAAGGGTACATACCCCCGACCTACCCCTTATAATCTCCAGATCCAGAGTCTTAGACAGACAAGCCGGTTTAACCGCAGTATAAGCAGTTAGTTTAAGTGGGGATGAAGGGGGTACGGACCCTTTCTGCAAGGGAGACGATTCTTGAATTTTAGCGACGACTTCTCAATTTCTTAATTGTTACCTGTTTTGCATGAAATAAAATTATTATTGCACTTATAAGATAGCTGTACCTATTGCACTTATAAGATAGCTGTACCTATTGCACTTATAAGATAGCTGTACCTATTGCACTTATAAGATAGCTGTACCTATTGCACTTATAAGATAGCTGTACCTATTGCACTTATAAGATAGCTGTACCTATTGCACTTATAATAGCTGTACCTATTGCACTTATAAGATAGCTGTACCTATTGCACTTATAAGATAGCTGTACCTATTGCACTTATAAGATAGCTGTACCTATTGCACTTATAAGATAGCTGTACCTATTGCACTCATAAGATAGCTGTACCTATTACACTTATAAGATAGCTGTACCTATTGTACAAGCACAACACACAACACTGATCTCCCTGCGTCTGTTTACAAGCTTACAAGCTTGATATCTTCAAGGCCAGAGTGAATAGGCATGTTCTGGGTAAGCGCGTACCAACATCGGCCTCGTCATCGCTTACCACCAGGCGAGACTGAGGCCACACGCAAACCTGTTTTAAATAAAAAAAACAATTTTGTATCATGTGACACTTATCATTACATGGTGATCATGATGGATCATGTACTTATTTATTCATTTAAAGTTTATCAAAATATATTATCATTTTGGACGGCGTTTTGCAGCGCGATTCCCGCCCTGCTTGCGTGGTGACCCGATTCCCGGCCGAGTCTATTCAAAAAACGATATTTTATCCTTATTTCGATACTATGACCATCGGTGTGTTGTCTGGCACATATTTATTTACACAAGTAGGTAGGAAGCAACACTTAATCATCCAATGTTAATGCTTTGGTCCTGGGATTCGAAAATAGAGAAGATTTGGATAGATATGCCAAGAAATTCCACAAGCGAATAGAAAAGAGTGGTGGACTTAAATAACCAGGAAAAGGATGAGGAGTGAAGCGTGAAAAGATATGAAGTTAGTTACGTTTTCATGTATTTTTTTTACTATTTCAAGCAGTAAGTACATCCTCACAACCGCCGTGATTGTGATGGTAGGTATAATGTTCAGTTTTCGTGGTATAACTGCGGATATTATAAGTACACATGTCCAGATGCTTTGTTAAAGTTGTTATTGGTTAGGAATATGCATTCTAAATATACAAAATACCGTTTATTTTGCAATTAGCATGCATATTAACTCAGTAATTTTTTCAAGATTTTTTTACTTTCAAGATTTGTTTTTAGGAAGCTTTTTTTTTTTTTTTTTTATATTGCCCGTCAAGATGACCTCACTCCACCTGATGGAAAGCGGTCGTGAGGTCCAGATATCTTATAAGCTTCAAATTTTACAATATCCTTTAGTTTCTCTGGAGTTTTCCTGACGAAACGTTTTTCTAAACTTCTTCTAGCACTGTTTTGGTCCTTTTTATAACATTATGTACCTGAAATTATTCGTTGTATCCTATTTTTGTATATAAATAAATAAATAAATATCCCTGGACATTATTCCACACAGCGCCATCTAGCCCCAAAGTAAGCTAACTAAAGCTTGTGTTATGGGATACTAGACAACGGATAAACATACTTAAATATATTTTTTTTGTAAATACATACTTATTATACATAGGAGACACCCAGACCAGTACAAACAGACATGTTCATGCATACAAATGTTTGTACTGTGCGGGGATCGAACCCGCGACCTCTGGTGTAGTAGCCAACTTCTTAACCATTACACCAAGTCGGTCGTCAAAAGATCTAGGTTATATTTAATTGTTTATATTTTTCTGTCACTGTCATTTTTGATTATTCAACGTCGGATTTAACAACCAGTGCTTCCGTTACGTCGGGGAACCTCAATTCGCCTGCGTAACGTTACAGAGATCCAAGTCCCACATATCCCAGGTGTCCCAAACCCAGGGCCTTGGGAATGCCTAAATGCATTTCCTGACACAAAAACAGGGTTCTTAAATTAGCTAGTATGAAAAAATGCTAAAATGAAAAAATACATGAACCCCATCCCCGAGAGCATTAATCGTACTTTGAATAGACATGCCGGATATTGTATCCTAACTATAATTGCGTTCAACCACAAATGAGACGGGAATTAAAACCTTATTACAGTTACCGTAAGTGGAACCTTCCAATTTCCTGGTTAAACAAAGCTTTGATCGTATCACGAGGGATTTCCGGGAGCTTAAGCCACGAATCTCTACATAGTATATAACGAAGTCGCTTTCCGCTGCTTACGCTCAGATCGTACAAACTACGCAACGGATACAGTTAATGCGATTTTCGCCAATAGACTGAGTGATTCAAGAGGAAGGTTTATAAGTACACTATCTTTCCGCCCGCGGCTTCGCGTTATCGTTACATATCATGGCTAAATTACATAATATCTTTATAAATTGTAGCCCATGTGATGTTCTGATGTGTGAGCTGTATTACTGTAAAGTTTCATCCAAATCAGTTCATTATAGTTTTTGTGTGAAAGATTAACAAACATACTTAAACATCCTCACAAACTTTCGCATTTATTTTATTAGTAAGATATTAGTTTCTCTGAAGATTAATATTCGCTACGAAGTAATCCGACAGAGAACTAAGGTCGTCGACATAGCTCACAGGATTAGTAAGCTGAAGTGGCAGTGGGCAGGCCATTTATGCCGTAGAACATAGCCGATGGGGTAAGCGTGTTCTAGATCCACTCTACGACCGCGTATCAGCAAACGTAGTGTAGGACGCCCCCCGGCCAGGTCGGGTGATGACTTGCGAAAGGTTGCTGGCAGAAACTGGATGCGTCAAGCTGAGGATAGGGCGCGATGGCGCGCATTGGGGAGGCCTATGTCCAGCAATGGACTATGATAGACTGATGATGATGATGAGTAAGTTCATACGGTACCTAACTTCATAATTAATGATTTTTCTTTTTCTTAAATAATTTTCCATTTTCATAAAATGTTTACCTATGTTGATAACTTAAACATTGATTTACATCAATGGTGGCCAACCTTTTTGACAGCAGCGCCCAAATTCAGGATAAAAATCTCGCACCGGGCTGCAGTACCAAATTGTATGTAGCTAACCAACGCACAAAAAAATTAAAAAAACAGATTTCTTAGTAAAAAAAAATAAAGGTATTTTAAGAAAAAATCTATATAATTATGTTAACTAAACCAATTTTTTATATTACTGAGATAGTTATATGACTATGTTGAGCAGAACTAAGCTCATCAATTTAATCTCAACTGAAGTCGTTGCGAAACGAAGAAAGGTTTCTAGATGAACGTCAGTAATCAGTATTATCATTTGTCATTTTTCAATGTCGCATCCTACTAAAAAGGTGTGCACACGTGTAAGTGTTTCCAAATAATGAAGTCATGAACTGATCATGTTTAGAAATCGCAGTATATTTATCCTTGACAAAATAGTTTTTATAGAACTCTTCTAAGCCAACCTGATTGAATTATTCTTTTAGCTAATTTTCTCAAAAAAGTTTACTCAGCTCTGCGGGTCACGAGTTGGCAATCGACGGGCCGCGGGTTAACCACCCGTAATTAACATAAAGCAGTTGTATGCTGCACCAGAGGTAGTAAATTCAATTTCCACCTGAGACAAATTATTGAAGAAGATTGCCAGCAGAACCCTAATATTATTAGGGTTCTGCTGGCAATCTTCTTTCTAAGGAAAAAAACCTCTACCAGTCTTCGGGAGTAAGCGATGACATGTCAAAAAAAAGTATATAGAAATAATAATAATAAACGTAAATAAAATAGTACATTATTAGTACATATTGTGAATATACATAATGTGAATTGGTTCGGACGTTGCTTCTTATCGAGAAGACTCCGGCAAGAAACTCGATAGTTACTCTTTTGAACTTTGTTTTACAAAAAATAAATTCAGAGTACAGTCAATGAGAGTAAAAAAAAGAACACAACATTGAGCAGAGGAGCAGATTATTCCTACTATGACCACAAACTTTTGTCGTTCAAGTAATCCTCTACATTATTGTGAAGAGGTAGATCAACAAGACTTTGAGGTATTTTGTTAAAGTATTTTACAGATTGACCCACAAATGAGTTTCCCACCTTGTGTAGCTTAAGTGTTGGAGTTTTCAATTTGATTTTATTTCTGGTAAGTATTATGTTTATGAGTATCACTGTTTTTTTTTTAATAGATGCAAGTTTTTGCGCACATACATTATGTTATCTAAAATATACTGAGCATGCACAGTTAAAATATCGATCTTCTTAAATACTTCCCTAAGCGAGTCGCGTGTTCTAAGTTTGTAAATGGAGCGGATGGCTCTTTTTTGAAGTACAAAAATGGAGTTCAAGTCTGCAGCTGAACCCCACAACAGTAGACCATACATAACACTATGAAAGTAGCTAAAATATACTAGTCTTGCTGTTTCAATATCAGTCAAGAGTCTTATTTTTCTAACAGCACAAGCAGCGGAACTGAGTCTCCCTGCCAGGGCCGTTATATGCGGACCCCATTGTAACTTAGAATCTAGAGTTATTCCTGAAAATACAATAGAATTTGTTAATTCTAATGGCTCGTCATTCATAGTTACAATAGTATCAACCTGTCTCACATTGGGCATTGAGAATTTGATGGACTTTGTTTTTTTTGCATTAAGTAATAAATTATTACTAGTGAACCAACATAGTATTCCGGGATTCCGCTTTACTTAGTTCATAAAATATTGTTGTCACAACGGCCACGACGGCCATGTAAACCGTACTATTATTCAGTTGAAATCTTTCAAACCGCTATAGAAAGGCCCTTCGTGAGTCCCATAATAATGCGTTTCCTCGGAGAACAAGCTATAAACGCACAATTCTAGGGGTGAGGGGGGAGAGCTGCCCTGACGTGACCTTTTTGTTAATCCCGTCTCAAGTGAAGCTGCGACCGCGAGATTATTATAGTCTGTTGAACAGCTATCAGAACTGGTCGATTTGGACTGAGTTTTGTCTAAAGGATTTAACCAAGCACGAGTTGGCAAGCAAGCATGGGGGCAAAAAGTTTTCGTTCTTATTTAGCGACTGCGGGCACGGGTTTAGTACAGAAGAAACGTTAATATGTTTTTTCTCTACTAAAATATGGAGGTTTTATCAAAATAAACCATTATTTTGAGTCACTCAGTCTACTGAAGAAAATCACATCTCAATCCGTTGTGTAGCTTGATCGATCTAAGGGTAGAGCTAGGAAGTGACTTTGTTTAATAACATATGAGTAAAGATAATAGAAAAACACAATTAAGCACGTTAGCTATAATTCGTTGCCAAAAAAAGATTTGGGTTGGAGTCCAAAATACAATAAACCAGTTTCACCAGTCCATAAACGGTCTCGACAACTGAATCAGTTTTGACCAGCCCTGTTAGCAAAAGGTTGTGAGTTCAATACCCACCTGCCACTTTTATAGAGTTAACTTTTTTTGGTATTCGTACCTAAAGACCTATGTACCTACTTGATAATGATAATAATATATATATATATATATATATATATATATATATATATGGCTTTTGCAAAATAACAAGACTACACTCATTCATTAAAGATATGTTTGGAGGCTCATATACAATCATTCAAGTATTCATCGTGACCAACAAGCCACTGGTGATCTTCAGTCAAAGACACGACCTTTCGAATTCTGTTTGCTGTTTGATCGCTACCGTTATATTATTCAGAGTTTCTCGAGCAAAATAATCAATTTACGAGCAAACAAGTCCTTAGAACCGTGAGTACCATACCTCTCAAGTATTGAAGGGTAGCGGGGTGCGATAATTACCTCAACGGAGCTCAGAGGCCCTGCGGCGATTTGTCTACTTGGGTTACTCGAAATGAATTGAATTTGAACGTTCATACAAACATTTACAACACTGGCTTAATTTGAAATAGATGACGCTAGTGTAGGCATTTCGTGTGGAATAAAAATTGTACACCCCTTTTGACGCTTGTTCATTTAGTCCAGGCTCAACCGATAAGGCGAGTGTCAAATTAAAGTTGATCGGTACTTAGTTAATCATTTCTCTCTCTAAATAACTTAACATCGAAAAATGGCGGATTCCATTCCCTAAAATATTTTCATAAAAACGGAGTTAATTACATAATCTATTTAGATTTTGTTTATTGTTTTGAACGACACCGTACCACCATACACCATAACGTCCTGTGGGTGAGAAAGTTAAAAGTCATGAAGTAGGTCCCAGGATAGTAAGAAGAACGGAGGACGCTAGTTAGGGCAAAAAAGTTCTAGAAAAGCAACATAATTTTTGTGTGAAAGCAGTTGTAACTTGATTCAATAGACTCTATCAGTCACACAGGGTTAAACAGAGGAATTACAGGCGTAGCAAAAGATCAAAGATAGCAGATCAGATATATCGCACCAATCCGCGCGTGGTACGGAATTTATAGTGGATGACTTGCTCAGAGCATAATGAAGTGAGATGATAAAACAATGGTGTTAGCCAAGATGTAGAATAAACTTCTTGCTGTAGGCGAAGAATTGCGCAGTACGTGCAATAATAAACTACACTAACATTTACAAGCAATCTCTACAGCTGGAGCTCCATTGCATGCGCATCATAGCTCAAATTTCTTTAAAGGTTTGTAATTGTCACTTTTGTCTAACGGAGTACAAGACGCACATTAGCCTCCCCCACCCCCACGTTGCGGATATTCCAGCCATACGCACAAAACGTTTTGCAGACTGCTTCATAATGCGAAGAGCAAAGGAGTGGAACTCGCTGCCCGCGCATGTGTTTCCAAACCAATACAATCTGAGTCACATTATAATCGTAGTATATGATAGTGGGGCATTTTTGGCTTCAAGTGTAAAATATTTTATTGATTTTAAGGAAGGGGGGCCAGGATTGCGGGGTCCTGAGCATGTGCCCAAAGTGCCAAATGGGAAAGAGGGGCCTGAATTTGTGCTTTCCCTCATTTCAACATGTCCAATTTAAACATGTATTGGACGGACATCAAATGTAATTTCGATTAGATAAGTGATGATGTCAATCAGTTTATTCCTATTCTGAAATTCGACATGTCGAAACGATGATCATGTTCCTCTTCGGTACGGTAGATCTTACATCATAACTGAAAAAAAAAACACAATAAATATCTCATTTTAACCGTGCCTAGCAGGCGCCGACGGTTAATATAAAGGAGAACGCCCATGGGCCAGCCCACAATACACATTGTGCCATAAGTTTGCTACTTCTCTTATTCCTTTTTTATATTTTACTATTGTATTTATTAATAATAAATTATGAACTCTTCGGAAAAAAAATGTTCAAGATAATACACACAACAATATGGTCTAGGGATATATAAAAGTTTTTTAAATAACTTAAAAAGTACTGGCCTTACAAAAAAACTTAATGACAGATTATAAAAACATTATTAAGTTCCTTTTTTAAATTCAAATTTGTATATAAAAGGTTTTGTTTTAAGATGAAATTCGCATTCATTGAATTTCTTCCAAAGAAGTAAATCTTCACGAACTTCTAATTTGATTAAAACTCCATAAATTTCTATAAATCTTTGTCAAACGCATCTCTGGTGTTCATTTAGGCTCGTATTCTAAAACAAAATCTGTACTTGAGTATAGATCTGAGTGACGTTTTTGTATGAACTGACGTTTTGAAATTTCTACTTAAGTACAGATCAGTGCTTGAGTACGATTCTGGAATACGGGCCTTAATCATGCCACGTAGACACTTGACCAGGAACTAAATGTTAAGAGCAGTGGGCATGATTCAAGCTGGCGCTACCTAAATTGCGGTTTTTGATGCCGTGAGGACTCAGAGCGTTATATCCAGGGTTTGGTCACGTTATCGTGTCACAGGGGAAGAGGTGGAACGGCACCGAGGACCTCAACGCATCACAACACATGTACAGGACCGATTTATAGTAAAAACTGCACGAAGTCAACCAAATGTAACGGCGATGCAATTGGTTCAAAGGCTACAGAGAGAGTATGGTTTGCTGGTAAGCGGTCAAACTTTGAGAAGACGACTGCATGAAGTCAACCTACGTGCTCGTAGGCCACTTCGGGTACCAGCGCTAAGGAGAGGCAATCAAGGAAGAAGATTACAATGGGCTATTGCGCACGAAAACTGGAACCATTCTCATTGGTCACTTGTGCTTTTCACTGATGAATCCAGGTTTGGATTTCATCCTGATTCGCGAAGAGTACGCGATTTTAGAGAACCTGGACGTTGTAATCGACTGCAGCATCCACAACAAGTTTATGCATATCAAGGTGGCACGATTATGGTTTGGGCAGGAATTCGTCTCGGCGGTAGAACCAACCTCGTTTGGATACAAGGCAATATGACTGCTCTAAAATACCGAGATGAAGTGCTAGAGCCTGTAATCTTGCCCCACAGACAGCAAATGGGACAAAATTTCCAGCTAATGCACGACAATGCCCGTCCACATACGGCGCGTATCGTTACAAGTTGGTTACAACAGCATGATATCCAAGCTTCAGACTGGCCTGCACAATCCTCTGACTTAAATCCTATTGAGCATGCCTGGGATATGCTTCAGAGAAGAGCTCTTAGGAATTTCCCTGAAGATATTGTGCATGAAAACCAGCTTTTCTTGCATCTTAGCAGGACTTGGGACAGTATTCCACAACAGGATATTGACACCCTTGTTTTGAGTATGCAGAACCACTGCAGATGTGTCAGGAGAGTCTTAGGTGGATGCACGGATTATTAATTTTAAGTTTTTAGCATTTTTAAAAAAAAATAGTTGTGTTGTTCATGTTTTGATGTTTCAAAAATAAAGTTAAGGTTGAAATTTTGTCTGAGTTTTTCCTCTTCTTTTAATTTTTTTTAAATTTAACTTTATCTAAAAGTTTATCTATCAGATTAGATAGGCTATTAAAAATCGTTTATTTTAATGTGTAGGTGTCTTAACGAAAAGTAATAAAATTTTAGTAATTTAGGTTTAATTGAAATATCCTTCGACCATATTGATGTGTGTAGTTGTGAAGGATGAATATTAGCTTTCCGTTTCCGCCGTATCTACCATACCATTCAGAAATCGACATCGAGCCTAGGACGTGAGAACATGATATATGCCAATTACGATTTTTTAAAGAAATGCTGTACACTCCTTCTTCTTATTTTATTTAGTAGCGTTTGCTTGGATTTTAACCCCAATTCCGCTATGCACCACGCACGTCCATTATTGCCGTTGAAAATAAAATTGATTATTTTCAGAAAACTAACCAGTAACGCGAGCTGTTGAAAGTTGAACGTTGAATGTTTAAATAAATTGTTGGACGGAGTACACAAATGCATGTCACTTGACTGTCTGCCTACCTGTCATGTGGTTTGCATGAAAGCAGTTGAGTTTTTAATAGTAGATTGTTACACAAGGTGAGAAAGTGACCTTTTCAATGCACGAGATGGTTTGGCGCGCGAGCGTAGCGAGAGCGCTAATAGTTCGAGGGCATTGAAAAGGTCTTTCTCCCGAGGTAAACACTCTGCTTTTCATTACGAATTTATGGAAAGTAAATAAAAATTAGATACATAAGTTCAACCAACACAATTTTATTGAAACATTACCTTCAACAAAGTTGATGATATTTCTATTTAAAGTTTATATTAAAAATAGAGCAATTGTTAAACGATAGAGAGAGGTTATTTCCTGGGATGTTGATAGTTGATATTTTTTGTGAAATTTGAGCATCTTGAGTAAATGTTGGTGATAGAACAATCTCTTCATCCGGGCAATCTTTTGAAGTACTTGGTAGGTAATTTATTGTTTCAGTCAACTGATTTGAAATGTTTGCCTTGTTATTGACCGATTCCTCGATGTAGCCTTCAGCTACTGTACTAGATTTCCATCCACCAGCTGTAGCTGAATAGAATACATCGACTTGCCGCATAAGGAATGTCAAAATAGAAGGTGACATTTGACGGTTATTTACCTTCAGCCCTAGGGCTGAAAAAAACTTTACAGCCCTAGGGCTGAAAGTGACGCTTTCAACCCTATGCTCAGGCAACTTCAAGCGTACTTTTCGTGTATGAGTAATGAAAACGCATATTTCTAACTTCGACCACAGAATTTGCGTCAGCAGTCGTAGAGATAAGTGAACGATAAAATCTACAATTTGCTTTACAACCTTTTCATCTACACCAGTAAACCATGTTTAATCTAATAAGTAATTCAACTCCTGAAGTAGCGATGGCGTTTCGTTCTTGCTTGACACATAATGATGATCTTGAAAACTGCTAAAATGTGAATTATGTTGAATGTTTTTCTTTTCATTTTTGAGTGAATTGATCATTCAATTGATGATTCATAATTAGGCGTCTGATGAAGAAAAAAAAGATCATTTGTGAAAAATTTAACGTTAATCTTATTTTTTCAGGTATCACGTGCAAACGTAGTCTATACAGAGTGTTTTGCTTGCTTACAAATTGCTTTTCAAGCTAACCTCGCACTAGCTCCTATATTATGATTATATTACTATAGCTTGGTATCTGAGTTGGGGCCGCCACAACGATATCCATGCACGAGCCTAATTTATAGATAGTAATATTTGATGAGTATATTTATGAAATTGGAGAATAAAAATAACATAACATACCATCACGACTTTATGTCAAACGGGGTAGTCAGAGGCAAGTGACTGTTGCCGTCATGGTGAACGGAACACTCAGAAGCCCACTTTTCACCAATGGTATTAGAACCATAATCATGATCTTAAAAACCATAAAATAAAAATAAATCAATAAAAAAGACAAGTTTCTGTATGTGTATAATTTAAGTAAAACCAAGGACGCTAGTTTCTTTCGAATAATCTGTCAAAAAGGCGACATCGAATCTATTCTATGTCGTTATTTTTGCTAAATTCAAAATTAAATTGCCGCAGACTGCGAAGAGTTGCAAAATTAATAATGGCTGTAATAAATATAACTAAAATTAATAAGAAAAATAAGCTGTAATTTATTGAGGGACAATAAATTTGATAGCGATACAAACTTCTATAGTCACTTGGGCATTCTCCTTTAATTATTAATCTACAAAATGGAGTCATACGGGGTAGTGACGTCACTGCGAGGTAACCCCCGCTCGGAGCCCTTGTAATTGCTTTATTAATTTATGATAAACTTTCCTTGAAGGAGGTTACGTAACTGAGTTGCGGTGTTTTCCTCACTTTTTTGCGTTGTAACTAAGGAAAATGTTAACAACTAGTATTGTAACTACCTACTTGCTTGTTAGTGGTTAATAAATTGTTAATGTGTGTTAGTAAATTTTATTATTATTGTATTATTATGGTTTATTTTTACATTTAATGTATTTTACACTACAATTTACCGGCACAAGAGCCGGTTTTTCAGGGATTGCGGGCCAAAACCAAGTAGTATCCCTACTTAATTTATGAATGAGACAATTTCGACTCCTGCAGATTGCTGTTAATCTTAGGGATGTAAGACTGTGATCAATTAGTGGTTGTAGGTACTTATGTGAGTCTGTTCCTGATTTGGTTTGCATAAAAGACGCAAAACAAAACAATTCATTTCATTTGTCCATTTTTTGAGTGTTTGTTGAACAACTTTGGTGCATGCAGAACTGCAGATGGCTTAGTCTTAGAGACTAGCTGCACAACATTATTATTACGACCGACTTGGTGTAATGGTTAAGAAGTTGGCTACTACACCAGAGGTCGCGGGTTCGATCCCCGCACAGTACAAACATTTGTGTGCATGAACATGTCTGTTTGTACTGGTCTGGGTGTCTCCTATGTATAATAAGTATGTATTTACAAAAGAAAATGTATTTAAGTATGTTTATCCGTTGTCTAGTATCCCATAACACAAGCTTTAATTAGCTTACTTTGGGGCTAGATGGCGCTGTGTGGAATAATGTCCAGGGATATTTATTATTATTTATTATTATTATTCTCTTTATTCAGTATAAATCTTAGATATAAAATTTGTATAGTATTCTTACAAAAACAGAGATTTATAACATTAAAAATAACTTATGAATTATAATTATAAAAACTAAATAATTACAATTATAAAACTTAAGATTAAAGTTACAAAAACAATGATTTATAAAAATACCATAAAAATCTTAACCTAGGGAGCCGCCGGCAGCGGGGCAGGCGAGGCCTAGACTACCGGTGGTTAGGGCTTCAGAGAGAGGAACCTCCTGACAATACGTGCCGTGTCCAAGAGTACTGCCTTCTGTATCTGACCCTTGATCCAGCCGCTAAGCGAAAGCCTCTCGAGGTGTTGGTCGAGGCTCTTCGCTATTAAGCCGTTTGCCGAAACCACTATCGGGACAATGATCGTCGAATCTACATCCCACATGGCGGTCACTTCGTGAGCCAAGTCCAGGTACTTGCTGAGCTTGTCCTTCTCGGCCTTCACGAGGTTATCGTCATGCGGGATGGTGATATCGACGAGCACTGCCCGGCGTTGGGATCGGTCTACCAGCACGATATCAGGCTTATTGGCTACAATAGTCCTGTCTGTGATGACAGAGCGATCCCAATAGAGCAACGCACGACCATTTTCAAGAACTGGCACTGGTGCGTACTTATAGTACGGTACCTCCGATTCGACAAGGTCATATCGAAGAGCAAGTTGCTGGTGGATAATCCTGGCTACTAGGTTGTGCCTATGCAAGTACTCTCTGTTAGCAAGGTGAGAACAACCGGAAATAACATGGCGAATAGACTCGCCAGGACGGCGGCATGCCCGACAAATGTCGACCGTACCGTCCTTCATGATGTATTTCCGGTAGTTATTCACCTTGATAACTTCATCAGCAATTGCACAGACAAAACCTTCGGTTTCCCCAAAGAGGTCCCCGAAACGTAGCCAGTTCACCGATGCGGAGAGGTCAACATCAGGTCCTGTTAAGGCCCGATAGAACCTCCCATGCAGCTCCTTGCTCTTCCATATTTCCTTGCGGTCATCGGTGGTGAGCACCGGTAGTTGACGCCAGTTCTCGTTTGCCAAGGAGAGGGGCGTGAGGCCCTTATCAACTGCCACAACATCGCGATGTATCCCACATTCGTTGCTGAGGAAAAACCTCCTAAGACTGCACACCTCGCGGTTATGAAGGTTCTTGGCATTTAAAAAACCACGACCCCCCACCTTCCGCGGGATGTACAGTCTCATGACAGACGAGCGTGGGTGTAACATACGATATGTTGTGAGCAATTTTCGGACCCTTACATCCAGAGCGTCCAGCTCGGTTTGAGTCCATCTTAGTATGCCAAAGGAGTATATCAGTAAAGGCATCACCCAACCGTTGAAGGCGCGCACCTTATTGCCACCTGACAAAGAACTCTTGAGTACCTTTGTAAGGCGACTAAAGAAGCGCTCCTTCACCGATTGCTTGACGTCTCCTACTGATACACCCAATGACTCTGACATACCAAGATATTTGTAGGTTTCGGCTTCAGAGAGGGATCTGAGTGTCATCGTCTCAGAGAGCTGTAAATTCGGTGATTCTACAACCCTCCCTTCTTGTACATGCATGACCGCACACTTGTCTACACCGAACTCCATCTTGATGGCATTGCTAAAAATCTCAGTGATTTTTAACAGTTCCATCAAGACCTGGGGTTTTGGTGCAAACAGCTTCAGGTCATCCATGTACAACAAATGAGAGATGAACTCACCCCCTCTGCGAAGCCGATAGCCTAGCTCCGAATCCTTTAGTAAGGTACTAAGAGGATTCAGAGCCAAACAAAACCACAAAGGACTCAAACTATCGCCCTGGAAAATACCTCGCTCTATCCTTATCAAGTCCTGCGGAGCAGGCGAGTCATCCCCACCACCTGGTTGACAAAGGACTGTGATCCACTGCCCCATGCATGTGCTTAAAAAAGATCTCAGAGTTGCATCAATTTTATACAGCTCCAAGATCCTTCTCAGCCACGAATGGGGCACCGAATCATAGGCCTTCTTATAGTCAATCCAAGCAGTTGAGAGAGCTTTCCTGCCTCGCCGGACTTGCTGGCAAATGGTCGTGTCTATGAGGAGGAGTTCTTTAGTACCTCGGGACCCAACCCTACATCCATTCTGAGCCGGAGCCAAAACATTGTTCGCAACGACATGCGTGTTAATTTTTTTTGCTAGAATGGACGTAAGGAGCTTGTAGATGGTAGGTAAGCACGTGATGGGTCTATAGTTTTTTGCTTCCGAGGTACTACCAGATTTGTGTAAAAGGAAAGTGACACCTTTAGTAAGGAAACTAGGAAGGGAACTAACCTCAAGGGATTCCTGGAACTGCACTGCCAAGCATGGATGCGAACATCGAAACCACTTGATCCAGAAGTTGTGCAATCCATCCGGGCCAGGACTTTTCCAGTTCTGAGCCGTCTGAATTGCACAACTAACGTCTTCGGAGTCAATAGTTACTGACTCCATGGTTCCGATGGATTCGCATTCATGCTCGACAGTACGCATCCAGTCACCCTCCGTGTGCTCGACAGGCATCGACCAGATGCTGCGCCAGAAGTCAATCATGACACTTGCATCCGGCCGCTGACTGTCGTTCACACGTTGGTTAGTATCTTCCCAGTTTCGGTACACCTTCCTTTGGTCACTTTGGAAAAGGCGATTTTGTACATATCTGTCCACACGTTCTCTGTAGCGACGGATACGGTTTGCCCACGCAAATATTATTATTATTAATGTATGAGAAGACATGTTTTTGAAGCTCCACTCCAATTCATGATTGTCTTTATTATATTTAAAATATATTCGCTGAACGTGTTGTACTAGCTAGTGGCCATAATTATGATTATTGATGAAGTGTCTCTCCAAAAACAATGCCTGCTGATTAACAGGTGAATTTTTGTATTGTACACACGAATTCACATTAAGCTTTACATGGAGGCACATTATGCTAAGGACATAAGACCCATTTTGTAATAGTTATGTAAAGGTTTTCTATCGTTTAATGTGCCAAGTCTAAAACTTGTTGTAAAATACTGCGTGTAATTAGCTCGATTCAATTATTACGAAACTTGGAACGTAAAACTCTTTCCCTTTTTCATTACAGGTTAGAAAGGGGAATGTTTAACTAAGAAGTGAGGAGGGGGTTCTGTGTCGCATCTTTGTTTATGGTGCCTAAATACTAGCTGTAGACTGTTTTCAACCGACTTCAAAAAAAGGAGGAGGTTCTCAATTCGACTGTATGTTTTTTTTTTTTTGTTACCTCATAACTTTCGACTGGGTTAATCGATTTTGATCATTCTTTTTTTATTTGAAAGCTCGTGCTTCCCGAATGGTCCTACTATAATTTGGTCTAGTTCTGACAGTGGCATCCATAAGAAAACCATATAAGTCTTAAATCTAGATAGATAAAATGAGCGACAAATGGACGAATAACTCAATATTACGGAAACCGATTTTGATAATTCTTTATTTAGTTGAAAGCTGATGGTGCCCGTGTGGTCCCATTTTAATTTAGCCCAGTTCTGACAGTGGCTTCCATGGCAAATCCATATAAGTCTTAAATCAGAGATAGACAAAATCTTCTAAAACAAAGCACTAAAAAACATACAGTCGAATTGAGAACCTCCTCCTTTTTTTGAAGTCGGTTGAAAAGTAAAGAAATAATTGCGTATTCTTCTAAAACTTATACTATAATATAATGTAGGTACAATTATTGTTATTGTTGGAGTCGGTGTCAGCCAAGGAAACACTACAATATACCTAGCAATAAACCTTTTTCTTACGTATCACGTTAGGTAGTTACAAACCTAAATTGGTTTTCAATATAATAAGTTATTCAATCGTTTAAGAGTTTAGTTGAAATTATGTTTAATTAAACCAACTTAAAACCTTTTACTGTGGTATGTTTTATCCTCTAGAAATCCTATTTAAAAGTGAAAACTGTGATTGCGAGTACATGACTCCATAAAAGGAACTTCATAGAACCTATTACGGACCTAAAATGTATACAGTACAGTTTTAGGGTTCAGGAAAAATTGTTACGTAGGCTTAATGAAAATTTACGTAGGCTTATATTTTTATTCTTCGATGGTTCTTTTGATAATTCTGAAACCAAAAACGTACAAAGTAGAAGTAAACGTAAGTAGAGAGAGACTGTGAAAATAAATAGTGCAAAGCCAACGGTTAGTATTTGACGGGACTATTGTAACTATGGAACCCACGGGGATTTAAAAAAACATGACAGAACTATGCTTTTGGAGTTGCCAAATCAATAATGGTAAAATAAAATATAGACGACGATTTGTTTATATAATAATAAACTATAAACTTAAAAAGTCCTATAAATGTGACATTTATATTCTGTGATATTTAGTGCCCAGGTGTCATTACCGTAGTTCCCGATCTAATAGGAAAAATAGTTCAGAGCCTAAACATAAAACAAACCAGTAGTATAATGTTAATGTAAGGAACCCCAGTACATTTAAAGTTCTGATTCTGACCCTCTGTTGTAGTAGCCGACTACCGCCGTAATTAGCACGAACCTTAGTTATACCTCCGTTATAGGGAAAATCGACCTGAGCTCTTAAATATATATTTTTATGTATTTAATCACTTCAGAAACATACAGTGTTAGAAGCAATGTAAAATATAATCTATCTTTTTGTCGAAACAAAAAAAAAATCATTCTTTATGTTATTTGTAAATGCTAATTTTCCTTTCTCACTTTCAAATGTTGCCATTTGCCTCTGTCATAGCAGCTTTTACCTTTTATGGATTTCCCATGAATTCTACTGTCAAAACTGGACCAAATTAAAATGGGACCACACGGACAGCATCAGCTTTCAAGTAAAAAAGAATTATCAAAATCGGTTGGCGTAATATTGAGTTATTCGTCCATTTGTCGCGCATTTTGTCTATCTAGATTTAAGACTTATATTGATTTCCCATGGATGCCACTGTCGGAACTAGACCAAATTTAAATGGGACTACACGGGCAGCACCAGCTTTCAAATAAAGAAATAATGATCAAAATCGGTTCATCCAGTCGAAAGTTATGAGATAACAAACATAAAAAAAAACATACAGTCGAATTGAGAACCTCCTCCTTTTTTTGAAGTCGGTTGAAAATGCGCGACAAATGGACGAATAACTCAATATTACGCCAACCGATTTTGATAATTCTTTTTTTAATTGAAAGCTGATGCTGCCCGTGTGGTCCCATTTTAATTTAGTCCAGTTCTGACAGTGGCATCCATGGGAAATCCATATAAGTATTAAAGCTAGATAAACCATATGCGCGACAAACTTCAGTTCTTAGGAGCAATTGGACGATACTTTTTTGATGTATAAAATAAATAAGAATATTCACTGAAAATCAAGAAATAAACAAAAATATTACCAAAAAAAAACCAACTTCAAAAAAAACTATTCCAAAACAAAGCACTAAAAAGTAAAGGAATAATTGCGTATTCTTCTAAAACTTATACGATGATATAATGTAGGTACAATTATTGTTATTGTTGGAGTCGGTGTCAGCCAATGTAGGTTTGTAACTACCTACATACATACGTAAACATAATATTTAAGAAATAGGTATATTGCTAGGTAGGTATATTATAGTGTTTTCTTGGCTGACACCGACTCCAAAAATAACAATAATTGTACCTACATTTTACAATCGTAAAAGCTTTAGAAGAATACGCAATTATTCCTTTACTTTTTAGTGCTTTGTTTTGGAATAGTTTTTTTTGAAGTTGGATTTTTTGTTATACAATTTTTGTTTTTATGCAGCGAGTCAGCGAGTTACGTTTAATGACTTAATATTATAAAAAACGTGAAAGAAAAGGCACACAAATTACGCAGGCGGCACGGCGGCCCGGACAGATAGTCGCCGAACAAACCGCCATTATCATCACGCACACAGACAAAGTGAGTTTACTGGCGATACCAGTGAGAATCTGTCATGCTACGAATCGCACTGTCGCGAGTTTTTTTGTTTTTGTTGAACTTTATTCAATTTTTAGGGTTCCGTACCTCATAGGAAAAAACGGAACCCTCATAGGATCACTTTGCTGTCCGTCCGTCTGTCAACCTGTCAAGACCCTTTTTCTCAGGAACGCGTGGAGGTATCAAGCTAGAATTTATATCAAATACTCAAGTCTACTGTTTCTTGAACCTGTGAAAAAATCAAAGATACAGCCGTTTATGCCGCAAAATTCCGCAAGTTTTCGACACTCGCAAGGGAATCAAAACCTAGAGGGTTCTTCCCGTGAACTTAGAATCTGGAAATTTGGTACGAAGCAACGTCTTATAGCACAGATAAAGGAAAAATTTCGAAAACCGTACATTTTTAGTTTCATCATATAATAAAAATATTTTTAATAAATATACCTACAGGTTTGCTCTTGGTCGGTTTTTCTCATGATGAATTTTGTTTTTGACGGGTGCTGTCAAGTAACCTACTTACTTCATTTTAAATAATTCATAGCGAATATAGTAGTAAGTAGCCCTAGGCGGTCAGGCAAGTGTAGGAAAAAGGCACGAGCGGTCCTTCTGTAAACTCTTTATTCTGTGGTCTGAACCCGAACTAAGCTGAGCTTGTTCCACGGGTACAGCTCTGTATAGTTTAGGATCAGATGATCTTGATTAGAGACTAATAAATGTACATAAACATGTCTAAATATACACTGATATAGCCTTAAACTCCCAAACATATTTTGCATGACTGCCAAAATCATTGCTTAATTCGAGCAATTAATGGAAGCTGCTTTTTGGTCACTCTGTTGAATCTGTATTCAACAGAGTGACCAAAAAGTAAGAGAGAACCAGAGAGCCATTGAATGAACAAGCGAAGCACACAAAGCTTTGCTTGCGCAGAATTAACAAGCTCACCGGCTTGTTTGCTTAAAGTTGGGGAAAGTTGTTGAACAAGCACAATCGACACCCCTCACCCCTGGGGTGAGTATTGACAGTGCGGCTGGCTACTGGTACTCCGGGGAGGATGAAAGTTCCAGGCCTGAAAATGAATGAGAAAAACAATAGTCAAAGTGAAGTAAAACTTTATTATTAGGGAAGCAGACGTTACCTAATTTATAATTCGGTCAAAAACAAAAAAAGCCAAGTCAAAAATATCTTTATTAAAATATTATCATTCACTGTTTTTTGAATCTTCTTTTTTACCGTAAGATATTTATTTATTTATTTATTTGCTTGTCACATGGCTAAACAGGTGTTATTAAAAAAATACAGTACATTGAACACATGACACCCCGTAGGGGCACCGCAAAATATAACAGAGTGAACGTCACATACTTACATACAAGAAATAAACAGAATACACAAAAATAAATTTAGCGGCTGTCTTCAAAAAACTCATCTAATGAGTAGAATGCTTTTCTTAGAAGGTAGAGCTTGAGTTGATTTGTAAAGGACTTCGGCTTTATTAAATCCTTTATGTTATTGGGGATACTGTTGAATATTTTAATCGACATCCAATGAGGTCCTGATCTGACAAGTTGGAGGGGGTTACCTAACGGGAATTTAAGTTTGTTTTTATATCTATCGTTACGCCTGATGGTAGTGTTTGGTGAATATAAATACATATGTTTTTTTACATAATATATAAACATATAAATGCGATATCTTTACTGAATATAGTACATATTGAAATGTGACTCTAGCACTACGGTAGAGTTCCCGCTGTGAGAAAGATCCGGTAAGAAATTAAGTATTTGCTCTTTTTCTGAAATAGGTTGTTTTACAGTGCAGTTTAGTAATTAATACATACTTCAAAGCAGGATTAATAGCACGAACTGTTTTGTTAAGAGTTTGTCGCAAACTCATATCAATAAAGGTACGTAGTAGGTATTAATCCCGCTTTGAAGTATTTTAGTGAACGTGAAAGATTAAAGAAATACACAGTTTGGTAATTTACTAAAATTCTTTGAGACAATATTGTATGACTCAGGTCATTATTGAGCTAAGTCGAAGAGTTCTTGGAACTTGTTATTAGTATTATTGTTTGGGGACTAAAAGTGGGATTAAAACAAGAGCTCTAGGAAATATCACCATGGTTGCAACATCTGGCCGTGTCATGAAATCGTGATCAATGTAAATACAAAACAAAAAATGCTGTATCGTCAATGCTTATTGGCAAAATCGTTCTAGTAACTTATCATTAATAAGAAGCATCTACTCTATCTGTGCCACTTTTAGATTGATGTAGCTAGATTTAGATAGGTGTAGAGAACGTTCAGGTAAAAGATTTAAAGGCCACCTACCTGGATCACAACATTTGGGAGCTTTAGTTATTTGCGTGACTAAATTGTAGGTTCTGTGCCTAAAGCACGATTCAACTGATACAAAGTTTCGTAAGTTACCTATTTATTTTTCTTAGAGTGCATTGCCGGACAGCAAGAACAGTCGCGTAACCCCGCTATTTGACACCCGCGGGGCAGTGAGCACTACAGCTATTTTTATTCACGGTGAATGACGTGATCAATGTAAAGCTGAATGTTTACATTTTTTTCGGGTGAATCCTTGCGTTTTATATTATGCACTAAACTGAAATCGAAAAACAGGTAAGTATTTGCATTTGTAATGTCTGTCCGTTTCAGCTTAAATCTACTGTGAAAAGTTCAAGAATCTAAGTGCACTGCTAAGTCCAACTCGCTGACAATAAACCCTAGCTGCTAGTAAACTATACAAAGGCAATAATAAAATTCCCTCTTGTAGTACTCATTAATTAAATACCGGACTTACGTGTATTAATGACTAACAATTTTTATTTTTGGAACTGTATAAATGACTTGGTACTATTATTTTTTAGTAGCTTTGCTGTACTTGTTAGGTTGTTCTGTTCATTTTTTAATGTTAAAATTTAAATATTTCTTTTATCAACAAACAAATTGTACTCTACTAACTCGCATCGTAAAACCACAACAAGTTTAAAAGAGTAACTACTGAGTTTCTCGCCGGGTCTTCTCAGTAAGAATCAACTTCTCCTACGCGGTGGTAGAGTCGCACAATGTTTTTAACTGTTTATTTATTCATATTATTATAGTATTCATGTCTATTACATAGTATATTTTTTGACTATTTAAAAGTACTGATTAAGTCTATTTAAATAAAGATATTTGAGTTTGAGTTTTGAGTTTGAATGATTGTTATTTTCTAAAAATAAACGAATTCATTTGAATTTCCCTTTTGAAAACTTTAAAATCTTTTCCTTTGAAATCGCCGGTGATAATATGTATCGAAACGTTTATTTCGGAAAGAAATCACCTTATTTCTAAAGAATCGATTTGAAGTATTTAATATCCACGCCATTTGATCGCTCACCTGGCTAATAGGCAGATCGCCTCGGCACCAGAGGGCGGTCGGTATACAGGGTTGACAACTCTCTAATTTGATAATAAATGTGATTATAAAGCCTCTTTCGAGGCACATAAAGGGGTATACATTTCATTTTTTCATTTTTATATCAAAACACTACATACAATAAATTACAAAATACAAACTTAGAACACAACCTGCCGATAGCAGCAAAAATGTCAATGGCAAACTAGCAAGACTGATCGCAGCCACCTACCGCAGCCTATAAATAATAAAATAAAATATATATGCGCCAGACAACACACCACTTGTCATGGTCTCGAAGTAAGGATAAATATTTTTCGATTTTTTTTTGATTCGACGGCACGATTGGCGTAGTGTGCTGTAGCACGGTTTCTCGCCTCGATTTCCGTAGTGTCCCGGGTTCGATTCCCGGTTGGGTCAATTCAGGAAACGATCTTTTCTGAATTGACTCGGGTCTGGGTGTGCTGGGAGACGCCCCTAGCTTATTTCCTTGTGTGGTACCTCGTAACACAGGGATTTAATAATCCCTACTTCGAGACCATTACAAGAGGTGTGTATAAAAATATATATATATATATATATCCCTGTGTTCCGAGGTACCAGACAAGGTATTAAGCCGGAGGCGTCTCCCAGCACACCTAGACCCACTCTAATTTAGAAAAGATCGTTTCCTAAATTGACCCGACCGGGAATCGAATCCGGGACACTACGGAAATCTAGGCGAGAAACCGTGCTTCATCGCACTACGCCAATCGTGTCGTCCTATAATCGCGAGCAACACCGTGCATCACTCTTGCGTTGCCGACCCTGTAAAAACCTCTCTTGTTTTCACAGGGTCAGGGTTTTCAAACCTCTCTTGAAGAACTTCAAGCTCTAAATATAAATCACTACTAATGTTAAATAGGAAAATGTGATTGATAACCCTAGTTCGCCCGCCATCTTGGATTTATTTGTATTTGCCGCCTAAATGGCTGGAGGACGTGATCTTTTTAATCAACTCGCTCTTTGAACAAACGGCAGGACTAATTTGTTAGATTTGTTCTTTCTTAAAAGGAGATAGAAATAAGGAAAATGTTTATTAAAATAAAACATTTACGAATTTAAATTGACAGTTGGTACAACCTAGCATGGAGAAATTTTAGCGCAGAAAAGTACTTCAGTCAGGACCGTCTTTGATCTATTTTGATTGATGCCCGGTCGACATAACTAACTTGCATGCGAATCCTGAACCTAATTGTCCCGGGATCCCCTAATAAGTCTCGAAAGAAGTCAGTTTCATCGACCTCGCGTTTTATAAATATAATAAAATAAATATGCGCCAGACAACACACCTCTTGTAATGGTCTCGAAGTAGGGATTATTAAATCACTGGGTTGCGAGGTACCACACAAGGAAATAAGCTAGGGGCGTCACCCAGCACACCCAGACCAGAGTCAATTCAGAAAAGATCGTTTCCTGAATTTACCCGACCGGGAATCGAACCCGGGACACTACGGAAATCGAGGCGAGAAACCGTGCTACAGCACACTACGCCAATCGTATCGTCAAAATCGTCGTTTTAGTTTGTAAGAAGAAGAGATCTGTGATAAACGTTCGGTATTCTTTTTGTTGCCACACCCGGCCATGGGCACATTATGACATGGGGCATATTTTATTGAATTGATGTTTTTTAGGGGGGCCCTCATGATTGCGGGACCCTGGGCAATGCCCCAAGTGCTAAATGAGAAAGAGGGGCCTGACTTCAGTGGCGACTTTTTGATGGCAAATGTAACGTCGTAGTACGTCCACCAGTGGGATAGATAGATGACATAATAAATAGAAGTCTGATTGGTTGCTTTAACAGCATATTTCACCATCTCTATGTTTCACATAACCATCAACAGCACCAGCCATTTGAAGTACTTCTTCCCTGCCGCGTTCTGATTCGTCCGGTTTTATGTCGGATCCTCCAGCTGCAATACGACTTTAATAAACTTCCTGCCTCGGTTAGAAAATCATGTAATAAATTCAGGTTCAAAATGGCCTTTTGCGCAAGCACTATAAAAGATTGACGACGCAAGAACAAGATCCTTTAGAATTTATATCCTTATTTCGAGGACTTTTTTTAGTTCAAGCTTTGTACCTAATGCAATACTGGACCCACTAAAAATCAGCGTTTCAGCTATAGTTCAAGCATTAGCTTAGTCAAATCTTCTTTGTTGCTATTTTGGCCAGTCTTGTTTAATTTTTCAGTTTCCTGCCGTACCATTTTTTTTTACACCACGTCGGTGACAGTCAAACATGCGGACCACCTGATGGTAAACGGTTACCGCAGCCAATGGACACGTGCAACACCAGGGGTATCACTCGTTTGTTGTAGACCCTGCAAAAACCTTTTCAAACCCCTCTTGAAGAACTCCATACTATAACTCATCGGGAAAACCTCTGGAGGGAGTACCATTTTTATAGCCTATGGCTATACCCCGGGGGTTCGTAAAAAGAGAGTTTTGTTTTAACACTAAGGAGGCCTCTAAGCATATACTTATGCATCTAAGATGTACTTTAAAATTAACATACTCTATCCTCGTTATTTACGAAAAACATTCGTTTTTTTAAAGCCATGAGCTTGCACAAATTTAATTCATCTGTGTTATTACATAAATAAGGCAAAAGGAGCTTACATAACTAATGAATGTTGGAACTACATATACTCGTACAAGTGTTGAGATATTTCCGAGTAAAAGGGACTGGCAAGCGTATTCGTTAATATGATTAGCTGACGCACAAATATTATAAAGATGAGATTTGCACAGACTGACCATCCCTAAGGCCTCTTGTACACACACGTATTTTCGCCGTGAAAATCGGTTAATACGCCGTATGTAGGCAGTGTTGTATGAATCACTATGGTAGCTTGTTGACATAAATGGCGGCAAAACTTCACGGCGTGATAGCCGTACGGTTAATAAAACGTGCCATGTACAAGAGGCCTAAAAGTTTACGTAAACAAAATAATCACACAACCTAATTCACTCCCCTGTAGAAATTCCACACTAAAAATGTCTGAAAGAGATCGCTTTTTAAGACCGCCTAGATATTTTGTCTACTTTCTGTAATTAATTATTTAGGCAACAAAAACTTGAGTGTGGCTTACAGGTGAACCACTACTATTTTTAAACAATAATAATAAAGTGAGAGAGATCCACAAAGCGTGGTGATCAGTCATTGTTTCATTTGTATACGGATATTTTGAACGAAGTATCACTTTTTCATAGGCAGTTGTATCCTTTTTTATATTTTTACTTACTTGGGGTAAATACAATAATAATGATCATGACATCATTCCTAGCTTGGTGTCAAGTGAATGATTCAAATTCAAATATTTTATTTCAGGCCGAAGTGCCCATTTAATTTGAAAACATTATTTACCTGTTGGTGGGGAGGGGGGGGGGGTGAGTCCCATCAGTCAACAAAGACCCTAAGAATAGTGTTGGTGCTGCATCGCAAACGAGCCAGCGCTGAAGCGCACCGTTTTCCCATGATGGCGGCAAAGCCGTCAGTTCGCGCTTCCGCGAACATTCCTGACGCACTACACCGCCATGGCAACCCCAACAAGATCCTCAAGAAATTGTTGTACTGTACTCGCAGATCACTGTATGTACGCTGGTTAATGTAACAGCTCACCCAAAGGCTGGACGTGTAGAATGTTTGGCAGTATGCTTTGAACAGCGTGAGCTTGACTGGCCTAATACCTAGAGCACCTATGATGTTAACGTATGAGAATTTCTGTTTCTATATTGCTTTAAGGAATTTTGAAAACCTCCTGACTAGGACTCTATTCTATTTCGCGAAATTGAAGTTACAACTTTGTTTTTAAAGTTACAAATGTTTATGACGAGTTCACTAAAACTTTTATTTTCCTTCTATGTGTAGGCACTTCATCAAAAACTGCCCTTCGGTACGTAATTCTTCGTCCGTGGGTAATTCGACGGATTTCTTCGCCCAGTACCCTTTTGATTAATGAGGTTTCTATTAAATAAGAACTTTGTTTGGGCTAATCACCCACATATTAATAAGTGTGATATTAGTTAGGCATTACTTTGAGTCATTAGTCTCCGTCAATCTTGTACTTATAGTTCATCTGTGGGTGGTTAGGGTGAAGGGGTAGAAGGTAAAAAAGTTCAACTGAAGCAGTAGGGTGTACTCTAATTTGTCGTTGACTTTGCCTATTACGACTCCTTTAGTAATATTTTTCAGTCAAAGAAGAAAGCCTACATAGTAATAGTATTATTCTAAATAAATATACAAATACATAGACCTAATGTGACTCTACCACCGGTTCAGAGGTTACTTCCATCGGCCTTGCCTTCGTTTTTACATAAAAATATCACAGTATTATTTTATCGCATTTTGTTTTTTTTAATTATTATTTGCACGAATAAAAATATATATGTTACATTATACGTTAGTAACAAAATACATGCAAGCAGGCTAACCATTTAAATATTGAACTAGAACAAGGGTCTCATTCAGTAAGATTTGAAAAAACTATCGTAATGTCAAACATGTTTCTTGTAATCGTATCCAGCTGACTTAATTGGCTTGGCTAGAAGTAATAATTTATACTAGATTTTCTTCTTACCGTTTGAAAAAGGATTTGGTATACTCAAGTAAGTGACCAAGAAACCATTTAGATGAAAATTAAAAGTCCTTTTGTTTTTTTAATTCATTCTTGCTTACCATACTGAACTCGAGTGTTTTCGTTACTCAGCCAGACTGACTGAATGACTGAAAGGGGGTAGAGTACTGTTGTCTGAAAATCGTGAACGCTGAAGCTATAATGTCAAGATTTGGAATTATATGTTAGGTTAGGTACCAAAAAAACGGACATTCATTAATTTCTGTGTTAATTAACTCTCAACGGGTCGAAATATTATTAAATTAAACCTATGATTTTTATAAAGTCACCGGTGGAGGCAATTTTCACTATGACAAGACTGAAAGTGAATTCCCATAAGGTACTTGTTCTGATAAATAAATAAATAATAAAATAAAAATGTGTCAGAGAACATACCAATTGTCATGGTCTCGAAGTAGGGATTAATATCCCTGTATTAGGTACCAGACAAATAATTAAGCCAGGGGCGTCTCCCAGCACACCCAGGACCGAGTAATTCAGAAAAGATCGTTTCCTGAATTGACCTGACCGGGAATCGAACCCGGGACACTACTACAGGGGGACGTGCTACAGCGCACTACGCCAAGCGTGTCGATAAGGTCTACAGACAGACCCCTCTTTCCCTTTTGTGGCCCTTGTCAGTTCTTTTTTGGAACTATTTAAAACTAACTAAAAACCTTTTTTTTTCAGATTTCAAAACATAAAAATACCCAATGCCCAGGGCCACAAATAGATTTGAGACGGTCCTGTCTACATATTCTCTTTGATAAAACATAAATGGGAAACAGGCAGCAATACTCCCTTATGAGTACTTTTGCGTTCCGATGTTATCGACCAACGAATATTTCCGGAACAGATCTGCTGCATGATATTGCTAATGCTCTTTTGATATCACGTTACCGTCGTATCTGTAGCGGAAGTACTGTTAATATAATAGTTACACTTCATATTTATTTATTTTGGTTTGAGGACAACTAAACATACATTAGCGCATTAGGTACATCCAGGTTTACAGTGTTTTCACAGTGAAATCGTCATAGAAAATATTGAAATAATTGAAAAATCTAAATAGCTAGCCTTCACTGTCCCATTGCTGGGCAAGGCCTCCATTATTGAAATTAAGTCTTCGTTACAATTGATAGTTATTTCCTTAATTCTTCGTTACAAATCGATGGTTATTTGCTTAATCAACACGCTTACCAAATTCGGGTTTGTAATCATAACCCAGGGACGTTTACGAATCCAAAAATACCGGGGATTTCAAGATTTTAACACTGGACCTCTAGACTTCAGGCCGAGCTATCTTACCACGGCCACGAAGGCGGAAATTAAATTAATCAAATAAATCAAGGGCTAAACTATTTAAACGAAATAAAATACACGTGAAATAACAAACAAGGTTGAGATAAAAATGAAGAAATGAGAAGATAAGACAGAATAAGGGGTTTACGAAGTGAGATCGACTGTTGACTTTACTAGCTCTAAAATATATAACGCTAAATAGTTACATGCGGTAATACATTGCTACCTTCAAACTCAAACTCAAATATCTTTATTATAGACCTAAATACTATAATAATATGAATAAATAAACAGTATACAAACATAATGCGAATCTACCACCGCGTCGGAGAAGTTGATTCTTACTGAGAAGACCCGGCGAGAAACTCAGTAGTTACTCTTTTAAACCTGTTGTGGTTTTACAATGCGAGTTAGTAGAGTACAATTTGTTTGTTGATAAAAAAAAAATACTTAAATTCTAACATTAAAAAATAAACAGAACAACCTAACAAGTACATACAGCAAAGCTACATAATATAAAACAATAGGCTGTACCAAGTCCAAAAATAAAAATTGTTAGTCATCAATACACTTAAGTCCGGTATTTAATTAATAAGTATTACAAGAGGGAACTGATCCGGCACCGAGCAGAAAGCTTTAATCCCAGCCTTTTTTAGCTAAAAGGCAATCAATGGTAGTATAATACTCCTTCAACAAACACATACAGATTTAGGAAAAGAATATTAAGAAAATGTTCCTTATATATAATAATATAATGAAAGGACATCAATTATACGACTACACTAGACGATAACTATTATACCTCTACACTACTTCAAACACACACTGTTACGAAAACAATAAGCAATTTCGTTGGAGTGACATTTAATATTAACCCCCATGACATTCAGAAAAAAATATTTAGATAAATATTGTTGAAATTCTTATTCTTGCGATCCTAATGTTTTGCAATGTAAAAATAGAAATACTAGAAAGGTACTTGGTTTTCCTTATTCCGATACTTCCTTTGAAGATTGTGTTTCCACTAACAATACAACGATTTCTATAACTTTACAAACTTCTCTTGCAATATTCAATGTAATAAGACCTATACCATGCAAACATACTCAGGTAACCTTTGAACCTGCATCAAAGGACAGGTGAAGTTGCAAGTATACTTGGAAGGCTTCTACACGCTCATTGCAGAGGGTTGTAGAGGCAAGATGTATGCAAACGCGATATTAATAATGCTCCTTTGATATCACCTTACGTACGACAATATAACTTGTAAGTATGTTTCGTTGATGCCTTATGAATGCGTAAGTTACGAGTAGATCTATACAAATGATTTGATTTGTGCTCACTTTTGAGTTTGGGTTTTATGACAGCAACAGGAAATAAAGTGCTTAAGCGTAACAACGTAATAATAAATACCAATTTGATGCTGTTTGATACCAAAACAGCTAAATTGAAAGCATCGAAGTTTTGTAATGAAACGTTGTTAATTTGTTGGTTTTGCCCGAGGTAACTTCCAATTGAGGACTCTACCTACTGTTAAAGTCTCTCTGATCAATAATTCAGACATGAATGAGTGATTGCCTCTTTGTTCAGGTCATCTTTGTTGAAATAAGCTTCCAGCTTTCCTATGAAGCTCTGAAAATCGTGCTGACTATTCTCCACCCGTGTGGTCCCGAAGTTAAATCTGGCCAGTACCATCTATGTGGTTATTCTTAAACTTCGCTTGCGTAGACTATTACTCCCGTCAAAATTTAATAAAAAATATAGCCTTTGTCACTGATTATGTAACTTAACTTAGTGAAATAATGTTTAAAATCGGACTAGTAGTTTCGGCGCCTATGAACAAACGATCAAATGTTTCCTCTTTATAATATAATGTTATGTGCAGTAGCTATACTAACTTTGAACAAAATTTCTAATCTACCTAATCCACTATGAACATCGCGAAACTTGCCCGCCGTATAATGACAGGTGGATAATGCGGACTGCAATTTGCGTTCAGTTCGTAATCCGACGAGGCCTCAACACTTGCAATTCAAATTCGTTTGAACCCGAGCTTAGGTGAGGTTTTTTAGGGTTGCCAACATTATTTTTGACAAAATAATGAAAATAAATGATCTACTGTTAGCAACTAGAAAAATTACACTTTTGTATAGGCAGCGAGAGGGACCTGATCCAGCTCCTTCTGCAATTCCAGCGGCTGCTATTCTTACCAAGGTACCACGGCCATTATCGGACCCGGACGGATTGTTGTGTGATTGTTGATACTTCTAATGTTGCACGTCATCATAGTTTGCGGTAGCTAAAGGTCACACACAGTACATTGTCACAGCGTGGCAACGGCACCGCTCCAACCTGTTATCGCCTCGTATTAAAAAGGCAGGCGGGGCGCTGCACGCCCGTCGTGAGCTTTTTTCTAATGACATTGTAAAACAAACTATAGTCCACACAATTCAATGCTCTAATTTGAATGGCAAGCTACCGCTACCGCTACCGTGAGCGGTGCTGTGACCTTTGGGCGGTCCAAATGCTCGTCCAAATGCAAAAAAAGATTTATCGCTGACACATTCACAGAAATCAATCGAAAACATTTAAATCCTATTACTTGGGTGTTCTTTAGTAAGTAGATTATAAAAGAAAATAATCTCAAAACTAAAATTTGTCAACCCTGGTTTCAAATCTTACCGACTACAGTCGGCCAACGACGTCTATTTCTTTTTAAGTGAAATGGTAAATAAAGTTATTTAAACTTTGTTAATTGTTTATTTATGTTTTTTTCAAGTGGAACATTTATTAATACAATTAAATATACAAATCTTAACCTAAAATTAATCTAACTAAAAAACAAAATATATCTATTTATATAAATAAAAGAAATTAAAAATACCGTCAATCGTTGAACAAATCCTGTGAGTGTGGCATGGCAGCAAGGATAGAGGCCGCATTCCCACGCTGAACGGCTATGCTTAGCCGTAGCAGTAGCAGAGGGTTAATTTTTTTCAAAAAAGCTTACGTCTGTGGTTCCCTGGGCCCAAAAGTTGCAAATCCAAGCGGCGTAAACACGTAATCAGCTGAAATCGAATCGTATTTACGCAGCTTGGATAGCTCCGCTGCCTCCGCTGCCGCCCCGGCTCTCGAAACTGACCCCCTAAGATGGGACGGGGCCAGAGTGTCGACACAAGTGGCATCCCACACTAGCGCTCGTCCACGCTCCCAGGGAATCAGTGTCATGCCATCAGGTCTCTTGCCATCATCACGCACCAAACCACGTGGTTCCGTGAATGAATGGCGTGAATGGCACACTGATGGTGGCAAGAGCCCCCTTGATGATGTCGTTCAGACAGGCATGGCGGGCGAGACGCTCAGCACTTTGGGGGCAGCAGAGACCATGAAGGCCAAACCTGTCCATCTCCTTGCCACAAACACAGGAGTGCAGTTCACAGACGAAATTTAAGTTTAACATAACATAACATCACGACTATATCTCAAACGGGGTAGCCAAAGGTAAGACTGTTGCGGTCATGGTGAACGGAACACTCAGAAGCTCACTTTTCACCAATGTTATTAGAAGATTTTAAGTTTCATACACCTAATTTCAGTATATTAGGTTTGAACACTTCAATAAGGCTCTGGCCGGATAGTGATACCTTTTTCCACACGCCACAGGTCATGACATGACAATGTCAAATCCCAATACAATTTAAATGTAAATTTAAAGTGGCCACTCGTGATAGACGTACAGATGCCATTTTCGGTTCCATTTATAATCACTAGGGGCGTTGTACCGAAATCACCGTACTTGTCATGTAGGAATATAAGACAATTTTAGTACCTACGTTAAATTATTTGTAAATGTTGGATATACCGGGTGATTATCAAATAACTTAAAAATCGATATTACATACTCAGTAGGTGATATAGAAACTAGAAATTTTTATTCATGTGGCTTTAATTATGAGGAATTCATACAAATATTGCTGACTGTTCAACTGATTGAACAGTCAGCAATATTTGTATGAAATGAAAAACCGCTGGCGCTGCCGGCACGTCAACTCATCATAGGTTAAGCTCCCAGTTGTTTTAGTTTTTAAAAATATTAACCGTGCAAAAAGAAGAACAAAATTAGTATAAGTGCAGTGCAAAATAAGTTAATAAACTGTGGGAACGTTATCTCGCCCAAAACTACTCCATAAGTGTATTTTTGGAAAAAATATATACTATAGCAGAGTAATTGATGTGCTAGTGTCGGGTACGTGAATGCTCAATCACATAAAAATATTGAATGTTCAGAGGGTCATTCCTCATCATATGTGATTGTGTACTGCTGATATGGTGCACAATTTCGCCTACAAGAACATTGAGTGGTTGGCTCAACGAATCCGGTCAACGGAAGTCGACTCACATCTCAACAGACGAGGGTTCGAATCCGAGCAACGGCACTTTAGGTGAAGAAACGTTTTTTTTCAAAAATGTTTGCTTTTCGAAGATTTAAATTATAAACGCCATCTACCAATTTACGAAGTACTAAAACTAGCCAGAAACGAACCAGAACAATTTACTAGAAAACTTACAATTATTTATTAAAAACACTACAATATAAAGGGGTCTCAACGCAATAACATAAGTTCTGTTAACAAATAGAAGAAATGGCATTTCAGTGTGCAGGATGTCTAAAGAAAATAAAAGATAGACAATATTTAACCTGTGCTACTTGTAAGGATAAATATGATTTAGAATGCGCACAAGTATCTGTACAAAGGTTCTACAATACAATGTCACCAGACCGAAAGAAAAAATGGATATGTCCATCATGTCACTGTAAAACACCTAAAGGTAATAACAACAACTCGCCTATCAACCGGAACGAATCCCTTAATCAACATATTCTGTCACCAACCATATCAAACGTGACGATCCGAAACAAAAGACAGGAATCGTTTGAAAAATCGTTTGAAATATCCTCTATGAGTGACGAAAGCTTGCTTGGAGATACTCTGGATATGAACACAACTCTTCAAGATACTGAACCTTTAACTTTATTAAACATAAAAAAGTTACTCGAAACGAACAACAAATCTCTATTATCTGAACTGAAATTACTCGTGCAATGCGAAATAGAAAGCGTGATAAAAGACCTGAAAAACGAACTCCAATTGAATGCAGAAAGTTCACTAGATCGTCATTTAAAGATTCAAGAAGAAATTACAGGGCTGAACGATAAAATTCAGCATTTAACGCAGCAATGTACGGTGCTTGAAAGAGAAACTCAAAAATTGAAATTGGACTTGGAAACGAACAATCAACCTACACTAACGACGACGAACAATATACAAGACAAGACAAAGACTTTTGTTCTATACGGACTCACAGAGAATTATTGGGACAGTGAGGAACAAACAATTGAGCGTGTTGTCTACGCTATGCAAGATATTTTAAACATAGATCTCACTGGGTTTATAGAAGAGGCTACCCGCATTGGTCGCAAGGGCTCAAAGAGACCAATTTTAATAGAACTTACCACAAAAAGATGACGAACTACATACTCCAATGTGCTAATTACTTCAAATATACAGGTCTTGGGGTGTCTAAGGTATTGAACAAACAAGATTTGGATGAAAGAAGACATTTGCTCCAAGCTCTACACAATGCTCGTAAAAATGGACAATATGCAAAGTTACATAACAATAAGCTCTATGTAAATGGAAAATTCATGAACGTAAGTAATCTTCAGTATGCACAAGTGACAAATGAAAGCGCAGGCCAGTCCCAAGAAAGTACGAGTAACATAGAAACAACACCAACAACAATACAACAAAACGAACAGCAAAGACCAGAAACCCAGGAGAATTTTCGTCACTTTTGACATTATATTTCAAAACGCCAAAAGTATTCTACCGAAGACGTATTTATTAGAGGCACTTTTAGAAGAGAAACCAAAAACTCAAGCAATATGTATAACAGAGACCTGGCTAAACAGTAAAAGATTGAATCACTTTAGGTTGAACGGATACTATATGGCAACATTATTCTGCAGAGAAAATCAAGAAGGTGGAGGAGTATGCATTTTACTGAAACAATTCATAGAATGTATAGAACGAAACGACTTAAACAATTTATCTATTCAATATTTATTCGAACTTTGTTGTGTGGAGATTCCAGCGATTAACTTGCTGTTGATAGTCCTGTATTTACCACATACTGAGAAATATTCCGAAACATGTTTGAACCAACTCGAAAAATTATTAAAACTAATTGAAATCAAAGATAAAACTAAATCGATTATTATAGGAGGTGATTTCAATGTTGATAATCTAAAAGACTACAACCTCAAACGATTATTCTCAAATCTCATGCTTACGTTCCACTTTAAGCAACACATTGATGAACCCACGCGCATCACACATCATTCAAAAACATGCTTAGACCACATTTATACAGATTTGAAAAATATTGTGTTGGAAACAAAGGTAAGAGAATTCGGTTTCTCGGACCATAAAGGAATAGAGTTACGCTTGCAAATAAATTATACAGGCGTAAAATATTTATTAAAAGAAATGAGAATTTTTAACGATAAAAACATTGATAATTTTATAAAATTAGTAAAATCTGTGAACTGGTCTGAAATATTAACACCGGAAAAAAGTATCAATGAAAATTATAACGCCTTCTCATCTACTCTAACTAATATTCTGGATATAACTATACCGAAGAAAATAGTAAAAATTGGAAAACCTAGGAAATTACTTTGGCTAACAAAGGGAATAAAGGTATCTTGTAAAAACAAAAGACTATTAAAAATATTCATAACAAATACAAACAATGAAATATTATATAATCACTATAAATTATATGAAAAAACTTTAAAGAAAATAATCCATAGAGCTAGAAAAAATAGTAACATAAATAAATTTAAGAGATCCAATAATAAAATGAAAACAATGTGGCAAATCATAAACTCTGAAACAAAAAACACCAAAAATAACTATAACAGACTAAATTTCAAATTAAAAATAAATGATAAGTTGGAAACGAATGCCAACAATGTGGCTAACGCATTTAATAAGTTTTTCTCCCAAACCGGAAATACGTGTATGTGTCAACCAATAGCCGATGACAATAGAGTAACGAATGATAGAGTGGAAAATAGTATCTTTTTAGAACCAGTCAACCCAAAAGAAATATTTAGTATAATTAAAAAATTAAAAAGTAAATATAGCTACGGCACTGATGAAATCCCTCCGATATTAATTAAAAAATGTATAAATTACCAAATAATTCCATATACCTTTTCTTATAAATCAATCCTTTTCAGAAGGTACTTTTCCTGATGCGCTAAAGGTTTCAATTGTAAAACCTATTCATAAAAAAGGAGATAAAACATGTCCAAACAACTTTCGCCCGATAGCCATACAGTCTACCTCCTCTAAAGTATTTGAAACGGCTATGTACAGAAGGCTATACTCTTTTTACGAAAAATATAAAATCTTTGATGACAGTCAAAATGGCTTCCGTAAAAACCGTTCGACAGTACTTGCCGTATACAAATACACGAATAAAATACTAGAAATACTTAATAATAGACTATATGCCGTAGGAATCTTGCTCGACATGAGCAAAGCATATGATCGCGTACAATTTGACATCCTGTTGAAAAAACTTAATGACACTGGCATAAGAGGTATAGCTCACAAGTGGTTCAAATCCTATCTCTCAGAACGCTCCCAATATGTTGAAATCGAGCATGTTGATTTGAACTTAAGAACAATAAAATGTGTCAAATCTTATATAACCAAATTAAATAACTCAATTCCACAAGGTACAGTGTTGGGCTGCATTTTGTTTCTCATTTATATTAATGAATTACCAAAGATCCTAAATCATAATTGTATACTCTTTGCAGATGACATCTCAGTTCTATTATCTTGCAACAATACTAGAGAAATTAAAAATAAGCTTGATACTTCACTTGATAATATCCAAAGTTGGTTAAACTTACACAATTTAGAATTAAACTTTGAAAAAACAAAACTCATTCAATTTAGACCCTTCCAGAAACAGCCTTTAGAATTAGATTATATTTACAGAAATAAAAAATTAACATCTGTTGATAAAGCAACTCTGCTAGGAATTGACATTGACACCTGTCTTAACTGGAAATCCCACATACATCGATTAACTAAATCAATTTCCTCACTCATATACGCATTATTTAAATTAAAAAAATCCACGGACTTCCAAACGACTTTAACTGCTTATTATGCATATATACATTCTAGGTTCAGCTACGGCATAATACTTTGGGGAAACAGCCCTATTATTCAGGATGTTTTTATACTGCAAAAGAAATGTATAAGAATACTCTCAAATATACTTCAAACTGAATCTTGTAAGCCATATTTCATTAAATTCAAAATATTAACAATAACATCACTATATATAACTGAAATATGTAAATTTGTAAAGAAAAATATGCACCTTTATTCACCAAAAACTACAATTAAAAGAAACAACAGAGATTAATATAAGTTAAAAATTCCATTCACTACCTTAAGTTTGTACAAAACGGGCCCACATTTAATGGCAATTAAAGTATATAACAGCATTCCAAATAGTGTCAAGTGTCTTGAAAATATTGATGTATTTGAAAGTGAGCTCAAAAAGTTTTTGGTTAATAAGGCTTACTACACTTTAGCAGATTTTTTCAATGATGAGATTAGGTTTTAAGTTGCAGTGCCCCTACAGGGTGTCACACTGATCGCCATTTTTTTGTACCAACTTTTCTGTACTGTGACTAGCAATGAATAAATGAATATGAATGAATATGATTTATATGGTGACCTTGAAATAATATTTAAGTAAATAAATAAATTTTTCACATAAGTACATAGTTTTTATATCACCTACTGAGTATCCTCATCATCATCATCATCCGTGCGGTCTATCCTGGTTGTGAACTCACACTAGTGTGGGGGGGGGGGGGGGGTCCCCAGGGTCCACCTTTCCACCTTTCTTATTTTCTTGGCCCACTTCGCGCGGTCTTGTGCATCCTCAGTGGTGAGTCTGTTGGCACGCATGTCACCCTTAACGACGTCGAGCCACCGCTTCTTGGGTCGACCTCTTCTACCGGTACCTGGCGGGGGCGGCATGGCCAGACATTTGTTGCCCACGTAGTTTGCCTACTGAGTGTGTCATATCGTTTTTGGAAGTTATTTCATAATCATCCGGTATATCCACATCATATACCGGGTGATTATGAAATAACTTCTAAAATGTTAAATAAATAAATCTGTGATAAATAAATAAATCACATACGAAAACGTCAACGCCGTCAACGCGGACGTTAGCGGCTGTCGTTAAGTGTAGACTCATGGTAGGCTCACAGATAATTATGATTGCTGAGTGGAATGATGGACTGGAACACACCTCAACTTAAACGTTAAGATATCGTGGTAAGGTACTGGGTACCTACTAACTAACGCAATGTCTGTAGTTTCAGGCAAATGAACTTGGTCTTAATTGGTATAAAAACGAAGATGAGTTTAACAACCGTCATGTATTTTTGTAATCCTAAATATGATATGATAGTTAACGTACGCAAGTAAATATAATATTCAAGAGTATCAAATTGTTTTCGGTTTTTTTGACACATTAATTTAACCGAAACTACGAACATTGCGTTAGTGAGTAAGCTCCTAGTACGTCTCCCACGAGTTGCCATTTTAAATTTACGTTATCGTTCGCGTAATAATTTGTATTGCGATTTGACATGACACATGATTTCTGCTCTTGTTCGCACTCATATTACGGTGCGTTTACACCAAGCGAGCGATGCTCATTCTATCCCCTTTCTCAAATCCTTTTTGTGTAAACAGTGACAGACAAAGAAAATTTCATAGAGTTGGGTTATAATGAGCTCGCTTGGTATGACGCTCAGAATCATTACTAACCTGCATTCTATCAACACCTTTTTGAAATAAGCAACTGAGTTTTTTGTGGGTCTTAGAGGAAACCGCCATACCGGGTAGGTGTAAGTACCTACGTATTATGCCTTTCACTTTACACTTTCAGTAGGCAAACTATCTAATTGAAAATGAAATGTATTTAATGTACTTTTGTTTAAATCAGTCAAACAGTCAGTATTTTTGTATAAATAAATAAATATCTGGGACAATTTACAACAAGATCACCTGACCCCAAACTAAGCAAAGCTTGTACTATGGGTATCATCATCATCATCATCATCATTTCAGCCGAACGACGCCCACTGCTGGGCATAGGCCTCCCCCAAGGATCTCCACAACGATCGGTCCTGCGCTGTCCGCATCCAGCGGCTTCCCGCGACCTTGACCAGATCGTCGGTCCACCTTGTAGAGGGCCTGCCCACGGAACGTCGTCCGGTACGCGGTCGCCATTCGAGAACCTTTCCGCCCCAACGGCCATCGGTTCTCCGCGCTATGTGTCCCGCCCACTGCCACTTCAGCGATGCAATCCTTTGAGCGATGTCGGTTGTTTTTGTTCTCCTGCGGATCTCATCATTTCTGATTCGATCGAGCAGGGAAATACCAAGCATCGCTCTCTCCATTGCTCGCTGGGTGACCTTGAGCCTTCTTATGAGACCCATAGTAAGGGACCACCTCACTCCCATAGGTCATTACTGGCAACACACACTGGTCAAAGACTTTTGTCTTGAGACACTGAGGTATTTCGGACGCAAATATATGCCGGAGCTTCCCGAACGCTGCCCATCCGAGCTGGATTCGACGAGAGATCTCTTTCTCGAAGTTGGACTTACCTAGCTGGACTGTCTGTCCCAGGTAAACATAGTGGTCAACAACTTCGAGTGTAATGTTCCCAACGTTAACTGGAGCGGGTGCAATATGGGCATTTAACATGATTTTTGTTTTGTCCATGTTCATCTTAAGACCCACTCTTTGAGAAGCATTACCGAGATCTTCGAGCATTATGTTCAGGTCTTCCAAGGTCTCAGCCATAAGAACTACATCATCGGCAAATCGCAGGTGTGTTAGGTACTCGCCATTGATGTTGATGCCGCGTCCTTTCCAGTCCAGAAGCTTGAAAATATCCTCCAACGCAGCCGTGAACAGTTTCGGAGAAATAACGTCTCCTTGTCTCACGCCTCGCTGTAGTTGGATCGGATTAGAGCTCTGGTTCTGTAATCGGACCGACATGGTGGCGTTCTGGTATAAGTACCTTAGCACCTCAATGTACCTGTAGTCTATTTGGCACCTTTTGAGAGACTGCAGTACTGCCCAGGTCTCAATCGAATCAAAGGCTTTCTCGTAGTCCACGAACGCTAAGCAAAGTGGCAAGTTATACTCTTCGGTCTTCTGTATAACTTGCCGCAGCGTATGAATGTGGTCTACGGTACTATAGCCTTTTCGGAACCCTGCTTGTTCGGGAGGTTGGAAGTCGTCGAACCTGCGAGCGAGACGATTCGTAATGACTCTCGAAAACAGCTTATAGATATGGCTCAGAAGCGAGATGGGTCTGTAGTTCTTCAAGAGAGTTTTGTCACCCTTCTTGAAGAACAGCATCACATCGCCTCTGCCCCATGCCTTTGGCGTTTTTCCCTCGAGGATGACAGAACTGAAGAGCGTCTGGAGGACCTTAAGTATCGGCTTACCGCCCGCTCTCAGGAGCTCGGTTGTGATTCCGTCATCACCCGCCGCCTTGTTGTTTTTAAGCTGCTTGAGAGCCATCCTAATCTCGTACAGGCTGACGTCCGGGATATCTTCGGTATAGTGTCGGGTAAGCTTGGCTCTAGGATCTTTAGCCTTGCTTTCAGCAGGTGTTTGCGTGGAATATAACTGTCCATAGAAACTCTCAATCTCCCTCAGGATTTCAGGTGTTGACGAAATGATGCTACCTGCCTCAGTTTTCAGCCTCGTCAATTGGCTTTGCCCAATAGACAGATCTCTGGCGAACACTTTGGAGCCTTTATTCCGCTCAATTGCCTCTTTAATACGCTGGGTATTAAATTGGCGAAGGTCGCTCGTCAAAGACTTAGATATCTGTCTATTGAGTTGCCGATAACGATGGGCATCCGCTGAGTTCTGTAGCCTCATTTCGTTTCTCTGATCCATGAGTAGGAGAGTCTGACTGGAGAGTTTCTTTGATTTGGGACGGCGGGTTTTTAAGTGCTTGGACCCTACCGTACGGACAGTATCCACCACCATGTTGTACAGATCGTCCACATCGATGCTGTTCTCAAGGGCTTCGAAGCGGTTTTGAAGCTCGAGCTGAAAGCACTCGGGGTTTTGAATTTGAGCCGGTATTGGTCGGAGCGTGGATTTTATCAGTCGCGCTCTCTCAAGCTTTAGGTCGATATTCAATGTGCCTCTGACCATGCGGTGATCGCTTCCTGTCTTAACAGCGTTGATCACAGTGACATCATTGAATATATGCTTCTTCGTCGACATGATAAAATCGATCTCGTTTTTGACTCTACCGTCCGGACTGATCCAGGTCCATTTGCGGCTTACGGGCTTCTTGAAGAAGGAGTTCATCATAAAGAGGTTCTCCTTCTCCATGAAGTCTGCCAGCATCTGGCCCCTGTTGTTCCGTTGCCCAAATCCAAATTGCCCCACTCTCAACTCATCACCGCAACGTTGCCCCAACTTTGCATTAAAATCCCCCATCACAACCGTGTAGTGGGTTTTATAGCTATGCATGGCTTTAGAGATCTCCTCATACATAGCCTCCACTTCGACATCGTCGTGCTTTGAGGTCGGAGCGTAGACCTGAATGACATTCAGCGAATATCGTTTCGATATTCTGAGTATCAGGTACGCTACCCTGCTCGAAACACTTCCGATAGTAATCACGTTGTTGACAAGGGATTTGTGGACGATGAACCCGACACCACCTAGGGACTGTTGGTCGCCCTCCCGGTGGTATAGTAAGTTACCGGATTGCAGGATTATCGAGTCCTCCCCCTCTCTTCGGACTTCAGATAACCCAATGATATCCCAATGTAACTTACTAATTACCTCTTCCAATTCTATGAGCTTTGCGTCGAGCCTCAGTGTGCGCGTGTTATATGTTGCCAGGTCGAGTCGTCGTTGTTGGCAGCCGGATCTTACCCGGGGATTCCTAGCACCCCCTGCCCCGCCGTTACCATAGCCGCTGCCGTAGCTAGGAATAGCAGGGCCGCCGGGGACTGGGGGCCGATTTTTTGGTTGTGCAGCCATTTTGGGGGGGGGTTTGCCATAATCGCCACGCTTGGCAGGCGGGTTGGCGATCGCAGTATGGCTTGCTGTTATCCGGAGACGCTGCTGCCCATCTCCTTATGGCAATTTTCCCTCGGTCGGCTCTTACGACACCCACGGGAAGAGAGGGGGTAGTGCTATTCTTTTTTATGTGCCGGCACTACACGGCACATGGGTATCAGAGACTGATAAACATACTTAAATATTTCCAAATACATACATAAATAGATAAAAACACCCAAACACACAACAGACACAAACGTTCGTCACATAAATGTTTGTCATGGGTGGGGATTGAACCCACGACCGCCGGTGCTGAAGGCAGAAGCGCTGCCATTGCACCAACAGGCCAGTCATAATAAACCTTAAAATTTAAGTCACTTGAAAAAATCTAATTGTCACTTAAATGGTTAACATCACTTTCTGAGTGATAATGCCATAATTATCGTCTTTTGATAATAACCTGGTATTTTAAATATGATTCAAAATTATTAACTATATATTAAAATGGTCTGTTTGAATAATATTATTAATTCACTTTAGGTCGTGCCTACAATTGGTTAGCAACAGTCGGAATAGCCTTGAAGTATCGCTGTCGATATTTGTACCAATATTATCCGTTCTTTTCCGCAATAAACGACTTCTGTATGAAGTTAAGTGAAATACAGATTCAAACAATGGACTCTATATTTTTATGTGATGATGTTATCCGTGTACCTACAGTCAACAGCAAAAAAATGTTTTTATGAATGAAAACTACGTAAAAGAATAATCACATGCAGCATAAACTTAATGGTTTTTGTAAAATCATCAATTTTGGTACGTTAAAGTATCACCTACTTCTGCTGTTGACTGTACAGGTAAAATAAGTTTATTAGCACATGCATTTCGGTTTTTCTTGTATTTTTTTGATCTAACCCAGAACTTGTTTTTTTTTCGGATCAGAAAGGTACGTTTAACAGTCTCTGATGAATACAGATACTCATGTGCTTAGATGGGAGTCAGATGTTCTGGGTGTGCGGTCCAAATTAAATAAATAACTGGCCGGTTGGCGCAATGGCAGCAGTCCTGCCTTTAGCGACTGAGGGCGTGGGTTCGATCCCCACCCTTGACAAGCATTTATGTGACGAACATCTGTTTGTTGAGTGGCTAGGTGTTATTATCTATATAAGTGCGTATTTAGAAATATTTAAGCATGTAAATCAGTCTCTGCGCCCATAGTACAAGCTCTGCTTAGTTTGGGGTCAGATGATCTTGGTGTAAATTGTCCCAGATATTTATTAATTTAAATGCGCAAACCATACACTCACTCATAGACCTTCACTTTAAACATTCACCTAATTATATACCCATTCAATTTTGCTTATTGTAATGTCCAACTCCACTTTTATTATCAGTTCATTTGTTTTGATTATTGTTTTGTTTCACTTGTGTTTTTTTTAGTTTTATTCAATATTGTTTCATTTTGCATTCAGATGGAGGACGTCAACATTTAAAAAAGTGCATTCTGTTTAGTCCGTTCGTTAGACCGTCCAAAAATACTGGACATATATTTTTTGCTTTATCAAATAAATCAATAAATACAAAGTTACACAACATTTAAGTTCCGGAGTGGGGGCTTGTTACGTCACTTCTAAGTAAAAATTGTACCTAGGCGTGATGTCACGCGAAACTTCAATGCACTGTATCGTCTTCATTTTTTAATTACGGGAAAAATTAAAAAATACGTGTCTAGAATTTTTTGATTATCTAACTGACGGACTAAATATTTGTTAGTCGCCTAGCCTATTGTTTAAGCGTGTTCCTAAAGTTAACCAGTGATGTTTAATCGTATTTCTGGCATCTGCGATACAAGCCTTGCTTAGTGCAGAAGCCGATGTAACTGTACACAACTGCAACTTTTTTATAAATAAAAATAAAATTAATAAGAATAATTTATTGTTGTCAAAACTGTGTTAAAATGGTTGTTGATGCAACATTCTCCTGTAATGTAACGGTTCAGAGTCGAGCATTACATCAGTAAGGGAGGAAAACCGAGCATTACAGTACGCAAACTGTAATGTTACAGATTCGAGCATTACGTTGGTCAGGGGAAAAGCACCGAATGATGTTCGTATGAAGTTAAGCTCAAAATCGAATCTGAAACGTTACATTACAGGTGAATGCTCAAATCCAAGTGATCCGGGAGCACTTTTATATCAATTAACACTTTAATTAAAATACAACTTATTACATATTAACAGATTTTTTGAATATTGATCATTTCATTCATTCATTCATTCATTTATTCATTCCTTTAACAATACAGTTGTGTTTAGAAATACAAATACGAAAAAATACAAGAAATCAAAAAACGAATTAAATTAATTACCAATTGAAGAATTCACAGAAAATTTACAATTATCTTGTGATTATATAATGGTACATAGATTTCGTTATTAAATTTATAAAAAATACATATTATTCTATTTTGACATGTCTTAAGAGAATTACATAATAATTTGTTACACGTCTTGTCATAATAACAAAAAATCATTTAAGCTATAGAAGCACCGATCCAACAAAAATGATTTTAGCTTGTTTTGAAATTCGCGTTCATAGACAACCTTTTTCAGGTCCATTTAGTCAAGTATTCAAATATTCCGAAAATCTGTACAGTTTCGGTGCAGACACGGTACCGAAACGAAAACGCACCGATCCGGTGAAGAAGAGGTCTTACTTTCAAATATTAATACACATAGGAGCAAAGAACACAAATTTTCTGTTGTAGGCTTAAAATAAGTTACGGTTAGCGTGAGAAGTTTTCAGAGTAGAGAAATAATGTCTACATTTCAGTTATTATTTTAAGACGAAGTATTTTTAAGTTATCGTCTAGTATTCTTAGGTACTTACTTGGCAGGCAACTTAGTATGCTGAAGTACACTCAGCTCCACTCAACGTTAGGTTTCAGTCATGTTAATTTTTCATTTTATTTTATTACAAAATCCACAGCTCTTAAGAATAATACATTTTTCCCTAAAGAACTAACAAATAGTCAATAAAGGATTTACTTTATAATATAAATAAAAAAAGTAAACGTTTTTAAATTATAAATGTTAAAGTACAATGTGTGTGCAGTGGCCTGGTGGTTAGCACTCAAACTCGGATCCCGAGTTCAAATCTGGCCAGAACCAAAATCTTAGTGTTCATTGTTAAATATCCGACTGTATGGTGGTGAGCCTTCCGGCGCTATCCGGGTTGATTTGGTTTTTATCGATGTTTTCCATCACCGGAGAGTAAGTCGGATATTTAACAATGAACGCAAAGATTTTGGTTATGGCCAGATTTGAACTCGGGACCAGACGATCCACGATCTGAGTTCGGTTGCTGAACCACTAGGTCACGACGCTAAAAGCCTATAATAAATTCAGTCTAAGGTGACAAAATATGCAAATCATGACTCCTTTCTTGCCTCGCATGTAGGGGGTTTCAGATTAACACCGAAGACAATTTAATCATGAAAGTAAAATTAAATGTCTTTCCAAATCCAGGTCAATGCCCACCCTAAGACAGTGTTTCTCAAAGAAGGGTACAGTGATAATAAATACCGGTAGAGAGGTTAACGGTTGCTTCGATTCCCGTTTCATCACCTTTATTTTTTAATGTTCCGCAACAAAAGGGACGAATAGTTACTTTTCTTAGGACCTGGATATGTAAAAAGGTTTTTTCTTATGAATTAATCAAACATTAGGTACTCAAATACATGTTTATCCCGGACTATAGCTAATGCCCTAGGTGCAGTAGGCCGAAATGCCAATATTCAAATGTTTTTTTTAACTTTATGTAGTTATCTATGTAAGTATTTTCTCTTTTGTGCGCATGGTGTTATCGTTCACTTTTTGTTTTTTTTTATTGATATTTTCAATGCTTATCTTCTTTTTAAAATGTTATCTCGTTGATGATTCGGCTACAATCGCCTTAATCGGAAGTCAAATACTTGCAAAAATATTTCTTTCGGGTGTCAATGGCGCTTTCAAAACTCAAATTAATAAATAACTCCTACTCAAAGAACCATCGCACAAGCAAAAAAAATGGGGCCCCTAAAAAGATTGAGAAACTATGCCTTTATTTCACCAAAGTAATTTAGTAAATGATTTCATTTTAGGATTAAATCCTTTGTCCCTCTGTTTTCAATAGTTCTAATACCTTCCAGCGTATCCTCTTTAATTATCTAGGGTATTAGCAGAATTTATAGGCGCTTTCTATTACTTCTGTTGGCGTATCTGGGGCAAGGGGGGTGATGTATGCGACGCGCCCCAGGGGGGCGTGACGGGCGAGAATAAATGCAGATGTATTTATTTGTAGCTGATGGGGTTTGAAACCTGCCAGGGTATATGTGTTCCCTAGGTAGGAGCAGTAACGTTTTTTATAAATACCCTGCGAGCGAATGGACCGATGACGCTGGCGCAGTGGGAAATGGCAATGCTATATGTCCTGGGTTTGATCCTCACGCAACAGCGGCCGTGGCCAAGAATGACATGCTGATATCGTTTCTACATGTCAAATTTAAAATGTTTGAAATTACATTTAATGTCTTTCCCATGTAGCTGTAAGAAGAGGGTTTGTAAGGTATCCTTTGATTCGCTTAAAATTATTAAATCTAACTTGATTTGGGCAAACTTCAGTGGCCTAAACACCATAAAAATATTGTTTATTTTGACGACACGATTGGCGTAGTGCGCTGTAGCACGGTTTCTTAGCTCGATTTCCGTAGTGTCCCGGGTTCGATTCCCGGTCGGTTCATTTCAGGAAACGATCTTTTCTGAATTGACTCGGGTCTGGGTGTGCTGGGAGACGCCCCTGGCTTATTTCCTTGTGTGGTAGGTACCTCGTAACACGGGGTATTAATCCTTACTTCGAGCCCATTACGAGAGGTGTGTTGTCTGGCGCATATATTTATTTATACATATTTTATCCTTATCTATGTTTTCACGCTTTTCATTTGCCCTAATAATTTAAGCCATATTTGAAAATCTCTTACATTCAGTGTACTGAAATATAACATTGGTACACTTGTATTTGCACTAATGATGACTATGTTGAAGTAGTTTGAAACCGGCATTGTGTTACATGGAGGTTAAATTTGCAGAAATTAGGAGCACTACGCTTGAGCACTGAAATGAAATTAAATGAACTGAAATGAAATTAACTTTATTGTGAACATAAATTTGGGTACATTGTTAGCTATGTAATTGAATACTAAATATAATCTATCTAAGTACTATTATCTTGTAAAAAATCTTTTATACTATAGTAACATTTATCCAATAGCCATGTTTTAATATTTGTTTTAAATTTATATATATTCATGTCTTTAAAATAGTCTGGCAATTTATTAAATATATCTATACACATCATATAAGAATTTCTTGACGCTAAAGTTAATTTCATTAAGGGTTTATGTAGTTTTTGTAAATATTTTGAACGAATTTTTCTCTGTGTTGTATCTTGTTTTTTTGGAATAAATGTTTATACTTAAAAACGAATAGACACAGTTCATAAATATACAAACATGGCAATGGAAGTATATTCGATCTCTTTCTTTTCTCACTGGCCGAAAACCAATTTCTCTGCGCAAAAGACGAGGCCGCCAGTGCTCACACACACACACACACGTAACAGTGTTCCGACACAGTTGTTGAAGCTTTGTCTGTTACGTTTATTTACTGACTAGCTGTCCGTTAGCGAATAAAAAAATATATCCTTAGTTAATCTCTTAATTAATTTATTAATTTATTTTCTAAATCGGTCCCGTATCTAGTTTAGGAGTCTATTCGATACAAACAAACAAAATAAGTATCGAATCTTTCCTCTTTGTGATATTAGTATAGATGAGACCTCGATGTGTCTCCAAGTGCGTTCACATTGAATTTATACTTCAATGACATCATTTTTAACATAACCTTACAGAAAACTGGTAATATTCAACGCAGTTTTAGAACCGGTTCTGACCTAACGCAATATTTTCCAGGGAACACCATGACTCATTATGAAGTCATGACTTAAATGAGAATCTGCAGTAGCTGATGACCCTGAGGAGTTCAGTGGTGACTCTACAGACCTTCGCTGTATTAGAGTGTGACTCTTATCTTTTAAATTTTTAAACAAATATCTTTCGTCATCTCACATTGTCATCAGACTTCAAAACTGTAGAGCTCATGTCATAGAGATAATAAAAACCAAACACCAAACCTATAAGGTTAACATTTTACTTAAATAGTTAGAAATACCCTGAACAAGAATGATTACTTAAGAATTTGAACCTAAACTGAGTATTCTGTAATGATCGGTACTACACAAACGTGTATTTATATTTATAATATACCAACCAAAAGCGTGGTTTATAGAACTGCACTCTATTTTTTAATCAAACCAGCAGGGATTTAAAAACATTAATGACTTAGGCGTGCACTCTATTATATTTTAGAACATCTAACCTCTTTGGCACACCTACAAAAAAATAAGTTAAATAAATAAATTTGCGCCAGACAACACACCTCTTGTCATGGTCTCGAAGTAGGGATAAATATCCCTGTGTTACGAGGTACCAGACAAGGAATGAAGCCAGGGGCGTCTCCCAGCACACCCAGACCCAAGCCAATTTAGAAAATATCGTTTCCTGAATTGACCTGACCGGGGATCGAACCCGGGACACAACGGAATTCAAGGCGAGAAACCGTGCTACAGCGCACTACGCCAATCGTGTCGTCATGTCCACCATTTTTAAAAATACTTGGTTCGGCGGCCAGTGATGAAACGCATGTCAATCGACAGAGTTAGTGATTACAAATAAAAAGTGTTTCGTGATGAAATCTCAAAGTGATACGGTTTCTGAGATATTACACATTTTTTTTTGCTTTATTTTTCTGTTTTTGGAGTTAAATATCTCAGAAACCGTATCCCTTAGAGATTTCATCACGGAACACTTCTTGTTTGTAATTACTTACTCTGTCGATTGACATGCGTTTCATCACTGGCCGCCAAAACCCGTTTTTTTTTTCAAAATGACGGACATGTAGGTATGCCAGGTTTCGTACAAAAATGTTTGAACCTCTTTACTTGTACTTATAATAAAAAGTACCTTAATAGAGTAGACCACTCCTATTCAAAAATTCAAAAAACAGTAACTAAGAACAGTCGTGACAGATTGGCAACCAATAGATCCCACACACACAACAAACACAAATGTTCGTCACATAAATGTTTGTCATGGGTGGGGATCAAACCCACGACCGCCGGCGCTTGAGGCAGGATCGCTGCCATTGCGCCAACAGGCCAGAAAATATTTTCTTAATCAAGGAGAGCATCGTTGCCTAAGGGTGAAGCACCCCATCTCGTGGATTCTGTGGTGACGAGTTCGAATCTGGCCAGAACCAATCTTTGTATTGACGACACGATTGGCGCAGTACGCTGTAGCACGGTTTCTCGCCCCGATTTCCGTAGTGTCCCGGGTTCGATTCCCGGTCGGGTAAATTCAGGAAACGATCTTTTCTGAATTGACTCGGGTCTGGGTGTGCTGGGAGACGCCCCTGACTTATTTCCTTGTGTGGTACCTCGTAACACAGGGATATTAATCCCTACTTCGAGACCATTACAAGAGGTGTGTTGTCTGGCGCATATTTATTCATTTATATTTTATTTATTTATATTGTCTTTCCGACTAACTATCCGGTGGTGTAAAACATCGATAAAAAACAAATCATCCCGAATAAGGGACGTTAAGTTCTAATACCACTGGTGAAAACTGGGCTTCTCAGTGTTCAGTTTACCATGACGGCAATAGTCACTTGCCTCTGACTACCCCGTTTGGGATATTAGTCGTTCGTGATAGATTAGTTAATCTGCGGTGATACGAGTAGTATGTTATGTTAGGTTTTCCAGTTTTCAGTCAGGTAGGTCCTCCGGGTTGCGACCTGCCGTTCAACCGACTCCGGACGCAAGTGGGCCGCTGCAGAAGTAACCTGAGTAAGTGGGGATACATCACCCCAGACAGGATACAATGCGAGTGTGGCGCGCCAGAACAGTCCATGCAGCACTTGCTGTCCTGCCCTCATTGCCCCGTCAGCTGCTCACTTCAGGACCTTTATCAGACCTCCTCCCTCGGAATAGCGGTGGCAGAGCATGGGGCTGCTACCGTATAGTTATAAGGATCATCAAAAAGAAGAAGAAGAAGTTAGGTAGGTACTAAAAGCTACCCAACAATTAAACATGAGTAATATAACGATCTGTAATAATGATACCTAACCTAATGTACCCAAGGTCGGTTATAATAATGGCCTACTCAAGTTTCACTATCTTGTTGGCTAATAATTTTAATTAAACTAATGACTTGGTAGTTAGAATTTTCATTAATCTACTGTCGTTTTAAATACGAACTTGGTGGAAAACAAAGATGTGTAAAAGAGCAGACTCCTACCATGAGTTATCACCAATTAAAGTTGCTAGCGTCCACGTTGACGTTTTTATATGGGACTTGCTTTTTGCCGCGATTAGATTTTGTGATGTGGAATCTCTGCTTACCGATAATATGGCCATTCTAAAACCTTATTGTGATGTCTTTTTGTTTTTTTGGGTTCTAATACCATTGGTGAAAAGTGGGCTTCTGAGTGTTTCGTTCACCATGACGGCACAGTCACTTGCCTTTGACTACCCCGCATGGGGTAAAGTCGTGATGGTATGTTATTTTTGTGAAAATGCGTTTGGTTTACTTATAAATTTAGTTGTATTTGCTACCATAAGATCTTGAATTTTATTGATTCTTGAAAATACATTGAATGCAAATTTAAGTATGATGCCGTTATACTATCCCATTAAAATTTATGTGATGAATAATTATCATAATAGGCAAGTTTTTAAAAAAACATTGGATAAAAAAGTTTATGTAGCTTTTTTTTTAATGGCCTTCAAAACATTGGGGAAAAACGGCATTTTCCACTATTTCAGTTTCGTATATTTTTCCTTAATCATTGATCAGTGTTATAAATGTTAATACTTCTAAATCAAGTAGGCCTAGGTATTCAGCTAACAATAAAGCTAACAAAAAAGAAGTGGATCGTGTATCTCAATTATTCGTGCCACAGTGTCCAAAAAAGTGACTCAACCCAGAATTTTTCAAAAATTCTTAAAAAATATCATAACTCGAAAACTACCAAAAATCGCGGAACATAAATTATTCGGGTAGCCATATTGATGCTCTATCACTGGGCTTCCGCTTATCACTTATTTTTAGGATATAGATTTACATTTAGGTTTGAGTTCGCCACTTTGACATGAATATCGCAAATGTAATCGCGATGAACAGAACTGACCTGTGTATGCTGATAATTATGCGGACACAACAAAGCCCAAATAATATGAAACCATACTCAGAGATCCGATAACTGCCCTGTCTGTGGATCGTGTTTTCGCTTTTCCGTTCGCAACAATGCTATTTCAGTTGATTTTAAGCTTTTGTGATGGTTCTATGTCATTATTGTTGCAATCCTCTCTCATCTAATAAAAGACGGTATTAAGGACTCACTGTGTAGATAAAAATTTGTATTATTCTCAATCAACAACATAATCCCTAATATCCCCGGTGTTTTTGCCGCTCTCATTGACTGACAGGCCGCCGTCGTCATCGCTCCGTCTGTTATTCCCGTCCTGTCCGAATCGGTGTTGCCAATGCTAACATTAACAATTACGAAATATAATGTATTCCGTCTGACGAACTATTTTATATTGTTTCCGTTGCATCTCTACATAGTTTAAAAAAGCATCGTCCTATCAAACTATTCGGTCACTTGCCGTCGTCTGTACTTAAAGCCCTGCGCAGACGAGGGACTATCCGCGGCGTACTTTTTTCTCCGTCAAAATAGATCCTTACAAACTGTATCGAGCAACGCACACGAACGACTAAAAGTACGTCGAACCAAAAATCCGCCGAAACACCGCGGACGCCCGCGGAGCGTAGCGAATTAAAGTGCGCGAGCGTCCGCGAAAAAAATAGAACGAACGAACTTTGACCAGTCAACGCACATGTAGTAAAGTAAAGTAAAGTAAAGTAAAAAATCATTTATTCATTTAAGCTTGTACAAAGCACTTATGACATGTCAAAAAAAGTATACAGAAATAATAATAATAAACGTAAATAAAATAGTACAATATTAGTACACATCGTGAATATACATAATGTGAATCTACCACCGGTTCGGACGTTGCTTCTTATCGAGAAGACTCCGGCAAGAAACTCGATAGTTACTCTTTTCAACTTTGTTTGTTTTACAAAAAATAAATTCAGAGTACAGTCAATGCGAGTAGAAAAAAGAACACAATATTGAGCAGAGGAGCAGATTATTCCTACTATGACCACAAACTTTTGTCGTTCAAGTAATCCTCTACATTATAATAACCTTGTTTCATTAACTTTGCTTTAATTGCAGACTTAAACTTGTGAAGAGGTAGATCAACAAGACTTTGAGGTATTTTGTTAAAGTATTTTACAGATTGACCAACAAATGAGTTTCCCACCTTGTGTAGCCTAAGACTGGGAGTTTTCAATTTGTTTTTATTTCTGGTATTATGTTTATGAGTGTCACTGTTTTTTTTGAACAGATGCAAGTTTTTGCGCACATACATTATGTTATCTAAAATATACTGAGCATGCACAGTTAAAATATCGATCTTCTTAAATACTTCCCTAAGCGAGTCGCGTGGTCTAAGTTTGTAAATGGAGCGGATGGCTCTTTTTTGAAGTACAAAAATGGTGTTCAAGTCTGCAGCTGAACCCCACAACAGTAGACCATACGACATAACACTATGAAAGTAGCTAAAATATACTAGTCTTGCTGTTTCAATATCAGTCAAGAGTCGTATTTTTCTGACAGCACAAGCAGCGGAACTGAGTCTCCCTGCCAGGGCCGTTATATGTGGACCCCATTGCAACTTAGAATCTAAAGTTATTCCTAAAAACACAGTAGAATTTGTTAATTCTAATGGCTCGTCATTCATAGTTACAATAGTATCAACCTGTCTCACATTGGGCATAGAGAATTTGATGCACTTTGTTTTTTTTGCATTAAGTAATAAATTATTACTAGTGAACCAACATAGTACTTTTGAGAGAGTATTATTTACATCGTCAAATGCTTGCTTACCTCTGTCGACTTTAAAAATCAACGAGGTATCGTCAGCAAATAATACTATCTCACAAATATCTTTGACATAGGTAGGAAGATCATTTATATAAATAAGAAAAAGCAAAGGTCCTAATATAGATCCCTGGGGCACTCCCATACGTATGGTGGCACCGGAAGATGCAGTTCCGTTGATACTAACTTTTTGAGTTCTATCTGTAAGATAGGATTGTATTAATTGATATGAGATACCTGAAACACCGTAATGTCTTAGCTTAATCAGTAATATTTCATGATCCACGCAATCAAATGCTTTTGAAAGATCACAAAATATTCCTACTGCATCTTGCTTGTTTTCCCAAGCATCAAATATGTGTTTGATAAGTGCTACACCTGCATCAGTTGTGCTCTTGTGTTTAGTAAAACCAAATTGTTTCTCATGTAGTAAGTTATTTAAATCAAAGTGTGAAAGCAGCTGGTTCAATATAATTTTTTCAAAGATTTTACTGAGAGCTGGTAGTATAGAAATGGGTCTATAATTAGATGGGTCACTTTTGCTACCAGATTTAAAAAGCGGGATGACCTTACTATGGATGGCGGATTGTACTTACTCCGCGTTAGAAATCGTATTCGCGGAGCGTCCTTTTTATCGCGTACGTCGTCTGCGCAGGCCTTTAATGCGTTTTTCAACAATAGACAGAGTGATGCAAGGGTAAAGTATACACAATAACTCAACTATCTTATCAAAATCATACAAAACCGATTTTGTCTACTAATTATTATTGTTATTATTTCTTTATTCGGTCCTGGTGGAGACTTGGTGGAGAGCCGACGCGGCTTCTCGTCGGATTTGCTTGGACTCCTGTAGGGTTTATATGTGTTATACCTGAAGATAACATAAGCTTAATATGTTATAATTTTAATTAATAAAGTAAACTAACATCAAAGCTGTAATATTTTTTTTCAATTCTATCGATCTAGAGCTCGCCTGATTTGAAATGACGCGTCCCTCCACCGCATTCACGCCCACAAAGACCTGAAGAAAAGTGAAGCAATAATTCGCCTATATACTGTCCCACTGCTAGGCAAAGGCCTCCATCCGTGAAATCAAGTCATCGCTACAATGGATGGGTATTTTCTGAATTGACTCGGGTCTGAGTGTGCTGGGAGACGCCCCTAGCTTATTTCCTTGTGTGGTACCTCGTAACACAGGGATTTAATAATCCCTACTTCGAGACCATTACAAGAGGTGTGTTGTCTGGCGCATATTTTTTTTTTTTTTTTTAAGAAAAAGCAAAATAAAACAAAAAAAAATGCTAAGCAAGCAAAATTGAACTATACTATTTTTTGTCAGATCATGGTGAACTAGTCGATTGTATCATTCAGTTAGTCAAACCGAATTCATAAGGGAATAGTTCCTAAAGACAGAGTGATTCAAGAGGAAGGTGTATATAGGTAGGCATACATAGCTGTTCGTCAGCGGCTTCGCCTAGGTAGACTGTTTTTCCCCTTACACCACAGCCTAAATTAGAAAAAAAATATAAGCTATGTCACTCTCTGATGATGTAGCTTTATATTGGTGAAAGAATTTTTAAAATCGATCCAGTAGTTTCGGAGCCTATTCAATACAACCAAACAAACAAATCTTTCCTCTTCACGATATTAGTATAGATAAATGCATTATAGTAGATAACACACATTAGGATCTACACGACGACTCGCTAGTATATGATAAACAAAACAAGTTGAAGACTAAGTTTGTATTTACACGGAGTTTATTTACATATTCATGTCATGAAGCCTGTTTAATTAACATATTAATATTGTGACTTCGAGCAAGAAATTAAATAATAATACCGACTATTTTTAGCAAATAGGGCTTACGTGCTAAATGTAGCTTATATTTTAATTATAACTATATTTATTTTTATCTCAATTATGTAGGTACTTACCTACACCTATTTTTTTCCAGTAGTTCAAACAAAAGTGTGATAGTTTGAAAAATATTCAACGGTGCTATCATTTAGTCAAAATAAACTTCATTCTAAAAATGAATGAACGTACAAACGTCCCGTCCTTTGCTTAAAAAAGCAAAGGACTAGAATTCTTAAATATGGTAGACTATTGATTTTTGTTGTTTTTAAGATACTCAATACATTCAACTTATTCATTAAGGAGTCAAACAAAAATAGGTAATTAATTAATTCCATAATCAAACTATTAAAATAACAAATGAGATTTTACCGTGGATTAATGAACTAACTATACTTACCTAATTTAATTTGTTAGCTATATTTACGCAAAAAATATACTTTGCTTTTTATTTTTAGCACTCGTCTAATCGAAATTAAATTATTGTCGAAACGGAAGTAGCGGCTTGAGCTCGGCTAGCCCAGATATAAGTTTTTTGTTTGTATTATTAAAACATTTATTTGTATTTTTGTTAACTGTTGCGGTCTGTCGAACGGAAATCAGAAGCCCACTTTTTACCAAGTTGGTTAGGTTTTATCGGTAAACATTTGGTTTCAAGGTTTTGTAATAAAGGTATAAGTAAAATAATTGTTAGAATCTGATTATCTAAATCAGACATATTTGATGACATCAGCCGTCTTGTCACGCGAATCAAATGCTCTGCGCTATGCAAAGATGATCTAACTTCGGGCATATTGTTTTTTCTCGGTTGGTTTTTCCTGTTCATCATTGCAGTACTATTGTGACTAGTCAGTCCATTGAACAAGTTCCCGCAGATTCGACCTACATTGCTTTCAGCCAGGCATTCAGCTGATTCTGAACTCAAGAATAATGAGTAGGGATATGAGTATTCAGTCAGGATAAAGCGTAATAGTTAGTATAGTGCTTTGAAAGGAATAGCATGGAAGAATTTACAAAGAAATCTTATTTAACTCTGTAGTTAACTAAGATTACAGAGGAAGTTACAGAGGAAGCATCAGACATTCATTACAATCAAAGACTTACAATCAAGAGAAAGGTTGACGATTGTATTAAAGCTAAGTTAATGAAGCGAGGTTATCATAGTGTTTAGGATTTCTTAAATGATAAGAATTTGTGGTCATCTTAGGTATAATCTGCTCCTCTGCTCACTTTTTTGTTATGACTTTACTCTGTCAATTCAATTTCTGTGTATAAAAACAAGTTTGAAAAGAGTAACCATCGAGTTTCTTGCCGGAGTCTTCTCGATCGGAAACAACCTCCGAACGGGTGGTAGAGTCACATTATGTTTAATTATGATATTAACTCAAACTGATTGGTACAAACATACCAAATAAATTATCTCTAGATTTTGGGTTTATAAAAATTCGTTTAATGTGGGGTAAAACCTGAAGTTATCAAATCTCTTATCACCCGTGTCAAAGAACGCTTTAATGAGTACCTAGTAGTGACATAATTTAAGCATGTTTTTTGTTGAAATAAAGAGGAAGGATAAAATTTGAAATGGAAAATGGTGTACATAACTATTTCTAAAATTAGACACAAAAAGCTTTCAACGCCAACATAACTTTATTACTTTTAATAAGTATTAATAAAGTAATGGTAATGGACTTAACTCGTAACGACAAAATAATACATAAAATTAAATACTAATGTTAAGTACTTAAACAAAACTCACTTAGTTAACAGTCATTTAAGTACAAATTGCACTGTTTTAATTCTAATAGCTCCTTAATTATTATGTACATTTGAGCTAGACAAATTAATTACAAATTGAGTATAACAATTATTTACAACAAGTATTTACAAATCACTGAGGTGTTTATTATTAATTTCACCAAACCTTATCTAAATCCTTCGCGGATTGTAAAGAACGTTAGTATAATTAAGTTTAAAATGGAATGAAGTTCAAATTGTATTTAACTCATCGATAGTTAGAAGTAAATGTAACAAAAATTTTTTCTGCTCTCCATTACTTTACAAAACAATTTTAATTAAGTATAAATAGTATTTTTTTCTGTTGCATTCACAATATTGTGTTTCTTCTTATAGATATATAAACACTAGAAAGAATCGGTAGTCTTGCTCGTATAATCATTCTACTTATTATATTTCATTACTATGCCTGACAATATCCAAAAAAATATTTGAAAAATTTAATTAAATTCAAACACATTAATCTTTTCTGAAATGTCTTTTCATAAGCTTAGAACATACTTCATTAAATTAAAGATTGAGTCATTTAGGTTTTTAGTTAAAATTCTATGAAAGTTGTCTAATGATCATGATTAGCTAATCCGTTGCGCTTGCGCCGTCTGAGGGTCGAAGAAGATCTACCATTCCTATTTTCAATTCGTTGCAGTTATTATACTAGTCTTCATCAACACACTTGCCTAAAACTTTTACTTTTCCTGAAGGACATGTACCACCGTCGAAGCTAGCCCTGTCTAAGACGTCAGGGGTCGTACCTTGGTCCACTTTCTCCGTCACTCCATCTGAGTATCCCCATATTTGTCTATCATCCTCAATATCTGTTGATTTGTGATTTGGTCCTCGAGGTTTTGAATAAGCAGGGCCAGAGGCTAAGAAAGGTTTAGAATCTAAACTACTGTTACTTGACCTCCTGTCATGATCATTTTCGTTGAGAATAACGGTTTTTAAATTCTGGTCAGGGTTTTCTTGATCTGCCCTGTATATCATGAGTGACTCATTCATCTCGTTTTGGTTATTTGTTTGATTGTCTGTTGAAGATTTGTTATTGTGTATACTGTTCTCATTTTGGAATTCCGTATTGACGGGGGTCAATTTGGTTTGGAAGGTCATAGTTGTTTGTGCGTTATTGACAGGTAAATTGTGTTGGTTTTCGTATATAAATTGAGTGTTTTCTGCTTGTCTTTTACTTCTGGTCATATTGCCTTCTTGTATTTCTTGATCTTCATCAGTTCTTTTTTCATTGTTTTGCAGCGTGCAATTCGCATGTGCTGGAGTTGCTTGGTATGTTGGGTAATTTAATACAGGATTCGTATTCATTACTTGTTGGTTATGCAAATTACTCTTAGACCTCGTTAGCTGATTATTTATACTAGTTTTTGCAGTATATTGAGAATTAGCCAAAGTAGGGTTTGGGTTTTGGAAATATTGCATATTCATTTGAGTACCTGCCGGATCTCTGCTGTTTTCAGCGTTTAGGAACTTAGTGTTAGCTTCGTTTTCAGTCCGTCCGAAGACACGTTGTGATTGTTCAGGTAAAGAAGTACGGTCACTATAGTCACTGTTCAATTGCATGGACACTAAAGTTTGTTGTTGAAAGTATTGTGGAACTTGTGGTCTCCCGCTCACTGTAGCCACAGCTAGGGCTATAATCAAGGTCCTAAAGCACATTTTTCACTGTCTTGCTCCTTACATTAGGCACACACTTAAATTTTGTTACTTCACTTCACATAAAAGTTTTTTGTGCAGTCCTTCAATTCATTTTTAATAATCTTACTGTCCGGTGTTCCATTTGTATACGATTGCTATTACTTCGTCAACTTCGCGGGAGTGAGTCAACATTGTCTGTGACATGCGCGCGCGCCGCTCGCCTGAGCAGAACTGAATGGACTGCCACTTTTTGTCGTTGTTTATTTCCGTAGGCCAGTTATGTCGACGATTAATAAAGCGTGCTTTGCATTGCAAAAACTTCGATGGTGGTTTTTGGTGTTGGTATTTCCAGTTTTCTCTGTTTCTATTAAACCTTGGTCTTTTGTATGTCAACATTGTTTTTATCGCGGAAAGATTTCACCCTCTTCGTATTTATGAGCGGCTTCTGGGGTCAGTAGGTAATGATAGTACCCACTAATAACGGGATGTAATTCGATTACCATCGAGAATAAACATCTGATTGAGTGACCTTGTACTCGTCATTTATTATCCGGAAGTGGTTTGCTTTGCAATTGTATGTGATGAGCTTGGTCGATGTATTTTTAGCTGTTAATTTATATTTGAAGTGGTTTAAATATAGATATGCCAGAAGAACAATTTTTAGCTTACTATGCTACTGATGAAACCAACTAAGCTACCGAGACCATCGGTCCTGTTGAATTCTTTTAAAGAATGGCAGTCTGCAATCCTTCGTCATTCCATCTATGGTTACCTAAAATCTTTTAGACTTAATGGATATTTATCTTTTTAGACACCCAAAAAATATATATTGCAAATTTTTCTGTGTTTTACTGTGTCTTGGATGATTATGTATAGAGTACTACATATTTAGAAATATTTAAGAACGCTAATAAGCTTAGGAAATTAAAGTACGTATAGAACAAACTTTGTCTAGATCGGGGTCAGATGATCTTGACATTTATTTATCTCAACGCATTGGAAAATAAATGCACACACCCCATAATGAACAACAATCGCTTGCAAATTTTACTTTTTATTTTTTTTCACGTCTTGTCGATAGGTAGGTCACAAAAAACGTTTTTTGTACTCTTGATGTTTCTGTTGTTTCGCACGGTTTTTTCCTCGGGGCCTATTTGTTTTTCCCGCGATTTTTCCTGTCATACGTCAGTTACGGCGGTTAGTTTATACAACTTTTTTGCGGTTTTCGGTCGTTAGTCGTTAGCGGATTACTGAACGAAACTTTTTAAGCCTGCAGAATGGTGCCAAAATATATGGGAATAATAAATTGTATTGTACAATTTTGTTAGATTTGCATTTTTTTTTAAAATCACCTCTTGTCATGGGCTCAAAGTATGGATAAATATCCCTGTGTTACGAGGTACCAGACAAGGAAATAAGCCAGGGGGTCTCCCAGCACACCTAGACCCAGGCCAACTTAGAAAAGTTCATGTCCTGAATTGACCTGACCGGGGATCGAATCCGGGACTTTACGAAATTAAAGGCGAGAAACCGTGCTACAGCGCCCTAAGCCAATCATGTCGTCTAAATCGTCGCATTCTTCTTCTCGACTCAATGGCAAATATAATATACTGATCTAATTTAATTTAAACGGACCCCGCCCAGAACCCAGCGACTTATAGCGCAGCGGCATTCGCCATGTACAGGTCTCCCACTGTGCAGGTGGTTGGGCACTGTGGGCACATGGGCATATGAGCCATAGTTTGAGGTGACCAACCACAGTCACACTCCTGACCTGCTTCATCAATAAACCCCCATTTGGCCATGTTGTCCTTGCTACGGCCAACCTGAGAACGAAGGCGGTTTGGGGATTTCCAGATTGGCCAGGGCTGCTCATAGCCTAGTGGCAGGTTCTCAGCGGGGGCTATATCATTGGCTGGTGGTGCGTACTTAGTGGACCAGAGTGTCATTGCGGTAATCGTCGCATTCAATGATTCATTCATTCAACGATGCATTATTCGATGATTCATTAGTTCAAGTGAGAACAACCACGTTAATTAATAAAATTTGCTATCGGACAATTACAGACTTCGATATCAAGCAATATCGTTAATCCAATTGTGTTTTATTTTACTTAATCGACGTATGTTGACAGTTCTGTGTTAGTAACTGTTTGTTTTTGCTATCAGTGTAAATACGATACGAATCAGTCTATTTCGGCGACCGTGCGCCCCAATAAAAGCTAACTATGAAAATAATTGAATCTAATCACGGAAGTCGACACCATCGCCACACGAAGGTCCGCCATTAACTCCAACTTAAGCGTTAATTAACCGTATGATTAGCTTTTGACGCGACTGAGTGGCACTTAGCTGTGTTTTAATACGCTCCTGAGATGCTCGACGGTCCGTTTTGGAACATTTTTTTAACTTTTGTTACTCATTATCAGTGCAATAAAAAAACTTTAGCAAAGGGGTTTGACATTTGTGGCACATAAACGAACAAAATATATCTAGTAATATGGTACCCTAAATTGTCACGTTTCCGAGTTATTTGAGAGTAAAGATCGATTAGAAAAAGATATTCTTCATTAATAATCTACTAAGTATGAGGCTTTTTGCGTTTTTTTGTTAACAAATAACAGACTTCAGGAAATTTTAACAGTCTGTTATCTCCTTCCGCAATGTCCCCACATCCCAACGTCGTCTGGAAGAAATTGCTCGAAGCGATAGGTCATTTGCTATCCTTTGCTGCCACAAATGAAACTGTATTTTTCTCTGCAATAAAGTATATTTGTTTTATTATGCAACTTTTTAGTAGATTTTTTACCAAAAAACAGGTAAAATACACATACAATTTGTTTTTATAAGCACTTTCAAATGTATACTCAGTAAAAATGCAATAATACACAAAGCCAACGGTTTAAAAGTCCTGAAACCTGTTATTTGTTGACAATATACTACGGAAAGCCACATAATTAGTAGATTTTTAATTAAAATCACGTTTTAAATCGATCTTTACATTCAAAAAACTCGGAAACGTGACACTTTAGGTACCATATTGCAAAACATTTTTTGGTTGTTAATGTGTCCTCTATCCATATATACCACTTTGATTGTGCACGGTAACTTCAGAAAAAAAACAAAATGGCTGAAGGTAGCTATGCCAGCCTCCATATGAAAATGTTCAAACCCCTTCACTGTTTCGCGCAATCCGTCATAATATATTGTATCCCCGTTTGGGGCGGTGCATCAAAGGAATAATTTTTGGAGGCAGAACGTGCTCAACGGTTGCTTTTAAAGGTGATTTGAGGCTCTTTAAGAAACGCAGATTTTCGACCCACGCACTGTATTCGCTGGCTGAGGTCTTAACGGTCAGAAAATTATTTATATTGCATATAATACTGGGTAAACATAAGTCTCTCCCAGTTGATACCTCCTTGCTGAGCAAAAGGGTGCACACCCACGTCAGACTTTTTGTCGGACCGATAATCGGGCCAATTTTGTATTTCATATTATTACTAACCTACTTTTTGTCGGACGTGTGCGTTGCTCCATTGTTATCAGTACGTTCTATTTTTCTCCTACAAAAAATCGGTCACCGATTATCGGACGTGTGCGAGCAGGCAAAGAAGAAACGATATTGTTGCTCAAACGCGCCTATGTAAAACACACTTTGCAAGACGTCAATACACATCCCAATATTCGCATCTCTATAACCGAATCAAAAAATTCTTAAAATATACCCTAAGACAAGCCTTGAGTGCAAACACTTGCTAGTGGACTGGATTAAAACGCTAAGTTGTACAGAAATAGAAAACCTTATTTCTCGAGGTGTCTAATTATACTTATCATCTATATACATTTAAACGTACACATACACACACGCACACACACACGCACACCCACACACACACATACACACCCACACACACATTATATATATTTATAAACACATAAATACGTACATACCTACTCACTTCAGGTTAATGTAAACTTCAACAACAGTTGTATGTAGTATTCTTTGCTGCTATTATATAACTTCTAGATATAGGAGAGCGGTTTCTCCTGGCACAAGTGTTTTCATACACATAAAAGGAGAATCCAAACTCGGATATTGTGAATACAAAATTGTAAAGCAATAAAGATTTTTTAATTTTTTTAATTTTTTAATTTTTACTGTTTAACCTTATTGTAATGTATCTTAAACACTGAGAGAGAAAGGGATGAAGACTACATTTAAAAAAAAAGCGTAAGACTAGATTACCTGATACATACATATTTTTTAGGTCTTCTACTGAAAAATAAAATAAGAATCTTGTACGAATATTACATAGGATTAAATTGAATTGTAAATTATCTTTATTCCATGTTACATGGAGGAAAGTTGACAACAATAATGTAAAGTAAATAAATACATGTGACGCCCTGTTGTGAGGGCGTTGCAACAATTCTTATAAATAAATTAAACAACTGAATAGCAAGGTTAATCAGACATTTAACAAAATATTCAAATACACCTTTACTTCTGACCAATATTATATACAGGGTGAAAAGTTATAAAAGCTAAGTGCATGCGGACAAAGTCGCTAGCAAATGCAAGTTGTTTAATAAACTCTTAATTAGGTCTATCAATTCTTGACTCTATGCGTTATGCTTCAAGTTTTTTATCACGTACTTACGAACAATAATCAGCAACACATGTTGATTTTGGCTAGCAAATGTCAACTCTATGTCTCTGTGTTTATAATTGATTATAGCTGTGGAAAATCCGTGATGAGGTGTATGCTCAATTATGTTATGTGCTTATAAGCGCCCTGTGTACTTGTTAGGGTTGGCGATCTTTTTTCAAATTTAAAGTGTTATTAAAACTAATAATCAATTAATATTTATGCTAGTAAACCATTTTTAATTTCAAACTTTTTATGTCAATTAATCCAATTTTTTTTGATGTTCATCGGGGATAAAGTTACTTTAAGGAACTTGCCCACAAATTGACCTGTGATCCAGCCATTACTGTACACTTTATTTTCTTAATCTTTATTTCATAGTCGCCTGGTAAAATAATTTGTTTTTGGTCTTTTTCCTATCTTATTTCTTTTATATTTATTATTTTGGGCAGCCCTTTAAACAAATGTTTCTGCTATTCATAACAAATGGTTTGCGGTGCATAAAATAAGGCGTGACATCAGAAAACTACTTAGATTATTTTAAGGTGCAATAAAAGTTGACAACCCTAGTGTATTTCCATATTCAAAGCACTTAAGGCCTGTCTGATTTAATCTTGTTCGGTTTTGCTTTACTTAAGGTATCATAGGTCTGTGATATCTATCAGAGCCGCCGTTTATGAACTACCATGTGCGTCACAAGGGGTTCCCAATTAATATGGAATGAATGGAAAGTTTTCCATCAAAAATTCCTACTATTTTGGGAATTCTAGTCTCACACTATTTATTGTGTTATTTAGCGTGCAAAATACTATAATTGCATGTAGAGATAAAATAATTTATTACTCAACAGTCGACAACTTTTTTCTGAATAGGGGGGAATATAGTCTCCTTCAATAACAGGCAAGAAAATTACATCAAGCGCCGCTTCGGTTAAGCCTAGAAAAGTAAAAAATGGCCAAACTGGACTGGGTGGCCAGATCCGTGAGATTGTAGTTGTATTCAAGGCCATAAACAACTGATTAGTAATATAAAACGTAGCAGAAAAGTACTTGATTAGTTGTTTAGTCCATTGCCCATAACCTGTCGCTTGTAGCAAACTGTCCGCCCCGGACGTCCGAACTCAATCATGTTTGTTCTCTCACCCACGGAAATAAACCTAAATGAATGGTGCTAAAACGTTATGGTTCAGGTTTAACCCCTTCAAGTCAGAACTCCTGAGGTCCCGAGCTCAAATTTGGCCAGAACCATCTGATAATGGCCAAAATGCTACTAACTCTCCGGCGGAGGAAAACGCGAATAAAAAACCAAAGTGACCCTAATAACCGCGGTAGGTTCACTACCTGCCACGTTGAAAATTGGGCGGCTGAGTGTTCCGTTCACCATGAAGGCCACAGTCATCTGCCTCTGGCTACCGCGTTTGGGATATAGTCGTGAGCGTATGCATGTCATGTATAGGCGGACCCTGGGACCCCACACACCAGTGTGGGTTGACAACCGGGATAGACCGCACGGATGATGATGATGTATGTATGTCATGTATGTAAATAACGCAATTTTGTATGAAAACCAAGCGTGGCACTTTTATGACGCGTATTTAATTGTGATGTCACTACAGGGTTTTTAGAATTATCTATTCCTTCATCGATTTTAATTTAGTTCTGTATTTTTATACCGGACTAGCTGTCCGTCAGCGGGTTCGCCCGCGTAGACTAATTCTCCCAGTTTTGAGCTTTTTATACCAAGTCAGTCAGACTACAGACATTCACATGCAAACCTCGAAAGTGAAGTCTATTTAAACATTGCTACTTCACCTACTGAGTATGCCCTACGATCTTATCTTATCTTACAATATAAATCATCAGCTGGTATACACTTGCGTCGTCTGCTTCAATTAATGTCTGTGGTGTGGCGGAGCCCTCCCTTATTTGTGGTTTACAAGTTGCCGTAAACAAAACTGTTTAGTTGGCCGGTCGGGTAGTTTGAAAGGGTAGGGATAACGGGGTAAAACAGATGTTTTAGATAATCGATTTCATTATCCCTTATAATATCCTAAATTGAGCTGACATTATGACGGTGAAAGTTCGTAAATGAAAGTGTTTTAAGTGTATCAATTATTTAAGAGATAACGATGGCTACTAACATTTCTGTTGGCAACTAAAAGGACCCTTGGGGTCGTGAAAAGTAGTGAGGAAGCCTGCGTGTGTTTCGCTTCACGAGTACGACACCGAGAATGACGGTAACGCGTGTCTTCGGACACAGTGGTCTGTGTTATCGTGCACTAGAGTTGAGCTTGCTCCTCCCGAGGCTGGCTGCCAGGCGACCTTGCACATCGAAGGGACCCGATTAGCGTCCTTTTCGGGGAACCCGGATCCCTTTCAATGATGACCACCGTCAGGTTTTAGTGGTTAGGAGTCTCTGTTTTGCCAGGAGTTCCGAGTCGCACATATCCCAGTTGTCCCGAACTCAGGGTAGGAATGCCTCAATGCATTTCCTAACGCAAAAAAGGGCCACTAAACTAGTGACGAGGACATAGAAGCCCCCACTGAACAAGCGGGGCCGCGAGGAGCCGGAGCTTTTGACCAAAGGTATGTACTAAGCGTAGCTGCAATACAAGCAGCTTGTGGCTAGGACGGGCCATTCGAACGCTCAGTTTGCGCCAAAGCCATACCTAATAATTGTATGAACAATCTCGTCCCAGGTTGTCCCAAGTGTGCGGCTACACTGAAGATGTGATATCACACGTGCGTCCGACCATGTAGAGTTAATTTTAAGTCAAATCTTGACTAAACCACTCTCGCCAAAGTCACGGTCGCTAAAACACTGGAACCCAAACTCTTGCGATACCAAAGAGGCTCAAGACTATTCAGTAGGGGGTTGTAAGGGGTAGGAATACGAAAAAAAAACTGACTGTTTGACTGATTTGCAAGGTGACCTTGAAATTTAAAGTAAATTAATCATTGTCACTCAAGATACTTTCTACATCACTTATTGAGTATGCTATATCGTTTTTGTTAGTCTTTTGATGATCACGGTATTTAAAACACCTGCACTTCTAAGTGCATCCACTAGCCGACTATCTATATCGGTAACTCCTGCAGAATCACCCCTCATTATCAAACCCACCCCTTATTCATTGGACCGTGCTGCGATGCTGCCCCAGCGCTTTCCGCGTGTGATCGAATCATATGGACAGGCAGTCGGACCGACATTGACACTGCTGGGCAAGGTGTGGAAAATGAACCGGAATAATTTCCATATCTTAGTAAGGCTATTTTCAAATGCAGTCGCAAATGAAAATCCCATTTCAAAGCTATTTAACATGCATACATACATACATAAAGGCTTCGCTAATATTCTGGAGTATCTTTTTCATTAAACTTTTGTCATGATGTCATTCGAAATCATCAGGTAGTTTCTTCTTTGCACACCTCGGCTACTATTCCGGACAGCCGTGTCGAAAACCGGTCTATGGTCATCCATACGAAAAAACAAATCTTTACTAAAAGATAAGATAAGATAAATATACTTTATTGTACAACAAATCATACTTAACATAAGCATTACATAATCTTAGATTGTACAATGTAGGCGGTCTTATCGCTAGGAAGCGATCTCTTCCAGACAACCTGCAGGTAGAGGAAATGACAAGATTAAAAAGAGATAATTATATACATACATGAAGTTATTTTATGCAAATTACATATAATACTTATAAACGCAGTAAATATCTGTAAACATACACAAAATTATAAAGAAACGGTAAAAAAGACTTATTCAGGGTTGGTTCATGGTGGCAAGATCATCCGACCCCAAACTAAGCAGAGCTTGTAATATGGGCGTCAGAGACTGATAAACATACATACATATTTCTAAATACATACATATATAGATAATAACACCCAGACACACAACAAACACTAATGTTCGTCACACAAATGTTTGTCATGGGTGGGGATCGAACCCACGACCTCCGGCGCTAAAGGCAGGATCGCTGCCATTGCGCCAACAGGCCAGTCAATAAATAAACGTAAATAAAATAATAATAAGATAGTATTATTAATCGAGTAGAAGCAGGCAACAAGAAACTCGATGGTTACTCTTTTAAATCTTGTTGCAAACAGCCATACTCGTAAAAAACAAATGAAACAAATTTAAGTTATAAATATAATTATTAGTAAGTAGTATTATTTTTACTAGAATGAAAATTATATCTGTAGGCTATGAAGCAACTATACTTACAAGATATTACTTCCAAAAATACGTGTGCCCATCTGATTCTGTCCTAAAAGTTAAAATAAAAGTTCTCACTCAATCCACGTGAGTATTAGGTGCTACAAGTTTGGTTGCAGTGAATGCTTAATAAACCTGAATATTGCCTCACCCCCAGACTATGCTATGAGTCACCCCCTATTATGCCCTACCTTTATAAGTCAGATGCACATGCGATGACCTAATAAGTGACAGTAAAAATACCGTAAAGGTGGTGGTATATTGTCTATGTAAAATAGAGTAAATTGTTATCGTTGCTATAAGAAGGAAGGTTCTTCCAAAGCCGACAACGCTGTAACAGGATAGGTGTGAACTATGCAGCATGTAGTGCAAAAATGAAATTTGGGGCCTTATTGCAAAATAGCTCACTCTCCTCAGTTATTGACGTTTATAAGCGATTGTAATAAGACCCTTGAACAATAAATGAGAGGTCCCTATGGCTAAGTTTCTCGCCGGGTCTTCTCAGTAAGAGACAATTAACTCAAAGTAGGTATCCTATGTCCGTCTCCTGGTTTTAAGCTACCTCCCCACCATTGACGGCACGGTTGGCGTAGTGCGCTGTAGTACGGTTTCTCGCCTCGATTTCCGTAGTGTCCCGGGTTCGATTCCCGGTCGGGTCAATTCAGGAAACGATCTTTTCTGAATTGACTCGGGTCTGGGTGTGCTGGGAGACGCCCCTGGCTTAGTTCCTTGTGTGGTACCTCGTAACACAGGGATATTAATCCCTACTTCGAGACCATTACAAGAGGTGTGTTGTCTGGCGCATATTTATATTTATATTTATTTATTTATTTATTTTCAGCCTAATCGGTTCAGCCGTTCTTGGGCTACGACGCAGTGTTAGAGTCGCATTATGTCTGTGTTTATATGTGGAAAAATGGTGGTTTTATTTTAAGTTGTGTTTCGCATGTTGTCATTTATATATCCATAATAATATAGTATTTAATGTCTATTATTTAGTATATTTTGTCGAAGTCAAAGTTCTTTATTTGCGAATCATGGGTACATTTGATGTTATGGATATGATAAGTTTCTCTATTTGCGGCCTCTCGAGCTCTCGGCATGCAAAAACATTTAAAAACACTAAAATACACTTAAAACTGGCATAAGTATAATTTCAAAATATCATTTACAGTTTCATTTCAGGTCACGAGCCATTGAAATATTAATTATTTGCTCTATATTTGTCGATTTGAAAGTACTTTTAAAAGTCTATTTGAGTTTGAGATTTGAATTGGACAACAATACCATACGATATTAAGGTACGAACTCCAGGTTATGACATTTATGTGCCTCGGAAGGCACAGTAGGCAGTTGTTGAGCCTAGTCAGAGGCCTTGGGGTGGCTTGATAGCATCAGACAGTAAGGTTCAAGACTAGCGTCACATAAATACAGCTCTAGAACAATCCACACTGAGCCCGCTGGGGTGTGGCTCGCACCACCCCCTAGTTGGGGTGAAACTGTGCCCTGCAGTGGGACTAATGAACCATAAGGCTGCATTATATCTACTAAAGAACAGTAAATGCCGTTTATGGGATTTAATAATCAGAATCGGTTCGCTTACATTAAAGTGAAATTAGCTATATTTTCCAAAGGAACCTTTAGTCCCAAGCAATATTTAAGATATTCCGATGTTCAAATCGGATGGAAGGGGTTTTATATTGAATCCGATTTGTCCCTCTCTCCTCAGTGGCCTCGGAGCCAATCCGAGTCATTAAAGAGGTTGTAGATTGGGACATAACTTTAAATTCTTAGGACCCTAATTTGTTTGCGAGTTTGAGCCAATCATTGAATGGTAATCAAGGCGGAGTATATTTTGTTAACAAATTGAAAGGTCTTAGGATAAGGACATTACTGGTACTTTGTACTGAATCTAATCAACCTTAGGATGTAGACGAACGACTCGCTAAAGATCACAAGATCTCAGTGGGCGTTCTAAATATCTATAGGAGCAATTAGCAATAGGCATGTTATGACTGCGAATGATGAAAATTTGTTTACTTATCTGATATTTATGAAGAGTAAAGTTTTAATTTTGTGTTTGTCTGGAAAAGATAAACTCAAATAAAACTATTAAAAAAATATTTCTCGAGACGGGGTAGGTAGAGAATCTGCACATCTCTTCAACCTTTCATACAAGCTTACCGATTGTAGGTACACTTATCCTAACCCTTTTTAACGTTGTCCGTTGTTCAAGGTAGGTTCGTCTGGGCCTTCCCCATTCAATAGTTCCATGTACCTTCACCTGAAAGACTTGTTATAACTTTACTTTTAAGATTGTTTTCGAAACGTCGCGCGTCGTGATAAAATTGGTAAAGCAATTTACTGTTTTTTGTAAAAACCCGCCAGTTAAAAAATGTGGTTTTGTAAATCGCCTTTCTAAAGTCGTTCTCTGAATTGAATAGCAGTAAAGCTACTATTCAACCGTGCCGCCATTTTGCATTGTGCCAAGATGTTAATTCGTCTTTCTGCCACCAGATGACGGGGCCCGCGGCGTGACCACGGACGGGCTGCTGAGCGCCTTGGCCCGCCTGCGCCGCCCACCACCCCCCCTCCACAATTCTGTGGATTCTCGCTCTGTGAGTAATGTTGTTATGCTTTTATCGTTTTTATCACAGGCATGAATCTGGCGCCGAGAGCTTCGTGGCCTAGGGACAAGTGTAAATCTACTTTATTCTGACACTTTGTTGCCTTAACAGCTATCGGGCTGAATGAAGCAGCACCAAAAGTCACTTGACTCCTTTTTGACATGCGACACACTTAAACTCGCGTCATGTTTTGAAATTTACGTCTGTCTGTTCAAACTTATGTATTCAGAGTGCCGAGTGCGAGTTGCAGTGAGAGAAGTGAATGACTTCACCATCGCGTTTTGAAAGCACGTAAATGTCAATTGGTATGGAATCGAGTGAGCGCCATCTAGCGGCAAATTCGGGCAACATTCAGGCCGCTAGATGGCGCTCACTCAATGCCATACAAATTCGCGTTTTTTTTCTCGCTTACGCGATGGTGAAGTTATTCACTTCTCTTACTGCAACTCGCACTCGGCACTCTGGAGCTACGGTCACAAAATAAAGAGTTTACAAAAGGACCGCTCGCACCTTTTTCCAAAACTTGCGTGAACCGCCTAGGGTTACTACTATATTCGCTCTGAATTTTTAAAATGAAGTAAGTTATACCTACTTGACAGAGCCGGTCAAAAACAAAATTCATCATGTGAAAATTGCACCAAGTTCGACAAAAGCAAAAACACTCGCGACAGTGCGACTTACCGACTCACCGAAGCTCACGACTTCGCTTGTAAACTCATGTCTCTGTGCGCGTGCGTCAAAAATGGCGTGTTGTTCTAAGCGGGCTATCTGTCAGAGCGCCGCGCATGTCTAATTTGTGCTACGGTGGACCTAATTTTTAATAACACAAACAGAGAGAAAGCTATAATTCACTAAAATAATCTTCCTAATTCACACAAAAAAGCGATAACCACCAATATGTCTACCAAGAGTTTCCACCAATTACAGCCGCTGGCATCCGCGTTGATCGCGTTGGCGTTTTTGTATGGGATTTCAGTAAGAGTTGTAAATTGAACTAAAAATGGCATACACATTTTTTAAATCAACTATTGTAGTTTAAACTCACGGTAGACATACAGTACGTCTACCACGAGTTGCAAATTCAAATTTACGTTATCGTTCAAGTAAAACAATTGTATTGGGATTTGACATGACATGACAATGTCAAATCCCAATACAAATAACATGACATGTCATGACAAAAAACATTGTCATGTCATGTCATGTCAAATCCCAATACAGTCGTTGTACGCGAACGATAACGTAAATTTAAAGTGGCAAGTAGGGGCAAGTAGTAGGAACTCGTGGTAGACAAACTGAACATTTTTTCTTCAACCTACGTTGCAAGCAAAACCCAGTAGTTAAGTGAATAAAATAAGGATAGGAGGGGATTACGGAGATAGATGACGGTATTTTTTATCTAAGTGAGGCTAGGCTTATAATTAGGCAGACGTTAAGTGGGGGTTGGTCTGACCCCTGCTTAATCCGCTCCATAAAAGAATCTTATGAGGCTAATTTAGTGAAAAAAGTGGCCTTTGATGTCGCGTCTGGTCTGAAATGAAAGACATCGCGGAGACTTAAATAAGATTAAATGATGTAGGGATACTGGGATAATAGAGTTAGGTAAGTAGTACTCTCCGCCTGATGATGACTATCATGTCGCCATTCGCCACCATCCGTAAAATCAAAGTGAGATAAAAAGGTGCCTACTGGTATTGAAATGAGAGCATTGTGAAGTATTTCAGGTGTGACATTGAGTGATAAAGTGAGGAACAGCATAATTAGAGAGCGTAGTGGTGTGTTTTTGTTGTCACAAAATTAAGATGGGAATGCTAAGATGGTTTGGGCATATGGAAATTGATGAAAGGCGATTAACGAAACAAATTTACAAGGCGACGGTGGATGGAGTTGTTGGAAGGTGAAGGCCTAGACGGACGTACTTAGGACAAGTCCAAGACGTGCTCAGTAAAGGTCAGGTCAGGAGTACCCATAATCGACGAGCATGTATGAAAGGATTAAGAGGATTGAGAGTGGAAGAAGCGCAAGAGGTGTGTCACGACCGTAGCAAGTGAAAAGATGTGGTTTCTGCCTACCCCGTTGGGAAAAAGGCGTGATGGTATGTATGTATGTAGTGGTATTAAGCTGGTATTGGCTACTACGTGTCAACATTGACGAAGTGGTTTCCTACTCCAAATAATTAAGATAAATATCGAACTGCATGGTTTTAAACATGGACCAACTGAAAACCAGTGTCTGGGCCTATCAAGCCCGAGCGAATGCTGGTCCTTTCATTTTTAAATATCGGGTTGGTTTGATGGTATGTTTTTTTACTGTACGTCTACCGCAAGTTGCCACTTTCAATTTACGTTAACGTTCGCGTGAAAAAATGTATTGGGATGACACAAGACATTACGGATTTCCGGCCAAGCTCTGTTAACACTCATCGCTCTTACATCGTTACAAGAAATGAAATATGTAGATTCGCCACATCCGTCACAGCCTACAAAGAGCACAAAATATTAAAGTATCAAGCCTGATATTTGTGGCATCGGGATGCTTTTCCACTATACTCCATTCATTATAGCATTAGACAGAAGTAAAAATAGGTTATTTGTGGTAAAAATACAATTACATTATTACTTTTAGGATTTATGCCGAATTTATTAAAATCTATATTATAGCCGCTGTCACACTTAATTGTTCTCATTTAAAGTAAAGTAAATACAGAATATAAAAGGCTTTTGCTTTAATAAATTATTTGTCTTGCATCAAACCATATTGTCGATGTAACAACCTAAAAGAAGCAGTGGTTTTTACCCGAACACATTTTTACTGTCACTATAACTCTACCAAATCTAAAATGTAACATAATCTCTTCGTACGTTGTGGCGGAAGAGAAGGGAAGCTGATAACTGGCGATGAAAAGTGAATCTCGTACGAAGAGAACGTGCGAAAGAGGTCGTGGTCAAAGGCCGGTCAGGTTTCACAGACTGTGGCGAAACCCGGGTTAACTCGCAACAAGGTGATGCTGTGTGTGTGGTGGGATTGGAAGGGCATTATTCGAAATGAGCTGTTTCCACCAGGCAGGACCATCGACATAAACTCTACTGCGAACAACTGATGAGATTAAAGCAAGAAGTTGAGAGAAAGTGGGCGGAATTAATCAATAGAAAGGGTGTGGTTTTTTTCGTCATGATAACGCTAGACCTTACACATATTTAGCCACTTAGCAAAAATTAAGAGAGGTGTTAATGCATCCGCCGTATAGTCCTGACCTTGCACCTTCAGATTACCACCTGTTTCGGTCTCTTCAGAATTCTTTAGGCAGTGTCAGGTTAAAATCACCAGAGGACTGCCAAAACCACTTGTCGCGATATTTTGATCAGAAGCCTCAGAATTCCTATAGCAATGGGATTATGTCCCTACTCGTACCTACAAGACTGCAGAAAGTAATCGAACAAAATGGCACCTACATACTTTAGTTAAATAACCTATATTAAAAAATGTTTTGAATTTTTTAAAAAAATCTCCAACCTATTAAGATATTGTACACTGATGCTATGCTATGCAGCAGAGCGAGTAAGATGTGCTAGAAGGTAGCTGTTTGAGGAAGATGCGCAGCTCGAGCTATGAGATGTATCGACATTAGGGAAGGCACGCACGCACAGAACCATAGCACGCAGAACGCCATTTCTACCAGTGCTGTGCTATGTTAACCAATGCATGTAATTGTTGGATATCAAACGCATCCACAGCATCGTAGCATATCGCCATCTCTGGTGGAAAACCAGCTTTACTCAAAATGATGTTAACTTAGCCCTTATGTTATTATATTATCATAGTGTGTATAATAATATTAATAATAATTGATGGAACTGTTAAAAATCACTGAGAATTTTAGCAATGCCATCAAGATGGAGTTCGGTGTAGACAAGTGTGCGGTCATGCATGTACAAGAAGGGAGGGTTGTAGATTCTCCGAATTTACAGCTCTCTGAGACGATGACACTCAGATCTCTCTCTGAAGCCGAAACCTACAAATATCTTGGTATGTCAGAGTCATTGGGTATATCAGTCGGAGACGTCAAGCAATCGGTGAAGGAGCGCTTCTTTAGTCGCCATACAAAGGTACTTAAGAGTTCTTTGTCTGGTGGCAATAAGGTGCGCGCCTTCAACGGTTGGGTGATGCCCTTATTGATGTACTCCTTTGGCATACTGAGATGGACTCAAACTGAGCTGGGTGCTCTGGATACACGAGTCCGAAAACTGCTCACAACGCATCGCATGCTACACCCACGCTCGTCTGTTATGAGATTGTACATCCCACGGAAGGAGGCGGGTCGTGGCTTCTTAAATGCCAAGGAACTTCACAACCGTGAGGTATGCAATCTCAGGCGACGTTGTGGCAGTTGACAAAGGGCTCACGCCACTCTCCTTGGCAAACGAGAACTGGCGTCAACTACCGGTGCTCACCACCGACGACCGCAAGGAAATATGGAAGAGCAAGGAGCTGCATGGGAGGTTCTATCGGGCCTCTCCGCATCGGTGAACTGGCTACGCTTTGGGGACCTCTTTGGGGAAACCGAGGGTTTTGTCTGTGCAATTGCTGATGAAGTTATCAAGATGAATAACTACCGGAAATACATCATGAAGGACGGTACGGTTGACATTTGTCGGGCATGCCGCCGTCCTGGCGAGTCTATTCGCCACGTTATTTCCGGTTGTTCTCACCTTGCTAACGGAGAGTACTTGCACAGGCACAACCTAGTAGCCAGAATTATCCACCAGCAACTTGCTCTTCGATATGGCCTTGTCAAGTCGGAGGTACCGTACTATAAGTACGCACCGGTACCAGTTCTCGAAAATAGTCGTGCATTGCTCTATTGGGATCGCTCTATCATCACGGACAGGACTATTGTAGCCAATAAGCCTGGTATCGTGTTGGTAGACCGATACCAACGCCAGGCAGTGCTCGTCGACATCACCATTCCACATGACGATAACCTCGTAAAAGCTGAGAAGGACAAACTCAGCAAGTACCTTGACTTGGCTCACGAGGTGACCGCCATGTGGAATGTTGATTCGACGATCATTGTCCCGATAGTCGTATCGGCAAACGGCTTAATAGCGAAGAGCATCGACCAATACCTCGAGAGACTCTCGCTCAGCGGTTGGGTCAAGGGTCAGATGCAGAAGGCGGTGCTCCTGGACACGGCTCGCATTGTCAGGAGGTTCCTCTCTCTGCAGCCCTAACCACCGGTAGTCTGGGCTTTGCCTGCCCTGCTGCCGGCGGCACCCTAGGTTAAGGTTTTTATAGTATTTTTATAAATCATTGTTTTATAACTTTAATTTAAGCTTAGGTTTTATAATTGTGATTAAGTATTTTGTTTTTATAATTATAATTCAAAAGTTTTTTTTATTGTTGTAAATCTTTGTTTTTGTAGGAATACTGTACAAATTTTATACCTAAGTTTTATGCTAAATAAAGAGAATAATAATAATAATATGCGCTAGACAACACACCTCTTGTAATGGTCTCGAAGTAGGGATCAATATCCCTGTGTCACGAGGTACCACACAAGGAAACCAGCCAGGGGCGTCTCCCAGCACACCCATACCCGAGTCAATTCAGAAAAGATCGTTTCCTGAATTGACCCGACCGGGAATCGAACCCGGGACACTAAGGAAATCGAGGCGAGAAACCGTGCTACAGCGCACTACGCCAATCGTATCGTCGAGTATTAGTATTGTCTGCTAACTACCACCTTTATGCTGACGATCTGCAACTTTACGTTCACTTCAAACTTGATGATATTGATTCAGCAATAGTGGAAATGAATCAAACTCTAGAACGCATTAGTACCTAGGTGGGCTGAATCGTATGGTCTGCTAGTGAATCCGCAGAAATCTCAAGCCATTATCTTCGGTAGTATAACTATGTACAATAGGGTTGGCGCATTGACTTTGTCACCGCTGGTGTATAACGGAACGAACATAGACTATGCTGTTTCGGTCAAGAACTTGGGTGTCTACCTTGACTGTAACCTTGCGTGGGACTATGACGTTAATCAAGTCGCCCGAAAAGTTTTCGCAGCCTTCTACTCCCTGAAGCGTCTTCAGAATTTTCTTCCCATTCACACTAAAATCACTCTAGTTCAGACACTTATGCTTCCGATTATTGATTACGCGGATAGTTGCTATCCTGACGCTACTGAGCAACTCCTCGATAAGCTAGAACGTATTCGAAATGTCTGTATTCGCTTCATATTTGGCCTTTGTAAGTATGATCATGTTTCTGAGTACAGAAAGCAGTTGAAATGGCTGCCTATTCGTTTGCGGCGTGATTATCACATGATGGTTCTTGTTTACAACATCCTCGTCAACCCTTCTTCTCCACGCTATCTCTGTGAGCGCTTCTCCTATCTTTCATCGTCCGGCAGAACTCATCGTTCAGCCTATAATTTAATGCTGACTGCCCCTACCTGTAGAACGAGCATGTACGAGTATGGTGACTCTTTAACTGTTCAGGCTGTGAAACTGTGTAACAAGCTACCCGTTTCTATTCGAGAGTGTCGCACTGTGGGTTCCTTCAAAAGATTGTTAAAAGAACATCTTTTAAAAAATGATTGAATTGTGTTGGATCATAATAATAATAATAATTATTTTATTTATTTTTTAATATGTATAATTATTTTAGTTAGGTACTTATATATTTTATATTTGAAATAATATATGTATATTTGTAAGTAAGCTAGTTTATTTAAAGAAGTTTTGATCTTTAAAATTATCTACACAGTTTTGTCTATCCATCACTGTTTGTTTTATGCTTTTCCTTGCATCATGGTTTGCTGTAAGAAATCTCTCTTTAGAGATAAGCTCACCTGTATTTAGCTATCCGTATTTTTCTTTGTAAAAAACTGTAATTTGTGTACAAACTAATAAATAAATATGTTATTACGAGCGAGCTAGCATCTACAGTTCTACAACCATGATTCACTCTGTTTCCAAGTGTCTCATTTTCGCTTGGGACATTATCTTTCATCTTTCTTCGGTGGCAAAGTCAGCATTTGCATTAATAATTGTACAAACAATCCGGGGAATCTCAAGATGTGAGCATACACTTGAATTAGGCCTGTGACGTCACTGACTAGGCCTTAACAAGCGCTTTTTAATATGGGTGGGTAATACAGAGGAGTGATTAAGAAAAATGGAAGCTAAATATTTGTTCATATGTATTTATGTTAATATTTATAATATGTATATTTCAATGACTTTTTGTTTAAATACAAACCTAATTCTCACAACACACACTCATAAACACTTTCGTACATTCGCATAAGTAAACACATTTACAAATATTTTTTCTTAGCAGAAAATTATCAGTCATTCACGGTCTTTTCGAATGCGGTCTGTAAAAATGGCGAATTCGAATATGTTTGAATTGAAAAGGAATTTCTAACATCAGTAGTGTGGATATAAGCTCAAAGCTATTAAACTTTTCTCAGGTCCAATAAAAATGTCGTTAGCTCACTATAGTTTTCCTATAATGGTCTGTTATAAAACCTTTGCCGAGCCAATGGCGCGGTAGACGCGGCCGGGCACCGAACCCGCGCTGGCGCGGTCGGCCGTGTGATCCGGTTACTGCTGGGTCATTGGGCAGCGGTTTTATTATACCACGGGGATGAGATAAGAAGTTTTATATAATAGGTATAGAAAGTTTTATATATAGTACGTGTTAGGATGACGGACGACTTGATAGACTCACAGGATTCGGTTGATATTTAGATCACAAATCCAAGCTATGTAACAAATTGCGCATGCGGCGCGGCGCCCTGGACAGATGGTTCGCTTAGGACAAACCGCCATTTTGATCACGCACACAAACACACTGAGTTTACAGGCGATACCGGTCAGAATCGGTGTCGCGGCCAGTCGTGGCGTCGCGAATGTTTTTGTTCTGTCAAGTAGGTATAACCTACCTATGTACTTCATTTTTAAAATTTAGAACGAATATACAACGTGCTAATGAAAAAGCGCAAAACCTCGGACACCCCGCCTTATTTTTATTATGATAGAATTATATAAATTATAAAATGTTATTTTCGCGGATTATTTACGAAGATATTATAGTTTTTTTTTGTTTTCTTATGTTTGTTGCAAATTAAAAATTCTACGGTAATTACGCGCGATCTAGTGCGACGTTGCCGCTTTGCGTGCCGCCGTGATAATAGAGTTAGATAATGATTAAACACGGCGTAGTTAAAATATTATTTAGGTTTAAATTTGACCCCTGTTTTTTTAGTGGAATCGATTCTACTCTCGATTCTGAACAAACTAATTTGAGGTTTAAAGCTTTTTCATTAACACATTGTAGTAGGACGGCCAGGCAAGTTTAGGTAATTATACTGGAAAAATGGTAGCAGGCTTGCTGTACACTCTTTCTTTTGTGGCTATGTTCCGAGAAAATCGAAAACACACTTTGCCCGTCCTGGGATTTAACACCAGGGCCTCTGAATTTGCGGTTTAGCTGCTCTGTTACAACTCGGCCACGGAGGTGAGTCTCAGTTGGGTCAGGCCTTGCTCACTCGTTCTCTGCGGTTAGGGGAGAAGAATACTACCGAGGTATCCCTGCCTGTCGTAAGAGGCGACTAAAAGGGCCATTGGGGTCGCGAAGCGCACGCGGGGGGGGCCTGCGTGTGTTTCGGTTTGCGATCCCGAGGAAGACGGTAACGCGTGTCTTCGGACACAGTGGTCTTTGTTATCGTGCACTGGAGTTGAGCTTGCTCCTCCCGAGGCTGGCTGCCAGGCGGCCTTGTGCGCCGAAGGGTCCTGCGAAGAGTCTCTCCCTCGTTGGGGATCCCGGGTCCCTTCCATTCTGGGCCGAAGATGACCACGGTCAGGTTTTAGTGGGTAGGGGTCTCTGTTTTCCCAGGAGTTCCGAGTCCCACATATCCCGGGTGTCCCGAACCCAGGGCCTTGGGAATGCCTAAATGCATTTCCTGACGCAAAAAAAAGGCCTCTGTCACTCCATATACTTGCGCGATAACTACCCAGGTACCAGCCGGGACTCCCAAGACCCATTTGGCAGTTGGTTGTCAACAGCCGCGTAAAACATTTGGCGACTTGCGGTTGAACTGGGCCCTGATTCTGCTATTTGAATACCAATGGAATCTTAATTGGATGCCATGACTTTGACATTTGCTCCATACTAAAACTGTCAAAATCCAACCTTTCAATTACAATTCCATTGGCTTTTAAATAGCAGAATCAGGCCCCTGAATGACGCGATGACGTACTGTAAGTACTGACTACTGAAATCTTAGATATCAAAAGAAGTAGCCCAGGAAATATATGCCTGTCACATGACAGCGCGCATTCACAAATGACAAAATTTTCAATTTTCTATGGAGTGATTTATCTGTTACGCAGTAACCTGTAGTAATCTGTGGCTAAGTTACCGAACTCACTTTAAAAACAAATCCACTTGAACGTTGCAATAATGTTAAAAACCGCAGTCTGCGGGTATGTTATAAAGCGAGCGGAATAATAAAGTCATTGTTTGCAAAGTTATATTGTAACAACGAGACATAATTCTTAGAAAATTGCAGCCCCTCGAGGTGCACTAAGTCCTAGCATAGATAAGCACAGTCGAGTGCTTTCAACGTTCCTCAGTCCCTAGAGCCGGGACTGTAGTCTAGAAGTAAACTATCGTTATAAATAAACCCTATACCCGGTGATTTCTTTTTAACTCAGTTTCATATCGAGGATTTAATAAAAATACGATTGTTGATATGAGACTTTACTGTTTATATAACCAGGCGGCCCGTATGCTTGATTGCCTCCGTAAAAAAAAACTCAATTCCGCTCTGTTTAAAATCGCCGGAAAACAACTGTATCATGAGATTATGCATTCTAAATTTTTTGTATGGGATTTCGGTACAACCTCTCCAGGGGATAGTAAGAATATATTACTTAAAAATGCATACCATTTGCTGTAGTTAACAGTTAACTATCGTCGTTTACTTGACCTACGGTAAACTCATGGTAGGTATAGTTTGTCCAATTTAGGATGATAATTTTGACAGCTCACAATAGGGATGGGGAAGTTTATTATCGTTAGTGAATCGAATTGATTATTTAATCATTATTTCATAGAACTTGGAATCTTCAGTTTATTTTAATGAGCAATAAAGAGATATTTAAATAAATATACGACTGTAAAAGCCCTCCAGTGAATTAATTATGGTAGGTATTGGGATTTAAAGTTATTTATTTCTAATATAATGGTGCACACCCTAAATCACTTTCATAATTATCATCGTCAACATCAATAGTGAACCGTCCCTTTTGTTTATTATCAATTCTTGTTCACAAAGTTTATACTATGTTAGATTTTTTTTTTTTCACAACCGATTTTTTTTTTGTTATTCGTTTGCAAGGAACTTCACTGAGTGGGCGGGGCGGTACCCGTCAATAAAGTACGATATTATCAGTAGTACACATAACTGAAAAAAAAAGCAATACTTCATAGGCGTGAGTTGTCAAAATTATCATCCTAAATTGGACAAGGTATAGCTACTCTCCGGAGAATGAGCGCCCCCTAGCGGGCGGCCCGAAAACGCAGTGAGAGGATGAAATACTAAAAACGGATCAACTTCCTTTGGGACATTCGGGCAATTTGCAAGCTTTCAGCACACGTTTCATTTAATTATTTTCACTTTGAAATAACTCTTCATTCGCAACTTTGTTAGCGATGGAAGGTCGTTCGGGAGTGATGTTATATTTTGTTGCATTTCGCAATGAAGTTGCAAAACATAAAACGTGACCTGACTTAAACTAAAAATAAGCTTTAGTAGACTATACTCTGTCTATACGTTTATTTTCTTTTTGACAACTCACGCCTACGAATTACCGTTTTCTTTTTTCGAAATAATTAACTACAGTAATATCGTCCTTTATTGACGGGTACCGCCCACTTAGTGAAGTGACCTGTACATTACAAACAACCACATAGTATAAAAGAGGTCTCTTAAAATGAGAGAGACAAGATACATCTATCATTTGAAAAAATAATTTGACTGTTCGCATTGATTCTTGAAAGCAAATTTTATAAAAAAAATAGTATCTATGACTCCATGGATAATTATTTGCAAGGAATTATAGTGAATTATTTGTGATTTGATGTACAAATGTCATTTTAATTATTTTTTTTATTACATTACAATTACAACGATTTATCAGACTATATTTACAGATTTATTTTTATGTGCCTATAAACTTCACTAAACGAATAATTGATATTGAACCTAAAAATATTTCAATATGAAATCGATTGAAAGTTCTTCTTAAATAAAGTCGATTATTATTTCTAATCGAATCGGTAACGTGTTAGTTAGGGCGTCACTAATTTAGAACTGTCTCGAATTGTCAAAAAGAAAATAAACGAATGGACGGGGTATAGTTACAAGAATACGATGATTTTTAATTCATGTCACTAGAGTGTGTAATCCGATCATCTATACCTATAGGGTCCAAGAAGTTCCAATGAAGAGAGTAGAGGGGGTCAAAGACTTAGGTGTGTGGTTTACAGCTGACTTACGGTTCCAGGAACATATTGTTACCTGCTGCAAGAAGGCCTACAGAAACTTGGGATTGATACTACGTGGAGTCCATGGTTTTACGAGTATTGGAGTCATTGTCGCACTTCTTCTTCTTCGCACTGTATAATGCACTGGTGGGTAGTCACCTGGAATGTAATGCGGTGGATTGGAATACGTACCAAGCACAGTACAGCGTTATGTTAGAATGGATCCAAAACAAATTTGTGAGGTACCTGTATCATAAGCAATACGGGGTATACAACCCATTCTACCCGTTAATGTACCCGATTTTTTTATCTTGGGAATGGTGGGTTACAATGAGTTGCGAGTGCGCAGAGGCTTAGCTTTGGCATTGTATGTGTTCAAAGTACTTAAAGGTAGTTAGTAACGCTATAATGCTGGGTCAGATAGGACTCCGGGCACCCGATGACTATGTCAAACGTCGTCGCAGGCTGCAGTTACTGGCAGTTCCGCGAGAAAGAACCCACCTTCGCAATAAGTCTTCTCTGACGCTCACACTGTGTATTTTAAATATAATAGCTAAGAAAATGAAATTACACCGGAGGGGGTTGTTTCACTGAAAAAGCTGAGAAAAGGCTTAGAAATCATCCTGTATAAGCCTTTCAACGCAGTTTCTCTTGGGAGTTTCTACCTGAAAACGTTCCGAACAGCTACAGCAACTGTTGATTAGGGTTAAAATAAAAAAACCAAATGTTTGCCATTCAATATTTTATATAAAAGGGAAAAACATTTTCACTCTGAATATGTTAGAACCAAACTGACAAGCGGTTTAGAGCCGTTAAGTCTGAGGAGAGACTTCGCATCCCTATGCGTGTTCTACCGCTTGTACAACGGGTTTCGTTCTGAAGAACTGTTCGATATGATGCCCACGGCGACTTTTTACCACCGACCGCTCGCCACCGACAGAGCGTTCATCCTCACACTTTGAATCCGCAATGGTCTCGTACAGTTCGGTTTCAGAGATGTTCCTTCCGAGGACGCCCCTACCGAGGTTTTTCCTATGAGTATGGAGTTCTTCAAGAGGGGTTTGAAAAGGCTTTTCAGTGTCGATAACGCGCGAGTGATACCCCTAATGTTGCACGTGTCCATAGGCTGCCGTGACCGCTTACCATCAGGTGGTCCGCATGCTTGATTGTCGCCGACGTGGTATAAAAAAAACCTTCAGAGTTTTAAAGGGTTTTTAGATCGTTACGAGTACTTAAGTGCCACTCAATTCTATATTCGGAAACAAAATTCGGAAGTTGAGCGGCCCTTACAGGTATTTATAGCTATGCCCTTCCTTTCTACTGATTGATTTGATGAGTACGAGTACTTATCTTAATTTTGATTGTCGTCTCAGCTAGAATTCAAAGGTCAGATAATAGATAATATTATTCATTGTACATTATACAAAGAAACTTAATGAATGCTCAATTTGGGCGGCCTTATCGCTAATAGCGGTCTTTAACAGGCAACCTACAGATAGTATTTAAATAATGATAGAGTGACAAGTCTGTGTGTAAATAAGTAAACTTAATAAAATAATCTTACCAATTAATACACTAAAGTCATATGTAGATTTAAGATACATATTATTACACTCACAAGCAAGTGTTGTACATGTTAAAGTTAAATCCCGCTTTTTGTTAGAACGCGTTTTCTTTAGTTACGAGTAAAACTAGTTTTTACTTAATGCCTTTGTTAAAACTAGAAATACCTAGTTAAAACTAGAATATACCACTGATATATTTTGTTTTCAGATAAAACTAGTTGTTACATCAAGCTTTAGTTAAAACAAACACACTTATTTGGGAATGAAACCAGGATATAGTTTTAAAAATAGGGATCTAACTTTTCGCATAATGCCGATATCCAAGAATCAAATCATACTTATTTTACTTGGTTGTTTAGAGTAGGGTAATTGATCAGGTGACGTCTCGCGCGCGTCCAATCAGAATAAGGTACCTATGACGAAATATAATTTCAGTCGGACCAGTTTTAACTGACACGCTTTGGAAAAACACGTTTTGTCTAACTAGTTTTAACTGATATTCAATTTTGACCATTAGTTAATACTAGTATTAACAAAGGCATTTAAAAAAAACTAGTCCTAACTCGGAAGACGCGTTCTAGCTAAAAACTGGTTCTATCTATAACATATATTACATACTCGTACATCAAATGAAATCAAATCAAAATATCTTTATTCAAATAGCCTCTAGCAGTACTTTCGAATAGTCTAAAGATATACTAAATAATAGACATATGTACTATAATGACATGAATACCTATATAAATAAATAAATAAATAAACAGTATACTAGTATAATGTGACTCTACCACCGCGTCGGAGTTTATCCTTACTGACGAGACTCGGCGACAATGATGAGACCGAACCAATAGCAAGTATAGGTGCACCAAGGTTAGCTTTAAAATAGGAAAAAGATAATCCCGCTAGAGCCCTGGGATCAGAACGATTTTTTCTAGTTACTATATTTGTGTAGAAAATGAAGCATTTTTAAATGCTAGAAATTAATTACTTAGAAAACGATCAATAAGAAACTTGGATCAATCAAAATAGGAAGATATGTGACTCGTTAAATCAGGCGCCTGTCGCCTAATTTTTGCCAGGATTTCACTCTGACGCACGCTTGTCTCGCTTACGCTAAGGTCAAAACGAATATGTTTGACTCTGTCCTTCAAAATCGCACAACGATAATGTAGTTGTGCATCATCCCCGGTTTCAGTTGACAATTTTAAGGACGTGCCGTATCTTCCGCTGTTTGATTTAATCTAAGATAAGAAATAATATAATTTATAACCACAGACGGGATGGCAGTGAAATGAGACCACAGTTGGTGATAGTCTGGTTTATTATAGTTCTACTGAAGCTTTTATACGAACTCATTCACGTACACTGTGTGTGCCGTGCATAATCTTAAAGGGTGACCATCCAGCACAGAAATAAAGTCAGTAAGTACAGCATATTCACAGATTGGATTTTCCGTCCTTTTTCGCTTCTTTTCAAGCCTTTTTTCGTCATCATCGGTCCCCTTAGTATTACTGAGAAATAATTTTATACACCCTTAGGGATGTCGTTAGAAAGACAACAAAAAATCTCCTCCGCATTTTGCCTAAACCTTTTAAAGATAAAATTCCATTACACACCCGTAGTACTGGTTCCCATTAGCGTGCTCTTGTAAAAGAATTTGTCCCGTTGTATTTTTGTGTTTTTTTCACAAGTGCGCCATTTATTTACCGTTGAACAAGAAAACATTTGGCTATTTAAGCACACGCATTAATGAGTGACAAGCTTTAATACCGGGTGAAGCTATAAGTGATTCGAGAAGGAAAGAAATACGTTTTTTTGGCACTAAATGAAGTAAACACAACAAAATAAAAAGAAAATTATAAACCAAAGACCAAAAACTAAGACTAACTTAAATGATTTAACTACAATTATAGTGCCAAATAGGCCTTCGCTCAAGATGAGTCGCAGTGAGCCGCTACGAGCGACGCTGGTTTTCTGCGAATACCTCAGTGAATAAATAAAGATAAATAAAGGTGGGCAGATGAGCACAAATTCTATGCATACGGACAACTTAAAAAGGCACCGTGGAGCGATAGATCAATACTAATACACAATACATAACAATTTGTTAAAAAAATAATACACAACTTATTTAATATTATGTGAGTAATATTTGATTTCTTCAAGTGCCTTTCATTTAAAAGTTTTCATGAAAAGATACTGACTGTTTGACTGATTTGTATCCCTGTGTGACCTCAAAATGGAAGTAAAATAAAGAAATAAATTTTCACTTCATTTTCACTGAGTATGTTATAAGTATCGTTTTTGTAAGTCTTTTGATAATCACATGGTCTTTTTTTTCTCAATGTTAGTTCTTAATAGCCTCTTAGAACTGAGTAACCTCCTCCTCCTGCGCATAAGTTTCCTTTCTAATAGTCCCGGTGTCTCCAAGCAGGGCGTGAAAAAGACCTCTTAACTAGACCCCACGACCGCTGACTTTCGGTCCCCTATCTATTTCGTGTTCGTGCTGATGAGTCATTCTCTGCTTGGCGTGTCTCTGCACATTCGTGCCGGTGTTCCGCAAGGTGGTGTCTTATCTCCTCTTCTCTTCGCTGTATTCATAAATGCTATCACTCATAACCTTTCTTGCTTCTACCACCTATAGTCAGACGACCTACATATATATTCCCAGGGCTGCCTTAACGACTTACACGAGGCCATCCGGGTCCTGAACTCCGACCTTGTCCGTATTCTTGAATGGAGTAAAGAAGATAAAACGCAAGTTTTAGTCGTCGGTGGTTCGCATTAAACCTCCAGGATCGCCTGGAACTCTATACCACCTATTTTATTTGATGGGGTTAATGTTCAGTATAGTAGATAAAGTGGTTAAGAATATAGGTATTTTTATGGATAGCTCCTTAAACTAGGATAAGCTGATCAGCGAGGTGAGTAGAAGAATATTTGCATCTGCTAGTTCACTTAGTAGACTCCGGAACTTTTTGCCAATTCCTACTAAGATTGCTTTTGTGCAGGCTTTACCTCTTCCTATTCTTGACTACGACGACGCCTGTTATCTGGATAGCAGTGAACACTTCCTTAATAAACTCGAGCAACTGCAAAATGTCTGTATCCGGATTATCTGTATTCTGTATCTTCGGTGTGCGTAAGTTTGATCATGTCTCCGAATTTCGATCTCAACTTAATCGGCTCCCAATACGTCTTCGTCGCGATCTTCTCTTTCTTTCTTCACTCTACCAAGTCTTGTTCGATCCGCGGTCACCGCCATATCTCAAACAAAGTTACTACGTTCTGTAATTTGCCACAAAGGTGATGAAATGCGTTCGTGCCGTTCACTGCTTCTGTTATTTCCTCCTCATTCCACTGAATATTATTCTGAATCATTTACTATCCAATCTATTTGCCTATGGAATTCCTTGCCCTTCTCTATAAGGTCTTCCAAATCCCTACTTATTTTCAAACCACGGGTCAAAGTAATTATTTTCAGTCACTTTGACCACAAAATAAAGAGTTTACAGAAGGACCGCTCTCGCCTTTTTCTATCAACTTGCCTGATCGCCTAGGGTTGCTACTCGCTACTATAATCGCCAGCTGAGCGCGATTTGACAGATACCCCGTAAAATAAAATACATCAAGTGAAAAATTGCACCTAGTTCGACAAAAACCAAAATATGCAAAAGAGGTCCAGTTAGATTAAAAGGATTTGAGATGAGTGAATACGTAAAAAAGTATTATATTATAAGAATTCATTTACCGGGGTCCAGGTGAAACCTGCTAGCCTATGGCTTGAACATACATACAGTCCTACCTACCTACCTACCCAGTAGGCTGTAGATAACACCATAAGCCACCGCTTCGGCGGACACCTGTCGATGTCGGCGGCGCGGCACGGATGCAGCAGCCGCGCGTGACAATTAAATAATATACCAAAAATACTTGTGTTTTACCAATGCATGATAAGATAAGTTACGGAAAATGTGAAAGCCCATTTGTACTGGATTTGAATGTGTTACGAAATATAATGGTTTACCTACCTATATATTTTTAATACTCGTACATAGTACTACTAACTTGCAAACGTTATCTGAGTTTTACTTATTTTTCAACATCATTTGGTAACTTAAAAAACGTATAATCACAATTTCGTGTGGTGTTCATACAGCCACATACACTGCAACAGAAATATCTGCTCGAAACCATTTTTGACCATTGAACTATAATGTAAGTACCTATCTGACGACGTACAAATAATACCTCAATGTTTTTGACAGTGCGACTGACCGCGACGCTGAAACTCCCTGCTTCGCCTGTAAACTCACGTCTCTGTGTGCGTGTGTCAAAAATGGCGTATTGTTCTAAGCTGGCTATCTGTCAGAGCGCCGCGCATGTCTAATTTGTGTCATCGCCTTAATGATTTAGTGTTGTTACTTTGTTTTCTATTGATTACCTGCTCATCTTGCACCACCGCAACTGTTGACTCTTTTTAGTTTCTCTACTCGGAGGTTGCCTGGAAGAGATCGCTTCTAGCGATAAGACCACCTAAATTGTACTCGTAAGTTATGTAAACATTATTTTTGTAATTGTTATATTTGTGCAATGAAGAATATCTTATCTATTTGCATATAAGCCATAATATAACATGGCATAAGGTGATGATACTTACGCCCAATGTTATTAAAGCATCTATCATTTAGCAAGGGCTGCATCAGGAGAGTGTTAAGATGATCAATCACTCACTTATATAGGATCACCCGGTATAAATATTTAGAAGATTAATTGGCATTAACCTTATCCACCTTGTATTTCATGTACCTTTAACCTGTAACGCCCTTCACACATGTTCAAGGAAAAGTTCTTTGATGCAGAAAATAAGGGTTGTAATCAGGGGTGAATAAGGTCAGGGTTCCTCTGTCAGTAATCTCGCTCTTTGTAGTATTGTAGAAGCTGAGATAACAAGAATATTGCTTATTACACGTCTTTGGTGTAAGCATCCTGTATTGAAATTATGTTTGGAATCAGCGAAATTCTGTGGAGTAGAACCGTGCGCTGGAATATCAAAGACTTTTATTACTGTGAATCAAATGTTGATAAGAGGAATAGCTTTATTACTTTTAGAGAGTGAAAACTTGGATCACATGTGTCGGACTCATTCAAACGTTATATCCTAACGTTATTTACCACAGTTTTAACACTTCTCTTAAAGATCATCCGCTACTAAACAGACATTCTGAGATTGTTTCAAACTAGTTTTTGCCCGCGGCTTCATTCGCCCGCACTTGTTGTTTCCTGTTCCCGTAAGAATTTCAGGAAATCCTCTCCTACGGATCCCCTACACTCCCCAAGGAACCTACATGCCAAATTTCAGCTTCCTACGCCCAGTAGTTTCGGATGTGCGTCGTCTGTCGTTCACTCAACCATTATGTCAGTTACTGAAAAGTTTTTTGATATCACTGTTACTTTTATTAATACATAGCAGAATGCGTCGCGCATTCAGATCCGCTTAGAACAAACCGCCACCTTAATCACGCACACAGACCGAGTGAGCTTATAGGCAATACCGGTGAGAATCGGTCGCGCGGCGAGTCGCACTGTCGCGGTTGTTTTTGTTTTTGTCGAACTTGGTGCTTTTTTTACATTATGATTTTGTTTTTGGCGGGTTCTGTCAAGTAGGTATAACCTACCTACTTCATTTCATAAATTCAGAGCGAATATAGTAGTAAAGAATATAGTAAAAAAGTTTAGGTAATTATACTGTAAAAAGGCGAGAGCGGTCTTTCTGTAAACTCTTTATTTCGTGTACATAGACATAGATATTTAAATTTATAAGATTACAATATATATATATATAATTAACAAATAGTAGACGACACGATTGGCGCAGTGTGCTGTAGCACGGTTTCTTGCCTCGACTTCCGTAGTGTCCCGGGTTTGATTGCCGGTCGGGTCAATTCAGGAAACGATCTTTTATGAATTGACTCGGGTCTGGGTGTGCTGGTAGACGCCCCTAGCTTATTTCCTTGTGTGGTACCCTGAACACAGGGATGTAATGCCTACTTAGATACCATTACAAGAGGTGTGTTCCTTGGCGCATTTTATTTTGATCTTATATTTAAATAAACCAACCAAACAGAAAAACCAAAATATCATCGCAAAAACGTTTGTTCCGGGTGTGGATTGAATCCGCCTTAAGATCTCTGTCCAACACGCCAACGGGCCAGTAAAAAATTTAGCACAAGTATTCGTATCGTTGCCAAGGTGACCCTAAGGCTTAGTCGTAACCAGGCCAAGCTAGCAGGTAGGTCGCGCCCCTGACCTAGCTGCTAGGCTATTAAGCTTTGATGGCAAGGGTTCAGCTGGCCTCCACCTGATGATAAGGATGGGTTTTGTATTGTTTACCATTAGGTGAATAGGTCGACAGCAACTTAGCCCTCGTTTGGATAGCTTTTAAAATGTCACCCTGTATAAAAGTCTAAGGTACCCTATATTTGAATTCAGCCAATCCAGCAATATTACTTCCGTTTGTTTGAACATGTTAAATTTAAAAATATACGGGAATGACATTGGCACTTGTCTAATCGGAATAAATAAATAAATAAAATCGGAATGACATTAATTTGATGACAAATCTATACATTTTTAAAGGACATCGCTCGTTCCCCATACATTGAATGCCCTGGAACGCACAGCAGTGTGAAAATACTAGTTGTGCTCGGAATGATTCACAAATTCTCATCAGGCATTTGCTGAAACACGAACAACTTTAGGAACCGTCGCCTACTACAGGATGTATTCGATTTTGAGGTTAATCGTAAACGATGTACACTTTTTGTTATGTTCTGATAGATATATTGTTTGCTACTTACCTCTATGAAGAACTTAAGTAATATGAATTAAATGAACATAAAATACAATTATTTTTATTACTACTTTAAATCAATAATCATTAATGCTCCCTCATATTAGTTTTTTTATTAAGAGTGTTGGCAGGGCAGATGGCACCTTTATAATACGTTCACTAATGAAATAACAATAAAATAAGCGTGCCTTATGAATTTAAGTTCTTAAATGCTTGAGACGAAACACAATTATATCGCGATCTAAAGGAGTATAACTCCATCTGTTGGTATTACTTGAAACTAATTTGTCATCACTTTTGACAAACCGTCCACCAACCATATCCACCACAGAACATACAGAACTTTTTATTTTTCGCTTCTAGCCGCAGAATGTCCGTTTACTATGAGTAATTGCTAATAAAAAATAAAAAAAAAGAAGAATTATAATGAAGGACATTCATTTGTGCATGCCAGGGCCAATTTCGACGGTGTCCTTTGATAAGTCGAAACGAAAGTAACGCGTTGCTTTTGGCTACTTAGATTAAATAAATAAATAAATAAAACAAATAGGTTTGTCTCTGTCCTTCACACAACGATAATGTTGTTGTGCACCATTCCCATTTTCAGTTGACAACTATAAGAACATGCCTTAACTTCCGCTATTTGATTAGATCTAAGCTTGATTATTATAAAGCGCAAACATTTTATTGTTTTATTGAAAACTCAAAAACTACTGTATGCACCTTCAAAAAATCCGAGCATCTCATTCAATTTCATCATTTTTAAACCGAGTCTATAAATAAATAAATAAATATCCCTGGACATTATTCCACACAGCGCCATCTAGCCCCAAAGTAAGCTAATTAAAGCTTGTGTTATGGGATACTAGACAACGGATAAACATACTTAAATACATTTTCTTTTGTAAATACATACTTATTATACATAGGAGACACCCAGACCAGTACAAACAGACATGTTCATGCACACAAATGTTTGTACTGTGCGGGGATCGAACCCGCGACCTCTGGTGAAGTAGCCAACTTCTTAACCATTACACCAAGTCGGTCGTCAAGTCTAAAGCAACATTGCGACGTGTGACAGCTAGCAAAAGCACCACGTCCGGGCAGCTTGTAGCCAAACAAAAGCTGGAAGTTACCGGCGTTCTAAAACTTTCACTGGAATATTCCAAGCCCGGAACTGGGACAAAAACGCGAAAAGGCAATCGGAGAATGTTTTAAAACAAGAATTTACTATTGGTATTCTCAATTAACGCTTATTTCTGAAGTGCCCTTAGGTAAGTGATGACAAGGGGGGCAATTCGCGAACAATGTGGCCGTAGCTTCGGTCAAACTTAGGCTTGTCTATTTTACGGGAAATAATGATTTAAAATGCGGGACAAGGGTTTAAGAAGCGGGATCCAACTTTTTTTGTTTAGAATTCAAAAAACGTAAACTTTTTTTTAGCAAATCAGGGTGATACGTAAATAAAACACCATGTTAGAGACTTAATAGTGTTAATCACACTTCATTGTGAAAACTATACATTAAGTAGGTACTTTTTAAATGAGTATTTTTCTTGAGATTTGTCAATTTTAAGATTTTTTTATTTTTGAGTCCAAATTGTAAACACTTTGCATGGATAAGAAAAATCTACTTTAACTTGTAGTAGCTCAGACTTCACAAAATTCACGTACTGTCATGAGGTTTGCTGTTTTGTGAGAAGGAATAATTCGTTGTTTGTAAAAGCAAGTGCAGTTAACTCCAGATTGAAAAGGAATCCTGATAGAGTAGTAGTATTCAATCTAATTCTAAAATCTGACAAATACAATAAAAATTGTTTAAATATGTGTATTCAGGTATATATTAGAATTCCCAATGACATTAAAGATGATTTTAGTATTCATTCATTCAAGTCGAAGCTTTATAAATGGCTCATTCACCAAAAAATATACGACATTAAAGATTTAATTGACCGTAGATTCTAATTGGCATGGCTTGACTTTCATATTTTAACCTCATAACTTGTATCAATTCTGTAATTCCTAATTTTTTTATTTGACTCAGACTTATTATGTTATTTCATTGAATTAATTATAGTATTTTTTTTTGCATTACAATTTGTAAACATTTACAAGCCACATTAAATGGCGAGACATGTGCGCTTTATATCTGTGTCATACCTTGTATACCATGTTTTTTTGCAAATAAAGAATCATTATCATTATCATTATCTCTGCAATGAATTGCACGTGTTTGCTGCAGACAATATTTTGTGCCATATTTCATAGACTGACGCTTTTTCACAATTTTCATTGGCTCGCTCTTCAATAACTTTCTTTTAAGTTTCTTTTACAGTAATAAACTCTTCATAGAGCTAGCCCATTTCTTATTTCTGGACAAGCGCATTTATTGCAACATTCTGATAATTCATTAAAGGTGAATTCCCTTTCAATCGCAAATATTCGTATGGAAGCTAATCAATTGCTCTCTGAGAAGTCGAAGTGGTCATCAATATATTTCAGCACATTATTATACCACGCAATAAGGGTCAGTTTCATAGATTTTTTATCATCATCGGAAAAACTTCTCATAGCATTGGTACAAATGAAACCGAAAAATTCTTATTCCGAAAAGCGGAAAATTTAGCGTCCCGCACACACTATGAGCGGGACCCCTCATTTTGGGTCTCAGAAACGGGACGTCCTGCGTATAGCAGGGCGGTTGGCAACATTAGTCAAACAATGTGCCAAAAAATCCTGAAATATTCGTTTGTGTATGGTAAACAAATATCGTGTTAAAGAGTGCATAAAATACTTAGTGGTAATTAAAAATATCTTTGTGTTAACACTAATTAAGACCATGTTAGTTGTCCCGAAACTACTGTGTTAGTGAGTAGCTACCCGGATCCGCTACGATTACCGATGGCAAGCTACGATTACCGATGACAAGCTACGCACACCATGGTATGTATGGTATGGGTGAAGAACACCCTAGTTGGTACCGTAGTGTTCACTGTTCTAATTTTGAGAAGTAATGCGACAACATTTATTTGATTTATTCCAAAAACATTTGCGAACAGTGTAATAATAATCCTAATAATAATCATTTATTTACTCACCATAATAGAAATATACAGTGGTAAGGGTACAATGAGAACAGTAAGTACAGTTTGATTATGGTGGGCTGATACCTGAACTAGGCCGGAGCCTGTATCTCAGGATATCAGCCCTCCACCTCTAGAGAACAGTTCAACGATATCTAATGACATAAGTATGAGACAAACAGCTCCAAATACTTACAGTACCATGCTTATATATTTGTAATTTTTCCAAGCACTTGCACAAATATGAGACCCAAGAAATGAGAATTTCTTGCCAAACCTGAACATAGCAAAGCACGCTGCGTTCCATCAGTCCACCAAAATATTTAATAAACTGCCCATAGACCTGAAAAATTTTGTCTATGAACGCGAATTTCAAAACAAGCTGAAATCGTTTTTGTTGGATCGGTGCTTCTATAGCTTAAATGAATTTTTGTTATTAAGACAAGACGTGTAACAAATTAGTATGTAATTCTCATGTCATGTCAAAATAGAATAATATGTATTTTTTATAAATTTAATAACGAAATCTATGTACTATTTTATAATCCTATGATAATTGTTAATTTTTTTCTGAATTTTTCAATTGGTAATTAATTTAATTTGATTAATTTAATTCAACTGTATTGATAAAGGAATAAATAAATAAAGACAATGATTCAAAATTTTCGAAATCTAAGTATTAATTAGTAAATCTTATCTAAAGAAATAAAACTGGAAGTGCCTGCTTGTATATTATTGAATGGGTGTGTGTGTGTGTGTGCGCGCGCGTGCGTGTGTGCGTGTGTGTTCGGATAGGAAATGAAATTCGTTGTTATAAATTGCGATAAAGTGATGGATTCCCCTGGCATATATATCACATATTACCTACCTACTCGTAGGTAAATGTAGAATTGCGCAAAGCGTATGTCTATGAAATGAAAAGAGAAACATAATATTATGACCACCCTAAATATACCTACGTATCACTCATTCTTATCTCCTGATAATAACTAAGATGCCACTAAGTAGGGTCACATACATCTAACCAGTTTGCATTAAGTTCGGGCGATGTTAATGTACCTAGGTATGTACAAAGACAATGAGTTTTAATAATTTAAGAAATATCAATTATATGTAACTACTAAAAACTGGAAAATATACTTAGAAGAGGTCAAAATGATGAGGTTGAAGAGAGATTGGGAAGATTTAGCATATTTAGGAAGACTAATAAACGATCGCAGCTTACGTGACGGATAAACTCTTGGTAGACATCTTGTGCAAAGTGCGAGATGCAGTGAGGGAAGTTAATGACTTCACCATCGCGTTTTGCAAGCACATAATATGCCAATTAGACGGCTTCAATGTTGCTCGAATTTGTCGCTAGATGGCGTTGACTCGATTTCATTCGCGGTTTTTTTCGCGCAAAACGCGATTTTGAAGTCATTCACTTCTCTCACTGCAACTCGCATTCGACACTCTGTACTGATATATGTATTTCAATTGCATCCTTCGCTCGCGAGACCCAAGTCTACGTCCCGCCGAATCATGGATCCACACGAGTGCTTCCGAATTACTGTCAACACAGACAGGCTTCGAGAGTACGCACTCAGCTTGAAAAAATACAATTTGCAAGAGTTTCAAATGTATAGATTGTTGTTCAGTGTGGTGGGAATATGTTAATTTATTTATTCATGGAACTTTGGTACACTACAATAGAATCATTTCAGCTTTTACGGTTGCTTTGCCTGATGGTTGAGTTTGACATTTTCTACTGAAAGATAAAAAGTAGAAAAAATTTAATAAGTTACACTGTGCAATTGTAGGTGAAAGGACCTTACCTTACCTTAACGAGGCCTGTGCAGAGCATCAAATCAAAAGTGAAAATGTCCCAATATGCAGTGGTGCAGTTGGTGTATAAGGGTTGCGACTGGCATGAGCATTATGCCGTGAGGAAACTTCCGAAGCGAGCCTGTTACACTTTACATTTATGGGTTCGGCTTAGCTGCACATATTTTCAGTTGTTGTACTAACCTGATAAGTTACCTTAAATGTAATTGGTCAGTCTACCTCTATACTTTAGGTTCTGAAAGTCCTCAATACAAGCTACGGCCAGACCCTGAAGAGCGTTTCTAAATACTATCAATATTTTACACCCACTCTCAGATAATTAGTGATAAAAAGGAAACCTAGGTACCGTTAATTAAAAAGATCTCAGCCGGCATTAGTCCAGGAGCTTTCAGGGCGCTTATTGGTTATAAGCTCTTTTTGTTTAATTTAATTATTCCGATCTTTCACGGCGTGATTTATTGGGCTTTGTAGCAATAGATAATGGAAAGTGTAAATACATAAATTTAGCATTATATTTTAAGCAAATAATATCATTAAAAAAGCAAAAAATATCTTCATTCATATACCTAGACTTGTAAAAAGTAGGTACGAGTACCTACTTAAGACTAGTCAAAGAAAAATTAATAGCAAAAATATACTTAACTAAAATAATACTTAAAGTAAATACCTATCATAAATAAAAATGATGTGACTCAACCATTTGACCCCTATAAGGTATCAACGACACACCTACCAACCTGACAAATTGTTTTCAATAAAAAACAAAAGATAAATTTCTTCATGCATATCAAGAAGCAATAAGGTAGAAACCATTGATGCATTCAGTAATGAACATTTTATTTAAAATGCTTCCTAAGCAATTAACGCCTGCCAAATTTTAACGAGCAACGTTGTCGCTTCATCGAATATTGCCAATTAATTCATTGTAGGAACCAATTTGCTAGACGAGCCTCAGCAAGTAGGTACATACCTAGTTATTTAACTTAATTCGCTTTAGTTATTAAATTTAACTAAGTTTATTGAGTAAAATAATATTTGAAGCACAAATATTTTGAAGACTTTCCCAATCATGTAACAGGCTAACAGGTCATAGGTCAACATAATGTCGGTGGACAAATTATAATTTGAAGGACTTTACTGCGTGTTTAATCTATTAACAAGGATTGCTTGTGTCCACTTGGGCAGTCCAATCTAATCACCTCCAAGGTACTAAACAAACTTCGATGCTGATTCGAGGACATGTCAAGCAAGATCTTAGAGGATCTCGGAGTCTGCATCAAGAAACCGAGCTGCCAAATGTTTGTGTGTTGACGCTAAGGGTAGAAGGTCCTGATTTTATGGTCGAAGGCCGTTTTTTTCAATGACAGGACAAATATTCATATGGAGAATTGTTGACTAGGTTCTGAATCAATTTCTTTAATCAATCAGGGGAAAGAAGTGAATAACCCAATTTGCATATATGTCAGGAAATGTAGGAATAGTAATGTATACAATTCCGAAGCTGTTTTTCCGCCCGCGACTTCGCCCGCGTGGACTAATTTTTGGGTTACATATCAAAGTTTTCATACGGATCCCTAACGTTTTTGAAAAATGTAGATGCCTATAGCAATCAGGGATAATGTAGCTTTTTAACAGTGAAATATTTTTTTAAATCGGTTCAGTAGTTTCGGAGATTTTCTACCACAATATACCTACAAATGCTCAAACGCTTACCTCTTTTTACTCGTATTAGTGTAGATTGCTTCAAAGATTATTTATTACACACATATCCTGGGAAATGCATACATTTATTAGGAATTGTATATAATTCCAATAGCGTTATTGGAAATGTAAAAAACTAATGTTTTCTGGGAATGAAACGAATAAAACAATTTAGAGTACCTACTTAAAATCCGTATATGGCGTCAAATGACCCCTCGTACGGAAAATTCGCACCCTTTCATCATTCGTTTGCAAAGTCGTTTCTAAGTTATCTCTTTTTTGGAGTGATTGTCTTGTTACTTATCTTCTTCACATCTCAATAAAACTACTTTGCTCGCAATTGCAATTTATGTTCTATAGTGTTAATACTGACTTATTTCATTTCAAGTTGTTTATTTTTATGGAGTAAAATAGCAATTTCATTTTCCTTATTTTCATTATCCCCTTGACATTTTAAATAAAATACATTTCCGATTGCTATTTAGGAAATGTATAGATTTCCTAGGAAATGTCTCAAGTATAATTTATTTATTTATTTATTCTTTATTGCACATTTATAAAATAGGTACAATTGGCGGACTTAATGCCTAGAGGCATTCTTTACCAGTCAACCGCAAGGTTTAACAGAGAACATACTAATTTTGGGCTGTGCAACGTATGGAATTTGGTGCAAGAAAATACAAACAACAAATTTGTTACTTAACTAAAACTTTAAAACCTACTAATACTCAAACTAACAAATACCTAATACAATTTGTAAACTTAAATAAATCATAAATAGATCATAATATTTTATACTACATAAATACATATAAATTATTTATACTTATCATGCCAACAAACAAACCTATTTATATACATTAAAAATAAATATACTAATATAATATTAAATAATAATATATAATATGAAATTAAATTAAATTGTCATTAAGAGAGTTAAACGTAGATGCCTGAATCTGAACTCAATGAAATGGTTGACTGAATCAGCGGCTCATTTCAAATGCTCACGCAACGACCTCTTCAGAGCAAGTTTGGAGGTAGATTTCTGAATGTTGGTTGGGAGAGAGTTCCAGAGCCGTATGGCAGACAGTCTGAAGGAGCTTGACATGTAGGAGGAAAAGAAAAGGGGTGTAAATAGAGCTAAAGTTTTACTTGAACGGAGATCTTTTTGTTGAGACGAGTGTAGGAATTCAAACTTATTCACACATTTCCGGGCGATTTTAGGAATAACATACATTTCCTAGGAATTTTATACAATGAAGAATTACATACATTTCCGTTAACGTTATAATATTTCACTATCTCACACTACCTTACCCATTTCTATTTTAATCTTGTAATTTCCTCTACCTACAGGCTGTCTGGAAGACATCGCTTCCTAGCGAGAAAACCTCCTACATTGTACAATCTAAGACTATATACTATGACTAATGAAATGAAATGAAATGAAATGATAATTTATTCGTTACAAATCGTAGGTAATTAAAGGTGGTAAATATTTTACAATCCGCTCCGATTCACCCTAAAGGTATACGAATATTCCTTTAGACAAATAAAGCTACATGTCATAATTAAGGACTTAATTTTCTTACAATATATAGACTTGATTTAACAGTATAGAACACTATTTTTCTAACATTCAATAATTACCAACCTAGGAGAGCACATCGTTTAGAAAATGATCAACTTTATAGTAACATTTCGTTTCTAGAAGACCAGCAAGGATAATTTAACTAAGATCATATTACTCGACTTTCCGCCGATGTTTGTGAAATTGTTTACGCAAGAGTTATTTTTCCTATTTCACCTGTCTACCTACTCCTTCAGTGAACTACGCTTCAAACTATAATAGGCGAAGTAAGTAGGTACCTACATCCAAAGTATAAAGTATATTTCTCTTGAGTTAAACTGAACTTCGGAACGAGAAAACGATTTCCAATAAACGTTTGAGTAGGTACGACGGCGATGACAATCTAACTATGCCCAAGTTCTTATTGTAGGCAAATAACATCGTTTGTTTTATTAAAACTTTCCATTTATCTTTTCCTGTTTGAGTTCTCTTAGCAGCTTCAGTATTCATTCACTCTCTTTTGCGTAACAGTCAGGCCTGGTTTCCACCAAAGCGGAGATTTGATGAGTTTTTAATAAACAATGAGTGAAATGTGTCTCTCGTCTCCTGTCCTTTCCGCTTTGTTGTAAACCGGTCCTTAGTCAGACTTCAACTTTATGCCCTGCCCACAGCCTCGGTTGCAGTAGTGTGTCCACCATTTGGTTTGAAGAGCAGCAGGTGCAGCAATTAGCAGTGGACAACACAGCCTGATGAATCGTGATGATGACAGCTTTGCCAGTCATTTTAGGGGTCGCTTTCATAACTTTTCTTGAAGTGTAAAATATTTCAAAAGGTACCCGAGGTCCAAGGACAAGAAAAGGGGACCAGCAAACACAAAACCTTTTCCCAAAGCTACGAGTAGAACAATAATTTATGGACGTTAAATCTTTCCGGCACCTTTGTGAACAACACAATAGATTTCAACCCCTCGGTGCTGAGGACTTTTTCGTAATAAATTTGATAATTTTTCTCTTGACCGAAGCGTTTTCTTTATATTAGGATATCGCAACTTTAGGCTAAGGTACCTAGCTCTTTTGTTGTTTTCGGTATCGGTAAGGCTTCCATTCTTCATAGGTATTCTTCAAACAAGCAACACACGGACGCCCGAATCCAGGAACGACAGACAGACAAAAGAGTAACAAAAATGTTCAAAGAACCCGAACACTGTATATTCTGTTATCTCCCTGCGACGTTTCAACCTGGGAGCATTCACGCTTCATTCCTCCAACCGCTCTACTAACCGATTACATTTCACGCAAAAAATGTTCCTCGTTGAACGAAATGTGTATCTTCATCGTTCCAAATATAAAAGTGTATGAGAAAATATAGGACAGCATAAAAATGATTGCACTCATAATTCTAAAAAAATATTTTGGTGTGGCGTGTAAATAGCCCACCATGGGAAAAGGGGGTTGCAGAAATTCGTACCTAAAAATATGACACGAAAAACTCAATGCGAGTCACAAGAAGAATATGAAAAAGGGATGACTTCCAAAACGTTACGCCATAAAATAAGCTACAATTATTGGGAATCCACCAACCTGCAAACCGTCCAGGATCGCCTTCAGCATAGCCCAATTAGGCCAATCTCGGAGAAGGTCAGAGGCACTCCTCACTAGAAGTCTTTTTCTTCTTCAAGTGTCCACGCGCGGCACTAAAACTCTTTCACTAGGCCAGGGATCCGAAGGATTACGATCCCTGATCCTTGTAGGAATAACAAGAAAGCTTGTGCTTCTTAAATAATGCGGAGACTGAATCAGCCGGGTCAGAGCGGTGAGACGAAAACTAACTAACTGCCATTTTTTTTTGTCAGTTCTGCGGTTTGCCAAAACGAAGAGGTTTTACATCGTTTTAATTACTCGGTGCGCCATCTCTGGGTAGCTTGAGCAGATCCCAGAACGGGGCAACAAATCAGCGGGAAACCAAGAATTGCAGCAAAACAATAAAATAGCGTGCATTTTGGAAGTCAATAATCGAAAAACAGATAAGAACAGGGATTCATTAATAAAAGCCAAAAATAACATTATACGGCCAACCATGCTCCCCACCTTGAAGTTTGATAGAACTTCAAAGAATATGAGGTAATACAAAGCCATAGTGGACAAAGACTTAAGTTTTTTAACTCGCGGAAATTATAAAATTAGAACTCAAGAAACCATAATCGGTATATCTCAATAAGTTTAAGCGGTAACTAATAATATCTCATACGTAATAATAAAGTAATGAGTTAGCAAACCAAATAATAAAAATATGGAAAAATTATGTAACTTATTATTGTGTAGGTACGGGTACAGTTTAGTCACTGGGCGTTTATATATACCCGTACTTGTTCTCACAGAGGCTACACGGACTACTCCATCGGATCCGGGAAAAACTTCTATTATCACTCCTAGTAGCCAATACAAAGGCGGTACATTTTCGTTCCCTACTAGAACAACCGTCCCAATATCAATCGAGCGTTCCGAAGTGCACCACTTTTGGCGCACTTGCAGCGTGTGCAAATATTCAAGGCGCCACTTATTCCAATATGAAAGAACAAGCTGATCTAAAAGTTTTTTGCGGTTGGTCAACGTAATTCTTTCATCAGTCAGTTCAGATGAGGGTAAGTAACGCAATGGGGTGGACATCAGAAAATGCGCAGGCGTCAATACATCCGGATGTGGATCGGCTGATATAGCTACAAGCGGTCGGGAGTTTAAAATGCATTCAATTTGCACTAGAACCGTTAGAAGTTCCTCATAGGTAAGAAGTTGTTTACCCACAACTCTGTACATGTGCGTTTTAATACTTTTTATATTTGCCTCCCACATACCACCGAAGTGGGGGGCGCGAGGAGGAATCATTTTCCATTCGATGCGGTGTTTTATTAATTCTTGCTTAATACTATGCTGAAAATCAGAGTTTAACAATAAATCATAAATTTCGTCTAACTGAGCTTTGGCACCGACGAAATTGGTACCATTATCGGAGTACATTACCGATACTGGACCGCGGCGGGCTAGGAATCTTTTGAAGGCAGAAACAAATGCGTCCGTAGTAAGGCTAGAGACCAATTCTATATGAATAGCTTTCGTTACGAAGCAAACGAATATAGTTTAAGTTAAAGTTAAGTTAAGTAAAGTAGTGTAATTAGTATTTAAATACACAGCGTATGACTGTACAATGATTTAGATCTCAAATAAGTGACATGTATGTCTTTTCTATGAGAATAAATTCTTCTTTAAACTGAACGAAGAGGCATATGTACGCCTTTTGTGAGTGTTGTCCTCTACGCCTTGTAGGAATGAAGTTAATAGGGCCCGCAAAATCAGTACCCGTGTGCACGAATGCTTTAGCATCGCGAATGCGATAACTAGGTAGGTCGGCCATTTTGGGAGTAGGATGCTTAGGATTCAAGCGGAAACAAATATTACATTGCCGACAGCGGGAGCGTATAATAGATCTGGCATTTAATATCCAAAAGCGTAGTCGAATAATAGACATTAGTAGCCCAGGACCAGTGTGACAATTAGCACAATGAAAGTGATCTATAATAAGATCAACTACGCGGTCATGTTTCGGTAATAACGCGGGGTGTTTAACTTCGTAGGGAAGGTCGGACTTAGAAAGTCTGCCCCCAATGCGGAGTACGCTGTTTGAATCCAAAAAAGGTGATAAGCTTCGCAAATGCTTTGAAGGTAGCTCACCAGCCTTCAGTAATTCAATTTCCTTGGCGAAATGAATGTTTTGGATGGCTTTGATTATAAAACGCTCAGCAATAATAACGTTAGATACAGGTTCACTGCTTGACAATCTTTTAGTGAACTGAAGAATATAAATAAATATGTTTATGAGTTTATTCCAAGAATGGACGCGGTTTGAAATATCAGTTAGAATAAGAGGCTCGCTCGGAGCTGCGGTTATAAGCGTATTACTATTAGATTTAAACTCAGGCAAAGTTTCACAATCTAATGGTGAAAATGCTTCGATAGGCCAGTGGCTGACAGGCCTACAAAGCCAAACTGGGGCCATCCCACCAAAGCGTATGAGATGCCAGCTGGGATGGTAACATTCCCCTGGAAAGGCAATCACTAGGATTCTCTTTACCTGACACATGGTGAAAACAATTAGGCGATAGGTTCTCCTGGATCTTCGCTACACGATTGCTAACGAATATGGACCATCTATGAGGAGACGCATGAATCCAAGATAGCGCTATCGTTGAGTCTGAAAAGGCATAAACTCCTGCAATAGGAATGCGATCAGCCATTCTGTCCTTTACCACTCGCACAAGCTTAGAAAGAAGTAACGCGGCGACTAGTTCTAAGCGCGCCAGAGTTTGCACCTTATTCGGTGAAACTTTAGATTTGGCACATAAGAGCCTGACAGCAATATTACCTGCAGGGTCTGTTATGTGCAAGTAAATGCAACAGCCGTAGCCACTGAAACTAGCGTCAGAGAAAGCTACAATGTTAACAAAGCTTGACAAATGAACGCCTATATGACGTGTAATTTTTAAAGTTGCAAGTGTAGGGAAGTCTGACACAAAGGCGGCAAAGCGTCTTTGTATAGATTCCGGCGGTACTTCGTCCCAGCCTATTTTGCTCAACCAAAGCTCTTTAACAAGAGTCTTGGCGAGCAGGATAACAGGAGCGACTAAACCAAGGACGTCAAACAAGCGGGCGACGAGAGATAAAATACTGCGCTTCGTATAAGTATTATCCACTTGGACCGTAGTAAAGGCGAATGAGTCATCTGCGGGATCCCAGGATAATCCCAAGATTTTGAAATTATTATTATCTGTGTCCGAAAAGTTCACCAGTGATCGATGTGAGTCCGGAAGAGCCTCAAGTAAAACGGGAGAGTTACTCGTCCACTTGATGAGGTCAAACGATCCTAGTTTGAACAAATCAATTAAATTACTAGATAGTTTAATAGCAGTTAGATCATTAGGTAATGAATATACGAAATCATCCATAAAAAATTGAGTATCAACTATAGCAGCTGCCTCAGGAAAGCGGTCGCTATGGTCGTGCGCTAACTTGCGCAACGTGCGCATAGCTATAAAGGGACTCTGTTTGAGCCCGAAAGGAACACTGTTAAATTGATATGTGCGAATAGGTTCATTTGAATTGAACCGAAATAAAATTCGTAAATATTTGCGGTGGTGCTCATTCACACCGATGCGAAGAAACATTTGTTTCACATCTGCGGTTACAGCTACAGGAAACATCCTAAAGTCAATCAGAAGTAAAAATAAGTCAGACTGCAAATTAGGGCCGACGTGAAGAATATCATTAAGCGACAACCCTGATTGAGTTTTAGAACTAGCGTCCAGCACGGCGCGAGCGCTGTCCTTGCCACGTTTGAAAACAGCGTGATGCGGTATATAGTAACCTTCATCTGTTAGTTCAGACTCAGGAACTTCTGATAGATAGTCTTCTTGAATATATTCGTTAATTGTTTGGTTATAGCTCCGCTGTAAACCATCCATCTTTTCAAACTTTCGCTCAAGTGCGAGGAAACGCCTATGGGCCATTGAACGAGAAGCGCCTAGCTCCAAAGGGCTTTTACAGAACGGTAAGTCGACACTAAATTTATTATTTTCATATTTAACGGAGGAAATAAAGGCCTTTTCGCATTCTTCTTCTTCTGGGCTAAAGAAACTTTTAGATGGGACCTCTTCTAATTCGAAGAATTTATGTAAACTTGACTCGATATCCTTATGAGGAAGCGCGGTGAAGAATGCAGATGACTGCTGCGGTGCGGTACTCGTGTCCGTGCGACACAGTATGTCACCCATAAGGACGTAACCGAAGCTGGTAAGTATAGCGGGCGGAGCTCGAGACCCTGATTCTACTTTATTGCCCAAATAAATATAAGGAAACAATTGAACACCCAGTACAACATCGATCTCACCAGGTATGTTCCAGGATAAATCAGCGAGTGGAATATTATTAAGATAAGACATATCTTCGGTTATTTTAACATAACTAGCGGGAAGCCGATCTGTAATACAGTCTACCACAAGAGCGTGTATCTTATACGTATTATGAGGATTGGTGCGGGATTCAATATTGAAATAAATATAACCATGCACTGGTTGCGAGGTCATTCCAACACCTTGCAAGTAGGAATCATGCAGTTTAATAATAGGAAAGTTCAATTTATTACAACAATCCAAAGTTATTAAATTATTTTGTGACCCGTTGTCTATCAAACAACGTATTATTTCCTTTTCGTTACTAGCGTAACGCGTAGCATATACTTGTGCGGTGGATAACAAAATAGTAGAACTCGGTTTCATCTTCGAAGTAAGCGTAATAGATGCATCTTTATCTATACGTTGCGTGGTCGTACCTTCCGTGCTCGCGCTAGCCACTAGCTGATGGCCCGGAGTGGGAGCGAGAGGGCACGTTCCCGAAACACGGGAAACGGCGGTGACGGCAATAGGGGACTGCGTACGCGGTGATTTAACATCGAAATGCAATAATGAATGATGTTGCTTTCCACAATGATTACAAGTATGTTGTGAATTACATTTACTTACGGTGTGCGAAATACTCAGGCAATTAACGCAGCCTCCTTTAGTTTTAATTAAATCAAAACGCTTTTGCGGGTTAAAAGAATTACGAAACTGTAAACAAGAATACAATCTATGATCAGCTTTGCACAGGATACACTGATCTGTAGATTTAAAAGTTCGCGGGTTCGATTCGTTGCTGGAAACGAATGTTTTAAAAGTATTGTTTTGCGGAAAATCTCGATTATTATTATTTTTACGAGGTTCGGAGATGGTGTTTGAACTATTAATAATGCGTGTTCTATCTAATATTTTTACGCGGTCTTGTAGAAAAGAGATCAATTGATCACATGTAGGTATTTCCTTATCTCCTACAGAAATCTCAAAACTTTGTAGCGTTTGTGAATCAATTTTTCTCAGACTAGATTGTAATATAACAAAATCGGCTAAGTTATCAATATTTAACTGTGTAAGGGCTGCAATAGATGCGGAAAGTTTCTCAACATAGGCGTTAAGACTAGCGGCGGTACCCACACAGTTTTTTATGTCCAAGATATTGTTTACGTAGTGAACTCCTAAAGAACGTTTATCTTGGTATTTCTTAACAAGACTATCCCACAATATATTATAGGTATCGCCAGTAGGGACGATCCCTGCGGTCATTTTGAGAGCACTAGAAGTTAATTTGCTCATCAAATATTGCACACGCTGCGAATCCGTCAGCTGTGTGTTCACATGCACATTGCTACGAAAAATCTCATAAAAAACAGGCCAGTTTTCGGTCTTTCCGTCAAATGAAGGTAACTCAATAGGCGGGAGTTTAATTTGGAATGAGCTGCTTTGCGGGTTATTTTTATTTAGCGATGAAGAACTTAACAGTTTATTTCGTAAGTATTTCACACTCGAATATAAGTCTTCAAAGGAACTGAAACTGCGATAGCTAACTTCATATTCTGGATTGATTTCTAATTCTGTTTCGTTTATCTCGTCAATAATAGACTCAAACTTAGTATGCAACTCATTAATACTTTCGGCATCTCGCAAAAACTTTTCATTAGCTCGTGAATCAAAATACGTAGTTATATTTTTGGAAGAATTATATAAAACATTTATGCGTTCGAATATGGCTTCTTTTTTAGAAATAAGAACCTTTAGTCGGGATTCTAATCTGGTATTTGCCATGTTTGCAGGCTAAATATTAAGCGGAAAAATTAATTTTATTTTTTAACAAGTAATTATTTTAATTACGTGCGAAATTGCAAATGGCGATATGGCGGTGCGGTCGCGTCACTTACCAATGAATACGTAAGTCGCGTTAAGAAGATTCTGCTGGATATATTATCCTGCTCGAAAAGGACCAACAAAATGATGTGGCGTGTAAATAGCCCACCATGGGAAAAGGGGGTTGCAGAAATTCGTACCTAAAAATATGACACGAAAAACTCAATGCGAGTCACAAGAAGAATATGAAAAAGGGATGACTTCCAAAACGTTACGCCATAAAATAAGCTACAATTATTGGGAATCCACCAACCTGCAAACCGTCCAGGATCGCCTTCAGCATAGCCCAATCAGGCCAATCTCGGAGAAGGTCAGAGGCACTCCTCACTAGAAGTCTTTTTCTTCTTCAAGTGTCCACGCGCGGCACTAAAACTCTTTCACTAGGCCAGGGATCCGAAGGATTACGATCCCTGATCCTTGTAGGAATAACAAGAAAGCTTGTGCTTCTTAAATAATGCGGAGACTGAATCAGCCGGGTCAGAGCGGTGAGACGAAAACTAACTAACTGCCATTTTTTTTTGTCAGTTCTGCGGTTTGCCAAAACGAAGAGGTTTTACATCGTTTTAATTACTCGGTGCGCCATCTCTGGGTAGCTTGAGCAGATCCCAGAACGGGGCAACAAATCAGCGGGAAACCAAGAATTGCAGCAAAACAATAAAATAGCGTGCATTTTGGAAGTCAATAATCGAAAAACAGATAAGAACAGGGATTCATTAATAAAAGCCAAAAATAACATTATACGGCCAACCATATTTAATTAATATTCTATTCAGATTTATTCAGAATTGTTTTTTTAATTTAAGTAAGTCCTCATTTCATTCCAATTTATTTCCAAGTGTTTGACATTCACTCCAAAAAATCTACTCCTGCAACATACTCCGATTACCGTCCTATAAGCATTTTACCATTCCTTTCCAAAGTCCTTGAACGTGTTGTTCATCAACAGCTCAGTTACTTCCTTACCAAAAACCAGCTCCCTAACCGATTCCAATCCGGATTTCGTCCTGGTCATAGCACGGCTACTACACTCGTCAAGATCACCGATGATATCCGCCTTGGTATGGACAGCAAAAGTCTAACTGTATTGGCGCTATTGGATTTCAGCAACGCTTTTAACATGGTTGATTTTGGCATTCTGCTCGGCGTGCTGCGTTCACTCAATATATCTCCAACAGTAATTGATTGGTTTCATAGTTACTTGCATGGGCGCCGGCAACGCATCCGTGTCGAGGATTCTTTCTCCTCATGGTGCAATATTGATGCCGGTGTACCGCAAGGTGGCGTTCTGTCTCCTCTCCTCTCCTTGCTATTTTTATTAACTATATTACTCTTAATCTTTCTTCTTCATATCACCTATATGCAGACGATCTCCAAATATATTCTCAGGGTAGCCTAAGTGACCTTACCAGTGTCGTTCAAGTTGTTAACGCAGATATGAACCGTATTTTAAAACTGGAGTAGGTCGTTTGGCCTTATGGTTAACCCTGCAAAAACACAAGCAATAATTGTCGGCAGTTCGTGGATGATTTCCAGAGTTGATTAAAGGGAACTGCCACCAATTATATTTGACGGTGTTCAAATACCTTTCAGTAAGGTTGTCAAAAATCTAGGCATTCATATTAATAATTCTCTAACTTGGGCAACGCAGGTTGGCGAGGTCAGCTGGAGAATGTTTGTATCAGCAAGCTGTTTAAGCAGACTTCTTAATTTCTTGCCGATACCCACCAAAACTGCGCTTGTACAGGCTTGCTTTTGCCTTTACTTACTTTATGCAGACTGCTGTTACTTGGATTTAAATGAGAATCTCCTGAATAAGCTTGAGCGACTTCAGAACTTCTGCATTCGCATCATTTTCGGTCTACGAAAGTATGACCATGTCTCCGAGTACCGAGCTCAGCTTAACTGGCTCCCTATACGTCTTCGTCGCAATTTACATGTCCTATCTCTTCTCTACATCATCTTGTTAAACCCATCGTCCCTTTTTTTTTTTTTGCGTCAGGAAATGCATTTAGGCATTCCCAAGGTCCTGGGTTCGGGACACCTGGGATATGTGGGACTCGGAACTCCTGGGAAAACAGAGACCCCTACCCACTAAAACCTGACGGTGGTCATCTTCGGCGCAGAATGGAAGGGACCCGGGATCCCCAACGAGGGAGAGACTCCTCGCAGGACCCTTCGGCGCGCAAGGCCGCCTGGCAGCCAGCCTCGGGAGGAGCAAGCTCAACTCCAGTGCACGATAACACAGACCACTGTGTCCGAAGACACGCGTTACCGTCTTCCTCGGGATCGCAAACCGAAACACACGCAGGCCCCCCCGCGTGCGCTTCGCGACCCCAAGGGCCCTTTTAGTCGCCTCTTACGACAGGCAGGGATACCCCGGTAGTATTCTCGTCCCCTAACCGCAGGGAACCGCCGGGATTACGCACCACCACCCCGGCGGCCTCGCCTCCGACGTCGGGCGGGATTGTCCAGCTCGCGCTGGCGCTCGCCACCATGGCAGAAACCACGGATGGCAGCGAGAGGTCGCGCCCGATCGAGGCGGTGAGCGTCTCGCGCTCGTTTGCCCAAGCTGGGCACACCTCCAGCGTGTGCTGAGCCGTGTCCTCGCTGGCGTCACAGTGGTGACACGCATCGCTAGCCTCTCGTCCGATCCGGCACAGATAACTCCCGAAGCAAACCCATCGTCCCTTTTTTTTTTTTTTATTAGCGTGGGGAAATCCTCATGGATACCTCGTCGCTCGGGGGAACGACGAGGTTATGTCGGACTTCTACCGACTAAAACCCCACGGTACTCGACCTCAACACTTCAGCGGCGAGGCGGGGTCCCTAAAAAGTTTCACAACGCCCCGCCGCCAGTGTTTCCCCGTATTGGGGCCTCCTCCAGCCGACCCCCCAATGAAGGGGGGAGGCCACGGAAGTACCTGGAGCACGCAAGTACTTCCGCCGTCGGGGTGAAAGCCGTGCATTGCGGGCAAAAGCACCCCCGTACTCAAGCCCGCTGGCTCCCACCGTACGCGGACCCTACTAGGTCCGCAACCACGATCCACCTAAAAGGTGGATCCGCTGCCACATCTGGCGGTGCGGCCCCGCCGAGCCGCAGTGCACAGGGGGGGCCAGCCGCGGATCACTGACCCCCTCCAAACGGTTGTGCACCGCGGCTCCCACCTCGCGCCCTAAGGCGCTGCGCCCGTGAGCGCCCCTTTGAGCGGGCAGTGGTAGCACCATACCACCACCACGCCCGGCGGCAGGCAATGGGTGGGTGGGAAGTCCACCGCATTGCCATGCCTGAGCCCTCTTAGCTTCCCGGTGGTTCCACCTACCACCAGTACTAAGCCCCCCCGCCACGAAAAGGCGAAGGCTCATGGGGGGGAAACCCATCGTCCCTTTTTTTTTTTTTTTTATTATCGTGGGGAAATCCTCATGGATACCTCGTCGATCGGGGGAACGACGAGGTTATGTCGGACTTCTACCGACTAAAACCCCACGGTACTCGACCTCAACACTTCAGCGGCGAGGCGGGGTCCCAAAAAGTTTCACAACGCCCCGCCGCCAGTGTTTCCCCGTATTGGGGCCCCCTCCAGCCGACCCCCCAATAAAGGGGGGAGGCCACGGAAGTACCTGGAGCACGCAGGTACTTCCGCCGTCGGGGTGAAAGCCGTGCATTGCGGGCAAAAGCACCCCCGTACTCAAGCCCGCTGGCTCCCACCGTACGCGGACCCTACTAGGTCCGCAACCACGATCCACCTAAAAGGTGGATCCGCTGCCACATCTGGCGGTGCGGCCCCGCCGAGCCGCAGTGCACAGGGGGGGCCAGCCGCGGATCACTGACCCCCTCCAAACGGTTGTGCACCGCGGCTCCCACCTCGCGCCCTAAGGCGCTGCGCCCGTGGGCACCCCTTTGGGCGGGCAGTGGTAGCACCATACCACCACCACGCCCAGCGGCAGGCAATGGGTGGGTGGGAAGTCCACCGCACTGCCATGCCTGAGCCCTCTTAGCTTCCCGGTGGTTCCACCTACCACCAGTACTAAGCCCCCCCGCCACGACAAGGCAAAGGCTCATGGGGGGGAAACCCATCGTCCCTGCCCTAACTCAAAGAGCGCTTTAAGTTTTTGCAACCGACCCGGGATCATGGTATGATGCGATCAGATAGAAAACTTCATTTTAAATTTCCTCCTCATTCCTCTCACACCTATACAAACTCCTTTACTGTGCAATCCATATGTTTATGGAACTCCTTACCTTTGTCCATCAGACAGTCACAGTCCCTTCCTGTCTTTAAAACTAGAGTGAAATCACATTTTCTTACTCTTACTTAAATTATCTCTTCGTCTTCTTGTTTCTTTCTTTTTTTCCTCTTTTTATTAGTTCTATCCTGTGTCTACTTTGGTTATTTTGTTGTTATTATTACAATGTCCTGTCCTGTATTATATGTATATATTATATGGGGATATATTTCTTTGTATTTATTATATGTATTTAAAATTATGTAATTTATTTTAAATCCTTTTTTATATCTCTGCTCTTGCTGGCCCTTTCTGTCATCTTTCCTCTACCTGTAGTAGGTTGTCTGGAAGAGATTGCTTTGAGCAATAAGACCGCCTAAATTGTACATCAACTTTCTTTGTAATTTTTGATTTTTCCTGTTTTTGTGCAATAAAGAGTATCTTATCTTATTCACCCCCGAGTTCACAATCAAAATTGAGCATCCCTCATACTGATGCTGCTGTCCTGTCACATGTCAGAAGAACTGAAAGAGACAGTTATACATGGGAGGGTTGCTCAACTTGGCATATCATTTCTGGTGTCTGCTGTTAGAAACTTATTCGTGTGTTGCTTTCTTAGGTGCTTTTCACTATGGCCATTAATGTCCTGTCTCCCATGAGTATACGACGATGACAGTCACCGCTAGCGTCTGTTTCCGTGTTTCTCATGGGTTTTCGGTGTTCTAGTGAATATTAGTGCAAATGTAAATGGCATACAAATTGCAGTAGTTCCCTGTAGAAATGTACTTGAAATAAACTCATAGTAGGTACAGTAAATAATTGTATGTATGTCTGTATGTAACGAATAGCTCCCCGTCAGCGGTTTCGCCGGCATAGACTGTCTTTCCCGTCAAAATAAAGCCTAAAAAAAAAGTCTATGTCACTCCCGGATAATGGAGTTTTATATCGGTGAAAAAAAACTCATAATAGACTACGGACCCGGGTCGGTCGCTGCAAGGACAATCTGTTTCGATGGGGCTACACCGAAGCTGCAGAGAATGTGTGCGAATGTGGTGCCTCTCCCCAGAACATGAGTCACCTAGGCTTTTACTGTGTCCCTTGAGTGAGTCCGAACAGTTGCACACATGACGACCTTATATGTGCCTATGCAGATGCTGTAAAGGTGGCAGAATACTGGTCTAATAAAGTATAGAGCTGTTGCTATCGACACGAAAGAAGAAGATTGTTGAAAGACTTTTTAAAATCGGTCAGTACCTAGTCCCGGAGCCTATTCAATACCAACAAACAAAAAACAAACAAATCTTTCATCCTTATAAAATTAGTATGGATGAACATCTTAGTTTAGGCACATAATGAATGTGTATCGTTATCTTCACGACAAAGAAATTTAAACTTCCCTTGCGATGATAAAGCTCCAGAGAGACGAGCTTTACGGAAATAATGATGAAAAAATATATTAACCTTCCCTCCGGCTGTACTGCAGCTTTTGTGAACATTTTACCTTAATAAAAAGCGCTTAAAAATTCATCATTTCACGCACCGGCACGCCGTAAAGAAGAATTATAACTGACAAAGGGCCGCGGGAGAGCCTTTGTGAAAGCAACTATTATAATTATTTAGTAATAAACAGTAATTCTTTAGGGATCAGAAATATACATACCCCGACTTTGGCCAGGGCTACACTTGACGGAAATTCCGTCGCAGAAGATACGCGACGGAACGCCGATACAGGTAATCGCATATAAATTACAAATAGTAGGCCCACTTCGCGGAAGATCGGTCGCTTCGCTGGCGTATCGAATTTCTGTCAAGTGTGTCCCTGGCCTTTATCCAAAAAGGGCAGACTGTTGCCGTCCAACGTCCATGGTGACAGTGAGAAGCAAATATTTCACAAAGCATATAGAACGCAACGTGATAGGTGGTGAGGGCCTTCGGCTGTGTTTTTTTTATCGGCGTTTTCCATCACCGGAGAGTTAGTCGCAAAAGCACTAAGATGGTTCTGGCCAGATTTAAGTTCGGGAACACACAGGTTCCGACCCAGTTGTAGTGCTTACCCCTAGGCCACGGCACTCTCCCAAGGCCACGACGGTCTCTTGAGAAATTTTATCTTCTTTTATATCCAACGTCTGTAGCTAGCAAGAATGTAGACCGCATGCAACACAAGAGGAATCACTCGCGCGCCGCTATCGCAGTGGCTTAGCATTCGAAACATTTTATCACAAAAAAAGAGTTTACAGAAGGACCGCTCGCGCCTTCTTCTGAGTTGCGTGACCGCCCAGGGTCACCAGCTATATTCGTTCTGAATTTTTAAAATGAAATAGGTAGGTTATGCTTGACAGAACCGACCAAAAACAAAATTCATCATAAGTGAATTTTTATTTTTAGCATTAAACAATGCTCTATTTTCTACGCAAAGATAGAAAATAGAAAAAAAATACCTGATTCAGGGGCTCAAGGGGGATTCGAACCCGCGATCTTCCACAATTCGGATGACTGATCTTCCGTCTGAGCTACCGAGGCCGTTGACAGACCTGGCGAAATTATCTTGTGTATTTTACGTTGTAAGACGACGTTGTTTCATCAATCGCTGTTAAAGGTGCTTGCCTATAACATTCGAATCCCGCTTAAGTCCCAGAATCAGGTCGAATTGGACTAGTTTTTATCTTTGTGTAGAAAATAGAGCATTGTTTGATGCTAAAAATAAAAATTCCCTTATCCTATAGCTAGTTTCATCTTAATCGAAAGTCAAATATTTGCAAAAATATTTATTTCGGGTGTTGAAGGCGCTTGCTTAGATGAAACAACGTTGGCTTACAACGTAAATTATACTAGATAAATTCGCCAGGTCTGTTTCCTCAATAGCTCAGTTGGAAGAGCCATAGATAAAATAAATGAATACTCTTTGGAAGAGCAGTCACCCGGATTGTGAAAGGTCGCGGGTTCGAATCCCGCTTGAGTCCCAGGACCAGGTCGAATTTTTCTAGTTTCTATCTTTGTGTAGAAAATTCATCATGAAAAATTGCACCAAGTTCGATAAAACAAAAAAACTCACGCGCCAGAGTACGACTGGCCGCGACACTGATAATCACCGGTGTCGCGTGTAAACTCACTGCGTTTGTGTGCGTGATTAAAATAGTGGGTTTGTTCTAAGCGGACTATCTGTCAGAGGCGCCGCGCCGCATGCGTAATTTGTGATTTTATGCAATGTCCATATAACTCACGGTAGAGTCACAGAATGCCGGTTACCTACTAAATATCGTGATAGGAGATCCATAAGAGAACACACCTGGGAAAGGAAATGTAAAGTAGAGACGCCCTTAAGGGGCCACAGCACGGTCACAGTATTAGTATCAAGACTGTGGCACGGTCGAGAGAATTGAAAAATAGGTATTTGTAAAATCTATTGCTGTCTTTCTCACTCTAATAAAAACGGGTTTTTGCAACAAAACAAAACTACGTTAAATTCTGTTGCTGTCTTTTGCAAATCTCGACAACCCCGCAGAGTGCGATAGAGACAGCTGCAAATCTGCCGAAATTACCTATTAAAAGTACACAAAATCAACGTTTCGTAGTCCCCTGATCCCTTCTCGAAATTTCAACCAATTCAGTTATTTAACATTAAAAATTAAAAAAGGACTGTGTGGACTGTTCCTATGTATTCCTATTTTTTTAATAATAATTTTAATTTAATTTTCTTTTAGAAACTAGTCAAATTAGTTACCTTTAAACATCGGAAAATGTGGCCATTTTTTTCGATCTTTGAAGTTTCATATCTCTTCATAATTGATTAATAATAAAAAGGAAAACGTAGCGACATGCTTTAGATTTTTTGTAATAAATTATTCCTATAGGTACTAGCAATATCCAGGGACGATACAGGGGACTACGTTTGTATGGAAAAACGGCGCTTCTGTATTAAAGAAAGCTAAAGAAAGAAAGAGAACATGTATTTGTATAATAAGAAGCAAGCAGGTCCGTACACCTAGTCTTTTGACTAATGAACGGCTATGAAGCAAAGCCTCCGTGGTCAATAAGCTGAAATAGCTGATACGATTGCATATTCTATTTTCAGCAACGAACAACCATCTGTTTTTAAAAAAGCGGTTCAATCCATGCTATCGTCAACAATCGAAGCAGACGCTGTAATCGATTTCTTTTGCAAGTCAAATGTTTTGGATCAGATCGGCGATGTGGAATTCAACGACGGAATAAATGTTTTTTAATGAGCCGTAATATTGATTCTTTTTACTAGCTATACATAAGTATTAGGAAATTATATGGCGAATCGTTTGCAAATACTTTTCTGAGCTAAAACCGAACCAGAATGTGATTTAACTAAAGATAACACTAACCCATTCATTATTAAGTTCTTTGTTTTCTTTCAACATCTTTACATTGGACCATCGGGCCATTATACAAATCGCTTATATCCTGTCAAGTCAATTCTTTATTCTGAGGGTAGTGAGCTAATTCGACCTTGACTTGTTATAGGGGATTGTCGGGCACTGATTACAAACTACGAAGAGCTATGAAGTCGTTCATCAATTTTTGAAATAAATAACACCACCCAGCTATAGAACATACCTACTCATATATTCGGCTTATAAATGTTTTTTTATAGTATGTAGCAGCTACCCAAGCCTACGAAATGGTCAACTAATTAAATATATTTGAAATTTGAAATTCTTGACCTTGACATGTATATTATAGATTTGTGTTTTTATAAAAAATCACAGTGAACATTTTTGTATGAAAAGTAATACCTACAAGAGGGAATATCCGGTCTCAATATGCCCATAATTTATGTGTTGTTAAGTCTTCTAGCTACATCAGTAAAAAGAGCACTATAACAACAGGAATACGGATTTTCAATGGCTTACCACTGGAAATTAAATCACTGGAAAATCCCCAGTTCAAGATGCAGCTTAAGGACTGGTTATTTTTGAAGTGTTTTTATACGCTGGACGAATACTTTAATAATTGATGGCTAACTTTACCACTGACGCAATTTAGTATTAAAACGTTTAATAATTATCTATAATTTTAATCCAATTTTTAGATATTATCAATTAATAGTTGTTTTTGACTCATTTTACCAAACTCAACGTTTTTTTTTGTATTATTGTATGCCCGAAATGGGTAAACTGTTGAAACGTGTACTTATCACTAGACTAATAATTAAATCATAATTGGACAGAGATCACGGATAACGAGCTGACCATTGCCTCGGTTACATTGGTCTAACTCTACACTGTAACGTTTTAATTAATCAGCCACAACATACCTACTCGTACCTACTTAGTTAAGCATCACGCAAATTCGATTGCCATTGAAACCTGCGTTTAGTAACCAATTCCGTCGTTCCATTAAAAGTTTGCTTTACATAAACGAAACGCTGAAAAGCGCCTGTTAAAACGCAACAGCAATTTCGCGCGCCGCGAACTCATTTGCTGAAAGGCAGGCGTTCGAACCATGTAAAGTTTAGTGAGTGTTTGAAGTGTTGATTCAATTTTGCAAATTGTAAACAGGTTATGAATGGATAGGCGTGTATATCTACTTCTTTGTAAAAACTGAATTCCCTATGTTATTCCCTGTATGGTAATTAATCCTGTAAAACAATTAAACTGTAGCAATGACTAGATTTCAATAATTAAGGCCAGCATTGGAACAGTATTTACTCGGAGAATCCCCGGGGTCGAGAGCCAAGTTAATTTAAATGTTATAAAATGATTTGATGGTTATTTATGTGTGGTGAAATTTTCTACTCATTCAGCGAATCTTCGTAGAAATAAAATAGGAAATAACTATTTATAGAACAAAATTTGTAACTAAGGTCCTGTTAGAATGTTCCACGAAAATGATTTGAGTTGATTTTTGTTTGATTTTACTGCTATGAATAGCTTTACATTTTTTGATTTGTAATCTAAGGGTTTTATAGGGGGCCCTCCCTTGGAACATTCGCCTGTAATGTAACGTAAAGAGTGGAGCATTAGCGAGGGATGAGAACCGAGCATTACAGTGCGCAAACTGTAATGTTACAGATTCGAGCATTACGTTGATGGGGGGAAAGCGCCGAGCATGACAGTGCGCATCTTGATGATTTGATGATACAATGTGTAATATTTTGATACGACTTCCCTGAAGTTTTGCAAGGCAGTATTGTAATATAATGCTCAAATTGAATCGTGAATGTACATTACAGGCGAATGTTCGTCATGTCTGGGAGACAGTACCTACAGTAATCTAATGCTCAAAATCGAATCTGAAACAGGAAAATGATCCACCATAACAGTATTTTTTTTGTTCTCAATAATACCTACTGGTAAGAAAATCGTTCTAACGTAGCGACATTTCCGATAGGGATGTCAATAAATATCTGTGCGAAGTAAGAAGACCCTTTAGATGTATCGTTTGTTGGAATAATTTCACAAGCATTGCGTGTTATGTTCAAAATTAATTGCCTATCAAACATGAGGAGTTTAGTCGTATGCGCTGAGCGAATTATGGCATGAAATGTTGAATCCGATTAAGCCAAAATAAAAAAGTAATCGTTTTTATATAGATTTAATAGAAAACAACCAGAAATAATAATGAAATAAAATGTTACACACATACCCAGGGTTGAGATAATCTAAAGTATTTCTTATTATACCGGATGATTATCAAAAGGCTTACAAAAAAGATATGGGATGCTCCGTGGTATTTCTTAAAAAAAAATGTATAATCAATTGAAAACTTTCACTTACATAGTTACTACATCACTTACTGAGTGTGCCATATCGTTTTTGTAAGCCTTTTGATAGTCACCCGGTATATTCTAAGCCCAGAGTGCACGCACAGTAGGGACATAACTAATTTTGTTCTTCATTTATTAAAGAAAATAAGAAAAATTAATACACATAGTACTCGTAAAATAATAAAGCATCTACCACAAAGGTAAGTTAACAAAAATACAGTGCTATTGTAACAAAAAACGAATTCAACCCTTACATAGCATTATAATTATCTAAGTAAGCTATAAAATATTTTTTAAGGACGGTTAGAAATAGCATCTAATAATAATCTTATTAAAATAATCATATTAGTTACGTGTATCGATTAAAAAACTTAATTATACGCCACTTCAACGTTAGTTTATTCAACATGCCTAGGGAATTTAAAAAAATACAAAATCGTTCAATTAATGAGCTAGGTATCAACATACACATATGGGAAAACTAGATTGGAACTTAAAAGTAGGTACACCGTGCTCACAGACGGTTTTACCCCCGGTTTCCACCAAAGCGGATAGAAAAGGAGATGTGTTTTGATAATCAAACAGATTTCTTTATTTTCACATCTTACTGTGAAATCTCCACTCCGCTTAGTGGAAGCCGGGCCTAAGTGTCAGATTCGCCCGTAGCTCCTACACTTGACGTAATCTTTGTCGTGGGCGCAGAGTTACCAATAATTTAACACGTGGCTTCTGGGTTGATACACTTGAATTGTAGCCAGATGTGACTACTCATTTTGGTTTATCAAATCAATATATTTAGGCAAAAAGCCGTCAGACAGCACAAACACATTATACTCTTTCTCAAAACTAATATATACTCCGGCTGCTCAGCATTATTTTGTTGGTTCTAAATATTAGTTTTCTTTCAACAATTTACTGTTACTGATAGTACGTTTCGCTCAATCATGGAAGGTATATATTGGCGAAACGTATCTTATTAAAACTTGAGCAAAATTTCAAAATAAGTAAAAAAAAAATAACTGAAATTAATATTTCGTAATTAGAAGTTTAGCTTATGCTGCCCTAGGAAGAGAATCATATACAGACGTTTAGCTTCTCCGTATTCTCTACAAATAAATGTGGCATTCAGAAATAATAATAACATTCAAACACAGAGAAACTGAAAAAAAATTGGACACATTTTTGGTGCAAAATAATGAGGGCGCGGTAGCGTGGGTTGGATAATAGTAGATTATACACCAAGGGGATAAAGCACTGTTTTATGTCACGGGCGCTACATTGAATCCTGAACGTAACGAAGGACTCCAAATTTAACTCCCGAGCGCAGCGAGGGTGTTATAAGATAATTCCCGAGCAAAGCGAGGGAATTATCCTGCCTGTTACGTGGCTGATTTCATCCACAAAAAAATAAGCTGGGTCTGTTACGTGGCTGAAATCATCCATTTCCACAGATGTGCTTTTGAGAATTTTTTTCACATACTTTTTTAGTTAGGGCAGCAGGTCGAGCCGACAAATCGTTTCCGTTGTATTAGGCTGTATGGTACCATACCCAGACCTATCGGCGTGTAAATTTAAATGGTGAAGAATTTTGTCGTTGAAATATTGCTGACTCAGAGTGTCACAAAATGGTGTGACATTTAGGTGACATTTTTGATGATTTTTATCGTGAATTACGCGTTTTCAAGTCCAAAATATCGAAAATATAATGTTAATCTTGAATATATCATCTACTTTTCGGAGATTAAGTGCAATTTCATGGAGAATTTTGTAATTGAATTCGACTAACTTCCCACTGTGCCACATAAGTGCGACGTATTTTATACCAGCTTTCATTCTCTTATTGCAGATGAAATAACTTATAGAAAAGGTAGAGGAACTAATGCAGAATTAGGAATATATAAAAGAAAGCCACAATTCATAATAGAAATGGATTTATTGCAGTTTTAAAAAACCAAAAAAAAACGAAAACGCCGGGTCTGTGAGATGGAGGATTTCATCCACCACAGACATGCCTTTTCTGACAATTATTCTGCCACAGTTGAGGTGTTATAAGATAATTCCCGAGCAAAGCGAGGGAATTAGGATTGAGTCCTGAGTGCAGTGAGGGATTCAAGCGCCCAAGAAAAAAACAGTTTTATCCCGGTGGTGTATACTCTACTTTTCTCACTTTATGCGAGACAATAAAAAACCAGGCTTAGTAGATAGTGTTTATTACAGCATATTAAAGAATCTTCTAAAGCTAGTAGTACTACTAGCTACGGCTATAGCAACTTCTTTCAGCTGGCGTGGCCTACTCGATTTGACAAACAAATGAAGTTCGTCTCAGTGCGAATCTAGTGGGCCACGGCCTCGGTCTTCGAAAATCGAGTTGGCCGCGCCCGCTGAGGACACATTCTGTTTAGTGAAATTAGACTTTATGGACATAGCAATAAGAATTATGAAAGTGAAAATCACATTATTGACCAGCGGGTTATAATAGAACATTATAACCCGGCTAAAGCCAAGAGATATAATGTCTTGCTTTCGGTAAGGTTTACATGACATATAATTCGGCATTGTCGATGTGGTGTGAAAAGGTTATTTCAAAACGCAGTTAAGTGCCTGGTTAAATGTTAGTGTAAGTAATCTACCTATATTTTCTACTTAAGATTCATAATGTTGAGTTTTTAGGGCGAGGGGGTGGCGCATGCATTGGTATTGCACCGTCATCTCAAACCTCACTCCTAGCCGGCTCCTCAATTGGCTTTAGTTGTGGCCAAAATATATAACAAATTCTGATTATTATGGCAATAGCAATGCCAAAAATGGCCCAACTGAGTTTAATATACCTTAATACAGTAAAGAAGCCGTTATCAGAAGAAACCGGAGTCAACAGAACTCTAAACACTCTAATCACCGAAATATTCATAATATTTCCCTTCATCTTGTTAATCCCCAAAAGCTAAAAGGCTTAAAAGATTCCACATCTGGGAACTCGCACAACAGCGAACAAACAAACAAACGAAAGACTAAACAGATAGTCTGAACATGAGTGGCAGATCCTTGCTGGAGGAATAAGCCACACCAGATACCCTATACACAAAAGATCTGCTAATGGTTTTTCTTAACTGATTGCAAGATGGCATTATTAAAAAAAAAAAAACTTGTTAATAAAAAGAAAAACGAAGATAAACCAAAAATCTATAACAAATAACGCTGAGGTATAATGTAATCTAATATGTAACTGCAACATGCAATGCTAACAAATACCAGGTGAGTTAACACCGAATCAATTAAAGATTCGCTATCACACGTGACCACGATAATTCTAAATTCTGTATTAACGTTCACTTCACACTTCACGTTCATTTACTTAGTGACACTAAATAACTCAGTGTCACTTAGTAATAAAAAAATTTTTTTAACGTGAATTACGCGTTTTCAAGTCCAAAATATCGAAAATATAATGTTTTGAAGTTTTAGAATTTTGTAATTGAATTCGACTAACTTCCCACTTTGCCACATAAGTGCGACTTAAGTCCTTTATACCAGCTTTCATTTTCTTATTGCAGATGAAATAACTTATAGAAAAGGTAGAGGAACTAATGCAGAATTAGGAATATATAAAAGAAAACATTGATTACCATTAAATATTTTAATTATAAAAGTTGATTATATTATAATTTGATTTTAATTTAAATAATTTAAAAAATATATAAAAAAAATATTTATTATATAAAATAATAAAGATATAATTCTAATAATAAAAGAATAAAAAAAAAAATAAGTTATTCATAAATTTTCTCTAATTATTATTGAGGATAGTAGGTAGGTAGACAAAAAAAAACGAAAACCACAGACATGACTTTTCTGACGATTACGCTCCCACAGTTGAGGGGTTAAGATACACAATAGACAGATAGAAAAAATACAAAATTAATTCACTGCTCATTTATGTTCATTGGATTTTCGTTGAAGATCACAGCAGTCTTTGCACTAAACACCGACACCTTTCTTCAATTTATAATAGATTGTTTTCTTTGAAAACTGATGATAACGAAACAGTTTCTCTTCAGGTCCAGGGAGTTATTCTAGCAAGGTTTGCTCAGAAATTAATAGTTCCCTTGATAGGTAATTTTCTTTCAGTGGATGACCCTTTTTTGGACTGTCTCAATCTTAGGGCCTCAGTCACAATTATGGAAATGGTTTCTTTCCTTTCATCAAAGCAAATCAAAGCTTTTTCCGAATAACCTCGTTTTAAAACAACGGTTGGTGAACTTCTTCCCAAGCAGAATGCGTCTGTCGATCACGAATTGCGATACGTCAGTGCAGTGATGTGCCAAAAGGAACTGACGACAATATCGATGCTTTCGCACGGCCGTTTACAGTTTTGGTATCATCTGAGGTTCATTAATATTAACCAAAACAGTGTTGACAGAATGTCACTTTACAATCAACTTTCGAAATAGAACATAAACATGTATACATGCATAATCCCCTTACCGTGTAAAGGCTACTCACGTGACATTGGCGGAATTGTGGTTAAAAAAACCCAGAGAACGCCACTTATCAAAAGAAGAAGAAGAACATAAACATATCAAAAACAACTACCTAATTTCTGCCGGAAATTCATTTTCAAACAATCACTGTAAGACATTCACTAACATAGTTTTATTTAGATTATTTAATTTTTCATTGGGACAATATTTTTATTGTTTTGCCATGATCGGATTTATACAAAATAAATCCAATATCGATTATGCCAATACCCATCAATTATAGAGATGGCAACTTACTAGATACTCCTACAAATCCAATATCGATGTTATCACACAGGTTTCTTTTAACGTACCTACTTCATTTCATGTTACGTTACATCACTATGCTTTTGCAGCATGACGAGGTGTTTAGGGGAATACCCATTCTCACTACCTCAACACCTCTAAAGCATAAACAAAAGGTGTCAAAGAAGGCGGGTACTGTAACACCACAAAAATGAGTAAAGTCAACATTTTTCATCGATGCATGCAATTAATGCGTAGCTCTTTATTGGATTAGTGTTTACATCAGTTCTTACTGTAGTTGGTGAGCTGGCTACCATTTTGAGCGCATTATCCAACATATCATGGGTCTGATTAAAGACATTCGGAAAAAGAAATTGACTCTTCAATATTAAAACAAAATTTTCGTATTGACGCAATGTGACTAAAATGTTTTGGCTTTTCTAAAATGAATAATTTCGCCATCGATCTACGAAAAAGTCTTACCGTGTCTTCAAACTTCAAATAGCTATACGGGATGGTTCAAACGTACACGTCAAATATTTTTTTAGATTGCTTACACCCATCGGTGTCCAAATATCATATTAAATAACCTTTTTCATTACTCATACTCTGAAAGTAGGTCTGAAGTTGCCTGAGGAGCGGGATGAAAGTAATACTTTTCATCCCTAGGGAGAATCACTTTCAACTGACAGCTGTCAAATTATTTAAAAAAAAAACTAGTTCTTTTTCACATATCTATTGAACAAGTTGGAACATCAACTTTCTATACAGCCACGATGTAAAATTGATATAACTTAAAGTTAAGTATTGATTAGAGAATATATATATTTTAAATAACTTTATTATAATTTAGTTTCAACAATTGCTTTAAAATAAGTTAGATTTGGGCAAAATATTTACCATTTTTCCAATGATGAAAATAAAAAATAATGGCTGAATAGCTGGCCGGCCACAGAAAAAAAAACAAACAAAATAGGCGGGAAAGCGGCAATTCGATCTTCATTTATTTCATCGATTTGAAGACTTTTGTTTAAACGTATAGCAGAGATTTGTACCTATAAAATGAGTTCATCTGATTCTGATATGAATTTAACGCCTGATTTTATAAGAGAAGAGGCTAAAGCGGTAGTGGAAAATAAAATTTACTCATTATTTATTTATTCATTTATTCAATAACTTGCACACTTACAGATCAAAATCCAAGTCGTCTACAATCTAGAAATATAATAATAATAAATGTCGAAATTACACAATATAAATTACGAGCAATTACAATTTTACAATCAATCAAACAAAATTAATACGAAGTCCAATAAGATACATTTAATATACTCGTACCATCACTATGTCAACGTCAGTTTCGTTACGTCTTGTAGACGAGCTAGAAGTAAAAGATTCATCTAATAATAATAATAATTACACAAAAGTACACAAAATAAATTAATCAATTACAATTTTACAAAATTAATACGACGTCAAATAAGATACATTTACTATTAATAGGTATGTCAACATCAGGTATCATCCAAATATAAACGAAATTTATTTATACCACATCCAAATTAGTCAAAGAAAATGTCAATATTATTGTGCTGAGCGAGCAAGTCTCTCAAGCAGCGCAGTGCGCGGTTGGTTGGCGCGTAGGCGGCACGCTTAGTGCGCGTTGCTGGCCGGGCCAGTAACCGCGGCCTGCGGCGCGGCGCAACCAATCCATCTTCACCCCGTTGTATAGTCCATGGGACTAGAAGGCACAGTTTTTCTACTATTTCTGGACAATCCATTTTGTTGTGAATAATATTCAAATAATGTTTCAAAAGCAACACAACTCTCCTAAATTTGAGGGTGTCCATATCCACCATGCCAGATACAAACATCGACGGATATAGATATGGGTAATAACCATAACGCTGTTTGTACTGCCAGCGCGCAAACTTACGCTGTATCCTTTCTATCAGAAGCGCATATTTATCTTCGTAAGGATCCCAGATCACAGCACAGTATTCCAGTTTGCTGCGGACGTATGCATTGAACAACACTAATGCAACCTTTGGATCGTCAAACTGAGCCGCAGTTCTAATAACAAAGCCCAGCATTCTACTAGCGATCCTGCAGACTGTTGTCACGTGTGTATGGAAGTCAAATTCTTTGTCTATTTCTAATCCTAAATCTCGTATGTCACTTACTCTTACCAAAGGCGCGTCAGATAAATGATAAGATGCATGCACTGGATGTCGTTTGCGAAAACAAGTGATAACTTTACATTTGTCACTATTGAGGGGAAGATGATTGTCACGACTCCATTCCCAAACAGAATGTATGTCCTCTTGCAACGTCAGAGTATCACCGACGTCAGTAATACTAAGACTCAGCTTTAAATCGTTTTAGTTAATTCATGTTTTATTCTTACTTTCCTTGTATTTGTAATGAAAAGCCCAGTGTTTACCTCGGGTTTAAAGACTTATTTAGTCCCTCGAACTATTGGCGCCCTCACTTCGTTCCGGGCGCCAAACCCCGTCTCGGGACTAAATAATTACTTTCACCCCTAGGGTAACAATGTACTATTACACGACATTATAATCGTAAAACATCACTTGTAAAATATTTTTAATTTTGACAAAATACCCGTTGAGGCACAGAGGGTCGCAGATTCGATTGCCGAACTAGCACGAATTTTATGTTCGCTATGGAACAGACAAAGTGTGTTTGTGGTACCTCCGGGTTCGTTGTTCCTTGTTTTCATAATTCAAAGGAAAAGCTAACTTTGAGAAGGGGAAAAAAATATGACAGACCGACCACTTATCATGGTCTCGAAGTTTGTAGGGATAAATATCAATGTGTTACAAGTAAGGATTATTATCACAAAGGCCTCCGAGCACACCCAGACCGGAGTCAATTTAGAAAATAGTATTTCCTGAATTGACTCAACCGGGAATCGAACCCGGGACGTAACGTTACTATTACAGTCGTATCGTCATTACTCAGTAATGAATGTTGTCTCATATTTATTCGTATAAAGCAGTAGTCTATACCAATACTATTCAAAAATACTTTGATTTACTTTGTTTGTGACTTTGCATGTTTGAGTCTCCGAAACTACTGGACCGATTTTAAAAAATATTTCACCAATATAAAGCTACATTATCAGGGAGTGACCTAAATAGGCAAATTTTTTTCAATTTAGGTTATATTTTGACGGAAAAGTGAGTCTACGCGGGCGAAGCCCCTGACGGACAGCTAGTTAATTATGGCTTATTTTTAAATGCACAGCAAACAACTTATCATCTATCTATTTATACTCATCAATTAAATTATTTTCTCATCAAATATATCATTTGACTGCAAGTAAACCAATTGTACAACAAAATTAGCAAAACCTACAGATATTTCAAATAAAAAATATCAATAGTAGGTATATCATATTTTATCCTCAGACGCGCGACAATAAAGATTTTTACTAGACAAAAAAGATTTTCAAATCAAATATGCTGATTGCACAGAACCCGGGCGCACATACATAATATTTACTGCAACCTTACCGAAATAACTATTCTTAAGACTAGTTTCATAATGCGCTTCAATTGTCAATAATTGACATTGACATAAATGTCTTAGAATATCAGAAGACACGCTCAGCAAATTTAATTATCATTATAACAAAGTTTTGAATAGGTAGCATTATTTTTTAAAATCGATCAAATTTATTAAAAACTGATTTCGCGGTCCGCAAAGTGCGCGCGGATCTAAGAGCGAGTGAGAAGGATATATTTATCACTCTTGCGTTTAAATTTCATGCAGACCACGAATACTTGTTTATGTTTTATGTAAATCCGAAGTTTCATTTGTCCGAAAATACATTTCAATTATTAAAAGTTTACATCAAAAATACTATTTACATATTCATTTAAGCTGGGACCGGACTCGCCGTGGTCATCCCGCCGTGATACTAGTCTGCCCTACACTAGAGTGTGATTCAAGACCCCAATGAACATTTGGAGTTTTGAAATTTCAGATTTTTAATATTCGGATTTATGATAATTCGGAATTTTGACTTTCAGAATTCTGAATCGTTCGGAATTATGAAATTCGGAATTTTGATATTTAGGATTTTGACTTTCGGAGTTATGTTTTTCGGAATTATGTAGTGTACCCCAAAAATATACCTATTGGCCAGAAAACTAGGCGCTGACGTCCAGCCAAGGCAAGGCCTGCTCTCGTTATTCAATAAATCTACAGAATGTAGATTTGTATGTGATTTTAGAATTTTATTGTTGATGTCATTGTGTCCTAATTAATGAATAATTAGCTTATTTTTTCAAACAATAAGATGTTTTATTCATATAAACTGCAGTATATACACGATAAAAAATAGACCCTCTGTTTAATAAAAAAAGATGTAAATAGTTTACTGTACGTTAGTAATTATTAGGTATACGTTAATAAAAATGCTTCACATTTAAATAAATAGTTAATGAGTCACGAATATAAATTGATGCTTAAATATTCATATTTTGAGGTAGCTATTTTGCTGTGCAATCAGTATTTTTGATTAGTATTGGGATTTTTATTTCATACAAAAAGCAGATTTTTTGATTTGCAGTTAAATACTACCCACTAATTAAATATATACTCGTTTGACGACACGATTGGCGTAGTGCGCTGTAGCACGGTTTCTCGCCTCGATTTCGCTAGTGTCCCGGGTTCGATTCCCGGTCGGCTCAATTCAGGAAACTATCTTTTCTGAATTGACTCGGGTCTGGGTGTGCTGGGAGACGCCCCTGGCTTATTTCCTTGTGTGGTACCTCGTAACACAGGGATATTAATCCCTACTTCGAGACCAACAAGAGGTGTGTTGTCTGGCGCATATTTATTTATTTATACTACCTTACCTGCCTACGCAGCGCACATAATATGATGCCAGTTTTGGCTGCCGGCCGAGACCTTTGCCAGGGACCCTTGCCAATGCAGTGTGGCACCAGGTGCAAAGTGCTCTGTTCAGCTACGACAGTTTGATTATTATTTAACGTGATAAAAAAAAAAAAATAAGAATAATTTATTTCGGACCGGAATCCATAGTGTTAGTAACAAATAACTTATCAACTATGTTAGTAACAGAAAAATTAGTTTACACAAAGAAAGACACTACTATCCCGCATATCTATTGTACTTGATAGCAGTGTCCTTAGTTAGGTGGACGCGAGTCCAGTGCTGCATTATTGCACTGTCCACGTCTAACCTCCCCGCCACGGTCTTCGGGAGGCTGTTTGAGCGGCCGCGCACCCGCTGTATCAGGGACGCTATACGCTTTCTGATGATAGCAGAAAAGCTATCAACCTCAGCTGTGGCTAGCAATCGGAAAGCCCAACAGCGCCCTGTAGGCATTGTTATATTGGGTACGCAGTCCCCTGTATGCTTCCTGCGTGTTATTCATGCACAGGCCGCACGTGTACAGAGAGTGACAATACGCTTTGAAAAGTGAGATTTTGACTTGTTTAGAACAACGTGCAAACCTGCGGGTAAGCATTTTAGCTCGAATGCACAAGGCCCGGCGCTCCCGTTCCATTTCGATATCGTCCTTGAGCGATTCCATGACCCAATGCCCCAGGTACTTAAATGTATTTATTTGCTCAATTGGATCACCATTGAGCATTACAGGAGGAACTTTATACGACTTGTTACCAGCCTTAAACACAAGTATCTACCTTAGTCTTTGTTGTGTTGTACCTAAGACCATGAGCCACAGCGAACCGCTCGCAGATGCTCACAAGTTTATTGAGCGCACTGATTGATGGGCACAGCAGCACCATATCGTCGGCGTAACTTATATTGTTGACAAAGGTACCGTCGATAGAACAGCCGACTCCGGCGCCGCTGAGCTCCTCAATCAGCTTGTTAATGTACAGATTGAAAAGGGTTGGTGAGGTTATTCCCCCCTGCCTCACACCACATTCCAAGCCGTACATACTTGAAAGCCCTCCAGACCATTTTACACAATCCTTTTGATTCGCATACCAGTAACTAGTGATCAAGGACCGTTTTCTAGAACTGAGAGTCGGATGAACATGTGAAAATAATCATAAATAGAGACCAAAACACAAAACAAAAGACAAATGGTCGGTCTCTAGAATTTATCTGGTTGGTGAGTTAAAACCACGACGTTTGGCGATACAGGCAGGCCCTTTACCACTGCGGCGACAGGCCGTTCAGTATGTGTGATGTTTCGATATTCGAGTTTTTTTAAGCTCAACTCGCACTTAAAAATAACTAGTTAAAATTACTTTGAAACTGAAAACGGAATCACACGGTATTAGTAAGTAATTCGTTTCAAACGTTCATAATATGTAGTTTCAGTGCTAATTAATTAAATAATTAATTTATCAATGGCAAGTTAAACTGGCTTCGGAAATGTCAACTGCAAATTTACTTATATTGAATACGTTAAATTTAATTCCGATTACTATTTCAATCGACGGGAAAGGATTAAGTACACTGATTTATGCCAAGTTAATTTTTCATTCTGTAACCACCATCCATTAATTACTCAATGGTGACAAACTGCATATTATATAACAATATTACTTTTGTAAAAACTATGTAACTAATCTATCATGTATTACTTTTAAAGGAGATGAAATAACTATGTACGAGTATGTTCGTTATTCTCAAAATCTTAAAATGAATTTGAATAACCAAAATAACTATACCGGGTGATTATAAAAATACTAACATAAACGATTTAGCATACTCAGTAGGTGATCTAGAAAATATTTAAGCGAAAATGAAATTTATTGTTTTAGATTAGAACTTTTAAGGACACCATCATAATTAGTCAGTATTTTTGGTCTAAACTATCAAAGACTTTAAGATGTGTATAACAATTTAATACGACTAGTACGTCTACTCGATACAAAAGCTTAATCAAGTCTCCCAGTCTCGTCCAAACTCCATGTTCCCCATACATAATCGTGTGTTCTAATTCAACAAACTCTTATTCAGCTAATTACAAAGGTATCTAATGATAGAAGCTAAACACGTGACGCTATTACTTTACTATGTTTAATCTAAACAAGGCGGCTGAATAAAGGTATGGAGAAACACGACGCGTAACGTCTAAACGCTGATGCCCAGCTAAAGGCAAGGTGTCCTTAGCTCGCCGTCGGTACACGAGGCTCCGATTGCTAACATTGGTATGAAAATCTTAAAATTTAAAGTCAATTGAAAAAAACTTATTTTTACTTAGGTACCTTGTATACCGGTACTGGTATACCGGTGAATTATGAAAAGACTTACAGAAAACGACATAGCATACTCAGTAACAGTATCTAAAGTGATGTAGTAACTATGTGTGTGAATATTTGAGTTTTTTAATTTGTCTTTAATTTCAAGGTCGCCCTACAAAATCAGTCACATACTCGTAATTACTGCATCACTCACTGAGTAAGCGATATCGTTTTTGTATGTATTTTGCTAATCACCCGGTATTTGATAATCGAATGGAGTGTGCTGACCGCAAGCTAAGGAACAAGGGCACCTTTTCTTTAAGTGGGTCTCAGTGTTTACCCGTCCTGATATCAGTGACAATAACGCGTAGCGTTTCTTCGAACCCTTATTCACCTTCCGCCTTGTTTAGTTAAAACATTAAAGTAATGGCGTCATATGTTTAGGTTCTAGCATTATCTTTGTAACAAGCTGAGTAGGAGTTTGTAGAAATAAAATACACGATCATGTTTTGGGAACTAAGTTGACACGGGACGGGGAGACTGAAGAACTAAGACTCACTGACTAATTAAGTCTATAATGAGTATGCTTACGAGTCGATAAGTTGCTGACACACAACTTAGTCTTTGATTGTTATCAATAGGGACAGCAACTTTGAACTAAACACTACATTAATGAAGTTTATTATTTCACGTACCGAAGAGATTCACTTATACAATACCGTAGCGTAGTGGGACTAAGAGCCTCTTAAAAGGTACAGAAGCATTTGAGTGTTTTGACTATCGTAGAAAAAGTGGTTGCGCCACTCAGTGGATGATGAAGACACTATTTTCAAAATTCAATGGTCTTGCTCTTGACCACAATCAAATAGATTGTGGTGGATGGATCATGGAAGAGATGTGATCTAAGGTGGAGTATGTACTTCAGTTCAATTGAAAAAGATTTCAACAAATGAGTTTTATTTTTAAAGTTCCGATACAAAAAATACGAATGTTGGTCTGATTTTGTATAAAATCTCTAAAATTAAAGAGATTAAGAAATATATTTTCACTGAGAACGTTTCTACAACAACATTTCATTTCACTTACGGAATAAGGAATTACTCGGTACGAAGGTTACTTACTATTCAATCGCACTAATCAATCGCTGTCCACAAGTATTTTCTACTAACACTAAGCACTTGCACTAATCACCTGCACTTACTACTAAACAAAGTGTAAACAGGCCATGAGAATCGAAAGAAAAATATGTAGGCTAAGATGACACTTTTAGTAGGTTTTTGAAAACTTCAGCGTTATTTTCCCACCAGAATTACTTACTTATTAATCTTATCATTTATCTGCATATCAGACAGGGATTACAGAACTTACGATTTACTTTGGCAGTTCCTAATATCAGCCAATTTTGAAAAATAATTGAAAGATGGATGATAAGTATCTTGTTAGAAGGATTTGATACCGATCTGAATAATGGGATCTGTAGGTAATCAAAATGTTAGATAAGTAGCTAAGTTTTGGGGATCTTTTAGGCTGCTCAGAAGATCCCCAACACTTCATCAAGTCAAAGAGAGAGTGAGAAAATACCACAATCCTGACTGCTCTTTCAACTGAGCTATCGAGACCATTTTTAACAGACATGGCATTTTTTCTATTGTATTTTACGTTGTCAGCCAACATTGTTTCATCAATGTTAAATAATAAGGCAAACCCCTTTTGACATGCGAATGAAATATTAAACTAGGTATGGGATAAAAGTGAATATTATTTTTGAGATTTAACCATGCACTAATTGTCTACACAAAATCTGTACAACTAATCGCTTAGTTTACGTGTCGAGGTATAAAACCTTCGGTGTCCCACCGGAGTCTTCTTAACGTTATTTGGGTCAATTGACTGTCGGGACGTTCCCTGTAGGGACACCTTCGCTATTGTGTTAGCAGTGAAGTGTCCATGATTACTTACAGCTTTGCTAAGGATCTGGTTGGATATTGAAAAAAAATATTTTTTTTAGGATCTGTACATTCAACGGCAGTCATATTTCAAATGTTCACACATTTGTATTTTTTATTTCTTTACTATTAGTTTCCAAAAAAGTCCCTAGATTCCAAAGCCTGGATGGCAATATAACGCAAAACCAGGCAGGCGGGATCTTGAGCTAGAGTTTTCTTAATATCGCGATCTCCCTGGTGGATGAGGAAAGGCCGTTCATCCTCTTCCATTTTCTATTCTATTTCCTGTGAGTTAAAGACATTTTCTAAAGAAATTTAATGTGCCCGTTGGCGCAATGGCAGCGATCCTGCCTTTAGCAGTGGGTTCGATCCTCACCCATGACAAACACACCTCGCCTCATCATATCTAGTAGGTATCGGTACGTACATTCTATCTCACACTTGTACACTTCATTATTAGGGCCGGCCGGTCCCCTTTTTATTTATCACATTTTGATTGACTGCATACTTAATTTTTCAAAATATTCTCATAACGACAAATGTAAATTATACCTGTTGTTGTCTCGTCCTCGATGATGAACTATTTCACTAAGGTAGTATATTTCCCGGTTACCTGAGGGCGTCACATACGTTTAAATCTTGATCTTAAAATGAAATAAAAGTTTTGTACTAATACGAACGCTCCCAAATGTAGCTCCCCGCTCTATGATCTATGCTCTTCATTCGTTTCTTATGTCACTTGAGGCGTCACTATCGCTCCCGGTAAAATTTACAAATTTAGTGTTTTTTACAGTGAAAATCATGGGAAAACGTAAAAGGGAAAACGATTTGGAAAAACAATTACGAAAGCTAAGAAGAAAAATTGATAAATTAGAGGACAAAACATCGAAAGGTTAGTCATGGGCGTGGCGCCAATATTATATTCTTAGGCGTATTTCTACTCCTACGGAATAACAAAAAATGGTTTGCTAATAAATAATGACTGTAATAGTTGTTGCTATACTTATGGAGTATCGGACAAGTTATTATTTCATTGTTGTAAAACGTATTTGTATGCACAAAACCAAGCGATATGGCGGCGGCCATATTTTTCTTGTTCCGCCCGTGACCATATGAAGACGCCTTCTTTACAACAATTGCACCCTATATCGGTGGTTGTTGCTATACTAAACCAGTTTTGAGTATCGGACAACAAGAGATGTACCTACATGCTATTTGCAGTTGTTGCTATACTGTAGAGTATCGAACAACAGACTGAAAAACATCGTTTTTCTTTGATTATTGATCACATGCAAGCCACTGACAATACCTACCCCTAAACAACATAAATTTATATTGTCTAAGTACCTATAATTATGGTATGTATATCAAGTACTTATTTCTTGTTTTTGGGTACAGGACACTCAAGCAAACGATCAAGGGTAAGGAACCGATCTACACGTGATAGCCGATCCTCAAGTGCGTGTACGAGTATGTCTCCAAGCAGCGTACGTAGTTTATACAATATGTCTCCTCAAACAAGGAGCCGATCACAAAGTGCCCACAGACCTGACCTGCCAACGGTCATGATTCATGATGACCCACAAACCATCATGGTTCATGATGAACCACAAACCATCATGGTTCATGATGACCCACAAACCATCATGGTTCATGATGAATTGCCAACCGTCTCCTCAGGGACATGCATAGCTGCAGAGACACAAAATGAACCATCTTATGACAGTACCTGCAGATACACTTAATGAACCGTCTAATGAGATAGATGCCGACATATTATTGGCGATGGGGACTGTGGAGGAGGAAGTAGCTATTGGGCCTGCGATTCATCCCGAGATAGCTCAGAGGTGGACACCTGTTCTCACTAAAGGACTCAGAAAAGAAGAAAAATCATTATTAATAAAGAATTATGCCACCTTTAGCAATGTCCCAGCAATGGTGCCACCTAAACTTAACCCGGAGCTGATACATGCTTTAACAGATCCTCCGAAGAATAGAGATCTTATTATAGAAATGCGGCAAAAGAATATTTCTGCTGCATTAGCAGCTGTTGGCTGTGGACTACAATGCTTTTTAACAAAAGGAGACAAAGTGGAAGGAATTAAAAATATAAATGATGCTGCTAAAATATTATGTGACATTATTTATACTGAAACAGTTGGCAGAAGAAAACTAATCCAAAGTGTGGTGAACAAAGAAATGAAAGATTCATTACAGGGGAGTCCAGATGAATTTCTTTTCGGCAATGGTCTCACCGAACCACAAAGGCGGTACAGAAATCTGCTCAGGACTTATCGAAATCTAACCAACCATCCCGACCAAACATTCAAAACCAGAAGCCTTTAAACTCGCGGGCCCCTCCTCAACACAAACGCAGAAGCAACGAATACCATGTGAGAGGGGGGAAGAAGATGACCCAGCCCCCACAAGCCAAGAAACCGAGACCACCAATGCATCAGCGGCGCTACCTCGCTCACAGCAATCACACGGGACGCAAGTAAATGACCAGGTGGGCAGATTACCCTTTTTTAAAGATAAATGGCAATCTATAACAAATGATCCTATTATCTTAACTTGGGTATCTGGATATTCACTTGATTTCTTCAGAAATCCAGTTCAAAATATAATTCCTCTTAACAACAGTTTTACTCAGGCTGAAATGATTCTCATGAAAAAGGAAGTTCAGGACTTACTCAACATTCAAGCGATTGAAATCTGCACACCAGCTGATATTCAATTTTGCTCACCAATTTTCTTAGTAAAGAAATCCAATGGAGAGTATCGCTTTATTCTTAACCTTAAGAAACTTAACAAGTTTATGTTGCCAGATCATTTTAAACTAGAGGATTACCGTACAGTATGTAAATTAATACAAAAAGATGACTTCATATCATCTATTGACTTAAAAAACGCATATTATATGGTTAACATACATAGCTGCTCCAGAAAATACCTTCGTTTTTTCTTTGAGGGTAAATTATACCAATTTAAAGTTTTACCTTTTGGTCTATGTACAGCGCCCTATGTGTTCACAAAGATATTCAAACCAATTCTTAGTTTTCTTAGACAAAGAGGTATAAGACTGGTTCAGTATCTCGATGATACCTGTGTCATCGCTAGTTCATATTCGGAATGTCAGGATCAAGTTAATTATATACTCAAATTATTTGAGAGTCTAGGTTATCTAGTAAATTATAAGAAATGCAGTATTTTACCTAAACAAGAGTGCAAATTCTTAGGTTTTATCTTTAATACTAAAAGGATGAACATTTCTATAGATCAAGAGAAAAAACACAAATGCTTAGGCTTGCTTTCTGAACTGAAAGGCAAATTCTCAATTAGATTTCTAGCTCAAGTACTAGGGACCCTAGTTTCAGTATGTCCTGCTATTAAGTATGGCATGCTGTACACCAAACAGTTAGAAAGACTAAAATATTTATCATTATTATCAAATAATGATAATTTTGAAACTATAATATCTCTACCAGATGTTTGCCAGGATGACATAGACTGGTGGCTTACAAATCTGAGGTCAGCTACAAGTCCATTAAGAAAAAACAATTATTGTTTAGAAATAGAGACAGATGCATCTCTAAGGGGATGGGGTGCCAGATGTGGTAGTGAAACGGCCAGTGGGTCATGGACCAAAGAAGAGGCTAAACTCCATATTAACTCATTGGAACTTCATGCAGCCTTTTTGGGTTTAAAAAGCTTTGCAAAAGATTTATATGATTGCGAAATATTATTAAGAATTGATAACACTACTGCCATTTCATATATAAATCGTTTAGGTGGAGTTCAGCACCCTCATTTGCATGATGTTGCAAAAGCAATATGGCAGTGGTGTGAGACACATAATATTTGGATATTTGCTTCTTACATTAATACTAAAGATAATGTGGTCGCAGATTTTCAATCACGCAAAGATATAGGTCATACAGAGTGGGAGCTTGGCAATAACTATTTTAAGTCAATTGTTAATATTTTTGGCAGTCCGGAGATAGACCTCTTTGCTTCACGAACAAATGCAAAATGCGAAAAGTATGTTTCATGGCACCCTGATCCTGACGCTTTCAAAGTCGATGCATTTACTTTACCTTGGTCAAACATGTTCTTCTACGCCTTCCCCCCTTTTTCAATGATTTCAAAAAGTATTGAGAAAGTTATAGTAGATAGAGGTGTAGGTATTATGGTCGTACCAGACTGGCCTACTCAGCCATGGTACCCTATGTTTCTAAAACTCTTATTAAAAGAACCACTGTTATTTGAACCTAGCAAAAATCTACTTACTCTTTGTAATTCCAGGACAATCCATCCACTACATGGGAGCCTAACATTGATGGCAGGACTGCTCTCCGGTGCAGTTTTTTAGCATCAGGATTAAGTGAGGAAGCAGTTAATGTTATGATTTGCTCAATTTCTGAAAATACACTAAAACAATACTCACCTTGCATAAAAGATTGGATTACATACTGCCAGACCAATCAGATAAGTACAATAAAGGCTAATATTCCAGAAATCATAACATATTTTACAAAAAAGTTTAATGAAGGCATGTCTTATGGAAGTTTGAACTCTTTGAGATCAGCCCTGTCACTGTTTTTAGGCTCTCGTATTGGAACAGACCATCACATTAAAAGATTATTCAAAGGATTCTTTAGACTAAGACCATGTGCCCCTAAATATGACTATACATGGAATGTATCGGATGTCTTAGAATATATAGAAAATATGTATGCATCATGTGATAATAACTTAGAAATGTGTTCAAAAAAGACTGTTACTCTTTTAGTTTTAGCTACGGGTCATAGGGCCCAAACCATTTGTGCCATTGATATAGACTTAATTAAGATAGAGTCTAATGTTGTTTACATTCAAGTAGCAAAGTTAGTCAAAACGTCAGCACATAATAGGTTACAACCTTTCATTAGATTACCATTTTTTAATGACAGGCCGTTTGTTTGCCCTGCTCGTGCTGTAATTGATTATTTGAATATGACTAAGAATATTAGGAAAGATAATAAGAATCTATTCTTATCCTACAGAAAACCTTATAAACCTGTTACTGTCAGTACAATCAGCCGTTGGATCAAGACTGTGCTACAAGAAAGTGGCATAGATATAAATACCTTCACTGCTCACAGCACGCGTCACGCGTCTACATCTACAGCACTAAAGAGAGGAGTCTCGATTGACGAGATCAGGAGAACGGCTGGTTGGACTGATAGCTCTAGTTGTTTCGCAAGGTTCTATAACCGTCCTGTAAGGAATATAAGTTTTGCAGAAGCTGTATTTTCTTAATTATTATTTCTTTTTGGTTTAAGAAATTTGTTATTAGCTAAGGTATCGATAAACCTGACTAATAAATAATCTGATTTTACAACAGTCTTTGAACATCTACCTTAGTGAAATAGTTCATCATCGAGGACGAGACAACAACAGGTATAATTGAACAATCAAACTAGCTTACCTGTAAGCGCCGTTCGATTGATATTATTCCTGTTGTTGTCTCGTCCGAAGATGATGAGTCCCACCCACCCGTAGTTCGTTGCTGATAAATAGCAACACCCAGATAGTTGTAAAAATCAGATAATAATAGAGCTGTTAACTAAATGAAGAGCATAGATCATAGAGCGGGGAGCTACATTTGGGAGCGTTCGTATTAGTACAAAACTTTTATTTCATTTTAAGATCAAGATTTAAACGTATGTGACGCCCTCAGGTAACCGGGAAATATACTACCTTAGTGAAATAGTTCATCATCTTCGGACGAGACAACAACAGGAATAATATCAATCGAACGGCGCTTACAGGTAAGCTAGTTTGATTGTTCAATTAAATACTATATTCATACTTATTACATAATTTAATGTTTTTATGTTTTTGACGTGACAACGTCTTAAATTAGGTTGCGGCTGGGAGTCACTTATGAAAAAGTGTAACGCTCGGTAACGTTACGATGAGTCACCGAACGAGAGAGAGGCCCGCCGAATGCCTTGCGTCTCTCTCCCACTCAACTATGATCGGTCTGCCGCAATTCTTATTTTCATTCAATTCCTTGTTCCTATTGTGCAATTTAATTATATTCATATCAATAAATATTCTACCGAGAAAAAGAAGTTGTCACGTAAAATCTTCGCCCGTAAAACCGACTTTACAGGCAACCATTTTTTATTTTTATTTCTGTATCTTTAATTATTGTTATTGGTGTACCGCCGTTTTAATTAAAGTAAAATTAATTAATAAATAAAATCAATAAATAAGTAAACTATTTTTTTTGACATTATTCCAAAGTAATTGATGTGGGTGTTTTATCTATTCATGTAATGTATTTAGAAATATTTAAGTATATTTATCAGTCTCTGACACCCATAGCACAAGCTTTGCTTGTTTTGGGGCACTTTGAGGTCAGTTGATCTTGTTGTAATTTGTCCCAGGTATTTATTTATTTCAAGCTCCATAAAGTGGGTCACCCTATCCATATATAGGGTTGCCAGTTATATTTTTAAAGGCGCCTGAGGTAATGCTCCTCACTGAGCTTTTATTAAGCGTTTGATATCATTTCTCCTTGACTGACTCCGGGCTGTAAGAGATTACCCATTTTTCTTTGAAGTTCAGCGGGGAAGGAAAAGGCTGACAACTCAGTTAACCTTTTGGAGAGAATAAAGATTGTGAATGGTCTACAAGCACAAGTGACAAGTAGAATTTTGAAATACGGCGATAATTGCTTGCTCTTTTTTAAGTAATAATCAACTTTTAACATAAGTTTCAAAGTATGTAGCTTAAAAATCAAAACTCGTAACACTTAAAGTTATTTACACACTTACATACACCATCACGACTATTTCCCAAACGGGCTAGTCAGCGGCAAGCGACTGTTGCCGTCATGGTGAACGGAACACTCATAAGCCCACTTTTCACCAATGGTATTAGAACCCAACGTGGTAGGTGGTGATGAGCCTTCCGCGTTATCCGGGTGGATTTGGTTTTTATCGATTTCTTCCATCACCGAGAGTAAGTCGGAAAGGGGTTTGTATGTTTCTTTATGGAGGCTGGCATAGCCACTTGCCGCTATTGTGTTTATCGAGCGCATGTTATCAAATAATAGTTTTCAGACCGACTCGTTTCGGTACAGATTTTTTACCGAGCCTGCGCCTCTGCATAGAATCTGTACAGGGCGGCCCCTCTCCCCCGTCCCACCCGGCGAGGAAGAGGCCCAAGCCTTTGGCCAGAAGTGGGATCCTAACGGCTGATAAAAATATTTGGATGTCAATGAACGAGTCCCACGTCGTTGTGTGGCTACGATCGCTTGCCAACGACCATTAAAAAAAAAATACTCATGTACTGAAGGACCTAATACAGCTGGTCACCCCATAGGTAGACGCATCTACGCAAATCTCCGGCTCTTCCGGAAATTCAATTGTGGTAACTCCATTTGCACTGCCCGGGATGTCGCATCCGGCTCTCTGGATTTTATTTTTTCTGTTGCCATGAATATGTATCGTGAAGCAGCTGTTGATTGCGACTGTTAGAAAAAATCTAGGATTTTAAAATTGACTGCTATCCATTCGTGTGTAGGTAGAAGTGATGCTGGTATAATGCAATTACTCTCAGAGAAAAATCCAATCGTTTTTATTTGCTGTATTATCGTTCATAACTTACCACAGAGAAATTTTAAAATAGATGACGTACGTAAGTCCCTTCGTCTGCATGAAAACTAAGTGTGGCACTCTTTTGACGTTTATTGTGGCGTCACGATATCGTTTTAATAATCAAAATTCTCCATTTCTCAGTTGATTTTAATTACCTTCATGGACAGAGGAATAACTAATGTAAATCTGCTCGATCTTGAGCGCGGACTAAATGAAGCAGCGCAGAAAGAGGCGCATTCCATTTTTTGACACTTGAAGTACATACACGCCCTAAATCGAATGCATATCTCTAGAGGTTGCTCAGGACACGCAAAGAAAGTGGATACAGCACTTATGAAAACCTGCCGAATAATTAAAGGCAGCTTTATACCTCGCTGAGAATGTTATATCCGTTGACCCGAAGTTCGCGGGTCAGAAGTCAGCTCTTAAAGGGCCAAAATAGAGCAGAACTCTTGACATTCCGTACGAGAATACTCTTAAGTACCTTAGAGACTAAATTTTAAAAAAGAAAAAGACATTTGTTTTTATTTTACCAAGTAATATTCAAAACTAAATGTGCATTGATCGTTAGGTAAAGCTACCTACTACGGGAGCCTAGAAAGAATCGCCAATTTATAAAACAACAACATAATAGGGCTGCGTTCCGTATCGAGTGGAATTTCACTCTGAGGAGTAAAAATCACTCGAACCCGTTCCAAATTGACCCCAAGTGAATCGAATCGAAGATGACCGAGCTGTCACCTGACGGGGTGACGTTTATCACTCTGACAAGTGCGAATTCTACCGGTGTCTGGAGCCCGATGAAATCAGGTGAATTTCATCGGGCTCCAGCTGTCAGACGCAAGTTTTGCTTGTTTTGTCTCTCTCTATTCGACGAGGGTGAAAATCACTCAGCGAAAAGCGATTTAAAACGGGCCGGGGTATGAGCAATTAAAAAAAATGCGGAGCATTAATTATACAATTCACAAATGCTCGGCCTCAGACCGTTTTTCCAAATAGATTTTGTGAATATAAATCAAAACCTGTTTTTTTAAATCGCACAAAATAAATTGCCTAGTTATTTTACGGGATCACTGTAGCGTTAAGGAGAGAACTACACGTTGATTCATGCGTACAATAAAATGGTTCTCATAATATTCAGATATAAATGAGAATAAATAAATTGTCACAGTCGTTCAGCTTATTCTATAAATTGTCACAGTCGTTCAGCTTCTATAGAAGCGTCGTGGCTTAGGGGTTTAAGCACCCCAACTGGGTGTGGTCCCGAGTAAAAATCTCGCTATGACCATGTTTGTGTTCATTGTTGGATTTCTAACTTTCCGATGATAGAAAACCTCGATAAATTACCAAATTAACCCGGATAACGGCAGAAGGCTCACCACCTACCACGTTGGGTTGTAATACGATTGGTGAAACTGGGCGTCTGAGTGTTTCGTTCATCATGACGGCACCAGTCACTTGCCTTTGACTATACCGTTTGGGATATAGTCGTGATGTTACTCGTACGTGTAAGGTCTCCGAATTTTGTTTCGAACTATTTCACCTTGTATCGCCTGCTCTAAAAACTGTATTCTGGTGGAAATAATGATTGCTAAATAGTGATATAAAAGTAAAAGATGATATCTACGGTTAGCATCGCACGTACCTGAAGAACCTTTCTGTTACATAACGTTGCAATAATGGCACAGCAGTTTCGGGTGTAGACTAACCCCCTTTATTTGCAATGTGCAGCACTGCTTTCAAAATGCTGCTTTGGTAAAATTTCCGACATACATTACTGCTTACAGTGAAAAGCAGTAGTATGTACAGAGGCGTTCACATTAACCTTTACATAGAGGCACCTTATGCTGCTGGCATAAGCCCCATTTCGCAATGGTTTTGTAAAGGTTGATATGGACGCATCTGTACATATTTTGCACCTAAAGTCAAAGACATAAAGTCATTATATGAGTTTGTTTAGTTGCCCGTGACTTAACTGCGGCATTAAATCTATCACTAACCGAAAATCTTTAGCTCCACACAACACACACACACACACACGCGCACAAACACACACGACACCTCGAGTAACAAAAGAATATTTTAATGAGACACAGGATTGTGTTACCGCAGTTCAGGTTAAAAGTCTGAGGGACGAAATCCATGTCTAGAGGTCTTGACGGGGCTAGAAATTTTACAAGTGGCCAGTTCTAAATGATGCAGATCGCCTGCAATCGGTCCCTTTGGGAATCGGTGTAGGAGGCCTATGTTCAGCAGTAGACGTCTTGTGGCTACGAATGATGATGATGAGTTCTAAAGGATTTTTTTTGTTGCAGGCGGATGGGCGTCACCAAGTCCCCAAAATCCAGTCGTCTCGTCCCTCCCCTGAACTCGGTGCAGGTGAGTTAATTATGCTGCTGACAACCCTCCCTTAAACCCGGTTGCAAGGGGTTGAGCTGGGCCACTAGTTCGACTACCAAACGTGAAAACTAGTGGCCGAGGTCCAGATACTAGAAGCCGTCACTAAAAGTAAGACGCCACAAGAACCCGGCGCCTGCAGCCAAGAGTGCGCAAGGCAGGCCACGTAACGTGACGCTTAGTTTGCGCCACTGTAGCTTGTCACGGCCACCTGTCCCCGTGACTAGTGGCCCAATGTACGGCAGCTGTTAAAGTACACTTTATTTTGACACGCGAGGCGTACGCTCGCATCATCTTGTACTAATGATAATCAGTTATTGTTCAGGTGACCGCCTTGCCCAGTCTTGCTCACCGCTACATACTCGTAGTACTCGACACTCGTGTCTTTCTTGACATTAGTATCAATATAGATAGATAGATAGTATTCTTCATTGTACAAAACAAAGAAACTTAACCCTATTAACCTATTGAATTACGGTGATATTCAAAATCATATTCAATGCTATCCCCATACGCATAAACAGTCTCAAGTTGTCTACATGTAGGAACTTAGTGTCAGGATCTTTGATTTGTTGAATTCAATTGTATAGCTATCAACTATATTTGGAAATGTTTTACAGCAAATAACAGAAAAATGGCAACAACATTGTATAACTACACAAAGATAGAAACTAGGATAATTCTTCCTGATCTTCAAGACTCAAGCGGGATTCCAACCGATTTCATCTAAATCGAAAGTCAAATATTTGAAAAAATAATTCCTTTCGGGTGTTAAACGGCGCTTGCCTTATCTTATAACATGTATGAAACAACCTTGGCTTCACCTTGGTTTGTTAAGGGCCTCGGTAGCTCAGTTGGAAGAGCAGCCACCCGGCCTGTGGAAGGTCGCGGGTTCGAAACCCACTTGAGTCCCAAGGATCAGGTCGAACTTTCTTAGTTACTATCTTTGTATAAAAAATAGAGCATTGGTAAATGCTAAAATTAAAAACTAAATTGTATGATAACACGAAAACTTGTCCTGTCTAAACTTTAACTCATTGTCCTAAAGTGGTCCAGGTGCACCCCAAGGGGTCCACGGGAGACTCAACGGGGGTCTATAGTGGCGTAATTTTTTGTCGAGTTTTCGGAATATGGTAGGAATGTGTAGCTGCAGGGGGGCCACCAGAACCAGCCAAATTTTGAAAGTGGTCTATGCGAAAAAAAGTTTGAGAACCTCTGATAACTTGTCCCAGTTTCCAGCAAATTTATCAAACTATTCCTCAGAGCTAGCCTATCTATTGGCAGCTATTGAATAGCTATCATAACTCGAATTTATTGAGACGCAATAACTATCCCGCGTCGCGTGCCAATGAGATATGCTCAAATTAGATATGCAGTTCTCTTATTTCTGTTTTTAAAAAACTAGATAATTGAAAGAAAGAAAATGTTCGGTGAAGTTTGAAAGAATACAATGCAGAAGTAATTATAATTATTACACACTGAAAAAAATGGAGACTTAGGAAATATAAATAATTTTCGTTGGATGGCCCGTGGCGCTTTTGCTATAGCAGCGAGGGCACAAATAACGCATGACCCGGACATTTCATCACAGATGGTCAGCTTAGACCAAATCGCCATTTTGATCACGCACCCAGACAAAGTGAGGTTACATGCGATACCTATTACCGGTGAGAATCGGGCACGCGACGAGTCGCACTGTCGCGAGTGTTTATATTTTTGTCGAAGTTGGAGCAATTTTAACATGGTGAATTTTGTTTATGGCCGGTTCTGCAAAGTAAAGTAGGTATCCTACCTACTGCATTTTAAAAATTGAGATCCCCCAGGCGGCCAGGCAAGTTTAGGAAAAAGGCGCAAGCGGTCCTTCTGTGCACTCTTTTTAAAAATAAAAAAATGCGCCAGACAACACACCCCTTGTAATGTCCCACACAAGGAAATAAGCTAGGGGCGTCTCCCAATTTTGTGGCGAGGATGTGAAGTTTAGCGAAATCATGCGATGATAATTTATATTTGTTATTTAATTAACTCGACTGCAGCTAAATGTCTAGGTGAATGCCGCCATCAAAAAAGCATTCCACTAGTTAGCAGCCGTGCTAGCAGGGCTTGGAATTGGTTTAAAAATTACGTTTTTAAAACGTTCTGAACGGCTCCCTGTACAGCATATTGTTCGGAACGCAAACATAATGTGAACAATTTATGGGACCGGAAAAAAACCGGTTTATTCCACAAGGAACAGAGGCTCGTGGCGTGACAGCAAAAAATCATACATGGCCACACTTTTAATTTATTTGAGAATGAAAATATATTTCGTGGCGATAGATCTATTGGTTAGATGATACAATTTGGTTACAAAATACAAACGTTGCTGACAAAAAAGATAATAAATAAATAATAAATAAATAAATATCCCTGGACATTATTCCACACAGCGCCATCTAGCCCCAAAGTAAGCTAATTAAAGCTTGTGTTATGGGATACTAGACAACGGATAAACATACTTAAATACATTTTCTTTTGTAAATACATACTTATTATACATAGGAGACAAGATAATTGCAACAATGTTCTTTAGTTCAAACTTTAACGACACGACCCGTGACTATGCTGCGTGGCTGTAAATTATCATTCCTAGTTTCGTATTAAACCTAATAAATATGAAAAACCGGTTAAAAATGGTGAAAAACGTTACACTGAACGAGAACGATTTACATTTCGTTTCTTTTCCAAAACGTTTTTATTACGTTATCGTTCGAACGGAACCAATACGTTCTTAGACATTTTGAACGTAAAAGGTTCAAAAAATAAACCAGTTTTCAAGCCCTGCGTGCTAGTACTGGCAGAAGGCCGAAAAAATGTATTTTGGGGCCTTATACAATCGCTTATATCCTGTCAAGTTAATTCCACAAACTGAGGGGAGCGAGCGATTTCGTCATATCCAGCCAAGGAGATGCATTAGTGCCAGGTAACCGCTGAATGACGGGCTGGAAATGAAAGATCATATAACGAAATTGCTCTCTATTATGTTGGCCATAGAACTGCGGTGCGGAAGGCAAGTGGGAAACCCCCGCACAACAAATTCGAATAACAAAGTATTGATATCTATAGAACTATCGAAGAATGTATCTGTGTCTGGCAGTGTAGAAGCACTGCTTTGTTGGGTCAGATCGTCGTCACAAAATCAAGAGTTTACAGAAGGACCGCTCGCGCCGTTTTCCTAAACTTGCGTGACCGCCCAGGGTTACTACTATATTTGCTCTGAATTTTTAAGATGAAGTAGGTAGGTTATACCTACTTGACAGAACCGGCCAAAATATTACATCATATGAAAAACTGCACCAAGTTCGACAAAAACACTCGGGACAGTGCGACTGGCCACGATACTGATGCTCACCGGTATCGCGTGTTAACACACTGTGTCTGTGTGCGTGATCAAAATGGCGGGTATAATCTAAGTGCACTATCTGTCAGGGGCGCCGCGCCGCTGCGTAATTTGTGTCGTCGTGGTGAAAGAGGTCCTAGATAGAGACTTATTTATTTATTACCTCTTTTAAAACGAGCGGACTTTATCACTCAAAAACGCGTTTTTCTCGTTCGTTTAAAGCTGCGGTATATTAGCATCTTTTACTTTGGAAATATGCGGTTCCCCGCACACCGAATGTTTAGCCAAAGACGAACAAGAACACAACAACAGAGACAACGGGACGGAACAAATTTCAACGGGGACCGGCAAGCCTTTGGCCAGGCGAGGAAGTTACCCAGCATGGCATCCCAGAACGCATACACATATTCGAAGATACAGGGAAAGTTATTCAATCCATTATCTTCATAATAATGATAATGTTTCACATACAAAATTAGTAAGACCTGTAGCCCTTAAAATCCGTAGCTCGAAAACCTACCCAACTTTACAAGAAAAAACTATTAAATTTAGTTTGCACACCAAAATTAATTTATTCAGAACTAACAATTCATTATTGACAACATAGTAAGCAATATGCTGTCAGTATGCAATGTTTTGTGTCTGTATAATATCAAGTTGCAAAAATATTATTCGGTAGGCAAGATTGGACAAATTGGTAGGCATCGAAAACCAGCCTTTATGCAGATACACGTATATTTTCGTACAACCATGACGTCATTAAACGCACTAGTTTGCTGCATATGTCGCTGCATTATACTCGAAGTCTTATTCGCGCATGAACGTAACTTGTACACATACTGTATGTTACAGGCAGGGTGAAAAAATTTAAGTTTACATCATTGACTAAAAAACACTAAAAAAAAACACCATTGTTATAGACAGAGCATTACGATTATTTATATTAAAGTAAAATCTATAAAATATCATCAGGAAAAACGACACTGTTGTGTATCTTCAATAGAAACACCTCCATACTCTTTTTCAGTCGCACCATCCAGACGTGGAACGCTCTCCCAGCACATGTGTTTCCTTCCTCTTTAAGTGCTGGGTTCTTCAAGCGGGGCGTTCAAAGGCATTTCTGCAGGCCTTCGAGATGAGGATGGCGAGCTCAGAGATTCCTTTGCATTATTGTGCTCACCAGCCTCATATCTGGACCTCACAACCGCATTCCATCTGGTGGAGTGAGGTTATCTTGACGGGCAAAATAAATAAAAAATACTCGCGTCGACAAACTTTTATTACGAGATTTACGAGTAGTATGTTTACGCTACTTTTAGAAAGCTTTTTTTTCCACATTACACCTAGATTATCATCATCTGTGCGGTCTGTCCCGGTTGTGAACCCAGACTGGTGTGTGGGGGAGTTTCTTATTTTCTTGGCCCACTTTGCGCGGTCTTGGACACCTAGATTATCAACTAACCTGATCCTAAACAAAGCAAAGCTTATACAGACTATGGGTGGCAGAGACTAATAATAATACCCAAATATTTCTTTACATATACTTACACACTTCAACGCTCAAATCAACAAACGCCAATCAAAGCTGAGCAGGCCTTACAAGTCGGCCCCTTTCATTTATATTGACATGTGACATGGCAGCATCAATGTAAGGTTTCCTCAACTTTTGATTAGTGTTTGCGGGTACGAGTTACGGGGGTAAGATAATAGAAACCTACCCCTTTCACGATATGGTTGACTTAAGTGGTTTTTGTTTATCAGTCGCCGCGTAACAAAATACAACTAGGTCAAAAACTTGTTTCAATATGTTACTGCAACATACACGTAATACACCGCCGAAGCGCCCTCTAGGGAAATCTCGGCGCAGAAACTTTGTCTCTTGCGGAATGTTGCCAACCACTCGAAACATCGTGTTAGCAACATGTTAACTTGTCAATACAGTTTTGAACTTGAGGTCAATGGGTGCCGTTCCGTGTTTAGTAAGTGGCTGTTGAGTGGAGTGGACGTTTAAAGTTGAGCGATCGTTTCACGTGATTTTGGCGTTTAAAAACTTAGATGATTTGTTTTATATTAGGTACATTACTACCTAATTAATCACATAGCCTTACATGGTTTCTTTTGCTTCAGGAGTCATCGTCGGCCGTATAGCCGCTCTGCTTGAGCTCAAATCGTGATAAAGAAAGTTAGTTTAGATACTAAAATGAAACCAATATGTCACAGTACCACGGCCCACTGGGAGGCTATGGTGCCTATGGTAAGGCCAGTGATATTCCAACAGCTACCAACTACGATAATCCTGATATAAATCCATATTTCGTTCACCATTACGACGAAAGTCAGCTTACCTACGGGACTATTTGTAAGAAGTTGTAGGCGTTAACGGCGCGCCCGCGCAGCTACAGTCGGTAAAGGCAAAATAGCAAACTATGACAAATCTTTGCAGATTCGCATGTAGAACCTTTACTTATATCTACTGTTTACATACATACATATCATCACGCTTTTTCCCAAAGGGGTAGGCAGAGACCACATCTTTCCACTTGCTACGGTCCTGAGATACCTCTTGCGCTCCTTCCAGTCTCATCAATCCTTTCATACACGCTCGTCAATTATGGGTACTCCGTACCTGACCTTTTCTAAGCACGTCTTGGACTTGTACACTTACTGTATTCTTATCTTTTTTTTTTGGAAGCAAACGAGCCGGAAGGTCACCTGATGGAAAGTGATCAATCACCTCCGTCCATGTACAACTGCAACACCAGAGGTGTCACCGATGCGTTGCTTGCCTTTTAAATGGGAATACGCTCTCTTCTTGAAGGCTCCAATGTCATATTCCCTTGGAAATACCGACGCAGGAAGATCATTCCATATCTTGGATGTACGCGGAAGAAATTCACTAAAAATTATCTTAAGATAGAAATACTACAAAAAAAGTTGTAAAATAAAATAACTAATATGCGTCAGACAATGCACCACTCGACATGGTCTCGAAGTAGGGATAATTATCCCTGTGTTACTAGGTACCAGACAAGGAATTAAGCCCTCTGGTTTAATTCCTTGTCTGTTACGAGGCGTCTCCCAGCACAATTTAGAAAAGATCGTTTCCTTATTTGACTCGACCGGAAATCGAACCCGGGCCACTACGTAAGTCAAGGCCAGAAACCGTGCTATTGCGCACCACGCCAATTATGTCGTCATTTACAAATGCTTTGTAGAATGTTCATGTCAGCAGTATTTTAAGGTAATGCTTGATGTGACTTCGTGTGTAGCAGGGGCTAGCATTGCCACATTTTGCTGTCCGTAACGTCCTTTGAGCTAGCGAGGCCTTAAGGCCTCAGCCTCGAATTTTGCGGGCAGCGGGGCGGGCGCGCTATAGTGCAGTCATTGAAGCGAAAAATACGGTCTTACCTCCGAATTTTTTAACTGTGAACCGATTAGCATGAAATTTTGGAATTAGGCTCATCTTACCCTTAACTTCAAAAGTGAAAATGATCTGAACTCCGCCTATTATTTTTAAGGGGTGTAAACAACCCCTTAATGGAAAAATTGACATTGAGCCATTTTATCGCTAGAAAACATGTCTAATAGTAAGTGGTGAAATTGTAAAGTATTTTCTAACATAATTACCTCATATTAAAATCATTTTCAACCCCTTGAAAATCTTACAACCCTTGCAAACAACCCCTAAATTGAAAAAAATCACAAAAAAATACTTTGGTATGACATAAAAAGATGTAAGTATAGAGTAAGTAATATTTTATATTCTCTATGATAATTATCAAATTTTTAACCCCCTTTCAACCCTTGAAAACTACCCCTTGATAAAAAATTGTTAAAAAAATAATAATTGTTAATTAAAATTGTTATATACACACATCAAAAGTGTCTAGGGATCAACATATATTTTTGCAATAACTTTTCGCCTGATTGATATTAATTAAAATTTTCTTTAAGGATTCATCAAATAAAGTGTTTTCGTTTGTCTACAGTAACGATAAACCAAGTCACCTTTGCATTAATAAAGAAATTGGCCATTTTCCTAATAAAGGGATTTTTGACATTTGAACCACTAACATTAAAGTTCGAAAATAAGACTGAAATAACAGTTTTCTTTAAAATTTTATTGGGTAACTTAAACAATTAATAATCCGTGTTTCTACCGCGAACACTAACAACACAAAAACATCGGTTTGGCATACTCAAAATGAGTTCATCCAAATCACGCTGTGGAATGGCCGCCCATGTTCGTTGCAACAACAAAAAAAGGTCTTCTTGCGAATGGATACCCTCCATATTCGGAAGAGCTCTTCTCTGTAGCTTATCCCATGCATGCTCAATCGGGTTCAAGTCTGGCGACTGAGCAGGCCAGGGCAGGACATTGATGTTAGCTGCGGCGAGAGTCTGTCTTACAACTCTTGCGGTGTGCGGTCGTGCATTATCATGCATTAACTGAAATAAGGGACCGATTTGCACTTGTAGAGGAACGGTCTTCGGGAACGTCAACGTTCCTCTACAAGTGCAAATCGGTCCCTTATTTCAGTTAATGCATGATAATGCACGACCGCACACCGCAAGAGTTGTAAGACAGACTCTCGCCGCAGCTAACATCAATGTCCTGCCCTGGCCTGCTCAGTCGCCAGACTTGAACCCGATTGAGCATGCATGGGATAAGCTACAGAGAAGAGCTCTTCCGAATATGGAGGGTATCCATTCGCAAGAAGACCTTTTTTTGTTGTTGCAACGAACATGGGCGGCCATTCCACAGCGTGATTTGGATGAACTCATTTTGAGTATGCCAAACCGATGTTCTTGTGTTGTTAGTGTTCGCGGTAGAAACACGGATTATTAATTGTTTAAGTTACCCAATAAAATTTTAAAGAAAACTGTTATTTCAGTCTTTTTTTCGAACTTTAATGTTAGTGGTTCAAATGTTAAAAATCCCTTTATTAGGAAAATGGCAAATTTCTTTATTAATGCAAAGGTGACTTGGTTTATCGTTACTGTAGACAAACGAAAACACTTTATTTGATGAATCCTTAAAGAAAATTTTAATTAATATCAATCAGGAGAAAAGTTATTGCAAAAATATATGTTGATCCCTAGACACTTTTGATGTGTGTATATAAACACATTACAATAGTTGTGGGTCTCTATTATACTGCGTACTTTCACATTGCTCTAAATATTCACACTCCGAAATTTTCAGTTACTAGGTAGAAAAAAATATGATAAGTTTTTGGACCATAACTCCTTCAATTTTCATGCTATCACAATTTATAAAAAACCATTGTAAAGGTAATTAAGAGAGCTACAACATCCTTTATTGCAATATATAGTAAAAAACCTTTTTCTAAAACGGTGAAGGGTTAAAGGGCTTAAGAGAGGCTGTGATTGCGCTGCCACGCGCTCTTTAAACAATCATATCTCCGTCAATTTTTGTTTGACATAAAAAACAAAAAAACCAAATTGTTTGTCAAAAAAATACCTAAATTTTTAATCCGTATACTTTTATACGCATCTGTCGTCATTTTTGAGATATTATGAAAAAAAAGTGTTTTTTTTAAATTTTTTTTTTTTTTAATCGTGTTTTTTTTGAAAAATATGTGTCCTGAAGCAGCCAAACTGATACTATCTATCAAACTCTTCATAATAAAGTTAATTCTAGGCGGAATACGATTAATTTTAATTTTGGTGGAAATGGCACTTATGAAACCCATTGATTTAAAAGAAAAAATATTAGATGCTCCCCTTATTTGCAATACAGCTCACTTATTTTACGTGCAAAAGACTTTTAATAGTGCTCATTTTAAAGCTTATTTCAAGCACTACAAAACCCTTTTGTATTAGAATGCATAAAATGCATCTGCTCGCCGCTAGATGGCATTGACCACATCGATTAAATTTCAGACAAAATAAAAAACGGCTTTGATCTTTAATATCTAGCTTAATATTGCACTTAGAATACTTTATAAAAAACGAAATTGTTCATTGTTTTACCTGCTACAATTTTGTTCTTTGAAAAATTTTCGATAAAACGTATATTTTTGGAGATATTTGCAAAAAACCGATGAAAAACGTGAAAAAATTGCGAATTTTCAATTGCCAATAACTTGAAAAGTATTGGATTTTTTGAAAAACTTTAAAGATGATTTTTTGCTTAAAATTAGGCCTTCTATCGATATCCGAGGTTGTTTTGCAAAAAAAAAAATTCACCCCCGAGAAGGGGTGGCAACCACCCCCAGGGTGGTTGCGGAGTTCAAATCATTTTCACTTTTGAAGTTAAGGGTAAGATGAACCTAATTCCAAAATTGTATGCAATTCGTTTCACAGTAAAAAAATTCGGAGCAATAATGCTTCAATGACTGCACTACTAGACTGGAGTGCACCGCGGCGCGGGGGCGGGCAACGAGCAGTGCTCTGCAGTCTAGCGCGCCCGCCGCCGCTGCCGCCCCGCTGCCCGCAAAATTCGAAGCTGAGGCCTAAGAAGCCTTTGACTTTATTGATAAGTTTTCATTACAATGATTGGTTTGTATTTCGCAGGCGGCGACAGCAACATGACGGTGGCTCGAGGCGAAAGCTCCCCCGAGCGTCTCGGCGGTGCACTCAGACGGCTACACTACAAAGCTACACGCCGCGCGCACTCCGCCGCTGCGAGGCACCATAACTCTACCAACCCTCCTAAGGTAACTACATATTATACTGACTATACAACATGAGCACAAATAGCGGCCCGGACAGATAGTCCGCTTAGAACAAACTGCCCTTTAGATCACGCACACAGATAAAGTGAGTTTACAGGCGATACCGGTGAGAATCGGTCACGCGACGAGTCGCATGGTGTCGCGAGTGTTTTTGTTTTTGTCGCACTTGGTGCGATCATTCACCGACCTAACGTTCTCGATGACATGACATTCTACGTAGCGATTTTCGATGAACCCATTTTTAAATGATGTAATATCTACCTGTGCACTAAAATTGAAGTTGGACCAAGTTAGTCGGATACAAACATACCCATTGTAAGAGTTCGGAGCTATTTCATGAACACTTGTCGCCAAACTTGCCACAGTGGGGTACCAACACATTAAACTTTAATGAAGACATTCCTAAATGTCGTGTTGTGTGACTATTTAGGGCATAGGTACATTCTTTAAACGAGTACTGTGTCATGAGAAAGCATGCCAGTGAGTTAAATTCAGTTACCACTTGTGTGTCAAGGTCATCGGTAAACTCCCAGAAATAGCAAGCTGAATTGGCAGTGGGCTGGCCACATACATTTGCCGTTTACCAGGGTTAGTGGGTTCTTGATTGGAATCTGCGTCGCAAACGGAGTGATGTTTTTGTATGAAATATAGCCATGTAAATTGGGCTAAATGGCGTGAGGTGACTGGTGTCATTTGTGACCCCAAAATGCCGATCAAGCTGAAGGGGCAGGTCTATAAAACCATCATTACCGGCCCGTCCTTTTATATGGCAGTGAAACATGGCCGGTACTAGAGCGACACAAGCAGGAGCTGCGCGTCACGGAAATGAAGATGCTGCGGTGGATGTGTGGAGTCTCACGCAAAGATCGCGTGCGCAACACCCACATCCACGGCGGCCTTCGTGTTCGTAACATCGCAGACAAGCTGCAGGAGCCGCCTTCGTTGGTATGGTCATGTCTCACGGAGATCGGCAAACAACGTGGGCAACAAATGTCTGGCCATGCCGCCTCCGCCAGGTACCGGTAGAAGAGGTCGACCCAAGAAGCGGTGGCTCGACGTCGTTAAGGGTGACATGCGTGCCAACAGACTCACCACTGAGGATGCACAAGACCGCGCGAAGTGGGCCAAGAAAATAAGAAAGGCGGACCCTGGGACCCCACACACCAGTATGGTTCACAACCGGGATAGACCGCTCGGATGATGATGATGAGCCATGTAAGTAAGCTACGCATTAAACTCGGATTTGCTTGATAGGCGGTGCCCATTATCCGGTAACTACTGAACTATTTTGTGTTATACTTATCCACATTTTAATTACTCATGTAAGTGACTATGTATGGTTTTAATGAGAAATAAATATTCTTTAAACTTAAACCCAGTGAAGGACGCACTTCCAAAAAGTACTCTCATGCGAAAGAATTGTTTTTGGATGGGATTGCGCATTTTTAATAAATTACCTGCAATAATTATAGGGCTCATTGTTAATGAATTTCGTAGGGAATTATATAGATGGCTTAAGGCACATTTATTTTATTCAGTGCAAGATTTTCTTAGTCATAATAAATGTAAAATATGTCTAAAGTAAAGTGACGATGACCTACTTTAAAAAAAAATGATTTGTTACACTTGATGTCATTGACTTGACCAAATTAATTAATAATTATCTGATAAATCACACTTGACATTCACATAACGATTGCTTTAATTTATGTTTTTATTGTGACTGTAATATTGTATTATTTAATGTATTGATTTTGATAATACTTTTCACAAACTTTTCTGACATTTTGTTCTTTTCTCATCATAGTTGACATTTATTTTGTTTTTGTTTGTATTGTAATCTGACAGCTGGCTTGGTCATGTCATAGTCTATGGTCGGCCAGAGACAAAATAAGAACTTTGATCTTATTGGCCTGGGCTTCTATGGCTAGTTCTACATAGTCCATAGATGTTTTTATCGGACTGCATTGTGTTAATTTTAATTTTTTTATTGTATTTTGAATAATTTGAATTTAATAATTTCGAATATAATGTAATGTTTAGACATAATAATTATATTTGCATGTTACCTAAATAGCTGAAGAGGAGAAGCCATACAATACTAATCTAAGATCTTCTATGTAGATAACCCTTCTTTATCTTATCATATCTTCGACCTTCTGGCCATGGTAGAGTGGTAAGTCTACCATGTTGACCTTTTTGTGTGGGATACTGGTACAGCTCATCTAGTGATTACAAATAGAACTAAAAAAGGCATACACGTTGCTGAACGCTACTTCGCCGGTTACGTCACCAATAGTCATGGTAGACCTACTAAGTCCAACAGTAACAGTCCCCAGCAACACCTGTCGCCGTGTGTTGTTGTGTGTATAAAAACATATGATACTAGCCGTCAGTCAGCGGCTAGAGACGTCAAAATGTAGCATCAATTAAAAAAAATAAAGCCTGATAATGTGGCATAATACCTATTAGTAGAAGATTTTTTTAAATCGGTCCATCAGTTTCGGAGCCTATTCAATACAAACAAACAAATCCTTCCTCTTTATAATATATAAGAATAGATAGATGTATGAAGTTTAGTACTAACACACCATCACGTTGAGACATTTTACTGATTTTTTTTAACCAAATTATTCATTTTGAGAGTCAAAGACATTGTCAGTAAAAAACTTTATATTCTACTCAATTAAGCTCAATTTTTACAAGCTTCTCATATTTCGGATGAGAAAGTTTCCAAAAATTTCAAAACATTCATTAAAAATACCATTAAAAGCCATTATTGTTCCGAAAGTGGGACAAAAAGTTTGTCCCTTCCAAGAAGTTCCTAATTGAAAGTTTCTGAGAATTTCAGGGGATTACAGAATGATGAAACAACGGAGTTTGCGAACAAGTTAGATTTGAGATTCAGTTATAAATTGGCGAAGTAAACAATCGCTGGAGTGGGTTGCAAGAATTGATTAGCTTAAACTAGTTAAGTCCATAAATTGTAAACCTGGGTTTCACAAATCCGGTCGCGATTTTACAAACTGCTAACATAGTTACTAAACTGCGATTCGGACTCGCGTTTCGAGGATTATAAAAGTTAAAAAAGTTTTTGCTGAAATGGTTAATTTTACGAAAACAAAATTTTTTGGCTTGCCTATTGGTGCAATGGCAGCGAGCCTGCCCATGACTAACATTAATGTGACGAATATTTGGAGTTTTTGTGTGTCTGGGTGTTTGTTATTATTTATTTAAGTATGTAAGCATTTAGAAATATTATGTTTATCAGTATCTCCGCTCAGGGGTCAGATGATCTTAGTGTTACATAAAAAAAAAAATCCATTCTGTTGCAACGCCTGCCATAGGATTATACCTTGTGATTATTTATCTAAGTAAAGAAAAAAATTCATTTATTCATTTAGGCTCGTACAAAGCACTCTCGAAAAAAAGTAAATAGGAATAATAATAATAAACGTAAATAAAATAGTACCTACATATCGTGAATATACATAATGTGAACCTACCACCGGTTCGGACGTTGCTTCTTATCGAGAAGACTCCGGCAAGAAGCTCGATAGTTACTATTTTAAACTTTGTTTGTTTTACAACAAATAAATTCAGAGTACAGTCAATGAGAGTAGAAAAAAAGAATACAATATTGAGCAGAGGAGCAGATTATTCCTACTATGACAAAAAACTCTGGATCTCATAACGTAAGGAAATTGATGTGAGGTAAGAATAAACATAGAGATTCTTTGTGGTACAATGTGTTATAAAATGTGCTTTAAAAAACTGAAAAAACACTTAATAATAAGTAATATATTATTTAAAAGAAACAGTGTTTAAATAAGATGCTATTTTACCTGTTCCAACGTTATTTTAAATACGATTACTTTGCCCCATTTTTTTCATAATGTTTCTTGGACCAAAGCAGATAAAGCATGGACCCAATTAAACTGCGGACTTTAAAATTAAGTTTAAACTCTTGTAAAACATCTGATTACGTAAATTTCGTTTTTAAATTACTGAATCTTACACTCGCCCATCCTGATAACATGTATGGCCCCATACATGAACCATTTGGAAATCTTACACTTGGCTGGCTGGAACTAGATTACATTAGTTATTTCCTAGAATTACTACAAGAGATCACCTACCTATTTTAAAACAATAGTAAGATATTGAAGATAAAGTTAATAGAATCAATTTTCGGTACATTGTATTGAAATTCGCCTACTTATACCAATTAATACAACATTTTCTTACGAAATATACTCGCTTAAGGTAGTTATAATACAACTCTATTACAATAATGTAGGTTTACATTTTATATTTCTGCGTTTTATTACAATTAAGACAGTCAATGGATAGCTACATATCTTATAATAATATTATCTGTAAATTTTCTGATTCAAGTATGTAATATTGGCACAGGTTTTAATATATAAAAAAAAAAATAACAGGTATATCCATTTAATTTTTTATCTATTTTTATCAATTATTCTATCCCTCTCATAGAATTGTTTGAACACAAATAAAATAATACATAATATCCATACGAATAGAGGTTTTTTTTAAAACAACAAACTAACAGGTTTATATTTATATCTTAAATGGAAATGTCCTTGTCTACCTTACTCAATGTACCTATCACTCTTATCCAATCATTCCAACACAAATATTAATAATATTTATCCATAGGCTGTTTAACCATAAAACCTAACAATCCAACTGAAATAAAAAAAAAACCAACTATCTAAATCTAATATCCTGATTAGTTTTTAAACCATACATCTGAAGTAAAAGGGGATAAACCAACTATCCAAAACTAATATCCTGATTAGTTTTTAAACCATCCATCTGAAGTAAAAGGTGATAAACCAACTATCCAAAACTAATATCCTGATTAGTTTTTAAACCATCCATCTGAAGTAAAAGGTGATAAACCAACTATGCAAAACTAATATCCTGATTAGTTTTTAAACCATCCATCTGAAGTAAAAGGTGATTAACCAACTATCCAAAACTAATATCCTGATTAGTTCTTAAACCATCCATTTTGAACTCCATTTTCGAGTAGTAACCATCCATTTAGCCAGTCAACCATATTGTAGGCAGGTCAAGGCAGGAACTCATCCCTTCCTCACGCTTGACCTGTAACAATAGGAAAATCTTTTTGAAGTAAGTATATTCCTGTAGGGTTACCATTGATAAAATAAAAAATAAAAACAAACAAGAACACACAAGTGGATAACTATTCCGAATCTAATTCATTTAGTTCCCTGTCACTCTCTTCTTTGGCATCAGGAGCCTCATCAATCTCTAAGGCTGCCAAATGGATCCACGGCTTCATTCGATCTGCGGCAACGGTCGTTTTACGTTTTTTCCTCATTCCTTCAAATCCTGGAATTGGAGCAATTTTGTAGCGATCGTTTCCTAGGACTTTACCAACCTTATAGGGTCCTTCGTATGAAGGCATAAGTTTAGTGCTTTTACCATCATTCTGAAAAGCTACCTTTGTGATTTTTACCAAGTCTCCTACGTCGTACGAACGTGCAGGTCGACGCCCTTTGTCATAATATGACTTTTGGACTTCTTGTGCTTTGTCAATCTTGTTTTTAACTCCCTGACGAAGTAACGATAATTCACAATGTTCCTGAGTTTGGTTAGTTATCTCACTTAAAGAAGCATTGACTTCACCGTTCATAGTCATCCCAAACATTACCTCAGCTGGTGTTTTCCCAGTGGTCTTCTGCACGGTATTGTTCAATCCCCATTGAATCCTTCCAAGCTTATTGTCCCAATCCTTATCACAATCTCCAATGTTTTGAGCTGTGAGTGCATCCAGAATCGTTCGGTTATACCGCTCTACTTGCCCGTTGGACCTGGGACTTGACACAGCGTTTAGGATATGTCTTACTCCTTTGTCTAGACAAAATTTACGGAAGGTATGGGAAGTAAAACAGCTGCCTCTGTCACTTATGAGACGCTCTGGAGCTTTAAACGTGAAGAAAATATCTTCCAAGACTCTAATAAGATTTTGTGTGTTAGTATTTCTAACAGATTTAATGAAAACAAATTTGGTAAATGAGTCCACCGTCACTAGTATATGGGTGTGTCCCCTTTTGGACTTCACAAAGGGCCCAAGATGGTCAACGTGCAGAGTATGAAAGGGTGATGCTATTTTGGGGATCGGGTGTAACAGTCCCTCGCGAGAATTTGAGGTCTTTTTGGCAAATGCACACTCAATACACGCTCCCACATATTTTTTTACAAAACGCTTCATTTTAGCGAACCAGTAATTCTTCTTCATTCGTTCGAGCGTTTTCTCATACCCCACATGGCCAATGTCGTCATGGTTCATCCTGCACAGTTGCCATCTTGCCCCCTTTGGCACAACCCATCTTAACTTTTCTTTATTACCATCTAAGCATCGAAAGAGCTTGTTGTCCTTAAGCAGGTAATTATCATTGATATTATCGAGCCCCTTACTATTCAAGTCACTACTGATTATATCGCGGATTTTACGCAACTCTGCATCTCCCATTTGCAGAGTAAGCAACCAATCCTCAGCTGTAATAGCCATCACTGCAGGAAACTGATCCGGATTATGGGTTTCTTCGTCATTTATTGGATTTCTCGACAAAGCGTCTACATGTGACATTTTGGGACCCGGCCTGTACTCCACTGAACAGTCGAACTCCTGCAGGGCTAGCCACCAGCGAGCGATCCTTGGTATGAGGTCTCGTTTTAGGAATGTGGAACGCAGTGCACTACAGTCTGTTAGAATTTTTAACTCCTTACCTAGAAGGTACACTCGAAACTTTTTAAGCGAGCAAATAACCGCTAACGTTTCCAACTCATACGAGTGGAAGTTCTTTTCCTCCGGTGTAGTTTGGCGACTGTAGTACGCTACAGGGCGGAATGAATCTGAACTTCCCTTCATTCGCTGCAAGAGAATACCGCCGACACCTATTCTGCTAGCGTCTGTATGCAGTTGAGTTTCTGCAGCCGGATTATAAATGCACAGTATGGGTCTATTAACCAGCTTACTCTTTAGGATTTGGAATGCTTCTGCTTGCTCACTTGTCCACTCCCAGGCCGTATCCTTTTTGAGGAGCCTGGTGAGGGGAGAAGCAATCAGTGCAAACCCCTCTATAAATTTTCTAAAATAGCTGGCCAGACCCAAGAACTGACGCACTCCGTGAACATTCTGAGGGCAAGGAAAATCAGCTACGCACTTTATTTTTGTTTCTCCTGGTTGTACCCCCGCTGAGCTAATTTCGTATCCGAGATAGTCAATTTTGTCTTGCAGAAAACTGCACTTGGACAAGTTTAACTTTAAGTTTGCTTCTTCTAGAAGCTGCAAAACTTCCTCCAGCCTGTCCAGGCATTCTGTTGGATTTTTGGTGCAATCTCATATTTCCATCCTTTTTGCGGACTAGGATAATAGGGCTAGCATAATTAAAAACTGATTCCCTTATTATCCCAGCTCGTAGCATTTCATCTACCATATCGCGTACCTTTTCACGCTCATGGTGTGACAATCTATACGGTCTATACACTACAGGACGATCGTTATTCACCTCTATTTTCATTTGAGTGATATTTGTACAACCTAATCCTAACATGTCAAATGCAAAGCACTGTTCATAGCGTCGTAGTAAGCTCAACAGTCGATCTTTATCTTGTTTAGAAACCGATGGAGCCGTTCGTACCTGATTTTCGTAAAGTGGTTGGCTTTGAATTTTATTTTCCTGGACCACTTCAGAATTTGACGTTGCGAGCCTATGTACAACGTCTACTTTCTCTGCTCTTGCAAATACATAATCTTCTTGAAGGAGACACGGTACTACACATGGTGTAACTGCCACAAAAATAATGCCTTCCTTGACATGGTAAATCCCGCCACATACCATAAATTGCTGGTTAGGCTTGCCTACGACCTTGGTACTCAATATGATGCTGCCTGTTAATTTTACGTCAGTTTTGGCCCTTACACTTGAAGTGCCAAAGATCATTATATGTTGAGCTAATCTAACTCTTAATAAGTTTTCGTTGACATCATCAGTACAAATATTAGGCATTTCGGTTGATATAGCATAGAACTGCAACTTATTTGCGTCCTTGTACACCATTACAATTAGAATTAGAATTAGAATTAGAATATTTATTTGCAGAAATATGGTGGATTACATGATGTTCTTAAAGATAGTTGTACACACATTTTATCTATTTATGAAGACGTGCAAACATAAAAATTATAAAAGATTAAACAATTAATAATTTCATTTTAAAAAATAACACAAAAAAACAAAATTAAATAACACATAAATAAATTGATTCATCATTAGTAATACAAATTAACAGATAACACTAGAAACATAAAATTCATTCAAATTGTTAGTTTTTGGTTCAAGTACTCAGACACAGAATAATAGCACTTCCGCGCAAAGAAACCGTAAGCCTGTTTCTTGAATTTAACTATGTTCATCACCCTCAAACTATCTGGTAGGTGGTTGTAGACTCTGATAGCCATGCAATATGAACTTTTACTAAAAACAGCCAGCCTTTGTAACGGTACATATAGCCTATTTTCGCGCCCATGTCGCCCATTTCTATGTGTAGTGTCACCTTGTCTCAAAAATAAATGTGGGTGCTTATGAACAAACATACAGATCTCAAACAAATACAAGGACGGTAGAGGAAGTATGTTTTCTTGCTTAAAGATTGGCCTGCAGCTCTCGTCGAACTTCATACCGCTTAAAGCTCTAAGACATTTTTTTTGTGTCACAAATACTCTATGTGATTCCACTGAGTTTCCCCACAAGACTATACCATATCGAATATTTGAGGAGACCAAAGCATGATAAGCAGCCAGAACTGCTTCTTTTGTGGCAATATTTCTTAATCTGTGTAGGACAAATACGTATTTATCAATTTTAGCCACTAATTTGCCAACGTGTGCCTTCCAGTTGCAATATTTATCAATGGTTATCCCTAAGAAAGAAATATTTTCTACTATCTCAATCAGGTCGTCATCAATTTTCACATTGATCTCCGTCGAGGTACTATTATATGTTTGGAATTCCAGTATTTTAGTTTTCGACACATTCAAATTTAAATTATTAACTCCTAACCATTTGATGACAGAAGATACAGCTTTACCTATTTCTGATTCAATAGTATCCCTGTCCCTGCTTTTGATAATAAGCGTAGCGTCATCAGCAAAAAGCAAACACTCATGTCCCATCTCTGCTATGAAGTTATTTATGTAACAAAGAAACAATAATGGACCGAGCACACTGCCTTGAGGCACTCCATATTTGTTCGCAATGTGAGAGGACGCAAATGTTTCCTTCTGGTAGGATTTACTATGTGACTTGACTAAGTTCGAGATCTCCACATACTGCTCTCTGTCTTCAAGATAGCTACTTAGCCATTCCAGAGGTTCACCCCTCACGCCGAAAGCATTAAGTTTTTGTAATAAAATATCGTGGGATACCATGTCGAATGCTTTCGTCATATCAAGGAAGACAGAAAAAACGCGGAAACCTCTACTCAGACTTTCAGTAACGGTTTTCATGAGTGAGAAACATGCTAAGGTGGTTGAACTATTTTTTCGAAAGCCGAATTGCTTCTCACTTAGAATTCCATTTTTTTCAAGGTACGAGTTCAGTCTAAAAAACATAATCTTTTCCAAAACCTTTGAAATTACTGGGTTTAAGGTAATAGGTCTATAATTATCCATACTATCTCTGGCACCTTTCTTGAATAGTGGTTTTACTACAGCCAATTTAAGACGTGAGGGAAATTTACCCTGCACAAAAGATAGATTTATAATGTGACTTAGGGGAAAAGCAAGAGTATCCGCACAACGCTTCAACAATTTACTATTAATACCATCATAACCAGTAGAATTGGTATTACGAAGCAATTTTATGACCCTAAACACTTCCAGTGGATCAGTAGGCGCCAAGAACATAGAATTAAGATACCATGCCATAGATCTAGTAGCTGAAGTCGAATCAGTGCAATGATTTTCTTTATTTGAAAGATCAATGAAAAAGTTGTTGAACATTTCAGCTATTTGTTGCGGGCATGTTACTGGTGGCTCCTGTTCGTTTACCCTAATTTCCGCAATTTTTAATGACGTGTTACTTCTATTTAAACTGGAGTTTATCACATCCCATGATGCTCTACACTTATTTTCAGCTCTTTCGATATAGTTTGAATTACCTACTTTTTGAGCCCAGGTTATACATTTTTTTTTTTTTTTTTTTTTTTTGCGCTTGTTCCGAAAATGTTTGTCCTATTAATAAAGGTTTTTCAAGGAGAAAGTCCTCTACAACACGACATGGGACTGTCGCTTCGACCCCGTCTATGGTAATACTGAGTGTAATACTGCCAATAGAATGTACCACGCCATTCCCAAATCCTTTCATAGTAGATGGTGTACTATCGTGTTGAAGCCTAAGTTTAGCAAAGTCTGACCGCCTTATCAACGTGACTTCACTGCCAAAATCCACAAACGCTTTCAACGAAATACCGTTAACATCCACATCTTTTATAAATTTGTCATTTGTGCGAGATGCGCATAGTTTTCTTCGCAGTGTCTATTTTAGAAGACCCATCGGGCTTATCAGTACAATTTTCACTCTTGTGGCCTATTTTATAGCATTGGGTACATTTAATTAGTGGCTTGAAACATCTTGAATATGGATGCCCCTTCTCTCTGCAATTGTAGCAAAATACGCCAGAGTTATATGCTTTAGAGTTGATTTTACTATTGGGCCTATCTTCGCTTGTATTATTATTTTTATTTCTGTATGGTTGCCGCGAGACCGATTCCCTATAGTAGCTGGACAGAAATTTTAACAATTGATCAGGCTCGACGCATCTTAAAGATAGAGCACTTGACTTCATGGTCTTGTCACTCATGCCATGTATGATGCAGTCCACGGCTCGCTTTCCCGTAATGTCACACTGATTTATTAAAGCTAGCTTTTCATAATAATAGCTTTCGATGGACTCATTGTATGTGCTTTTACGCCTGAGCATCTCCTCCAGGCACTGACCATAATTTTGTTCCCATGGAAAAGCATCCATCAGTTTAACTTGCCATTCTTCCCAACTATACAAAATTGTATTAAGGCTCTCATACCATGTTTTGGCTAGTCTCTGTAGTTTTTGTAGAGAGAAATGCACAACTGTCTTTTCATCCCAGCCGTACACAGATGCGCATTCATTTACTTTTTTTAGCCATACATCCATGCGTTGATTTTTTGTAGATGGGTTAAATTCGGGAAGAATATTCTTAGAATCTAAGTTTTTACTCGAATATGCATTCTGCAGAGCGATTCTTAAAAACTCACAATAAGAAAAGAAATACGCCGAGTGAACCGAACACACTTCGAAGTAGCGTTCGCCTGACCTTGATTTGGTATTCTCAATTTGTTTCAAAGTCTGAGTGAAGCGGAGTGAGTCTCGAAATGGGATAGGGCTTGCATGTATGTGGCAATTATGAATCGATAAATCGATAAAACTTTGTTTAGTTTTATAAACAAGACTACTTTACTAAACGGCGAGGATTAATGTGATATGACAGTATTTTGGCTAAGTCTACATTATTTATTGTATAAACTTGAGGTAAAGTATGAAAAATTTCAATAGATTTATTTTTGTGGCTCAATATCCACATCGCCAAGGCTTTTTGGACCAATGCCATTACGCTTGATAAAAAAAAAACAAAAAAAATAGCGACAATGTTGTTGTTGGTTTGGCGTTTGGATAAAAGTAAACTTTCTTTACGTTTTCTAACTAAATATAATGCTTTAATGCTTCATTTGAGTTTATATCAAATAAAATATGAAGTAAGTATGACTACGTTTACTTTTCTATTATTTATACTTGGAGTTTTGGTTAAATGACGATTTATACATTTTAAATTGTAATTTGCAGAACTATCAAACAGAAACGCTGAAAACTATTCTGGAAGAGATCCCAAGCATACCCAAGGGATTTGCTAAGATGGAGAGTGCTAAAGATGTAGTTACAAGGCATTGAGAGTGGTTGGCCGCTTAAATGCACAGCATGGAAGGAAGAACCAAATCCTGGAAACAGGACAAGGAATTTTTGTTTTTCAATAGATTGCATTGACAATACAAAAACATACATGCAATATATTTAATTTCAAGAAGGCTTTTGCCAGAATATCGTGTTTGCCTAAATATAGCTCCTTTGTGAGTTTATCATAATATTTCAGTATATTTTTTACCTAAGTTTTGTAGGCTGCATGCATGTGTGACAGATTAGCCATAACTTACCTAAATTCAAACTTAAAATCAAATAATAATTAAGGAACATGCCTAGTTTTTGTATTTACTGTAAAACATTGTTTAAAGTTAATTAATATGTGTATTTTTTTGTTCTAGGTCGACAAAAACTGCTGTAAAGAAAAAAGCTGCATTACATGCTCAAATTATGCCTTCTAAGCAAGGTGCAAGCCACTCTTAGTATTGGCTTTAACTCCACAGTCAACTTAACAGACCTACATAGCTGCCATTTCCCACTAAAAGTGAGTTGAACTAGTACAAAGTAGTAGTAGTACAAATGATAAATTTTATTCAAACGGCTAACAAAATGCTATGTTGGGGATCCAAATATGTGTGCATTTAATTGAGTCATGATTGGGCTTATCAAAAACTTAGTTCGAATTTTTGTATTATACTTGATATACCAATGTTATGTAATGTATCAAAATGGTGAAAAAATGAATTGAATTGTTAAAATTCATGAAAAAGTAGTTTTTCAAAACAATGAAAGCTTGTAGATTAGGTTCCATCTACTATATTGTATTATACCATCTGCTATAAAATTGTTGTGTAATATAATATAATGACTATTTTTTGTTTCAGCTACAGGAATCCGTAGATGGCTCGTCAAGAGCCACATCAGCAGCAGTCAAGTGGTTGTAGAGTGCAGCAAATGACTGGATGAACAGCAGTTAATCAGAGAAGTTGAAAACAGCACTGCTAAAAGCTGTAGCTGTATATGCAGCAAAGGCAGACCATCAACTTATCCTGAGATTGCTGCAAGGCAAACGGGTTACAAAAAGGTCCACATATTCTGGTGGCTAATTTCGTTATTTTTGAGGTGATTAGAGAAGTGTTATGAAAATTAATAAAAGATCCTGTGATTCAATAATATTTTTCTTTTTTTTCACCTTTACTCATCACCTTGAAGTATTATTATTAATATTATTGTGTGAGTGATGTGAAGGCCTGTTGGTGCAGCTTGCCTTTGGCACTGAAGGTTGTGGGTTTGTTGTGTGCCTGGGTGTTGTTACTTACTATCTAACTAAAAAATATGTTAAGAAATATTTAAGTATGTTTATCAGAACGCCTCCGTGGCTGAGTGGTTTCAAAGCTTGGCCCGAAACTCAGAGGTACCGGGTTCAATTCCCAAGTTGGGCAAAGTGTGTTTTCGGAACATGGACCAGGGTTTGTAATCACCAACCCTCGTTTGACAAGCGTGGTGATTTAGCCAATACCCATCAATTGTGGTGATGACTTGATTACAATGAGGGAAGCCTTTGCCCAGCAGTGGGGCAATATATAGGCTAATTACTTACTTGAATGTTTATCAGTCTCTGACACCCATAGTACAAGCTTTGCTTAGTAAGGGGTCAGATGATCTTGCTTGGTGTAATTTGTGCTAGATATTTATTTTTTAGCCATGACGCCGGGTTAGTAAAAAGAAGTTCTTTATTTACATTGAAGTCAGCTTCTCTGCACATTATGTGACTTAACTATAACTCTCTTTTTCTACACTTGTCATTCGCACCACTTGACCACTGTTTAATTTTGATAAAAGAATAATCAATGAAGAATATTTACACTTATTCTCTCTACTCTTATTTAGGTCAATTCTTGCAAGCTGAATTAGAACAACTTCCACTCAGCCTACAGAATTAAAATTTTACATGTTAGTGCAGTGCTGATGGCAATGAATTTCAATGATAAGCTTGACCTGATTCTCCAACCAGAATTGGACCGGCAGCTAACTGCACAGTCACGAAATTGTATTAGTATTCGCATTTAGTTACGATAACCTATTCTTTGACCTGGCTGTTTCCTCGAGGGTGGCCTCCAGACGAGTGAATTTATTGATATACGTGGAATTTTGTATACATAAAAAGCATAATTTTAAAAAAGCTGGTTTTTATACATTTATTCTTAAAAATAAATTTGATTAAATAACCTCAAATTAACAATGGAAATCATTCATTCAATAATTAAACTGGACGCCACAAATTATTTTTAAAGTCTCGTCTACATAACTGCCCATCTATAAAATTATTCTGGGATCCAGCGATGATCCAAGGGTGCACTGCTGGGTGGGTAGTCCTCGTTTGGTTGCAGATATTAGGCACGCTAAATGCTAATGCTCTTTAGCCACCATGTCAGAATCATAGTGGAGTACTGTGAACCAGCAAATAACTGCCTTCACTGTCCATGCTTAGACTTCAAGGTAGGTACATTGAACTTTCAATTACATGGGCGTCGAACTTTTCATCTTGGTTTCGGCTGGTAGACAAAGCATAGTCTCATAAATGCCTTGCACACACTTTTCTACACTCCAAACAAATTTTTTTCTAATTATTTGACCGAAACATGACCAAGGATTTGATTATTTCCACTCGTAAATTCCAAACTCGATCACTCTGTAGCAACGGTTTATTTGACAGATTATTTCGAGTTCCCTGTGTCGAGATGACGGTCGAGTTCACGTTGAGAATACCAATTAAACGTCATTCCTATACATGTGATGTCAAAAATCTCCTTTACCATAGTTCCATTTACTAACGCTCTCCTAGTGGAGGAGCTACCGTCGTTTTCTTGTTTTAGGAATGCCAAAGTTAAATCTCACAGCGGATTCCGCGTGCGGGGTACGAAGCGAGTTTTTAAGAATAGCTCGGCTGATCTGACGGCTGAGGTGTAAAGCCTCCTTTTATAGATTGAATAATTTTTACGATATCTTTAGATGTAAAAGTAGGGCTACATGACCTTTTGCGATGACGTTCGGCGCTCGACGAATCGCGACGTCTTTTGCTGGGCTCGTCACGCCCGCTGCTGCGATGCCGTCGATCGTCCTCTCGCACCCTCTGCAGATCACGCTCCATTTCACGAACCCTCGAACGCTCGAGTTCCAGGGCTATCTCCCGGTCCCGCAAGCGCCTGCTGTAGCTGCGATCGCGCCTGCTGTGGCTACGGCTGCGCCTGCCGTGGCTGCGGTTGTGCCTGCTCCGGCTTCGGTGGCGAGCGCGGCTTCCTCGATCCTGCACCGCGCTGCGGACGCGGCTCCGACTGCGTTTGCTTCCGCCGCCATTCGGATCCGGAGTCTGCAAATGGCGGCTTTCTCCTTTCCCTTCTTGCTCCATGATCAGCGGCTCAGAAACAAAACAAAAAGAATTCGAATTTATTCGTTCGTATTAAATCTAAATATATTATGGAAAAACACAGTATATCTCGGAAGCGGGGCGTCCTAGCGCAAAACTAATGACATTTTTGAACCCCTTTCAGATACCCCACTCGCATTATTTCAGACCTAAATTTGACCCTCAAAAGCTAGGTTTCAGCCTAGTTCAGTCCTAGGAAGAATAATGATGTGAATCGTCTAAAGCCCGACTAGACATTTATTCCCAGCAATTCCGTACACAAAAACAATTGATTCTACAACAGTTTTACATATCTCATTCACTACCCTCAGAAAATAATATTATATTATTTGTTATATTTAACCGTTAGCTCGAGTACCAAAACGGTTATATAAAACAAATGCGAGTCAAAGTCAAACCATGCCAGATTAGGACCAACCGGCTACAGCCGTTTTTAAAAGTAATATTTAACTACCCTCATTGTACACAATTTTATCTAGCCTATAAGTAGAACATAGTAAAACTATTATTTGAACACCAAAATTATTCTATTTGCGTACTAGCTTAGGAATGTGAGCATGTACTTTCCACTTCTGATTTGTAGGACGTGCTGTAGTATAATGAATAACACTTGCTGGTTTAACACTTTTTAATTCCAAACTCCTTATTACAAAATCTATAATAAATACTTTATCCTATGAAGATAACGTAGTTACTTCATAACGAATACTTAAAGAATCGCTCAGTACAGACACACTCTGAGTAGACACGACCGTACTAGAAGACGACCGCACACCGAATGAGCTCCCGCCAGCCAAGTCGTTCCCGGCTTGTCATTCCTCGGTGTTGCCCGTGAAAAACTACTATTTTAAAATTAAGTTTAAACTCTTGTAAAACATCTGATTACGTAAATTTCGTTTTTAAATTACTGAATCTTACATCTTTACAAAATTACAAACATAGGTACTAAACTGGTAACACATTTATTGAATAAATATGCAAATATACAGACAGAACATGGCACAGCTAATTAACGATTGGATTTTTGAATTTCTAATGAGTATCTTTTAAATTGAAAACGGAAGCGTTGAGCATTTTCTCAAAGGGGGCGGCATATTATTCCAGCATTTGGTGGGTGAGTAACTATTAAAACTCCGCTTTTGAAGTTGGTTTCGAATACCTAAAGCGTAATTAAAACAAAAAGAAAATAAAACCTACAAGAGGTTTGCACACTTAAAAGCGTCCGCCCGCCGAGCCAATATCCGGCGGAACTGCGGAGGTGACGTCACTAATGAGACTTGTCTGCCGGCGCCATTTCCGGCTTGAGAGCGTTCCCAGTGTGACAGTGGAAGGTTGTGAAAGCGTTGGTAGTGGGTTCCAATATAGGTATACTGTTTCGTGGGACTTAAAGTGTGAACCATTGAAGCAGAGATACAAACGCCTAAGAGATTTCCACAAAGAGGTTACTTTTTGATGAGGTTAATAATATAAATACAATCAGGTTTTTACAGCAAGAAGACACTTAAATGTACAATTTAGTCCCTAATGCTACAAAGTAGGTGATTAATGATTCCACATAGTCATCTGGATCACTAGATATGTATATTGCAGCAGGATAAAAGGCCGCCGGCGCAACTATTTGTTCTGGAGGTCTGGCCCGAGATAGGCATGGCATCTCTCACAGAAATATCGGTATTTTATTTAACTGTTAATTTTTACTCCCTTTGTAAAAACAAAAAGTATGTACAAGAAAATAAAACTGTGGTATAACGAAATAATTAAAATCTATTTGGTTTTTGTACGCAATTTTTCACAAACCGGGTCAGATTACGCCCGATGACCACATGAGTTTATTCATTTCGAACAACATTATGTACACAATTTTCTTCGACGTTCGTGGCCACTTGTTGTATGTTTTTTGTCACGTCCACACTACCTGAATTAATAAAGTACTACCTTTTTCAGCACTTACGGTTCATGCACATTTGAAACCTTGATACTGCATTAATTTCTTGGTGAAAGAGGTAATGTAACAGCCATTGGATGTCCAAATGAATAAATAATTAGCATTCACCCTTCCTTTGCCCTTATTTGCAGAGAGGGCTGACAACAGTGGCAGCAAACTAACATTTTACAACAGCAAGAACACTATTTGTAGCACCCTATAAAAATCAACTTGAGAGCCTGATCTCATATTGTAATACGGGTTCAAGATGAATGTCTTCCATTCAGCACCCATAAGCCCCTGCCGTCGGCCGATTCGAAATCAATTTGGGCGGATTTCTCAATCGCCTTAGAGTGTTAGCGGCAGTGGCAGCTGTGATGTACTATTAAAAAAAAAGAAATAGCTCTTAAGCATTTTTTACACAAGCCTATGGCGGCTTTTTCACCAGAGATTGTACGCTATGCTGCGATGATGTGCAAGCTAAGCTACGAAACTATTAGACCGTTAACACTGATGGTCAAGGTCGCGGGAAGCCGCTGGATGCGGACAGCGTTGGACCGATCGTTGTGGAGATCCTTGGGGGAGGCCTATGCCCAGCAGTGGGCGTCGTTCGGCTGAAATGATGATGATGATGATGACTGATGCTACGAGTACGTAGCGGAGCGAGTAAGATGTGCTACGAAGATGCGTCGATCGAGCAATGCGATGAAGAGAAGGCACGCACACCACAGCACGCCTTCATATGTCATATTAAAAACGTAGCTTAGTAGAACCCGTTTCCACCAGTGCTGTGCCATGTGGACCAATTAATCTGATTGGTGGATATCAAACGCATCCACAGCGACGTAGCATAGCACATCTCTGGTAGTCTTCCCTTGTAAACCTGTAAAAGTTTTGTTTAACGTACTGCTCAAGAGTGAACGTTTATTATTTGATAGGTTCGCGAAGCTTTCTTAACTAGTGAACTATCCCAACATCAGACACAATAGAACTTTAGACTTATAGGACAGAGGAGTGATTAAGCTAACCTTCTGTATTTTTGTAATCATTTGATCTATTTTCAATTTCCTTATTATCATTGGATTCCAAAAGCTCACACTAGTGTTGGTGCTTTGTAAGCAATTATTTGTAAGTTATCGATAGTCTGAACAACAGCGAAATATGCTAACAATAATCATTTATTTGCATTGAAAAGGTACAAGAGTTGCAGGTCTTGAAGTAAAGAAAAATACGGTGCTCAGTTAACGCATCATTACATTCATGAGTCCTATCTTGTACTTATTGGGATATCAGTTGTTTCAGGCTCTCATTTCGTGCAAAGTATACCGGGTGATTATCAAAAGACTTACAAAAACGATATGGCAGACTCAGTTAGTTATATATCAACTAAGTAAATGAAAAATATATGTTTTCAATTGACTTTAGTTTTAAGGTTTCATACGAAATATACTGACTGTTCGACTGAGTATGTATGGTAAACTTGAAAAGAAAATATGTCATTTTCACTTAGATAGTTTGGATATTGCCTACCGTCTGTATATTAACGTCCGGTTCGAAATGTAGAGACGTATAAAATAAAATAAAATAAATATGCGCCAGACAAGACACCTCTTGTAATGGTCTCGAAGTAGGGATTGATATCCCTGTGTTACGAGTTACCACACAAGGAAATAAGCCAGGGGCGTCTCCCAGCACTCCCAGACCCGAGTCAATTCAGAAAAGATCGTTTCCTGAATTGACCTGACCGGGAATCGAACCCGGGACACTACGGAAATCGAGGCGAAAAACCGTGCTACAGCGCACTACGCCAATCGTGTCGTCAGCAGTTTACGGCTTATAGCTGCTAATTATGATTGTTTACAAACGAAAACATTGAATAGCTACTAAACTTTGAATATTGCAATCTAAATCCACCAAATGCCCTTCCAAACTTTATGTAATTGCCTGATTGTTTCTGGTTTCCAGGTCCACCACCAAAGTGAAACTATCGACACTTCAACAGCACTGGTATTCGTCCATTATTCATGTAGTCCGTAGGTGGGCCGGACCGGTACTATCAATGCATATTGTAGTTTGTTGACAGTCATTTGAGAATCGCGTACAAAGAGTGCTGTGCAATCATGACTTTCATTATTTTTCATTTAATTTATAAAATTAAGTATCTTTACACGACACGATTGGCGTAGTGCGCTGTAGCACGGTTTATCGCCTCGATTTCCTTAGTGTCCCGGGTTCGATTCCTGGTCGGGTCAATTCAGGAAACGATCTTTTCTGAATTGACTCGGGTCTGGGTGTGCTGGGAGACGCCCCTGGCTGATTTCCTTGTGTGGTACCTCGTAACACAGGGATATTAATCCCTACTTCGAGACCATTACAAGAGGTGTGTTGTCTGGCGTGTTACGCTCAGCTACCTAAGGAAATACGCTGACTGTGCAGCGTCCCCGTTCTTACCTAGAAACAAGCATTTGCGTCAACCGACGACACGAGGCGCTGAATCGGCACAACGTGAGGCATCGCGCCACCGGCGACCATCGTGGGACTCAACTCACTTTAGTTCCAACATTGAACATCGTCAAACCCCTCTTAATTATAATTGTAGTTTTAATTAAATTCTTTTTAAATACTTTTTGGTTTTTTTTGCATCCTCCGGCTGTAGTCTTCATAATTGGCGCAGTCGGTAGGATAGTCGTAAAGTAGAGTCAGTGAATCGATCACACGACGAGCGGCTATCCAGAATCTACAAGAGCTGCAGTCCAGAGGAGTGTCAAGATATCGATACGGCAAGAGAATACCAAGAGTAATGAAATTGTGAGTACACTTGAATCTTTCATGTGTTGCATCCCTTATAGTTCATAATCCTAATTTTTATCTCTAGTTTTACTTATCCCTTCCAAAATTTTCCACCCTAGACAATCGGGGTCCAATTCCCCTAGGCTAGATAGACAAAGTAGGTTAGACCTTAATAGAAATATTAGTTTAGAATTAGAGGAGTTAGTCGAAGCAGTAGATTTTTCTAGTGAATCAGAAATAATCATAATGTCCGATTCAATAGACGAAATTTTTAAGTCCTTAAGACTAGTCCCCGAATTTGACGGGAATCCCAATATTTTAACACGATTTATTCAGTTATGCGATCAGTTAGTAATTAAACACGTCCAAACTGGTCCCGGACATGATTTAGCAAATCAGGCTATTTTAAATGGCATATTAAATAAAGTCACGGGTCCTGCCGCCCGTCTTATAAATTCTAATGGTATCCCATGTGATTGGATTGGCATTAGAAATGCTTTAATAAATAATTTCGCGGACCAAAGAGACGAAACTGCTCTTTTTAACGATTTAAGTCATCAAACTCAAGGCCAAGATACGCCACAAGAATTTTATGAACGCTGCCAGACCCTTTTCAGCACAATAATGACCTATGTTACTTTACACGATAATCTTGCTACAACTATTGAGGCCAAGCGTCAGTTATATAAAAAGATCGCTATGCAATCATACTTGCGCGGACTAAGGGAGCCCCTTGGCTCACGTATTAGGTGTATGCGTCCCGAATCCATAGAGAAAGCTTTAGAATATGTTCAAGAGGAAATGAACACATTATATATTTTACAAAGAAACGAAAACTTACCAGATAAAAAGTTGCAACCCCATATGCTAACCAACCCACCACCTAAGCAACCTATTTATAGTCCACCCGTTTACTTACCGCCCATCAAACCTCATATATTTAATTCTTCAGGACCTCCACGTCCTGCACCCTTTTATATGCAACAACCTTCCCATCAATGGAGGCCTAATCCAGTTAACCCCCAAATGAACCGTGGTCCATCCCGTACCCAACAAATTTTCAGAGCTTTACCTCCAAATTATAACCCACAGGCATTTATAATTCCCAATCGAAATCCCAATAATTTTCAGGGTCCAAAACCCATGAGCGGGGTAAGTCATTTTGTTAGTAAGCCTTTGCCACCTAGTGGACATGATTGGCGCAGGTTGGGGAACCCGCCACCAAGTAACTATTTTAAATCCCGAGAAATGAATTTTAATGAGTGTCCTGAGTACGGCCCTTACTATGATAACGCGGAGTACTACTACGCGGAGCCGGAATGTTATTATTATAATGACACGAACTATTATTACGACAATAATTACCTTGATGAATCTTACTATTCAGAACAACCTAATCCAGAGTCAGTTTCTGAACCTCTAGAAGAGAATCCCTCGTCTAGCAAGGCTGAGGATTTTCAGAAAGTAAGCCGATCAGGCAAACCAAAATAGAACTTAATTTACAGAACCAGAGACAACTTCCTTACATACAAATTTCAGACCCTCCATTAAAACTACTCATAGATACAGGAGCTAATCAGTCTTTTATAAGTCCTGAAGCAGTTAAAAAATATTTCTCGCATATTGAGTTAAGCTATGATCCGTTTGAGGTAGTAAATGTTCATGCCATGAGTAGGTGTGACTATTCGATTACAGTACCTTGTTTTTCAGAATTTAACGATACTACCGATATAACGCTTTTTGTTTATAGATTCCACGACCATTTCGATGGTTTAATAGGGTCCGATTTATTAAATAAATGGGAATCATCCGTAGATTTTAAAAATAAGGTCCTTGTTACCCAGCATGCCACTAACCCAATTCTCGTTTATGACTCGCGAAACATTAATTTGTATGAGGACATTATACCAGCGAACTCATCTAAAATAGTAAAATTACCAATTAATATCAGTGACGGAGATGCGTTTATCCCAGAACAGGTTTTATCTAATTGCATTATAGGTGAATGTCTAACAACAGTACGAGATAACCGCGGATTTTTAGAGATAACGAATCCCAGTCAGCATGACGTAATATTCTCAGTCGACCGCCAGGTCAGTGCCGAAGTCTATAATGTGAATGTAGAGTCCCCGTGTACCGAGCAGAGTGCTACGGAGTTTTACAGCGCTACGAATGACTCGCATCAATCGTATACTACGAAGCCACTACGTCACACAAATGCTACATCGTTCCATCGTGCTACGGACGTTCTCTCTCGACTACGGACCGATCACCTTAACGTTGAAGAACGCGCGAACTTAGAGAATTTATGCACCGAATACGCGGATGTATTTTACATAGAAGGAGAACCTTTGACTTTTACAAATCAAATTAAACACTCTATTAAAACTACAGATGAGTTACCAGTCTATACTAAAAGCTATCGTTACCCGTACATTCATAGGCAGGAGGTTAGTGATCAGATTAGTAAAATGTTAGAGCAAGGCATCATCAGACCATCTCAATCAGCATGGAGCTCACCCATCTGGATAGTTCCTAAGAAGGCCGACGCATCTGGCAAAACCAAATGGCGTCTTGTCGTTGATTTTAGAAAATTAAATGAGAAAACCGTTAACGATAAATATCCAATTCCCAACATCTCAGACATTTTAGATAAATTAGGCAACTGTCAATATTTTACAACTCTCGATTTAGCAAGCGGATTTTATCAAGTGGAGATGGAACCCTCAGATATTCACAAAACAGCATTTAACGTAGAACATGGTCACTACGAATTTTTAAGAATGCCAATGGGACTTAAGAATTCTCCTAGTACCTTTCAGAGAGTTATGGACAATGTCCTAAGAGGGCTCCAAAACGTAATATGTCTCGTTTACCTTGATGACGTCATCATTTTCAGTACGTCATTACAAGAACACATGATAAATCTTAAAAAAGTATTCCAAAGACTAAGAGAATCGAATTTTAAAATACAGATGGATAAGTCCGAGTTCCTCAAACTTGAGACAGCTTACTTAGGTCATATCATCAGTAACAAAGGTATCAAGCCCAATCCTGATAAGATTGAAGCCATAAAAAAATACCCATTGCCAAAAACTTCAACAGAAATAAAAAGATTTTTAGGATTATTAGGATATTACAGGAAATTTATCCCAGATTTTGCACGTATAGTCAAACCGTTAACTCAATGTTTAAAGAAAGGATCTAAAATAGTACTAGATCATAATTATACTAGCTGCTTTGAAAAATGTAAATTATTACTTACTAACGATCCTATCTTACAGTATCCAGATTTTTCTAAAGATTTTATATTAACAACTGATGCATCCAACGTAGCATTAGGAGCTGTATTATCACAAGGCCCTGTTGGTAGTGATAAACCACTTGCATACGCATCAAGAACTCTAAATTCTAGTGAGATAAATTATAGTACAACTGAAAAAGAATTATTGGCTATAGTGTGGGCAACTAAATATTTTCGCCCATATCTTTTTGGTAGACATTTTAAAGTATTCACAGATCACATGCCATTACAATGGAGTCTCAAAGAAACCAATGCTCGTCTCACTCGTTGGAGACTAAAACTGAGCGAGTATAATTTTACCGTAGAATATAAAAAAGGCAAACTTAATTCAAATGCCGACGCCTTATCCCGTATAGAAATTCATAATGAAGAGATTAGCTCATTAACAGGGAACCCAACTGAGAAACCCTCATCTTTAGATGGCTCAGAAACGGTAACAGCACATACAGATGCCGAGAACCCTATTTTAGAGACCCCTATTACAGATGATCCCCTTAATAAGTTTCATAGACAAATTTGTTTCATCGTTGTTGGCGATATTAAAGGCAAAACGACCGTGTCTAAACCTTTTGAGAGTCATACACGTACATCAATCCAATTATCTAAATCAAATCTCGAGCAAGATGTAATAAACGCAGTTAAAGAATATGTTAACCCTAAAGTAAAGACCGGTATTATTATTCACCCTCCTTTAGAGATGTATTCAATTATCCCTGTTTTACAGAATCATTTCAAGAGTTCCGCTATGAACATAGTTATCACTAAAGTTGAATAAGAAAACGTTAAAGATTATTTACGCCAACAAGAAATAATTCAAAAATATCACGAAGGTAAAACCAACCATCGCGGCATTACCGAATGTTACCTAGCATTATCTAATAAATATTTCTGGCCCAAGATGAAAGAAAGCGTAACTAAATATATAAATGAATGCAATATATGCGGCCAAGCTAAGTATGACCGCAATCCAATAAAGCAACAGTTTCACATAGTACCGCCACCCACTAAACCTTTCGAAATTTTACACTTAGACTTATTTACAGTAGAAACCGAGAAATACTTAACGCTAGTTGATGCATTCTCTAAATACGGACAAGCCTATCACATAAGAGATGGCACCGCTATAAGTGTAGTACAATCTTTATTAAAGTTTTGCACACATCATGGCGTACCTCCGATAGTTATAACAGATCGAGGTACAGAGTTCACCAATCAATTGTTCTTAGAGTTTACCCGTGTCCATAAAATCCAGCATCATAAGATCTTAGCACATGCTCCAAATGAGAATGGAATAGTAGAACGATTCCACTCAACACTTTTAGAACATCTTAGAATTTTGAAACTACAGCATCGTGGCGAATCAGTCTTTAATCTCATGGCATACGCTATCTTAGCATATAACAGCTCAATCCATAGTTTCACAAAATGTAGACCATTAGATGTTATAACTGGACATTTTGATCCTCGCGATCCTCTCGATATTGAGTTAACCGAACACTTGTTACAGCAGTATATCTTAGATCATCGCGCCAGAATGACCAAGGCTTATGAGATGATTCAAGATTCATCTCGACAGCATCGTATAGAGATCATGGAAAATCGTAATAAGAATAGGGAGCCTGAAGAAACGTATAATCCAGATCAGAACGTTTTTATTAAAAACCCCATGGCCAGCCGTCAGAAGCTAGCACCGCGCTATACAAATGATACCGTTTTAGCCGATCTTCCAATTCACATTTATACTAAGAAGAAACGCGGCCCTGTAGCTAAATCCAGATTGAAAAGAGTCCCTAATACCGCACGCTTGTTACAGGATAGTAGTGATGTTCCTGGTACGAGCGGTAGGAGCTCAAGAGATCATACTTGACAGCCTTGGAGATGGTCCAGGCATCATTCCTTTTAAGTTAGGTCCTTCTAAGATAATATCTCACTATCATTCTTTCTTGCAATTTATAGATATAGATAATATCAAATCTAAGGTAAAACTAGTTAGGTCACAGATAAATGATGTTCGGCCTCAGTTAAATAATAAAACTTTATCTTTGTATGAACCTCATATTGAATATCTTAGTAAAAAGCTTGAAAAGGTTTCTGATCAGTTACAGACGTTTGAGATAAATCGCGTCAAGAGAGGATTGATAGACGGATTAGGGTCAGTAATTAAAAGTATCTCAGGAAATTTAGATTACACAGATGCAAAGCGTTATGATAGTATTTAAAAAACTTTACAAAATAATGAAGATAAATTAGTTACAGAATTTAACAGCCACATAAGTTTGAGTAAAGAATGGATGTCAGAGCACACCATCATATTAAATTCCATAGTAGAAAATCAGCGTAAGATAGAAAAAGTACTTGACTTAGTTCTAGTAAGTGAAGCCGATAAGGAAAATGATTTAGTTAAGTATGCCCATTTGGCTCAATTACTTTTAATATTAGGAGATAACATAGAAGATTTAGCCGACGAATTATTAAAGTTAGAAAATCTATTAGCTTTTATACGTGCATCGAGCACTCATCATTCTATGTTAAGTTTAAATGCATTAAGATCTATGTTAGATAAGTTAAAATTATTATATAATAAAGATGAAATCATAGATTTGAACCTTAGAGAGTACTATGACGTAATCAAACTAGGTTCTTACTATAGTAATAATAAAATAGTCATAGCCTTTCAAGTACCGATTGCCTCTCCTTATACTTACGACCTTTATAAATTATCCATTGTTCCTAATAAAAACCATACTATAATAATCCCTGCCTCTCCTTATATTGCAATACATAGAAATGATTTCATGTACATAGAGACAGAATGTCCGAAGTCCAATACTTGGTACCTCTGCCAGGCGAAAACTGAATACAGACCACGAGATCAAGCGGACTGCATCCAGACTCTCATTACTACGCACAGACTGGACACTACATGCAAGCTCTCATCAGTTCTACTCGACAAAGAAGCCCTGGAGAAGCTGGACGACAAACATTACATAGTCGCTTTTCCCAAGTCTACAAAGATCCAGACCTTCTGCGGGAAAGATACTTACTCTACACTTCAAGGCAGCTACCTCGTTACTATACCAATTGGATGCTACTTACGATCGCCAGAATTCACCATCACCAACAGTAACGATCGCACTAAAGGCACTGCACTCAAGATGATGAATCTTCCAAGATATGAAAGTCCTGTATCACCTTCCACGGGACCTTCAATCAAACTAAACTCCATCAGCTTAGAAAATCTACACGCCAGTAACACCAGGATATCTCTGCAGCATCCGATCGAAATAAGAAAACCCAATGAAGAAAGCATATATCATACTACTATACCTCTTTACGTAGTATTATCAAGTGCATGTGCACTCAGTATTGTCTTACTGCTTCGAAGATATTATATGAAACGCCGTGAAAGTAATTTTAACAATCAAGGTACATCTCACGACATATATGCAGATATCCCAGAAAAACAACGAGATGCACCAGTTCTCATCCCAGCAACATTCTCGAAGAAAATTCTCCAATAGTTGCTGATCTTCGGGGGGAGGTGTTACGCTCAGCTACCTAAGGAAATACGCTGACTGTGCAGCGTCCCCGTTCTTACCTAGAAACAAGCATTTGCGTCAACCGACGACACGAGGCGCTGAATCGGCACAACGTGAGGCATCGCGCCACCGGCGACCATCGTGGGACCCAACTCACTTTAGTTCCAACATTGAACATCGTCAAACCCCTCTTAATTATAATTGTAGTTTTAATTAAATTCTTTTTAAATACTTTTTGGTTTTTTTTGCATCCTCCGGCTGTAGTCTTCATAATTGGCGCATATTTATTTTATTTATTTATTTTATTTATCTTACAAGTTCAATCGCAAAGTTAGGAACTTAATAAACGGTAGGTATTTATCATGGGGGCCCCCATGAGCCTTCAACTTGTCGTGGCGGACGGCTTAGTGCTGGTGGAGTGTGGAACCACCGGGAAGCTAGGGCTCAGGGGTGCGGTGCACTTTCCACACACCCGCTGCCTGCCACCGGGCGTGGTGGTGGTATAGTGCCTACTACTGACCGCCCAAAGTGGCGCCCGCTGCAGCGCACTGCTTTCACCGCGACGGCAGAAGTACCTGCAAACTCCGGGTGCTTCCCTTCAGAGGGAGCCCCAATTCAGGGAAGCACTGGCGCCGGGGCGTGCAGGTCTTGAGGTCGAGTACCGTGGGTTTTTTGGTCGGTAAAAGTCTGTCATAACGAGATACGATAGCGAACACGATAACCAATAAAAGTTATTCAAGATGCCTAAACGTGTTAGAGAGTTTCATTATCTGAGTCCATGCGGACGAAGTCGTTGGCGAAAGCGAGTCTACATTATAACACTAGTTCCATCTTCATTGAAAGCATTATTCAGAGTCAATTATCAGCGAGGCTAGAGCTTTCATTTATGAACTATAATTTTATCACATGAAGTTGTGTCAACTTACTTACAATTCTTCGAAAATAATACATTTTAGTTTCAACATAACCCTAAGAAACCTGTCAGTGTAATATCTATTAAAGGCTGGATAGAGCTGTCAGGGGCACGCGGGATGAATCATCCCTTGTCACTGTGACATATTGGTTTAGGGACGCGTAATTGTCGAGATACACGAGGGTTAAATGTCAGTTTGAATGCTGCAGAGTAGATAACGTATCAACCAACTGTGAATGGATATAATAGGACTTTGAGGATCTAAAGAGCTGCTCAATAGAAAATCTAAATCAATAATACTTTATTCAAGTAAAACCATTTATTTTAACTTCAGCTAATGATGTACCTCCATAATATTAGTACGATCTATATACTAAATATATACCTATACGTATAATGTGATTCTACCACCGGCGTCGCAACGTTGATTCCACTAAGAACCCGGCAAGACCCTTCTTGCCATCTCATAAGTTCAATAAAGATACCCATCTCTATCGAACTTATGAGATGACTAGCTGTCCGGCAGCGGCTTCGCCTGCGTAGTCTTTTCCGCCAAAATATAGCCCGAATAAAAAAAAATGTAGCCTATGCCACTCCCTGTTAATGTACTTTATGTTGGTAAAAGGATTTTTAAAATCGGTTCGGTAGTTTCGGAGATTACCTACCTCAAACATACAAACTCACAAATGCTTACCTCTGTTTGAAGATTGGACAACATTGCTTATCAATATTACCGGTTGGACGGTTATTAGCTGTTATGGTTGAAAAATTAGAGATAAGAATAATTAAATTAAATTAAATTAAAATCATTTATTTTCAGATAACTAGATCCAGGGTTGTTAGTAAAACACGTTAAAAATACGTTAGTAAAAAAAAATGATATGAAGTAAACAAAAAAAAAATACATTTCGCAAGAATGCTGTAAATTTGAGGTGGTATGTACATAAAACATGAATAGTAAACAAGTCACATCAACCATTGAGGCATGCAAATACAATTTTAGTTAGCAATTAAGTACTGTTAACTGTTAAAATTAAAGTTTTATTATAATACATTCATCATTCACAAGCACAAACAAAATCAAAACACAATAATTTAAATTTTTATATCAAAATAAGTTGTAAAAACATTTTTTGCATTGATTTAGTGATAGGTGAAGGATTTAGGGTTAGTAACGGTTGTGAACAGGGTAAATAGAAAATTGGACCAACACTCCCTAAAACTGTGGTCAAGAATGTCCCTGCGAAAATGTCCAGAGTTATTTAATTGGTGTGGTAAAATTCAATCCACAGTAACTATTTTCTGAACCCCATAAGCTATCGCAAAATTGACAATTTATTTAAAATAGTCTGTTGCCCATCTTGTTGAATTTGAACACCAGTGGGACTGTGTCAGGTCTGAATGAGATTTCATCAGGGGTAGCTATGTAGACAGCGCCACTAGCGGCCTCTGTCAATCTGACATGTCTAATTTGGAAGTGGACCTCGAGCCAATTTAACCGATATCAAAGACATCAATGAAAATAGATAAAGCAAGCGGCTTTACCTGTTTAACACGTTCTTTACTGCGAAACGAGACATAATAGATATTCTATTGTTATTGACTCCACGAGGAGTTGACGGCAATCTAAAACTGACTCCAAAAATAACCACTGAAAATAATGAAGAAATCTAAGTCATTTAGTTCAAAATGGATTAGCGTCACCTCGAAAAAAAAACTCAAATCTTGTTTTTGAGTGATCGGGAAACTAACCTCGTCTGTATAAATGAATTCTAACCATATTTTTGACGCATACTAAGACGTCTCAATGGCACCACCACGCTCCTCCTTCACATTTGGCACTTTAGGCACGTGCCCAGGGCCCCGGGATCCTGAGGGCACTCTCCCCTAAAATCAATCGGTTAAATATTAACACGTAACCTCAAAAAGGCCCCATTGTCCTTATGTGCCCAAAGGCCCAAGTGGGTTAACACGTTCAGCGCCATGTGTATCATTTTTGATACATATCCAACAGATTTTCTATTGTGTCTGGTTTTCTGGCAGTCAAATTCTAAGACAGTCCTGAGCGCCGCTGTAACCTACCTAAATGGGGGTGCATCAATTCGAACAATGCAAAATGTGAGTGCGGTGCCTAAAAACAATCCGTGGAGCATTTGCTGTCCTGCCCTCAGTGCCCCGCCAGCTGCTCACTTCAAGATCTTTATAATAATAATAAATCATTTATTTCAGATATTTTTTTTAAAAATCCATAGAGTGTTAGTAAGTTGCACAAATAATGGGGTTAGTAAACAGAATTTAAATAAAATAAAATAAAATAATACAGATAACTTGAGCACCCTAACGGCACCCTAATCGTATACCAGCAGATCTTTATCGACTAGTACACCGACAAAGTGCTTCAAGAAAGGCGAACAATAACGCTGAGCCACTGTTTCTACAATGCTGTTAGGACTGGCACGCACCCGCCCTAAGAGAGATGCTGTTTTCTTCCTAATGATGGCATGGAAGCCATCAGTACGAGCCCGCAAAAACATCTCAGAGGCACTACAGAAGCGCGACAGTCCCAACAACATTCTAAAAGCATTATTATATTGTATGCTCAGCACATCCTAGGACTTTTTGTTGCATTTGACCCATAGATTGCCAGTATAAAAGTTTTGGCAGTAAGCTTTGAATAGCGTAATTTTCGCCTGATCACTAGAACGGGCAAATCTACGGGCCAGCATATTAGCTCTGACAGCAAGCGCCCTACGCTCTCTCTCAACGTCCGCATCGTCCCTAAGGTCGTCGGTAAGAATGTGTCCGAGGTATTTGAACTGAGATACCTTGCTAATATTCAAACCATTCAATTTTAAGTCAGGTGCACTCTCACGAGGGTTACCGACGGCCTTAAAAACCATACAGTTACACTTTTTAACGTTGTACTTAAGGCCATGTCTAGCGGCGTACGTCTCGCACACTTTCAGCATATCGCTAATAGCTCCCTCTGTCGGGGCCAGCAACACCATGTCGTCCGCGTAGCTGATGTTATTAATGCTAATACCATCCACCCGGTAGCCGACACGCATGCTGCTTAGCTCGACAATCAAATCGTTAATGTATATATTGAAAAGCTTCGGCGACGACAGACCACCTTGTCGCACTCCACACTCCAATCTATACGGTTCCGAAAACGTTTTTGACCATTTTACTACGTTGGTTTGCTGACTGTACCAATACCTTAGTATTTGCAATACTTCCTGCGGCACACCCCTGTCTCCCAACTTCTCCCACAGTACCTCATAAGATACAAGATCAAAGGCCTTGGAGAGGTCAAGAAAACAGGCGTATACCGGAGTTTTACGGTCAGTGTAATACCGGACAGTATGCTTGAGACATAGGATAGCACTCTCAGTGAATAGTCCAGTTTGAAAACCGAACTGTGCATCATGTAGATTAGAGAACTTACCTAGAACTTCATCAAGCATACTGTCCAGTACTTTTGCCATTACTGTTGCCAGAGAGATAGGGCGATAATTACCCTTGTCAGAGATGTCACCCGTTTTATTTTTAACAATTGGTACTACACACGTTTTCATTAGGTCATCGGGTAGATAGGAGTGTTTTATACACGTGGTGTACAGCATTGACAAATACCCTGGGCAAGTGAACCCCTGCATATTTTAAATGTTCAATACTGAGCCCATCATGTCCGGGAGACTTACCACGGCTCATCTTGTTAACTATTAATTTGACTTCTTTAGCCGAAAAGTGTATTGATGGTTCATCTTCCGGACCGGTGGACTCATTAGGCTTTCCAATCGAAGGTTTATGAGGCCTCCGCCCTTGGGATAGCAGGGGCGGAATACTGGGATGCAGTTAATAGTCCCGAATAAATACAGGATCACAAACACGGCGAAGAAGCGCCTTGGTGATAGGAACCCTTCATTTCTCAATCGAGTGTAATATAGTTAACTTGTAAATCTTTTTTATTTCAAAATTCGATGCCATAAAAATAGAGCCCGGATTAAGGCTGCGTTTCTGTGGATGCGTTTGATATCCACTAATAATTTTTGGTCCACAGGGCCTTTTATTGAAAAATCAATTTTATTCTACAGTGGAATTCTTGAAAAAGGATTTCACTTTAGCATCAAATGACACTTGATTTTGTTTGTAAATTGATTACTTATAATTTATAATGTAATATAAATTTGTAACTACGAATACCTACATACATACCTAAACGTGAGATGTAAAAAATAGGTATATTGTGGTGTTTTCTTGGCTGACACCACCTCCAACAATAACAATAATTGTATCTATATTTTTAGTGTTTTGTTTTGGAATAGTTTTTTTTTAAGTTGTTTTTTTATATTTTATTTGTTTTAATAAGAAATAAATAATCTAATCATAGCACTGGTGGAAACATAGCTTAGTAGACTAAGCTATGTTTTTAATAAACACATGACCTGATATATGGATGGTTAGAAATGCGTGCAGTAATTATCCATTCAAAAAAGCTTTGACGCCCCATGAACTGTAGTTTTGTCATTCTCTTGGACCCACCTGTCTTCTGTTTGTTATTTTTTTTTTAAATGATCTAATGTATATATGTTTTTGTAATCTCTTTGAAATCTCTCTTATTTTGATTTACACCCTCTTTACACCTAATTTAAAACTTTTATCTCTAGCACTGCCTGTAATATCTCTGTCTGACTGTGTGGTTGACTGGTAGAGAATGCCTCTAGGCATTAAGTCCGCCCTTTGTAACATAACATAGACTATGTGCAAACAAGAGTAAATAAATCAATAAATAAATGGATGCGTGCTGTGGACGCCTTCTCTACTGTCTGAAGATACATCGCATAGCTCGAGCTGCGCATCTTCCTCGCCCAGCTACCTTGCAGCAGCGCATCTTCGTAGCACATCTTTTTTTCTTTTTTTTTCCATATAACAACACTTATTTATTTTCACAACATCTGCCAAACTGAAAAACAGTTTGTCGGCAGTAGTTCTCGTGGATTTACATCTACCCATCCACCTACCTACACAAACACACACACACGTACACATACACATGTACACACACGCACACACATATACGCGCATACACACACACACACCGTCTCTTACCCGCCCCGTTACATAGCATAGCACCAGTGGAAACGGTCTAATAGTTGCATAGCTCAGCTTGCACATCCTCGCAGTATAGCCAGGCCTCTGTCACTGCATGTACTTGCGTGCGATTATTACCTTCCTGCCGCCGGGTATTCCATGACTCATTCGCAGTTGGTTGTCAACAGCCGCGTAGAGCAGTTGCAAGCGAATCTTGCGGTTGAACTGCGGCGATGACGTACTGTAAGTACCGACAACTGACATCTATATCGAAAGAGGTGGCAATATATGTCTGTCACATGACAGCACGCATTTAGGATTAAGAAAATTTTAATTTTTCTATTGATGTGAATTATCTGTTACATAGTGACTATTATGTAGATAATCTGTGGTATAGCTTTATAGCACATCTCAGGTGGTAAAGCAGCCTTAATGAAGCAGCATCACAAGTAGCGCATAATGCACTCCTTTTTGACACAAAGTACAAACACTAGCGCCATCTATTGAATTTTTTGTCTGTGACTAAGTGACTACTTTGCTCAGAGTGACAGAATTATTGCTTTCGCAATATGCACTAAGCTATTTATTTTCCATGACAGACATTCTAGGTCCATGGTATGATGATGATGATTATTGGCAGTGATTGAACTGCCCGTCTGGGTGAAAATACCTTGCAGATTACAACAGGTAAATCTAAAACAAATGTACCGGCCGGCTGAACATCTATAACGTATGTAAAATGACATGAAACACTCTGTAGGTAAAGTAAATACTAGTAGCAAAAACCAGATTTTTTTAAACAATATTTCACAAAATAAGCATGCGTAGCGCTCTGACAGATGGCCCGCTTAGAACAACTCGTCATTTTTGACACACGCACACAGAGACGTGATTTTACAGGCGAAGTCAGTCAGTTTCAGTCTCGCGGTCAGTCGCACTGTCAAAGACATTGAGATATTATTTGTGTTGCAGTGTATTTGGCTGTTTGAACACCACACAAAATTGTTATTACACGTTTTTTTCGTTACCAAATGATGAAGAAAGGTTAGTGAAACTCAATTAACTTTTACAAGTAAGTAGGTAGATAGGTAGGTGAAACATTTCCGTAACTTATCTTATCATGCAGTGGTAAAACACCAGTATTTACGAGTAAGGTATATTCTTTTGTCAGGGACACGCGCGGCTGCCGCCGCCGTCGCCGCCGACAGGTGACCGCCGAAGCGTCATGCTGTTGCTTGCCTACTAGGTAGGACAGTATGATCAAGCCCAATAAGCTAGCAAGTTGCACCAGGAGCCCGGTTTATTTAGCGGACGCCTTCATATGTAAATGACTTCTTATAATCTGGCGCAAAGGTTCATGAATTTAAAGACGTCGTTAGATTATCCTTTACCCGTTAGGAATGTTCAGTCGGAACATTATTATTTTCCCGTTCTGTCAGATCGGGCTTATCGGGCGAATATAGTAGCAACCCTAGGCGATCAGGCAAGTTTAGGTAAAAAAACGAGAGCGGTCCTTCTGTAAACTTTTTATTTTGTGAATATATACTTTAAGGTTTTCAGACAAAGCCGCAAAGCCGCCATTGCAACAAAACCTTTAAATAAAAATTAGTTTTAAAACCGCTCATAGAAATAACGTTGATTTTTTTTTCATCGTAATGAATTTTCGCTGCGCAGTAAAAATATGATGAACAGTTTTATTATTTGTATTCATAAACAACTGGTTGTTCTCAAAGCACGAACAAGAAATCTACCTATTTTTCAGTTTATCCTCACATAAGTCCCTGAAAAGGTTACTGCTAATCTTTGGGAACTTCTAATTATTCATACTTTGAACTAAGTGTACGAATAATACTGCGGTTTGGGAGTTTTTAAATTAATATTTAAATAAGCTATGCCGCAATTTAACTTGGCCAGTAAGGCAAATTATAATTAGTTCCCATTTCCGTCTGTAGCATTGAGTCGACGAACCTTGGAAAAGATTATTTTGAATCATTTGAATTTTTTGAGATTTTTCAAAGCATGAAATAAAATATTTACATATCAAAATCACAAAAACACCACCAGAAATAAGATAACTAATTCTCTGGCGGCGCCGCGGTGTGTCAAAAAATGAAAAAGACTTCAGGCGTTGATTTGCAGTGGGTCCAGGCCCAGCTGAATAGGCACACGGACATTCGTGGCTTGTGTGTAAATAATCGGTAGATATTAGAGATGTGTCGAATATGACTTTGGCCGACTAGCCGATTAGTCGATTGCATTGCAAATCGGCACAACCCCACTAGTCGACCGATTTGCAATACAGTTTTGTGTTAATTAAAGTGAAAGAGCTCATTGTTAAATCATGTTGAAAAGGAAATCTCGTGTATGGATGTTTATTGAACAATTAGACAATGATTCCCATAAATTTAAATGTAACTAGTGCCAAATGATAATTTATAGTGGTGGGCAGGAAAAAACAGCAAATACTACAAGTATGAACAGCCATATTAAACACCGACATCCAACCCTCAAAAAATAACCTTGAATTTTTATTGAGAAATACATACCACATACGAATCCGGATAGTCGGCGCTCCTAGCTGACTAGTCACCGACTACTATAGTGGCCGGATAGTCGGCTTTACCGACTAGTCGGCACATCGCTAGTAGATATGTATATTTTTTTAGATATATAACATAAATAATAACAATATATTTCTTTATACACATGGTCACTGATATCGCAACAGCAAGATTAGTGTACTTCAGTTATTTTCACAGTGTTATGTCGTAAGGTCTATAGTTGTGGGGCTCAGAAACTTCAAACAAGAGCCATCCGCTCCATTTACAACCTTAGACCACGCGACTCGCTTCGTGAAGTATTCAAAGAGATAGATATTTTAACTGTGTACTCTCAATTTATTTATGATAATGCAGTATATGTCCGTAAAAACTTGCATCTCTTCAAGAAAAACAGTGATGTTCATAAACTCAATACCAGAAATAAAAATAAGCTCGTAACTCCTTTTTTTTTTTTTTTTTTTTTTGTTCTCCGGGTGTGAAATGCATTACGCACTATCCCACTGCCTGGGTCGGGCAGTGGGGGAGTGTGGGACTCTCCGCCGGTGAAGCCGACGGCATACCCACTAAAACACATCCGGGTATACCCTCACCGCTTTGGAATAGGGCGACATGGAGCCTTGCGGATTGCCACGTCGCCCAAGCGGTCGGCCCAGCCTACGTGCCGGGCCTCCTCACGCTTAGGGGCGTCCCGGTATACTGGGACACCCCCAGACGGGAGCACCGTGCAAGGGGGTGAAAGCCCCCCGGCCAACACCCCGGTGCTGCTTTTAGGGAGCAGGAGGAGGGCGGCCAAACCGCCGTCTTCGTGCCCCCCGCCGCCTGCGTCGGAGAGGGTCCGCCCGAGGATCATCCTCTCGGGCCCTCTCCGCGGTCTCCTTCTGCGTCATCACCTCCTCGCAGAAGGAGGCCATCGCAACCCATGCCTCTTCATTCCCGAGCATGGCCTTTACTAAGGCCGGGAGCGAGAGGTCGTGGCCAACAACTGCCACTAGAGAGCGGCGCTGACCTACCCACGCTGAGCACACCTCTAAAGTGTGCTGGGCAGTGTCCACATCAGCGCCGCACTCATGGCACCTCGGAGTGGGCTCCCTCCGGGCGATTTTGTGCAGGTACTTTCCAAAACAACCATGTCCTGAAAGTACCTGCACCAGCCGGTACGTCAGGGGCCGCTTTTCCTGACGTACCCACTGTTTGAGCACCGGCCGTATCGCGTCTATGGTGTCGCGACCATAGAGCGAGTCGGCCAGCGGCTCTCGCCGCTGCGCTGAAATCATGGACAACGGCAAGAACTTGCGCTTCGAGTTCCCACGGGGGCATGCCTGCGAGAACGCATGCTGCCCCCGCCGAAATCGTGCGATACCCACGTATTGCTCTTACTGCCATTACCCTTTGTGGGGCCCGCAATATGGTCCTGTTGTGGGCAAGTCCCTTCTCAAAACTACTAAGATTTATTTTAGTGGCCCCCCCGACCAACCTCGCGGTTATGCAGAAGGGCACACTATTCCTAGCACACCGTGAAGTGTACTAGGGACCATCTGCGGTAGGTCCTGCCGCCATAAAGCACAATGCACAGTGCATTACACATTACGGTACTCATAGGCGAGTAGCCCGTGGCATTACCCACTCCCATTTATCCAGAATGGTGCCGGAGCAGTTATAGTCGCTCACAACGCGCATCCAAAGAACGCTATCGGCTTCAATCCCCGCTAGGGACGTCAGAGAAGCCAACTACCATTTCTCCAGAATGGTGCCGGAGCTGTATAGCACGCTCACATCTCGATGCACTGCCGTACATCTACCCTTAGCTACAGCAGGGTGGCCGGATGGGCAATCTAGCGGATGCCCATCTCCTTGCTATCCAGGCAAGTACCGGAGGAGCAGCAAGCCGCTATAAGGGTTCCTCACTAACCCCGCATCTAAACACTTAGCGGCCCAACGCCCTAGACCAGTGAATTTAGATACTCGTTGCGCGCGAGGAGGGACGCTCGGTACACACTACCGAGCAGACGAACATGCCCCACCTCTGCAACTAACCACATGCCACCACGAATCCAACTCCAAGTTGGGGCCTACCTTAACAAAGGCAGAGCTGGGACCCCCAACACCCGTGGTACCCTGATCCTAACAGCCAGACCCGTAGTTCCGGCTGCGAAAACCCTACCTACCCGGGTGAAGTAGATAGGGACGTTCCTGTTGTGGGCAGTAAGAGCATCCACCCATATTGGCGCTCCGTAGAGCGCCATACTTCGTATTATGCCGGCGTAGAGTCGCCGGCATGTTTGATCCGGGCCGCGCTCGTTTGGAAGAAGACGGCCCAGGGCTCCCGCCGCTCGGATAAGGCGTGGGGCGAGGAGAGAGAAATGCTTCTCAAACCGCCATCGCCCATCCAAGATTAGACCCAGATACTTCATCTGGGCCTTTAACCGCACCTCAGCGCCATTGAGGCTGACTACGGCGCCGGGTGGTGGTCCCTGCCGAGGCCCGTGGAAAAGGAGGGCCTCGGTCTTATTGAGGGCCACTCGTAAACCCAGCTGCTCAATCCGCCCAATGATGAGGCTGACGCCGACCTCCGCCAACCTCCTAGCCTCAAGGAAGCTTTTCCCTCTTGATACGACTAGGGTGTCATCCGCGTAGCAAATGACGCGCAACCCCGAAGGGAGCGCGCCGCGGAGCACCCAGTCGTATCCTAGGTTCCACAATAAGGGCCCGAGAACGGACCCTTGGGGGACACCACACTGCATCGACCAGCGAGCAAGGACCCCGTTGCTGCCCTCGTATACAATGTCGCGGTCTCTAAGGTAGTCCTCCAACAGCCTGCCAAGATAATTAGGCACTCCGAAGTAATAGAGTGCCTCCCTTATCGCGCCGAACGGCAAACTGTTGAAGGCGTTGGCGATATCGAAGCTCGTAACTCCTAGTCTAAGACTGCATATGGTAGGAAAATCATTTGTTGGTCAATGTGTAAAATATTTTAATAAGATTCCGCAAACTCTTGTTGAACTGCCTCTTCACAAGTTTAAGTCACAAATTATAGCTAAGATAATGAAGCGAGGTTATTATAGTGTTGAGAATTTCTTAAATGATAAGATTTTTTGGTCATCTTAGGTATAATCTGCTCCTCTGCACACTTTTTTGTTATGACTTTACTCTGTCGATTCAATTTTTGTGTATAAAAACAAGATTGAAAAGAGTAAACATCGAGTTTCTTCCGGGAGTCTTCTCGATCGGAAACAACCTCCAAACCGGTGGTAGAGTCACATTATGTTTAATTATGATATTAACTATCATACTCGTAGTATTATTTTATGTAAGTTTATTTTTATTCAGTATATTTTTGCTACAATTTTTTTGTATATGACTTGTCTTATGTACTTTTTATAAGTCTATATGAATAAAGATATTTTTTACTCAACTTTACTTCACTTTACTTAGCCATATTAAACACCGACATCCAACCCTCAAAAAATAACCTTGATTTTTATTGAGAAATACATACCACACCCGAATCCGGATAGTCGGCGCTCCTAGCCGACTAGTCGACGACTACTATAGTGGCCGGATAGTCAGCTTTACCGACTAGTCGGCGACTAGTCGGCACATCGCTAGTAAATATGTATATTTTTTTAGATATATAACATAAATAATAACAATATATTTCTTTATACACATGGTCACTAACGTTGGAAAAAAAAAACATTTGTGATGTTGTAAGTGTGATGATGAGTTTATAAATGAGTCATATAAAAGCAAAGGCAGCAACATCCTTTTGTTTAAGAATTAATGTTGCTGCCTTTGCTTTTATATGACTCAAATGTAACTTGTAATCCAAATGAGTGCAATGAGTACTTTAAAACATGCCTGCTGTATAGTGTGCTTGTGTTTGTGTGTGTTTTTCTTAGTCGTTTACTCTTGACAGAGTGGTCGTGGTCATATCATATTGGTCGATTCTTGCGCCACCGCCATGCAGCTCGATATTTGACAGTGTGGGGGCAATCGTTGATGCTGGAAACCTGCCGACTTGACCAAGGTCTGTGCACCGCGTCGAAGAGCTACCACGAGATCTTTTGCCTTTAACTTTCCCTAACACTACAAGCCGTTCCATGGAGTCCTCGTTACAGGTGATGTGCCTAATGAGCTTTAGGGTCGTATTGCACAGTTGACGATGATCTCTCTTCGATCTTGTGTGATTAGTAAGACACAGCATGTTCAGAAACGCAGAAGTTTGTCAAATAGCTGTTAGTCTAGTACATCTACTCGTACCATGAGTTGCCAATTTAAATTTACGTTATCGTTCGCTTAAAATATTACGGATGGGATTTCGTACAGCGCCTCTGTTAAGTAAAATGGAACAAAAAAACGGTACAATAACGCAACAATAGCAGCTTATATCTATAGGTACCGTTTTTTAGATACATTTCGACTTAACAGAGGCGCTGTACAAAATCCCGTATACAAATATTATACACGAACGATAACGTAAATTAATTTAAAGTAGCAACTCATGGTAGACATAGGTATTGGTTCGGAACCATATCCATTAATAGACTACTAGCCAAGTTTATCACATAAATTAAACACAGTTCACTGGGTGAAATCACTGACACCACGGAATATAAAATTGCCCCTTTTACTTGGTCTGCCTTCAAAATGGCCGCCAGAAGCGACAAAAACCGCATCAAAATGGATCACATCGTAAAAGATGAGTCTGAAAATAACTCCCTTCTAATTTAAAACATTTGAGCGAGCGGCCTCCCGAAAAATTCGCAATCATATCCGCTGATACCAGCCGGAATGTGCCAACTTGGGAAGCGATGTAGGGAGCAAGGGTAACGATGTCATAATTATACATACGAAAATATGACGCATACAGCCATACGTACCGTTTTAATAATGTAAGTCTTGGTCACACTTTTTATTAGTTGTAGATACATAATAAACAGCTTAGAATAATAAATCTAGATGGATAGTTCAAAACAAACGGGGGCCTTAATTGTGATGCCAAATTGAACTGTCAAAATGATTACGTGTGCATGTTACTGAATTGATACAATAAAGATTGTTCGTCTAAATATAATGTTTTAACACCGATTTATTTAACAAATTGATATAAAAACCGCAAGAGTCATTTGTATGGTGACCTTGAAATGAAATTTAGTTAAATAAATTTAATTTTCACTGAGATAGTTTCTACATCACTTTAGTGTTGATAATTATTTATATTATTCGATAATCACCCGGTATATGTATAACGCTCGTACGATATACGCGTGTGGAAAAAGGTGCACCTGTACACGCCTACATGCGCTTCCAAAAACGAGCTTATACGCGCGTAAACGATAGTCTGAAACCGCTCTCAGTCCTTCATCGTAGTTGTTCCCATTCTGACTGCCATCTGTCATTTTCCTCATAACGCTATGACAACTTGGATAAAGTTATGACAACATCAAAAACTTCATATGTTGCTGACTGTACAGTCAACCTCACTCATTCACGTAGTACAGTCAACACCATAAAGGCCTGTCACTTACCACCAGGTGCAATTATTTTGCGATCAAATGACTGTCTATTCTTTTTTCCGTTATTCGTTTTCCCTGTCAAAGTGACCTCACTCTACTTGATAAAAAGCGGCCGTGAGGTCTACATATGAGCAGGCCAGTCGTTTGGCACTTTTGACGCGTGCCCAGGACCCAAGTCCAAGTAGGTTAAAGCAGGTCCTGGAGATATGACCGGCAAGTACACTAATGCAAAGCAATCACTGATCTGGTCAGCCTCATCTTAAAGGCTTTCAAAAATGCCTTTTCACGCTCCGCTTGTATACCCCGGGTCTAAAAACGAAGGAATCATATGCCGCCAGTTCGAACGCGCACGTGTAGTAGTGTCACCTCACACTAATCGGTGGTTTATTTACTAAAATGCCTGCAGAAGCTGAACAATATCAAGGTCTTTACGACCTGAGGCATGAAAACAGTAACGTGTTTTAAATTGATCGCATGTCTCTAAATGGTTTGACCGGCATTGTAGTTTTTCAAGTGCAATTGATTTTTACACCACCGTCAGTAAAAGGGGTTAAATAAGCAGATTTAGGGTGCTTTTCCACTAGTTGCTATGCTACCTTGCTGTGGATGCGTTCGATATCCACCAATCGGATTTATTGGTCAGATTGGTCCACATAGCATGGCACTGGAGAAAAAGGGTTCTACTTAGCTAGGTTTTTTAAAGAATATATGCGTGCTGTGAATGCGTGTTATAATATGCGTGCTGTGCGTGCCTGCCGTCCCTACTGTCAACACAGCGCATATCTCGAGCTGGGCATTTTCCTCGCACAGCCACCTTGCGGCGCCTCGTCTTCGTAGCCCATCTACTCGCTCCGTTACATATCATCAGTGAAAGCGGGTTAATAGTTTTGTAGCTGGCACATCCTCGCAGCATAGCACATCTCTGGTGGAAGTCAGCCTTATGAGGGTAAATGGGAGCTTTAGGAAGGAACTAAAGCCACACGCTCCTTTTTCTACAAAGTGTCTGTTGGAAGCAAGGTTACGTACGGCCTCATGGTAGGCGGTTAGTAGTTTATGAACGAGATAGCCAACCAGAGGGAAATCAGGTCCATGAGCCGAGGAGAGAACAGCTCCTCAATTAGTTCTGGCTACCTTACTCAGCAGCAGGAACTCAACACTCTGCCACAAATTACGCATGCTGCGCGGCACCTCTGACAGAAAGTCCGCTTAAAACAAATCCGCTATTTTGATCACGCACACAGACACAGTGAGTTTACAGGCGATACCGAGCGAGCATCAGTGTCGCGGCCAGTCGCACTGTCGCGAGTGTTTTTGTTTTTGTCGATCTTGGTGCAATTTTTCCCATGATTAATTTTTTTTAGCCGGTTCTGTCATGTAGGTTGTAGGTATAACCTACCTACTTCATTTAAAAAAATCAGAGTGAATATAGTAGGTAGTAACCATAAGCGGTCACGCTAGTATAGGAAAAAGGCGAGAGCGGTCCTTCTGTAAACTCTTTATTTTGTGACACTGCCTAAGCAGTGTTATTAAGCTTAAGTTTTCGGCAAAGTCATTGATTTTTTTTAACGATATGCATATAAAAATATGTTTCATATAAGGTAAGGTAAGGTGCAGGTATTTACAGCCATTCTGGAATGAGCTCCCTGTCAGGGCAAGGGCTTTATTGGAGTAACCAGTCAACAGCAATAAATGATGACTGTACAAACTTCATAATTGTTTTTATGAATGAGAGCTGCTTATAAAGATTAACGTCAGATATAGCATAAAGCCATTAGATTAAATGCATATCTCATTAATATTCTTTGTGCTTGAATACGCTTAGTTATTTTCGTAAAATCATCAATTTTGACACGTCACATTATCACTTCATTAAAAAGGAGTTCAAAAAGTCACTTTTAGGGTTGATACTCGTAATGTGTGACAATATCTCTCATGGTGCTTAAGCCCATTTAGCTACAGTAACCGCGTACTACCAGGTGGTCTACATTCTTGTTTCCATCGGCTTTGTATAAAATGGTACACTAGGCGAACGAACCATGGACGAGAACATGACGGTTTGAGAAAAGGTCAGCTTAAGAGTACTCTAACCGACGAGTATGTGAGTAATGAGAATGAAAGAAGCGAAGGATATGTAGCAAAATAATTGTAACATGTGGGAAGAGCATGGTCACTCCCTGAAGGAAGATAGGTATTGTATGTATGTGTGCTAAAAGTTACACGTGTATAAATTTGTATTCATTAAGCGCCATGATACGAGCTTCGCTTGAAATGCAAAGCGTCGCGGAATCGGTGCCTGCCTTAGCACAAAATGGCTGTTAATAAATCTTCTTTCTGCCGGTTCTACGGATACACCTGACTACACCAAGCAGTGAAATAGATATTGTGTCTGACGGAACAGCACCAGATCGCACAATTCAAACTTTCAAAGTCTATCTATCTAGGGCACATCCATGTTTTTTATATCTTTGGCCAAATATACAGGTCGAGAGGTCGTCGACCCGCGATCGATCGCGACAACTGGGTCGTGCATCCGCTGTTTCGGCCAACTCTGATTTTAATTACGATACGTATAGATTTGGCAAAGAAACTTAACAGTGTGGATTACAAAGTAACAGATTAACGCCTAATAGAGAAAGTTCCGCAATTCTGGCAAACGCGATCGTTGCCTAAAATGTAAACGCAGGGGCTCTCACTTTACTTTTGGCTGTCACATAACCGTTAGCTTGTGTAATATGTTCTGACTGAAATTTGACTGTATGTGTTTGCACTTTGGTGCAATAGTTAGAGGTCCCTCTACATGCCCTAAGGTCGTAAGTCGTTCCCAATCCAGGAAAAAGACGCATGTGACCACAGTGCACCTAACAATAAAGTAATTTGCGAAAGTACATGTTTGTAGGTATGTCTCGTCATAACTTGTAAGTATGTTAAATCCACATACATTCTGGTAGTCTGGAAGAGATTGCTTCTAGCAATAAGACCGCTTAAATTGTTCATCAAATGTATTTGTAATAGGTACTCGTTATTTTCCTCTGTGTTTGTGCATTAAAGGGTTTCTTATCTTAACTTAGGTACATTTGACGTTTTTAAAAATACAATCAAACCTTTTGTTAAATCTTTCCTACCTCTATTTCACCGATGCCAAGGAACGGGGGATACTTTTTTAATTAAACCTTCACATGTCTTGTTATTCCCTCTAATTGAGTTTTGACAACCCCTAGCAGATTCTGAGTAATGCAATAAAGTACCCTGCGTTTTAACCTTCTTGGCTGAAATGCGAGTTTACCTAGAACTTTCAGGAAAAGCATGCAGGAAAATGTATAAAATTAAATAAATTGAGAAAGCCGCGTAAAGTCGGGAGTAACGAACAAGTTGGAGATGTTGTTTTCTGTGGGATGGGCCCATGATTGCGTAAAACCGATAACCGATGGGGTAATCGTGTTTAGTTCGTCCATTGACGAAGTATCGTAATCTAAACGGGTTTTGAATTGACAAGGAGGTTCGGAGTTAGCTTCCTGAGTGTAGACTACTTAGAAAATGTAGATTTTTTTTATACCTAATATAATATTAAATTAACCTAACCCCAAACACCAGTTACCAGTTTATTGCTTTATGAATTTATTTAAAATATGAAAAAGCACCTAGTAAATATATCATTTTTAATTACCTACTGCAACACATAGTGCCTAGGTAGGTAAAAAAAAACATTGGCGGGATACTAAAAAATCAAAAGTAAAACGAAGTTTTATATTAGGTTTAATATTGATTTGCAATTATGAACAATCAATGGCACTTTAAGGACAAACTCACCACTGAAGATGCAGTGGGCCAAGAAAATAAGGAAGGCGGACCTTGGGAGCCCACACACCAGTGTGGGTTCACAACCGGGATAGACCGCACGGATGATGACGAATGGCACTTTAGGGAACACAATAGTTACAATTAGTAAAAAAAAAGTAAATACTGAATCAAAAAAGGTTTTTTTGGATATTGCTGGCCGTCCTCTCTGTAACCTCTCACCAATCGGGTTATTCCTGGCTTCAGGAGGTGGCTCCACGTACTTCAGCCTGATTGTTTGCAAACGTACTGTTTCAGGAATGCAGGACAGTTACATCTACCGTTTAGCCAATCATCATTGTTGATTGGTGTCATTACTTTCGACGACATGATTGGCGTATCGCGGCATAAAGGTGATGACCCACACCATGAAGCTCCTCGAGCGCATTCTGGACTCTCGGATTCGACAGGAGTGTACAATCTCGGGGTGTCAGTATGGGTTTCGACCGGGTTGCGGGACCATGGAACTTGTATTTGCCTTGAGAACGCTTACGGAGGGATACAGACTGAATAATACACCTCTGAATCTCCTTTTCTTAGACAAGGCCTTCGACTGTGTACCTCGTGAGATGATCGGCTGGGCGCTACGGTCCAGGGCCGTTCCCGAAGTCTTTATTGACATTATCCGGGACATGTACCACGATTCCAGTTAGTTTCATAGTTAGGACTGCGGTTGGTGACACGCTTCCCTATCACCGTTGGAGTACACCAAGGCTCCGTGCTTAGCCCGTTTCTGTTCAGCGTGATATTAGACGTTCTGTCAAACAGCATCCTAGACCACCACGAGCAACCACCCTGGTTGCTCATGTATGCTGATGATATTGCGCTAGCAGATTCGGACAGGGGACGGCTGGTACAACGAGTGAATAAGTGGAAAAAATCACTTGAAAACGGCAGTCTGAAACTTAATGTGGCGAAGACGGAGTACATGGCCTGCAACACCACAGATCCCCAGTACGTCAGCATAGGCGTTGACGTGGTCGAGGGCACGGACCGTGTGACCGTGACAGTGACATCGACCGCGACGTCAGAGCCCGAATTTCCGCGGCTTGGGCCAAATAGCGTGAGGTGACTGGTGTCATTTGTGACCCCAAAATGCCGATCAAGCTGAAGGGGCAGGTCTATAAAACCATCATTAGGCCTGTTCTCTTAAATGGCAGTGAAACATGGCCGTTATTAGAGCGACACAAGGAGAGTTGCGCGTCACGGAAATGAAGATGCTGCGGTGGATATGTGGAGTCTCACGCAAAGATTGCGTGCGTAACACCCACATCCGCGGCAGCCTTCGTGTTCGTGACATCGCAGACAAGCTGCAGGAGTGCCGCCTTCGTTGGTATGGTCACGTCTCACGGAGATCGGCAAACTACGTAGGCAACAAATGTCTGGCCATGCCGTCCCCGCCAGGTACCGGTAGAAGAAGTCGACCCAAGAAGCGGTGGCTCGACGTCGTTAAGGATGACATGCGTGCCAACAAACTCTCCACTGAGGATGTACAAGCCCGCGCGAAGTGGGCCAAGAAAATAAGAAAGGCGGACCCTGGGACCCCACACACCAGTTTGGGTTCACAACCGGGATAGGCCGCACGGATGATGATGACACGATTGGCGTAGTGCGCTGTAGCACGGTTTCTCGCCTTGAATTCCGTAGTGTCCCGGGTTCGATCCCCGGTCAGGTAAATTCAGGAAACGATGTTTTCTAAATTGGCTTGGGTCTGGGTGTGCTGGGAGACGCCCCTGGCTTAATCCCTTGTCTGGTACCTCGTAACACAGGGATATTCATCCCTACTTCGAGCCCATGACAAGAGGTGTGTTGTCTGGCGCATGTTTATTTATATTTAGATTTTATTATTACTTCCCATTCACTGAAAAACTGTTGCGGCACGCGTCGGCCGTCTGCCGGCGGCGGCCGTGTAAAATCTACAGTTCTAAAAATCTACAGTTCTAATTTCATCATTTCAGCCGAACGACGCCCACTGCTGGGCATAGGCCTCCCCCAAGGATCTCCACAACGATCGGTCCTGCGCTGTCCGCATTCAGCGGCTTCCCGCGACCTTGACCAGATCGTCGGTCCACCTTGTAGAGGGCCTGCCCACGGAACGTCGTCCGGTACGCGGTCGCCATTCGAGAACCTTTCCGCCCCAACGGCCATCGGTTCTCCGCGCTATGTGTCCCGCCCACTGCCACTTCAGCGATGCAATCCTTCGAGCGATGTCGGTTGTTTTTGTTCTCCTGCGGATCTCATCATTTCTGATTCGATCGAGCAGGGAAATACCAAGCATCGCTCTCTCCATTGCTCGCTGGGTGATCTTGAGCCTTCTTATAAGACCCATAGTAAGGGACCACGTCTCACTCCCATAGGTCATTACTGGCAACACACACTGGTCGAAGACTTTTGTCTTGAGACACTGAGGTATTTCGGACGCAAATATATGCCGGAGCTTCCCGAACGCTGCCCATCCGAGCTGGATTCGACGAGAGATCTCTTTCTCGGAGTTGGACTTACCTAGCTGGACTGTCTGTCCCAGGTAAACATAGTGGTCAACAACTTCGAGTGTAATGTTCCCAACGTTAACTGGAGCGGGTGCAATATGGGCATTTAACTTGCTCCAGTAAAATCAAATTATTCCAAGGCCAAAATATAAAATTACAATTGTTTTCTTTTTTTTTACCCCGCAACCCGCACGGCTGCCGCCAGACGGTGAGCAACAATATTTGGTGAGCATTTATCCATTTTGGCAAGCAAAAAGAATATACTCGTTTATACAAAACGCACAATTATTCCGATGTATGTATTTTTATTTCGGAACTAAAAACGTTTTACCTTAGGGAGGAGCTCGGTATAGAGTGGGTTTAATTAATATGAAGATAATTTATTTTACGTACCGAGTAAAATAAATTATCTTCATATTAATTAAATTATATTATTTATTCTTAGGGTAAAAAATATATTTTGGTGAGCACTTAAATTGTACCCTTTTTTTAGTATGGAAAATTTCTATCCTACGACAAATTCAAACGTACAGAATGAAAATAACATCTCTAAGTTTATTATATTATTTTTTTTAGATTTTTTTGCCCATACGTTTAGGAGTAGGGCTTTGACCACGACGGAATTTATGATTTTGGCTTGAGGTTAGAAGCACAGCCGATCATGAACTATGAGGGGTCTTATTACAATCCCAAAGAACTTGACAAGTTTATTCTCTAAACTAGTGAATAATTGCGTGATATGATCTTTTAGTTCCAGCCAGTCAGTTAACTGACACTGACGCATTTGCTAGGCTGGATATTTACTAACGAAATTGCTTGCTACACTCAGTTTAAGAAATAAGTTGTATACTGGTTAAAGCGATTGTCATAAGGCCCCGGGCCTCCATAACATCAATTCACAACGCGTCTCGATTGCTAGTCGCTCGCATTTTGACAGCTTGTCAGCCAATAACGATGCAGTATTTGACGTTAAATAGCAATAATCTCTTTCGAAATCAACATGACCACGGTTGTACTACCTTTTAAAGATGATTTTGATTCTCTTAATTTCTTTAAAAGTACACCAGCGCCGACCAGCGGCCATTCTCTAAGTCCTATTAGACCTACCATGAGTTTCTGTTGAGTAAACTAGACGATAGCTGACTTCAGAAATGTGTATGCCCGTTTTGCTTTCATTTATAATCACTAGGGGCGCTGCACCGCAATCCCATACAAAAACGTCAACGCGGACGCTAACGGCTTTCATTGGTGTACCCACGTACCTAAACCCATGGTAAAATGACCAGCACGTCAAACAAAGTTTGAGGGCCCTTCAAATTAATGCTGTCCTGACACATGTCAGTAGATACGAGAGGTATGACGTTTCTGGATTCGGGCAATACTGTACGTCTACCACGAGTTGCCACTTTGAATTTACGTTATCGTTCGTGTAAAAAAAATGTATTGGGATGATACATGACATGACAATGTCAAATCCCAATACAATTTTTTTACGCGAACGATAATGTAAATTGAAAGTGGCTGCTCGTGGTAGACGTACTGGTTTACCCCGAACATACTTTACCCGAGTTAAAGCTGTGGATTCAAGGGTATTCCTTTTTCATAGATTAACATATGAATACATTTAAAAATACGGTCCCCTGGAGGGTGAATCAAAGTGTATGTTTGTCTAATCAACAAATACCAGAAGTAGGAAAATGCTGGAAAATATTTAATTGATTATTGCTACTTAACGGCACAATACCAGTAGGCGGTGAATAAATTATCACGAGGAACAACAATACACCATGCTGTTTGTGGATCTATAAATTTTTAATGGACAAAACTACGCATACCTACCGGTAGGAAAATTTTGGTTTTTAATTTCTAAATAATAGGTATGTTTATAGATAATGTTCATTTATTTCGGTTTGATGACTCTTTCGCACAGTTATGCGTTATCCTGAAAAGTTGCAGCTGGTTGTGTTTTTTTCAAATTAAGATAAAAATAAAAATAAATGTTTGCAGACAAAACATATTATTATCTAGCCAGCTTATTGAGATTTAAAGTAATTCATCGATTTCAAACTGGATCTATTATTTATTTTATGGACGCAGTTTGAACCAAGATGGAAACTTGCTCTGAAGGACAAATACCAAAACGAACTAATTAGCATTTTTCGTATATCAATTTAATTTTAGGGTCGACAACGCGCGAGTGATACCCCTGGTGTTGCACGTGTCCATAGGCTGCGGTAACCGCTTACCATCAGGTGGTCCGCATGCTTGATTGTCACCGACGTGGTATAAAAAATATATATAATAGGAATTGAAATGAGTAAACAGGAATTATCTACCGTTCATATTTGCCCGCAACTTATCTCCGTACGCATTCCTCCGGCTCCGTACGGCTGCCGTCGGGTCCGTTCTGAGGGCCTACACCCGTTCAACTTGCCGAAATTTCGTGCGCTATTCCGTTTTCACTACAGATTGCACAGGTATGCGAGAGCAGGACAGCGAACGAAACTTCGGCCAGAACGGGAGTAGTAGGGCAGAGCTGGTGGGTCGTCGCGAAATGTGAACGAAGATCAACGATGGAAGACAGCGAGTTGAGTCATTTAAATTGTGTTCACTAAACTACAAGGAGCTAATGATGTTACTAATTAATGCATATTTCAGAAAAACTTATTTCCTAGGACACTTTATTTTGTTCGTAATGATGTATCTAGGGGATTTATGATCGAAGGTCTGGGTGCCACGGTGATTTTTACATTAACTGAGTTTAGTATCCATTTCAGACATCTATACTATGCATAAAAAAACAAATTATGTTTATGTGACTATCACGGACACTCACAGTCACACTAACTGTGTTTAGTCTGGGGTCAAAAGGCCGTTCTTCAAGATTTCCTGGATCATATATTTGAAAAGATACCCTTTTTAAAGATATGCCAGAAATCTTGGGTGCGAACTCCACCCAGGTGGTCAAGTGACGAACACGTATGTGTCTTCTGTATATAAATATTAGGATCATTAAGAGTATTTTATTTAAAAGTATATTAGTATGTTATAATTTTAATTCTAAAATGTATACTTATTTGCATTTCTCATGAACAAAATAATAAAGCTGTCCATCTCTTCTGTTCCAGGTAAATCGGAGCGAGACGTAAGATAGCATTTTTGAAGATTAAAACCGGTAGAATTGGTACTTTTTTGTCTACATGTCGTTAATTAGATGAACTTTAGATTTTGGAAATTGTCGGTTACAAAAACATAATGCGATTCTACCATCAAAAACTCAGTGGTTACTCTGTTAAACTTGTCATTGAAGAGTACTATTGTGTTTTTTTTAAAAAGGGCTAAATGATAAAAGTTTGGGGCCCTGGCCCTAATGGGGCTACAGCCTCCATTTCTTCTACCCTGCGCCAGTCCTAAAACATTTCAGACCAGAGTGCTCCGCGAAGGCATTCAACTCATCACAGCTTAGCTATGTTCTGGGCGGACGTCGATACGGCTTCGGTGGGGGTTCCCTACATAACATCGAAAAACGTAAACGGAAGGTCGAACGGTCTTTAAAGCGATGGTACAAAACATCTAATGGTCACATCATCGAGAGGTTGAATTACCGAAGGATCATTAAATCGATGGTTTACCACATCGAATATCACGATATCGAATGGACCAGCTACGTAGACGTTTCAACACCGCTTTAATGATCAATTGCCGGTACATACCGGGTGATTATCAAAAGACGATATGGCATCTCAAGATTCTCAAGTAGGCAATGTACAAACTATCTAAGTGAAAATAAAATGTATTTAATAATAAAATTACCCGGTATACTATTGAGTTGGATACTTAGTACTAAATAAAACTCATTTATTTATAATCAGTTTTTTTTTAATAATAAGACATTCGACGTTACCTTTTTCGATGTTATGTAGGGAACCCCTTCGGTGGGGCCTGTAGGTGGTTTTAACAAATGCCACACTCTGCAGACCTGACAATCCTCTCCCACTTAATCCTAGCTGCAGCTTCGGTGCTGGATTTACCGTTGAGGAAAAGGAGCAACAGCAAAAATTAAAAAAATGGCAAAAAGACAATATTGCTGTACCCTGATCACTTAGCAGGGCCACGTGACTTTTGAGCGTATATCTGAGTCGCCTCTAGACTTAAATTTAAGAGCACGCTATACTTAATATGAACCCACAAAAAATAATTGAAAGAATAATAAAATTAGACCATTGATTATTGAATTAGCAATATGTTGGCTCGGAGGTTTTCTCGTTGTAGTAGTCAAGTAAAAATAACACTATTTGAGGCATACTGCCGATCCTTTTACACGAGTTCCCTCTGGGTCAACGATACGCAAAGGGCGCTGAAGGCACTGAAAGTGCAATACAAGAATGCTTTCAGAGTACTGTTGGGGCTGCCTCGTTTCTGCAGCGCGTCCGGCATGTTCTGCGAGGCTCGCACGGACGGGTTTGACGCGATAATGCGTAAAAAGGCTGCCTCACTATTAAGCAGAGTGTGGAGCAGTACCAACAGTATTCTGGGGGTCATAGCCGAAAAATACGATTGCCCTATTATAAGGCATCTCGTAAAATTACTGTGCGGCTAATTTATGCGAATATTGAGTTGTTATTGTGTTTCTTACTGTGTCTTTTTAATGTGTTTTTCTTTAAAGTTCTGTAATGTTGGATTTCATGTTATCTAAAAATACAGATTATTATTATTATATTATTATTATTATTTTCTTTTGTTTTCTCAGTTTTTTTTTAGAAATACCGGTTTAATGAAATGCACGGGCCTAGGCCAAGTGAATCTCATGATTGTTGGGTACTACGCTGCGATTTGGTGTGTTGTTAACATTTGTTGATGGAGTCGTTTGAGATTGTGGGTTTGGTGACTGCACATCTATCTGCAGAAATGTTCTCACGATCCTACATGTGTTGAGTATCACTGCTTTTTGTATTAAAGTGTACGTAAGGGGCGGAAGGTTCAGAACATTTATTGAGTGATGTATTTGTGTAGGGATGACACCCGTAGTGGACACTACTACTGGCACTATTGTTACGCTGTTGAGTTACCATATTCGTGTTATTTCATCTTTTAGTTCGGTTTACTTGGTTAACTTCTCTGATATGGTGTTCTGTAGGTTATGGGTGTTAGGTATATCTATATCGATTAATAATGCTGTTTTATTAACTTTGTCCGGTCTATTATAATGAGTGGTCCTGTCTGTAAGAATGGCTCTATCAAAATACATTTTGTGGGTTTGGTTTTCTAAAACTGTTTCAGGGATGTGCTTGCAGTGCCAGGTGAAGCAAGGAGTTGATATTTAATGGCAAGTGTTTGGTGAATTATGTTGGCTACCTGGTCGTGTCTGTGTTTGTAGTGTCTGAACTATTGCTCTGCAGGCGCCTGTTATGTGCGGGATCGTTTCCGGAGAACTATTGCATTTTCATTATTATTATACAGTTTTATATTTTTAATCTCTCTTTCAGTAGAGGTGTAAATTAGGATCACGGGCCTTAGCCAAGTGTATCCTAATACTATTTTAAGTTCAAAAATTTTCTCCCTATTCGGCAGGTGTTGAGAATAACGGCGTTTTGAAGGAGTTTGTATACTGCTGAGGGAATATCTAGATTATGAAGGCTTTGATGAAGTTCTCTTGGAATCACTCCTGTGGTAGATAAAATTATCGGAACTACTTTAACTGATGTGACTCTCCACTGAATTTTGATTTCTACTGCCAAGTCTCTGTATTTTGCTAGTTTTTCAGTGTGTCTGCAGATTGTGAGTATTGCAGACCGCTATATCAATGAGATAAACTGTCTTGCTGTTCTTGTCGAGAATAGTTAAGTCTGGCTATTATTGATAAATCAAGTCCTATCTGTTCTCATACTTCACATAACTCTGGAGACAAATAATGCTCTTTAGCCAACCTCGAGTTTGATCGGGCCTAAAAATATTTTCGTTAACCAGCTTAACTCAATGTGCATCTCTTTTAGCTGTAAATTGAAAAAGTAACAAAAATGTAACCCTTCTCAAAAAAAATTAACGAAAAAAACTAACTATAGAACCTTTTCTAAATTTCATCTGAATTTAAAATATATTCGGACCTTCCATTTGCCTTTGGCGCGTAATTTACCTGTAGCACTTAAGGTTATAGTAGGGTTATTATACGCTCTCGTCTGTAGGTCATCGTCCCAAGATATCGAGATATATATCGAGACCTACCTGATAGTATTAAAAAGCGTGAAGAGTGTCTCTAAAGACACTGACTAATCATCTCAAGCGCAGACGACTTCTTTTATGTTTGTGAGAATCATCAACATCATGTAAAGAACTCCTATATGGGTATGAATGAAAATTGGACTCTTTTAACCAAAGATCTTATCGAAAGATATAAGAGCTCCATTGATCTTACCTATACTCTGGAAGCTGGGTTAATTCTATTTACTTTGTATGCATGTGTAATGTTAATGTAATAAATAGAAAATCTATCTTTCTAATGTTTTTCTTGCATGATGTAAGTTTTCCGCAAACTCTTGTTGAACTGCCTCTTCACCAGTTTAAGTCACAAATTAAAGCTAAGTTAATGAAGCTAGGTTATTAAAGTGTTGAGAATTTCTTAAATGATAAGAATGTGTGGACATCTTAGGTATAAACTGCTCCTCTGCACACTTTTTTGTTATGACTTTACTCTGTCAATTCAATTTTTGTGTATAAAAACAAGATTGAAAAGAGTAACCATCGAGTTTCTTGCCGGAGCCTTCTCGATCGGAAACAACCTCCGAACCAGTGGTAGAGTCACATTATGTTTAATTATGATATTTACTATCATAGTATTATTTTATGTAAATTTATTTTTATTTAGTATATTTTTGCTACAATTTTTTTTTTGTATTTGACTTGTCATAAGTCTATATGAATAAAGATATTTTTTACTTTTACTTCACTCTACTTACTAATAGACACCAACAGTCAAGACTAATTTCACGCAGACGGAGCAACTGTAAGAAATAAATTACTTTACGTGAAGTGAGTGAAAGTGTACAACCATGCAACAAGGAACAACTTATCTAACAAATAAATCGCTTGTAGTAATAGATGCTATTTCTATGGACAAAAAACAATTGAAGAATAACAAAAAAACTTTCATATATTTAAATGTCATCTTTTATTAGTACCAAAACCAGCCACATAGCTACACGAATAAACTAACATAACATACCATCACGACTTTATCCCAAACGGGGTAGTCAGAGGCAAAGTGACTGTTGCCGTCATGGTGAACGGATCACAGAGAAGCCCACTTTTCACCAATGGTATTAAAACCCAACGTGGTAGATGGTGAGCCTTCCGCCGCTATCCGGGTTGATATGGTTTTTTATCGATGTTTTCCATGACCGGAGAGTTGGTTGGAAATTTAACAATGAGCACAAAGATATTTGGTTCTGTCTGGCCAGATTTGAACTCGGGATCACACGATCCGCGATCCGAGTTGGAGAGCTTAACCACTAGGCCAATCTTACTGATATTATAAATGCGAAGGTTTGTGAGGATGTATGTATGTATGTTTGTAACTCTTTCACGCTAAAACGACTTACCGGATTTAGAGCGAACTTTACAGTAATACAGCTTATACATCAGAATAACACATAGGCAAGATTTGATTACGATTTTATGTAATTTAGCCAAAATATATAACTAGAAGTACCTATTTAAATAGAACCCCCAAAATGTAACAACACTAGAGGCGCAAATAACCCCTACGCTATAAAAGTCATCAATAAGCATAATTAAATAATTAATGAGTGTCTACCACATGTCCCCACACGCGTGGTAGAGCAGGGTCAAGGAGACGCGTGTGATTCCGCGCTTGAACTTGACAATGACTCTCATCTACGTCGTTAGATATAATAAGTAGACATTTCCTAGAATTAATAACCAGTCTTACAATGTTGTAAGGCTGAAACGTACGATTACCGTGTGAACCGTGTCATTATGAGTCTACTATCGGAAAGATTTGGATGTTTGTAACGAGTACACTCCAGAGTTACTGGAGCAATTCTGAAAACTCTTTCACTAATGTAAAGCTACATTATCAGTTATTAATTCAGCTATGTTTCTAGGCTATAGGTATGTTTATTTCCAGGATATACAATTTCAGCGGAAAGTTAGTACGTAATTGTAAAGGCGATGGTAGCTATTTGCGCTGAATTCATTTCTTTCACCTAAGCTGCACAACGATTTTTGATAAATTTTGGAAGGTGACGATAAGTACGAGTATGCGCCAGACAACACACCTCTTGTAATGGTCTCGAAGTAGGGATTAATATATCCCTGTGTTACGAGGTACCACACAAGGAAATAAGCCAGGGGCGTCTCCCAGCACACCCAGACCCGAGTCAATTTAGAAAAGATCGTTTCCTGAATTGACCCGACCCTGATATCAAAGTTAATTGAATAAAAAATCACTAAGATAGTTACTAAATAACATGCTGCGTGTCTCATATCGTTTTTGTAAGTCTTTTGAAAAATCACCCGGTATCTAATATCATCAGTATTTTGTATTCATTCCTTGTTAATGCTATGTGTTATTAGCTATTTATGTTCATCTAAATATAAATATAAGTATGCGCCAGACAACACACCTCTTGTAATGGTCTCGAAGTAGGGATTAATATATCCCTGTGTTACGAGGTACCACACAAGGAAATAAGCCAGGGGCGTCTCCCAGCACACCCAGACCCGAGTCAATTTAGAAAAGATCGTTTACTGAATTGACCCGACCGGGAATCGAACCTACGGAAATGGAGGCGAGAAACCGTGCTACAGCGCACTACGCCAATCGTGTTGTCAAACATAATGAAGTCGATTGAGAAACGGTAGACGTCTCCAGCACATGTGTTCTCTCTCTCATAGTCACGGGTTATTAAGTGGAGCCTGAGAATGTATGGATTCGATTTCCATGGTGTCCCGGGTCCGGTTCCCGGTCAGGTGAATTCGGAAAACCATCTTTTCTAAATAGGCTCGGGCCTGGGTTTGCTGGGAGAAGCCCTTGGCTTAATTCCTTGTCTGGTGTCTCATAACACCAGGATACTTACTAAACCTACTTCGAGACCATGACAAGTGTTGTGTCGTCTGGCGCATATCTTTATTAAAAGAAAATTGCTGGCCTTTTCAAGATAAGGTTGACCAGGTAAGCAGTCACTCCTCAAGTGGTCAACCTCTTACCTGGTCTTAGCGGTCTCTTTCCAATTCAGGTGGAGTGAGGTCTACTTGGAGTGCTTAGTCAAAAAATAAGATCCAATTGCTACGCCTGGTTTGTGTGTTTGGTCCCCAGACAGGAAAAACCTGTCTTATGGACATTCTTGTCAAATTGTTGACTTCAAAAAACGATTCATATTTTTATTTTGATCATATTGTATCTTTTTTTTTCTAATTCGTTCTTCATGTCAGCCGGTCGGCACTTAAGCTGTAATATTACATGGCTAATAAATAAATAAATGCTTAACACTATGTATTAGTCTCACACCTTTTTAGTACTAGTTTGCTCAGTCATGGTCCGTATAATCTTGGTATATAGGTAGATAAATTATATTGAATAATTGATTAACCGCGCGATATATTTCACCGTTCAAATTTTATCGAGAGCTGCGGGGCCTAGTGGTTCAGCACCCGAACTCAGATCGTGGATCGTGTGGTCCCGAGTTCAAATCTGGCCAGAACCAAAATCTTTGTGTTCATTGTTAAATATCCGACTTACCTCCTGAAAAACTTGCTATTAAACAAAGTTTATTATGACATAAATGAATTTTTAATCGATAAATTCTAACGACGAGTCCAACATACCAATAATACCATACAATTAAGAATTATTCGTAATGATTACAAACACTACACATTTTATCTTAATTCGAACTTTACTTTTGACATTTATTTTAATTGCATTTAGATCAATCATTTGTTTTAATAATATACTGTAGAGATTATCAAACTTTTCAGTATTGCATGTATAATTCAAATATATTTTGTACGCCTCAGGGCAGGACACGAAGATGCTTCTTATGTCATAGATTAGGATCCCAATTACCTGTGGACCACGAAATAAATAATTTGACTTTAACTTTGACTTTACTCTCCAGTGATGGAAATTATCGATAAAAAACCAAATCAACCCGGATAACGGCGGAAGCCTCATTAATACGACTTTGGGTTCTAATACCATTGGTGAAAAGTGGGCTTCTGAGTGTTTCGTTCACCATGACGACACAGTCACTTGCCTCTGACTACCCCGTTTGGGATAAAGTCGTGATGGTATGTATGTAGGTATATTGTTAGTAGAAGTAATAATTCGCCCATACACTGTCCCACATCAGGGCAAAGCACAAAAGCCTACATCATCGCTACAACCCCTAACGAGGGTCGATGACCACAAACCCGGGATATGTTCTGGCAATTCCTAAACACACTTTGCCCGAGCTGGGAATAACCAGGGCCGAGGTCTGGGTCCACTCTGCCAGATAGGGCAAGATAACATAACATTTTCTCAAATATCCAAAATACTGTTAACTGTTTTAATAATTTAAGTTGCTTTTGAAGATACATTTTATTACAAAATTTCATACTGATATTATTTGGTAAAGTTTTATTACCAAATAATATCAGTATGAAAGGGGTAATCCGAATTAATCTTTTTTTTCTCCTGTTGTTAATGAAATATTATTTTGATTACAACTTAATTTAATTTATTTCCATGCATTTCCATTTAATTTTCAATTCAATTCAATTTAATTTATAAGTACTTTGTATCATTTAAAAGTGACCATAATTTTTATTTTTATTTGTATTTAATTTCGATTCGACATGTCTACTTTTATTATTATTTTCTTTTTAATAGACCAATTATTCGTTTCTTGTTTCATGACATTGTGTTGATAACTTCATTTCTGTGATATGGATTCCTATAATCCGAAATAAATGTTTTTTTTTTAATACTAAAATCCTCCTAAATTTTTATGTACAAAATATACACTTATTTGATCGTCATAACTGTAGGTATACGAAATCTACTTTTTCATTTATTTAATATTATTACGATTTCAAAGTTGAGTTTCCGAATGCCAAACCAAATTTTCTATCTCATTTTGCTCAAGAACCTCATAAGCATAACCAAATTATCAAAAGACCGAAAATTCAATCTGTGTCAACATAAGTCAAAGATAATAATCTCAAAAAAAATATTTTTATTCAAACAATCAACTTTTAATTAAAACTCGATCTATTCTTCGTTTACTTAACCGCTTCCCAAGGATCTCTAAAAGGATGCTTGCGTATTTTCCTTCGCTCCATTTCCCTCGCAAATCTTTCGTAAGGTTGATTTAATCGCAATATCAATAATTATTACCTGATTTAATTTAGACCTTGATTATTGAACTTAAATTTCCATTGTTTACAACTGCCTAGCTAGAAACAGTCGCATTCTCAGTGACGCGCGGACGGACCAGTATAATATACACAACACACCGCGTTTCGAGACCAGTCAACATCATGGCGTCGAAAGGAGTCCACTTCATTAATATAATCATCATATCATCCATTGCTGCCATCTTATACGGACTACGATTACCAATAAAAGATGAAACGAAAAAGTCTTTAGGATACCCCAAAGATTCATTAATGAACTTCACGGAATTGACCTATGAGTACGGGTATACGTCACAGGAACACACTGTGGTTACTGAAGATGGATACGTCCTCACAATGTTCAGAGTTACTCAAGGGAGAAAATGCAGGGGAAGAAAAAAGACAACACCGGTGATACTGATGCATGGGTTACTGCAGAGCTCGGACTCCTGGCTCGATGCAGGACCCAACGCTGGTTTAGCGTATCTGATAGCTGATGCCTGCTTCGACCTTTGGGTTGGCAATTGCCGTGGGAACTATTACTCCAGAAAACACGTCTCCCTAGACCCTGACAAGGACGCTAAATACTGGCATTTCTCATACGACGAGATCGGTTACTACGACGTCCCTGCGATGGTTGACTACGTTTTGGATTACACAGGAGAAGACAAAATAAACTATGTGGGTTTCTCTCAAGGCGCTGGCACGTTTTTGGTCATGTGTTCGGAAAGGCCAGGATATTGTGAAAAGGCGAACGTGTTAATAGCTTTAGCTCCTGCTGCAAGACAGACCAATACCAGATCTGTACCATATAGGTTTGTGATGCAGTCGATATTTAAGATAGAAGATGTGTTGAGAATATCGAGAGTTAACGAGTTGTTATCCAAAGGTTCTGCAGCTCAGGAGTTCCTGGCGTTCTTCTGCCAATTGAATACCATGACTGGTCAGGTGTGTAACACTGTTCAGTCTTTTGTGGATGCTTTTCATCCAGGTTCTGTCTTAAACCAGACAACAAAGGTGTTATTTGGGCATTTCCCAGCTGGGACGTCAGTTCATAACATGGCCAGATATGGCCAAAGCATGTCAAGGACGGATTTCGCCAAGTTTGATTATGGGAAAGTTCAGAATATGCAGCTATATGGGAGTGAAGAAGCTCCTAAATACAATCTAAGTGCAGTGACGGTGCCTGTGGTTACTTTGTATGGTAGGAACGATGGTTTAGTGGATGTTAGAGATGTGAAGTGGTTGCTAAAGAGACTACCGAACGTGATAGAAGAAATAGAAGTGAAGGATCCTTTGTGGAATCACCTGGACGTTTCGTACAGTCAGTATACCAATGAACTTATATTCCCTAAGATATACGAGCATTTGACACGCAAAAGCTATAGTTAGTATAATGATTAGCGTTTTATTTGAACTAGTAGGTATCAGTATTGACCGTATTAACAATGATTTCTAAGTCATTAGAATAACTTACAACTTTGTAAATAGCTTAGTAATAGGAACACCCGTTACCCAGTGGTTAAGAGAAGGCTGCCGATTAAGTAGTGGGGGCTTACGGGTTTTGTTTGCGTATAAGCATTAAAATGTGTCATTTAAATATTAGAAAGGAATAGCTTCCTGTAGGAGCAGAGTAATATGTGATATTGCGTTATAATATTTATTTGTACGTAGTACTTTATTCTTTTCGTTTAACTTTTATTTTTATCAATTATATTTAAATATTTGACATTTTAAATTAATATTTTAAGTTTCACCATGCATGATTAGAATAGAATTAGTTTTCTTAAGCCTCCTCCTTTTAACGTTAGATAAATCAGCGATACCTCAGTTCAATGTCGCAGAAACTCCTCGTGCGCTGAAACAATCCTTTTAGACTTTATAATAGTTTAAACCGAAGCTTAGTGTCCTAGGTGTTTTCAGGGTATTTAAGGTATAGTTTATAGAGATTTTGTTGTAACTTAAACACTGTGGTTAATTCCATTGTATTTATAATCACTAGTACTGTATAGTTGGCCAGTACAAAGAAATAACAACGTGATACGGAAAATAGTGTAATAAATTAAATTTGATTTAACAGTTGACGATAAACTTTTTATTTCCTTTTTCCTCTACTTATCTAGAAGAGATCTCTAACAGTGATGGACGAGATAAGGCCGCCTAAAATTTGCATTTAAAATCAGTTTTGACTGCATTTATTGTGCAGTGATAATTATATTTCTATAATTGAACTTGGTAATAATCCGTGTTTACCTTACTAGAACTATTTTGCTTAAGATTTTCCTTATAATAACATGTTTACTAAGAAAAAGAAAAACGTTTCTTTTTTTTAGTAAACATGTTATTCTACGGGTTGTAGCAGAACTATTCATTACCTACGGGTAGTGAATAGTTCTGCTACAACCCTTTGATATTGTGACAATGTTTAATGAAAGTCCTATAAATACTGTAAAGGTTTGATCTCTGCGGACTTTTTCCCAATGAGTGATTTAGTTGGTGGAGTTCTTCAAAAGGGGTTTAAAAACACACCACAGTGTGAATAACTGGCCTTTTGGCGCAAATGGCAGCGATACTGCCTGTAGCGCCAGGGGTCGTGGGTTCGATGCCTACCCACGACAAACATTGATGTGACAAACATTTGTGTTTGTTGTGGTGTTGTTATCTATTTAAGTAAGTATTTAGAAATATATGAGTATGTTTATCAGTCTCAGGCACCCATAGCTGCGTAACAAGCTCTGCTTAGTTGGGGTCAGGTGATCTTGGTGTAATTTGTACCAGATATTTATTTTATTTAACGGTTTGGCTTCTGCGATGTTTGCTCCTTACGACCCACTCTGATTGTAGAATGAGTTTTCTGACAAGGTTTTCCTAATCAATTATAGTATGGAGTAGTTAAGGATATAAGTGCCGATAAGCAGCTGTCTTTCAAGCTTTTTCGCCGCCAAATTTAAATGAAAACCACGCCATAGTTCTAAAGAGGTCTGTCCCCTAATGAACCAGTGAACAGTGAATGATGACTGTGTGCATAGCTGAATGGGTTCACTCAAACCTAATCTTGTCAGTTGTCACCTTTTATTTTAATTATATCGCGCTCTGGTAAAATAACAACGGAAATAACAAATCCACGTATACATATAGTGATTATACTCTCTTTGAACAAATCAACCAACACAGATCGATGAAAAGAAAGAAACGGAAACGGTCATTGGCACTGTGAGTCATTCAATTTCAACTTCGCCAAATATTCAAGTTAAATTTGAGTTATTTATCACAGTCTGGTAAAAGGTCGTTAACCTACCTAACCGCTCTTGGTTAGCATACGTATTACGTCATGCCTCAATCCAATACTATTGTATTCTTATTTCTGATCAGCATTATACAAGGTATAAGGCTTTCATTTGCAGCCAAACAGCGGTTACCTGGCAACAACGTACTCGTATGTTCTAGGCTGACAATTTACTGGCGAAATTACTCTTTACCCTCTAGCTAGAGTCTAGGGGACTCAGGGTGGTTAGATGGCTATGGCGAGTATTCATTCAAGAAAAGGTAATGTTGGAACATGACTGTTAGACTCATTTTTTTCATTTTTTTAGACCCGGTTTATGGCCAAAGACAAGTTCAACGATGATTTTTAACTGTCCAAAAAGCTGTTGGTTAACATCATAAAAAACTGGTTCTTTTTGCGAAGACATTTTAATCCCATAGACGTTTGCTTTATTTAAAAATTAAATAAATTATAAATCGCTCGTTAAACTGGTTTCGTCAGGGACAGTGTACAGACGACGGCAAACAGGAGACAATCTGTCTTATATCTTTAATTGATTTCCATCTTTTCGACAAGTTCTTAAGAATCAATATAGATTGTGATAGTTTTTGATGATGTGTGCAGTTGCCTGTACATTAATGGGTTTGTTTAGTTAGATAGTTTTACATATTTTGTCACAGGTGTTATGAGTATAATGAAAACAATGATTCGATTAACCTTTTTTTAAACAAATGGAGCTCTGAAGTGAATTTATAAATAAAATTATAAAATTCAAATAAATAAATTACTAATTATTATAACTCCTCGCACCCACATCGTCTGCTCCAAAACTTGTAATGTGTGGTTATCATCATGGCTACCATAAGTTTACACCAATGACAGCCGGTAGTATCCGCGTTGATCATTTTGTATATAATCTCTTTTTATCTTTATTTTACTTTTGATTTGTATACTTTTATTTCTATTATGGAAGATTAGTACAAAAATGAAAAAAATAATTATAGTTGTTATGAAATGCTGTACCTATTTCCAAAATTGCAGTGTACGCCTCATAAGGGTATGCAAATAAGAATTACTTATCTTTGAGTTTAAAATGAATGTATATATGTATACTGTTGGTGTACCTTATAAATAAATAAATCTCAGTACAGCGCCCATAGTGATTAGAAATGGAACTAAAAATGGTATCCAAATTTATGAAGTCAGCTATCGTAATTTACATGACGGAATCGAATTGTAGACACACAGAAGCTGATATAAATAAATAAAAATAATTTTCTTAGTGACTTCAATTATAATAAAGTTTCATACAAATAATGCTGACTGTTCAACTGATTTGTGTGGTGACCTTGAAATAAAAGTTATAAATAAATCAAAAAGAGGTCAAAGAATAATTCAGCTGGGCTGGACAGCTTTCGGAAAACTTAGCCGCGTCTTCTCGTCACCCATACCACAGTGCCTGAAGACTAAAGTCTCCGACCAGTGTTCCTACATGTCATGATATACGGAGCCGAGACGTGGACACGAACAGTGCGCCTAGCCCACCAGTTAAAAGTCGCTCAGCGAGCCATGGAGAGAGCTATGCTCGGTGTTTCTCTGAAGAATAAGATTCGCAACGGAGTAGGTAATCCGACAGAGAACTAAGGTCATTGACATAGCTCACAGGATTAGTAAGCTGAAGTGGCAGTGGGCAGGCCATTTATGCCGTAGAACATAGCCGATGGGGTAAGCGTGTTCTAGATCCACTCTACGACCGTGTATCGGCAAACGTAGTGTAGGACGCCCCCCGGCCAGGTCGGGTGATGACTTGCGAAAGGTTGCTGGCAGAAACTGGATGCGTCAAGCTGAGGATAGGGCGCTATGGCGCTCATTGGGGGAGGCCTATGTGTAGCAGTGGGCTATGATAGGCCTGATGATGATGATGATGATGAAATAAATCAAATTTTCACTTAAGAACATACTCTCTGTATCACCTAATGAGTATGTCATATAGTTTTTGGAAGTTATTTGATAATCACCCGGTATACATAGAACTAAACAAAAAAAATGCGTCACATAAATTGCGACTCCCATTGGCTAGGTGTAGTGGGTTCATGGAGAGAAGCAAAAAGAGGCTTCATATGAAACTTGTTAAACAGGTATATCAATCTGAAGTATCTACCCATTTATAGTTTATTGCGTGCAAAGTTTAATTAAAATCTATTAAGTAGTTTGCACGTGATGCTGAAATTAACAAACAGACAAACACGAGTCACCGAACCTTTAAGTGCGGGCCAACAGATGCTGGATCGTGTGTGGAACGCTTGGTGCGGGAGTGGAAGGGTGAGGAAGAAGTAAGTTGGAACAACTCTCCAGAGCATTCTCCTTTGTAAAAGCGATAGAGAACACTGAACCTGGCAATGTCTTTACACAATTGGAGAGGCTCAAGGGTCATAGATTCCTCTAGGCTATTTCTTCCAGTCTTTGCTCTAGCTGCCCGTCAGCGGCTTCGCCCGTGTATACTGTCTTTCCCGTCAAAATATAGCCTAATTTAAAAAAAATATAGCCTGTGTCACTACTTGATGATGTAGCTTTATATTGGTGAACGAATTTTAAAAATCGGTTCAGTAGTTTCGAAGCCTATTCAATACAAACAAACAATTAAATGAACGAATCTTTCCTATTTAAATAAATAAATAAATATGCGCCAGACAACACACCACTTGCCATGGTCTCGAAGTAAGGATAAATATCCTTGTGTCACGAGGTACCAGACAGGGAAATAAGCCAGGGGCGTCTCCCGGCACACCCAGACCCGAGCCAATTTAGAAAAAGTCATTTTTCTGAATTGACCCGACCGGGAATCGAACCCGGGACACCACGGAAGCCAAGGCGAGAAACCGTGCTACAGCACACTGCGCCAATCGTGTCGTCAAATTATAATATTTATGATTAATTTATAATATTAGAAGTAAAATGTAGCTAAATGAGCTCCATTTTGACCAGACACAGTATTAATAATAGCTACAGAACCATTGGTACGCAATAATGCGCGTCCAGCACGCTTCGCCGGTTTAAACGATCTAAAAAACGCAAAGATACAACGTCACACTCTGATAATTACGAATACCAAATTAGTGGTGTCTTTGCGTCATCGTGATACACTTAAATTACACATAAGTGCATAGCATTGACCCACCGTACATCAATGACATTATATACATTTACAGTACTCAGTTGTTGTTGCAGTTTCTCAAATAGGGAAAGTAACACGAATATAAAACTAGCTGTTCGTCAACGGCTTTGCTCACGTAGACTGTCTTTCCCGTCACAATATAACCTAAAAAATAGCGTACCCATTTCCCTCCCTGATAATGTGACTTAATATTGGTTAAAGAATTTTTGAAATCGGTCCAGCTGTTTCGGAGCCTATTCGATACACCAATTAAATCTTTCTCTTTAAAATATAAGTATAGGATAGATATAACTATAAATAAGAATGACATCCTGCAGACCGTTATTTCTCTATGAAATATGTATATTTGTAAAAACCAATTTTAATTTATTTACAAAAAAAGTTTAGTAATTTTAATAATAGGACCGGGTCCCCATGGGCCTGTGAATTTTCCAAGTACCAACATAATAATAATAATAATAAATTTATTTATTTCAGATTTTCTCTCTATAATGTTAGTAACAAATTGATCTTAATCTAATGTTAGTAAAAAATGAAACAGGGGGAAAATCAATGAGACTCTGTACATTTAAATATGCTATGTATATACATAGCCAGTAACAGGGGCGTGTAGCTGCAGCCAGCGCCGCAGCGATCAGCCAGCGCCCTCAAGATGCCGCTCGAACCGCCGCGTATCCGCGCCCACAGCGAGGCGCATCGTTTTCTGATGATTGTGTAAAAACAATCAGTACGCGCCTCTGCGAACATGGACGATGCGCTACAATGACGCGGCAGGCCGAACAACATCCTGAACGCGTTATTATATTGGACGCGTAGTGTACTGTATGTCCGCTGCGTAAAGTTCACCCACAGACTGCACGTGTAGAAGGACTGACAAGGCATCAATACAATAATACAAGGCATCCCAACAAACTGGTTATACTGCTAACTCTACGACGCTTCACAGTAGAAGCACTTACTGTATGGCTTTGTAAGTCTATAATGAATAAAGTGACGAAATAAAAGTACTCCTACTAAGCAGATTTAAGTCAAACCTCAAACGGTGCTTGATAGAAAGATGTTTCTACTCAATGGATGAGTATTTTAAATTCTCTGGGTCTCGTTTGTTGTAACTCATTTATTTTGTTGTATATGTTTATTTTAATGAATTTTGCGTGATTGATTCCGTGACATTCTCAAAATAATGATTTTTAATAATTTCATATGTAAACTTAAAATTCGATTAATGAATTTTGCATGCTATGCTATAGTGAAATGTGAGATCTTTGTATATTTTTCTTTAACATCCTTGTACCACATTCAAATGAAATAAATGGTTCTGATTCTGAATAATTAATTGCGCTCCAAATGTTTTATTTAACAGGACTTTCAAAAATATAGATTTTTTGCAAAAACTGGCTTGATAATGTCGGAGTTAACTTTTGATAAACGAAATCATCTTTTTTATATTAAATTGTAAGAACGAGTAAGATTCATAAAAGGAACTCCAGGAAGTGCGTGTGTGCTCTCTGTGACTTTATATCGAAACTGTTTCGAATGAAGTCAATAAAGTAACAATAATGAAACTACAATAAGAGTTACAACTTTAATACAGTACTATACTGACGGGAAAGCAAGCGCAGGATACTTTCAAATTCCATGCTGTTCCGTAAGACATATTTCCAATTAGGTAGGTACTGAATGCCTAAAACGTTGACCAGTGAACTGAATAACATAACTCCCACTATTACAGCTAACAAAAGATATAGGGCTCCAAATGAATTGCACGCAAGTGTAATAACAGCGGTGCATTCGCTTGTCACCTGCGTCAGACGATATACTCTTCAGGTTTTCCTGCAGATGAAACTGGTTCCAATCCCTTTTCTGGGTTTTTTTAAGATTCGGAAGTACCTTTAGCGAATTATAAATACATTTGTTACCATACTTAAGCACTGTGTGTAAAGACCCACTTAGAAACTATTTTTGTGACTAGTTTATAAGACTAAACTCACATTTTTAACAAGACGAAGTCAGAAAAACTAGGGAATTCCGAGTTTCGGCCCTTGAAGAAATCAGGCAGGAAGAAAGTAATGAGTTCAGTACTTAAATAAATAAATATGCGCCAGACATCACACCTCTTGTCATGGTCTCGAAGTAGATAAATATACCTAAAGTGCCCTAAAGGGCCTAAAGTGACCACTTTAGTCCCTAGGGAGTAAAAAGTAATTCGTTTTTTAATTTCCTTCATGTAACAAAGACAAACTCAAACAGCCAGTAAAAATATACTATTATCTGTGGAGTGTGGACCGTCTTCATTGCGAAAATGTTGAGAGTTAAAACTCTAAACTTCCATGGTTTGTCCGCAAAGAAGGTGGCACCATGTGTTTTAAATTGTTAATCTGTGGTTCAGATCAGAAGAAAAAACTGACCACGAAAATTTCAGAACTTTTTAAGTGTAAAGTTCGGTTTTAAATGTTTTTGTACTAAATTTACTATTTTTCTCGCACGCGAAATGAAAAGTACAGTTTGCACCTCGAGACTAAACGCCAACTTAATATACCCTCGGTTTCATTGACTCCTTCGCACGTTCGGGAGTCAAACCACCTCTGGTAGAGCTTCGTTTAGTCCCTCGATATAAAATATACTATTCCTAAACTGAGGGTAGCGAGACATTTCGTCAGTAAATTACTTACTGGCTGGAAATGAAAGATCATATTACGAAATGGCTCGGTGCGCTTAGTTAACGGAACGAACATAACAAGTTATAAAGGATTGTGCTAAGGCCCCTGTGCTGCAAACTTGCATGTTGATGTATGAAACTAGTGATTGCAAACATGGGTTGTATTGTATTTATGTATGTTATCGTAATTACTAAATACAATTCCACGCAGAATTAGAAATCATTGGTCATGACTGTTTCCTTGACTTGAAGGTTTATCTACTGATTAATCAGGATTGATCAGGAAAATACATACTCGTTTAAGTACAGTCAATAAGTAGTAATTGAACTGAAATACGAGATTTTCTTCATTTACATTACTTCGCCCGCGTTATTGCTATGTACTCGTACTATGGCCAAATTACATAAAATCTTCATAAATTGTAGCCTATGCGTTATTCTGATGTATAAGCTGTATTACTGTAAAGTTTCATCTGGCATAGCCACCAGCCGCCAGATTGTTTTTATTCAAAGTTTTTGCGCTCATTATAAGTGTTAGATTTGGATAAAAGAGACAGCCGAACAAAAAATGTCTGAGAATATTATACCCTAAAGTGTCACGTTTCCGAATTATTTGAAGGTAAAGATCAATGTGAAAAGGTGATTATTAATTAAAAATCTACTAATTATGTGGTTATTCGTATTGCTTTGTCAACAAATACAGATTTCAGGACATTTTAACGGTTAGTTATGTAGATTGTCGCATTTTTATGGAGTGTGCATTTGTAAGTGCTCAAAATAATAATGACCTTATCGCTTTGAGCGATTTCTTCTAGACGACTTTGGGAGGTGGGTGTAGTGTATGCGCTTATTCACTCATTCACTCACACAGACAAGCACTGTCTCGGGCGCACCACGTCAGTTATACGAGAGCCATCGGCGAGAGTAGACGTGTTGGTAGTCTGTCCATTTAGTGCGCGTGCGAGCCTGTGAGTTATACCATTGGACAGGCTTTACAAGTGGCGACGAGTAAAAGGTAATTTGTTGGAAAAAAAAGGGAGAAATTATAAGAAAACAATTGTTGGAATTTTATAGGGTAGGTTACGAAAACGTGTCTTCTAGTGTTAGCTTACTTGCAAAATTGACAAAATTAAAGATAAACTGATTTAAAAATCAACGGGTATACAAGTTTCGTTAGTATTAATTTTGTCCATGAATACCGTCAAATCAAATCGATATTATGGTCCTAGCTGTTTCGTAAATCCTTGTTTGAAACAGAAATCCTCGGACACAGAAAAGTTCCACGACACAGGTTGTTGACATAATAGAAGGAATAAGATTAGATTGCATGTTGTGAATTAAGACTATAGGTAATTGTATTAGAGGTTTGTTCAATCCAGTCTGCCTGCTTATAAATATGTAACCATTTATTAGACAAGTGCAAGCAAAGTTTGGATCATACAAGGAATATTGAATACACTAATTTATTAATTCCGACATTAGGTACAGTAGTATATTTTAGAAAACAAACAAATAAATACATTTTTATGATTTCATAATTTTGAAATATACCACTAATGATTAACAACATAACAATAAATAAAGTAAAAGAGGAAAAGTATCTCGGATTAATACTCGATGCACACCTGAGTTGGAAGCAACACCTTGAGAAATTGTGATTAAAGCTGACTCAGCTGAGGGGTGCACTTCGAGGAATTGTGCGCAGCCTTCCTAAACAGGTGAAATATACCATTTACAACTCCTTGGTTAAGTCCCATCTAAACTACCTTATCGAAGTGTGGGGATCTGCAGCTAGAACGAACTTAATAAAGTTACAAAGCCCACAGAACAGAATTATCAAAACTTTATTCCGATATGATTATCTTACACCAACAAAATATATATATATATATATATATGGAAACAAAAATAATGAATATTGCTCAAATGTTTAAGTTTAACACTTGCCTTCCTTCTGATTAGAAAAAATATTAAACAAAGATATTCACACGCAAATAGTTTTTTCGAAAAATCCCAGCATCACAAATGTAAAACTCGTCGAGCGAATAATATCTATTTGAAAACTCCCGGAACAGTTTTACAATCAACTTCCGAAAAACATCAAAGATGCTAAATCCCAATCAGCATTTAAAAAGCTGTTAAAGGACCATATATTAAATTGAAGAATCATTCATTGATTAACTGACTTATTTGTCAACCCAAAATATTTAGCAATAATTTACTATGTCCGCGGCCTTAGCGCTGGTATTGAAGCGCAAGTCACTACTTAAAAGTCATAACAGTGGGTACTTGTGTCTCACATATTTGAAATGTATTCTCGTGCGCCCGACCGTTTGCGCTTACCTACCCTACCCGGTAACAAATTTTGTATTTTCTCTGTAAGTGATTATTTGTAATCGATGTTCGAGGACCGGTTGAGTTGCTTTTCCAAGTTTGTCTATCTTTACCAGAGAAATTTAATAGAAAGATACATTATCTAATACTTGTTTATGATGTTTTATAATCGTAATAAGTAGTTACTTACTGGTACATACCACGAAGGTTTCTATCGATTAGATTAAATAGGAAATGTTGCCATTTAATTGGTAGGGTTTGTTATGTTGCCATTAAATTGGTAGGTTATGTTATGTTGCCATTGAATTGGCAGGTTATTTTATGTTGCCATTAAATTGGTAGGTTATGTTATGTTGCCATTGAATTGGCAGGTTATTTTATGTTGCCATTAAATTGGTAGGTTATGTTATGTTGCCATTGAATTGGCAGGTTATTTTATGTTGCCATTAAATTGGTAGGTTATGTGATGTTGCCATTAGATTGGTAGGATAAGTTATGTTGCCTTTAAATTGGCAGGTTATTTTATGTTGCCATTAGATTGGTAGGTTATGTTATGTGTTGCCATTGAATTGGCAGGTTATTTTATGTTGCCATTAAATTGGTAGGTTATGTTATGTTGCCATTGAATTGGCAGGTTATGTTATGTTGCCATTAAATTGGCAGGCTACGTTATGCTGCCATTAAATTGGTAGGTTATGTTATGTTGCCATTGAATTGGCAGGCTACGTTATGCTGCCATTAAATTGGTAGGTTATGTTATGTTGCCATTGAATTGGCAGGCTACGTTATGCTGCCATTAAATTGGTAGGTTATGTAATGCTTCCATTAAATTGGTAGGTTAAATATGCCGCTATTTAATTGGCAGGTTTTGCCAAAGACGGTCGTAAAAAAAAACCATTAGGGTAATACTATAATTCGGTAAATTCAGATCGTCCCACCAAGTCAGGAAGTGAAGAAACGTAATGGCGAAGTTCCTCTGCTGTTGGCATTCGTTGGAAGCGCTGGAAAAGATCGTTGCTTATTTACCTTGAGGCCGCCGATATTCAAATCCCTGTGAAGAATAAGAAAGAAAGAAAAACATTTATTGATTTCATGGACAAAGCAACATGAAAAAGGACATGGATAAAGGAAACATTTTTTTTAAAGAAGACATGATAATAAATACCAACAGGCAGCGGAGTCACGATGTCCAAAAAATAAATTGGACCGCGCTCAGCAAATGCCGGTGCCTGATAGGCCCAGACGCTGATTTTCAGCAAACATGGAAACCAGTAATTGTTGGTCCTATATGAAATGAATAAAAAAGGACTACAAGCATGCTTCATCAGCATTGTTAGTAAAATTGTGCCACGAGTGCCAATGTCGGTGCTAACTAAAACATGTGAATACCCAAGAAAAACAAAGGACGATCTACATTTTCTAGGCTAATGCTGATGATAAGAAGAAGAATAGAGCGACTCTGTTGCATTTTGGGGGACCAGGCCTTCAGGAAATCTATTCAAATTTACCTGGAGCTAACGCAGTTAGTCGGTATGATGAACTCCTTCTTCAAGAAGCCCGTAAGCCGTAAATGGACCTGGATCAGTCCGGACGGTAGAGTCAAAAACGAGATCGATTCTATCATGTCAACGAAAAAGCATATATTCAATGATGTCACTGTGATCAACGCTGCTAAGACAGGAAGCGATCACCGCATGGTCAGAGGCACATTGAATATCGACCTAAAGCTTGAGAGAGCGCGACTGATAAAATCCACGCTCCGACCAATACCGGCTCAAATTCAAAACCCCGAGTGCTATCAGCTCGAGCTTCAAAACCGCTTCGAAGCCCTTGAGAACAGCATCGATGTGGACGATCTGTACAACATGGTGGTGGATACTGTCCGTACGGTAGGGTCCAAGCACTTTAAAACCCGCCGTCCCAAATCAAAGAAACTCTCCTGTCAGACTCTCCTACTCATGGATCAGAGAAACGAAATGAGGCTACAGAACTCAGCGGATGCCCATCGTTATCGGCAACTCAATAGACAGATATCTAAGTCTTTGACGAGCGACCTTCGCCAATTTAATACCCAGCGTATTAAAGAGACAATTGAGCGGAATGAAGGCTCCAAAGTGTTCGCCAGAGATCTGTCTATTGGGCAAAGCCAATTGACGAGGCTGAAAACTGAGGCAGGTAGCATCATTTCGTCAACACCTGAAATCGAATCGTCTCGCTCGCAGGTTCGACGACTTCCAACCTCCCGAACAAGCAGGGTTCCGAAAAGGCTATAGTACCGTAGACCACATTCATACGCTGCGGCAAGTTATACAGAAGACCGAAGAGTATAACTTGCCACTTTGCTTAGCGTTCGTGGACTACGAGAAAGCCTTTGATTCGATTGAGACCTGGGCAGTACTGCAGTCTCTCCAAAGGTGCCAAATAGACTACAGGTACATTGAGGTGCTAAGGTACTTATACCAGAACGCCACCATGTCGTTCCGATTACAGAACCAGAGCTCTAATCCGATCCAACTACAGCGAGGCGTGAGACAAGGAGACGTTATTTCTCCGAAACTGTTCACGGCTGCGTTGGAGGATATTTTCAAGCTTCTGGACTGGAAAGGACGCGGCATCAACATCAATGGCGAGTACCTAACACACCTGCGATTTGCCGATGATGTAGTTCTTATGGCTGAGACCTTGGAAGACCTAAACATACTGCTCGAAGATCTCGGTAATGCTTCTCAAAGAGTGGGTCTTAAGATGAACATGAACAAAACGAAAATCATGTTAAATGCCCATATTGCACCCGCTCCAGTTAACGTTGGGAACATTACACTCGAAGTTGTTGACCACTATGTTTACCTGGGACAGACAGTCCAGCTAGGTAAGTCCAACTTCGAGAAAGAGATCTCTCGTCGAATCCAGCTCGGATGGGCAGCGTTCGGGAAGCTCCGGCATATTTTTGCGTCCGAAATACCTCAGTGTCTCAAGACAAAAGTCTTTGACCAGTGTGTGTTGCCAGTAATGACCTATGGGAGTGAGACGTGGTCCCTTACTATGGGTCTCATAAGAAGGCTCAAGATCACCCAGCGAGCAATGGAGAGAGCGATGCTTGGTATTTCCCTGCTCGATCGAATCAGAAATGATGAGATCCGCAGGAGAACAAAAACAACCGACATCGCTCGAAGGATTGCATCGCTGAAGTGGCAGTGGGCGGGACACATAGCGCGGAGAACCGATGGCCGTTGGGGCGGAAAGGTTCTCGAATGGCGACCGCGTACCGGACGACGTTCCGTGGGCAGGCCCTCTACAAGGTGGACCGACGATCTGGTCAAGGTCGCGGGAAGCCGCTGGATGCGGACAGCGCAGGACCGATCGTTGTGGAGATCCTTGGGGGAGGCCTATGCCCAGCAGTGGGCGTCGTACGGCTGAAATGATGATGATGATGAACGCAGTTACTTTGACACCAACTGGACCGTCGGATGCTGCAGAGGAAGATGTATTCCAAATTGCTTTAAAAAAACGGGAAGATTATTTTCTGCCTAAACAAACTAAAGTTTATGGACGGCATTTGTCTACGATAGATACGTTAGAAGTTCTTAGTGAGACTGCGTAACCAAGCGGATAAATGTTGATTCGAGAAGCCAGAGAGCCAGTTATATGATCAATTAAATTACAGAAAAATGCACTTCAAATAAACCGGGAGAGAAGATTTTAACAATGGGCGACAGTGCTACTCTACATAAAATATTGACGTTAGCAAATACCTTGGAGCTAGTGAGTCATCAACTAAATGTTCACGGAATTGAAGGAAAAAAAAAAACCAAGAAGTGAACCAAATTATCGATACATGCTATAGGAGGGGTCAGAGTTAACCCAATGAAGCTATGAAGCAAGGACCGGTTCACCGGTGGAGACAAGGATCGGTGACACCTCTGGTGTTGCAGTTGTCCATGGGCGGAGGTGATCACTTTCCATCAGGTGACCTACCTGCTCGTTTGCTCCCTATTACATAATAAAAAACAGAACAGTTCACGCTGTACTAGATGTGGAAGCAAGTTTCTTAAAACCATCGATGCGAACTGTCCAGCAAAGAACAGAACCTGTCATTCGTCCAAAAAGATAGGTCACTTTTTAGCACATTGTAAATCTCTGAATTCTGAAAAAAAAGCCTGAAAAAGGCAGTACAGTGGAAACCTGGTGGAGCGAAGGACGGTATGGAGATACTGTTGATACAGTGTGATGAAGTAATAAACTCCATATTGGCCTCAAATAAACGGGGAGATTGAAAGACAGAACAGGGATATTTTGAAGAGATTACGGATCAGTCAGAAGGAACGGAGGGATATGAAAGATTGCTTATTTGAATATATCTAATGATGTGTACCTCACTCGGTAACACCTTCAGTAGGGCTATTCTTAAAAACTCATTTCGAACCTCACCCAGTGAATCCGCCGTGAGATTCAAATTTCGCATCTTGTAAAACTGGATTACGACGAAATGTCACCTTTCTGATAAACGTGTTCATAAAACAAACAACGTTTAATGAGATTTTGATATCAAGTTTATATAAATTGTGTGTATATAAGCAAAAGTGAGTTCGATCACCTGAGTGAGATCGGGTTTCGAATTTTACAGAATCGCACTACAGAACTGTTTCTCCAAAGACAAAATAGGGACCAAATTCCTGCATCAGAGAATGTAAGTGGGAAAATGGACGATTCAGATATGACAGATAGAGACATGGTTCAAAAGGAGTTAGGAAAAGTGTACGGGGACAGGAAAAGGAAAGCTGTTGAATTAGAGATAAAGAAAGGTGAAAAGTTTATGTAAAAACATGGATAAAACAAATAAGTTATCGCCTCATTTCAACTCAACCCAGTATATTGTGGAAAATACCAACGCAGGAGATTGTGTTGTGAGGAACGATGAAACAAGCCAATCTTACCGAAGGAATATCGTTCACTTTAAAAAAGGTAGAAGGGGAATGGTAAGTAATTGTTAGAAAAAGAAAATGCAGAAATTGAAGGAGGTTCAGATTAATGAATCAGTTGTGATTAAATCTTTTATTTGTAAAAATATTATTCAAAGAGAATATGTTAAATTAATTCTGCTTTGCTGATTAGTAGTTGAAATTGGTCATGGTTTGCACTTTGATTAATACTTGAATCAATAAAATTGTGATAAGGAAGGGATGTAGTGTATGCGCTTATTCACTCATTCACTCACACAGACAAGCACTGTCTCGGGCGCACCACGTCAGTTATACGAGAGCCATCGGCGAGAGTAGACGTGTTGGTAGTCTGTCCATTTAGTGCGCGTGCGAGCCTGTGAGTTATACCATTGGACAGGCTTTACAGTGGGGAAATTGCGGAAGAAGTTATCACACTGTTCAAATGTCCTAAAATCGGTTATTTGCTAACAAAATAAATAACCTATTACGTTTTTTAACATCGATACTTACCTTCAAATAACTCGAGAACGTGACACTTTAGGATACCATACCATACCATCACACCATATTTTCAGGCATTTTATGTTAGTTTTATCCTCTTTCCATTTTGCCACTTTCATCGTGCGCGGAAAGATCGAAAAATAAAACAAAATGGCCTATGACACTAAGGTTCAACAGACTGTTCTACTCCCCATAACTGAATATTTGGATAACTACTAAATTAAACCACTAAATATGAATCAAAAACCACATAGCTTGAACCAATAGTTAAATTTTCCGTTCAAATATTAAAAATTAAATGAAGATAACCTTAATTAAATTCTCAATAGCACATATTTACAATCACATAAGATACCATCACGACTAAATTTCAAAAGGGGTCGTCAGTGGCAAGTGACTGTAGCCATCATGGTGAACGGAACACTCAGACTCCCACTTTTCAATGGTATAGAAACCAAAGTGGTAAGTGAGCCTTACACCGCTATTTGGGTCGATTTGGTTTTTATCGATGTTTTCTATCACCGGAGAGTTAACAATGATCACAAAGATTCTGGCCAGATGTTCTCGGGACCACAGGATCCATAATCAGCTATAATAGGGATTCCCTAACATAAAGTCAGAGAATTGTAATTGATGACGAAATTCAAATGTCTTGATGGCGTAGACAGATAGTTAAACCAAAATTACCCCTATTCAGGGTAAATTATGCCAGCATCGTCCATCACTGTGAGGTTGGGCAATCTATACAGAATGTACCGAAACTCAACTTCAAGCAGGAATCAGCCGAAAGGTGAGCTTAAAACTGGTTAAAAAAAATACAAAAAGTATAATATCTCTCAGCTTAGTAATAAAAAACGACACTCTGGATCACATTTTAGTTGTAATTACAAATTGTTGATATTAATTTTTACTTGATATGATCACAAACAATCATGCTTATTGATTGCAGTCACAAATCAAGCAATCAACGTGATTGTCTTTGTCATGAGTTCTAGAAAAAAAGGGATCAAACTAACTTTACACTGAATTTTCGTATAAATAAAGGAAATACGAGTAACTAATATTTAAATCACGAAATCAAAAATCGTCTTACACGCAGGTTCGATGACTTCTAGCCTCCCGAACAGACCGGTTTCCGAAAGTGCTTTAGCACTGTCGACCATATCCACACGCTACGCCAGATTATACAAAATACGGATAAAGTATAATCGGCCTCTCTGCCTAGCGTTTGTGGACTATGAAAAAGCATTCGACTCGATCGCGACCTGGGCTGTACTCAAGTCTTTGCAGCGATGCCAGATCGACTATAGGTACCTTTATCGAAGTGTTGTAATGTCTGTATAACAAAGCCACTATGTCTGTCCGTATACAAGACCAGAGCACGGAATCGATTAACCAACGCTCTGGAAGATGTTTGCAAGCCCTTGAATTGGAACGGACTTGGCATCAACATCAATGGCGAAAATATCACTCACCTTCGTTTTGCCGATGATATAGTTACACTGGCGGAGTCGCTCGAGGACCTTGGTACTATGCTTGGCGATCTCTGTAACGTATCCCAACAGTTAGGTCTTAAAATGAACATGGACAAGACGAAGGTAATGTCAAACGTCCATGTCACACTCGTACCAGTAGTTGTTGGGAACGATATTCTCGAAGTTGTGGACGAATTTATCTGCCTGGGACAAATTATCTGTCTGGGTAGGTCAAACTTCGATAGAGAGGTGGCACGACGATTCCAACTCGGCTGGTCTGCGTTCGGGAAACTGCGTGACATTTTTACGTCCAATATCCCACAGAGCCTGAAGACCAAAGTCAGTCAAGACAGTTGGCCTTTTGAATAAGCTCAGGGTTGCTCAGCGCTCTATGGAGAGAGCTATGCTTGGCGTCTTTTTGGGCGATGGGATCCGCAAAAGATCTAAAGTTACCGACATAGCTCATCGCATAGCCAAGCTGAAGTGGCAATGGGCTGGCCACATCGCTCGCAGAACTTATGACCGCTGGGTAAAGGTTCTTGAGTGGTGACGACGAACTGGGAGACGCAGCGTGGGCGGGCCTCCTACCCGGTGGACCGATGACTTGGTGCAGGTTGCGGGAAGCCGTTGGATGAGTACGGCCCAAAGCCGGGGGAGGCCTATGTCCAGCAGTGGCCTTCCAAAGGCTGATGATGATGATGATATTTAAATCAAATCAACAAAAATGTAATGACTTGGTGTAATGGTTAAGAAGTTGGCTACTACACCAGAGGTCGCGGGTTCGATCCCCGCACAGTACAAACATTTGTGTGCATGAACATGTCTGTTTGTACTGGTCTGGGTGTCTCCTATGTATAATAAGTATGTATTTACAAAAGAAAATGTATTTAAGTATGTTTATCCGTTGTCTAGTATCCCATAACACAAGCTTTAATTAGCTTACTTTGCGGCTAGATGGCGCTGTGTGGAATAATGTCCAGGGATATTTATTTATTTATTTATTTAAAAACTTTAAAGTTTGCCCATATTATGAATACTATATAGAGCTGCGTACTGAGGATGCCTGTTTCCAATTGCCTAGGGCCCCGCGATTTTGACGTATTAGAATCAGTTTTATTCAGATTTTAGAACACGAAAACAGTAATAAACTTGAACAGATAATTTATAAAAATCAATAAAAATAAATTCAATCGTTAATATTGCTTCAACAAAATTCATCAAGCAAAATACACTTAAGTAAATCAAAACGGTTTAATACGAGGGCCACACCGAAATTATCGAGAATAGAACAAACTACAAAGATAATGCAATAACACTTACTTTCATTGCTATTTGAAGTATTCTCCGTGATAATCGATGCACTTTTGCATTCTTCCAAACCAATTATTGTAACAGTAATTCCAGTCTGAAATGGACATAGTCAAAACGGCAGATTTGTAAGCTTCGACTGTCTCTTCTAGTCCTTGAAACCGTTGAACACGTAGCAAATCTTTAGTTCTTGGGAATGTAAAGTAATCATTTTGACTCAGTTCAGGGCTGTACGGATGATGGTCCATCAACTCTTCATTTTCCTAATATAAAAACGCGATCGTCTGCCGAGCGGTGTGGGAGCTCACATTGTCGTGGTGAAGGGTTATGCGGCGATTCGCATAACTTTTACGAAGTTCTCTTATGACTGCCGGCAAACAGACTGTTGTGTAATTAGCGGTAACCGTTCTCCGTTCCTGTAAAGGAATCGTAGCCACATGTCCCGTTTTCGATACAAACGAAGCAACCATTGTTTTCGACACGCTACGAGAGCGCACAACTTTAGTTGGCTTGACCTTACCTTCGTAGACCCAAACAGTCGATTGGTGTTTTCTTTCGGGCCCATATGAATAAATCTACGATTCATCACCCGAGACGATATTGTAAACTGCATTTGAGCTCCCCCCTCTATCTAACCGTTGCTGAGCAGACCGACACCAATTAACTCGAGCCGACTTTTGTTCTTCGGTCAAGCGATGGGGCACCCAGCAAGCAACTCACTTCTTGACACCCAGTTCATCATGCAATATTATTTGAATGGCTGTCATACCAATGCCGTATCTGTTCATCTGTCACATATCTATCTTTTTGTATTAAATGACGTACAGCATCGATGTTTTCTTGTGTTACCGCTGATTTTGGCCGACCAGTAGAGATAACTGCGGTAAGAGAAAACCGTCCTCGGCGAAACTCAAAATACCAGCGATGTATAGTCGTTTGACTAGGTGCTTCAACAAGTTTATAAATAGATAAAGCTCGGCGAGACATTGTTCTTGAGATAAACCTCCGCGAAAGTTGTGAAAAATTATGGCACGGAAATGTGCCCGCGTAAACTCCATTTTCTCACTGACTTGTCAATTTGAAATGGCTACCACTCTTTCATTTTTGAATATTTTTTTAATTCATTAAAGGAATTAAGTTTGAAAGAATACTAAATTTCAAATACCAAAAAGATTTTAAGTCTAATTTATTCAAAAGTATTCCATTCCCGATCATTTCAGTGTAGCCCTCGTATAAGAAACGACTTTACTTTTACCGTGCCATCGCTATCGTCATTTTTCGGTCACCGCACCGTTGAGTACATGATCAAAGCAGCAACAGATTTTTAACTACTAAAAGTCAGAAAGGCCCTATTATCCCAATGTGCCCAGGAGGGTCCTAAATAGGTTAAAGACGGCCCTGCCTACTATTTACGATAAAAATGCCCCTCGCGCTGTAGGAAATGAAAGGACCTACGGTGACCTATCTAATGCAAGCTTTTGTTACTGTGTCTATTTACTTTATCGAGCCGGCGACTGCGAGTGTTGGACAACACTAGTCGCGGGCCTCTGTTCACCGGCTGATGTGACTAATGCCTTTATTTGTTGTCTGTCTGAAGCACATTAAGCAGTGACAGACAAAATAACGTTATAGGTAGCTTCTATTATTCTACCACCGAATTTTATGACGGTTCTTGGTATCGACACTAGTCATTGACAGACATTTACCCGAAGAACATGTAGGTTCGGCAGGTTCATCTTCCTCGTAGACGTAGGCTCCATTATTATCTACTTAGATTTAAGATTTTCCCATTATATTACCAAGACCACGGTAATATTAAATATTACCGTGCCTAGACCTAGATAGATACCAGATTTTTTCTGCCCTAACGGCAACCATATTTTGACACTACATACCTTGCCCAATGTTACTGCAGTTTACTTATCCATTGTAAATAAATAAATAAATTTGCGCCGAACAACACATCACTTGTCATGATCTCGAAGTAAGGATAAATATCCTTGTGTTACCAGGTACCAGACAAGGAATTAAGCGGGGCGTCTTCTGGCACTCAGACCCAAGCCAATTTCGAAAATGTCTTTCTAAAAATTATTTTATCTACGTTCTCAGCGAGTGACAGGCTATACCGGGTGATTATCAAAAGACTTACAAAAACGATTGGCATACTCAATAAGTGATGTTGTAACTATGTAAGCGATTCTTTTTTCAATTAACTTAAATTTAAAGGTTTCATACAAAAAATACTGACCCTTCGAGTGATTTGTATGGTGACCTTAAAATGAAAGTAAGTTAAATAAATTTCTTTTAAAAACTATTTACTACATCACTCACTCAGTGAGTATGCCATATCGTTTTTGTAAGTTATTTGATTATCACCCAGTATTTTTTTTATTCAGGCTTCATTTTTGTTTCTTCTGCATATCAATGACATGTTATCTCTTGGTAATATTCATTGCTATGCGGATGATAGCACGGTCCACGTGCGATATTTCGAGCGCCCTGGGGCAAAGCAGACTGACATCGAGGAGAAGAGGCGAAGTCTTGTTGTTGAGCTTGACGGAGTGTTGGACCGCATTTCAGAATGGGGTGCATGCAATCTTGTCGAGTTCAATGCCAAGAAATCGCAGGTGTGTGCATTCACAGCAAAGGCGTCGCCTTTCCTTTCCCATCCCAGTCTTCAGAGCACCCCACTACCGATTAAGGATAGCCTAAACATCCTTGGCATGGATGTTCGTAGCAACCTAAACCAGCGGGACTACATTGAGAGCGTCATTAGAACTGCATCCCGTAAACTCGGAGTCCTGAACAGAGTGAGACGATACTTCACGCCTGAGCAGCTCTGTCTCTTGTATAAGACACAAGTTCGATCGTGTGTGGAATACTGCTCTCATCTCTCTATACAAGACCAGAGCACGGAATCGATTAACCAACGCTCTGGAAGATGTTTGCAAGCCCTTGAATTGGAACGGACTTGGCATCAACATCAATGGCGAAAATATCACTCACCTTCGTTTTGCCGATGATATAGTTACACTGGCGGAGTCGCTCGAGGACCTTGGTACTATGCTTGGCGATCTCTGTAACGTATCCCAACAGTTAGGTCTTAAAATGAACATGGACAAGACGAAGGTAATGTCAAACGTCCATGTCACACTCGTACCAGTAGTTGTTGGGAACGATATTCTCGAAGTTGTGGACGAATTTATCTGCCTGGGACAAATTATCTGTCTGAGTAGGTCAAACTTCGATAGAGAGGTGGCACGACGATTCCAACTCGGCTGGTCTGCGTTCGGGAAACTGCGTGACATTTTTACGTCCAATATCCCACAGAGCCTGAAGACCAAAGTCAGTCAAGACAGTTGGCCTTTTGAATAAGCTCAGGGTTGCTCAGCGCTCTATGGAGAGAGCTATGCTTGGCGTCTTTTTGGGCGATGGGATCCGCAAAAGATCTAAAGTTACCGACATAGCTCATCGCATAGCCAAGCTGAAGTGGCAATGGGCTGGCCACATCGCTCGCAGAACTTATGACCGCTGGGTAAAGGTTCTTGAGTGGTGACGACGAACTGGGAGACGCAGCGTGGGCGGGCCTCCTACCCGGTGGACCGATGACTTGGTGCAGGTTGCGGGAAGCCGTTGGATGAGTACGGCCCAAAGCCGGGGGAGGCCTATGTCCAGCAGTGGCCTTCCAAAGGCTGATGATGATGATGATATTTACATCAAATCAACAAAAATGTAATGACTTGGTGTAATGGTTAAGAAGTTGGCTACTACACCAGAGGTCGCGGGTTCGATCCCCGCACAGTACAAACATTTGTGTGCATGAACATGTCTGTTTGTACTGGTCTGGGTGTCTCCTATGTATAATAAGTATGTATTTACAAAAGAAAATGTATTTAAGTATGTTTATCCGTTGTCTAGTATCCCATAACACAAGCTTTAATTAGCTTACTTTGCGGCTAGATGGCGCTGTGTGGAATAATGTCCAGGGATATTTATTTATTTATTTATTTAAAAACTTTAAAGTTTGCCCATATTATGAATACTATATAGAGCTGCGTACTGAGGATGCCTCTTTCCAATTGCCTAGGGCCCCGCGATTTTGACGTATTAGAATCAGTTTTATTCAGATTTTAGAACACGAAAACAGTAATAAACTTGAACAGATAATTTATAAAAATCAATAAAAATAAATTCAATCGTTAATATTGCTTCAACAAAATTCATCAAGCAAAATACACTTAAGTAAATCAAAACGGTTTAATACGAGGGCCACACCGAAATTATCGAGAATAGAACAAACTACAAAGATAATGCAATAACACTTACTTTCATTGCTATTTGAAGTATTCTCCGTGATAATCGATGCACTTTTGCATTCTTCCAAACCAATTATTGTAACAGTAATTCCAGTCTGAAATGGACATAGTCAAAACGGCAGATTTGTAAGCTTCGACTGTCTCTTCTAGTCCTTGAAACCGTTGAACACGTAGCAAATCTTTAGTTCTTGGGAATGTAAAGTAATCATTTTGACTCAGTTCAGGGCTGTACGGATGATGGTCCATCAACTCTTCATTTTCCTAATATAAAAACGCGATCGTCTGCCGAGCGGTGTGGGAGCTCACATTGTCGTGGTGAAGGGTTATGCGGCGATTCGCATAACTTTTACGAAGTTCTCTTATGACTGCCGGCAAACAGACTGTTGTGTAATTAGCGGTAACCGTTCTCCGTTCCTGTAAAGGAATCGTAGCCACATGTCCCGTTTTCGATACAAACGAAGCAACCATTGTTTTCGACACGCTACGAGAGCGCACAACTTTAGTTGGCTTGACCTTACCTTCGTAGACCCAAACAGTCGATTGGTGTTTTCTTTCGGGCCCATATGAATAAATCTACGATTCATCACCCGAGACGATATTGTAAACTGCATTTGAGCTCCCCCCTCTATCTAACCGTTGCTGAGCAGACCGACACCAATTAACTCGAGCCGACTTTTGTTCTTCGGTCAAGCGATGGGGCACCCAGCAAGCAACTCACTTCTTGACACCCAGTTCATCATGCAATATTATTTGAATGGCTGTCATACCAATGCCGTATCTGTTCATCTGTCACATATCTATCTTTTTGTATTAAATGACGTACAGCATCGATGTTTTCTTGTGTTACCGCTGATTTTGGCCGACCAGTAGAGATAACTGCGGTAAGAGAAAACCGTCCTCGGCGAAACTCAGAATACCAGCGATGTATAGTCGTTTGACTAGGTGCTTCAACAAGTTTATAAATAGATAAAGCTCGGCGAGACATTGTTCTTGAGATAAACCTCCGCGAAAGTTGTGAAAAATTATGGCACGGAAATGTGCCCGCGTAAACTCCATTTTCTCACTGACTTGTCAATTTGAAATGGCTACCACTCTTTCATTTTTGAATATTTTTTTAATTCATTAAAGGAATTAAGTTTGAAAGAATACTAAATTTCAAATACCAAAAAGATTTTAAGTCTAATTTATTCAAAAGTATTCCATTCCCGATCATTTCAGTGTAGCCCTCGTATAAGAAACGACTTTACTTTTACCGTGCCATCGCTATCGTCATTTTTCGGTCACCGCACCGTTGAGTACATGATCAAAGCAGCAACAGATTTTTAACTACTAAAAGTCAGAAAGGCCCTATTATCCCAATGTGCCCAGGAGGGTCCTAAATAGGTTAAAGACGGCCCTGCCTACTATTTACGATAAAAATGCCCCTCGCGTTGTAGGAAATGAAAGGACCTACGGTGACCTATCTAATGCAAGCTTTTGTTACTGTGTCTATTTACTTTATCGAGCCGGCGACTGCGAGTGTTGGACAACACTAGTCGCGGGCCTCTGTTCACCGGCTGATGTGACTAATGCCTTTATTTGTTGTCTGTCTGAAGCACATTAAGCAGTGACAGACAAAATAACGTTATAGGTAGCTTCTATTATTCTACCACCGAATTTTATGACGGTTCTTGGTATCGACACTAGTCATTGACAGACATTTACCCGAAGAACATGTAGGTTCGGCAGGTTCATCTTCCTCGTAGACGTAGGCTCCATTATTATCTACTTAGATTTAAGATTTTCCCATTATATTACCAAGACCACGGTAATATTAAATATTACCGTGCCTAGACCTAGATAGATACCAGATTTTTTCTGCCCTAACGGCAACCATATTTTGACACTACATACCTTGCCCAATGTTACTGCAGTTTACTTATCCATTGTAAATAAATAAATAAATTTGCGCCGAACAACACATCACTTGTCATGATCTCGAAGTAAGGATAAATATCCTTGTGTTACCAGGTACCAGACAAGGAATTAAGCGGGGCGTCTTCTGGCACTCAGACCCAAGCCAATTTCGAAAATGTCTTTCTAAAAATTATTTTATCTACGTTCTCAGCGAGTGACAGGCTATACCGGGTGATTATCAAAAGACTTACAAAAACGATTGGCATACTCAATAAGTGATGTTGTAACTATGTAAGCGATTCTTTTTTCAATTAACTTAAATTTAAAGGTTTCATACAAAAAATACTGACCCTTCGAGTGATTTGTATGGTGACCTTAAAATGAAAGTAAGTTAAATAAATTTCTTTTAAAAACTATTTACTACATCACTCACTCAGTGAGTATGCCATATCGTTTTTGTAAGTTATTTGATTATCACCCAGTATTTTTTTTATTCAGGCTTCATTTTTGTTTCTTCTGCATATCAATGACATGTTATCTCTTGGTAATATTCATTGCTATGCGGATGATAGCACGGTCCACGTGCGATATTTCGAGCGCCCTGGGGCAAAGCAGACTGACATCGAGGAGAAGAGGCGAAGTCTTGTTGTTGAGCTTGACGGAGTGTTGGACCGCATTTCAGAATGGGGTGCATGCAATCTTGTCGAGTTCAATGCCAAGAAATCGCAGGTGTGTGCATTCACAGCAAAGGCGTCGCCTTTCCTTTCCCATCCCAGTCTTCAGAGCACCCCACTACCGATTAAGGATAGCCTAAACATCCTTGGCATGGATGTTCGTAGCAACCTAAACCAGCGGGACTACATTGAGAGCGTCATTAGAACTGCATCCCGTAAACTCGGAGTCCTGAACAGAGTGAGACGATTCTTCACGCCTGAGCAGCTCTGTCTCTTGTATAAGACACAAGTTCGCTCGTGTGTGGAATACTGCTCTCATCTCTCTATACAAGACCAGAGCACGGAATCGATTAACCAACGCTCTGGAAGATGTTTGCAAGCCCTTGAATTGGAACGGACTTGGCATCAACATCAATGGCGAAAATATCACTCACCTTCGTTTTGCCGATGATATAGTTACACTGGCGGAGTCGCTCGAGGACCTTGGTACTATGCTTGGCGATCTCTGTAACGTATCCCAACAGTTAGGTCTTAAAATGAACATGGACAAGACGAAGGTAATGTCAAACGTCCATGTCACACTCGTACCAGTAGTTGTTGGGAACGATATTCTCGAAGTTGTGGACGAATTTATCTGCCTGGGACAAATTATCTGTCTGGGTAGGTCAAACTTCGATAGAGAGGTGGCACGACGATTCCAACTCGGCTGGTCTGCGTTCGGGAAACTGCGTGACATTTTTACGTCCAATATCCCACAGAGCCTGAAGACCAAAGTCAGTCAAGACAGTTGGCCTTTTGAATAAGCTCAGGGTTGCTCAGCGCTCTATGGAGAGAGCTATGCTTGGCGTCTTTTTGGGCGATGGGATCCGCAAAAGATCTAAAGTTACCGACATAGCTCATCGCATAGCCAAGCTGAAGTGGCAATGGGCTGGCCACATCGCTCGCAGAACTTATGACCGCTGGGTAAAGGTTCTTGAGTGGTGACGACGAACTGGGAGACGCAGCGTGGGCGGGCCTCCTACCCGGTGGACCGATGACTTGGTGCAGGTTGCGGGAAGCCGTTGGATGAGTACGGCCCAAAGCCGGGGGAGGCCTATGTCCAGCAGTGGCCTTCCAAAGGCTGATGATGATGATGATATTTAAATCAAATCAACAAAAATGTAATGACTTGGTGTAATGGTTAAGAAGTTGGCTACTACACCAGAGGTCGCGGGTTCGATCCCCGCACAGTACAAACATTTGTGTGCATGAACATGTCTGTTTGTACTGGTCTGGGTGTCTCCTATGTATAATAAGTATGTATTTACAAAAGAAAATGTATTTAAGTATGTTTATCCGTTGTCTAGTATCCCATAACACAAGCTTTAATTAGCTTACTTTGCGGCTAGATGGCGCTGTGTGGAATAATGTCCAGGGATATTTATTTATTTATTTTTTTAAAAACTTTAAAGTTTGCCCATATTATGAATACTATATAGAGCTGCGTACTGAGGATGCCTGTTTCCAATTGCCTAGGGCCCCGCGATTTTGACGTATTAGAATCAGTTTTATTCAGATTTTAGAACACGAAAACAGTAATAAACTTGAACAGATAATTTATAAAAATCAATAAAAATAAATTCAATCGTTAATATTGCTTCAACAAAATTCATCAAGCAAAATACACTTAAGTAAATCAAAACGGTTTAATACGAGGGCCACACCGAAATTATCGAGAATAGAACAAACTACAAAGATAATGCAATAACACTTACTTTCATTGCTATTTGAAGTATTCTCCGTGATAATCGATGCACTTTTGCATTCTTCCAAACCAATTATTGTAACAGTAATTCCAGTCTGAAATGGACATAGTCAAAACGGCAGATTTGTAAGCTTCGACTGTCTCTTCTAGTCCTTGAAACCGTTGAACACGTAGCAAATCTTTAGTTCTTGGGAATGTAAAGTAATCATTTTGACTCAGTTCAGGGCTGTACGGATGATGGTCCATCAACTCTTCATTTTCCTAATATAAAAACGCGATCGTCTGCCGAGCGGTGTGGGAGCTCACATTGTCGTGGTGAAGGGTTATGCGGCGATTCGCATAACTTTTACGAAGTTCTCTTATGACTGCCGGCAAACAGACTGTTGTGTAATTAGCGGTAACCGTTCTCCGTTCCTGTAAAGGAATCGTAGCCACATGTCCCGTTTTCGATACAAACGAAGCAACCATTGTTTTCGACACGCTACGAGAGCGCACAACTTTAGTTGGCTTGACCTTACCTTCGTAGACCCAAACAGTCGATTGGTGTTTTCTTTCGGGCCCATATGAATAAATCTACGATTCATCACCCGAGACGATATTGTAAACTGCATTTGAGCTCCCCCCTCTATCTAACCGTTGCTGAGCAGACCGACACCAATTAACTCGAGCCGACTTTTGTTCTTCGGTCAAGCGATGGGGCACCCAGCAAGCAACTCACTTCTTGACACCCAGTTCATCATGCAATATTATTTGAATGGCTGTCATACCAATGCCGTATCTGTTCATCTGTCACATATCTATCTTTTTGTATTAAATGACGTACAGCATCGATGTTTTCTTGTGTTACCGCTGATTTTGGCCGACCAGTAGAGATAACTGCGGTAAGAGAAAACCGTCCTCGGCGAAACTCAGAATACCAGCGATGTATAGTCGTTTGACTAGGTGCTTCAACAAGTTTATAAATAGATAAAGCTCGGCGAGACATTGTTCTTGAGATAAACCTCCGCGAAAGTTGTGAAAAATTATGGCACGGAAATGTGCCCGCGTAAACTCCATTTTCTCACTGACTTGTCAATTTGAAATGGCTACCACTCTTTCATTTTTGAATATTTTTTTAATTCATTAAAGGAATTAAGTTTGAAAGAATACTAAATTTCAAATACCAAAAAGATTTTAAGTCTAATTTATTCAAAAGTATTCCATTCCCGATCATTTCAGTGTAGCCCTCGTATAAGAAACGACTTTACTTTTACCGTGCCATCGCTATCGTCATTTTTCGGTCACCGCACCGTTGAGTACATGATCAAAGCAGCAACAGATTTTTAACTACTAAAAGTCAGAAAGGCCCTATTATCCCAATGTGCCCAGGAGGGTCCTAAATAGGTTAAAGACGGCCCTGCCTACTATTTACGATAAAAATGCCCCTCGCGTTGTAGGAAATGAAAGGACCTACGGTGACCTATCTAATGCAAGCTTTTGTTACTGTGTCTATTTACTTTATCGAGCCGGCGACTGCGAGTGTTGGACAACACTAGTCGCGGGCCTCTGTTCACCGGCTGATGTGACTAATGCCTTTATTTGTTGTCTGTCTGAAGCACATTAAGCAGTGACAGACAAAATAACGTTATAGGTAGCTTCTATTATTCTACCACCGAATTTTATGACGGTTCTTGGTATCGACACTAGTCATTGACAGACATTTACCCGAAGAACATGTAGGTTCGGCAGGTTCATCTTCCTCGTAGACGTAGGCTCCATTATTATCTACTTAGATTTAAGATTTTCCCATTATATTACCAAGACCACGGTAATATTAAATATTACCGTGCCTAGACCTAGATAGATACCAGATTTTTTCTGCCCTAACGGCAACCATATTTTGACACTACATACCTTGCCCAATGTTACTGCAGTTTACTTATCCATTGTAAATAAATAAATAAATTTGCGCCGAACAACACATCACTTGTCATGATCTCGAAGTAAGGATAAATATCCTTGTGTTACCAGGTACCAGACAAGGAATTAAGCGGGGCGTCTTCTGGCACTCAGACCCAAGCCAATTTCGAAAATGTCTTTCTAAAAATTATTTTATCTACGTTCTCAGCGAGTGACAGGCTATACCGGGTGATTATCAAAAGACTTACAAAAACGATTGGCATACTCAATAAGTGATGTTGTAACTATGTAAGCGATTCTTTTTTCAATTAACTTAAATTTAAAGGTTTCATACAAAAAATACTGACCCTTCGAGTGATTTGTATGGTGACCTTAAAATGAAAGTAAGTTAAATAAATTTCTTTTAAAAACTATTTACTACATCACTCACTCAGTGAGTATGCCATATCGTTTTTGTAAGTTATTTGATTATCACCCAGTATTTTTTTTATTCAGGCTTCATTTTTGTTTCTTCTGCATATCAATGACATGTTATCTCTTGGTAATATTCATTGCTATGCGGATGATAGCACGGTCCACGTGCGATATTTCGAGCGCCCTGGGGCAAAGCAGACTGACATCGAGGAGAAGAGGCGAAGTCTTGTTGTTGAGCTTGACGGAGTGTTGGACCGCATTTCAGAATGGGGTGCATGCAATCTTGTCGAGTTCAATGCCAAGAAATCGCAGGTGTGTGCATTCACAGCAAAGGCGTCGCCTTTCCTTTCCCATCCCAGTCTTCAGAGCACCCCACTACCGATTAAGGATAGCCTAAACATCCTTGGCATGGATGTTCGTAGCAACCTAAACCAGCGGGACTACATTGAGAGCGTCATTAGAACTGCATCCCGTAAACTCGGAGTCCTGAACAGAGTGAGACGATTCTTCACGCCTGAGCAGCTCTGTCTCTTGTATAAGACACAAGTTCGCTCGTGTGTGGAATACTGCTCTCATCTCTCTATACAAGACCAGAGCACGGAATCGATTAACCAACGCTCTGGAAGATGTTTGCAAGCCCTTGAATTGGAACGGACTTGGCATCAACATCAATGGCGAAAATATCACTCACCTTCGTTTTGCCGATGATATAGTTACACTGGCGGAGTCGCTCGAGGACCTTGGTACTATGCTTGGCGATCTCTGTAACGTATCCCAACAGTTAGGTCTTAAAATGAACATGGACAAGACGAAGGTAATGTCAAACGTCCATGTCACACTCGTACCAGTAGTTGTTGGGAACGATATTCTCGAAGTTGTGGACGAATTTATCTGCCTGGGACAAATTATCTGTCTGGGTAGGTCAAACTTCGATAGAGAGGTGGCACGACGATTCCAACTCGGCTGGTCTGCGTTCGGGAAACTGCGTGACATTTTTACGTCCAATATCCCACAGAGCCTGAAGACCAAAGTCAGTCAAGACAGTTGGCCTTTTGAATAAGCTCAGGGTTGCTCAGCGCTCTATGGAGAGAGCTATGCTTGGCGTCTTTTTGGGCGATGGGATCCGCAAAAGATCTAAAGTTACCGACATAGCTCATCGCATAGCCAAGCTGAAGTGGCAATGGGCTGGCCACATCGCTCGCAGAACTTATGACCGCTGGGTAAAGGTTCTTGAGTGGTGACGACGAACTGGGAGACGCAGCGTGGGCGGGCCTCCTACCCGGTGGACCGATGACTTGGTGCAGGTTGCGGGAAGCCGTTGGATGAGTACGGCCCAAAGCCGGGGGAGGCCTATGTCCAGCAGTGGCCTTCCAAAGGCTGATGATGATGATGATATTTAAATCAAATCAACAAAAATGTAATGACTTGGTGTAATGGTTAAGAAGTTGGCTACTACACCAGAGGTCGCGGGTTCGATCCCCGCACAGTACAAACATTTGTGTGCATGAACATGTCTGTTTGTACTGGTCTGGGTGTCTCCTATGTATAATAAGTATGTATTTACAAAAGAAAATGTATTTAAGTATGTTTATCCGTTGTCTAGTATCCCATAACACAAGCTTTAATTAGCTTACTTTGCGGCTAGATGGCGCTGTGTGGAATAATGTCCAGGGATATTTATTTATTTATTTTTTTAAAAACTTTAAAGTTTGCCCATATTATGAATACTATATAGAGCTGCGTACTGAGGATGCCTGTTTCCAATTGCCTAGGGCCCCGCGATTTTGACGTATTAGAATCAGTTTTATTCAGATTTTAGAACACGAAAACAGTAATAAACTTGAACAGATAATTTATAAAAATCAATAAAAATAAATTCAATCGTTAATATTGCTTCAACAAAATTCATCAAGCAAAATACACTTAAGTAAATCAAAACGGTTTAATACGAGGGCCACACCGAAATTATCGAGAATAGAACAAACTACAAAGATAATGCAATAACACTTACTTTCATTGCTATTTGAAGTATTCTCCGTGATAATCGATGCACTTTTGCATTCTTCCAAACCAATTATTGTAACAGTAATTCCAGTCTGAAATGGACATAGTCAAAACGGCAGATTTGTAAGCTTCGACTGTCTCTTCTAGTCCTTGAAACCGTTGAACACGTAGCAAATCTTTAGTTCTTGGGAATGTAAAGTAATCATTTTGACTCAGTTCAGGGCTGTACGGATGATGGTCCATCAACTCTTCATTTTCCTAATATAAAAACGCGATCGTCTGCCGAGCGGTGTGGGAGCTCACATTGTCGTGGTGAAGGGTTATGCGGCGATTCGCATAACTTTTACGAAGTTCTCTTATGACTGCCGGCAAACAGACTGTTGTGTAATTAGCGGTAACCGTTCTCCGTTCCTGTAAAGGAATCGTAGCCACATGTCCCGTTTTCGATACAAACGAAGCAACCATTGTTTTCGACACGCTACGAGAGCGCACAACTTTAGTTGGCTTGACCTTACCTTCGTAGACCCAAACAGTCGATTGGTGTTTTCTTTCGGGCCCATATGAATAAATCTACGATTCATCACCCGAGACGATATTGTAAACTGCATTTGAGCTCCCCCCTCTATCTAACCGTTGCTGAGCAGACCGACACCAATTAACTCGAGCCGACTTTTGTTCTTCGGTCAAGCGATGGGGCACCCAGCAAGCAACTCACTTCTTGACACCCAGTTCATCATGCAATATTATTTGAATGGCTGTCATACCAATGCCGTATCTGTTCATCTGTCACATATCTATCTTTTTGTATTAAATGACGTACAGCATCGATGTTTTCTTGTGTTACCGCTGATTTTGGCCGACCAGTAGAGATAACTGCGGTAAGAGAAAACCGTCCTCGGCGAAACTCAGAATACCAGCGATGTATAGTCGTTTGACTAGGTGCTTCAACAAGTTTATAAATAGATAAAGCTCGGCGAGACATTGTTCTTGAGATAAACCTCCGCGAAAGTTGTGAAAAATTATGGCACGGAAATGTGCCCGCGTAAACTCCATTTTCTCACTGACTTGTCAATTTGAAATGGCTACCACTCTTTCATTTTTGAATATTTTTTTAATTCATTAAAGGAATTAAGTTTGAAAGAATACTAAATTTCAAATACCAAAAAGATTTTAAGTCTAATTTATTCAAAAGTATTCCATTCCCGATCATTTCAGTGTAGCCCTCGTATAAGAAACGACTTTACTTTTACCGTGCCATCGCTATCGTCATTTTTCGGTCACCGCACCGTTGAGTACATGATCAAAGCAGCAACAGATTTTTAACTACTAAAAGTCAGAAAGGCCCTATTATCCCAATGTGCCCAGGAGGGTCCTAAATAGGTTAAAGACGGCCCTGCCTACTATTTACGATAAAAATGCCCCTCGCGCTGTAGGAAATGAAAGGACCTACGGTGACCTATCTAATGCAAGCTTTTGTTACTGTGTCTATTTACTTTATCGAGCCGGCGACTGCGAGTGTTGGACAACACTAGTCGCGGGCCTCTGTTCACCGGCTGATGTGACTAATGCCTTTATTTGTTGTCTGTCTGAAGCACATTAAGCAGTGACAGACAAAATAACGTTATAGGTAGCTTCTATTATTCTACCACCGAATTTTATGACGGTTCTTGGTATCGACACTAGTCATTGACAGACATTTACCCGAAGAACATGTAGGTTCGGCAGGTTCATCTTCCTCGTAGACGTAGGCTCCATTATTATCTACTTAGATTTAAGATTTTCCCATTATATTACCAAGACCACGGTAATATTAAATATTACCGTGCCTAGACCTAGATAGATACCAGATTTTTTCTGCCCTAACGGCAACCATATTTTGACACTACATACCTTGCCCAATGTTACTGCAGTTTACTTATCCATTGTAAATAAATAAATAAATTTGCGCCGAACAACACATCACTTGTCATGATCTCGAAGTAAGGATAAATATCCTTGTGTTACCAGGTACCAGACAAGGAATTAAGCGGGGCGTCTTCTGGCACTCAGACCCAAGCCAATTTCGAAAATGTCTTTCTAAAAATTATTTTATCTACGTTCTCAGCGAGTGACAGGCTATACCGGGTGATTATCAAAAGACTTACAAAAACGATTGGCATACTCAATAAGTGATGTTGTAACTATGTAAGCGATTCTTTTTTCAATTAACTTAAATTTAAAGGTTTCATACAAAAAATACTGACCCTTCGAGTGATTTGTATGGTGACCTTAAAATGAAAGTAAGTTAAATAAATTTCTTTTAAAAACTATTTACTACATCACTCACTCAGTGAGTATGCCATATCGTTTTTGTAAGTTATTTGATTATCACCCAGTATTTTTTTTATTCAGGCTTCATTTTTGTTTCTTCTGCATATCAATGACATGTTATCTCTTGGTAATATTCATTGCTATGCGGATGATAGCACGGTCCACGTGCGATATTTCGAGCGCCCTGGGGCAAAGCAGACTGACATCGAGGAGAAGAGGCGAAGTCTTGTTGTTGAGCTTGACGGAGTGTTGGACCGCATTTCAGAATGGGGTGCATGCAATCTTGTCGAGTTCAATGCCAAGAAATCGCAGGTGTGTGCATTCACAGCAAAGGCGTCGCCTTTCCTTTCCCATCCCAGTCTTCAGAGCACCCCACTACCGATTAAGGATAGCCTAAACATCCTTGGCATGGATGTTCGTAGCAACCTAAACCAGCGGGACTACATTGAGAGCGTCATTAGAACTGCATCCCGTAAACTCGGAGTCCTGAACAGAGTGAGACGATTCTTCACGCCTGAGCAGCTCTGTCTCTTGTATAAGACACAAGTTCGCTCGTGTGTGGAATACTGCTCTCATCTCTCTATACAAGACCAGAGCACGGAATCGATTAACCAACGCTCTGGAAGATGTTTGCAAGCCCTTGAATTGGAACGGACTTGGCATCAACATCAATGGCGAAAATATCACTCACCTTCGTTTTGCCGATGATATAGTTACACTGGCGGAGTCGCTCGAGGACCTTGGTACTATGCTTGGCGATCTCTGTAACGTATCCCAACAGTTAGGTCTTAAAATGAACATGGACAAGACGAAGGTAATGTCAAACGTCCATGTCACACTCGTACCAGTAGTTGTTGGGAACGATATTCTCGAAGTTGTGGACGAATTTATCTGCCTGGGACAAATTATCTGTCTGGGTAGGTCAAACTTCGATAGAGAGGTGGCACGACGATTCCAACTCGGCTGGTCTGCGTTCGGGAAACTGCGTGACATTTTTACGTCCAATATCCCACAGAGCCTGAAGACCAAAGTCAGTCAAGACAGTTGGCCTTTTGAATAAGCTCAGGGTTGCTCAGCGCTCTATGGAGAGAGCTATGCTTGGCGTCTTTTTGGGCGATGGGATCCGCAAAAGATCTAAAGTTACCGACATAGCTCATCGCATAGCCAAGCTGAAGTGGCAATGGGCTGGCCACATCGCTCGCAGAACTTATGACCGCTGGGTAAAGGTTCTTGAGTGGTGACGACGAACTGGGAGACGCAGCGTGGGCGGGCCTCCTACCCGGTGGACCGATGACTTGGTGCAGGTTGCGGGAAGCCGTTGGATGAGTACGGCCCAAAGCCGGGGGAGGCCTATGTCCAGCAGTGGCCTTCCAAAGGCTGATGATGATGATGATATTTACATCAAATCAACAAAAATGTAATGACTTGGTGTAATGGTTAAGAAGTTGGCTACTACACCAGAGGTCGCGGGTTCGATCCCCGCACAGTACAAACATTTGTGTGCATGAACATGTCTGTTTGTACTGGTCTGGGTGTCTCCTATGTATAATAAGTATGTATTTACAAAAGAAAATGTATTTAAGTATGTTTATCCGTTGTCTAGTATCCCATAACACAAGCTTTAATTAGCTTACTTTGCGGCTAGATGGCGCTGTGTGGAATAATGTCCAGGGATATTTATTTATTTATTTATTTAAAAACTTTAAAGTTTGCCCATATTATGAATACTATATAGAGCTGCGTACTGAGGATGCCTCTTTCCAATTGCCTAGGGCCCCGCGATTTTGACGTATTAGAATCAGTTTTATTCAGATTTTAGAACACGAAAACAGTAATAAACTTGAACAGATAATTTATAAAAATCAATAAAAATAAATTCAATCGTTAATATTGCTTCAACAAAATTCATCAAGCAAAATACACTTAAGTAAATCAAAACGGTTTAATACGAGGGCCACACCGAAATTATCGAGAATAGAACAAACTACAAAGATAATGCAATAACACTTACTTTCATTGCTATTTGAAGTATTCTCCGTGATAATCGATGCACTTTTGCATTCTTCCAAACCAATTATTGTAACAGTAATTCCAGTCTGAAATGGACATAGTCAAAACGGCAGATTTGTAAGCTTCGACTGTCTCTTCTAGTCCTTGAAACCGTTGAACACGTAGCAAATCTTTAGTTCTTGGGAATGTAAAGTAATCATTTTGACTCAGTTCAGGGCTGTACGGATGATGGTCCATCAACTCTTCATTTTCCTAATATAAAAACGCGATCGTCTGCCGAGCGGTGTGGGAGCTCACATTGTCGTGGTGAAGGGTTATGCGGCGATTCGCATAACTTTTACGAAGTTCTCTTATGACTGCCGGCAAACAGACTGTTGTGTAATTAGCGGTAACCGTTCTCCGTTCCTGTAAAGGAATCGTAGCCACATGTCCCGTTTTCGATACAAACGAAGCAACCATTGTTTTCGACACGCTACGAGAGCGCACAACTTTAGTTGGCTTGACCTTACCTTCGTAGACCCAAACAGTCGATTGGTGTTTTCTTTCGGGCCCATATGAATAAATCTACGATTCATCACCCGAGACGATATTGTAAACTGCATTTGAGCTCCCCCCTCTATCTAACCGTTGCTGAGCAGACCGACACCAATTAACTCGAGCCGACTTTTGTTCTTCGGTCAAGCGATGGGGCACCCAGCAAGCAACTCACTTCTTGACACCCAGTTCATCATGCAATATTATTTGAATGGCTGTCATACCAATGCCGTATCTGTTCATCTGTCACATATCTATCTTTTTGTATTAAATGACGTACAGCATCGATGTTTTCTTGTGTTACCGCTGATTTTGGCCGACCAGTAGAGATAACTGCGGTAAGAGAAAACCGTCCTCGGCGAAACTCAGAATACCAGCGATGTATAGTCGTTTGACTAGGTGCTTCAACAAGTTTATAAATAGATAAAGCTCGGCGAGACATTGTTCTTGAGATAAACCTCCGCGAAAGTTGTGAAAAATTATGGCACGGAAATGTGCCCGCGTAAACTCCATTTTCTCACTGACTTGTCAATTTGAAATGGCTACCACTCTTTCATTTTTGAATATTTTTTTAATTCATTAAAGGAATTAAGTTTGAAAGAATACTAAATTTCAAATACCAAAAAGATTTTAAGTCTAATTTATTCAAAAGTATTCCATTCCCGATCATTTCAGTGTAGCCCTCGTATAAGAAACGACTTTACTTTTACCGTGCCATCGCTATCGTCATTTTTCGGTCACCGCACCGTTGAGTACATGATCAAAGCAGCAACAGATTTTTAACTACTAAAAGTCAGAAAGGCCCTATTATCCCAATGTGCCCAGGAGGGTCCTAAATAGGTTAAAGACGGCCCTGCCTACTATTTACGATAAAAATGCCCCTCGCGCTGTAGGAAATGAAAGGACCTACGGTGACCTATCTAATGCAAGCTTTTGTTACTGTGTCTATTTACTTTATCGAGCCGGCGACTGCGAGTGTTGGACAACACTAGTCGCGGGCCTCTGTTCACCGGCTGATGTGACTAATGCCTTTATTTGTTGTCTGTCTGAAGCACATTAAGCAGTGACAGACAAAATAACGTTATAGGTAGCTTCTATTATTCTACCACCGAATTTTATGACGGTTCTTGGTATCGACACTAGTCATTGACAGACATTTACCCGAAGAACATGTAGGTTCGGCAGGTTCATCTTCCTCGTAGACGTAGGCTCCATTATTATCTACTTAGATTTAAGATTTTCCCATTATATTACCAAGACCACGGTAATATTAAATATTACCGTGCCTAGACCTAGATAGATACCAGATTTTTTCTGCCCTAACGGCAACCATATTTTGACACTACATACCTTGCCCAATGTTACTGCAGTTTACTTATCCATTGTAAATAAATAAATAAATTTGCGCCGAACAACACATCACTTGTCATGATCTCGAAGTAAGGATAAATATCCTTGTGTTACCAGGTACCAGACAAGGAATTAAGCGGGGCGTCTTCTGGCACTCAGACCCAAGCCAATTTCGAAAATGTCTTTCTAAAAATTATTTTATCTACGTTCTCAGCGAGTGACAGGCTATACCGGGTGATTATCAAAAGACTTACAAAAACGATTGGCATACTCAATAAGTGATGTTGTAACTATGTAAGCGATTCTTTTTTCAATTAACTTAAATTTAAAGGTTTCATACAAAAAATACTGACCCTTCGAGTGATTTGTATGGTGACCTTAAAATGAAAGTAAGTTAAATAAATTTCTTTTAAAAACTATTTACTACATCACTCACTCAGTGAGTATGCCATATCGTTTTTGTAAGTTATTTGATTATCACCCAGTATTTTTTTTATTCAGGCTTCATTTTTGTTTCTTCTGCATATCAATGACATGTTATCTCTTGGTAATATTCATTGCTATGCGGATGATAGCACGGTCCACGTGCGATATTTCGAGCGCCCTGGGGCAAAGCAGACTGACATCGAGGAGAAGAGGCGAAGTCTTGTTGTTGAGCTTGACGGAGTGTTGGACCGCATTTCAGAATGGGGTGCATGCAATCTTGTCGAGTTCAATGCCAAGAAATCGCAGGTGTGTGCATTCACAGCAAAGGCGTCGCCTTTCCTTTCCCATCCCAGTCTTCAGAGCACCCCACTACCGATTAAGGATAGCCTAAACATCCTTGGCATGGATGTTCGTAGCAACCTAAACCAGCGGGACTACATTGAGAGCGTCATTAGAACTGCATCCCGTAAACTCGGAGTCCTGAACAGAGTGAGACGATACTTCACGCCTGAGCAGCTCTGTCTCTTGTATAAGACACAAGTTCGATCGTGTGTGGAATACTGCTCTCATCTCTCTATACAAGACCAGAGCACGGAATCGATTAACCAACGCTCTGGAAGATGTTTGCAAGCCCTTGAATTGGAACGGACTTGGCATCAACATCAATGGCGAAAATATCACTCACCTTCGTTTTGCCGATGATATAGTTACACTGGCGGAGTCGCTCGAGGACCTTGGTACTATGCTTGGCGATCTCTGTAACGTATCCCAACAGTTAGGTCTTAAAATGAACATGGACAAGACGAAGGTAATGTCAAACGTCCATGTCACACTCGTACCAGTAGTTGTTGGGAACGATATTCTCGAAGTTGTGGACGAATTTATCTGCCTGGGACAAATTATCTGTCTGGGTAGGTCAAACTTCGATAGAGAGGTGGCACGACGATTCCAACTCGGCTGGTCTGCGTTCGGGAAACTGCGTGACATTTTTACGTCCAATATCCCACAGAGCCTGAAGACCAAAGTCAGTCAAGACAGTTGGCCTTTTGAATAAGCTCAGGGTTGCTCAGCGCTCTATGGAGAGAGCTATGCTTGGCGTCTTTTTGGGCGATGGGATCCGCAAAAGATCTAAAGTTACCGACATAGCTCATCGCATAGCCAAGCTGAAGTGGCAATGGGCTGGCCACATCGCTCGCAGAACTTATGACCGCTGGGTAAAGGTTCTTGAGTGGTGACGACGAACTGGGAGACGCAGCGTGGGCGGGCCTCCTACCCGGTGGACCGATGACTTGGTGCAGGTTGCGGGAAGCCGTTGGATGAGTACGGCCCAAAGCCGGGGGAGGCCTATGTCCAGCAGTGGCCTTCCAAAGGCTGATGATGATGATGATATTTACATCAAATCAACAAAAATGTAATGACTTGGTGTAATGGTTAAGAAGTTGGCTACTACACCAGAGGTCGCGGGTTCGATCCCCGCACAGTACAAACATTTGTGTGCATGAACATGTCTGTTTGTACTGGTCTGGGTGTCTCCTATGTATAATAAGTATGTATTTACAAAAGAAAATGTATTTAAGTATGTTTATCCGTTGTCTAGTATCCCATAACACAAGCTTTAATTAGCTTACTTTGCGGCTAGATGGCGCTGTGTGGAATAATGTCCAGGGATATTTATTTATTTATTTATTTAAAAACTTTAAAGTTTGCCCATATTATGAATACTATATAGAGCTGCGTACTGAGGATGCCTCTTTCCAATTGCCTAGGGCCCCGCGATTTTGACGTATTAGAATCAGTTTTATTCAGATTTTAGAACACGAAAACAGTAATAAACTTGAACAGATAATTTATAAAAATCAATAAAAATAAATTCAATCGTTAATATTGCTTCAACAAAATTCATCAAGCAAAATACACTTAAGTAAATCAAAACGGTTTAAACGAGGGCCACACCGAAATTATCGAGAATAGAACAAACTACAAAGATAATGCAATAACACTTACTTTCATTGCTATTTGAAGTATTCTCCGTGATAATCGATGCACTTTTGCATTCTTCCAAACCAATTATTGTAACAGTAATTCCAGTCTGAAATGGACATAGTCAAAACGGCAGATTTGTAAGCTTCGACTGTCTCTTCTAGTCCTTGAAACCGTTGAACACGTAGCAAATCTTTAGTTCTTGGGAATGTAAAGTAATCATTTTGACTCAGTTCAGGGCTGTACGGATGATGGTCCATCAACTCTTCATTTTCCTAATATAAAAACGCGATCGTCTGCCGAGCGGTGTGGGAGCTCACATTGTCGTGGTGAAGGGTTATGCGGCGATTCGCATAACTTTTACGAAGTTCTCTTATGACTGCCGGCAAACAGACTGTTGTGTAATTAGCGGTAACCGTTCTCCGTTCCTGTAAAGGAATCGTAGCCACATGTCCCGTTTTCGATACAAACGAAGCAACCATTGTTTTCGACACGCTACGAGAGCGCACAACTTTAGTTGGCTTGACCTTACCTTCGTAGACCCAAACAGTCGATTGGTGTTTTCTTTCGGGCCCATATGAATAAATCTACGATTCATCACCCGAGACGATATTGTAAACTGCATTTGAGCTCCCCCCTCTATCTAACCGTTGCTGAGCAGACCGACACCAATTAACTCGAGCCGACTTTTGTTCTTCGGTCAAGCGATGGGGCACCCAGCAAGCAACTCACTTCTTGACACCCAGTTCATCATGCAATATTATTTGAATGGCTGTCATACCAATGCCGTATCTGTTCATCTGTCACATATCTATCTTTTTGTATTAAATGACGTACAGCATCGATGTTTTCTTGTGTTACCGCTGATTTTGGCCGACCAGTAGAGATAACTGCGGTAAGAGAAAACCGTCCTCGGCGAAACTCAGAATACCAGCGATGTATAGTCGTTTGACTAGGTGCTTCAACAAGTTTATAAATAGATAAAGCTCGGCGAGACATTGTTCTTGAGATAAACCTCCGCGAAAGTTGTGAAAAATTATGGCACGGAAATGTGCCCGCGTAAACTCCATTTTCTCACTGACTTGTCAATTTGAAATGGCTACCACTCTTTCATTTTTGAATATTTTTTTAATTCATTAAAGGAATTAAGTTTGAAAGAATACTAAATTTCAAATACCAAAAAGATTTTAAGTCTAATTTATTCAAAAGTATTCCATTCCCGATCATTTCAGTGTAGCCCTCGTATAAGAAACGACTTTACTTTTACCGTGCCATCGCTATCGTCATTTTTCGGTCACCGCACCGTTGAGTACATGATCAAAGCAGCAACAGATTTTTAACTACTAAAAGTCAGAAAGGCCCTATTATCCCAATGTGCCCAGGAGGGTCCTAAATAGGTTAAAGACGGCCCTGCCTACTATTTACGATAAAAATGCCCCTCGCGTTGTAGGAAATGAAAGGACCTACGGTGACCTATCTAATGCAAGCTTTTGTTACTGTGTCTATTTACTTTATCGAGCCGGCGACTGCGAGTGTTGGACAACACTAGTCGCGGGCCTCTGTTCACCGGCTGATGTGACTAATGCCTTTATTTGTTGTCTGTCTGAAGCACATTAAGCAGTGACAGACAAAATAACGTTATAGGTAGCTTCTATTATTCTACCACCGAATTTTATGACGGTTCTTGGTATCGACACTAGTCATTGACAGACATTTACCCGAAGAACATGTAGGTTCGGCAGGTTCATCTTCCTCGTAGACGTAGGCTCCATTATTATCTACTTAGATTTAAGATTTTCCCATTATATTACCAAGACCACGGTAATATTAAATATTACCGTGCCTAGACCTAGATAGATACCAGATTTTTTCTGCCCTAACGGCAACCATATTTTGACACTACATACCTTGCCCAATGTTACTGCAGTTTACTTATCCATTGTAAATAAATAAATAAATTTGCGCCGAACAACACATCACTTGTCATGATCTCGAAGTAAGGATAAATATCCTTGTGTTACCAGGTACCAGACAAGGAATTAAGCGGGGCGTCTTCTGGCACTCAGACCCAAGCCAATTTCGAAAATGTCTTTCTAAAAATTATTTTATCTACGTTCTCAGCGAGTGACAGGCTATACCGGGTGATTATCAAAAGACTTACAAAAACGATTGGCATACTCAATAAGTGATGTTGTAACTATGTAAGCGATTCTTTTTTCAATTAACTTAAATTTAAAGGTTTCATACAAAAAATACTGACCCTTCGAGTGATTTGTATGGTGACCTTAAAATGAAAGTAAGTTAAATAAATTTCTTTTAAAAACTATTTACTACATCACTCACTCAGTGAGTATGCCATATCGTTTTTGTAAGTTATTTGATTATCACCCAGTATTTTTTTTATTCAGGCTTCATTTTTGTTTCTTCTGCATATCAATGACATGTTATCTCTTGGTAATATTCATTGCTATGCGGATGATAGCACGGTCCACGTGCGATATTTCGAGCGCCCTGGGGCAAAGCAGACTGACATCGAGGAGAAGAGGCGAAGTCTTGTTGTTGAGCTTGACGGAGTGTTGGACCGCATTTCAGAATGGGGTGCATGCAATCTTGTCGAGTTCAATGCCAAGAAATCGCAGGTGTGTGCATTCACAGCAAAGGCGTCGCCTTTCCTTTCCCATCCCAGTCTTCAGAGCACCCCACTACCGATTAAGGATAGCCTAAACATCCTTGGCATGGATGTTCGTAGCAACCTAAACCAGCGGGACTACATTGAGAGCGTCATTAGAACTGCATCCCGTAAACTCGGAGTCCTGAACAGAGTGAGACGATTCTTCACGCCTGAGCAGCTCTGTCTCTTGTATAAGACACAAGTTCGCTCGTGTGTGGAATACTGCTCTCATCTCTCTATACAAGACCAGAGCACGGAATCGATTAACCAACGCTCTGGAAGATGTTTGCAAGCCCTTGAATTGTAACGGACTTGGCATCAACATCAATGGCGAAAATATCACTCACCTTCGTTTTGCCGATGATATAGTTACACTGGCGGAGTCGCTCGAGGACCTTGGTACTATGCTTGGCGATCTCTGTAACGTATCCCAACAGTTAGGTCTTAAAATGAACATGGACAAGACGAAGGTAATGTCAAACGTCCATGTCACACTCGTACCAGTAGTTGTTGGGAACGATATTCTCGAAGTTGTGGACGAATTTATCTGCCTGGGACAAATTATCTGTCTGGGTAGGTCAAACTTCGATAGAGAGGTGGCACGACGATTCCAACTCGGCTGGTCTGCGTTCGGGAAACTGCGTGACATTTTTACGTCCAATATCCCACAGAGCCTGAAGACCAAAGTCAGTCAAGACAGTTGGCCTTTTGAATAAGCTCAGGGTTGCTCAGCGCTCTATGGAGAGAGCTATGCTTGGCGTCTTTTTGGGCGATGGGATCCGCAAAAGATCTAAAGTTACCGACATAGCTCATCGCATAGCCAAGCTGAAGTGGCAATGGGCTGGCCACATCGCTCGCAGAACTTATGACCGCTGGGTAAAGGTTCTTGAGTGGTGACGACGAACTGGGAGACGCAGCGTGGGCGGGCCTCCTACCCGGTGGACCGATGACTTGGTGCAGGTTGCGGGAAGCCGTTGGATGAGTACGGCCCAAAGCCGGGGGAGGCCTATGTCCAGCAGTGGCCTTCCAAAGGCTGATGATGATGATGATATTTAAATCAAATCAACAAAAATGTAATGACTTGGTGTAATGGTTAAGAAGTTGGCTACTACACCAGAGGTCGCGGGTTCGATCCCCGCACAGTACAAACATTTGTGTGCATGAACATGTCTGTTTGTACTGGTCTGGGTGTCTCCTATGTATAATAAGTATGTATTTACAAAAGAAAATGTATTTAAGTATGTTTATCCGTTGTCTAGTATCCCATAACACAAGCTTTAATTAGCTTACTTTGCGGCTAGATGGCGCTGTGTGGAATAATGTCCAGGGATATTTATTTATTTATTTATTTAAAAACTTTAAAGTTTGCCCATATTATGAATACTATATAGAGCTGCGTACTGAGGATGCCTGTTTCCAATTGCCTAGGGCCCCGCGATTTTGACGTATTAGAATCAGTTTTATTCAGATTTTAGAACACGAAAACAGTAATAAACTTGAACAGATAATTTATAAAAATCAATAAAAATAAATTCAATCGTTAATATTGCTTCAACAAAATTCATCAAGCAAAATACACTTAAGTAAATCAAAACGGTTTAATACGAGGGCCACACCGAAATTATCGAGAATAGAACAAACTACAAAGATAATGCAATAACACTTACTTTCATTGCTATTTGAAGTATTCTCCGTGATAATCGATGCACTTTTGCATTCTTCCAAACCAATTATTGTAACAGTAATTCCAGTCTGAAATGGACATAGTCAAAACGGCAGATTTGTAAGCTTCGACTGTCTCTTCTAGTCCTTGAAACCGTTGAACACGTAGCAAATCTTTAGTTCTTGGGAATGTAAAGTAATCATTTTGACTCAGTTCAGGGCTGTACGGATGATGGTCCATCAACTCTTCATTTTCCTAATATAAAAACGCGATCGTCTGCCGAGCGGTGTGGGAGCTCACATTGTCGTGGTGAAGGGTTATGCGGCGATTCGCATAACTTTTACGAAGTTCTCTTATGACTGCCGGCAAACAGACTGTTGTGTAATTAGCGGTAACCGTTCTCCGTTCCTGTAAAGGAATCGTAGCCACATGTCCCGTTTTCGATACAAACGAAGCAACCATTGTTTTCGACACGCTACGAGAGCGCACAACTTTAGTTGGCTTGACCTTACCTTCGTAGACCCAAACAGTCGATTGGTGTTTTCTTTCGGGCCCATATGAATAAATCTACGATTCATCACCCGAGACGATATTGTAAACTGCATTTGAGCTCCCCCCTCTATCTAACCGTTGCTGAGCAGACCGACACCAATTAACTCGAGCCGACTTTTGTTCTTCGGTCAAGCGATGGGGCACCCAGCAAGCAACTCACTTCTTGACACCCAGTTCATCATGCAATATTATTTGAATGGCTGTCATACCAATGCCGTATCTGTTCATCTGTCACATATCTATCTTTTTGTATTAAATGACGTACAGCATCGATGTTTTCTTGTGTTACCGCTGATTTTGGCCGACCAGTAGAGATAACTGCGGTAAGAGAAAACCGTCCTCGGCGAAACTCAGAATACCAGCGATGTATAGTCGTTTGACTAGGTGCTTCAACAAGTTTATAAATAGATAAAGCTCGGCGAGACATTGTTCTTGAGATAAACCTCCGCGAAAGTTGTGAAAAATTATGGCACGGAAATGTGCCCGCGTAAACTCCATTTTCTCACTGACTTGTCAATTTGAAATGGCTACCACTCTTTCATTTTTGAATATTTTTTTAATTCATTAAAGGAATTAAGTTTGAAAGAATACTAAATTTCAAATACCAAAAAGATTTTAAGTCTAATTTATTCAAAAGTATTCCATTCCCGATCATTTCAGTGTAGCCCTCGTATAAGAAACGACTTTACTTTTACCGTGCCATCGCTATCGTCATTTTTCGGTCACCGCACCGTTGAGTACATGATCAAAGCAGCAACAGATTTTTAACTACTAAAAGTCAGAAAGGTCCTATTATCCCAATGTGCCCAGGAGGGTCCTAAATAGGTTAAAGACGGCCCTGCCTACTATTTACGATAAAAATGCCCCTCGCGCTGTAGGAAATGAAAGGACCTACGGTGACCTATCTAACGCAAGCTTTTGTTACTGTGTCTATTTACTTTATCGAGCCGGCGACTGCGAGTGTTGGACAACACTAGTCGCGGGCCTCTGTTCACCGGCTGATGTGACTAATGCCTTTATTTGTTGTCTGTCTGAAGCACATTAAGCAGTGACAGACAAAATAACGTTATAGGTAGCTTCTATTATTCTACCACCGAATTTTATGACGGTTCTTGGTATCGACACTAGTCATTGACAGACATTTACCCGAAGAACATGTAGGTTCGGCAGGTTCATCTTCCTCGTAGACGTAGGCTCCATTATTATCTACTTAGATTTAAGATTTTCCCATTATATTACCAAGACCACGGTAATATTAAATATTACCGTGCCTAGACCTAGATAGATACCAGATTTTTTCTGCCCTAACGGCAACCATATTTTGACACTACATACCTTGCCCAATGTTACTGCAGTTTACTTATCCATTGTAAATAAATAAATAAATTTGCGCCGAACAACACATCACTTGTCATGATCTCGAAGTAAGGATAAATATCCTTGTGTTACCAGGTACCAGACAAGTAATTAAGCGGGGCGTCTTCTGGCACTCAGACCCAAGCCAATTTCGAAAATGTCTTTCTAAAAATTATTTTATCTACGTTCTCAGCGAGTGACAGGCTATACCGGGTGATTATCAAAAGACTTACAAAAACGATTGGCATACTCAATAAGTGATGTTGTAACTATGTAAGCGATTCTTTTTTCAATTAACTTAAATTTAAAGGTTTCATACAAAAAATACTGACCCTTCGAGTGATTTGTATGGTGACCTTAAAATGAAAGTAAGTTAAATAAATTTCTTTTAAAAACTATTTACTACATCACTCACTCAGTGAGTATGCCATATCGTTTTTGTAAGTTATTTGATTATCACCCAGTATTTTTTTTATTCAGGCTTCATTTTTGTTTCTTCTGCATATCAATGACATGTTATCTCTTGGTAATATTCATTGCTATGCGGATGATAGCACGGTCCACGTGCGATATTTCGAGCGCCCTGGGGCAAAGCAGACTGACATCGAGGAGAAGAGGCGAAGTCTTGTTGTTGAGCTTGACGGAGTGTTGGACCGCATTTCAGAATGGGGTGCATGCAATCTTGTCGAGTTCAATGCCAAGAAATCGCAGGTGTGTGCATTCACAGCAAAGGCGTCGCCTTTCCTTTCCCATCCCAGTCTTCAGAGCACCCCACTACCGATTAAGGATAGCCTAAACATCCTTGGCATGGATGTTCGTAGCAACCTAAACCAGCGGGACTACATTGAGAGCGTCATTAGAACTGCATCCCGTAAACTCGGAGTCCTGAACAGAGTGAGACGATTCTTCACGCCTGAGCAGCTCTGTCTCTTGTATAAGACACAAGTTCGCTCGTGTGTGGAATACTGCTCTCATCTCTCTATACAAGACCAGAGCACGGAATCGATTAACCAACGCTCTGGAAGATGTTTGCAAGCCCTTGAATTGGAACGGACTTGGCATCAACATCAATGGCGAAAATATCACTCACCTTCGTTTTGCCGATGATATAGTTACACTGGCGGAGTCGCTCGAGGACCTTGGTACTATGCTTGGCGATCTCTGTAACGTATCCCAACAGTTAGGTCTTAAAATGAACATGGACAAGACGAAGGTAATGTCAAACGTCCATGTCACACTCGTACCAGTAGTTGTTGGGAACGATATTCTCGAAGTTGTGGACGAATTTATCTGCCTGGGACAAATTATCTGTCTGGGTAGGTCAAACTTCGATAGAGAGGTGGCACGACGATTCCAACTCGGCTGGTCTGCGTTCGGGAAACTGCGTGACATTTTTACGTCCAATATCCCACAGAGCCTGAAGACCAAAGTCAGTCAAGACAGTTGGCCTTTTGAATAAGCTCAGGGTTGCTCAGCGCTCTATGGAGAGAGCTATGCTTGGCGTCTTTTTGGGCGATGGGATCCGCAAAAGATCTAAAGTTACCGACATAGCTCATCGCATAGCCAAGCTGAAGTGGCAATGGGCTGGCCACATCGCTCGCAAAACTTATGACCGCTGGGTAAAGGTTCTTGAGTGGTGACGACGAACTGGGAGACGCAGCGTGGGCGGGCCTCCTACCCGGTGGACCGATGACTTGGTGCAGGTTGCGGGAAGCCGTTGGATGAGTACGGCCCAAAGCCGGGGGAGGCCTATGTCCAGCAGTGGCCTTCCAAAGGCTGATGATGATGATGATATTTACATCAAATCAACAAAAATGTAATGACTTGGTGTAATGGTTAAGAAGTTGGCTACTACACCAGAGGTCGCGGGTTCGATCCCCGCACAGTACAAACATTTGTGTGCATGAACATGTCTGTTTGTACTGGTCTGGGTGTCTCCTATGTATAATAAGTATGTATTTACAAAAGAAAATGTATTTAAGTATGTTTATCCGTTGTCTAGTATCCCATAACACAAGCTTTAATTAGCTTACTTTGCGGCTAGATGGCGCTGTGTGGAATAATGTCCAGGGATATTTATTTATTTATTTATTTAAAAACTTTAAAGTTTGCCCATATTATGAATACTATATAGAGCTGCGTACTGAGGATGCCTCTTTCCAATTGCCTAGGGCCCCGCGATTTTGACGTATTAGAATCAGTTTTATTCAGATTTTAGAACACGAAAACAGTAATAAACTTGAACAGATAATTTATAAAAATCAATAAAAATAAATTCAATCGTTAATATTGCTTCAACAAAATTCATCAAGCAAAATACACTTAAGTAAATCAAAACGGTTTAATACGAGGGCCACACCGAAATTATCGAGAATAGAACAAACTACAAAGATAATGCAATAACACTTACTTTCATTGCTATTTGAAGTATTCTCCGTGATAATCGATGCACTTTTGCATTCTTCCAAACCAATTATTGTAACAGTAATTCCAGTCTGAAATGGACATAGTCAAAACGGCAGATTTGTAAGCTTCGACTGTCTCTTCTAGTCCTTGAAACCGTTGAACACGTAGCAAATCTTTAGTTCTTGGGAATGTAAAGTAATCATTTTGACTCAGTTCAGGGCTGTACGGATGATGGTCCATCAACTCTTCATTTTCCTAATATAAAAACGCGATCGTCTGCCGAGCGGTGTGGGAGCTCACATTGTCGTGGTGAAGGGTTATGCGGCGATTCGCATAACTTTTACGAAGTTCTCTTATGACTGCCGGCAAACAGACTGTTGTGTAATTAGCGGTAACCGTTCTCCGTTCCTGTAAAGGAATCGTAGCCACATGTCCCGTTTTCGATACAAACGAAGCAACCATTGTTTTCGACACGCTACGAGAGCGCACAACTTTAGTTGGCTTGACCTTACCTTCGTAGACCCAAACAGTCGATTGGTGTTTTCTTTCGGGCCCATATGAATAAATCTACGATTCATCACCCGAGACGATATTGTAAACTGCATTTGAGCTCCCCCCTCTATCTAACCGTTGCTGAGCAGACCGACACCAATTAACTCGAGCCGACTTTTGTTCTTCGGTCAAGCGATGGGGCACCCAGCAAGCAACTCACTTCTTGACACCCAGTTCATCATGCAATATTATTTGAATGGCTGTCATACCAATGCCGTATCTGTTCATCTGTCACATATCTATCTTTTTGTATTAAATGACGTACAGCATCGATGTTTTCTTGTGTTACCGCTGATTTTGGCCGACCAGTAGAGATAACTGCGGTAAGAGAAAACCGTCCTCGGCGAAACTCAGAATACCAGCGATGTATAGTCGTTTGACTAGGTGCTTCAACAAGTTTATAAATAGATAAAGCTCGGCGAGACATTGTTCTTGAGATAAACCTCCGCGAAAGTTGTGAAAAATTATGGCACGGAAATGTGCCCGCGTAAACTCCATTTTCTCACTGACTTGTCAATTTGAAATGGCTACCACTCTTTCATTTTTGAATATTTTTTTAATTCATTAAAGGAATTAAGTTTGAAAGAATACTAAATTTCAAATACCAAAAAGATTTTAAGTCTAATTTATTCAAAAGTATTCCATTCCCGATCATTTCAGTGTAGCCCTCGTATAAGAAACGACTTTACTTTTACCGTGCCATCGCTATCGTCATTTTTCGGTCACCGCACCGTTGAGTACATGATCAAAGCAGCAACAGATTTTTAACTACTAAAAGTCAGAAAGGCCCTATTATCCCAATGTGCCCAGGAGGGTCCTAAATAGGTTAAAGACGGCCCTGCCTACTATTTACGATAAAAATGCCCCTCGCGCTGTAGGAAATGAAAGGACCTACGGTGACCTATCTAATGCAAGCTTTTGTTACTGTGTCTATTTACTTTATCGAGCCGGCGACTGCGAGTGTTGGACAACACTAGTCGCGGGCCTCTGTTCACCGGCTGATGTGACTAATGCCTTTATTTGTTGTCTGTCTGAAGCACATTAAGCAGTGACAGACAAAATAACGTTATAGGTAGCTTCTATTATTCTACCACCGAATTTTATGACGGTTCTTGGTATCGACACTAGTCATTGACAGACATTTACCCGAAGAACATGTAGGTTCGGCAGGTTCATCTTCCTCGTAGACGTAGGCTCCATTATTATCTACTTAGATTTAAGATTTTCCCATTATATTACCAAGACCACGGTAATATTAAATATTACCGTGCCTAGACCTAGATAGATACCAGATTTTTTCTGCCCTAACGGCAACCATATTTTGACACTACATACCTTGCCCAATGTTACTGCAGTTTACTTATCCATTGTAAATAAATAAATAAATTTGCGCCGAACAACACATCACTTGTCATGATCTCGAAGTAAGGATAAATATCCTTGTGTTACCAGGTACCAGACAAGGAATTAAGCGGGGCGTCTTCTGGCACTCAGACCCAAGCCAATTTCGAAAATGTCTTTCTAAAAATTATTTTATCTACGTTCTCAGCGAGTGACAGGCTATACCGGGTGATTATCAAAAGACTTACAAAAACGATTGGCATACTCAATAAGTGATGTTGTAACTATGTAAGCGATTCTTTTTTCAATTAACTTAAATTTAAAGGTTTCATACAAAAAATACTGACCCTTCGAGTGATTTGTATGGTGACCTTAAAATGAAAGTAAGTTAAATAAATTTCTTTTAAAAACTATTTACTACATCACTCACTCAGTGAGTATGCCATATCGTTTTTGTAAGTTATTTGATTATCACCCAGTATTTTTTTTATTCAGGCTTCATTTTTGTTTCTTCTGCATATCAATGACATGTTATCTCTTGGTAATATTCATTGCTATGCGGATGATAGCACGGTCCACGTGCGATATTTCGAGCGCCCTGGGGCAAAGCAGACTGACATCGAGGAGAAGAGGCGAAGTCTTGTTGTTGAGCTTGACGGAGTGTTGGACCGCATTTCAGAATGGGGTGCATGCAATCTTGTCGAGTTCAATGCCAAGAAATCGCAGGTGTGTGCATTCACAGCAAAGGCGTCGCCTTTCCTTTCCCATCCCAGTCTTCAGAGCACCCCACTACCGATTAAGGATAGCCTAAACATCCTTGGCATGGATGTTCGTAGCAACCTAAACCAGCGGGACTACATTGAGAGCGTCATTAGAACTGCATCCCGTAAACTCGGAGTCCTGAACAGAGTGAGACGATTCTTCACGCCTGAGCAGCTCTGTCTCTTGTATAAGACACAAGTTCGCTCGTGTGTGGAATACTGCTCTCATCTCTCTATACAAGACCAGAGCACGGAATCGATTAACCAACGCTCTGGAAGATGTTTGCAAGCCCTTGAATTGGAACGGACTTGGCATCAACATCAATGGCGAAAATATCACTCACCTTCGTTTTGCCGATGATATAGTTACACTGGCGGAGTCGCTCGAGGACCTTGGTACTATGCTTGGCGATCTCTGTAACGTATCCCAACAGTTAGGTCTTAAAATGAACATGGACAAGACGAAGGTAATGTCAAACGTCCATGTCACACTCGTACCAGTAGTTGTTGGGAACGATATTCTCGAAGTTGTGGACGAATTTATCTGCCTGGGACAAATTATCTGTCTGGGTAGGTCAAACTTCGATAGAGAGGTGGCACGACGATTCCAACTCGGCTGGTCTGCGTTCGGGAAACTGCGTGACATTTTTACGTCCAATATCCCACAGAGCCTGAAGACCAAAGTCAGTCAAGACAGTTGGCCTTTTGAATAAGCTCAGGGTTGCTCAGCGCTCTATGGAGAGAGCTATGCTTGGCGTCTTTTTGGGCGATGGGATCCGCAAAAGATCTAAAGTTACCGACATAGCTCATCGCATAGCCAAGCTGAAGTGGCAATGGGCTGGCCACATCGCTCGCAGAACTTATGACCGCTGGGTAAAGGTTCTTGAGTGGTGACGACGAACTGGGAGACGCAGCGTGGGCGGGCCTCCTACCCGGTGGACCGATGACTTGGTGCAGGTTGCGGGAAGCCGTTGGATGAGTACGGCCCAAAGCCGGGGGAGGCCTATGTCCAGCAGTGGCCTTCCAAAGGCTGATGATGATGATGATATTTACATCAAATCAACAAAAATGTAATGACTTGGTGTAATGGTTAAGAAGTTGGCTACTACACCAGAGGTCGCGGGTTCGATCCCCGCACAGTACAAACATTTGTGTGCATGAACATGTCTGTTTGTACTGGTCTGGGTGTCTCCTATGTATAATAAGTATGTATTTACAAAAGAAAATGTATTTAAGTATGTTTATCCGTTGTCTAGTATCCCATAACACAAGCTTTAATTAGCTTACTTTGCGGCTAGATGGCGCTGTGTGGAATAATGTCCAGGGATATTTATTTATTTATTTATTTAAAAACTTTAAAGTTTGCCCATATTATGAATACTATATAGAGCTGCGTACTGAGGATGCCTCTTTCCAATTGCCTAGGGCCCCGCGATTTTGACGTATTAGAATCAGTTTTATTCAGATTTTAGAACACGAAAACAGTAATAAACTTGAACAGATAATTTATAAAAATCAATAAAAATAAATTCAATCGTTAATATTGCTTCAACAAAATTCATCAAGCAAAATACACTTAAGTAAATCAAAACGGTTTAATACGAGGGCCACACCGAAATTATCGAGAATAGAACAAACTACAAAGATAATGCAATAACACTTACTTTCATTGCTATTTGAAGTATTCTCCGTGATAATCGATGCACTTTTGCATTCTTCCAAACCAATTATTGTAACAGTAATTCCAGTCTGAAATGGACATAGTCAAAACGGCAGATTTGTAAGCTTCGACTGTCTCTTCTAGTCCTTGAAACCGTTGAACACGTAGCAAATCTTTAGTTCTTGGGAATGTAAAGTAATCATTTTGACTCAGTTCAGGGCTGTACGGATGATGGTCCATCAACTCTTCATTTTCCTAATATAAAAACGCGATCGTCTGCCGAGCGGTGTGGGAGCTCACATTGTCGTGGTGAAGGGTTATGCGGCGATTCGCATAACTTTTACGAAGTTCTCTTATGACTGCCGGCAAACAGACTGTTGTGTAATTAGCGGTAACCGTTCTCCGTTCCTGTAAAGGAATCGTAGCCACATGTCCCGTTTTCGATACAAACGAAGCAACCATTGTTTTCGACACGCTACGAGAGCGCACAACTTTAGTTGGCTTGACCTTACCTTCGTAGACCCAAACAGTCGATTGGTGTTTTCTTTCGGGCCCATATGAATAAATCTACGATTCATCACCCGAGACGATATTGTAAACTGCATTTGAGCTCCCCCCTCTATCTAACCGTTGCTGAGCAGACCGACACCAATTAACTCGAGCCGACTTTTGTTCTTCGGTCAAGCGATGGGGCACCCAGCAAGCAACTCACTTCTTGACACCCAGTTCATCATGCAATATTATTTGAATGGCTGTCATACCAATGCCGTATCTGTTCATCTGTCACATATCTATCTTTTTGTATTAAATGACGTACAGCATCGATGTTTTCTTGTGTTACCGCTGATTTTGGCCGACCAGTAGAGATAACTGCGGTAAGAGAAAACCGTCCTCGGCGAAACTCAGAATACCAGCGATGTATAGTCGTTTGACTAGGTGCTTCAACAAGTTTATAAATAGATAAAGCTCGGCGAGACATTGTTCTTGAGATAAACCTCCGCGAAAGTTGTGAAAAATTATGGCACGGAAATGTGCCCGCGTAAACTCCATTTTCTCACTGACTTGTCAATTTGAAATGGCTACCACTCTTTCATTTTTGAATATTTTTTTAATTCATTAAAGGAATTAAGTTTGAAAGAATACTAAATTTCAAATACCAAAAAGATTTTAAGTCTAATTTATTCAAAAGTATTCCATTCCCGATCATTTCAGTGTAGCCCTCGTATAAGAAACGACTTTACTTTTACCGTGCCATCGCTATCGTCATTTTTCGGTCACCGCACCGTTGAGTACATGATCAAAGCAGCAACAGATTTTTAACTACTAAAAGTCAGAAAGGCCCTATTATCCCAATGTGCCCAGGAGGGTCCTAAATAGGTTAAAGACGGCCCTGCCTACTATTTACGATAAAAATGCCCCTCGCGTTGTAGGAAATGAAAGGACCTACGGTGACCTATCTAATGCAAGCTTTTGTTACTGTGTCTATTTACTTTATCGAGCCGGCGACTGCGAGTGTTGGACAACACTAGTCGCGGGCCTCTGTTCACCGGCTGATGTGACTAATGCCTTTATTTGTTGTCTGTCTGAAGCACATTAAGCAGTGACAGACAAAATAACGTTATAGGTAGCTTCTATTATTCTACCACCGAATTTTATGACGGTTCTTGGTATCGACACTAGTCATTGACAGACATTTACCCGAAGAACATGTAGGTTCGGCAGGTTCATCTTCCTCGTAGACGTAGGCTCCATTATTATCTACTTAGATTTAAGATTTTCCCATTATATTACCAAGACCACGGTAATATTAAATATTACCGTGCCTAGACCTAGATAGATACCAGATTTTTTCTGCCCTAACGGCAACCATATTTTGACACTACATACCTTGCCCAATGTTACTGCAGTTTACTTATCCATTGTAAATAAATAAATAAATTTGCGCCGAACAACACATCACTTGTCATGATCTCGAAGTAAGGATAAATATCCTTGTGTTACCAGGTACCAGACAAGGAATTAAGCGGGGCGTCTTCTGGCACTCAGACCCAAGCCAATTTCGAAAATGTCTTTCTAAAAATTATTTTATCTACGTTCTCAGCGAGTGACAGGCTATACCGGGTGATTATCAAAAGACTTACAAAAACGATTGGCATACTCAATAAGTGATGTTGTAACTATGTAAGCGATTCTTTTTTCAATTAACTTAAATTTAAAGGTTTCATACAAAAAATACTGACCCTTCGAGTGATTTGTATGGTGACCTTAAAATGAAAGTAAGTTAAATAAATTTCTTTTAAAAACTATTTACTACATCACTCACTCAGTGAGTATGCCATATCGTTTTTGTAAGTTATTTGATTATCACCCAGTATTTTTTTTATTCAGGCTTCATTTTTGTTTCTTCTGCATATCAATGACATGTTATCTCTTGGTAATATTCATTGCTATGCGGATGATAGCACGGTCCACGTGCGATATTTCGAGCGCCCTGGGGCAAAGCAGACTGACATCGAGGAGAAGAGGCGAAGTCTTGTTGTTGAGCTTGACGGAGTGTTGGACCGCATTTCAGAATGGGGTGCATGCAATCTTGTCGAGTTCAATGCCAAGAAATCGCAGGTGTGTGCATTCACAGCAAAGGCGTCGCCTTTCCTTTCCCATCCCAGTCTTCAGAGCACCCCACTACCGATTAAGGATAGCCTAAACATCCTTGGCATGGATGTTCGTAGCAACCTAAACCAGCGGGACTACATTGAGAGCGTCATTAGAACTGCATCCCGTAAACTCGGAGTCCTGAACAGAGTGAGACGATTCTTCACGCCTGAGCAGCTCTGTCTCTTGTATAAGACACAAGTTCGCTCGTGTGTGGAATACTGCTCTCATCTCTCTATACAAGACCAGAGCACGGAATCGATTAACCAACGCTCTGGAAGATGTTTGCAAGCCCTTGAATTGGAACGGACTTGGCATCAACATCAATGGCGAAAATATCACTCACCTTCGTTTTGCCGATGATATAGTTACACTGGCGGAGTCGCTCGAGGACCTTGGTACTATGCTTGGCGATCTCTGTAACGTATCCCAACAGTTAGGTCTTAAAATGAACATGGACAAGACGAAGGTAATGTCAAACGTCCATGTCACACTCGTACCAGTAGTTGTTGGGAACGATATTCTCGAAGTTGTGGACGAATTTATCTGCCTGGGACAAATTATCTGTCTGGGTAGGTCAAACTTCGATAGAGAGGTGGCACGACGATTCCAACTCGGCTGGTCTGCGTTCGGGAAACTGCGTGACATTTTTACGTCCAATATCCCACAGAGCCTGAAGACCAAAGTCAGTCAAGACAGTTGGCCTTTTGAATAAGCTCAGGGTTGCTCAGCGCTCTATGGAGAGAGCTATGCTTGGCGTCTTTTTGGGCGATGGGATCCGCAAAAGATCTAAAGTTACCGACATAGCTCATCGCATAGCCAAGCTGAAGTGGCAATGGGCTGGCCACATCGCTCGCAGAACTTATGACCGCTGGGTAAAGGTTCTTGAGTGGTGACGACGAACTGGGAGACGCAGCGTGGGCGGGCCTCCTACCCGGTGGACCGATGACTTGGTGCAGGTTGCGGGAAGCCGTTGGATGAGTACGGCCCAAAGCCGGGGGAGGCCTATGTCCAGCAGTGGCCTTCCAAAGGCTGATGATGATGATGATATTTAAATCAAATCAACAAAAATGTAATGACTTGGTGTAATGGTTAAGAAGTTGGCTACTACACCAGAGGTCGCGGGTTCGATCCCCGCACAGTACAAACATTTGTGTGCATGAACATGTCTGTTTGTACTGGTCTGGGTGTCTCCTATGTATAATAAGTATGTATTTACAAAAGAAAATGTATTTAAGTATGTTTATCCGTTGTCTAGTATCCCATAACACAAGCTTTAATTAGCTTACTTTGCGGCTAGATGGCGCTGTGTGGAATAATGTCCAGGGATATTTATTTATTTATTTATTTAAAAACTTTAAAGTTTGCCCATATTATGAATACTATATAGAGCTGCGTACTGAGGATGCCTCTTTCCAATTGCCTAGGGCCCCGCGATTTTGACGTATTAGAATCAGTTTTATTCAGATTTTAGAACACGAAAACAGTAATAAACTTGAACAGATAATTTATAAAAATCAATAAAAATAAATTCAATCGTTAATATTGCTTCAACAAAATTCATCAAGCAAAATACACTTAAGTAAATCAAAACGGTTTAATACGAGGGCCACACCGAAATTATCGAGAATAGAACAAACTACAAAGATAATGCAATAACACTTACTTTCATTGCTATTTGAAGTATTCTCCGTGATAATCGATGCACTTTTGCATTCTTCCAAACCAATTATTGTAACAGTAATTCCAGTCTGAAATGGACATAGTCAAAACGGCAGATTTGTAAGCTTCGACTGTCTCTTCTAGTCCTTGAAACCGTTGAACACGTAGCAAATCTTTAGTTCTTGGGAATGTAAAGTAATCATTTTGACTCAGTTCAGGGCTGTACGGATGATGGTCCATCAACTCTTCATTTTCCTAATATAAAAACGCGATCGTCTGCCGAGCGGTGTGGGAGCTCACATTGTCGTGGTGAAGGGTTATGCGGCGATTCGCATAACTTTTACGAAGTTCTCTTATGACTGCCGGCAAACAGACTGTTGTGTAATTAGCGGTAACCGTTCTCCGTTCCTGTAAAGGAATCGTAGCCACATGTCCCGTTTTCGATACAAACGAAGCAACCATTGTTTTCGACACGCTACGAGAGCGCACAACTTTAGTTGGCTTGACCTTACCTTCGTAGACCCAAACAGTCGATTGGTGTTTTCTTTCGGGCCCATATGAATAAATCTACGATTCATCACCCGAGACGATATTGTAAACTGCATTTGAGCTCCCCCCTCTATCTAACCGTTGCTGAGCAGACCGACACCAATTAACTCGAGCCGACTTTTGTTCTTCGGTCAAGCGATGGGGCACCCAGCAAGCAACTCACTTCTTGACACCCAGTTCATCATGCAATATTATTTGAATGGCTGTCATACCAATGCCGTATCTGTTCATCTGTCACATATCTATCTTTTTGTATTAAATGACGTACAGCATCGATGTTTTCTTGTGTTACCGCTGATTTTGGCCGACCAGTAGAGATAACTGCGGTAGGAGAAAACCGTCCTCGGCGAAACTCAGAATACCAGCGATGTATAGTCGTTTGACTAGGTGCTTCAACAAGTTTATAAATAGATAAAGCTCGGCGAGACATTGTTCTTGAGATAAACCTCCGCGAAAGTTGTGAAAAATTATGGCACGGAAATGTGCCCGCGTAAACTCCATTTTCTCACTGACTTGTCAATTTGAAATGGCTACCACTCTTTCATTTTTGAATATTTTTTTAATTCATTAAAGGAATTAAGTTTGAAAGAATACTAAATTTCAAATACCAAAAAGATTTTAAGTCTAATTTATTCAAAAGTATTCCATTCCCGATCATTTCAGTGTAGCCCTCGTATAAGAAACGACTTTACTTTTACCGTGCCATCGCTATCGTCATTTTTCGGTCACCGCACCGTTGAGTACATGATCAAAGCAGCAACAGATTTTTAACTACTAAAAGTCAGAAAGGCCCTATTATCCCAATGTGCCCAGGAGGGTCCTAAATAGGTTAAAGACGGCCCTGCCTACTATTTACGATAAAAATGCCCCTCGCGCTGTAGGAAATGAAAGGACCTACGGTGACCTATCTAATGCAAGCTTTTGTTACTGTGTCTATTTACTTTATCGAGCCGGCGACTGCGAGTGTTGGACAACACTAGTCGCGGGCCTCTGTTCACCGGCTGATGTGACTAATGCCTTTATTTGTTGTCTGTCTGAAGCACATTAAGCAGTGACAGACAAAATAACGTTATAGGTAGCTTCTATTATTCTACCACCGAATTTTATGACGGTTCTTGGTATCGACACTAGTCATTGACAGACATTTACCCGAAGAACATGTAGGTTCGGCAGGTTCATCTTCCTCGTAGACGTAGGCTCCATTATTATCTACTTAGATTTAAGATTTTCCCATTATATTACCAAGACCACGGTAATATTAAATATTACCGTGCCTAGACCTAGATAGATACCAGATTTTTTCTGCCCTAACGGCAACCATATTTTGACACTACATACCTTGCCCAATGTTACTGCAGTTTACTTATCCATTGTAAATAAATAAATAAATTTGCGCCGAACAACACATCACTTGTCATGATCTCGAAGTAAGGATAAATATCCTTGTGTTACCAGGTACCAGACAAGGAATTAAGCGGGGCGTCTTCTGGCACTCAGACCCAAGCCAATTTCGAAAATGTCTTTCTAAAAATTATTTTATCTACGTTCTCAGCGAGTGACAGGCTATACCGGGTGATTATCAAAAGACTTACAAAAACGATTGGCATACTCAATAAGTGATGTTGTAACTATGTAAGCGATTCTTTTTTCAATTAACTTAAATTTAAAGGTTTCATACAAAAAATACTGACCCTTCGAGTGATTTGTATGGTGACCTTAAAATGAAAGTAAGTTAAATAAATTTCTTTTAAAAACTATTTACTACATCACTCACTCAGTGAGTATGCCATATCGTTTTTGTAAGTTATTTGATTATCACCCAGTATTTTTTTTATTCAGGCTTCATTTTTGTTTCTTCTGCATATCAATGACATGTTATCTCTTGGTAATATTCATTGCTATGCGGATGATAGCACGGTCCACGTGCGATATTTCGAGCGCCCTGGGGCAAAGCAGACTGACATCGAGGAGAAGAGGCGAAGTCTTGTTGTTGAGCTTGACGGAGTGTTGGACCGCATTTCAGAATGGGGTGCATGCAATCTTGTCGAGTTCAATGCCAAGAAATCGCAGGTGTGTGCATTCACAGCAAAGGCGTCGCCTTTCCTTTCCCATCCCAGTCTTCAGAGCACCCCACTACCGATTAAGGATAGCCTAAACATCCTTGGCATGGATGTTCGTAGCAACCTAAACCAGCGGGACTACATTGAGAGCGTCATTAGAACTGCATCCCGTAAACTCGGAGTCCTGAACAGAGTGAGACGATTCTTCACGCCTGAGCAGCTCTGTCTCTTGTATAAGACACAAGTTCGCTCGTGTGTGGAATACTGCTCTCATCTCTCTATACAAGACCAGAGCACGGAATCGATTAACCAACGCTCTGGAAGATGTTTGCAAGCCCTTGAATTGGAACGGACTTGGCATCAACATCAATGGCGAAAATATCACTCACCTTCGTTTTGCCGATGATATAGTTACACTGGCGGAGTCGCTCGAGGACCTTGGTACTATGCTTGGCGATCTCTGTAACGTATCCCAACAGTTAGGTCTTAAAATGAACATGGACAAGACGAAGGTAATGTCAAACGTCCATGTCACACTCGTACCAGTAGTTGTTGGGAACGATATTCTCGAAGTTGTGGACGAATTTATCTGCCTGGGACAAATTATCTGTCTGGGTAGGTCAAACTTCGATAGAGAGGTGGCACGACGATTCCAACTCGGCTGGTCTGCGTTCGGGAAACTGCGTGACATTTTTACGTCCAATATCCCACAGAGCCTGAAGACCAAAGTCAGTCAAGACAGTTGGCCTTTTGAATAAGCTCAGGGTTGCTCAGCGCTCTATGGAGAGAGCTATGCTTGGCGTCTTTTTGGGCGATGGGATCCGCAAAAGATCTAAAGTTACCGACATAGCTCATCGCATAGCCAAGCTGAAGTGGCAATGGGCTGGCCACATCGCTCGCAGAACTTATGACCGCTGGGTAAAGGTTCTTGAGTGGTGACGACGAACTGGGAGACGCAGCGTGGGCGGGCCTCCTACCCGGTGGACCGATGACTTGGTGCAGGTTGCGGGAAGCCGTTGGATGAGTACGGCCCAAAGCCGGGGGAGGCCTATGTCCAGCAGTGGCCTTCCAAAGGCTGATGATGATGATGATATTTACATCAAATCAACAAAAATGTAATGACTTGGTGTAATGGTTAAGAAGTTGGCTACTACACCAGAGGTCGCGGGTTCGATCCCCGCACAGTACAAACATTTGTGTGCATGAACATGTCTGTTTGTACTGGTCTGGGTGTCTCCTATGTATAATAAGTATGTATTTACAAAAGAAAATGTATTTAAGTATGTTTATCCGTTGTCTAGTATCCCATAACACAAGCTTTAATTAGCTTACTTTGCGGCTAGATGGCGCTGTGTGGAATAATGTCCAGGGATATTTATTTATTTATTTATTTAAAAACTTTAAAGTTTGCCCATATTATGAATACTATATAGAGCTGCGTACTGAGGATGCCTCTTTCCAATTGCCTAGGGCCCCGCGATTTTGACGTATTAGAATCAGTTTTATTCAGATTTTAGAACACGAAAACAGTAATAAACTTGAACAGATAATTTATAAAAATCAATAAAAATAAATTCAATCGTTAATATTGCTTCAACAAAATTCATCAAGCAAAATACACTTAAGTAAATCAAAACGGTTTAATACGAGGGCCACACCGAAATTATCGAGAATAGAACAAACTACAAAGATAATGCAATAACACTTACTTTCATTGCTATTTGAAGTATTCTCCGTGATAATCGATGCACTTTTGCATTCTTCCAAACCAATTATTGTAACAGTAATTCCAGTCTGAAATGGACATAGTCAAAACGGCAGATTTGTAAGCTTCGACTGTCTCTTCTAGTCCTTGAAACCGTTGAACACGTAGCAAATCTTTAGTTCTTGGGAATGTAAAGTAATCATTTTGACTCAGTTCAGGGCTGTACGGATGATGGTCCATCAACTCTTCATTTTCCTAATATAAAAACGCGATCGTCTGCCGAGCGGTGTGGGAGCTCACATTGTCGTGGTGAAGGGTTATGCGGCGATTCGCATAACTTTTACGAAGTTCTCTTATGACTGCCGGCAAACAGACTGTTGTGTAATTAGCGGTAACCGTTCTCCGTTCCTGTAAAGGAATCGTAGCCACATGTCCCGTTTTCGATACAAACGAAGCAACCATTGTTTTCGACACGCTACGAGAGCGCACAACTTTAGTTGGCTTGACCTTACCTTCGTAGACCCAAACAGTCGATTGGTGTTTTCTTTCGGGCCCATATGAATAAATCTACGATTCATCACCCGAGACGATATTGTAAACTGCATTTGAGCTCCCCCCTCTATCTAACCGTTGCTGAGCAGACCGACACCAATTAACTCGAGCCGACTTTTGTTCTTCGGTCAAGCGATGGGGCACCCAGCAAGCAACTCACTTCTTGACACCCAGTTCATCATGCAATATTATTTGAATGGCTGTCATACCAATGCCGTATCTGTTCATCTGTCACATATCTATCTTTTTGTATTAAATGACGTACAGCATCGATGTTTTCTTGTGTTACCGCTGATTTTGGCCGACCAGTAGAGATAACTGCGGTAGGAGAAAACCGTCCTCGGCGAAACTCAGAATACCAGCGATGTATAGTCGTTTGACTAGGTGCTTCAACAAGTTTATAAATAGATAAAGCTCGGCGAGACATTGTTCTTGAGATAAACCTCCGCGAAAGTTGTGAAAAATTATGGCACGGAAATGTGCCCGCGTAAACTCCATTTTCTCACTGACTTGTCAATTTGAAATGGCTACCACTCTTTCATTTTTGAATATTTTTTTAATTCATTAAAGGAATTAAGTTTGAAAGAATACTAAATTTCAAATACCAAAAAGATTTTAAGTCTAATTTATTCAAAAGTATTCCATTCCCGATCATTTCAGTGTAGCCCTCGTATAAGAAACGACTTTACTTTTACCGTGCCATCGCTATCGTCATTTTTCGGTCACCGCACCGTTGAGTACATGATCAAAGCAGCAACAGATTTTTAACTACTAAAAGTCAGAAAGGCCCTATTATCCCAATGTGCCCAGGAGGGTCCTAAATAGGTTAAAGACGGCCCTGCCTACTATTTACGATAAAAATGCCCCTCGCGCTGTAGGAAATGAAAGGACCTACGGTGACCTATCTAATGCAAGCTTTTGTTACTGTGTCTATTTACTTTATCGAGCCGGCGACTGCGAGTGTTGGACAACACTAGTCGCGGGCCTCTGTTCACCGGCTGATGTGACTAATGCCTTTATTTGTTGTCTGTCTGAAGCACATTAAGCAGTGACAGACAAAATAACGTTATAGGTAGCTTCTATTATTCTACCACCGAATTTTATGACGGTTCTTGGTATCGACACTAGTCATTGACAGACATTTACCCGAAGAACATGTAGGTTCGGCAGGTTCATCTTCCTCGTAGACGTAGGCTCCATTATTATCTACTTAGATTTAAGATTTTCCCATTATATTACCAAGACCAAAAACTATTTACTACATCACTCACTCAGTGAGTATGCCATATCGTTTTTGTAAGTTATTTGATTATCACCCAGTATTTTTTTTATTCAGGCTTCATTTTTGTTTCTTCTGCATATCAATGACATGTTATCTCTTGGTAATATTCATTGCTATGCGGATGATAGCACGGTCCACGTGCGATATTTCGAGCGCCCTGGGGCAAAGCAGACTGACATCGAGGAGAAGAGGCGAAGTCTTGTTGTTGAGCTTGACGGAGTGTTGGACCGCATTTCAGAATGGGGTGCATGCAATCTTGTCGAGTTCAATGCCAAGAAATCGCAGGTGTGTGCATTCACAGCAAAGGCGTCGCCTTTCCTTTCCCATCCCAGTCTTCAGAGCACCCCACTACCGATTAAGGATAGCCTAAACATCCTTGGCATGGATGTTCGTAGCAACCTAAACCAGCGGGACTACATTGAGAGCGTCATTAGAACTGCATCCCGTAAACTCGGAGTCCTGAACAGAGTGAGACGATTCTTCACGCCTGAGCAGCTCTGTCTCTTGTATAAGACACAAGTTCGCTCGTGTGTGGAATACTGCTCTCATCTCTCTATACAAGACCAGAGCACGGAATCGATTAACCAACGCTCTGGAAGATGTTTGCAAGCCCTTGAATTGGAACGGACTTGGCATCAACATCAATGGCGAAAATATCACTCACCTTCGTTTTGCCGATGATATAGTTACACTGGCGGAGTCGCTCGAGGACCTTGGTACTATGCTTGGCGATCTCTGTAACGTATCCCAACAGTTAGGTCTTAAAATGAACATGGACAAGACGAAGGTAATGTCAAACGTCCATGTCACACTCGTACCAGTAGTTGTTGGGAACGATATTCTCGAAGTTGTGGACGAATTTATCTGCCTGGGACAAATTATCTGTCTGGGTAGGTCAAACTTCGATAGAGAGGTGGCACGACGATTCCAACTCGGCTGGTCTGCGTTCGGGAAACTGCGTGACATTTTTACGTCCAATATCCCACAGAGCCTGAAGACCAAAGTCAGTCAAGACAGTTGGCCTTTTGAATAAGCTCAGGGTTGCTCAGCGCTCTATGGAGAGAGCTATGCTTGGCGTCTTTTTGGGCGATGGGATCCGCAAAAGATCTAAAGTTACCGACATAGCTCATCGCATAGCCAAGCTGAAGTGGCAATGGGCTGGCCACATCGCTCGCAGAACTTATGACCGCTGGGTAAAGGTTCTTGAGTGGTGACGACGAACTGGGAGACGCAGCGTGGGCGGGCCTCCTACCCGGTGGACCGATGACTTGGTGCAGGTTGCGGAAAGCCGTTGGATGAGTACGGCCCAAAGCCGGGGGAGGCCTATGTCCAGCAGTGGCCTTCCAAAGGCTGATGATGATGATGATATTTACATCAAATCAACAAAAATGTAATGACTTGGTGTAATGGTTAAGAAGTTGGCTACTACACCAGAGGTCGCGGGTTCGATCCCCGCACAGTACAAACATTTGTGTGCATGAACATGTCTGTTTGTACTGGTCTGGGTGTCTCCTATGTATAATAAGTATGTATTTACAAAAGAAAATGTATTTAAGTATGTTTATCCGTTGTCTAGTATCCCATAACACAAGCTTTAATTAGCTTACTTTGCGGCTAGATGGCGCTGTGTGGAATAATGTCCAGGGATATTTATTTATTTATTTATTTAAAAACTTTAAAGTTTGCCCATATTATGAATACTATATAGAGCTGCGTACTGAGGATGCCTCTTTCCAATTGCCTAGGGCCCCGCGATTTTGACGTATTAGAATCAGTTTTATTCAGATTTTAGAACACGAAAACAGTAATAAACTTGAACAGATAATTTATAAAAATCAATAAAAATAAATTCAATCGTTAATATTGCTTCAACAAAATTCATCAAGCAAAATACACTTAAGTAAATCAAAACGGTTTAATACGAGGGCCACACCGAAATTATCGAGAATAGAACAAACTACAAAGATAATGCAATAACACTTACTTTCATTGCTATTTGAAGTATTCTCCGTGATAATCGATGCACTTTTGCATTCTTCCAAACCAATTATTGTAACAGTAATTCCAGTCTGAAATGGACATAGTCAAAACGGCAGATTTGTAAGCTTCGACTGTCTCTTCTAGTCCTTGAAACCGTTGAACACGTAGCAAATCTTTAGTTCTTGGGAATGTAAAGTAATCATTTTGACTCAGTTCAGGGCTGTACGGATGATGGTCCATCAACTCTTCATTTTCCTAATATAAAAACGCGATCGTCTGCCGAGCGGTGTGGGAGCTCACATTGTCGTGGTGAAGGGTTATGCGGCGATTCGCATAACTTTTACGAAGTTCTCTTATGACTGCCGGCAAACAGACTGTTGTGTAATTAGCGGTAACCGTTCTCCGTTCCTGTAAAGGAATCGTAGCCACATGTCCCGTTTTCGATACAAACGAAGCAACCATTGTTTTCGACACGCTACGAGAGCGCACAACTTTAGTTGGCTTGACCTTACCTTCGTAGACCCAAACAGTCGATTGGTGTTTTCTTTCGGGCCCATATGAATAAATCTACGATTCATCACCCGAGACGATATTGTAAACTGCATTTGAGCTCCCCCCTCTATCTAACCGTTGCTGAGCAGACCGACACCAATTAACTCGAGCCGACTTTTGTTCTTCGGTCAAGCGATGGGGCACCCAGCAAGCAACTCACTTCTTGACACCCAGTTCATCATGCAATATTATTTGAATGGCTGTCATACCAATGCCGTATCTGTTCATCTGTCACATATCTATCTTTTTGTATTAAATGACGTACAGCATCGATGTTTTCTTGTGTTACCGCTGATTTTGGCCGACCAGTAGAGATAACTGCGGTAGGAGAAAACCGTCCTCGGCGAAACTCAGAATACCAGCGATGTATAGTCGTTTGACTAGGTGCTTCAACAAGTTTATAAATAGATAAAGCTCGGCGAGACATTGTTCTTGAGATAAACCTCCGCGAAAGTTGTGAAAAATTATGGCACGGAAATGTGCCCGCGTAAACTCCATTTTCTCACTGACTTGTCAATTTGAAATGGCTACCACTCTTTCATTTTTGAATATTTTTTTAATTCATTAAAGGAATTAAGTTTGAAAGAATACTAAATTTCAAATACCAAAAAGATTTTAAGTCTAATTTATTCAAAAGTATTCCATTCCCGATCATTTCAGTGTAGCCCTCGTATAAGAAACGACTTTACTTTTACCGTGCCATCGCTATCGTCATTTTTCGGTCACCGCACCGTTGAGTACATGATCAAAGCAGCAACAGATTTTTAACTACTAAAAGTCAGAAAGGCCCTATTATCCCAATGTGCCCAGGAGGGTCCTAAATAGGTTAAAGACGGCCCTGCCTACTATTTACGATAAAAATGCCCCTCGCGCTGTAGGAAATGAAAGGACCTACGGTGACCTATCTAATGCAAGCTTTTGTTACTGTGTCTATTTACTTTATCGAGCCGGCGACTGCGAGTGTTGGACAACACTAGTCGCGGGCCTCTGTTCACCGGCTGATGTGACTAATGCCTTTATTTGTTGTCTGTCTGAAGCACATTAAGCAGTGACAGACAAAATAACGTTATAGGTAGCTTCTATTATTCTACCACCGAATTTTATGACGGTTCTTGGTATCGACACTAGTCATTGACAGACATTTACCCGAAGAACATGTAGGTTCGGCAGGTTCATCTTCCTCGTAGACGTAGGCTCCATTATTATCTACTTAGATTTAAGATTTTCCCATTATATTACCAAGACCACGGTAATATTAAATATTACCGTGCCTAGACCTAGATAGATACCAGATTTTTTCTGCCCTAACGGCAACCATATTTTGACACTACATACCTTGCCCAATGTTACTGCAGTTTACTTATCCATTGTAAATAAATAAATAAATTTGCGCCGAACAACACATCACTTGTCATGATCTCGAAGTAAGGATAAATATCCTTGTGTTACCAGGTACCAGACAAGGAATTAAGCGGGGCGTCTTCTGGCACTCAGACCCAAGCCAATTTCGAAAATGTCTTTCTAAAAATTATTTTATCTACGTTCTCAGCGAGTGACAGGCTATACCGGGTGATTATCAAAAGACTTACAAAAACGATTGGCATACTCAATAAGTGATGTTGTAACTATGTAAGCGATTCTTTTTTCAATTAACTTAAATTTAAAGGTTTCATACAAAAAATACTGACCCTTCGAGTGATTTGTATGGTGACCTTAAAATGAAAGTAAGTTAAATAAATTTCTTTTAAAAACTATTTACTACATCACTCACTCAGTGAGTATGCCATATCGTTTTTGTAAGTTATTTGATTATCACCCAGTATTTTTTTTATTCAGGCTTCATTTTTGTTTCTTCTGCATATCAATGACATGTTATCTCTTGGTAATATTCATTGCTATGCGGATGATAGCACGGTCCACGTGCGATATTTCGAGCGCCCTGGGGCAAAGCAGACTGACATCGAGGAGAAGAGGCGAAGTCTTGTTGTTGAGCTTGACGGAGTGTTGGACCGCATTTCAGAATGGGGTGCATGCAATCTTGTCGAGTTCAATGCCAAGAAATCGCAGGTGTGTGCATTCACAGCAAAGGCGTCGCCTTTCCTTTCCCATCCCAGTCTTCAGAGCACCCCACTACCGATTAAGGATAGCCTAAACATCCTTGGCATGGATGTTCGTAGCAACCTAAACCAGCGGGACTACATTGAGAGCGTCATTAGAACTGCATCCCGTAAACTCGGAGTCCTGAACAGAGTGAGACGATTCTTCACGCCTGAGCAGCTCTGTCTCTTGTATAAGACACAAGTTCGCTCGTGTGTGGAATACTGCTCTCATCTCTGGGACGGTTCCGCTAAGTACCTACTCGAAGCTCTTGACAGGTTGCAGCGGCGTGCTATCCGTATTATTGGAAACCCAGAGGCAACTTTGACACTTGAGCCTCTCCAATTGCGTAGAGACATTGCGAGGCTAAGTGTTCTCTATCGCTTCTACAATGGGGAATGCTCTGACGAGTTATTCCAGCTTATCCCACCCTCACCTTTCCACTCCCGTACCACGCATGCTGGACTACGGCGTCACCCACACACAATTCAACATTTGTTGGCCCGAACTAAAAGGTTCGGTGACTCGTTTCTTTGTCGTACCATCCAGACGTGGAACGCTCTTCCAGCACATGTGTTTCCTTCCTCTTATAGTCCCGGGTTCTTCAAGCGGGGCGTGAAAAGGCATTTCTGCAGGCCTTCAAGGTGAAGATGGCCAGCCCAGTGATTCGTTTGAATGACTGGGCTTGTCAACCTCATATCTGGACCTCACGACCGCTTTCCATCAGGTGGAGTGAGGTCATCTTGACGAACAATATAAAAAAAAAAAAAGAGAAACGGTGACGGACAGCTAGTTAAATATACATATATACATACATACGGTATCACGCCTTTTTCCCAACGGGGTAGGCAGAGACCACATCTTTCCACTTGCTACGGTCCTGACACACCTCTTGCGCTTCTTCCACTCTCATTAATCCTTTCATACATGCTCGTCGATTATGGGTACTCCTGACCTGACCTTTTCTGAGCACGTCTTGGACGTTAAATATAAAAAACAGAAAAACAAGACTATAGCAAACCAATAAAAAATGAATGACCTTTATTGAAAGTCATCGTTAGGTATCAAATGAAACTCGATCGGGTACTGATCCCCGTTTAGTATAGATAGCGCAGTCTGAAAGGATTACTGTCGATCGTTCAACCCTCTTTTATTTACCACATAGTAGTAACATGTTTATAGATCTACAAGATTATTGGATATACTCGTACATTTGATAAAACAGTAGAGGGGAGAGATAAAATCGCCTCGAATAACGCCGGAAGGCTCACCAGTCTCACTACCTACCACGTTGGGTTCCAATACCATTATGTAAAAGTGAGCTTCTGAGCTATTCGGTCACTATGACGGCAACAGTCACTAGCCTCTGACTACAACGTTTGGAATATAGTCGTGATGGTATGGATGAATGTTTGTTAAGTAATAATAGCTGGTCGTTATGATTACGAAGATACCCTTTAGCGTCCACCCAAATGAAACTATGTAGGTAAAGTACACATGCCACGTCATAATCATAATCATTTATTTATTTACTAACAACATAGTACATAACAGATCTTAAATAGTTCATACAGTTCATATAATATACATGTTTCGCTAAATTAGCATGCAATTGTCAATCTACGACATCACATCATTATTACATCAGTATTATCAATAATAGTTATACCTTTGTCAAACATTCAATCGACACGATCTCGTTCTCTGTAAGTTGCTCAGTCGGAAGGGCAGTCACCAGCTTTTCTAAAGGTCTCAGGTTCAAGTGCCGCCTGATACCTAAGACCAAGTGGAATTTTTCAGTTCTATAATTTGACACTTCACTCTACAACTCTGTAATGGTAACTAATGAAATATTCTAGCTCTACAAGCAAAGCTAAGTCATTCGCGAGTACTAAGTGCCGGGACACCGGATACGCGCTTGGAGTACTTTTAGCTTTGACAACGAGAGAGTCATAATAGGAATTTTATAGTGATGGAAACTTTTAGCAAGCTTTTAACGGCTAAGGCTACACACAGACAGATATAATTATTTATGATGGTTCATACTGTAGATTTAGTTATTGCGGGGCTTGCGGAGCATGCAGTGTAAAATATGATGCACCTACAACTGATGCATCGTACATCCATATCATCGATTTAATAGCTTTATAGACAGAGTTGTGTAGCGATTTAATGGCTGTTCAACCTATTCAAGGACAACTATTTGACAGATCTGAAAGACAGTGATTATGGACTGAGAATGGATGGGTTGCTTGTTAAATGCCTTCTCTACGCTGATGACCAAGTCATACTGGCGTCGTCGACCGACGAGTTGTAGGCAATGGTAACATTAATGAATGCGTCGTGAGAAGCGAGAGGTATGAAAGTGAACGCAAGTAAGACAAAAACCATGGTTTTTGAAAGAGAGAAGGCCGAATGTGATGTTTTAATTAGAGGTGAAAAGGTAGAACAAGTGAAAGAATTTGTGTATCTGGGGACTAGGTTCACGAGGGATGGAAGGCATGAGGGTGATATTGATAGAAGAGTGAACGCAGGGAATATAATAGAGCGCTGCATGCCTTTATGAACAGTCATAAGGTGTCAGAGAAGGCGCGACTGGCTGTTCATGCGGCGGTGTTAGTGCCGACGCTTACACACGGAAGTGAGAGTTGGGTATGGCATGAGAAGGATAAAAGTAGGATAAATGTAGTGGAAATGAGAGCATTGCGAAGTACGGCAGGAGTGACATTGAGTGATAAAGTGAGGAATAGCATAATTAGAGAGCGATGTGGTGTGAAAGAGGATGTTGTCACTAAAATTGAGATGGGAATGCTAAGATAGTTTGGGCATATGGACAGGATGGATAAGGCGATTAACGAAACAAAATTACAAGGCGAGGGTGGATGTAGCTGTTGGAAGGGGAAGGCCTAGACGGACGTACTTAGCACAAGTCCAAGACGTTCTTAGAAAAGTCAGGTCAGGAGGACCCATAATCGACGAGCATGTATGAAAGGATTAATGAGAGTGGAAGAATCGCAAGAGGTGTGTCAAGACCGTAGCAAGTGGAAAGATGTGGTCTCTGCCTACCCCGTTGGGAAAAAGGCGTGATGGTATGTAATGTATGTAGCATTATAATGTACTCGTAGCTTTAGGCTGCTTTTCCACCAGAGATGTGCTACGAGTATACTACGTTGCTGCGGATGCGTTTGATATCAACCAATCATGTTCATTGGTCTGCATAGCATAAGCACTGGTGAAAACAGGTTCTACTAAGTTATGTTTTTTATCTGAATGGATGCGTGCTGCGGATGCTTGCTATGTGCTGTAAATACGTGCTATAGATGCTTGCTATGAAGGCGTGCATGCCTTGGTTTTCCAAAACGAAAACCTTATTTCGGAACCAAGAAGTCAGATTTTGATGTTCACACATTCCCGACTTTTCAAATTCTGTATGTTCGAGCTATTCAAAACGGTGTTGTCCTCATAAATGCAACACAGCATACCTATTCGGTGTTCAATAAAGAGCAATGGTGACGTCAGAAGTAATATCCCCCCGCCCCCTGCAATATCGCCGCAGACATTCGTTGCCGTAGCCGCCGATGAGCGCTAGAATATTTCTCAGCTGTGCCCTTAGTGACGGGACACAATGCACTTGATATTTTTAATTTAATGTAGATATTTTTAACAAATCAAACACAAAACCACATTACATGTATCACATCAAACTGGATCAATTATAACCAGTTGTCAGTGATTAATGCCGCAAAAATGTAAACTCATTGCAGACATACAGGGCCACTAGGAATCACAGAAAGACGTTTGCCTTTATCGTAGTATTTAACTTACTCATCATTATTCTCTAGATTACTTTATTACTAAATAGTTTCTATGTTATTGAGGGCCTGTATTTATATATTTTATTAAAGTGTTAATCTAATGTGTCTGATATTTTGATTCAAGTCAATTGAGCAAATGAAAGTTGTCACGTGATATATACTACCTGTGACTTTGGTCCTCCCCTAGCCCTGCTCCATGATATCCGCGCCTACGGTACGGAGACGTGTATTCCTTTGTTTAGCTTTACGGCTCAATAAAGAAACCTAAGAATAGGAAGTGCTAGGAATCTAGCTTAGTCTTGCAATTTTTCCTTTTCATATTGGTTCGCGTAACGGAAGTTTATGAGCAGCTTCTCTTGAAATCTACAACCTTTTTGAGGTTTTTCTGACTTTGTTTTTTCTTAAAGACGGATCTGATATCGTAAATGTATTTATTTTATATTTGAGTTTGTTTACCTCCACCGGCAGCCATAGCCATATAAATTTACGTAAGGCAACCCCATGCCAGAGGCAGTGGACGCATTGGAAGTCCTGCAGGACTTCCAGATTTCGGATCAAGCAAATCAAGAATTGAATTGAATTGCTTTAAGCCTTCTTATGAAGCTTGTAACCAGCAAACGAATGCTGGCAATCCTTTTGTGCTTCATTTGACCTAACTGCTGTGCGAAGTATTCACGCTTACACATGTTTGTTTTAATCGGTTGTGTTGGCTTGCGATCTATTGCTTACTTACTCGTAACTACATAGCTTTAATTTAATGTTCAGAAATCAGAAATATTTACTTGCCACAAACACAGTACTATCAATTAGTTATCAGTTCAATTTTATAGATGTCAATACGAATGGCCAAACTATTTACTATTTACGACGACCGACTTGGTGTAATGGTTAAGAAGTTGGCTACTACACCAGAGGTCGCGGGTTCGATCCCCGCACAGTGCAAACATTTGTGTGCATGAACATGTCTGTTTGTACTGGTCTGGGTGTCTGCTATGTATAATAAGTATGTATTTACAAAAGAAAATGTATTTAAGTATGTTTATCCGTTGTCTAGTATCCCATAACACAAGCTTTAATTAGCTTACTTTGGGGCTAGATGGCGCTGTGTGGAATAATGTCCAGGGATAATGTCCAGGGATATATTTAACTTAAACTTATTGTAAATATATTCTCATATAAGTGAATGTAATTCTTTCGAGAAAATAAAGTTCTTAAACCGCAAACGTGTAGTGAGATAACGAGTGCAGTTTTCGCGCATGAGCAGTAGGTAGATAAGATAAGATACTCTTTATTGCACAAAAACAGAGGAAAAAAACAAGGGTTACAAAGAAAGTTGATGTACAATTTAGGTGGTCTTATTGCTAAAAGCAATCTCTTCCAGACAACCTACTACAGGTAGAGGAAAGATGACAGAAAGGGTCAGCAAGTGCAGAGATATAAAAAGGATTGAAAAATATTTCAACTGGTAAACAAATTACATAATTTTAGACATAATAAATACAAAATATTATATAACCATATAATACACACATCAAAAGTGTCTAGGGATCAACATATATTTTTGCAATAACTTTTCTCCTGATTGATATTAATTAAAATTTTCTTTAAGGATTCATCAAATAAAGTGTTTTCGTTTGTCTACAGTAACGATAAACCAAGTCACCTTTGCATTAATAAAGAAATTTGCCATTTTCCTAATAAAGGGATTTTTGACATTTGAACCACTAACATTAAAGTTCGAAAAAAAGACTGAAATAACAGTTTTCTTTAAAATTTTATTGGGTAACTTAAACAATTAATAATCCGTGTTTCTACCGCGAACACTAACAACACAAGAACATCGGTTTGGCATACTCAAAATGAGTTCATCCAAATCACGCTGTGGAATGGCCGCCCATGTTCGTTGCAACAACAAAAAAAGGTCTTCTTGCGACTGGATACCCTCCATATTCGGCAGAGCTCTTCTCTGTAGCATATCCCATGCATGCTCAATCGGGTTCAAGTCTGGCGACTGAGCAGGCCAGGGCAGGACATTGATGTTAGCTGCGGCGAGAGTCTGTCTTACAACTCTTGCGGTGTGCGGTCGTGCATTATCATGCATTAACTGAAATAAGGGACCGATTTACACTTGTAGAGGAACGATGACGTCTGATACAATCGTCTCAGCATAAATTTGAGCGTTGAGGTTGCCTCTGATCCAAATCAACTCAGTTCTTCCGCCGATCCAAATACCCGCCCATACCATGATGGTTCCACCACTATAAGGATGGACTTCCTGGCAGGATTTTAATCGCTGTTGGCGTCCAGGGGTTCTCCAGTGTCGTATACGTCTTGTATCCGGTCTCATACCAAAACGAGACTCATCAGAAAAGCACTCGAAACGCCATTGTTCTTCTGCCCAATTTCTGTGTTCAAGAGTCCATTGATATCGAATCCTACGATTGTGCATTGCTATAGGTGGTACCCTTAGCGGTCTTCGGGAATGAAGGTTCACTTCATGCAAGCGGTTTCTGACTGTTTGGTCGCTAATTAAGTTCCCTGAAGAGTGATGAAGCCTCACGGCTAAAATCATGGCGGTTATTGTTGAAGCTCTTCGAGTTGTGATTTGAATGTATCGGTCTTGTCTCCGTGTGGTGCAGCGATACCGTCCTCCATGGCGCTCAGCCACGGTACCAGTGCTTCGGTAACGTGTCCAAAGTCGACTGATAACACTCTGACTTGTATTCAGAGCTAAAGCCACAGTACGTTGCCGGAACCAGCTTCTATCATTCCCACGGCTCTGAGCACTTCTTCCCTGCTTAAATGACGTCGCCGCTCCATAATAACGTTGATTTTAATCAGTAGTAGGGAAACAGTAGCACTAATAATGTCTTCAATGCGTTGTATGTTTTTATAGGGAAAATATTGACAGCTGATTTTCATCTTTTACTCGAATTTGATTGACAGTTCCTGTTTCAAATTATGAAATGCACCAAAAAGGATCCATATGAATTTATAAAATCATAAATTTATTACAAAGCCACATCTCAATCTCAAGAAATCCGCATAAAAATGCTTGATCCCTAGACACTTTTGATGTGTGTATATACATATAATACAGAACAGGACATTGTAATAATAACAACGAAATAACCAAAGTAGACACAGGATAACACTAACAACAAGAGGAAAATAGAAAGAAACAAGAAGACGAAGAGATAATTTAAGTAAGAGTAAGAAAATGTGCTTTCACTCTAGTTTTAAAGACAGGAAGGGACTGTGGCTGTGTAGAGCCTGTCTAATCTGTAATGACGTGCCCCTCCACCGCATTCACGCTCGCATAAAGTAAAGAAAAGTAAAGTAATTTGCCTATATACTGCTGGGACAGTATATAGGCAAATTACTTCACTTTTCTTTACTGCAGTGGGCTGCTGGGCAAAGGCCTCGATCAATGCAATGGATGGGTTTTGGCTTCATATAAAAATTAAAAATCTAATCTGAAATGACGTGCCCCTCCACCGCATTCACGCTCGCATAAAGTAAAGAAAATTAAAGTAATTTGCCTATATACTGTTGGGACAGTATATAGGCAAATTACTTTACTTTTCTTTACTGCAGTGGGCTGCTGGGCAAAGGCCTCAGTCAATGCAATGGATGGGTTTTGGCTTCATATAAAAATTAAAAATCTAATCTGAAATGACGTGCCCCTCCACCGCATTCACGCTCGCATAAAGTAAAGGAAAGTAAAGTAATTTGCCTATATACTTTTGGGACAGTATATAGGCAAATTACTTTACTTTTCTTTACTGCAGTGGGCTGCTGGGCAAAGGCCTCAATCAATGCAATGGATGGGTTTTGGCTTCATATAAAAATTAAAAATCTAATCTGAAATGACGTGCCCCTCCTCCGCATTCACGCTCGCTTATAGTAAAGAAAAGTAAAGTAATTTGCCTATATACTGTTGGGACAGTATATAGGCAAATTACTCTACTTTTATTTACTGCAGTGGGCTGCTGGGCAAAGGCCTCGATCAATGCAATGGATGGGTTTTGGCTTCATATAAAAATTAAAAATCTAATCTGAAATGACGTGCCCCTCCACCGCATTCACGCTCGCTTATAGTAAAGAAAAGTAAAGTAATTTGCCTATATACTGTTGGGACAGTATATAGGCAAATTACTTTACTTTTATTTACTGCAGTGGGCTGCTGGGCAAAGGCCTCGATCAATGCAATGGATGGGTTTTGGCTTCATATAAAAATTAAAAATCTAATCTGAAATGACGTGCCCCTCCACCGCATTCACGCTCGCTTATAGTAAAGAAAAGTAAAGTAATTTGCCTATATACTGTTGGGACAGTATATAGGCAAATTACTTTACTTTTATTTACTGCAGTGGGCTGCTGGGCAAAGGCCTCGATCAATGCAATGGATGGGTTTTGGCTTCATATAAAAATTAAAAATCTAATCTGAAATGACGTGCCCCTCCACCGCATTCACGCTCGCTTATAGTAAAGAAAAGTAAAGTAATTTGCCTATATACTGTTGGGACAGTATATAGGCAAATTACTCTACTTTTATTTACTGCAGTGGGCTGCTGGGCAAAGGCCTCGATCAATGCAATGGATGGGTTTTGGCTTCATATAAAAATTAAAAATCTAATCTGAAATGACGTGCCCCTCCACCGCATTCACGCTCGCTTATAGTAAAGAAAAGTAAAGTAATTTGCCTATATACTGTTGGGACAGTATATAGGCAAATTACTTTACTTTTATTTACTGCAGTGGGCTGCTGGGCAAAGGCCTCGATCAATGCAATGGATGGGTTTTGGCTTCATATAAAAATTAAAAATCTAATCTGAAATGACGTGCCCCTCCACCGCATTCACGCTCGCATAAAGTAAAGAAAAGTAAAGTAATTTGCCTATATACTTTTGGGACAGTATATAGGCAAATTACTTTACTTTTCTTTACTGCAGTGGGCTGCTGGGCAAAGGCCTCGATCAATGCAATGGATGGGTTTTGGCTTCAGATAAAAATTAAAAATCTAATCTGAAATGACGTGCCCCTCCACCGCATTCACGCTCGCTTATAGTAAAGAAAAGTAAAGTAATTTGCCTATATACTGTTGGGACAGTATATAGGCAAATTACTTTACTTTTCTTTACTGCAGTGGGCTGCTGGGCAAAGGCCTCGATCAATGCAATGGATGGGTTTTGGCTTCATATAAAAATTTAAAATCTAATCTGAAATGACGTGCCCCTCCACCGCATTCACGCTCGCATAAAGTAAAGAAAAGTAAAGTAATTTGCCTATATACTGTTGGGACAGTATATAGGCAAATTACTTTTCTTTTCTTTACTGCAGTGGGCTGCTGGGCAAAGGCCTCGATCAATGCAATGGATGGGTTTTGGCTTCATATAAAAATGTAAATATGGACACAATAAAAAAAAAGCGGGGTGTGTCATTTATGGTCAGATTAAACTCTACTTTTACTATGAAAAAAATGCGGGAGCAGATTACAAGTTTTATGCAAACTTAAGCTTTTTAAGATTGCCAAGAACTAAGCCTTTTAAGATTATTTAACAGTAGCCAGCTAATTACACGCGCCTGTTTACTCATGGAAGTTGTTTAATACAAAACACCGATTCATTAATGTGTTCAAAACAACAAACAAGTTTAACTAGCGGTTATGCCGTTCATTTACCGGTAAACACGCAAACATCGACGCCATTTTGGGTAAACAGGCCGGTAAATGAGCTAACGAATTGGAATTTGGAATACTCGAGTACAACGAGCGACGCCCTCTGGCGATTAAATTTCGTATTTCCGCTAGTGAAATAGCAATTACGCTAAAGCTACCGTTTGCACTGCGTTCAGTGAAACCGTCAATACTGTCATCGTCTCGTCATCTTAATAATGACTTTCTTCATCATTTTTGTCAAGTATGCCTCCGTGACTGAGTGTTTACAGAACTTCGCCAGATCTGTTAACGGCCTCGGTAGCTCAGTTGGAAGAGCAGTCACCCGGATTATGAAAGGTAGCGGCTTCGATTCCCGCTTGAGGTCAGGTCGAATTTTTCTAGTTGCTATCTTTGTGTAGAAAATAAAAATATTTATTTCAGATATCTATCCATAGTACAAATTACTATGTTAGTAACAATTTTTACTTATTATTGGTTAGTTTTGTTAGAAGTACAATTACAATATTACATTATTTTGTCACTATTAATATTATATCATATGTATATTCAATTATTTATTTATTTTGACGACACGGTTGGCGTAGTGCGCTGTAGCACGGTTTCTCGCCTCGATTTCCGTAGTGTCCCGGGTTCGATTCCCGGTCGGGTCAATTTAGGAAACGATCTTTTCTGAATTGACGGGTGTACTGGGAGACGCCCCTAGCTTATTTCCTTGTGTGATACCTTGTAACACAGGGATATTAATCCCTACTTCGAGACCATTACAAGAAGTGTGTTGTCCGGCGCATATTTATTTATTTATTTATTTATTTGGTAATCTATTACCTACATTTTATTACCTATATTAATTAGTTTTTAATCACAAAGTAATATCACAAAAACTACCGGTTATGCAATGGTTTTGTAAAGGTTGATGTGAACGCCTCTGTGCAGCACGATTGGTGCAGTGCGCTATAGCATGGTTTCTCGCCTTGGCTTGCGTGCGTAGTGTCCCGGGTTGAATACCTGGTTGGGTCAATTTAGGGAACTACTTTTTCTAAATTAGCTCGCGTCTGGTTGTGCTGGAAGACACCCCTGGCTTAAGGTCACAGCCCATTACCACGGCGCGGCAACGGCACCGCTCCGACCCGGCATCGCCTCGTATTAAAAAGCGGACGGCTCGCTGACCGCATGTCCTCCGCTTTTTCTAATTGACATTGTAAAATATGTTATAGTACACCCAATGCAATGCTCTAATTTGAATGGTAAGTTAATAGCCGGGTTAGGGCAATGCTGTTGTTGTGCCAGGATAGTGTGCTATGACCATCCCTGTCTGGTACCTCGTAACACAAGAATATTCATATTCACTGCGAGACCATGAGAAGTGGCGTGCTAACTGGAGCATATTTATTTATTTCTTCATGATGTTTAATATAATTTCATTTACTAATGTTGAATATTTAATAATTTAAGTATTATAATTTATTAATAACATTAAATTTAAACATGATTCGCACTAAAGAACTTTGACTTTGGAAGCTGCTACTGGACCATCTGGAGACAGTATGTCAGCCATGCCTTCTGTCTCTTAAACTACGTTAATTGACTTCAGAAAGTATACTATTTTTGGTTCTATTCCTAATAATAGCTAGACTAAGAAAACTATTTAGTCCGTCGGTAGGATTATCAAAAAAATCTGGACACATATTTTTTCTTCTTCCTCGTAAACGAAAAATGACGACGATACAGTGCGTTGAAGTTTCGCGTGACGTCACGCCTAGGTACAATTTTTACTAAGAAGTGACGTTTCAAGCCCGCACTCCGGAACCTAAATGCTCTTTATCTTTGTATTTTTTTTTAATTCGATAAAGGGAAAAATATGTGTCCAGCATTTTTGGATTTGGATTTATTAATGTTGTCGTCATCCCTATTAGGGGCTCTACCGAAATCCGAAACAAAAACGTCAGCGCGATCAACGCGGACGCTAGCGGCTGCCATTGGTGTTACCTGATGGTACACGTACAGGGGCCATATCACCATCTCTTATAGCCAGTCAAGTTAATTACCTAAACTGAGCGTAGCGAGCGATTTCCTAATATGATCTTTAATTTTCAGCCAGTCAGCGGTTATCTGTCAATAATGCATCCTCTAGGCAAGATATTTACTGACGAAATTGCTCGCTACCCTCAGTTTCGGAAATTAACTTCACTGGCTATAAGATATGGTAATACGGCCCCTGGTCAGCTTATGCTGGTAGAGGTACGATCTCATTGTGGCTGCCTGTACTCTGTTTCGGTCTCACGTATTGGCACCCCAATTACGGGTGAAATGAAGACAATAGTTTGAGTACGTGACTTGAATGGGAAAACCGCTATTGGGTTTATTAAAGCCTTAAATAAAAGATTTTTCCGCCTAATATTGTATTTAGAGTGTCAGTATGGCTGAGCCACTGCAATTATTAATTGTGATTCAATATTCCTAACAACTAAAATATACATTTAGATCGCTTTCACATTAGGTCGTCATCAGCGCGTTAGCAGCGGATGCCAGGCAAGCTGCTCATTCCTCAATGTGAGCGTCCTCGGAAGGAAACATCCCTGAAACCGAACTGTACGAAACCATGGCCACAAAATAAAGTGTTTTCAGAAGGGCCGCTCTCGCCTGTTTCCAGTAAAATAACCCAAACATGCCTGACCACCTAGGGTTACTACTACTAGTATATTCGCTCTGAAATTCTAAAATGAAGTAGGTAGTTTATACTACTTGTACCTGCCAAAAACAAAATTCATCATGTGAAAAATTGCTTCAAGGTCGACGAAAACAAAAACACTGGCGACAGTGCGACTTGCCGCGTGACCGATTCTGTGAACTACTCACTTTGTCTGCGTGAGTGATGAAAATGGCGGTTTGTGCTGCCATGGCGGATCCAGAATCGGAGGATGAGCTTTTTTGTGAATCACGCCTCGAAGAAAAGTTTTTCTGCCTTAATACGTGCAACTATCATCATTGCTTAAGTGTTGCCGCAGACTGGGCTAGCAAGTAGCGACTATTGAGTCGCGGTCCCAAATGCGACCACGCGGCCGAGGTTATTAAGCCACTGACGCCACCATCAAACACGCTCGGTGACTGTACCCTGTGGCCAGCCATTCCACTATGCACGTAGCCACAGGTATTAGGTGATTCGGGCCCACAAATTGTCCCATTGGGCAAACATGGTCAGCCTCTTTTTATACGAAATGAGTTTGCTTTTGAAATCAGTTTCCCCTGGTGGCCCTGGTGTAAGCGATAACGAGGCCGATGGTGGTACACGCTTGCCCAAAAAATGCTTATTCCCTCTGGCCTTGAAGACTTGTAAGTATCCGGAAACACAGACGCAAGAAGAGCGTTCTACCTTCTAGCAGTGCAGACCAGAAAAGACGCAGAAAACAGTTGAGTGCGGATTGATTGGTTGCCTAACTTCAGTTTGGTAACGAATAGGCGTAGGTACGTTCTTAATTTTAAGTAGGTAGTAGCACTCTTCTTAAAATTTTAGCTTGGACGTACATATGGGTGGCATGGTGTATGTTCATAATAAACTAATTTGAAACAGTTAAAACATTTTTTAAAACACATAGCTGTGATCCTGATCTGACCAATGCACAATGCTAAATGATATTGACAATGATTTCAATGAAATATAGGTAAAAACCACCACTAGAACTTTATGTCGTGGGGCTCGAAGCCTTATTTATTTATTTATTCGTCAACAATATATCCAACTTCATAAAATTACATGTAAATTTACCTTTGTGCCGACTGGTCACCTAGTGAGATTAGGCACACACAGGTACGTGTATGAGTTTGTATAAAAGCCTTAGTAGAATTATACTAAACCAGACTATCACAAACTGTTGTCTCATTTCACTGCCATCCCGTCTGCGGTTACAAATTATTATGCATATAAATAAACCCATCACTTGGAAAATAACATCTGCATACGCTTACGACTCTATCCCAACTTAGGTAGTCGAAGGCTATTTATATTTATTTACTGTAACTTTTCAATGCTAACCATTTTCACAACTAAGTCATTTTCAAACAATGCTTCTAACGAACAATCAATCATATACGTCTCTGACATCACCATTCCTGACGTCATCAAACCGATCGTGTGTGTGAAAAAGCGTCGTCGTGACGCGGCGACTGTCTGACGCACAAGTGACAGGTTCAAAGAGATAAGCGAAGCGAGAAGAAATGCAAATTTTATTGCGCATTGAATGTAACATAGCATAAAGATATTTAACTGTCTTCCCGTACATTTTGATTGTTTCTACCATTCGAAACTTTTCTCATGTTCTCCGCTAACGCCTATAATAAAGACTTTACAGAAGAACCGCTCGCACCTTTTTCCTAAGTTCAATGAACCGCCCTCGCTCTGAAATTTTAAAATTAATTAGGTAGGGTATACCTAGTTGACAGAATCGACGAAAAACAAAATTCATCATGTGAAAAATTGACAGCAAAGAGAATATATAGTAAGAGACGGGACTCCCATACTAAAAATTTTAGCCAATGGAATCAGTTTACATGGCATTCCACTACCAACATAAGAGGAAAATGACAAGCCAAAAACAAGAGTACCAACCTAACAGACCAAATAGTGCTGTGCCACCCCGTATATACCTTTTATCGATATCGACAAAATTATCGTGCTTGTAATAGAGGCTCATTCACTTTTATAATGTACATCGAATTCAATTTTACAAAGAGTCCAATGTTGTTTAATGATACTAACACAAATTTGGACTCAAATGTGGACTGATACAAAATAAAAAACATTTCTTTCAAAAAGTATTTTATTTATTATTTCGCAGGGTAGGAGCAAGCGTTGTAATAGTTGTTGTAACGTTACCTCACAGCCTCAAACAGCTGCAGTGGTTCCAAATCGAAAATAAGCAGACATTGGCCTGCCTTGAATAGAATAGAATAGAATAGAATATGTTTATTTTGCTTTAAATGTGGTACATTATTGATGACATTTTTTTTTTGGAACCAGTCAGAATAATAAAGATAAATAAAAATATGCGCCAGACAACCAACACACCTCTTGTAATGGTCTCGAAGTAGGGATTAATATCCCTGTGTTACGAGGTACCACACAAGGAAATAAGCTAGGGTCTGTCAGACCCGAGTCAATTCAGAAAAGATCGTTTCCTGGATCGACCGAACGGGAATCGAATCGAATACGGAAATCTAAACGAGAAACCGCGCTACAGCGCACTACGCCAATCGTGTCGTCAAAAAATAAACTTATTTAATAAACAAAATAAAATTATAAACAAAATAAACTAATATTGCAAATTTTGGAATCAAAGCTAGCTCTCTTTTGTTTTTTTTTAAGCTTTGTTAGATAGTTGTGTCACTAGGATAGAATTGTAGGCCTGAAAAGGTATTTTTTGACCTGATTAAATACATTAAACAATGGTTCCGAAATATTTTTTGACTCTAAATCAATACTTTCTTCTGCTTCTATTTCTTCACTAATGGCATTCATTTGAAGCAACTGAACAGCGTCATTACACAACGGATATTAGCTTATTAAGAGACCATGAAAAATATCAGCACTTGTTTCAATCCTCCCAATTTTTCTTTTATGCTTCTCCCTTAGTTTTCTGAAGTCCTTGTTACGGGCTTCTGGCGATTCTTCCAATAACATATCTAAAAACATTAAATTTTACATTAAACGGCTAAAAACATTAAACAAACAAAGTACCAACAAAATTTAAGTCTTACCAATGCACTAAAAAAATAATAGGCTGGATTCTGTCATATAGGCCACAACCTATTAGATTATTTATTTTGCAATGCCCTGATGCTGTGATTTTTTATTTATATCAGCCACTGATTCCTTAGCCATTGCCAACGAGAGATTTATACGATGACATTCATTGCGTATAAGTAGATGGCATAGTCGAACTAGTAAAATTAGCATCAGTTGACCTCTGTGATCGTTACACACCCACATCAAATCATCAATTTTGATAGGAAATTTTTGGTGCAACAGTTGTTTTATTTGTGCCTCAAAGTATTCTGTAGCTCTGTCAACGAATTTACACAAACTTAGTGTGGGGTATGTAGGCTTCGCTGGTCTTGCCACCACTCTCGAAGTTTTATGTAGGAATACATTGACGTTTAGCATACTTCTGTTTTCAAACTGAACTTGCAGTTGCCACACTGCCAATGTATTTTTTTTAATACCACAGAAGCCATATATCCTGCGACATATACAGTAGGCTGTTTTTCAAGAGTTTCAAATAAACTGCATTCCATTTGTAAATATTCCGCATCATCATCAGGTATGTTTAAGACTGGAAATTCATGGTCTACAAAAAGGTGCAGAGCAGGAGCTTCAGCAGCTGCAGGTAAAAGATCTGTAGGGATTTGGATCGTTTCTGTATTCCTTACCTGCTGAAGGAAATCGTCGAAGTCTATAATTGCTTCATTATCGCCTTCTTCGCAATTAGCTCCTCTATCTATTGGTGTGCTTAATTTTATCAAAATGTTTGACTTAAGCGCAGCCGTAAAGTGGTAACATGTCGGGTATGTTTCAGACTGGTGAACCCAAAAAATATTGCAATATTTATTCACCAGAGCCACATATCCTTTTTTTCTTAGGCGATTGAATGATTATTTCCTTTTTTGTATGGTAATCATGGACCATTAAGTGCCTCTGCCCAGATGTAGATGGTTCTATAAATATAAATGAGATAGATAATACCTATTCCCGTTCAAAGAAGGTTGTAAGCGCGTGGTAAAATGTAATACACTGGATTTACCTAAGCTGTATGACTTTTTTCTTTCATGAAATAATTTCTTCTTAATCGTCTTTCCGTCTAACCCTTGCGGCAACAGCTGTTCAGCAGATGTATACAATTCTGTAATGAATCAAACAAGAAAAATTAAAGCAACATTTTAAAATGTGACAAGGTTTTACAGACCTGTAATGTAATTGGCCTGCCGAATTGTTTACTGACCCAAGAGTGAAGTTAATGGAAATTCTACTCCTACAGACCGAAGCATTTGATTGTAGGTAGCTTAGGCTAGGTACTTAATTAACTCATTAGCAAACAATGTAAAACAAGTGAATTTTTATTTTTAGCATTTAACAATGCATATTTTCTACACAAAGATAGAAACTAGAAAAGTTCAATCTTATCCTAGGGACTCAAGCGGGATGAATGAAGAAATATTAATAAAAACATTACCTGGCAACGCAGGTCCAGCAGTCACTTCGACTTCATATGCAACTTTGGATCCTGCTTCATTGCCACTTAACTCTTGAGAAGTTAGCTGTTGTCCTGACTTCTGTAAAATAATGAAATAAGGAAACTATGAGCAAAATATTGTATAGCATTGCTGTTTCAAAGTTTTTCAAAAAAGATACCTACGTAGGTCACTTGGTCCAGCAATTGCTTCGGCATGGGACATTGTCGCTTCATTGTCACCTATGACTTCCGAGACCAGTTCCGTTGTAATTTTGATGTCGGAATAAATGTGGCAAGGAAATTCCAACAAATTTCATCAGGAAGGGGATCATACTTCAAGTCTTTTGATGGCACCACAAACTTTTTAAGGCGATTATTTTTCTTGTTAAAAGCTTTCCTCACGAAGTAGTTTCTGCATACATATTTTAATGAATGCAGTTTTTCTATGGAAACCTGTATCAAATCTTCTTTTTCCACAAACTTAACCCACTGCCGGCATCTGTAAAATTCAACCTAAAATTTAAGAAAAAGATTAATACATTTTTAAAGTTAAAATCTATGGTCTCCATGACCCGTTATAGTATTTGTTGCCACCAACAGATAGAGCGTGGAGTAAATTTAATCATCATCTTCAATATAACAATTTTCAAAGGTAAACCAGTTTTAGCCGCTAAACTCAGGAAAGTAAACTTTTGATTGTGATTATCTCGAGAATCTTAAGTCAGAGAAAAAAAGTCATCAGTATTGAAAGTGTTTATTGTTAGCCTTTTTATGGTTTTAGAAACAAATATTGGCGACAAAATGATTTTGATGATTTTAGCGTGAAATTATTGTAAGTGTTTAGCGCGGTGTTTTTGGGTGCAAATATCCAGAAAATTATAAGTCGGAGACAAGAAATCTAAAGTATAAAAACGTTTTATTTTTAACTACGATATGAAACACAAAATATTGGATTTAAACGATTTTGATATTTCTGATGAAATTTTTTAAGTCCCAAATGACTTCAAACCCTTGAAGAATAATATTATTAGAAGTCTAAAAATACTGGAGATTTATGATATCATAAACACTTTTTTTATTCTTTCTGCTAAGGCAGATTCTGAAACTTTGTTTCAGAAATAAAACATCGAACTCTTTGTACCAAGAATATAAAAAAAACTTACCTGGTTAATCCCTAGCTTATTTTCGTCTGATTATATCTAATACAATGCTTCATCCAAGGGAAATTACGGTATAAACTTCCTTTTTTCGAGATTTATGCGCCCAACTTTATCTCCACAAATTTCACAAGTTATAAACCTTTTTTTCGGTGGCATTTTTATGCAATTCACTTACAACACACTCACAAAACCAAGTATTTGATAAATAACAGTAATTAACGCTATTAAACCACAAATCGAAAGCCATGAAAAGACAAAATTCAACAAAACTTACAACGGAAGTTTTGACAGCTAGCCATAGATAATGTAAATCATCTGGCTAGAAAGAGACAGGGAGTGGAGGGAGTGAAACAGATAGCGTCCGCCATTATTTGCCACGTGAACTCCATACATTTTAGTTTTTTGTTCCTAGTCGCGACAGACTGATTGACAGTGCGACTGGCCGCGACACTAAAACTCACTGTCTCGCCTGTAAAACTCCGATACAGTGAGTTTTAGTGTCGCGGACGTCGGACGTCGGACTGTCTGTCAGAGGCGCCGCGCCGCATGCGTCATTTGTGGCTAAATCCTTTTAAAGACGGCTTTCTATTCAAGATGGTAAAATCCGATGAACCTTCTGTTATTTATCGTTAGTTTGGGTCTAATTCTAAGTTTTATGGCCTCAATTAATGAATGGCTTAGTGATGATTACTATTTATTTTATTGCTCAAGTTTTTTCTTCTATACAACTGGTTTTTGTTTAGGTAATTACAAGGAATGATAGTGTGAGAAAATATTTTTATATTTTTTTTGGTGATCTAATGAATAATTGAACGCAACAAACTAGGGTTGTTAACATTGGTTGTCAAAAGAACTATAATTTAAAATCAAAAATCATACGCTCCTCCTATGATTCAACCCGCCCCCGATGTCCGTTGGGCGGGCGGCGCTGCCCTCAAATGTTGCGCCCTGCCAGTCCACCGCACAACCTTCACATCCAACAACTGTACTTGAATAAATAACACCTGTTTATTGTATCTTGCGTTCGATATAGAATACATTTTATTCAATTTTTGGAAAAACATAGTGAAGTGATTTTGTGATAAGTGGTTTTGTGGACTTAAAGTGGTTATTGAACTTATATTGAAAAGTTTTTGAAGTGTTTAAACTAATCAATATAAATGTGCATTTTCACTGATTCAGGTAATAATTAGATACATGAAAAATGTATTGGAAACATTTGATTGTGATATGATAACCATAATATCGTTAAAACGTTTCAAAGCTGGCCTGTCCCTAACTAAACTTCGTGTCTCAAAAATTAGTATCCGTACTATCACAGAATGGACTATTTAACTGTCTGCATGTTTAATACTTACACCTACCACGAGTTGCCACTTTTAAATTTACGTTATCGCTCGCGTAAAAAATTGTATTGGATTTGACATGACATGACAATGTCAAATCCCAATACAATTTTTAGTAGACGCGTACTAACGACGTTAGTAGCCGCACTGGACGGAGATTGAACTCACGACACTTGGAGTACTGGCACAGCAGCATTAACATTTTGTGTTCAGTTTCGATTTTAAGATGTTGGCTTCATTATTATTGGTGTCAACAAAAAGGGCTTACCTGATTAGAAATGCGTCTTTGACATCAAATTCAATTTCATAAAAATAAAATTGACAATGCTCGTTTATGGAATAAAAAATAACGAGATTTTCTCTGAAAACCTAGGAAACTATATTGAAATACAGGTTTGTTTCTGTAAGAAAATCTTCGTGATTATAGATAAGGTTCAAAGGCCGTGGAAAGTGTGATGAATTGATATCATTTGGTTCAAATGAGACGAAGAAAGCAATTATGGATGAAGTTTAGGTAACATTTCTTTCATAACATTGTAAGATTACTATTAAGGCCTGTTCAGAACTGAGCGGTATTCGCTACCATCTGCGGCATGGAAACCCCAGTGGATATGCGGTAATATTATTGTTCACACCAAAGCGGATTTCGCTATCCTTGTGGGTAGAAAACCGCGCGGTATTCGCGTTTCGCTCAGGAAGGTAAGAATATTCGCCAATTAGTCATTTGTTGCCAAAGAATATACACGTCAGTCACGTTGTAGAGCATCTGGTTTTAGTGATGGATAGCGATGAAGAGGAATTTTTAACTTTTACTACCTTAATTGACTTACCAATTAAGCCGCGTTGACTAGCGAATACCTGAGCGAAATCCGCGCGGTATGCAACTCCACCCACAGCGGCAGCGAATACAGCTCATGTTTGAACAGCCGCGGAACTTGATACAAAATACCTGAGCGGAACCCGCGAGGTATATACCTCTACCCACAGCGGGAGCGAATACCGCTCAGGTGTGAATAGGCCTTTATGAAATTCATGCCATTTTTACTGAAGCTATGGGTTACTAGACTACTACTACTACCACTGACCACAACTACTACTGATACTTGATCATTACAATTTTTATCTCTTTTAATACTTATTTTAATACCTGATCATTACAATTTTTATTTTTTCTTGGGCAAACTGTTGGAAACTTTGTATGACACAGTTTTGAGAACGATAAATTATTCTTACTACGTATTTCACTTGATAATAACTCCGTACTATTTTTATATATTTTTATACCAAACATTTAATGTAAGCTTTAGATTTAGGTGCAATATTTTAGGTTAAATTGGTTGAAACTTTATCTTTTGAATTTAAAGTGATCCCAATTTATACACAATTGACGAAACAAAAGTTTTGTAGTTCAAAAACAACTTTATAATCTGATTCCAAATAAAACCCTAATAATTTCTGACTCAAGTTTACGCAGTTGATTTCTAGACGGTTATGTATTCATATTTGAGGTAGTTAGTATTTGCTATGCTCACTATTTTACATACATAATCAAATCATAAACTGATATAGTTATTTTCAGTGCCGAATTTAAGTAATTGCTTAGGGCTTCACGTCTGAGGGGGCACCAGAAATATATGCGAAACGAATTCCTTTACTTAAGACATCACGTCTTAGGGCCACCAGAACCAGTTTGCTTAGGGCATCACCACGTCTTAATCCGGTACTGGTTATGTGTATGTTGTGGGCCGATCGTTGGATTGGCTATATCGTGATATACCCAGGCACATCATGATCTGGCCACCTCACACCGGCCATATCGTTTAACACTTGACGTTTGACGATTTGGCCAGCGATGTATGGACATATTATTATCGTTTGTGTAGGGTTTCGAAGGCAAATGAAAACTGAAGTTAATAAATTAAAATGTTAATTAATAGTACATTATCATATAAGTGCGGTAAGTTGAAAATTACAGCCGAGGCGATATTGCTAGCCCGAGCCGTACGCGAGGGCTACAAGAAAGCAGAGGCTGTAATTATCAAAGCGCACGTATGTCATACGACGTTTTATAACATATTTGCGAGGAAATAAATAAAACCCGGACTTTTCTAAACGAATAAATTTTTAATCACTTGTATATACATAAACATTTTTACTTGGGCACAAATAAGCGAAGAGCGCGCATCAGCGCTTTTTTTAGGCAAAGCCATAAAAAAAACCAGTATTACTAATTAAGGTAATTAATATTTTTGTGTTTTTGCTACAGATGAATGATTGTAATTTATTGTCAAAATTAAATAAATTAAAGAATTAAAAGTTCATTTATTATATTTTATCTCCCAAAGTTAATTTTATTCATAAAATGTTGGCCTCTTTTCTGACATAAAAACTCTTTGCTAAGATTTAAAAAAAGTACATAGACACCCTACTTCTCTTGATAACCTAATAAATAAATAACCTAAGAATAATACGTCAACGTACAAACATTCGTTAGTTAATGAATCCACTAACATCAAAACTTTAAGAAATGAGCAAAATACACATTACACAATCATTATAATTAGCAAAACAAAACACTTATCTATCAACAAAAAACTAACCTCTTAAATACGTTGAGACAAACAGCGCCACCATCGGTGCGAAATGCAACTGCTTCACGATCTGCCCAAATATCGACGAATACGTTGTTCTCGTCGATCCGCCCAACTTTTCACAGGGCGGATCATGATATGCCTGCCCAAATCACGAATCAGACAATCGCCGGCATTGCAAGAAGGGCCCGGCCATTTCGTGATCTGGCCAATCCAACGATCTGCCCACGACATGTATAATAAGTTAATCAATATTATCAACAATGAATGACAGTTGTTTAAAATTCAATAGCTAATGCTAAGGACACTTGTATGCCTGGCCAAATCACGAATCAGACAATCGCCGGCATTGCAAGAAGGGCCCGGCCATTTCGTGATCTGGCCAATCCAACGATCTGCCCACGACATGTATAATAAGTTAAACTGGCGGTGGGCAAGGCTGATTGCGCATAAAACGGACGAAAAGTTATTAAGAAAAATATTTTTTCGGAAAACGCAGCCGGCTATACGGGTGGCGGGCGGTCGTTCAACCGTCACGAAACCATTTTAAAATGGGCCCTATGCTGGCAGCATAAGGTGCCCACGTATGAAGCTGGACGTGCTGTCCTGTGTACAGTGCAGGCCAGAGCCCAGTGGCACAGTATTATAAACATAAAACACCTACCAGTATTCCGGCTCCTTTGTTGATAAACGCATGCCGCCACTGCGTAGGTATACGCACAGAAACTCCGTCAGGATCAGGGTTGTCACAACAAAAACTATTTAAATATTTTACATAAAAGTTTTTATTTGTAATAAAGAATAAAAAAGTTATTAGAGCCTTTTCATTAATAACATCGTAACAAACATAAACAGCAAACATTAAACCGCTGATTTTCTTCGCGATTTCAAAGTTTGATGTTCCCTATCAACCTTATTCGGCTTTAGGGGTTTTTTTGTAACACGTTGTATACCCTAAAACCTAGTATTTTATCGTAAGCGACCTGGTATATTGCTGTAAGCGACAGGTACACTACGTATTATATTAGTCGATGAAGGTTACGGCAAAAAACGAAATGGGTTGTAACTTACTATTAAAACTTTAAATTTAATAAAATTTAATTCAGTAATGAAAGTCACTTAACACTTAAGTACCTTGTCATAACTACTTTTTTGGTTAATGTTTGTCAAACTGTGAGACATTCTGTCAAAAAGTTGCAATGACAAATTATCAAAAGGTTACACTACTTTTGATGCTGACCGTACGTTCATGCGTACCTATAAGTACCTAGGGACCTTTATATAACACGACAGCACGTCAAGTTATACAGTTTAACTGCGAAAACAGTTTTTATTACGTAAGGCATAAAGGCGGTCTCAAGGTTAACATGTATAGTCTGAGGTCTCACAGAGGACTCTAGGTACTTACAAGAGGGCGAGTCTAAATCTGTCGGCAGAGGTGATTACAAGTAGGTATCTACGAGTACCTTTGCCATGACTCAGGAGTCAAGCGGTACCAACAAGTAACTGTCTACTTGCCTCAGTATATTTTGCAGTGTAGGTATAGGTAGGTAGTAAGTAAAAATACATCGTAAAATAGGTACAGTCAACGGCACGCTGGGCTACCACGTCAGGGTAATCAAGTTAAATATTTTTATTTTTTTTATGTTTGTTACCTCATAACTTTCGACTGGGATAACCAATTTTGATCATTCTTTTTTTATTTGAAAGCTGATGCTGCCCGTGTGGTCCCATTTTAATTTGGTCCAGTTCTGATAGTGGCATCCATGGGAAATCCATATAAGTCTTAAATCTAGATAAACCATATGCGCGACAAATGGACGAATGACTCATTATCACGCCAACCGATTTCGATGCTTCTATTTTTATTGGAAAGGATATACTTCAAGGGCAGTTTAATGAGTGTTAGGTTCTGATTATGGGATCCATGACAAAGTAACGGAACTGTTCAATTCTTAGGAGCAATTGGACGATACTTTTTCGATGTATAAAATAAATAAGAACTATTCACTGAAAATCAAGAAATAAACGAAAATTTTAACAAAAAAAAACAACTTCAAAAAAAACTATTCCAAAACAAAGCACTAAAAAGTAAAGAAATAATTGCGTATTCTTCTAAAACTTATACGATTATATAATGTAGGTACAATTATTGTTATTGTTGGAGTCGGTGTCAGCCAATGTAGGTTTGTAACTACCTACATACATACGTAAACGTGATATGTAAGAAATAGGTATATTGCTAGGTATATTGTAGTGTTTCCTTGGCTGACACCGACTCCAACAATAACAATAATTGTACCTACATTATATTATCGTATAAGTTTTAGAAGAATACGCAATTATTTCTTTACTTTTTAGTCCTTTGTTTTGGTATAGTTTTTTTTGAAGTTGGTTTCTTTGACACATAGTTTCACTAAAATAACTAATGTTTTGAAGTAGACATTCACTGCTTATTAAGAATAATGAATAGATGAATAAAATAAACGAGTTAGTTATAACGAATAAACGAGATATTTGGAAGAAATTTAGTTTTTCACAGTTGGACCCATTTCTGATGAAAAATCTTTTCCAGGAGATATGCATAGTAAGTACTTACTTAAACATATTTATTAAGTAAGGCCGTTGTAAATAGTAAAAGCAACGAAGCTTTACAGAAAGCCATTAAATAATTTTTACATGCTGCTAGAACAAGTAAAAAGACGTACACAATCATCATCATCCATCATCATTCGTCACATCGCAGACAAGCTGCAGGAGTGCCGCCTTCGTTGGTATGGTCATGTCTCATGGAGATCGGCAAACTACGTGGGCAACAAATGTCTGGCCATGCCGCCCCCGCCAGGTACCGGTAGAAGAGGTCGACTCAAGAAGCGGTGGCTCGACTTCGTTAAGGTGACATGCGTGCCAACAAACTCACCACTGAGGATGCACAAGTCCACGCGAAGTGGGCCAAGAAAATAAGAAAGGCGGACCCTGGGACACCCCACACACCAGTGTGGGTTCACAACCGTTATAGATCGTACGGATGCTGATGATGATGAATATACACTAGCTGTCCGTCAGAGTCATCGCCCGCGTAGACTATTTCTCCTGTGTAAAATATAGCCGAGATGAGTCACTGATATTGAAGCTTTCTAATGGTGCAAGAATTTCGAAAATTCATTATAGTTTCGGAGCCTATTCAATGCAAACAAAACAAACAATGAAATCTTTCCCCTTCTGAATAATATTTTTTACATACATACATACATACATACCATCACGCCTCTTTCCCAACGGGGTAGGCAGAGACCACTTCTTTCCACTTGCTACGATCCTGACATACATCTTGCGCTTCTTCTACTCTCATGAGTCCTTTCATACATGCTCGTCGGTTAAAGGTACTCTTGACCCGACCCTTTCTGAGAACATCTTGAACTTGGTCAAGAAACGTTCTTCTGGGTCTTCCCCTTCCAACAGTCCCATTTACCCTTGCCTCATAAATCCGTTTCGTTAATCGCCTTTCATCCATTCTTTCCATATGACCAAACCACCTCAGCATTCCCATCTCAATTTTAGTAACCACGTCTTCTTTCACACCACATCGTTCTCTTATTACACAGTTTCTAATTCTATCACTCAGTTTTACCCCAGCCATGCTTCTTAATGCTCTCATTTGCACTGCATTTATTTTACTTTCATCCTTCTTCTGCCATACCCAACTTTCACTACCATACATTAATGTCGGTACCAGCACGCCCCCGTGAACTGCCAGTCGGGCTTTCTCCGACACTCTGTGACTGCCCATGAAGGCATGCAGCGCCCCGTTCACTCTATTACCTGCATTCACTCTCCTTTCAATGTCACCCTCATATCTTCCATTTCTCGTAAACATAGTACCCAGATACACAAATTCTTTCACTTGCTCTACCTTCTCACCCCCAATAAAAATCTTACATTCTGTCACACTATCATCTCTTTCAAACACCATTGTCTTGGTTTTACTCACATTCACTTTCATACCTCTCTCTTCCAGTGACGCATTCATTGCCGTTACCATATCCTGTAACTCGTCGGCCGACGATGCAAGTATTACCTGATCATCGGCGTAGAGAAGACATTTCACGAGTAACCCATCCATTCTCAAACCATAATTCCTATCTTTCACACCCGTCAAACAATTATCCATGAATAGGTTGAACAGCCACGGTGACGCTACACAGCCCTGTCTAACACCCTTATGGATATCAAACCAGTCAGTGTACATCCCGTCTACTCTGACACAAGCACTGGAACCCTCGTAGAGAGATTTCAGCGCTCGTATCAGGCAACTGCTCACTCCATACGCAGATAATGTCGACCACAATTCATTCCTCCTCACTCGATCATAGGCTTTTTCCAGATCCACGAATATGCAATAGACTTTTTGACTTTTGGCCAAAAACTTCTCAGCTATGCACCGTAAGGAAAAAACCTGATCCGTACATCCCATTCCCCTTCTGAATCCCGCTTGTGCATCCCATATCTTGTGCTCAGTTTCATTCACTACCCTATTAATCAGCACTTTTGCATACAATTTGCCGACAACGCTGAGCAGGCTAATTCCGCGGTAATTTTTGCAGTCCTGTTGTGACCCTTTCCCTTTGAACAACGGCACGATCACGGCTTTGCACCAGTCTCCCGGGACTCGGCCGGTCCTCCAACACATATTGAAAAGGCGGTACAACTGACTAGCCGCTATGCCTCGCCCTGCCTTCAGCATCTCGACAGACACTCTATCGTACCCTGCAGCCTTACCAGCTCTCATACTTTTCATCGCTATCATATTTTATACATTATGTAACAATAATATTATGAAGCAATGTGTGCCCAGAATCAGCAGTGCGTGTGGTGCTATTGTAGCGTTGATTGGAATCACCGTCATTTAATTAATTTTGAATACTCCCCCTGTTCGCAATAGATTGATGATGACGCTCGGTTGAACTAAATTTCAATTAAGGTTACTAAAACTAGTTACAACTTGGTTCAAGGTATGGAAGTCCAGTTTTAGGCTTTTTCCGTCGCCTGATGGTGAACGGTTACCGCAGCGTACCTTCGCGTACAATACCAAGAGCATCACTCGCCCGTTGTCGACCCTGCAAAATACGTTTTAACCACCTCTAAAAGAACCCCGTACTATAGATAGCTCATTGGGAAAACCTCAGCATGGAGCTCATTCCACAATTTAAGCGTCCTCGGAATGAAGCATCTCTGAAACCGAACTGTACGAGACCATTGCGGATCCAGAGTGAGGATGAACTGTCCGTGGCCAGCGGTGTGGGGATAACAAGTAGCCGTGAGCATCATAGGGTGGGAGAGTTGAGCCCGTGCTTGTTCCTAGAACCATTTTCATCGTATTTACGGCTAACACTCCGTTGATAGAAGACACCGTTTAAGACCAATGCAAAACGAGTAACGGCAGAATGCTTGCCACCGGCCTCGTTGGGTACTTAAATGTTTGGGAATATGTGGACGTCTGAGTGTTCTGTTTATCAGGACGACAACAGCCAATGTGCCTGCGACTAGCCCATCTACAGTCATATTAAAAAGAGGAAGGATTTTTCAATATTTTTTTAAATTCTAGATGATGTGTTCGACCGAAGTTTATGTGATAACATGCCATCACAAGTTTATCCCAAACGCGGTAGTCAGAGGCAAGTGACTGTGTCGTCATGGTGAACGAAACACTCAGAAACCAATGGTATTAGAACCCAACGTGGTAGGTGGTAAGCCTTCCGCCGTTATCCAGGTTGATTTGGTTTATTATTGATGTTTTCCATCACCGGAGAGTACCTTAGTCGGATATTTAACAAACACAAACAAAACGATCCACGATCTGAGTTCGAGTGCTGAACCACTAGGCCACGACGCTCTCTGACGAGTTTATGTGATCACAATTCACATTTTTAACTGGATGTATCTGAGATAGTTTGTGCAACGGAATCCCGGCGGGTAGTTGAAACACCAGCCTCGGTTGGGTCGCTCTCTGTGGAACAGTTCTCGCAGCTTTTGGACTCCAGACTGGAGTTGAAACTACAGTCTTTTAAGGCTTCCATTATGCAGGAAATGAAAAATGAAGTAAGGAATCATATTGATAACCTTAAACAGGAATTCACCACTACTACTGACTTTCTTGCGCAACAACAACTGGATCTGGATAAAAGTATTTTGGAAGTAAATAGTAAAATGAAAACACTAGAGGCTGAGAATGCGCAGCTAAAGCTGGAGTTGGCAAAGGTACAGTCTGTGGTAACAGCAATAGACAAATCCTCACGTTCTCGCAATTTGGAAGTGCAGTGCGTACCTGAAAAAAAAAGCGAAAACCTTATAAATGTGTTGTTAAAGCTCTGCGAAGAAGTAAAGGTACCACTTGTTTCTAGCGACATCATGTCAATCCGGAGAGTGGCCAAGTTAGATGCATCGACAGCCCGTCCGCGTACTATTGTCGTGACCTTACCTTCGGAACGTCATCGTGACAACATCATCTCGGCAGTGCGTCGATACAACAAGAGTAATTCAGCATCCCCACTAGATTCCAGTCATCTTGGTGTTGAAGGTGATAAGTATACGTTACTGAGCACCTTCCACTACAAGTCAAAGAAATCCATCGAGAAACCAAAAAAGCCGCTAAAGAACGGGGATATAAATTCGTATGGATTAAATATGGCCGCATTTACGTACGGAAGGACGAGGCTGGGTCACCAATCTTAGTAAAGGATATGAACGACTTAGTTAAGTTACTGTAATTATATTTACCTATGTAGGAATAGTTTTCAAATAAATTTATATAGTCACTCAGTAAATTTTAATAGATTATGGATAGAAGTAGTACACTTACAGTTTATTATCAAAATGTAAATCGCCCTAGGACCAAGTTGAAAGAGTTCTATTTGAGTGTATTAAATTGTAAATATGATATCATATGCTTGACCGAAACCAATTTAAACGATAGCATCTATGATAGTGAAGTTTTTAATGGGAGCTATAATGTATTTCGTCGTGACAGATATACAACCTCAGTCACTAAGGTAGATGGTGGAGGTGTTCTTATTGCCGCTAAGAAGCATTTAAACGTGGTCCATCAAACACTGTGGCAGAGTGAGGTAGAGGACTTGTGGATATCTGTGCTTCCTTTTAATTGTAAAGATGTAAAAGTAAATATTTGTGTTTGTTATCTGCCAAATCATTTAAGCGCCAGAAATATGTCGGATTTTTACGATTGCTGTCAAAGAAAGGTGTTGGGCACCAATGAGGATTCCAAAATTATCATTCTTGGTGATTTTAATACTACTAACTTGACATGGCAACCAAGCTCAACCAATATTTCACTCTGTCCTATAAATATTCTCGATAAGAGGGCCCAACAGCTAGCAAATTTTATGTCAGTGTGTAATTTCTCACAGTTCAACACGATTCCTAATTCGAATGGTCGTTACTTAGATTTGGTGCTCTCACAATTTGAGCTCTCAGTCAATGACTCTGAGGAACCTTTATGTCCACTGGAATCTCATCATCCGGCTCTAGTTATAAAAGTTCCATGCTTGGTACAGGTTGAGTACCTGAAACCCGCCAGAGAAAGACGTCTTAATTTCCATAAATGTGATTATGACAGTATTAAGTCGGAGTTGCAGGATATTAACTGGCAAAGAGTGCTTTCACTTGACACCGTGGACAATAGTGTTGAGAAATTCTACGAAATCCATAGTGGTATTATCTCTGCGCACACACCGTTATCGGGCCGTAAGAGCTTCAAACATCCCGCATGGTATAGCAAATCTCTTCTCCGTTGCTTATCCGAAAAGGATAAATGCCACAGGAGATTCAAGAAGTATGGCAATCCTCGTGATTATGACACTTTTTCACTGTTGAGAAAAAGGTGTAAAATGCTCACAAAAATGTGTTATGACAGATTTTGTAAGGATACCGAGGATAGTATGATTGACAGCATGAGGGCGTTTTGGCGATTCATTCATAGCCGAAAGGGCCACACGTCAATTCCTCAGACTATGTTCTTTGGTAAACAGTCATCCTCAGACAGTCTCGGTATATGTGAGCTTTTTTCAGAGTACTTTGCGTCGGTTTTCGTCGGACCAAGCCCTGTCAGGCAGTCTGCTCTGTCGCCTCTGGGTGGACGAATCTTGAGCTGTAACACACTATCTTCTGTTGCTCTTACGTACGAAGAGATACTAAATCAAATAAATAAACTGGACGTGAGAAAGGGTGCTGGTCCTGATAGTCTACCTCCAGTTTTTGTCAAAAACGTAGGTAAAGAGCTGGTTTAACCTTTGCACATTCTGTTCAATAGATCATTGTCCACAGGCGTGGTTCCCGCAGCGTGGAAAATAGCACATATTGTACCCATTCATAAGTCAGGCAATAAATCAGACTGCGGGAACTACAGGCCAATTAGTATCCTTTCCTGCTTTTCTAAGTTATTTGAATCCTTGGTATATGTATTTCTGTGCAACCATATCAAGCCTCTGCTTGCTGATGAACAGCATGGGTTCGTCCGGGGCAGATCGACTCAGAGTAACCTTCTAGAGTTCAAGCATTTTCTGTGCCAAGAGTTTGCAGCGAGAGGCCAAGTTGACGCAATCTACACAGACCTTGCAAAGGCGTTTGATAGGGTGAACCACTTGTTGCTAATTCGGAAGGTGGACTCTTATGGAATTCATGGTAGCTTGCTCCGCTGGGTGGGTTCTTATCTTGCCAACAGAAGTCAAATCGTCACACTCAAGGGTTACAAATCTGCCCCTGTTCCCATTACGTCTGGAGTGCCACAGGGGTCTCATTTGGGTCCCTTATTTTTCATTATTTTCATCAATGATCTAGTCGAACTTCTGTCATGCCCTTGTTTGCTTTATGCTGATGACCTCAAAATTTTTTCTACAATTAAAAACTCTGGTGATTGTGAGTTGCTTCAGGATAATGTGAACATTGTGTCCAGGTGGTGTGACGATAATCTTATGAATCTCAATGTCTCTAAGTGTTTCTGTATATCGTTTACACAAAAACGAGTTTCGGTAAGGTTCGATTATACTGTTGATGGTCAGGTTTTGGAACGTCGACAAGTGGCTAAAGATTTGCGAGTTTGTTTCGATGACAAGTTGACTTTTCGCTCCCATTACGAACACATTGTTGCCAAAAGCTGTAAGATGTTGGGTTTTATACTTAGAACGTCTAAGGATTTCAAGAATGTCATGAGCCTCAATGTGTTATACTGTAGTCTTGTGCGGTCTATTCTTGAATACTGTTGTATAATATGGTCTCCCTATTATGCAGTGCATATTGAAAACATCGAAACGGCCCAGAGGCGCTTTGTAAAGGCTTTGTCCTTCCGGCACAATATGGGACGAATTTTATCGACCTATGGAGATAGATGCAAGCACTTTAATATCCAAAGTCTTGAGACCCGGCGCAAGCAATACGACCTTCTTTGCCTGTACAAGTTACTGCAATCATGTATTGATTCACCATGCCTTCTCGCTGCCATTAATATTAATACTCTGTACAGATTTCGCAACCCAAGAACCTTTTTGATTCAGGTTTATAAGAACAATACATCCTTCTACAACCCTCTATCAAGAATGTGTCGACTGTACGATGATCTGTCATCTAAACATGATATAGATATATTTGGGTCAAGATTGGTTTCTTTCAAAAGTAAACTTCAGTCTATCCTCTTTAGACCTTAGAAATTAGTAGCACACATTTTTATTTTTACATACTCTTTTAAATGTATAATACTGAATAACCCTTAAGTAAGTCCTTATGACTTTAAGTCTGCATATTGCATAGCATGCCGTGTACACATGTTTAAGAATTGTACTCTAGTTCTAAGCTTAGATAAGATAAGACATTCACCATGTACTGAGGCAATTTGTTTTGTGTACCAAATAAATAAATAAATAAATAAATTCCTTTTTACACTATTATAATCTTTATTATGTTAGACAATATGACAAATGTGGGATATCTTAAAGGGAAAAAATGGTTTTGTCTTATGAAGCTGTTAACTATAAGAAAGCAGCGCTAGTCAGCTTTGACGTATTGCTGATTTAGTTTTTAAAGGTGTTTAAGTGGGTAAGGAACCCTGCAACCTTCTTACACTTGCCCGACCGTGTCGAGCTTGGTTCGAGGTAGGGAAGAAACCATAGACGTTGATTATCATAACAACTGCAATCTCATTTCAGAAACATTTGCATCCAATCTCAAAAACGCCGCAATAAAAAAACTTGAGATTGCCAGCGAACGTGAATGGGGAATATTTCTGCTTTGTTACCTTTAAATAAACGACTGAAAATTGCGACAAACTCAGTTAGCTTGGTTCAATTGTGCTGGATGAGGCAGATTTGCTCAGTTCATAAATTTACGAATACGAATGTCAATAAATAAATAGGTAAACATCTGGATTTTATTTTTGGATTCCACATGAAGATTTGGCCTAAATGAAAATTGAATCCGCAATTTGTTGAGCAACCATTGTACCAGAGGGCTTGCCATGATCCTGATTGGTCGTTTACTCATTGCCGGTGATCGAGCCTGCTTCATTAATGAATAACATTCTCCAACATCTAGGTACAAGATCTGCTTATTTTGGGATCTGATCATGTCAGTTGTCTGAAATCAATTTCCTTATTCATGAGTTTAAACTTGAAATATATTAACTTCTCTTTAACACAGAACAAGTGAAGTAAATTTTTTAGAGATAACTTTTTGAAGAATCTCACTTTTGGCAGTTTAAAGTAATAATACCTGTAGGGATTATTCTACAACGTTTCTTGTGTGTCTGCACCAAATGACTTTCTCTGAACAAATGGCTAACTTTTGTTTTACATAGGCTCTCGCACTCGCACCAGATGGCCGTTTGTAACTTTGTCGTACCTAAATCTAGACCAAAACTTGCGCACTTTAAACTTTATTAGCTATAAAGTTTAAAATGTGTAAGTTTTGGTCTAGATTCTGAGACATCTCACTCAGGGCACAGAAAACGAAGAGACAGAAAGATAATTCCAGAGAAATGATGTATGATAAATTTAAACATTTGTTATTTAGGACGTCTTCAAAGTATTTGCATGGCAGTAAGTCAACATGAGGACTTATCCAATATTTCCACCCCTGTATCACCATGTTACAGCACATACATTTTTTTCATTTTCAGTGCCACCGCTCAGTAAAATGAACTTCACATTTCAAGACAGACTTCATTACTTACAAGTGGTTCATCAATAATTCATGTGACACGTAGACAGAGTATTTTGCCATAGCCTCACTAAGGGCAGAAGCAAAAATTAGGTCCTTAATGCCTTTAGGCTTAAGTACTCAAGTACTTACTAATTGAAGGTGGTCCACATGATTGCTTGCCACAAACATTGCATAGCAAAAATAGCTTTTAAGCTCATATAAATGAACAATTGAAGTCCTTTTCAGCTACGTAACCTTAAAAATCTCGGTCAGGGCCCACTTCAAACTGAGTTCTTCAAACGGGTTTACTGAACTCCTACAATTGCGTAGGCATTGTTATCGTCCTCAGAAGTTCTTAAACACTTTTTTCAATAGATTTTTTCTGTCTGTTGGCATTTTCGAGCTACTTAAATACCTTCACACTTTACCTTACCTTTACCTACCTTACCTTTATACCTTTTGGAGTAGTCTTAAAGCTACGCCAATTTCCTGAGAGAAGAAGCCTCGTGCTAACCTGGCATTGAGCAGCTGGCTGGTAGGACAGCAAATATTACATTGCTTTATAATGAGCACCAGGCTACAAGCGACCCTCTCGTGTCTCAAAGACATGAACTCAAACTCAAATACACACAACAACATGGTCTAGGGATATATAAAACTTTTTTAAATAACTTCAAAAGTACTGGCCTTACAAAAAGCTATTCATTCCAGATTATAATAACATTATTAAGTTCCTTTTTTAAATTAAAATTTGTATATTAAAGGCTTTGTTTTAAAATGAAATTCGCATTCATTGAATTTCTTCCAAAGAAGTAAATCTTCACGAACTTCTAACTTGATCAAAACTCTATAAATTTCTATAAATCTTTGTCAAACGCATCTCCGGTGTTCATTTAATCATGCCACGTAGACACTTGACCAGGAACGAAATGTTAAGAGCAGTGGGCATGATTCAAGCTGGCGCTACCCAAATATTAATCCCTACTTCGAGACCATTACAAGAGGTGTGTTGTCTGGCGCATATTTATATTTATAAAAAAAATAGTTGTTTTGTTTAGGATTTGATGTTTCGAAAATAAAGTTAAGATTGAAATTTTGTCTGTGTCTTTCCTCTTCTTCTAAGTTTTATTTCAAATTTCACTTTATCTAAAAGTTTATTTATCAGATTAGATAGGCTATTAAACAAGGTTTATTTAAATGTGTAGGTGTCTTAACAAAAAGTTAATAGAATTTTAGTTATTTAGGTTTAATTGACATATCCCTAGCTAGACCATGTTGATGTGTGTAACTTTATTCAAATAGACTGTATCAGTACTTTCAAATCGTCAAATTTACAGCAAAATATACTAAATAATAGACATAAATACCATAAAAATATGGATACATGTATACACAGTATACTGAGATATAAATCTACTTGATTTTGATATGAGAACGCCCGTAGTCTAGTTTAAGCCCAACTTGGATCGTGGATCGTTTAATCCCGAGTTTAAATCTGGCCAAAACCCTCATTGTGTTCATTTTTGACTAACTCCCCGAGCCCCCGGTGATGGAAAACATTAAAAAAAAAACGGAAGGCTCACCACCTACAGCGTTGGGCTCTAATACCGTTGGTGAAAAGTGGGCTTCTGAGTGTTCCGTTCTCCACCGTTAGTCCACGTTTAACCATGACGGTTAAACGTGGACTAAAATGCGTCTAGAACACTCGCATCATCGATTCCTAATTATGTCTGTGGTCAATACCTTGTTTGAGTGTTCAACAGAAAATTGGACCAGATTATCACGCCTTTGTCCATTCGGTTCCGAAGCTCATTCCCCTTCTATTACTTCCGAGTAATCGAACATGAATAGCAACATCACGACGATTATGGAAATAGAGATAGACGGAGAAACCATTAATATTCATACTGAACGTCGGTGGGCGTTTAGTGTTTAGGCTGTGCATAGAATTTGGAAACACAGAAGGTGCAGCTCATACAGCCCCTATTATTAGCACACGAGTAAATAAACGGCACAGATACGAAGCTTCAAGAACCGCACTTCACAGGTTCGTTACTATGAGTGTGTGCGTGTGTGCTAACGTAACAGATTCACATAAATAGAAAAATGACCATCTTCTGAATCCTTAATGCGTGCTGTTATGTGTCATTGAACCGCAAGATTCGCATACGCATGCTCTACGCGTCTGTTGACAATCAACTGCCAAATGGTAATTCCATGGTATTCCGCACTTTTTTTAGTTTCACCTGTTGGGCCTATCACAGCGCGTTTGTGGAAGCTTTGCCTCTCATCCGTTATTTGACTCATGTTGTAATAGTGGAGAAGTTTTTTTTTTTTTTCACACCAAGATCATCTGACCCCAAACTAAGCAGAGCTTGTATTATGGGCGTCAGAGACTGATAAACATACTTAAATTATTATTTTTTTTTTTTATATTGCCCGTCAAGATGACCTCACTCCACCTGATGGAAAGCGGTCGTGAGGTCCAGATATGAGGTTGACAAGCTCAGTCATCCAAACGAATCACTGGGCTGGCCATCCTCACCTTCCCTTTTCACGCCCCGCTTGAAGAACCCGGGACTATAAGAGGAAGGAAACACATGTGCTGGAAGAGCGTTCCACGTCTGGATGGTACGACAAAGAAACGAGTCACCGAACCTTTTAGTTCGGGCCAACAAATGTTGAATTGTGATATTTCTAAATACATACTTAAATAGATAATAACACCCAGTTGCTGCGTAACACTTAAAACCAAAGATTTTTTTTCTATTTTTCTATCTTTCAAAACCAAAGATACGATGTCAACCAGCGGAATGTTCCACGAATCATAAATTGAACTACCTGTGTCAATGCAAATACCTCCACCCTACAGAAAATCATAGCTTAATAATGCGTCCATGGCAGCCAGAACTGCTCATGGAGATGTTCTCTAGTCAGCTGGGCAAACCTACTTCCTCTGACATTACAGAAGTTAGAATCACTATCGTAAAATCAAATAACAAATATTACAAACATAACGGAGTCAAAATCGATGACAACATCAATTTGCTTCAATCTAAACAATTACGCGCATGTAATCAATTCATGTGTACTTTAGGGCTACCTTTCTGCCCTTCATTAGTGTGTGGTTTGCACCGGTTTGTAGCGGATCGGATCGGGTCAAAGCGGTTATAACTAGATTCCACCGGATCCCTTTTACAGACAATTTCGTAGATTAACTGGTTTCACAGTGATTGATAGGGTTTAGTGTGGCTGGTTTTCGTTTATTAACGAACGAATTCAGATATTAAAGTAAAGTAAAAAATCATTTATTCATTTAAGCTTGTACAAAGCACTTATGACATGTCAAAAAAAGTATACAGAAATAATAATAATAAACGTAAATAAAATAGTACAATATTAGTACACATCGTGAATATACATAATGTGAATCTACCACCGGTTCGGACGTTGCTTCTTATCGAGAAGACTCCGGCAAGAAACTCGATAGTTACTCTTTTCAACTTTGTTTGTTTTACAAAAAATAAATTCAGAGTACAGTCAATGCGAGTAGAAAAAAGAACACAATATTGAGCAGAGGAGCAGATTATTCCTACTATGACCACAAACTTTTATCGTTCAAGTAATCCTCTACATTATAATAACCTTGTTTCATTAACTTTCCTTTAATTGCAGACTTAAACTTGTGAAGAGGTAGATCAACAAGACTTTGAGATTGAGATAAGATGCTTATATATACGCAATCATCGTTATCATTAATAGATTTAAGATGTCAATTTTAATCACTGTCAATGTTAAAAAGAGCACTGTACATTTTTTTGAAGCTACTCCAAAAATCGTAGTGGCGACATCAGTTAAATAAATCTAATAGATGAGTAATTGTCATTAATAATAGCAACAAAATAATACAATATTGTAATTGTATGTAGTACTGACAAAACTAGCTCTTAATTGGTAAAAATTGTTTCTGACATACTAATTGTACTATGGACGGATGTTATTTCTCACTTGAGCTTTTTTTTTTTGAGTTATAACAATATAGTATATTATTGCAATATAGTATTGTAATCGATAATAAAGCCTGAACCAAATTTCCCCGCCCGCGGGACTGCAACGATACAAATTTCAAGGTGTTTAACTGAAATAAATGTTTTTTTTTTATATCGCCCGTCAAGATGACCTCACTCCACCTGATGGAAAGCGGTCGTGAGGTCCAGATATGAGGTTGACAAGCCCAGTCATTCAAACGAATCACTGGGCTGGCCATCCTCACTGAAGGCCTGCAAAAATGCCTTTTCACGCCCCGCTTGAAGAACCCGGGACTATAAGAGGAAGGAAACACATGTGCTGGAAGAGCGTTCCACGTCTGGATGGTACGACAAAGAAACAAACAAAGAAAAGAAATTTTGAATAACCCATTGACACCTTAAAGTTGACCTCTGAAATTTTAGCCTAGAAGCGTTTTAAACAAGGGGTTGTACACATACATGCATAAAAAAAATACTTTCACTTAGAGAAGTCCAACACATTCAACAATTTGGAAGGCATCAGCATTTTCGAGCATGTATACATGAATTCGAATAGTTCACGAATATTGACTTTTTTTTTATTATATTATACAAGCCTACCTTTTCACCCTCAAGCCCGCAAACGCGACGTAACAACCTAAAATAAAAAAATAATTTCAAAATTCAATAGAGCGTAAGTATAGAAAGTTAATGAAAAGAATATCCGATTTTTTCCTGTAATTAAACGCGGTCCAGGTTCCATGTTACAGAGGGTGATCCGAATTCCGATTGAAGCTTGAAATTCGTAGAAATGGCTTCGAAAATTACCTCCACCTACCCCCTGCTGAATGTCCATTGGTGGCAAATTTGACTGTGGTAATTTTTCATAATAAACGATAAATGAGTGAATAAGCAAATATAGAAAAGCGCGTTGTGTGTGTGTGCTTTCTTAAGAAAATTGGCAAGCTTTTTGTATCACCCTTTACAAATACTCATCAGTAAAACCATAGACGTTCGGGTGAAGGAACGGATATCGGATACGGATACGTAATCAGTATAACAAAAGACGATTATGTGAACAAAATAAAAACCTTTTGATTTTCTCACCTAAATTACGGACTCATTCTCCTTTGAGAAACTTGTCATATCTATTATAAGATAAATACAACCGGTATGGAAGGCAATGAGAAGTATAATTTTTTTTATAAATAATTTTCTGATAAAATATATTTTACTAATATTTTTTATTATATATAAAGAGGAAATATTTGTTTGTTTATATTGAATAGGCTTCAAAACTACTGGACTGATTTAAAAAATTCTTTCATCAATAGCCACATTTTCAGCGAATAAAATAGGCTATATTTTTTAAGCTGTTCTAACGGGAGAAATGATGATGATGATGACGCGGGTAAAGTCGCTGACTGACAGCTATAATGTCATATATATTATAATTCTTCATCCTCTCGAATATACTTAAATTTCAAATCGGCTATGGTATAAACTTTTCAGTAGAGGCGACCTTTAAGTAGGCACAATATCACCGACGAGATTTATAAAATGGGGTTAAGCAAACGTATATTATTCGCGTTGGTGTGAGTGGTGATTATGGCGCATAATATTGAAGCCTGGCGGATAGTTATTGCCGACATATGTGTAAGGGCTCTAAGCTTTTTATATCCGATCGTAGAGCTAGTACAAAGGCGGTAAAAAAATATATCTACACTAAACAGGCGGTTTAGTGTAGATATATTTTTTTATTAATTATTTCTGTAGCCTCAATATATAAATTATAAATAATAATATATCACCTTGTAATTTTTTTGAAAGAAATTAATGAATAGCATTAAAAAATATAAATATACATTTGCTATAACATAACTTCCAAAACAATAAAAATAATATTGTTAAGTAAACCTAAAACTGAAAACCAGTGCCAAGACTTTTGTCCTGGCCTCAGAGCTGAGTGAGTGAGCCGAGACCTTTTCGGTTGTAAACATATATTTGCGGATATTTAAGTAGGTACTACCTATGCGTTACTACTAATGATTTACATTACTGAATAATGCACGTCATACGATTGAAAAGCTTCTTTATTAAGCTGAAACAAGGCTCACAGTGGCATTCTGTCTTCTGTATCTTTCGGGCAAATAAATAAATAAATATGCGCCAGGCAACACACCTCTTGTAATGGTCTCGAAGTAGGGATTAATATCCCTGTGTTACGAGGTACCACACAAGGAAATAAGCTAGGGGCGTCTCCCAGCACACCCAGACCCGAGTCAATTCAGAAAAGATCGTTTCCTAAATTGACCCGACCGGGAATCGAACCCGGGAAACTACGGAAATCGAGGCGAGAAACCGTGCTACAGCGCACTACGCCAACCGTGTCGCAAATGAGTGGAAGGAGTAGGAATATATTGTAACTATGGAAAAAGACTGCTTAGAATGACGTCCTTTAAATTCAAAAGTCATTAACTGCTACGAATAAATCTTGTTTCTTCTTCTTTCCTTAAAACCCCACGATTATATTTTTCTTTTTAAGATCCTAGCAAATTTCTGAATCACTTCCGGTCTAAATCGATCCTTTAATTTTGTATCCGTCCCGTCCATAAAAGTGAAACCTACTTATCGCCCGCGCCGGTTTGCTCGTATTTTTGGGACTGTAAAAGTTTAAGCGCCATGGGAGGAGTCAGGGCTGCCACAGCGTTGCGGCTAAGAATACAAGATTATCGAGCTTAAATAAAATCCTGGTTCGCGATCCTTTAAAGTGACCTGTCAAAATACCTTCGGACCACCGAAAGTCTGGCAGTGGCTTAGAATGCGCAGAGTATAGTCAAACTCTGCTTTTGGAGTTTTTATGGCAAATATGGTTATAGATAACCCTTTTTACGCCTGCAACTCGATTTAATAGGAGTAGGTCATCGTTTCACAACATAAACCAATAAAAAAAATGTTTAGTTAAATAAATAAATAAATAAATATCTGGGACAATTCACACCAAGATCATCTGACCCCAAACTAAGCAGAGCTTGTAATATGGGCGTCAGAGACTGATAAACATACTTAAATATTTCTAAATACATACTTAAATAGATAATAACACCCAGACACACAACAAATACAAATGTTCGTCACACAAATATTTGTCATGGGTGGGGATCGAACCCACGACCTCCGGCGCTAAAGGCAGGATCGCTGCCATTGCGCCAACAGGCCAGTCAAAAGTTAGAAAATAAATATTACAAATTTTCACACTAACTGTATTTATCAACATCATTGGATTCCAAAAATAATTTATTGTAATCAAAAAATACATTGAATGGAATATGAAAAATTTTAGTTTGTTTGCTCAAGTACAATTCATTTTATGGCACTTCAAAAGCAAATCCATTATAGAAAGTGTCAAATAATTGAAAATAACTATACAACTCGAAAACCTACACAATTTATTTATAGCAACTTTTGTTGAGAAACCATTTATGTATAAACGCAAAATTTAATACAGCAGCCAAACAAATGTTTTGCGGAACGCATAGATAGACAAATATAGCAAATGACGTGACTTGCTAGCTGCAGTTTTAGGGAGCGTTTGGGCAAGTCCAAAAACATGATTTTTAAAGTTTCTATATCAGGCCGTTTTTTCGAAATATTTTTGTAGCAATGTTTCTATTTTTGAGAAGACCTTCGATAACAGCTCAACAAAAAAAAAAGTCAAATACCCTATTACCTATTTTTGCAAATTGTATCCAAACGTTGAAATAAAATAAATAAAGCAGTTTAACGTGGTTCGTTGCGAAACCCTTTAGTGTAAAAGTTTGTAGTTGAATGCAGTTCAACTACAAACTTTTACACTGCAACAAGAAAGTTTAGAAATTTAATATTGTTCCTTGGTAAAATAAAAAAAAGAACCCTTAATACTAAATTGAATCTCTATGGCGGCCAGCGCTAATACCGCCGCCACGCTGGAGATGCGATTACTTTTGCAGCATTTGCTTTTGGGAACGACCGTCGTTAAGTGCTGGTTAAGAGACCAAACAAAGACATAAAGACTAGTGATTTCAAAGTATTTTAAATACACAAAGATAAGATAAGATAAATAAGATACTCTTTATTACACAAAAAACAGTTTAGAAAACAATAAGTGAGAATTACATATGCCTTGATGTACAATTTAGGCGGTCTTATTGCTAGAATCAACACACATACAACTTACGCTTAAGACGGCAACCGGACTGCTCCAGCCCGGCAAATAACTTACCATTCAAATTAGAGCATTGAATTGTGCGGACTATAATATATTTAACAATGTCAAGTAAAAGGCGACGGCGGGGAGTCAGCGCGCTTGTCACTACACCACACAACTCAACACATTTGACAACATCATCAAATTCTGAAATTAATTTAATATAAGTTATCAAAAAATTCAAAAAAAATGGTTTGTTTACGTACAATTCATTTTATGACCCTACAAACTTGGGTGGGCATATCCATTTTTGAAAGTGTAAAGTAAGTTTATGGAACAATGCTTTTTTTAATATTTGTAATGACATTTCTTTTAAATAATCAGGGAGGTGGTTAAAAATGTTGGGTCCTATGTTATATATACTATTTGAAAAAAATGTTGTACGAGATGGATGGTGTGGGTGTATATCTACACACATCAAAAGTGTCTAGGGATCAAGCATTTTCATGCGGATTTCTTGAGATTGAGATGTGGCTTTGTAATAAATTTATGATTTTATAAATTTATATGGATCCTTTTTGGTGCATTTCATAATTTGAAACAGGAACTGTCAATCAAATTCGAGTAAAAGATGAAAATCAGCTGTCAATATTTTCCCTATAAAAACATACAACGCATTGAAGACATTATTAGTGCTTCTGTTTCCCTACTACTGATTAAAACCAACGTTATTATGGAGCGGCGACGTCATTTAAGCAGGGAAGAAAAGCTCAGAGCCGTGGGAATGATAGAAGCTGGTTCCCGGCAACGTACTGTGGCTTTAGCTCTGAATACAAGTCAGAGTGTTATCAGTCGACTTTGGACACGTTACCGAAGCACTGGTACCGTGGCTGAGCGCCATGGAGGACGGTATCGCTGCACCACACGGAGACAAGACCGATACATTCAAATCACAACTCGAAGAGCTCCAACAATAACCGCCATGATGTTAGCCGTGAGGCTTCATCACTCTTCAGGGAACTTAATTAGCGACCAAACAGTCAGAAACCGCTTGCATGAAGTGAACCTTCATTCCCGAAGACCGCTAAGGGTACCACCTATAGCAATGCACAATCGTAGGATTCGATATTAATGGGCTCTTAAACACAGAAATTGGGCAGAAGAACAATGGCGTTTCGTGTGCTTTTCTGATGAGTCTCGTTTTGGTATGAGACCGGATACAAGACGTATACGACACTGGAGAACCCCTGGACGCTAACAGCGATTAAAATCCTGCCAGGAAGTCCATCCTTATAGTGGTGGAACCATCATGGTATGGGCGGGTATTTGGATCGGCGGAAGAACTGAGTTGATTTGGATCAGAGGCAACCTCAACGCTCAAATTTATGCTGAGACGATTGTATCAGACGTCATCGTTCCTCTACAAGTGCAAATCGGTCCCTTATTTCAGTTAATGCATGATAATGCACGACCGCACACCGCAAGAGTTGTAAGACAGACTCTCGCCGCAGCTAACATCAATGTCCTGCCCTGGCCTGCTCAGTCGCCAGACTTGAACCCGATTGAGCATGCATGGGATATGCTACAGAGAAGAGCTCTGCCGAATATGGAGGGTGTCCAGTCGCAAGAAGACCTTTTCTTGTTGTTGCAACGAACATGGGCGGCCATTCCACAGCGTGATTTGGATGAACTCATTTTGAGTATGCCAAACCGATTTTCTTGTGTTGTTAGTGTTCGCGGTAGAAACACGGATTATTAATTGTTCAAGTTACTCAATAAAATTTTTAAAGAAAACTGTTATTTCAGTCTTTTTTCGAACTTTAATGTTAGTGGTTCAAATGTCAAAAATCCCTTTAATAGGAAAATGCCAAATTTCTTTATTAATGCAAAGGTGACTTGGTTTATCGTTACTGTAGATAAACGAAAACACTTTATTTGATGAATCCTTGAAGAAAATTTTAATTAATATCAATCAGGAGAAAAGTTATTGCAAAAATATATGTTGATCCCTAGACACTTTTGATGAATTTATTTCTAGTTTGACGTGGATACTTTGTGATTCTTAATTTGAAATAATGCTCGTTGGTTTTGACAAACATGCATGTAAGAAAGATGAACAATGATGGAAGACTAAGAACCTGGAGTTGAGTTAGTAATGGTTTGCAGCTTTCTCTCGAGTTGGCACCAAACAATGCTCTTATACACTTTTTTTGGGCACGGAATAAAGGTAATAAGCGTTTCCCCAATGTATAATGCCATAGCACAAATTTGAGGCGACGTATCCATGGTAAGCTGTTATCGCCGCTTTTTGAGATACTGTCAGAGTCAGCTTCTTTAGCGGAAATACAAATTTACTAATTCTCTGACACAATGCGGTAGTATGTGGTTTCCAGCTCACGCCGCTGTCCAGAATTACACCCAAAAACGTATTTGTTCAACCTGTTGTATTTCTATTTCTATATTCCCGTCTCTCTTGTCAGCAGGTGGTGGTAATGGGCAGCAGCACCACCTCAGACAAAACCATCAACACGAGCACAGATTCTGCGGCAACAGCGTTGACCTCCGTGACGGGCACGGACGACTCCATGGACGCGGAGCCGGAGCCACCCGAGCCACCTCCCCAGCCGCCCAGCCTCATCGACGAGCCCCACGCGAACAACCCCCCCAGCACCGCTCCACCGCACTACCACAGAGCCCAAAACAGCTACGAACTAGATTCTCCAGCTTATACCAAATCACAATCGGCTTCCGACGCTGCAGACTACCCCAAACCTGGTCCAGCTCGTTTCATATTCGACGTCCCACTTCCAGATCCTAAAAGGAACGATAAGCCTCGAAATAAAACGCAAGTCCAAAACAGTAGCCCTTCCACGTCCATTCAAATACCATATGATTCTAAAGTTGAGACTCCGAAGAGTCCCAAGGCAAATCAGACGAAATATGAAACGCATTTCAAGTTTGACCCTGAACCGGTGAAACGGAGAGGAAGTGAGCCAAGGATGAAGAATAAACAGAAGATGGAGAAACAGGAGTATTACAAAGATGAGGTGGCGAAGTTAAGAAGGCAACTGGAGGGGACGGAAGTGTTCACGACGACCAGGAGAAGATCATCTGCTCATCAGCATTCTGTGCCTCCGCCGTCTTCTAGAAGACAATCCACAGGTAGGATATTATTAATTTTCGCATAAAAAACTGAAGGGATATTAAACCAGTACCTACATTGTAACTTTGTTGACAATCAAGAATCTATAGCTCGTCAATGAGGAAACATTTTATGACGTGTTAATTGTTAGTTACATATTCCGTTTGAGTCTATGACTAAAACAATACCCGCTGATGATTGTTTGCCGAACCAAACTATTTACTTCCTAACCAATTTGTGAAATGTAACTAGAAAGTTGGCGCGAACTATACCTATGATATTACATTAGAACTCTTTGAATTAATAGCGCAAATACATTGTTTTTGTTGTGTTATGATTATGTTATAGATCCCTTTTAGAGATTATAGACTTTTAATATTACATGAATTCAGAGAAGATCTCGCATCATAAGTTCATTCATAACTCTATAAAATAATTGTCAGTGTTTTGAAATTCGATGAAAATACTTCGTCCAAACTTAGGACTCCTGTATAAAAGCTCATATCTCTTCACAGCTGCGCAAGTCCACGTCACAGCCAACCCCCTCGACTCAGCATCCACCACCATCCCAGCAGGCCGGACGACAATAGTAGTCCAGCAGCCGTCTCTTTCCCTGGACTACGGAGGCTGTTCCACAATCCTCGTGCGCGACGAGGACGGCAGGCGGAAGAGTCGGGTCTGCAATGATCACATACAGCAGCTACTGGACGTCACCAGCCAGTTCACGTCTGAGGATCTGCACGATTTTGATAAGAGGTTAGTCGGGCTTTTAGTATATAATTTTGCCATCAGGAAGCACAATTAATAATAATTATAAATAAATGTCTGGGACAATTTACACCAAGATCATCTGAGCTCAAACTAAGCAGAGCTTGTACTTTGTGATTCAGAGACTGATAAACATAGTTAAAAATTTCTAAATACATACTTCAATAGATAACAACACCCAGACACAACAAAAACAAGTGTTCGTCACATAAATGTTTGTCATGGGTGGGGATCGAACCCACGACCTCCAGCGCTAAAGGCAGGATCGCTGCCATTGCGCCAACAGGTTGGGCAATGAATTACAGGTAACCACGGCTTTTACTTTGGAACCACGGGGACATGGTGTCGCTTTAAACTCCTGGGAAATTTGCTAGTAGTACAGATTAATATTCCCTTTTTTTTTTTATTTATTCACAACAGTAATTACATACTTTCATATTAACTAATGAACCCTACTATTAAAAACCCTTAAGGGGTTTAACTGGTAGTAGGGTCGCACTATACTATAGGTACTTAAAAAAGCCACATATACACTAATTAATTACATCTTAACTGATAAGTAGTATCTTTTTAATATAGTTTTACATTTCTTTGGCTGGTTATCAAACAACAAACAAACAAAAATATCTTTATTTAAATAGACCTGTAACAAGTACCTACTTTTAAATCGTCATTACAAGAAAATAAAAAAAACTTAGTAATAGACTTAAATACTATAATAATATGAATACATAAATACACTGTATACAAACATAATGTGACTCTACCACCGCATCGGAAGTTGATCTTATACTGAGAAGACCCGGCGAGAAACTCAGTACTTACTCTTTTAAACTTGGTTCGGTTTCACAAAAAGAGTTAGTAAAGTACAAAGAGTATTTAAAAGAAAATGCTTACGTTCTAACATTTCCCTAAAATATGGACCTAAAAGTACATCTAAACTACCGGATATAAAGCAAAAACATTGTACAAAGTTTATACAATTCAAGCCTAGAAATTGTTAGATTTTTGTTAGTCAGTACAAACTAGTTATTACATATATCGTCTACTAATTGCTGTGGAAAACTATTTAATATTTTAGGTACCAAGTACTGTAAAGTTCTTCTTCCATATGTATTATTACATTGTGGTAATATAAACAAAGGCAGATAATCTAAGTTACGTAAATGGCCGGGCCTAGTTCGCTTACATAATGTGGGAATAATGCTATGTTCTTCAGAAGCGACAGACACACAAATCCTATCGAAAACGCTTATCACTTTACAGTATTTAAATAATGTAGAATAATCTTGACTGTTTGATTTCTTTATGTTTTTAGGTACAATCGCCTTCAGTATGGCAAGTTGTAATTTATAAATGTCCTCTCAATAAGTCACGTATGTCCTGCCGTAACTACTGCTTCCATAGCAAATAATTGAATCTGCTAATGACATGTACAACATTCTTAGAGTGCCATATGGTAACTTATATCTTAGTACTGCCTATAATCTTAAACTGCCCTCAGTTTACCGCACAAATAATCGACGTGAGGCCGCCAGTTGAATCTGTTATCAATTATAAGTCCTAATTAGGTATGTTGGTTCACAATTTAATTCTATGGTAGTGCCAGGTAACCGCTGACTGGCTGGGAATGAAGGATCATATTACAAAATTACTACGGTCAGTTAAGAGGAGGACTGGACAAGTTATAAGGGATTGTCCCGTAACATAAGGCCCCTTGACTTAAAAAAGTAGTTAACTAATAAGAAATAATTACTTTTGATTCTAGCTAATAAGATATCTCATTTTCGCCTAATATTCCCGCCTGTGTGTCAACAAATATTAATTCGGCAATATTAATACTTTGGACATTTGTTTACTTTCCGCCTCTGTTACGTATTATATTGAACAATGTAATTGGTAGAATATTGTATTCAATAAGTTTTATTTTAGTAAGAGCAATCGGGGCGAAATCTGGAGGTTTTGGATTCAACTTCCAGGACAGACAAAGTGTGTAAGTATAGCTTTATCGGAACATAGTTTTTGGCAAGCGTGGGGATTAAGTCAGATGTCATTGAATCCCATGGAGTGGGAAATTACTTTTTCATTACTCATACTCTGAAAGTAGGTCTGAAGTTGCCTGAGGAGCGGGATCAAAGTAATACTTTTCATCCTTAGGGAGAATCACTTTCAACTGACAGCTGTCAAATTATTTAAAAAAAAAAACTATTTGTTTTTCACATATCTATTGAACCATGTTCCAACTTTCTATACAGCCACGATGTAAAATTGAAATAACTGAAAGTTAAGTATTGAATAAAGAGTATATATTTTTTAAATAACTTTATTATAATTTAGTTCCAACAATTTCCTTAAAATAACTTAGATTTGGGCAAAATATTTACTATTTTTCCAATGATGAAAATAAAAAATAATAGCTGAATAGCTGGCCGGCCACAGAAAAAAAAAAGAAACAAAATAGGCGGGAAAGCGGCAATTCGATCTTCATTTATTTTACTCATTTTTGCTTTAGCTAATTCATGTTTTTATTTTTACTTTCTTTGTATTTGTAATGAAAAGCACAGTGTTTACCTCGGGTTAAAGACTTATTTAGTCCCTCGAACTATTGGCGCCCTCACTTCGTTCCGGGCGCCAAACCCCGTCTCGGGACTAAATAAGTTACTTTCACCCCTAGGGTAACAATGTACTATTCAAATACAAGTTTCTTTGGGACGAAAGTGCGAAAGTTGATAGAATGGGAAGACGGAAATATGGTTCATTTGGTAATTCACCAATACCAATACCAATTATCTATCACAGAACATTAATCACATGGCTTAGTAGCTAAGTTTTGAGTTTCATAAATGCCAAATAGGAAAAACATAGATTGCTTATCAAATGCCTGGTTAGTATATTTTACTTTAATTTTGAAGATTTAAGAGAACTTACCGAAAAAGTCTATTTAATTAGAGTTATTCGAGTTTGAGTTTAACTTTTACATTGACGTGGAAGTTTAGCACTTAACGGATTTCCACCAGGACTAAGAAAGATAAACTTAAAAAAAAAACAGGGCAGGTGGCTCTTAAATTCACAATTTTAATAATTCATAATATTTAGTTCAGTCTTATAAAGTTTTTTTTCAATAAGGCAAATTCCACGAATTATGATGCCAACGAACTTAATTGTACTGTCGTGCAAAAATAAGCAGTCACCAAAAACAAATTTGAAATTGTCGAATAGAAAGACTAGAACAAAAAAGTGAAAACAGCTCCTTAAAATGAACAAACAATCACATCTTTCCTCTTTATAATATTTGTATAGATAATAATAATGTAAAATATAACATACTTGTTAAAGATAATTATGAACATACACAAAGAGAACAAAGATATTAGGTTTGGCTTATCCACGCACTAGACACAATACAGGTTACAGAGAGAGGAAATATGTTTTTACTCGGTGCTTTTTTAACTAGTTATCATGGTTTTTGTAAATCAATTAAAAGAAATTCAACTTCATCGTATAAGTGATGGCAAATAATCATTGATCAAATGGATGCTCATAACTTTCTGTTTATCGATGTGTAATGAATATGAAATATTAAGTCTGTATTGTTGCTCGCCAGTGGAAAAATGGCGTCAATCGAAAATGGAAATGACAAATTACAAACTCGATCTATTCAGGAAATAATATCCGACGGAAAATTTCGTGTATTTGGGCATTTGTAAGGGAATTTGGCGAGCTAAAAAAGAAAATTAATACATTTTGAGTTTTATATTTGAGATATTTGAGACCATTTTCGGTAAATTGTATAACTCAGTGAAATGTATTCAGATCAATTTGTATGTAGGCAACTTTACGAGTGTATCGGCGCTAGTTTACCCCTACATCCTTATAAAACCGGTACCATAAGTTTAAGCCAATGATAATCTCTAGCGGCTGTGGTAACATTTTTGTTTGGGGATTTGGTAAAGCGACTTTATAAATAAATACTGTAACTATAAGGGGCATTCAAGTTGATACAGTTGAGAACGTCAAGGCCTTGGGCATAAAATGAAGAGTTACAAGAGAAGGACCGCTCGCGACTCTACTCCTGAACTTGCCTGACAGCCCAGGGTTACTATTATATTCGCTCTGAAATGAAGTAGGTAGGTTATTTATACGTACTTGACAGAACAACATTCATCATGTGAAAAATTGCACCAAGTTTGACAAAAACAAAAACACTCGCGACAGTGCAACTGGCCGCGACACTGATGCTCAACGGTGTCGCCTTTAAAATCAGTGTGTCCGTGTGCGTGATTAAAATTGCGCGTTTGTTTCAAGCGGACTATCTGTCAGAGGCGCCGCGCCTGTGGGTTAAGCACCCCAATACGGATCGTGGATCATGTGGTCCCGAGTTCAAATCTAGCCATAACAATCTATGTGTTAATTGTTAAATTTGCGACTAACTCTCCGGTAGTGGAAAACATCGATAAAAACTAAATCAACCCGGATAACGGCGCAATACTTGCCTTGGGTTCAAATACCATTGGTGAAAAATGGACTTCTGATTGTTCCGTTCACCATGACGGCAACAGTCATTTGGCTGACTACCCCGTTTGGTAGTCTTGATGGTATGTATATACAGGGCTACTTTATAAACACCATCCAAATTGAAATATGAGAATCTATGGAGAAAATGGCAAAATACGTATTTTTCTGTTTGACAACCTTCAGTACTAAAATGTTGAGTTATTAATGTTATTATAACTACTCAAAAGTATAAAAAATTATTAGTTTCGTTGATACTGCGCGACGTGAGTGGCAGCGCGGGCTCGCAGCCTCTCAACTCCCCGCCTGCGCTTCATTCAGAAGTTGACATTTAATTTTGAATAAGTAACCACGCCGCACGAATAAAAATGTAAAAGTTAGAAGTTAGACGACTCGGCAAGCGTAGTGTTGGACGTCCACCAGCACGTTGGACCGACGACCTAAAGAAAGTGGCTGGTAGGGACTGGATGGCAAAAACGGGAGATCGGGCTTTGTGGCGCGCCCTGGGGGAGGCTTATGTCCAGAGGTGGACTGCTATAGGCTGAAAAGAAGAAGAAGAAGAAAAGTTAGAAAGACCTGCCCTTTTTTAAAAAAAAGCTGTCTTCGATTGATACCAAATGTCTGGGAAAATTTGGGATGGTGTTTTTAAAGTAACCCTGTATGTAAGTTGATATAGTTAACTAAAGTAGTTCATATTAAGGTGTTCCCTCACTTGGAGCATTTGCCTGTAACGTTACAGAGTCGAGCATTACGTTGGTGAGGGAAAAGCACCGAGCATTGCAGTGCGCATCTTCACGATACAATGTGTAATATTTTGATACATTTACCCTGAAGTTTTGTAAAGCAGTATTGTAATGTAATGTTCAAAATTGAATCTGAAACGTTACATTACAGGCGAATGCTCCATGTGAGGGAGCACCTATTTAGGTAAACTCATGACAGGAGTACAGCTTATCACATCTGAAATGGAAAGGCAGCCTAAAAGTTGCCGACCGCTGATATGATACGAGTAACCTTTCGAAAATAGACGTTCGTGTTTGGATATCAAGTCTGTACGAAGTATATTTAATATTAAGTCCAAACGAAACACGGATTTCGAACAGAATTAGACACTGGCCGTGGTTAGACTATTAATGGAAGAGGCAGTGATGCATTCAGGAAAAATAACTAAGCGTGATGATAAATCATAATGCACAAACAATAAGAAATAGTATGTCATAGCAGATGTTAGACAGCCATTGTATTAAGGCGGTTTTATCGTTGAAAATAGATTTGTTCTAGACAATTTTCTGCCATAGAAGGCGCAGGGAGGGAGCCATTGAAGATAGACGCACCATTCTTATTTCCTGGAAAGTATGCAAATCGTATAGATTTGTTAGAAAGTGTTTTCATTTAAGTTTTTTTTCGAGGACGTATTCATGCTCAAGTTAACTTATACGGTCGGAGCAGTTAACATGATAGATATTGTTAGGTATTTGTTAATTTTCAAACAGCTAAATACAATCCGTCTCTGCTTCAGGCCAAATACAGAGCATTAGCCTGCTCGCACACGTCCGATAATCGGTGACCGATTTTTTGTAGGAGAAAAATAGAACGTACCTACTGATAGCAATGGAGCAACGCACACGTCCGACAAAAAGTAGGTCAGAAATAATATGAAATACAAAATCGGCCCGATTATCGGTCCGACAAAAAGTCTGACGTGGGTGTGCACCCTTAACAAGGTTTATAAAAATACACCAGGGGTTTGAACATTGTGTATGGAAAATGGCGCGGTAACATCAAAAAGAAAAAACAAAATGGCGGCTGGTGACCTATGCCACTGATGTTCAAACCCCTTTGACATCCATAGTGACCATCCATGATATTGGTGTTAGATTTCTGCAAACGTAATGGAAACTGGACTGAACTGTTTTAATGATAATATTTTTTTTAATTAATAGCGATAAAGTGATAGATAGTAAAGAATGTCTTTAGGCATTTAAGTCTGCCAACGATATTGTTTATTTTAACTTTATTATTTAAGAAATAAATGAATGATTAACGTAACGGATTCCCGTATTAGTCCCAGAGAACAACCTTTTTTTTCTACTAAGCTAGATAATCACGCCACCCGCCGAGTTACTACATTTGGGTAATGGCACAACTGGAGCGCTGCGCAGTAATTCACTAAGCATAACACCTATAACTATGAAATTGCCACACAAATATCGAATATAAAGTATCCATAAGATTTCTAAATCAATCTATATCGCAGGTGACAGAAAACCTCCGCGAGGATCATTAGCAAACCAACGTAGTAAAATGATCAAAAACGTTTTCGGAACCGTATAGATTGGAGTGTGGAGTGCGACAAGGTGGTCTGTCGTCGCCGAAGCTTTTCAATATATACATTAACGATTTGATTGTCGAGCTAAGCAGCATGCGTGTCGGCTGCCGGGTGGATGGTATTAGCATTAATAACATCAGCTACGCGGACGACATGGTGTTGCTGGCCCCGACAGAGGGAGCTATTAGCGATATGCTGAAAGTGTGCGAGACGTACGCCGCTAGACATGGCCTTAAGTACAACGTTAAAAAGTGTAACTATATGGTTTTTAAGGCCGTCGGTAACCCTCGTGAGAGTGCACCTGACTTAAAATTGAATGGTTTGAATATTAGCAAGGTATCTCAGTTCAAATACCTCGGACACATTCTTACCGACGACCTTAGGGACGATGCGGACGTTGAGAGAGAGCGTAGGGCGCTTGCTGTCAGAGCTAATATGCTGGCCCGTAGATTTGCCCGTTGTAGTGATCAGGCGAAAATTACGCTATTCAAAGCTTACTGCCAAAACTTTTATACTGGCAATCTATGGGTCAAATGCAACAAAAAGTCCTTGGATGTGCTGAGGATACAATATAATAATGCTTTTAGAATGTTGTTGGGACTGTCGCGCTTCTGTAGTGCCTCTGAGATGTTTTTGCGGGCTCGTACTGATGGCTTCCATGCCATCATTAGGAAGAAAACAGCATCTCTCTTAGGGCGGGTGCGTGCCAGTCCTAACAGCATTGTAGAAACAGTGGCTCAGCGTTATTGTTCGCCTTTCTTGAAGCACTTTGTCGGTGTACTAGTCGATAAAGATCTGCTGGTATACGATTAGGGTACCGTTAGGGTGCTCAAGTTATCTGTATTATTTTATTTTATTTTATTTAAATTCTGTTTACTAACCCCATTATTTGTGCAACTTACTAACACTCTATGGATTTTTTTAAAAAATATCTGAAATAAATGATTTATTATTATTATTATTATTAGGTACTGGCTGGAGGACACAGGTGAAAATATTCTTATAGAAAGTCCGAATGCATTTGTAATTTTTCACCACGTTGACTATACCAATAGTAGAACTAAATTAGTTTTATGTTTTCTCTTTTTTTATGCTGAAACTTAATTCTACGTATTTTAAACTGTAAGTAGCGGCATTGTGAGACCGTTGAAATTTGGTTTGGTAGGTACAGTTGCTATAATATTAATTATATTTTTAGTTAATTGTTTTACGGGGTTTAGAGGGAAGAACAGAACTATTCCGCTGAGTTTCCTACCAAAGACCATTCACTCACATTGTTTAAAAGTCACAACTTTTCTCTACAACCTGTGCAAGAATGCAAAATGGTGAACAGAAAAAAGCTTCAAAACGTAAATTTTCTCTCTGTTTCAGTGCTTGAACGATTTATCTTTGTTACATTCGGGACAGTTTTGCTTTAATTCTAAATGGCACGCGAACGATCTAAGGCAAAGACACAAAGGCTGATCAATTTAACTTCCATGTTCATAACTTAAGTTGCAACTAGTTTTCCACTAGCGACAACGCCAGCGTTTACTCTTTCTCCCGTTAAAATAAGAATAAGTTTTCATATCAATAAATTTTTCAAGAATATGACATCTTAAATGTTAACAACGGTGACTGCACTAAGCTCAAGGCTTTCGGTGCAGTGACCATAAACTTAGTTTTAATAATATTATAAATGCGAAAGTTTGTGAGGATGTTTGTATATGTATGTGTATGTATGTTTGTTGCTCTTTCACGCAAAAACTACTGAACGGATTTTGCTAAAACTTTACAGTAATACAGCTTATACATCAGAATAACACATAGGCTACATGATAGGAATAGATGGCGCTGCCGGCACGTCAACTCATCATAGGTTAAGCTCCCAGTTGTTTTAGTTTTTAAAAATATTAACCGTGCAAAAAGAAGAACAAAATTAGTATAAGTGCAGTGCAAAATAAGTTAATAAACTGTGGGAACGTTATCTCGCCCAAAACTACTCCATAAGTGTATTTTTGGAAAAAATATATACTATAGCAGAGTAATTGATGTGCTAGTGTCGGGTACGTGAATGCTCAATCACATAAAAATATTGAATGTTCAGAGGGTCATTCCGCATCATATGTGATTGTGTACTGCTGATATGGTGCACAATTTCGCCTACAAGAACATTGAGTGGTTGGCTCAACGAATCCGGTCAACGGAAGTCGACTCACATCTCAACAGACGAGGGTTCGAATCCGAGCAACGGCACTTTAGGTGAAGAAACGTTTTTTTTCAAAAATGTTTGCTTTTCGAAGATTTAAATTATAAACGCCATCTACCAATTTACGAAGTACTAAAACTAGCCAGAAACGAACCAGAACAATTTACTAGAAAACTTACAATTATTTATTAAAAACACTACAATATAAAGGGGTCTCAACGCAATAACATAAGTTCTGTTAACAAATAGAAGAAATGGCATTTCAGTGTGCAGGATGTCTAAAGAAAATAAAAGATAGACAATATTTAACCTGTGCTACTTGTAAGGATAAATATGATTTAGAATGCGCACAAGTATCTGTACAAAGGTTCTACAATACAATGTCACCAGACCGAAAGAAAAAATGGATATGTCCATCATGTCACTGTAAAACACCTAAAGGTAATAACAACAACTCGCCTATCAACCGGAACGAATCCCTTAATCAACATATTCTGTCACCAACCATATCAAACGTGACGATCCGAAACAAAAGACAGGAATCGTTTGAAAAATCGTTTGAAATATCCTCTATGAGTGACGAAAGCTTGCTTGGAGATACTCTGGATATGAACACAACTCTTCAAGATACTGAACCTTTAACTTTATTAAACATAAAAAAGTTACTCGAAACGAACAACAAATCTCTATTATCTGAACTGAAATTACTCGTGCAATGCGAAATAGAAAGCGTGATAAAAGACCTGAAAAACGAACTCCAATTGAATGCAGAAAGTTCACTAGATCGTCATTTAAAGATTCAAGAAGAAATTACAGGGCTGAACGATAAAATTCAGCATTTAACGCAGCAATGTACGGTGCTTGAAAGAGAAACTCAAAAATTGAAATTGGACTTGGAAACGAACAATCAACCTACACTAACGACGACGAACAACATACAAGACAAGACAAAGACTTTTGTTCTATACGGACTCACAGAGAATTATTGGGACAGTGAGGAACAAACAATTGAGCGTGTTGTCTACGCTATGCAAGATATTTTAAACATAGATCTCACTGGGTTTATAGAAGAGGCTACCCGCATTGGTCGCAAGGGCTCAAAGAGACCAATTTTAATAGAACTTACCACAAAAAGATGACGAACTACATACTCCAATGTGCTAATTACTTCAAATATACAGGTCTTGGGGTGTCTAAGGTATTGAACAAACAAGATTTGGATGAAAGAAGACATTTGCTCCAAGCTCTACACAATGCTCGTAAAAATGGACAATATGCAAAGTTACATAACAATAAGCTCTATGTAAATGGAAAATTCATGAACGTAAGTAATCTTCAGTATGCACAAGTGACAAATGAAAGCGCAGGCCAGTCCCAAGAAAGTACGAGTAACATAGAAACAACACCAACAACAATACAACAAAACGAACAGCAAAGACCAGAAACCCAGGAGAATTTTCGTCACTTTTGACATTATATTTCAAAACGCCAAAAGTATTCTACCGAAGACGTATTTATTAGAGGCACTTTTAGAAGAGAAACCAAAAACTCAAGCAATATGTATAACAGAGACCTGGCTAAACAGTAAAAGATTGAATCACTTTAGGTTGAACGGATACTATATGGCAACATTATTCTGCAGAGAAAATCAAGAAGGTGGAGGAGTATGCATTTTACTGAAACAATTCATAGAATGTATAGAACGAAACGACTTAAACAATTTATCTATTCAATATGTATTCGAACTTTGTTGTGTGGAGATTCCAGCGATTAACTTGCTGTTGATAGTCCTGTATTTACCACATACTGAGAAATATTCCGAAACATGTTTGAACCAACTCGAAAAATTATTAAAACTAATTGAAATCAAAGATAAAACTAAATCGATTATTATAGGAGGTGATTTCAATGTTGATAATCTAAAAGACTACAACCTCAAACGATTATTCTCAAATCTCATGCTTACGTTCCACTTTAAGCAACACATTGATGAACCCACGCGCATCACACATCATTCAAAAACATGCTTAGACCACATTTATACAGATTTGAAAAATATTGTGTTGGAAACAAAGGTAAGAGAATTCGGTTTCTCGGACCATAAAGGAATAGAGTTACGCTTGCAAATAAATTATACAGGCGTAAAATATTTATTAAAAGAAATGAGAATTTTTAACGATAAAAACATTGATAATTTTATAAAATTAGTAAAATCTGTGAACTGGTCTGAAATATTAACACCGGAAAAAAGTATCAATGAAAATTATAACGCCTTCTCATCTACTCTAACTAATATTCTGGATATAACTATACCGAAGAAAATAGTAAAAATTGGAAAACCTAGGAAATTACTTTGGCTAACAAAGGGAATAAAGGTATCTTGTAAAAACAAAAGACTATTAAAAATATTCATAACAAAGACAAACAATGAAATATTACATAATCACTATAAATTATATGAAAAAACTTTAAAGAAAATAATCCATAGAGCTAGAAAAAATAGTAACATAAATAAATTTAAGAGATCCAATAATAAAATGAAAACAATGTGGCAAATCATAAACTCTGAAACAAAAAACACCAAAAATAACTATAACAGACTAAATTTCAAATTAAAAATAAATGATAAGTTGGAAACGAATGCCAACAATGTGGCTAACGCATTTAATAAGTTTTTCTCCCAAACCGGAAATACGTGTATGTGTCAACCAATAGCCGATGACAATAGAGTAACGAATGATAGAGTGGAAAATAGTATCTTTTTAGAACCAGTCAACCCAAAAGAAATATTTAGTATAATTAAAAAATTAAAAAGTAAATATAGCTACGGCACTGATGAAATCCCTCCGATATTAATTAAAAAATGTATAAATTACCTAATAATTCCATATACCTATCTTATAAATCAATCCTTTTCAGAAGGTACTTTTCCTGATGCGCTAAAGGTTTCAATTGTAAAACCTATTCATAAAAAAGGAGATAAAACATGTCCAAACAACTTTCGCCCGATAGCCATACAGTCTACCTCCTCTAAAGTATTTGAAACGGCTATGTACAGAAGGCTATACTCTTTTTACGAAAAATATAAAATCTTTGATGACAGTCAAAATGGCTTCCGTAAAAACCGTTCGACAGTACTTGCCGTATACAAATACACGAATAAAATACTAGAAATACTTAATAATAGACAATACGCCGTAGGAATCTTGCTCGACATGAGCAAAGCATATGATCGCGTACAATTTGACATCCTGTTGAAAAAACTTAATGACACTGGCATAAGAGGTATAGCTCACCAGTGGTTCAAATCCTATCTCTCAGAACGCTCCCAATATGTTGAAATCGAGCATGTTGATTTGAACTTAAGAACAATAAAATGTGTCAAATCTTATATAACCAAATTAAATAACTCAATTCCACAAGGTACAGTGTTGGGCTGCATTTTGTTTTTCATTTATATTAATGAATTACCAAAGATCTTAAATCATAATTGTATACTCTTTGCAGATGACATCTCAGTTCTATTATCTTGCAACAATACTAGAGAAATTAAAAATAAGCTTGATACTTCACTTGATAATATCCAAAGTTGGTTAAACTTACACAATTTAGAATTAAACTTTGAAAAAACAAAACTCATTCAATTTAGACCCTTCCAGAAACAGCCTTTAGAATTAGATTATATTTACAGAAATAAAAAATTAACATCTGTTGATAAAGCAACTCTGCTAGGAATTGACATTGACACCTGTCTTAACTGGAAATCCCACATACATCGATTAACTAAATCAATTTCCTCACTCATATACGCATTATTTAAATTAAAAAAATCCACGGACTTCCAAACGACTTTAACTGCTTATTATGCATATATACATTCTAGGTTCAGCTACGGCATAATACTTTGGGGAAACAGCCCTATTATTCAGGATGTTTTTATACTGCAAAAGAAATGTATAAGAATACTCTCAAATATACTTCAAACTGAATCTTGTAAGCCATATTTCATTAAATTCAAAATATTAACAATAACATCACTATATATAACTGAAATATGTAAATTTGTAAAGAAAAATATGCACCTTTATTCACCAAAAACTACAATTAAAAGAAACAGAGATTTATATACGTTAAAAATTCCATTCACTACCTTAAGTTTGTACAAAACGGGCCCACATTTAATGGCAATTAAAGTATATAACAGCATTCCAAATAGTGTCAAGTGTCTTGAAAATATTGATGTATTTGAAAGTGAGCTCAAAAAGTTTTTGGTTAATAAGGCTTACTACACTTTAGCAGATTTTTTCAATGATGAGATTAGGTTTTAAGTTGCAGTGCCCCTACAGGGTGTCACACTGATCGCCATTTTTTTGTACCAACTTTTCTGTACTGTGACTAGCAATGAATAAATGAATATGAATATGAATACTACATTTATAAAGATTTTATGTAATTTGGCCATAATATATACCGAAAACGCGGGCGAACAATTTATAAGGATTTATGTAATTTCGCCATAATATATAACGATAACGCGGGCGAAGCCACGGGCAGAAAGCTGGTACTAGTATAAACTTAAATTAACACTGGTAATAAACTCGAAACAATATTTTTGCTCGTTGTTGTTGGACGGCAACAAATGAGCAGCAATGGTTGAGCGATGGGAAATTGAGTGATTCTACGCACATGAGTCACTTCGGCATGGTCACTCTCATATATTTTCTCTTATCTTAAATGTGATGGCAGCTGCTGGGCAGCAATTGTCTACTCATGATCAGCAAACTGCACCAACAGGGCAGCAATTATTGGTCACAATTTCAACGATAAATACGTCTATAATAATGAAGTGACCGGTCATTCTGACGGTTTTTTTGCTGTCTAATAGCTTTCTTTTTTGGTCACCAATAATCAAATACGAGTAACCTACCCATCCTAATATCACTACAATCCACAAATGGCGTACCAAGTTGTCAGTAGACCGTACAGTCTCCCAGAGCTCAAGTCATACACCGATTTCGCACCGTCTCTGTAATACCAGTTCAAAGCCACGAGAGACCATCTTATAGCGGTAGTATACACGAGTGGTGGCTGACTGTACTTCGCTACAACTTGTCATAACTAGAGCAGTTAGTTTAAGTTAGGAGACGGGATTTGACTGCCAATTAAGGAGTTCTGATACTATTTAAATTACAGTAGGTACTAATTATGTTTATCATTTGAATATTTTTTATGGTTTGGTCATATAGAAAGAATGGATGAAAGGCGGTTAGAGAAACTTTATAAGATGGATCAATCTATTGGATGGGGAAGGCCTAGACGGATGTACCTAGGACAAGTCCAAGACGTTTCTATAAAGGGTCAGGTCAAGAGTACTCATAATCGACTAACATGCATGAAATGAAGCATTAATGAGAGTGGAAGAATCGCAAGATGTGTGTCAGGACCGCAGCAAGTGGAAAGATGTGGTATCTGTCAACCCTGTTGGGAAAAAGGCAGGATGGTGTGTATAATTCATGTCTTTGTTAATAAATATGTCCAAATGGCTACTTGAGAGTTTTCGGAAGGTTATTGTAAAATTTTCGTAAGTTTATTTATACATCTTACAACTATCTTTTTCTTGAAAAAGCCTCTTATTTTTTAGTAAGAATATATATTTTAATAATTTATTTTGAAATTCGCGCGAAAACAGCCTGTCACGTGACATCTGCTAGCTGTGACGTCACATTTCAATAAACAAACGAAACTGTCTATGACGCAGCTCTAAATCTCAGCAAACAGCAGACGATTTGACGATTCGACGTTTGTTTATTAAAATGTGACGTTACACCATGGCCGCCCGTTACAACTGTCAAATAGCCAATTATTATTTTTGAATTTCTTGTCTCTCTTGCGAGATTTGCGCCTTGACTAAGTGCGTCACAATCCGGCAGGTGTTCAATTACTGCTTTTTGCATGAGTGTACTGTATGGCTGGATGAATGGCGAGGCGTCAAAGGCCATGTGAAGCTCCTTTGGCACAAAACGAGTCGTAGATATGATTACTGAAACACTGAAAGTGTAAATATGAGAATAATATAGGACTGGCCTGTTGGCGCAATGGCAGCGGTCCTGCCTTTAGCGCCGGAGGTCGTGGGTTCGATCCCCACCCATGACAAATATTTGTGTGACGAACAATTGTATTTGTTGTGTGTCTGGGTGTTATTATCTATTTAAGTATTTATTTAGAAATATTTAAGTATGTTTATCAGTCTCTGACGCCCATATTACAAGCTCTGCTTAGTTTGGGGTCATATGATCTTGGTGTGAATTGTCCCAGATATTTATTTATTTATTTTATTTATTCAATATATATATTTTCTAGCTCGCCAGTTAGTTCCCAACTGTTATTTACTTTTTTCATCTATTTCTGTTTTCATCATAAATGTTGTGCCTACACCTTTAATAGGTACCTAAATAGAAATGTGTATTTTTTTTTTTGGTTTTACTTAAACACATATATTTAATATAATAATAAATAAATAAATTACTGGGACTATCTTCATAGTAGTAACTAACTCGCCACTGTGATTTATTATTTCGACTGACAATAACATTGTGTTGTACAGCACATTTACTATCGATCTATATGTTAGTATGTCTATTGTTATCTTTTAGTTTCGTAAAACCAATAAACCCTTAAAATATTTTCGCTCCAATCATGCAGGAAGTAGGGGATTCTGAGAGTGCTTTCAGCATTGTTTCAAAAACAAACATACCCACAGGATTAATTAACACGCATCGCTAGAACAATGAAAATGAAGCGGTCCTCGTGTCCGTTGATAAATATCTCTTTAAACCCCAACAAAGCGGATTTTATGGTGATTTAGCTCCAGACTGATGGGTATTTTATGCTTACAAATTATCTTTTGTTTTTGTGAAATTATCGTCACTTACGTATAATTTTTCTAATATTTTTTGTATATGTTTGTAACCTGTGTATATTTTAAGCGTCAAGTGTTTTTTCTTTTTTAATTCATGATGAACGTACTTTTTTTTGTTATTTCATGTTTTTTCCTAAGTACAAACTCTCTTAAAGTGGCTGAAGACTAGCTTTTTTTCGTCGCGCACTGGCTTATCGTGGCCCGTTCGCTCGAACCGGCAGTGGAGAGTCAGTCGCGCACTGGCTTATCGTGGCGCGTTCGCTCGAACCGGCAGTGGAGAGTCAGTCGCGCACTGGCTTATCGTGGCGCGTTCGCTCGAACCGGTAGTGGAGAGTCAGTCGCGCACTGGCTTATCGTGGCGCGTTCGCTCGAACCGGTAGTGGAGAGTCAGTATCTATGTATGGATACAAAATCAACGTATTACTAAGAAGTAATAAGAGCACAAGACCCAATTAATGTAGGGTAGGTACCTACACCAACTATACAAGGCAGCTCAAATAAAATATATTAAGTAACTGAGTGCCGTGCGAGTTGCAGTGATGCGCATGACTTCACGATCGCGTTTTGCGAGCAAAATAACGCGAATTTGTATGACATCGAGTTAGCGCCATCCAGCGGCCGTAATGTTGCCCGAATTTGCCGCTAAACGGCGCTGACTTGATTCCATACTTAAGCCCCGTATTCACTTTGATTAGTAGTGCAGGTGCTTAGTGATTGAGTGGAAACACGTGTGCACAGCGATTGATTAGTGCGATTGAAAAGAACACGCTTCTAATCACTTCACGACGCAAGATACTAATCACTCTCAATAATCCATCGCTGTCTACAAGTGTTTTCTCATAATCACTAGGCACCTGCACTAATCACTTGCACTCGCACTAATCTAGGTGAATACGGGCCTTGATATTAACGTGCTCGCTAAACGCGATGGTGAAGGCATTCGCATCTCTCACTGCACCTCGCACTCGTCACTCCGTACACGTCAGTCACTGTTATCAGAACTTCTCAACACCGAGACCCAGTTTACGACAAGGCTTTGTTCCAGGGTGCTGTTGGTTTGAGCATTGTTCTTGTACCAGAACACCGAATATTCGTCGTTTCACAATTTCACTCGAAACACATTGCGAACTTTACACTCGATCTTTTGTTACAACTCGATCTTAAAAACTAAGCAAGAACGTTACACTAAGATATGGAAATGATTTTAAGAAACTGACCTGCATAGCACCCATTCGTAAAAACGGTACATTATAATGTTATGCTCTAGCCAGCAAATGCTCTGGTCTATACCATACTCTATAGATATACCTATTTAGCTCGCGGTTGGTACACGGTGCTCCGAATGCGAGCTTTGAATATTAATAAATAAATAAAAAATATTTATTTCAAGCGAGTGTCCATTATGTTAGTAACAGTGTGTTCTAGCCTATGCTAGTAAGTGTAGTTATTATAAATATAATCAAAATGATTATAGGACGGCTTGGTATCCTTCATTCTATAGAAATGATGATTAATGAATACTTTAAAATATTACGAGTGGAATATTTTCTTGTTCCATACTGTTTATAACTTAATTTTCAGTTGTTAAGTTAAATTAAAACAGCTTATATTATCATCTACGGAAAGTTCCAATATTATGTAAAAAATCCTTTCGGGTGTTTAAACCTACTTCCCTTAAAAACATTTAATTTTTTCATTTATTGTTTAAAAAACACTTTACATTAGGTATTCACTTGAAGATCTGGTTTAAGTTGAGCCAAAAAGTACATTTAAAAAATATGTTTAATGTTACTCGGTGTGATGTTATCACGGAGATCTGCGGGTAGTTCGTTAATAAATCGCGGAGCTAGGTAGGCCGCGGTGCGCTCACCGTAGCTGCGTAGGCGTTGTTTGCGCGGTTGGTGACGAGCCGCCCAGACGCTAAAGCTGAGTATATACAGGGTGACTGCGTGTTATTTTTAATGCATAATCAAAATATAGAATAACTTTGGCTTGCATCGTAAACATACACTAGATAAATTCGTTTAGTCCGTTAAGATTTTGGTAGCTCAGCTCAGCTGAGCAGCCGCTGTGATGATTTTTTACCTTTCTGTCTTCAATTAAGTTTATAAACTTGCTTTTTTCAATGACCAAGTCCGCCATTTTAATTTCCTGTGAAAAAATGTATGATAAAACTTAGTCAAGCGCATCTATTGTTACAGGTACGGCAGTCCGCATCACTCCAGGTCGCAGTCGGTGAAGGCTGGTCGGTCGAGGACTGGGGAGCGGCAACTCCTGGGTCTTCCGCAGCAGCGCGCCAGGGTGGCCTCCATGCCCAACACTGGGGTGGAGGAAGAGTATTACCGGTTGAGGCATTTTAGCATAACGGGTAATACACTAAAATTACAATTTAACATATCATCATACACAACATAGCGTAGTGCGCTGTAGTGTAGTTTCTTGCGTGGTGTCCTGGGTTCGATTCCGAGTCAATTCAGCAAAGGAACTTACTGAATTGGCTCGGTACTATAATATCGTGCATGAATGACATCATTTATTCATTTGTTCCTGGACTATGAAAGTGTAATTAATTTGTAATTGACTTTCCTGTTTCGCTTTATTTTCAGTTATTTGATGCCTTTGTTCTAGTAGGTATGTCTATTTGTTCAACAATATTGCCTGTATTGTAGAACACGCAAATAAATTTCATAAATTAAGAACGTCATGGCCTTGAGGTTAAGCACACCAGCCCGGAACCCGTTAGGTCCCGCCGTGATCAAATATCCATCTGTGTTCATTTTTTTTTCTTTTTTTTTTAGCTATCCGCTGATGGAAAACACCGATATAATATCAAAGCAACCCGAAAAACCACAGAAGGCTCACCACCTACTACGTTGGGTTGAATTTCACTTGATGAAAAGGGGGGTGATGAGTGTTCCATTCACCACCACGGCAACAGTTAGCTTGCCTCTGACTACCCCGTTTGGGATACAGTCTTCATGGTATGTATAAACGGAACGGTGACAAAGCTCCAACGATGTGGGAGGCAGTGAGCCTTCCACCGTTATCCGGGTTAATTTGGTTATTTATCGATGTTTTCCATCACCGGAGAGTTAGTGGAAAATGAACAATGACCACAGAGATGGTTCTGGGCAATTTACGTTCTATTTACGTATTTATTATATTCGCTCTGAATTCTTAAAATTAAAAAGGTAGCTTATACCACTTGACAGAACCGGCCAAAAACAAAATTGCAGCAACTTCGACAAAATCAAAAACACTCGCGACAATGCGACTGGCCGACTCACTGGTATCGCCTGTTAACTCACTGTGTGTGCGTGCGTGATCGAAACAGCGGGTTTGTTTTAAGCGGGCTATCTGTCAGAGGCGTGACTGTTTATTATGGTGGCAGGTAAAGGCGTGGTGAATAGGGGCGACTCGCTGCGCTCGCGACGCTCCCGGTCGAACACGTCGGTGGCGTCCAGCGCGTCCAGCACCGAGGCCGGCACGAGGGCCTCCGCGCCTTGCTCCTTGGCGTCTTCAAGGTAGAATGGCTGGTTTAGTTTTTGGAAATATACATCTTTCACGGAAGCATCAGATGGTAATACATGTCCAGAAACTCTTGGTAAGCGATGTGCCGCAGCAGACTGGTACGGCAGTGGCCCAGCACTATTGATAACACCCAGAAAAAGAACAAACACATTTTGTTTCCTTGTTGAGGATCCAACCAACGACCGGAGCTTTATGCAGGAACGCTACCATTGCACTAGAAGGCCAGTCAAAATATGCAATAATAGGCTCTTGTTAGATTTTTCAAATCTAGAAATGTCAATCTACTTATATGACCTTGTCTTGAGAATACTCAAAATATCCTAGCTGGTCCCTAAATGTAACGAACCTAGAAAACCCTTAATTCCGTTTTTAATTTCTCCTAAACAGGGACTCGTCGGCCGGTCTGAGCGCCTACCGGGTGCTGGTTCTGGGCGCCCCAGGAGTCGGCAAGTCCAGCCTCGTGGGGCAGTTCATGACTTCCGAGTACCTGCATGCTTATGATACGAGCATAGGTATGTAGTTCGATTTTGTGGAAGCTACTATGAATCGTCCAGGTAGCTTGATGTTTTGAGTGACCCAGAAAGTATCGGATATACAAGGAGGTCCTTGAATTAAGCACATTTTTTTTGTCAAACCAATAAAAATTAAACAGTTTTGCCGATCATCAAAAGAGCCTGAAAGGCTTAATTAACTTTTTTTATGAATTTTACCATTATGAGTTTTTTTTGCCGAGTTGCGTATTTTCAAATAACGCTCTAATTCCACCTGATGGAAAGCGGTGGAGAAACCTACATACATATTATTATTATGAGACACATACGTATTATTCTGGGGTTGACAAGTACAATATTAGAGTAACAGCTGAGCTGCCCAACCTCTTGAAGTTTATTATTTATTTATTATTTATTATTTAACACAATTGAACGGGATAATCCCAGTTACATAATTATGGAAGCTACAGGAAGGAATACATTACACCAATTTTTCGACTTTGTTTAAAAGCGATTGAGGACTATCAATGAATATATCCAATTCAGGGTTAGCGACCAGTAACATGTTTAGCGCCCTCTGCATACGACACAGCGGGGATTGCTCACGAGCTACTGTACGACACGTTGGAATAGCGAAGTTGAGAAGCTTTACTCAGAGAGACCTCCTTGCAGATGACGAGTCAGGGGAGCGGTCGGTGTGCGTGCTGCTGGCGGGCGAGGAGTCGGAGATCACGTTCCTGGACGCGCCACCTGACCATATAGCCGTGAGTTTGTACCTGAAGGTACAGAGGCGTTCAGATCAACCTTTACATAGGGGCACCTTATGCTGCTAACATAAGAACCATTTTGCAATGGTTTTGTAAAGGTTGATGTGTAAGCCTTTAAGCTGGATCACCCCTTTCCCCAGCTCCTTACCGATTTCTAGCGGTTTTGGCTTTCCGCCCGCGGCTTCACCCGCGAGAACTTTATTTTTATGACATTCAGGATTTTTCCCCTCCCTTCCCCGTCTTCCCCGTCTTAGTTAGCACGTAAGTCTTAAAAAGAACCCCTATACGAAGTAACGAAGTTTCAAACAACGATCAACCCCAAAAACAAACCCTTAGGGGCCGAATTTTGCAAAATACCGTCTTAGTGGAGCACTTGCGTCTTAAAAAGAACCCCCAGGCAAAATTCTAAACTTCTAGCACTTGTAGATTCTGAGATTCCGTGATAAGTGAGTGACCTTTCACTTTTATACACATATACAATGTGACCCACTTGTAGTGTAACAAACTTTAAGGCTGTAAATTGGAATGAAATTCATCGACAAAAAACATAAAATAACAGCTCGCAACCTACTTTTACATATTTTTTAAATTTCTTCTTCAACGTTACCGGTAGTATATAGTGTCAGACCAGAAAGCGGATGCCGCTTATACGAGCTTACAAGCGCATCCCGCTCATACGAGCTTCAACGTGTCAATGCTCGTACAAGTAGCGCTTGTGGCAAATGACGGCCCTAAACGCCTTCAAAAACGACCATTTACGCGCGTATAAACGCTAGTCTATAACGGCTCTAAATGAAACAAGCATCAAAAAAAACATTGCACTACTTTTGTCACGCGAAATTCATTCATTCGCATCATTTATATCTGTTTATATCTGCGGGTCTTTTGCTTCATTTATTTTTTCTAACCTCCGCTTTCGTAAATTAACATAGAATCAAGTGTACCCGACCATTTTCGAATCAGAACCTTTTTATCATACAATTCAGTGAACTGTTTAATTGCTAGTTTACATTTCTTCGTAGAAAAGCTGAATTCTTTAATATTTCTTTAATAATTAGAACGATATTCTTAGTAAAATAAACTAAAATGACAATGAGTGAACCGAATCCATCCACGGCTTTACATCGGGCAGCTATTTAGATCCATTCATCGTCATTTATCGTCATTGTGCATGCGTCATCAATTTCATAGTGCGTTCGACTTTGTCGTGGATTAAAGACATTAAGAAAAGAAGGTGCATGAATAATCTTTAAAAAGTATCATTTAAACAATACCCCCTGGGGCGCGGCAGTACGTAATACCTCCGTCAGGCATTAAGTGTCCTGTCCTGTCCCATAAATCCAGTCAAATAAATTCCCTAGACTGAGGGTAGCGAGCAATTTCGTCATTAAATATCCAGCCTAGGAGATGCGTTAGTGCCAGATAACCGCAGACTGGCTGGAATTGAAGATCATATTACGAAATTGCTCGCTACGCTCAGTTTAGGGAATGAACTTGGCAGGTTAAGGGAAGTTTCTAAATGGAAGAAGTATGTGTCCCTTTACTTATGTGACCGTCTAGTTGGTAAACGAGGACGGTCAATGGCCATACAAATTACAAACAGTGTTCTCAACTTCTCAGACATTCATTCAGATCTTTCTTCTCCAGTCCGATGGGGGTGCTCACGGCTACTGCGTCGTCTACTCGACGGCAGAGCGCACGAGCTTCGTGGACGCGGAGAGAAGACTGCAGGCGCTGTGGGCGGCCGGCCACACGTCCAGAAGAGCTGTCATCTTGGTGGGAAACAAAGCTGACCTGGCCAGATCCAGAGCTGTTCCTACGGATGGTAAGTCGTTCATCGATAGTAAAGAAGGGTTTTGCTGACTTCTTAAGATCTGTGACCTGACTTTTTCTGCCATTTCAGCATTTATTTTATCATATAAATTATGAAACTTGTATTGTGATTAATTAATAACAGGCTTTTCCATCCTCAGAGAACACTTTTAAAGACTTAATTGCTATCCTGTCGTTTTTGCTTCAGAGTCATTTAAAAGGTCTAATTAAACTTTGAACAAAACCAACACTCCAATTATATTCGTTAGAAACAATTTTGAAGCAATTGCAAAGTATATTTTGCGTTCCTCCCACCCAATTAGGACAAAGCACCCAACGCCTGATGGACGAGTAAAGTCACCGGCGCGCGGATAAAACATTGCTCGGTGTAAACTGATAGGAGTTAAAATGAACCAGGTGCTTTTTATTTCATTCCTAATGAATGTAACTGAACTCAAAGTTCAATTACGCGGCCAACCTCGCTTCTAAAATAAATTGAATGAAATATCATTTTACAGATTATATGTGTACAGCCAGATTTCTATTACATTTGGTGCTAGCAATAATGAATCAAAGGTTTTAGACAAAATAATTTGAACGTAAAGACATGCTTTTGTCTAGCTATTTTATTTTTTAGATTTTGGCAAAACCAAATGTTGCTTGTTTTATCATTTTACAGTAATGGTTCGTTTGAAATTATGATCCTCCTGAGTTGGCCTAATACTGTACGTACAATAGTACAAAAAAAGTCACAAACTATGTGGTATGAAAAATAGGTGGATGTGTAAAACTAAGTTTTCACATATGACCTTACCCCAAACTTCTTCTAGTTCTGTCGACAGAGAAGCAACATTATATTTCATAAGTCCAATATTCCGCCCTAAACTATTATATAAACAGGATTCGGAAAAAGTAGTTTACCGGAAACGCCCATAAACTCTGCACTGTGGAACTCAGTAAGTGTTTTGTATTGTATGTAATTACACGGCGGTTACAGCATATTACATAATGTACGTATAGCATAACACCTTGCGTCTCAACAGTTACTTTTAACCACTACGCTGAACCAAGCAGGTCGTGGTCAGCTGAGGCTGAAACTGTATAAGTTTAATAAGCTTTAACTCAAAAAGCAGAAGGTAACGTACCGATTTCACTAAAAACGTTTAAATACAATTTATTGTAACTCCCCCACCCTAAATTCGATTAATTACAGCTCAAAGTAACAACACTAACATAACAACCACATTAAAATTTTATTAATAAGTAATCACATTCTCTTATTGAAATTGTAATTGCTTTCGTAACGCCTGTTACATTTCTACGAGCAATGTTGTTGAGTTGCAAATTGCGCTGTAACTTTGTCAGGCGTGACGGTATTAAAATAAACAACCAATGGATTAATGTTTCCTTTTAACGATTGTTACAAACCCTCTCGTTGATTACTTCATAATCCAAGGAGTATATTTCTTCTATAATTTCGCAAAGTTCAAATTCAATTATACCTAAACAAAAAGGTTTTTTGTTTACAAAGTTGAACTTTGCGAAATTATAAGGTGATTTATTTAATTTAAACCACTAGCAAAGTTTTCGAAACAAGGAAACCTTGACATTACTGCTTCCACAGCTCGACTCTGTACGTCTACCACGAGTTGCAACTTTAATTTTACGTGACATGACATGACATGTCAAATCCCAATACATTTTTTTATTTAATTTGTCCAGCAGTGTTGAGTTCAACAAGTTTCTGCAGTTCTACCGTTTGGCGCCATTTGAATTTGTACCAACCTACGAGTATGTTTTTAATGTGTATTTATTTGTCTATTTAGAGAGTTTACTCTAACTAGTATATTTAAATATACAAGCAATTTTAGAAAGCCATAAGCCAAACTTGTCATAACTGTACACAACTGCAAAAAAAGTGAAGTCGTGGTGTTCAAGGCGCGCGGCTCTTCCTCTAACCATGTACAGATGATTCAGCTGAACGGTGAGCAGCTAAACATAGCTCCTATGTTTAAGTATTTAGGTCATGTGCTCACCAGCGACCTGAAAGATGATTGTGATATAGGGAGGGAGCGCAGAGCGTTGGCAGTTCGAGGAAATATGCTAGTCCGCAGATTTGCAGGTTGTACTTACTTGTGAGGTGAAACTGACATTATTTGAAGCATACTGCCAATCCTTGTACACAAGCAGTCTATGGGTTAGTTACACACAAAAATCCTTTAACGCCCTGCGTGTCCTGTATAATAATATGTTCCGGGTGTTGTTGGGACTGCCGAGATTCTGCAGTGCGTCCGGCATGTTCGCTTATGCTCACGTAGACAGCTTCCACTCGTTATTAAGGAAAAAGATTTTGTCCATCAAGAACAGAATGCTTAGCAGTCCCAATAACATTATCAAGGTTATAACAGCAAGGTGGGACTGTGGATTATTGAAGCACTGGATTACTCCCTTCATTAACCCATATGGAACATATTCATTGCGTTAATTAAATAATCATGAACCATTGTATACTAACATAGTTATAAGAATATTGTTACTAACAAATGGATACCTGAATATTTTTATTTTTTTATAAATTGCCCGTCAAGATGATATCACTCCACCTGATGGAAAGCGGTCGTGGGGTCCAGATATGAGGCTGACAAGCCCAATCATTCAAACGAATCACCGGGCGGGCCATCCTCACCTTGAAGGCCTGCAGAAATGCCTTTTCACGCCCCGCTTGAAGAACCCGGGACTATACGAGGAAAGAAACACATGTGCTGGAAGAGCGTTCCACGTTTGGATGGTACGACAAAGAAACGAGTCACCGAACCTTTTAGTTCGGGCCAACAAATGTTGAATTGTGTGTGGGTGACGTCGTGGTCCAGCACGCGTGGTACGGTAGAGGAAAGGTGAGGGTGGAATAAGCTGGAATAACTCGTCAGAGCATTCCCCATTGTAGAAGCGATAGAGAACACTTAGCCTGGCAATGTCTCTACGCAATTGGAGAGGCTCAAGGGTCAAAGTTGCCTCTGGGTTTCCAATAATACGGATAGCACGCCGCTGCAAGAGCTTCGAGTAGGTACTTGGCGGAACCGTCCCAGAGATGAGAGCAGTATTCCACACACGAGCGAACTTGTGTCTTATACAAAAGACAGAGCTGCCCAGGCGTGAACAATCGTCTCACTCTGTTCAGGATTCCGAGTTTACGGGATGCAGTTCTAATGACACTCTCAATGTAGTCCCGCTGGTTTAGGTTGCTACGAACATCCGTGCCAAGTATGTTTAGGCTATCCTTTATCGGTAGCGGGGTGCTCTGAAGAGTGGGATGGGAAAGGAACGGCGACGCCTTTGCTGTGAAAGCACACACCTGCGTTTTCTTGGCGTTAAACTCGACAAGATTGCATGCAAAAAACCGATAAAATTACCTCGTTAAGGCCGTTCACTTGTTTTAATCATTCAGAATATAAAATGGGAGCACCTACCCTTATGCCGCGGACGAATTTCTGCACCAAACAATGCCGAATGCGACTATCCTTTGAATTACATTGCTCCTTTTTACACAATAGATATAGATCCCTTACCTATCTTCGAACTCTATAACAAATGTTTTCTTTCTTTAATGTCGATTCTTCATTCAACAGATGCTACTATTGTCTATCAGTCGAAGAAACATTAGCCGGCTGGCTGACCCACGATGAAAACGCGGTGACCTCCTTCTGCTCCAAAAAACAACAGGAATAATAAAAGGAAAATGTATCCGAAGACTGTTGGGTCTTCTAGTCGGCAATATCAATTAAAAGTTAACCCATTCACTGTCGAATAAATAACACAATAGAAAATCGATTGATACAACGCACCGCTAGGTGGGCAGTGGACAAATTACTTTTTTTTGTTTTCCGGGTGATAAATGCATTACGCACTATCCCGCTGCCTGGGTCGGGCAGTGGGGGAGTGTGGGAGTCTCCGCCGGTGAAGCCGGCGGCATATCCACTAAAAACACCCGGGTATACCCCGCCGCTATGGATTAGGGCGACATGGAGCCTAAAGGATTACCACTTCGCCCCAGCGGTCGGCCCAGCCTATGCGCCGGGCCTCCTCACGGTACTCCTGTAGGGTATGAGCCCCCCGGCTTACATCCCGGTGCTACTATTAGGGAGCAGGAGGAGGGCGGGCGAACCGCCGTCTTCTTGCTCCCCACCGTCTGCGTCGGAGAGGGCCGCCAGAGGATCATCCTCTCGGGCCCTCTCCGCGGTCTCCTCCTGCGTCATCACCTCCTCGCAGAAGGAGATCATTGCCACCCAGGCCTCCTCTCTCCTCAACATGGCCTGAACTACGGCCGGGAGAGTGGACAAAATGACCTGCCTTATTTTGTCAAAGACCTATGTGGGATTGTATTATTTGCTGATGACACTGCTCTGATTTTTGACGTAGATAGAAGTAAGCACTTGACGACGTAAATAATACTCTCTCTAAGGTACTTACTGCATTGGTTCACGAGTGACAATTTACTGCTTAATGCTAAGAAGACTAAATGTATCAAATTTTCTATGCCCAATATAAGACAGGTCGATACCATTATGAACATGAATAACGAGCCATTAGAGATCACGAATTCCACTGTATTTCTAAGCACTATTTCTGGCAGGAAGACTTAGTTCGGCGGCTTATGCTGTCAGAAAAATAAGGCCTGACTGATATCGCAACAGCAACATTAGTGTATTTCAGTTATTTTCACAGTGTTATGTCGTATGGTCTACAGTTGAGGGGCTCAGAAACTTCAAACAAGAGCCATCCGCTCCATTTACAACCTTAGACCACGCGACTCGCTCCGTGAAGTATTCATGGAGATAGATATTTTCACTGTGTTCTCTCAATTTATTTACGATAATGTAGTATATGTCTGTAAAAAATCTAACAATTTCTAGGCTTGAATTGTATAAACTTTGTACAATGTTTTTGCTTTATATCCGGTAGTTTAGATGTACTTTTAGGTCCATATTTTAAGGAAATGTTAGAACGTAGGCATTTTTTTTAAATACTCTTTGTACTTTACTAACTCTTTTTGTGAAACCGAACCAAGTTTAAAAGAGTAAGTACTGAGTTTCTCGCCGGGTCTTCTCAGTTTATGATCAACTTCCGATGCGGTGGTAGAGTCACATTATGTTTGTATACAGTGTATTTATGTATTCATATTATTATAGTATTTAAGTCTATTACTAAGTTTTTTTATTTCCTTGTAATGACGATTTAAAAGTACTTGTTACAGGTCTATTTAAATAAAGATATTTTTGTTTGTTTGTTTAAAAACTTGCATCTCTTCAAGAAAAACAGTGATGTTCTTAAAACTCAATACTAGAAATAAAAATGAGCTCTTATTTATTTATTTATTTATTGCATCCCACATGATACATAAAAGATCTAACATTAATTAAACAGGACATTACATATGGCACCCTGTAAGGGCACTGCAATTATACGCACATGACGCCACTAGGTTAAAACTAAAAAAGCATAAAAAACTAAACTCTTAACTCCCAGTCTAAGACTGCATAAGGTAGGGAAATCATTTATTGGTCAATGTGTAAAATATTTTAATCAGATTTCGATAAATTCTCGTTGAACTGCCTCTTCACAAGTTCAAGTCACAAATCAAAGCTAAGTTAGCGCGGTTATTATAGTGTTTAAATGATAAGTATTTGTGGTCATCTTAGGTATAATCTGCTCCTCTGCACATTTTATGTTATGACTTTACTCTGTTAATTCAATTTTTGTGTATAAAAACAAGATTGAAAGGAGTAACCATCGAGTTTCTTGTCGGAGTCTTCTCGATCGGAAACCACCTCCGAACCGGTGGTAGAGTCACATTATGTTTAATTATGATATTTACTTGCATAGTATTAATAAGTAAGTTAATTTTTTACTTAGTATATTTTTGCTGTAGTTTTTTTTGTATTTGACTTGTCATAAGACTCATTCTTTTTACGTCTATATGAATGAAGATATTTTCTAATGTTTTACTTTTAAATTGCGGAAATCGCCGCCGACCTAAGCAAAGACGGCAAATTCAACTTAATTCAGCTAGGTAAACTTGGTTCTCGCTCTTTTAAACTTAAATACATTACAATGAATTCAACTAAACCGTCTTATACCTAAATTAAGGCCCTTGTATTCATCGATTTTCTGTCTCCCTCTGATATACCAGAGCGGTACGGCCGCCCGTCGCCCCCGCAGACACCCGCGCGAGGAAGCTCGCAAACACTAAAAATGTATTTTCTGAGGGCACAGAAAGTATTTTTGAAAACCCAACGTACAGATTAAAGAAGACTTGATGGGCCATATTTTCCTGTAAACACTATACAAATCACACTTATAGTTTATGGGCCTTAGCAAATTGACGTTTTACAAAGAAGTTTTTTTTTTGTATAGAAGTTTCTATTCTACGACAATTTCAAATGTGCAGAATGAAGATAACATTGTCTAAGTTTATTATTTATTATTTCAGTTTTTTTTTGCCCGTCCGTTTAGGAGGAGCCTTTGACCACGACATAATAATATAATAATAATAAAAGCATTTATTTCTCCTTCACAATTATAGCTTACACTTCTAGGTCTAGCTTACATTTCACATTAAATAATGATGAGCTATAATGTGAGAGACTGGTATCCGCACTAGGTTAGAAACCTGTTTTACAGATTACCAGGCTCTCGCCTCTTAGCTTCACATAGGGATATTACGAGTAATTTGCTTTTTTTCAATAAAACATATTTTAATTTTAAATCACTTAAGTTAAACATAGGTTATTTTAGTCAGGCAAGGAAGTTAATGTGTGCGGGTGTGTGTGTGTGTATGTCTTTGTATTGTTGTGTGTGTGCGTGTCTTTGTGTTGGTGGGTGTGTATGAACTTGTATTGACGTGTGTGTCTATGTGCGTCTGTGTGTGTATGCCCGTGTGTTTGTTTGTGATTAGATTAGGTGTGTGTTTGAGGGTGTGCATGTGTTTAATTGTGATAAGTTATCTTCAGTTTGTGAACGAGTTTTTTAAGTGTGCAAGGAAGCATAAGCTTTGTAAACTTGAAGTAACTAAGATGGTAAAATTAATAATTTTTCTGTTTCGTCATAAGTTAGGATCTGAAGCCAGTCTGACACTTTTTTCCTACACTGCTCTCTGGGTAGTGAATAGATGGACAGAATTGAATTTATTTTATTATAAAGATATGGGCCGAGGAAAAAGAAGAAATTTTCCGCCAGACCGGTTTTGTGTGCATCAGGTAAGCAGACTTTGTGCTTGAGACGTTTATTTTTTAACTTTGTTGGGTCATATGTTAATGAAGAATGTTGTTTTATTATTGTTTGGAGTACAAAGAGTTGACGGACGGTGAGTACCCCTGCTTTTTCGTAAAGGTCAGTAGTTGGATGGAAGAATGACAGGAAATGGCTAACCTTAAGGACAGCTCTTTGCGCTCGCTCCACTTTAAGCAAACGCGTTTTAGCAGCGCCACCCCACGATAAAATGCAATATGACAGTATAGATTGACATAATGCCATATAAGTTAGTCTGAGTATTTTATCATCGGCTACATGCCTCAGATTTTTAAAAACATAAATCAATTTCCGCGTTCTGCAAGAGAGAAGTTCAATATGAGCGTCAAAGTTAAGATGTTTATCTATTATAACACCGAGGTATCTAATGCTATCAACATGTTGGAGAGGTGGACAGGAACAATTTGGGGCATCACAGCCAGTTTGTGAATGGGCTATTATAACATGGTGGGGTAATGTATATGGATGATTTCTATTTACCGTAGAGAACGAAATGTACTTAGTTTTTTCAATATTTAAGGACAGTAGATTATTGGATAGCCATTCGGTGACTAAAGAGAAACCATCCTGTGCAAGTTTGTAAACTTCCTCCCATGTGTTACCGTGAAAAAGAAGAACTGTGTCATCCGCAAAACTAATTATCCTTCCACCAATCAATTGGAGGTCACATAATTTATGATTTTGGCTTGAGTTCGCGCCTTCAGCGTTGGTTTCTTGATCGTAACGCACAATGCTTCTGTGTCTGTGCGGTTTATCATACAAGAACAAGAGACCATTCTAGCCGTTTTCACCTCTTTTTTTTAGAGGGCAAGACACTAGCGACTTCGTACGAGTGCAAGTTCATCGAGACGTCTGTGGGCATCAACCACAACGTGGACGAGCTGCTGGTGGGCCTACTCACGCAAATCCGGCTGAAACAGCAGCACGCGGACAGAGTCAGGTAAGAACTTCACTACCACACGCGCTGGACTACCAATAAACATGAATATGCGCCAGACACACCACTTGTCATGGGCTCGAAGTACGGATATATATCCTTGTGTAACGATGTATCAGGCAGAGAATTAAGTTACAGGTGTCTTCCAGCACACCAGACTGGGTGTATGTTAAATTATGGTGTGCAAGCTAATTTAGAAAAGACTGTTTCCTGAATTCACCCAACCGGTTATGGAACCCGGACACTACGCAAGCCAACGCGAGAAATTGTGCTACAGCCAGTGCACTATATCAATCGCGTCGGTGAATTTGTTGGTCTGCACCAAAGTGTCTAGTGACTCGTTCCTCTGTTGTAGCAACCAGACGTGGACCGCTCTTCCAGCGCATGTCTCTCCTTCGTCTTAGTCCCGATGACTTCAAGCGGCGCGTCAAAAAGCCAGTTTTGCAGGCCTTCAAGATGAGGATGACCAGCTCAGTGATAGCTGTGCATTACTGAGTCTGTCTGCCTCATTATCGTCTATAATGACGTCTAGATCAATATTTGCTTATTCATCACCGTTTTTAAGGGGTTTAGCTTAGCTGTTTTCTTTTCCCAAATTATTAATTCGTTTTCCTAAACTTCGCTGGAAGCACAGGCAGGCAACAATCAATTTCCTAAGCGCCCTCAGGGCACCTCAGACTGCGTAGGTGTTGAGTACTCCCGCGTGTACTGGGTGTGTATTATGTATGTATATATATGTTCGTGAGTCTTGCTAAACCGATGCGACACCCGCTTCAACTGAGTCAGGGTTGCCGAGAGTAGCATTTGTAATACAATGATGGGCTGCAATATCCCGTGTCAATATCTCACGCGACTGGGTGTTCCTGTGCTTGTTCTAATACTCGAATAAGGTGATATGACAAAAGAAGATCGAAAGTAAACTAAATGCAGTGGAGATAGGAGCTTAGTGAAGTTAGGCGTGATCGAATCAAAAATAGCAAAAAAAATTAGTTTAGGTTGTGAACGAAGATGTGGCAACTAAAATTGTGATAAGTTTGGTATTTAAAAAAACCGATGATAGGAGATTAAGGAGATAGTTCCTAGCATGTTGAAAGTTTCTGCCTATCCCGTGAGGTGAAAGGCGTAAATTATATTTGAATATATATAATTATATAACACATTCAGTGCTATAAAACCAGATACAATAGAAGATCTTTTGTATACGTATCCAAAATGATACGTATAGTACTGAAGGTGTTTAAAAAAACCATTATTAACAGCAATTGTTATTTGATCACTTAACTTGATTAATGTCTGACATCACAAAACAGTATAGAATTTACCTCAACCTCTCAATCAACCCTCCGACGGCGCCGGTGGTAGAATAACATTGTATCCATTTAATACTAATAGGTCCATCCTTAGTTCAAATATATTTCTGTGTATTTGAAAGTGCTGTACAAAACTTGTCCGAATCGAAATTTTATTTCTTAATTTGATTGTTATTTCGAAATTCCACGTTGACAACCCTGGCGTAGACTGATCGAGTGCCACAAAGGCTGTCGAGACGAGTGCCATCTACACTGAAGCGGATCAGCTTTGCAAATATATTTTTCTTCTTGTCATTTTATTTATTGAGAACGGCAGTTCTAAGTGTGTCTGGAATCAGCACTTTTCCTTTCATGCTGAACAAGGCGTTAGATGAACAAAACATCACGAAAAAGTTTTTATTAAGATCAAGTTAAGAGCTTGCGATGGGAGATTGACAACGTCGCATTTTTTGTAGATTTTCGTGATTAAGTAAAAAATTTAAATAACATTTTTGCCTCTGCTATGTGTTGTTAATAATAACCTTGCATGCGTCCAGCACGCTTAGAATTCAACAATGTCCAGGCAATCGGGACCATCTTGTATCAAGGTTAAATAAATGTTATTACCCCGAAGCCTGAAACGACAATCAAAATTCATCACAGCTTAAACTAATTCTGTGCTGTCAGGTCAGAATAAATGAAAGGGCCAGCTATAGATACTTGTAAGGGCTCCTTATCGTTTCTGAATTCGGGCGTTCCCAACTTACTTTAAGATAACAATATCTATAGGCTGGCCTGTTGGTACAATGACAACATCTAAGTAGGTTATTACAGCTTCTGACACCCATATTAACTTAGCTTAGTTTGGGGTCGGATGATCTTTCAGTAAGGTGTCCCAGATATTTTAAATTTTTTAAAATTATTAGCTAGTTTTTTTTTTATTATAAATCTTTTTCCCCTAGAAAGATAGCGTGAAATTACAAATTTCACCTTAAAAAAACAAACAAGAAACAAAAACAGCCTCATCAACGTCCCACTGCTGGGCACAGGCCTCTCTGCAACTATGAGGTGGTACGAGCCATGGTCCAACACGCGGGCTCAGTGCGGATTGTCGGAGAGGTGAATGTAAGACCAGTGATAAACCTTACCGTCAGATGTTATCAAGCCGCCTTTTTAGGCCTCTGCCTAGGCTTAACGACTGATATCTTGAGACGTCAGCCGGGACCACCTGTTTAACGTGCCTTCCGAAGCACGATGCCCGAAAAACAGATTACTAATTTTCGGTTGGGCGGGCACTCATCCATTACCCTGACTGGCGTTGCTCAACATCGGATTGTTGCCGATCCGCTGCCATCTCTTAGCCGCGGGCACCTTAATTTTACCTTGATTTTTTCTTATTTGTTTGTTTACAAAAGTTGCAGGAAGCGCAGCACCTCGTCGCGCAAGAACCGCAGCCGCGCGCGTTCCCCGCTGGAGCCGGAGCCTGCGCCCGCGCCGCCTCCCGCCTCCGCCAACAGCACGCCGCGCAAGCGCACGCGGCTCTCCGCTAGTGTTAAAGTGAGTAATATACTCCGTCTCATAGCTCATGACCTGACCTAAAATGGGCCATGAGCATTGAAGCCCACGCATTCCACTCCCGTACCACGCGTGCTGGACTACGGCGTCATCCACACACAATTCAGCATGCGTTGGCCCGAACTAAACGATTCGGTGACACATTTCTATGTCGTACCATCCAGACGTGGAACGCTCTTCCAGCACATGTGTTTTCTTTCTCTTATAGTCACGGGTTCTTCAAGCGAGGCGTGAAAAGACATTTCTGTAGGCCTTCAAGATGGAGATGGCTCAGCTCAGTGATTCCTTTGTATTACTGTGCTTGTCAGCCTCATATCTAGACCTCACGACCGCTATCCATCGTGTAGGCTGAGGTAATCTTGACGGGCAATATAACTGGTTACGAACGTCGATGAGACTCACCTTTCTACCAGCACAAATGTCAGTTACCTTAATTGTTTTTAGTTTCCATTACATACGGAACAACCTTTATTTGGTGCTTGGACAATGTATGTGATTTCGACCCATAATTATTTACTTCGTTTTATGGTTGTCCGTTTGTTTGGTAAAATCCCTGAAAACTGAAGTTCTTCGTTTTTTGAGACACTCAATGGTCACAAAAGAAAAATCAAATAAAAAACTAGTAAGAAGACTTCTGTTTTGACGATACAAAATCTATCTTTCAGGTCCGCGGCCTCCTAGGTCGCGTGTGGGCGCGCGACTCCAAGTCCAAGTCCTGCGAGAACCTGCACGTGCTCTAGCACGCGCCCGCCGAGCCCGTCGCCTGCTTCCCCTTCTTCGACTGCGCCGTTAGCTACTCCTGAGCTGGAAGCATTCACTAAAGCAAAGAAAACTTAACAAAACAGCTTTCCACGGCCTCTGACACTTTTGCAGCCAATCCCAAATTGAGCCCTGAATTCCCTGGCTTTGCACTGCGAAGCTTTCTGTAGCCTCATCAGTTTGGACCGGGATTAACTGTCTTTGCACGCATACCATTCCCAACCAGCCTTCTGTGACTTCCGAAGTTCCGATACAACGAGGACATACCGTAAGCAATGGTTTCCTAACCAAACACACACTCAGATGCTCAAACTTTTCCTGGTTCTATTTCGTCCTACACCAATGAAAATAACCTTATCCTATACGTAATAGTAACTTTATCAAACTTGTGACTTTTTGGTCACCCATCTTTATATATGGGAAAATCTTTAATGGCAGTAGAAGACCTCAAACCAAAGGTTTTAAACCAAAGAAATCATAATGTGTTCATAAAAAGACACTGTTATAATCCTAACTTTTCTTATTTCTTAGACACAGGTCATTGCACCAATTGAAGTTTAGGTTTTCAATAAAATTTTGGCAACTTAGAACAATAGAAAACAGACACAAGTAATACGATCCGTTAATAAGAAAACTGACCGTTTGTCAAAACTGTTTGTGAAACTGATTCAGTTTTGGGAATGAAAAGGTTAAAATTGCGTAATTGCTTGATGAAAATGTTTTGGAAAAGGGATTTTTAAGGTGGATCTGAATTCGCGAATTGCAAGAGGTTCTTTTTCCGTAGTCTCCTTATCTAATGCAAAATTAAGTATAGCTATTTCTATTACCTACAGTTTTCGATTTTTGATTCATCTTGCCAAAGGACGAAAACTAAATTACTCACTTACTCGTATTCACGGTTGATGAAAGTACGTTAAAGTAAGTCTAAATATGTATTAGAAAAATAGCACTATATAATTTTTGACCAGCAAAGCTTTTCAAAAACTCTTGTAACTACTCTCAGTGCGCACTAATAGATCGCTTTTTCATAGCTTTGACCTAACATGCTACGTTTATAAAAAAAAGACGGGTCGGCGGTTTAATATAAACTTAAATAATGATTTAAACAATTTAAAATGATAACATTTTTGGTGTAATTATTGTTGTAATGTTTGTATAAATTTAGTAAAATACACTTTGGAGCAATTTAATTGCCTCTTCCCCGATTTTTGGGTTATGCCATTATTTATTGCAATAAACTAATTGTATTGACAACGAAACTCGAAAACGGGATTTTTAGATTTATTTGCTCCCAGGTGTACTATCCTAAATGATAATAGAATAGTTTAAGTGGTAACAAAGAAATAGACACCCGTTCCACTTACTCAACGTAATATTGTCATCTAAATGTAAAAAAAAATATTGATCCCTTTTGAAGATGTTTAGTTTAGTTTAGTTTAGTTTTATTTATCTCATAATACAAAATTACAATATATATTACATTCGATAGAAGGGTGTCTATTTTTTTTGTAACACTGTTAAAATTTAATTTTAGGAATTAAGCTAAGTTGATTAACTATATTTTTTGTAGTTTGTCTAGCAATATACGGCTAGGGCCGTTTCACAAAAATACAAGATAATAATATGAGTGATATATCATATTATACGTATAAAAATACTAATTACGAAAAATACACGTTTTGCATTGTTTTTTATGTTGCAGGAGTTAATGAGGTTAATTTCACAATATGTTTTCCACAAAAAGCTCTCCGGTTCAAGAAATAAACAAAAACAATAATTGACGAATATAAAGTCAATTGGCTATGGGAACATTTTTTTTTTAATACATTTTACTATTTTCAGCAACTAATTTGAATATTTTGTTGATCCAGCCGGTAGTTAATTTTTTATTCATTTCTAAACATTGCGAACTCATGACGTCACAAATTCGCTTAGTGTTCCCACATGTGTTTTTCCCCGATTCGTGGTGATTAAATAATGGGGAGAAAATCACTGATTTACTGCACTAACGGCAGAAACAGAGCTCGCCGTTCATCATGTAGCATCTCACGAGAATGTGAGAAGTAGACTTCAGATACAAACCAAGCCCTACTTGAAGGGTTGGGATTCTAACGAATGGCTATTTTAATTCCTACCTACCCGTCTGGGCAAAGGGCGTAAATTAATGTACGTATTATTAAAAATAACTTTTTGGAAAAATATATTTCACCTGGGGGAATTTGAAATATGCTATCTGGAAACACCATTAATACCATGCAGTAGAATCACCTAGCTAAAAATCTCACGTATAATACAGATCGCGTCATTTAATTGGTTGATGGAGAGATTATTAACCAATCACGTGAAAGGACGTTTATAAATACGACCCAATGGGTTTAATTGTGAGATGTCAATTTGATTACCGTCAAGAGTTCAATAAGAACCGTAATGTGCTTCTTTTGACCCCAGAAAATCCTTTGCCTTTAAAAATGTTAAATATTTAAATAAGGTATAAAATACAAATACCTCGAAATGGTTTTTGATTTAAGACATGTTTGTTTTTTTTCCCATACCCAATTTTATTGTTCTCATCGTTGTCTTTTTTAGTTTTGAACATCACATAACAATTTTGAACGAAAAAACATAATTTTTAATTTCGTGTGATATTGCTCGTCAATAATCATGCAATAAGTCGATTTTTTTACTAAGAGTATATAATATGTAATGAAAACAAAACGTATAATATATTAAGTAGTGAACTAGGGCCTTAAACAGAAGCCACTAAAGCTATGAAAAAAAAATGACTAAATTTACTTAATCAAAAAAGCTTGACGGAACAAAATAACGAAGTATGACAGCTCCAAATCATTATGGTTGGTCCAGGGCTCCAGACCCTTAGAACGACCTACTTCGGTTATGAATATTAGTTGTGCCCTTGTATTTTTGTGAAACTGACTCTATATAACTTTTAGGAAGGCATGAAATGAGATGATAGAAGTTGAAGGTATTATTATTGTGTAACTGGAGTCTGACTTAATATTGTGAAGGAAGTCAGAATTTGAAGTATTAATATATAAAATATATGGATGGATACATTGTAAAAAAAATATATATGTGATCCCTCGTGTCTCCTAAACCTACGACTAGATTAGATGTACAATTTTGTAAGTATTGTCATTTTGGAAATAGTCGATTTTTTTTGTGTGTTTTAGTAGTACTTATAATAAAACATTTTCCTTTAATTTGCTTTGAATAAAGTTTAAAAGCCTTGTTCAATGTTTAATATTGATTATAATTAAGCATTAGATTTCCGAAAAAGTATTGGTTTGATAGTTATTATTATAGGGATAATGATGTACATTATATGAAGTGGACATTAAAGTGATCGTTTGAGTCAGTATTGTTTAAAAGAGATTGCAAGAGTAACACAACAACCAGCAGAAGTGCTGGTTTCTAATATCAAGCTTATACTCTCAATTGCATTTATTAGTATAGCACAAAATATATAGCACAATAATTTAAACGATAATATACTATTTACTCTTTGACATGTTATCCTATTGCCCTTATCTCACATTTCAATGATACCTAAATGTATATTTTCATAGAAGGACAACACTTAAATCAATTTAAATACTTTTTGTGTTATAATCAGCTTGATATCTTCTTCAGAAAAATATCTAATATTAATAAACCAATTGGGTCCACAGCTTCAAAATTTGAGCGAAACGAATTAGATGTAGCATGTTATGTTTTTTGTATATTTTCTTTAGAAAACAATTATTATGTAGAAGAGTAGAGTTAGCGGAGGAAGCTTGCGAATAGTAACTTAGAGAAGGCAGCTAACTAATGCAGGGCAAATAACATATTGTAAGGCATAAGGTAGCGTTGCGTTTCTAGAGAATCTTTGAAGATTTTTTGAATAATTGATTACGTTTATTGCAATTATTATCGCCAGGTAATATTCAAAATTAATAGATTATCAGTTCTCATTTTCGTTATACCGTGGGTACTGCGTTATGGCACTTGCTTTCACTGATCTAATATTTTTTCTGACACTATTCCTTTAAAAATAACTATGAGGAACCGGTTAATCAAATAAGTCTCAAATATTTACATAGATTTGCAGATTTTATCCCAATGTTACAAAGATTCTCTACGAGACATGTGAAGAGTATTGATTTTAAAGTATTAAACGGCAAATAGTGGGCTTCGTTGACACCGAACTAGGCGACACCAAGATTGCAGGCTTCGATGAAAGAAACTTGAAAATTTACTCCATCCAAAAATGAGATTGCCAAAGTACACTACAAATATACAAACATAATAATAATATGTTCCTCAAACAATGTCTGGAATAGACCATTAAGTAGACTTATTCTGTTTTTAGGATATTCCGCAAAGGTTTTTGTTTTTATATAGGATAAAAGCCTTTAGACCTAGTGGGTATGATTTCAAACGATAATTATTTCAATTTCAGTGCCTGATATTTAGTGGAGAATGAATATAATTATTTGATCCCTCCGAAACAACCTGTTTGCCTTATTTTATTAGTGTCATTATTTTATATTTGAAGCGATTGGATAGACGCTAGAACATATATGAAATTATATTAGTGTTTATATTATTATTAGCATAATTATATGAATTACTAGTCTATAATTAGGTGTAATTTATCTTCTCTATTTGATGTTACAATTAGATCATTATTGACGTTAGTGTATAGGTATGTTTGGGCAGTTTGGTTTTAACAAATTATAAAATGATGGGGCTCACACACAGATGTTACAAACAATTTAAACAATATTTATAATATTTTTTAGTTAACATGTTAAATCATAAAAATAATAACGAGAATAAAAGCTTATTCAATTATGAAAAAAACATGATATAATAGAGAATGTCACTGTGGTAAATGAACTCATTTATGGCAGTACCTAAAATAATTTACAATAAAACCATATCACTCTGTATTGACTAAATTTGTACAAACTTCTTTAATAAAACTAAGCTTATTGTTATTTAACAATAATAAATACTAATGCTTTGTGGTAAAGTGATAAACCAAACTGCCAATCAAATTCATGTTACATATTGTATTTGTAATAACATGATCATCATCATAATAATATTATCTTTAAATTGTAACTTCGTGACACATTTAAGAATAATTATAATCCCAGGGTCCAATATAAAACACCAATTCACTTATCCCTTGGACTATTCTGGAACCCCTACCCTAGATTTATACCATCAGCAGTAGACTTAGATTTTATATGAATACTTTCATATAAAGTAATAATATAATACTCGACTAATTTTTTTTAGTCTAAATATCAATCTTAGAAAGAATAACATTGATTTTTGTGCTGGGTATAATTGTTTTTGATTTTTAATTATTTCCCGTTTCCATAACACAAGTGAAAACCTTCTTATGGGACCGGGCAAGATATGAGATGCTGTCTCATTTGAGAAGTGTATTGGAATATCCATTTTCCAATACGAACAAACGACAAAACATAAGTGAGAATAGATACGTCAGGGGTGAGACAATAAAAGTATAAACAAATATAAGGTTCATCAACATCATAGATTTTGTTAGTGTTTGTATTTAGTATTACACAGTACTAAAAATACTACATAATATGTAATTGGAAAAATTACAAATCGAAGTAACATTTGAATGATCGTTGTAATAAAAGCCAATTTCAATAAAAGCGTAAACATTCATCAAAATTAAAATTAATGTTAAAATCACCAAGCTACAATAACGATCAATTTGCGTTACTGTTACTTGGATGTAGAATTCATCTTTCATTGTTTGCTTATAAAAAGGGTTTTGCATTTAGTTCTAAGAAGAACCAAATCTACTGCTGGGCCCTTTCTTAACCCTTTGCATGCTTAACCAACGTGTTCACAAAGACTTGGGTGATAACCATCAATGCCATCTACATTATTTCACCCACTTAACATAAATTATGACAGGTCCCCGAGTCTATACCTAATCTAAGTTCATGCCTAATTATAATCCCTTTGGACCATGTTAAGCAATATATCTATATATTTGATAGGCCCATAGATTTTCATAGAATTTAGTAGGCGTAGCTTACTGTAGAATTTTATAATATCGTAATTATCAAATGCGGTAATGGACGACTATTAAATAATAAACATCGTAAAGATATTGGTGTGTCCATGTGAGTAACTAATCATTGATGTGATTTTATTGTATAATGTTTTATGTGTTATGTGTACTCAAATAAACTGTAATTTTTTATAATATTGGGATCACAAATATCGAAAAAAATATTAGAATTATTAATTCAGTAAATTATTGATCTGTTAAAGTTACAAAACTTGATCATTCAATGCAATAAACAATAAAATTTTACAAAAATTAAAGTATTCCATGTGGTGATTGAAAATCACGTCTACTGTAAGTTGGTCCACTGTTATCTTCTCAGTGGTCAGTAATCAAAGTAAAACACCATTTTTAAGAACTATACACATTTTAAAAGATAATTCGTTTATTTCGATTTATAAATTATTATGTTACGTGGCTTGACTTCATCGCATTCAAAGTATATTATTATCACCTTAATAATCTTATCTAGCATTATATAAATAGATAATCATTAAAATATAATCCGCCAACTGACTGTACCATCGGAATATCATTTTGAATATTATACTGATATTAACATATCTATTATACAGTTTTTTTGAAAATTTTGACGCACATTTTAGAAAATCTCGTATCAGCGAAGTTTTCAGATGCAGTGTAGTAAACTTCTGGTAGTTATGTTATTTTTTTATATTTATTTGTTTAGTGTACGCTATCTGATATAATTGATTACGATAGTTTATTTGTTGTTAAATGTGACATTTCGAAATATATTCTGATGTTTTTTTTTAAAAACTAAAAATGTTGTTTTATTTTAATCTTCTCAAAAAAAAAAGTCTACAAAAGCGGAGATAAGTTTACTGACTAAAATTGCTTTGTGTAAATAAACATTATCTTTAGACTGGTTTGGAACTGCCTTTCCTTAAATCAAAAGGTATGTATTGCATACTATATGTACATTTCACATGTTTGTTTTAAACTTGTACTAGTATAATCTTAAAAAAACAAACTTGTAATATTTTTTAAATAAAGGTGGTTTATTGTCTAAATGTTTGTTTCCTAAATGAGTACAGGATAACAGAAAAACAAGGATTAATAAAGTATGAGTATTTATTTACAATAACAAACAAAGGTTCATCTCAATATTTAAACTGATTATAATATTATGTCTTAACAAAAACTAAATTTTTTTTTTTTCGAAATCCTCTCATTTCGTCTGCAAAATGTTTCATTTTTAAAATGCGTATAATAAGTACCTTTAATAGGCAAAACATTGTTATAGTCTGAATAACATTTAGGCGATTTGTATAAAAATAATGGTCTGAATTTTCCAAAAAATATATTCTATAATACCAATACAATCATTAATATTTCCAAAGAATCAATATAATTATCTAGAAAAGTTATTTTACTCTCAAATTATGAAAGATTAATATTATTAAATTAAGCGATTGTACTCGATTGTACTTTCACAAGTTCTCACTTGCTGTCACTAGATGTCACTACCGCGCCGGGGACCTCAGTTTGTAGATGGCGCCACGTCAAAAAGTCTCGTTATCAAACCATTGCCACATTTTGGTCTTGGTGTAATCAAATTCGTATTCCTCGCATTTTTGTCCAGTTATCCTGTGAATTTCAGTAATAGGTACAACAAATATAATACGCGTAGAGTCGCATGAAGGAGGCATGTTTTGAAAGAGCCACTACTCATTAACCATTGTACCACCGAAACGCTGCATAGTGTCGCATGCCGCGCATCCTTCGAATCACGCCTCCGTGGGAAGTTCAGCATTAAAAACGTTTATTTGCCCGAATTATTGCTTAACAAACGCGGCGCTATAGAAGACTTATCGTATAGATAGACTATTTGTATAGATAGATATGTTTTCATTAACTTCTAATTTGACTATTCAAAAGAACTGGCTACGGCTACAGGTCTCTTCAAATGAGAATATCTAAAATTAACACTCCCTGATAATACAGCTTTATGTTGGTGAAACAATCGTTTAAATCGGTCCAGTAGTTTCGGAGCCAATTGAATACAATACAAATAAACAAAAAAAACAAACTAACAAATCTCCTCTCTTTATAACATTAGTCTAAATCTTAATCTAACAACATTAGAACATCAGTATAGATATATAGAATTGACAACAAACGAATTGAACTTAAATGATAAGGCGACTTTTTCTTTCAAAACATTCACTATTTTGTATGCAATTTTTGTTTTTGTTATGCTCAGCAGCAGCAGCTCAGTGCCGAAAATCTATACAAAAACGTCACCATGACGTAAACTTATGGTGCGGAGTGATGAGCTTGACAAAATATAGTAGTGCAGTCAACTTCATCTAGAAGGAGTGCTAAACTTCATCCTTACTTACCTAGTCCGTTTAAGGCACTTCACGATGGGGTGTGCCCTGCGGAAGCACTGGGGCCCCAGCACGTTGAAGTAGGTTAGGCCGATCTGCGCGGAGACTAGCGAGTTGGTGCGCCGGAGGCAGTCACGGAACTTGGCGTCGCAGCTGCAGTGAGACCTGCGGAAAATATTAAAAAAAAAAAGTGTAAGATTGAGTACAGTTTTTTTGTGTATCTATTGGCGTACTGATGAGTTCAATCTACGGCACGATTGGCGTAGTGCGCTGTAGCACGGCTTCTCGCCTCGATTTCCGTTGTGTCCCGGGTTCGATTCCCGGTCGGGTCAATTCAGGAAACGATCTTTTCTGAATTGATCCGGGTCTGGGTGTGCTGGGAGACGCCCCTAGCTTATTTCCTTGTGTGGTACCTCGTAAGACAGGGAAATGAATCCCTTTTTTCGAGACCATTACAAGAGGTGTGTTGTATGGCGCATAAAAAAAAATCAGGAAACGATCGTTTCTAAATTCGGGTCTGGGTGTGCTGGCTTAATTCCTTGTTAGGTACGTCTTAACACAATGATATTTATCACTATTTCGAGACCATGATAAGTGGTGTGTTTATTTATTTATTTATGTTTCGTCTGCAGACATAAATTGATATACATAACGCCATGTTCCTCACTCTGTATGAAAACCAGCCACAATTTAAGTTCATTGTGACGTCACGCACAATAGCGCTCCACTTGGCTTGACTTGGCAATTCACCATTTCTTTAACGATATTAATCGAGTTACAAGACAGAAATGATAAATGTTAATTTTTGAAATAGGGCGATTGTAGGTACTCGCTTTTGACACGCAAATTACAAACAAGAACGTCATCTTTTGACAGTCTAATTATTCGGACCATAAGATGAGGCGTCTGGACCTGAAAATGAGACCCAGGCAGGAGCTGAGTGAAGTCTAACTTATTTTCGGCCTGACATTGTGAGTCTGCACCAGTAAAAAACAAAAAAACAATTGTGTATGGGACCTTCAATCAAAGATACCCCAAAAAGCATCTCGGAATAAGAGTGCTTACAAATAAACAAACTTAGCACTCAAACACTCGTTAATTAGTAATGACAATTTCATAATGTCACATTTGATGTCGTAACCACCAAGTGCTTGCATTGAAAATGAAAGAGTACCCCAGCATTTTAAGGTTGCTTTTCGAAAATCTTATTTATGGCCAAGGTAAGTGTGTGTTTTCCATGTCCAAGAACACACATTAGAATTGGACATCGGACTCTTTTCTCTAGTAGAATTTGTTCGTAATGGTGTATCTTGGGTACCTATATATGATTTTATAATCGAAGATTGGGACTGGATGTTTGTGGCACTTCCTGGGTTCTGGTTTCCGCAACGCGATGGAAAACCTTACTTTAGCACCAGGGCGATGAATGTAATATTCTACTTCTTTTAAATTTTCGTTAACGAACAGCAATTATTATTATTTATAATCCTCCAATTCGTCACAGTTATCAGCAACGCTTAGTTCACGCACATGCGCCGGCTTAGTTCCGAAGCTGCGTTTGCGCAATAGTTATCTAACAGCCGGCTCAACCAGCATGGGACGAGCGATACTCTGCAATTACATAGGTACGGTTTTCTGCAGAGTTATCATGATGAGTGAATGTCTTTTGGCAAATAAATGCATATGTTTATATGAAAAATACTTCAGCCTCATCGCAATGTATAAGCTGTTGTGGTCATATGTAGTTTCGGCTGTGTGTTGTCGTCAGTCACTCAGCAACGGAATAGTTTTATATATCGATTGATGATTATAACGCGTATTTATTATAACAGAATATTTAGTAGGTTACATATTTTTTACTCATGTGATACGTCGCTGTGGCCTTGCACGGTTTTTTCAATATATTTTACAAAATTATATCATATAATATCTAAGAAGAAAAGAATCGATGAAGGTCATGTGCATCTTTCTTATACGACGATTGAACCTGCAACTGTCTACGGTAAGTCTTATCATATCAACGGGCATTAAAATTAATGACACTTTTCAAGACAAGAGCCGTAAGAGCGGGTTCAGAGGAGCGTTTTTTTAAGCGTAGGGTCGCTCTGGCATACGCACTACATTTCGCACTTCAAAAACCAAACGCGCGGACACAGGGTTATTGCGGCGCGTCTCAGCCTCGAACCAGCAGCGGTGAGTAAGGATCTATATGGATTATACGAGCTTATAAGCACGTCAACGAACGTACGAGTTATCGACGCGTGTGGCAAGAGGCGAGCCTATACGCGCTTCCAAAAACAAGTCCAAACGCGCGTATGAAACGCTAGAACTAGACTAAAACCTATAACACATTCTTCCCACAACGTGTGAACTATTCAACGGAGGAATGCTGCATCTTGGCTACAGGGACAAAGTTTAATGTGGAATTGCATTTTAAAATAACTATAACCCTTATAATTGTGGTCTTATTCCATGTGACGTGCAATTAATGAATAAATAAATAAATAAATGATGATCTATCAGTTTATTTCAAAGTCAAATGCATGCAACCAAGCAGAACTCCTAATCGACTTCCCCAAAGACAGGTTAGCAAACACAGGTTGAATTAATCGTTTCCTACCGGTTGCCGGTTAGTTAGGTAACCGGTTACTTTGTCGGCGTTACATTTTTCCGTAACTATCGATATGAAGGTTAAAAATTATATAACCGGGATTCGTAAAGGAAATACAGCATTAATGAATAAGTTAAAATCAATTGCTTCAACACATTAGGCCTTCTAAATACAGCTGTGATAATTTGAACTTGTTTGGTTTACAACGCGTTATCGACGTATACTTACTACCCATGTTACTTACTCACTACTCTCAAGGTCACCCAACGAACTATGGAGAGTGCTTAGTATCCCTGAAACACTGAAATGACTAACACTTAACCCTGCGAGTAAAAAATGGCAGAGGGTACATAACGCGAAGACCATGGCAGACTGAAATTGGTGGCAGGAAAGTCTAGAATGGATACCAAGGTGAACAGAGGATGAAGGGCAGGAGGAAGAACCGCAGGATTTAGTGGATACAAACACCTGTACTGTGCTGATCAATTTGAAAATCTATGAAGGCCTGTGTACAGTGGACGTCATATCGCTGCGTTTATGGTGATGATGATAATAATAATAAAAGTTTAATCGATAAAAGATTGATATTGAAAATACCTTATGGAAAATCGCAGCCTTAATAACCTGTTATGATCCTGTTGGTGAGTAAAAGGCGAAAGATTTATACGTTTTAAAGGGAAACCAGAGGCGGACCCTGGGACCCCCACACACTAGTATGGGTTCACAACCGGGATAGACTGCACGGATGATGATGATCCTGTTGGTGAGTAAGGTAGCCAGAGGTCACTGGAAATATTTTTTTGGTCAGCTGGAGGAACTTTTTTCTTCTTGCTGCATATTTTTTATTTTATTTAAGTATACTGTAAACAACAATTCACCGTTATTACAGGTAAGTCCCAATGCGACAAATCTTTGGTACCACATACATAAGTTAACGACATTTTACTATCAAATACTTGATAACTATTTTAATGAATTATAAATAACGCCGCCTTCGTGAATTCACTCAAAGTACACAAGAATAGATCTATCTTATTAGCAATAAGTTTGAGAGCAGTATTCTAATAGCACCAGTCTCGACAACTCGCTGGTAATACCTCTAGAGTCTAGAGTCATTCGTGCTTATGTTGTTGGGCGTGTTTTTGTTTGTCACCGTGATCGGTGCTGTCTTGGGGATCAATCTGCTTACGTCCATAAGGTTTAGCCCTCGATGATCCCTGGGTGGCGATAAATAAGCAGTAGCTTTAGTGGTAGAGCCTAGCTTGAGTCTGACTGGAGCTCATAAATGGGCTGGCTCCTCCGGTGCAATGCCACACTCATGCAAAATACCAGCGTGAAGCAGAAATTACTCCCTGGCAGTCTTGAAGTCCGGGACCTGTCAACACTCTGGGTGCGCATTGAATGTGACGACCATCCTCGCATCTATGCGAGCCTTTACAGGTCCCACAGCGGTAATGCAGAGACGGAGCGTCTTATGGAGCACCTCCAGACTACGACAGACATCGTGCTCGAACAGGCCCCCACCGCCGAAGTCATTATGTTGGGTGACTTTAATGCCAACCACGTTGAATGGCTTGGCTCTCGGATAACCGAAGATAATGGAAAGTATTATCAATGTACAGCTTTTACTGTACTTGGAAGGCTACCAGCTGATCAGCGACCGGCAGTATAGCTTCCGTCATGGTCGGTCTTCGGGTGATCTTTTGGTTCCTTACCCACCGCTGGGCTGAAACTATTGAGAGCAAAGGAGAGGCATTAGCGGTCAGCTTAGATATAGCGAAAGCCTTTGATCGGGTCTGGCACAAAGCGCTCCTAGCCAAATTTCTTTCTTATGGGGTTCCCGAGGGATTATGCACGTTGATCGCATGCTTCCTCTATGGGTGAAGCATTAAAGTCGTCATCGATGGCTCATGCTCTGACTCCATACCCGTTAATGCTGGCGTTCCACAAGGATGTGTGTTGTCTCCGACCCTGTTTATCCTGCACATAAATGATATGTTGCAAACCAGCAGCATTCATTGTTACGCGGATGACAGCACTAGGGACGCACTGTACTTTGGCCAACGCAATATCTTCAAGACCGCAGTAGACGAGAACCGAAGAGAGCTTGTGTCTGTAGTCGAGGCATCCCTTGAACAGGTCTCAAAATGGGGTCAAAATAACATCGTATGTTTCAACCCCGGTAAGACACAACTCTGCGCATTTACCGCAAAAAAATACCCGTTTGTCGCATGTCCTAGGTTTGAGAGCACTACCTTGAGTATCAGGCCTAGCATCGGAATATATCCTTGGCGTTGACGTTTTGAGTGATGTGCAGTTCCGCAGTCATTTGGAGGGTAAAGCCAAATTGGCTTCCAAAAAAACTGGAGTGCTAAACAAAGCAAAGCAGTATTTCTCGCCGTTTCAGCGCCTTCAACTTCACAAGGCACAAGTAAGGCCTCACATAGAGTACTGCCATCTTTGGGTTGGAGCACCCCAGTATCTTCTCCATCCTCTTGACTTTCCGACCGCTTAGATTCTTTGGCCCTACGGAGAGACGTTGCATCTCTGTAATTTCTACCGTCTTTACAATGAGGAGTGCTCAGAAAAATTGCATGATCTTATACCTGCCGCTGAATTTCATCACCGCACGACGCGTTATAAGTCGAAATTCCATGCTCATCACCTGGATGGCTGGCGCTCAGCAACCGTACGTTTTTCGCGTCAATTTCTTCCGCGTTCATCCAAGATATGGAATGATCTTCCTGCGTCGCTATTTCCAAAGGAACATGACATCGGAGCCTTCAAGAAGAGAGCGTATTCTCATTTAAAAGGCAAGGAACGCATCGGTGACACCTATGGTGTTGCAGTTGTCCATGGGCTGAGGTGATCACTTTCCATCAGGTGACCTTCCTGCTCGTTTGCTACATTGAAAAAAAGAGGTAGGTAATATAAGAAACAAGACTTATCATTTCCTGATTTCACTTTAGACTCTATACTAATAATAGATCAATGTTTCTCCTGCGCTCAATGCAACGGTGTTGAGCAAAGGATCCGAAGCGTATCGTTGCACCAACTCCGAACATGCAAATTTATCCTTTATGTCTTGCCAAATAAAGACCTCATGAAATGTTAACCAAAACTGGTGATACAGCCAAACGTCATGAGTCTTAGTCGCGCGATTGAAGACTCTATTAACTATGGTACAGAGGTTTTTTGCAGTCAATGGATAATGGCTGCGTAGGCGCACTTTGACACGCTATTGACCAATGTTGTAGTAGTTGTGGGTTATATTGGTTTGTGGCATAATTGTTATTGTTTTTAACATTATACTTGCTATTGTATTGAATTCGTATTTTCTCTTTGTAATGAAGTACGAACGTAATGAAGTAATTTCTAAGTCCGTTTTGTATAAAAACAACCTTAATTATTTTAAAAAACGCTTAAAACCCGTATAAATTATCATCTTGATTAAGCACCTCACATGATTTTTACATATTTTTCTTCACCTTAGAAATAAGATTTTAACAGTTAATGTATTTTGTTTCAAATTCATTTACTTACGACCATTTCTGCAATTAAAATTGATCTTTATGTAAAAGATCACAAATTACGTGTTACTTCACATGTCCAAAGAACATCAATACTTCGAAAAACATAATTAAATAAAGACATTACGTTGTTATCTCTAAATAAGGTTTCAAAAACGTTCGTGATTCGTGTTCGCCGGCATGAAATAAACAGATAATGATACAAAATTGTCCGTCAGTCTGTCACGTTTGGAAACTGGCTTTGACCCCGGGCTTGGTGGAAAATAAAGGGTATTGTAATAGTAGAAACGTGAAAGATTCCCTTAGAGTTTCGTAAGCAAGCTATTTACTATATTGAGAGCACAGATTGAGTGGCTGGTTGATTGAAAACTGTTTTAATGACCTTGATGAATACTTTGACATCCAATGATTTGTAATACATATGTTTATTCATATTCATATTCATTTATTAATTGCATAGTCACATTACATTGAATAAGGTCTTAACAATAAATTGTAGGTAGGAAATGTGACGCCGTGCAAGGGCGTAGCAACTCTTTAAGAGGGCTATTATAACTAGCTCATCCACTATAAAACACCTTAAAATAATTAGTTTTACAGTGCATGGGTACATACATGAAATTAAATAAAATTATTGTTACTATATTTAAACATAAATTCAACTTTTAAACACAACATTTAAACCATTCTATGCCATCATATGCAAGGTACTGAACTACTCAAGTGCAATTTATTTGGTGTCGAAAAATTCCTGTAAACTATATTAAGACCTTTCAATAAGGTACATTTTTAATTTTTTGTTAAAAAGTGTAGAAGTTTCTAAATTTTTTATGTTGTTTGGTAAGTGGTTATATATTTTTATTACCATATTATGAAGACTATGTGAAACTAATTTAAACTTGGAGAAAGGTACGTGAAGTTTTTTTAGGTTTCTATCGTTTCGTTTAGTAATTCTTTCAACTGGGGAATACAAATTTATGTGTTTTCTAGCAAACTTACAGGACTCGAAAATGTATAGAGATTATATGTATATTATTCTTGTTAATTATCTGTTTCTTTGGCATAATATTCTGTGATTTATATTTGACAAAATATTGTTTTCGTAAAATTGATCCTTTAAGGTAAAAATTTTTCATGTCTAAAACTGGACAAAATACGCTTGACCATAATGTAATATATATGTAAGATCTTATTTGTTTACCGTGTTTTATCGCAAATAAACAATTTCAATTTCAATTAAATCTATAGTTACTTGCAAATAAAATTGATTGAAAAAATAACTATGTTTTTATCTCGAAGCAATGGCTGCATTTCAATTATTTTCTTATTATTAAGTCCTACACTGTTACAATTCGGTTCAGTTTCCAAGGTCTCAGTAGCTCAGTGGTAGAGCAATCGTCCGGTTAGCTAAAGTTTGCAGGTTAGATCTCCGTGTGATCCCTTTTAAGTCAGAAATAGTTTAAATTAAATAGAACATAATTATAAATTATATTAATATAAGATTTATTTTACCACTAAAAATAAGTTCATATACAGAATCCTATGCACAAATTTAATAACAATAGATAAATAAATAGTTTATTCTCTGATATACACCACCGCATACAAAAACACTCTTGTGGAACACGACTTAACTTTAGACATCAACGCAGTACTGAGCGAGCATTGTAACAAATAAATTATCATCTAGAGTCTAGACAAATATGTTGGACTAAGTTTTAATTACCTTTAGAAAGTAGATAATTTGGCGGATTATTATTTCATTTTGCAAACATCTGAACGCAAAAAAGGGCACTTAAAAAGTAAATCATTTTTCTCAATAGTTTAATTCTAAACGCTACAAATGAATCTAACAAACACTAATCTGGTTTAGCGGTTATATAACCAGCGCCTGCGCGCGCGTACTTGAACGGGATCAGATAGGCGCGACCACGGACATACAACGAATTAGATACCGCAAATCACGTCATCTTTGTGACGCTTATTTTACGGAAGGATAGCGCTTCAGTGGTGAGAATATCTCCTTTTTCTCAATTGATTACAATCGAGTCAAATCTTGTATATATATTTGTCAATTTACATCATCAGTAAGATAATGGAAATTCTCTTTTTGTTGAATCGAATACGTCCAAGAATATATCTACCTGGGCCAATTAATTTCATTCCAGACACGCCGAGACAAAGAAGGTGCGAGACGCACCGAAAATACCTGGAAGAGCTATTGGTCCATGAAAGAGCATATGAAGGGCAAACTCCACTGTGTCTCAAACGCAAACTAATGGACGTGTGCATTCTTCCGATGCTCACTTATGATGCTCAAACCTGGTCTTTGACAAATGCACAAAAGTCCAAACTGAAAGTTTGCCAAAGAGCCATGGAGCGTAGTATCTTAGGTGTAAAACTGATTGATCACGTCACTAACATAGATCTACGCTACAAAACTAAAGTAGCCGACGTAAGAACAGCAGCAGCCAGGCTTAAGTGGGATTGGGCGGGACACATCTGTAGAATGCCGGACGATTTGTAGGCAAAATCAGCCACGAAATGAGCCCCACCGAAACAACAACGACGACCCGGACGACCAAGACGCAGATGCCGTGACGAACTGGATGTCTTCGCCAAGGACTGGTCTGAAAAGGCCAAATACAGACGTGTGTGGAAGGGGTTTTGCCCAGCAGTGGGATCCTAAGGGCTTATTCAGATTAGATTAGATTAGATCGAGTATAAAGAAAGAAATCGATTTAAATAAAAATGATATGTCCACGCATAACTTCTGAAAAACTGGACCAAATTGAATAATCGTTTAACGCGTTTGCAAATGACAAGGTTTGTATAAAATAAAATTGAAATGACAAGTTACGCCCGTGCGAAGTAATAACCAGATGAACTCGATTTTGACACCCGTTCCCATAAATAAATAACAGGATAACACTTTTTAATTGCGAAATAGACAAAGAAAACAACAAGTATTATATTTTAAAGTAGATTATCTACAAGGTAGAAATTGTAGTACTAGGTACTAGGTAGACTTAAAGACTATTTACTAAGTAGAGGTAAGATGACAAAAGGGTAAGCAATTGCACAAATTCCAAAGGATTGAAAAGATACCTCACGGTAGAACGGTGATTGCATACCACAGCTTTAAAAGATTGACATTAATCATGTTTTTGTTCACCATTTCAATATGTTTTTTCTTATTTGTTAACTTGAGAGTACCTATATAGGCTCGCTTCATCTATTTTGATGTATGTCCGTGTGTGCATCACGCAACTTTCATACTGCGCTGAGTTCGGGTTAAGAAGACTGTTACATCATTAGAACGCGGTATGGTCATAAGGTGCAGAATGCCAGGCGGCAATTTTATGAAAAGGGCAGCGATATCACCTGAGTGTCCAGTGGCTTAGTGGCGATAGTGGATCGGCAACCGTTACCAAATCCAACAATGCCAGGTTAAAAAAGGTGCTGGAAAAATACAGCACTGCTCACCTCATTTTTCAGTCTAGTCTTAGGGCACCTACATAACATCAGTAAGGTTTATCACTAGCTTCCAACTTCCAAGCACCTTTCTACGAGGCGTGTGCAAACTAGTCAATGGAAATGTGCAAGTCTAGAGATATTAGACGAGCGTTGCCAACCGTGTGAAGCCTTAAACTTTGGTCTCTTGATCGTATCGTACAACACTGCGGTATGACGACACGATTGGCGTAGTGCGCTGTAGCACGGTTTCTCGCCTCAATTTCCGTCCCGGGCTTGATTCCCAGTCGGGTCAATTCAGGTAACGATATTTTCTGAATTGACTCGGGTGTGGGTGTGCTGGGAGACGCCCCCGGCTTATTTCCTTGTGTGGAACTTCGTCACACAGGGATATTATCCCTACTTCGACACCATTACAAGCGCATATTTATTTATTTATGCGGCATACGGTGGACACATAATCGTATAAAAAATGTCAAGAATGGTATTTTGTTCCGTCGCAGGATACGTCAGCGGTTCCATAAAATCAAAAGCCTTAGCCTTTTCTTAGGGAACTTTTGTACTGTCTTGCCGAATGTACAGATAAAATAAGGTCCTCCAGCTGATCACCAACGGCTCCCCAAAGGGCTCTACCTACCTTACACATCAACAGGAACACAACTTTGCCAAAGCAAGTTGACCATAATCAAGAGTTTACAGAAAGACCGCTAGCGCCTTTTTCCTAAACTTGCGTGACCACCCAGGGTTACTACTATATTAGCTCTGAATTTTGAAAATGAAGTAAGTAATCAGGTTATACCTACTTGACAGAACTGGCCAAAAGCAAAATTCATCATGTGAAAAATTGCACCAAGTTCGACAAAAACAAAAACACTCGGCACAGTGCGACTGACTGACACACTGATGCTCATTGGTATCGCCTGTAAACTCACTGTGTCGGTGTGCGTGATCAAAATGGCGGGTTTGTTCTAAGCGAACTATCTGACAGAGGCGCCGCGAGTTGCCACTTTAAATTTACGTTATCGTTAGCGTAAAAGAATTGTATTAGGATGACACATGACATGACATGACAATGTCAAATCAATTATGAGCGTAGGAATCCGCTGTACCCTACCTCTATTATTTAAATTAATCTATCATAATTGACGACCGACTTGGTGTAATGGTTAAGAAGTTGGCTACTACACCAGAGGTCGCGGGTTCGATCCCCGCACAGTACAAACATTTGTGTGCATGAACATGTCTGTTTGTACTGGTCTGGGTATCTCCTATGTATAATAAGTATGTATTTACAAAAGAAAATGTATTTAAGTATGTTTATCCGTTGTCTAGTATCCCATAACACAAGCTTTAATTAGCTTACTTTGGGGCTAGATGGCGCTGTGTGGAATAATGTCCAGGGATATTTATTTATTTATTTATAATATGCTTAATAGCTTCTAAAGAAGATTTAGGCCCGTATTCTAGAATCGGACTCAAGCTCTGATCTGTGCTTGAGTAGAGATTTCAAAACGTCAGTTCATACAAAAACGTCACTCTGATCTATACTCAAGTACAGATTCTGTTTTAGAATACGGCCCTAAAATGTTTTGTAAGTAAAAATCAGATTTAGAACGTAAAGGCAATACATTTCTTTCATACCTTGGATTGCGTACTATAATGACGTAACTATGCGTAAGTAATTGAAGGTTTAAGAGTAATTATTTTCGAAGTGTAATTGATGGTCTGTATACCATGATCTTGTTACGGAATCACAACAACCAATCGGTAGTTGATAACTTTGAATTTTGTTATGCAACCTGCGATAGAGTTGAATGTATGCAAGTAGATATTACTGGTGAAGAAAAAAAAGGAGTAGGTGTAGGTTGATTTTGATATTGAATTTTTCTCAGATCTCGGTGGTTGGCCAGAGGTAATACAGTGTATCGTCGCTAGCCAAAATCAATCAAAATAGTAAGGTGAATGTAACTATGTCTTGGTCGTCAAATTCAAGTCATGGCTACAATTATTCGGTTCTAAAATTATTAGTAACAGCAACCCTTAATACAGCGCGACATAAAAATAATCAAGACGTGAGTTCTTCGATATCACGTAGCTAAAATACCATTTAACAACACCTTGATATCTTTTTTGGCGGTTACGTGAGACGTCCATCAAGTTCGTATTTTGATAGATAAAGTAAATCTATCGGAAATCCTATGTTTAGCTATAGCTTACAGATACAGCTTGTTGCAGCTTCAAACAGCTTTACAGGCGAACATCCACATCACACAGCAGGTTTTGTGACGGTCCTGCCTAGTCTGGGGATCTCAAAATTGCGATCACAACAATCCTTAGGCTAACTTTTGCCTTCTAATCACGTCACAAACCAAATGCGAACCATTTTAAAATTTGTGACGTGATTAGAAGGCAAAAGTTAGCCTAAGGATTGTTGTGATCGCAATTTTGAGATCCCCAGACTAGGCAGGGCCGTCACAAAACCTGCATTTGCAAAGTTAAGGATAACATAGTAACATTTTGACGACACGGTTGGCGTAGTGCGCTATAGCACGGTTTCTCGCCTCGATTTCCGTAGTGTCCCGGGTTCGATTCCCGGTCGGGTCAATTTGGGAAACGATCTTTTCTGAATTGACTCGGGTCTGGGTGTGCTGGGAGACGCCCCTAGCTTATTTCCATGTGTAGTACCTCGTAACACAGGGATATTAATCCCTACTTCGAGACCATTACAAGAGGTGTGTTGTCTGGCGCATATTTATATTTATATTTATATTTATGTTTTATATTTATTTTCTATTTTATTCTTATCATTAACTCAAGCACTTATTTGCTTGTAACTTTCATGTATGCAATAAATGAATACCTAAATAAACTTAACCTAACACAGGAAATAAAAAATAGAGGCTCAGCATCTTATACTGCCACAGGAAGTGTTTTCAACGGAGAGCGCTTACTTTTTGCTTTATAAGATGACATTCGAAAATTATTGGTCAAGTTTAGCAAAAAAAACAACATCGCGGATGTTGTTGATCCTATCTCTAGCGACTATGGACGTGGGTTCTTTCTGGGGATCGATCGACGATGAAAAAACATTATTGTGACAAACATTTGTATTTATTCTGTGGCTAGCTTGTATTATCCTTTTAGATGTGTATTTAGGAATGTTTAAGTATGTTTTTCAGTTAGTGACACCCATACGAGCTCTGCTACAAGATTAGTTACTTTTACGCACCTCGTGAACAGTCCAGTATTCGTCAGCCCGTACTTAGTGTCGCCACTCTTGATGTAGATCTTGCAGGCGTCGTGCTGCCGGCAGCAGGTGTCGGTGAAGAAGAACAGGCCTAGCTCCCCGGAGCGAGCCGTGGGGGAGTGGCCGTCGCCGCACCAGACGGTTCCTGGGGAAGTTACACAATGGGATAAGGGTGACTAAGAGAGACTGGCATTTTTTTGCAATCCGTCGTCCCGGCGCTAAAAAAGGCTAGTGTGGGGTCTCTCTAAATCAGTTCTCTGGTTAATTCTTATTTGTCAACTGAAAATGCTGCTATTTTTGTAGAAAAAGCTAACTGTTGATAAAACTGCGCCACTTTTAAGCTTCAGTCTCACTGAATTTTTAGATTTGCGGGCCTGCATTCGGCTCTTCTGTTAATATAGGCCTATGTTGAGGTCCTGTGGAGGCCAGGGGGCTGCGGCTGATGATAGGGAGAAAAAGTGATTACCTATACTGTCCCAAAGATGGGAAAAGGTCTCCATTATCGAAATTAGGTCATCGCTATAGTCTATGGATATTGGCCAAAAGTGGGTTGATCATCACAAACCAGGGATATGTAAAAAAAATCCGGAAATACTTTTCCCGACCTGAGATTTGCACTCAGGACCTCGACTCGGCCAGAGGCGTTCGTGATGATAAGGTTCCGTATCAGGAGTCACATCAATGCTTACCTGGATAGATCGCCTGCACCCGATCTTTAAAAGCATCTCCGAGAGAGTTAGCGACGCTAGCAACACTGGAGACCCCAGACGCGACGCTGCTCACGAACCCGCGGTCTGTGTCCAGCGAGCCGATGTCCTTGGCGCCGGCCATCAGCTGGCTGAGCGGCTTGCTCAGGCCAGAGGAGATGCTCTTGAGGATGCCTCGGCCGAATTGACCTGGAGATACAGGTTAGGAAAACTAGAAAAATTCTAAATCCGGCCTTTGATGTCTCTATATTATGAATTACATTTTTATAAATGTAATAACAACCGTTATTAAATCAATTTATTATATTTGAACTAGCTGCCCCGACAGACATCGTTTATTGGCATATTCGGTAATAATTAACCGCCATGTATATAAAAAGAATCCTCAGTGCAGGACCAACTAGGACCCTGTCTCAGCATGTGCCGCTGCAGCTATAAGGCTGCAACAGTGCTGGTGTTCGGACAGGTCCTTGATTGGTGTCGCCCGATATCGTGTGCTTGAAGGTACAAAAAGCAAAATATGTAGCGACTTCTATCTCGCCACATACAAACTAAGAACTGACATATCCTACATCGTGATATCAAAGTTATCCGAGCGATTGAAGATATATACAAGAACCCGACAACAACCGTCGGGCAGTAGCCCACCAGACTAACACCCTGTGCCTCACCCCCCCCTCCCCCATAAATAAATAAACAAATAAGAGACAAAACAAGGTACCAAAATTAGGGCAGCTATTACACCACCTCAACATGCGCAATACATACATATGTTCCAATTCGGACCGCGGCTACTGGAAGTGCCACACCACAGATAATGAAAAAAAATTTAAGAGAAAAGAAAAGAAACATGCCACGTATGGCCGATGGCCACGTATTTCCCACGTTTATTTTATGCCACGTAGATTACAATCGTCATTTCACCAATATGAGCCAAGATACCGCAGTCAATACCAATAAAATTTGACATCAACTGTTTTCGATTAGACGATTGCTAATGTCATTCCAGTACATTAGTCACATTTACATGTCAAAACGTCAGTAGCGCTTTGCTCTTGGCTAGGGCCCCTGTTCCAAGTTACGCAAGGCATGAAATTAATTGAAATGAATCAAGCGACCACAACAAGATTATTTTGTCTGTTAGATAACTCTCAAATATTAAACCCACTGCCTCGCAGAAATGCACGTTATTTATTAAAATATATCCCCATTACATTATCTGCAGTATTTCTGAGACTTACCTAACGGAGACATAAAATTGCGAAAACTTAAGATTTTACAACCGGTGTAAATAATATTGTAATAACAGAACGTAAACTAATGGCACAAATCAATTATGAAGCAAATAGTAAGTAGGTAGGTACTTTCTAATATTGATAAAGTATACTTTTTATTCTGGTATGTCTGTCATGTATTGTAGAATGTAAAGTGATTTATGTTTATTTTAGCAGACTTCAAAAAAGGAGGGGGTTCTATGTTCGACTTTAATATTTTTAGGAAATCAAGTAACATTCTACTTTGACAGTTATAAATTTCATTTTTTTAGTTTAGTTCTATATATATTGCTAAAACGTAGGTCACACTATAAGTTTTTCGTAACTTAACACGTTGATTGCGGCACCCAATATAGAGAACTTACCAATGGAGCGGCATGACCTCTACGATTCTCACACAGCACTTCCCCATAGTGCGTCATGAACATTATTTGTTCACATTAGTTACCGAATTCAAAGTTTAATATTATTGTGAAAAATCAAGATATTTTTGTGATTTATTTTTTAAAATACGGTAAATATATTGTAGTTTTTATAACATGAATAGTTTTTAATTCTAATTTGTATTTACAGAGTAATAGGAATTATTTACCACCCTAATTTCATGAGAAACATTCTACCATGCCGCACTGTGTTAGTGAGACGTCATATCTGTTATAGTGATGGGAAAAAAATATGATGGGTAATCTTATTTTTTTACTTGTAGGTATATTATAATATATATCATTAAAAAGGCAATCAACAACATCAATAATAATCGTCAGAACTAATCACAATCATTTAGGAACTCTTTTTATCTATACTAATATTATAAAGAGTGCTGTTTCACCGACACCGCGACGTGATTTTACCTTTGACAGATCGAAGTCTGTCGAGGCAGCTAGGTTATTTATAAAATAGTACTTAATTATTAAAATAGTTATATAAATTACAGTCTCATTTTGTACTTGTAGCTAAACCTATAACGATATATTATAATATCTACGATCAAAAAAAAATAGAAATAAAATGCGCGTGGACGTTGCGCATCACTAAGTGCGACTTGCTAGAAAGCTGCGCTCGCATTCGGTGCGCCATGAGGTGCGGGGGCGTGACCATATAATGCCCATGTCGAGCACAACGCAAACGATTTCAACTATGTGCGACATGAACATTATTTTCTCGTGATTGTTTTAAATGTATTTGGATTATAATTCAAGAAACACTCACAAATATATATTTGTTTCTTTCTTTCTCAAGGAGTAACCTATGGAATCACCCCTCGCTCTGAGGAGAGAATTACAGTTTGCTGCTCCGCACGCTAGCAACGTCAAAGGATGACTTTAACTAAACAATGATGGCTAAACTAAACTTTTAGTGTGCCCCATGTAGTAATGTACAGCTTGATGCAATTAAAACGTTTAAAAATAACCAGAAAGTCAAGTGGTTATATCAATTGTAAGACACTTGCCCCCTTTAAAGCTTTTACTGTAGAGCTATTTTGAACGTTTTTTTCGTAACGAAAGTTGCATACTAGATCAATGTCAACTTACCCAGTCCTCCGTTCTCCTCCCGGCTTCTCAACCTCTCTCCTTCCAAGGCCTCACTCTGTTTCTGCATCCGTTTGAACAGGTCGTATATTCCTTTAGGAACTACCCTCTCAGCCACAGACTCCACGACGCTCTCAACCACGCTCCCCGCCAAGCCTACCAGCACTGAGAGCGCGTTGGTCTTCGGAGCGGTGGTCGGGACAACGTCTTTGCCATCGTAGTAGTCTTCTGGTACTTCTTCCTCTTCAGCGTCAAGTTCAGTAAACACTGGCACATCTTTCTCGTCCACCTTGGAAAGATAATTGATTTAATCTAGTTCTTGTTATAATTTTATTAACTTTTTATCCCACTTTTATATTTGTTAAGAGAATTCTAACACAATTGTGGTACATTGATTTTAAAAGTGAGTTTTTTTTTAAAAAGCCTTATCACCACTTCAATACAAAAGTAACTGTTACAGATGAATCTAATCTGTCATTATAATTTACTTCCCGCAAGCAGTGATATTGTATCTATGTAAACTATCTGACATGAGTTGCAACTGTAAATAAATATCCTAAAAATATATTTTGAACACCATGGTTTCCTGTAGTACAGCATTGCGATTTGCGGTTTCGTTCTGTAAAATTTGCATTATTAGTAGAATCATATATGTACTATTTGGCTCCTAGTTGATGACCAGACTAAACATTTTAAATGTTATCAGTAGCAATGACCACATTTCAAAAACAAAGACCTATGTCATTAATAGGAAGCGGTGCAACTTACCTCTATGCTATCTACGTCGAAGATTGTAATGTTTTCAATCTGTTTAGACGAGTTTGTTTTAAGTACTTCTGTATCGTTAGCAGTGAAACTACGATCCAGTGCGATATGTGGTTTTATTGTAGTTGTATTTTCATGATCTCCACTAATGTTGAGTGTATTCGTTTTCACCGTTGTTACTTCAGTTAAGTTATTTTTTGCAGTAACGTTTTGAATTGTATATGTTTTTAAAAGTTTATTTCCTTCTTCAGTATCTTTTCTCCTTTTATACTTTTCGCTAGTTTTTTCTTCATATTTTGTTATTTCTGTACTTTTATTTTCATTCGTCGTTGTTGTGGATTCAAATTTTATATCTTCTGATCTGTTTTTTAAAATTACTATAGTAGTCGTATTAATGCTTGGTACAGTCGTGGTTTGTACTTTATTTGTTGTAATATTTAAATTAAACTCTGTAGTCGTCTCACTATCACTTGTTATATCTGTTGTTGTATCAGATTCTTGTGTAGAGGTGGGCAATGTAGCAGTTTCATTTATTTGTATATTCGGTACATCTCTCACTGTAGTGTACAGTGGTATAACGGATAAGTCATCCTCAGTGGTGCTTTCAATTATACTTAGTAAGTAGTTATCTGTTGTACTAACAAGTTCTAGAGGTATCACACTAAAATCTGTTTCGGTTGTAGATTCATGTAGTACTACTGAACTAACTGTTGGCGAAGTCTCCGTTTTGTTTTTGTTGTTTTCCGTTTTAGGTACAAATTCATCTTTTACGATGGTGTATCTATGTGACTCCTTAGAACTTTTGTCACTGGTAGAATGCCAAGGGATGGCTCCATATCTTTGGTTGAATTTCACAGAATATTCATCATCAAAGTCTATGACGTTATTTTCATAGTTATCATCAACAGGTTCAGTGCTGAGTGTTTTTTCTGTCACAGTTCTGTCTGCTATTATTGCAGCTTGTGAAAATGAAACTAAAATTAATATGGCACATACTACAAGTCTCATTTTTCTTCTCACCCGATGATACATATTAGTGTATCCATCTGAAACAAAAGAAAATGCGATGTTATTTCCGCTTTATGGTTTGGCATAATTATTACAAATCAATACATTCTATGATCAGTACTGGAGCTCAATGTTACTAAAAGGTGACCAATCTTGAAAATATATTATCTGAACTGATTTACTAGTATATTCCTATACAAACAGTTGACAATGTGATAAACTTAGCTAAATATTTCTGAATACATAAGTACCTAAATAGGTAATAACTAGATAAAGAGTTTGCCATGATCGATAACCACTCATCATATAGGTACTGAGATTATATATGCGAGAGTAAGGGTACGTTTCCACAGAAGCGTTGCTGCACGGAGTTAAGCTGATACATACCAAAATTGACCAATGATATTGCTCAAATCACACATCTCAGCTCCACTGAGAACTTTACTCCTTGCAGCCCCGCTTCTGTGGAAACGCACCCTTACTCTTTATATTTGTTACCTTTTCACGCCAAAACATTCGAACCAATTTTATTAAATGTTAATTGGTATAAAGAAGATTGGACCTTGATAAAGGACACATAAGTTGATTTATAAAGGTACAACAGGCATTTGTTCAAATCTTCCTTACAACAGATTTATGACTTTATGACCATATCATACTGATAAAAACTACCGGCAGGTTTTAAACACAAACTGCGTTAGCGCATATTAGAGACATCGTAACACCGGAACCACGCTTTGCATAGATAATAAAACCGCGGGATGTGTGCAAATGTAGTTTCAGCACCTTTCATGAGCAAACTGATTATAATTATTTTGTTCTTGCTAATTATACGGCTACTTAGATGCGTGAACGGAAGGGATAAGTGCTGCAAAAGATGTAGAGGTTAGGATAGGTTAGTAATTGCTCCCCCCCATGAGCCTTCGCCTTGTCGTGGCGGGGGGCTTAGTACTGGTGGCAGGTAGAACCACCGGTAAGCTAAGAGGGCTCAGGCATGGCAGTGCGGTAGACTTCTCACCCACCCATTGCCTGCCGCCGGGCGTGGTGGTGGTATAGTGCCTACCGCTGCCCGCCCAAAGGGGCGCCTTAGGGCGCGAGGTTGGGGCCGCAACCGTTTGTAGGGGGTCAGTGATCCGCGGCTGGCCCCCCTGTTCACTGCGGTTCGGCGGGGCCGCACCGCCAGATGTGCTTTTGCCCGCAATGCACGGCTTTCACCGCGACGGCGGAAGTATCTGTGTGCTCCAGGTGCTTCCGTGGCCCCTTCATTGGGGGGTTGGCTGGAGGGGGCCTCGATACGGGGAAGCACTGGCGGCGGGGCGTTGCAATACTTTTTAGGGACCACGCCTCGCCGCTGAAAGTGTTGAGGTCGAGTACCGTGGGGTTTTAGTCGGTAGAAGTCCGACATAACCTCGTCGTTCCCCCGGGCGGCGAGGTATTCATGAGTATTTCCCCACGATAATAAAAAAAGGTTTGTAATTGCTAATATTTTTTTTGACAGCAATGAGTCAGGCAAAAATCAAAAGTGAAAAAAAATATTCTGTTCATTTGTAACGTCGTCACGCCTAAACAACAAATGAACCAAAATTACGAATCTGAAAGATGTATTAATAATATAATATAATATAATATAATATATATATAATATAATAATGCCACCATTTTTTCGCTATTATTTTTTTAATGTTGGGGTAAGCTAGCTGGTACGCCTATTACACTTTTCCACAAAGTCAAAGGCCTCCATCACTCATCTACTTTCTACCACCGGACCTCTAGACGCCGAGCAGGCTTCCACCCCCATGTAGTTGACTCTCCAGCAATCCGCACTTTTCTGGTCCCAACCGCTAGCAGTTCAACGCTCTCCTTGCGTCAGTGTGGAAAGACGAAAGCGTTTGCATACTTGGTGTCTTCAAGGCCAAAATAAATAGGCATTTTCTGGGTAAACGTGTACCACCATCGGACTCCGTCGTCTCTCACCACCAGACGAGACTGAGGCCGAACACAAACCCATTTATCAAAAAAATCTAATCATCGCTGCAATAAAGACAATCCGATACATTCTAAACAATCCGTAAACAATAGCCGACCTGAGGGTTACCCCAGGGCCACTGAAACAAGGGCCCGTTCTTGCCGCAAAAATTCAATCAATTTTATGTAATTGTAACAGATTGACAATACCATTAATAATGTTTAGAACTGACAGACAGACCACTTACTTTCATTTTCCTTGTATCATAACAAAACGATAGATTGGTTTCCGGCAACACAATGCGGTTATACCATTATCTAAGACTATGTAGTCTGTTCAGAATAGTTAATTTTAAATACTGAAATTGTTACTGAAGCATCTCTGAAATACGTTGTTCTCATCTCAGTTCACATCTCTGAAAAACATGTTCAAGAGAAAGCTGAGAATGTGGCTGATCGAAAAGTGTTTTTATTCAGTCAAAGAATATTTTGATTCATTTAGACGTATGCTATAGTGGCCCAATTGTTTTTTGTTTCGTAAATACTTATTGTTTTTTTTTTCTTTTTTATAGTTAACTTGTATCTGTTTGCATGCCAGGTTCTGGTGAAATGTGAGCTCATTTTTATTTGTACCATCTGTTATACCACTTTTCACGCAAATAAACAATATTCTATTCTATTCTATTCTATTCTACGTTTTTACCTACTCACACCACAGATTACAATTTACACCAAGATCATCTGACCCCAAACCAAGCAGAGCTTGTACTATGGGTGTCAGAAACTGATAAACATACTTAAATATTTCTAAATACATACTTAAATAGATACTCACAACCAGACACACAACAAACACAAACGTTCGTACATTAATGTTTGTCATGGGTGGGGATCGAATCCCACGACCTCCGGCGCTAAAACAGAATTGCTGTCATTGCGCCAACAGGCCAGTCAACTCTGTACTGTTGAGGAGCCTTGCTTTATTTGTAAATTCACATCAGCTGAGATCTGCACACAATCGGTCATTACCCTGGCTCCGCGCTGATGTGGCAACACTGATCGAGCATTGAAGTCACGGCCAAGACACGGTCTGCCACTCTTTTTGTGTTCACAGATCTTTCTAGATTTGCTGTTTTTTTTGCTCTGATTTTTGCAAAAGATCGATCGTAGTGGAATGAAATGATTTTGAAATTAAGTTCACACTCAAACTGACTTTGATATGAACTGAAAGAGTTGCTTCGTCCATAAAATGCCTATAGTTTAATTTACACATATTAGAAGTTGTGTTTTATACTTTAAGAATACTGTAGTACTTTACTTTTATTTTTGTATTTTCTGTTCTTTCTCCAATCTCTTGTTTTACATCCACACAGCTTGTGAATGTGTTGGCCACGAGTAGGGGGGGCCTGGTGACCTGTAGGACAGGTTTCTATTTTGAAACCTATTTCAGGCACCAGTCCCTCACAAAATATAGGCTATATTCATTGTCTAGACCTAAGATTAGCCTTAAGTACCTATGATTGTGAAGGGAAAATAAATATATTTGAATTGATTGAATTGAATTGTTTAATCGACCATAGCTAGAGCGTGACTCTAGCAGCAAAATCCAGTCCATTATCCCTGCTTTATTTTTTATAAGTGAAACTTAAAAAAAGTAAAGAGTAGTTTACTGGCTCGAACCATCCGTTCAGGTTTACATACTTTATTTATTTAGAATAAGTACACAGACAGATTATCATCGATATATTGCTAAAAATAGTATTATGAATAAACTAGGCTTAGACAGTAATCCACAAATAGTGTACACAGCATGGCTAATTCTTATTTCCTAGAGGACGGTCAAAAATCAAATAAAACATACAAATAAACAGCAGAAATTTTTTTAAGTAAAAAGTGGACGAGCTATGAGTAGAGTGGAGAGGATTCCTGGCTATTGAGAAAGTCGGATATGATGTCGGTGAGGCTGACGCTAGGTCCCACGGATTGATTTATAATGTAAACAAGAGTCAAGTTGCTATGCTACGATCAGTTCCTGACAAATTATTAAGTAATAGCAAACTGCAGCAAGTTTTTCATTTTAAATATCTCGGCCATGTGTTGACCTCCGACCTGAAAGACGATGACGATATAGAAAGAGAACGGAGGGCGATGTCAGTGAGAGCGAACATGCTGGCTCATAGGTTTGCACGTTGTTCGCGACGAGTCAAAATTACTTTATTTAGAGCATTTCGTACATCTTTTTACACGTGCAGCTTGTGGGCCAGTTATACTCATGTAGCGACATCTATCTCGCCAAATACGAGCTAAAAACTGACGTGACCTTTTCAATGATGGATGAGGAACTTCACACCCTGTTCCTCACGACCCCCCAAACTGTTGACCGCGACGTGATCATCACTTCCTCAAGCTTTCGAGCAGCGAGTTATACAGTCAGCCTTCTCAGTGACCTTGGCACAGCACACTGCACTTCGGCCGATCAGCAAGCAGAGACGCACTTCTCTCCTGGTCGACGCAGCAGCCAGCCACTATGCAGCACTGCACCACTCCGACCCACTGGAGCATTCGCAGCATCACTCCTATTCACTGGAGCATCACCGCAGACAGTTCCAACTCACCGTGAACTATGCGGCATCTGGTTCCGTCTCACTGGAACATTCCACTGGCCCGGCAAGCACCTGCTATCGACCTCCGGTCTCGGAGCGGAGTGATGTAGCGACATCTATCTCGCCAAATACGAGCTAAAAACTGACGTATCCTACGATATTAAAGTTATCCAAGCGATTGTACGTAGATACAAGAACCCGACAACAACCGTTGGGCAGTAGCCCACCAGACACAACACCCGTCTGGTCGTAGGATCCTCCCTTTTCAACGGTGGATGAGGAACTTAACGCCCTGTTCCTCACACTCCCCATACTCAAAAAGCTTACAACGCCCTCCGTGTGCAGAACAATAATGCATTTAGGATGCTGCTGGGGCTGCCTCGTTACTGTGTAGTGCATCCGGGATATTTGCGGAAACCAGGGTAGATTGCTTCTACACCATCATACGCAAGCGGAGCGCGTCCCTGATGCGCAGGGTGCGGGGTAGCACCAACAGCATCCTGAGCATGATCGCCGGCAGACTTGACTGCTCGTACGTGAATCGATGTTGTGCTATTGCGGGTGGTGTGGGACAGGGTAGATTACAATAATAAATAAATATTGTCAAAATTTAATCAATAATATTTGTTAATAACGTAGTTTTTAAGATACCTTGTATACTAAACTAACTCCCTGGATCTCTGCTATCTGATTAAATAAATTTTATTATTATTATAGTTCTTTTATACTCAATGAATGTCAAAGTCAATGTCTTTGCTACTGCGAACCAGTTCAATGTAAGTGCGGCTCATCCTAACCACATAAGATCAATAACCATAAGTGACTCACAATTACAGAATACGGTAAAAGGGGCCTCAACGTGAGGCCAACCAAGGTCCTTACAGCATGGCAGTGCCTCGACAGGTAAGAAGTCAACACGAAGTGCAAAGTTGACTTTCAATAACCACAGGGTTTGTACTTTGGTGGTTGTAAGTGAAGCTGTTGACTCAGTTTGGGAAGCAGATGACCACCTACTTTCTTAGTGAGGTCCATAACATTAAATTTACTTTCCCTACGAAACATAAACGCATTCGCATAAAAAAACCCACAGCAAACAGCAAATCGTATGAAAATGACTAAATCATGAATATTCAATAAAACATCTTGATTGCCCTTGACCGGCCGCCGCAAATCTGTCCCTAAGTAATTTAGTTATTTTTGTTGACGAGTTTCGACAGTGCGCGGGTGCTGGTCTCAGGGCTAGGGTGACCAACTCAACTGATGACACCGGACATAGATTTATATCGGACGGAATTAATGTATTATTTAAAAAAATAAAAAATGTGTTTGAGTTGAGATTACAAATTTTTGGCAACAGTTGACCTTTTGCTACACATGTTAGTAATAATATTTGTATATCCAGTGGCTTTTGTTTACAGCGACATTATTATTTTACTGACATCTATTTTATTAAATCTATAGTCAATAAATGATTTTTTATATTCATTATATTCATATTTTTCGAAAGTCCTTTTTACTTTTTGTTACTTTTATTATTTTATTTTATTGGGCTTTAACATCTTATAGGTAAATAAATGATTTTTCTTTCTTTCTTTCTTCTTCCTGATTAAGTTTTTGTTAAAGATTGAAAACTAGAAAACATCGATTTTCGGACCTTGAAGATATCGAGCGGGATTCGAACCCGCGTCTTCCACAATCCGTGTGTCTGCTCTAACCACTGAGCTACCGAAATTGGTATTTCAGAATTTTTCTAGTTTTCTTTCTCTATATATGAAAACAAGCCTTGTAAAATGTTAAAAAATCGAAGAAATAAGTGTTTTTTAAATCCTTTAGTCGTACTTTTTGTTGGACACTCTTACAACGTATTCACGTCGGTGTGAACCAAGTGTGCATAACTTACGCAAAGAGTGCTAAGTCTTATAATTTGGTAACACTTTGTGTACACGGCATTGCTCTTACTTGTATGTACGACCGACTAACGAAAACCTCCACCAGTACCAAAAGTAAATAAAATTGGGAGTTATAGGGATCATCCGAATTCGCGATAGTAAGGTGCTACACGCACTCTAACTGAACAAAGGCTCAAAGGCCCCTTTACTCTGTCAAAATTCAATTTTTTTGTATAAAAACTAGATTGAAAAGAGTAACCATCGAGTTTGTTGCCGGAGTCTTCTCGATCGGAAACAACCTCCGAATCGGTAGTAGAGTCATATATTATCATTATGTAAGTTTATTTTTATTTAAAATATTTTAGCAATTTTTTTTTGTACTTGACTTGTCATGAGTACTTTTTATAAGTACGTATGACAAGTACAACACTATATGAATGAAGATATTTTTTTCTTAAACAGACTCATTCAAGTTCGTCAAATTTAACTATTTTTGTACTGAAATCAAACCTCCCACCACTAGCTGAGCAGTATCCCTAAGCAACGCGGCGTTAAAATATAATAAAGTTACTAATTAATGGCAAAGTTAAGTTAACTACTAATGAGGCATCCCGAGCAATGTCGTAACGAGATGGATCTGTTGCGCGGGTGCCGTCACGCGCGCTGACGGCCGATTAATCGCAACACTTTCGTTATCTCGTTACTTATGATCAATGGTTAAACAGGGTGATACTATAACCTAACATGCACTCACGACTACGAGCATATGGTGACACTATGGTGTATCTTAATTTATTCAAACTGTGTTATTTGTTCCTACTTAGTTGGCTCAGTGAAAGTCACATTATTATTCATTAGAATGAAACAAATTCGAAGTTTAAATTGAAGATAGAACATTTATTAAATGTTCGTAGAATTTTCAGAATCAATATTTTATAAAAGTAATAACAATTTATTCATAACCTTTGAACTTTGCGTTCATTAAAATGGGTTCAAAATACATATAGAAATTGGGAACACTGTTTTCGAGTAATATTCATCACCGCGGAACGAGACACAGTAGATATTCTATTCTTTTGACTCCGCACGGAGTTGACGGCAATCAACCTGATAAAAACGTCAAATAACCATCTCAGTGATAATAACTTATGTAAGAAATGTAACATTATATAGATACCAGTGCCTGGGTAAGGATTCAACTGGCAACGTTACGCTCCCATTGTGAAACTACACTGCACTGTAACCGGACTGTACCTATAAGTGTTCTGTGATATACTAGTTATTACAGATAATATTTGATCGGCTGTATCGATTTCAGCCGTTCACTTGTTACAATTTAGAACTTCTCATAGATTACCAAGTCCAGAAAGTATTAGTAACCTCATTCATCTATATTAATTTTATAAAGACAAAGATTAGTTTGTTTGTATTGGATAGGCTCCGAAACTTCTGGATCGATTTCAAAAAATCTTTCACTAATATAAAACTACATCATCAGGGAGTAACACGCTAATTTTTTTTTTTAATTTTGGTTATTGTATTTTGTACGGGAATGACACATATAATATAAAGGCTCGTTGAAAATTTTTGTAGAGCTTGTTAATATGGTTGACAGGGAGATATTTTAGAATAAAAAACTTCATATATTGACAGAGGAAAAAGATTAAAATTCATTTACGTAATGTTACAACCCGTTTAAGGCAGGTTATTCAGTATATTTTTGTCCTAGCCTGGTGGCTGGTGCAGGGATGATGGTTTAACTCTTCGCTTGTGTTTTGGGTGTCTTGCCCAGAACTGCAGCTACCGTCACCATTTAACCAAACCTGCCATTACTCAGAGAGCGAATTGTAGTGAATTTGACGAAAATAAACAATAGTTCGAAATTCAATTATATTTATTACTTTGATTATTTTAGCAGTTTACAATGCTTGTTTTTCATATCTGAAGATAGAAAAACTGGAAAAATTCCATTTCGGACTTTGATGATCTTGAGCGGATTATCTATAAAATAATCAAAGTAATAATCAAATACCTATATTTGTAAAAATATTGCTTTGGGATGTTTATAGGTACTTACATTGAAACATTGATGAAATGACGATGGCTTGCAATGTAAGCATATACTGGAAAAATTCGTTCGTCCCTCTGAGGTTTCCGTAGCTCAGTGGTTTAGAGCAGTCACCCGGATTGTGAAACACGCGGGTTCGGTTCCCGTTCGAGATCATCAAGGTCCGAAATCGATTTTTTCCAGTTTTTCAATCTTCATTCATATTTATTGTGCATCATATCCTATTTTCTATCTACATTAAACCTAACTCATTTTAGTATTTTATGTTTTAGCCTGTCGAAGACACCGGAGTGAACCTCGCCATCGGCAAAGTGTTCGTCGAGTGTGTTAGAGCTTTAGTCTTTAAACGGTGTTGACCAATTGACCATCTGTCCCTTTGTATTCTACGCCCCGTGGCTAGCGGTAGATAATTTCTCACGCTCTGTAAGGTCCAGCGCTTATGCAACCTATACCTTTGCTAAGACTGTTTTGGACTGACCAAAATGGTAATCTTAATGATCGTAAAACTAAATGATTCGGCCGTGATGCTTTTTTCGTAATATGGCCTGGGTAAAATGTTTCGTGAGAAGAAGTAAACATTTGAGTTCTTACACACGGGATAAATGCCATCGACCTCTGCCACCGTCGTGTCGACGGCTGCCGTCGACATCTGACGGCTCTTGGCGGCAGAGGTCGACGCTTGCAATTGTGACGTGTAGCGTCTGTTATTTTTAGTAGTCCAGGAGCTAGGCAGCGCACAAAATGAGCTCAGCCGAAGAAATTGATTCTGAATTGCTACATATTAGTGCTTTCAAAAATTATATTAATATGGAACTCGAACTTGTAAGATTGCCGTAGCTTTCGAAAGCAATTAAAATACTCTTGCTATTTTTTTGGTATAATTTGATAGTCTCGTTTTTTATTTGATAGGTATTATTTCTTGAAACTAAAACGACCAGTCTTTCTATTTGTACGAAAGCAAAGTAAAAGAAATGAGAGTGTTTCTTTAACGAAATCCATTTACACCTGGCTCTTGTACAAAGTCTGCCGTCGACCTCTGACGTTAACGTGTTGACGGCTACCGACGACATCTGCTGTCAACGTGTCGACGACATATTTCGACCGCAAATGCTGTTCGTGTGTTAGAGCGCTTGGGTTACTATAAAAATGTATTGGTAGTAGAGAATGCGGGTGTGTACTTCAGTTACTTAGTCCGAACACATAGAAACGTAATCAAGTCCCATCGGTGTTCCACTCATCAAAAATATTAAAGTTTTGTTATTTTTCATTTAATCTTATATTTATATAAAAGAATAGGTTTTCGGAAAATGGAGTCTCAATTCTCGTCTGATTTCTTGACTAATTTACATTTTCTTGTATTTCTTTTTTCATATTTTGCACATGATACATTTTTGAGCTTTTTGAGTGTCTCAATATTTTGTCAAACCTTACTACCTATATTTTTCAGTGGGTTTAAATAACTTTCCAATGATTAATTACTTATTATTCAAGTTCTTTACAGCTGCCCTGAACAAGATTTTCCCTGACTCTACACTCCATATTAAAACCCTTCTGTACCAAGTCGCTCTATAATAATAATATGTTTATTAAAAAAAACACCTTGGAGACAACGCTTAGTAGTGTATATGAATAATATTGCAATTACGTTCTCAATTGATATTAGTTCCAAGGGAAACAGCTAAAAATATTTGTACAAAAAATGTCCTCAGAGTAAGGCCGAGAGGGAACCGGTCCCTCCCTGGCTACGGTGACCACACAAGATCGACAAGATTATATTTCTAGCCCTTAAAGTTATTTAAAACCAAAGTAGAAGAGTCACTAGCCACTATAATAATGTAAAAAAAGCATATGATTTCTCTATGTTGGAATAACTGTAAATAAAGGCTTGTGTTTTTCATTTACGATATGAAGCGTTAAACGACCGCTCAACGCGTAACAAAATATCTATTATTCAACAAAAAATAGTATTCAATTAATAAAAAACACAGATGTTTTCTGTGAAAAGTTCAGAGGTCGCATCATTTCACGTCACAGTGACGTCAATTTAGCGCCAAGACAATGCGATGAAACATTTTCGCATTGTTTTTGTAGTTGTTTAAAGTACGATTTATCACATAACATTGGTATCCAAGTAAATAACTGGGTTGAATAGAAATATAAAAAAATAAGAACATCACATGCCCAAAGTAAGGTTTTCTCTTATGTTTTGGGAACCGGAAAGTACGAAGGTAGCATATACACCTAGACATTTGACTGGACGTTTCACCAACAGACACTTGTGTTGGTATGGAAATTGAACCCTCGACCCATTGCGTATCAACCAGCGCTGGAACCACTGTGCTAAACAGGCCGTTAAAAACTGTCATCAGCCATGTTATAGCCAAGATAGCTCCACAGTCTTTTGAACAACCACTAAAATACCTAGACCAATTCTCTTGATTTTATTTGATTATTTTCGGATATGTAGTAGTTAGTCCAGGCGAACGAAACCCAAACTGTTTTTTTTATGTCCCATTTCACCTCAAAAGCGTGCGCACCCTACGGCCGCATAACACACAATAAACGCATTGTTATTATCTCCGGCGCTTGCGCAAGCAAGCGCAGTTAAGTAGCAGGTCGTTTTTGAAACTTTTTGAACTTATTGAGACATGGCGGCACGCGAACTTTATTTTATTAAATTTACAAAATTTTGCTACTTGACGGTTTGAATTAAAAGGGTGCTGGCCCTGATTCGAATAGCAGCTAAGAATTTTACCAACAACAAACTATAACTCGATCCCAAGCAGTACCTCTATCACTTTGCCTCTCGTAAACTACACACATCAAAATTGTCTAGGGATCAAGCATTTTTATGCGGATTTCTTGAGATTGAGATGTGGCTTTGTAATAAATTTATGATTTTATAAATTTATATGGATCCTTTTTGGTGCATTTCATAATTTGAAACAGGAACTGTCAATCAAATTCGAGTAAAAGATGAAAATCAGCTGTCAATATTTTCCCTATAAAAACATACAACGCATTGAAGACATTATTAGTGCTACTGTTTCCCTACTACTGATTAAAACCAACGTTATTATGGAGCGGCGACGTCATTTAAGCAGGGAAGAAATGCTCAGAGCCGTGGGAATGATAGAAGCTGGTTCCCGGCAACGTACTGTGGCTTTAGCTCTGAATACAAGTCAGAGTGTTATAAGTCGACTTTGGACACGTTACCGAAGCACTGGTACCGTGGCTGAGCGCCATGGAGGACGGTATCGCTGCACCACACGGAGACAAGACCGATACATTCAAATCACAACTCGAAGAGCTCCAACAATAACCGCCATGATGTTAGCCGTGAGGCTTCATCACTCTTCAGGGAACTTAATTATCGACCAAACAGTCAGAAACCGCTTGCATGAAGTGAACCTTCATTCCCGAAGACCGCTAAGGGTACCACCTATAGCAATGCACAATCGTAGGATTCGATATCAATGGGCTCTTGAACACAGAAATTGGGCAGAAGAACAATGGCGTTTCGTGTGCTTTTCTGATGAGTCTCGTTTTGGTATGAGACCGGATACAAGACGTATACGACACTGGAGAACCCCTGGACGCCAACAGCGATTAAAATTCTGCCAGGAAGTCCATCCTTATAGTGGTGGAACCATCATGGTATGGGCGGGTATTTGGATCGGCGGAAGAACTGAGTTGATTTGGATCAGAGGCAACCTCAACGCTCAAATTTATGCTGAGACGATTGTATCAGACGTCATCGTTCCTCTACAAGTGCAAATCGGTCCCTTATTTCAGTTAATGCATGATAATGCACGACCGCAAACCGCAAGAGTTGTAAGACAGACTCTCGCCGCAGCTAACATCAATGTCCTGCCCTGGCCTGCTCAGTCGCCAGACTTGAACCCGATTGAGCATGCATGGGATATGCTACAGAGAAGAGCTCTGCCGAATATGGAGGGTATCCAGTCGCAAGAAGACCTTTTTTTGTTGTTGCAACGAACATGGGCGGCCATTCCACAGCGTGATTTGGATGAACTCATTTTGAGTATGCCAAACCGACATGTGTTGTTAGTGTTCGCGGTAGAAACACGGATTATTAATTGTTTAAGTTACCCAATAAAATTTTAAAGAAAACTGTTATTTCAGTCTTTTTTTCGAACTTTAATGTTAGTGGTTCAAATGTCAAAAATCCCTTTATTAGGAAATGGCATTTTTTTTTTATTAATACAAAGGTGACTTGGTTTTTCGTTACTGTAGACAAACGAAAACACTTTATTTGATGAATCCTTAAAGAAAATTTTAATTAATATCAATCAGGAGAAAAGTTATTGCAAAAATATATGTTGATCCCTAGACACTTTTGATGTGTGTATATACAATAGTTAACTATAGCAAGTTTGAACCTTTTTTTAGTTTGACGACGATGACGACGTGACATCACGTCGGGGTGCACCACTATTGCAGTGCTGTCGAGGAGACGCAATAAGACACAGTTGGACCTTAAGAATTACTATATAACCACAGACGGAATGGCAGTGAAATGAGACAACAGTTGGTAATAGTCTGGTTTATTATAATTCTACTAAAGCTTACATACGAACTCATACACGTACACTGTGTGTGCCTAATCTTACTACGTGACCATCCGGCACACTATTCACCAAAAGCGCTTTCCTGAAATGACATACAAAAACGTCATCCATCACAGACACCAGCGACTGTCGTATTGCAAACATGTGGCTGTATAAAGATGGTACATTATTATAATTAGTTCACCACATGAACCCTGCAAAGGTACAACAAATAAACTCATGGTAGCTGTGGTCTTAAATCTTGGGTCTCTTGTTATACTGCGTCTGAGCTTGAATACTTGTATTACTGGACACACACATAATACAGGTTCTAATCATCCTTATTGAATTAAGCCCGCCTAGCAGACTTGAATATAGACCTCATTTTAAGCTAGGGCTTAAAATTAACTAAATCTGATATTTTATAACAATCAAGGGCATGTTCAAAAGCTCACCCAATCACTAATGCTATTTTGTGTAACATACTCGTGTGCAACCTATAAGCTTTTTAACGGTATTAGTTATTTACTTCAGTGTCACTTGACTTAGGTATTTGACCTGAAGCCAGGGTCTAAAAAACTGTTCATTTTATGGTGTACTTGCTTGTGGGCTCACTAATGGCCTCGGACCCTTTGCTTGTGAGGGGGGTAGAGGCCCGATCGGGTCGCCGCCACATACAGGGGGTAAATGGACCCTTGGTACAGTAAAAGTGGATTTTCTCTTAGATTACTGGAAAACTATGATATTCCTTTAGCCTACGCAATTACCAGATAAATATTCTGGCCACTCTCATGGTTTCGTTACATAATTATAGTTAAGGGAGTCGTAATGCTTACATGAGTAAACATTGAAGATGAATTTGATTAGCTGGACACGACATCACTTCAGGCACTTTTTTTCAATGAAAATGAATGCAGTCATACTATTTTAGAGCATTTATCACGAGATTACTTACATTTCCGACGTATTTTTTCTTAGAGACTGCGAAATAATCACTGGAAATGCTGTAGAGAACTACTCAAAAACTGGACAAGTCCACCTCACAATGATTTCGACTAACGATGAGATGTTGCGTATTTTTTTTGTCTATGACGTTCAGATTATTGGCTTTGCCAGGTGGCCCGTTCTATCATCTACCGATTGCCATACGACAGAACGAGATGAATATATTTTGACATGATTCAATTCGCGCCTAAAAAACGTCTATATCAGAGGCCCGATCGGGTCGCCGCCACAGATGACGGGGTCACGCACGAGTCGAGACCCGATCGGGCCTCGCTCACAGACTCACAGACGAGTGGATTGCGTTGTTTATAAATATCTGACACTTAAGAGTATAGTACTTAACAATACTGCACAACAATCTGTTCTGTTTGGGGGTTGGGGGGGTGGGGGTTTGGGGTTGAATGATCTTTGAGAAAATTGCTAAAGCTATTTCACCACTAAATGTATAATACAGCTTTTCTAACCGTAAATCTACTCGTTAGTGACTTATTTATTTATTTATTTAGGTATACCACAATATTTAGGTATAAAAATAAATCCATACATGACATTTTTAACAAAAAGGATAGTTATGATTATAGTAATGATTTCAAAGCTCGTGTTTTATGAATATAACTATCTAATTTAACAATTACACATCCCATATTACAATATAACGTTATTGTAATCGCCATTTACAAAGATTACTGTGAAACCATTAGTTTCGAACTGTATTCGGAAAACAACTGCATTTAACAATGCGTGAATAATCGAACAATTCTCACATTGAACTTTACAAAACCCACCCATGTTTAAAATAGTGTTGTAATCAAAGTTTATCGATTAAGTCGGCAAAAAGCAAAATGGCATCAATTATAAAAACCTATGTGGCCACTGAAATTTAAGTAGCCTTCAAACGAGTACTCTCGAATAAAAGGGCTGCCTAATATCAAACAAAAAAAGATCAAAGACACATTTAAGGTCCTTTCAAAAACTTTAGCAGGCCTGAAAAACTCATCTGTTTTTCACTCACATTTACATCATTGTAAAATATTTTTCAGCTATCACAAAGCAGACCAAGCAATTTAAACACAAAATTATATTAACTATGCCACTTCCATCTACATAAAAATAAATTGCAAATATTATAAAACAAAAGTTGTATGTAATATCAGGAAGCTTTTATCCGAAATAAACAATTAAAAAATTAAAAATTCACTCGTCCAATACCTACATACAATGTAAAAAGTCGTGTTCCTTCAGATGCACGAGACCAGTCACACATACCAGTTATCAAGTACAAGAAGTTCAGTTTAAAGAACTTTCTGACATCAAGTCATCGACTTCTAGCTTAGCTACTGAGCAAAATATTATTAGAAGTTAACAAATAACAGACCATGACTTGGCATGTTTAGAACTAGTCAATGCCAATTCAGCTACAATATTGCCTCTTTATGTAATGTTTATTTTCAATGGACTAAAGTCTATCGTTTGAGAACTGTTTGCACATCACTGGTCTAAAGGCTGATCCACTCGACGTCCAATTAAAAGTTAGATGCAAACTTGATTGTAGGCATTAAAATGTCAAGGCAACATTTAGCAATGTCTGGTAAGCTGCCGTGTTTATAAAAATTGAGAAATATTTCGCTTATTTCTACTGCAAGATAAAAGTTATTGACATTTGTTTTGAATTTAAGATAAGATTGCAATATCCCAGAGATCTATAAATATATAAATATGCGATAACACACCACTTGTCATGGTGTCGAAGTAGGTATACATGTCTCTTTGTTACGAGGTACCAGACAAAGTAGTAAGCCAGGAGCGTCTCCCAGCACACACAGACCAGAGCCAATTCAGAAAAAATTACTCGACCAGGAATCGAACCCAGGACACTACGGAAAACAAAGCTAGAAGCCGAGCAACAGCGTAATACGCCAATCGTGAAACTATAGAGAGGCGAATCAGTCGTTCAATTCCGTGCTGTCAAAGTTCAAGTTACTCGTATTTATTGATTGCATCTATAGAGTTTTCACCAAACACCTAGTCCGCCCTGAGTCCCGCATTGCCACTTTTCTTTTAGATAAGATAAGATAAGAAAATCATTTATTGTGATAACTGTGTACATTGGTTGTTATAAGCATAATGGCATCCACAGTTTGCCCATTTCGGACGTTCAATATTTGAACAATACAAAAAAATATTTACAACTAAAAAACTCATCCAAATTATAAAAACATTTCAACATTAACCAGTCTTTAAGCTTCCTCTCAAACTGTGGATGTTCGGGTGACCTGATACTTTTAAGAAAATGGTTAAATATCCAAATTCCTGTTATTAAAGTGATTTTGCTGAAAATATAACTTGAGTATTTTGATAGATTTTATATACACATGTCAAATGCACATTGAGATCGCAATTTACCCTTTGCCAGACTTTTCATTCTAAAATGTTCCTTCCTCGGGCCAGCTCCAATAGCATCCTTGAGGTGTTATCAAATAGATTTGACTGTCGGTACATGAATCATGCAGCGATGATTCATGTGCGAACATCAAGATAAGACAGCCTTGCCTGGGTAAGAATTTTATTTTAATTTTATTGATTTGTTTTATTTTTGTAGTATGATATTATTGTATGTAATTGTTATTATTTTTCGTTTTATTTCTAATTATAAATGTTTTAAATTAATAAGTATTGTTTGTATAATTTTCTATGATCCCAAGAGGGTTGAAATAAATGAATTTAATTTAATTTTAATTTAATTTATTATCTTTGAAAAATACAGAAATTCCCATTATATAAATACATGTCAGAGTTAGAAATTTATTATAACGAGTCATATCTGTGCACATCTTAACACGGTTTAGTGAAATAGGTATTCCGAATGTGCGAAGCAACTTCAGAGCAAGTGAATTTTTATTTTTAGCATTTACCAATGCACAATTTTTTACACATAGATAGAAACTATAAAAATGCGACCTAGATCCTAGTGATCGATCCAATCGAGCGATCGTATCCCACTTGAGTCCCTAGGATCAGGTCGATTTTTTTAGTTTCTATAAGTATTTGTGTATGAAACTTGAGAGCAGACCAGATGTTTATAATTTTTAATTAAATTTAAATTAATTTCAGTACGTCTGCCACGAGTTGCCACTTAAAATGTACGTTATCGTTCGCGTAAAAAAAATGTATTGGGATTTGACATGACATGACATGACAAGGTCAAATCCCAATACAAATTTTTTTTTACGCGAACGATAACGTAAATTCAATGTGGCAACTCGTGGTAGACGAACTGACCTATGTACGAGTACGTTTAGAGTGCCGCCGGTTTTCAAAGAACCAGGACCATTCATATTTTGATAAAAATATTATTTAATCCCCTAAGCTTTATCTAACACATCTGACAAATTAATACCCAGTAATGATTAGGTAACCCTTCGAAGTAAGGAATCCAATCTTCTGATAAGACTGAAGCCGAGATCGATAGAGCGTGCTTAGCATAAACTCAGACTGATCTTAGACTTTAAACAGCTGGATCTATCTATATCATTTACTTCTGATCGATATTCAATTATTTCTGTTTTAGTCAAACATCATCTTAAGTAAGTATAAGTAAAATAACTATTGTGATAAATCTGTGCTTAGCCAAGTAACGACTATAGATCTCGGCCTGAGTTTGCAATCTTTCAGCGCCGAAAAATTCGTTTAAAATTGAATTTTATTTATAAATATTAATTATTTATTTAAAAACAAGTTTGCCTGTTAGCCCTTCAAGTCGGAATTTTTTATCTACGTTTCAAATAGTAGTATGTTGTCTTATTTCCTGTGCATTTATACTAAAAACATTTTGTTCCTTAAGAGAAAAGCGTAGTAGGACAACAAGTAGACAGTTGGTCGAAAATGCATTTTCCCAAAATAATAAAAACAATCAAATGTACTGACCAGAAAAATCTCAAATAGGCAATAGATGTTTCCCAACACTGCACTTGCAAAATTCGATCACAAAATAGCACAAAACATTCCGAAATGTAAACTTCACAGAGTCCATATAATTAAAATTCTTACAAAAACCTTATTTTTAAAAAATAACCACGAAGGTAATGTGGCGCGTTAAAAAAAGAAAAAAATAAAATAATAAACGTTCGGATACGCCAAGTTGCGCGCGGCTTTGGCGCCAAAACGCGGAGAAATGTTAAACTCGCGCATGCGCGAAAGGCCGGCGGCAATGGCGGGGTAGGGCTACCACTGTTAAGAATGTTTAATAACAAACCAACTAGACTAATTAAAATTCACAAGGTAATAAATATAAAGTATGTTCGTTTAATACCAACAAAGAAACAAAATTCAAGAAATAAATGTTCATTTATCATTTTAACAGATTTATGTTTATGATAGAGTTTCGAAGTGTAAAAATGTAAAAAATATAACTACTTGACAAAGAAATACTCAATCCATTGATACTTTATTTACTAATAGTGAAGGGTACGCACGTCCGTTTAGTTGTGCGCGAATAGGTAGGTATAGTATTTCAGAGTATTTCATACGAATATCGAATGCAGAGTTTGGTTACCACCTTGGATTTGTGCAAGCGAAGTCACCCGATATCTAGGAAGTAATGATGTAACTTCATAGAACTCCAGCCATATATATTACTTACCTAGTTATTTAACGTAAACTTAAACAAGACAAGTATTAACACACAGACTTTCAAAATTATTTCTTGATTAACAACGATATTCATGTTATCTTTTCGGGTTCGCTAGAAAATTAATGGTAGAAGAGCTTAAAGAAATCAAAAATACTTGAAATAACAAAGAGTTATGAGAATTCATCAAGCATTTAAATCGACGTGGCAACCCTAAACCACGCAAACCACTTAGTATCTCATTAAGTGTGTATTTTATTTAAGTTTAGTAAGTAAATTCAATGGACACCGAAGGCCAAGTAGTTCGGTAATTTGGCACAGTTAATTTGCGCTGGAAAAACTGTGTCGCAGAGATTTCCGCCCTACAAACGAGGACTTATTAAAAAAAAAACCCATCTCGTGGCTATTTGCGGTTATATAGAGCCATTACGATCGCGTTTATCCAGTCAAGTTAATTCCCAAAACTGAGGGTTAGCGTTAGTGCCAGTACTCGTAACCGCTGACTGGCTGATAGTGAAAGATCATTACTTCATACTTAGTGACAAGTTTCGACAATTTAGTGTTACAAAAAGTTTTACAAATGTTAAGTATATAATACAATTCAATGTTAAAAATCGGGATTGGTAGCGAGACGTTTATTTTTACCAGAATATCATTAGTAATAATGCTGTGGATAGGATATGATATCGCGTGACGTGCCTGAAAATGAGTTGAAGGAATCTTATCAAATTTTGCTAAGTCATTATCCTTTGGATGCTCTGTGCCTCTAAAAGGTCGTGGTGGCTACAATTTTCCGCTACTTTTTTCTACCTGGTGCCTAGTGCAGCCCTCCCCCCCCCCCCCTTCCCCCCTTCGCTCTGGTTCTAGCGCACCACTGATTACCTGACAAATTGTAGGGGAGTAACTAGCATTTAATTTGAGATAAAAAGCGGATAAGGATATTCTAAATTTGTTTGGGCCTTGGTGTGCTAGAGAGACGCTCTTGGTTTAATTATTTTTCTGGTACCTCGTAACACAGGGATATTTCTCTACTTCGAGACTATAACAAGTAGGAATTTGAATAAATATGCGCCAGACAACACACTAGTTGTCTGGCGCGTATTTATTCAAATTCAAATGCCATTTATTTGCAAAATACAGGTATCAAAGGTGTTCAAACTTTTACAAGTGATCAGCCATATTTTGCTGTTTAGGCGTGCAAATTACAATAGAGAAATAATATCAATAAACAAAAATAAAATACTAATTAACCAGTTCATAATTATTACATACACAAAAAATGTCAAAAAATATAATGATTCATATTGTCACAAAGATAATAATTAGTAATTACAGATTATATCACAATGTGCTTTCGAGATATTCAGGGAGAGATTTATATATGTTTTATGGCATACGAGTAGTTTGATGGTAGTTTTGGCAAAAGGACACCCTGAGTCTAGTGTAGTGTCATGTATCAGTGTCCTGCATCCAAAAGTGTTAGCCGTGCTTAAAATCAGTTGTACCAGTTTTCATAGCATTGGCCCTGAGCAAGTAAAAGGGAGGTTCTTGTTATTTGGGTCTTTCATTGAAAAATAGTTCCGTTTATTTAATTTATGTAATTATGTGATTAACCGTTGCATGGCGAATTATTATTAAAAACAAAGGAGAATGCCTATTTGTGGTACAGTTTTGTCTCTGGCTTCAAGATAAAAACGAGATTTAGTGAGGAGTGTGATCGTGATTTCGCTTTTATACTGATATATAGATTACAATTAAATCAATAAACCTACAACAGAACTCTACCACTACTGAGTGAGTGACTGACAGACGACGCAAAACGAACGAAACGTGCGTACGAAGTCACGGGCAAGAGCTAGTTTATGACAAAATATTAAAGCCTCGTTTCTCATTAAAATCGTACAAATATCATTACGCGAAATGACTCAAATGAGACAAGGACGTCAGCATTCTGTGCGACACTCACAATGGAGATAATAAGGCACTGAATGACATAATTCCCTCTCAGGAATGCGATTACGACATAGTGTATCTTAATAATGAATGATAACTGTCATCGCAAAATGTAAGTATACAAAATCTTCTCATCGGTTAAGGAAAGGTGCTTTAGCGATCTTTTAACCTCGTATAGTCAAACGTTTATATGTAGTTGGTATTTTGGTTAAAGTTTTGAACCGTAGTTATGGTCACAGATTAATAGTTACCAACCTTACAGATAAATCACTACACATAAAATTTTAAAAAATGACAATATTAAATGCGTGCTGTCATTTGACAGGCATATATATATATATACACGGCTAACCCTTTCGATTTAGATGTCAGTAGTACGGTCATACCCGCAGACTCCGCAGTACGGTCATCGCGTCATCAGTTCAACCTCAAGATTCGCGTTCAAATGCTTGGGAGACCCGGCGGCTGGTAGGTAATCACCGCGCGCAAGTACATGGAGTGACAGGGGCCTGGTATAGTTCCGAACCGATTACTGGCACCATATTACTAGTCAGGCTATATTGCCGCAAACAGGCAGGTTCATGCAAACCAGAGCGTTTTGTGGTTTGCGGTTGCGGGCTGCAGTTGGTTCCAGAAACATAACTCTTTCAGATTATGATAATTATATTGTTGTTGTGAGACCTCGAAGTTGTGAAAAAATTGCCTCGCTCCTAAAATGAGAATTTCCCATGTATTATGGAGATCAGGAACAACGGAGGTATTAGAAAACTGGGCCAATCGAATACCTCTTTAAACCAGCCGACATATTGTGTCAGTGCGGGAATCGAACCCTCCACCCGCCTCAAGTGATGCTCGAACCACTGCGCCATACGGGTCTTCAAATATGGGGCCAGGTTTTGCAAACGCTGCAGATTATTTATAACGATTATTATTGGCTTTTGGAGTATTCATTAACAGCTTTCGATCTAACTTGGATCCATGAGAGACCACAGCAGTTGTGCCTAACTCCATAGCTTGCAAGCCACTATTCTCAAAGTCAAACAGGATAACATTTTTAACGGTCCTAGACTTTAGAAGGGCACCGACAGTGAATGGAACCAGCGTTCCAGTACGCTGCCAAGGTCCTTAGCACTTGCTCTCCTAGCTAAATTTATAAACATAGCTAATAGCCGTAATAAAATACAGTATGTGGCTTTTCTAATACTGTTCACGTAGCTTACTGGGGAGATGTCGTTCGGTGAGCTGGAGGAACTGTTTGTCTCATCATCAATATCATCCGTGCGGTCTATCCCGGTTGTGAACCCACACCGGTGTGTGGGGTCCCAGGGCCCGCCCTTCTTATTTTCTTGGCCCACTTCGCGCGGTCTTGTGCATCCTCAGTGGTGAGTTTGTTGGCACGCATGTCACCCTTAACGACGTCGAACCACCGCTTCTTGGGTCGCCCTCTTCTACCGGTACCTGGCGAGGGCGGCATGGCCAGACATTTGTTGGCCACGTAGTTCGCCGATCTCCGTGAAACATGACCATACCAACGAAGGCGGCACTACTGCAGCTTGTCCGCGATGTCACGAACACGAAGGCTGCCGCGGATGTGGGTGTTACACACGCGATCTTTGGTGAGACTCCACACATCCACCGCAGCATCTTCATTTCCGTGACGCGCAGCTCCTGCTTGTGTCGCTCTAGTAACGGCCATGTTTCACTGCCATATAAAAGGACAGGCCTAATGATGGTTTTATAGACCTGCCCCTTCAGCTTGATCGGCATTTTGGGGTCACAAATGACACCAGTCACCTCACGGAGGAACTGTTTGTCTACCATGTGTTTACACCAAGCAATGGCAGCCGCTGGCGTCCGCGACAACAGCGTCGGCTTTATTGAATGGGATTTCAATACAGAACGCCTAGTGATTAAAATGGAACCAAAAGCGGCATATACAAACTTCTGAAGCCAACTATCGCATTTTTTGTGACAGAACCTCTTGGTAGACTTACTGATTTCTTCTTGTCGACGATAGAAAAGTCTGTCGGTCTCACAGTCATTTAACAGGCTGCAGTAACAGGTTACCATCAGGCGATCTACATGGTTATGCAGTGAACCAAGTTTAGCTTTTACCAACAAAAATAGACTGTTAGAAAATATGAAATTTGGATAAATTTGGGTAAATAACAGGGGTCCGTTATGCGGCTTATTCAATTGTTTTGGACGACGAGAAGCCCCATATTTCATCCAGCACAGTAGCCAGATTTGATTTCAGAACCACACGGATTCAGAGTTGGGTAGATTAACCACTACGAAGTCAAATAAATAAATACATATTAAACATCAATAACTTTATTTATTTGTGACAAGGATATAACAATATGTACAACATTACAAACTAAAATTGCAATTTTTTTCAAATGACTAATTATTAACTAACTAAAATAAATCTATTTTGCTACCTCAATTAAATGAGTACATTAATCATTCTGTAACTAAAAATACATATCGATTAAACTTTTCACAAGACAATGGATTTAAAAATAATTTGAGTTATTCATAGAATCAGCTTATGAAACAAATCCAAAAAAAATTAAACCGCTAAATTAATGATAATCTTCTTGAACATTCGTTTAGTAGGTGAACAGACAGTGCTTTAAAGTTTGAACACTGAAGAACTATGACAGCTAAGATATCGTCTAAAAATTATGTTTATGTAATTATAATTTTGACTTAAATAGAAAGAGGATAATATCCTAGAAAAAAATACGCAAAATAAGCTAAAAAGTTAATAAATAAATAATCGTTACCTTTAGCTTTATTTACATTGATTACTTATCTTTTTTAACTTCTAAACGAAATACGATGAGAACGAGTCTCCAGAATATCTGTCATCTCCATCTTTGTCTGTATCGTCATCCGATCGCTCTGTTCCATAATCCAAAGAATTTAATAAATCCATTTGTTTTTTTAACATTATATCTTCGATGTTTAATTTAGATTTTCTCTTTCTACCTTCTTCTTCAATGTCTTCCTTGGTGAGACTACTGACATTATTAATTTGTAAAGGTTTTTTTCTTGTAGTCAATTCAGAGGTAGTCAGTATTTGTGTGGTTACTGTTGCATTGTGAACTTGTCGTATTTCTTTAGAATCCTGTTCGTACCCTTCATCAAGCCAATCAAGCGTTACACGTTGCTCGTTGCCACTATTTCCCGACACATCCAAATAATTTGATTGTCTGTCTTTCAAATCAGGTATTCTAAATTCTGTAGTCTCCACAGGAACTATCACCGTTACCGGGATTGACTCAGTCTCAGAATCTACGTCAATTGCAACCGTTGTGCTGGTTATTTCACTATCGACATCTGTATCTTCTAAATCAGCATTAAATACTTCGAACTTTTTGGCATCTTCTTTAGCATTTATTTCTAATCTTTCAAAATGGTTATATTCTGTTGTATCGTCCACGTGACCTTTAAAGCTGTATGCTCCTGGAACTACCGTCGTTTCAAAGGTTTTGGTATCAGAAGTTACAGATGATTTTTTATAGTACACTGTTTTGGTGTTGGAATCTTCAAAAACACCTTTGTCATCGTTTCCATCTTGATCGCCACTTTGTTCTGCAGTTTCTGATCTCTTATCGCTATTGTAGTTGTTTTCTTGAGAAATATTGTTTATATTTGATGAACTGTCTTCCTTTGATATATTTCTCGGTGGAGGCTCCGTTGTCCTACTGACTCGAATGTTTGCAGGAATAGATTGAAGAACTTTTTTCTTGATGGGTTTCACGTCAGGTGCATTTTTGATTGCGTCAATCAATAAATCTATACCATCGTTAACTGTAACAAATCGAAAATATGTATTTTGAGCACCGTTAAAATAATATTTTAATAAAGTGCTAAGAATGTGTGGTCAATTCATCAACCGATTTAAAATGGTTAGTTTTTATGGGACCCATCATACTTTTCTCACGCGTATCTAACTATGTTAAACTTCTACTACTTAGTGCTGTTTCCTATGAATGTAAATCATATAAAATGTTCAGGCCCAAGTGAAGCACTCTGTGAGTGAAATTAAAATACTAAATAAAGGTACTGACCTGGTGCAGCGTCAAGAGGATAGTTTTGCTTTAGCAAATACTCCATGAGTGTTAAGAGGTAATCCATGGCGTCATCATCTCTGAAGAGGTCTCGCTTACGTCTCGTCCTGGAGTTCAATGTCTCTGCTAAACTCTTCAGCTTTCTTAGATTTGTAAAAATGTTCTTAGAGAAATGCTCAATAGCCGACGACGTATTTTTGTTTTTCACTAAAGTTGAGGTTTTATCAATATGCGTTCTCTCAAATTTTGATAATGTTTCATACATTTTATGAATGAAGCTATTTTGAACTAAACTGTATTTTGCTAATAAATTTTTAAGATTCTTCAAACTGTCAACTGAAGATGCATTTTTAGTTTTTGTTGACCCAAAGAAACTTCTTCTTGTTAATCTCTGATTTTTGTTAGCAGTTTCAGAAGCTTTCTTAGTCAAAATTGAAATTATTTCGTTCAGTTTATTGGCAAATCTCCCAACAGAGTGAATAAAAAATTGTGTATTATTTTTGATATAATTTATTTGAGTAATTTGAGTTTCTGTCATTTCATGATCATTAGTTGTATAGCGGTCTTTAAGAATGGCATTTAATTTAAGTATGTCTTTTTTCAAACTAGATTTTTCTCTCCTGTTCAAAATTTTATCTGTACATGTTTTTTCAGTTTCAGGGAATTCGAAGAGCCGCAGCAAACCCTTTATGATTTTTATAGTCCGCATAATAATGTGTGATTCGTTATTGAGTTCTCTGACCTTCTTTTTTAATATAGCATTATTCTTGTGTTTCACGTCACAGTCGCTTAAATTTTCACAAATTGTGTCTAAAATATGACTGTCAAGTTCTTCTTGCTGTTTAGTACTTAGTTTCCCTTTACCTTTGCGCTTCTTGAAAACTGTGCTGAAAAATTTCTTCAGATACCTAACAACATTGAATCTTTTTAGTTTTGGTTTAATTTTCGTCGAATTATTTTGACGAAATTCTTTCAGGAGTTTTTTCAAAACATTTTGCAGATCATCAATTTTGTGGTAAATACGACCTTTGAAGGTGTTTTCAAAGTCAAATTTCTGCGGTCTTTTTGTTTCACGATCAATAAAGTTTACAATTTTACTCTTGTTGTATTTCTTCACGATCGGACTTATTATTCTTCCTACCTCTCTTGCATGTTTGTTAGTGAAGGTAGTCGTATCATTTTCATGTCTTGGCACTTCTGTTGTATTTGTTTGCACAGTATTATTTGCAAGCAAGGTGTTATTTAAATAACCATATTTAAACATTTTCAATTGATACCATTTTTGGAATTTTAAATCATTGAAATCCGGCACAGCTGTTCGAACTGCTAATTTAACATTGTCTACTTTATCTATGTGTTTTTGTTCAATCCTCAAAGTATGCTGCTCTACAGTCGTGGTTTCGAGATCACTTTTTGATTTGTCTCTTTTATTTTGCGCATGAGTTATGTTCTCAGGATTTGAATCATTTTTATCAAATGCGTACACTATTTGATATTCTTGTTTATCTATACTAGTACTTGCAGTAAAGAGTGAATATCTATAATAATTGTCTTTTGTGGTCGTATTAATGACTATTTCGCTTTCCGAAGATATCGTATGTGGCATAATAGTGACTGGTTCTTCTGAAACTTAACAAGACAAAATTGATGACATTTCTTGAAAACCATTCATCATTAACATTTTAAACTTTCTTGTTGCATTTTAACTAATTCTAATAAAAACGGGTTTTTGCAACGAGAAGAATAGGTAAAACAATTTACCGTAATTTTGTTTCGTTGCTAAAACCCGTTTTTATTAGACATTCATCATTAATTATTAATATACTAAAAATCACTGTTGTATTAAGTTAACAAAAAAAATATCGGAAAAGGTTTTTTTACATACCATTACGACTTCATCCCAAACGGGGTAGTCAGAGGCAAGTGACTGTTGCCGTCATCGTGAACGGAACACTCAGATGCCCACTTTTTACCAATGGTATTAGAAGGTTTTTTTTTGTTATTGCATAATAGACATCAATATTTACATGTAGCTAAAACGATTGTTGAGCTATTATTCGTATTAGTAACTATTTATTACTAACCTGTAATATTTACAATACTGGTTGGCTCGGTGATGTTATAACTATTACTTATCTCCCTCCTCATTCTCCTATTTCTATTAGAAGTTTGAGTTGGTCTTTTGGTAGTTTTGCCTTTTTTTGCTTTCACTGGTGCCTTTGGAATATTTCTTTTTGCTTTACTTTGCTTATTCGATACTGCTTTTTTCACTACTTTTTTGTTAGGTGGCATTGGTTTCTTCTTTGGTGGCACTACCCTTCTAAACTGTTTGCTACTTGGACCTGCTGATTTGAATTGACCGTTAACATTTTTCTTTGCGTTTTTCTCATTTGTTACATGCTTCGGTTTTTTCTTTTCTAGTGACCTCTTCTGCACAGTTTTGATGGCAGGCACGATATTTGAAGCAATATTTTTGGTAATCATCTGATGTACCGCTGCAACCACTTTCTTGTAAACTTCTTGGGTAATTTTGGCAGTATCATTCGGACTTAAAAGCACCTGGCTATTCTCGGTTTTTAGTAATACTGGGCTTTTCAAAATTGAGTCTTTCTTGATTATTAAAGGTTTTGGTGAAGAATTACTTCTTTTTTGAATTTTGTTGTCTGGTTTCATTTTCCCTATGTTTTTTATTTGCTTGCTGTTGTTTTTGATGAGTTTTCTTTTCGTTGTTGGTCGTTTAGTTGTTTTGGTGGGTTTGATAGTCTTTTTTGGATTACTAGTGGTCCTTTTCGGATTTCCTTCACGAAGGGGTTTTTTGCTTTTCTTTGTTTTGTTTTTATCTTTTTCTGTAACATAAATGGTTAATGATGACATGTTTGATAACTTAGTTGCAGTATGAAAGACATTTTAAAAATAAAACTGTAATTATATTAAAGCTTGTTTTTGATGTCATGTCTGAATAAAAACAACATGCACTGTATTTTTTATCCTTCACGAATTTATTTTAAATCAGTATGAAAGAAGTTAAAAATTTAATTTGAAGACAGCTATATCAGATATTACAAAGTATTGATAACACACTTTGCATTAATAATCTGCAATAGAAGCCAAATCATCACAAGGACTTACTGTCAGGGCAGAAGCTCAGGACATGGCAGTCCCATTGCCCGTTGGCGTCACAGTCGCAGACCGTGCAGCCGGTGCACCAGTCGGCTACAACCAGATAACAACATTAATAACTGTGCACGTCCACCGCTGGACATATACCTCGATTCCTGGTTTTGAGCGGTCTGTAATCAGTTCATCTGGTGGGATTTGCCGATCCAGGATCTCAAATCAGGTCTTTTACTCCCGCAGCAATTAGTTCATTGAAAGACATGACCAGAACATTGAATTTTACCCGGGTTCTCTACATAACATCGAAAAACGTTACGTCGAATGGTCGAATGGGTGGAAAACGGAAGGTCGAACGGTCTTTAAAGCGATGGTACGAAACATCGAATGGTCATTTTATCGACAGGTTGAATTACCGAACGATCATTAAATCGACGGTACACCACATCGAATGTCGCGACATCGATTGTCACGATATCGAATGGAACAGCTACATAGAGATTTCAACACCGCTTTAATGATCAATTGCCGGTACATACCGGGTGATTATCTTAATAAGCCAGGACCAGGTCGAATTTTTTTAGTTTTTATCTTTGTGTAGAAAATAGAGCATTGTTTAATGCTAAAAACAAAAATTCACTTAACCATTCAACGTTTCGTACCATCGCTTTGAAGACCGTTAGACCTTCCGTTGTCGATGTCGCGACATTCGACGTAACGATTTTGATGTTATCTAGGGAACCCACATACGCTCGCGACTATATCCTAAATAGGGTACTCAGAGAACAAGTTGTCATATTGAGCGGAACACTCAGAAGACCTCTTTTTACCTAGCGTATTAATACAAAACCATCCGGGTGGTACTGGTTTTCTTCTATCGGTGTTTTCCATCAGGGAAGAATTAAAAACCATAACTGGAGATGGTTCTGGACAGATTTGAACTTGGGACCGCACGGGTTCTGAGCTAGAGTACTAAACCTCTATGACACGACGCTTTTTATGTCAATTTTTTTTTATATCCTCATTTCTTATTTTGTAATACTGCAAGTATATGAACGCAATAAAATGCTTAACTACTCCTCACCTGGCGGACAACCTTCGCTGAAAGTGGTCTCGTATGGTTTACAGGTTTTCGGCACTTGCTTGTTGAAAACTGAAAATAAGCACGTTCTGATAAATAAACCAGCCGCTTGATACATGTCATTATACACACATCAAAAGTGTCTAGGGATCAACATATATTTTTGCAATAACTTTTCTCCTGATTGATATTAATTAAAATTTTCTTTAAGGATTCATCAAATAAAGTGTTTTCGTTTGTCTACAGTAACGATAAACCAAGTCACCTTTGCATTAATAAAGAAATTTGCCATTTTCCTACTAAAGGGATTTTTGACATTTGAACCACTAACATGAAAGTTCGAAAAAAAGACTGAAATAACAGTTTTCTTTAAAATTTTATTGGGTAACTTAAACAATTAATAATCCGTGTTTCTACCGCGAACACTAACAACACAAGAACATCGGTTTGGCATACTCAAAATGAGTTCATCCAAATCACGCTGTGGAATGGCCGCCCATGTTCGTTGCAACAACAAAAAAAGGTCTTCTTGCGACTGGATACCCTCCATATTCGGCAGAGCTCTTCTCTGTAGCATATCCCATGCATGCTCAATCGGGTTCAAGTCTGGCGACTGAGCAGGCCAGGGCAGGACATTGATGTTAGCTGCGGCGAGAGTCTGTCTTACAACTCTTGCGGTGTGCGGTCGTGCATTATCATGCATTAACTGAAATAAGGGACCGATTTGCACTTGTAGAGGAACGATGACGTCTGATACAATCGTCTCAGCATAAATTTGAGCGTTGAGGTTGCCTCTGATCCAAATCAACTCAGTTCTTCCGCCGATCCAAATACCCGCCCATACCATGATGGTTCCACCACTATAAGAATGGACTTCCTGGCATGATTTTAATCGCTGTTGGCGTCCAGGGGTTCTCCAGTGTCGTATTCGTCCTGTATCCGGTCTCATACCAAAACGAAACATATTTCAGTTAATGCATGATAATGCACGACCGCACACCGCAAGAGTTGTAAGACAGACTCTCGCCGCAGCTAACATCAATGTCCTGCCCTGGCCTGCTCAGTCGCCAGACTTGAACCCGATTGAGCATGCATGGGATATGCTACAGATAAGAGCTCTGCCGAATATGGAGGGTATCCAGTCGCAAGAAGACCTTTTTTTGTTGTTGCAACGAACATGGGCGGCCATTCCACAGCGTGATTTGGATGAACTCATTTTGAGTATGCCAAACCGATGTTCTTGTGTTGTTAGTGTTCGCGGTAGAAACACGGATTATTAATTGTTTTAGTTACCCAATAAAATTTTAAAGGAAACTGTTGTTTCAGTCTTTTTTTCGAGTTTTAATGTTAGTGGTTCAAATGTCAAAAATCCCTTTATTAGGAAAATGGCAAATTTCTTTATTAATGCAAAGGTGACTTGGTTTATCGTTACTGTAGACAAACGAAAACACTTTATTTGATGAATCCTTAAAGAAAATTTTAATTAATATCAATCAGGAGAAAAGTTATTGCAAAAATATATGTTGATCCCTAGACACTTTTGATGTGTGTATGTTTATAAAGTCCTTCCCTTGAAAACGAAAAAAAAATTATTATTTTTGTTTATTTTTCTGCAAACAGCCGTTAATAATACACCTGCTTAACTTAACATAGCACTTAGCATTTCCACTGTTAAGCAATACTTAAAGAGAAAATAGGTTTAGGCGCTTGAGACTATTCTTTTGTCAAGAAAATGTAAATTTCACAGGGTGTCTAGCCGATAGAAGCATATGCTTTAATGTATGTGTGTCCATTATAATGCAAAAGTATAATAATCATATCTTACGATCTCGTGCAGCATCTCTGAAGAAAATGTCACTCAATCCAAGAGGGCTTCGGCGAACCCTCGTCTCCCTGCAACGAAACGAATGGTCTGTTTACAAGTCAGAGGGGAGATGGGGAACAGTATTAGTCGCTTAAAGGTAGTCCCTCACCTGGAGCATTCTCCTGTAATGTAAGGTTTCAGATTCGATTTTGAGCATTACATTACAATACTGCCTTACAAACTGTATCAAAATATTACACCTTGTTTCATCAAGTTGCGCACTGTAATGCTCGGTGCTTTTTCCTTACCAACGTAATGCTCGACTCTGTAACGTTACATGACAGGCGAATGCTCCAAGTGAGGTAGCACCTTAATGCATACCGCCGAACAACAATCAGAAAGAGGTGTGAATAGGCTTTTACAGTAACGGTGATGTGTAAGCGTTACCACTGGTATTAGAATGGTCAATAGCTACAATAACTGCTTACTTGTATAAAAAACTCTGATGATTCTGATCTAAAACATCACCTCTTGGCAATCCCATGCTGGTAATGTCTGACGTCACATCTGCTGTTGCTTCTCTGCCAGCACACAGCTGTGCCGTTGTCCTGACAGAAGCAGAGGTAGCACTGAGGGTCCAGCGCGTTGGGACTGCTCTCCCGTTTGAAGAAGTAGCCTATTTCGGGGCAGGAGGCTATCTGCTTGATCACGTAGTTAGTATCTTTGTGGGGTGAATCATCTGGAAATAAGGATGCCCTTCAAATTCAAAACCTATCATATTGCTTGCATTAATAAAAGCTAAAAACTACAAACCAAGAACTAACAATCACAACGTTCTTGTTTAGTAAACCATTGTGTTGAATTATGTCTACCCGTTCGAACGCCAAAAAACTGAAGAACCGATATTGTTTTGAAACAGATCACGCAATCCAAAACAATCGCATTCCGCCATATCATGCGTCAATTTAGCTGCTTGTTGAAGTTGCTGAAAAACAGATCGGTTCCCACGGAGATGAGGAAATGGTAAACAATGTTGGGACCGTTATGCAAAACTTGCGTAAGTTTTAAGAGATTGTTCTAGTACCTATGTTGAATACATGCTGTCCAAGAAGATAGGGTAAGGAAAGAGGAGCATAGTTCTAAATATGGGGTATTCAAATATTATAGAATATTTTATATCGAGGTAAACGAAGCCTTAATGTACCAGAGGTGGTTTGACTCCCGAGCGTGCGAGGGAGTCAATGAAACCGAGGGTATATTAAGTTGGCGTTTAGTCTCGAGGTGCAAACTGTACTTTCACTTCGAGTGCGAGAAAAATAGTCAATTTAGTACAGAGAAATATTTAAAACACATGGCGCCACCTTCTTTGCGGTCAAACAATGGAACTAAAACTTAACATTTTCGCAATGAACATGGTTCACACTTCACAGATAATAGTATATTTACTGGCTGTTTGAGTTTGTTTATGTCACATGAAAGAAATTAAAAAACTATTTACTTTTCACTCCCTAGAGACTGAAGTGGTCACGAGAAGTGAAAATACTATTTGAAGCTTTGTAACCATTTTTTACTAATATCTACTAATGGTTTTAAGTTCATATTTACAACAAAAGTATACATACAATTCTACACAACCATAAAAAGAACAGCCTAATTAATGCAACTACAAACTCTTAAGAAAACGACTAAATTATTAAATAAACAGATAACGTACTGCTGCCACCTGTGGGATGGCTCTGCCAAGTACCAGTTGGATGCAATGAACTCGGTGGACCGAAGGGCTAGGAGGGTGCCTAACGGTTTTCTATTGGGTGTATTTTGGAGAGTGTGCGCAGGAACTACACAACCTAATACCACCGTCTACTTTCTACCACCGGACCACTAGACGCCGGGAAGGCTTCCACCCCCATGTGGTTGACTTTCCGACAGTCCGTACCCAACGGTTTGCTGCGTCTTTTCTGGTACGCACCGCTAGGGAGTGAAACGCTCTCCCTGCGTCTGTTTCCGGATACTTACAACCTTGGTGTCTTCAAGGCCAGAGTGAATAGGCATTTTCTGGGTAAGCGTGTACCACCATCGGCCTCGTCATCGCTTACCACCAGGCGAGACTGAGGCCAAACGCAAACCCATTTTGAATAATAAAAACTGATATTTTTGTTGAATAAGATAACCTTGTTCATAACATTATCGTGAAAAGCAAGCAATACTGTACCCACGTCTACCACGAGTTGCAACTAAAAACAAATTGAAAACTCCCAGTCTTAGGCTACACAAGGTGGGAAACTCATTTGTAGGTCAATCTGTGAAATACTTTAACAAAATACCTCAAAGTCTTGTTGATCTACCTCTTCACAAGTTTAAGTCTGCAATTAAAGCAAAGTTAATAAAACAAGGTTATTATAATGTAGAGGATTACTTGAACGACAAAAGTTTGTGGTCATAGTAGGAATAATCTGCTCCTCTGCTCAATATTGTGTTCTTTTTTCTACTCCCATTGACTGTACTCTGGATTTAAAACAATCAAAACAAGTAAAACAATCAAAGTTCAAAAGAGTAACTATCGAGTTTCTTGCCGAAGGCTCCTCGATAAGAAGCAACGTCCGAACCGGTGGTAGATTCACATTATGTATATTCACAATATGTACTAATATTATACTATTTTATGTACGTTTTTATTATTATTATTTCTATATACTTTTTTTTGACATGTCATAAGTGCTTTGTACAAGCTTAAATGAATAAATGATTTTTTTACTTTACTTTACTTTAACTTTCAAATTACATTAGAGTTCGCGCATATAAATGTATTAGGATTTGACATAGTGATGTCATGTCATGTGTCATCCCCATACATTTTTTTTACGCGAATGATAACGTAGAATTAAATTGGGAACTCGTGGTAGACGTACTGATCACATTACTTTTAAATGGCACAGATTTTAGTGATATAATTTATTGCTTAGATTTATTACGAAATTCAACTGTTGTTGTCCCAAATTCAGGCTTTGATGTATCCTTGTGAGCAAACAAGTTCCTTGCAGTACTCGCGCCCGTGTTGACCGAAATCCCATACGTTTTGTATGGGATTTGAGTACAGTGATTATAAATGGAACCAAAAACAACTATGACATCATGACAGAAACTTATGGCAGACATACAGTAATACCGTGAAATAAGAATCGTACATACGCACTATAGATAGATATCACTACTGCATTGGTATTTACTGAATAACTGCTTACAAACAAATCTTACGTCAGTTAGTATTTTATTTTGTTCATACCTTTGTTATAGTTATTTTCTCTTTACTGAGTACTGATCCTAGGGTTTTACTATAGGGTATATCATCCTTTAGGTGAGGCATTGAGCTAAGAATTCGTGGTGACGAAATCTCTGGTAATAGGATTTACTTAAAAGGTTTTAAAATAAGGTCATATTATTATTATTATTTAGCTTAGCATGATGAAGTACCTACTAGCTTTCCGTCCGCGAGTTCTCCCGCGTTATCGTTATATATTATGGCCAAATTACATATTTTTTTAATAAATGGTAGCCTATGTTATTCTGATGGACAATCTGTATTGCTGTAAAGTTTCATCCAAATCTGTTTAGCAGATTTTGCGTGAAAAAGTTACAAACATACACACACACAAACATACATAATATACATACATACATACATACGAGTAAATACTCACAAACTTTCTCATTTTGCATAGCATTATGAAGTATTTTACGTGAGAGTTATGAGGTGTTATTTTTATTCAGACCACGAAGGGCCCTTCAATCTGCGCTTAAACTAATCTTGAAAAAATTGCTGACAATCCTTCAGTATGTTAGCTTCAAACTTACCATATTATGGTATGGTAAGATTAAATGGGATGGTTCAGCAGGAACAATTTCCTTACCTTCAGTCTTAATTCCAAACCTTGCCTGCCGCCTTTTGTAGCAATATAAACTTCCCACCAGTGGGCTTACCTTTAGCCCAAGCTCCCAGCACCCAAAGCAGCACGAGCACCAGCATCGTCTCCAGCCGGCGAGCGTCTGCCGGCGGGGACGGAGGAACACGAGCTCCATGTTTGTAAACACGCCGAAATGTTTCACGTTCAAGATGCAGGGGTGCACTAGGACAACAGTTTGTGGGAAAAACATGTTTTTTTATACATTTCAGTAAACGTTTTAAAGCAGCACATTTAGTTGGTAAGCATTTTTTTTTGAGTACGCGCTGTAGGTAATAATTTCGTTCAAGGCAAGATTTAGAGTATAAGAGTATTTAGACATTTGAAAATCGGCGTTTTGACTGGCCTGTTGGCGCAATGGCAGCGATCCTGCCTTTAGCGCCGGAGGTCGTGGGTTCGATCCCCACCCATGACAAATATTTGTGTGACGAACATTTATATTTGTTGTGTGTCTGGGTGTTATTATCTATTTAAGTATGTATTTAGAAATATTTAAGTATGTTTATCAGTCTCTGACGCCCATATTACAAGCTATGCTTAGTTTGGGGTCAGATGATCTTGGTGTGAATTGTCCCAGATATTTATTATTATTTATTTATTAACTAAATGCATCTGTGTTGTATATATGAAGCTACAACTCTGTGGTGATGGCGGAAACAGACAATGTTGATTCCCTTTTCTATACCTAAAGATAACTCGCGTTATTTATATCACGGCTACTTCCAAAAAAGTGAAAGAAGGATGAGAACTGCCTTCAATAAAAAACTGCACTCACTCAAGGTTCTTGCTAACTCCAGTTTTTCTTTAAATAACTACTCATTTATATTATTCATGATTTTATAATTTACTTGCGTAAACGGTGTAGAATCTCATACTCATATTTTCAAACCTAAAAAAAGGAGAAAAACCTAATAAACTGAAACACAATTAGCACCCAACTACAAACAAACGGCTACGCCATTTCATTTAACAAATTATATGAACATCAGTTGATACGATAATTATGATCATCATGTGTGTCAATTACTTCTTACTCTACTCAAAATAGCACAAGATAGCCGCTTCCTGACTGATTTGATGAAACAATTCTTACCAAATGTACCAAAAACCCGAATAAAAGCTATCCAAACCTTAGTGCGTCCCTGTCGAACGATAAGGCGTCGGTAAACAGGGTCTGATGTTGCAAAACTCTCACTGCCATGGCGCTGGGCTTCCTCTGCGCGTTGCTGGGATTCTGCACGTCCGGTGAGTAGTACAGTCAGCTAAAGAAGTAGCTTAACACTAGCAGAGCTTGTCTAAGCCGAAATGACGCGCTCCTCCACTACATTCACGCTCGAATAAGTTAAGTAAACTAATTAGCCTGTATACTGTCCCACTGCTGGGCAAAGGCCTCCATCATTGAAATCAAGTCATCGCTACTGTTCATGGGTGTTGGCTTAATCACCACGCTTGCCAAAAGCGGGTTGGTGATCACAAACTCGGGCTATTTTCCGAAAAATCGGAAAACACACTTACCTCCGGGTTCAATTCCCAGGTCGGACAAATGGAAATCGAACCTCGGGTTTCGGGCCGAGCTCTGAAACCACTTGGCTACGGAGGCGTTAATCACGCATGAATATACATTTTAAATATGAACGCAATACATACAGGGTGACTGGAGATTCATTGGCATCCTTTTAAATAAGAACCTCCTCACGATATTCAGTACTTTACCCAAGTATGAGGCTATTTAATAGGTTCAAAACTGCATATTTTTAACCTTATAAACATCATGTTAAATACTTGGCCATTGTTTATACGCTTTAAAAATATGCAATTTTGTACCTATTAAATAACCTCGTGTAAAAGATACACAATTGCATATTTTTAAACCTTATAAACATCATGTTTAATACTTGGAAATAATGTATAAGGTTTAAAAATATGCAATTGTGTTCCTATAAAATGTCCTCATACTTGGGGAAAGTACTGTATATCATGACTAGGTTCTGATTTTAAAAGGATGCCAATGATTCCCCAGTCACCCTGTATAAATATACGTATTTATTTATTTTATTTATTTATTTATTTGAGGAAAACAAACAGATACATTATTTTACACTAAACAAATCAAATAGACTTAACACTAGCCTAACAGTTTTCACTGGTATACATGCAAATATTACTAAGACAGTTGGTTGGCCGTATAATGTTATTTTTGGCTTTTATTAATGAATCCCTGTTCTTATCTGTTTTTCGGTTATTGACTTCCAAAATGCACGCTGTTTTATTGTTTTGCTGCAATTCTTGGTTTCCCGCTGATTTGTTGCCCCGTTCTGGGATCTGCTCAAGCTACCCAGAGATGGCGCACCGAGTAATTAAAACGATGTAAAACCTCTTCGTTTTGGCAAACCGCAGAACTGACAAAAAAAAATGGCAGTTAGTTAGTTTTCGTCTCACCGCTCTGACCCGGCTGATTCAGTCACCGCGTTATTTAAGAAGCACAAGCTTTCTTGTTATTCCTACAAGGATCAGGGATCGTAATCCTTCGGATCCCTGGCCTAGTGAAAGAGTTTTAGTGCCGCGCGTGGACACTTGAAGAAGAAAAAGACTTCTAGTGAGGAGTGCCTCTGACCTTCTCCGAGATTAGCCTAATTGGGCTATGCTGAAGGCGATCCTGGACGGTTTGCAGGTTGGTGGATTCCCAATAATTGTAGCTTATTTTATGGCGTAACGTTTTGGAAGTCATCCCTTTTTCATATTCTTCTTGTGACTCGCATTGAGTTTTTCGTGTCATATTTTTAGGTACGAATTTCTGCAACCCCCTTTTCCCATGGTGGGCTATTTACACGCCACACCATTTTGTTGGTCCTTTTCGAGCAGGATAATATATCCAGCAGAATCTTCATAACGCGACTTACGTATTCATTGGTAAGTGACGCGACCGCACCGCCATATCGCCATTTGCAATTTCGCACGTAATTAAAATAATTACTTGTTAAAAAATAAAATTAATTTTTCCGCTTAATATTTAGCCTGCAAACATGGCAAATACCAGATTAGAATCCCGACTAAAGGTTCTTATTTCTAAAAAAGAAGCCATATTCGAACGCATAAATGTTTTATATAATTCTTCCAAAAATATAACTACGTATTTTGATTCACGAGCTAATGAAAAGTTTTTGCGAGATACCGAAAGTATTAATGAGTTGCATACTAAGTTTGAGTCTATTATTGACGAGATAAACGAAACAGAATTAGAAATCAATCCAGAATATGAAGTTAGCTATCGCAGTTTCAGTTCCTTTGAAGACTTATATTCGAGTGTGAAATACTTACGAAATAAACTGTTAAGTTCTTCATCGCTAAATAAAAATAACCCGCAAAGCAGCTCATTCCAAATTAAACTCCCGCCTATTGAGTTACCTTCATTTGACGGAAAGACCGAAAACTGGCCTGTTTTTTATGAGATTTTTCGTAGCAATGTGCATGTGAACACACAGCTGACGGACTCGCAGCGTGTGCAATATTTGATGAGCAAATTAACTTCTAGTGCTCTCAAAATGACCGCAGGGATCGTCCCTACTGGCGATACCTATAATATATTGTGGGATAGTCTTGTTAAGAAATACCAAGATAAACGTTCTTTAGGAGTTCACTACGTAAACAATATCTTGGATATAAAAAACTGTGTGGGTACCGCCGCTAGTCTTAACGCCTATGTTGAGAAACTTTCCGCATCTATTGCAGCCCTTACACAGTTAAATATTGATAACTTAGCCGATTTTGTTATATTACAATCTAGTCTGAGAAAAATTGATTCACAAACGCTACAAAGTTTTGAGATTTCTGTAGGAGATAAGGAAATACCTACATGTGATCAATTGATCTCTTTTCTGCAAGACCGCGTAAAAATATTAGATAGAACACGCAATAATAATAGTTCAAACACCATCTCCGAACCTCGTAAAAATAATAATAATCGAGATTTTCCGCAAAACAATACTTTTAAAACATTCGTTTCCAGCAACGAATCGAACCCGCGAACTTTTAAATCTACAGATCAGTGTATCCTGTGCAAAGCTGATCATAGATTGTATTCTTGTTTACAGTTTCGTAATTCTTTTAACCCGCAAAAGCGTTTTGATTTAATTAAAACTAAAGGAGGCTGCGTTAATTGCCTGAGTGTTTCGCACACCGTAAGTAAATGTAATTCACAACATACTTGTAATCATTGTGGAAAGCAACATCATTCATTATTGCATTTCGATGTTAAATCACCGCGTACGCAGTCCCCTATTGCCGTCACCGCCGTTTCCCATGTTTCGGGAACGCGCCCTCTCGCTCGCACTCCGGGCCATCAGCTAGTGGCTAGCGCGAGCACGGAAGGTACGACCACGCAACGTATAGATAAAGATGCATCTATTACGCTTACTTCGGAGATGAAACCGAGTTCTACTATTTTGTTATCCACCGCACAAGTATATGCTACGCGTTACGCTAGTAACGAAAAGGAAATAATACGTTGTTTGATAGACAACGGGTCACAAAATAATTTAATAACTTTGGATTGTTGTAATAAATTGAACTTCCCTATTATTAAACTGCATGATTCCTACTTGCAAGGTGTTGGAATGACCTCGCAACCAGTGCATGGTTATATTTATTTCAATATTGAATCCCGCACCAATCCTCATAATACATATAAGATACACGCTCTTGTGGTAGACTGTATTACAGATCGGCTTCCCGCTAGTTATGTTAAAATAACCGAAGATATGTCTTATCTTAATAATATTCCGCTCGCTGATTTATCCTGGAACATACCTGGTGAGATCGATGTTGTACTGGGTGTTCAATTGTTTCCTTATATTTATTTGGGCAATAAAGTAGAATCAGGGTCTCGAGCTCCGCCCGCTATACTTACCAGCTTCGGTTACGTCCTTATGGGTGACATACTGTGTCGCACGGACACGAGTACCGCACCGCAGCAGTCATCTGCATTCTTCACCGCGCTTCCTCATAAGGAAATCGAGTCAAGTTTACATAAATTCTTCGAATTAGAAGAGGTCCCATCTAAAAGTTTCTTTAGCCCAGAAGAAGTAGAATGCGAAAAGGCCTTTATTTCCTCCGTTAAATATGAAAATAATAAATTTAGTGTCGACTTACCGTTCTGCAAAAGCCCTTTGGAGCTAGGCGCTTCTCGTTCAATGGCCCATAGGCGTTTCCTCGCACTTGAGCGAAAGTTTGAAAAGATGGATGGTTTACAGCGGAGCTATAACCAAACAATTAACGAATATATTCAAGAAGACTATCTATCAGAAGTTCCTGAGTCTGAACTAACAGATGAAGGTTACTATATACCGCATCATGCTGTTTTCAAACGTGGCAAGGACAGCGCTCGCGCCGTGCTGGACGCTAGTTCTAAAACTCAATCAGGGTTGTCGCTTAATGATATTCTTCACGTCGGCCCTAATTTGCAGTCTGACTTATTTTTACTTCTGATTGACTTTAGGATGTTTCCTGTAGCTGTAACCGCAGATGTGAAACAAATGTTTCTTCGTATCGGTGTGAATGAGCACCACCGCAAATATTTACGAATTTTATTTCGGTTCAATTCAAATGAACCTATTCGCACATATCAATTTAACAGTGTTCCTTTCGGGCTCAAACCGAGTCCCTTTATAGCTATGCGCACGTTGCGCAAGTTAGCGCACGACCATAGCGACCGCTTTCCTGAGGCAGCTGCTATAGTTGATACTCAATTTTTTATGGATGATTTCGTATATTCATTACCTAATGATCTAACTGCTATTAAACTATCTAGTAATTTAATTGATTTGTTCAAACTAGGATCGTTTGACCTCATCAAGTGGACGAGTAACTCTCCCGTTTTACTTGAGGCTCTTCCGGACTCACATCGCTCACCGGTGAACTTTTCGGACACAGATAATAATAATTTCAAAATCTTGGGATTATCCTGGGATCCCGCAGATGACTTATTCGCCTTTACTACAGTCCAAGTGGATAATACTTGTACGAAGCGCAGTATTTTATCTCTAGTCGCCCGCTTGTTTGACGTCCTTGGTTTAGTCGCTCCTGTTATCCTGCTCGCCAAGACTCTTGTTAAAGAGCTTTGGTTGAGCAAAATAGACTGGGACGAAGTACCGCCGGAATCTATACAAAGACGCTTTGCCGCCTTTGTGTCAGACTTCCCTACACTTGCAACTTTAAAAATTACACGTCATATAGGCGTTCATTTGTCAAGCTTTGTTAACATTGTAGCTTTCTCTGACGCTAGTTTCAGTGGCTACGGCTGTTGCATTTACTTGCACATAACAGACCCTGCAGGTAATATTGCTGTCAGGCTCTTATGTGCCAAATCTAAAGTTTCACCAAATAAGGTGCAAACTCTGGCGCGCTTAGAACTGGTCGCCGCGTTACTTCTTTCTAAGCTTGTGCGAGTTGTAAAGGACAGAATGGCTGATCGCATTCCTATTGCAGGAGTTTATGCCTTTTCAGACTCAACGATAGCGCTATCTTGGATTCATGCGTCTCCTCATAGATGGTCCATATTCGTTAGCAATCGTGTAGCGAAGATCCAGGAGAACCTATCGCCTAATTGTTTTCACCATGTGTCAGGTAAAGAGAATCCTAGTGATTGCCTTTCCAGGGGAATGTTACCATCCCAGCTGGCATCTCATACGCTTTGGTGGGATGGCCCAGTTTGGCTTTGTAGGCCTGTCAGCCACTGGCCTATCGAAGCATTTTCACCATTAGATTGTGAAACTTTGCCTGAGTTTAAATCTAATAGTAATACGCTTATAACCGCAGCTCCGAGCGAGCCTCCTATTCTAACTGATATTTCAAACCGCGTCCATTCTTGGAATAAACTCATAAACATATTTATTTATATTCTTCAGTTCACTAAAAGATTGTCAAGCAGTGAACCTGTATCTAACGTTATTATTGCTGAGCGTTTTATAATCAAAGCCATCCAAAACATTCATTTCGCCAAGGAAATTGAATTACTGAAGGCTGGTGAGCTACCTTCAAAGCATTTGCGAAGCTTATCACCTTTTTTGGATTCAAACAGCGTACTCCGCATTGGGGGCAGACTTTCTAAGTCCGACCTTCCCTACGAAGTTAAACACCCCGCGTTATTACCGAAACATGACCGCGTAGTTGATCTTATTATCGATCACTTTCATTGTGCTAATTGTCACACTGGTCCTGGGCTACTAATGTCTATTATTCGACAACGCTTTTGGATATTAAATGCCAGATCTATTATACGCTCCCGCTGTCGGCAATGTAATATTTGTTTCCGCTTGAATCCTAAGCATCCTACTCCCAAAATGGCCGACCTACCTAGTTATCGCATTCGCGATGCTAAAGCATTCGTGCACACGGGTACTGATTTTGCGGGCCCTATTAACTTCATTCCTACAAGGCGTAGAGGACAACACTCACAAAAGGCGTACATATGCCTCTTCGTTTGCTTCGTAACGAAAGCTATTCATATAGAATTGGTCTCTAGCCTCACTACGGACGCATTTGTTTCTGCCTTCAAAAGATTCCTAGCTCGCCGCGGTCCAGTATCGGTAATGTACTCCGATAATGGTACCAATTTCGTCGGCGCCAAAGCTCAGTTAGACGAAATTTATGATTTATTGTTAAACTCTGATTTTCAGCATAGTATTAAGCAAGAATTAATAAAACACCGCATCGAATGGAAAATGATTCCTCCTCGCGCCCCCCACTTCGGTGGTATGTGGGAGGCAAATATAAAAAGTATTAAAACGCACATGTACAGAGTTGTGGGTAAACAACTTCTTACCTATGAGGAACTTCTAACGGTTCTAGTGCAAATTGAATGCATTTTAAACTCCCGACCGCTTGTAGCTATATCGGCCGATCCACATCCGGATGTATTGACGCCTGCGCATTTTCTGATGTCCACCCCATTGCGTTACTTACCCTCATCTGAACTGACTGATGAAAGAATTACGTTGACCAACCGCAAAAAACTTTTAGATCAGCTTGTTCTTTCATATTGGAATAAGTGGCGCCTTGAATATTTGCACACGCTGCAAGTGCGCCAAAAGTGGTGCACTTCGGAACGCTCGATTGATATTGGGACGGTTGTTCTAGTAGGGAACGAAAATGTACCGCCTTTGTATTGGCCACTAGGAGTGATAATAGAAGTTTTTCCCGGATCCGATGGAGTAGTCCGTGTAGCCTCTGTGAGAACAAGTACGGGTATATATAAACGCCCAGTGACTAAACTGTACCCGCTACCTACACAATAATAAGTTACATAATTTTTCCATATTTTTATTATTTGGTTTGCTAACTCATTACTTTATTATTGCGTATGAGATATTATTAGTTACCGCTTAAACTTATTGAGATATACCGATTATGGTTTCTTGAGTTCTAATTTTATAATTTCCGCGAGTTAAAAAACTTAAGTCTTTGTCCACTATGGCTTTGTATTACCTCATATTCTTTGAAGTTCTATCAAACTTCAAGGTGGGGAGCATGGTTGGCCGTATAATGTTATTTTTGGCTTTTATTAATGAATCCCTGTTCTTATCTGTTTTTCGGTTATTGACTTCCAAAATGCACGCTGTTTTATTGTTTTGCTGCAATTCTTGGTTTCCCGCTGATTTGTTGCCCCGTTCTGGGATCTGCTCAAGCTACCCAGAGATGGCGCACCGAGTAATTAAAACGATGTAAAACCTCTTCGTTTTGGCAAACCGCAGAACTGACAAAAAAAAATGGCAGTTAGTTAGTTTTCGTCTCACCGCTCTGACCCGGCTGATTCAGTCACCGCGTTATTTAAGAAGCACAAGCTTTCTTGTTATTCCTACAAGGATCAGGGATCGTAATCCTTCGGATCCCTGGCCTAGTGAAAGAGTTTTAGTGCCGCGCGTGGACACTTGAAGAAGAAAAAGACTTCTAGTGAGGAGTGCCTCTGACCTTCTCCGAGATTAGCCTAATTGGGCTATGCTGAAGGCGATCCTGGACGGTTTGCAGGTTGGTGGATTCCCAATAATTGTAGCTTATTTTATGGCGTAACGTTTTGGAAGTCATCCCTTTTTCATATTCTTCTTGTGACTCGCATTGAGTTTTTCGTGTCATATTTTTAGGTACGAATTTCTGCAACCCCCTTTTCCCATGGTGGGCTATTTACACGCCACACCAACAGTAAAACACTACGAGAAAGGACCTTAAGCCAAGATAAACAAATTGTAGTTGGATAACAAAAGTAAAGGAAAAACAATCGTTTATTTATTTGGCAAAAGGTTTACAAAAGAAAAAATCCCATAAAAATAATTACAAACTTGTCAGGTTCAATTCTTGATATCTTTCATCAGGAAACGGAACTTGCCGATTTTCTCATGAGCAACATCAACCCCACCGTATGACTTATTATGTCTAGTACATGCTCTTATGATGAAGGTATTACTTGTTTAATTCTTTCTACGAAGCGGCACTGCAAATGTGTTTACATGTCGCGCTTTCATTCTAGGACAGTTAAACTTTATTTTACTTAGGTAATGAACTTGAGAAGTTATAAGGGATTGTAATGAGAGAGTCCTAGAGTCCTAGAGTCCCTATTGATTCAGACGAATCACGAGGAACCTGTGAAAAAAAAGTCCTGGCAACCGTATTAGAGAAACAAGATATACGGAGAATCTACTAAATTATGCAATATCTTGTACAAAAAAACTTGATCACTATACTCTCGTCTTTTCCCCAATGGTTCCATGCTACCGGAATTGAAGCTTTTAAATGTATATTTCAATCGTCTAATAAACTTATTTTGGATCCTCTCTAACATGTCAATGTACTTCGAATAGATTGAACTCCAAGCTGTTGAGGCGTATTCCAGTTGAGATCTTACATACGCATAGTAAAGTAACATTATTGTATTTACGTTTTTAGAATCCAAACTCTGACGAAAGATAAAGCCAAGAAGTTTATAGGCTTTAGCTGTAACTCTCAGAATATGTGATTCAAAACATACCTGACTATCAAGCTGATAAAAGGAAGAAGCTCAGAGATACCGCTGTAATTGGCCGTTATGTAGCCGGTTAGACTCGAACCTAGGAACTCGTGTCATTGTTCGCAAAAGTACACATCTGAAGCAACTAAGAAAGTAGTAGGGCACGTCATTTAAAATTAGACAAACTCTGCAGTCAGCAATGAATGTGGTCAACCACACTACGGTTTAGGTTAATTTGCACGTCATGGAGAACAAGGTTGATTTTTCTTACACTCCGTTAGAAATGTCAACCTTAGCAACGATCAGATTACACAGAAACTTGTCAAAACGTGTATGTATATATATGTATGTATTATGTTTAATATAAAGATTGTGTTTATATTATGTAGGTTTATACTATAGCTAAATTTTCAATGTTAAATGACGATTCAAAAGAACTGTAAATTTATGTCTACTTGATTATGGCATTCTAAAAATTTTAATTTTTGAATTGAATACTAGTAGACCACTTTCTTAACCGACTGTACTTTGTCATATTAAAAGTTGTCATAGCAATTAAAAAGGAAATGACAGATCTATATATATACTAATATTATAAAGAGGACCGATTTGATTGTTTGTTTTAATTGTTTGTTTGTTCGTATTGAATAGGCTCAAAAACTACTGACTGATCGTGAAAATTATTTCAATAACAGAAACCTAAATTATTCAAACATTTGACAGAACAAAGTTTGTCTAGGCAGCTCGTGTTAGATAAAACGGGAACATCTGTTGCTGACTGTACCGGACATTCCGTTTGTAGCTGAGATACATTCTATAGCTAAGTGGAAAGAAATTGTTGTTATGACTGGGAGTCAAAACCGCCGGCGCTAATAGCAAGACTGACCAATGGGCCCATATAATCTAGATTTGGAGCCAATAAGATATTTCATATCAAACAGTTTTTGAATGCAACCAATTTCTAAGAATTCGTTTCAGCGATTGCGGTCCCCACCCTAGACGAGTTCTACTTCATCAGGCCAGGGTTGCGTAAAGCTGGAGATGAGGTCTGCAAGATCTGCTATGGACACGATGACTGTCTCGCCATGGACCAGGCGAGGTAACCACCACGACGACCGACTTGGTTTAATGGTTAAGAAGTTGGCTACTACACCAGAGGTCGCGGGTTCGATCCCCGCACAGTACAAACATTTGTGTGCATGAACATGTCTGTTTGTACTGGTCTGGGTGTCTCCTATGTATAATAAGTATGTGTTTACAAAAGAAAATGTATTTAAGTATGTTTATCCGTTGTCTAGTATCCCATAAGACAAGCTTTAATTAGCTTACTTTGGGGCTAGATGGCGCTGTGTGGAAAAATGTCCAGGGATATTTATTATTATTATTATTTATTACCATTCTTTTTAATAAAATAGTTACGATGTGTTGTGGTATGTGATTTCGGTTGGTACTTGTGATAGGAAATGGTACTTAAATGGTAATGTTTTAACAGCTCGGATACTGTTAAAACATGCAACAGTTGATTCGAAGCAAGTTTTCTTAAATCAAGTCTGAACATGATTCAAACCGCATTCAACCCGTAATAGTAACCATTTCTGATTACAAACAATTCGTTTATCGCACTATTGTATAAGAGTGAGCTTGTACACAATGAATAATGAATAAATATGCGCCAGACAACACACCTCTTGTAATGGTCTCGAAGTAGGGATTAATATCCCTGTGTTACGATACGAGGCACCACACAAGGAAATAAGCCAGGGGCGTCTCCCAGCACACCCAGACCATAGTCAATTCAGAAAAGATCGTTTCCGGAATTGACCCGACCGGCAATCGAACCCGGGACAGTAAGGAAATCGCGGCGAGAAACCGTGCTACAGCGCACTACGCCAATCGTGTCGTCACAATCACGGGTTTATAAGCATAAGCCAATGCTATAATACGTAAATATTAATAAGATAATTGTTGTAATTATGTATGTATGGCAGATGCACCTATTACACTGAAACAAGCTTGGTTCTTCGTGAAGAGGAAGGTCCCAAAGATCTTGGAAATTCAGAAATGAGGATGCAAGTCGATGCGCTCGTAATGGACTTTATTGAACAAGGTGAACTGACAATGGTGACATGAAAACTAACAATAATCCCATTTAATTTCCATCCTACTTTCAACTTTAGAAAGCTCGTGGTAATGAATTAGTGGTGTCCTTATTCACTCCATACACCATAACTGGTGAAGTGCATTCTTAATCTGAGCGTAGTGAGCAATTTCATAATACGATCTTTCGTTTTCAGCCAGTCAGCGGTTACCTGGCATTATCGCATCTTCTATGGTGGATATTTATGACGAAATTGCTCGCTTCCCTCATTTTAGGTAATTAACTTGACTCGATATAAGCGATTACATAAGGCCCCTGATACGTCTTTCACATTTTTTTTCTTCGCAGCATCTCCGGTTAATAAAGAGTGCATACCTTTTACATCGCAATACACTGATTGTACAAAAGGTGAGAATTTTTACTTCTGTTTGCTTGCGTTCGTCCCAGGTTTGAAGATGAGCCTAATTTTAAAACTTCTGTTCTGATAGAAAATATTTGCCTCGGCTGCACTTCTTGCGATTGCACCAAACATGGCCACTGGAACTGCAGTACCATTCACCTCTGCAGACCTGAGGAGCATCTGCGAGTAGACCACAGGGCGCTGGTCTTAGCGTTGGAGTCCTTGATGGGAGGTGAGCTAATCATCAAAGTTAATGGGATCGTTAGTGACACGGTTAATGATAATAAATAAGCGGCAGACAACACACCACTTGTCATGGTTTCGAAGTAGGGACAAATATTATATCACGAGTTACCAGGTGCGGAAATAAATCAGGTGAATTCACGACGACACGATTGGCGTAGTGTGCTGTAGCACGGTTTCTCGCCTCGATTTCCGTAGTGTCCCGGGTTCGATTCCCGGTCGGGTCAATTCAGGAAACGATCTTTTCTGAATTGACTCGGGTCTGGGTGTGCTGGGAGACGCCCCTAGCTTATTTCCTTGTGTGGTACCTCGTAACGGATTTAATAATCCCTACTTCGAGACCATTACAAGAGGTGTGTTGTCTGGCGCATATTTATTATTTATTCACTAATTCGCGAATAAAAAGTATTCAGTTTTCTTTCGCAGAGCTTTTCTAAATTAACCAGTTTCAAAAATAATTTCCAGGTGACCACCCGTCATTAAGGCTGAAGCGATCCATGTCTGCCACGGGAGTGCCAAGAGCAGCCCATAAGATAACTTTTGATGAGATATCAGACTGGATGTATGGAGCAGAATCGCTAAATACTCAGAAATACAATAATCTTACAACTGAAATTACTACAATAAATGCAGCTACGGAACATAATTTTGGTACTTCTACAGATGATGGTAAGTAATTAGTTTTTATTCACTTTTTGTCTGAGTAATTATACTTTCAAATAGAATTTTGAATACACGGACAAGTAAAAAAGTTTTGTTTTTATCTACAGGGTGTCCCTGGTAGTAAGGATCAAATCGAAATAGCGCATAGCCGGGGTCATTTCTGACCTTTTTAACCCTATCTATATTGGTCCGATTTCTAACCGTTCTTTTTATCGTGTCGAGTGGCAACACTACACTACGTGCGACCAGAATTCCACCACTTGAACGGCCACCGTTAAAAAGTTATGATCAATTTTAGTTTGTTTCAGAAAATCACCTATGTTCATACAAAAATATTTATTAAAAAAATATATCAAAGGTACTTAATTTTTTTGCCAAAAGATTAGCAGGTAATGTGTCTTACTATGGCTTGTTATTTTATTTAGCTAGAATACCCATTGTTGTGGGCTCACAACCGGGATAGACCGCACGGATGACGGGCGGACCTATGTCAATTTAAAAAGCTTAAATATTGCAAGAAAAAATCTTAATCAAAAAAAATACTTTATGTTCAAGCAGATGTAGTGAAAAAAAATGAACTAGTGAAAGTTATCACAGTATTGAAAAAAGTTTCTCGTTTATTACAAATTCTTTAAGTAATAAATTGCAGAGTTATTCGAATAATTTCTGAAGTTGTAAATATTTTCAACAATAAGTCGTGTTTTTTGGTATTTGTAATTTCAACCTATTCATCTTTTTTCACCAAAATCCATTTAATGTTACTTTCTGACAAATAAAGAACGGTTATAAAATTAATAACATAAATTTTAGTGAAAATAAATTAAAACAAAGTAAAATATAATTTGATAATTCCACGTAAATTCATTTACGGTGTCGGGTTTTTTGCAACTGCAGTATTATTGTGAACTTTTTGACTAAATATAAAATCAGAAGCTAGTATTAGTCGAAAAGTGGAATTATTTATTTCCATTAGTTGTAAAAATATAAATTTTTGCTTGATTTTTCTTTTTTTTTATTATGGATCGGTGATACACAACAACAACAAAGGATAATCGCTAACAACGAACTTTTATACTACAGAAAGTGATCATAAATGAATTTTCATGGAGTTATCAAAATTCATTTCGTAGAAAATTATTTTTTAATTTTTGCTTTGTTTTAATTTTATTTTTCCATAAAAATTAATGGTAACAAGTTTATAACCGTCCTTCAGTTGTCAGAAAGTAACAATAAATGGATTTTCTAGAAAAAAAGAATAAATAGGATTAAAATACAAACTCCAAAAAAACACGACTCTAGCAAAATATTTCACCACTTCAGAAATTATTGGAATATTTCTGCAATTATTTATACCTTAAAAGAATTTGTAATAAGCGAGCAACTTTTTTCAATACTGCGACAACTTTCACTAGTACCTACATTTTTTTGTCACGATATTGGCTTGAGCATGAAGTAATTTATTTGATTCAGTTTTTTCTTGCAATGTTTTAACTTTTTAATTGACATAGGTATTCTAGCTCAATACATTAACTAGTCAAAGTATGACATATTACCTGCTTATCTTTTGGCAAAAAAAATAAGTTGGTCTACCTTAAATATATTTTTTGAAATAGTTATTTTTGTGTGGACTTAGACGATTTTCTGAAAAAAACTAAAATTGATCTTAATTTTTAAACGGTTAGAAATCGGACCAATATTGATAGGGTTTAAAAGGTCAGAAATTATCCTTACTTCCAGGGACACCCTGTATAGAAATCAATCAAAATTAGATAGATAGACCAAACGTTTATTAGAACGTAATATGTAAAACACAAAGTATGGTGTCAGATTCGAATTTCATAATTTCCTAATTTTTTTTTGTCTTAGCTAGTTTGTAGTTCCAGCCATCTCCAGAGGGTTATATCAAGGTGTTATATTCGTGACATCGCCTTGAACAAAAATCCAAACATCTTTATTTAATGCTGAACATTTTTTTAGAATGGTAGTTTTACGAGTAGTTACGGGATTTCTACTGTAACTATTCTAATGTTAGTGACCATGAAAGTTTAAAACAATGTAAACCATTTTTTTATTTAATATATTGTGTTATAATAATAATAATAATAATAATCGTTTATTTGCAAGAATATGGTAAATTACAATTGGTCTTAATCTAAGTTTCTCTCCAGCATATTCTACCGAATTGTCGGTGTGCAAATATTAAAACGTCCAGTTAAACTATACAATAAAAATTAAAAATTGACACAATTTTACAAAACAGGTCAAAATTACAATAAATCTTCAAAATAATTACTTAAACGATTTGGCGTATTACTGGATGTCAAATTTTATCATTAAGAAAATCATTATTAGAATAATACATTTTGTTAATTAAAAATTCATGCAATTTATTTTTAAATTGGCCAATAGGTAGTTTAGGGAATCTGGCAATTTGTTGTATAATCTCACAGACATACAGTTAACACTTCTTGAGTAGAGTGATAATTTTTGGGGTGGAACAACCAACCTATCTACTTTCCTGCCTCGATAACCTTGTCTCTTATTGGTTTCGAATAAAATATGTTTTTTTTTCACAAATATCCCGATTTCCATGATGTATAGACAAGGAATAGGTAAAACATTTAATGATCTAAACAGCGGCCTACAGCTGTCCAGATAGTTTGCTCCACAGATCGATCTTATACACTTTTTTTGAGCCCTAAAAGCTCTTGGCATATCTACGGAGTTTCCCCAAAGTATTAAGCCATAACGCAACACGGATGACACATATCCATGATACGCTGTCAGAGCGGCTTCTTTCGATACTGTTTGTCTAATTCTGTGTAACGCATATACAAATCTGTCAATTTTACTAACTAATACATCAATGTGAGCCTTCCAATCGCAAAACTTATCTATTGTTACTCCCAGAAACTTAGTCAAATTTACATTTTCTATCTTATTATTATTAAAATGTATGTCCAGATATTTTTCATTGCTTCGCTGTGTTCTAAAATATATATATTTTGTTTTGTCAATATTGATCTTTAAATTATTGTCTTCCAACCCTTTTAAAACAATTGTTAGTTATATTTTGGAGTTCTTTTATGTTTTTAGATTTAACGATAAGAGTGGTGTCGTCTGCGAATAGAATGCACTGTTGATCTATGACATCAGGCAGGTCATTAATATATATTAAAAACAACAAAGGACCCAACACACTGCCTTGGGGCACACCACAGCGATTAAAGCAATATGTAGAGTTATGGTTCTCTTTTGTCTTTTGAGAGATCTTTTCAATTTTGACACATGGTGGTGTCCCGAGATAGCTGTACCAGCGAAGGTCTGTGGTCTGGAGACCGAAATACCTATCGATTGGACCCCATGTATTTTCCGCGATTTTTGGTCGTTTTCGAGACATGTTTTTTTAAAAAATTCCGAAATTTTCTGTAATGGGTCACTTTTTTGGTTACTGTGGCGCAAATAGTTGAGGTACATGCTTAAAGTGAAAGAGCTTACTTTTAATTAAGTTTTATTTGCAAAGATCGTTAATTTTACTCTTCTGACACTTTGAATTAAAAGAGCATGGAAAATATTTGGGGGGGCTTGTATACCTTGGGTTACCCAAGAGAGTCCCACTATGGAGAAATCTTAAAAATAGTGGCCAGTGTTGAAACGTATGGGAATAGATAGACAAAGTAAAAATGTATTTTGGTAAAATCTCGAAAATGATATACTTTCGGAGATATATATATTTTTTAAATATGTTTTTTCTCTTTGTTCCCTTGGGGAAACTTTAGATATACCGACCATATATCATGCTCTTTAAGTATGATGCGCTTAAAGTATCTCATTGAATTTATATGATGAATAGAATAGTAAAGTTTTTGAAACAGGTTAGAAAGAAAAAGTTAAATGTTACTTTTTTTTTTAAATGGCTTTCGCAACTAAGGAAATAAACAGTACTCGTATTTACCACTTTTTCAGGTTCTTTTTTTTATATTATTCAGTGCTATAAATGTAAAAGCTTCTGAATGAAGTAGACCTAGTATTCACCTAAATAAAGAACATGTACCTCAACTATTCGCGCCACAGTAACCAAAAAAAATCATAACTCGAAAACTACCAAAAACATACATGGGGTCCAATAGGATTGGGGTTCCCAGACTACAGATCTTCGCTGGTACACCAGGAGAACCTGTTTTTTTTTATTATGCCCGTCAAGATGACCTCACTCCACCTGATGGAAAGCGGTCGTGAAGTCCAGATATGAGGTTGACAAGCCCAGTCATTCAAACGAATCAAAATTGTTCATTGAAAAACCTAATTTGATGAGCCGTGGGATAAAATGCGTAGCTTGTAATTTAACTGTACAATTTATTTATTTATTTTTGATAGATAACAACACAGCCACAGTAAATAAGAATGTCACTACAAATATTGATCCAGATCATGTTGCTTTCGAAGACGTTTTAAACGATATTGCAATTGAAACTGAAAACCATACACGCAGAAAAATATTAAATGATGATACAGATGTCGAACATGATTACATGAATCTTGAAGATGTAAATGTAACCTATAATGAGATTCATGGATACAAAATTGCAGATCAGTTCATTAACATTTTGAATGCCATAGAAGAAGAAAATAAAAATACCGCGGGAGAAACCAACACTGAAGCTGTTACCGAAGTGGTTATAGATTTACTGGATATAGCTCAACAAAAACTGGAAGTGAATGATAACCTTGTAAACAGTACAGGTAATGTTAAATTGATCAATTAACTTGAAGTAGGTATTATTTCCGGCATACTCACTCAAGTTCTAAGTACCAATTTGCTAATTAATTAAATTTTCAGACTTCAGTAGTTCTCAAAACTACACAGATTTTGAAATCACCAATGACTTGCAAGAGTGGAATTCTTTTAATATAATGAAGAGAGACGTATCACAAATAATGGCAATAAAACTTGACAATACCTTTACAGAAAGGCCAAATGTCACGAATGACCTAGACGACGTAAAAGATGGTATATTTCATCCACTTAATAAGGTTATCCGAAATAGAAAAGAAGAATTGGAGGATATACTTCATATTAGAGAAAATCTCGTAAAAATACTTAAATTCAACTCAAGTAATGGAAACGAAGCTGTACTGAATAAAAGTAAAACAATAGATCCTAAAAATACTACTCATTATTCCTTTTATAATGTGGAAGTTATCCCCCATATGGAATATGAACTTCGAAGAAGTGACGTGGATCAACTAGACAAGGTTTTGAGAAAACTTAAGCATGATATTTTTGTGGTTATGGGTGACATAGCGGCTGTACAAAAGCTTAAAGGGAATCTATCGCAAGAAATTAAAATTTTAATCCGTGCAATGAAACATTATGTCCACAAGCATGGAATATTACATTCTAAAGTTGCATTCAGGTCACATTATGAACCTGATAAATTAAGAAGGCACTGGAATGTCCAACACAAACGTAAAGAAGACTTGAAAAACGTTATTATAAATGTTTTACAAGTTCTTGATCAAGATATACCTCAAAATAATTCTTTAGCATCCATGTCGAGAAGGACAAGAAGAATATTCAGAAATATAATTAAAAACAATAATATCGAACACAATTTCTTGGTAGGTCCTAGATTTAACAACCCTGACTACAACCTGGTCAATGATATAAAGAGTATTGGCTCGAAATGGCAAGACATGACTATACAAATAACCGACAGTGCTCTAGGGGACAAATTGTACAATATGAAGTTGTTACAATTCGTTTTGGAATCGGATATTACTAAAATAAAAGACGCTTTAGCATTAATTGACTTTGCTCATAGTAGAAGAATGATTATACTTACTGATGGTGAAAACGAAGAACAATTATTGAGAATAAATTTAGACCTGAGATCAATACACAGCAAGCTAAAAAAAATAATAGAATACAAGAACAAAGATAAACAGAAAAATATCGACGCTGTTAAGGTTTTGAAGATCAACAAACAGAATAAGAAAGAAACATTTCTCAAGCATGTAAAGAATTTGCTCAAAAATTCTAAAAGGGATATCATGAAACTACTTCATAAGAAAGTACCCAAATCAGATATAGTAAAAGTACTAGCAAAAAGAAAAGTAAACGACCTAACAAAAAATAAACTTATAGAATATGATAATGTTATGCGAAAATGGCAAAATAATTTAGATATTAATGACAGACGACGGAGATCTGCGGTAAGTTCTCTCAAGCACATATTGCCAAAATATCTTAGGGGCAAAGTTAGCCCCAAATTGAACAGTACGAAAACTAAAAACAGAAGTGCATACAAGCCTGAAAGCAGAAGGAATAAAAAATCACAAAATAAAAGGAATAAGAGTAAGTAGTTTCTAATTTTGTTTCAGATCACAAATATTTTTTGAAAATAAGTTTATCAAAGATAAAGAAAACTTGAATTTGTAGACACTTTAGTGAAACTACAAAAATTCATGCCTTATCCGTACCAGGAGGTAGATTTTCAACTGACTCGAGGTTTTAAAATATAATTAGCTTTTTCATAATAGCTAAAACGAGCTTAGTTTAAGAAATAATGTAGCAATGTCTAGTAAGAATATAATAACGTTTTTTCCACAGATACTAGAAGAAAAAATAAGACCGTGACTACCACATTAAAAGTTCCTGTAACACTTCCCGGTAAATAAAGAATTCAACGTCGGTTATACTTAATGTAAAAACTGAGGAGTACAAAAACTAAAAACATTGTTTTTTTTAAATATATATAATTTGCCGAAAAACCTTGACTACTTTTTTCTTCGTTACTAATGATTTTTAGACAATACTTAATTGCATATGATTTCATGATCATGTTCTAACGAAAATATAGCTATTGTTGACAACAGAGAGTCCCCATTCTTCATTCTATGGCTCTATCAACATCTTCCACTATTTGTGAGGGTTTCATAACATTCCGTGTTCACAAATAGGTACGAGTATGTAAGTAAGTTTTAAATAAAAGGCAGTCTAAATCATAAAATATTTATAAAAACCATAAAAAGATACAAAAACACTAAAACTTAAGATTTCAAGTTCTTTAGATTCACGAGCTGCTTAAGCCAGGTATCCTGACTTACCCACTGCACTTGATTCTTGGGCTCCTCGAAATCAACTACTGGCTCCTTTGAGAATATTGATGTCTTCTGGTTTGGAGGCGGTGCTGAAATGATTTATAGATTATTAAATTCTTGTGGCATCACCGTTATCATCATTTTCATTAGCTGCCCTAAGACGTTCACTGCGGCGGTTGCATCTAGGTACATCACAAAATTGTGAAAAATAAAACAGCAAGAAACCGAGTTGTCATAAATTTACTGTTTCTTGTGGCAGAAAGAAATATTCTGACTGAAATCTTCAGAAACCTAAAAATAACTTATATTCGATATTAACACACATCATGGCTGATTATTGCAACAATATTGATACAATCAAGTTAAAGGTTTGGCACCTTAGCAAAAAACATATCAACAAGAGAGTAACTAATAAAAACTAGCCTATTAGTCAGGTGAAAGTACTAGGCGTCCATTTGGTCGAAGTATTGACCATAGTAGTAGTATGTAAACTAAGTTCCATTAGATCAATGATTTGTTTTGTAATAGTCCAAGTTACTTTACTTAAAGGTAAATTTTTTTTATTAATTATTCAATATTACCTGACAATCTCTCTCTGTAACTAACTGCTGTTTTTGTTTTATGAGAAATTAGTATTTTATACAGTTCTCTTGCGAGATTAAAATTTCCACTTTCTAAATACACTAATATCTTTTTCGCTATATCATAATTGATATCATTATTCGGATCTGTGCTTTTAGACTCTTTCAGTTTAACGTAAAGTTGCATCCGATTTTTTATTAACTGATTAATAATAGAATCTCTTGATAGTTTCATACTGTTTTCCTCTCTCACTGTAGAAGCATCGATCAATTTCATTGATGCTTTTTGAACATATCTTTGTCCCTTAGGCACACTATTTCTATTGCTTAAATTATTTTGCTTAATGCTTTTAACTTTGTTCTTGTTTAATGTTTTAATAATCTGGTTATTCAAATTAATGTTTCTTTCTGCATTCATAATGAAGTCTTTTATAACATTCTCCTGTTCCGGCAGCATATCTTTTGTATTATGTAAATAATCGTTTACATCTTTCAATACAGTTTCGTATTGATCAGCATCTACGGCTATTGTTTTTAATAGGACTAAACGTTCAGATGGCGGGACATTATTTGTCAACGCTGTATCTTTATATGTATTAGGATTGAGTTCAATTTCTGCAATCATTTGCTTTATTTCATCAAATGTTTTAAGATCGGTTACAATGTTTCTACGAGTATTTTGCTTATTTTTGCCGTCGAAATTGCTGATCAAACGCTCCCAAACGACAGCTGACTTTGGTCTCTGCCCAAGTACAACACCACTTCTTCGAGTTTGTGCTGACTGCAAATCTTTTTTCAATAAATTGAATATTTTTGCAACTTTATCCTTCGGCGGTATTGTCCCTCTAATGTTCAGGACTCTGCTTTCTGTTTCTTTATCTGTGTTAAGTATGTTATAAATGCAAGGGAGAGCATTAGCGATGTTAATATTATTTGAATGTTGGCCTTTTGCGTGTTGTAATTCAATCAAATCGTCTATTATGGTTTTCAAATGAGTTTTCAGCTTTTCTTTAGTTTTTGTTAATTTATTAGAAAACTCAGTTGTGGCTCGTACATAAATTGTTGTCGATGTTGTTTTTTCCGTAACTTTTTCCGTCACTTTTTCTGGTTCATTACTTGTTGTCAAAACTGATGTACGAATATTCGTTTTTGTCTCTGGTTCTATTAATTTTAGTAAATCAATTAACGATTTTACTTTATAAAACTCAGATAAATTTAATAAAATATCCCCTTCAATTACTGAAACTGGCTTGGTATTATCACTTTTTAAATGTTCAAGAAAACATGTAGGATTCTTTTGAACTGTATTTAAGTAATCAAACACTATTTTATCTTTAGCCGTGAATTTTGAATCGTCAACATCAATGTTATACATACTTTTCAGCGTTTCTGCTATATGCTTTGTATTTTTTAATACATTTAAATTATTTATTACTTTTGTAATTTTCTTACCTTTCTTACGTGGCATTAGTAACTTAGTTATTTTTTCTAAAATTTTACCAAACACATTCAATGACTCGGATTCATCTTGAGCTAAGCCAGAGCTTTGATCTTCTACTAGTGGTTGTAATCCTTCCTTCTTGACATCTTGGGTATTAGTATCAGGTGATTTTTTCAAATTATTTAAATTTCTTTGAACTTTTTGGAACTTGTTAATCATAGAAAGGACACTATTTATTTTTGATGCAGCTTCAGTGGCGACTTGATTCTGTTTTTCTATATTTGTTTTTCTAGTACCGGACTTTTCAGCCTTTTCATCTTCTTTCTTTTCTTTTTTTTGATTACTTTCTTCTTCGCTAGACTGATTTTCACTTATTTTCAAGTTTTTCAATTCTTGGTTTACTGCTTCACATAACGTGACGTTTTTCAGTGTTTTGTCTTGGTCAATAGCCTCTGAAAGTTGTTCAAGAGCATTTTTGAGAAAGTTTTCTTGCCGTAAGTTCAACGGCTCTTTGAATAAATCCAAGAGATTGGCAATTTTTTCATGTTTTAGGTTTTCTGTTTCAACTGAATCTTCACTAGAATCTTTTTCCATATTCCACAGTTGATTCAAAAGATTGCCAGCAATGAATGCCATTGCTGTAAGCGTATCATTTTCAGGTGTGAAAGTGATGTTAGACATTGCTGGTGCATTTTTATCTCCAATTATTTCAGTGCCTATTTTGAGTTCATTAACAACAAGCTTTGACAAATCTTTATCTTTTTCTTTTTGAGTATGATTGCCAATAATTCGGTTAAGTTTTTCGTTGCTTATAGCGTAATATTTTTCGTCTGTGTGGACGGCTGCATCGATTTTGTTATCTGTAAGATGATGATCGTGTACTTTTGGTTGGTTGTATTCAATTTGCAGATAATTTTTCGAAACTTTTTTATTAGTTAACAGACCAGTTCTGCGAGATGCCTGAGGCGAAACAGTTCCATCCATTTTACGAGCTTGTAGTGTTCCGGAGACATTACCATGCTTTAATGAATCTGAAAGTTTATTGGTCTGTTACTATTTTCATAAAGCACTAACCATAAAACGTGAACAGCCAAGAAGCTTATGATACCACTGCTATTAAGTTAATTATTGTTTTTATTATTCATTAATAGGAGAAGCAGATGCATTGCTCGTACCTCGTACTGTCAAAGTGGTTTTAGTGAATAAGCGAGTGAGAATTATTTTGGTAAGGAGTTAGTGTTGTTTCTATACTGATTTGATTGATTGGCTTTTGAAATATGAATGATGCTACGTAAAACACTTATCTGATCGTTATCATAAAACTATGCCTATGTTGACATTTGACGAAAATTTAACATTTGTCAATTCTTTGAAATCTCACAAACCTTCATTAAGTTCATCAACTGTGTGATGAAACACAACACTTGTTTCGTTGGTATGCTCATTAATTGACCTTTTACTTCTCAACATATCTGCTATTTGTTCATCGATGTCATATCGATGTTCATCAGCCATACCTAAAAATATTTGAGTATTAGTTGATGAACATATTTTAGCTAATATGACAATGAACAAACTTACCTTTTTTATGATAAAAAGTAGTATTGGTAATAAAAGGTTATTGTTGGTGCAAAAGTGCTATATTTTTAAATACAAAATGCGTGCGATGTGATTATCGAGGAACAGCGATTACGTAACCTGAAAATTATTTTAGTAAATAAATAATGATTGAAGTAAATAACTGAGTAATATGAAAACTTGAAAACATATACCATACAATATTTTCATAATACAGCAATATATGTAAGTACATATATTTTTGTGTACACAACTTACCTAACAATAGATCTTTATCATTCTCACTTTCTGGAGGAGGAGGCACATAAGACGGTTCAGCTGTTGCTGCCTCAGCACTCTCCTGATTTTCCAGTTCTGTTAAAAAATATTTCTTGAATAGGCTAATAAAAACGATCAGTAAATCCTCATTGTCATGCCTAAGGCAAACGCAAGGATCAAAAAGAGCAGAAATTTTGATCCTTGCTGGCTATTAATTAAATTAACTAATAAAAACCAGAGGATAGGAACTCCATTTTTTTCTGCACTCTGGAACTAAGCACTTAAGCAAACATTATCTTTGCGTGCAATAATAAAATCATCTAAATATCTAACCGTATTGAATCTGGTAGAGAGCATTGTCGATGCTATCGTCGTCCATGTACTTGAGCTCGTCTCTTGGGCACTGCTGCACTTGCTCGCATGACCACTGGTTGTTCTCTAAACAAATGCATTTGTTGCAACCGGAACACAAGTTTTCTGTAATGAGGGGTTTAAAGTTGGACTCTCATAAGGTAACATTATGTGCATTTTAAAAGAATCATAATATTTATATTAATAATTATACAGGGTTACTTTATAAACACCAAAAATTTTTCCAGACGTTAGGGATCGTGTGGTCCCGAGTTAAAATCTGGCTAGAACCAAAATCTTTGTGTTCATTGTTTAATTTCCGACTAACTCTCCGGTGATGGAAAACTTCGATAAAAAACCAAATCAACCCGGATAGCGGCGGAAGGCTCACTACCAACCACGTTGGGTTCTAATACCATTGGTGAAAAGTGGGCTTCTGAGTGTTCCGTTCACCATGACGGTAACAGTCACTCGCTTCTGACCCGTTTGGGATAAAGTCGTGATGGTATGTTAGGCATCAATCGAAGACAGCTTTTTTTTTAAAAAGGGTAAGTCTTTCTAACGTTTACATTATAATATTTTATTTGAACAGATTATTCTTGCGGAGTGGTTACTTATTCAAAATTAAATTTCAACTTCTGAATGAAGCATGGGCGGGAATTCGAAGAGACTGCGAGCCCGCTGCCACTCACGTCGCACAGTATCAACTACTGTTTTTTTTATACCTTTGAGTAGTTATAATGACATTAAAAACTCAACATTAGTACTGAAGGTTCAAAGAGAAAAATACATGTTTTGCCATTTTCTTATCTGGATGGTGTTTATAAAATGGGCTATTTGATAAACATGTATAACTGGTGGAACTTTAACTCCATTTTGGAATTTTACATTGACAGATCACACTATATTTAAAAATGTAATAGAATGCATTGTAGGAATTGCATTTCAATTCTTTCCAAACTATTCTCGTAGATCGTAGTCCATGCTTTGTTATTGACTTCAAACAAATACATTATAGCTACATATTTTATTGTATTTTTTTTAGTATGGTTCTATATTCCTCCACAAACTCAATTATAAGAAGAGTTTGTCTTATTTGAAATGAAGCGCCCCACTACTTTTGTGTTTGTATTACTTGTAGATGGGCCGAAACTGCCGAGTGTACTTTTGCTAACAATTCACGCGTGCTACTAGGTTCAAGTCTAACCGGCTACTGAACGGCCAATTACAGTAGCTTGGATATCTATATTTAAAAATTCATATTCATGAGGGAATGCGGGTGAGGACCGCGTCATTTTAGCTTAGACCAGCTCTACGTCACTGATACATTGTAATATTTCTTACCATCAGTGCAGTCAGTATACTCCGACACAAAAGGCACACAAGAACGATTGTTTACATCTTCACCTCCCACTGAAATATTAACATGTATTATATTCACATAGTAAAGATCAAGAATTTAAAACTTGTAATGTTAACTATTCAAGATTTTAGAATTGGTATGATATTATAAAAGTCTGATAGACTTGAATTTTAAACAGGTGTTAAGTTCACTGATACAGAACAGGAAATTTAAGTTTAACTAAACCTAACCATAACTAAACTTGGCAAGAAAAAAACTGAACAACTCACCGTTAAACTCAACTTGAATTTTAGATCAAGAACAATCATGATAATTAAAAGTGTGTATAAAAAATAAAAGTTAACTTATTTAAATTACATTTAAGCTAAGAATGTGCAGAAATCGGTGCAGCTGAAAGGCATGTGCATTTTGTGCTAGTCAATAAAAATAGAATTCACAAGTAAATTGATACTTTAGGACCCTTTATTCCCTTAATATTAAAAAAAAATCACACTCGCATTGCACCAACGATTTTATTGTAAAACACGTTATTATGAATGTAAAAAAATACAAAAACAATCACACATAATTCAACACTTATGTCTTTCGTAAAACCGATACTACAGGAATAGTTTGAAAGCACACTATTTCTTTAGTTGTGTGTTTCATCTTTTTCAATCGATGATTTCTGCAGTTTCTTGTATTACTGATTCATGTACTCGTATTCATAATTTCACATTACTTTATCGGTTAACTTAACGTTTACGCCTTTATGCTATTTTATTTCTTTGTGTTAGTCATTGTTAACGATGAAGTCAGCATAATCTCCTCCAGGAGAACCAGAAAGCAGGTTTTCTTTAGGAACCTTCCTCCTCAGCTGACGAATCTTGCTCCTGATGTTACTATGCATACTCCTGCGGTGGCCGTCTGGATGGTGGCAGCACAACGTATCGCCTCCTGCAACGACCAATCTTCGATTTACAATCCGAAAAGTGAAAGTAATCTTTAACGTTTGTTCAGTTATAACATATTAAGGGTAATTTGGTTTCAAAAGAAAAAAGTCAGTCACCAAGATTGGTAGAGCAGGAGATGATCCATTGGTGATAATAAAACAATAGCTGCTAACGATTGTTTCACATTTAATTACACTTAAAACACTTTATAACATAGACACACAAATAATACAACAAACATAAACACAATAACACAAAATTTAGTCTAAAACCCAAGCATCGTATAAAAATTTTCATAAAGACTTCTCACATAGGGATTACACATCTTTGTATCTAATGTAAGGTAAACGACTTGCAAGACTGTAGCTTAATGTGTTTCATTCCACGCACGCAATAAGCGATATATTTAGTACTAAGGAACATAGAAAAGACTAAAATAACTTTATAAATAGGCAGAAGAAAAAGCCAAAAACCAGCACACCCTGCAAGACTCCGTACCGGTTTCCATCAAGTCATACATCCCCTCGTCCATCGTCCTTCTCATCCTCCAAGGCAGTTGCCTGAAATATGATGGCCGATCTTGCTGAAGAAGTGTCCTGTACCTATCTCTGTCCGCATTGGGTTTTCTAATTATTCTGAAGTATTCGCAGAACCACTGATCCCTGTCGATGCAACGAACCCCGCGTCCATCAACGCTGCAGACGCAGTAGGAACAGATGGTTCTGTTCGGGTAGTCCAGTAAAGACTCCACGTCAGAGGCCACATCGATGGTGCTGTCATTAGCTTTATTGTCATTGCTGTAGTAGGAGTGACCGCGCCTGCATTTTGCGTGTGCTTCGTACGGTAGCTCGTCGTTGTGCCATAAGTAATCTGTTTTGCCAATTCATGTAGTGGTTACAAACTAGTAAAGTTAAGCTCAAACAAACCACTTAAAGGAAAACCGATTTTTTTATTAAAATTTAAAAATAACAAGTTGGACAGATCCTATATATCAACTAGGATGCATAGTATAAAAACTAATAATCTCCCTGTAAGTTCAAATTAGATTCAAAAATAAGTAATGGTTGAGTAATGACTAATAAAATAACTAATCATAATTTTTTTCCGTCCTTTCCAACAAGCGAAAAATTATATGTTTATTGACCAAGTTTTTTTGAAGAATGCCATTTTACATTTGCTTGTTAGAAATTTTGATCACAAGCCCCATTTGAACACGTGGCAGTCAATCACCAATTTAAAATGAAAAAAACTTTTGCAAAACATTCTAAAAGGAATTAACACTAATGCGCCTATGCCTTTCAACTGTTCCAATTTCCGGCATAGCGTAAACCAACCTCTCCTGATCCTATAAGCGAGATTCCGTGTATGATCAAAGGGTTCATTCTGAAACTTATCCATAATAGTAGTCATGCGCAGACACTCGTTCACATTCTTAGCCGGTCTTTTACTGCAGTACTCGTCTTTCCCTTCGAGAGAACAAACGCAGACCTGACAATGTTCTTCATTTGTGATTGAGTTCATGTGCGTCCTTAAGGCGTAACTATCGACATCATCATTGTACTCCCCGGACCCCGATTGTGAAGGTTCCGGAAGTTTGTCTACAATCCTAATCACAGTTCGCCCGGGAATGCACTTCAGGTCCAATCCTTCCAACTCTTCAGCTTTTGGCCATACGCGGTTATAGAAAAAATCTAAATAATTTATTCATTAGTAAATAAAGAATGATTTAGCTGATATAAAATTTTACCTAGTTGTCATGGATGTTTTCAGTTGGATAGCTTAGATAGAAGAAATGCTCAAAATCTACATAAAGGAACTGCTTTGAAACAGGTTATTTTTTCCTTGTTGAAGTAAACTGAAATACCTACGTACTTCGGGTTAGATAGTAAATAGTTGCTAACTCGCTGCTCTATTCATTTAGAATTTAGGGTTTGTTATTAATTGTTGATGTTCCAATCAAGATTTACTTTTGGCAATTAGTTAGTGATGTACATACAAGGCTCGAGGCTCCGAGTCCTTTTGTCTAGAGCTCGGTGTCGTTTACAGGGCTCGCCTCGTTTGTATGAAGCTCGACGACTCGGCAGTTTTTTCCAGAACTTGAGCCTTCTTGAGAGCTCGATTGAACTGGAGGCTTTTTCAAGGCTCAATCGATTTCGAGGCTTTTTCAAGGCTCGAGTCTTTTTTAGCGCTCGAATCGTTTTTTACGTGGCGAGTCGCGCTCAAGTTATTGTGGGAAAATCGCTTAGGTGTTTGTGGGATATATTATATGTGACCAGAAGGGTATTTTGAAAGTAGAGGTTTATAAGACATTTTAATCGTCATGATAAATATTATAGTGAAAAGGTTTAAAAAGGCTCGAGCTCCTTTAAAACTCGAGTTCTTTTGAAGGCTCGAACTCTTTTGAAGCCTCGAGGCGCGGCTCAGGGACCTCGCGTCTCGGCTGGGCTCGGGACTACGAGCCTTCCGAGCTCACTGAGTCCTGCCAATCCGCCTCGAAGCTTCTTAAGTAGAGCTCGACGCCTCAAGGTTTGTACATCACTACAATTAGTGCCAGACACATGCATACTTTTAATTGCCAGCAATTTTTGTCCAGAAAAGCCAACTTCATCGACTGGAAAAAATGTTTAAAGACAGAAATTTAATTTAGGCTTTCCCGTGGAAAACAAAAATGATCATGAACAACCATTTGTGCTATTGACCTATTTGAACTACGAGTATTACGTCCCTAGGTACCAAACATAGGTAAACATGGGACATATGTACCAAATATCCTAATTGGCTCATCTTATTCGCAATAACTAGTTAAAATGATCTTACCAGCTGCAGCCAGATGTTCTGACTGGTCCAAAATCGCAGCCAGGAGGATCACGACGAGCAAACACAGCTTCGGATCCATGGTGAAAGAAGAAGGAATGATGAGGGAGGGCACTCAGGCGTTTTATATCTTTACACTTCATTGAGCGCGCTGATGCATTGTTTGAGAGAAAGGGGGCGCACTTAGGACGATTATAAATTAGATTAAATCGTAAAAAGGGCAAGAAGATTGGGTCAAAAGAATTAACTTATTTTTTTACCATGGATTTGAAAATGTGTGAAGCAGGTATGGAAATAAAAATGGGGTAAAGGTGAAAGTAATTATAATATTGAGATAGTCATCATTCTCGGAGTCCACTGCTGAACAACGGCCTACCCCATAGATTTCTAGAGTGAGGCTGCAGGTGGCTGCATCCACCGGAACCCCTGTTAATCAGGTCGTCAAGGTTGTGGTTGTATCCCACGGTACTTGTCTTTAGGCAGCCATTATTCTAGAAGCCCATCCTTCTGCCACTTGAACTTCGAATATCAGTGTAGGTTGCAATTTGTGTCCGACGACACCATTGGCGTAGTGCGCCGTAGCACGGTTTCTCGCCTCGATTTCCGTAGTGTCCCGGGTTCGATTCCCGGTCAGGTTAATTCAGGAAACGATCTTTTCTGAATTGACTCGGGTGTGGGTGTGCTGGTAGACGCCCCTGGCTTAATTCCTTGTCTGGTACCTCGTAATATAAGGATATTAATCCCTACTTCGAGACCATGACAAGTGGTGTGTTGTCTGGCACATATTTATTTATTTATTTTATTAGAGCCTTAAGTTATTTTGGTTGGAGGTGATTTTTTGCAAGTGCAAGGGCTACTTCCGTTAAGAAGTGCTGATAATAACACCACCAGCACTGGTCCTTATCTCTTATGATTCGTATCTAACATATTTTAAGATGTTTTTGGTACCCAGAACACAGAAGTTTGCAGAGAAGCTCGCGGGGCAATTCAAGCCTCAATAGGCCGCAGAAACCGCTTGCCATCAGGCTATCCAAATGCTTGTTTGCTACACAGGCTACACACGTTGTATGGAATGCATCACACAGTCCGTCCCTGTACAGAAGCATACAACGTCAGGGGAAATAAGACGAAGAGTCATAAATCTTATCGGACTATCGACACACCTGCTTACTGTGGCGATTGCCTGGGTTTCGTCACATCAGATAAAAATTTTGAAGTCATTTGAACATTAATTGCTGGGTAAAGATAGCTTGTCAATGGCTTGATACTCAGTTGGGAGAGCAGGCACTCGGATTGTGGAAGACGCGGGTTCGAGTCCCGCTTGAGCCCTAGGTTTTTCTACCTTTAGACGGAAAGTAGAGCAAAGGGTATTTAATTAGCTTTACCTATAACCGCTTATAAGATACATTACGTAACATCAAGATTGTTGTCTAAGTTTTATTTTATAGCATCCACGAGAGCTACTGCCGACAAACTATTTTGCAGTTTGACAGATATTGTACTAGAGTACTGTATTGTGTAAAAGGAACAAATAAATAAATAAAATTTGAAATAGTTAGCTAGAACAATAACAGTTATCCTCACAGTTATGGCTCTACGTATAATTGAGGTTGTTTACGATGAGTATTTAACTATTTTAATTAACTCATTATTTTTGGGCACGTTGCCTCTTAGAATACATAAACCTCACCATTGATGATGTATGCTGTTCCGGAGAGGTACTCCGTGATGGTGTCCAGAGGACGCAGCCACGGGGGCAGGTACCATTAAATATCTTGTTTTTCGTGTTGAGTTTTGTTATTTTTATTAAATTTAGAATTTTTAGAATTTGAATTTTGTTTAAGATAATTTAAATGTATGTTTTAATTTTTATAATTTAATGGCCCCCACATTCCTGAAGGATCAAAACAAAAACATATCGTTGGACAAAAAACTAAAATATTCACAAACTTCTTCACCATTCTCGAAGCTATTACCCATCGCTGCCAATTCTGGCCAAACATTTAAAATCTCTTCAGGGTCCAAACTATGAGCTGTCGCAAGGCCCCACAAGGCACAGGTAGACCTGATCCAAGGCCTATAGGGGCTGAGTCTCCTGTCGTGGCTCAGTGTCATTCCAAGCTTGGTCTTCGCCACCAGCTGGGTGAAGTATACATCTTCCAAGTTGATTAGTGGCGTTTGGTAGGCCCTTTTGAGTATTATTTCTATGAATTCGGCTAAAACACAACAAATTAACTTGTAAGCTGTTCTTATTGTTACCAGAGGACAACTTTGGATGCTTAGCCTTACAATGATAACCTCATGGATTCGCGGTTATACTAAACAACACTATAGGAATTCTATATTAGTTTATATTGTTTTCTTTTTCCATATACTTAAACGACTTTTATCGTGCGCGGAAACTTTGGAAAAACAAAATGGCGGCTGGTGGCTATGCCAGCTTCCGTACAAAAATTTTCAAACCCTCTTGAATAATTAAATTGCTACATTCAAATTATTAAAATGAGATTTCCTAACGATAAGTAGATTGTCTACATTAAGTAACTTTATGTCAAGAATATTGTGACCCATTTGATACACGTTGCCTCTTATATTAAAAAACATAAAACGCTCACCATTAATGACGTATCCTGTCCCGGAGAGGTACTCCGGGATGGTGTCCTGAGGATGCAGCCAGCGCGGCATGTACCATTTTGAATGTTCTTCGCGGTGGATCCGACTGTTGTTTATCTTATAACCTGTAACCAAAATTATTTAAGGATCAGGTCGATTCAAATGCGTAAGATTTCATCTCATTGACTCAGATTTAGTCCGACAGCTTTGCGGATGGACGTACCACAAACGTATGTCTTCAAATAGTGTCTTCTGGGTGGCCATCGGTTAGTTCCATAATTCCCCACAGGGCTATGAAGATGCGCCTAGCTAGCTCTGGAGATATATTCTATGTTTATATGAGTGTTAATTTATGTATGTCAAAATGGAAATCCGACTTACCTCTTTTTCATCAAACATTGATAAAAAAGCAAATCAACCCGGATAACGCCTTCCGCCGTTACCACCTACTACCACGTTGGGTTCTAATACCATTGGTGAACAGTGGGCTACTGAGTGTTTCGTACACACTGACTGTATCGTCATCGTATCGTCAGAAGCCCACCTCTGACTAACCCCGTTTGGGATAAAGTCGTGATGGTATGTATGTAATACATGGGGCACACTAAAAGTTTTGCACTTCTAGCTAATCAGAAATATTTAAATTTCGAATCTTATATTTTTTTAAACATTGCAACCTTCTTAGTAATAAAGCACCCTATGATTTCTGTATTTTCCCCAAAATCAAAAGATTTGATGAGGTTTCACTTTTACCAACTCCGAAGAGGCAGTGATAGTGTTCAATCAGCACGTAGAAAACATGCCTTCAGATATGTGGTCCTCCTGTTTTAAAAATGGACCGATCGCATGAAAAAAAAATTAAAATGTGAAGGACAGTATTTTGAAAAGCAATAAACATAATATTTGGTTATAACATCTTGTTTTTTTAAGTTACGAAAAACTTATAGTGTGACCTACGTATATCCTAGGTGACCGAAGAACTTCGCACCCGCACCTGAGTACGATCTAACAAGCCACTAGAAGTAGGTACTTCCCTTTCCAAATGACTGGCCTGTTGGTGCAATGGCAGCGATCCTGCCTTTAACACCGGAGGTCGTGGGGTCCGATGACACCCCCTCGCCCCCCCCCCCCCCCCCCCAATCATGACAAACATTAGTATTTTTGTTGTGTGTCTGTGTGTTATTATCTATTTATGTTTGTATTTAGAAATATTCAAGTATGTTCATCAGTCTCTGGCACCCACAGCTCTGCTTAGTTTGGGGTCAGATGATCTTGGTGTAAATTGTCCCAGATATTTATTTATTCGATAGTCGATAGCGTCTGTAGTAGTCTTTGTATGGGATTTCGATACAGCGCCTCTATAGTATAATAATGGAACTATGGCATACAAGTTGCCGTATTAACGTAACTTTCGCAGTTTACGCGACCTGACTCATTAGTTTATTTGCAAAGGCCTGCGCAGACGACGGATTATCCGCTGCGTACTTTTTTCTCCATCAAAATAGATCCCCTACAAACTGTATCGAGCAACGCACACGGTGTTCGGCTTACTTTTAGTCGTCCGTCGTCCGTCGTCTGCGCAGGCCTTAAGGATGTTTGCACTAGAGCATGAGCTATTCAATTTAGGTCGAATAGGAAGAACTTCAACTTACCAAACAGCTGGTGATCACTATGCTCCTTCAGAACTGTCCTCATCATCCAAGGGTTGATCAGCACGTCATCGTCAGTCTTCAGCAGGAACTCAGCTTGCGGGCAGCGCCGTCGCGTCCACTGCAGCATCAGCGCCGTCTTCAGCGTCAAGTTCTGGTAGTGGTCTACCAGGTCGTAGACCACCATGTCGCTGTATTGTTTGGCTTCTATGTAGATATCTACCTGGTTTAACATAACGCTTTTCAGTATATTTTATTAACACGTAGATAAATCGTTTTAATGAAATCCACCGTGAATACAGATGAATACCCATAATCATAGAAAAATTCCAGATAAATCACTGTTTTCACTAGGGCAATGTTGCCTTAAAGCACTGATGAAGTTTAATGAGCAGATTCGTTCTTTATTTAAAATTCCCGCCAACATTGAATTTAGAATCACAATTCGTTTTCTTGTTGGCGGGGAACACGTCCCGACCTAGAGTGACGTCACGGGCCCTTCTTCGGCAGGTTTCGGTTATACAAACGGTTAATTCTGCAGGATGGTCTAAAAATGCAATTTATGTGGAAGGCTATGCCGTTCGAGGATAGCCCTTTTTAGCCAAGAAATGCCAAAGTGGCATTGCTTAAATCGTCTGTGACAGACGTAAAGGCCTATGATGATATAGATATAATATTATTGTGTACCTATACAGTACAAGCTTCTGGAACTGCTACCCGTAGTGCTTACAAGAACTATTCGTTATTCTGTGGTACTAAGTAGTTCTGATTTGTTTGTGCTCAGATCTTAACCAGATGTCCTAGAATAAATACTTCAGTATAGATAGCGAGATTCGAATGTTAATCGATAACTTCTTACCAGCTGATCATTCACATCGGGTTCGGTCAGGCCTAACACGAAGAACGTTGGCAGATGACTCCCCCAGGTGTGCCTAATGACCATACGACTTTCTAGGTGAGAAGGGGCGCTAGACACCATCACCAAAAGGGGGATTTCTTCCAAACCCTCGCAAAGAGTAGAAGATGGTTCTATGAGGAGCTGACTGGAAAATAAAAGCCATAGGTACATACATATGCTCACGACTATATCCCAAACGGGGTATTCAGAGGCAATTTTACTGTTGCTGTCATGGTAAAACGGAATACCACTTTTCACTAATCGTATAAGACTGGAGAGTCTGATACGATTGAGCGTAAAACCAAACACGAGTAGACGGGGTTAATTCGTGTGTTCGCTCGAACGGGTATAGTGTTGTCAGTAAGCAGCCCGCGCTTAGACGAGCTGACGCGCACGCGCAGCGCTCGTACGCGCTGCGCATGTGGCAAAAAGTGCGCAACGCGCCTACAGGCGCTTCTTGAATTGAAACCGCTTGAGTCGTCAACAATGAACACAAAGATAGTTCAGGCAGATTTGAACTCAGGACCACACAGGTTCCAAGCTACTAGGCCACGGAGCTGTTCAAAATAAGTTAAAATCTCCTTTTTTCTGGCAATATTAACTGTGTTATTCCGTAAGGCATGTGTATCCAGGCGATTAGATCATAACGTCGGAAAAATCTACTGTATCTCTCCGAGTACCTATAGTCAATGTTTATCATCTAGCTCAGATGGTTTTAACCAGGGTGACGCATCCCCTCTGGGGTTTGCTACTTGTCTGATGCAGTGAAAAGAATGAAAACTGTATTTTAAAAAATGCAAGGTCATTCGCTTGTTTGATAAATTGTTAGATTTAAGTTGATTTAATAAGACTTCTATCATATTTCTTAATAAGGATATTTTCAGATGACACAAAGTGGGCGTTACAAAATTAAGTTTGGCGCCCTCTGAGACTGTTCTCTTCTCTCCATTGTCCCAGAACGTACCGACATACTTACATGTTATCCAAATACCGCTTCAAGTTTCTCTCCCTCCTCAAATGCTGGAGATCATGGTCTACCACTGGGGGCAGCGTCTTGGTGGCTTGAGTGAACCACCAAAGCCTGGTCAGGATGGCTACGGTCGAGGCTGTTAAGAACAATAGCAAGCAACCCTGGCTGCGACGACCTGTAAAGTGGTATTGTCTTGCAAGTACGTAACCATAAGCACACGGTTGGCATAGTGTGCTGTAGCACTTGGTGTCCCATATTCGATTCCCAGTCGGTTCAATTCAGAAAACGATCTTTTTGCAATTGACTCGGGTCTGTGTGCTGGAAGACGTCTCTGGCTTAAATTCTGACCTGGTGTCTCCCAACACAAGGATATTTATCTTCACATTGAGACCATGACAGTGGTGTGTTGTCTGGCGCATATTTATTTATTTTTATTGATAAGTTTTAGTTATTGAACATATCGTTTGTTTAAGCATTAGTATTATTTAATGTACAGAAGCCATTAATATTCGTTTACAAAATAACTAAATAAGCAATAGTTAAGAACTAATCATATTGATTTGGGTCAAATATATTTCCATTTATTAATAACAAGGGAAAATATATGTACAGTTTTACAAAAAAGATCAAACTATTTACATCTTACATAAACACATAAACTTAAAATAAGTACAATAATTAAACAAAAAAAAATTACAATTTGTGTTTTGTATTTTATTGGGTTGTTCTGTATACATATAATATTATTTATTTAGTTTTTGCGTGACTGACTGTAATTTTGCTACCGTGTATGACTCATCCCAGACAAAAATTGAATTTCAGGTGTTCTTTCAATCTGGGTGTTTTTTTCTGTTTAAATATGCCTATTCCCTCTTGCCTTGAAGAGATCCAGATTGTATCGGCTTACAAACACATGCGCAGGCAGCGAGTTGCACTCCACACACAGTTAGGTTTAACATCGGACTATACCATGCAAATAGCCCTCCTTGGTTTACTCCAAACGCACTTACCATTATATTTCCAGATCAGCTTTCTCCTGCCCATGGTTAGACCATTTTGATGCTCTTGTTACCAGGCTGATTACAAAGTGATTACTTAACACACGACATGTTATCTTAAACAAATTACTATGTAAAAAGGCTTGGACTCCTCTGGGAGCGTGTGAAGCGACTAAGTTTTTATTTATTCTTTGTTTCACAAAATCTGACATCTCCGTGGCACTCGTAAGAGGGCTGCTTTCAAACCCTGGTTCCGGCAGTTTGGTTTCGGGTTTTACGGAATTAGCTCGAGTTTGTGATCACCGGCATTTGGGGAGCGTTGTGATTAAGTCACACCTGGTAGGTGCAATGACTTGATTACAATGATGGAGACCTTTGAGCCGACATTGAGGCGTATTCATTGTTTGTTCACTAAGTTTCCTAAATCCACTGACTCTAGTGAGCGGGCTGGCAAGACTAATGAGCGCGGTTCCAGCTATCAATATGTTCCCCTTTCATTTGGGTAAGGATTCAATAGGGTTTCGCTGGGGTTCCAGACTAGCGTTTGATACCCGCGGATAAGCTCGTTTTTGGAAGTGTGTGAAGGCGCGTACAGTGGCGTCTGTTGCTACACACGTAATCGCACGAGCGAACGCGCCGCAATAAGCCCGTGTACGCGAGTTTTGTTTTTTGCAGCGCGAAATGTAGCGCACGTGTAAGCTCGTATGCCAAAGCGACCGGATTCGCGCCAAAAAAAAGACTAGGGTGAAAAAGCTCTAAGCTATTGTGGAATGCGTTAACTATATCTATACTAATATTGTAAAGAGGTAAGCATTTGTGAGTTTGTATGTTTGAGGAAGGTATCTTCGAAACTACCGAACCGATATTTAAAAAAAATTCACCAATATTTATAAAGCTACACTATCAGAGAGTGACAAAAGCTTAATTTTTTTTAATTTAGGCTTTATTTTGACGGGAAAGACCGTCTACGCGAGAGAAGCCGCTGACGGACAGTTAGTTTAAATAAAACTAGACCAAATAACATTTTGAACATTTTTGTTGCATTGTAACTAATTCTCATAAAAACGGGTTTTTTCAACGAAACAAAATTACGGTAAATTGTTTTACCTTTTTTTCTCGACGTTTCGGCGACAATTGCATACCTATCACCGCGGTCACGAGAGTGGTCCGCTTACTTAATTTACGGTAATTTTGTTTCGTTAGAAAAACTAGACCAGCTTGCGCTTTAAGTGGTATACATTCCTAAAGGACGCACAGGACATAGGACATCAAGTATTAATCGCAGAGGCCACTAAAATGTTTCGTACATATACTACACAATACAAAGTTAACCCTCTTTGCTATTAACCCTAATTATGGAATTGAATTACTTAGAGGTTACTGTACCGACATTTTTTTGGTACTCTCGTGCGTGGATCTTTCAAGATAATTGATTAAGTAAGTAGGTAGGTACTTACTTTCATTGTAAGAGTTTTAAAATACTGAACATCTGTTTTGGTGCTTACCTACTTGTAATAATAGTGTAAGCACAGATTACTTTAGTAATTAGTTACTGTGAAAGTGTGAAAGTTCACCATGGTCTCTTCAGTAGACATATTTAGGAGGGCAGTATGTATCCCCCCCGTGCCCGTGACCATCAAAAAGTGAAGTTATGTTTGACCAACATTGCCTATGTTCCGGACTCAAAATTGAAGCCGATTTTAGTTTTAGTTGAGTTGCGTGCTTGTTAAATTACGCCTAGGAGGAGAGTCGACGCATGCTTACTGATGCCACTGAAATCCGGACACCATGTCCGGACCCGATCGACGCGTCACGACGTCCCGCCACTGATCAAGGTCATGGTCTATATTATTGAACAGGTAACACACTTTCATTCAAAACATGCTACCTTACCGTAAAACACTATTTTGTACAAAATAGGAGGTGGTCGTCTTTTGGAGAACTTTCCATTACTTTGTAAATGAAAATATTTTAAGCTTGTCTTTCAGAGACCTGGCAGTGCACAGTGCAGTCACACTGTGATTATCTTTTGGAAACCGTACGGTATACGCACCTTGTATTACGGATATTATTTTACGGATTACTGTCCCACGTGGACCTGACAGTGTTTAAACTGGGTTGTCTTACAGGAGCCCCACATCACTTACAATGAGATGCGATAAATAATATTTATTGCATAAGCCGTTAACACAGACTATGCTTGTCTTTCGGGGACCTTATAGCATAGCACACAACGCTTGTTTTTCGGGGACCCTGTAGCGTTCACAAACCGTACATTTACTCACTTTAGATCTATGCTTGTCTTTCGGGGACCTTACAGCATAGCACACAACGCTTGTCTTTCGGAGGCCTTGTACGCGTTCACACACCTTAAGTAACACAGTGCTTGCCTTAAGCGGCCCTTACAGCACTTTAGATCTATGCTTGTCTTTCGGGGACCTTGTACGCGTTCACACACCTTAAGTAACGCAGTGCTTGCCTTAAGCGGCCCTTACTGCACTTAGATCTATGCTTGTCTTTCCTTACAGCATAGCACACAACGCTTGTCCTGGGGACCTTACATTAACTCACATGACGCTTGTCTTTCGGGGACCTTGCAGCGTTCATAAACACTTTGTCCTTCGGGGACCTAACAGTCTCATCCACACTGCTTGTCTTACGGAGACTACCGCAGCTACACAGTGCTTGCCTTAAGCGGCTCTTACAGCACTTTGGATCAAGAATAATCACTTTACGGCAAGTTATGAAACTTGGTGGCTGGTGTGCGCCAGCGAGAACGCCGCGTCGAGTAAATCAACTCCACCCACGGGGAATTCCATGGTGGCCGGTTCAACATCGAACAATCGAGATTAGAAGATGTCATCATGTCACTGTGACATGCCGACCAAGTAACTCCCAGCTTACATGCACATCTGGGCAGAAAGACTTGCATCGGACGAGGACTGACATCCAGAAGGCTGATTCTCTGGACCTGATGGTAATGTGATAGTTCTGTACAAGGGACTAGAGGTCTGTATTCCAGTTGTATTGATGTAATAATTTCAATTAGCTTTTCTGAACAGTTGGAAAGTGTATTTCATATTCAACGGCATGAACACGCAGGCTTCAGCGTTGTGTAATTAATCTGGTAACGGTTAAGGCTTGTTTTACTAAACTACTGGTTCCTGATGCAGCTTATATTTACATCTTCGATGGCTGTTCTGTGGATTTTTTTAAGATTAGATAACTTCATGTCATAATTAAAATTTTAAAAAGTATAATACTGTGACTGATAAAAAGAAGGTTGTTAACACTTTCGAGTTCTGCTGATCATCCTGGGTTATTGTACTACCTTTTCCTTGGAATAGTTTCCAAACACAACTGTATTGTTAAAGGAATAAATATATAAATAAAAAAATATATAGTGATTTCATTTGGTGCACTAAGTGAATAACCAATCGAAGGCACTCCATGGAAATTAACTAATTCCTGGGCAAATTCTGTGTGATGTTTTCTGGTTACAGTTGCCCATGGTGAAGACTGCCAGGTGGCCGAGCGTCATCGGCTACCCGCAGAGAGCGCCAATGGACGCCGAACAACGGTGACGGTGGTGAATGGCTTGGTTCTTCTTCAGGACGAAGAAGTTGTCAGGAAGGCCGAACTGTGAATCGATATTTCTAATCGATTCATACTACGCTTTTTCATGTCTGTGGCATTTGTCAGGAGTGACAGCTGCCATAGTCGGGACCAAGAAGGCTAGAAACTGAGGAGAGATAACTCCCGAAGTGGGGGTAAGCTTTCGAGGGCCGAAAGTCGTATACTCTGTGCCGGGCAAAACGCTGTATTGCGCATGTGCAGCGGCAGCTATTTGTCATTTCATGGTCACATGGTTTTGTTTTGAACGGTGTCACGTGCGACAGTTGTTGTTTTTTGTTGTTTCCCAAGTGAAGAAAGATAAGATACAGAATTAATTCATATGATGGCAATGTTGTTGATTTTATCTCCAGAGTAATTGCTAATTTCAATTAATCGCCATTTTGTTTTTGACATTTTCGAGGTTGTGTTGACCAATTTTGACACTTCGCGAGGATCGCGGCAAAGAAGTGTAATGCGCATGCGTCACTGTGGGATACGGATTTAGTCCAACCCTTTCCAGGGAGTTATCTCTCCTTAGTTTCTAGCCTTCTTGGTCGGGACGGATGACTTGCACTCTTTACCGCGCTTTTGTGACGACTAGTTCTAAATAAATGTCTCTTCAATTAAATCGTGTTTAATTCGAGTTTCCGTCTAACAGCCTGCTGAAAGGAGATAACATCATCCTTCTTTAACAAGTTACCAGATAGCATAAGAATGCTATCTGATAACTTGTTAAAAATACGTGGTGCCATGCCTGTAATATTTTTTGTAAACAACGATGTCTTATGAATTTCAGAACAGATTTTATTCTTGTGACGTTTACTTTTCAGTTTATCAAACAATGTCCAGTTCTTTTTTACAAATAAACATATTTCTTGTATGTAGATTGAGAGCAAAGTCAGTAGTTTAAGTGACCTAAGGAATGGTTTACAGCTATCTGTCGACTGGAGTTTACAGAGAGCTGGTACACACCTCTTTTGTGTTCTGAACACTGTTTCCCTTTCTGAAGAGTTACCCCAGAAGATGATACCGATATCGGATATTTGAAACAACATACGCGTGGTATGCTACTATTACAGTTGGATGGTTAACAATTCGGGATTGCCTATATAAAGCGTAAGAATACTGGTTAAGCTTTTTGCACACAGTTTCAGTCTGAAATTTCTATGTCAACCCATAATCTACCCAAAGACCTAGGAATTTGGTTTTATTCGTGTTTTCTATTTTAGATTGTTCAAATTCAATGTCCATAGTTAATTTATCAGTGTATTGTTTAAATGTCATAATATTTGTCTTACTTAAATTGATTTTATTATGATTAGAATTTAGTCAGTTAATTACATTTGAAAGAGTGTTATTTATGTCCGTTTCATATGATTCTGAATTTTCACTAGTAAATAATATAGTACTATCATCAGCGAATAAAGTCATTGGATGATCAGTAGTTTCAGGCATGTCATTGATATAAATTAAGAAAGTAATGGGCCCAGAATGCTACCTTGGGGAAGGCCATCCTTTACCAGTTTTCTCTCAGAATAAAAACTTTTATCTACTTTTGATATGGGACATATTTGACTGACACAAGTGACTTGCTGTCTGTTAGTTAAATAAGATGCCAAAAGATTTATTTATTTATTTGAATTCAACAATGTTTCAACAGCGTTTATACAACGATATAGACAATAACATTACTTGAACAGAAGCCAATTAAAGAAACATACTTTGTTACCTAAAATATTAACAATAGTACGTAGGTAATTTTTCAAGTTACAAATGAGAGACACAAATTGAAACACATTCCCTCTTAGGTACACCATGCATTTCTAATTTTTTGAGCAGAATTTCATGATCTACGTGATCGAAGGCTTTGGTCATATCCATATAAAGTGCGCTCACGGGCAGTTTTTTATCTATGCAAGAAAGTACTTTGCTAACCAATATATTATTAATATGTTTATTTTTACTAAATCCAAATTGTTATTTAGCTAATATGTCAAAATGGGTGAGAAAGTGGTTAATTCTATTGAAAATTACCCTTTCTATGATTTTAGAGAAAATTGGGATCAGGGCTACAGGTCTATAATTATTAATATCCATTTTACTGTCTTTTTTAAAGAGAGGTTTTATGACTGATAATTTTAATTCTTCGGGAAAGTATCCACTCTCAACTTGGTATCCTCTTTAAGGTTCGGCAATACTTCACACCGGAACGGCTGCTCCAATTGTATCAAGCACAATGTCGGTCGTGTATGGAGTACTGCCAAGTACCAATTGGATGCAATGAACTCAGTGGAGCGAAGGGCTAGGAGACTCATAGGCGACGATGAGCTCGTTGGAACCAAACTTCAGAGTTTGGAGCTTCGGCGTAAAGTCGCCTGTCTATCGGTTTTTTATAAGGTGTATTTTGGAGAGTGTGCGCAGGAACTACACAACCTGATACCACCCTCCACTTTCTACCACCGGACCACTGAGTGGAACGCTCTCCCTGCGTCTGTGTTTCCGGATACTTACAACCTTAGTATCTTCAAGGCCAGAGTGAATAGGCATTTTCTGGGTAAGCGTGTACCACCATCGGCCTCGTCATCGCTTACCACCAGGCGAGAATAAGGACGCAAACGCATTTTAAATAAACAAAAAAAAGCAATTGAAAACTTATAAACTTTTATGAGGTAGTTTTGTGATAAATAGGTTGAGTAAAAAGAAAGCCTTGTTGTCTCTTTTTCGAATCTGCAGTAGAGATTCATGTAAACCACTGTTTCAAAAATACAAGATACTTGCCCTTCCATGTGTGTACATGTCAGAATTATGTCTTCTTGTAAAATATCACCCAGACTATTTTGTAAGCATCGTGCAAAATAAAGAAGTAAGAGAATCTAGAAAGAATAAGTTGTGTGTGCCTAAATGTAATTTAACACTTGTCAGCAAAAATGTATATGCAATGGCAGTAAAGATATACAACAAACTTCCGTCAGATATTAGAAATGTTCCGAGGGCCAAATTTAAAAACGTGCTGCTAAATTGGCTTTTAAACAAAAACTTTTACTCGGTGAAAGAATATTTAGAATTAAGACATGATTATCATTGAATGTATTATGAATATTCATGAATGTATTATTTATTATGCCAATTTTCATTTTATTATGTTGTGTTTTTCTATTTTAATCGAATTGAAAAACTGTGTATTAAATATTCAATATATTTTGTTACTTCACATTGGTGTGATTGTGCTGTCTACTTGACTGCGTATTGTTGTTGTATTAATATATTTTTCTTTTGAAGTTTGTATCAATAATTTGCATGCCTACTCTGTTATGGTATAATACTGTTGAAACTTAATTTTGTGAACCATCAACAAAAAGTGTACACAGTGTTACGCAAATAAATTTCTTTGTATTTGTCTTTGTCTTTGTCTCTTTATATGAAAATTCTGAAATGCGGTATAGTTTGCCGCGAAAAATGCACAGATAAAAAATTTAAACAATGAAGAAAATAGGTTGCATCTTCGCCTTCGATTTAAGGCATTGGACTCATCAGCGTTTTCGTAGACAGTTAGCGATATTTTACCGCCCCTCATTTGTTATGCTTAGGATAACTGTACGGTGGACAAACTCTAAACACGAGCTGGTTAATGTTTAACCCATGAACACGTCTGCCGATTAACGGCATGTTAGTAAACACAGACCTAACCACACTGTAGTCCTACGGTACCAGGACCTAACCATTATTTATTTGGTTCCCCATATCAAAAGATAGAAAACTAAAAAAAAAAATTGGACCATGAAATAATCAGGCAGGATACGAACATGCGTCTTCATCTATCCGGGTAGCTGCTCTTACAACTGAGCTACCGAAATCTCAATGGACCGAACGAATCTATCTAGTATGTGCTTACATTGCAAGCCAACGTAAGATTTCGGATGTTTGAAGGTAAAGACTCTCCTCTGAATAGTAAGCGCTCACTGCCGGGCTGCACGATCTTGAACACCAGCGCAAAGTTGCCAGCCTCTCGGCTTTTTATAAAATCTATTACAGAGAGTGTGCGCGCGAGCTGCACGAGTTGGTTCCGGCGGCACCTTTTCACCATCGGAGCACTAGACGCACATTGGCTTTCCACCCTCACGTTGTGGATGTTCCAGCTATCCGCCCGAAGCGGTTCGCCGATTTTTTAATGCGAACAGCAAAGGAGTGGGACTCGCTGCCCGCGTTTATTTTTCCGGTAAAATACAACCTGGGTCTCTTTAAGACTAGAGATCGTAGCTAAAAATATCATAGTCCACATCATCACTTACCACCAGGTGCGATTGTGGTCAAATGACTGCCTAGTCAATAATAAAAAAAACTTAGTAGCCTCTCCCATGAATCACTACTATGAGAGTTACTCAGGTATCTTTTTTAACTGTCACATTTACTTTAGTCTTCAACCACTATCACATGAGTAAGTAAATAAACGGAACATAGCCAAAGTTTCAACGATGCGCTGTGACAGGTACTTAGCTTGAGCACTGGACGAGCTAGTGCTCACGCAGGCATGCATAGTCGAAGTCGAAACTTTGCTCGTTCCGTATTTCTACTCTTGTGACACGTGGCATTAATTAGGTAGATACAAGTTACGAGTACGTAGCGCACGAAAGAAAAACAATAGCAATCTCTCTCAGCTTTTTCTTTAAATTCATATAGCATGGACTCTTACAATGCCTAAAAGGCTCGCAGGGTAACTTGACCCAAACAAATATGAGCAATTATTCTAATAGCACAATAAAATTAAAAAACCTGTTAATAGTAATCTTTGGTTTTAATAAAAAATAAACAACAACATTTTTATTAACAAAACAATCAACTCAATTAATTTCTACACTTATGAAGTTAACCTCTACATAATAATGTAAATGTGACACCTATCAATCTTGTACACCTATGTGAATATTCTATCAAAACTTAGCAACCTTAACCAATATCTAACTAAAATAACATATTCACTAAAAAACACAACTACTGTTCATCAGAGGGTTGCTTCACCCAGAACCCCCAGGGGGCGTAGCCGTCGTTCTTCGTGGGACCCCTGTACACTTTAATTTGAACTCGGGCGACGTCATCTGTGAATAATAAACGTATTTTATGTAAATTCCCCAAGGTACACAATGAAAACCTAACTAAGACATTAAACAAGGCGACCTTACTTTACTGTCCTCTTAGATACTGAATATTTCACGCTATTTGCAACACAAAACCACTCATTTATACCTTTATTTCATACAAAGGACTATTCCCAATACAACATTCAGTATTTCATAGATTAAATTGCAAGTCTTGTGCATTTTTTTATGATATGAGGACAAGACAACAGTTAATCACTAACATATTCCAGGTGAAGGTCAAATGAATAAATAAATTTTACTAATGCCATAACATGGGTTCCAATGCCAATAAAAATAAACAATGGATATCATCAGGCAATCTGAAAGAAAATCTGCTTGTTTGATTTCCATTAATATGAATAAATTCAGGTTAAAACTCAAATTTTTATTTCCGATTTGTAGTGTTACATTTTGAGTGAATTGCTATGATGGAATTCCTAGGCGTAAGCGTAAGTGCGCTAGAAGTTATGAGCAACTACAAACGAGCAAATAAAGTGCATTTAAACTAGAGAGCAAAGAAATCAAGTACTTTTTTTGACTAAATCTAAAAATGGAGGCGGGTCGATTTCTTTGCTCCCAAATCAGAGTCGCTGATGTAGCTTATCGAGTAGGTAAGTTTAAGTGGAGATTGGTATTTAGGATGTTTTTAACAAGGTGCGGGATTTATCACGTCCCTCCCCCGCGACTCCTATTAGTTGCATGAATATGGTATGTCGGTAGTCTCCTGCAACCGGTAGCCCTGGAAGTCTATGGGGGCTTTAATCTGAAATGGATGTTTAGACAACATGAAACAGTAAGCTACCTTTTCTATCTGCCGAGTCGTGGCCTTCGTCTTCATCATCGAACTCCTGCGGCCGCGCAGACACCAGCACCAGCAGTGACAGCAACAGAACCACCGACCAGGATCGCATCTGAAAGATTCAGGGTCACGTGTTCACTTAGATGTCTTTTTTTCTGAAAATACAGCCGAAGGTTTGTTTCAAGATAAAACCGATGTTTGTAGTTAGGTGATTAGATCGCGGACTTGAAGTCAGCGATTGCGGGGCGGGAGCGGCGCGTTTCATTCAATGCATACAAACTTATATATTTTAAATATGTGTCTCGCCTCGAAGGCAGCACGGCGCGGGGGAGCATAGATCGGCTAGTGACCATTCACTTACTTTCGATCGATCGCAAGAAAACTTTGACGATTATTGCTATTTGCCGTCGAATATACTAATAAACGAATACAAACTACTTAATATAATACTAGCAATCGACTCGGGATGCTAGCTAGAGAATAAGGGGCGGGTCTGCGGTACACCGTAGGGACAAAACTTCTTATTATGGACTTATTGCATTGTTCCGCTCACCACAACGGTAGCAGTCTAACTCATTGGACTTTCACTATTCGCTAGCGAAATAGTTTCTAAAAAAATTGAACAAACACTCGATGACACGATGACAGACTTACTGAACTAGTGATACTCAAAACGCAGCCATACGTCTTATGTGAGTTACCACCGGTACCCAAACCATGAGTTTACTGATATGAAGTAGTAAGCTTACTACAACAAATTGTATGCATGTTACATTTCTATTCCCAAGAGCCGCTGTACCGTAATTCCATACAAAAAATTGGCAACTGACTCTAGCAACTGTCAAGGGCGTGGTAAGAGTACCTAGTGTATTTATTCGTACCATCAGAGTTTACAACGATGATAGTTGCTAGCGTGGCGAAGTTTTTGTATGTGCCGTGAGCCTATCGTTCGATTGGCCAGATCACGATATGGCCGGGCACTTCTTGAAACGCCGGCACTTCGTAATTGGCCGGCCATATCGCGATGCGCCCGGTAGAAAGTTGGGCAGATCGACGAAAACAACGTATTTGTCGATATTCCCTCCTGCTGGACGATAAGGGCATATCGTGAAGTAGTTGCATTTTGCACCGAATGGTGGCGCTATCTGTCTCAACAAACATTATGACAACAAACATTTTTAGTCTTTAAGTTAATATTACAAAGAGGAAAGATTGGTTTGTTTGTTTGTTTGTATTGAATAGGCTCCGAACTACTATACTTAATAAGGCATCTCCTGCATATAATATAATTATTGGTAGTTTTCAAAATATGTTTTTGGTAGTTTTTGCAATTTACTTGGTCCTGGATGGCGATCATAAATGCTTCTGTCTCTGGGAACAATTCTCCATGTTGCAGCCACGCATTTGAAGCAGATTTGTCATGTGGTAGGTTCAGATCTTGTTATTGCCTACCATGCAAGGACTTTTGTTCCAGGTTTCTTCTTTTTCAGGGTCAAGTTAAAGATGTTCGTTCTTCTGTATGTTGGTGTCTTTTAGGTTAAGCGGAGTGAAGTGCTTGTCGGTCTCTGGTATAGCTTTATGTAAATTAGACGTTAGTACCTTTTCATAGAAAAAGTTTCAGAGATTATGAATCTGTTTGTTGTGAAGGTTAGTTATGTCTATTAGGCCTCTTCCACCTTTTTCTCGTGCTAGTAAAATAAAATTATTTTCGAAATGCATTCGAGATGTCGAAAATACCGAGATCGAATTTCTGATCCCTCGAGATCTCGACTTAGCGATCTCGTCTCGAGATTGCATTCCCTATTTGTACCAGAGTAGCCCCCTGGTTTTTAAACTAAATTACATAAATGACTTTTTTAAGATTATCTTTAAACGGGATAATACATTTGACTAAGATTTAGCCTACTGAACATACTGTGGGATGTAACCAGGTAGGGAACTAATAATGTGAATTATAAACGCGATCACCCTCACCTTACCACTCCCGTACCACGCGTGCTGGACTACGGCGTCACCCACACACAATTCAACATTTGTTGGCCCGAACTAAAAGGTTCGGTGACTCGTTTCTTTGTCGTACCATCCAGACGTGGAACGCTCTTCCAGCACATGTGTTTCCTTCCTCGTATAGTCCCGGGTTCTTCAAGCGGGGCGTGAAAAGGCATTTCTGCAGGCCTTCAAGGTGAGGATGGCCAGCCCAGTGATTCGTTTGAATGACTGGGCTTGTCAACCTCATATCTGGACCTCACGACCTCTTTCCATCAGGTGGAGTGAGGTCATCTTGACGGGCAATATAAAAAAAAAAAACCTAATGAAATAAAAAAAAATTACATAAATACTAGACGACCGACTTGGTGTAATGGTTAAGAAGTTGGCTACTACACCAGAGGTCGCGGGTTCGATCCCCGCACAGTACAAACATTTGTGTGCATGAACATGTCTGTTTGTACTGGTCTGGGTGTCTCCTATGTATAATAAGTATGTATTTACAAAAGAAAATGTATTTAAGTATGTTTATCCGTTGTCTAGTATCCCATAACACAAGCTTTAATTAGCTTACTTTGGGGCTAGATGGCGCTGTTGTGGAATAATGTCCAGGGATATTTATTATTATTTATTATTATTATTAATATTGAGATTTATAAATACGAATCAACGATTCTAAGAATTTAAACTCGTAAGCTTTAAATAGCCCTTTTTGGAATAAACCACCCAACTGAACATCCTCCTTAGAAACAAGATTAGAGATTTTTCAAGAACAAAACATTTTGGAAGCTCCATCATTTTATTTACAATACAGTTTACAATATCATCCATATTAAAAGAGTTAGTATTTATAAGATTTTATATTGGTATATTGAGTAATATTTTTGGACAGATTTAAAACATTTATTCCAGCTATGAATATTTGACAAAAAATTGGAGAATGAAATAAAAACACAGTACAACTACTTATCTTGATTGCCAGGTAACTAAAGCAATTCAACAGTACAATGTTAGAAATTAAATCAATAAATGATAACATATAAAAATTCACACTTTACTAGAATTAGATATTCTATCAGACTCATTCCCACTGTCTGTCGATGCAGCTTGACGTGTATTGGACTTAACTTCTTCTTCTTCATCTTCACTGAATGAAGAACAGTCTGACAACTCAGCATCTATCCACAACTTGGCTTTCTTTTTGCCCGTCGACTTCTCTTCTGTTGCTCTACGCTTCACTCCACCGTTACTAGTGCCAGCGGCCTCCCACCCTGCATCTACTGCAGCGCTAACCCGCTCTGGCAACTCCCGACGCACCTTTTCGTATGCAGGATTCAAATCCACGTTAATCTTAGGCTCAGCCAGAATTTTTTCAATCTTTCTTTGTTTGCGCTCTGCCGCTTCTCTCTCTCTGTCTTCCTGACCATCCAGCCACTTCCTAAGTCTTTTCTCTTCGTTGATATCCCTCAACCGACGCCCAGATAAGTCCCTGCACGCCTCACGGTTAGTTGTCTTCTCAATCTGCGCACCAATAGCTCGCAACATAGAACCAAATCCACCTTTGCCTCCGACAAGCTTTGCAAATACTCTGACCACATTTTCGTATAATGACAAGTCAAAATTATCCGAAATAAGCCGCCCGTGAACTGTAGCACACAAATCTTCTAATGGCACTCCATATTTTTGCGAAATCTTGCCTTTCAATGACGACACATCTGAGCAATCGATGTCAGAGAGCAGACGATCTTCAAAATATGCTTGATAAGACATTTTTGATGTTACAAAACAGTAATGCAAGATATTATCGCAGATAAGTTTTAACTTGGCATCCAATTCAATTAACTCACAAATAAATAAACACGCGAATTATTCTGAACCAAAACAATCCGTCACCGTCACATTGACATTAATGAATACGTCATGCACGAGTTGCACGACTTACGTCATAAATGAGTGAGTGAGCGTATAATACGTTCAGTATGTATTGAACGAAATTAATGGTAAGGTTGTGTTGTGTCTTCTCAATCTTACAACCACCCAGTGAGATGACGTCCTCTTTGCAATAAGTTTTTAAAATTCACAATCCCATGGAAAGTTTCTAAATGATTTTGTCATTGATTGGCCCACCAATCAACATATCGATAATTGAGCAATAAAACGTTTGTACTTACTTTATAGTTCAATAACATTTTAGTGAACCACGAGATATATAAAATCACTTAAATATATACCAGTATTAAACGTAATTACGGGTTACACCACTATATATAGACTCAGAGCAGAAGCCCTTCTTTTTGTGTTAAATCACAGAACGGATCTCCAATTTCATACTCCAGTGAACATCAAATGCACCATGGAAAGTGAAAGTAGGTAATTGTCGTCTTATGTTATGCAGATCTTTCTCGTTTTTCTGAACCTAGCCAATACAATTTCTAAAAATTATTATTTGAACGGTTCAATCATGATTTTGCTGCACTGTGCATTATGAAATCTGTTCTGTTTATAAAATAGTTTTTTTGGTTATTTGGTTACCAACTTTGATTAAGATTTACCGCAATTTTGTCATCTGTCCTGTCCTGCTGTTACTGCTGTTCGGAGTCAAATACTGCACTGTCATCGGCTATAAGCCATCAAAAAATAGGAAACCTCATGGCTCAGTCACTTTCAGAAGTTTCAGAGAATAGAATAAAAGTGGGCCTGGTGAGATATCCACCTTAATGCGGAAAAGCTAATCATCTCATTCTACAGTCTGATAGCAGCCAGCCAGCCAGTGGTGCTTGAAATCCTAGCTTGACGATGAGATAGAAATAAATGTTATACTTAGGAATTAGGCCAGGCGCGTCTCCCTGCCCTTAGAAAAGATCGTTTCCTTAAATGCCTGGGGAGTCCCTCACTCAGCAGTGATTTACTGCCCTGTGGCTGCAGCGAATGCGACTACTGCGTCTAATCCAATGTGGCCGGCTTTAGGAAGGGTAGAGAGAGAGAGAGACGACGCGAGGTTGAGTTTAATAAATCACTTAAATCAATATTTTGATTTTACCTTTATAAATACCGTTACTTGAGTATTCCTTCTGTCTGTACAGAACTGTACACTACCAGTCGTTTCGCTTTGGTAATTAGTTATAGAAATGTAATAAGAAGGCGGAAATAAAATGTACGTATGTGTAAAGGTGCCTTTATACTTCCGATGTGAAACACCATAGAGAGACAATTTTTTTTTACATCGGTCGTATTCGGGTTGGCGCGGATTGTCTATGATCACCGCCATTACGCCCTGCTGTCAAATATGTTCATTTCGCCAATAAAAATTGAGCTTTTTCAAATTTAACAGGAAGTCGATCGTCTAACAGAAAATTGGTGGCATCTGATTTTGTATTCTCGTCGTATTATGGCTCAGAATATTAATCCTCATTACGCATCTTCGTCTAATCCGGCGAAACAGAACGAGGACACGATAAAATTGAAAGACAACCATGCAGTGAGCAAACGGTAAGTAAACAGACAATGCACTTGCAAATTTTTCATTCCCACAATGCAGAACCGTTGTTGAAACTCTTTTGCTTGTCTACAGGCTTCAGAAAGAGTTGATGGAGCTGATGAGATGTGCAGACAAGGGTATATCAGCGTTTCCAGAGTGCGAGAACCTTTTCAAATGGATAGGCACGATCAACGGTCCTCAGGAAACGGTTTACGCTGGGCACAAGTACAAATTGTCCCTGGAATTCCCAAATTCGTATCCTTACGCTCCCCCAGTAGTAAAATTTGTGACTCCGTGTTTCCATCCGAATGTAGACGTGTGCGGTTTAATATGTTTAGACATTTTGAAAGACAAGTGGACGGCTTTGTATGACGTCCGTACTGTTTTATTGTCAATCCAGAGCTTGCTGGCGGAGCCCAACACCCAAAGCCCCTTGAATCAGCAAGCGTCATACTTATGGTCAAATCAAGCCGCCTTTAAGAAGTATCTAGATGAATTTTATAATAAACATAAAGACTCATAGTTGTTTAGGGAAAGTCTTTAACATTTTGAGTTGCGTTGTATTTTGTGTTGTGAATGTTTGAGTATGTTTGTAATGGGATCCGGAGATGGCAGGCAGTAATTATTTGTACATACAGATCTGAAGATATCTCAAAGATTGCGTTACTGAGTTTCACATCTGTTAATGTTATGTGTGTCTTCTTTCAACCAATTATTCATTATTATTTTCTCAAATGTATCTTGTTTCCTGTAAGATCTGACTAAAAATGATGTATACTTTTTCTCTAAATCTGTATTCAAGTTTTAGGAAATCGGAATTAGAGAAAACAAATGTTATTGTGTGTTAAAACAATTAGTCAGATTTAATAATTATTAATATTCTAGCTAAACTGTTGATTAAGCGCTTTAAAACCAGATTAATCTATATTTTTCTTGTAACAATTCTAAGTAAAGATATAATATGTAGCAATATATTTTTGTAGGCGATATTTGAGAGATTAGGCAAAGTATGATTGTTCCAAGTTAGCATTGATTTAGTTTTGCCCCTTGCTCCCGGTCCCAGGTTGGTAAGCGAGATGGAGATATATTGAGAGATCACTGACAATTATAATTCTTTAGTGCAATTGATGTTTTGTTTTATTTAAATTGGGTGATTGCCCCAATCTCTGGCCCTGCCCCAAAGGTCTGCTCTACATTTTTTTATATTTGTTAATTTTATCGTATTCAGTAGACTAGGCTGTTTGTGCAATGTGTGTAGCAATCCTGCCTTCAGCCAGCCAGCACAATAATATTATGTGATGAATATTTTTATGGGTTTTCTGTGTCTGGGTGTTATTATGTATTTAACGAGTTGAATGTCCAGGAAATATAGCAATAGGCAATCGAATTTGATATCACAATTGATACCTACAAAGTTCATCAGGCACTTGGGCAGAGTTAGCAAATTTTAAAATGTTAGTAGGTAGGTACCTACCTAAGCAAAGAATGATGGTGAGTGTACAGACAGGTTCACATCAACCTTTACAGAACCAGGCAAACCGTCAATCGACGTCTGCCGCAAAGAGTAATATAAGCACTAGTCAGGTCTGCTGGTATCTTCGTCTTAACAGCGGTAACGGCGTCCTCTCGTGAGGGGCCCCCCACGGTAATCTAGTTAAATAAAAATGTATTTACTTCTAGGTTATGTACGGTTCTTAGCTCCCTTGACACACAGGGCGCCTCCCTCAGCGCAGTTAAGCCCACCGGGTGAGACACTGTGAACGACCAGCGAACAGGCGGCGGCTTACGAGGTATTCAATAAGCCAGGGAGCTAGGCGTCATTGTAAGTTGGTCTCAGGCGAGGTAGCGACCACGGTTGCCCCGTGGGCGCCCTACAAGCCTGAGTAGGCAGAAGCGAGGCTTCGGGGCTTCGCGCGCTGTGGCGCCTCAGGTGCGGTGGGCGACTGTACAAGCGCTCGCGGGAGCGGACGCTCGTTGTCGTCGGGGGGTCGGGCGTGCAGCGGGCCGAAGGCGTTAGGGTGCACACCCACGTCAGACTTTTTGTGGGACCGATAATCGGGCCGATTTTGTATTTCACTTTATTTCTGACCTACTTTTCGTCGGACGTGTGCGTTGCTCCATTGCTATCAGTACGTTCTATTTTTCTCCTACAAAAAATCGGTCACCGATTATCGGACGTGGGCGAGCAGCCTTAAGGTGGGCGAGCAGCCTTAAGGTGGGCGGTGCGGCCCGTGGTCCGCGCGGTCGAACATACGACGCCCGGACCACGAACGCCTCGATGGGCGGCACGTTGACGTCACGGGCGATGACGTCATTTCTGAAGTAACGCCCGGCCCCTGTCAGCGTGCGCATAGAGAAAAGTAATAAAAGGTGCGCAGGCACTTATTTTGAATCACCTGCAGACGCTTGCTCTGCGATTGTGAGCAGAGGGCGTACCATGCAGGTGCGGCGTAGGTTAGTCGCGAGCGAACGTAGGTACATCTTATAGACGCTGACTTTCGCCCGCAAGCTTGGAGGTGAGGACATTCCTCAGCAGGTTAAAATAGGAACCACAACAATAATGCAAACAGTTCCATTCAATGTCTTTTTATTTTGTTGTTGATATAATATAATAAATTAACAAATACTTTTATTTTTATTTACATTATCTCTTGTAGCACTTAGTAACTATACAATAATAATAATTATTTTATTATCTACATTATTGTTTGTGGAAGTATCTTTGAAGTATATTTATTTATCCATCTTCATGATGGTATTATTAACCAGTGCTCAAAAGTAAGGCTATGGCTACACTTGACGGAAATTCCGTCGCCGAACTCCCGTTACCATAGACTAGCGCTACACTTGACGGAAACTACGTCGCGGAAGATCCGCTCGAAACGCCAATACATGTGCGCCGAGTTATCCGCCGAATGTGGCGCGATGCATACAAATACCTGGAATGCGATTTTACCGATCTTACGCCGACGGAAGATCGCGTAGGGCGGAACAGACGCAGAGAGCGAGCGTTCCGCGACGGATCGGCCGATCTTCCGCGTAGAGTGCCGCTATTGGTAACTTAATATATATATAAATATATATATATGCGCCAGACAACACACCACTTGCCATGGTCTCCAAGTAAGGATAAGTATCCTTGTGTTACGAGGTACCAGACAGGGAAATAAGCCAGGGGCGTCTCCCAGCACACCCAGACCCGAGCCAATTTAGAAAAAGTCATTTTTCTGAAATGACCCGACCGGGAATCGAACCCGGGACACTACCGAAATAAAGGCGAGAAATAGTGCTCCAGCGCACTACGCCAATCGTGCCGTATATACAATAACATGCATTGGCGTTCCGTCGCAGAAGATCCGCCAAGCAATTTCTGTCAAGTGTAGCCCTAGAGCCTAACACTGACTGAGTACACATGAAATCATAGCAAGCGTTACATATTGAGGGCACATTGCTGCTTACATAATAAGACCCATTTTTTGTAAAGGTTTACCTAGGGTCCTCCATAACATCTTTGTTATTTGATACAAGTTTGTAGAAGTGAGAGTTAAGGCCTGCGCAGACGCGCAGAAAAGTCCGTCGTCTGCGCAGGCCTCTAGTGTGTTGACAGTTGGTTTGAAAATAAACTAGATATCATTTTGCTGTAACTTGTAATGTTTTATACTTGCTTGCATCTGACTGTACCAACTTTAACACAAGCTTTTCTTAAATACGTAGAACTTATTATTTATTACACAAATAATATTTTTTAAATATAAATGCACCATAATAAGATTAATAAGTCGCATTGGCACACACACGTCACAGAGTGCTTACACACTTAACACAGTTTGAAGTCAGCAAAAATGGTACGCGGAAAATTTACTTGAACTGTGATTAGATTTTTTTCTGTAAGTAATTATCAGTGTTATTCAAAATTCACACATTTCTATTTTTTTACATTTTGAATACTTAATGGGGAAAATATTTCCACAAAAATATAATTTACATTTCTCAATTTAAAATGCAAGTTCATTCACACCAAAAAACTTTCATAAAAAGTAATTAATCACATAAATACATAATAGTTTTGTCAATAATCAATATATTTTTCGCCCAACATTGACACATTATTTTATATAGAACCAGACATTTATTACCGTTGTTAATAAATATGTGCAACTTATAGTTAAGCCTTATTGTAATAAAAATAGACTAGAACAATACGCACGGTTCGCCCATTCTAAACGTTTTAAAAATATATTTACATCTGTACATACTAAATTAAAAAATACATTCACAATAAATAAAAAACACAACATTCACCATTTCCACAAACTGCATTAGAATAATATATTCAGTGAAAGAAAGTCACGAAAAAAGAACACTTGTCAACCACATACTCGTAAGTACCTCAACACTAGTACAGTCAACAGCAAAAGTAAATGATGATTGAACAAACATCCAATTTGTTTTTATAAATAAAAAATACGTAAAAAAATATCACAATTAGCATATAGCCATTATAATGAATGAATGTCTCATTTATATTCTTAGTAGTTTAATAAGCTTTCAAGTTTTTGTAAAATCATCAATTTGGGCACGTTAAATCATAACTTACTTCTGCTGTTGACTGTACTTTGTCATAGTAGTATTCGGCAGACCTAGTAGTAAGTTTAGAACTTTAGCCGGATTTGTGATCCATTAAGTAGGTATCAAATTTAATATCAAAATGTACCTATGATACCATTTATTTCCTATTAGCTGAGATTTTTTTACTAGCGGAAAAACACGACCCTAAACAGAAGGAGTGTCATCAGTGTTTTAAACTTTTTTGTTTTATTGATGGTATGTAGTAGACTATCGTTGCGAATTTCAATTACACATCTTACATAGTAGGTTTATCAACAGCATACCTAGGAATGTTTCTATTTTTTTTAACAGATTGTAACTATATAAGGCCCTTGTGTTGGGATTAAAGAGTTACTCAGTACAAAGTTGCTAGAACAATAAAAAGTAATTCATTTTCATATAACAAAACTCATATTAATTAAAGGTACTCAAGTAGAGATTTGAGTGACGTTTTTGTATGATCTGACGCGTGACGTCAATAACAGATCACTGCCTGAGTCAAATTCAAACTTAAGACTTGTACAACTTACCATCACCGACATAAACAAATGGAAAATGCTGTTCTATAAAGAAAAATAATGTCCGAGCAACTTTTGACTATTTAAACCGTTTAATTTGGCTGCATCGACCTGCATTTGACTACGTAATATAAGGCATTGATTAACTATCCAGCCATTGTGACTAACTCTTAATAATTATCATCAAAACCACCAAAACGATGATTGTACTCGCTAAAATAAGTATACAATGCATTTTTCGATTCTTCTTTTGATACCTTTCGGCTTTCTGCAGCTGTTTGTAGCCCTCTTGCACTGAAACTTGAGTTTGTTCAATGTTGTAGTCTATTCTATCCAATACTGTGCCTTGTTCATGGACCATATGACCTAAATCTTTAAATATATCATTGAGATCTACAATGGAACGTACGATTTTGTTGACTTCCTCCTCTCTTTCAGCTACCATTTTAGTGTTTTCTTCTTGCAGCAGCAACATTTGCTTCTGCGCCTGTTTTTGCGTTTGATACGTTTCTGGGTTTTCGTCTGTGAAATTTCTTTGCGTACCTGATGTGCTGGGTAATGCGAAGAGTAGGTCTGTTTGGTTGTTCGTGAGGCCTGGGAACAGGTCTCCGTCGCTGAGGCTCAGTTCCTCGAAGTTTGGGAGGTCGAAGTAGGCGTTTGATCGCTCTTCCATAGAGGTGAGGGATTTGAGGTAGTTGGACTGAGCTGCGCGGAATGTCTCACTGAGATCTCGGAGAGTTGTCACTAGGGCTAGAACCACGTTTGTGGTTAGTTCCTGTTCGGTTTTGTTACCTGCAAATTAAGACATATAAATCATATTAATACACAATTATAGACACATCGGGTCAGTCGAAAAATCAACATTTTTCGCTAGATTGCGCATAAGGAACCTTAAAAGAGAAGTCGTGGTGTGTTTCCTGGGGAAATGCCGTTAATATTGGACGCCTATTAATAGCTCAAAAGAGATGCGTTAGGGCCATTTGCAACCTAAAAAGTAGAGTAAGTTGCAGGCCATTTTTTAAGAAACTTAAGTTGTTGACTATTGTCAACAACTAGGGTATTCCCTCACTGTACATTTTTGAAGTTGCACTCTATGTAAGACGACACCCTGACCTGTTTCCTGTCTAAAGCGCTAGAAGATGTGATTTCATAACTGATAGACAAATAATCAGGAACAAAACAAAACTCTGCAGCAACAGTATTAGGACAGATAATAATATTCAGATATTTAAGAAAATGCTTCTCGAATATCTGACGGAAAGGGCTTTCTTTTCGGTTCAAGAATTTATTGAGACTAAAAACAATTGACATATCACCAACACACACACACACACACACACACACACACACACACACACACACACCTGACATTACCTGGCCACCTATTTTTGTTTTATTTCTTACCTGCTACGACATTATTGTGATTAAAAATTATAGATTATTATAAATAATTAACTGTAAACCGATTAGGATTAAGACATTTGTACGCCAAATAGCAGATCACAGAGCACTATCATAAGCTTTTGACATCTGTATCTTACCTGTGAATCACGAATTTGACTTTGTTAATTTAAAAAAAAAACATGAAACTACAAGTAGCAGTACCTACTTACCTGAGCCGTCCTGAGTCTGAAATACGCTGATGTCAGGGCAGCAGTTACTTACTAATTAAGACAGGATCAAGATGGGATTTAGCCGCCGCTGGCATCATCGGTCCCACTGGAAAACTAAAGCCGGTGATGATGATACAAAGCTGGCACTGTGCCTTGTTGGCGTGCGCATGGCTGAAACTTACTCATATGGCGCTAGACCACCGTGACATGAATATGGTCGCTATATTCTGGGGGATACAAGCAGACTTCTACCCCCCTCTCTAAAATATATAAAGGAAAGGCTGCTGACACTCATCGTGCCGGCAATGAGCCTTGATGGCGGTGACGTGCGCGTGCGCGTGGCTGAAGAGGCGCGCGATCTCCCCGGTGAGCCTGCTGATGTGCTGCTGCTCCGTCGTGTCGTCCAGCGCGTCCGGCGGATTTGCCGTGCCTCTGTCCAGCTGTGACGTGTGACACTCACCGTGCCGGCAATGAGCCATGATGGCGGTGACCTGCGCGTGCGCGTGGCTGAAGAGACGCGCAATCTCCGCGGTGAGCCGGCTGCTGTGCTGCTGCTCCGTCGTGTCGTCCAGCGCGTACGGCGGATTTGCCGTGCCTCTGTCCAGCTGTGACGTGTGACACTCACCGTGCCGGCAATGAGCCTTGATGGCGGTGACGTGCGCGTGCGCGTGGCTGAAGAGGCGCGCGATCTCACTGGTGAGCCGGCTGATGTGCTGCTGCTCCGTCGTGTCGTCCAGCGCGTCCGGCGGATTTGCCGTGCCTCTGTCCAGCTGTGACGTGTGACACTCACCGTGCCGGCAATGAGCCTTGATGGCGGTGACGTGCGCGTGCGCGTGGCTGAAGAGGCGCGCGATCTCCCCGGTAAGCCGGCTGATGTGCTGCTGCTCTGTCGTGTCGTCCAGGGCGGGCCGACGGATCTGCCGCTCGTGTCGGGACTGCAGCTCGGAGAGCTTGGTTTTTAACCTTCAATGAGAGGTTAGTATTGGACATAGCAGTTGTTTTGTCGATATCGGTGACAATAAAGGTATTGTCAGCCAATTGTGCTGTATTTTGTATGTGGAATTCAAAGTAGCTTAACATTTTAGATCAAAAACTTTGGCCAAGCTGTAATAACAATTATAAGGGGCATCACTGATTGAAGGCAGAATGGGAATAAACAACAACAAAGTACTAAAGTTCTCAGCTATTTCTGTTGTTGACCATAATGAGCCGTACTAATAGTGAACGAATCAAGCTTAAATGAAAATGCTATAAAAATCAATAAAGAGTCAAATCCTGCAAATAATAGATATCTAAATTCTATAATAGCTATTGAACTGTTTTAAACAAGGAAAAAACAGAACATTTCCAATCGAAAACACGGCACATCCACAAGCAGGGCGGACAGTAGCTTCTTTATTCTTAAGACTTCAGATAGACTACATACCTAGTAATAACGTAATGTGCTTCTTCCAGGGCATCGGTCCAGGGCGGCTGCGCGTAGCTGTCGCTCCTCAGCTCCATGACCGCCTCCATGTCCCGGGAGTTCACCCTCATCAGCCTCACCCGTTCCGATTCATTACTCTATTAATTGAAGTAATTAATTTATTTTATTAAGCCAAATGCAAATCTTTTCATTCATAAAAACAACATAATATTACTCATTAAAGAAGAAACTATTATTCACACTTACAAATTATCTGTTAGGCCTTGCTACTGACTAGCAGAGAATGCCTTAAGGGATTATGTCCACCAAGTTTATAAAATACATAATAAAAATGTACTGCTGTGACTCTACCACCAGAATTAGAGCGGTTACTACAGAGAAGTCTTAGTCTCTGAAATAATATTAGGTTGGGAAAAAAGTCTTTTCGCATATCAATAGTATGTATGAACTTGTAATAATATCTCTTTTGCTATACTATTTGTATCTGGCTGGTTTTGGTATCATTAAAAGTTCAAATTTTAAAGAAGATAATTCCAAATTCAAATTAGGAAAATGTGTAATTTTCTTTTTCTTACTGTCAAGATGAGTGAATCTAATGAAGAAATTCGATACATTTGAAATTTTACTACAAAAAAGGTAAAAATGCAACGCAAGCCGTGAAAAAAAATTGCGATGTTTATGGACCTAGTGCAGTGTCTGTGAGACTTGTGAGAGTAGCACAAATTTGGTTTAAGCGTTTTCAATCCGGAAATTTTGATGTCAAAGATGCACGTCCCTCCAGTCACCCTATTAAAAAAATGCCATTTTCGAAAAAGTGGAGCAAGATCGGCATATCAGTAGTTACGACGTAGCTGAAGAACTGCAAATTGACCACAACACAGTTATTTGAAAAAAATTGAATACACAAAAAAGTTCGATATTTGGGTACCTCACAAGCTCACTGAAAGAAACTGAATGAACCGTGTACTCATTTGTGATTCTTTATTACGACGTAATGAAAACGAACCATTTTTGAAGAAGCTGATAACGAAAAGTGGATAGCGTACGACAAGAACGTGCGAAACAGGTAGTGGTCAAACGACGGTCAGGCTTCACCCGGGGTAACTCGCAACAAGGTGATGCTCTGTGTGTGGTGGGATTGGGAGGGCATTATTCATTATGAGCTGTTACCACCAGGACCATCGATTCTGAACTCTACTGCGAACAACTGATGAGATTAAAGCAAGAAGTTGAGAGAAAGCAGCCAGAATTAATCAAAGGGTGTGGTTTTTTATCATGAGACCTCACACATCTTTAGCCACTCAGCAAAAATTAAGAGAGTTTGGCTGGGAGGTGTTAATGCACCTGCCGTATAGTCCTGACCTTACACCTTCAGATTTCCACCTGTTTCGGTCTCTTCAAAATTCTTTAGGCAGGTGCAGGTTAACATCGCGAGAGGACTGCCAAAACCACTTGTCGCGGTATTTTGACCAGAAGCCTCAAAATTCCTATAGCAATGGGATCATGTCCATACCCTACAAGATGGCAAAGAGTACCTAATCGAACAAAATGTCACCTACATAGGTACTTTAGTTAAATGTAAATTAACTATATTAAAAAATGTTTGAAATTTTCTTAAAAAATGCGAAGGAAGTTTTCCCCCAACCTATTATAAATACAATTTAATGACACCTGAAGACCAGTACCTAAATGTGTCACCTGACAACATCTAGATGAGTGTGACAGCTTTTTTTAATATGTCTGCAAGATAGCCATTTCGCCACAGACACTCTAGACTTAACAGGCACCTAACAGTAATAGGCATCAAAGACGACCCCACATGCCTGGAGTGCATGGACAGCGAGGAAACGAGTTTCCACCCACTCGCCGGATGCCCGATGTACTCACACATTCGGTGGGACCTCATAGGGTCAGACTCGTTAGATGAAGAAGATCTAAAAGAACTGACGGTGGACCAGATAGTAAGATTCTGCAAAGCAACAGGAAGATTCGACGGGACCGTGTAAATGGGACAACCTAAAGACCCCCTCCAAGGGGGGCCCGGGGAAATGGGTGAAATGGCCCTTAACAAGCGGACCGATCACCCGGCCCACTGCCAGCGTCCCCAGTTATAAAAAGATAGCCAGTTTTTTTTATAATAAAAAATAGCCGTACTAATAATAAATAAATATTGGGGCAGAATTACACCAAGATCATCTTTACCCCATTATCATCATCATCATCACCCCAAACTAAGCATAGCTTGTGAGGCGTCATGTCAGAGACTGATAAACATCCCTAAATATTTGTAAAAACATACTCAAATAAATAATAACACCCAATTAATAATTATAATTTAAGTAAAGTAAATATTTATTAATAAACCCAGTAACAACTGTGAACATATCTGGCCCCCAAACTAGACAGAGCCCGTCAAATGGGGGAAGCTAAATAAAATGGTTAACGTAACAACAGCCTTGAGGCTGCAAACAAAATAACTAACTAATTTAAATGTAATAAATTAAAGGATTGACAAAAAGTAAGATGCAAATGCGAATGCCTGTGTGCGAGAATGTGTGTGTGTGTGTGTGTGCATGCGGGTGTGTGCGAGAGAGAGAAAGTGGGTGTGGGAGAATGCAAATGTATGAGAGTGAAATCTATGTGTGAATGACTGAGCTGATATTTGTCCTAATAACACAGAATCACCTTGTTATTTTAATAAGCCTCTATGCCTCGTCATATGTCGAGTTCAACAAATACAGGATGATTCTAGACTTTGCCTCTGGGACAGAGTTATGCTTGAAGTGGCAAGTATTCACCATTTTGTTATAAATATGCGGAAAAAGAAAGACACCAAAACGCTGAGCAAAGGAAGTGGATACACTAACAGTTGGTACTTTGAAAACCTGGTTTAGAAGCATTTGCAAATAGGAGTTAGAGTTTAAGACAGTTTTATGAACACAAAGGGCCACTCGCATCAGGTAAAGCTCTCTGACGCTGAGAACATGAGCATCTTTGTATAAAGTAAAGGTCAAATATCTTATAGGTTTTTTGAGCGCAACCTTAAGGACACCCCTTTGAGCTCTTTCAATTCATGGAATTCTGCTAACGGCAACAATTGTTGCTGGAAAACCCAGACTGACGCAATACGGGAACATAAGTTTTATTACTTAGAACCTTAGAATGTAGTCCCCTGAAGCTTTATTAGTCAAAAGGCTTGTAAAAAATCACATTCAGTTGGAACTGGTCTCAAATACCCTAATATAAATTAGCTCCAGGTAGGTAAACAAAAAAGAAAGAAACATACTAATATCAGTGATAGGCAAAACAATGTAAATGTTTTAAGAATGTGGTAAAGGTGCAGGGGAATAAGTAGGAATTAATGGATGTTTTATAACTTTATTAGCTTAGTTTAAAATCTTTGTTAACATTATTTGCTCTACAGAAATAAGCCTAAAATAGCACAATCAATAAATGAATTGAAACCGAACCTGCTCTGCAAATATTTGCCTGCTATGTATAGCATTATTCCGCATCAACACGAAAACCTCTGTGAGGCTTCTCGACACCATGATTTCGTTTTATTCTTGAATTAAAAAGGAAAACACGGTGAAAATATTTATTTTCCGCAATTCGTTGCGTGACGGGAACTTGTCAAAATTTTGACATAAGCAAGCTGTCAGTTAAGTCAGAACGAAAACTCGTTCGGATACAACATGAAAATCTCGGTGGGGGCTCTTAAGTTAACTGCTCACTTCACTTGACTTAACTTGAATCTTATTTATCTAGCTCGCCATGAAGTAATGCTATACACCTACGCTATATCGCAGTCGATATAGCGTAGGTGACTTCTCTGGAGAGCAACAGTGGATTTGTGCGGATGCGGATAAGTTACAGCAGACGCCTGAAGCTTTTACGTTTATAAGCGAAGCTCACGGAAGTAAGCGCTGGCTGGACTATTGTCTTGTTACTGGCATAGCCATGAAGTCTATTGTAGATGTACAAGTTCAGTATGATGTGTTTTGGTCAGATCATCTGCCACTAGTTGTTACCTGTAATCTCGATATTATTAGGCAAAAAGCAGTGCTGAAAAGCCCAGTATGTAATAAAGTACATTGGGGAAAACGAAACGAACGACAATGTAGTTCTTATGAGAGTATGTGTAATTCAAAATTTAAATTAATTGACTTACCAAATGAATTTCAAGAATGTTGTGGCAGACAGTGTAACAATTCAAGTCACAAAGATATAATAAACAACATGTATAGGGAAATAATAGATATATTGCGAAATAGTGCGACTGTCACATTTCAAGGTAAAGAAAATGGTTGTCGTAGAAAACCTTTAGCTGGGTGGAATAAACATGTAAGTGAGTCTTACAAGAGCGCTAGGCGTGAGTTTGATGTCTGGAGCTGGCATGGGAAACCGCGAGCAGGACCTCTGTTTGATGCAATGGTTGAGTCACGTAGAATCTTTAAAGGTAAGCTAAAGTGGTGCCAAAATCATCAGGATCAGGTTAAAATGGATTTAATAGCGAAACATCATGCTAGCTTAGATTTCAAAATTTTTTGGAAAAGCACTAACAGGCTTAATGTTAGGCTGAGCGTTCCTTTGAGCGTCAACGGTATTTCTGGCGCCAAGAACATTGCTGAGATGTTCGAAGATCACTTCGCAATAGAATCGCCGCTGGGATTACCGTGTCGGGAGTTCGATGCTAAGGATCACGTTGAAAAGCCTCTGCCAGTTATTACACCAACACAAATAAGAGCAGCTATTAAAAACATGACTAAAGGCAAATCACCAGGCCACGATGGACTTAGCATCGAACACCTGCAATATGCGGGATTTCACTTGTCTCGTGTGCTCGCGCTGTTATTTAGTGTATGCGTATGCCATTCATACCTTCCTCCAGAGCTGATGCGGACCCTGATGGTGCCAATTGTTAAAAGCAGAACAGGTTATGTGTCTGATAGAAATAATTAAAGACCTATTTCTTTGGCTACAATCATGGCCAAAATACTTGACAGTGTGCTCAACTCACAGCTGAAAGAGCACGTCCAACTGAACGATGCTCAGTTCGGCTTTCGACCTGGGTTGTCAACAGAGACGGCTATTTTAGCCATAAAGCACAAGTATTATACAGACAGAAAGACTCCCATATATGCATGCTTTCTAGATTTGACGAAGGCATTTGATATGATTTCGTACGACATTTTGTGGCAGAAGCTTTCAGAGACGACACTGCCAACAGGGTTCGCAACGCTGATAAGGTACTGGTATCTGAATCAGGAAACCAGTGTTAGGTGGGCGGGGGAGCTCTCGGAACCATTTAGACCAGATTGCGGAGTAAGACAAGGGGGGCTGAGTTCTCCACTGCTCTTTAACTTGTACATGAATGGTCTGGTCGAGGGGCTCAGCAGTATGCGTATCGGCTGCTATATAGACGGTGTCTGTCTCAATAACATCAGTTATGCGGACGATATGGTGTTGCTGGCCCGCTCGGTCAGGGCTCTCCGCAGTTTAGTTGAAGTTTGTGAGGCATACGCTCGTTCTCATGGCTTAATTTATAACGCCAGAAAGTCTGAGGTTATGGTTTTCAGGTCTGGTACCAGATGTCCTGCTTCTGTTCCTAGTATTTGCCTTAACGGTGTCAAATTGCATAGAGCATATCAATTTAACTATCTGGGGCACCTGGTAACTGATGACCTCAGAGATGATCCCGATATGGAGAGGGAACGCAGAGCATTGTCAGTCCGGGCCAACATGTTGGCTCGAAGGTTTTTCCGGTGTGCAGTGGATGTAAAAGTTACATTGTTTAAAGCCTACTGCACATTAATATACTCGTCAGCCCTGTGGTTCAATCACACGCGAAAGGCTTACAATGTTCTGCGTGTCCAGTTTAATAACGCGTTTAGGGCGTTGCTGCGTCTGCCGCGCTTCTGTAGCGCTTCAGTCATGTTCGCCGAGACACATACTGATGGCTTCGATGCCACCTGGCGCAAGAAATCCGCCTCGCTACTGCGCAGGTTGCGCGAGAGCCGCAGCACCATCCTACGTGTGATAGCCGACCGGTTCGATAGCCCGTTCGTGTGGACGCTGGTTAAGCGAACACGGTCATGTTTAGTTATTAAGTACTAACATAGTATTGTAAGTTTAATTGTAACTAACACTGTGGACCTACGATGTCTAATTTGAATAAATAAATAAAATAATAATAATAATAATCCAATACTATCTGTAGCGACATCTATCTCGCCACATACGAACTACAAACTGACGTATCCTACATCGCGATATCAAAGTTCTCCGAGCGATTGAACATAGATACAAGAACCCGACAACAACCGTTGGGCAGTAGCCCACCAGACACAACACCCGTCTGGTCGGAGGATCCTCCCTTTTCAATGGTGGATGAGGAACTTTACACCTTGTTCCTCACACACCCCAAACTGGTGACCCCGAGCACGAACGTCAGCGCAGCCTTCGCAAAGCTACGTCATCGTGACGTTATCATCACTTCCTCGAGCTTTCGAGCAGCGAGTCATACAGCCAGCCTACTCAGCGACCTTGGCACAGCACACTGCACTTCGGCCGGTCAGCAAGCAGAGACAAATTTCTCTCCTGGTCGACGCAGCAGCCAGCCACTACGCAGCACTGCACCACTCCGACTCACTGGAGCATTCGCAGCATCACCCCGACTCACTGGGGCATCACCGCAGACAGTTCCGACTCACCGTGAACTATGCGGCATATGGTTCCGACTCACTGGAATATCCACTGGCCCGGCAAGCATCACAAGATGTATGGACGACTCAACCTGCTATCGACCTCTGGTCTCGGAGGGGAGTGATGTAGCGACATCTATCTCGCCACATACGAACTACAAACTGACGTATCCTACATCGCGATATCAAAGTTCTCCGAGCGATTGAACATAGATACAAGAACCCGACAACAACCGTTGGGCAGTAGCCCACCAGACAGAACACCCGTCTGGTCGGAGGATCCTCCCTTTTCAATGGTGGATGAGGAACTTAACACCCTGTTCCTCACACTCCCCAAATATCGAAAGCTTCATATCCTTTTAACAAATCGAGGGCCCGTTCAAAGTGGCTTTTCGCTAAATAATTTCCACCCCCGTCCAAGAGAGAGACAAAACGAGCAAAACCTTCGTCTGACAGCTGTCAGGTGAATTTCATTGGGCTCCAGGCACCGGTAGAATTCCCACTTGTCAGAGTGATAAACGTCACCCAAACCCATTCCATTTATTCCATTCGGCATTCTTCGCCCGTAGGCGGCTTCGGGCATCGAGCTATCGCTCATGGCCCGGGCATCTTCTCATGGGGGCCACGCCCACACGGTGTTCATCAAATAAATATTAATATAAAAAAATAAATTTTACTATCATGGTATTTACTCAGCCCCCCTGGCTGCACGGTGCGCCGCCCTCAACGCGGTCTGCCTACCGGGTGAGACACTGTTCAGTAAGGCCCGGTAACCGCCAGCGAGCAGGCGGCTTCTTACGCCGGTAGTCTACCTAATTGCAAGGGAGCTGAGGGATGATTTGGTCTAATATATGTATACATATACATAATAGGATAACAATATACTTTTTACTTTCACTATGTTGTTATAATAAAAATAAATAAAAATTGGTTTATTGGAGGAGGACCTATGGCCGCCCTACGAGTGCTGGACAAGGCGGAACCGCGGTCTAGGGCAGACCGGTGGTGGCGGTGGCGGCGTCGGGGCACGCGGGGGCGCCGGCGCCGACTAGTTGGGCGAGTGTAAGAGCGCCCTTGGTAGCGGGCGCTCTGTCGGCTCAGGCGGGCGGGCGTGTAGAGGCGCCAGCTTGTTTAGGTGGCGATGGGGTCCGTGGTCGGCGCGGTCGTACATAACGCGCGCGAGGCGGACTACATACTCTTGTATGGTGGACAGGCGTACGTCCCGACGCCCGGCCCCCTGTCAGCATGCGCAATGTGGCGTTTTGCGCCACCTGAAAGCGCTTCTTCTGCGTCTTGGAGAGAAGGGCGTACCACGCCGGGGATGCGTATGTAAGTCGCGGGCGAATGTAAGTTTTGTAGATACGTACTTTCGCCCGTAACGGTAGCTTAGAAGTTAGGACGGGCCTCAGCATGCCCCGCGCCATCTTAGCCTGATCAACGGCGCGGTTGCCATGGGGCACCATCTGAAGAGTGCGGTCGATTTTGCAGCCCAGGCAGGTGATGGTGGGCTGCCACTGAATGCCCTCGCCCCGTAAGGTGAGGCAAGGCGGTGCCTTCTTCGTCCCAGTCAGGAGTGCGGTTGTTTTTGTTATATTTACTGCCAACCGCTACTGGTCCAACCAGAGGGGCAGCAAATGTAGTAGGCGCTGCATACGTGCAGCTGCTACTTCGGGTTTTCTGCTACTCGTGAAATAAGCGCTGTCGTCAGCGAATAGGGCAAGGGTAAGGTCTTCTTCCCATGTCGTCGGTGTACAGCGCGTATAACACCGGCGACAAAACGCTACCTTGCGGCACGCCTGCGCGCACCGGATGGTGCCGGGATTCCTCGCCCTCAACAGCCACAAATAAACTGCAGCCCCTAAGGTACGCTGCTATCAGTGCGACGAGAGCTGACGGCATCTCCCTTGCCATGACTACTCGTCCCTCGACTTGAGGAACGGTCGCAGTCTCCGCAGCAGCAGGCGCTCGAATAGTTTCGCTATGTGCGACAGCAGCGTAATTGGGCGGTAGCTGGAGGGCAGCTTGCGGTCCTTGCCCGGCTGGGGACCCAAACCCGTTCCGAATCAACTAGGAAACTGTCAGATGACAGCTCGGTCAACCTCGTTTTCACTCGGGGTCTATTTGGAACGGGTTCGAGGGATTTTCACTCCTCAGAGTGTAATCTCCACTCGACTTGGGGCCTGTTCCGAGTCGCTTTTTGCAGAGTGATTTACACCCTCGTCAGATAGAAAGAGACGAAATGAATAAAACCTTTGTCTGACAGCTGTCAGGTGAATTTTATCGGGCTCCGCTCCAGGCGCCGGTAGAATCATGGACTTGTCAGAGTAATAAACGTCCGAACCCGTTTCGAAACAACTACGAAACTGTCAGGTGACAGCTCAGTTTCACTCGGGGTCAATTTGGAACGGGTTCGAGTGATTTTCAATTTTGCACTCCTCAGTGTGAAATTTCACTCGTTTTGGAACACATGGCTTGGATTGGAACGCCGCCCGAAATTATTATTGTTTGACAGTGACGTACGTCGTGAGAGGTTATTGTTTGCAAAATTACAAGTTTTTAATAGAATTTGCTCATAATTACTACTTCTACTTTGTTCTATTTGTTCGTCCTACTTTCTAAACTAAGAACCATATAAGAAGAACCTAAATACCTTGAAGATGAGTGTGCCGGCGTACGATCCTGGTCCAGAGCATTTCCAACAGTTTCCGTCCAACAGAATAATTGTTATACACCCTGGCTCACTCTACGTGAGAATAGGTAGAGCCTCCGACCTCTTGCCAGTGAAACAACTCCACTGCGTAGCTAGAAAACGACGTCCGGGAGGTAAAATATATCGTGACCCGTTCATTCCGCCTAGTGTCCCTAAAACTAAGGATTTGATCGAGGAATTAGAAGAATGTCGCCTCCAAATCTCGCATACTCTTCAAACGTGTGTTCAGTCGAACGGCGCTCGTCGGTATGCGACTCCACCACAACAAATAGCTGCTTTCAACCGGCGATCTTTGCCTGAATCTGTTAACGACGGTGAACCCTGGCCACAAGTTCAATGCGACATCATTATTGGCGATCTAGTACTAGATATCGACCCAGAACTGCCTTACAATATACATTTTCCATACAGAAGAGGAGATTTCAACTTGCACTCAGAAGTAGGGGGGTCGGTTTCTTCAGTTCTAAATGATTTGTACACAATCTGGAGTTCTATCATAGAATACAAGCTAAGCATACCTTTAATAGAGCTAGTGAAGTACAGATGTGTATTGTTAATTCCTGATATTTATTCACGAAGTCATTTAAAATGTCTCATGTCACTATTGTTGAAGGATTTAGGATTCGGACACTGTTTTCTAGTGCAGGAAAGTGTGGGAGCAACATTTGGAGCTGGAATTGGGTCTGCGTGTGTTGTGGACATTGGTGATCAGAAAACTGCAATATCATGTGTTGAAGACTGCATATCACATAAGACAACAAGGTTAAGAATGGATTATGGTGCTGGTGATGTTTGCCAAGCCCTGTCATGGATGTTCCACAAAAGTGCATTTCCCTATAGAAACTGGAATGAAAATATACCTAGAGATGTAATTCTGATGAGGAATTTATATGAAAATTTCTGTCATGTAAACCTAGATGTGTGTGGACCACAGGAGAAAACCTTTTTTGTTGATCATCCAGGAGATGTAGTCAACAAATACACTTTGCAAGTTGGAGATGAATGCATAATTTCACCCCTTTCAATGTTCTACACAGATCTCCTAAAGATAACTGGCCCAAAAGCAACCAAAATCCAAAGTCGTCAAGCTAGTGACCCTGAAGATCCGTTTGATGCAGAGTTCCTGAGAGAAACTGGAAGAAAACGTGAAACGGCTGATCCTGCTGCGAATGAAAGCCAACAATTTGAAGCTGTTAATGAAAGTCAACCAAATGTGAATCCTGACGAAGAAATTGTTGTTGACACTTTAGAAGGAGGGCCTGGAGACGTATCTTTAGCCCCTGGACAAGTTTTAGCTTTAGATGCTGCAATACTCCAAAGTATAGACCGTTGTCCAAGTGAGGAGTTGAAACGTAAGATGTATAGTAATATTTTGATTGTTGGTGGAGGCGTGAAAGTTCATGGTCTATACTTATGGCTCCAGAATCGTTTAGCATTGCAGATCCCGTATGCTTATAAGACTGAACAGTTGGAGATTGTGACTTCTCCCAAAGATATTGACCCTGCTAGCACAGTTTGGAAAGGGGCTGCAGTGATGTCTTGTTTAGAGTCGGCCATTGAGCTTTGGATCAATCAGGCTGAGTGGAATAAGTTTGGACTGAAAATATTAAGGGAAAGAGCTCCTTTTATTTGGTGACAAAAGTAATTACCTAATGAACTATCAGTGCAGTTTATTGCATGTCCACTATTTGTAATTATTAAGATGTTAAGTTAAGTAATTATTAACATAATAATTGATTAAAGCTTTACTATTGTTAAATTATTCACTATTTTCAATTACCCAATGTTTTGGACAACACGTAAAGTAAAAAAAAACATTTATTCATTTAAGCTTGTACAAAGCACTTATGACATGTCAAAAAACAAAGTATATAGAAATAATATAATAAACGTAAATAAAATAGTACATTAATAGTACATATCGTGAATATACATAGGTAATGTGAATCTACCATCGGTTCGGACATTGCTTCTTATTGAGAAGACTCCAGCAAGAAACTCGATAGTTACTCTTTTGAACTTTGTTTTACAACAAATAAATTCAGAGTACAGTTAATGAGAGTATAAAAAATAATACAATATTGAGCAGAGGAACAGATTATTCCTACTATGAACACAAACTCTTGTCGTTCAAGTAATCCTCTACATTATACATAACACGGTTGGCGTAGTGTGGCAGTGCTGTGTCTTGCCATAGCTTTGTGGTGTCCCGGGTTTCCCGGTCTGGTCAATTCAGGTAATGATATTTTCTAAATTGGCTTTGGTCTCGGTGTGCTGGGGGTGACACCCCTGTCTGGTACCTCGTAACACAGGATCTTCATCCTTGCTTCGAGACCATGACAAGTGGTGTGGTTTCTGTCTGGCGCATATTTATATATGTGTATATTATTTCAATATACCTAATCAGTAAGATATAAAATAAAAGTCAGTAAGTAATTATTTAAAAAAATACATTTTATTAAAAATATCTTTGTAAAATTACATTTTGGCAACTCTTCATTTATTGAGATTCACTAAGTACAATAATGTTTAGTTAAAAAGGTTCACAAAATACCACTTACATCTAATACAAAACATATAAAACAAGGCAGTCTTATTTCATAAATATCACTATTTATTACTCTTTAAGTATTGTTTACTAATTATTAATATCACGGAAAGAACATCTCTTTTACTGAAAAATGAGTACAAATTTTAGGTATATCTGAAGATTGGTATCAATCTATCAATAAAGTTAAAATACTTATATGTATTGTAATTTCTAGCTTCTACTTATCAAGTTATACAGGGTTACTGTATGAACACCACCCAAATTGAAATATGAGGATATACGGAGAAAATGACAAAATACGTATTTTTCTGCTTGACAACCTTCAGTACTAAAATGTTATGTTATGAATGTTATTATAACTACTCAATGGGATAAAAAATCACTAGTTTCGTTGATACTGCGCGACTTGAGTGGCGGCGGGCTCGCAGCCTCTTAACTCCCCGCCCGCGCTTTATTTAAAAGTTGAAATTTAATTTTGAATAAGTTTTGAAGAAGTAACCATGAAATAACCATAAAAAATATCATAATGTAAAAGCTAGAAAGACATTTTTTTTTAAAAAGGTGTCTTCGATTGATGCCTAATGTCTGGGAAAATTTTGGATGGTGTTTATAAAGTAACCCTGTATGAACCACTTAAGGAATTCTTAAACACTATGATGCTGTGGTAACTCTACAATAGCCTAGTTTTCAATCTTATAGTTTCATCTGCCTAAAATATTTGGAGTGATCTGAAGCAGAGCAGGAGGTCTTATTCATCTTACTTTGAAAGTACTGATACAGTCTATTTGAATAAAGTTATTTGAGTTTGAGTTTCATCCTAACTGGAAGTATAGTAAATTGATAGGCAGCAAAAAAAACTTAATTGGTATTTGTTTTCCTATGGGTAAGCCTGCCTATAGGTACTCAATTTTAGAGAATACCTAACCAAGATGGGCAGCAATACTAAAAATTGCAACTAAAGAGTATTCAAATGGTTTAACAGAAAAAGTTCTCGCTGATAGTTATTTCGTAATTTTCGCGCATCATAGAAATATAAAAACAGCTAAGGTCAGTAGTTTTTACTAAAGCCGACTGTGTTACGCAATAGCTGTGGAGAACATTCACATGCTTTTGCTAAGTTTGAGGTCATTTGAAATGTATTTCCACTAGTTATTTGTGCTTGCTTTTCAAAATAAAGCATACAAAAAATCTATAAAATGCAACAAATATTATTTTAATTCAGACAACTGTTCACCAGTTTTAAAAGAAACAGTTATATCCCTAATTCCTTTTCTAACTTTCGGATGGAAGAACGAATAATAGACAACCATAATTAAAATGCCTACTGAATACGGAATGATGGTCAGAAGCAAAAGAGGCAAATGGTAGAAAGAGTCTCTCTCGTCATCGGTGACATAAATATACCAGATGATTCCACAGGCTATATTTTGCAAGAAGCATATAGTATAGTATACCGCATACCTATATCTAGTCCTGCCTTCGACCGCGAGGATATACGTGAAGAGGTACACGGTTCCCATTGCTAGCGAGAAGGCGAGCTGGGCCAGTTTGTTCTGGGCGCAGAAGACTGGGTGCTCAAAGATCTGGATCCAGGTTGTCATGACGAGGATGTGGATCGCGCAGGCGAGCACTATCCAGTAGGGGAAGAGGTACGCCATGAGAGACAGCGATACTACGCGGCTTACTGAAACAAGAAGATATTATGTTTTTATTTATTTTCGAGTAAAAGGAGGATAATAAATAATGATTATGATTTGTTATCATATCAGAAGACGAGATAAAAAAACAAAGGTAAGATAAAGAGACATACAATATTTACTGTGCATTAAACAAAGAAACTTACTCAGAAACTTACAGATGGGTATTACATATTAAAAAAATGCAAAATTTAGGTGGCATATAGTAATCTCTTTCAGGCAACCTACTGTTAAAATACATGGTGCTGTAGTTGTCTCGGATGTTGCTGTTAAAAAACACCTAAACATTTTTAATCTTGATAAGATTTTAGTTGCGCATTTGACAATGATACCCTAGTTAGCCAAAGAAAGTTGAATGTTTCCTCTCAGCATTGTTTGAAGTTCAATCATCTAGCAAATAGATCGCCATTTATATTCCGCAAATTGATTTGAGTAAACACCACATTCTATCATTTTGGGAGTTCCTCAGGGTTTGAATTTGGGACACCTCACTTTCATAACTTATATCAAAAACAGATCATGCAAGAGATGAAATCAGGAAGGGCTAACTGCACTTGCTAATAAAGAAGTTTAAACTTACGAGTAAGCAGATAATGCCATATAGTCTGCATGGCTGTACCCAACCAGCTCATATTCAGTTTGTCCTGTTGAGCGAACCGTACTGCGCGCTGGTACGCTGCCAGGCACCAGCCCATGCCGATCAGCGACGAGGATATTGAAAGGATCTGGTGCACTGAAAATGAGTAAAAGCATTTATTTTATGAGTCGTTCATATTTCTGACCGTGATTCGGCTATCATGCTCGTGTGTAATGTAACACAGTAAAAACCTCTCCTGGATCTTCCTCACTAAGAAGCTTTTTTAATGTGTTCAAGGAAAACTTCAGCAAGGAAGTTATTCCTCATTATATGCATCCTTGAAAGGAAGAAACGAAACTATGTGCATACGAGGTGCATTCAATAAGTACCTAGCCTCATCGCCAGAGGGCGCTGTAGTTTCGAAAGAGTTTTACCACAGTGTAGCACATTCTTTATTAATTCTTTTTTCAAATTTTCATTCCAATCCCTTCATTTGTTTTAATTTGACAACTTATGGAAGCGAACGTGTCTATCGGTTTTACAAAAATGGAAAAAGAGCAATATCGTTCGGTGATTCGATTCCTATTTTTGGAAGGGAAAACGCGCATCGAAATCAAAGAGCGCTTGGATGCTGTGTACGGTGACTCTTCTCCATCGATGGCCACCGTCAAGAATTGGTTCAACGAGTTTGCACGTGGCCGTACGTCGGTTTTTGATGAACCACGTCCAGGTGCACCGAAAACAGCTGCTACGGAGGAAAACATTAAAAAAATCCATGATCTCGTATTGGCAGATCGCCGATTGAAGGTTCGGGAGCTAGCTGAGACTGTAGCCATTTCAGAAGGAACAGTGTATCATATTCTTCACGAGGAACTCGGCATGAGAAAGCGGTCGGCGCGATGGGTGCCGCGTTTACTCACACCAGAAAACAAGCGCAACCGTGACAACACATCGGAGACGTGTTTGGCGCTGTTTATGCGGAATCCAGCGGAGTTTTTGCGTCGTTTTGTGACCGTCGATGAAACTTGGATCCACTGGTACACACCAGAGACCAAGGAGCAATCAAAACAATGGATCCAGACCGGGAAACGTGCTCCAAAGAAGGCGAAAACTGTAAAATCGGCCGGAAAAGTTATGGCCACCGTTTTCTGGGATTCACAAGGTGTGATCTACATCGATTACCTCGAGAAGGGTAAAACAATTACAGGGCTTTACTATGCCGATTTATTGGGCCGATTCGACGCCGAATAAAGAAAAAACGACCCCATCTGGCGAAGAAAAAAGTGCTGTTTCACCACGACAACGCACCGGTTCACACGTCTGCCGTTGCCATGGCCAAATTGGTCGAATTACGCTACGAATTGCTGCCCCATCCACCGTATTCTCCAGATTTGGCCCCTTGTGACTTCTTTCTGTTTCCTAATCTGAAAAAATCACTCGTCGGGAATAGATATGGATCAAATGAGGAGGTCATCGCCGCCACGGAGGCCTATTTTGCAGAGTTTGCCAAAACTATTTTTCGGACGGGTTAAAAAAGTTGGAGCATCGCTGGGCTAAGTGTATCGAACTAAAAGGAGACTATGTTGAAAAATAAATTGCCACTATTCCAAATTTTTCGTTTACTTTTTGTAGGCTAAGTATTTATTGAATGACCCTCGTAGCAGTTCTAGAATGAAGGATGCATCTTTTGCAATTTGCAAATTAAGTCTTGCCGAAAGTATTGTCGTGTCTATGAAACTGAAATTAAATACTTTTTTGTTGCCTGATGGAATCAAACCAAATCTGTTATTTCACCAGTAAACTGCTGATGCCCCCTCAGCAGTAGGCTGACTTGCAGAACCAGCTGAGGAGCTGCCTCGAGGAAGCACTCGAAGATCCTCAACAGAGCTGCATCGCTGTCTTCCTTTAGCATCAGGCCATAGTACAGGCGTTGAGATGCTGAGTCCTGCTTCCGTTCAGCTCGACGCGACTTAATGGCGTAGCTGCAGGGAACAAAGAAAAGACCAGATATGTGTGAGGGTGCTAACAGTCGAGTGACACAGGCAACTGACATCGATTGTCGCTTGCCCGTATCGAGGCGAAAGCACTAAAAAACCTATTCAATGATCTATTGGCCAGCTGACCAACAGCGTGAGTTCAATCCTCACCCAGGATTCATGTTGTAAACATTTGTGTTTGTTATGTATCTGAAAGTTATTATCTTTATTTATATATGTTTTTAGAAATATTTAAGTCAGTTGTTGCTCTCTGTACTATGAGTTACTTACCAGCTTACCAGGTCAGATAAACTTGATGTAAGATGATCAATTTTCTTTTATTTATTTCATTTGAAACAAGTATAAATACTTACATGAGAGCATCTGTGAACCTCAATATAGGCGCCAACTGCAGAACCAATATCAATATCCGTAACCATTGATTTTTCGTAAACTCGTTTGATATAGAGTCCTGCTGCTTATCTTGATAGTACCTGGAGTCACAAATAAAACTAATCAGGTTGCACCCAGAACACCAAGACTCAACTCAGTTATTGGTTTAATCTTCTAACTCATATATTTGTAATATTTTGTATAGATTATTGCATTGATTATTGCATCATTTAATGTTGCAAGCGTGTTGATGTAATCTGTTGCAATCTGTAAGCATGAATGTAAATAAATAAATAAAATAAATAAACAAGTTTACTTTTCTAAACACAAAACTAGAGATAATTAACTATTTTTATTGACTAAGTACTTAATGAAAAATCATGATTGTAACATGAGTCTTAGAGATTATGGGAATATGCATATTGCATATTATATATTAAAGCATCACATTTGCAATAGCTTCAATAGCAATTTCCTTATAATCTGGTCTTAGGGTGTCCCAAAAATAAGTGATAAGGGGGGGCTGGGGCACTGGGGCTACCCGAGTCCACCATGTATGTTACACGATTTTAGTGTTTTCTAGTTATATATCTCATGATCTCTCATTACCTTACCCACTTCTCTTATTTTGTTAGTTAATTCCTAACCCGTGGGTTACCTGGGAGAGATCGCTTCATAGCGATAAGGCCGCCTGAATTGTACTAGACTAAGTTTTTATTCGTTTTTAAGCACTGTTGTAATTATTTTCTTTGTAGTTGCACAATAAAGTATATTACTATCTTATCTTATATTTTTTTTTAATTTCCGAAAAGGAGATGTCCCAAAATGTATGGAGTCTTAGCCAGGTATATGTTGGTATGGTGTACACCATACCTTAGGCCTTACTAAGCCATCATACTTAAATTTTCATTCAAAGTGTCAGAAGTGAAAAATTCAAGATCTTAGGGAAGCAAATAAAACTTAATTATAAGTAAACCAAATGCTTAATTTGACAGTGTAGAATCTTTGATAACCAAGTAAATCGCCAATATAAGAACTTTTCATGATGTATTTTTCTGTAAAATACCTACCTACGAAATATCTAAAATTAAAATACCGATTGGACGAAATACCTAATGTTTAAAATGTTTATAGTTATAACACCAATGATTGTTTTCTATATTTACTATATTTTGTGTGTTTTGGTAGAATGCGAGAATATACCTCCTTACTTGAGGCACTCCAGATTTGGGATAGGTTAGGTTAGAACTGTGACCACAAGTTAGAACCGACTTTAGGGTGTTTCTTACTCAAACAGTACTATACAATAAGTGAACCCAAAAATTGTTTTATACAAGTTTTAAAAACATTAGGAATTAAACTACCTAATAAAAACCTAGTCTCCATACCAAATTTCAACACTTTGAGCTAGAAAAATGTAATACATAGCTTGTACATACATAGATTGTAGGAATATTAATTATTAACCTTTGGTTTTTTAACTAAGTGATTTAGTCTAAATAAATAAAATGTCATTTTGTAGTTTTAAACGAAAGGCCAAACAACCATAATTATCTTTCTTTTATCCATAGGTCTTGTAAAATTTGGTTATAAAAACTTCAGTAAGCAAAAAAGTGACACAACTTGAGAACTACTAAAAATCGCGTAACATGGGGGTGATTCGGGTAGCCCCAGTGATGCTCTATCACTGGGCTTCTGCTTATCATTTATTTTTGGGACACCCTGTATACCTAAAAACTGTTTCTATAATCCATCTAGTTTCACACAAGTCATACAACCTGCATAATTTTGCTATCTTTTCTTTGTTTTATTGTAATATTTAAAATTAAGTTTTTGTTTGATAAGAAACTCAGTAGGTGATCTAACAATACATTGTTGCAAAACTTTCAGATTAGGTATGTTCAAGGCTCAGACAAAAGCAGTCTTTAGCAAACCAAAAGGTAAATTAGGTTGAAACTGCTGCATAAACAAAAATAATAGCGAAGTAAACAAATCAAAATTATGATTCATACTTACATTCTGACTGATACTAATGTGTTTACAAAAGCTGGCATAAGAATAAACGCCAGCGTCCACCCAAACTCCACCATCATTCCCGCCAAGGAATACCTCACAGCGACATTTATATCCAGGCCTAGATCCACAAAATGCCCTACTATGGCCACACAATACATAATCAAGTCTAAGTTCGTTATTGTAATCTTTTCTGGCATGCGGTCCGGTTCATCGTAAGATAGCTCGTTTTGGAGCAGATCTCGCACTGCTTTAGGCATTTTGTTTGTGTTTTAATAAAAAAAAAATACAAAACAATGCACAAGAACGCGCGTCGCGTCGCGTCGCGATGTTTGGCGGAAAAACAAACTATCTGTCAAGTCAACGTCATTCAAGACAGACGACAGGAACGGTGCGGGGGGAGGCGTTGGTTTGCACAGATAAGACTAAATATACTTGCTTAGCATTTGGTCCAAATCAATAACAAAAACTTTTTAGCCTGATCTTTTATAACATTGCATAGCATTACATTGTAATGTAACAACCCAACCCCGAACAAAAACTAAATCATAAAACCCCAACAAACACTTTCATTTATTTATGATGATTATTTAAAATATGTGCCGGACAGACAACACATTTATTGTGTTGTCTGGCACATTAATATGTATATCCCTGTGTAACAAGTTAGGTCACAGAAAAGGGTTTTTTAAGCCACCAGGATTGCTGCGCTGGGTGAACTGGGAGACGCCCCGAAAATTTAAAAAGATTTAGGTTTCCTCAATTAACACGACCGGGAATTGAACCCGGGACATCATGCAAGTCAAGGCGAGAAACGGCGATACAAGGCTGCAAGTTCAACGCAATATTGCCAAGAATGTCATCACAAAAAAATAAAATATCTGCGGTGTTCAAGATAGAACATTTCCACTTTTTGGGTCTGGGCATTCTCAGATTCCCCCCGAAATCACACCAAGCTTTACATGTGTGTGTGTTAGCTGCTGAAAATTGGTTTTATCCATTTTGCAATTGTTTTGTAAAGGGTTACCTGTCGTCCTCCGTACTCCGTACCAATATGTGTTATTCTGATGTCTAAGCTGTTTTACTGTAAACTCTAAATCCGTACAGTAGTTTCTGCGTGAAAGAGTAACATACTCGTACATACACACATGATCCATACATCCTCACAAACTTTCGCCTTTATAACATCTTTGTGACGATGAGGGCTTCCAAAAAGTGGATAGAAAGAAGAAGAAGCCCGTTCGCCGCAATCTTTGTGGTGTTGCGACCCATATACCCACGGCGCTGATGTACCTACGTTTCCCGCCTCCACTACTCCACGAAGGCTGAGGAAATTGCAGAGTACATAAAGGTCACCACCAAAGCTAACTTCACTCTGAGGGTCGAGCGGTTGGTATCCCGCCATAATGTAAATTTTAATTCATTTGTGGTGAGGGTGCCGACTGAACATCTATCGACCTACATGAAAGAGGAGTTTTGGCTGAAAGGTGTCATTAACCGGCGCTTTCGAGGTCGGATACCGGACACCATGATGCGTCGCGCGTCGCCGATAGACCTAACGTGTGTTAGTTATTAAGTTAATTATATTATGTTATATTATGTATGTTAGTTTTCAAGGTATTTATCTATGGGCCGATTATCTTTAAATGTACTTAATTTGTTGCCTGAAATAAATGATATGATATTCTATTCTATTCTATTCTATAATATTAGTGAGATATTTAGAATATCAATACTAATGTTATAAAGCTACAGAGTTTGTTTGTTTGCTTGAACGCGCTAATCTCAAGAACTACTGGTCCCATTTAAAAAAATCTTTCAGTGATAGATAGCCAATTTATTGAGGAAGGCCATAGCCTATAAATCATCACTCCACGCCGACGAGGTCGCGGGTAGAAGCTAGTTTTCTTATAATTGAAATATTTAGTAAGGATTTTCCATTTCCACCGATGGGAGCTCATGGGGTCTGACTCATTGAATGAAGAGGACTTGAAAGAGCTGACGGTGGATCAGATAGCAAGATTCTGCAGAGCCACGGGAAGATTCAACGGGACGCCGTGAAATGGGACAACCTAAAGACCCCCTGCAAGGGGGGCCCGGGGACATGGATGAAATGGTCAACCACAAACGGACCGATCACCCGGCCCACTGCCAGCGTCCCCAGTTGAAAAAAATAATAATAAAGGATTTTCCATCATTCTTTTTTTCTTTGCCACCCAGATTGTGAAAGACAGGGTTCGAGCTCTGCTTGAGCCGTAGGATCAGGTCAGGTAAATACAATTTAAAAAGAATGAATGGTCCTCAGGTAATGTGGGTAAATAACCAACAAAAATACCTGAAATACAACTTCCTTCACTATCCTCATTAACTATGTAAACCTTACATAATTGCATCAATTCTTCCTTGTAAACTGGCAGAAACAATAATTTATTTCATATCAATAAGTTATCCCTTAAGACTGTATTGTAATTCTAAACAACAAACCAAAAAAAACCATTGGTCCTAATTAATTATCAGCATACCAAATGTGTCAAATTATGACATTACGACCCAATTGCGATTCCATTGAAGCATTTTTAAATTAGAGGAACCGGGGCCCAGGGTGAATAATCTCTTGAAAATTTTACTAAAGTACTTTTTATTATCTGATCTGTAGTATTAAAAAAGTAAAAAAAAGAATGAAGACGCCAATGCCATGCTGTTGGCGTCGGCGCAGTGTGCACCGGGTTCGGCTCCGGGCCTAGCCATTCGTTTCGCAGTTTTGTAAGGTGTAGTAGATGGTTTGGAATGTCGTCGCTCTCAGACGAAGACATGGAAGAAAACGTTACACACACAGATCAAACCATAGCTGTAATTTGCACATAATACCTACAGCAAACTGGCTTCATGGTACACAGACTCTGGATGTAGTTCATGTAGTCTAATAAGGATAAATAAATAATTAATAAATATGCGCCAGAGAACACACCTCGTGTAATGGTCTCGAAGTAGGGATTAATATCCCAGTGTTACGAGGTACCACACAAGGAAATAAGCCAGTCTCCCAGTACACCCAGACCCAAGTCAATTCAGAAAAGATCGTTTCCTGAATTGGCCCGCCCGGGAATTGAACCCGGGACACTGCGGAAATCGAGGCAAGAAACCGTGCTACAGCTCACTACGCCAATCGTGTCGTCAAATGGATGATTGTCATTTGTCAACTAGGTACCTATACTAATATTATAAAAAGGTAAGCGTTTGTGAGTTTGTATGTTTGAGGTAGTTAATCTCCGAAAAAACCGAACGGACTTCAAACATTATTTCACTGTTATAAAGCTACATTATCCCTGACTGCTATAGGCATATATTTGTTTTGATATAATTAGTTTTCATGTCATAAAAGTTTACGCGGGTGAAGCCACGGGCGGAAAGCTAGTTTAAAAAAGCGAAATGAGTGCCCCACTCCTCATCACGAAATCTCAGAAACTACAATTGCTAGGAGTTTCTAATTTTGCATTGAGGTTCTTTTAGGACGTAGCTGTGCTCACTAAGACGGGATTTTGCGAAATTTGACCCCTAAGGGGTTGTTTTAGGGGTTGATAGTTTGTTCTTATGAAACTTCGTTACTAAAAGTGCTAGAAGTTCACACAGGCGAAGCCGCGTTTGAAAAGCTAGTTTCTTATAAGTAAGTTTTGATTAAATGCAGAGTCTCATTCGTTTTTCGGTGTAAATTTAACTTACGTAAGTAGGCATGGCATGCTTACTTTCCAAAAAAATCTTAAATTGGTATTACTTAATTTTTGTTCTGAATAATATCTACAATTACAAACCTACCTATTGTAATAAAAACTAACTCAATTCTGGTTATGTTTTCAAGATCATTGTCCTCCATAATCGGTTATAAAAAGATATACTCGTAAGTACTTACTGAACGTTTAATAACGTAAACTATTTACACTTTTATGGGCTTACAATAACTACAGACAGAATTGTAGCAATGCTATTAAAATAATGTAAAATTGATTGTACAGTCAACCCCAAGCGTAACACTATGTACTTGTACCGTCCACGGTAGTATGTGAGTTCCCTCTAATGCGAGCTCAACGTATGTTGGCCAAACAAGACTCACACTTCTATGGTTAACAGTGTCTGTGAATAATTTAGTATAATTACTAGAGATGTGCCGAATATAGGTCCAACCGAATACTAATGTTCGTCGGAACATTCAGGCCACAATGTACCGAACAGAATGATTCGGTTAAATTCCACGCGGAAAGCAGGCTTGTACGTCGATGTGGCGCTCTGCAGGAGCCGAGCCGCGGGCCGGGCGGCGGCGTTTGCCACCAGCGCCGCCCTCTCTCTGCCCGGGTGCAACCGCAAACGTTAAAATTGAATTAATCAAATGTGTATTTCTTTTCGTTACGAAAGGCATATTTCATACCAAAAAAAATATAACGGTGTTATCAAGTAGTGACCTGATAAGGCCGTTATAATTTTTTGGTACAAAAAACGTTGATTTTTTTGGTACTGCAGCGACACATGCTGAGTATCTCTTTTAAAGGTTCCGATGCTGTAGCCAAATTGGGAATCCACTTGTTTATGTAGTTAAGAAGACCTAAAAAACTTTGAAGTTCCTCTATGGTCTTAAGCACGTGAAAATCCATTATACTTTTCACGTACTTGTCTATAGGTGTAATATCGTTGGGTTCAAGATGGTGTCCGAGAAAATCCACACTCTGGGTTTTAAAAATGCATTTTCCTTCGTTTAGTAACACGTTGTTATCCTTTAGTGTCTGTAATACATTCTCCTGTCTGGTATCGTGTTATTTCTCATTATCCCCGTAAACCAGAATGTCATCGATGAAGTTTATTACTCCATCACACTGTATCAGCATTCTCTCTATAATCTTCTGGAATAGTTCTGATGCACACGTGACACCGAACATCAACCGCTTATAGCGATATAAACCACTTGGAGTAATGAAGGTGGTGTCTTATATGTCTGGAGTCTGGGTGAATCTCTACTTGGTGGAATGCATTTTTAACGTCCAGTTTGGTAAAGTATTTCGCTTTATTTATCTTAGGAAGCAATTTATCCATGGTTGGGAGAGGATGATTCTCCCTCATTATTGCATTATTTGCGCGTCGCATATCCACGCACAGTCTTAACTCTCCATTTTCTTTCAGGATTGGGACTATGGGCGAAACCCATCTTGAAAACCCTTCTACCTCTTCGACTTTCTTTTCTAAAGGTATAGGCACTCTTCGGCATGGTTGAGAAATGGGCTTCACGGAATCATCAATCGGTATCTCAACAAGGACATCCTTGAATTTCGGGAATGGTGTAATCAAGTTTTCTACTTGATTGATGCCAATACCCATACGTAAAACTCCCAATTTCATTGCTGACGTTTTCCCCAATAAGTCTTTCGTCCCACCACTTATCACATGAAAAGTAGTGAAATCTTTTCGGCTGTTTTAATATAATATAATATAATTTTAGTTTTTTCTGTAATAAAGAAAACTTGAAATTCCTAATTTTGTAGATACGTGGCTAGACCGCAATCCGCGAAAAGCCAAAAAAAAGAAACCTCATTCTTTTAGTCTATGGCCGATCGCCATTGTAAGAGGAAAACTGATTATTTACTCCCGCCATTGCGAAAAAACTTTCACAACTCGTTTTCACTGTTGAAATTACAGTTATCTGTAGTATTATTTCCTTCACAAGTGTGTTGAAAAACGTCGTATGATACACGTGTGTATTGATGATTACCGTCCTCGGCTCTCGGATAGGAACTCACCTAACGGCTCGGGTCTCAATGGCGCCTCAGCGGTAATCACCAACATTACACACTTGTACCATAATGTACTAAATATAGAACTTAATAAAATACATTGCAAAAATAATATTTATTAATGCCTTTCGATTAATCGTTTTATCGATATAAGGCACATGCACATCATTAATTTTTATTAGGATTTCTCATCTTAGTTACTATTCCTAGGTGGAAAATTCGGTGAAAAGAAAAGATACATTATTTTCTATTTTCCGTATTCTGATTCCGTATTTAGAATATCTACTAGCTTTTCGCCGGCATGAACTTATCGTTATATATTATGGTCAAATTACATAAAATCTTCAGCTTAAGTGTTCACAGATCAGAAAGAAGAGTACCAATACACCTAGATCAATAACTGGCTCTGACTGACTCAAAAATGGAGGAAATAAAACTATTGTATAAGTCTATTTCAATAATTTTAAGATTTACATTTTGTTAAAAATAAGAGTCAACCATAGATCATTATATACCGGCAATGTGTATATATCAGGTATTCTATACAGTGCCTAGGCCATGTATACAAAGCCGGGTGCGTTTGGTCATTGTATGAAACATTCCGAATATGATAATCTATTGCATACTTTGCCTAGGCAATGTATACAATGCCTAGGTACTGTATACAATGCCGGATGCGCAGCCGGCAATGTGTGTTTAAGGGATCACTAAAAAGAAAGTTCACTGTCAGAATCGTCCTTTCACATACAATGTATTCCCATCCCCATACGGTTGCGTCGAAATTACCACATTTTAGTCCTCCTTTTTATCATTCACTTTAACCCATGTTCTCGCTATCTCCGCGAGCGGTTTATATACTTATCACTGTCCGGCCGACGGCATCGCTCAGCTTATCATTTGCAGTTGCGTGCCCCTTCCTGCAGCACAACCATGTTTAGTGATTCTTTCACAGTTCAAGCAATTTAGTGCAGTCATTGAAGCGAAAAATACGGTCTTACCTCCGAATTTTTTTACTGTGAACCGAATTGCATACAATTTTGGAATTAGGCTCATCTTACCCTTAACTTCAAAAGTGAAAATGATCTGAACTCCGCCTATTATTTTTAAGGGGTGTAAACAACCCCTTAATGGAAAAATTGACATTGAGCCATTTTATCGCTAGAAAACATGTCTAATAGTAAGTGGTGAAATTGTAAAGTATTTTCTAACATAATTACCTCATATTAAAATCATTTTCAACCTCTTGAAAAAAAAAAAATCAGTTACTAAGTAGAAAAAAATATGATAAGTTTTTGGACCATAACTCCTTCAATTTTCATGCTATCACAATGTATAAAAAACCATTGTACAGGTAATTAAGAGAGCTACAACATCCTTTATATAGTAAAAAACCTTTTTCTAAAACGGTGAAGGGTTAAAGGGCTTAAGAGAGGCTGTGATTGCGCTGCCACGCGCTCTTTAAACAATCATATCTCCGTCAATTTTTGTTTGACAGAAAAAACAAAAAAAACAAATTGTTTGTCAGAAAAATACCTAAATTTTTAATCCGTACACTTTTATACGTATCTGTCGTCATTTTTGAGATATTATGAAAAAAAAGTGGGTTTTTTAAAAAATTGTTTTTTTTTTTTAAATCGTGACTTTTTTGAAAAATGTGTCCTGAAGCAGCCAAACTGATACTATCTATCAAACTCTTCATAATAAAGTTAATTCTAGGCGGAATACGATTAATTTTAATTTTGGTGGAAATGGCACTTATGAAACCCATTGATTTAAAAGAAAAAACATTAGATGCTCCCCTTATTTGCAATACAGCTCACTTATTTTACGTGCAAAAGACTTTTAATAGTGCTCATTTTAAAGCTTATTTCAAGCACTACAAAACCCTTTTGTATTAGAATGCATAAAATGCATCTGCTCGCCGCTAGATGGCATTGACCACATCGATTAAATTTCAGACAAAATAAAAAACGGCTTTGATCTTTAATATCTAGCTTAATATTGCACTTAGAATACTTTATAAAAAACGAAATTGTTCATTGTTTTACCTGCTACAATTTTGTTCTTTGTAAAATTTTCGATAAAACGTATATTTTTGGAGATATTTGCAAAAAACCGATGAAAAACGTGAAAAAATTGCGAATTTTCAATAGCCAATAACTTGAAAAGTATTGGATTTTTTGAAAAACTTTAGAGACGATTTTTTGCTTAAAATTAGGCCTTCTATCGATATCCGAGGTTATTTTGTAAAAAAAAAAATTCACCCCCGAGAAGGGGTGGCAACCACCCCCAGGGTGGTTGCGGAGTTCAAATCATTTTCACTTTTGAAGTTAAGGGTAAGATGAACCTAATTCCAAAATTGTATGCAATTCGGTTCACAGTAAAAAAATTCGGAGCAATAATGCTTCAATGACTGCACTAATTAGGCTGTGAAATAAGCTGCCTGTTTCCCTTCGTGAGTGTCGCACTGTCGGTTGTTTTAAAAGACAATTGAAGGAACATATTTTACGGATTGCTAGAGTTGCGTTGGATCATATTATTGTGTTTATACTTTATATAATATATTAAATAATTTATGTATTTTTATTTATATTGTAGTCTAGTGTATTTATATATTTATGAGTGCATTATTTATGTATTGTATAGTGTTTAAGTGATTTTTTTATTGACCAAACTTTGTGGTGGGTAGTTAGTTAATTTTTATTTTTTTTCATATTTTTTTTTTCACTTTTATTTCTTTTTAGCTGTGTGCAAAGCTGTCTGTCTTCTTTTGTCACACTTGTTGTTGTATCCTGTAAGCTGGGCTGCTGGAAGAAATCTCTTTTTAGAGATAAGCTAACCTGTACTTCTGCTTTCTCTAATGTTGTCGCTTGTAATGTATCTTGTGGGTACGAACTAATAAATAAATAAAATAAATAATGTATATGTATAATAATAAATAAATTTTGATTAGGAATGATAAATCGATTCGTAGTTTTTCATTATCAAAATATATTTAGATAATGTCAAAATATAAAATGACAAAAAAGAAAAGGAGGTCAGTTCGTGTCTGTTCGTTATTTTATAGAGTACCCAGTGGTCTTCCGGCAATGTGTCAAATAAATAGGTAGATTTTGCCTTTTATCAAGCTTTATCGAGATATATACTTAAACTCAAACAAGGTATGTAATTCGTTTTGTTCAATTTCACATACTGAACACCTTTCTATACAAAAAGTGTTACCCTCTGTATGAAGTGGGTTTATTAGGTTACGAGGAGCGAAGCGACGAGCATGTTAGGTTGACATGAACCAGCTGCCAGAAACGAACTGCCCTCATTCTCTCTCTTTGCCGTTTTATACTTTGACATTCTAGCTAAGGATATTTTGATAATGAAAACATTGCAGTTTTATTATATGCCAAAGGACGATTCTGACAGTGAACTTTATTTTTAACCTTCACTTCAGAAAAAGGAGGAGGTTCTGAATTCGACTGTATGTTTTTTTTTTTATGTTTGTTACCTCACATAACCTTTGACTGAGTGAACCGATTTTGATCATTCTTTTTTTATTCGAAAGCTGGTGCTTCCCGAGCGGTTTCATTTTAATTTGATCTAGTTCTGTCTGACAGTGGCATCCATGAGAAAACCATTTAAGTCTTCAATCTAGATAGACAAAATGCGCGACAAATGGACGAATAACTCAATTTCACGCCAACCGATTTCGATGCTTCTTTTTTTATTGGAAAGGATATACTTCAAGGGAAGTTATAAGAGTTTTGTTAGGTTCTGATTATGGGATCCATGACAAAGTAACGGACTGTTCAATTCTTAGGAACAACTAAGGACGATACTTTTTCGATGTATAAAATAAATAAGAACTATTCGCTGAAAATCAAGAAATAAACAAAAAAAACCAACTTCAAAAAAAACTATTCCGAAATAAAGCACTAAAAAGTAAAGAAATAATTGCGTATTCCTCTAAAACTTCTACGATAGTATCATGTAGTTAGGTACAATTATTGTTATTTTTGGAGTCGGTGTCAGCCGATGTAGGTTTGTAACTACCTACATACATAAGTAAACGTGCGATGTATAAAATAGGTATATTGCTAAGTATACTGTAGTGTTTTCTTGGCTGACATTGACTCCATTATACTATTTGTACCTACATTATACTATCGTATAAGTTCTAGAAGAATAAGCAATTATTTTTTTACTTTTTAGTGCTTTGTTTTTTCTGAAGTTTTTTTTTAGTGAACCCTTTTACACACATTGCCGGCTACGCATCCGGCATTGTATACAATGCCTAGGCAAATTATAAAATTAACTATATTTCATACATTGCCTAAATAAACACATGCCGGATTATACACATTGCCGGTAACATATCCATGTTGGTTAATGCAGGACTTTACATTCATATCATATTTTATACCGTAGGTACGTCTTTATTCTATAACTTTCGTAAGTTAATGTTAAGTTTTTAAAACTAGCACTTCAGAAGTTCTGCCAACTGTAACCACCTACTTGTGAGAGTTATTTAAATTACACACACTTTTGTCTAGAGTTTTGACTATCAATGCACTTTATACTCGTAGATCAGATGCACTTCATTTGTACAACGTTTTGAATATGTCTGTAGAAGATAAGTTGGCAGCAAACAGCGTCAAGAACAGGGGGTCCTGTTCAGTCCCTTGAGGCGGCCGAGACCTGTGGACACGCGAGGTAATATAAAAGGAAACGACAGTAAATTGTGTATATAATAGGCATGAAATACAGATTTCGTACAGGCTTAGAATATAAATAAAATAATAAACAACTTTACGTTCACTGAGCCCTTTTGAGCCCAATTGAATACCTGTATGAGCTTGTACGAAATAGCACAAGAAATATCGAAATTGGGTGACTTAAGGCTGAAAATTATTTAACGTAAGTTAAAAAACGAATCACTAACTGCGGTAGAGATCTAACGAAAGTTTTCGACGTCAACATTGGCATTGGGTGAATGAATGAATGCCTGTCAGAGAAAAAACCAACCATAGGCGCGGATCAAAGTGAATGAGCAAAGATGCAGCTTATATAAGTCAGAATATCACTTAATCTCACCGATCTTTCAACAGCTTCACAAGCGGACTCCACTTCTCCGAGAACAGAGTGATGTTGCTTCTCCACTTGTCCTTCATCAGATCTGCTATCGATGCGTTTACCACCCGCAAGTACCCGCAGTTGTCTGTATATGCATCCAGAAGCAGCTGGGAGAAGAACCTTGGCACGAAATTGCGGAGACACTTCTGAACGTTGTAGAGGGAGGCGTTCATGTCTTGGGCGTGTTGGCGGGTCTTTATCTCAACAATTGCGACTAGACTTTCCTGCATTGTTTCGTTGAAGCTGTTGAAGGAAGTTATGAGTGAGATTTTCGTCCGTTGGCAACCATCAACGCGCAGGAAAAATTCTGCACCAATTTTAAGACCCTCTCATTTGCCTTTGCAGCGATAAGACGTTCACTGCTGAACACACACCCATACAACACCTGTGCGGCCGGATATAGGTATATACAGTCTGTATGCGATATTTAGCAGGTCACCCATGCACCTCATCATTCTTATCTTAGCCATAAGACATTCACCGTTGATTATTCTTTAGATTAATAATTAGAGGCCCCTTAGATTTTCAGACGATGCGGAATTTATCAAACCTTATCAGGTGGTCTTTCAACATTGCAGGTTTGCCTTCAGAGGGTTCAATCTAAAACCATTCGCTTCAATGGCAATTCTACGCGGCAAGACCTTTCTATTTCTATACTCACAGAACAGCTTGATGCAGTATACAGTGAGTGGCAGCCACTTCATCAGGCAACTCCTTGTGGCACTTGCTCACAGTGTCGAAGTGGCGAACATCCTCGAAGTTCTTGATGACGCTGTGGAACTGCTCGCGGATCTGCATTAGCTTTTCCACTGGCTCCACGAGGCAATGCTCGGTTATATCTGTCATCTGATAAACGGATTTATTTTAGTAAACTGAACGTTATTTACAGGACATCTTCAAGACACCCGTTCACCTACATTCAACTCAAGGCTCCTTAGCCTCAATTTACTTATTTCCCTTCAATCAAACTCCGTCCCCATGACCCCAGATCATAAGTTCCAAATGGGTATTAGTAAGAGAAATACTTATCTGCCGCTGTTCTACTTGGTATTTTCTAGGACCTTGGCGCCAATGTTTACACATGACCTAGAGCTCTAAAAGCCTATTCACTCTGACCTTGAAGACGCCAAGGTTGTAAGTATCCAGAAACACAGACGCAGGGACAGCGTTTCACACCTTAGCGGTGCGGACCAAAAAGACGCAGCAAACTGCTGAGCGGGTATTGCTGGTAGTCAACCACATGGGGGTGAAAGCCCTTTCAGCATCTAGTAGTACGGTGGTAGAAAGTAGAGAGTTGTATCAGGTTATGTAGTTCCTGCGCACACTCCGAAATACAACTTTTCACAATAAAATCGCAGACACACGGTATAGTAGGTAGAAATCACTACGCAGTACGAAGGTACTCTTAAATTCTCTCCCCAATGGCTCATTAATAATAAAAGTGGCAGAGCTCACCTCCTCTAGCGAAATCACGTAGTTAGTAAAGTCGAAAAAGTATTTAATCTTGTAGAACTTCACAACTGCACTCCTTAACTCCCGAGCCATCTCCTCATTCATAATTTGCACCAGATCCAGAAACGTGTCGATGGTGTGAAGGGACTTGTTCTTCAGCCTGTGGTAGTTGAACCGACCCTGGCTAAAAAGGTTCTTGGCGACGCTATAGGCTTCGTTGACGAGGTGGTACTTTGGGTTTATATTGTCGAATAAGTTTGTACACTGTGAAAGATTTGGTAATTGAATATAATTCAGATGACCTACCGGAACTATACAAAGAGAAGGAAAAAGGATCTACCTACATCTAGCTGGGTAAAGGTCTCCATAACTGTGATAATTGTATCGCTACAGTTGATTGAAATAATGACGATTGATAGAGGTACATTCCAAAACCAAAAGACCACCCACCCGGTGGTCCGATGACTTGTGCAAGATGCAGGTAACCACTAGATGCAAATAGCCCAAAGCCGTTCGCTGTGGCGTTCTATGGGGGAGACCTATGTCCAGCAGTGACCTTCTAAAGGCTGTTGACGATGATCATATAACGAAAACCCACTTAGCCTAGATTTCAACCCAGCTTCTGTATATTCTGAAGATTCCAAGCTACTGAAGTTTAGGGGGAAATTCAACTCACCTCTTGAAGACAAATTAAAGACAGCAAAACCGCGGCAATATCACAGAATCTATATACAAAACCCATGCTAGTTTTCCTAATTAATAACAAAATTAAAATTTAATCAGTCTTATTAGCTTTAAATATTAAAAATGTATTTTTTCAATTATGCAAGTGCATATCTACTATCACCGTGATTAATGTATGTCGTGGAGTACTTCATTTGAAATTGATTTGACTTGACTACAGCGGTTGGCTGTAAGTAGTAATAGAAACTGATATAGTAAATAAAACGATTTGACTCAGGAAGAAAGTATTTGAGCAGGGTTATAGAAATAGGGTTGCCTCAAATGAATAAAGTGAAATTATTAATTGCGAGTTTTAATTTAACTTTAATTTCGTGTTCTTTTTCCTTTTCAGTGTTTTAGTGCCGCTACTAACCCAACCTTATTAAATAGTGGGCGATCGCAATAGTAACACATACCAATTTGTATTCCACTGATAAAGATGCCACATTATTGGGAGGCTTTTGCCCTCACTCTAAATTATGCAGTCAAAAAGAAGAATTCATTTAGAAAAAATAACAGGTCGACACATGGGCTTATCAGGCAACTAGTTACCCGTGCCGTACGCGATCCAAGTGATAGATAATATCCTTTTTTTTTTATACAGAATAGCTTTGCGTTTGGCCTCAGCTTGTTGGTAAGCAATGGCGAGGCCGAAGGTAGAAGATACGTACCCCGGACATGCGTATTATTCAGGTGGTAAAAAAGGGTAGTTGGTATCGGGTTATGTAACACATTAAACGAATAAACTTTCACCTAGGTACCTATAACATTTAAAACCTTGCATTATTTATTCATTTATTTTGTGTGACAACCCTTGACTACTTTCGATCGTTATTGAAATAGTAAAAAAATAATTATAATTATACTACACGTAAGTTGATAACGTAGTTTTGCGTCAGTATAATTCTGTTACGTGAATTGTTTGTGCATATTTTATAGCACTGACTTTAGATGACTAACTCTTACGCGCCCTGACGGCAAAGTTTAGAAGATCTATATTTTAAGGGGGCCTTCACAGGATTGTGTCGCTTTAACTTTTATTTTATGGTTTTCCACAAGAAATACGAATGACAAATAAGAAATTGACATAAAACCGTATGTCAGTTTCTCATAAACCTGACGACGACCTGATAAACCTGATTGACGAGCGACTTGGTGTAATGGTTAAGAAGTTGGCTACTACACCAGAGGTCGCGGGTTCGATCCCCGCACAGTACAAACATTTGTGTGCATGAACATGTCTGTTTGTACTGGTCTGGGTGTCTCCTATATATAATAAGTATGTATTTACAAAAGAAAATGTATTTAAGTATGTTTATCCGTTGTCTAGTATCCCATAACACAAGCTTTAATTAGCTTACTTTGGGGCTAGATGGCGCTGTGTGGAATAATGTCCAGGGATATTTATTTATTTTATTTATTTATTTATAAAAAAAATAGAAAGTTCTTTAAAAGATTCGAATTTTCGCTTTGATAGAAACACCCGGTATATTTTTATACCTGTTTCTAACAAATTCTAAAGAGTTATTTCATACAACTTATAAATATGTTGCATAAAGAAAAACGAAACTGTAAATAAAAGTATATTCACGTGGACATAAAGAATAATATATTAGAGTAACTTAAGTTTAATATTACGGTATATAACAGAGTACAAGGATCAATTACTTAATTAAATACATTATAACGATGACACAACATTCTTGAGCCTTTGATTACCTGAAAAATAAATTATTAATTGTATTCTGAAACTCATTTTGTCTAACATAGGAATTCAACTGAGGAAACTTCACAACTTTGGCCTTCATCGTCCTTCATCATTTGAAACGGGTGATGAAATCATATTTCATACTCGGCAAAACCTACCGTGTGATTATTTATACGTTTAGAAAAATGATTTTTCATTGTCGGTAGGTGATAAAGAGACTATTATGTTTTAGGGTTTTTTTTCTGGCTCTTTTGTGTGTTCTTCTTTCACACAAATTCTGCCAATGTCAAGTAAGGATGAAAGAAGTCTTATAAAGGATTGGTCAGTGGATCTAATTTTAGGCTTATATTTCTTCCGCCCAGTACATGATCAAAGAGACACGATGGATAGTGGTCGGTGTAAGAGGAACTATTAAACTAAATCCACCACATTGAGCTCTTTCAGGCCGGCACCACGTAAAACAAGGAGAGCACTGGAGACAATCACAAACAAAAAAGTTACTTACATAAAGGGTAATAGTACACTGGTTGTAAAGATTTATGCTAATCAGAGTTTAATACTATACATATTTATATAGTTACACAAATATTTAAATTAATGGGGAGAACAGAGGAGGAAGTTTAGGTTAATCGGGCGAGGAAATGCCAAAAATATAACTGACTTTGTATGAAAACCTCAAAATAAATGTTAGTAAGTACCTTAGAAAATCTCATTTCAATTAAATAAATGATCATGAGTGATGGATGATAATTTACTCGGTTTTTAAATCAACCTTCATGCTATTGTGTATTTTCAAATTGTAAGAAAAATGATAGGAGTAAACTATGCAAGCAAACATTGTTAAATGTAAATGTTATAATAAGGTTTGTTTACAAAAACCGTCTGAGGTAGTATGTGAACCCTAAAATCAAAGTTGATTATTATATACATTTCTACTCTCATTTAGATTGTCTCTACACCGACATCACCTACTAAGTTTTGACGACTCGTTTGGCGTAGTGCGCTGTAGCACGATTTCTCGCCTTTAATTCCGTAGTGTCCCGGGTTCGATCCTCGGTCAGGTCAATTCAGGAAATGATCTTTTTTTAAATTGGCCCGGGTCTGGGTATGCTGGGAGACGCCCCTGGCACAGGGATATTTATCCCTACTTCTAGATCATGACAAGAGGTAACACACTTCTTGTCATGTTCTCGGGAGTCTGGTGCATATTTATTTATTTATTATTATTTATTAAGTCTGTCATAACAATTTCCTCTGAGTTTAAGTAAATAAGCCGGTATAACTTAACACAAGTAACCCATTTTAAACACCGAAGAGTTTCCCCCCAGACTGATACTATCATATACATCACCAAACTGACCTGATCATCAGTCCTTGTGCAGGAACTTGTTGAAGGCGCCGTAAGAGCTCTCCAGGTCGAACACCAGCTGTCGCACTTGCGCTTCTGACAGCTCGTCTGACGCTGACATTTCTGAGAGCGTGTCTAACCATTCTTGCACCTGTAGATGAATATATAAATATAAATATAATAAATATGCGCCAGACAAGACAACACACCTCTCGTAATGGTCTCGAAGTAGGAATTAATATCCCTGTTACGAGGTACCGCACAAGGAAATCAGCCAGGGGCGTCTCCCAAGATAGATTTCAATGAGTGAATTTCGAGCTATTATTTCATAGCTGAATTAAGGCTTTAAGTGTCTAAACACACTAAGCCGAAGATACGCGACCGAAGTTCGGCATGATTACGTCTGCAATGCTATTTGAATTACTGATGACACATAATGCCGAAATTACGTTGCGTTATAGCGTAATACCTAACATCGGTCAGGCGTAAGTTCAGCGGCAACTTATTTTGTGGAACACACATTATACACTGAATTTTAGACTCTGACTACACACACAAAGTTGAGCAACTGAATTTCTGATGCGTAACTCGTTACTTATAATGTGTCATATCAGCCGAATACGTCGGAACGTAAAATCAGCCTTCGGTCGTGTACTCGCGTAACTTCGGCATAGTGTGTTTGGACACTGAGTATTTACGATAAATGTAAGCCTTTAAAATCTAAGTCTTCTACAAGCTAGAAATACAAGTTTCATTAAATAAATCAATATATGTCAAAATTGCAATCACATAAAACTTCACAAAATGAAGTCTAGTCATCTCACCTTCAGTTTCCCCTCGAAGTCCTCGGGCAGCATGAGCAGCCGGTCCATGGTGTCGCGCAGGTCGCGCAGCTCCGGCTGGATCATGTCCATGGCGCGGAACTCCAGGCGGAGCTTGTCCATCAGCGTTATGAACAGCTGGAAGGAGGAATGTGTTAGGCCCTTTCTACGAGGAGTTAGAACTGCAAGTTTTTGGACCCAATCGGTATACGAACTGATGCGCCCACTCACTTGTACTTTTTAAGCCTGGTATCCATTAGGCAACATTTGACGCGCGACATACGAGGCTTTATAGCGGCCATGTTTGTTTCCTGATCATAACTCAGAATGTATGAAAGGATTAATGAGAGTGGAAGAAGCGCAAGAGGTGTGTCAGGACCGTAACAAGTGGAAAGATGTGGTCTCTGCCTACCCCGTTGGGAAAAAGGCGTGATGGTATGTATGTATGTAACTCGGAATGTTACCACATATCAAAAAAAATAGCACTCATTTAACAAAGTATAACAATAAAAAATTACCTAATCTAAAGATGAGATAATAATAAGAACCTCACTGATAGAATACAAAAAGTGAGTATCAATGGTACGAACTCTTCCGGTGCCACCATACGTATGGGCGTGCCCCAGGGATCAATATTGGGTCCTCTGCTGTTTTTAATCTATATAAATGACCTGCCTTATTTTGTCAAAGACCTATGTGGGATTGTATTACTTGCTGATGACACTTCTCTAATTTTTAACGTAGATAGAAGTAACAAAGCACTTGACGACGTAAATAATACTCTTTCTAAGGTACTGCATTGGTTCACGAGTAACAATTTACTGCTTAATGCTAAGAAGACCAAATGTATCAAATTTTCTATGCCCAATGTAAGACAGGTCGATACCATTATAAACATGAATAACGAGCCATTAGAGATTGCGAATTCCACTGTATTTCTGGGAATTACTCTCGATTCCAAGTTACAGTGGGGTCCGCATATTTCTGCCCTGGCAGGAAGACTTAGTTCGGCAGCTTATGCTGTTAGAAAAATAAGGCTCCTGACTGATATCGCAACAGCAAGATTAGTGTACTTCAGTTATTTTCACAGTGTTATGTCGTATGGTCTTCAGTTGTGGGGCTCGGCAGCGGATCTCAACACCATCTTTGTTCTTCAAAAAAGAGCCATCCGCTCCATTTACAACCTTAGACCACGCGACTCGCTTCGTGAAGTATTCAAAGAGATAGATATTTTAACTGTGTACTCTCAATTTATTTATGATAATGTAGTATATGTCCGTAAAAACTTGCATCTCTTCAAGAGAAACAGTGATGTTCATAAACTCAATACCAGAAATAAAAATAAGCTCGTAACTCCCAGTCTAAGACTGCATAAGGTACGGAAATCATTTGTTGGTCAATGTGTAAAATATTTTAATAAGATTCCGCAAACTCTTGTTGAACTGCCTCTTCACAAGTTTAAGTCACAAATTAAAGCTAAGTTAATAAAGCGGGGTTATTATAGTGTTGACGATTTCTTAAATGATAAGAATTTGTGGTCATCTTAGGTATAATCTGCTCCTCTGCACACATTTTTGTTATGACTTTACTCTGTCAATTCCATTTTTGTGTATAAAAACAAGATTGAAAAGAGTAACCATCGAGTTTCTTGCCGGAGTCTTCTCGATCGGAAACAACCTCTGAACCGGTGGTAGAGTCACATTATATTTAATTATGATATGAACTATCATAGTATTATTTTATGTAAGTTTATTTTTATTCAGTATATTTTTGCTACAATTTTTTTTTGTTACATGACATGTCATAAGTACTTTTTATAAGTCTATATGAATAAAGATATTTTTTACTTTTACTTTTACTTTAGAGTGACAATCAAATAGCATATTTCATCTTAACCGAAAGTTAAAATATTCGTAAACAAATTTCTTTCGTATGTTTAAAGGTAGGTACTTCCCCTAAAAACATTAATGGAATAACGTTGGCTTGCAACGTAAGCATATGTATACCGGAAAGAATCGTTCGTTCCATTGAGGTTTCGGTAGCTCAGTGGCAAGAGCCAGTCGGATTATGAAAGACGGGTTCGATTGCCGCTCGAGATCATCAAGGTCCGAAATCTTTTTTTTTTAGATTTATCTTTCTCTTTAGATATTATCTATGAAAAACAAGCATCGTAAAATGCTGAAATGGTCAAAGTAATAAACTACTTCATGTAACGTTTCTTGCATCAAAATAACTCGAGTATAAACTCAAACTCAAATAACTTTATTCAAATAAACTGTATCAGTAGTGAGTACTTTCAAATCGTCAAATTTACAGCAAAATATACTTAATAGTTAATAGACATAAATACCATAATAATATGGATATATAAATACACAGTAGTAGTATAAATACACAATAGTAGTAAATACACACACAGACATAATGCGACTCTACCACCACGTCGGAGTTGTTTCGACATTGAACAATGTTTCTAAAGCAAAGCAAGATTCACTTACAGAGACAATCTCAGCAATGTATTTGTTCGTGTTGCCTTTGTCGTCTTTGATCAGGTTTGGTTTGTTCTCTCTTATCCTTTCCAGTGCTGCTGGGCAGTCCAACTGTGATCCAAACAATAATTTTCCCATTAATATCTATTTTCGTTAATGAAATATGTTCACACAATAAATACAAACAAAGATGTTTAATTAAACAGCCTAGGCCACATAAATATCGCTAAAAGTGTTCAAGCTTTTAGAGCATAGGGCCCGGTTTCCACCAAAGCGGAGAGGTGAGGAGATGTGTTTTGAAAACCAATCAGATTACTTTATTTCCACACTTGCCAGTGAAATGAGGAAATAACGAAATCTGATTGGTTATCAAAACACATCTCCTCTCCTCTTCGCTTTGATGGAAACTGGGCCTAAGGCATATTATTTGAGGAGTTTGAATTGAATTGGACGAAAATACCTTAATATTATAAGGTATTTTCGTCCAATTCAATTCAAACTCTTTTTCTAGTATAAAGAAATCAGTTAAAGACTCTCAAAGAAGTTCTTTGATGTTGAGTAATCAGTTGACTGAGTGTGCAGTATTAAAAAATCCACCAACTCTTGCGAAATCGCAAACGATATTCCATTATTTTGACGACGCGATTGGCGTAGTGCGCTGTAGCACGGTTTCTCGCCTCGATTTCCGTAGTGTCACGGGTTCGATTCCTGGTCGGGTCAATTCAGGAAACAATCTTTTCTGAATTGACTCGGGTCTGGATGTGCTGAGAGATGCCCCTGGCTTATTTCCTTGAGTGGTATTTCGTAACACAGGGATATTAATCCCTACTTCGAGACCATTACAAGAGGTGTGTTGTCTGGCGCATATTTATTTATTTATTTATATTTTATTAAAGACAATTGTATTTACCACTCACCCTGTATTTCGTAACGAAACTCTCAATAGTAGGAAACTCATCTCCCTGTACTTGTTTGAACGCCACCCGGTACTGCACGAGCAGCCGGCTGCAGGCCGCGGTGTACTCCTGCGCGCGCACGCAGTCCCGCATGTACGCCTTCTCGAGGTGCTGCAACGTGCTGACTACGGCGTACAGTTCTGCCATATTGTCGTGCCTGTGAAACGTATGATCTTATATATATACCACGACCCTCGTTTTCTATGGATGCCTTAGAAAAGTAAGCATATAGCACCTCGCAAACATGTAACCTAGTTAAGTATATACAAAAAAAATAACAAACAAAAAAATCAGTTGGATACTAAATTATAAAAGAAAAAAAAAGAGTAACATAGTATTAATACTATCTATATCCTAAATATAATACATACAGATAATATGACCCTACCAGCATCAGAATGCTGATTCACAGTTAGGTAACATGAAGGTCAACAAAAGTTTAATTTAAAGAAGTCATTGGCAAAGTAGACAAACTATTGGGATCCACAGTGTAAAGATTGGTCATCAATAGTCATGATAGCGAAGGTTGTGTTATAATCAAAGTTCCGGCTAAGTCAAAAAAGTTAACTGTGAGTATGACTTTTCTTCTTAGCATGTCGATGGAACACGAAAAATAATTACATCGTAGCAGCCCAGAATTCAGCCACTTGTATTGCGGATCGACTGCCGTCCATTAAATCCGCTACGACTTTTGAGGTCATGGTTAATAACACAATAAAAGGACCACTAAAGCAATATAGTTTTGTAAAAGACTCATCCAAGGACATGGTGGCAAGGCCCGTGATCCAATTTAATATTGATCTTTAAGAATGGAAATAATTTTGTTGGAATAACATTGATGTAGTATACAAACTGGAAATTAAAACTGTGTAATCAGGTTGCAGCATGGATAATTATGGGGGAGACTTTTGTCCAGCAGGGGGACAACGTAGGTAGAGGTTTAATACAAAATTAAATAAAAAACTGGTTGCAGCAAAACTGAATCATTGTCCAATTAAAGCAAAATATGAAGGTACAGCTACTCTATTTTATCCTGAATTCCTGTCAGATTTGAAAATATGAGTAAAGATATAAGCAAGATAATTTACTCTAAAGAGCATTATTTGTGAAATCACCCTTCAGAAGTGGTTACTCAAAGTAAAACTTATCCTTTGTAGAATATGTTGGGATGGGGTTAATAATCAGAAATTATTTCTCACCTCTCAATCTGTCTATTGTTAGCAATTCAGAGTGAAGGTCCTTCATAATATTTTCAGGCAAATACATGAGTCATTAGGAATACTTAACCACTGGATGAACTTTGATAAAAGAAGTAAAAATAATATACTTACTTTTCTCGCTCCCTAGCATTTCTGTATAGTTTAACTTCTTCGTAAAGTTCGGGTCGCGAATCTGAGAGAAATCCAATATCGGAAATTAGATAAAACTGTTTATTTTGTCAATAAAAAACCAAAAACACCAAGATAACAGAAACGGCAATTTACCTTGCATATTTAAGACTTTTCAACCACACCCTGAATCTTAAAAGAAAATAACAGAAACAATACAACTATACTATAATAATGAGCAAAGGATTCCAATTTTCCTGTATTTTTAGTTCAAAACACACAACAAATTATTTGGACAAAGATGATTTTTTCAGTTCAGCATGATCTTTCTGACATGACAGTGACAGTGACAGTGTCAGGGTTTTTATCGGTGCTCTCACCAGCTGAGCTAACGAGCCTTGTGACAGTGTCAGGCTCTGGTTGCGGTCCGACACACGCCCGTAACGCTTAACCATAATGCATACTTCATTCATTATAACATTAGGAATAAGAAACAGGGGTGCTAAAATGAATGACAATTTGCATTTGACGTTGCCATGACGATGACATACCTGAGTATAACCTAGCAAAATTTAAAACTCTTGTATTACTGTGGTTGACAGCATCTTATCTGGAAATCACGACCGCTTTCCGGAGTAAGGTCATCATGACGGCTACCCCTGCGGACCTGCGGTTACCCCTAACCTAAAATAGAATACTAACGAGGTATCTCTGCCTGTCGTGAGAGGTGACTAAAAGGGCCCTTGGGGTCACGAAGCGCACGCGCGGTGGCCTGCGTGTGGTTCGGTTTGCGAACCCGAGGAAGACTGTAACGCGTGTCTTTGGACACAGTGGTCTGTGTTATCGAGCACTGGAGTCGAGCTTGCTCCTCCCGAGGCTAGCTGCCAGGCGGGGCGGCCTTGAGCGCCGAAGGGTCCTGCGAGGAGTCCCTTGTCTCTCTCACGAAGTGAAAATGTTTTTGCGGTACATTTTACAAAAAGTTTGTCACCTGCGCACCGTACGTGAGCGCTTGAACGCTTGTTTGACAAAGATCAATGTGCATTAAGTATTAAAAATTACATCCTTGTGCTCTACGAAAACTCCATCCAAGAGCTGGCCCCCCAGCCCCTTGATCTTATATCTAGCAACGAGAATCGATTGCAAGTTACTCTCATTTTGACAGCTTCTCAGCCAATGACGATACCTTAATCGGCGTCAAATAGAAGTAATCGCTATCATAGTCGCGATTTATCCGCAGTTGAAGCAATAATAAAGAAATATGCGCCAGACAATACACCTCTTGTAATGGTCTCGAAGGAGGGATTAATATTCCTGTGTTATGAGATTCCACACAAGGCCAAAGCCAGGGGCGCCTCCCAGCACAACCAGACCGGAGTCAATTCAGAAAAGGTCGTTTCCTGAATTGAACCGACCGGGATTCGAACCCGGGACAATACGGAAATCTAGGCGAGAAATCGCTGTCAAAGTCGTGATTTTCTCGCAGTTGATGTTAGCGAATAACGCTAACCAGTCGCTAAAAATCGGTCAATAACCTTATTAGTTGTTCTGTAAAATATTGCTACAATTTTTAAAGGCTTATAGATTAGACTGGTGTTTACAGAAGAAAAAAAAATGGCGAAAAGGTCATTCCAATATTAAAAAGAAGAACGGTCGCTACCTAGCCAGTCTACCTTTGCCACGAAGTGTTTTTTTTGCAGTCATACAGACGCAGATGTACTAATAGCTGATGGCCGTATAATTTTATGTACTTACAAAAGGCCGGTATTCACTTTGCTTAGTAGTTTAGTGCAGGTGTTTCGTGTAAGTAGAAAACACTCGTGAACTCCGATTGATTAGTGCAAGTGATCAGTAACCGGCGCAGTAAAGTGATTAGAACCGTGTTCTATATTTTTGTGAGTGGACTGCGAGTGGCCTCGTCCTGCGCACCTTCCATTCCCCTCACTCGCCGCGTGCCGGCCACTAAGCACGTCTGGACAGCAGGTGTAAGTGTTTAGTGTTTAGCGTTTTGCAAAACTTGCAAAAAAATGGCGAATTAGACGGAAGATTCACAATAAAAATGTGCGCAGGACTATGTAAATTAAGAATGTCTTTTAAATTGTAAAGACCTTAGGAATAAAATTAAAGGAGTCCGAGTTATACCAAGCACAGCAACTAAACACATCCACTTAACAGAATTGGACCCAACTTGCACTACTCACCTGCATTAATCAATCGTTCGTACTAGTCACCTGCACTAGCACTAAGCAAACTGAATACACAGGCGCTTAAAAAAATATGAAAGTGAGTGAGAGAGCAATGTATGAATCGAAAAAAAACAAGCTTGATTCGGAACTAAGTTGACTGCCATAGGTAAAAAGAAGACGTTCGAATAAGTAATTTTTTCTGTTAATCTGTGATGGACACGATTTAGGGGTAAACTTTGATAGCCAGGGACGTAATCCAAAAAAAAAAGCTGCCTGTCTCGATGACGTAATCGTCCAAAATGGCGGATGACGCGCGCACTCCCTGCCGCCCGCGCTCGTAGTTTCCTCCGTTGGTTCGACCAACTGCCACTCGTCTGGAATGATTTCACGGGGCAATGAATGAAATTTTGTGCTAGACTGTCCGCGAACAAAAATACTCTCACTGCAAACTCCTCAACAGGACTTTATGTGTGAAATAGTGCGTTCGTGAAGGTGGATTCTTCTTGGTGACAGTGTTTTAGCCAGTTCTTTCTTTTTGTGTAACCGTAGTGTTTACGTGCTGAAACGGTATTTATTGTGTGCAATTCTCCTCAGCCTTCCACCTTCCCATTTAATGGGATCTTGTTGATCAACAGGTACGTTATTTTACATTTATATCACACTTTTCCTACTTTCTAATAAATTTGATGTATTAAGCGGTTCTAAGTGTTTGTAGGTTTGAAATTGAGAAGTGCATTTCTGAAGTAAGTCCAAGGGTGTTCGGCGTATTGTTGCAAGTTGTTTGCGCTGTATTGTTTAATAAAAAGTATTTTATTCTTATTGGAATGCAGACTGCTCGGTGGCCACCCGGCCGCTCCTTGGGTGCGGCGTCGTTCCACTTTTAGTTGATAAGTAGGTAATGGGCAGTACTACCAGATACTGTCGCTTTGAACATGTACTACGCGTTGTGGCAACTCGTTACAGGTGTTTGTATATATTCGCGTTCAAGTACTTGTAGGTCAAGTGAAACTTCTTTGTTTTGATTCCTTTTTGTACTCTTTATTTATTTACATTAATTTATTACATCTATTTTTTTAATTTCTGTACTAAATTAGAATTGAAATCTTATCATTTATGACATTGATAACTTATGATTATTTATGTTAGTATGTATGTTCCTGCAATCATAGTGTTAGTAGTCATACATATGTATGCAATGGCATATCTGATAAGATAGTGGAGTGTACACAGGATCTTAATAATTGGCATTTGGAAACAAATATGAAACATCCTTAGTGATTTTTTTTCAAGTGGTTGTTATAATAAAAGTGTTAAATTGCAGTTAAATCGCTTACTGGTACAAATCTGCTTCAAGAGAGTCTAAAACTGTTAAGCCCAAGGGTCTGTCCCATACATTTTGGAAGATACACAGTTTTTATACAAGGGTGCCTTTAGAATCCTGGATTCCATGATCAAAAGTTCTTTCCTGAAAGATTTGTATCTTCAAGAAATTCTGTAGCAGAGATACAGTTTATTGTAACATTGAAACCACTGGATTTGTAGATCCTGGTCTGGGCTAAGAGTTGAAAGCCTTCTACACTCTGCATACAGACCGGTATTATAGTAAGCCTTCGGCTGCTAATATCTTGCATCAATTATGCAAAAGAAAACTCTACCTTGAAGCTTTAGGCGACCGAGTACCCATAGAGCACAATTACATAGGTATGCAGCTTTCTAGATCTTAAAGTGCACCTACCCTTTATTTAACTCTTTAGTTAAAATATTCTCTCTGACTGAAGCACAAAAATAAAAAAGTCCCACACATTGTTATTGGTTTAGGGTTGATTTTTTATTTATTTACTCCCACAAAAAAATATTCATTAATTGCAATCTGTCCAAGGACATTTAGCGCAGAGTTATGAGTGTCAAAGTGTGGGCTTGCATGGTATAAATCCACTGATTTATCCATTTTATGTCACATCTTCCAGTTTCAATTGGCAAAGTCCTGCGGTGCTCTCCTTCTTAGCCTTACAAGCGACTTTTTCTAATACTAGACTTTCATTAATTTAATCATATTTTTGAGTGTGAGTCAAACCATTTTTAAAATACCTTTAAATAAAATCAAAAAGTAGCGTGATACAGAGAGATAATAATTAATCATTTTATCATAATTTGCCTGGTTTAAAATAAATATATTCCTTAAATAGTTATTAAGTAGGTATTTAAATATTGATTGGTAAATTTTTCCTGTTAAGTTGACATTATATTTTAAATTATCCACTTAACAATCTAATTGAATTTAGGTATGTTATGGGTTTAATTATGACCTGAAAGATATTGACTAAAACTTAACTTTTATTTGACCAAGAGCATAAGACTGCTTTAATAATTCTCGTTTAACACCCTCAGAGAAATGGGTGGGGCTGAAAATCAGCGCTGTCGAGGGTCCCGATCCTAGGTCAGCACAAGCTGAGCCTCCTCCAATTGCTTTCTGTGATTACTGTATGTTAAATTTATAACTATTTTTTGTATCTGTTGGGAAGTAATAAACACATTTTTAATTTAATTTAATTTAATTTAACCTAAAGAAAAGGTTGTAGAGTAAATAAGACAGCCGCAGAGAAAACTGTATGTCATACAACGCCGCGTTCCTCAATATTTGACGACCGACTTGGTGTAATGGTTAAGAAGTTGGCTACTACACCAGAGGTCGCGGGTTCGATCCCCGCACAGTACAAACATTTGTGTGCATGAACATGACGTCTGTTTGTACTGGTCTGGGTGTCTCCTATGTATAATAAGTATGTATTTACAAAAGAAAATGTATTTAAGTATGTTTATCCGTTGTCTAGTATCCCATAACACAAGCTTTAATTAGCTTACTTTGGGGCTAGATGGCGCTGTGTGGAATAATGTCCAGGGATATTTATTTATTTATTTATACACTTGACGCGAAGACTTAAACGTGTATCATTCATTCACACTCAGCATCCAATTACTATCAATCGTATTAATAGACTCAAGTAATATCATGATGTCACCAGGAAACTTGGAATTGTCTGTCCAAATCTCGCGGTGCTGTTGCGGTGATGTCATCGCGCCGACGATTTAGCTCCATAGAGGTCAAAGCTTGGGAGAAGTGTTGATACATTTAAATATTTTTTTAGTATCGGTAGGTACGTCTGTGTCCCACTGGTATTAGAGCTCTGTCCGAAATGAGGTCGCCGGCTTTTAATCCCAGATCGTGCGGTGTGTTTTCGGATTTTTAATAGGTACCCGGAATTTGACCAGCTTGGTGATTTAAGCTAAAGTCCATGAATTGTAGCTATGACTTGATTTCAAATCAATTATGAAAGCCTTTGCCCGGTTATGGTATCATTCAGAACGGGCTCGAGGCTGCTCAAACCTATTGAGCCGCCAAAACCCCCATATGGCGGTCGAGTTTGAGCCACGTCTCTGACCGGGTTGATTCTTTTCTGTTTTTCCATCTTTAGACAAAATATTGTGAATGCAAACTATCGAAAATATCGTAAGCGTGTCAATAGGGCTTCAAAAGTTGTAGCGAATCACTCTTCTTGACCGTAACCGTGTAACCCATTGGTTCCCAAAGTGTTTCAGATGGATCCCAAGGGATCCACGGGAGACTCGACGGGGGTCTATGTTGGCGTGACATTTTTGTTAAGTCTTTGGAATATGGTAGAAATGTTGCTGCGAAATAAAGTTTGGCAACCTCTTTTAACCCATTGAGACTGATTCGGCGAAACTTGCCGATTCAGTTATACAGCATACGGAGGGGTACATCAGAAGCAATACATGCAGAAAGCACGGTGACAGACATAAACCATGGGGTTTTTACTGAAAGTGACATATTGAATTGTTTTGACCTTGAATAATGTCTGCTAATGAACCGTGTATACAAGGCCACCTGTCAACATTCCCATCACAAACCTGACTAAGAATGTCTGAATAGGTACCTGTGATTGGTAATTTAAACACTTAATGAACGTCATAGTCTGGTATTTATGTGAAAATTAATCGTACTTACCAGATTAGATTCGCAGTTCATTATTTATTTACTTGCAAATTTACCAGGCTCGAACCCATTATTTTATTACTATAAGGTACAGTTTCAATTAAAACAACAAAGCTCCAGAAAACTGTGTTCACAGTTTGACTGTGGAAACATTATCACAGACATCTTTTCTAAAACAGACGTTTACATAAAAACTAACAATGGAATATGTCATAATGTATGGGCTAGACTGCAAGTCTGAATGCAGTCTTTGTGCAGTTGACATAACTGCGACTGCACACGCAAGTTCGTGCGTTAACTGCAGTCCGAGTGAAAATTGACTGCGAATTCAGATTGCAGTTTAGATAAATAAGAATACGGATTACTTAATTTCTGAGTTGATCCTATCGCAAAATACCGGGAGAGCCCTAACATTCCCTTATAAACAATAATAAGAAATGACGCTTCAATTCAGTCCATTTTCTATACTACCGATTCCAAATACTTTTACACCGAAGTTATTCACTTTGAACAGTTCCTTGAAAACTGAACTGTGAGAGCTCCTGTGTGGCCCCTACATGTTTATTTTGTCAATCTTCTCTGTTTATGCACTCATTTAAATTCTGGAGAAACGGGGCGTTTTGAATTCCAGCGAGTTTCGTATTCTGACGAGTCGAGAACTTTAAAACACGTAACTTTGTTAAGTAGTTTGGCCTGATTGTTTTCGTAAGTGAGAAGTTTTCAATGGTTTTAGTTGATAAAATAACTGAAGCCAAGTTTGTGAACTTAAAATAGGTCTCTCAATGATTCAATGTATTTCCTAAGTTGGGAGTTAGAGCTGTACCTATAGACTAAAGTTTGAAATAAGCTAAACTTCGCAATACTAAGGTACAAACGACAGGCAATACAACTAGTCGAGCAAAAGTCGATTTTAATTTAAATTAAAGTTAAATGCCTCGTGGCTCAGTGGTTAAAATACTGTAGTTTAGTTTTCTTGAAGGCTGATCTGCCCTTGGTCCTGTAAGTAAGATGGTTGTATGGAAATGGTCAATGGCGACAGGCAAGGGACGGTTTGGTTTCTGTAAGTAAAAAAAAAAACTAGTAAGTAGTGCTATATTGCTTATATGCGACTGTCTAATATCATTTTCACGTGGTCTCAAAAAAGTCTCGTGTCTATAAAAGTGCTACAATCCCGAGTCCTTAATTGGTGCTTTAGTTAAATTTACTCATCAAGCTCTTGCCAGCAATCCCCCTAGGGGCTTGGGGCGTCCAAATCCCTGAAAAGCCGCCAGGGAATTGCTTCCAAATCGTTTTAGGATATATTTCGGGTAGCTCGCGAGACGTAGCAAATAAATATGTCGTCCCATTCTACTATATTACTCACTTGAAGACTCAGTAAGGAAATTGGTGTATTCCCAAAGGGATATGACATCGGGGCCTTCAAGAAGAGAGCGTATTCCCATCTAAAAGGCAAGCAACGCATCGGTGACACCTCTGGTGTTGCAGTTGTCCATGGGCGGAGGTGATCACTCTCCATCAGGTGACCTTCTAGCTCGTTTGCTCCCTATTACATAAGAAAAAAAAAAAAAAACACCAGACAGCCAAGACTTGTGTATGTAGAGAAATAAGAGATATTCTTATCTAATAATACTGTAATATTACGGTTTTTCTTCCTATTTTGTGCAATAAAGTATTTATTTTCGAGTTGACGCCCTGTCTGATTTTATGCAATTTATTAAGCAATTGAGCAAAAACAACTACAGATCAGATTACTGACTCATCTTCCCAGGTGACCAGTGATCACTTTGAATGAAATATTTAAATCAAGTGCGCTGTATGTTAAATGAAGTGTCAATCAATAACGAGTGAACCGATAGCGTTCTTATAGCAAAATTGATTTGCCGGAAGCGTGCAGTCCAAACATAGTCCACACTGAATTTAACGTGATCCCACTCCTGCATATATTATTCAGGGCTCGATTTATACTGCCGCTTTTGTATCCAATATCATTACTAACTTGGCTTAAATAATGCTGCAAGGTGATCTCACAGATCTAGGAATGGCTCCCTTCCTCTGAAATAGGTCTTAAAAGTAAACAAGCAAAGGTCTATTTGTATCCGACACAGGTCTTTGCAACCTACACCAGGTCGTCGCTCCTATCGTATCCTCCTACGTCCTTAAAGTGCATAATCTCGCTCGACCTCACCTGATATAAAATAAAAACTTGTATGCAATCCTGCGTCTCTTACGTGTAAGGTCCGAATTTTGGAAGGTCACAAAAACCTGGTTCTGCTTTTCGGGCATTTATGCAGTCCGAAACAGGTTTCGGCGATACGTTCCGAATACACCGCGTGGGCATTTATTTGCTTTTTGCATTTTATTTTCTTATTTTTCCTCGTGACGACTGGCCAGGTCGCTTCTTTTGGCGCGCGACCAAATGCATTCAGAGAAACTTGAGTGCCGCTTTACTTAACACAAGCTCGCCTCTCGCTGTTTCCTGGGGGTGAATTAATTATTAAAAAAGCAACGACGTGACGTACGTAAACGCTGCAGAGATGGTTATAGGGTTGTTCATTTTTCTGAACGCTTTATTTCTCTTTTAGCTGTCAGGTATATTTACCTATAAGATATAATAAAGCATTTTAATTATTCCTTACTTACATGTACTGTTTGTCTAATATGAAGCAGTTGCTTGTCTTAAAAGAGCCACTTTAGTAAATGTTTAAAGTTTCCAAGTTAGACTTTTGTTTCACCACCATCGTTAAAAATCACATGCGTATACGCATTTATTTATAATTTTACCTTTGATTTTCTTGCCCTTCTACTTTGAGGAGTCAATCTATCAATATTACTTTAAACTCAAATTCAAACTCACTCAAACTCAAATTCAAACTCACTCAAACTCAAATATCTTTATTTAAATAGACTTAATCAGTACTTTTAATTATTAAAAAAATATACTAAATAATATACATAAATACTATAATAATATGAATTAAACAGTATACAAACATAATGCGACTCTACCACCGCGTCGGAAAAGTTGATTCTTACTAACAAGACCTGGCGAGAAACTCAGTAGTTAGGTACTCTTTTAAATTTGTTGTGGTTTTACAATGCGAGTTAGAAGAGTACAATTTGCTTGTTGATAAAAAAAAACTGCTTAAATTCTAACATTAAAACATTTATTCAAGTAAACCATCAAAACCTATAATGCCAAAGCAATCTGCTGCTAAAAACATGTTTGATTATTATTTCCTCTGTAAGGGCATGTAGTGTGATTCTGTAAAATTCGAACCCGATCTCACTCAGGTGACCGAAGACACATAATTTATACAAAACTTATTGTCAAAATCTCAAGTAGATTATTTTATTAACACGTTCGGCAGAAGGGCGACATTTCGTTGTAATCGTGTATACCAAGATGTGAAATTTTAATCTCACAGCGGATTCATCGGGTGAGGTTTGAAATAAGTTTTTCAGAAAAGCCCTACAGCACAGACGGCTGGAAATTTAAGAACCTAGGTTGACCTAATATCCAGTTTCATGAAGAAAGAAAAAATACGGCTATTATACCGTGACCATTTCCTGTAGACAGCCCTGCGCAGAAGTCTAATGTGGGACGTTATTAATGAGAGTGTGTCAAGGATCCGTTAATTCGACAGATGCCAGTAAATAGTTACGGTGATGGAACGTTTTTAGTGCTAGAGTTTTGATAGCGCTGCGAATACTGGGTAAGTCATTTGAGGTTTTGTGCAGAACTCGGATTCTCATGGTTTTAAAGGCATTGGTTCTTTGAAGTGTAATTGAATCACGTCTTCGTATAAGCTATGAGTCATGTTGACGTTTTTTGATACGTGTAATTCAATAATAGGTTAACCAGTCATAATTACAGCTTATGCCCAGTAGTCTTGAAGCTGTGATCGTATATCCTTATCCCAGAATAGTCATACTACTTAGCTGTAGTAACTATCTGGGCTGTCGTTGACTTCGCTACATCGCCCCAAGTCTCTTAGATATGACTAGATTTCTAGAAGGTAGTTGGTTGCATGTAATATTACTTCCAATAGTAGTCAAAACAACATTTTATTGGTTGATTTCTGAGTGGAATTTCACTGTTATCATTATGATTGTTATCAAACGGTGCCTGAGGTTAAAAAAGATCCAATGTTTCTATGCATTTCCGTTAAAACCTTAATTTATACTTGACTCTTGCGAGAGCTTCTCAAGTGGCGCTTTGCTTAAATTTTTATGTTTTTTACTTAATCTTATCGTTCAATCTCAATGAAAACCTCGTTGCGTATCTGATGCAATCCCAGCTAGTTGTGTATGTGGACACAACGCCTTATCTCAAGCCTAGTCATGTAGAACAATAACAAAAACTGTGCCAACTAGACGAAGCGCAGCTGATTTAGAGATTGTGAACTAGGCCAGTTTATTTTCTTACCGTAAAATTTTTGAGATTTTCATCTTTAAATCTCGTAGTTCTTACCAGCTTCGTATGAACATCTTGGGCCTCAGCCTCGTGTCCAGTCTAGCGCGCCCGCCGCCGCTGCCGCCCCGCTGCCCGCAAAATTCGAGGCTGAGGCCTTATGGTAAGGTAGGGCAAAGCGTATTACTCCGCCGCCCGTAAGTTAGGAGCGTTTTTACAAAGCGATACAACAAACAAAAACATTTATTTGCTGTATTTGAAACCCTTTTCATAGCTGAACATGATTGTTAAAGAATTATCTTAAATCAACGCGTAAAAATATTTCAATAGTATTGTAATGTTGCCTAGTTTCATCTAAGTGATACATATACAGCGAACAAGATAAATCAAAACGATAGATTTCCGTTTTTCAAATGTATCCTTACGTGAAGGAGATCCGCAATTAAGTCTGGATTCAACAACTCCTGTTTAGGGGTAGGTGATTCACAAAACACGTTTTAGAATTCATTTTTGAAGTAGTCAACAGTGATATTAAAATCTAATAAAATTTACTGATATTGTTCAGGGGATAATATAGGGAATTCATGCGGTGGGAACATGATTTGATAATGTGGGCTTGATAGAATAAATTCACAAAGTTACCTCTTTTCGTGACATTTTGTCGTCTATTTTAGGTTTTATTCCTAAAATAATTGATCTGATAACATAATAGTATAAAGATAACTGGAGGGATTTCATCCGATGGTTTTTTTTATTACATCTATTAATATTTTAATTGATTATTTTAGTGATTTTCGGTCCGCGTGGCGCTCACCAGTTTCCTTCGGGAAATGTTGTGCAGAACCACCTCGCCTTAAAGAAGATAAAGCTAAATAAAAAAATGACACGGCATTGCTTACTTACACCTAGGAAAAGAAGTGGTCAAGTAGAAGTCAAGTCCGACCCGTAAAATATTGAAAGATACACATGATATTGACATGTCTGTTTGTTTAAAAGCCAATAGTATCTTTCATTTTCTACGAAGTACGTAAACAAAATCAATTGAGTCATCTTTAGTGGTAGGTGTCGAGTTCAAGATGACTAAATCCGTTCACGGTATAATTCATTGAGTGCCTTCAAGTAGGTTGCTATTTTATAATAAATTATGTTCCTATGTACCATCTGTGATCATCATCACGTAATCGAATAATGGTTAAATATTCTTCTTACTTTATTTACCTAAACTTCTCATGAATTAAATTTTGGTTAATTGACGTAGTTATAGTATTGAGTATACTAGTAGTGGTAATACAGGACCTATGTCCTAAATAATAGGACCACGCCCGCCCTTTGAATTTTTCTAGTTTTAATTTACGTACGTTTCCATAAAACAAAGTACCTAGTAGGTATATTTTTTGAAATTAATATGCAATAGACCTGTTGACTAAATTAAAATACATGAACAGCAGAATTTAGATAAAGACCTAAAACTCTTCGGCTCGTCAACAGTCAGAATATTATTCGAGAAAAAGTAAGATAAATTGGCAAATCCGCAAAACATTTTCTGATGATATTATAACACATCTTAATAATATCCTCGCGTAATATAAACGTTGTAGCGATCTATCTTTGTGAGTAATTAACACATCCATTATAAGTTTGGGATTTTGATCGATCAAGTCAGCGATACGGGTTTCCAATTATAATGTGCTTGGATTAAGTTGTGCTGGAGCTGTTGGTAGTGCATAATCTATAACTTCACATCAAAACGCTTTATTTATTTCGTCTCGTGGCCTGGTGGTGCAAGTGGTTAAGCACTCCAACTCGGATGGCGGATTGTGTGGTCCCGAGTTCAAATCAACGCCAGAACCAAAATCTTTGTGTTCATTGTTTAATTTCCGACTAACTCTCCGGTGATGAAAAACCAAATCAACCCGGATAGCGGCGGAAGGCTCACCACCTACCACGTTGGGTTCTAATACCGTTAGTGAAATGTGGGCTTCTGAGTGTTCCGTTCAGCATGACAGCAACAGTCACTTGCCTCTGATATCCCGTTTGATGGTATGTTATGTTATCTAAAGAGTACTTGTTATTATGTCTGTGTACTGTTTATTTACATATCCATATTATTATGGTATTTATGTCTATTATTTAGTATATTTTGCTGTAAATTTGACGATTTGAAAGTACTGATACAGTCTATTTGAATAAAGTTATTTGAGTTTGAGTTTGAGTATAGTATAGAATCAAGGTAATTTCCAGTGTTAAATATGTGTTTTTTGTTCAAATAAATAAATAATCCTAATAAAGCACATTATTTATCTATGCTTAATCTCGGGCCCTTCACCGCTCGTCCGAAGAGGCGTTAACTCGCTGTTATCATTAAATTTAATTATCCATCTATTGTCCACACAGTTAAAGTGCACGCTGTTAAATTTAACAACAGTTAGAACTGCCCGTGCTGGTAAAGCCTTACTGAGATTCAATTAACTGCTACCCGTATAGCGAACTAACTGTTTCTGAGGAGGAAACGTCAACTCACAGTGACAGCTGCGCCATAATTGAGTTAATCAATGCCAGTGCAGCCGCAGTGCATAGTTGTATGTAGACTTGCAATCTGACAGGGGCCAATTAGCTTGATCAGTGAGAGTGAATATGATTATGATTTACATGTTATGTATCTCTGGAACATCCATTTACTTGACGATCTGCCTGACTTCAAACTTAACAACTAGAGCACATTCTAACTTACTTATTAATGAAACTCATTCAGTTATCAACACCTATTTAACTATTGTACCACAGTTTGCATGTTTAGTGACAAAACACCACATTAGCTAGTAGTTTTCAAGTGATCAAGTTAAATTGAAAAGAACGTTAAATAAAGTGAGCAAAGAATTGACTGCCGGACTGACTGTCCGACAAATTAGCGAGCCCTTTCCTCTACCGAAATGGAAAACGAAATATTTTGTGATAGGCTACCTACCTGTGACATTCTGTTAAGTAAAATGTTTCATGAAATTACAGTCTAAAAAGTTAATGCACTGTCACAACGCATAACGTGACTTTGTAAAGGGCCACCACCAGAACAGCAAAAGAAATTGACTTTGTATGTACACCAAAACAAATTTCATCTCCAAGCCTTGGTACACATCCTCAATTGCAACAAGACCCGATTACTGTCTGCCACACTGATTGTAACATATGCTTAGGTAGTAAGGAAGTTCTCTCAATCCGATGCTTACAATTTGGCCCGCCCACGACTGGCCAGCATGCGTGGGCGCTGGCTAGTCTGGCCAGCTTGCAAGATGGATAAGTAGACTTTTGCCTAATTCAAAAAACAAGATTATGCCCGCAACTTAGTTCCTAGGAATTACGGGAAATCCTCTTAGTGCTCATCTAAGCTTCCTGAGGATCCTACATACCAAATATCATGACGAACATTTGTGCGTGTTCTATGACTATACTGGGTGTTATATCGATTTACGACTTTACGTATTTATTCAGAAAAGTTCAAGTATTTCTATCAGGCATCAATTTCTGGTACCCATAGTAGAAGCTCTGCTTAGTTTAGGGTCATATAATCTTCGTGTAATTTATTCCTGATATCTTGTCTATAAACTTAACAAAAAACTGTTTGTTAGATCCGCATTGATGTAATCAAAATGCACATATTTCCAAGAATATCTAGTGATTTGATGTAATTACTAGCTAACTAGCACAAGACCGTATAAAAGGGCTTTCTCATGTTAGGGCTAGTCTCATGGTTACTTTGGAAGGGCTCAATTATGACTTTGGCAATTTTTGGATACATTTTAATTTTAGTCTTGCTACTCGCCGATAATGTGGCAGTTATAGGTGCGATCATTTTCAAAATCGGTTAAGTATTTGTTCTTTTTATCCTCATTAAATATCAAATCTTTCCTCTTCATAATATCAGTTTTGATCACAAGAATTAACTGATGAACCGCGTGTCTTTAATTGAAGTGTTTTGAATTTAAATAGTCTTCGCTCAGAGTGAGGACACTGAAGCTACCTAACTAGCTACCTCAACAATTAATTTCACATTTTTATTGTAATTATTACCCACCGTTATCGGCTTCCGGTGCTAATTTACTTGTAATGACTCTACCATGTCACAACACTGAATTAATCATTACTATATTTGGATCGTTTATTAACATATTTTAACCTCATCGATAACGTCATGTACAATAACAAGCGATGACCCCGAACTCTGGCAGTTACCTCATTCGTGACTCAGCGTGCGTCAGATTAGCTTTTTGTATGACTGCTTTGAGTGCAACTGCACTTATTTTTAGAGGCCCGTGTAGTTTTTGAAAACCGTAATCGCTATTAACTAATACCACGAAAATTCCAGTTATTTTTCCATAGTGCTTTGATGCAAGGCCCGTATTCACTTTGATTAACTCTACTAGTAAGTGCAGGTGATTAGTGCAGGTGCTTAGTGTTAGTAGAATACTTGTGCTGTGTGTCTGACTGTACTGAAGTTTGACCTCATAACTATTTATGAGGTCAAACTTCAGTATAGTCATATAAAACGCTTTATTTTTAACAATTATTTAACTTACACCACTATAAAACGTTACTGAAAAGATAGAATTAAAAAAACACCAATTATTTGTAGTATGCAAATCAAAAACATAAATCAAAATAATAATATATATATATAAATGTATGATAAATTGTATTACTATTATTTTATTTATTTTGATTAAGTATAAGTTATGCTCTCCGTTTAATTTTAATAGAAATTTTAAAATGATGTGTTTTAATTTTATGTTGTACTTTTTTCTATGTTTTTTTTTTCTTTTTTTTTCTTTTGGTTTATGATTTTAATGTGGTTTTACTGTATTATTAATCCTAAATATTGCCACACCCTAGCAGGGTTCATGTACCATCTGGACACCAAAATGTACCATCTTACAAGTGTAAACAACATGTAGGTATGCAATAAATAAATAATTATATTATAATAGATTAATCTAACTCCGTTTACCTCCGTGATTTTATAACCTTTTTTCATCCAGTTTTTTTTTATTAAGAACACATTACAGGTAACAGTTACAGGACATTATCAATTTAAGCATGCAAAAAACTTACAGACTAAACTATAACCCAAAAACATGTGTCCCTGACTTGATGGGCAAAGAAAAACAATATTTACTAGGCTAAATACTTATAACTATAGTTTAAAATAACAATTTCAATTTAAACAGTGCATTCACTGACTGATTCAGTACATGTTTGAGCAGTTGCACTTTAACGTGTACCGGAGCAAGCAATTTGAGGGTAAAGGGCTTTAAGGCGCCTCTTGAAAACATTTGGACTAACAGCGAAAATGTCAATATCATGTGCTAGGTCATTATATTGACGACACATGCGGACCAAGGGGTTGTAATAAGATGTGTTGTTACGATATACTTTAAGAGAAAAAAAATTAGGATTACGAATTCTGTACCTAGTGTTAAAGTTTATAGATGAGAGAAGTGATGGAGAATCTGAAATTGAATTAAGAATTTTGTGTAAATAAATTAAATCAGTCTGTTAACGTCTTGTCTCTAGTGTCACCATACCGAACTTTATCAATCTATCACTATAAGTTAATAGTTTACGGTGTAACCCTTGTCGGAAGGAAAGGATTTTCAAGAACTTTCTCTGAATCGATTCAATATGACTACTATGTATATTGTAGAACGGCGACCAGATAACAGCCCCGTATTCCAAGTTGCTTCTAACAAGCATATTGTAAAGGTATATTATGGCTCGTGATTTTTTGAAATGTCTCGTATTTCGCAGGACAAATCCCAACATTCTTGAACCTTTATTGTGAATATGATTACAATGTTCTCTAAATGATAGTTTTTCATCGAATATTATGCCTAAATCTTTAACTTTACTTTGACGATTTAAGATTTGATTGTTCAAGCGGTATTCAAAATTAATTTTATTTCTAATCCTTGTGAATGTCAATACAAAGCATTTATCAACGTTCAAGAACATTTGGTTTTCGGCGCACCATTGAGAGACCATGTTGAGATCGCGTTGATGAGTTTCCGTGTCACTTGGGCCAGCGACAGATGAATATTTTAACATTTCAGCCAAAACGGCTTTGTGTTTACAATGAAACAAAAGTAAAGTAATTAGCCTATACACTATCCGATCCCACTGCTGGACAAAAGCCTTCATCATTGAAATCTAATCTTCGATACAATTGATGAATATTGGCTTAATCACCACGCTTACTAAGATCCGAAAAAACCGCGAAAATTTGAACCCAGAACCTGCGGATCTCTAGCCAAGCTGTGTTACCACTCAGACACGGAGGCGTACTAAAACAACAATATGAGTTTATTCTCCATACACAGTATCACAGAAGCTAACCCATGACAAAGCATCCGCCGCGTTCGTGCCCTATCTGATCCGGTCACGGTGCGCGCGCGCGCAAGTGCTGAGGAATCCATCTGACCATCTGTCAGCGATTGGTAAAAACAATAATATTTTGAATACTTACTCAAGAAGGTTATAATTTCCATACATAGTAAAAATACGAAATATGCTTTTATTCGATTCGTATTTTCCCTAGCACACCTAGACCTTCGGCGCTATATCTCACCCACCAACACTGCAACGGGGCTATCCCATATATTTCTCATTCGTCTTGTTTTATTTAACAAACCTAGAGCTAGAGATTTTTGAGTACTTTCTCGTTTAATATTGCAACCTAAATCAAAATCCTTTTAAGAAAAGAAGAAAGTTTAATTACGCAACTCACCCTAAACTTTACAAAACCACAGATCGGTACAAAAATTTCAAAGAAAGCAATGTTAATACAGGCACGCATTTGGAATTCATGATTGCTAACTAAAAACCGTTGGCACGGTTGGCCATTCAAATCTCGAACGCGCCTCGACAGAAACCAGTCTCAGAAATGACATCGCCAAAACGTTGGAGGTGTGACTCTACAATCAATTCTCCAGGGGCATGCATCCAAACTTGCCTATTAAAAGAATAACAATCATTATTTTTAAAGACTGCCCTTTCAACACTACCACAGATTACTTAAAAGTTACACTACTTTAGCTAATGCACTCCTCGGTTACTGTCCCGCATATTTTGATAGCCCTAAGAATGAAAGGGACAAAAAAGTAGGTTCAGTAAGTTTTTAAAATTAGTAGTATAATCAGTATTAAGTAAAAGGCCGCAGCTAGTGGTTTAATAAAATTTTAATCTGGTGCAATAGCACCAGACATATAAAAGCACACGAACAAAATATCTTTTAAATGCAAACACCAAAGAAGCAGGCCATCTCCCCGCAACGCTGTACGCATCGTGATGACATCAGAATATTAAATAAACAGCTCACGACCGGTTCTACTTGCTCGTTTTTATCCCTAAATGCCATTTAGCCACTGCAAGACCGAGAACAATTACTAAGTGAATGTAAATAAACGGGGTTAAAGCTATTGAAGCAACTTCTACACGTGCATACTTTAATAATAATACAGCCTTTATTCGTCCATCTACAAGGCTTCAACCAAGTCCCTCAACTGTCCAACACTCGGGAGCAGAACCGATTGTTGAAGATGTCACTGATAAAACTTACTATTACTTAGATATTTACAAGGCGCCCTAAGGCTAGACTAGGCTTAATGACCGACATCTGGCGAAGTCTGCCAGGACATGTGGCAAGGACTAACTGCGTAACGTGTTTCCCGGAGCACTAAGAAGTTTGAAAATTATTTTTTAGGTTGTTTCATCCCACTTCGCCGTGCTGAATCTAGATTTTAAATTCTAAATAGGCAGACATTCGACCGAAATCTCACCTGATTTTAGTAGTAACGTAACAAATGCCTATTCACTCTGATTCAAAACAAAATATTACATTAGTTAGTAATCCTTTGTCGCCACTAAGCCACAGGCACCTCATGCATGCGTTAATATTTTTAAAATCCGTGACATCATCAACCGAGGATACCGGTTTTGCAGCTTCGCCAGTCTTTGACGGCCATGCTATCATGAATTTGAATCTCAAACCGTTAGTAAATTATGTGAAGCAACCGCACTAAAGTTAGATTGCGATTCGCTAAGCTAATTTTAAACATTGGCTATAAAATTGCAAATCACTAGATGCACATAGCGTTTGGAATTGTAGCTAGGGTGTGCAGTGGCCATCTTCTGCAGCATTTTTTGATGAATATTTTTTATCTTCTAAACATTACTAACGGGATTTTTACCCTTCTAGGCCAAAACAGAGCTTGGTAGTCAGTATGCAGATATATGATTCAATTTTAAACCCAATAGGCAGGTGCTCTTTGTTAAGTGTTTGCTATCGCTATTAATCAATCACGAAAAATATAAGATAAACAAACCGATAAATACAAGTGCTGCAGACATAGTACAAACGCACAACAATAGTAAAAACCATCTCCTTTGCGATAATTTGACAAATATGTCGTTATGTTTAGTATTTTTTCAAATGAGACACTTTTTTCGCAAAAGCCATTATTGTACTCTAAGATTGCCATCGTCTGAATAGGTGAGGTCATTGAACTGAAATTATTGCGTCGGCGAACTATTCGCCTATCCGGTTCGGAACCGGTAGATTCTCTACCTTACATGGATAGGATAGCTCGAGGATCATTAAGTTGTTAATTCATACCATGCGGTAGAACCATTTGTATAATCGGCCCTAGAATAGCCCCTTGAGGAATACCGTTCGAATGGTGTAAGAAGCTTAGGAAACGTTGCTAGCCAGTAGTGGTTTACGATGGTTTCTAGTAGATAACATCCTGGGATTCAACCTGTTTCTGATTCTGGTTATTGACAAGCTTGTCCTATTATCCAGATATGTATAGAGGTGTAGAAGTTATTCAAAGTTTGCTATTGTTTAGCTCACCTTGTTTAGTCTGTTTTCTTTCTGTCTGTAATTGGAATATAATACTAAAATGGATTACAATCTTTTAAACATTTTTTGTATACAACGTTGGTATCAGACCTGTATGCGGACTGGCTGAAGGTTTTATCACATATTTTTTTAAAGATATGTACAAAATACTAAATACTAATACTAATACACTACTAATACTAATACTAATATACTATATACTAATACTATAATAATTCTCTAAGTCATAATATAAAACGTTTGAACCGATGCCTGCCATTTAGATGTCAGTCACTATATCTTTCAGTTTAAGATCATGTAATGCTGCAGTGAATTACAATGTGATTTATGAACAAGCTTGAGAGTAATATGTTGTTGTTTATATATCGCCTGTCAGACAGTTAATATACGATCATAAAATATGTATAAAAGCTACAAAAAGAAGTCACGAAGTCATATGCTTAGTTGCCTTGACACTATTTAGACGCACCCACATTAGATCACGATAGATGAATTTATTTATACGAATTTAAGTATCAGCGGAAATTTTCATTATATTGGTTAAAAATTATACACGTAATCAGCTTAGTTTTAAGTTTTTTCGTAATGTTTTACATAGCGTTATAGTTTTGTTGCCATAAAAACAACTCGCTAATCTTAAAATTAAAAAAAGCTGTTATGCTCTTGATATCTCGATGATGTCATTCGCTAATTGGCAAAATATTTTATGATTTAACTACAACGATTACTCATGATCGTTATATTTGACATTGCCGGCTTTTCTGTTGTAACCACAGTCTCTTAACTAGCGTATCTCTAGCATTCTACCTTTAAGTGATAGAATGAGACAGACAATCTTAGTAGAAACTGACAATGAAGAGCTAGTCATTTTAATAGAGTATAATTCTCTTACTCACAGTGCGACTATTTTCCGTTACTTGCTGTTTGACAGCTCGTCAGCAATATTGCTTTCATAATATGCTATAATCCTGCGGTATATAAAACCGTCAAGCCTGCGAAATAGCTTTTAATTTCATGAAATAGTTGTCTCTTTTTATTCGATTGGGAGCAGAACGACCAATGCTAATTATGCCGACTCTAAAACGAATGTTCCACGCATTGGAACGAGTGGCACAAATTCTTTGCGACAATACATCGTCATGCACCGCACGCGATGTAATGAAATGTCATATTGTCATAATATCGTGAGGGAATGCCTCGCGTATGTACAGCCGGCCACAGCACAGCCGCAACTCCTTTTATTTTCATTAGAACAAATCGCGGTCAATGCCTATTTGGTCTAAATATGATGTCTGCCCAGTTTTGTCTTAAAAGAGAACCATGCTATAGCGGATTGGATGCGCATGTTCGGGCAGCGAGTTATATTCCTCAGCTGATCAGAGATCACAATAAAAAAGCCTAAGATTCGCTTTTCGCGGTTGGCTGGAATATCTTAAACGTGAAGATGGATAGCTCCTCGCGGTTGGCTAGAATATTTGAAACGTGAAGATTCAACAACGGCTGTGACAAGTGGCACTACTACACGTCCGCGCGTGAACACTGCCAGCATCGTTGCGTTCGGAGACAAACTTGACTATACCGGCTCGACCAGCGATCAAGCTTAAGGCTTTTGCACATACGCGTACCATGTCAAAGACACTTGTATGAAGCTTTGTCTCTGTTCCCATCATTGCCATGCTTCGACGTTTAAATGGCAGTGGTTACGCTGTGGGGGACTGTACAAACTGGCCGCTTGGCCATTGAGATAATAAACGCTGTTTGTCGGTGCGCGATTTTATCTGTTAACGTGTAAAAGGATTCTATTAAGTAGTTGAGAAGTACAGGTTTTTTATCCGCTGTGTCATGATTCATAACTGTGAAGCTATATTCCAGCAAAAAAAAAAAGAATGATAGAACTCAAACAACTTTATTCAAATAGACTGTATCAGTACTTTCAAATCGTCAAATTTACAGCAAAATATACTAAATAATAGACATAAATACCATAATAATATGGATCTGTAAATAAACAGTATACAGACATAATGCGACTCTACCACCGCGTCGGAGTGGTTTCTTGCTGAGAAGACACCGCGAGAAACTCAGCAGTTACTCTTTTAAACTTGTTTTGGGTTTACAACAGGCGTTAGTAAAGTACAAGCAGTGTGTCAACTGAACTGTGTGAACTAGTGGACCACGGAACAGAATGCAAATTTCCACAGCAACTTGCTAGTAGCCTGACGTCGCAGCATCGTTTTCACTAACAAGATCTGTGTGAAGGCGTTTCAGTATCACAACAATTGACTCTTACAAAGTCAATTAGCGAATTGTTTGCTTGTTTTCTCTGCATTTCGTTTCGGCTGGAAGTGTATTCGCTAACTAAGGTGATGTTTTTTTATTTTGTTATTTCATATCGAAGAACTTGAAGTGTCAAAATGCTTGGGGATCTGCTGTCATCAATCATCACTATTGTAGTTCTAACCACCTTAGTGATGATACTTAAAAAGTCATAGTTAATCTACATACTTTTAAAGTTGTCAGTTAACTAATACGATCTAACGAAACAACTAAATCGTCTCTTCGCTAGTTTACGACAACCCCACTATTTCCCTTCTGAATTCATTAAGATTGTGATATCTGCCGGCGAATGCTAATGCCAGAACGGATGCAGTTAATAAACATTCCTGACATTTATTAAATATGTGCCGGATAGATGTCATTTTTTATTTTTTCTCAAGAAATATTGGAACGAGTCAGTGACCTCTTTCATATTAAAAAATGAGTTTTGAGTTCTTTACTAATCAGTTACAACTTACAAATATGCGTTTCGGAATTTCTGATATCATTAGATTGTCATTCTTCATTTTCTAGCCAATTTGCATAACTAAATCGTTTTTGCATGTGAACTTGAAACTGCAGATAAAATAAATAAAGATCCGGGACAAATCACACCTAGATCATCTGACCCCAAACTAAGACACACAACAAACACAAATGTTCGTCACATTAATGTTTGTCATGGGTGGGGATCGAACCCACGACCTCCGGTGCTAAAGGCAGGATCGTTGCCATTGCACCAACAGGCTAGTCAAATTCATTTTTCACTACACCTTGACAGTTTTCTCATCCTTATTTGGATAGGATTTACCTTGCGTATCTTTTTATTATTTATGAACCTTTTTCCTTCATCGTCTTAGAATGTTTTACCGCTAATTGCCAAGTTCAAGCTTTCTATCAATTTGAACCAACGGTGTAATAGAGCGTCGTGGCCTAGTAGTTAAGCACTCCAACTCTGATCGCGGATCGTGTGGTCCCGAGTTCAAATCTGGCCAGAACCAAAATCTTGGTGTTCATTGTTTAATTTCCGACTAACTCTCCGGTGATGGAAACATCTATAAAAAACCAAATCAACCTGGATAGCGGCGAAAGGCTCACCACCTACCACGTTGGGTTCTAATACCATTGGTGGAAAGTGGGCTTCTGAGTGTTCCTTTCACCATGGCGGCAACAGTCACTTGCCTCTGACTACCCCGTTTGGGATAAAGTCGTGATGGTATGTTATGTTATGTAATAGTAGTGGTGTGAACAGAAGCTTGGCAAAATTAGTATCTTTTAGACTGTCCTAGTATCTAGTATCTACCTACAAATGGCTTAGGCTGTCACTGCGTACTTTTGACCTTCCGTCCAAGATTGCAAGCTCAGTATATCTGCCCACGTAATACTGTGTAGTTCCGACAGTGGGGCCAAATGTTTTATAACATACGAAATTTGTATCGACTCTTTGCAGGTCGTGTGCTTTTCTATTGATATTTTTATTCACATAAAATCGGAAACTGATAGACTGCCGTGAGTAAAGTCCCTATACACACACGCACTATCTGTGATTAAGTGTACATGATTGAAGTTATAGCCAGCTGATGCGTTTTGCTATACTTTCGGCAACTGCTTGATTAATAGTTGCGTGACTGCCTGCGTTTCCAAGCTCTAAGACCCATTATAATTATTGCTATTAGTAATGTGACTTATATTTGTTATCAACATGGTGGAAGTAAATTGGCAGTGCTTTATTTCATATATGATAGTACATATGTACGACTGGCCTGTTGGCGCAATGGCAGCGATCCTGCCTTTAGCGCCGGAGGTCGTGGGTTCGATCCCCACCCATGACAAATATTTGCGTGACGAACATTTGTATTTGTTGTGTGTCTGGGTGTTTTATTATTATTATCTATTTAAGTATGTATTTAGATATATTTAAGTATGTTTATCAGTCTCTGACGCCCATATTACAAGCTCTGCTTAGTTTGGGGTCAGATGATCTTGGTGTGAATTGTCCCAGATATTTAATTATTTATATTTTTCAACGTGAATGCAAACGTTATATGTTTATTTTGATTGTTGCGGTGGCCTAACATATTACTCGCAGTAAAAGCAACTCTCCGATACCGATGATAGTCACATGAAGATAAATCCATTGCTGGTCAATACCAGCAACCTTACTTTGAAACGAGGGCAATACAATTATTGCCCTCGTTTCAAAGTAAGGTTTTATGGAAATTATAAACAAAGAAGGTGCTACAGAATCCAACACTCATTATTACCTATCTGTTTCATTAACTAACATTTATGCTGGTACGGATTTAGGACTCTCGACCCTATATCCTGTACCCTGTTACGAGTATGTTTTGTATATTTGATATTGTTGGACCATCTATAAGAATTGCACGAAATGTAAGTGTGTCTTTTCGAGACGAACTATCTTCTTCTGAGCTTCCTTCAACGTAAAGTGTAATCTGTTTCTCAGCGGCACAGTGTCAAATTCCCCTAACCCAATATATCTGGCAATTCAAATGCCCAGAGACAATCAGGCCCAGAATTACAACAGCTATAAACTCTGACATCATATCCCTATATTTACTGTGCGGTATTTTTACACTCGCCCTGCCGCCCGTTTAGATCGGCATGCGTACGCGCAGGGTTATGGCACCATCTGGTGTGGGTATTGCGGAGGATCAACTTTGTAGTGGCAATAGTTTTGGACTACTTGGGCGGATATGATTCTGAGAATAGTATCGTGGTTAGCTCTGGAATTCAAATTACTAGTTTTGTTGTTTTATTAAAGTGCGGACGCTTAACTCCTGGACTATTAAATTTTTGCTGAATTTACATACATACCATCACGCATTTCTTCCCACGGGGTTGGAAGGGACCACAATTTAATTGGATATAAAAGCTCAATTATGAAGTTTAAGAAGAGAAATTAGATTCTCGCCTTTATGTTTGTGAACACGTAGTGCTTAACACTTTTAACACTGAAAAACAGTCTAATAAGCAGTCATCTGCAGCTCAAGCATATACTTTTTTTTTGCGTTTTTCAGCTCTGGGTGCTTGCTAACTTAAGCCTGGCTTGATAGTCTCACTCTTCATGGTGAGCATCACTTCCTTCACTTTTTACGTTTGATACTGGGTAAATACTTAAATATCATTGCAATAATAATGTACAATTTCGCAACACGCGTCAACAAATCTCTACAGAGCTGAATTTAAATTGACAAGACAATTCAACACCTAATTTGACAGTTGACAGGCTAGCTAACGCTAAAAATCTTTACCGTAGCGGCTGACACGGCTGATTAGACATCATGAGACCCCCCGCTGCCGATTAGTTTCGGGGTCACTTCAAGTCTTACTATACGAATAGTGCTCTCGAGAGAAGCGTTTCCCAAACTTTTGGTACGCAGTCTCCTGAGGGTTCAGTTTATTCACTTATCAATGCTAAGTATAGAAATTGCCGCTGAAGCAATTCATTCTCTTCCGTTCAGTAAAGTTTGTCAAAGTAAAATAAAATAGTAAACAACATTAGTCCCTATGGCTAAACTATTATTGTTTACTATTTTATTTCACTTTATGCTGTTGTATCACTGTGAGAACAGTTCCATCATTAGATCTCTTCGATCTAACGACCTTTACTCATGCAACCGCGGGGCATCACTCATTACCTACAAATGAATACTCAAATCCTACTACATTATTTGCATAAGACCATGGTATAAAGTTAGTTACATTGTGAAGCTTACTTACTGGCTTTATCATCACCGAAAAAAAGAAAAACTGCCTAACTCACAACCTCTTGACTTAAGACCGAGCGCCCATGGAGTTCATAGTTAATTCGTTGGGGTCAGCAGTTTAAAACTTTGAGAAACGCAGCACCAAAGCTAGACCTTCGTAAGGTCATTTACTCTAGCGCGCAACAACATTCACAGGATACGGAAGCGACGTTGGCGTCTTCGGAATAATTGATTAGTTCTCATGTAACCCTAGCATGCAACAACAATGTTATCGTACAAATACACTTGAAGCCTGGCCAGAAATAAGCTTAACTATTACAGTGTGTGGCACAAGGAATCAATTTGACTGGTGAATTGATTCGATTAGGAACGGTATGCTCAGAATATAGTTATTGTTCAAAAAGTTTTAATTGATCAACGAATTATAACTTCTGCGACAACCTAATCGCGAAAGATACTTTGATAGATTCTGATGAAAATGAATATAAGGCTTGCAGAATTAAAAGAAGTGGAAATCACAAACCTATGAAATAAAGTTTCCGATCCGAAAAGACTGTGTTGCACCCGAAACATACATTGTCCAACCAATGCTAAACCACTTCAGTTGGCCACTAATAGTGGTCATTTCAACAATGGAAGACTCGTCTGCTCTAGGCGTATCTTAATTTGTGTAGCTCAAATGCTCCGACGTGGTCTGTCATCGCCAGAACTAATGGATGTCATAATTTTAACTTTCCGATAAACAGTTATCTCTGTAGTGTACCCATGACTTCACTGCCGTTAAGAGTTCAAAAGATCAGCCACCGAAACATTACAGCGAAACTATTTTGTTCGTATTTTAAAATCAATGGTTGCCATAAAAAATATTTGAACTTTGCTTCTTTTTATTTTAACATTAACATTCTAGTTCACGTAATCTATCTACTTGACTAGGTAGCACAAATTGCATGCAGCGCGGCGCCTCTCTTCATTTTGGGCTATTAGCGCCCAATACAGGCACAATACGAGTACTGATGTTTGTTATTTTATGCTGAAGTTTCAATAGTTTTGGCAATATCACATAAGTGGATATGAAGTTTTAAATTACTCCTTAGGGGCACGACACTTTTATCATCTAAGAAATAAACAATTTAGTCGTCGCTGTAAACGAGTCGAAAGATTCAGATCGCAGGATTCGCAAGTGCAATCATCAGGCTCATTCCGTGCTGCACAAGGACCGCTTTCAGTTATTAAAAATGGCGTCCGACGAGTGCATGACTTCATACCTTTCGTCATCATGCTATCATCATATAACCGAGTTGGGGCAAGGTTGCTCACGCCATTAAGGTTTATAAGCGGTGACTGGGACCTGGAGAGTAAAGCAATCAAGTTTATCGCAAGCAAAAGCTTTTATTCTTTGTTCAAGTTTTCGATCACATTCGATTATGATTTAATCGCGCCAGCTGAAATCGCAAGTAGAACATTTTCACATCTATACGAATATTATAAAGAGGAAAGATTTTATTGTTTGTTTGTTTTGAATAGGCTCCGAAACTACTGATCTGATCATGAAAATTCTTTTACCAACAGAAAGTACTATTCAGGAGTGATATAGGTTCTATATTTAATAACGATTGAACAAAAAAATCAGTGATAAATAATAGTTTAAGTCTAAATCAAGTCGGAGAAAAGCGGGCGAGATGTGATAATGGACATCAGCTGTCAAACATTTGACAGAACAAAGTCTGTTGAAGCAGCTCGTGAATAAATAAACAAAACGAACAGAGACAAAGCTTCAACAGGTGACACTGCTGTGACAGGTGACACTACTGATTCACATTTCCTGATGGCCATTTTTGCATGGCTGATCCAATGGCAATCATTAAAGTTACTATTAGAGTTGTTTCAAACTAGCATTTTATACGCACTTAGAGGCTCGTTTTTGGAAACGCATGCAGGCGCGTACACCCAGGCGCCCCTTTTGCTACACGCGAATCTTGTACGAACGTTGACGCGCTCGTAAGCTCGTTTAATCCATATAGATACTGACGCACTACTACCAGTGCGAGCGAACACGCCGCAATAAGCCAGTGTACGCGCGTTTATTTTTTAAAGCCCGAATTGTAGCGTGCGTGTTAGCGCCGCCTTCGTAAACTTAATTTTTTCCGACTTGCGATACTTATCGTAATACATATATAATATGGCCAAATTACGATCTTTATAAATTGTAGCATATGTGTTATTCTGATGTATGCTGTATTACTGTGAAGTTTCAACTAAATTCGTTCAGTAGTTTTTGCGTGAAAGAGTGACGAACATATACATACATACACACAAACTTTAGCATTTAAGTAAGAAGTAAGATAAAATAAGTAAGAATATATTCACATGAATATATTCAGTAAAGTTCCACACTAATGATGTCTAGTAAATTATTAATATAAATCGATATATTATTAATATAACATGACCATACAGACCGTGGTTGGTCGTTACACTAATCCTAATGACGCTATCGCATGTAATGGATTCAAAGCCGCGCGAACAACCGCAAACTCCGGGATGAAAATATATTATATTGGTAAAATATCCCTGAAAAAAAAAGAGTATCTACCCTAAAGATCTATAACGTCTGATACTGGCATTTTTATACCGTGAGTTCACTCTTCAGTTCATTAAATAAAATAAATAAATAAATATGCGCCAGACAACACACCACTTGTCATGGTCTCGTCAAGTAAGGATAAATATACTTGTGTTACGAGGTACCAGACAAGGAATTAAGCCGAGGGGGGGGGGGGGCTCCCAGCACACCCAGACCCGGGTCAATTCAGAAAAGATCATTTCCTGAATTGAACCCGGGACACCACGCAAGTCAAGGCGTAAAACCGTGCCACATCGCACTGCGCCGATCGTGTCGTCAAATAAAACAAACAAATGACATTCATTGAAAGACCGTAATTACAATAAAAAAGGACATGTAAAAACTAAAACAGGAAATGTACTGTAAAAAAAAACTCAAGAGTTACTCTTGAGTTTCTTGCCGGGTCTTCTTAGTAGGACAAGCTTTCGATTCCTGTTGAGTTACATTAGATTCTTAGCTACTAAAGTCAATATCTCAATTTTATGAGGTCTACTTAAATAAAAACTGGTTGACTCTGACGACAGCTACTTCGTGCCGTCCATCTTAGATCGAATTAACCACTCACGATCGTCAATTGTCAAACGATACTTTCCGAGTCGATTGCATCCACCCCTAACTCGATTAGCAAAGCATTGAGAAGCCATCAGCGGCTGATTGGGGTCAACGGCCTGTTTATCGGTGACTCATCGCGGTGCAGGCGAGACGCAATCTCGAGATAGATGGGTCGGTGAGGTCGGGGCCGGGGCTGTATGAATTGTCTTCGGGTTGCGGTAATTGTTGAATGTTAGATAATACACTTGAACATTCTTCATGAAGGACTTAGTTATGTCCTATACTAGTCCGTGTGTTTGCCGAGACCACGTCGTTAATTTCAGTATTTGTAATATTTTCTTGTTGCAGTTTGTGAGAGGAACAAAAACTCCTTTTGGTTTTACCCCTCTGGTATTTTTGACGCAATAAATACCACCAACCACCAGCACCTTAGCGTTATAAAAACCATTTTACTCTTTCATTTATCATTGAAAATGTTACCGAATGAAAAATCTATGTCAGTAACACACATCACAATAACCTTCACTGATTTTGAAACCTAAAGTTGCATACCGCTGATATGATAACAAGAATCAATCATATCGATAACACTCACGATAACATTCCACTGAATTAAAAACAATCCCTGCATGCACTCATCGTGCAGCCTGATAAATGACAAGAATTCAAAACTTTCAAACTATGCCGTCCATAGTCATATCCGAATTTCCGATTACATTAGTATGTAGACGTCGCCAGGTCCAGTGTCTAATAATTAAGAACGGGAAATGTATTTTGGATCGGGACAGCTTAAAAAATCTGATATTCGTGAATCAGCAATTACTTTCACATTTAGGGCTGCGTTCCAAATGGAGTGGAAATTACACTCTGAGGAGTGAAAATGACTCAAACCCGTTCCAAATTGACCCCGAGTGAAATCGAGGATGACCGAGCTGTCACCTGACGGATTCCCAGTTGTGTCGGAACGGGTTCGGGTGACGTTCATCATTTTGACTAGTGCGAATCCTACCGGTGTCTGGAGTCCGATATAACTCACCTGACAGCTGTCAGACAGACGTTTTGTTCGTTTTGTCTCTTTCTTTTCGACGAGGGTGAAAATCACTCTGCAAAAAGCGATTTGGAACGAGCCCTAGATATTTCTTTGCTCTTGCCAATATCGAGGAACAATGCCACAAGTCATGTCAAGTCGCAAGGACATTGCTGTCTCTATTTTTCTACAGGACATTATCAAGTATTAGGACTCTCAGCCTCCTGATCAGGGGTGATAAAGAAAGAAAGAAACATTTACGGGTTGTGTCACCAGACAAATCGGGATACCTGTCAAAAACGCTTCTTGTATCCAGCCCTACGTTGACTAACATGCTATTAAATTATGCCACTTCAGCTAACGGACTTCATTATCCACTTCGATAGCTTTCCTGATAGTTGCTGAGTAGAAGCGATAAGTTGCTTGCTAATAGGCCAATAGAGAACAATCGATGGGGCGAGAGAATCGATAGCAATCCGATTATCGATGCAACGACTACTCTATTAACATGTTTAGTTGCAGTTAGGCGTTTATGAAACACGTTGTAAATTGTAGTAACTACGCTCAAGTCTACAGTTTAATGTTGCTGAGCGATTTTATACCTTGTAGAAAACTACGTACTGTGTTATGCTTGACGTGTCCTTGTCTGTACGTAGTAAATGTTTAGTTTAGTGTAATGTTTCCTGTACACGGTTGGTTTGGAATTGTCTTGAAATGTCTTATTCAAAACAGTTTTGTCAGTTTCTATTCTGTTATTTCAGAAATAGTTCCTTTGGTTTTCCCTAGTTAAGATAAAATTGTAGTCTGGCTGGCAGATTTCATGCCTTTTTCGTTTAAGTTATAGTTAAGTGGAAATATGCCTGGTTCTCACGGCAACTTATGGAAAATCTTTTGGAAATGCGGGATAAAAAGACCCCGATTTATAGTTACTTCACTTATTTTTAGTATTCATGACATTTTGAATAAGACATTTCAAGACAATTCCAAAGCAACCGTGTACAGGCAGCATTACACTAAACATTTACTAGGAGGACAACGGTTATTCGCGTCCGCAGGAAGATTACCCCTCGTCACCCTGCACGTGTCCTCCGGGTGGTGCTAAAGAATAACCAAAATAGGCTGCTGTACTGCTCAACCAAAGCTTAAGAGCCTCACAGCTATAATCATTTATTGCCATACGAATAAATAAAGTTAAGTATTCATGACATAGGAGATACCTTAACTCGGGATCAGGGCAATCTGTCATCATCATCATCCGTGCGGTCTATCCCGGTTGTGAACTCACACTGGTGTGTGGGGTCCCAGGGTCCGCCTTTCTTATTTTCTTGGCTCACTTCCCGCGGAAGACCGCTTATGCATCCTCACCACTGAGGATGCATAAGAATGCATCCTCAGTGGTGAGTCTGTTGGCACGCATCAGTCAGGGCAATCTATGTGATATTGTCTTTATCAATATACATTTATTATAATAAATTTAATTCTGTGGAATATCCGCGTATCAACCGCCTCGTAAATGCGAGCGAGGAAACTGAAATCTTTACGTTGTTTACATTTCGCAACCGAATTGTAAATAAATAGGTATTTCCTTGCCACATGCTGACCTGGGAACGGATTATGTCAGTTATCCCTTAATTTGTAAAGCATAGTAAGTGAAGTAAGTAGTAGGTTTTTAGAGAGCCTGTCAGCACTTTGGAAATAATAGTAAACATAAAAACATATATACATACCATCACGACTTTATCCCGAACGGGGGAGTCAGAGGCAAGTGACTGTTGCCGTCATAGTAAACAGAACACTCAGAAGCCCACTTTTCGCCAATGGTATTAGAACCCAGCGTGGTAGGTGGTGAGCCTACCGCCGCTATCCGGGTTGATTTGTGGTTTTTCATCGATGTTTTCCATCACAGGAGAGTTAGTCTGAAATTAAACAATGAACACAAAGGTTTTGCTTCTGGCCAGATTTGAACTCGGGACCAGACGATCCGCGATCCGAATTGGAGTGCTTAACCACTAGGCCATGACGTTCTTAATAATAGAGCAAAGTAAAAGGAAGCAAAAATAGAGTTTATCAACAATGGAATCATTTCATTACATAATTATGTTTAATCTCTATAACTGCGTGATTTTTTATTTAAATGTGTTCATTATTTATAGAGATTTATTTTTGTTGCAGGTAAATATTGCAGTCTGCTGCCGTAGAGGTATATTTAGAGCAGTATTTTCCCTATATCTTACTAACACTGTTATTTATAATGTCACAATCTCTAGAATAGTTTAACTGTAGAACGTAGTCCAGCAAACGATGCTGTGATTTATAAGAGCCGTCGATAGTAGTGTTGTTGCGATATCGATAGTTGACCGTTGACCTTGAAAATCGATAGTATCGATAGGCGCGATAATATCGATAGTATCGACTTAAATATCGCAATACTATCGACAGAATCGAAAAATATCAATAGTATCGCTTAATTCTCACTATAGATACTATTGATAGTATCGTCACGGGTCGATGGTTTCGGTAGTACAACTGATTTTCGAGGTCACGATAGTATCACGATACTATCGATAGACTATCGCTATCGCAACAACGCTAGTCAATAGTCGATAGCAATGCGAATTCACTATAGAAAAAAAACTGTTAGTGTTTAATAAGGTATTTGACTATTTTTTTGTTGAGGTATTATCGGAAGACCTCTCAAATATAAAAACCTTGGGGGAAAATATTTTTTCGAAAGCACCAAAACTCCCCGAGATATAGGAATTGTGAGTCATATTTTGGACTTGCCCAAGACGCTCCGCTATGCCGCCTGCAAAAGACGTCATTTGCTGTCTATTTCTTTGCGTTCTGCAAAACACACACTTGTTCGGCAGCTATATTGAATGTTGCTTTTATAAATGGTTTCTTAACATTTGGCGCTGTAAAGTGTTTACAATTTAAAAAATGGATTTTCCCACCCAAGTTTGTAGGGCCATAAAATGAATTGTACATAAGAAAAACAAACTAAAGGTTTGTTATAGGGCTGGGACCCTTTTTTAATGTATTCTTTGACTATGCAAAATTATTTTTAGAATCTGATGATCTTGTTTATTACCCTTTTACTGGGCTAAGCCAGACAGGATCCTGTTCACAACCTTTATGCGATATTGAAGTTATTTTATCACCTACTGTTATTGACGTGAGGTTAACTTGAAGTCCACAGTAAAAATTAAAAAAAAACTTGCATCTTTTTCTGTGTTATGACTATTGTGTAATTGATTAACAATACATTTTCAACCTTTTTCAATTCAATCTATTGCCTGCGAGTATAGCCAGCTACTCAGGTATCAGGAACCCTACTGTCGGTGAACTTGTATGTTGATTTAGTATTGGGAGTGCCCGTAAGTGCTTGCCATCCATCACAATGTAATGTGTGTTGTGTTGTGTATTCGGCATTGAATATCCGTAAGATTTCAGTAATGTAACCCACCGTATCATCAAACAATATGGTTATATTGAGAACCGCCATCCCGGTGACAAATCCTTAGTTACAGCCGCTGGAGACACTCAACAGGCTTGCCTGAAATTCTTGACTCCTTTGAGCACAAGACGCCTCAAGTGACATTCGGCCAGTCCTTGAGAGATACTTCTTGGATTTCTCTGAGCTTTACTGTGAATGATGACCAGTACACGATAACTAAGCTAAGCCACCCATCCCGCCCTGACAATACTCTTAAAAAAGTCAGAATGTCTTGCGATCTGCTATGTCACAAGAATTCAAAAGTCTTCTACAGACAACAATTTCATCCTTCTGTTTCGGTAAACATAATAATTTTTTCCATCATCATTCATGAACCAGCGCCACGAAAGCTTTTAAAATGCAATGCAACTGCCAGTACACTTGACGGATTAAAGCCGGTGACGTGAAACTATCTCCATAAAACAACGCACTCGCACATTTCCGTGGGGGTCCCTTCCCCTAGTCGGAAACCCCTCGAACCCTCCCGTGCCATGGTTGTCGACTCTTGATTGCAGAATAATCATATTAGCGGAGGTTGAGAGCGTGGTTGGAAATTGGAATGTTACGAGATGTTGGTGTCCAATTCCCAGGTGCTATATCCCTGGTTAGTGATCACAGACCCTTATTTGGGAAACACTATCAGTCAGCGTAGTCAGATCAGCAGTGAGGCAGTAAGCATAATCGCTAACATATTGTTTGGTCTGGTTTTATACTTGAGAGGAGAAGATGGTTTTCATTTAACACAGTAGAAATATCAAATACTTAACCTGGTGTGAAAGCAAAAATGGTGTTTATACTTGTGTTAAAATGGTGTCATTCCATCGAGCAATATCAGAAAAACATCGTGCCTTCATTAGCAACTACATTCTAAATATCAACACTAATAGCTATTTCGTTTCGTTCTTTATCATCATCATCATCATCAATTGTTTTATCACTAATTTACTACCAGCCCGCGTTAACCTGTCAGTTTATCCGTCAACCTTACTTTTCATTCATTGCTAGCTAGCCACTCTATCTCTGGCACTTTGACTCTCTTTATCGCCGTGCTTCGTCGATTTATTGTCTAATGTGTTGTTTAATGATAACCGTGCCATTCCTCGCGAATGGAATACAGTTAGTTAAACTTTTTTTAATCATGCAGGTTCGGATTTGGTATTCAATGCCTTATTACCGTGTGGCCTTGGCAACCCTATTCTATTGGGAGCACGCGACGATGATGGGAAAACATTGCTGTGGTCTACATAATAAAGTTTAGCAACAGGATCTTGCTGTGCGAAATTCAACCTTATTGAACTTGGTTATTTAGTTTATGTCAATGATATTTTTGGGCGTAGGTAATAAGCGTTATTATTTTTGCCAGTAACTGTCCATTCACAACCGACATCATCTTTGGATCATGTTGTATTTCGGTCCCAGGTTTGGGTAATGTTTTTGGTAGCTTATTCAGGTTTTTGGGAATTCCGGAGAGCAAGTATCCATCAGTTTCAGACCAGTTTAGAATAGGTTATTTGTAGCCTGCCTGCCACCTAGTCATAGCAACGGCATGCGGAGTCTTAACTATTGAACTAAAGTTTAATCCGAAAAATACGAAACATACTTTGGTTGACATACGAGTCAAACCCACGCCTAAGAGATTCTGGACGAAGTTGATAAAAACGTGCCTTTAGACGATTTACAGTATAAATCACCAAGTGGATAACTTGCCAAAATGTAAAGGTAAAATAACTATACCAACATTTTCCAACCCACGCTCTTCCAAGTTTGATCAATGAATGGGAATCCTTGCGGCCCATTAAGCAAACAATCACGGGTTTTATTAGTGCCCGCCCCCACGTGGGGGTGCCGTGCGTGGAGGGATGACGTTATTTAAAGAACCCCGGTACTGACGCTAGGGAAACCTTACTGAGATTCCAATGTTTTCTTTAAGAGATGAAACACTTAAAGCCTCTTAAGTTGATGTTGATTCGCCAGGAGGAGACAGATAGCAAAAAAATATTATTTTATAATACTGTTAAATCATCACTTCGTCTCAAATGCCAGAGATACTCGTAGTTATGTGTAAACCACAAACAAACGCAAGAAATAAAAGCAGTAAAGCTTTGATAAAAGAACAATATTTCATTGATGGTTGGATGAACCGTTTTGTTTACTGAGTACTATGTATGACTATTAATTTACGGTAAGAACGTAATAAAAAATGTAAAGTATTTACTTGTTATATTTTAGCTTAGCATTTTAACCGTTGCTCCATTGTTCATGATATTACAAATTACTAGAATAATCGTAAGAGGTGAGTCGCGATTTCAGGCAATAGCAATCATAGCGTCGATTTATGATTGCAATTGTCTATAATCGCTACGGTTTCCCAATGTGGTGCAATTTTGGTTCGAGCTGTAATTCTTGAACCATTTCTGAATACAAAGCTACACATAAATGATCAAGACTTGAACAAAACGTGGCTCCTAATATTCCACGCTCATAATCTTGTCATGAACCATTTTTCATAAATGTCTACTGGATAATGGAGATTACTGGCTCTGATCCTAAAACCTCGTTAATTGTTTTTTTGGTTGACATGCTTTTTGTTTCCAGTGTTACAGCTGCTCTATAAATGTGTAAAATCTTGAAGAATTTACCTTGCGTTCAAGTGAGAAGCGTACCTAAGGGAATTGCGTTGCAGGAACCTTTTTGTCCTTTTGAATTGAGGGTCGATGGCTTTTTCAAACATTTATTGCCTATGAACAGGTTGAAATGACATGTCGGACTATTTTACGGTTCATTTTTGAAATTTCTCTACAGTATCTAGTAATGATCTTTGAAAAAGTTGGCCACTGTATCTGTGAAGTTCGGATATTGGCTTGTTCTTTTAAAGTCGTAAATTTAATAAAAGTAGATGTATAGCTACATTTCAGGAAGTTTTCAAGTAAAACATAAATATCAACTGACAGGAAAATATTTATGTTAGACGGGAATGTAAAAAACGATATGCCAAGAGGACCTGAAATAACAGAAATTATTTATATTTCAAGTAATTGAAAGTGAACGAAACAAATCTCGACAGTTATTTTGATTTTAATACGTCATTTAAATCATATCTACGTATACCAATCTAACAGACAAATCGTGAATTCACAACAATATAAGCACAGCATAATCAGTATGTGAAACATAAAAATATAATATTTTATTGAAAATTTAGTAAATATGCTTCTATTTCTATTGCTGTGCTTTAAAAAAAGGAACGGGCGTCTCGTTACAAAAATCTAGCTGAAATTATACCCCGAACATAAGGACCAGAATTTATCCAGTTAAAAGTTTCCCGACTTCCAAATGAAAGTTTCGCTTCGGCTGGAGTTTAAAGAGGCATTTGATAAAGTTTTCAGTGAGATTTTCGTAATACTGTTTGCTACTGCGCAAATTACTATTGGGCTCGTTTCGCTCCGTCGAAACTGTTTAGGCAACCCAGATAAATGATCTAGTCTAGTGTTCTAATCAACTTTAATAATTTGAGCTTGCAAGCCGAATCAGTCCATTAGGCTAGCTAATATTGCATCTGTTATGCTTGTAGATTTAGATGGAAGTTTTTATCCAAATTTCAAATTGCATCCCAGTTGAATTCTACTTGGTAGATAGCAATCTAATTCTTCAGTGACTAGTTAAAAATGACCTGATTTTTCAGAGTGCTAATCACTTTCGGATTCGGATAAATTACATTGATGAGATTGTAAAGTGGTCCGTGATGTTGATTGTTTGATGTCTCTTAGTGGTTGTGGAAAAAGAACAATTTTTTGTCCTTGAAAATTAGCTTGATCCTTTACTTCAACACAAAATATCTTGTGTATGAATTAAAGTCTAGAACGGCCTTTCTTCAATTTAATATCAGCTCTTACAATGATAACACAACGCTCCTTGATTGAATTGCTGCGAGTAACCCGATGTCACATGAGCAAACATCATTATCCTCCTGTTCATGTCTATATTTAGAACATGCTTTATTCTTGAATCTGTTGACAGGCCTTTTCTAAGGATCAATCGATCTCTATTCTATAAATATCGCATTATATTGCTAGTGTTCAGCAAAATCTTAAATATTGGAAAAACTTATCGTTTTCTATAGATTTTTTTTAACTTTAACGGTTCCACATTAGAATAGGATTACAAAAAAAGGTACTTACGTGGTAAAAAAAAGGGAAAAACCCGTAACTAATAACTATTTATATTTATATTTGACGACCGACTTGGTGTAATGGTTAAGAAGTTGGCTATTACACCAGAGGTCGCGGGTTCGATCCCCGCACAGTACAAACATTTGTGTGCATGAACATGTCTGTTTGTACTGGTCTGGGTGTCTCCTATGTATAATAAGTATGTATTTACAAAAGAAAATGTATTTAAGTATGTTTATCCGTTGTCTAGTATCCCATAACACAAGCTTTAATTAGCTTACTTTGGGGCTAGATGGCGCTGTGTGGAATAATGTCCAGGGATATTTATTTGTCCAGGGATATTTATTATCCCTTTTTTATTGGACGACACAATTGGCGTAGTGCGCTGTAGCACGGTTATCGCCTCGATTTCCGTAGTGTCCCGGGTTCGATCCCCGGTCAGGTAATTCAGGAAACGATCTTTTCTGAATTTACTCGTGTCTGGGTGCGCTGGGAGACGCCCCTGGGAGGTTTATTTCCTTGTGTGGTACCTCGTAACACAAGGATATTAATACCTGCTTCGAGACCGTTACAAGAGGTGTGTTGTCAGTCTGGCGCATATTTATATTTATTAACTCCCAATCTAAGACTGCATAAGGTAGGGAAATCATTTGTTGGTCAATGTATAAAATATTTTAATAAGATTCCGCAAACTCTTGTTGACTGCCTCTTCACTCTTCACAAGTTTAAGTCACAAGTTAAAGCTAAGTTAATGAAGCGAGGTTATTATAGTGTTGAGGATTTCTTAAATGAAAAGAATTTGTGGTCATCTTAGGTATAATCTGCTCCTCTGCACACTTTTTTGTTATGACTTTACTCTGTCAATTCAATTTTTGTGTATAAAAACAAGATTGAAAACAGTGACCATCGAGTTTCTTGCCGGAGTCTTCTCGATCGGAAACAACCTCCGAACCGGTGGTAGAGTCACATTATATTCAATTATGATATTAACTATCATAGTATTGTTTTATGTAAGTTTATTTTTATTCAGTATATTTTTTTTTGTATATGACTTGTCATAAGTACTTTTTATAAGTCTATATGAATAAAGATATTTTTTACTTTTTACTTCTACTTAATTAATCTCATATTGTTTTCTATTGCCAATTTTTAGAATACGATGAGACGCGTGCCGTTTGGTTAGAACCGTACTTAATCTATTAGGTGCGAATGGAAAAAAAAAGTCTTTTTTAATAAAGCAACTTTCTGTTTGCAGAGGTTAGATGGTGATGATAAGTGATTTTGTCAGTAGAATTTACATTCGAAAGAAAGAAAGAAAAATTATTTATTAATCATTCGGATAGGACATTAAAATTTGTTATTAGTTCACCATATTATTGACGACACGATTGGCGTAGTGAGCTGTAGCACGGTTTTTCGCCTCGATTCCCGGTCGGGTCAATTCAGGAAACGATCTTTTCTGAATTGACTCGGGTGGCTGGGTGTGCTGGGAGACGCCCCTGGCTCATTTCCTTGTGTGGTACCTCGTAACACAGGCATATTAATTCCTACTTCGAGACCATTACAAGAGGTGTGTTGTCTGGCGCATATTTATTTATATTTTATACCATATCAGTATTCGGTTTTCAAGATTGAATAACCGTTCAATGCTTCAGGCCCAGATAAAGGTGGTGCCGGTTTATTGCGTATCCCAGACCAGATGTAAGTATCGATCCGTCCGGGAGGGGTCGCGGCTGTAGAAATGAGGTCAGATGCAGCCGAACCGTGCACCAATTATACTTCCTTTGCTTCGTTCGAGATTGGAATAACACTTGTAGTAGCGCGTACCGGCTCGCCATTCATCCACTAATAGTTTGAATTATTTACATTTTTAGCTTGGTATTAAAAACAGTTAATAACAAACCTAAAAAGAAAATAGACGGTCTATCGGACACCCTTCCCCGGTATGATTTAGCCGCCAGAGGCGCTGTCGTCATTCGCGTTTCTAGTGCCGCACCGTTCACCACGCTCTCAAAATCAATTAAGAGTTATTTTTTTCAGCAGACATATTACGTGCATATACCAGTGTTTTGTTATTAGGATGCCTAAGCGAAAATGCTCGGAAGATAAGGAAATTGAGAAATTGTGGAAAAAACTACGACGTATTGAGAAAAAGTTAAAAAAGCGGAAAAAACATTCTCGTCACAATTCAATTCCAAGTGACCCATCGGCATCGAGGGATAATAATGCAATACCGTCATTAAATGAAGGTTGGTTGAACTCCCGTTCATAACACGACAATTTATTGTCTTGCATTGTGCATAACTCCTCGTAATATGAGAATATTACTATGTAATTATGAGTTGTGGTTATTGCCTTGCTTTTTTTTCAATACTGTGTGCATCTGACATGGATGTTTCCGAAAAAAATATATAATCGCTACAGTGAAGTTCGAGTGACTATTACCAAGTAGTGAAGATTTACTTATTATTCACCCGATAAGTCTAGTCGAGTGTATAGTTTGTTTGACTGTGCCGACTATTATTGAATTGTTATTCAACCATTAACACATTACCGTGATAGTTCATTGGACTATGACCAAGTAATATTACAACAACCCACATGTTGACAACTATTATTATTTATATGAATGTTGCATCAAACAGTTTATATTACCTAGTATTTTATTTTGCTTCTCGTCCTACCTGCGTTTGTTTTTGTAAATTCCAGGCGTAGAAGGCCTTATATGTCCGATGTACGAGTTTCACGGTGATACCGAGGACCATATACTCGTACCTGAAGTTTCCGTGGAGTGTCCGCCACCAGTGTGAGACGAGACGGAAATTCAACTTACGTCTGACGACCACGCGCCGCCGGCACAGGCGCCCGCGTCTCTCACTCCGCCTGCGACTCGCTCCGAGCCCGTCGCCGGTGAGAAAAAATCTACACCTGACGAGGTGGCCTTTGATGAGGAATTTTAGTTTTTTTGGGGGAGGCCCATAGCAAAGAAAAAAAATATGGGCCAAAAATCCAAAACGAAATAGCGAATAGATGGGAACACGTCGCAACGTCGGAGGTAACAAAAGACGCAAGAAAAGATTTTTTGGAAAAATATTTGACGCCAGAAAATTGTAAACTGGTTGACCCCCCGGCCCTAAACCTAGAAGTGAAAGCCGCACTCACCGATACCCTTAAAAAAAAGATACCGCCATCCAACATAAGCAAAAGCAAACCTCAGCAGCGGTATCGTGTATCGGCTTAGCTGTCCAACGAACCCTTTCATCGAACCATAAGGATCCTGAAATACTTAAACTGTTAATTGATGCTGGTCGCATTATTTGCTACGTGCAGCACACAGAATCGGTACTAAGACGGAGTTACATCTGTTCCTGTATAAAGAAAGAGGTTAAAGACCATCTTAATGACACTCAAATCGATCAGTATCTCTTTGGCGATAAACTTGCAGACACACTGAGGGCTGCCAAGTCAATAAACAAGTCGGGATCTGAAATTAGGGCTAGCGCATCTGTGTCTAGACCAATGCCGAAAAATAAACCCTCCAGTCGGCCTTTCAACTCAAGAGGCCACGCAACGATGAGCAGGCCGTCGTCAGCGGGGAGACGCCCCGAGGAATTTGCGCTTGCGTTTGCGCCTCAGACGCTGAGCTCCGCTGCCGCCGGCCGCCGCCACCGCCACCGCCTGCGCCGCGCTCACAGCAGCGCCCGAGGGCGCCCTACCGGTAGATACGGTATGCCAATCCGGGTCGCCTTAAATTATATTTTGATCAATGGTGTAACATAACTGACAACCCAATTATCCTCTCGTGGAAACAGGGTTACCAGATACCATTTACTCGACCTATACATCAAACTCAGGTCCCGTTAGAACCTGTTTTTTCAAAATCTGTATACAGATCATTTGATGATGCAATTATTGACTTGTGCTCATCTGGGGCTGTCACAGAGTGCCAACCCTGTGATGGCCAGTATATTTCCTCTTATTTTCTTGATAAGGAGAGTAATGGAAAGAATAGATTCATTCTAAATTTGAAATCACATAATACTCGTAAATTCATAGATACTCAACATTTCAAATTAGAGGATTTGAGGACTACTATAAAGCTAATTAGTAAAAACTGTTATATGACATCTATTGTTATGAAAGATGCTTATTTTTTGTACCTATCGTAAAGATTCCAAAAAATTTTTAGGATTTAATTTTCAATCGAAAACCTACCAGTTTAATGTTTTACCATTTGGATTAAATACAGCACCTTTTGTGTTCATTAAACTAATGAAACCGGTTATAATAATAATAATAATAGATCGTTTATTTCAGACCACAAATAATCCATATTGACACAACAATAAGTAAAAAGATAAAAATGATACAAAATAAAACACACAGTAGGTATACATCACAAAAACAAAACCGGACCTCAAGCCTTTTCACGGACTGGACCCAACTGCACTCAGTGCATATGCAATTGCATCCAGTGCGCGAACAAAGGCGAGTCCCAGCGGTCTGCAAATACCCTTAGGATGCCGTTCGAGGTGGCGCGCAGCCTCGTCAGCATAGACGCGCAGCGCTTGCGTATAATGGCATGAAACCCGTCTACATGCCTCTCCGCGAGCATTAGTGAAGCACTGCAATGACGCGGCAGGCCGTACAGCACCCTAAACGCGTTATTATACTGGACGCGCAGAGCTCCGTACGCCCGCTGCGTATACTTCACCCACAGGCTGCAGGAGTAAAAAGATTAGCAGTAGGCTTTAAAAAGCGTCACCTTCACCTGGTCACTGCAACCTGCAAACCTGCGGGCAAGCATGTTACAGCGCACGGAGAGCGCCCTGCGCTCCCGCTCAATGTCCACACTATCCGTAAGCTCTTCAGTCACCCAATGACCTAGGGACTTGAAACGGTTCACTCTTTTAAGAGGAGTGCCGCATAGAGATAAAGAAGGTATATTCGCGTATGTTTTGGTACCAGCCTTAAACACCAACAACTCGCTCTTTATTGCGTTGTACCTAAGTCCTTGAGCTGCAACATACTCTTCACATATATGGAGTAATCTCCTCAGGGCACTGATCGATGGACTCAGCAGCACCATGTCATCGGCGTAGCTTAGGTTATTTAAACACACCCCATCAATATGACAGCCCAAGCCGGTGCTACTGAGCTCACCGATCAACTTGTTCATGTAGAGGTTGAACAGTCTGGGCGAGGACAACCCCCCCTGCCTCACCCCTCCTTCCAACCTATACGAGTCGGAACACTCTCCCGCCCATTTAACTACATTCATATTTAAAAATAGACACAATATCAGGTTGTATATCGGTCTCTGTTTCCATTTTGTGTCACAAGACCTTATAATTAATCAGGTCAAAGGCCTTAGATAAATCTAGAAAACAGGCGTATATTGGCGTATTTCTAGCAGTGTAATATTGAACAGTCTGCTTGAGACACAGGATGGCACTCTCGGTTGAAAGTTCGGATCTAAAGCCGAATTGCGCATCGTTAAGGTCAATGTGCCGCTCCAGATGTATGTCAAGCAGCCTGTCCAAGACTTTAGCACTAATTGTAGCCAGTGATATCGGTCTGTAATTTGCCAAATCAGAGACGTCTCCTGTCCTATTCTTTACGATGGGCACAACTACAGTATACATCAGCTCATCCGGCAAATAACAATGGCTAATACAGAGACTGAAAAACATTGCAAAAACCCTAGGCAAATGCCCCCCTGCACATTTCAAATGCTCTATGCTTAGCCCATCGTGTCCCGGGGATTTTCCACGCGACATTTTACTTATAACCGAAGCTATCTTAGATGTCTATGACACACCTTAGATCATTAGGTTTTCAGTCTACTATATACTTGGACGATATTTGTTGTACAGGAGATACATACCTGGAATGTTTAAACAATACTATACATACAAAAAGAAAGTCTTGGAATTGTTAGGTTTTGTAATCAGTAAAGTAAAAAAGTAAAGTAAAAAATCATTTATTCACTTAAGCTTTTACAAAGAAGCACTTATGAAATGTCAAAATTCACAAAAAATATATATAAACGATAATAGACGTAAATAAAATAATACAATAATAGTACATATACTAAATAAACATAATGCGAATCTACCACCGGTTCGGAAGTTGCTTCTTATCGAGAAGACTCCGGCAAGAAACTCGATAGTTACTCTTTTGAACTTTGTTTTGTTTTACAACAAATAAATTCAGAGTACAGTCAAAAGAACAATAAATATACATTATTTGAGCAGAGGAGCAGATTATTCCTACTATGACCACAAATTCTTGTCGTTCAAGTAATCCTCCACGTTATAATAACCTTGTTTTATCAGCTTTGTTTTAATTGTAGACTTGAACTTGTGAAGAGGTAGATCAACAAGACTTTGAGGTATTTTGTTAAAGTACTTTACAGATTGACCCACAAAAGAATTTCCTACCTTATGTAGCCTAAGACTTGGAGTAATAAGTTTGTTTTTATTTCTAGTATTGTGTGTATGAGTATCACAGTTTTTTTTGAACATATGCAAGTTTTTGCGCACATACATTATGTTATCGAAAATATACTGAGCGTGCACAGTTAAAATATCAATCTTCTTAAATACTTCTCTGAGCGAGTCGCGTGGCCTAAGGTTGTATATCGACCGAATAGCTCTTTTTTGGAGTACAAAAATGGTGTTAAGGTCTGCAGCTGAGCCCCACAACAGTAGACCATACGACATAACGCTATGAAAGTAACTAAAATACACTAGTCTTGCTGTTTCAATATCAGTCAGCAGTCTAATTTTTCGGACAGCACAAGCGGCCGAACTAAGTCTCCCTGCCAGAGCCGTTATATGTGGACCCCACTGTAACTTAGAATCTAGAGTAATTCCTAAAAATACCGTAGAGTTCGTAATTTCTAAAGTCTCATCATTCATGTTGATAATGGTATCAACCTGTTTAACATTAGGCATAGTGAATTTAATACACTTCGTTTTCTTTGCATTTAGTAATAAATTGTTGCTTGTGAACCAACATAGTACTTTTGAAAGAGTATTATTTACATCGTCAAATGCTTGCTTACCTCTGTTGATTTTAAAAATCAACGAGGTATCATCAGCAAATAATACTATTTCACAAATATCTTTGACAAAGTAGGGAAGGTCATTTATATAAATAAGAAAAAGCAGTGGGCCCAATATCGATCCCTGGGGCACTCCCATGCTAATGGTGGCACCGGAAGAGGTGGTTCCGTTTATACTCACTTTTTGTGTTCTGTCTGTGAGATAAGATTGTATAAGTTTAGACGAAATATATATATATAATACGAAATATCCGAAAAACAATCAATGTAGAAAATAGTTCACTTGTACCAAGTCAGTTATGTGAATATTTCCGTATTCATAATAGGCAGTGAAAATTTCCATGTGCGCCTTCCCGAACAAAAAACACTTTTATTAAAAAATGAAATCTTAAATTTTTTGAAGATGGAACGAACTACTATTCGAAACTTTGCTCGTATAGTAGGACTACTTACTTAGGCTTGCCCCGCCGTCCAATACGGATGGGCTTATACAAAAAAATTAGAAAGGTGTAAATACCTAGCCTTGTTGAAAAATGAAGATTATGACAGCTACTTCAACTTACCCTTAGATGAAATTCGAACTGATTTACAATGGTGGCTATAAGCTTGCTCCAATTCTTTCAATCCCATAAGAACGGATAATTACGTCCTGGACATTTTTACAGATTCAAGCAAAACTGGGTGGGGGGTAGCATGTGGCGTCGACACCGCCAGTGGTCAATGGAGCAGTTCAGAGAGTAGACTCCATATTAAATGTTTAGAGCTTATGGCGGTTTTGTTCGGTTTACAAATGTTTGCAAAAAAATTACGAAATGTGCAAATTTTACTCAAGAGTAGACAACACGACAGCTATTGCTTACGTTAACCCTATGGGCAGTATTAGGTTCTCCCACCTAAACCAAATTGCAAAACGTATTTGGCAGTTTTGTGAATTGCATCCAGAGATAATTCTGTCGCTGACGCAGAATCTCGTAGGTGTCACCAGGACATGGAGTGGATACTAAGCGATGATGCCTTTAAATAAATTTAAAAAAGATTTAGTTCACCTGATGTTGATTCATTTGCCTCTAGACTAAATAATAAATGCAAGGTGTATGCATCCTGTAATAGGGATCCAGGAGCATGTGTTATAAATGCATTTACAATATCTTGGGAAAATATTAGTTTCTATGCATTTCCCCCATTTTCTGTAATTTTAAAAGTATTGAGAAAAATAGTAACAGATAAAGCAGAAGGCATCGTCGTTGTCCCTAAGTGGCCTACACAGCCTTGGTACCCACTGTATCAGCGTCTTTTATCATCAGATGTTATAACATTCCATTCAGCAAGTAATGCCTTGATATTTCCTCTCCACACCCACCAGCCACGCCGCAAAATTGTCCTGATGGCAGGACGGTTGTCAGGTCGGCGATCTTAAAAAAAAAATTTACCTTCTGGGTCCATAGATGTCATCTGTGCGTCCCTATCAGATAACACCAGGCGTCAATATGAATGCGCTTTCCGGAAATGGTTTGTTTTTTATAATAACCATAATTTAGATCCTTATAACTCATCCGTACAATCGGTAATACAATTCCTAACGGAAATTTATAATCGAGGTGTTATATGTCACATTAAACAGCTATCATTCCGCGTTGACTTTGATCCTAGGCTCTAGGGTAGGCTCTGATGATATTGTGTCTAGATTGTTTAAAGGTTTTTATAGGCTTCGTCCACCTATGCTACCCAGGACTTTCCTACTCTGACCTGGTAGGCAAAATCCCAAAAAAGGAGCTAAGGGATTGCACCACTGTGGTAGTTTTTCATAGGGACAGTCACAGTCATTAACAAAAAGAAGTTTAGTTAAAAATATAGAAAAGTTAGTTAACTTGCAGAAGTCACGCAAATGTAAATTGTGTGCTTTCCCTTACTCAAGTACTTCATCTGTTAGTCAAAACAAGGCCATTCATGACCTTAATATTACTATGTATAACCTGACCAGTTGTCACAGTGACATTCGTTTTGTTGATACGAATATATTTGTACCATATTTTAAGTTGACCGAAGATACAATGTATCTTCCACATAAGACTCAAAAAAAACTGGCTACTTTGTTAGCATATATATATAAATGCTATTGGCAGTAGTTTTTGTTCTATTCAATTTAATTCATTTATTCACAAACAATATACATTGTGTTGAATACTACAATAAAATTATCTTAGTAAACAAAAATACAATAAACACGTCCGTCTACGGGTGATCTTCTAGCGTACGTAACACACATCTGGGGGGAGGCTATGGACAAGCATGGGGAATCTTAGGCCGTCAGCCTTGACATTGCCAAAGCTTTCGACCGTGTATGGCATCGTTCGCTTCTTTCGCAGCTTCCGGCATATGGTCTGCCACCTCGCCTACATAGGCCGGATTTCTGGAGGGACGTAGAATTCGTGTCCTTTGCGATGGTCGAAAATCACGCTTTCTCCAGATAAATGCCGGAATGGCGCAGGGCTCCGTCTTATCGCCGACGTTGTTTCTTCTGCATGTCAATGACATGTTATCTCTTGGTAATATTCATTGCTATGCAGATGATAGCACGGTCCACGCGTGTTATTTCGAGCGCCCTTGGGCAAAGCAGACTGACATCGAGGAGAAGAGGCGAAGTCTTGTTGTTGAGCTTGACGGAGTGTTGGACCGCATTGCAGAATGGGGTGCATGCAATTTGTCGAGTTCAATGCCAAGAAAACACGGTATGTGCATTTACAGCAAAGGCGTCGCCGTTCCTTTTCCATCCCACTCTTCAGAGCACCCCGCTACCGATTAAGGATAGCCTAAACATCCTTGGCATGGATGTTCGTAGCAAACTAAACCAGCGGGACTACATTGAGAGCGTCATTAGAACTGCATCCCGTAAACTCGGAATCCTGAACAGAGTGAGACGATTCTTCACGCCTGGGCAGCTCTGTCTTTTGTATAAGACACAAGTTAGCTCGTGTGTGGAATACTGCTCTCATCTCTGGGACGGTTCCGCCAAGTACCTACTCGAAGCTCTTGATAGGTTGCAGCGGCGTGCTATGCACAAGCACGTTTTGGAGAATTCACAGAATGCTCTTGGTGTTTTCTGTGACTTATCCAAAGCGTTTGATTGCGTCGATCTCGAGACTCATTTGCAAGCTTGATTTTTATGGTGTGAAATATACTGCGTTGGATCTAATTATTTCGTACCTTAGTTTTAGAACATAAAAAGTAGATGTAAATGGTGTACTGTCGTCTGGCTCACCAGTTAAAATTGGGGTTCCACAGGGATCTATTCTGGGTCCTTTTTTATTCCTAGTATATATAAATGACTTACCTTTTCTAATTAAAGACCTTTGTAACATTGTTTTATTTGCAGATGACACATCCAAAATTTTAAATATTGACAGGAATAAAAACCTTTTGGACCACGGTAATGACGCGCTTTTTAAGGTTTTACAATGGTTTAATGTCAATAACCTACAGCTGAATGCAAGAAAGACCAAATGTATTAATTTCAAGTTGCCTAATGTTTAAAATAATCTCATTAATTTAAAGGTAGATAGATGGTAATAACATGGAGCTTGTAGATTCAACAGTTTTTCTTGGGGTTACACTTGATTCAAAAATACAATGAACCCCTCATATAAATACTCTTCAGGCAGGCTCAGTTCGGCTGCATTCGCTATTAAAAAAATAAGGTCACTAACAGATGTAGCTGAAATAAACAGAACAAGCAGGCACTTTTCATATTATTCTGTCTTACGGCATTGTACTCTGGGGTAAGGCAGCAGATATACAGACGATTTTCATTCTTTAGAAGCGACCTATTAGATTCATATATAAGCTTCGCGGAGGGGCTGCTTAGGGAGCTTTTTAAGGAAATTGGGATCCTTACTGTAGCTAATAAATTTACAACTGTATTGTTTTGATAAACAGAAATATCAGCCTTTATACTAAACACAGTGATATACATGGCAAAAATACCATCCTTCAGGTTACAGAAAGTCTTAGGTTCATTTACGGGGAAAGTGTACACTTTTACAATAAATTCCCAAAGGCAATATGTGAGTTACCACTAAAAAAATTCAAAAAACACATGAAGACAGTATTATGCTTGATTAGTTAACTCTTTTAATATTTATTTATTTAGTTTGTACTGACTAACAAAAATCTTACAATTTCTAGGCTTGAATTCTATAAACTTTGTACATGCTTTTGCTTTATATCCGGTAGTTTAGATATACTTTTAAGGTTCATATTTTAGGGAAATGTTAGAATGTAAGCATATTTTCTTTTAAATACTCATTGTACTTTACTAACTCCTTGTGTAAAACCGAACCAAGTTTAAAAGAGTAAGTACTGAGTTTCTCGCCGGGTCTTCTCAGTATAAGATCAACTTCCGATGCGGTGGTAGAGTCACATTATGTTTGTATACATTGTATTTTCGTATTCGTATTATTATAGTATTTAAGTCTATTACTAAGTATATTTTTTTTCTCTTGTAATGACGATTTGAAAGTACTTGCTACAGGTCTATTTAAATAAAGATATTTTTTGTTTGTTTGTATGCCCAAGTATAACACAACCTGGGATACATCTATCGGTCTGGATTATTTAGCAAATTTTTATCAAAATTCCAAAATTGATCTAGGAATACTAACCAAAAAACTTGTCACATTATTGACTTTAGTCACTGCACAAAGAGTGCAAACATTACAGTTTATCTTAATAAATAACATAACTGTAAAAACTAACAATGTTTCAATAAAATCCCAGATACTTTAAAAACATCTAGATTGGGTTTAAAACAACCAGACCTGGTCATTCCTTTTTATACAATAAAACCAGAGATCTGTCCAGTTAATACAATAATTAAATATTTAGATAGAACGAGATCTTTGAGAGGTAACACAAAATATGTATTTATAAGTTTTAAAAAACCATACAAAAAAAATCGATTCAAACACTATCTAGATGGATTAAAGATACGCTGTTTGAAAGTGGTATTGATACCTCGGTTTTTTCAGCTCATTCTACATGACATGCGTCCACTCCAAATGCTAAAAAACTAGGCGTTCATATTGACCTAATTAAAAATACGGCTGGTTGGAGTGGAAAGTCTAAAGTTTTCACAAAGTTTTATAATAGATATATTAATGATCACAATGTTTCACAAGAATTTGCTGTAACTATACTAAATATCTACATTCAAAACTTAATTAATTTATTATATTATTCGATTTGTTATAATAATTGAAAAGATCAAATACAGAAGAAGTATCTAATTTACACTTTGTTTCTTTTCACTTCGCTGTTCGACTTTGGTCCAATTACAATAGTTCGTCGTAGCTTTCAAAATCTACAAGTGTTATTCCAATCTCGAGAACAAAGCAAAGGAAGTATAATTATGATTAAACGAACTTACCTAAGTGACGTTCTGTCATAATTATACGAGATGGTTCGTTCGAAGAGATTGGTTTCCCACTCAGTCCCAGGTATCCCAGGACGAACTATTGTAAACATTCTTTCAACTGAATGATGACAGCGCTTCTGGCGGCTAAAGGGTCCCGCTTAAGGGTATCCGATAGATCAGCTATTTTCTTTTTAGGTTTGTTATTAACTGTTTTTAATACAAAACTACAAATGTAAACCATTTGTGAGTTACCTTTACATAGCTCAAAAATCACATCAAAACAGCTTTATTAAAAAAGGGCTATTATACTACAAAAGACTACCTTATAGATAAAAATGCCTGGGTGTAAGCGCTCTGCTCGATGCGGGATTAAATAGCTCTATTGTAACATGTTTTATTGTAATAGTTAATAGGTACCTAGTATGTACTGACTAACAATTTTTCTTTTTGAATTGTTTAAACGAATTTTCGTTATAATATTCTTTTATGATTGGTTTTTTCTCTTTGTTTTATATTCTTTAGTTGAGAATCTCATTAGGTTTATTTGTATCAAAATGACACTCTGCTTGTACTTTACTAACGCCTGTTGTAAACCCAAAACAAGTTTAAAAGAGTAACTGCTGAGTTTCTCGCCGGGTCTTCTCAGCAAGAGACAACTCCGACGCGGTGGTAGAGTCGCATTATGTCTGTATACTGTTTATTTACATATCCATATTATTATGGTATTTATGTCTATTATTTAGTATATTTTGCTGTAAATTTGACGATTTGAAAGTACTGATACAGTCTATTTGATTAAAGTTATTTGGGTTTGAGTTTGAGTTTGAAATAATTTAAACTATTAGTGGATGAATGGCGAGCCGGTACGCGGTACTACAAGTGTTATTCCAATCTCTTCGAACGAAGCATCTCGTATAATTATGATAGAACGTCACTTAGGTAAGTTCGTTTAGTCATTAATTAGCGGTCAAAACGATAGATAAATAAATCTCCGACGATCTTTTACTAAAACACAATAGGATCTTAAATTGAAGGGGTCACTAAACTAAGTTTTTGTGCTGGTGCTAATAGGATTAGTCAGTCAGTTGCTTGGCAGCTAGATCACCCTCCACTTTTTGTTATGAGTTTGCTTGTCCGTCAACAGCAGAGGGTATGGAAATGTCACAGAAGGATGAGTGTCAAGCAACCTTTGCCAAGATACATTGGACACAAAGCAAAAAATGACTCCGTTACGGTTAGCAAGGGAAAGTTGAGAGGGCAATTTGTTGTTTGAATATAACTAATTTACATGGCTCAATGAGCGATATTTCTCAAGTTTGATCAAAAAGGCGCTGAACCTACTACCAACCTAAAACTGTTACTTATATTTCCAATATTCGCTTTTGATGCCAATACCTCTTACCCCCGAATCCACTAACGACAATCAAAGTTGCGCGTTCTTCGAATTGATGCTGTCCTGGTACGTGCCAGTAGAAATGAAAGGGCCAGCTGTACATGTAATCGCGGCTTAACTTTGATGACGTTCCTGGATTCGGGCGTTAGTGAAAAGACTTCCTCTGTCAATCTTATTGCCATCTGCTTACTTGTCTTCTACCCGTTCACTTTTTCGATGACGACTGCCATGTCTTGCTAAAAAAATACCATTTGTCAAATTCCGAGGTCATACGAATGTGTCTTCAATGTGACTAAGATCAGTAAATACACCAACCTTTTCAGAGTCCGCCATAACATTGAACATATTTTATCAGCAAACACAATTGCTTTGTTCAACCAGGCTATGCCAACAGGTAGAAAGTGATAAAGTGCCGTTGAACCCTGGTAATTGATTTACAAGTGCTGGCCGAGTGCCAGCGGCTTCTACCAGTTGCCGTAAGGGACGTGACTCACAATGTGTGCTCATATTTTATAATGAATTATTACGATTAAATGTACGCTATTAATACTTTAATATATTGGTTAGTATTTTTTTTGTTGGGCTGCTAAAGGTTGGTTTTCTGTGTTGAATCTTCTTACCTGAGCATCATATTATTAATAGAAATAAGAAGAAAGGCATTACTTAGCTTAGAACATCTAACAGTAAGGATTGTCATCAACCTTTTAATCTTTTTTATTTATTTATTTCTCATTACAATTAGAGCTTTAACATTGTTTCGCACCCCTAAACCATTACTAGTTTGTCTGGGTACTGCAATTCCTCTTATCGTTATAGGTACACACAAACACTAAAATGTGTCAAATACAAAAACATAAAATAAAAACACATTCACGGGTAGTTGGACCGTAGTCCGTACCATGTAGCTTACCTAAACTTAAAAGTTACTTACGAGTAGGTACTACCCACATTGGAATTTTTGAACGGGCATAACCAACGAATCAATTTTTCATTGGTATTGAAACCTCATTCATTTCTGATCTTTATTTATGCAAAACACTGCATGCAGCAGTACTGCTTTGTATGAATCTGCCTACTTGCGGCTGCGGCCGACCGCAGTTTAGCCTGCGGTTGCCGCTTGCAGTCGGTTTCCGAATCCGACTGCAAGCAATTATGTAGAGTCTGCATACATCTTTCAAACCAGCAGAAAGCCGATCCCGATTTGAAGTACGGTTCGTACCACTGCATAGTTGATGGGAAACCTGTGACCTGCAATGGGACATAATTGATATTTTATAAGTTATTAAATAGGTTCACGATCGCAAACCGTTGGTAGCAGAGCAAACAGCAGCCAACTTGTGCGGGGTTATTGCCACACTTCGTCCGTTTGTTGCAGCTGCGTCAACTTGGTCGCGAGTCCGTCCTGAATAACGTTCACAAATATTCCTGTCATGCCGGAGGAACTAGGTCACCTTATTGTATAATTTGACACGTACAAATTTTCGCAGTAAAAAGTCCGGGTTTTTATCAGATTTGGGGGTGCTCTTTACGAAATTTATTTTGGTAGTGCTACGAAAGTAAAAAATTGCATTTGGTTCCAAATTAGCTTGGATATGCACTTCAAAGAGATCAATGTCTCTAATTCGGAATTCTAAAGGATCTCTCACAGCACTTTGTTCTAATAATCCTCAACTTTTAGTGACGTTTCAGAATTCGGGGGTTCCTTATGTAGGTCAAATTCCACGCTTAAGACTATAATTTGAAATTCTTACTTTGATAAAATCCTAACGTACTTCAGGGACTTTTCGTAGTTTTCGTAAAGAAAGCCCTATTCAAAACACTGCTCGGAGATAAAACATATGATTATGATATGACTACCAGAAACCTCTAATAAAATGTGAAAAAGATTCAATTGATCAGAAAACAATGAAGGTAGAAGTTAACGGGTACATTATGTAGGATCCATTGTGATGGCGCCATTGTGTGGTAATGCATGAGGTTCATGCGATATTGTCCCGCTTGTACAGGCAACGGCAAAAGCTACCACAGACTTCAGAACTAATAAATCTGACTTGAACCTTATCAATTTGTCATAAAGATCATAATCTATTAGGGAAAGTTTGTGGTGTGTTGCTGTATGTCTGCATGCTGGCTTCGACTCACGGTTGAGCTTTTGTGTTAATGTGTTCTTTCGCTCATAATACTCCCGTAACCAGTCATCTTAATGTATTTTCACTGAAGCGACTGGCGTTTTGGGTGAACAATGCGTTGACGATAGGTGAGGTGCGGGGTGCCAGGATAAGTGGTTCTAATGTTGATTGATTTTCGCTTTAGCCACACTGCAGCTGTAACCTAAAGGACCAGAATTTTCCCAGAATTTGTGTTTTCATAACATAAATCCCAAACGTCAAGGTCTACATGGATTCTCAGATTTTCTCAGCTCTCAGCAGCTCTTTTTTCATTGAAATAACTGACTTAATTGTTGGTATGTCCCATAAGGTTGAGTGCTCCATCTTTAAAAATAACTTGTAAACGTTCATGTTTCAGATTATGCGTTACCGTTAGCAATGGTCAATTGTTATAATCATCCTGATGAATTAAAATGGCCAGTTTAGTATAGCGGTACCAGAGCCAAGTGAATTGAAGGGTAATACCGAAGTTCGTTGCGCTTCTACCAATTAGCGTTTGTGCCCGAAAGCGGCGCGCGCGCAGGTAGACAATGCACCTGCTTGTGTGACTGACTACTGACTTGTCTTAGACTAATGGCGAGTATTATGAATCATAGAATTAGCGAAGCTGACTAATACTAAAAGTATGATTGTATGAGGGAGTAGGTAGGTAGTAAATGATGGGAAAAGTCGTCTAGATGCATGATGCATATTTAAATATTGTACAGTACATGTTCTTAAAAATTACGCCAAGAAGAATTTCTAGAAGTTCACATACAACTAAATAAAAAGTGGTTTTCTGATAGCTTTGATTACCAACGGTCCTTAAGCCTGAGGAAATAACATACTACTGCAAAAAAGAACATGAAAAAAAACTTCAAAACATCGATGAGGGACACAGCACAAGTTATTAGTTCAATAGTTTTTTAAAATTTATAATATTATATCGATATTTACGTCAAAAAGTTTACTACGTTTTGGTGATTCATTGCGAGTTTTCAAACTAAACAATGATTTTTCATTGGAATAAAATGTGCCCGATGCTTGGATCATCGCCAGAGCTAGTTTGCTATTAGCTAATGTACAGTACAGTCGTATAAATAACGAACTTAATGTTACTATGATTCTATCGAAGCCCTTGTTGATACCCTCTTGTGCGATGGGTAGCGGTCGCGCCTATAGCGTCAAAGCCATGGTATTCTCAACCAAGAACAACACCGATATGTGACGAACATTCCTGGTTGTTAATTATATAAAAATATAGCAAACACAATTGTGATGTATCTGACTGTACTATTTTCTCTCGGCTCGCCAATATACATGATGAGTGTTTTTTAATTGAAATTGATTGGAATTGTCTAGGAATATTACTAGGTACATAATACAGAAATGCTGTAGGTGTGATTTTGGTCATCAGGAATGTGACGATCATTTGTCTTAATTTTTGTGCCTGGGTATTGCATGCTTATCCGTGAATTTCACAGCAGAAGATCTGATATAGTTAGATGATCTTGTTATGTGATTATTTGCAAATAGAAAACAGTGACATTAAATGAGTATCTGGCTACATAACTTATCAGCTAAGTGCAATTAGCGATGTTTTATTAAGATTCTCTCACGATTACAGAGTTCACGAATAAATGACACGCTTGATTAAATCTTCTGTTCAATCAGGTGTAGTATTTCTTTGAATATTTTCATAAATGCATTACAAACGGTTCTTATTATTATTATAACAACACATATTATATCACCTGGTCTTATTTGTATGTAGATTGCAGAAATAGTTCGTCACTTACTATGCTCACAGCCACATCTATACCGTACCAAACCAATTTACGAGCGCATCTGCAAAAAGCGTCTCACGGATACAATGCTTGTTATGCTCTTGAATAATTCATTGCTAAGTGTTATGAGGAATCTATGTACGCGTAACTTAAACCACTATCACAACACCGGCTCTGGCTGTCGAGTGCTCTGTGACAAGGTCGTCGACCCCAGGTGACGTCACGCACCGGTACTACGTACGAGTGCTCGCTTACTACTCTCTTGCAATTAGGTTATTGTTTTAACGTAATACTAGCTAATCAGTATACTATGTTAATGAGAATGTGGTTAGCTAACAGTTTTTTTTGTGTTGTAAGTTTTTTTTATTCGGCTAGCTAGGCGTTTACTAACTGTGTGAACTGTGTCACACATGGGCTCGTCGTAAATGAAAAAAAAGTTATGTTATCTGGCAAAATACGTCATTGCTGAACATAGACCCATAGATTCCAAAGATGTCTTAACGAAATTAATTTAACGTTTTAGCTTTGACGACACGATTGGCGAAGTGCGCTGTAGCACGGTTTCTCGCCTCGATTTTCTTAGTGTCGCGGGTTCGATTCCCGGTCGGGTCAATTCAGGAAACGATCTTCTCTGAATTGATTTGGGTCTGGGTGTGCTGGGAGACGCCTCTGGCTGATTTCCTTGTGTGGTACCTCGTGACACAGGAATATCAATCCCTACTTCGAGACCATTACAAGAGGTGTGTTGTCTGGCGCATATTTATTTATTTATTTAACTTTACATCTGCGACCTTAGTTATAGTAGGTCGTCCGTTTCCTTAGTCCTTTGGTCTTTATAAAATAGTCGCCATGCCAGAAATTTTCTGCCCAAATGACCACATTGTCAAAACCGCTCTAATGAACCGGCTGCGCTTCGTCGGTGACTTTGAATCTCCTCATCATCCCCTCATTCCTGATTGATCTCGCAGTAAAATATCGAGCATATGCGCTTACATAGGCCGTGTTGAGTCATCGTGTGCTTTCTCGAACGGGCCATAGGAAGACACCACGTTTCGGATCTCAGTTGAAGTTCTTTTCAATATTGTTGAAAGTAGAGCGTCGTGGCCGTAGCCTGGTTAAGCACCCCAACTCGAATCGAGGATCGTGTGATCCCAAGTTTAACTCAGGCCAGAACCAAAGTCTTTGTGTTCATTGTTATATTTCCGACTAACTCTCCGGAGATGGAAAACATCGATAAAAAACCAAATCAACCTGGATAACGGCGGAAGGCTCATCACCACCTACCACGCTCGGTTCCAATACCATTGGTGAAAAGTGTGCTTCTGGAGTGTTCCGTTCACCATGTCGGCAACAGTCGCTTACCTCTGACTACCCCGTTTGGGATATAGTCGTGATGGTATGTCATGTTGTTGAATGATGTCAGACTTCTGAAAAAGTAATTGTCTTTATCGACTATAAGTTCAATAATAGACATCATTAGTATCGATTTCTTGTTATGATTACCCTTGCAATTGGCATTCCCTTTCAGTATTATCAAGAACTTGAACATAAACCTCCTATTTATCGAATCGTTTAGCGGTGTACTATTGCATCGCTGCCTCATCAATTAACTGTCGATTTGTCCAACCTATGAATGGACTTGAAAACTGGAAGCTCGGGCCTTCAATGGAAGCTCATGAAAGTTTAACCCACATCACAAAGCTTTGTACGGCGCCCACGCAGGCAAGGTGAATGAAATATTATCTGCTGATTGTGTTTGTTGTCAGCTATTTAGAAAAATCATGAATCTTCTATCTTATTAATATTATAAGTGTCAAAGTTTGTGAGAATATGTGCATTATGTTTGATACTCTTTTAAGCAACAAAATGCTGAACGGATTTAGATGAAACTTTACAGTAATACAGCTTATACATAAGAATAACACAAAGGCTACAATTTATAAAGATTTTATGTAATTTGGCCATAATATATAACGATAAGTATCGTAAGTCGGAAAAATTCCTGCCCTCTAATAGCCATCTTGGCTACACTCTGGCGAAACCTCGCTTGGAATTCCAGCATACCATATATAAATAAAGTATTAAGTATTAAGATGTTTAATTATTGTTCAATTGTTGTAAAAATTAGCGATGGTAATTATCTAAACACCATGAATTACTCAGAAACCTAACATCCTGGGTTGGGTTCCTGACCAAAACTTAGAATCTAAAGTAATTGTTTAGAGTGTGTTCGTCAGCCCATTTTTGCAGAAACACACCCTCATTTGGCATGCATGGTGGGTAACTAATCGAGTACCCATCAATTGTAGCGATATATTATCTTTTACCCAGTAGTGGGACATAATTCAAGCTAATAACCTATTGTCATTCATATTGAAGTTAGACCCTCGCCTTTGGGTGCATTTTGCAATCGCGGATTACTTCGTAATTATAAAAAAAATGCATTTCGGAACTGCTGGGTTTGTGGGTTAACATTTGAATTCATGGTCTCATATCTCATGTATGTGTGTGTGTGTACGTGTATGTGGGTGGATGGGTAGATGTAGATTATTGTACATGTATCTCTGTGTGCGACGTTCACTTTGTATGTTAAAAAGAAAATTAAATCCACGAGAGCTACTGCCGACAAACTGTTTCTCAGTTTGGCAGATGTTGTTTAGGTGAATAAGTTTAGTAATATGGAAAAAAATAAAAATAAAATGTTTCTACTGAACCTAATAGTACAGAAGAAAAGTTTCATTGAAAAACTTGGATTTACGTAGACTGTTTTGTTATCAAACTTTCAAAGCTTTTCACTGTTGGAGTAAAACCCTAAATTTGTAAAGGCCTCCCCTCCGAACTCCATCAGACCATGATTTATATTCACGGACGTCCTTATTCATCGTCTTCCTTTGGTTGAATACTGAAAGATATATTTTTATGATCGGAAACAAAGTGTTTACACTTTATTGCGTTGTTATTTTTTTATTTTGAAAGCTTTTTAAATGAAAATATTACTTAAATCGATTCAGATAACATCTTAAATGATAATTATTCCACATAATCCTACTTAAATAATTCCACATAATCCACTTCTTACTTCTTACTAATATTATAAATGCGAAAGTTTGTGAGGATGTATGAATGTATGTTTCCTACCGTTTTCACGCAAAAACTACTGAACGGATTTGGATGAAACTTTGCAGTAATACAGTTCATACATCAGAATAACACATGGGCTACAATTTATAAAGCTTTTATGTAATTTGACCGTAATATATAACGATAACGCGGGCGAAGCCGTGGGCGGAAAGCTAGTATATCCTACTAACATAATAAATGCGAAAGTTTGTGAGGATGTATGTGTGTATGTTTGTTACTCTTTCACGCAAAAAGTACATAACGGATTTAGATGAAACTTTACAGAAATACATCAGTATAACACATAGGCTACAATTTATGAAGATTTTATATAATTTGGTCATGATATACATATAAAGATAAGTTTACTCGGGCGAATTCGAGGGCGAAAAGCTCAAACTCAACTCAAATAACTTTATTCAAATAGACTTTCACAGTAAGTACTTTTAAATCGTCAAATTTAAAGCGAGATATACTAAATAATAAACATAAATACCATAATAATGTAGTATAACTAGTAGTACATACGTTGAAGGCATTAAACTTAGCAAAATACTAAACTGATTTTTAGTATCAATTATTCTATAATAATGTCTGCAATTTAGATTTATGATTCTACCCAAAAACCCGTTTCGGACATCTACACAGACATAGATATTCGAAGACGCACTAAACTAATTTTATGAGTATAATTTCGATTTAATCGTTTTGTGGCACCATCACTCGGTAACGGGCAGTTGTCTGTCAAGATGATTTAGTTGCCCTAGTGGAGGGCTACTAACCAGTTCTCAAAATAATGTTAGGGTTGATGTTGATTGTGCCATCCAAAGCTTCAAATATTTTCAATAAAATTTTATGCGTTATTGACAGCGTTGTCTTCAGTTTATTCGTAGGTAAAAAGTGAAGTTTTTGGGCTATAATCTGCTGACGGTGTGTTCATCAGGTGGAAAAATCATGTCCACTGTTTTCCAAAGTATCACTTTAACTAGAGTGTACTCTTAGGAAGAAATGGTGGGGAAATTTGACCAAAGGTGTCCTCCTTCTGCAAGACAATGCAGACGTGCAAGTTGCGATGCCTGCTGTACAAAAAGAGGGCTTCAAAATTAAAAAAAAAAAACTTCCTATGGAAAAAATAAATAGAAAAGCTATAAGGGGAGATATTTTCCAGCGATGAAAAGGTGAATAGCGCAATGTCAAGTCAACCTAATTGGAAGACCAACATAAATTAATTTTAGTCGAATGTATAAATAAACTTATTGATATTTTAACAAAAAAAATAGAGTTAAGGAAGAATAATAATATTGATAAGAAAAAAATATTTCAAGTTTCATTACTTACTTCTAACCCTCCATTACGCGAACTGTTTGACCTCCCCTCGTACTTCTTGATGTCTGTTTTTAATAAGAACTAACAGTTCACAATGTTCACATTTTAACATGTTATTAATTCTGCTTTGTTGGACTTGTGTTTGGCAGCTCACGCGATCCCGGTCCATTCCCTGATACTAAGAAATCTCAAATTAATCAAAATCAAATCCCGTTTCCTCAACGTTCTTAAATTAGGCCGAACACGAGGAATCCTTTCTGTAGTGGCATCTGTTTCCTTTGCAGCCCACAATAGTTATCTGTGGATACACGATCAGCCACGATGGTCAGTTGTTTAGTCTGGCCGTGTTTTGGGCGCTGCATCTAATTTATGGGCAATTTGTGTACGTTCCGTTTTATGCGTGTTGTGTTAGCATTTGTACCGCCTCGAAAGGGGTTATTGGTCGGATTGAATTTGATTACAGATGCAGAAAGCAAGTGGTTCAAAAATAAACTGTTTTCCCCTGTGGAGATAAAGGTCTTCAAAAACTTGACTACCTTTCGTTTTTTTTAGTGTGGTTGCCCAAATAGGGTCAGAAGCAATTCGTGTGCCTCGACGACTACAAGTTAGTGCTCGAGTTGTTTTTACTTTTACGCATTTCCAGTTATTGAAACGTATTTTTTATTTTCGGTATTGTCTCTTATTGCCGTTAGCGATGTTGTGGCAGAGGTTGACGGTCATAGTTGTAACCTACTTATGTTTACCAATACTCTTCAGTTTTAGGATCCTTTAAAGGGCAAGGTATACATTATTACAACAAGATCCCAAAAGCCATTTGTGAGTTACCACTACATAGATTCAAAAATCACATCAAAGCAGCTTTATTGAAAAAGGGCTATTATACTACAAAAGACTACCTTATAAGTAGATAAAAATGCCTGGGTATAAGCTCTCTGCTCGATGCGGGGCCGATTAGAGAACTCTATTGTAACAGATATTTTATTGTAATACCTAGTTAATACTTATTTTGTACTGACTAACAATTTTATTTCTTAATTGTTTAAATGGCCATATGTTTATATTCTTTTATGTTTGATTTTTTTTCCTTAGTTTTATATTCTTTAGATTAGACACTCAGTAGGTTTATTTGTATCAAAATGACACATTGTACTTTACTAATGCCTGTTGTAAACCCAAAAGAAGTTTGAAAGAGTAACTGCTGAGTTTCTCGCCGGGTCTTCTCAGCAAGAAACAACTCCGACGCGGTGTTAGAGTCGCATTATGTACCTTCTGTGTACTAAGTATCGGAAATTAGTCAATAAAACAAAAAATACAAATTATACATCTAAATTTATTTTATCGCCTTCAAAGTAGGCCCCATCGCTTGCAATACAACATCTCCACCGCTTCACCCAGTCTTCCATACATTTTTCATAGGCTATTTGCGGTATGGCCTTTAGCTCATTCAGCGAATTTTCTTTTATGGCTTCTATCGACTCAAAACGTTATCCTCGAAGTGGTAATTTTAACTTGGGAAATAAAAAAAAGTCAGACGGAGCCATATCAGGTGAATACGGTGCTTGGTCGAGAACTTTTGTTGAATTTTTCGCTAAAAACTCTTTCACTATAATGGCTGTGTGTGATGGTGCATTATCATGGTGCAGCATCCATGAGTTGTGTTGCCACAAATCTGGACGTTTTCGGCGAATACTCTCACGCAAACGCTTCATGACGCCTAAATAATATTCTTTATTCACTGTTTCTCCCTCTGGAACAAATTCGGAGTGAACCACACCACGGTAGTCAAAAAAAACTTTCAGCATCACCTTGATTTTGGAGCGACTTTGCCGCGGTTTTTTGGGTTTCGGCTCGTTTTCGAGACGCCATTCTGAAGACTGTTGGCTTGTTTGCATGTCGTACTCATAAACCCATGTCTCGTCGCCAGCTATTATACGTTTCATAAAGGTCGGATCCGTAGAAGCTCGGGAAACCATGTCTTCAGCGACATGCTTTCGCTGCGCTTTTTGAACAAAATTAAGCTCTTTTGGAATTAGTCGAGCGGCGACGCGTTTCATGCCTAAAATGTCAATGAGAATGTTGTGGACGGACTTAAAAGATATGTTCACCTCACTAGCCAACTCTCTCAGACTCATACGTCGATTTTCGAGCACTAGCTTCTTGATTCTGTCGATGTTTTCTTTGGTCGTAGCGGTTGAAGGTCTACCAGAACGAGGCAAGTCTACTACTACTTCTCGGCCTTCTTTAAAAGCCTTATACCATTCATAAGCTCTTGTTTTCGATATACACGATTCGCCGTAGGTATTTCGCAACATTTTTAGTTATTCACCATATGAAATATCATTCGAAACACAAAATTTAAGGCACACTCTTTGTTCAACAATATTTTTCATTGTAAAAATCGCCGAGGACTCAAAACTATCACCAACAAAAAGTGTAGTTTAAAACAAATTAAATGACAGATCCCGCTCGAATTTTGCACGCTTAATCAGTACAGTGCTACCAACATGCAGTAAAATAATTAGAACGACCTCTTTTACGCGGGTCTTTTTATTGACATATTCCCGATACTTTTTACACAGAGTAGTATATCGGGCGCATTCGGTAATTTTAGCGGTCACTTCAAAAACGTTGCCCCGCCTGTTATTTTATGCAAGAAAACCCGTTGGTAGAGCACGAAACTGGTTAAAAACACACTATTATTACCATGCTTTGTTTCCTCATGCAAAAGCGATTCCAGCACGCCACGGTGCACCACTTAATTATGGGAGTCAGTCAGCAGAAATTGGGGGATCAAAGGCAACATTCTGATTTCAATCCGGATAAAAAAAAATTTGAAGGGCGGTAAAAATAGCAGAGTATTCAGAGGTGTTGTGGCACTTTTTCATATAAAAACATCCCTCATGCCATTTGTACCCAAGATTATATGTTTTCCAAATAGGGCTTGTAATCTTTTCCTTATCATATTAATCATCGCCAAGTTAGGTCATATGTCTTGAGCTTCTCCGAAATTGCGAATTGTTTATGTTATTAATATTACCGTACTTGTAATTGAATAAACTTCTTGCGTGAATTCTGTCGCGTCCGTAACTCGCAACAATGTCCCCGGGCTCGCCTATCTTTGTTTCCTGCTAAACTTTCCACATTGAAATGCAAACTTCCTCCGTTTCTGTTTGAATGGCCATAAAATACTACCAACTACAGTTCGTGCATTCAAATTATGCAGCCGGAGCTCATTAAAACAACTTTTTAACGAACACCGAAATAGAACTCACAACGAAAGCTCTGTAAAGGAGAGGCTACACAATTGCATCATACTTTCGTTTTAATGCACCCGTCATGGTGTCAGTGAAAGTTGGCTTTAGAATACAATTGTGCAAGCTCTGGTCACGGCGTGAAAAATTTGTGGTCGGTATTTAGGATCGTTTTGGTGAATTGGTACTTTGCGGTTTGTAAATTACATTCCGTTACTCTAAATCGTTTTTCCAACGTTAGGATTATTTAATCCTTCAACTTAGAAGTAACAAAAGGTCATGGGGAAATTTTTATGACGTCTAACTAAATGGAAAAGTTTTACAACCCATAAGTTATGGGCTGATGCAAATGTGAGGGTAACCTTTGGCTTTGTTTAATCTTGTATAATTTCCCGTATGAGTACCCACGTGTTAAGGTTTTCTCGAATTTAGCAATTATTTTACACCTTCACAGACCTTATGTTCTTTGAAATTATATAATTGCATTAACTTTCTTCGTCCTTAGTCTTAGGTGACTAGCGCGCGGCCACTCTGTCGTACAGTCTACTTCTTCACAAGTTATAGAGTTACACACCACACTCATTGCTATTAACTCACGTAGGACCCAAGACCACAGTCTCTGTCTCTGTGTGTACAGACACACACAACGCCTCCTAACGAGGCATCATTACTTATAAATCTCTTCTTTTTCCCACATCGAGACAGCTTATAACTGTCAAAATAAAACTTTGTCCAAAATAGCATCCACATGTTGTGCCATAGATTATAACATCATCTTGTAAAAGAGGTTAATCGTCAAATCAGACTCGTATTCGGGCTTTCAGAAAACTGCACGTTTTTCTTCCAACATAGGTACTTTTCTTTTGTCACAACGAATGAAATAGGAGAGAGGAGAGTAGAAGTGAGAACAGCTCGGTTGTGTTACACGAAAGAACTGTTTTATATAAAGCGATCTTTTGACACAAATTCAGCGATTTAATTGTGCACTTTCCTTAAAAACCTTAGATCTGTTTCGATATAACATAGCACCTACGGAGTACGACGGTACACACTTTACGAAACTATTGCATAAGATTTTAAACTTTCTTGTTTCGTAGCAAAAACTGATAGTTTTTAAATTTGTATTGCAAAGGGGTCATACCTATGTCCACCATCAAAAGGCCACTTTGAAGCTTACTATGATTTTGTGTCTGCTCAACATGATATAAAATTATCTAAAGAATAATTTCGGTGCCATAGTCCTCTCGTTCATGAACCCTGTCTAATTAATCAGGCTGACCTAGTAAACCAACTGACCGCACCCGCGACATTCGCACCGCACCCGCACCCTGTATCGCTAATTCATTAGCGAGGTCAACCCTCTTGATGTATGTAGACAAATACAATTTTGCAGGCCTTCTGTACTCATTGCCAAATTAACCAGGAGAAATGTGGATATCAGAGACTGATAAACTGCAATAGCTACCACAAAATAAAGAGTTTACAGAAGGACCGCTCGGGCCTTTTTCCTAAACTTTCCTGACTGCCTAGGGTTACTACTATATTCGCTCTGAATTTTTAAATTGAAGAAGGTAGGTTACCTGCCTGATAGAACCGGCCAAAAACAAAATTCATCATGTGTAAAATAACACAAAAACACTCGCGACAGTGCTTTATCTGTGTGCGTGTTCAAAATGGCGGTTTGCTGTAAGCGGACTATCTGTCCAGGCCGCCGCGCCACATGCGTAATTTGTGTAGCTACTGACTGACAAGCTGACACAGGGGCACACTTAAATGTTTGTCCGCGATGGTGATCAAACCAGATACATTTTATACGAGCCAACAAACCAGTTGTTGCGAGTAATATGTGACGTCACTGTATTTTTGCTGTGTGATTGTTTGCTGGGTACAGTCTTTGGGCGTGTTAGATATCAGGTAGTAAATGATTACCTTTTACTATGACGTCATTAGTTTTTCTTGATAGAACACAGACCTTAGTTATATCTACAACTGGACAACAAAATGGACTAAACTGTCTGATATCTTTAAAAATGAAACAATTGAATATTAATAAGAAATTCATAATTGTTTCAATGTTGAAACATTTGAGTCGAAAAGTTATTATTATTTGAAATAAATTTGACGGAAATGATTATCACTTCCTGTAGCCCTATTTGGCAAAAAAAAGACTAATCAAAAAGTAGAGTAACTTTTCACGATTGATATGATGTAAAAAAAAATGTGTTAAAGGAATTTTTCATTGAGATATGCCAAAAAATCTGTTACAATGTAGAGATTTTTCAATATTTCGGATTTTTTTATAAATATAAATATGCGCCAGACAACACACCTCTTGTCATGGTCTCGAAGTAGGGATATATATCCCTGTGTTACGAGGTACCAGACAAGGAATTAAGCCAGCGGCACACCCAGACCCAGGCCAATTTAGGAAAGATAATTTCCTGAATTGACCTGACCGGCGATCGAACCCGGGACACTACGGAATGAAAGGCGAGAAACCGTGCTACAGCGCACTACGCCAATCGTGTCGCATTTTGTATAACTTTAAAACCGTAAAATTTCGCTGAACATATATTTAGTTATTTTGGTAGGTATTGATCCCAGCTATCACACCCTGCAGTATGTGGTACTATTTCCTGGACACCCTGTATGTAAACAAAATATGCCACATCACGAAGTGTTTGTGCCGCGTGAGCGCGTTGCGTGCAGACATGCTAATGGCGGGCTTAGGGCGCGGTCCTGGGTTCGCAGTGCTCTACAATCCGCTTTTAATAGTTTATGGCTAAGTATTGGGGTTGCGAATGGGCTGGATTAACGGAAGCTATGGCAAGTTGGGAAAACATTTTCAGTTTGGGTAAACTTAGTATGTAGTGAATGATTGAGTTGGAGCTATGGTGGAAAATAAACAGAAAGGGTACTAAATGACATGCCTATTATATATAATATTTTTTTATCGCTATCACAAATAAGTAGATCAAAATGGGATAGTATCAGTCCAAAAACAACCTAGTTTTTGCTGTAGAGGTGCATACAGATAAGTACATAGATACATCCTTAGGCCAATGCATATACATATTTCCCTAACTTGTTAAAAAGCAATAACATAAGATATATATATGTACTTTTAACTTGACTGTACAAACTAGAAATATTTAAATGGTAATATATTATTAGTAATTAGTAGATATGTAAGTACTTTTCAACCGACTTCAAAAAAAGGAGGAGGTTCTCAATTCGACTGTATGTTTTTTTTAAATGTTTGTTACCTCATAACTTTCGACTGGGTGAACCGATTTTGATCATTCTTTTTTTATTTGAAAGCTGGTGCTTCCCGAATGGTCTCATTTTAATTTGTTCTAGTTCTGACAGTAGAATCCATGGGAAATCCATATAAGTCTTAAATCTATATAAACCAAATGCGCGACAAATGGACGAATAACTCATTATTACGCCAACCGATTTCGATGCTACTTTTTATTGGAAAGGATATACTTCAAGGGTAGTTTGATGAGAGTTTGGTTAGGTTCTGATTATGGGATCCATGAAAAAGTAACGGAACTCTTCAATTCTTAGGAGCAATTGGACGATACTTTTTCGATGTATTAAATAAATAGGAACTACATATTCACTGAAAATCAAGAAATAAACAAAAATTTTAACAAAAAAAAACAACTTCAAAAAAAACCATTCTATAACAAAGCACTAATTATTGTTGGAGTCGGTGTCAGCCAAGGAAACACTACAATATACCTAGCAATATACCTATTTCTTACATATCACGTTTACGTATGTATGTAGGTAGTTACAAACCTACATTGGCTGACACCGACTCCAACAATAACAATAATTGTACCTACATTATATTATCGTATAAGTTTTAGAAGAATACGCAATTATTTCTTTACTTTTTAGTGCTTTGTTTTAGAATAGTTTTTTTTGAAGTTGGTTTTTTTTTTGTTAAAATTTTTCCACGAAGCTACTGCCGACAAACTGTTTTGCAGTTTGGCAGATGTTGTAGTGGAGTACTGTATTGTAATAAAGGAACAAATAAATAAATAAATATAAACGGTTTAAGTTTTTGCAAATTGCTAAAATATTTAGATAATTATGCGCTAATTGCTTCACCAGATGCTGGTTTTTTATCCAGCTGGCTTATCGAATATAAATACCTGAACTTACAAAAAGGCCATTCAAATATGGTCCTGGTCGTGACCAAGATTGCATCGGAGGTGCGAATAACAAGTAATTTATACAAATAGGCCCCTATAATTACGATTAGGAGTTTAGGATATGCTTAAACAGAATGAGTACTTAAATATGTTTCAATACGTTATACGTTAGTTTTTTTACGGTATCATTTTGTGCTGCTGGTTTTATAAAAGCATTTTATCGGACTACAGCAAGTTTGAGGAATTAGTGAGAAACATCGAACACTATTGGCACCCCAGAATAAGTAGAGCTTATACTGTATGGCACAAAAACGCCTGCATTAGTATAATTTTCTGTACGTCTACCGTGAGTTTCCGTCCGTCACGAGAACGGCGATCGTTGCGTTCAGAAATGCGCATGCCATTTTTGGTTCAATTTTAGTCACTAGGGGCATTGTATCAGGATCCTATGGAAAAACGGACGCTAGCGGCTGACTCCAACTCATGGTAGACATACTGATATACTTATGTAGAAATACACAACCAGTACGTAACATAAACAAATTCTCGTGACATGAATGTTTGTCTTAGGATGCAAGAGAGGGTTGGAGACAGCATGTCAGAGACCAACCGCGACACAAAAAATCGCCCACTGTCATTTCATCGAAAGTTTCCCGCAAACTGTTCGATATGATACCCACGGCTACTTTTTACCACCGCACCGCTACTTTTTACCACCGCACCGCTCGCCACCGACAGGGCGTTCATCCTCACACTCTGAATCCGCAATGGTCTCGGACAGTTCGATTTCAGAGATGTTTCCTTCCAAGGAACGCTTAAATTTTGGAATGAACTCCCTGCCGAGGTTTTCCCGACGAGTTATAGTATGGAGTTCTTCAAGAGGGGTTTGAAAAGGTTTTTGCAGGGTCGACAACGCGCTAGTGATCACCTGGTGTTGCACGTGCCCATAGGCTGCGGTAACCGCTTGCCATCAGATGGTCCGCATGCTTGATTGTCACGAAGTGATATAAGAAAAAATACAAGTCGCATTGTTGTTCGAAACAATGTTCGTAACAACCCTTAAGAGAGTGGTAAATAATAAATTAGAGGTGCAGACGTCTGTCTGCCTGGACCGGAATCGACCGGCGACGGGAGTTTGTAACCACACACATAAATCTAGACAAAAATAGACAACGCTAGTCCCTAAGTCTGTACGAAAAAAACAGATAGGGTTTTATGTTTTAAAAGCTAACTTTGACGTTAAGATAGCGCTTTTGCAATGTAAATTACTCAATCGGATTTAATCGAGTTTAAAGGCAGAGAAATGATAATTTTAAATGTAGTTGTTTTTTTATTTTATGTGTTCAGTCCGATTAACGTATGATTACACTATTACATGCTTATAATACCATATAATGTGACCAATCTAGATTAAATTAATGTGCAAAAAACACAAATAATTAAGAGCCCGCACCTATAATTGTAAATTTTTCAGGGGTTACAATTAAAAAATATATATATCAATTTGTTTACTTACAAATTTTGTGATTATAAATTCTAGAGCTATGAATATTTTTTATTGAATACTTAAATTAATGAACTTTGATTTAAAAATAAAGTGGCGTACCAACAATCTGCCTTATTTCTTAAAAACACATTTCAATTAACTATCCGTTTCTATAGCGCTAAATAAATGATGCAGTCGTGGGAAGAGCATTGCACTCCCCTTTGACATACGAAGTACTCGCGTCGTCTATTTCGATGTTTGTCTGAGTTTGTAACCATACAGGTTATGGCGAGTGAGTTGTGGCGGGATCTTGGATTCGTGAGCTAGATCATGTCTTTAATATGTAACTAGTCTAGACCAGGCACTGAAACATCGCTGGTAATGTGTGTTGAAGCAGTTATTATTTCTTAAGGGGCAGTTATCAAAATTACACGCAGCCATAGCGCGTGAGTGCATCGTGATTTATTGCAAATTTTGGGGTATTCGCATTACGTTTTCAGGTCTAATTTACTGATTGGATTGTAAATAAATATGTATATTTCGATTAAATGATGATCGTAGGTGTACTGACATTAATTTTTGACAGTAATCATGCGTTGTCCGAAAGTCTGTCGTATATTTGGGAAAATTGAGAAATTTAAAACGTTTTTAAAGTTATTGTGATGATGAATTATGCATATCTAGTTAATTTTGTGTCACCCAAAACTATATGTCTGACGTTTTTTTCGTTATCTGCAACTATAGTAAGCTTTAATCAGAGATTTAGCCACATGAAGTTGACTCGAAAATTATTTTTTTCTAAATCGGGGTGGAGAGATTGATCATTTTATAATAAGCTGCCCCCCAGACTGACTTCGTTCTGTCAAATGTTTGACAGCTGGTGTCCATTTTGCCCGCTTTTCACCGACTTGATTGACATTATGTACTTTTATTTTTACCTGATTTTTTGTGCAATCATAATAAAATGAAGCCTATATCACTTCTAAATAATTTTCACGATCGGATCAGTAGTTTTGGAGCCTATTCAATACAACCAACTAAACAAACAATCAAATCTTTCTTCTTTATAATATTAGTATATAAAAAATATTTTATTTACAAATGTCTTACATTACCTTAAGTGTCAATAAGAAAAGTTGGACGATGTTTTACATGTATTGAACAGTCAACATTGTTATCCGAAGGTCGTAAATTAGGCGCTTGGAAAGTTGGATTGTGCGCTCAAAATACAAAATGGCTCTTAAATATTGATGGAAATTATGTTTTACTAGTTCCTAAACTTCCCTTTTTTTTCCTTTTTTTTCTTCATTCTAGAGAATAAAACAGGTCCACCTTAAGATTACCTGATAAACTTTAGTGGACGTTGACTATTCGCAAATCTATAATGTTGAGAGAACACACGGTAAATTCACCAGGTCCTCGAATGACCTCGTTTGCTTAGTTGGAAGAGCAGCAGCCCGGATTGCGAAAGTCTCGGCTTCAAGTCCGGTTGATAATTGATCTACGTTGAATTTTCTAGTTTCTTTTTTTTACAAGTAATAAAAAACATTGGTCGGTGGTACGACGTTCTTAGAGATTCAGCTAAAATTAAAAAAACAAGACTGCTTCTTCTATCGCAGCTGCAAGGATCGCAAAGCCACCTTTAATCTTGGAGACTGCGAAGATAAATCCGTACGACCAGATTTTTCTCTCTACATTTTCATTTTCTAGACACTCTTTTTTTTATTGGATCGAATGCACACAACATCACTTTTATCTACATTTTTGTGAACAGACTTTTAGTAGTTGCAACCACCTTGCAATGGGCACAGAATATACCATGATTAAAATTTCAGTTTATGGGAATTTTTATTTTTAGCATTATCAATGCACTATTTTAAAAAATAGAAAAATTTGACTTGATCCTTGGGGCTCAAGCTGGAGTCCCTAGGATCAGGTCGATTATTTCTATTTTCTATCTCTGTGTAGAAAATATTTTGTTTATGTCTCTAATTCCTGAACCTAAACTGTTTGCTTTAAAAATGTCACCCTAATTCCAACCCTAATTACATCTTTATGAAAGTTTGGTCAGATTTAGAACGAACGACTCATTTCTATGTCTTCATCCAGCTAGAATTACAAATCCAACTTTTTGTTTTTTGCTTTCTAATCAGGATTAAAACATAATGCGATAAGTTTGTTCGTAAAACATTCGTGGATTGTTCTTCGACAGCTGGCTATCTTTTTACAACTTTTACTGTCTTGTTTGGTTAAATGCATTCTTCGTCTTCTTCTATCAATGCTAAAAAATGTCTTCTGGGCCTAAGTGAAAGATTGCAGCTCTCCTAGTAAGTTGAGAGCTCTTTTGCTCTCTCTCTTTTACAATGCAGTTTTTTCGCTGCCATTTTGCAAATGGTTAACAACATGGTCAAACTCGCCGTTAGGGAATGACTTTTGCCTTCACGACTATCACACCCTGGACTCCGCCTCCAATGGTGCAGTGGATTTCATCAAAAAACCATTAGTTAAATTTTCGGGTGTCGCTATTTGCCTTGTCCATTGCGATTTATACACTAAAATCCGCTGGCGATATCTTACTTCTTACTAATATTATAAATGCGAAATTGTGTGAGGATGTATGTGTATGTATGTTTGTAACTCTTTCACGCGAAAACTACGGATTTGGATGAAACTTTTCAGTAATAAAGCTTATACATCAAAATACCACATGGGCTACAATTTACATAGATTTTATGTAATTTGGCCATAATATATAACAAAACGCGGGCGAAGCCGCGGCCGTAAAGCTAGTATACTGTACGATGTATATCGCCAGTGGATACTCTTCCATCTTATTGCAGACTAGCTGTCCGTCCGCGGCTTCGCCCGCATAGACTGTCTTTACGTCAAAATATAGCCTAAATTAAAAAAAAATAGCCTTTGTCACTCCCTGATAATGTAGCTATAGATTGGTAATTGTTTTTTATCGTTTCAGTAGTTTTGGAGCCTATTCAATACAAACAAACAAATAAACAAATCTGTCCTCTATATCGATGAGTATAGATGTCTGAAGATCTATAGATCTATACTATTGTACGATTCTGTCGAAATACTATCGTCGATGCACGCATCGTAAATTCTCTACACTCGAGTCTGCTTGTCTCGACTCGCAAATTAATAGATTGATTGTATCATTCACTAGGAATGTTACAAATAGGGTTGTAAAAGCAAACTTTCAGTTGAATGTTATTATTAAATCATACTTATCATATTAGGTTTCGCTCGATGCTAACACTTCTGAAAATCATAGTATCTTTAGCCGGAAACGTTTTATGGCTGCGAACCATGCTCACGATTTTGTTTTTTTTTGTTCCAAATGCTTTCTTTCATCATAGACATTGACCGTTTGAATGACCTTAATGATGAACTTAATCATAGTCAAAAAGTAATTTAAAAACCTCCAACCTAAGTCACTGCTACGAAACAAAGCTTAATATCCGTTAAAAGAAGGTAAACATAACATGTTTGTCATCTCATTCGGGCCAGCTAGGCCACGCTCTAATAACGCCACTAACCGTCACTGTCCACGGAGGCGTAGCTAAGTCCTAATAGGTACGCTTGCTGCTTAAGGCGCTTTCGGCGTTCCTTTAACAGAACAATCAGATGTCATGTCAGTTCAGAATTGAGCATTACATCAGTGAGGTAGGAGATCTAAGCGTTAGTTCATCATAGTTGGAAGATTTCACAAATACTCGTACAAATTACAATGTGCAACGTAAAGTTTAACAAACTACCGTCATCTATAAAAAGCATTGACTCGCTTAACGCATTTAAAAAGAAACTTGCACAATATATTGTGGAAGTCGTTGAATGAGCCGCACTAATATGATTAAGCTACTTAATAATTAGACCTAACTAATATTCACGTAAACACTTTATTGTAAACATTATCTAACACCATTTTTTTTTCTCTTTGTTTTTGGTACTTGTTTTTTTTACTTGTTTACTTAAATGATATTCATATTATGTACATGTTTACGTATTACATACCCTTCTTCGTCAAACGGACAACATTTTGAGCTAATGCTTTTTATAAAACTGATCGGTGCGAACGACACTAACATAAATAAACCAAATTGTACATTCTGTTCTCAAGTAAGTGACAATTTATGTTTTTACATACATACATACCATCACGCCTCTTTCCCAACGGGGTAGGCAGAGACCACTTCTTTCCACTTGCTACGATCCTGACATACATCTTGCGCTTCTTCTACTCTCATGAGTCCTTTCATACATGCTCGTCGGTTAAAGGTACTCTTGACCCGACCCTTTCTGAGAACATCTTGAACTTGCCCAAGAAACGTTCTTCTGGGTCTTCCCCTTCCAACAGTCCCATTTACCCTTGCCTCATAAATCCGTTTCGTTAATCGCCTTTCATCCATTCTTTCCATATGACCAAACCACCTCAGCATTCCCATCTCAATTTTAGTAACCACGTCTTCTTTCACACATCCATTTATGTTTTTATTGAGAAATAAATAATCTTTAAACCTAAACCTAAAGAAATGCTTAATATTCTAAATTAAATCTTTAATTGTGACATTGAACGCAAATGCTCAGACTTTCAAAGGTGATTACTGACCTAGTTCGCCGCTGACAGCAGTTTGTGATTTGGCTGCAAGCATGCATATTATAACGAACGTCTACGCGTCTTTGCAGCTAGGCCCCGTGGACATCAGTGCTAACGTTGTAGGAAACTCCCACAAGAAACAAGTCGGTGCGTCTCGACAATTTGGCGCCCCGACCTGATATTCCTGTTCAGTAAACTTGGGAAAGAAAACAATGCCTGTACAATGCTGCAAATTTTGTATATACTCGTAAACGTTATGTTGTTCGACACAGTCTGATATAAGTAAATTGTTAAATACTTAAAATGAATGAACTACCAGTCGCATTAGTTCATCCCACAATAACATCTAATTTACAATGACAACACGGTTGAATATCTGCAAGATCTATTCCATGCCGTCATAGGGGTATTGTGCGCGGTCAGGGTGCATTGTAGTCTCGCCTATTCTGTCCGACATCGGCATTGCTAGCTCTTTGTTACCGAATTGGACTGGGGCCATTCAATTCTGTGTTGTCTTTGCTGGTTGCGTACTAGTGTTTGCTTCATCTAAATACACAAATTAGGTATTGATTTTATTTATTAAACTAGCCGAAACATTGATATTATTAGTCCACAAGAGAATTATTAGAGACTATGGAACTGTAATATTATGCTATTGGTTAAATAACTACATGAAGCACCTTACATCTACTCAAAGAGTCATAGCCCTCATAACTCTTTGTATGTTAGGTTTTTTCCACCATTTTTGGAAATCTTTCAGTCGCTGATAACTACTAATGCTTGTTATTTCCAAGTTAACTATCAACAACGTCGCCTTATCTTCGGTGACTACTGAAAAGCGATTTAATTCCGAGATGTCGCGTAACGAAACATTAGGCTATTATTGTGATGGACAAAAAGAGATTCGAAGCGAAACCTGCTTTATAAAATTGTTTAAACTAAAAATTCTCAAACATATGCTAGCTCTTTATCGAGCTTGCTCAATAATCAAACATTTAATGCTACACCAAAACCCGCCATTACGCCACCAACATCCTCTAAAGTCAACATTGTAAATGAAATTGAACGCACATACTCGTAACTTTGTAACAAGCCCCGTGAGGATCCGAGCACTAAACCGCTCCCAAAGCAAACATCTTGGTGCATTTCCGTGAAATACGACGTGAATCGCAAATGATTCACTGGCTGGCGATCGGCCAGGTGCCAGGTGATCGGTTATTACACCAGTCTACATCTCACAGGGCTGCTATCAAGCAGGGATATTCATTAGCATCGTTACTAAAATTGGCACTATTTTTTTTTCGAAATTATTTTTATGTAGGTACCATCAGTGCAGTCAACTGAAAATCCGCTCTGCTTGAATTTCTTTCTGGATAAAATAATAACCTGGTTATTTAAGAATTTGCTTCTTACCTGTGATGAAAAACACTATTTAAAACCGCCACCAATACCCTGCCGCCTGGGTATCATGAATGTTACGTTAATTTTGGCGATAACACGAGGCTGTTTTGCCACTGACTGTATTATATTTGTGCTAGGAAGCTATTTACTGCTTCTCCTCGTTCCTGTCATGCAGGGTCCTCTGTTTGATGCCTATAGTGCATGTATGTATACTAGTCCTACCTAACAATATTGGTTGGTTAACAAATTATATCGTCATGTTTTTACGTTCTTTATCCTTACTGCGTCTTCTGTTTGTCGCATCCCTAGTTATGATCCTGATAATATTATTTGATTAGTTGCTTGTAGCCAATGGGCCGTGTTACGTCAATGCCAATTCATACACATTTAGTCCCGTCTTGGCTGGCTGGCATCTGAGTAACAGAGCAATTTGTATGTTCTTTTGGGTACTTGAGGAAGTTCATATCAAGAGTAGTGTTGCTGAGCTGGTTTTATTCACATGATTTTGGCAGTAGTCTTGTTACTGTAATTTTGGATAAATTTTCATTTATCACGTTTTTATTGTGCCTTGAATAATCTGGCTAGCTAGGTATATATAAATAGTAGGTGAATTTTACAAATAAACAACACTATTTAGTATTGAGTTGAAATTCATATCGGTATTATGAACTAAGCATCACAAAATACTTCTAGGAGTACCCAATAACTCAATAAGTAATCATTTTAGTCTGATAAATCTGAGTGTCAAATAATCTACATACGAGTACATCAGTCTCTGAAATCGAACCGTGTCGTACTCGCGCGTTCATTAGGATTTTGTCTGATCAACCGCAAATGAAAAAGAAAGTTTTCCAAACTGAAAGTTTGCCAAAGGGCCATGGAGCGTAGTATCTTAGGTGTAAAACTGATTGACCACGTCACTAACATAGATCTACGCTCCAAAACTAAAGTAGCCGACGTAGGAACAGCAGTAGCCAGGCTTAAGTGGGATTAGGCGGGACGCATCTGTAGAATGCCGGACGATTTGTAGGCAAAATCAGCCACGGAGTGAGCCCCACCGAAACAATACTGACGACCTGGACGACCAAGACGCAGATGGCGTGACGAACTGGATGTCTTCGCCGGGGACTGGTCTGAAAAGGCCAAAGACAGACGTATGTGGAAGAGGGCAAGAGAGGCCATTGCCCAGCAGTGGGATCCTAACGGCTAATTTAGATTAGATTAGACCGCAATCTATGGTAGATTCGTCGTAATGAAATACACCAAAACTTTTTTACTTCCATTTCTCTATCTTTTTACACAATACACATCTAACGCCAATATTTATCAGGGAAACATACATTTTGACACGAATCTTTCAACTAACGTTTCCGTTATATAAATAACATATTGCTCCATACAAACGAGCCTAGGAATGTCTTCTTTAAAGTGTTAGCTAGGATCAGGCGTCAATTGGCCAATTAAGAACGCGGCCTGGTGGAGGTCCCGTCCATCATGCGATCGGGAGGTCGCTCTGATCAGTTACGACGCGTGGGCGCGGTCTAATAACATTAGAATGGAGCGTGTACTGATACGTCGGTACTAGTTACAAAGTACTATTTGGTACTTGGGTGAGTGATCAAGAATAAAGGGCTGTCTCTGCCTGTATGATTTTACGATGAACATGCTATGCTATCTTTTGAAAGCCAGTCCAGCTGCTTGTATTCTCCGGAAAGCTGTGACCATCCCCATCATGAGGCTATCTGACCAGCCTGTGGGTAGACGCCATATGCTGCGTTTGCTGTTAAATGGTGTCCATTTTAGACCTTTAATGCCTCAATGGCTACCAGTTCTTTTGTGCCTTGTCCACCACCACTTCTTTTCATTTACCCTCTAAGCTACACCACAGAATAGGTGGCTACGCCAACACGTCAGTGACTTGCTTGGGTTCTTCTCCTTTTTTTCCTCATTTCTATTCAATCTCGTAACGAAATATCGAATAGGTCGATCGAATATTGCTTTCTGTCAATTTGTTCACTGAAACTAAAAACTGGCATGTCTGAAGCAGTTACTTAAATAAACCTAATTTATCATTTAATTCGACTGCGGTCCACAATACACAATATGTGACTATTTTCCTAGGAGACACGCGAGGTTTCCAAGAAGCAATTTGGGCCAATCAAACGCTCATTTAGAAGTTTGTTTCGTCAATTATTTTAGCAGTAAAAATACGCTGCATTGCTGAATGACTGTATTTAATTGCACAATGACATAGTACCGTGCTCGTGACATTGTATCAAGGATAAGTATGGTTCGACCATTCAATTGTGTTAAGTCTGTTGATTATACTGTCGTATTGTTTGTTGTATGTGTGGGTTGGTAGAATCAGATATGCCCTGGCAATTATGCAATTCTTCTGTTGTTGATGGTTTGCCTAAAGCCTGTTCGATTGGAAACCCTAAGTAAGTTAAGTTTAAAAGAGTTACTCCTGAGTTTCTGGCCGGGTCTTCTCAGTAAGAAACAACTCCGACGACGTGGTAGAGGGGGGATTAAAGTTATTTGACACAAAGATATAAACTAGAAAAATTCGACCTGATCCTAGGGACTCAAGCGGGATCCTGCTAGGATCAGGTCTAATTTTTCTAGCTTCTATCTTTGTATAGAAGAAAGTGCATTGTTAAATACTTAAAAAAACCCTTTAAAGTTACTATATTATAGCAGTGCTCCGTCATTGCTATCCAAAGAAAATAAGCCTCATAAAGATTTTCAAGTGGACAATTGCCGCGGCACTGTGGGTAGGAAACCAGCTGTAGAACCTGACTTTCAGAGACCCTACACCCTCTCCAACGTGCACTCGGAGATCCTGAAGTTATATTTTGTCACGCTATATCGTCCAATTTAAATAAAAGTGTGCGAGAAGCAGTGTGAAATGATTTGGTCTCGGTGCACATGTTAGGTTACTCCTGTATCATTATCGTTGAGTTAAGAGTCGGTTGACTGTTAATTAACGAAATATTTTCTTCTATCAGGCATGACACTGTTCCCGATGCTTTCATAGCGGTTGTCTCAAAGAGGAATTCTCATAATTTTCATGATGCGTGTCCACCAATCAAAATGGTTACATCACAGTGGAGACCGCTGACTAATGGAAAACATTTGAACAATTCAACTTTGATGAATGTATTCCAAAAGTACCTACCTTAGAATCTCTAATAAGAACTAAAATTTCTTGCTTAGAAACCATTTACCACACCAGTTAAAACCTCAACATTCGCAATCATTAAAACAGACAAACATTCCCACGTCCCTAGTACATGATTTACGGCGCCATTGTCCGGCGCGTCCGCTGCGTGCGGTGCGTTGTAGGCTGCGCCGGCGCCGTCACGTGGCCACTTGCGCTTACTTCATGATCTGTTATATTACTTGTGGCAGATTAGCACCTACTGTCTGGTATAGTAAAGTCGTAGCTTGAGACTCTTCTGACTATTTATCTGCTAGCTTAACACTTAACATCTGCCCCAAACAAATTGCAGAAACGGCTGCCTTGAAAAAGGTATCAGCGAACTTAAAAAAACCTAATGGTTAACAGATAGCTCTCAGTTTGGCTGGCTTTCAAATTAGACGTGTGAAGAAGCGCTGCAGTGGCACCTCGGCTAATTGTCATACAATATTTTGTCGCAGCGTCACTGTCGCACCAATGTAGCGCCACTGTTGTAACACGCGCACGTCATATTTTATTGTATAAAATTTAGGAGAGGCGCGGCTAGCGCAGTGATAGCGTGACACAGTGACACCACTGCAACGCTTCTTCACGCGTCTAATTTGAAGACCCTAATTCTCCTTGCCTTCCAGAACTGATTCACTGGGTCATAGTCATATAGTGTTTATGAACAAGAGTGCCTGGTGCGAGTTTTACTCGTTCAAACTCATCGAGCACGTAAACGTGAATTTGTATGGCATTAGGGGTGGCGCCTCTGGTGGCACGTTTACGTAACTATTTTTGCCTATACAAATCCACGTTTACTTTCTCGATGAGTATGATCGAATGAACTCTTGGCACTCAGCACAGAACAGTTTTGAAACTCTATGAAGAAAGTCAAGAATTACATCAGTTATTCTATCGAGTCACAAATATTAAATACGGTTCTCATCTTTCCAGGTCGTGAAAGACGAGCGGCAACATGCCGGAGGGTGTGGCCAAGGAGGCCAAGGATGACACCAAGGCCAAGGCCAAGAAGGAGGCCTCCCCGAAGCGCCGGCCTTCGAGCAACCTCGCCAAGATCAAGATCGAGCTGCTGGATGGATCCACTATGGACCTGGAGGCTGACGTGAGTTAGATTAATTACTTCAGTTGCGGGTAGATTGTAAACCCTAAGCACAGATTACTTAATAGTTACTACGTAATAGATGAATCCCTTCATAGAAAATTTTCCATTTTGTCAATTGTAAAATGCGTGCTGTCATGTGACAGGCATACAATGCGAGGACTATCTCTTTCGATATACATATACCGCATCGCGTCAGTTCAACCGCAAGATTCGCGTACAAAATATCTACCCGGCTTTTGACAACCAACTGCCAAATAGGTCTAGGGAGACCCGGCGGCTGGTAGGTATTTGTCGCGCGCAAATACATGGAGTGACAGAGGCCTGCTTTAATCCCGAATTCAGAAACGACAGTTCAAGTTGAGCGGCTCCAACATGTAAAGCTGTCCCTTTCATTTTCACTGACATGTGACAGGAGCTGTCCTGATGCTGATCAATTTGCGCAGCAAGGATGCTCAACTTTGTGGTTTTAGAACTTTATTTTTTTGGAAGAATGAATATATTTACATGAGAATGAAAAACACTTACGTGAGAATATATTTACAATATGTATAAATTAAACCAGTATAGACATTTATAAAATTAAACATTAACTTTAAGCAATAGATCGCAAGCCAACATATCAAATTAAAACAAACGTAGGTAGCGTGAATACTTCGCACAGCAGTTAGGTCAAATGAAGCACAAAAGGATCGTGAGCATTCGTTGTACTTCGCATAAACGCGTCCACTGGTTTGTTCGACTTTGTCTTCAATTGGATGGATTATCATTTCTGAATTTGGGGGTAAGTCTTTTGTGAAATTTGTGTTCTGTGTGTGCTTTACTGCCTGTACCATGGTGAGCGTTCGGTAGAACTCGTAGACTTGGCGCTCCTCTCAACCTTCACAGTTTTACAATGGCATCATTCACAGAATCATGTTCTAATCGTTCGTTCATTCGCCAAATAGCTGCCTCTCCTTGAAAGTATCTTGCCTACCTAGAAATCTTCTCTTCTAAGTCTCTATTTATCAATTAAATTAATTCTGGTTGAGTATTCCACCACATACCTCCACCGGGCATTAAGATCTTCTAAGGTTATATCAAATCAATCGGCCGTAAAATACGCTCTTACACTCCGTTAAATTAGTTATATAGTTGTATTTTATCTTTGGTACGTTGATCTTTCGTACGGTAGACCTAAATGTCACCAGATTATTAGGACAAGACACGGAAAGGTCCAATGTGTTCGTTCAGTGAAAGATAATATTAATTCTTCCTTTTTTTCGAAATTCGTGTGGAAAATATAATACCACTATTAGCTGTAATAAACCAACTGAACATCATTGAGAAGTGTGAATTGATCTTTATCACGCTTTCGTGGCTGATTTTTTTACCTGAAACCTTTGAAAACAAATTAGTACAAAATATACTGGCCTACTGCTGGATAGAGACGTCAATCATTAGAATCATGTCACTGCAAAAAAGCTACTACTGTTACCATTATTTGCAGCCATATCAAGTCCAGAGATCGTCCTTGGGCTACCAAATTAAATTTTACCGCAAATTAACATAATTTGTTACTCTCTTGCTGCTTATTTAAATAACAGCCGCAAAGTGGAAAGCGGAAATGATAGAGTTCAAGGTGCTCACACTACTGAACAACCTCCACTGTCCTCTAGGGAAATTATAGAAGAGAAGCAGGTGAAGTCTCCTCAGCAGGAAAGCTGCCAAGTTTGCTGCAAAATAAATCCGAGCTGAAAATGTGAGAAATATTGCGCTTATACGACTGAAATTTATGTGAAGCATAAAATTTAGCTGTGTCAGTGCAAATTGTGTTATGTTTATTGAGTTATTTGGCCAACAGCATGGTCGTGAGTTTTACTATCCATAAACATTGCTGCTCTCATCTATGACATTTTATAGTCGCTGAGATGTGTCGCTGCAGATCAATCGTGTCAATAGTTAGGCAACTGTACAATTATACCATCCTAGAATATAACCTACGCTCACCACTATCTCTGAACCGGTAGTAAGAGCTTTGTGATCATAGTTGCCATCTTACGACGATGTATTTAACCTGCTTGGAAGGCGGCGATCTTAACGCCATTGTCTGGGTGGCTTAGCTTTTGTTTGGGTTAGTATGGTAGTAGGTAGTTTCTGTAGAAAAAAGAACAACTCTAAAGGGCCCCTTATACGGTAAGATTGCTCTTTGCCCTTCGTCCTGAAAGATTCGTTTCGATGAGTCTGAAACGACGGATAGTAAAGATCGATCGATCTTTTTTGTCGCCCTTTACGTAACAATACATACGTGATAAGTCTATTGTGCTCTAGCAGCTGATTTGACTTCTGAGAACTCCATTAAAACAAAATTATCTTTATTTGTTCGGAAACGTGACTCCTTGACCAATGTCCCCTTTGTCCATCAAAGCTTGGGGTAATTAGACCCTAATTACTAGGTGCTTTATACCCCTCATGAGGCCCTTAAGTGTAAATGTGATCGCCTGGGCGTGTTACCAAATGAGGTGATAAACTAAAAACGAATGTGCTTGTTATTAGAACCCCAAAATTTGGGGTTGGAAAGTGGGGACAATGTAGTGATGCCTTTATGGCTGAAATGTCAATTAGCTGTAACGGTAACATATCCTGGAAAGAGGACAAATGAAAAAGAAAATATTTCAGACCATGCCCATACAAATTACAGTAAATTATATTATTTTAAACTCAAACTCAAACTCAAATAACTTTATTCAAATAGACTGTATCAGTACTTTCAAATCGTCAAATTTACAGCAAAATATACTAAATAATAGACATAAATACCATAATAATATGGATATGTAAATAAACAGTATACAGACATAATGCGACTCTACCACCGCGTCGGAGTTGTTTCTTGCTGAGAAGACCCGGCGAGAAACTCAGCAGTTACTCTTTTAAACTTGTTTTGGGTTTACAACAGGCGTTAGTAAAGTACAAGCAGTGTGTCATTTTGATACAAATAAACCTAAAAGAATATAAAACAAAGAGAAAAAACCAACCATAAAAGAATATAATAACAAGAATTCATTTAAACAATTCAAAAACAAAAATTGTTAGTCAGTACATACAAACTAGGTACCTATTAACTCTTACAATAAAATTTAAATCATGAATCAATCATTTCAATAAATTTAAATTAAGATCATGTTTAAACTCCACTCAGTTTTGTCCTGTGATAATCAGTTTGTGACAGAATCTGGGTCCGATGTCGAGCAATTAAATAACCACTTTTCACTATAACTGTGTTTTATTTCGTACATTCACTTTACAACATTATCTCAGTTTCACAATCAGTGCACGACTGTCCGCCTAGCGCCATCTTGCTTCCTTTTATAAGCGTGTTTATCTACCTACCATGAACGAATTAGTAGCAAGGTGGCGCTAGTAGTCAATATCGATACTTTTTAAATAATTATTCTATAACATTAATTAATCAGCATAACTTTTATAAATTTTCAAATGCAAAATTACACAGATTATACAAAATTAAAGATAGCTTTCTAACAGTCGGCCTTCCTGAATTTAAGTACACGTCTCGTGTAAGGAGATAAAATATACAATTAATTATATGCTTAAATAATTTGATAATATACTTATCTCAAAATTGTTGTAATTTAAGCCTAATATCAAACCCTTAAAGTATAAAGATTACTCATATAAATTTTGCCTATTACAATAATTTACCAAAATATTTAGAATTAACTTGTGATACTCGTATATATACTAAATAGTCATTAATAGTTTCAATCTCATCGGAATATAATATAACATGAAGCAATTCATATCTTCATTGAGAAGAAATGTTTTGACACACTTAACATCTACATCAAAATTAACTCCTGATATTGAAGTGATTTATAGCTTTAATGTTACAAGGATATAATATTATATAAAATGGAGCAATTCATATCTTCATTGTAAATTACAAGGATATTATATATAAAATGAAGCAATCTTCGTTGTAAATTTATATAATAAAGCATTAAACATCTTTTAAATAGTACAAAAATAAATATTGAAGCAATTCATATCTTCAATAACAAAAATTGGTAATATTGAAGCAATTCATATCTTCAATAACAAAAATTGGTAATATTGAAGCAATTCATATCTTCAATAATAAAAAAAAACATATTGGAACGATTATGCAGTTACCAATACTTTAAATAATATGAAATGATATAATTTCTTAGTAGTAAACAATAATCAACAATACACAGTATTAACACCGTGAGTATTAAATTAAACTAATAAATTTGACCTAATAGCCCTAAATGATCTGAGAAATTACTCACTCTCCTCGGAACTTGAGCTAGTGTCGCAATTAGTTCGGTTAAAAACCATCCAGGGATGCATTTTGTCTACTGGAAAGACACTACTGAATACCCTATTCCCCTTTCGTGTTATAGGAGTATCCTCTACTATGTATCTATCGTTTCCTAGCACCTTTGTTACTCTATATGGACCACGAAGTTTTGGAATTAATTTACGGCTTTGTCCAGTTGAAGGAATGTCTCTCTCAACACGTACTAAATCACCCTCTTTATAATTAACCTTTTTCCTATTTTTATCGAAACGTTGCTTTTGCTGTAATTGATCCTTTTTAATATGCTCAGTTATTTCATGTCTTACAGTTTCTAGGTTGGTACTGGTACTCTCACTATCAGAATTCACTGCTAAATGCAAAAGGGAATCTTGAGTTCCAACTAATTTAAAGCCAAATAAAGCTTCTGCTGGTGTCTTTCCTGTGCCTTTATTAAGAGTATTGTTAAGACCCCTTTGTATTTCAGAAACCCATTCATCCCAGTAGTTTTCGGGCTTTGAATGATTTTTGGCGGTTAGTGCAGCTAAAATAGTGCGATTGTAGCGCTCCACTTGGCCGTTAGCGCGGGGAGTCGCTACCGCATTTAGAATATGTTTAATGCCAAGAGACGACACATATTCCTGAAATTGCTTCGAGGTAAAGGAACTACCTCTGTCTGAGATAAGTCGTTTTGGTACCCCAAACGTATGAAAGAAATTCTTGATAACTTTAATAGAGTGCACAGTTTTGGTACTTTTTACTGGCACTAATATTATAAATTTGGTAAATGCGTCAATAATTACAAGTAGGTATATATTTCTGCTTTTACTGCGAACAAATGGGCCTAAGTGGTCTATGTGAATGGTGTGGAACGGGCAGTCAACTTTATCGATTGGGTGTAACTCACCGGATTTTTTTCCTGCGGGTGATGTGGCATAGGCGCACTCTAAACATGACTCTACATATTTTTTTATAAATTTTCTCATTTTCGCAAACCAGTAACTGCTTTTGATTCTATCGTACGTCTTCTCAAAACCAAAATGACCTATCTCATCATGATTTGCTCTCAGTATCTGCCACCTAACCCCTTTTGGTACAACCCAGCGTTCTCCAACATCTGTTTTTTTATATAACAAACCTCTCTTGACAGTGTAATTATTTTTTAATTGTGAAATAGGCTCGGAATCTTCAGTGGTGAGGGTTTTTATTATATTCTGCAATTCCGAGTCATTTTGTTGTACTGTGCATATCCAATTAGAGTCTATATTTCGAACTTCTTTAATATTAGGATCTGGTACGGGGAGTGGATTTCTACTTAAAGCGTCAACATGTGACATGGCTTTTCCAGGTTTATACGATATATCAAAATCATACTCCTGCATTATGCCCCACCATCTGGCAACTCTGGGAAGCATATCTTTTTTTTCAAATGTTGCCCGTAAAGAATTACAGTCAGTTAGGACATGAAAGTGAATCCCCAACAAATAAACCCTAAATTGTTGAAGAGATTGTACTAACGCCAAAGTTTTTAAATCATATGAAGTGAAGCGTGCTTCTTCGGGCGACGTTTGTCGGCTGTAATATGCAATGGCGCAGTAGGGTAAATTTTTGTTCGGCCTTTGTAACAAGATACCCGCTATGCCTACTTTAGATGCATCAGTGTGCAATTCAGTTTCGTATAAAAGGTTATACAGAGCAAGGATAGGCCTTTTGACTAGCTCAGTTTTAAGAGTAGAGAATGCTTCTTCTTCTAACTGACTCCATTGCCATTTAACATCTTTTCTTAGAAGTCTAGTCAGGGGTCTTGCTATAACCGAAAAGCCTCTTACAAATCTTCTGAAGAAACTGGCCAGTCCGATAAATTGTCTAACAGTGTGTTGGTCAGTTGGTCGAGGAAATTTAGAGACCGCCTCAATTTTTTTCTAACCTGGTTTTACACCTGCTTCACTTACTTCAAAGCCTAAATAGTCAATGGTTTTCTTAAAAAACTTACATTTGGCCAGTTTTAATGTTAAACCGGATTTGCGGAATAAATTTAAAATTCCTCGAAGCTTTTGTATTCCTTCCTCCACTGTCCTTGATGGTATAATTACATCATCCATATACGCGAATGCCTTTTTAAACCTTGCATTTCCTAATATATTGTTGATGGCTCTTTGAAAAGTCGAAGGGGCATTAACAAGCCCAAAGGGCATTCTATTAAATTCAAAATGCCCCTCCGGGGTAACGAAAGCTGTTAGGTGTTTCGATGATTCCGACATGGGCACCTGGTAATAACCTGAAGCTAAATCTAACGTCGTATAGTATTTATAACCTGACAAATTATCTAATTGATCGTCTATTCTGGGGAGCGGGTAATGCTCCTTTATGGTTTTTTTATTTAGTGCCCTAAAATCAATACAAAGGCGAAAGTCGCCGGTCTTCTTTTTAACTAACAGTATAGGTGATGCATAATCTGAACAAGAAGGCCTTACTATTCCCGCATCTTCTAACTCTTTTACCATACCTCTCACTATCTCACGTTCTGAATACGACATACGATAGGGTCTGTATACGACAGGGGTGTTATTATTTAATTTAATATCCATCTCTGCTTTGTCTATACAACCTAATTCTTTCACGGAGAATGCGAAGCATTGCCTATACTCATTCAGCATCCCTTTTAAATTATTCATCCTATCTTGTGTAATGTTTTCATCCACATTAATCATTGTCTCTTCAATCAAAGATAGTTCTGACTGGGAATTCACCTTCACGTTTTCAATTCTATTCACTTTTTGGGTCGGGATATCTTTTAAAATGGTTGCGCGAGCTACTAAACTATTAGCATGAATTTTTGCATCCACATTAAGACTATTGATAACAATAGGGCCCTTTCCATCTGTCAATGTTGTGACCCCCTGAATAACCTCATATTCATTACCCGGTATTTGACAAAAGCTTGGCTGTATAAAAACATCGCCACTATATGTAAGTGATGAATGTGTAAAAATCTTAGTATATCCATTTACTAAAACCGGTTCCGAGGCATATAAGCAAATAACATCTACATCCGAAGTGAGAGTAGTCATAAGTTTCAGTTCATCTTTTGTTTTATGCATGATAACATGTTCTTGTTCAGTAAATGTTTGGCCTATCAACAGTGATACTTGAAGGAGCGAGTCGGGTACAACTAAAGCTTCTAAGGATGCCTTTACTATATCTACTTCTATTTCTACTTCGCATTTACCCAAACAAGTCACAAAAGAATTACCAAAGCCTCTTAAAATGGGTAAGTCTGTCATCACCCACGTGTGAGACAAATTTCTAGTTGCGGATTCCTTTAACATGGTACACTGACTACCAAAATCAATGAAACAATCCAGTTTTGTTCCGTTGACGGTAGCGGTCTTAAAATACTTTGAGTCACTATCTGTTACTTCTGAAATTTTTAGAACAGTCTTGGAATTGATCTCTTTGCTGACCGTGCATTCAGATTCTGGGTGGCCAACTTTACGGCAATTATGACAGCGTTTGATTGGTTGCCTACATTTATAATAAGTGTGTCCATCAGTCCCACAATTATAACATTTAGGAGTCGGTTTAGGGTCTAAATTATTGTGAAAACTGGTTTGAGGCCTAGGTTTTCTATTTTCAGAGCTGTTTGCTAGCATGTGCATATTGGGTCTCTCTGTTCTCTTAGTAGCTTTAATACTTCGGAGGTAAACTAATAATTTATCGGGTTCTGTAAACTGTGCAGCCTCTGCGCTCATGCGAACTGATCTATCTTCTATGCCTAACAATATGCAATCTATAGCGTTTTTGCCAAAATTTTTACATCTATTTAATAGTACGTTTTTCTCATAAAAATATTCTTCTAATGATCCGCCAAACCGAGCTTTACAAGCCAGCATATCAGTTAAAAGTATCCCATAATTTTCATCACTTGGGAAGGCTGACCGGAGTTTATCCTGTCATTTTTTCCACGTGAATAGAAGGCTTGGTAGACCTTGATACCATTTTTGGGCCAAACCCAGCAGTTTAGGCAGAGAATAATGGACAATCTGCCTTTCAGACCAGTTATAAATTTGAGCACACTCATTTACTTTATCTATCCACATCTCTATAGTCTGAGTTCTCTTAGAGGGGTCAAATTCTGGTAAAACATTTACATTTGGAAAACGATCGTTATTACTATCGGATCGTACCGCATGCACAAGTTGTTTAAAAGTGCTGAGTAAATCTGCACTTTCTAATTTAGTACCCAATGTCACAGTAGGTTTATCAGCAATCTCGGGCGATGATGATTTAATTTTCAAAGTAGTTGGAGACAAGCTAGGTGTTCGTCTTTGACTGCTAATCCTAGTCATCCTAATAGGGTATACAGGGGTTACAGATCTTTTTGACTTCTGGTTGGGTTTGACAGACCACGTGAAAGACTGTAATGAGTTCTGGCCCGGAGACTGACTATGACTTGAGTCGGATCGTTCTAACCTGCGTGCGGAATACCGCCTGTGTCTTCGGAGTTCCAGGCTGCGTTTAGAACTGCTTGCCCGCGAAGAATGAATATTGCTTCTAGTCTCCCAGCCGGAACCAATAGATGACTGCGCCTTCGCGATGCCCGGTTGAGCCTGACGGCCGCTTCACTACGATGCGGAGACCGCTCCCGCCTCCGCGAGTCACGGCTACGGCGAAGCAAACGAGCAGTTTTTCGCTTAGGTGACTCCGTTCTACTTTGAGAACGATGAGAGTCACGCTCGCGTTTGAGAGATTCTCTTTCCATTATCTTAATTTGTGTAGGCGTGTCAATCCCACTTCTGAGCTTTAAACTCCACTCAGTTTTGTCCTGTGATAATCAGTTTTGTGACAGAATCTGGGTCCGATGTCGAGCAATTAAATAACCACTTTTCACTATAACTGTGTTTTATTTCGTACATTCACTTTACAACATTATCTCAGTTTCACAATCAGTGCACGACTGTCCGCCTAGCGCCATCTTGCTTCCTTTTATAAGCGTGTTTATCTACCTACCATGAACGAATTAGTAGCAAGGTGGCGCTAGTAGTCAATATCGATACTTTTTAAATAATTATTCTTATAACATTAATAAATCAGCATAACTTTTATAAATATTCAAATGCAAAATTACACAGATTATACAAAATTAAAGATAGCTTTCTAACACATGTTATATTATTGTTAGATACAAATTACTTAAGAACTACGTTAAACGAACTTACTGTAATTGAAGCTGTGAACTCGCATACAACACGTGGACTGGACGAAGTCTAGTATAGTGCTATACGGTTGGTGACTATTCTAGCTGGGCGCGGCGTATCGTTTCATTTTACTTAGCGACCTAAAATTAGGCATAACCACTGAACCGTTTTCACATCCTCGATTTTCCGCCACCCAGCTAGCGAAGCCTTTGTTTCTGAATCAGAGAATTCCCATCTTATTTCCGAACCTTCTTGATAACACTACAACTTTGTAAAACCTTTACCCTCAAAATATTTTTACGATTGACGATGTAAATAATACTCTTTCAAAAGTACTATGTTGGTTCACAAGTAACAATTTATTACTTAATGCAAAGAAAACAAAGTGTATTAAATTCACTATGCCTAATGTTAAACAGGTTGATACCATTATCAACATGAATGATGAGACATTAGAAATTACGAACTCTACGGTATTTTTAGGAATCACTCTAGATTCTAAGTTACAGTGGGGTCCACATATAACGGCTCTGGCAGGGAGACTTAATTCGGCCGCTTGTGCTGTCAGAAAAATTAGACTCCTGACTGATATTGAAACAGCAAGACAAGTGTATTTTAGTTACTTTCATAGCGTTATGTCGTATGGTCTACTGTTGTGGGACTCAGCTGCAGACCTAACACCATTTTTGTACTCCAAAAAAGAGCCATTCGGTCGATATACAACCTTAGGCCACGCGACTCTCTTAGAGAAGTATTTAAGAAGATTGATATTTTAACTGTGCACGCTCAGTATATTTTCGATAACATAATGTATGTGCGCAAAAACTTGCATATGTTCAAAAAAAACAGTGATACTCATACACACTATACTAGAAATAAAAACAAACTTTTGACGACACGATTGGCGTAGTGCGCTGTAGCACTGTTTCTCGCCTTTAATTCCGTAGTGTCCCGGGTTCGATCCCCGGTCAGGTCAATTCAGGAAATGATCTTTTCTAAATTGGCCTGGGTCTGAGTGTGCTGGGAGACGCCCCTGGCTTAATTCCTTGTCAGGTACCTCGTAACTCAGGGATATTTATCCCTACTTCGAGACCATGACAAGAGGTGTATTGTCTGGCGCATATTTATTTATTTATTAAAACTTATTACTCCAAGTCTTAGGCTACATAAGGTAGGAAATTCTTTTGTGGGTCAATCTGTAAAATACTTTAACAAAATACCTCGAAAACTTGTTGATCTACCTCTTCACAAGTTCAAGTCTACAATTAAAACAAAGTTGATAAAACAAGTTTATTATAATGTGGAGGATTACTTGAACGACAAGAATTTGTGGTCATAGTATGAATAATCTGCTCCTCTGCTCAAATAATGTATTTTTATTGTTCTTTTGACTGTACTCTGAATTTATTTGTTGTAAAACAAAACAAAGTTCAAAAGAGTAACTATCGAGTTTCTTGCCGAAGTCTTCGAACCGTTGTAGATTCGCATTATGTTTATTTAGAATATGTACTATTATTGTATTATTTTATTTACGTCTATTGTCGTTTATATATATATTTTTTGTGAATTTTGACATTTCATAAGTGCTTCTTTGTAAAAGCTTAAGTGAATAAATGTTTTTTTTACTTTACTTTACATTGCAGAGAAAAATCCGCGGACACGAACTCCTCGCCAAGGTCTGCGACAGCCTGAACCTGGTGGAGAAAGACTATTTTGGTCTTCTCTATGAAGACCGCGGCGATCCTCGCGTTTGGATCGATCTAGAGAAGCGCGTCTCTAAGCTACTGAAACGTGAGTACATTAACCATTTGGATTAAAAAAATTAGAATAAATCAAGTAAAAACTGAAGTACCCTATTGTTGTTTGCTCCGATGACGATTCATTTCGAACCATGGCATATTCAGCTTAAGCGGTTATTTTGTTCCAGACGAACCATGGGAGCTCAGGTTCGCAGTGAAGTTCTACCCGCCGGAGCCAGCACAGCTGCAAGAGGAGCTGACGAGGTATCAGCTGGTGCTGGCCGTGCGCAGGGATCTTCTAGAAGGTATAAATCCATTTTTTTATTTTGTGTCGATTCACAATATAATAATAATAATAATAAATAAATCATTTATTTTTCTTTCACAACGTAGGCTTACATTTTACTTAAAGTTAGGTACAGCTATTTACAATTATTCAAATACTTAAATTATATCAGGAGCTTCTACTAATTTCATCATCTTCTGACCTCAAACTGAGCTAAAAATATAACACCCAGATACAAAACCAAGGAATCACGAATTTTGGCGTTTGAGGTTCGATGGGTATGTAAAAATTATTCACTTAGTGCTTGTTCATCCTTTCTTCACAGGTCGACTTCCAAGTTCGACGGTGACCCACGCTTTGCTAGCCAGTTACCTGCTCCAATCAGAGTTGGGCGACTACGAAGAATCAGAGGTTGGCGCTGGGCTCTGCAAGCAGCTTAAACTTGTACCGCCGGCCGCATGTACTCCTGAGCTGGAAGAGAAGGTGCTGGAGCTGCACAAGACACATAGGTAAGAAATATGACTGAGGATGCTTCCTTGCGCGACTACCAACGTCTTGGTTTGTGACATGTATCTATTCACGTGGGTAAGTGGCGGCTTAGTGTGCTCCCTTGCGTGACTACCACGCACTGCTAGGCAGCTACCTGCTTCAATCAGAGTTGGGCGAATACGAAAAATCCGAGGTGGGCGCTGGACTCTGCAAGCAGCTTAAATTTGTACCGCAAGCCGCATGTACTCCTCAGCTGGAAGAGGAAGTGCTGGAGCTGCACAAGACACATAGGCTCACCTATGACATTACTGAGGATGCTTCCTTGCGCGACTACCAACGTCTTTGTTTGTTTGCTGCAAATAGGATATCTACGTTGGTTAGTGACATGGCTGAGTATGCTCCCTTGTGGGACTATCACGCACTGCTAGCCAGCTACCTGCTCCAATCAGAGCTAGTTGACTACGAGGAGTCGGATGTCGGCGTCGGAAAACTCTACTGCACTACTACGAAAGAGTTCAAATCATCGCAACAATTAATGGGTATTCACTTATTCACCACGCTTGCCAACAACAAAAACTTCTCACCTACCTTTTTCAGATTCATGATAGGTAATTTCTCCCAATGTCACATACTCTTAATCTTTGTCCACAGAGGCCAAACTCCCGCAGAAGCAGAGCTAAACTACCTAGAGAACGCCAAGAAACTGGCCATGTACGGAGTGGATCTGCACCCGGCGAAAGACTCTGAAAACGTTGACATCACCCTAGGAGTCTGCTCCTCGGGACTTCTAGTGCATAGAGAGAAGTTAGTACTGTAGTCTGACCGATAGTTGCATAATGCTGTAGAAAGGAAGATAACATTTGTTAATTTTGGGGACCTAGCAACCTACACTAATACAACCGAAAATAACAGGGGACAAAAAACTCTTCCACAATCCACTGTTCCCATATGCTCGTCCGTCGTACTCGTACCACCTCGATAGTTATGTGAGGCCTTGGCCTCGGGGGCCTACTCCCAAACGAAGAGTCAGTTTTTCAGTAAAACTAAGGTTCAAAAAAAAACTAATACAATGCGATAGTCTTGAAGATTGATTTGTGTATAGTGAGTATCATATCAAGTACCAAAATACATAATCTTATTAATTGTCATACTAATTAAAACTGCTAGTTCTCTCGAAACTATGGATATTGGGTTAGGGAGTAGGCCCCCAACAGTTATGTACGAGTATAAAGCGTAAAAAATATTTAGAATCTCGGTACGTTTAAATTCACGCGCTAAGCAATGCATACAATGTGTTTCCTTTCCAGACTGCGTATTAACCGCTTCGCCTGGCCCAAGATTCTGAAGATCAGCTACAAGCGGCACAACTTCTACGTTAAGCTGCGGCCGGGCGAGTTCGAGCAGTTCGAGTCCACGGTCGGCTTCAAGCTCGCCAACCACAGGGCGGCCAAGAAGCTGTGGAAGACCTGCGTTGAACATCATACATTCTTCAGGCAAGTGAAACTATTAATTAGATAGAAATTTAATTTTTTTGATTGTTAAGTGTTGTCTTTGGAACATTGAAAAATTTTAAATGGGACAAGATTTATGTATTTATTTATTTTACTTTAATTAAAACGGCGTAGGTACACCAATAACAAAGATTTAATGGAGGATAATAAAATAAGAGAAATTGCAATGTAAACTTCAACGATTTTATTTGTAGAAGACATGCCTAAAAAACCGTTTGATTATAGGCGACAAAATCTCATAACGTTTATAAAAGAACACTCAGTGTAATATTGTATTTGTGCCCTATGATCTATTGGGATAAATCTATTCTATCTATCTACATCCAAAAATCTTGCACAATCACAATTGGACTGTGAAATACTGTGATGTGTGTCAATCAATTTATTTATTAATTGTAAGCAATATAATGTATTATCTTTATGTAAATCCAAGCAAATATAGTTATGTCACCCAACCTAATTAGGATAATAATGTATAGTCGCCCTGCTGAATTTGAATTTGTTGCAATGGCGTTCATGATAAACCAATTTCGGAAAACATTGTAGTAAATCTTGATAAAAAAAGGTTAGAACTGTAGTTTTAGGGTTAAGCTAAATCTGGCGATTTCTCGCACGCCCGCTCTCCTTGCCATTCGGTGCTGCCGGACGTTGTCTAATGGTAGTGAATAATCCCACAGACTGACATCGCCCTCGCCGCGCGACAAAAGCACGCTGTTCCCGCGCCTGGGCTCGCGCTTCCGCTACAGCGGGCGCACGCACTACGAGTCGCGCGCCGCCGCGCCGCAGCGCCCGCCGCCACACTTCTCCCGGACGCTGTCGCACCGGCAGCTGTCTTATAGCACCAACAGTGTCGATGGTGAGTTCATTCTTGCGAAAATGTCTACATTTTTTTGACAGGACCATAAATAGTATATAACCCAAAGTGGGTCTTGGCCTCCGACACTAAGATACGCCGCTATGGTCTATCGTGAGGCTCATAAATTATCCGGCTCTCTCTGCCGGGCTGCGGGAGCTTGAACACCGGCGCAGCGTTGCTAGCCTGTCAGTGTTTTACAGGCTTTATTTCAGGGAGTGTGCGAGCGAATTGCATGAGTTGGTTCCGCCATCTCCTTTTCACCATCGGAGCACGAGACGCACATCAGCCTTCCATCCGCACGTTGTGGATATTCCAGCCATTCGCACAAAACGTTCTGCGGACTCCTTCATAATGCGAACAGCAAAGGAGGGGAACTCGCTGCCCGCACATGTGTTTCCGAACCAATACAATCTGGGTCTCTTCAAGACAAGAGACCTATCTCGGTATCTCGGTATTTTTGACCTATCTCGGTCAGGTCGCGTTCCGGGATCAGCACTGCACTAACCGGTGCCAGGGGGACTGTGATCGTGGCAATTGTTGGACCAGTGGGAGCCCTAGCGGCGGTATTGTGTGTGTAGTGTGTATCGGCCTGCCGGCCAGGGAGACCCGTAGAAACGGTGGTGCCGCTGGCCGCCCGCGGCATAGTACAGGGGCCCAAAAGGGGTTAACCACCTCTGGAGGCTGCCCCACCAGGTCGCGCATAATCTCGGGGTGGCTCGTCGTGCCGGGTGGTGCCCGGTTCCGGTGGGGCCCGGCGACCACACCCGAGGGGGTACGGGGGCCCTTCCGTCCGGCGGACCGGCCTACACTATTCCACGCGATTAATACCAATGCAGGGCACCACGCTTTGTCTTTCATTGCCTCGATCACAGTCGTCCTTTCACGCCCCTCCCATCCTCCAACTTCTATGGCAGTCAGAAGCACAAAAAAACGGCCTACAGCGGCATCCCCATCCCCCACCAACACGCTGTTTGAGGTGGAGTTCGCTAACATCCGCGGACTCCATGCAAACCTCAACGCCGTCCATCAACACCTTGAGACGGCGAGGCCTGCGATGCTCTTTTTGACGGAAACACAGATAGGCCGCCCTGCCGATACGTCATACCTGCACTACCCCGGCTATGTGCTGGAAGAGTCCTTCCAACCTAAAGCCGGTGTATGTCTATTCGTCAGGGCGGACGTCAGCTGTAGCCGTCTCCGCTGCCTAGAAGACCCATCCTTCTCCACTCTCTGGGTGCACGTTGACCTGGGCTCCACAAGCCGGGTCTATGCGTGCATATACCGCTCCCACAAAGGCGACGCCGAGACAACTCGACTCTTCGAGCATCTGAGTCAGGCCGCAGACAACGCTCAGGCGCAGTTCCCAAATGCCGAAATGGTGTTTTTGGGAGACTTCAATGCCCACCATGAGTCCTGGTTAGGCTCATCAAAAACAGACCATGCAGGCCGAACTGCCCATGCGTTTGCTCTCACGCAAGACCTGACGCAACTGGTACACCAGCCCACCCGGGTACCAGATATTGTCGGTCATACTCCCTCTTTATTGGACCTTCTGCTGACGAGTCACCCAGCCGGGTATAAAGTGTCGGTTGGTGCCCCATTGGGCTCCTCCGATCACTGTCTGGTTGGCGCTACAGTGCCTTGTGCAGCTCCCCCACAACCTGTGGAGGTGACGCGGCGGTTATGGCACTACTCGTCGGCAGATTGGGACGGATTGCGAGAGTATTTTGCCTCCGTCCCTTGGCGGCAGTGCTGCTATGGAGAAAGGGATGCTTCAGAGAGTGCATCTGCTATCGCTGACGAGATCAGTACCGGAATGGAATACTACATTCCTTTTACTGATGTCGTCAGTGCTAGCAAAACTGGTCCCTGGTTCAATCGCGAGTGTGCCGCAGCTGTTGAACAAAAACAGGCGGCGTACCGTGCTTGGTCTAGGGCCCAGGCACTCAATGATCATTCAAACCTTGCCTCCCTGAAAGCAGCCTTTAATAAAGCCACCAAGGCCACGAAGAGGGCTTACATTAGAGCAGACGCCCAGCGAATTGCACGTGTTGGCCAAGAACTCATCACGCACCCTACGGGTAGCCGCTCCTACTGGCGACTGGCTAAACACGTGCAATCTAACTTCTGCGTGCCTTCGCTGCCCCCACTGAGATTCCCTGATGGATCGTTGGCTCATCAGCCGCAAGAGAAAGCCGATTTACTGGCTAACCTCTTTGCCGCAAACTCTTGCATCGATGACTGCGGTGCTGCGCCGCCTGATATTCCACATTGCGGCTCCACAATGCCTGATATTCGTATCAGACAATGTGATGTTCGTGCCGAACTGCAGTCACTCGTTGTCAGGAAAGCCAGTGGCCCTGATGGAATTCCAGCTGTGGTGCTGAAGAAATGTGCAGCGGAGTTGTCTCCAGTGCTCACTAGCCTGTATCGCCTCTCCTACAATTCGGGTCTTGTGCCGCTGTCTTGGAGGGAGGCGAACGTTCAACCAGTTCCTAAAAAAGGGGACCGGTCTGACCCTGCCAATTACCGTCCAATAGCCGTAACCTCAGTTTTAGCTAAAGTGTTTGAGCGGATCATAAACACGCAGCTCATCCGCTACCTAGAGGATCACTCTCTCATTCACGACCGTCAGTACGGCTTCCGACCAAAATGGTCTACGGGTGATCTTCTAGCGTACGTAACACACATCTGGGGGGAGGCCATGGACAAGCATGGGGAATCTTTGGCCGTCAGCCTTGACATTGCCAAAGCTTTCGACCGTGTATGGCATCGTTCGCTTCTTTCCAAGCTTCCGGCATATGGTCTGCCACCTCGCCTATGCGACTGGGTCGCCGGATTTCTGGAGGGACGTAGAATTCGTGTCCTTTGCGATGGTCAAAAATCACGCTTTCTCCAGATTAATGCCGGAGTGCCGCAGGGCTCCGTCTTGTCGCCGACGTTGTTTCTTCTGCATATCAATGACATGTTATCTCTTGGTAATATTCATTGCTATGCGGATGATAGCACGGTCCACGCGCGATATTTCGAGCGCCCTGGGGCAAAGCAGACTGACATCGAGGAGAAGAGGCGAAGTCTTGTTGTTGAGCTTGACGGAGTGTTGGACCGCATTTCAGAATGGGGTGCATGCAATCTTGTCGAGTTCAATGCCAAGAAAACGCAGGTGTGTGCATTCACAGCAAAGGCGTCGCCTTTCCTTTCCCATCCCACTCTTCAGAGCTCCCCACTACCGATTAAGGATAGCCTAAACATCCTTGGCATGGATGTTCGTAGCAACCTAAACCAGCGGGACTACATTGAGAGCGTCATTAGAACTGCATCCCGTAAACTCGGAGTCCTGAACAGAGTGAGACGATTCTTCACGCCTGAGCAGCTCTGTCTCTTGTATAAGACACAAGTTCGCTCGTGTGTGGAATACTGCTCTCATCTCTGGGACGGTTCCGCTAAGTACCTACTCGAAGCTCTTGACAGGTTGCAGCGGCGTGCTATCCGTATTATTGGTAACCCAGAGGCAACTTTGACCCTTGAGCCTCTCCAATTGCGTAGAGACATTGCCAGGCTAAGTGTTCTCTATCGCTTCTACAATGGGGAATGCTCTGACGAGTTATTCCAGCTTATCCCACCCTCACCTTTCCACTCCCGTACCACGCGTGCTGGACTACGGCGTCACCCACACACAATTCAACATTTGTTGGCCCGAACTAAAAGGTTCGGTGACTCGTTTCTTTGTCGTACCATCCAGACGTGGAACGCTCTTCCAGCACATGTGTTTCCTTCCTCTTATAGTCCCGGGTTCTTCAAGCGGGGCGTAAAAAGGCATTTCTGCAGGCCTTCAAGGTGAGGATGGCCAGCCCAGTGATTCGTTTGAATGACTGGGCTTGTCAACCTCATATCTGGACCTCACGACCGCTTTCCATCAGGTGGAGTGAGGTCATCTTGACGGGCAATATAAAAAAAAAAAAAAAAAAAAGAGTGAATAGGCATTTACTAGGCAGACATGTACCATCATAGATAGCATCGTCACTTACCATCAGGTGCGATTGCGATCAAATGACTGTCTAGTCCAATATAAAAAATAAACCTCCTGCCAGTCTTCGACGTGGAGCTCGCGCAAGTCCTCCATTACCTTGTCATCCCAGCGATACGTGGTTCGCCAACGGTCGCCCCATATCTGCCCGCTTAACCACGTGATTCTCCCCCATTCGCACCAGGTGGCCGAGCCAGCGAAGTTGGTGACCCTTTATCTCGCCGATGATATTGGGCTCGGCCACAGGCCCTTCAATCTCGCGGTTTGTCCCGCTCCTCCAAGCTCCGTCTGCGTTTTGGGTTGCCCCTAAAACTTTTAGCAGCACTTTCCTTTTAGCCACAAGCAGCTTTTGTTCTTCCCTAAGGGTTAGTGTCCAGGCCACACAGCCATCGGTACGGCGAGTGTAATAATCTCGTACCGTCCGTTTTTTATATAAGTGGTTGAGGGTACACTATCAGGTTTTTTAGTGAGTAGGAGTCTCACATAACCACATTGCCCCCCCGGGCATGTGGTATCCATGAGGGATTTTCCCTGACATGAAAAAAAAAAAGGCCTCACAGCCATACACAAGCATGGGTCTTATGACCGTTTTGTTAATGCGGATTTTGGTGCGTTTGCTGAGAAGCCTGGACAGACAACAGCTAGTGCAGGGCTGCACTGCAACACATGGTGTTTTGAATTCTTATCTCTACTTCCTCTCCTCTGGTGTTGGTATCAGTTACAGTGCAGCCCTATAAATAGTATAATGGACATTGCAATTTTTGGTCGCGCTGTCGCAATGGCAGCTGTCTCATAGCACCGACGGCGCGGATCATATAAAATAACACTCTTTTTGCTATTGTCTTTGAGGACTAATAGTATGGAGCAAAAGTTCAAGTTAACACTTAAATCTGTTACAACTTTATAAATATTATTAGAACACGCTTTTATAGGACTGGTTTTCTCGCTGTCGCAGCGGCAGCTGTCTTATAGCACCAAAAGCTTGGACAGTTCGCTTATTATTTTCTTAAAATTTGTGGCAGCCCCATAAAAGATTGAATCTATGGTGCATAATGCAGCTTTCCTATAGCCTGGCGATATGACCTTGGCTTGAGCGTCGTGGCCTAGTGGTTCAGCACCCGAACTCAGATCGTGGATCGTATGGTCCCGAGTTCAAATCTGGCCAGAACCAAAATCTTTGTGTTCATTGTTAAATATCCGACTTACTCTCCGGTGATGGAAAACATTGATAAAAAACCAAATCAACCCGGATAGCGGCGGAAGGCTCACCACCTACCACGTTGGGTTCTAATACCATTGGTGAGGAGTGGACTTCTGAGTGTTTCGTTCAGCATGACTACACAGTCACTTGCCTCTGACCTCCCCTATTTGGGATAAAGTCGTGATGGTGTGTATGTATCTACGAGGGTCATTCAATAAATACTTAGCCTACAAAAAGTAAACGAAAATTTTGGAATAGTGGCAATTTATTTTTCAACATAGTCTCCCTTCAGTTCGATACACTTAGCCCAGCGATGCTCCAACTTTTTTAACCCGTCCGAAAAATAGTTTTTGTCAAACTCTGCAAAATAGGCCTCCGTGGCGGCGATGACCTCCTCATTTGATCCATATCTATTCCCGACGAGTGATTTTTTCAGATTAGGAAACAGAAAGAAGTCACAAGGGGCCAAATCTGGAGAATACGGTGGATGGGGCAGCAATTCGTAGCGTAATTCGACCAATTTGGCCATGGCAACGGCAGACGTGTGAACCGGTGCGTTGTCGTGGGTGAAACAGCACTTTTTTCTTCGCCAGATGGGGTCGTTTTTTCTTTAATTCGGCGTCGAATCGGCCCAATAAATCGGCATAGTAAAGCCCTGTAATTGTTTTACCTTTCTCGAGGTAATCGATGTAGATCACACCTTGTGAATCCCAGAAAACGGTGGCCATAACTTTTCCGGCCGATTTTACAGTTTTCGCCTTCTTTGGAGCACGTTCCCCGGTCTGGATCCATTGTTTTGATTGCTCCTTGGTCTCTGGTGTGTACCAGTGGATCCAGGTTTCATCGACGGTCACAAAACGACGCAAAAACTCCGCTGGATTCCGCTTAAACAGCGCCAAACACGTCTCCGATGTGGTCTCACGGTTGCGCTTGTTTTCCGGTGTGAGTAAACGCGGCACCCATCGCGCCGACAGCTTTCTCATGCCGAGTTCCTCGTGAAGAATATGATGCACTGTTCCTTCTGAAATGGCTACAGTCTCAGCTAGCTCCCGAACCTTCAATCGGCGATCTGCCAATACGAGATCATGGATTTTTTTAATGTTTTCCTCCGTAGCAGCTGTTTTCGGTGCACCTGGACGTGGTTCATCAAAAACCGACGTACGGCCACGTGCAAACTCGTTGAACCAATTCTTGACGGTGGCCATCGATGGAGAAGAGTCACCGTACACAGCATCCAAGCGCTCTTTGATTTCGCTGCGCGTTTTCCCTTCCAAAAATAGGAATCGAATCACCGAACGATATTGCTCTTTTTCCATTCTTGTAAAACCGATCGACACGTTCGCTTCCATAAGTTGTCAAATTAAAACAAATGAAGGGATTGGAATGAAAATTTGAAAAAAGAATTAAAAAAGAATGTGCTACACTGTGGTAAAACTCTTTTGAAACTACAGCGCCCTCTGGCGATGAGGCTAGGTACTTATTGAATGCACCTCGTATATTGCATTTTTGGTCAAAGCTGAAGATAGGAAGCCAGAGTGGTTAGCTTGTGTTATCATAGCTGTAAGTAAATACTTAGACACAGCCCCTAACCTATCACAACATCGTCATCACAGGCATGATGCAAAGCCAACATTTTCAACTCTTTATGAGTAATCTCAGTTGTCACTGCCAATGAAGCGGCACATGATAGAAAAACTATCGTTAACGCCTACATGTTTTTAGAAGGTAGCATTCACCTCTAAAAATAAAATTTGCGTCTTTTTCTACAATGAGGTCTTTGAAATTTATTTGAATTCAATAGTATCATTATAATTATGCAACGAGCATGCCTAAAACAATTAATCATCATCATCATCCGTGCGGTCTATCCCGGTTGTGAACCCACACTGGTGTGGGGGGTCCCAGGGTCCGCCTTTCTTATTTTCTGGGCCCACTTCGCGCGATCTTGTGCATCCTCAGTGGTGAGTCTGTTGGCACGCATGTCACCCTTAACGACGTCGAGCCACCGCTTCTTGGGTCGACCTCCTCTACCGGTACCTGGCGGGGGCGGCATGGCCAGACATTTGTTGCCCACGTGGTTTGCCGATCTTCGTGAGACATGACCATACCAACGAAGGCGGCACTCCTGCAGCTTGTCTGCGATGTCACGAACACGAAGGCTGCCGCGGATGTGGGTGTTCCGCACGCGATCTTTGCGTGACACTCCACACATCCACCGCAGCATCTTCATTTCCGTGACGCGTAGCTGCTGCTTGTGTCGCTCTAGTAACGGCCATGTTCCACTGCCATATAAAAGGACAGGCCTAATAATGGTTTTATAGACCTGCCCCTTCAGCTTGATCGGCAGCCTAAAATAATTAATTCTTTATAAAACCTAACATGCCTAAAATAATTAATTCTGTACAAAACTCGGTCAAAAATGTTGAAGACCATAATTTTAACTTTATTCCTAATAACATAAGCTCCAAAAGCAGTAAAAACTACCTTATAAAAGGTAGGAGTGATAAAAGGTCAGGATGTGTTCAAAAATTAACACAAAAATACAGTAACCGTTTAAGTGATGTCAAGAATGCAACAAGTGGTTTCAATACTTTCAATTAGCCATATTCACAAGAAATCTACATTCGGTCAATGTTATCATGCTTATATTTATAAACGAACAAACCTTGACCTTGCAACTCACTTTGTGCACATAATACTTACGCGAATTTCATCTCCTGACTGACTCATTCACCTAATTGTCACCTTGCCAGGATGATGTTATGCGTTGACGTCATGCATATTTAAATCACACATTTTAATATTCCACTTAAGTTTTGATTTGAATGACCATTTGTAGGTCTTAATTCTTATTCCAGTCATAGTTGTTATTTACCTGTTACACTAATGAGCAATAGTTCTTAGAGACTGATATTGTTAAACAAGTCGTAATAGATACGAATATGAACACCCAGACACATAGCGAATGCAAATTTTTTCGTGACATTAAAATGTTGTTCAGGGTGTAAATCGAACTTAACTAGATGATGACTTAATTTTAATGATTACGAGTCCTTCGCCCTGCATATTACTAATTTGTTTACATTTAGTGCTTGGTGATTTACTGCATGAACTCGTCCGTCTATACCCCCTACACTGGCTGATAGTGAACTGTGAAGTAGTCGATATTTATACATTATTTACTCAGTGCGCTAGAGCATAGTTTGTTTATAACTAGAGATAGCTACTCGCATCTCTCAGTACTTAGCAGAATCTTGCGGAAGACGGATCTGAATTTTTTATAATGCAAACGTGAAAATTGTTTTGATAGATTCAAAACCAGGAAGTCAAAACTGTTCGTGAAAGATTTTTTAATTGTTTTGAACGTGAAAGTGCAGTGATCATCATGGTGTTCAAGGATTGTTGGTCTCCTAACTGTGCATCAAGTTAGTATTTTCAAAGCACACATGAATGAATAAAATAAGTGTCAAATGAGTTTATTTCACTCAAAATATAAACAGAAAGAGAAAGTCTGAAACGGAAAACATAATCTTATTTAAATTAGCCCTTAGCATCCTATTGCTGGGCGAAGGCCTTATTGAGCTTTCTGCGTCTGCCTGGTTCTTTAAGCTAGTCACCCTTTTATATATTTTTTTATATTTTTTAAGGGATGTAGGGGCGGGCATAGGCACTAACAACTAAGTAAACAGAACGGCTATTTACCTAGATGTTTCTATGATCGAATTTGCTAACAGATAGTTGCTGTTTTTCATGTTTTTAACGCTCACTTGAAAATTTCATAATCCGCACTGATTGAAACATTAAACATACATACATACCATCACGCGTTTTTCTCAGCGGGGTAGGCAGAGACCACATCTTTCCACTTGCTACGGTCCTGACACACCTCTTGCGCTTCTTCCACTGTCATTAATCCTTTCATACATGCTCGTCGATTATGGGTACTCCTGACCTGACCTTTTCTGAGCACGTCTTGGACTTGTCCTAAGTACGTCCGTCTAGCCCTTCCCCTTTCAACAGCTCCATCCACCCTCGCCTTGTAAATTTGTTTCGTTTATCGCCTTTCATCCATCCTTTCCATAAGCCCAAACCATCTTAGCATTAACATCTCAATTAAACATTAAACACATGCATAATATCAATGAGAAATATGATTTTGTAACACCGGTAACTAGGATCAGTGAATTGCGATAGATGCTGAACGCAAGTGTTCGTGTGGATCTGAGCCTATACGTATAACTATAACCTGAGTGTATAGCGTGACTCACTCATCTATCTAGAATTCTAGATGTTGTGTACATATTTATTTGAGTTCATTCCAAAGAATCTAGTCTAGCTTCTGGAGTTTTTTTAGAACGGCTTCACGTAGGGATATGCTGGTTGCAAGAGGTTAATCGCGCGTTTATTTTTTAGGTTTCATTAAATGTTAAAGTTTATTTTTTATGTTTCCGTAATCGGTAATCCTTAAATTGTCGCCATGGCCGTCTGTTCGTCCATCTGGCCGCTATCTCCGCGGTTTAGCTCAGAGATGAATGAATGTGAATGCATATGATGCACGCTGACAAATTAGTTAATTAACATTTTAAAAAATAGCACAGAATTCCTATTTTCTTGGTTAAACCTTGCGGTTGCGGGCAGTTGGAAAATTCCTCTGTGCATAAAGTCCGCAAATTCAACTTTTTTTAATGTGCAATAAATAAATAAATATACGTTGCACGTCACCGTCGATCACCGCGGTCGCAAAATAATTTGTCATCTCAGAACAGAAACATAATATCATTATAATCAGCAATTGCATAGTGTAAAATAAGAGGTTTGCGGCATTGCGGTCTAACACAGTAGCATAGGATACTGTATTATTAAGGACGCTTATTTAATTTCGGCGTGTGCGCAACCTGCTGAATTAGCTGTCTACATAACAGACAATGTGTTGACAGTCCCGTGCGGATATTTAAGCATACTTGGGGATGTGTGGTAGTATGTTTCCGTTGCTATCTTTTTTAATATGCAGCGTAGTCTGTCGTCTGCCTTGCCTGTGTGATGTGCTAAAATATTTTGACACTTTTGGACATACGAACCAGCTGCTGGCTCGTGGATTTAGATACCTAGAGAAGCGTGTTTGACTCCACCTTTGAACACCACCGATAAGTTTCATGTCTGTGTTCGACAGGATGCGATTCGGTAAGTGTTGGAAAGAATTACACGAATCCATCGATTTCGTCAGTACATTTTGAATAGAGGAACTCTAAACGCTGATAGTCTTTTCACGAATATGGACGCGAAGCAGTGAAATGACCTTACTGCACAAGTATTCTAGTCAAAAGTGAATAGGCGTCTTTGAGTCCTACATGTGCAGTCAGCAACAGAAGTACCTTGGAATTTTAATACCTTGTCACATTTACTTTCTAAAGTAGCGACAGCAATCATAAGTAAAATAACAGATGGCGTTGAGAATAGGAAAAGCTTTGACAAAGTACTGAAGTGCTCGGCTACATCTATTTCTGACTGTCCTGCTTTAGTCTTTGTTGAGGATAGGGTTCTGTGGCGATGTAATTGAAAAAAGTTTCCAAAATGTAATGTATTTTTTTATAGAAACCACCTACTTATATACAAAATTTGGAAATGTTGGTAGAGGACACAAATATATGTTTATTTCATTCTACACAAAAATGTTAGTTGAAATTAAGCTATTTCACTCAACACAAAAATATGAAGTTGTGTCTACCAGCACGCAAAAATTACAAATGCATAAATATGAACTCACAATCAACTCACGTCTCAGTTTGAACCACGGCTGGTACGATGCGGATGTGTATGTCGCCACAGTGCTCTTCATCATTTTACATCAGGTGAGACTGTGGGGGAATGCCTAATTATGCATGAAAATATCACTACAACGACACGATTGATGGTTGCTGACTTAGGCCCGTTATACATAATGATTTCGCTGATCGTTTTCTTTAGTTTAAAGCTAAGTGAACTCGTTAAGTTGAAATAGTTTTTATCAATGAACCTTGTCTTTTAAGCATGGACACGTGCAAAAAAAGACGCAGAGGTTTATCACACGAGCGATGCCGACCTGGCTCTTCCGTCCATACCAACTGCTGAGCCGTATCATTCAATTGCATCTTTATTTTCATCTTCAGCACTAGCAGTGGCCGAGAAAGGTGACAGCATGCCCCCAGAGGTAGCGAAGCGGCACACCATGCCGCCGCAGCCCGCGCCGCGGCCGACCATCAAGGATAAGGTATGCTGCGATCGGTGCTGGACAGTTTTGATTCATGGAGAAAGGGGTAGACATTTTGTATTTATCTCCGCTCTAACGTACCACTTTGAATGTTACGTTTGGGATATAGGGGCGCCACAGCGTGTCGACGAGAACTTAAATTCGATGAGATTCCTATTATTTCATGATAGAAGTGAATGCTCAAATGTATCAGCACTTATAGTGATACGAAATTACTGTGTGAGTTACTTTTTATTAGATTGAAGAACAATAAATTATAAATGTTTTTTTTTACCTTAACCGATCGTGTGGTTATTATGAATGAACAACAGAAGGAAGACCTGTCCACCTACTCCTTCTACATGCCTACTTTTTTTCAAATGAGTAATTCATTTTCCAATTCATAGTTTTCTTATAGCATGTTTACGGAACATGCCAGATACCTTGTCGGCGCGCTGTGGTGTCGGTGTTTTTAAATGTAAACATAAAACTTCTTTAAAATAACATATTGTTTTGACGAAAAATATACTAAGTATATACAAATCGTACACATTTAGTACACACGTAGTTTTGATATCTTATAAGATTCATACACTGATTACACTAGATGTTAGCTTAGATAAAATGCATGGTATCTCATTTCTTAGAAATTGTATTTTGAACAAAATGTGATTTGTTAATAGCATTTTAACACAGTATCTTTAAAACGCAATGATAACGAACACATTTAACATTTGCTAATGCAGAACTACTAGGGCATTTTGTTGAAATTTTTCCTTATAAAATAAGTTGTGAAAAGTTTGTCGAATTAGTATTGCATTAATTGCTAAATTCTAACCAGGTCAAATGTAAATAACATTGACCGATTAGCTATATTTACTGATGACAAGAAACGATAGCACTGTTTGTTCAGAAGTTATCTCCGTTAGAAGTGACTATGATTCATCTTGCATGTTAACTTCAACAAGACTAATTTACTTCATACTGACATACAAATATGTTTAATCTTGTATAATTTCACTAACATGTTTGATGGCATTGTGCTTTTTTCTTTTATGTCGTTAGCGGAGAACACATATACATCGCATTATCGATCATTGATATCAATAATGATACATGCATTTGATAACTTTATTCATTCATTCATGAAGTTTTTGTTTTAAATTCAACTTTCAAGACTAAGAAAGTCAAATTCATGTCGTCTTCCAATAATAATTATGGTTAAAAAAACTTTATTTCTCTTAAGACTAAATTACATTTACTTACTGAGAAACATTTGAATATAAACACACATCAGTATTTTAAAGACATAATTGAATCAAGGATCTCTCGGCATCTCCAGGGCTAGGATCAGGGTGAAATCAAATCTCTGAGTTTAAATAAGAAAATAAACGAATATCTGGGACGATTGATTAGATTGTTGGTATCTAATCATAGCTCATTGTATGGGTGTTAAGTTGGAGATTTATTAAATCTAATACGTAAACTTAACGTAATTATTCCTGAAAAATAGGGGAAAAGAAGTGATAAAGAATGCCGGAGGATTAGATACGTCACAAAATACAAGTAAATTGAAATAATTAAATAATTGCGCCAGACAACACACCTCTTGTCATGGCCTCGAAATAGGGATAATTATAAGGAACACCCTGACCGAAGCCAATTTAGAAAAGGTCGTTTCCTGAATTGACCTGACCGGGGATCGAACCCGGGACACTACGGAATTCACAGCGAGAAACCGTGCTATAGCGCACTACGCCAATCGTGTTGTCAAATAAAAAGCAGATAAATAAAAACTTATTAATGCCAATGTATGTGCGTCCTCCTCGTAACATGTGTGTTTGCGCACGCTGCCGGAAGCTGCGCCGGCGCTCCGGGGGCACCGTCAGCGCCTCCTCGGCCAGCTCGCTCGAGGGGGAGTACCTCGCCGAGAGGGGGGAGAAGGTTACCATCGCCACTTGGGGTTGAGGATCATGCAACACTGGCCGCTTGTACACTGATTTGTCCTTTTTTTTGGAAAGAAATGGTGGTTTTTTAAAAAAGGGAAAAAAACGATAATCATTAAATATAAAATAAATAATAATAGATACCGGACAGTTTGGCAACGAGCTCACTAACATCTTGTTCTAGCATTTTCTTCGAAAAAGACCTTTTTAATGACATTTACCTAGGTAATTTTTCACGATTTAGTGTGTGTCAGCTAGAAAGTATCGGCACTTCGCCGTCGCTATAGTGAAGCGATAGTATAATAAAACGATTCTTGTGTTTTTGTGTTTTGAGATTACCAAGAACATGAAAAAGATGTAATTGACCTGAACATAGCAATAACAAAGCTTACGATTTTTTTTAAAGGAGTCTTAATGAGTTCGAAGATAAATAATCGTTAAAATAAGTTTATATCAGTTTGTTGCATTATCCTTAACTAAATTGCCTCTGTAATCCATCTATAAAAGCGTGGGAGTCTGCAAAAGTGATTTGAAATGATTGGTTACTAATAGAAGAGACACACTTAATTTATTAACTAAATTCCTAATTTTAATGCTACAATTAACGGTAAATTAAAAATTTTTCATGATACAGACAAGAACAAAATAATATTTTTATTATTGTAATTCGCATCCAACAGTAAAGTGCATATTCACCAAAAAAGTCAATAAATGACTGTCACACATGAGTCTCATACACCATTAATACACAAATAACACACATGTCACTGTGATCTGTGACGTGCACTTGTAAATTGTCATCAATAATGTCGTTCACATTTTTTTTGGGTATATTGAGGCAAGGCCAACGAAGAATAGAGAATGTAAATAAATCAACTTTTACGATAGCGAGCCATTCGACTGGCTGTCCTGTCGCGCATTAGAATTACTGGACACGAGCCACGACAGAACGCAGTCGAGGCACAGGTTGTCAATATTTATTTGGTCATTAACTTGTTCTTAATTTCGTAAATTCCAGGAAAAATTGCTCGTGACGCATACCAAGTTAAGCGTTCCGCGCATTATGCGCTCAACTTTCAAACGCATTAAAGTTTGTTCACATTCGTTTTTCGTTTCGCTGGCTTTACTTTAATATAAACCTGTAGATTTCAAACTTTTGTCTCAGTACATACATAATACATAAAATAACACTATTACCACTTTTGGTGAAGATTAATGTAGAGAGCTTGTTTTTTCAGTCAATATTACCTATTTATCCCAGAAAATTCATTAAAATACTAGCCAGACTGAAGTCCTAACAATGAATAATTACATTGTCGGACACACTGTTAAATTTCCTATAACTGAATCTGGAAATAGAATCTCACAAAATTAATCTGTACTTGTTTATATCTGGTTTTGCGTATGCACTGTGTATTTAACGCACGTCAAAAAAGATATAGAAGGGGGGCTAGCCAAGAGCAACACGCCACGACGATTTCTACAATAGAAATCGTTCAAATGTATGGGGATGACATAAGCTGTCACTGGCGCGTAAGTCATCCCCATACATTTGAACGACTTCTATTGTAGAAATCATCGAGACGTGTTGCTCTTGGCTAGCCCCCCCACAGTTAATAATATGATTATTTGTGAAAGAGATTCTACTTTTAGAAAAACGCGATCACTTGACAGTTGGCCGTACTAACACGTGACATCTATGTAATAACGTACCGCACTACTTCCATGTTATTATAATTAGTTAAATGTTAAACTCGCGAGTGAAATTGGCTGAAACTGATCATATGTGTTGTGTTTGACAGAAACCGCCTCCGGGCGCGGTGAAGGTGATGCCGACCGCGCCGCCCGGCAAGAAGGAGGAGAAGAAACTAGCTGAACAGAGGAAACCGGAAACTAACGGTCAGTTATAAATTACTCTTAATTGATATCAATAATAAATAAATATATGGGACACCTTAAACAGAGATCATCTTGCCCTTATCTCACTCTTAGGTGGGGTTCAAAGTTTCAAACCCATCACCTTGGGCGCTATACGCAGTTTCGCTATCGTTGCGCCAACAGGCCTGATAACATAATAATATGCTTTTCACTTCTCATGCCCTGATAGTACTCCAATATAGCCCTACGAAGCGGGACTAAAGTGATCACTTCAGTCTCTATTGAGTGAAAAGTAAGTAGCTTCATGTGACATAGACAAACTCAAACAGCCAGTAAATACTATATTATTATCTGTGGAGTGTGGACCATCTTCATTGCGAAGATGTTGAGAGTTTTAGTTCCATTAAAACGTAGTGTTTATGTACTGTTTGGTTCCATGGTTTGGCCGCAAAGAAGATTGTGCCGTGTGTTTTAAATTGTTTTTCTGTAACTGGTTTAGAAGAAAAAACTGACCGCGAAAATTCAGAATTTTTGTCGAGCGTAAATTTGTTCGGTTTTAAATGTTTTTGTACTAAATTGACTATTTTTCTCTCACTCAAAGTGAAAAGTACAGTTTGCACCTCGAGACTAAACGCCAACTTAATATACCCTCGGTTTCATTGACTCCCTCGCACGCTCGGGAGTCAAACCACCTCTGGTATATTATGGCTTCGTTTAGTCCCTCGATATAAAATATACTATTATTGCACAGACAGAACAATTACAGAAACAATACAAAATTTCAGCAAGAACAATTTAAGCGGCTTTTTTCATGTAGATAATCTAATTCGTTCGTAACCAATTCTTGTGAGTCCCACCGCTAGTTTGAATGCCTTCTTTTTCCCCTTTTTACCACAGGAGTTAGATGGCTTGTTACTTCTTAATTTTTTACTTTGTTATGTAATTTATTCCAGGCACTGACACGGCCAGCGATCCAGGAATCACCAACAACGTTGAAACCACGCCTAAGAAATCGAAGGTGAGCCTTTCCCACAAAGCAAGTATTAACTTCTTCTCAAATTTGTTCATACTTGCAAGAATGGTAGACACAATTTTACTAAAGTAAAATATTCGTTGCAGTAATTTTGTGATGTCACAAGCAGTAGACTTAGTGTATCATACGTTCTGTAAATATAATTGTTAGATACTGCAACTAGCGAGGCATGCAAGCATACATGCATACTGCATTTTTTTTATTAATTTCGCACTTTGTATGAGTTTAAAGACGCCTTTTTAAAACGGTCAATCTCAAAATGTAAGTAATTTGAAATTCGAAATTTATTGAAAATTTCCACAATGTCACTTGTTGTGTTTTATAATTTTGTGCAATTATTTTATAATTTTTAATTTTTCTTATTTTCCCCTCCTATCCTTATCCTAATCTATCAGGGAGGTTTCGGGCTCTTCAGCGGTAGAAAAGATAAATCACCTAAAGAAGAAAAATCGCCTAAATCAAAACCCAAGTCACCGAAACCGAAATCTCCGAGAGACAAGTCGCCCAAAGACAAATCACCGAAAGACAAGAAAGTCAAAGATCCTAAAACAAAGGTGGCATTGCTCGACACATCAAACGAGAGCTCTAACCTCGACTCATCCACAGACAAGAGTCCTGCAAAAGAACAAGACAAACCAGGCTTCACTAAGCCCTACGAGTATACAGACACAGAGAAGAGTCCTACGAAAACTAAGCCTTTTATACAAGGAGCGTTTAGTTATGAAAAGGAACCGATATCTGACGAAAGACAGAGAGCACTCGACGAGAGCCAAAGCCCATCCACAAGAAAGGCTGGGTTAGCCTTCAACTACGCCCCCGGAGAAGACAAGAAAGTAGCTGAAAGCGCTGAGAAGCGTAAAACTGCTGAAGACCCAAGCAAGCTGAAGACGCCTGGTATTGACTACGTGCAGTCCGCCGCTTTGAAAGAACAAGCTAAAGCTCAACTTATTGATCCCACGCTGGCGTTATTAGACGCCGAAAGAGCACACCACGAAGTGCCTTTAGCCGCTGTAGCCGTTGCCCCAGTCGCAGCTAAACCAGAAAACGAAATTCAAGTCGTCATTATTACCGGCCGGTACAATCCCAAGAGTAAGAAACTTGACGATGCCAATGGAACTATTTTAGTAACCAGAGGCACAATAAACAGAGCTACTGGTAAGATCGAAACCGAGAAGGAGATAATAAATACAAAATCGGGTCAAATCACATATACAGATCCTGCAACCAACAAGCAAGAGGTGAAGAACGGACACGTCGATTCCAAATCTGGTCATATTTTGATTTCATCTGGGGTGATTGATCCCAAGACCGGCAAGCTTGATCCAACGTTGGCCCAACAGTACTGCTTTGTAGAGAAAGCCAAAGACAAAGTAGGTGCCAAGCCAGGTAGAGAAGTCGATTTAGTAGTGATTACAGGCAAATATGATGGTAAACATAAGAAGTTAGACGCATCACACGGACATGTTCATGTGTCGAGAGCTGTTGTTGGACCAGACGGTACTGTCAGCTCTAACTACGGTGTTATTGACCCACGCAGTGGGAAGATTGACTATATTGATCCGAAGACTGGCAAGCAAGACCCGAAGCAAGCCTATGTTGACCAGAAGACTGGTAATTTGCTAGTCACGACAGGAGTCGTTGAACCCAAATCTGGAAAGGTTGATTCGTCATTAGGTCAACAGTTCAGTATCGTTGAGAAAGACGCGACGAAAGCCAATAGAGAAGTCCGCCTTGTAGTTATTACAAGCAAATACGATTTGAAGAGCAAGAAACTTGAACCTGCTTTTGCTCATGTCGATGCAGTCAAGGGAGTATTGAGCGGATCAGATGGCAAAATCTACACGGAATACGGTGTCATTGACCCGCGAACAGGTGACATTCAGGTCACTGACCCCAAGACAGGGCAGACAGAGGTCAAACACGCTCAAGTTGATCCGAAAACTGGCAACATTCTTCTTTTATCCGGTGTCATCGACCCTAGAACTGGACAGCTGGATACAACGCTTGGACAGCAATATAGTATAGTAGATAAGCCTACAGATACATTTGCTTCTCTGCCTGGAAAGGAAGTCCAATTAGTCGCGATTACAGGCAAATACGATTCAAAGAGCAAAAAATTGGACAACCCCAACGGTTTCGTCGAGACTTCGCACGCTATCATCAGTGACAAAGACGCTAAAGTACACACGAACTTTGGCATTCTAGAACCTGATACAGGAAAGATTTACTACACTGATCAGAAAAGCGGCAAACGCGAATCGAAGCAAGCAATAATAGACCCTAAGACGGGAAGCTTTATTCTAACGTCAGGTGTCATTGATCCTAAGACTGGCAAGCCTGATTCGTCTCTCGCCCAACAATTAACCGTTGTCGACAAAGATGCTCCGGGAATTCCTGAAAGATTAGTCAACTTGGTCATTGTTACTGCCAAATATGACCCTAAACACAAGAAATTAGATCTGTCTAACGCACATGTTGACTCGGTTCCCGGAAAAATTGGTACCGATGACAAAGTTCACTCAGAATTTGGTGTCGTCGACCCTACCACGGGAGAAATCACGGTGACAGACCCGCTGACAGGCAAACAAGAAATAAAGAAAGCGTCTGTTGATCCCAAGACTGGGAACCTTCTGCTGTCATCAGGCGTGGTTGATCCTCTGACTGGCCAAGTAGACTCCACACTGGGTCAACAAATAACTGTAGTGGGTAAACCCAAGGACAAGTTTACTGCAGTACCCGGCAAGGAAATGCAATTAGTTATCATCACAAGTAAATATGACCCTAAACACAGAAGGTTGGACCACCCGAACGGTCATGTAGAAACATCTAGGGCAATTGTGTCCTCGGATGGCAAAATTCACTCCAATTATGGTATTATTGACCCTAAGACTGGTAAAATCGAACATGTCGACCCTAAGACAGGCAAGCAAGAGATCAAACAGGCCGTGGCCGATCCGAAGACTGGCCATTTGATACTATCTGCTGGTGTCACTGACCCTAAAACAGGAAAGGTAGACTCTTCGCTGGGTCAACAAATCACTGTAGTTGACAGGGACTCGCGAAGAAGCGTATCTGAAAGATTAGTCAATTTAGTCATCGTTACATCTAAATATGACTTGAAGAACAAGAAACTAGACTTGACTGATGCTCATGTTAACAGTATTCCTGGTAAACTTGAAGCTGATAACAAGGTGCGTACTGATTTCGGCTTGGTAGACCCATCTTCTGGAGAAATTACAATTACCGACCCAGTGACTGGAAAGAAGGAAGTCAAGAAGACCACAGTTGATCCTAAGACAGGAAATCTGCTATTGACATCTGGAGTTATAGATCCACGTACAGGACAAGTTGATTCCACGTTGGCTCAACAAATAAGCGTCGTTGTAGCGCCGAAAGAAAAAGTAACATCAGTACCCGGAAAAGAAGTGCAACTTGTCATTATCACTAGCAAATATGACCCTAAGAACAAGAGATTAGATAATGCTAATGGCCACGTAGAAGCAATTCCAGGTGTTCTTGCTTCTGATGGCAGGGTACACTCTAGCTTTGGCATCGTTGATCCAAGAATTGGAAGAGTTGAACAAGTTGACCCTAAAACTGGCAAATCTGAGGCCAAGCAAGCTATCACAGATCCTAAGACCGGAAATTTGATTATTACTTCAGGAGTGGTTGATCCAAAGACTGGAAAGGTAGATCCGACTCTAGCTCAGCAGCTGACTGTCGTTGACAAAGACAAAGCACCCGAGAGATACGTTAACTTGGTCATCATTACAGCTAAATACGATCCCAAAAATAAGAAATTGGACTTGGCTAATGCTCATATTGATACCATACCTGGTACTGTCCGCAGAGACAACAAAGTCGACACAGAATTCGGTGGCATTGATCCTAAGACCGGTGATATATTAATCACTGACCCAATTACTGGGAAGCAAGAGCTTAAAAAAGCCTCTGTTGACCCGAAGACTGGCAATATGGTGCTTACATCTGGTGTTATCGATCCCCAAACAGGTCTTGTTGACTCAACATTGGCTCAACAGATAACTGTCGTAGACAAAACTAAAGATCAATTTGCATCGGTGCCTGGCAAAGATGTTCAATTAGTTGTGATAACAAGCAAGTATGACCCGAAGAACAAGAGGCTAGAAAGCCCGAACGGCACTGTAGAAACCTCAAGGGGTATTCTAGCGGCGGATGGCAGAGTCCACACCAACTTCGGTATTATCGACCCTAAAACTGGAAGGATTGAGCATGTTGATCCCAGCACAGGCAAATCAGAAATCAAGCAAGCCGTCTACGATCCAAAGACAGGTCATCTATTATTGACAGCTGGTGTTATTGACCCGAAATCAGGAAAACCCGATCCTACGCTGGCGCAACAACTTAGCGTCGTCACAAAAGAAACGAAGCCTGTTGAAAGAGAAATACACCTCGTTGTCATAACCACCAGATACGATCCACGAACGAAAAAGCTCGATCCAACTCAAGCACATGTCGATACCCTCACTGGAACTTTAGGACCTGATGGAAAGATCAGAACTGCAGTTGGCATTGTCGACCCACGTTCTGGAGAAATCACTGTTACTGACCCAAGGACAGGAAAACAAGAAGTCAAACAGGCTCAATTGGACCCCGCTACTGGTCACATGCTGATTACCAGCCAAGTTGTAGACCCGAACACTGGCAGAGTCGACCCAACTCTAGTACAACAATTTAGTGTTGTGAACAAAACAGTTGTGCCTGTCACTAAACCGCCAACTAAGGGAGAAATTCGCCTCGTCATCGTAACGAACAGATATGACCCCTACACCAAATCAGTAGACGTTGCTACAGGCACTATTGACGCTGCTAAAGGCTACGTCAGCGCGGAAGATGGCAAAATACACACAGATTTTGGCATTATCGATCCACGCTCCGGCCAAATCTTATACAAAGACCCAGTCACCGGCAAACAAGAGCTCAAACAAGCCGAAATTGACCCTAACACCGGCAACTTTATTATAACCACGGCTGTAGTTGACCCTCGCACAGGCAAGGTAGACCCCTCATACGCTCAGCAGTTGACGTTTGTTGATAAGCAGAATGTGCTGTCCAAAGTAGCGCCAGTATCGCCAGCTAGACCTAGTGTATCCCCGCCACGGCAAATCCCGCCACCAGTCATACCCACGACACCCACGCAGTCGCCATTGCAATCCCCCGTACGAACTTCCTCACCAATTACAAGCTACTCACAAAGAGCTTCACCTATGGTTTCCCAAGTACAAAGAGCGTCTCCTGTTAAACCTACAACTGCGCCACCAGACCCACCTAAAAGAAAGATCGTCAAGATCATGGTCATCTTTACTAAAGTTGACCCCAAAACTAAAAAACCAGACCTACACACAGCTGAAGTTGAACATCTCACTGGTATCCTTGATCCAAATGGTCTAATCGAAACCAAATATGGAGTAATCGACTCTAATAAGGGTAACATTGTCATAACCGACGCTGCCGGCCAAAAGCAAACCAGAGATGGCTCAGTGCTACCAGAAACTGGTCAGATATTCATAAGCTCCGGTGCTATAGATCCTAAGACAGGCAAAGTTGATCCTAACCTGGGCATGATTATGAGCGTTGCCAAGCAAGATGACCCAGTGGTTGAAATCACCACCATAACCGGACCAGTCGATCCAAGGACTGGTAAAGTGGACATTGATAATGGTGTTGTAGAACATACTAAAGGTAAGGTAGATGCTGATACCGGTCACATTTCGACCAAATATGGAGTCATCGACCCATCGAATGGAGTCATATTTGTCACAGACACATCTGGTGCTCAAGATACAAAACCGGTGCATATTGATGAGAACAATGGTCAAATAACTGTGACCGGTGTTGTAGATCCGAAGACAGGCAAAGTAGACCCGAATCTCATCAGAGTTATAATTGTGGGCACTCACATCGACCCAGTAGTAGAAGTGACGACATTCGTGGGCAAAGTTGACTCGAAAAGAGGAGTCATCGAACCCAAACACTCAGCTATTGAAAGCACGACCGGTCAGTTCAACCCTTCAACTAATACAATTGATACTAAATACGGACAAATTGATTTGGTCAAAGGTACAGTAACATACAATGATCCTAAGACAGGAAAGTTCGAAAGCAGAGACCTCAAAGTTGACCCTGTTACTGGACAGTTCCTTCTCAGAAGTGGTCAGATTAACCCTCGATCAGGAAAACCAGACAAGGATGTCGGTAGACTGATCTGTTTAAGAATCATTCGCAACAAAGTCGATCCCGTCTCCGGCAAGCAAATAGTCTCAAACGACCCCAGGAACGTCAAAGTCGACCCGAAAACTAACCAGATCTGGATCGCTGGACCCAAAGATCCTCAAACAGGAGAGGTTCTTTTCACAGCTGGTCAAGTCGACCCTGTCACTGGTTACATCATCACGATCTACGGTCGTCTGGACCCTAAAACTGGAAACATTGTCAGAGCAACGGACGTCGACAAATCGCTCATTAAAGTGGACCCAGTCAACGGACAGATCTACACTGCTACTGGTGAAGTAGATGAAAGTAACCAACCTTTGTATTCGGCTTCTCAAGTAGACCCTGGCTCTGGAGAAATTTACACGAAACTTGGAAGGATCGATCCTGTCACGGGACGTTTAGTCATTGTCAAGATTTACATAATGACGCAAAAGGATGACAAAGGCCGCGTCAAGGAAGTGGATCCTAAAGAATGTACGATAGACGAAACAACGGGCAGGATAATTACAACCAAAACTGTATATTTGTACCAAATCGTCGACCCGATTACCGGTGAGACGATTGATGTGGACCCAGATGATCCGAGACTCAAAGGCGCACGTACTACAGTAACCCAAACCATGACCTTGTCCGGAAAAATAGACCCAGTTACCGGTAGGATAAAGACAGAATACGGTGATATTGACCCCGACACAGGTGATATCGACCCCAGCACGGCAGTGAGAGACCCAGTCACAGGACAGTTAATACTACACTACTCGCAAATAGATCCTTCTCACTTCGAAGATAAAAGTGGGAACTACACAATCGAAAAAGAAACGCAAGATTTACCGGCGAACATAGATATACAAACAGTAAATACGCATAAATTCTCGACTTTCGGAAAGGATGAGAGTCCGGCCAGAGGTGACGAGCCAAAAACGTTTACAGAGTATTCGACAAGCGAGCACATTAGGCACCAAGGATACGTTTCTTCCAGTACCCCTGTCTCTTCCAAGATTCCGGTTTCGCAGAGGTCGAAGAAGACCCCTACTCCCCCAGTGGTCGTCAAGACGACAACCAAGCAACTTCTCACGAAGAACGAGGACGGAGTCACGCATAACGTGGAACAAGAAGTTGAGAACCTTGGAACCGGAGAGGTGACATTCTCGACGCACACAAATAAGGTTCGTTTAATTCTTTACGTAAAATTCAAATAACAGGCCAATGAGACGCCATTCCTTTTTTGTATTATGTGTGGCCTAAATTTCCTTTTTTTTAAAGCTTAAAGCTTTTAGTGTTTTAGTTTCCATTTCCATTTTTGTGTATATAGTAAGCATGCTAGTCTAACCTTTAACTGTAGGCGGAAAGCCTAGAGCCGATGGAAGGAAAGAGCCCGTATGTGACGGCGCGCGCGGTGACGACGCGGACGGCGACCACCCATCACGACTTGGACACGAAGGCGAAGACTCAGCAGATGGAGGAGAAGACGGTCGCGCACACGCTGACGTCATCAGCAACGAGGCAGGAGCAACGAGTTTTGACGCAGGAGGTCAAAACGATGGTTACGACAGGCGATAAGGTAATTGACACTCAACAGACAAAAATACTCTTCGACCTTCTCATGATGAGTTTTTTTTGTTAGCGTTTCGAGAAAGAATAGAATAATTGGCTTACGAAAGCTGTCCGCGATGTTTCCTCAGCCACGTTTTCTATTTCATTTCGATCAACTCTAGCAGAAAATTACTTTTTCTAACTCTGATCAATATTCAGTCATTTTATTGGCATGGAACATGCATTTTTGAGTTTTTATTGATTCGTTTTTTACTTTTATCATTTTTTTCTTTAGAATGCAACTACTTCTTTTATCTTTTATTAGTTTTATTCAGATTTTAGTTTTTCATTTGAAGTCACATAATTGAAACAGTTGCATTTTTGCATGCCCTAATTGTGTTCTAATTTTTCCTTTTTTGTTTTTTTTTTTTTCATCCCGATTGGCATCCATCTACATGAACGACGAATAATGCTTTGGATTTTGGCCTGATCTTCTAACTTGTGTAATTTTCCCATCATATCAAAACATTTACCATGGGATCAAAATACATTGGGGTCGCACTACCATAAAATTAAAACTCGACTTCATTTGGTCCAACTGATTCAATATAAAAATGAAAATCTATTCTTTTGGTCGATCTTTCTTATAACTTTCAACCAATAAAACAATTTGGTCAATTTTAAAAATGACCAAAACTGACCAATATCCATGAATTTCCCCTCATTTCTCATGATGGCACACTAACGCCCACTTTCAAATAACTATCAACCAAAAAACAATTTGGTCAACATAAAAACTGACCAAAATTGACCAAATTCCATAATTTGGCGGTCATATCTCATGAACATTAACACGGCCACGATCCCGCGACCACAGCTGACCAGGCACGGCTCAGAGAGTTCGCTGAGCAGCGGTGACTCTGGCACGCCGATCGACTTCGAAGAAGGCGCCGGCGAAGGACACTACTATGTCACTGTGAGTATGCCGTTTGGCTGAGGGATTATGAGAGGATGTGTGAATTGCGAAGATTTTTTAATGATTTCATTCTATATGGAACTATTTACAGTTCATGAATGCAAATACTGCTATGGGCAGCAATGATTATCATTTTATGTAAGCTTATTTTGTTGAATTTTGTATCGACTTATATTTTTTACCAACTATGAAGATATGATAAAAATAATATTTCAGAAAGTTAATAATCTGAACTCTCTCTGAAATCTCTAAATGAAAAAAATATTAAATGCAAAAAAATATAAGAAAAAATTGTTCAAAAAGAGTTTTGATCAAAAATATTACTACTACTTAAATCTTAAATCAGCTTCGCAATTCACTGTCCGCACTTCATAAGCCGTGCTTTCACAGTAACGCAAGTGTATAGCAATTAATTAAAAAGTACAGTGTTACCCAAAGCTATGGTTCGTTTCAAATGCCCTTATATCAGTGTTTCTTAGACCAACTCCATTAAATCAGCAACAATAGAGATAAATATAAATTTAGTCGACACGATTGGCGTGGTGAGCTGTAGCACGGTTTCTCGCCTCGATTTCCGTAGTGTCCCGGGTTTGATTCCCGGTTGGGTCAGTCAGAAAAACGATCTTTTCTGAATTGACTCGGGTCTGGGTGTGCTGGGAGACGCCCCTAGCTTATTTCCTTGTGTGGTAACTCGTAACACAGGGATATTAATCCCTATTTCGAGACCATTACAAGAGGTGTTTCGTCTGGCGCATATTTATATTTATTTATTTATTTATTACAAGAGGTGTGTTGTCTGGCGCATATTTATAAAAAATGAATATACTATACATATAAATTCGGCGCTTTTCTTAGTCGGCAGTTGGAAAGAACCCATATGTTTGATGAAAACATGTTTCATTCCTATTACAGCCTTGTGGTCTGGCTTTCAAATATCTGTCAACACGCTAAGCTAGGACGAATACGTGTCAAGAATCTCATTATTTTTCTTTAATACGTGCACGCTCGCTAAAGCTTCGCCCTACACTTTGCCATTTTAATGTTTAGGGTTTATTGTTATTTACTTTTGAGGGCCCATTAAATGTTTATTAGCGCTGGGTGAGCGCTGTAACAATCTGACATACGTCAATGTCTTATTGATGACCTTAAACCAAGAAGGCTAGAAACTAAGGAGAGATAACTCCCGAAGTGGGGGTAAGCTTTCGAGGGCCGAAAGTCGTATACTCTGTGCCGGGCAAAACGCTGTATTGCGCATGTGCAGCGGCAGCTATTTGTCATTTCATGGTCACATGGTTTTGTTTTGAACGGTGTCACGTGCGACAGTTGTTGTTTTTCGAGGTTGTGTTGACCAATTTTGACACTTCGCGAGGATCGCGGCAAAGAAGCGTAATGCGCATGCGTCACTGTGGGATACGGATTTAGTCCAACCCTTTCCAGGGAGTTATCTCTCCTTAGTCTCTAGCCTTCTTGCCTTAAACTGTTCAGAGTATGATAGTTCAGACATTTCTGGCCCCTTCGATCAGGTGTGATGCATTACACTGAGCTGGAATCATTTTAATGTTGACTTGAACTTGACACGGTATAATGTCTACAATTAATTTACTGTAGTATCTTAATATTAAAATGCGGCTAAATGAATATTATTCTAGGATACAATGCTCCAATTCACGTTTCACTAGCTTTGCATTCGCTCAACACTGTTACTGCGAAAGTACCGCTTTATAATTGGATGATGACAATAGGTGGACGTTCGCGTTAATAAATATGAAGAGGAAATGGTAGGAAGTGATAATTTACCCGCAAACCAGCTGACGCATCTCGCCCAGTCGTCCAATGTGAGTGTAGTTGTGGTGTGACAGTGTTGTATGAAATAAAACTTATTAAATAGTGTTAATTATATAGAACTGTATGTATTGCCTTTCGTGAATGTATAGAAAATCATAATTTAGTTGAAGAAATATTGTTATCTACTGAAATCCCTTTACTATTATCCTTTTAATCTACAAATCTTATTACACTGCTTGACTAAGATTGTTTGTATACGAAAACGGATATTTTTTTGTGAAAATCGATACCTTCAAAGTATTCTTAAAGTTAGCTATGTGACTAATAAAAGTACTAAGACTACCTATTTCATGAAATGGCTGAAAATATTCAGGTATGTTAAAATGTCTGTGTTAGTGACTGCGTGAAATTTGACCAGATAAAATTACACTAAGAGTTCTTATACCTCTTTAAACGAACGAGTACCAGTATAAGATCGCCTGTCATTGGGTAAGCGTAATCGAATTAAGTACCAAGAAATATTACCCCAGTTATTGTGTCATTTTATCTGGTGAGCCGCAGCGGCCGCTCTTGCATGAAGGCTGCCTCTGGTCTGCGCTCGCGTCTGCCATTCGAATGTGTGCGCTACAGAAGTCACGATGCCGAGTGCTTTTGTTATTATCAAAGTTACCGTCACTAAGGTATGCACAATGTAGTGAAGTAGATGTGAATGTGAATTTTCAGAGATTTTTGAAGAACTAGTTGCATGATAGATTCATTTTTTACCTTTTTAAGCATGGATTTGATAGTTGGATAAAATAAATCTTGTTTTCGCAATATAGGTGATCAATCAGCAAATAAGCAGGTATTATATTTTTGCATTATTTTAATATACAAAGTGAGTGTCTCCATGGTGTTTATCATAATATTCGACAACGGTTACTTATACTAAATTTATTAGGATGTTCACACAAAATAAGACTACAGATATGTTTAAAAAAGTAAAAATGTAAATAGGCAATGTTATAATCGCGTCGAGTCACTAAAAAAACCTCTAAATTGCCAATCTTTAGGTCAGCTTTTACTATTTTTCAGCAAATGTCTGCCAATTTGCCATATACAGGGTGTAAAAAGACCCTTAACAAAGCCGGCGTCTACGCACTCAGACCATTAAATCAAGTCACAGAAAAAATACATTATTGATGGGAAACATTTTTTTAGGTGTCAATTTTAAACCTAAAAACTTACTACGAAATGTAACGCGTGCAACAGACTGCTCCTGCGCTCGTGACCGGCGCGTGACTGTTACGCATAGTCAAGGGCTACGCACGATGTACATTGCGAGTTGAACGTTTTGAAGCATATTTTTGTTAGGAAATACTTGAATTTTGATAATGTTTCTTAGGACAAAAATTAGGTAATAATGATTAGAGTTTGTTTTCATTAAAATCTTGAGTTTGTTTGACTTTGACCTTCAATAACTATTGAGTTCCCAGGTATGGTCTAGAAAGAAAAAATGGTCCTGATGATGTGCAGAATACGTAGGTGTCTGCTTCGTTAAGGGCTTTTTTACACCCTTTATGTATCAGCCGATAAAAATAACTGGCTTGGCTGGTAGTTACCCCGCCTGATCAGCCGCGGGCAGTGGGTTCAATCCCCAACCAGGACAACCATTTACGAGATGCACATTACTCTCTTATCATCAGTATCTGATCTATGTATCTCAGTCTCTTACACACAAGTTTGGAGTAATGTCTTAAGATATCGATTTTGTTATTTTATTATTCTTAAGAAGCCTTGTTGTAGCTAATAATCTCATTTTCCTCCCCAGGAGCCAGGCTCTTACAAAACCACGACGACCACGTCGGTGATGGGCAACGCGCCCTTCGGCAGCATGGTGCACGGATCGACCACCAGGGTGAGTCCAAAAACTGAACTTAAAGATGAAAACATATTAAACTACCGAAATCGATTAATTCAGGCCATGTAATTAAATTAAGAATTTCTTTTTTATACTAGAAATAGGTTCATCTTATCATTCATGGTTGTAATTAAATTTAGAGTAATTACTCATGCGTTGCCGACCCAGCAAGCTTGCTAAACAGCAAGGCCAAAAAGACTATAAACTATTAAGTATTGACAAGTCTCGGTCGCGTCACTATAATTAAGAAACGAAACAATCCCCATAAAAGTAGTCTTTTTAGAAACTGAAATGTCAATAGTTTATTTATTGCTTGGAAGAAGTAAAACATTGGCAACGTAAAAATCAGCTTGAAATGCAGTACTAATACCCTTTTTTGGGCTTAAATGGCCAAATATTTATTTCTGCGTACCGTTGCCAGACAAGCACCAGCCCGAGCGGTCCCGGACCAATCGTAGACGAGGTGGTCGAGGAGGCGGCGGCGCCGGAGGGCGAGGTGGTCTCCTCGCAGACCATCAGCTCGAAGACGCGCACCGTTGAGACCATCACTGTAAGTACTCACTAGTATTATGCGTGTAAACCGATTTTTATACCTGTACACTTAGCCGCCAGCGGTATGGCGCTGTACAGCCCATTTTCGTCACTATAATTAACTAATGTTAGTTTTTCGGTCATAATATCTGTCGCCAGTAAGAGACTATTATAGTGACTGATATCAACAGCAAATTCTAGTTAACTTGTATGTATCAGTGCCAGGAACTTGGAAGTAAGTATTGCAAGATGCTGTGACAGACATATTTCCGAACAAGTTACAGAAAATCTATCTTGTAATGTCGGATAATATAAGTACGCCAACTTAATATGAGTAATTGTGACCAGTGACTGATTTAGTGCCCGATTCCAGTTTTAAATTTTAATGACGAATTAGTAACAATCCCAAAATCACACAAAAAAAATACAAAATGTGGCAGGTGGCGGAATGCTTATCACCTACCAGGATGCTTCTAATATGCTCGTGAAAAATGGGCTTCAAGAGTGTTCCATTCACATGACGACGACAGTCAAATCGGCCTCCGACTGCCCATTTTGGATGTAGTCGTTAGCATATCGTTATTTATAACCTCGTAACTTTTTTTTCAATTTTTTTTTTTATATTCTACTAAAAAGCCGTTTCAGTTTAAATTGCTAAATAGAAAACCACGTAACAGCGATCCGCCATATATAAAAGCTTATATGGTTTTGCTTGTTTTTTATTTTTGTTGCTGATTGTTAGTTTGTTAGCTTATGTATTTTTATTTTGAGTGTGTGTTTTCTAAATATATTTTTGTATATGTCTTCTATTGATGTATGTTTATTTATTGATATGTATTCTATTTATGTATGTATATTCATATTTATATTTGTGTAGGTGTATATATATGTATATATATATATATATATGTTTTGGTTTTTAATTATAATTTGCATTTGTTTTAAAGGAATGTATTCAGTTTAATCTCGTGCACCGTGTTCAATTTATCAGTTTGATCGTGTGGTTGACTGGTAGAGAATGCCTTTGGCATTAAGTCAGCCTATTGTACTTTTAATTTAGTGCAATGAAAAATAAATAAATAAATAAATAAAATCAAAACAAACCATCATGCAAAATTTTTCGTGGTGAAGGTCTTTGTGTCTCCTGCAAAATTTGATGTGATGCAGTAACGAGGTTTGACACTTTAGCCGACGATATGTATATGGATATAGTTCTTTATCGTTGACTCTTCGCCCTCAGTACAAGACGGAGCGCAACGGCGTGGTGGAGACGCGCGTGGAGCAGAAGATCACGATCCAGTCGGACGGCGACCCCATCGACCACGACCGCGCGCTCGCCGAGGCCATACAGGTAACAGGCAAACCCTCTGCACTGTGCCATCAACAGGGAACTAAATAGAATAGGGACATCTTGACGGGAAAAATGTAGCATTAGAATCAGGGCCGATTTTTCAATTCTTAGTTTATTCCCTAGATAACTAACTGAAGTATAAAATTAACTGGCTGTTTATCAAGCGAATAGATATTTTAAATTTTTCTATCGTCTTTTATCCAAAGAATAGCTATCTATCGGTTGTCTATGTACTTATATCGCTAACTTCACACTGATTATCCACAAGCGAGATGCACTCATACGATTATTGTAATGTTAGAATGAAACAAGACAAAAGTTGATGCTTGACAAATGGACATTGACGTATAAGAAAATTAACCTCAACTTTTTTTGTTGTTGTTGTTGTTGTTGCAAAGAGCATGTTTGCTTCGTGTTTTTTAAGGCAAAATCTCTTCCAAAACTCCTTTTCATCCAATGTACTAAAATGATTCTCTCTCTTATACAACTCAATTTTTTATATTGGGCTCAGCGTTTGTATAGTTAAGTAACTGCCTTTGCTACGAAATCGTTGCGTCGGGTCGTACCAAATAAAATAAAAAAAATCTCAAATGACACACCACATAACCTCAAAATGTCAAAGAAAACGCAGAGATAATCTTATCCATCCCCTTAAGAAGCAGATAACTTCATTCCTCAGTTAGCGGCTTTATTCAACAGATAACATCTGCACATTGAAAAATTAAAAATCTGTTTAACCTGCGAATGAACTTTATTGGAAAAATCGGCACTTAATAAAACAATTAAAAAGATAGGTTGAGGCGTTATTATTTACTTTTTATAGATGATTTTATTACTTTTTGATCACACAAAATCTGCTAATAACAAACCTTTGTTGTATGAGATATTGTCATATTAAAATACCAATACCTATTTTATTTATTTCAATTAGTTCCGTGTAACTAATTTACCCAATTACCCAAACAACACCCAATTACATAACTAACCACATACAAACTAATTACAAACTCACTAAACATTATTAAAAAACATTTTACAAACAAATAGAAATTTTCAAATACAAAAAAATATCTTTAATTTGATTATTGAGTCTTGCAGTCGACTTTGTAGAACTCACGCCACACACGTTTTTCTACCTTCAAAATTAAACTTCAAAATCTTTCTTCGTATCGTTTTGTTTTTATTTTGTACCTTATTATTGTTTAAGTTCTTATTTATAATGTGTTCTTATTTACTTATGCTATGTACAGAGTATAATGTTGATTATACCTATAGGTATGTAATTCGACTACCTATGACCAAACATTTTTTTATTTAAAAAACCATATTTCCCAATCTCGTCACATCTTTAAAAAAAGTTATAATTTTTGAGAAATGAACATTTTTCGAAGAGCCGGTTTGGCGTTGAACGCCTAATTAAAAATGGAGGCACAATAAACAAAAAAAAAGGTATCTAAAAATTCAGTTCACCTCACTCACCTTTTCTTCACTTACTTGTCTCCAGGAAGCCACAGCGATGAACCCAGACATGACGGTGGAAAAGATCGAGATCCAACAGCAAAGCACGCAGCCGTAACGCGCGCGCAGCTCCGGCGGCCATCTTGCGACGTTGTAGTTCAAACCAAGCGCCAAGTACGTAACCAAAAGTAAGTGACCAAAATATGTATTCACCGGGTGACTATTTATACTGTGAAGAAAGAAATGTGAAATATTTGGCAGTTAATGCAGAGTTTTTAAATGAAAATTAGAATTTTTGAACTAAACTTTTCATATTTATACAATGCAGTCAGACATTCGTATTTTACGCATGATAACCTCAAAATTAAGATCATTGAAAATTACTAATATTTTTTTACGTTTGGGTGTGCTATACGATTTTCTTTACGGCGGAAATAACCAGCCGGTATTGGCGGATTTTTACATTGGCCAAAAAATACTACAATTTTTCAAAATGGCTGCTCAAGTCATGTTTGTGTTAATGCCTGTGTGTATATGATGGTACACACAAGTAGCTGTAAGACATCACTGCGAATACTAAACTAAGTTATTAAATTAAACATTTATATTAATTGATTGATACGGTGTTAATTAATTATTATATTTGATGTTGTGACGTCGAAACGCACCCTTCGATTTATTTAATTAAAGTTAAGAATGCAATTTTTTATTGTATGTGAAATATATGTTTAGATGATAATGAGCATTTTTCAAAGTTTTTTTATAAGCTTAGGCTAAAGCGATACTTCTGTAAGCACCGCGAATTGCTGTAGTATTCGTATATTTCATCAAAAAAGTGTTTTCGATACATTCATCAATTTAAATTATTAATGACTGAACTTAAAAGTATAAGTTGCAAGTTTTACAAGTAGTTTTTCTATTTATTAAATTAAAAAATGGAGTACCAAATAGGTATAACATAAAATCATCTTAAAACATTCAATTTAAGAGAAAAATATTATCTTAACAGGCAGTCTTAATCACATAAATAAGGCTCATAATATGACGGTCGTGAATATGAATGTAAATTAATTTATAAGTGATATTGAAACAAACATCATATTAGGATAATTACCCTTAGATGGGCATTTACATCACAGTAGCAATGTTCACATAATAAAACAGGTTTGTCATAGATATATACGAATATGATAGCAATTCGTTACATACTGGTACATATTATTCGGCTTTGTAGCATGCAGGTCAATGTTGCCATAGAGAAGAGTTCGTGGTAAAATATATTAATGTTTCATATTAAAAGTTTTCAACGGAGTAGATTTAGCGATTGTCACACGAGGAAGACCACCGTTTTAGATTAAAAGAAAATGTTGTTTTTTCTCTATCTCTCTATTTAATTACTAAAATCTCATAATCATACAATGTAGCGCGGGACTAAATGTTGAAAAGGTAAATGATTATTTCTATAATTATAATAGAAGTATATTTTGACTCTGCTGATGTTCGTTGTTTTACTCCAAGTAAGAATATTTAAACGAAGTGATTGGGTTTATCTATGGCGGTAATAGTTGCCCATAGGTAGTAATAACTACACTAAGGGATATAATAGACCTATGTAAAGTTTCTTACTTTTGAACGAACGTAATTTAGGGTACAATTTGACTAAAATTCACTTTGGTGCGGATTCTTGGTGAACCAGTAACGTGGACTCACATCCACTTAAATTTGATTTGATGAATAGTTTTATTGGTGAGGAAGTCGTGAAAAAGAAATATTCATAGCGAATTTTACATAAATTCGCAAAACTTCCTAAATTACCCAACTTTTGATTTGGATGTCTTATTGAATTTCGTCTTGTATTGCAAAGCCAGATTTCATAAAACTTGGAGTAAAACATGGATTCCGACTGAGTCACACAAATGTATGTTGAAATGAAAATTTATATAATTTAAATTTATCAAGTGTTGCTAAGACGGTTGCGAGTATATTCACCATTAGGTGCTATTTAGATTAGCGAGTAAAGTGTTAGTATTTGGTTTGTATCGTGCGAAAAGTTCTAGCTTTTGTATGGCCGTGGGATGATCGTCTTCTCATGTACAGTATTCATTTCACTATAGTATGCTTTGTATTTAAATTGTATTTCTTTGATATAAAGTCCAATCGCAATGTTTTTTATGGTATCTTTATGAGCGTATTTTATTTGACGATGCGATTTGTATCCAGATTATTTAGACAAGGACGACTGGCTCGTTGGCCTGGTTGGTAGTCTTTCTGCCTCTCTGTGCTGCGGGATATGGGTTAGATTCCCTTCCAGAATTTATATTTATTATTATCTACGTATTTATTTATATCTGACTGCCACTCTCACTCTTGATATAAGTAAGTACTTTTTCTGAATTATTTACTACTCTTATGAAGTTAAGATGTGGGATATCTTTAATATTAACAATACTTGTGTCCTTAAAGTGATTTTTAGCTTTCCCCGTCTCATGTTAGGAGCCAGCGTGCCCTTAGAACTACAAATATTTTGATCGTTAGTGTAAATATGGTGATGTGAGGTCGATCATCCCACAAGCGAGGCTTAGTCGATGTTTAGCGTTTACTATAAGGCCAGTTGAGCATTTCTCGATCAATTCACAGGCACAACTAGTCGTTGGAGTACCAATAATAACCACATCTGTTGCATGTGTTTTAAAAAAGAAGAAGACAGATGTATGTGTCATTGAATCGCTGTAGGATTCCGTTTTCACAATTTAACGTTTAATTCTAAGATTATTATAGTCAGTCATTTGTGTTGTTATTTGTGTTTCAACGACCTAAATATTATATTAGCAACGCGTCGCTGATTTTGTATATCTTAATAATAAAACAGGACATTCCAAATCTGTTCACAAATTCATAGAATTAACTAGATCATGACACAAAGTGTTTCTTTTTACGTCTTTTTTAAACATATTTTTAAGATTATTTCTCCTTTCTGACTGTTCTGACTTCGTGGTATGTATAAAAAGCATGCCTTTAGTATCGTTGTAGGTAGCATGCTTTGAGATAAACTGAAGATTTTCAAATAAAAAATAACCCAGTATCCGGCACACAGTATCATTCCTGGTCCTTCGAGCCGGATATTAAAAAACAACCGTGAAGTCATTACACTCGTTTGCGGCAAGTTGGAAATGATACTGATATTGTACAATTATTATTATTAATATATTTCTTACACTAGCTAGCAGTAAAGTTTTGTAATAGTACATAAGTTTATATTATGAAAGTTATCAAGCACTGATTAAGAATCAGATTTTAATTCTAATGTTTGCCTTTTTTTATGAATATGACATTTATTTAGAAGCACTGGCGGGTTTGGGAGAAAGGTTAGTTTTGGTACAAAAAGGTTGCCATTTTTCAAAAAGGAAAAAAAATCAACGATGCTTTTAACCAAACCCTCAAGTACTATCGTTATTGTGTTTAAAATGTACGCTCGAAGAAGGAAAATAAAGTATTGCTTTGTTGTTTGACTGCCGGCTTAACTCTTATTTGTACAATAAGGTATGAAGATTAGTGCCTTATAATATTTAATGTGATAGTTTTGCTAGCTAAAACGTTACTGATCACAATAACGCCCCCGCTAAAAGATGGACATAATTTTTAGTCTATGGGATGATTTAAAAGGGCAGGAATAGAAAATAATATTTCGTGATTGTTACAGAATTGAATTCTAGTTTTTTTCTAGGCGAAGGGTTTAAAATATGTTACGGTATAATTTTTTAAATGGAAACTTAAGTATAATAAGTTTAAAAAAGCGACACAACAGCTCACAACTTCAGTACGATCGCTCCTCTGATTCGTGCAATTAAAAAAAAAAAAGCGATGCGTAACTTGTTTTCTTGTCCGAGCGTACAGTCGTCCACTCGTGTTATCCCGTATTTATTGAAGATGTTTATTTTTTTAATGTCCCGCTCCGTATTATTTTGTATTTACGAAATGAAGTTATGAAATAGAAATAAAAATGCTTTGTTTTAAAGTTTGACTTTAATTTGTACTTAACATTATAAATCACTGTCGTCTACAAATAACTACATAAAACTACATAAAATTAGATAACGTTTTTTTAAATTTCATCCTATAAATATAATAAATTCAGGAAAAATTATGTGTTGGTTCATAAACCAGGCAAAGAATTAAATACATTTACTAATACATCTGTTATGAATAGTTCGTAGAAACGAACACATTTTTGGGAGATTTAGCTAACGGAAGAAGTCAATAAGCAATAATAACAATGACCTACTTATAAGGTTAAACCCGTACAAAAATTACCATATTGGAAATGGCAGCACTCTCACAAAACGTGTGAAAGAAGCTAAATACTGGGTGGCATAAATAATTACATACTCTCTTGAAACTAGCTTGGCAGATTGTACCACCCGGTATGGTATCCAATTTCTTCTTGGTAAGACTTTGTATTTTATGTGTTTCGATATATTCTAACCCAAAAGTGTTTTGAGAAGACCCTCGTTATTAACAAACTTGGTGCCATTGATGCCGCGAGAGAACGGTGGTTCGCCGTTAGTCTGCAGGTAGTAGCGACCTGAGAGGCCGGGTGTTGCTCCCAGGCCCATGAAGCTGAAGGAAACAAAGAATATAGGTTATACAGAGATAGAAACTAGAAAAATTCGACCTGATCCTGGGACTTACGCGGGATTATATAGGTTATTTTAAATTATTGATAGAGCGTCGTGGACTAGGGGTTGAGCAATCCCACTCGGGTCGTGGATCGTGTCGTGTGGTCCCGAGTGCAAATCCGGCCAGAACCATTTTTAACCGACTTCAAGAAAAGGAGGAGGTTCTTAATTCGACTGTATGTTTTTTTTTATGTTTGTTACCTCATAACTTTCGACTGGGTGAACCGATTTCGATCATTCTTTTTTTATTTGAAAGCTGGTGTTTCCTGAATGGTCCCGTTTTAATTTGGTCTAGTTCTGAAGGTGTCGTCCATGAGAAAACCATATAAGTCTTAAATCTAGACAGACAAAATGCGCGACATATGGACGAATAACTCAATATTACGCCAACTGATTTTGATAATTCTTTTTTTGTTTGAAAGCTGATGCTGCCCATGTGGTCCCATTTTAATTTGGTCCAGGTCTGACAGTGGCATCCATGGGAAATCCATATAAGTCTTAAATCTAGATAAACCATATGCGCGACAAATGGACGAATAACTCAATCTGACGCAACCGATTTCGATGCTTCTTTTTTTATTGGAAAGGATATACTCGTACTTCAAGGGTAGTTTGATGAGAGTTTGGTTAGGTTCTGATTATGGGATCCATGACAAAGTAACGGAACTCTTCAATTTTTAGGAGCTATTGGACGATACTTTTTCAATGTATAAAATAAATAAGAACTATTCACTAAAAATCAAGAAATAAACAAAAATTTTAACAAAAAAAAAAACAACTTAAAATTTTTTTTTTCGAAAACAAAGCACTAAAAAGTAAAGATTTGCGTATTCTTCTTAAACTTAGGTATACGATAATATAATGTAGGTACAATTATTGTTATTGTTGGAGTCGGTGATTTTTAATTTTTAAATTTGTAAACTTATCTTTTCTCTTTTAGTGGAACGTTTCCTCTCTGTCGGGCACGCTTGGTCATGTATTGTCACTATAGTTTAGCATCTTCTGTACACATGGCTTGCAAATAAAATATTGAGTATTGCGTATAGTCAGACACCGCTCTAAATTCGACGCAATTGTAAAGTAAATAAATAAACTATACCATTAATAATAATAATAATAATAATAATAAATATCCCTGGACATTATTCCACACAGCGCCATCTAGCCCCAAAGTAAGCTAATTAAAGCTTGTGTTATGGGATACTAGACAACGGATAAACATACTTAAATACATTTTCTTTTGTAAATACATACTTATTATACATAGGAGACACCCAGACCAGTACAAACAGACATGTTTATGCACACAAATGTTTGTACTGTGCGGGGATCGAACCCGCAACCTCTGGTGTAGTAGCCAACTTCTTAACCATTACACCAAGTCGGTCGTCAATCGATTATCAACACAATTTATAGCAACCTTTGTTAAGAAACTATATTCATAATCATAAAATTTAATAAAGCTGCCGAAAAATTGTTTAACGCAAAGAAATAGACAGCAAATGACGTCACTTGCTGCTAGTTTGTAGGCAGAGTTTTGGGCAAGTACAAAAATATGATAGCTTTCGGAATGTTTTTTACGAATGTTTCTATTTTTGAGAGGTCTTTCGATAACACCTAAACAAAAAAAATACTCAAATTGGCCTTACCTATTGGCCTTAATTTATTACCTAGTCTCTTCTTCGCATTGCCCCTTCTTGAAGGCATCCCAGCTCTCGCAGCGCACAGCTGGGAAGGCCTCGGGGTTGCGCACTGACTCCACGAAGAACTGCCAGGCGCGGCTGTGGCTGCACGTGTTCACGATGCAATTGGGTTGGGAGGATCCTTCGTTGGGGAAGAAGTCCACTTGACCTGGAAGAAAGCACTGGTTAGTTGTAAAAGTTGCTGAGGTCTAGACCACAAAATAAAGAGTTTAAAGAAGGACCGCTCGCGCCTTTTTCCTCAACTTGCGTGACCGCCCAGGGTTACTACAATATTCGCTCTGAATTTTTAAAATGAAGTAGGTAGGTTATACCTACTTGACAGAACCGTCCTAAAACGACATTCAGAATGTTAAAAGTTGCATCAAGTTCGACAAAAACAAAAACACTCGTGACAGTGCGACTGACCGCGACACACGGGAGCATTTGATGACGACACTGATGCTCATCGGTATCGCCTTCAAACTCACTGTGTATGTGTGCGTGATCAAAATGGCGGGTTTGTTCTAAGCGGACTATCTGTCAGAGGCGCCGCGCCGCATGCGATGTCGAATCTCGCTGAAGTCCAAGGATCAGGTCTAATTTTTCGAGTTTCTATCTTTGTGTAGAAAAAAGTGTATTGTTAAATGCTAAAATGAAGATTCACTAATTTTTTCTCAGTTAATTATCAACGATATTGGAGCCCATTAGACAAATCTTACCAACTGGTGTTTCCAGTCCAAAGACACCAGCATCCGTGTGGATAACATCGACTTGCTTGGCGTCAGTAGACTGCAGCCTTAGGCCCACGCCCACATCGGTGAAGCAGGGCCCCGCCGGGTCCAGACCGCTGATCCTGCCGACCTGCAGACCCTCGGTCTTGTTGGTGAACTGCTTTCCGGTGAAGCCGGCGATTTGGGCGCCGAGACTGTGGCCTACGATGTGCAGGTTGTCGGGGTTGAGGCCGGCTGGAATGGAAGGAGTTAGGAGTTAGTCTATAGGCTTCGTTAACTGTTTACCATCAGGCATTTTGATCTCGGCCCAGTCCTCGACTGCCGCACCATCAGTGTTAGGCTCCTGGTAACCCCAGGCTATATTGTGGCTGTTGAAGTCACCAATCACTATTTTGTTACTTCGGTCGAAAAAATTATCAGTCGGGTGGAATTTAAATGGTTGGTTAGGGGGCTCATGTATGGAGGTGACGGTACAATGCCCAGTATCCACAGTAAGGCACTCAATGCCCTCACAAGAGTTGTATGAGGCGGATACAATTAACATATCGGACCTGGCAAAAATAGCGCTGCCAAGCTTTGCGTGGGGTATCTCGACCACAAGTGTGAAACCCAGAATTTGAGGGCGGGGCTGGTTTTGGTCGCAGTGGGTTTCTTGCACACACAAAATGTCGCATTCTGTACTTCGAAAAAGTTCTGACAGCAATATGGCTTTGTTATTCGAGAATCCCTCTATGTTAATTGAGACGACGCTCAATGCTGGATCACTTAGCAGCCTACTGGGGGAAGTTTTTGCAGCAGTTGGAGTTGCCTTTTGTCGTGAAGCTAAGCGCTTTTGTTTTTGTTTGGCCTTGAGAAAGGCCGTTGTTGGGGGGTCCTTATAAGGACCATTTAGGATCATCGTGTTAAAGGATCAGCCAATCTGCGTTACCGACTTGCTGTCCTCGCAGATTGCCCAGGGTGCGCCGGACGCATAAATTATTTCAATGCGTCACTCGGAGAGGCTCCTTTTTTGCACCAATTAGATACCAAATGGAACAGGTCCAGGCATGTGATGGACACGTACCTGCAACAACGTCAGCCAGTATGGAGCCTAGCTTTTCTCCAATGAAGCGCACGTAGGTGGAGGAGCGAAGGTAGAGGGAGCCGATGAGAGAGCTGCCGTCCAGTGCCAGCACGTGGGCTGTGCCTGCAATGAACAATAACAATAAACTATATGAAGGAAGAGGATAAAAATATTTATAAATTTGAAGAAACGAAATGCACGGTTTCAGCACCCAAAAATATAATGATCAAAAGAAAAAAGTTGGCTTACAAGTCAAAAGTCTTGCTAAGCAACTTGTTTAAATCACTTACTCTGCCATTTTACTATGTAAACTTTGAAATAAATCAAACCAATAAAATTTAGAACTATCTACATGAAGAATTCGTTAGTTCTTGTTTTGTTCCAATCGGTTGCGTAAATCGTTGTTTAGATAGCTCTGATTGTGCTCTAAACATTATTTTAGCTGATAATCTAGCTAGATCCAGAGTATCGTAAATTCGTAACCCATCGTTAAGAAAAAAAAAATAGATACACTAACGCCACGATCCGTCGCTTAGAAATTATGATTATTTAAAGGGCTACCTTCAAATAATCATAATATCAAATATCATAAATCATCATATTATCTTGCCTTTTCAATAAAGATTGAACTACATATCCACTGTCGGCGATGTAAGTAATAATAACAAACATAAAAAACATACAGTCCAATTGAGAACCTCCTCTTTTTTTTGAAGTCGGTTAAAAAGGGAATAGGTACTTAAAATCCAAGTGGTTCCGTGTGAAGCCAAACTCAAGGGCATGCAAAAACTGCGTCCTATGCGGAAAAGTGCAATACGTCCGTGACTATTAATAAACCAGTTCTTCGTGAGTAACGACTTGGTTTCATATCGGAAGTACTTGTGGAACTTACTACCAACTTAAGTTTCTTAATCCGGGTAAAAATATTGCGGCCATTAACCCGTCCAATCTGTGAAGGTACAGAATGTTGTAGGTAGGAAAAATTAAAAACATCGTCCGGAACCATCGCTCATAAGACCTCTGCACATTTTTATATCTTGGATATTTTAATTCAATGTTTGAGATTCAAACCAGTGAGTTTCTTCCGTTGAAGTGGAAGAGTTTTTTTAAATGTTTATCTAAAATATTACTATTATATTCTTATTTTATGAACGTATATATAAATAAATCAACGTTAATATGTATAATAGAAATCTATTTAGTATATTTTTGTTGCTGTGTAATGCCCTTTACAATTGTTTTTTAAAGGTTTATATGAATGATCATATTTTTTACTTCTACTTTATCGTTGGGTTTTCTAAAATCTTATCTCTCGAACTATTCCCTACAATTGATTGGGAAACGGGTACTTACTTCGAATTTTCAATGCCAATTCAACATTGTACCTCCGCCGGCCTTTAAACCTTGTGAATGTCCTTTCATCTCTCGACAGAACTCATTACAATCCTCTCATTGCTTTCAATCACACCACGACTGATTAAAACTCAATTGTCGTGCTCTATAAATTCCAAGACCTTATTTTAGGTCGATGCCTAATTATTATACTTAATCATAAGCTGAAATTGGTTTTGTTTGTTTGGGCAATTTCACGTTGATCCTTTAGCGCCCGAGGTCGTGCGTTCGATCCCCAACTATGACAAACATTTATGTGACGAATATTGGGTCTCATTATATGTAGGTATTTAGAAGTATTCTGCGCCTTGGGCTGTCATCCGTTTAGTGCTGCCCCTATCTATTATATGGGTAAGGCCATGAGGATATTTTAGGCAAGGTTCACAAGGATTTCTAGTCAGGTCCTAACAGTATGAAGTGCGCTTCAAGACCCTTTTTTAATAAGTAGGTATGTAAATAATAAGTATCTAATGGGCTTCTTTGAAGCAGTAGATAGCAATAAATAAACCTATGTTAATAAATTGTAAAATGGGAGCTGTAAACGTTCTCAGCAGGTAAACAAGTAAATTGGTCGGCTTCTGTAATTGGATCGCATGTCGGGTTGAATCATTGCATTATACTCGTAGCACCGCGGTGACGTTTACCCATTTTATCGAGGAAGGTCTGACTCGTCTTCGTAAATGCCATAAATATAGCAAGTCAATGGAAAACAAAGATGTTTATATTCAATCAAGTGTCGATAAAACCATGAACGGTGTGATTTAAGCTGAATTAACCCGGAAAACAATTCGTGTGACGAACATTTTAGTATCATTTTGCATCTGGATACAAACATGCCATTTTAAGTGATGTTATCTCGCTTAAATCTTCGATTATTCTCCGCAAAACAGACTAACAAATTCTGGTTTTCCACGTGGTAGATCAAATACATCCGTGTTGTTATTATTCAGCTCTAAGTACTGACTTAATAAACAAACAAATCACAATTTCTGAATTAGATTCCTAACTCGTCCTGAGCGGTCGATCAAACAAGATTCACAAAAGAATCTTGATCTCGTGGAGGCCGGTTAAGGACGATATTACAATTACTGGGTCATTTACATAACTGCATACTATGACTATATTTAGAATTACATAGAGGGTATATATACTTAAGCGGATCTGCAATTTGTAGTACGATATCTACATATTTAGGTAAAGACGAGTGCAATTGCTACGGCTGCCATCAGTAGTAAAAACAAGCTACTGTCAGGCCTGAAAAGGACGTTGAAAACAACGGTACCACCACACGGAGAGAAGGAATACAAGTAACCTTAAGAGGGTGTGCTGGGGTAATATATGAATTTGCCGAAAATGTTATTTTTCAAATATACCTAGCTCCTAATAACGAATCCTATTTCAGGGTGTAAAACAGATATTTCAATGCACAATTCATTCACTATGTGCGCGAGGTGAAGCACCAGCTTCTTCCCTTCAGTGGATTTCCACTGAAGAAATAAATTATAATTATAATTTTTCTATTTAGAAAAAAAATGATTCACAAGCATTCGTCTTGTCTCCTAGTAGGGTTCATGCCCACAATAAATTCAAAAGGAAACTCTTCACTGACCTGTGCTTATGAATGCCTGGCTGATAGCGGCGAAGGACCCCTTGTCGGGGCTGTCGGTGAACCCGTGGAGGTAGATGACCAGCTTCTTGTCTCTAGGGATCTTCAGCAAAGCGTCGCTCACCGTGTTGATGTTGAACGATATGTTTAAATTGCTGTACGAATATGAGTAATAAATAAATGCTTTATTTTAGGGTATTTTTCAGTTTTAGCTTTTAACAATGCACTATATCTACACTAAGACAGAAACTAAAAAAATTCGATCGGATCCTAGGACAAGCGGGACTGGAACCCGCGTCTTCCACAATCCGGGGCTTCTCTTCCGAATGAGCTATCGAGGCCATTAACAGACCTAGCGAATTTGTGTTTGTTGTGAATTGTGGAGCACGCGGGTTCGGGACACGCAAGAGTGCTAGGATCAGGTCGATTTTTTCTAGTTCGTACCTATAAGTTTTATTTTGATAGGCTTGCTTAGACTCTCTGAGACGCAAGTTAAGTACTATTCAAATTGAAGCCCTGAGTTCAGAGTTCCGCGCCATATATGAGAGGAACAAACAGAACGAAAAAAAAAACATTTAATCATTTAAATTAATTAATTAATTAATTTTATCTATGCACATTACATTAGTGCTCCTCAATGCGTTCAGAAACCGTAGGAAATGACCAGCATTATTACAACCAATTATACTATGAGTACTTTCTTGTCTGTGGTAGTAGGTAGAATCTGTACTGTACTGTAATGATAATACAGTATCGATTTTTGTAACTTTATGAGTTTAATTTTGGGACAGCTGTCAAAATTCAAGTGGGAGAAAAATCGAGAGCCAAATACGAGCAGGCGTACAAAGATTATTATAATTGGTTGTATTAATGCTGGTCATTTCCCTTCTGCTTCTGAACCCATCTTAGAGTACTTATGATATGTATGTAGATAAAGTAATGTATGCAACTGTACATACTTAGGCCGTAAAACACTCATGTGATCTTATTTTGAAACTCGCCAAGGTTTGTTTCAAAAAACCACGAGGAACCTTATGTAACGGTTGCATAAACTGCTATTATGCAATGTATTATATTAACGTTGCAAAATTTAAGCACTAATTTATCAAAATTAATAAAAATAGGACTCACGGTGTGACATATTTCAACGAGAGCTGGTTGACGTCTGGTTTTCCCCTACCCTGAACTTGTGAATACTCTAGGCCTATCAACCTCTTTACTGCTGTACCTGTAAGTGTAGGAAAACATATTAGTAGTTAGTGCTGGCGGTACGCCAAAATGAGCTGCAAATGGTGTTTAAAGCACGCAAATCGGAACCATTGATCTTTAGTCCATACAAATTGAATTGACCCGCAGCACGAAAAATATTAAAGCTTATTTAGTATATCTTGCTTTAAATTTGACGATTTGAAAGTACTTACTGTGAAAGTCTATTTGAATAAAGTTGTTTGAGTTTAAAAAAAGGAGAGGAGTTGTGACGAATATTTTTTTTTGTATGGTAATTTTTTTTTTTTCTGAGACTATAGTGTGTAGTACTGTGTAGAATCTAATGAAAGGGCATACTGAGCCAAATATAAAAATATAAAAAAATATTTATTTCAGTCACTAGTTTTAAATTAAAATAAAAATTATTTTCAAAACATACCAAGTTTGGGCTCCTCCAGATATAAACGGTTGAATCATTATTTATAGCAATTGCATTAAATTATTATGTAATAGCCTCATATCCAATCCAACCCCAAAAAAAGCGAGTTTGAAAATATTTACAAATTAGTATAAAAGTTTGTAAAGAATTGACGCGATGTGGGTGTGCTGAGGGGGATCGTGCATAATGCAGACGCAACAAACTCTTTTGTGCGCCCATCTGCTTTTATTTGCAGCTTTATACTGATATCGGAATGTACCGCTAGCACTATGTATAGTACCTACGATCATACCTAAAACTTTCTATAGTTTGTTCCTCCTAATTATATCTGTCAATCTACTATAGCTCCGTACTAAGGGGTCTGACTCTTGAATCCGATTTCACCAGATTGGCCTCAGAGTAAAACGTCCTGGGAATTTGAAATAAGGTTCTTACATGTTAAGTTTGTCATTTGTTCAAGACTGATCCAACGAAATTCTGCCCAAGCAAGAGTAAGGCCCCTTCTGAAATGCCTTCAGATAGTCTTTGTTATTCACAATTGGAGAACTGTGACCACAAAGCCACTTATGAGGACTCAGTACGGGCGAGAGAATTAAAAAATAAGTATTTGTAAAATCTATTGCTGCCTTTTGCAAACCTCGAGCCCACCGCAGAGTGCGATAGAGATGCAAAAAGGACAAAGTTACCCAGCAAAAGTACACAAAATTAACGTTTCGTAGTCACTGATCTCTTTTCGAAAAATTTACCGATTTAGTTACTTATTTCATTAAAAATTAAACAAGGACTGTGGCCGTGTTCCTATGTTTTCCCTTTTTACCCTTTTTATATAATATTAACTAGTCCAATTAGTTTTCTGGATGTTTGATTGAACACTTCGGATAATCTGGCTAATTTTCTAGATTTTGGAATGTTCATTTCTCTTTTAATAATTAATTTATATTAAAAAAGAAAACATCTATTGCTACTATCAACATGTCCCTACATGTTGATAGTAGCAATAGATTTCTTGAAAAAAATATATTTTCTATTAGAAATACCCAGAGGGGAAACAGGGGACTACGTTTGTATGGAAAAACGGCGCTTCTGTATCCTCTTATCTCATTCGATGCCTTAGACCCTCATCGAGGGCTCACTCTTTGCCGCAATCGCGGGCACAAGGACCCACGCCGAGGGTTCATATTAAAAATAGATTTTTCTTAGCAAATACATAATTCAAATAATGTATGCAACTGCGAAGAAAATACGAAGACACAATCAGAATGAAAGCAGAATAACTGGAAATCGTTAACAGATAAAAAGCTAATCATTATCAATGCGAATCATTGAATCACAATCCTCCAACTCCATTACGTAGGATACAACACTATTTAGATGTTACGAAGTGTCAACCCACCAAATGTCAGTTTAGTCTACGTAATTATTTACCAGAGTTTACATACAACATTGATGCTCCACGCTGGCCGCTTGGATCTTTAGGTAGGTTAGACTAACCTAATTAATGATGAAAGTTACGGCAACTTAAAAAAATATACTTCTGAACTTTCATTAAACTAATGTTTTTTCCGAAACAATAATAACCGATGTTTTCCAGCGAATTTATTAATTCAAATTTATAGAAATGACCGCCGCCCCCTGAACATGCTCGCGGACAGGGGTCCGCGGACCACAGGTTAAGCACCACTGCTTCATATCATAGATACACGTCAGGCTCGAACAGTGCGTCTGGGATATCGAGGACCCTCCTCGGGGGTCACTTGTGGAATATCAGGCGGGATGGCATATGAAGTAATGTCAAAGTATAGAGGATGCGAATGTGTTAACGGATGCTCTGGCATTATTAGTCGTGATCAGTCAGTGTCTTACATTGGCTAGAGCTGACTCCGATGACAGTCTCGATGACGGGCTGCAGCACGGTGTTCGTCTCCCGGCCGAGGCCCTGCCCGATGTCCGCAAGAACGTTTGCTGAAGCGGCGCTTGCGCACGCCAGTGTGAGGAGTACTGAGAGCATCTGCGAAACATTAAATATTTTTTAAAATTGCATTACTCTTTTCGGGTATTTCGGTTGCATCCGGTAAGGTGGTCCGCATGCTTGATTGTCACCGACGTGGTATAAAAAAAATGCTTTTTAATAGCAATTCTTCGACACACAGGCTATAAAAAAAATTGCTTTCGTGCTGGTAATGAGAATGTAGCTTAACGAAAGTTTTTATTTGAATGCTTACTACATCTAAGAAGTTTAATTTCAAGGTAATTTCAAGTGCCACATTATCCCAGTTGTCCTGAAGTCAGGGTACGTAAAAACGCTCTCAGACGCAAAAAAAGAAAACGGGAACTACCGGCCGAGCCAATTTAGAAAAGATCGTTTATCTCGTCCGGTATCGAACCCGGGACACACGTAAGGTATGGCGTCGTATGTATCGTAGCGAGAAGTCTTGCTACGCACTACGCTAATCTTGTCGTCAATATTGCTCTACTAAGCACCAATCTCAGACCCATTTTTTGTGGTGCATCTTGAAAGAGCTGTCCAGCCTGTGGATAGTCAAAAATAAGGCAATCGAAGGTTGTGTAGAGGATCTTTTCATTTATCTATTTCCCACATAAATTGTAACTAACGACGCCTTCTACTAATGATAATGTGGTTAATTTGCAATTTACACAGGTGTTAATTGCCTGTATTCAGTTTATATATTATTTTGCATAATTAGTAGGTATTTAGGTAAATAAGGTGGTTGACTTTTAAGTATACTTTTGAACAACATTTCGAATTAAAAAATATCGGGAGACGATTATGGATTAATAGATTCTAAAGTCTGTAAGTGTTAATTTTTTTCTCAATAATCAATTATTAGGTATTATTTTGTGACTGTTTTTTTTTGTTTGGCAGAAATAATAAACAACATGTGCATGTTAATGTACTGTTATCTGAATAGAGAACTGTAAAACATATTAACAACATTTGTACCTATTCTTACTCGTAGCAAATAAATAACTTGCACTTGAACTTGAACAATAAACGCATATTTCTTCGAACTTGTGAACAACACAATTATTATGATACTCAGAAAGAAATAGAAAACGAAAAAATCTTTACTCTCTCTTTTTTCCAGAACAGACAAAACCATTCGACACCGATGGTTTTGATGAATACTGCGTTTTACTAATATTAATTTGATTTTGTTGTTCCTCAATCTTTCGCCAAAATGGTGTTTAAGACGAGGGCAGAAAAGTTGTTTTTAAACAGGAAACGGGCGGGTTGGGCGGTTCAAATCTGGCCAGAACCAAAATCTTTGTGTTCATTGTTTAATTTCCGACTAACTCTCCGGCGATGGAGAACATAGATAAAAAACCAAATCAACCCGGATAGCGGCGGAAGGCTCACTACCAACCACGTTAGATTCTAATACCATTGGTGAAAAGTGGGCTTCTGAGTGTTCCGTTCACTATGACGGCAACAGTCACTTGCCTCTGACTACCTCATTTGGGATAAAGGCGTGATGGTATAAATAAATATGTCTGGATGAATGGGCCTGAAAAACAAGACCCAAGGGTCCCAAAAATGGGATTTCGTGAAAGAAGTTGGAAGATACCTAAATTGTCCAGCAGAGACTTAGGTTAAAAAAGGAGTAAGCGAGATGTTTCTGTGCCATTGCAGGGGTAATATGCTTATTTATTTTTATAGTTTAAATAAGGCCACGTAGGTATGTGCCTGTTCCTGCGACCTCCTTAAAACAAGACGTGATTGTTTTTACATACTATCACGCACGACTATATCCCAAACGGAGTAGTAGGAGGCAAGTGACTTGGTAAACGTTGCTGGGTAAACGTTAAACTCAGAAGCCCAACTAATTTTCACAAATCTTATAGAGAACGCAACGTGGTAGGTGGTGAGGTGAGCCTACCGCCGCTATCCGGGTTGATTTGGTTTTTATCGATGTTTTCCATCACCGGAGAGTTAGTTGGATATTTAACAAAACGGTTCTGGCCAGATTTCGAACTCGGGACCCGCGATCCACCATCTGAGTTGGGGAGCTTAACCCCTAGGCAAAGGTGAAAAATATCGATTTTAAAATAATAGAAAAACAACGTGAGACATTAGTAGTTTTGAGTGACTTGGTAAGGCTTGAGGTAAGATATCAAATACTAATACTCGTAGCATACGAGTAAAGAGGTAAGCGTTTGTGAGTTCGATGTTTGAGGCAGGTAATCTCCGAAACTACCAATCCGATTGCAAAAATTCTTTCACTGTTAGAAAGCTACATTATCTCTGATTGCTTGTACAAATATTGTTTTGAAATAATTAGTTTTCATGCCATAAAATTGAAGTTCACGCGGGCGAAGCCGCGGACGGAAAGCTGGTCGTTAATAAGGGAACAGTGGTGGAGAGACTCTCAGGCTGAGCTCTATAGTCGTTACTTGGCTAAGCACAGACATTTCACATTTATTATTATTTTACTCATAGAGAATTGTTATAATTATTACTAATGAATACCTACGATAATGTTAAACTAAGATAAAAATAACTAATATCGATAAGAAGTAACTGATATAGACAGATACTTACAGCTGTTCAAAGTCTAAGCTAAGTCTAAGTATAAACTAAGCGCGCTCTATAGATATCGGCCTGAGTGGGACTCCATGGGTGGACTGGACTACCTAGTATCTTAATTGCGTAATTGCAACTCAAAGTTAAGCTGATCTTAAAAGCATAGTTTTTAGTTAAAACATACTGAATCATTAGTATTTTTAAACTTTATTTTATATTGAGGTTTTCAAACAAAGTCTTTAACTGACTTTGTTTACACTAGTATTTTTTCAAAATTAACTTTTTCTGTATAATTCCTGTCAAGATGACCTCACTCCACCTGATGGAAAGTGATCGTGAGGTCCAGATATGAGGCTGACAAGCCCAGTCATTCTAACGAATCACAGGGCTGGCCATCCTCACCTTGAAGGCCTGCAGAAATGCCATTTCGTTCACGCCCCGCTTGAAGACCCCGGGACTATATGAGGAACTTTAAAATTAAAGTTAGTTATTAAGTTCTAATTTTCACTTAGTGTGTACATCATCTACCATATATGATATATAAATAATAGGTAATAATATAAATGCGTTTACATATTGCTTTCAATGGTACAAACATCATCATGAATATAAATAATAAAACACAGAAAGCAATTTGAGGAGGCTCAGCTTGTGCTGACCTAGGATCTGGATCCTAGGTAGCGCTGTTTTTTAGCCACTTCCATTCCTGAACGTTTACACAATCACCCCGTGTTTTATATCATTATTATATGAGTACTATGATACCTAGTATTTCAAGCAATATACTAAACGGAAATACTCATAACGGAATTGCAAATAAATTAAATTGAAAATTGTACTGAGCTTTAATATAAAATAGGCTTAGTTGCAATTTTCTTTCCTTTAAAAACCAAAAAATTGTTAAAAAGGACTTACCTTTTTGGTTTAGTCTGTGATGGAATGACTACAAAATATTTTCTAATTATTTATAGAAACCTTATAAAGCAGGTTTTATTGCGGATTTATGCGAAATTTTAATCAGTTCGCGGCGAGATGTCAGCACTGAGCCAGCAGTGACTTTGAAAGTGAGGGTCGGCCATTCATCGCATCTTATATACTCTATAATGTCTTTTCATTATTAGAGTTCCTTGTAATGAAGTAAGAACGGTGATACATAATATATTTTCCTGCTTTTCTTGACTGGCGCTTATCACGATATGAATGAATAGTTACTTATATTATATCGTGCTGCTGAACACTACTATAAGTAGCACTATCTATAAGTGCACAATAAGTTACTTGTTTTAACTGACGTGAACAAGACTCAAATGATTTGTTTCACTGTGCATATAGAGTAATTGTACTATTAAGTACAAAAAAAAGACCTACTCGTACTCACTGTGCCTGATGCAGTCTACAAATGAGTTTGATTGTGTTAAAAATGAATTTGATGCTTGTTTTCCCACCAAACAAGTTACCTGCAGAGTTCAATCAAAATTTTGTGAATGGGCCACGCCTGGAATTTACAGAAGCAGACGTAAGATGTATGAGTTGTACGGCATGAAAAAATACAATTTCGATCCACTTTTTGTTGAGTATGTCAAGAACTACTCCAAAATCTTCAGAAAAGCCTGCACTACAGCTAAGGCATTGCACATTCGTGATAAAATATCAAAGGCCACTAACAAAATAAAAACCACTTGGGATGCATAAATCACGAAACAGGTAAAGCTAAACAGCGCGATACCTCATACACTCTTAATATTAACAATAACATCTTACAATCAGAAGCATCTGTTGCTGAAGCATTTGATAAGTACTTCAGTAATATACCTATAATCACTACAGCTTCATTAAATTCCTCACCAACTAAAGCGGAACATTTGTTGAAAGATAATTGAGCTGAGTGAGACGAAGTCGAGCCATAATAATATGGATGTCGATGTTTTTCGGTTGTCACGCTTCTCCTCCAACCGATTTGGACAAAATTTTGCACAAAACCCAAGGTTACCATAAGGATGGTTTAGAAAAAATGAAAACCTTAAAAAAAAAAAAAAAAAATTGATTTTTCAAAAATGATCATTAGCACAAACACAATTTTGGCGCTTGTTTAATTGCAATAAACATGTTTACTCAGCTCAATATTGCAAGAGTCTACTGCCTTGCATACCTAGTGTATCTTGTTGCAGTGTATTCTTCAAATTTTAACATGTTGGGTCACTAGGTATATTAAAAGCATTCAGATTAATTAATTTAAAAGATACTGCTGATCTTTGGGGTATATCAGTCAAAATGGTTAGCCACATAATTGACGTGATTGCCCGCCCCTTATTTAGCCGTAATATTCAATGATTGTGTTGATGAAGGTGTTTTTCCAAACTTAATGAAACACAGTAGGGTTATACCACTTTTTAAATCAGGCAACGAACAAGACCCAGGTAACTTTAGGCCTGTTTTAATCCTACCAGCTCTAAGTAAGATCTTTGAAAAAATCATTCAAGAACTATTTAGCCATTTTATGAGAACAATCTCTCACACAGTGAACAATATGGATTCACGAGAGGCTCTTCTACTACTGATGCTGGCATTGCACTTCTAAAACACATCTTTAGGGCTTGGGAGAATTCACAGAACGCTCTTGGCGTCTTCTGTGACTTGTCCAAGGCCTTTGATTGCGTTGATCACGATACACTTATACGCAAGCTTGATTTTTACGGGGTTAGGGATAATGCTTTAGATTTGGTAATTTCGTACCTTAGTTTAAGAACTCAAAAAGTTAATGTTAACAGTGTACTGTCTACAGGATCACAAGTTAGAATGGGGGTCCCTCAAGGATCCATTCTTGGTCCATTACTATTTCTTATAAATATAAATGATTTACCTTTTTACTTAAAAGATATTTGTGATGTTGTATTGTTTGCAGACGATACATCTTTAGTTTTTAAAACTGACAGAAATAAAAACCTTTTTGATGATGTTAATGACGCACTTTCAAAGGTTTTACAATGGTTCACAGTAAATAATCTACAGCTTAATGCAAAAAAGACTAAATGTATTAATTTTAAGTTGCCTAATGTTAAAGATAACCCCATTAGTCTAAAAATTGATGATAATAAAACAGTTTTTCTTGGAATCACACTAGATTCAAAATTGCAATGGAACCCTCATATAACAGCTCTCTCAGGCAGACTTAGTTCGGCTGCATTTGCAGTGAGAAAAATTACGTTATTAACAGATGTCGATACTGCTCGTTCAGTTTATTTTAGTTATTTCCACAGTGTAATGTCTTACGGCATTGAACTTTGGGGTCAAGCGGCGGATATACAAACCATCTTTATCCTCCAGAAGCAAGCGATCAGATCCATCTATAAGCTTCGTGCACGGGCTTCACTTAGGGAGATTTTTTAAGAAAAATGGTATCCTCACTGTAGCGTCACAATACATTTACAATTGCATTGTTTTGGGCAGAAAAAATATTGGTCTCTATGCTAAACACAGTGACATACATTGCAGAAATACTAGGAATAAGGATGAAATTGCACTTCCACTCTTTAAGTTACAAAAAGTTTCAGGATCCTTTATGGGGCAAGGTATACATTATTACAACAAAATTCCAAAAACCATTTCTCAGTTACCTTCACATTGATTCAAAAATTACATCAAAACATCTTTATTAAAAAAGGGCAAGGGTATATTATACTACAAAAGACTACCTTATAGATAAAAATGCTTGGGTGTAAGCGCTCTGATCGGAGCGGGATTAAATAGCTCTATTGTAACAGATGTTTTATTGTAATAGTTAATAGTTACCTAGTATGTACTGACTAACAATTTTTCTTTTTGAATTGTTTAAATGAATTTTTGTTATTATATTCTTTTATGGTTGGTTTTTTCACTTTGAGGTTTATTTGTATCAAAATGACACACTGCTTGTACTTTACTAACGCCTGTTGTAAACTCAAAACAAGTTTAAAAGAGTAACTGCTGAGTTTCTCGCCGGGTCTTCTCAGCAAGAAATAACTCCGACGCGGGGTAGAGTCGCATTATGTCTGTATACTGTTTATTTACATATCCATATTATTAGGGTATTTATGTCTATTATTTAGTATATTTTGCTGTAAATTTGGCGAATTGAAAGTACTGATACAGTCTATTTGAATAAAGTTAGTTGAGTTTGAGTTTTGAGTTTATAGCGAAGTGCGTGGCCGATCATACGCTTAAGTTTTTATATAAATTTACTTAAAGCGGCTTGAGTCGTCATGTTAACGGAAATATTTCTAGAAAATATTGCGTTATGGGTCGCTTCATTCCCCAAAATATGGTTGAGTGGTGGAACGGTGGATCACACTTCAACGTATATCTACACAGGACCAGGACATCATGTAGACTTTCGGGAATGTCTGCTCAAGTTCACTTCTCGTTGGGTACCTTAATGCAGACCCTTTATACATTTATACTCAAACTGCGACTCTGTTGAATGTCTAGTAACTAAACTGTTTTGTGAAACTACTGAAATTCTTACTGGCTTTTCTCAGTAGAAACAGGAACCCAACCGCGGTGGTAGAGAACATCATAATTATAACGTGTTTTGGTACGATCATATTTTTGTCAATTCTGAGCATTAACTCTATTTTCTGTTCACGATTCGAAAGCGCACTTTTTTAACATTGTTTGTGTTTACAACTTACTTGAATAAAGATTGATTGATTTTGATTCTGAAATTTTATGCTTGTATCTCTTTTAAAATAAGCCATAGTCGTTAGATCTATTCACGATGTATTGGTTTGCTGCAGGAGATGATATTATCCCCCCCCATGAGCCTTCGCCTTGTCGTGGCGGAGGGGCTTAGTACTGGTGGTAGGTGGAACCACCGGGAAGCTAAGAGGGCTCAGGCATGGCAGTGCGGTGGACTTCCCACCCACCCATTGCCTGCCGCCGGGCGTGGTGGTGGTATGGTGCTACCACTGCCCGCCCAAAGAGGCGCCCACGGGCGCAGCGCCTTAGGGCGCGAGGTGGGAGCCGCGGTGCACAACCATTTGGAGGGGGTCAGTGATCCGCGGCTGTCCCCCCCCCCGCGCCCCCCTGTGCACTGCGGCTCGGCGGGGCCGCACCGCCAGATGTGGCAGCGGATCCACCTTTTAGGTGGATCGTGGTTGCGGACCTAGTAGGGTCCGCGTACGGTGGGAGCCAGCGGGCTTGAGTACGGGGGTGCTTTTGCCCGCAATGCACGGCTTTCACCCCGACGGCGGAAGTACCTGCGTGCTCCAGGTACTTCCGTGGCCTCCCCCCTTCATTGGGGGGTCGGAGGGGGCCTTCTTCAGAGGGGGCCCCAATACGGGGAAACACTGGCGGCGGGGCGTTGTGAAACTTTTTAGGGACCCAGCCTCGCCGCTGAAGTGTTGAGGTCGAGTACCGTGGGGTTTTAGTCGGGAGAAGTCCGACATAACCTCGTCGTTCCCCCGAGCGACGAGGAATCCATGAGAGTTTCCCAACGGAAAAAAAAAAAGAAAGGAGATGATATTATGGCCCAGGGTTATGTACAGAATGTACCTAAGTACATCTATTTTTGACGAGGCCCTAATTGTAATATTCTGGTTCCACGGTTTGAAAAATGCAAAGCGATTATGGTGTACAAGCAGATCCATCGCGCAGGTGACAGACAGCCAACACTTTAAAATTGTGCAATGCAAAGCTGGGGTGTTAGTGGATTAATAAAGCTAAGAACTTTATAAATATAAGTATCTCAGTATATCTTAACGATCATCGGAAGAAAGGAAGTAAGTATGGCGAACCAAAGTACTAACGTACCAAGCCTAGAAGGATTTGGATGAGGTGACAATGGTAGTACATAGCACGAAGAAATGATGGCCGTTGAGGCAAAAAGTATCAACTGGAATGGGGACCATTTGCGTAACGGAATTCCTCACCCGCCCCCTAAGGCTGCTTTTCCACCAGAGATGTGCTACTCTGCGAGGATGTGCAAGCTCAGCTACGAAGTTCTTAGACCACTTCCACTGATGTTATGCTATGTAACAGAGCGAGTAAGATGTGCTACGAAGATGAGCTGCTGCAAGGTAGCTGTGCGAGGAAGATGAACTCCATATATTGCATTTCCATAATGTGTAGTAAAAAATGTTACAAAACTTCTTAGATCATTACAGACCCTGTCGGGCACAACAAATAGGACAGAGGAGGACGCTTTCATTAACATTAGTTGATTAATTTCAACGCAAATATTAGTTATATTTTAACATTCAGTTTAACTCTAGAATATATTCATTTTTCGAAAAGATATCTTTCAATATAGTGTAGTAGCTTTTATTTATCAAACTTTATTTATTTTTTACATTTTTGTAAAATAAATTGTCATTTGCTTCTTCTTTGAGGAATTCTGGCAGTTTATTATAAATCTTTATACTCATGACAAACGGGCTAGAAGAGTGTTGATAATTTGGAAGGCGGGAGAATTAATTTATTCTTGTGTCGTAGTTGATATTTTACATTTAGGTCTTTTCGTTTTTGATGTACATGTACATTTTTCCGTGCGAATTTAGTTATTTCAAATATATATGAGCATGGTAGAGTGAGTACATTATGTTTTACAAAATATGGTTTGCAGCTGTCTGTTTGTTGTAGGTTAAAAATTATTTTTAAAAGCTTTTTTTGTTTTATAAAAACGCTATGTGCATCTGTAGAACTTCCCCATATAAGATCACCCGTAGCTAAGCCACGCATGTGCGTAGGCATAGTAGGTTACGATTGCAGTTTTTTCGTCCGTGCTTATCTTAATTTCATGAAGTGCATATAAAAAACTGGCCAATTTACTATTAACTTTCTGTACGTGAGGTTTCCAATTTATATTATCAAGCCAAGCAAGGAGGTTTCTTTAACTTGTTCTAAATTTGTATTGTCATGTTTTAGTTTTAATTCTAGTGGGGTTTTTTGATATGAGTGAAAGGTTATCAATTTGGTTTTTTGTACATTAATTTGTAGATTGTGTTCACTCATCCAATGGTGGGTTTTACTGATTATACTTTTAATTCTTACGTCGAGATCTTCTTCGCTTTGGCTTGATATCATGATGGAGACATCGTCCGCAAATATGACACACGCTTGGTTTATTGTTTCTGCTAAGTCGTAAATGTATTATAAGCAATCACCCCTATGGCGACCTAACTACCCTCGCCAACATCTTATAAAAGGAGCAACGAGTCGCCGGGCGCTCACTTTCACGTGCGCGTTTGAAGCGTGTACATCGGTCGTGTAGTATTTATGTTTAGGCATTCAGTCTTAGACTTTCAGTTTAGGTCTAGATTCTGTTCCTCTGATTAGTAATTTACTTTTGTTTTGTTGAATAATTATTGTTAAAAGAATTAATTAAATAACGGTTTCTACATTTGTTTTTTTTTTAATATTTCTGCTTCTGATTCCTAACAGTATATTATAAGAAAAGACACCCCAAAACACTACCTTTAGGTATGGAACTGTTGGTAATGATAAATTTTGATCTAAAATTGGGAGTTTTATTTTTATTTAATTTGTCATAATACTCAATTTCTACTGCTTGCTCTCTATTTGAAACGTATGATTTGAACCACCTATGGCATTCGCCGCGAATCCCAATATCGTATAGTTTCTTCATCAATATGTCATGCTGTACTGTGTCATAAGCTTTTTTCATATCTAATAGTATTCCTATCGCATAGTTCTTTTCATTTATCATATTGTAGGCATCCTGTATATATTTATATACGGCAAGTACTGTAGATCGATTTTTCCGAAATCCGTTTTGACTTTCACTAAATGAGTAGTATTTTTATCACTAAGTCGCACCTAATGATACAAAATAATTATTGAAAATATTTGCAACTTCTTCAGGATTGCCTACTGTAGATTTATTTACTTCCTGAGTTATATTCTGTTTGTCTTTAACTGTAGTAGGGAAGGCATGCACAGTACAGCACGCATCTCTTCATATAAAAAAACATAGCTTAGTAGAAACGCGTTCGCGGCCGAGTGGTTTCAGAGCTCGGCCCGAAACTCGGAGGTCCCGGGTTCATTTGCCAGGTCGAGCAAAGTGTGTTTTCGGATTTTTCAGAACATAGCCCGGGTTTGTGATCACCAACCCATATTTGGGAGCGTAGTGATTAAAGCCAGTACCAATCAATTGTAGCGATGACTTGATTTCAATGATGGAGACCTTTGCCCAGCAGTGGGACAGTATATAGGCTAGTTACTAGTAGAACTTGTTTCCACCAGTGCTATGCTATGTGGATTTATTATATGATTGGTAGATATCAAACGCATCCTCAGCAGTGAAGCGTAGCACACCTTTGGTGAAAAAGCAGCGTTATTCTGGCACTTGCTAGTACCTACTAGTGTTGCTAGTTGCTTTTGCATTTTGACAGCCAACTACGATTTTCATCCGATCGAAGTAATGGAATAACCTCGCCGAGAAGTAAACGGATGATCACATAGAGGTCTGCATTCATCCAATTAAGTTCTCTGTGTATGTGATTTACGTCTATGTAAGGCATAGGTTCCGTAGTAAGCGTGAAGTGAAGTTAATTTTTACGTAGGTAACTCATTCGGAACAAATTCAAGATGTTCTTAGCAAAAGTTATTTGTAAACGCAATCGGGTAAAACAGATAAAAAGAGTGTTGCAGGTCCGTGAGAAATGGTAAGATATGGTCAACATCAAATCCTTGTCCTAAAGCAATGTTTTCCATGAACCGACTGACCCAAAATAACTGTTTCATCATCAGACAAAATTACTGGTGCGACAATCAGGGGTCACTCTCTCAATTTAGGTTACGACCTTTATATAACATTCGCTATAGTAAGTAGTTAATATAGTTTACGACATGGAAAATACGATGGAATATTACCATCAGGTAACAACGCAACCAATCACACGATCGATTCAAGGCGAGCAAAGCTTACGAGTTTAAATTCTTAGAATCGTTGATTCGTATTTATAAATCTCAATATTAATAATAATAATAAATAATAATAAATATCCCTGGACATTATTCCACACAGCGCCATCTAGCCCTAAAGTAAGCTAATTAAAGCTTGTGTTATGGGATACTAGACAACGGATAAACATACTTAAATACATTTTCTTTTGTAAATACATACTTATTATACATAGGAGACACCCAGACCAGTACAAACAGACATGTTCATGCACACAAATGTTTGTACTGTGCGGGGATCGAACCCGCGACCTCTGGTGTAGTAGCCAACTTCTTAACCATTACACCAAGTCGGTCGTCAAAAATATTTACTCCAATTTCCTTGTAGTTTTTATTTGGGAGGGGTTTAACTCATTTTTTTAATAAATACCTTTCAATAAAGATGGGGAGTGCATCACACCACCCTACTCAAGATGTCTTAATGTGGATATCGACTGGAGCTTTTGCTGGAGCATAACATTGTGATGTTACGTTTTTACATTATTTTCATTTATTCATTTAAGATTACACATGTATCCCAGCCTGAATCAGCAGAACCGATTGCCGGGCCGCCCTCACTAGGAACAACATCCACAACTGCTGCGCCTGCGCTGCTGGCAGCCGCGCCCGGCCTCACCACTGCCAATACAGAGGAAACTCAAGTAACAGCTGGTCAGGACGATAATATTCTTTCTTTTACTACTCGCGACATCGCCTTTGGATGGGCATATCTTCCGCCAGAGAACTATCCAAATATTAGAGCTCCTTATCTTAATTTAAAGCAGCTCTTTTAGTCATAAATAAATATACAAAAATACCGGTACAGCCAAAGCAAACAAAATCAACTTGCAAGTACTCGTAGCCTTGCCGCTATAGGAGAGTGTTGAACTGGACTGGATTAATTGACGCAGGTAAACTTATTTGTGCCTGCCTAACAGTCTCAGGCATAGCGATATGCAGCTCTTAGTACTCGCAATAAAAATATAGAAGACACAGTTAAAAATTACAAACATAAACTCAAACTCAAATAACTTTATTCAAATAGACTGTATGAGTACTTTCAAATCGTCAAATTTACAGCAAAATATACTAATAGATGAGCATCCTTTTGCATCGGATTTATCTGATCATATTAAGACCTCAAAGGCATACATAACAAAGACTGGTACCGAATTAAAACAAAAACAAAGCGTCCTACGTATAGGCCCTAGGCATCCATACAACATACAACTAAGGCTACCAATAAACTTGAGGGGGGCTACGCAGCGTTAAGCTGCAGCGGCCGAGCCGCGGACGACCCCAGCACCACGCCGGCCGCCGAGGGACCGCCGTGTGGAGCCATCTCGCGGCCAACGTACCACCACCAACGCGTGCGCTCGGATGAGAAGTCGATAAAAGAAGAGCCACCATCACAGGTACCTGTCCCTGTCGGATATGAAATCCCAGTTATTGAAGATCCTGCATAGCTGAACCTCAAAAGGATGCGTGTAAAACAGGATCTCAAATTAAAATAATTGATGAATGCATTCTCAAAGAAGTGCGTTCCGAGTTCGTATCACATCGTACTTTTTATGAAAGCCAGTTTGTCTCCCCAATTTTCAACGAGCCTAAGCCAAACGGAACCCACCGGTTAATATTAAACTTAAAGGAACTTAAATAAGTATAACATTTTTTAAATGGAGTATGACGGCACTAAAACTATTTAATCAAAATTAATTTACCGCACACTAACAGGGTAGCGACATTTTACTGCGCATTGATATAACACCACTGCCACACCACTTATGAGCTCACACGAAAGATCTGGCAATGGTGTTAGACAAAAAAAACATTTGTATTTGGATTAATTAGTGATAATGTTATAGCAGACAAGGTAAATCTCAGATCACACATTTTCAATAATTATCAAGTAATTAGGGAAACCAGAGGTGCCCGTGGCTAAGTGACGGCAGCGGATCGGCAACGATCCGATGTTAAGCAACGCCAGCCAGGTCGGGTTATAGATAGGTGACCATCCCGACCGAAATTTAGTGATGGGTTTTTCGGGCATCTCCGTGCTTCGGAAGGCACGTTAAACAGCTGACGCCGCAAGATATCAGTCGTAAAGCCTAGTCAAAGGCCTAAAAGGCGGCTTGATAACATCTGTCGGTAAGGTTTATCGCTTTCTAGTTACTAACGTCCTGGTGAAAAATCTACCAGAATAGGCAACAGGCATCGTTGATACCTTACCGGTCACCCCAGCCTTGGTATCCCATATAGTCCAAACTTGTATTATCAGAAGAAATTGAGTTAAGCCCCGACCAATCTCTATTATGTTCTCCTTTCAGAGCCTGCCATCCACTTCACGTGAGCCTCATCCTGGTGACAGCCAAATTGTCGGGGAATACACCGCGTCTAGTCATAAATATCAGCCCACACTACATGTGTATAAAAATATATAATAAATTACCTGATAATATTAAAATGGAAAAACACATTAACCTATATAAGAAAAAACTAAATAACTATTTGGTGGAAAAATGTTTTTATTCCATAAATGAGTTTTTCAATACAGATAAATAATAATAAGGCGATCATAGTGAACATGCATGATAAATAAATAATGATGTTAATGATAATGAATTGAAATGTAAATTTATGTTTAAGTCTTAAAGAGAAGTGTAATTGTTATATTTAAATTAATTTCGTTTGTTTTGTAATTTTATAATTTACATTCATATTATTTAAATTGCAATACCCTGTCAGGGTTCATGTTAGGTACAATTTTTTTGTAACAACTTTGTCAACCCATGAGTGCAATAAAACTTTGACTTTGACTTCTATTTCTCATGATTACCTACGTACACATTTTATTCACGAGAATCTTTAAAATATATTGATGGCCTCTTTAACAAATAATACATTTAATCAGTAAAATTGCTCTTGAAGGTGGGTTTACTGTCAGTATAATGAATTATTTATTGCGTATGAGGCCGAAGTTATCCAGGATTTCATCTTAACTTTGTTCTTACAGTAGCTTGAATACTCATAGGTCTGCCTTATTATTCATTTAGGGCACGGATGTACCTAAGTGTGAATGATTGTATTAACCGCTCCTAGGGCATCTACAGACTTTCCCCTCCAAACCCAAAATATGAAGCTACTTGGTCTACAAATAAAGTGTTGAACCATTTATTCTACCTGTATCCATACGAAAATATCTCACTTGTTGATTTGTCACATAAAACTTGTTCTCTTTTAGCTATTGCTTCTGCACAAATAATGCGAATGAATAGTATAATAAAATCACATATAAAAACAGCACAGTTCGATTAATTAAAATTACCGACTTAATTAAAACTTCGAGATCTAGGACCTTCCAACCAATCATCAGATTACCACACTTGGGTTTTGAAACCTACATTGATAAACTTACATATTTCCGAGCAAGAACTGTCAATTTGACAAATTTTAATTTAATTTTCCACCAAACCATAGGACATTCATCGATTAGGGCGCGTTTTGCGTGAGCATGCACAGACTTGCACAGATTCGTATTCGCAAAACATTCGCATCGTTCGATGCGAATACAAATATTGACGCGAATTTTCAAAATGATGCGAAGCATTCGCTTATGCGAATGCGAATACAAATATTCGTAACATCCCTGGTATATACTATGGGGGTCCAGTCTGGGTTCTAAATGAAGAAAATTAAAAGATCATGACTAGGAACCTAATTGTTTCTTAGCTTTTAACATCATTTAACAACAAATGGGTTAAATCAATTGTTTGTCCTGACTTCAACTGGCCAGGAGGCGTATTACTATCTCTCATAGGCAGTCAAGTTCATTACCGAAACTGAGTGTTAAATACTATGTGTAACACTCCCAACTTTCTTATTACAATCGCGTATATCCAGTCAAGTTAGTTCACTAATCTGTGGGCAGCGAGCATTTTCGTCAGTAAATATCCAGCCTAGCAAATTAGTTAGTGCCAGGAAACCACTGACTGGCTGGAAATGAAAGATTGTTTTACGAAATTGAAATTTACCTTATAATTTACTTAAATTGTGTTCTAAATTTTGATGTAAATTGCAATGTAAGAAAATAGTAGGTAGGTATCTAGTTTATATTAGATATCAGGAATTTCAAAATTCAATTAAGTAAACTTTTAATTTTATTTTGAGTATTTATGATCTGGATTTTATGTATACTGTATAAAAGCACAGTCATGTCAATCATGTATAAAAATATATTTGACATGTGTATATTTGATGGTAATACATTGCTTTGACCTATTCAAAGCAGTGGTTCAAGTGCCAGTCGTGGGTTCGATTCTCGCTCCAGCACTGTTCCAATTTGTTATATCAACAGACGTTTGAATTGTTTTCAATTTAAAATTCTGTTATTAACACTTTATATTATTTAAGTAAAGTAGTGTCAACTTTTAATCATAATATTGTAACTACACTATTGCATTAGGTATTATCCTGTAATGATAGTTGTACGCGGTGATTAAATAAATAAAAGTAGACCATTTATGGTCAGTATGGGTTTCGACCAGATTGCGGGACCATGGACCCTATATTCGCCATGAGAACGCTCATGAAGGGATACAGACTGAAGAATACACCACTGCATCTCCTTTTCTTTTCTAAAAGGCGGCTTAATAACTTCAGCCGGTGAGTTATCGTGCCCTGGACTCTTACCTAGTTTCCATTCCCTTAGTGCATCCTTGAATTTATCTACAGTAGGAGGATCGTCGAGGTTTGACATGACAGGAAAGGTTGGCAGATCGCTTAGAGCTTCTGGACCAATGCTCACCTCCTTGGTCTTGTGTTAGCACAAGATCAAAGGCATGTGTTTTGCGTGTCCGGGGACATAGACAGCGACGTCAGAACCCGAATTACCGCGGCTTGGGCCAAATGGCGTGACTGGTGTCATTTGTGAACCCAAAATGCCGATCAAGCTGAAGGAGCAGGTTTATCAAACCATCATTAGGCCTCTCCTACTGCCATTACTAAAGCGATACAAGCAGGCTGCGCGTCACGGAAATGAGAATGTTGCGGTGGATGTGTGGGGTCTCACGATCACGTGCGGAACAGCCACATCCGCGGCAGCCCTCGTGTTCGTGACATCGCAGACAAGCTGCGGGAGTGCCACCTTCGTTGGTATGGTCATGTCTCACGGGGATCGGCAAACGGGTAAACTACGTGGGTAACAAATGTCTGGCCATGCCGCCTCCGACGGGTACGGGCAGAGACAATAAGAAAGGCGGACGCTGGGATCCCACACACCAGTTGAGTGTGGGTTCACAACCGGGATAGACCGGATGATGATAATTCAAATAGACCATTTATTATAGTTCCAGTTCTTTCGAATCGTCATTGAATATTTTAACTTTTATATTCATACATAATATTATTATAATATCATATACTAAATATAATACATATTATATTATGGATGCTGGGGATTTGGACGAAAGGATTGCTGTTTTTAACTCTCTCGTCGTGCAGCTTTACGATACACATGCACCCGTTTGTCCGGTAAGGGTCAAGCATTCGCCGGAACCCTGGCTGACTGAGGAGCTCAAGGCACTGTGGGACAAGAAGAACGCTGCTAAGCGTAAATAAAAGCTAGACCCGAGTGACATAACTCGTGAACGATACAAGATAATTCTGAATCGCTGCAATCGGTTGTGTAGAGACGCTCAAAGAGGCCATATTCATAAATCTGTTGAAAATGGAGATTCAGCTAAATTCTGGAATTTTCTTATGTCTCTTGTAATTGGAAAAACACGTAAAGATTATATCTCACATGATGTAAATATTGACCTTCTGAATAGGCACTTCTCTTTGGCTACTTCTGCTAATAGTACACTTAAATCTGACACACTTCGTCGACTTTTATCACTTCCAATTTCTGACTACACCTCTTTTCATTTTAGACAGATTTATGATTGTGAAGTTGAGAAGTACGTTCTCATTAAGAGCATTCCTGTTCGTTCTGTGTCTAGTCGCATAAATAAATCATTCACAAGTGCTATTTTAGGTGTTATTTGTTTAAGTAGGTGTACCTATGTAAGTTTTTAGTTTTTTTAGAGCTATGTGTACCTGTTGACCTGTTTTTAAGGTACCTATGTTCACCAGTATCTGACACCCATGGTAGAATCTCTGCTAGTGTTTGTGTCAAATTATCTTAGTGTGCTCTTGCCCGTAATCACCGTCCTTATGCAGTTGGTTAAAATATTCTTTTTTTTAAATATCAAAATTGAAAATCGCGTAAGTATTCTTTAAAAAATGATCATTATGGATTGATTTGTATTTGAGTAAAGATTTATTTTCATAGAAATTGTCACTTATATTACATAATATAGTGCTCTGATCGGTCTATCTACTCGTATACCATCTTAAGCCAATATATGCCAGAGACGTGCTACAAAATCACACCATAAAAGTTGTTTTCAACCCAAAAAAACGGTTTCCTAAGTACTAAACATTCGTTCTTAGAACTGACTATTACTAATCCTTTTTATTATTCTGCCCACGAAACTAAACCACAGAATAACTATAATTCCAGATATCTCTCGTCATCACCTAACCGTCCACTTGAATTACTATAGACGTGACTTCATTTTGTCAGTAGGCCATAATTAGATTATTACTATTCAAAATGCATACATAGAATATAAAGGTTTACACGAGACGATTGTCGCTGTTTGGAGATAAGGCTTAAACCAGAGATATAGCTTCGTTTGTATGAAAACCAAGCATTGAAGCGTGTCACCTTTTTTTACAGTTGTGACGTCACTATCCAACTCATAGGAATTTGCCATTTTTCGGTAGAGTTTAACTTATTAATTAAGAATAGTTCAAAACGGGATTGCTGCCATTACCATATTTATTATGAGTTTCCGAATTACCGATATTTTTTACTATTATTTTTATTTATTCACATTTGCTTACTAGGGTATTACATTAGACAGGTGGTAGATTTAACGATAGAAAGAACTTAGGACCTAGTTACCCAGAAGGTATAGCAAATTTGAGGTCAGCTTAATATAACTACTTAAACTAAATATAGATATAGATCCAATGATTATGTACTTACTTATATAGAGCAGACTAGATTACAGATATTATGTTATTTTGTTATTGGGTATTTAAATATTCACCGAATGAGTAGTAGCATTTTGATATTAAGTACTAAGTGACTTCGTGAAAATGATTTTAAATTTGGTTCGTTTTTTAAATGAAGTGGAAATTTATTTGACGACACGATTGGCGTAGTGTGCTGTAGCATACGGTTTCTCGCCTCGATTCCCGGTCGGGTCAATTCAGGAAACGATCTTTTCTGAATTGACTCGGGTCTGGGTGTGCTGGGAGACGCCCCTAGCTTATTTCCTTGTGTGGTACCTCGTAACACAGGGATTTGATAATCCCTACTTCGAGACCATTACAAGAGGTGTGGTTTCTGGCGCATATTTATTTATTTATATTTATATTTATTTATTAAATTTTACTGCCATGTAGTATGGACTCGTATTCAACATTTTAATTCTAGAAGGTGGTAAGTAGAGTTTTTATGTCGAGTGTTAATGCTATGTGTATCTTTATCTTTAGTTAATTTTTCCATATTTTTAAAAGTAAACCGACATATTATATCGTAGATGTAAATAGAGGTCAAGGTAAGTAGATTACATTTAAAAAAAGGGTTTGCACGATTGAGAGTTGTCAACATTTTTTCTGCTTTATAAAAAGTTCATCAGTCTGTACTATTTCCCCAAAGTATTATACCATATTTTAGTTGAGAATATGCATAGGCGTAATAAGCTGCTAAGGCTGCTTCTATGGTGGTGCTATGTACTATTTCAAAATGGGTATAAGTGAATTTTGATAATTTTGATTTGACGTGCTCTATATGTTTCTTCCAGTTTAGGTTCGAATCAATAATAATGCCGAGAAGATTGAATGAATCAACTAATTCTATTTCTTTACCTGCAAAGTTTTAGTAATGGATAAGGGTGTTTTATTGTGAGAGCTAAATTGTATGATTTTTGTTTTACTAAAATTTATTAAAAGGTTGTGGTCTTTGAGCCAACTTATTACTTTTTCTATTGTTTCGTTTAGCCTGATATTAGCGGTGTTAGAGTTATCGGATTCTATTAAAATGGACAAATCGTCTGCAAAAAGAACTGGTAAGGTGGTTTCATTCTGAATCAGTTTTGGAGGGTCATTTCTATATAAAAGAAAGAGAACACAGCCAAGAACACTTCCTTGAGGTATTGAGCAAGTTAGATATTTGACATTAGATTTTGTAGTCGTAATTTGATTATTTTGTATGTCATAGCTTTCTATTTGTACTTGTTGTTTCCTGTTTTCTAAGTAGGATTTAAACCAGTGATAACTTGGACCTCGTATACCCGAACCATATAATTTTGACAATAGGATGTTATAATCAACATTTTCGTATGCCTTTGACATATCAAGTAATAAGCCTACCCCGTAGTTTTTATTGTTTACATGTTGTAGAGCTGTTTGTATATATTTGTATACGGCTATTGTTGTTGATTTAGACTTTCTAAAACCGTTTTGATTTTCATCGAGTATATCAAACTTCTCCAGAAACGCATACAATCTATTGCACATGGCCTTTTCAAATATTTTTGAAAAACTAAGCAACAGTGCTATGGGCCTATAGTTGTTGGGCAAAGTGGTGTCTTATTTTTTGTGTATGGGCTTAATTAATGATATTTTTAATAAGTCTGGAAAAGCACCTTCATGAAAACTCTGATTGATAAGATGTGTTAGTGGTTCAGACAGTTCTCTTGCACATAGTTTGATAAGTATGGGTGGAATATCGTCCACGCCACAGCTTTTTTATTTTTAATAGATTTAGTAATTTTTATTATTTCTTTTTGACAGGACATCGTTCGAACTATGTGGCCTCACTAGAGTGTCCGGGTGGTTCTGTTTCTGCATTTAACAAATGCAAGCTTGGCATTTCCATTTGTTTCTGTGCTCTATTGTCATGGTATTAAAAAACCGTTTTTCAGGAACATTTGCGCAATCCAGGTCATAAAAATCCGTACATAGAACAAATTAAAAAATGTATTGTCGGTATTATTTGTTTACAACCCGCACATAACGCCATCTAGCGGGTTACATTTATGACCGATTAATAGGTTACCTTTTTTTTGAGGTTATTAAAGTTTTAATGTTTATTAACGTTCCACGTCAATCACAAAATGTTCACGTTATTATTTTACACCGTTTTGATCTTCTTTTTTTAGTGGTGATGTAGGTACTGGGCATGAAGTTGTTGACACAAAAACCTGTCTTGTTCCCTTTGTTTTAGAACGTTGTTTTTTTGCACTAATATAGAAATTCACTTCGAAATAACATTTTCACCTTCAATTTGTATTGTAATAAAATGTTACGTATATATATATTTTTAATGAAGAATAATACAAGACTGAGATTCGCCGGTAGGCAATGCTGCCCTCTTTAGTACAACTTCTTTAGTATTTCGGCACTGTTGCAATCGCCATGATCACGGACACTCATACTAAATACGGTACATGTCGGTAGGTATGAGGAATGTGAGAAGTGCATGTATGTAGGTATATGAGAATTTGTTTTTGAGTGTGTGTAGAAGTTAAGCCAAATAGCTGAGGGTTCGAATTTAGAACTTGTATAGCAAGACAAGGATGAGGATGGACTAGAGGATTTGCTAGAGCATAACATTGTTATGTAAAGTTTTTACGAATGGTACAATACAGGCAAATGCTCCGTTTACTAAAAAAAAATATGTGATGTAACGTTTTTGGTAAGTTTTTAAAATCAAGTTGTAAGACACCATCGAGCGTCATGCGGGATGTGGTTCGAGTAAATTTATGAACAACGAATGCTCAATGTTCTGAACAAGTGAATGATCAAATTAATGAATGAATGAATGAATGAATGATCTATTAGCACCTTTACCTTTATTTATTTATAAAATCGACTGGTGTAAAGCCTCTAAAAGTTCTAGATGCAAAAAAGCTGATATATCATCCACATGATGCATTTTTGGTTTTACCGACTACAAAAAGACATTACATAATAATGAGCGATAACGAAGGAATGAACTTCTTTAATGTATTATAACATTAATTAGTTAGGTAGCTTCTGCCAGTTCTAAATTATATTCAGCAAAACTACGGATAACCTTTGTAAGGTTAGGTTAGGTACGACGTACAGTCAACTCTGCGTCTGGTTGACAGTACTACAATAACTTAATTTTATTAAACCGCTTTTGAGATTAAAATTCGCAAAAGAAATACACACATCCTCTCATGTGTGTGCGTGTGTGTACACACGAACGTGCGCATGCACACACAAACATACCTGTACATTCAAACCCTACGCTCAACACACTTAGGTACATACATTTTACACTCACAAACGCATATACATAAATAATAACTTAGTTTTAGATGATGCTTTCATTTCTATCTTAAAATAAAAACATTTTACTGAAACTTGAAAAATATACATTATTAACATTTACAAAGGATACAGAAGCGCTGTTTTGCCATACGAACGTAGGATCCCATGTTTCCTCACTGGATAATGCTAGTAGAGGATTCTTTTAATCGAAAATCTATTGCCACTATTGGCATCATCATCATCGGTGCGGTATATCCCGGTTGTGAATCCACACTAGTGTGTGGGGTCCCAGGGTCCGCTTTTTTTTTTTCTAGGCCCACTTCGCGTTTTCGGCTAAAAAGAAAATGAATAGCCTCAATCTGACCGACCGAAACCGACAGTGGATACAGAATGCATGGGATGGCACATCATTGGGTGTCAACAATCTCGAACTGACCCAATAGACCGATCTGATTAAAGCTGAATGGCTGATTGCAGTGATCGGCATTTTGGGGTCACAAATGACACCAGTCACCTCACGCCTCTCGGAAAATCGGGCTCTGACGTCGATGACGATGTCCCCGGACGTGCTTAATACAGATCCCAGGTATTTGACACGGTCCGTGCGCTCGACCACGTCAACGCCTATGCGGACGGATTAGGGATTTGTGGTGTTGCAGGCCATGTACTCACATCACATTAAGTTTCAGACCGCCGTTTCAAGTGAATTTTTCCACTTATTCACCCGTTGTACCAGCCGTACCCTGTCCGAATCTGCTAGCGCAATATCATCAGCATACATGAGCAACCAGGGTGGTTGCTCGTGGTGGATTCGACAGCACGTCTAATATTACGCTGAACAGAAACGGGCTAAGCATGGAGCCTTGGTGTACTCTAACGGTGATAGGGAAGGGAAGCGTGTCACCAACCAGTCCTGACTATGGAACTGGAATCGTGGAACATGTCCCGGATAATGCCAATGAAGACTTCGGGAACGGCCCTGGACCGCAGCGCCCAGCCGATCATCTCACGAGGGACACAGTCGAAGGCCTTCTGCATGTCTAAGAAAAGGAGATGCCGAGGTGTATTCTTCAGTTTGTATCCCTCCATAAGCGTTCTTAAGGCAAATATGGGGACCATGGTCCCGCAACTCGGTCGAAACCCATTCTGACACTGACAGAGATTGTACACTCCTGTCGAATGCGAGAGCCCACAATGCGCTCGAGGAGCTTCATGGTGTGGGACCTTTATGACTTTATGCCGCGATAATTGCTGCACTTCTGCACCGAGCCGATTGCCACTATTGGCATGTCCCTATGTTTTCTTTTTTTATCATAAATTAATTATTATAAGCCTTCAAAAATCGAAAAAATTGGCCAGATTTTCCGCTGGGGTCTATAACTAATTTTACTAGTTTATATAAAAAAGGAACACATAGAAACACGGCCAAAGTCATTCTTTAATTTTGAATGAAAAAAAAAAACCAACTTCAAAAAAACTATTCCAAAACAAAGCACTAAAAAGTAAAGACATAATTGCGTATTCTTCTAAACTTATACGATAATATAATGTAGGTACAATTATTGTTATTGTTGGAGTCGGTGTCAGCCAAGGGAACACTACAATATACCTAGCAATATACCTATTTCTTACATATCACGTTTACGTATGAACGAGTACGTAGGTAGTTACAAACCTACATTGGCTGACACCGACTCCAACAATAACAATAATTGTACCTACATTATATTATCGTATAAGTTTAGAAGAATACGCAATTATTTCTTTACTTTTTAGTGCTTTGTTTTGGAATAGTTTTTTTTGAAGTTGGTTTTTTTTTTGTTGAAATTTTTGTTTATTTCTTGATTTTCAGTGAATAGTTCTTATTTATTTTATACATCGAAAAAGTATCGTCCAGTTGCTCCTAAGAATTGAAGAGTTCCGTAACTTTGTCATGGATCCCTTAGTCAGAACCTAACACTCATCAAACTACCGTTGAAGTATGTCCTTTCCAATAAAAAAAGGAAGCATCGAAATCCGTTGGCGTGATAATAAGTTATTCGTCCATATGTCGCGCATATGGTTTATCTAGATTTAAGACTTATATGGATTTCCCATAGATGCCACTGTCAGAACTGAACCAAATTAAAATGGGACCTCACGGGCAGCATCAGCTTTCAGATAAAAAAAGAATTATCAAAATCGGTTGGCGTAATATTGAGTTACCCGTCCATTTGTCGCGCATTTTGTCTATCTAGATTTAAGACTTATATGGATTTCCCATGGATGCCACTGTCAGCACTGGACTAAATTAAAATGGGACTACACGGGCACCATCAGTTTTCAAAGAAAAAAAGAATGATCAAAATCGGTTTACTCAGTCGAAAGTTATGAGGTAACAAATAAAATAAAAAAAAACATACAGTTGAATTGAGAACCTCCTCCTTTTTTTGAAGTCGCTTGAAAAAAAACTAAATCGGTCAACTTTTTGAGAAGGGATCAGGGGACAACGAAACATCGATTTTGTGTAGGTACTTTTTATAGGCTTATGTTTAACTGTTCACCAAATTTGCTTATAAGTGACACAACAGTTTAAAATAATACTTTCCACAGCCCCATATCTTCCCATGGGTGTCGTAAGAGGCGACTAAGGGTTTTTTTTGCAGTGATTCTGACCTATCTCAGTCAGGTCGCGTTCCGGGATCAGCACTGCACTAACCGGTGCCAGGGGGACTGTGATCGTGGCAATTGTTGGACCAGTGGGACCCTTTGCGGCGGTATTGTGTGTGTAGTGTGTATCGGCCCGCCGGCCAGGGCGACCCGTAGAAACGGTGGTGCCGCTGGCCGCCCGCGGCATAGTACAGGGGCCCAAAAGGGGTTAACCACCTCTGGAGGCTGCCCCACCAGGTCGCGCATAATCTCGGGGTGGATCGTCGTCACATTGCGGCTCCACAATGCCTGATATTCGTATCAGGCAGTGTGATGTTCGTGCCGAACTGCAGTCACTCGATGTCAGGAAAGCCAGTGGCCATGATGGAATTCCAGCTGTGGTGCTGAATAAATGTGCAGCGGAGTTGTCTCCAGTTTTCACTAGCCTGTATTGCTTCTCCTACAATTCGGGTCTTGTGCCGCTGTCTTGGAAGGAGGCGAACGTTCAACCAGTTCCCAAAAAAGGGGACCGGTCTGACCCTGCCAATTACCGTCCAATAGCCGTAACCTCAGTTTTAGCTAAAGTGTTCGAGCGGATCATAAATACAGTCACCCTTGGGGATAGCTTCTTTTAATAATATCGTTAATACCACTTATTCTAGTGTACTCTGTCTTAGCAAAAAACCGGTTGTGATTACAGCAGCGGATGTTAGATCTGTATTGAGAAAAATGACTCGGGGCAAATCTCCTGGGCACGATCACTTAAGTATTGAACATCTGCAATATGCTGGTGCGCATTTGCCTCGGGTTCTAGCCTTGTTCTTTTCCCTCTGCCTTAATCACGGGTACTTGCCAGATAGTTTGTTAAAAACGTTAGTGGTTCCTATTGTTAAGAATAAGACTGGTGATACTAGTGACAAATCCAATTACAGACCAATATCATTGGCTACCATAGTGGCTAAGGTACTGGACAGGCTGATTGACCAGCAGCTGGGCGCTAATATTAAACTTCACGACGCACAGTTTGGTTTCAGACCAGGTTTGTCTACTGAAGCCGCTGTCCTGTGCCTCAAGCAGACTGTCCAGTACTATACTGCCAGGGACACGCCTGTTTATGCTGTGTTCTTGGACATGTCCAAAGCTTTTGATTTGGTTCAATACGACATGCTCTGGAAAAAACTCGGTAACGATACTAGTACGAGTATGCCACATGAGTATATTTCCATCTTAAAATACTGGTACGCGAATCGAAAGAATTGTCTAAAATGGTCTGGAGGTCTTTCAAGTATGTACAGCTTGGAATGTGGTGTGAGGCAGGGGGGCAGTGTGAGGCAGGATAACCTCACCAACCCTTTTCAATCTGTACATTAACAAGCTGATTGAGGAGCTCAGCGGCGCCGGAGTCGGCTGTTCTATCGACGGTACCTTTGTCAACAATATAAGTTACGCCGACGATATGGTGCTGCTGTTCCCATCAATCAGTGCGCTCAATAAACTTGTGAGCATCTGCGAGCGGTTCGCAGTGGCTCATGGTCTTAGGTACAACACAACAAAAACTAAACTACTTGTGTTTAAGGCTGGTAACAAGTCGTATAAAGTTCCTCCTGTAATGCTCAATGGTGATCCAATTGAGCAAATAAATACATTTAAGTACCTAGGGCATTGGGTCACGGAATCGCTCAAGGACGATATCGATATGGAACGGGATAGCAGGGCCCTGTGCATTCGAGCAAATATGCTTACCCGCAGGTTTGCACGTTGTTCTAAACAAGCCAAACTCACACTTTTTAAAGCGTATTGTCACTCTCTGTACACGTGCGGCCTGTGGATGAATTACACGCAGGGAGCATATAGGGCCCTGCGTACCCAATATAACAATGCCTACAGGGCGCTGTTGGGCCTTCCGCGCTACTGCAGTGCGTCAGGAATGCTAGCCACAGCTGAGGTTGATAGCTTTTCTGCTATCATCAGAAAGCGTATAGCGTCCCTGGTGCGCGGCAGCTCAAACAGCCTCCTGAAGACCGTGGCGGGGAGGTTAGACGTGGACAGTGCAATAATGCAGCACTGGACTCGCGTCCACCTAACTAAGGACACTGCTATCACGTACAATAGATATGCGGGATAGTAGTGTCTTTCTTTGTGTGAACAAATTTTTCTGTTACTAACATAGTTGATAAGTTATTTGTTACTAACACTATGGATTCCGGTCCGAAATAAATGATTTTTATTTTTATTTTTTTATTTTTTATTTATAAACACGCAGCTCATCCGCTACCTAGAGGATCACTCTCTCATTCACGATCGTCAGTACGGCTTCCGACCAAAACGGTATACGGGTGATCTTCTAGCGTACGTAACACACATCTGGGGGGAGGCTATGGATGGGGAATCTTTGGCCGTCAGCCTTGACATTGCCAAAGCTTTCGACCGTGTATGGCATCGCTCGCTTCTTTCCAAGCTTCCGGCATATGGTCTGCCACCTCGCCTATGCTACTGGGTCGCCGGATTTCTGGAGGGACGTAGAATTCGCGTCCTTTGTTATGGTCGAAAATCACGCTTTCTCGAGATTGATGCCGGAGTGCCGCAGGGCTCCGTCTTGTCGCCGACGTTGTTTCTTCTGCATATGTAATGTTATCTCTGGGTAATATTCATTGCTATGCGAATGATAGCACGGTCCACGCGCGTTATTTCGAGCGCCCTGGGGCAAAGCAGACTGACATCGAGGAGAAGAGGCGAAGTCTTGTTTTTGAGCTTGACGGAGTGTTGAACCTCATTTCAGAATGGGGTGCATGCGATCTTGTCGAGTTCAATGCCAAGAAAACGCACGTGTGTGCATTCACAGCAAAGGCGTCGCCGTTCCTTTCCTATCCCACTCTTCAGACCACCCCGCTACCGATTAAGGATAGCCTAAACATCCTTGGCATGGATGTTCGTAGCAACCTAAACCAGCGGGACTACATTGAGAGCGTCATTAGAACTGCATCCCGTAAACTCGTAGTCCTGAACAGAGTGAGACGATTCTTCACGCCTGAGCAGCTCTGTCTCTTGTATAAGACACAAGTCCGCTCGTGTGTGGAATACTGCTCTCATCTCTGGGACGGTTCTTCCAAGTACCTACTCGAAGCTCTTTACAGGTTGCAGCGGCGTGCTATCCGTATTATTGGAAACCCAGAGGCAACTTTGACCCTTGAGCCTCTCCAATTGCGTAGAGACATTTCCAGGCAAAGTGTTCTCTATCGCTTCTACAGTGGGGAATGCTCTGACGAGTTATTCCAGCTCATTCCACCCTCACCTTTCCACTCCCGTACCACGCGTGCTGGACTACGGCGTCACCCACACACAATTCAACATTTGTTGGCCCGAACTTAAAGGTTCGGTGACTCGTTTCTTTGTCGTACAGACGATCGTGTTTTTCCTTACTCTTATAGTCCCGGGTTCTTCAAGCGGGGCGTAAAAAGGCATTTCCTTTTCAAGGTGAGGACGGCCAGCCCAGTGATTCGTTGAATGACTGGGCTTGTCAACCTCATATTTGTACCTCACGACCGCTTTCCATCAGGTGGAGTGAGGTCATCTTGACGGGCAATAAAAAAAAAATCATCCAAAATTGGTAAATGTTCACCAAATGTTGCTATCCTATTTATACTTAAACGTTGGCCAAATAAAGCAACTGCCACCTAAATATGTATCTATATCACACATTTAGTTGATGTTTATCAAAATGTTAACTCCATTTTTTTTCAAATCTGTTATCTAAATGACCATTTTGTTAGTTTTATAAAATATCAGCATCCAAAAAAAGTTTGCTTTTCTCTAAAAAAGTAAAGGTTGCCCATATTTGAAATAGCATTTATTATTCATTTGACTGACAAAAATATGTATGTACCGATATTAAACGGTTCCTATTTGAAGCTTTGCAATATTTATTTTATTTATTTATTTAAACAATAACAACACTGCCATTACAGGTAAGTCCCAATGCGACAGTAAAGAATACAATGAATATATGGTTTAATTTAAGGAGCCTCGTGCTATAGGTAATTACTGCCGATGAGGCCTGCTATATTTACGAGTACCTAAGTACTATTGTATATTTTGCACCAATATAAACCTTGAAAAGTTGTAATGCTACGGCCAGACTTGAACTGTGTTCGCTCCATGACAAAGGGCTTGCCCACATCAAGAAAAACTACGCGACGTCGCTATATTTTAGAACGTCGCGATCAGTAATTTCGATCGTTTTAATTGTGGTTTTGCTCATGAGGTTCCATAAAACTTGTTTAGAATACTAATATCCTCTCATTATGTACTCCAATCCATGATCAAACTGCAAGCGCGCGAAGTGTAGCCAACCGCACGAACTTTGTCGCGGCAAAACTCTTTGATTGATGTGCAGCAATTTACTGACAGCGACGCGAAGGGTATTCGAGGTCGCGAAGATGATTCGCGATAGGACGAATTTTTGACCAGACCTGTCTCGACAACGCAAATCTTCGCGCTAGCGCGATAGTGCGGCCGCAGCATACTGCATAACTCATAATCAGCCGCGAGGATAACCATATTTGGCTCGAAAACAAACATTTTAATGACGGTATTCATTGCTATGCGGATGGCAGCTCTGGAGATGCCTATTACACAGCCCGAGCAAATATCCCTCGTACCATTGTGGAGGAAAGTCGAACTAAACTTGTGTCTGAAATCGAGAATACCCTAGCTTGGGTTTCCGATTGGGGTCGGGACAATTTAGTCCAGTTCAACCCCACTAAGGCACAAATTTGCGCGTTTACCACTAAGAAAACTCTATTTACTGTAGCTCCTCAGTTTCAGAACACTTCCCTTATCATATCAAGTAGTATTAGGATCAAGTAGGATCATTGGCGTTGACATATCTAGTGACGTACAGTTTCGGAGTCATATGGAACAAAAGGCGAAGTTGGCATCCAAAAAGCTCTTTGTGCTAAACAGGGCGAAGCAGTACTTCACTTCTAGGCAAAGACTGCTGCTGTATAAAGCGCAAGTCAGGCCACACGTGGAGTACTGCTGTCACCTTTGGGCAGGAGCGCCTGGATATCAACTCAGTCCTTTTGACTCGGTCCAGAGGCGTGCGATCCGGATTGTCGACGATCCCAAACTGACAAGGGGTTTAGAGCCGTTAAGTCTGAGGAGAGACTTCGCCTCCATATGCGTGTTCTACCGCTTGTACAACGGGTTTTGTTCTGAAGAACTGTTTGATATGATGCCCACGGCTACTTTTCATCACCGCACCGCTCGCCACCGACAGGGCACTCATTCTCACACTCTGAATCCGCAATGGTCTCGTACAATTCGGTTTCAGAGATGTTTCCTTCCGAGGACGCTTAAATTGTGGAATGAACTACCTGCCGAGGTTTTCCCGATGAGTTATAGTATGGAGTTCTTCAAAAGGGTTTGAAAAGGTTTTTACAGGGTCGACAACGCGCGAGTGATACCCCTGGTGTTGCACGCGTCCATAGGCCGCGATAACCGCTTACCATCAGGCGGTCCGCGTGCTTGATTGTCACCGACGTAGTATAAAAAAAAGCATTGTACTTTATTTATGTCTTAATTAATTAATTAAGACATAAACATTTGGTGAACATTTGGATACTAATTTTAGCATACGGTTACATTTTACAGTTGACGCATCACTTTTTTAGATACAAGTTCCATCTTATTTGCTATGCGAATTTACTATTTTAGATATTCAATATTTGGTACACTTTTTTTTTTGTTTTATATTGCCCGTCAAGATGACCTCACTCCACCTGGTGGAAAGCGGTCGTGAGGTTGACACTATTATTATTTGGATCACTTTTCTTTTTTTGGTGTAACTTATAATTTTTAGGGTGAACATATTATCATTAAATTAAATTAAATTCATTTATTTCAACCCTCTTGGGATCATAGAAAATTATACATACAATACTTATTAATTTAAAACATTTATAATTAGAAATAAAACGAAAAATAATAACAATTACATACAATAATATCATACTACAAAAATAAAACAAATCAACAAAATTAAAATAAAATTCTTACCTAGGCAAGGCTGTCTTAACTTGATGTTCGCACATGAATCATCGCTGCATGATTCATGTACCGACAGTCAAATCTATTTGATAACACCTCAAGGATGCTATTGGAGCTGGCCCGAACCCTACGGACCAGGGATGTGCACCGCTTACGCATGGTTGTATAAAAACAATCCACGCGGTATTCAGCAAACATCCCCGAAGCGCTGCAAAACCGAGGCAGCCCCAGCAGCACCCTCAATGCATTATTATACTGGACGCGCAAAGCGCTATACTGCTTCTTGGTATACTCCACCCACAGGCTACTCGTATAGAAGGACGTACAAAATGCCTTAAAAAGAGCGATTTTGACATCCTCCGAGCAACGAGCAAACCTGCGCGCGACCATATTAGCCCGAACAGACAGCGCCCTACGTTCCCGTTCAATGTCTGCATCATCCCTCAAGTCGGCGGTAACCAGGTGTCCAAGATATTTAAAACTTTCAACCCTTCTAAGTGGTGAACCATTTAGTTTTATGACCGGTGTATTACCTGGACACTTCCCGCCGGCTCGAAAGACCATGCACTCACTTTTTTTAACATTATATGACAGGCCGTGTCTAAGTGCGTAGCGTTCACATATAGCTATCAATTTCGATAACCCACATACAGAAGCACTCAGCAGCACCATGTCATCCGCATAGCTGATATTATTAAAACAAACATCATCAATATGACAACCGACATGTGTGCTGCCGAGCTCCTCCAGAAGGGCATTGATATATAGGTTGAAGAGCTTAGGCGAGGTCATTAGGTTCACAAAATAATATTTGTATCCCTTTTGATCGATAATTTCGGTCCAAGTTGCAGTTGTCTTTATCGCACTCTGCGGATGTAGTTCCGGCTGTCTGAGCCACTCATCCTACAGAGATCTCGCTTATCTAGATTGAAAACGAATCGTTAGTGACGGCAATCGATCAAGGTTTCGTCGTTTGTGACGCTATACTTTCTTTGAAAAATCAAAAAAACGTGGCTCAGACAGCCAGAATTTTGCAATTTCGGCCACTTTCGATCTCAGCTTCTAAACGATTTCAGGGCCCGTTTTCTTATCAAAAGGTTAGTGACGCGATTTGTGACGGCATCCGAAGTAATTTCATCCATCAGGATGCAATACTTTTCGAGAAATCTTCAAAAACATGTGGCTCAGACAGCCGGATTCCGGCTGTCTGAGCCACATGGTTTTTCTTGATTATTTCACGAAATATCACATTTTGGACAGATCTTTCTCTACAAAAGGATTGTGACGCGATTTGTGACGCGTCACAAAGCGTTTTGAACTCTCGTGACGCTTCCATTTAGGAGTTATTGTAAAAAAACGTGTTGGCTCAGACGAAAATCTTCCGGCTGTCTGAGCCACCTGTTTCATGACTTCCAGAGGTTCCACGTAGCTGGAAACACTTCTAAACGAATGTGACGGCGATGGAGAACAAGAATTGACGTTTGTGACGGCTCTATGTGCCTGCAATCAAAAGTTATACGCATTTCTTTTTTTCCCATACATTGGTGCAAATGCACGAGGCAGGGTGACCACACTGAGCTCTTTTATAGGAATGCAAGGACATCAATATTGTAAATCTTGGCAAAATGTTCACTTACGAGTATAATGATGAGTGATTGCCTTGTCTTTTACTTACGTACCTATTTATGTAAGTATTTACTTAGTCTACACAATATTATTGCAAAAGGCAATACTATCGATATTTTTCTAATACCTAGTACGAGTATGAACCGAAAAAATAATAGTATCGTAAAATCACTGGCAATCGTTAGTACAAAACTATCGATAGTATCGATTGTTTTTGGTTTTTGTAATGTTAATGTAGCAGTACTATGTTGATAAGTTTATTAGTTATCAACACGATAATGTTGTTGTTATGGTTTTGTAACAACCTACTGCTAATTGATGCTGCCGTGTAATAATATACTGTATGTTGTGTGTGTACACTGTAAACTAAAAATAATGCAAAAAAAATATTCTAATTCTATTCTTATTCTAAATGCTGTTCAAAAACACACTACTATCGAATCGATGGTATCGGTAGTATCGCCTTTATCAATAGTATTTCCTAAAATCTCCTATTGATAATATCGACAGTATTCAAACATAAAGATACTATCGATAGCACAATCGAATCCTGAATAGTTTTCGAGGTCAACTCAATAATTATCAATATAATGAAACTATCGATTGTTCCGCAAGACTAGTTTAAGTTACTAGTTTAGACTAGTAAGACTATGTCATCATCATTTACATCATTCAGCCTATATTAACTTTAACTACGTTATCTAGGTCCTTATTGACTAAATAGGTAGGTATGTATTTACAATAATTACGGTACTAAGTACTGGTAAGTATACCGCCATTACACCCGCCCGACCCGAGATCATCGCATCTTCGCAGGGAACTCTCGCAGTAACGCGCAGCGCATAGATGCGATAATCGCGCGCATCCGCCGACCACTGCGCCACTGCGCATGCGCTGTGCGATCGCCGGGCGTCCACCAGAGAGTAAGAAACAAAATAGAATCGTACCTCTAAGAAATTGGAGAATGTCGGTAAAGTCTGTTCTTTTGAAATTACAAACAGACACTTCTATTTTATATACTATTGGTATAGAATAAGTACATATTCACTTAAATAGGTATCTACGTAAGTAAAAGCAGTAAAAGACAAGGCAATATGTGTACATTTTGCCAAGATTTACAATATTGATGTCCTTGCATTCCTATAAAAGAGCTCAGTGTGGTCACCCTGCCTCGTGCATTTGCACAAATGTATGGGAAAAAAAGAAATGCGTATAACTTTTGATTGCAGGCACTTAGAGCCGTCACAAACGTCAATTCTTGTTCTCCATCGCCGTCACATTCGTTTAGAAGTGTTTCCAGCTACGTGGAACCTCTGGAAGTCATAAAACAGGTGGCTCAGACAGCCGGAAGATTTTCGTCTGAGCCAACACGTTTTTTTACAACAACTCATAAATGGAAGCGTCACGAGAGTTCAAAACGCTTTGTGACGCATCACAAATCGCGTCACAATCCTTTTGTAGAGAAAGATCTGTCCAAAATGTGATATTTCGTGAAATAATCAAGAAAAACCATGTGGCTCAGACAGCCGGATTCCGGCTGTCTGAGCCACATGTTTTTGAAGATTTCTCGAAAAGTATTGCATCCTGATGGATGAAATTACTTCGGATGCCGTCACAAATCGCGTCACTAACCTTTTGATAAGAAAACGGGCCCTGAAATCGTTTAGAAGCTGAGATCGAAAGTGGCCGAAATTGCAAAATTCTGGCTGTCTGAGCCACGTTTTTTTTGATCTTTCAAAGAAAGTATAGCGTCACAAACGACGAAACCTTGATCGATTGCTGTCACTAACGATTCGTTATCAATCTAGATAAGCGAGATCTCTGTAGGATGAGTGGCTCAGACAGCCGGAACTACATCTCTGCGGGAGGCTTAAGGTTAGCAACAGACAGCAATAGATTTTATTAATACCTATTTTTAAATTTTCTCGCCGGTGCTGTGTCATCCTAAAAGGACCTAAGAAAAATTACTAATATTTTGTAGGTTGACTGTACTTCATTACACTGAATTATACATTTAAGATGTACATAACAGTCTTAATTTTTTTTTATCTACGAGTATGAATTCTTACCTAATTAAAATATTAGATAAGACCTACCTAATTGAAATATTTTAAATTAATTTACATATATTAAAACGTAGCACATGGATACAAATATTTTAATTACTACCTACCTACCTAATTTACAGACAGGTCAGAACATAAATACATTTTTACCCACCGTGTGTGTTAAAATGTATTGAATAATAAAACCTAGATTATTTTACTTAACTTAAGTCAGAGAATATTTAATTGGGTTACTCAAAAAAACATTATCTTAAGTAGGTAGATACTTTAAAGGTGCAGTCTCTCTACTAGATACAGTCACAAACAGTAACATATACCACATTAAACATTGACTTGTTTGTGCAGAGTTGTGTACAACATTATTTAACTATGACAATTTATTTAAGGCCCTAGTGCCTCTTATGACATTGTTTAATCTTATTGTTAGACGATAGCTCGATTTAAACACGATTTAATTGAAGATTCATTTATTTAGAACTTGTCGTCACAAAAGCGCGGTAAAGAGTGCAAGTCATCCGTCTAAGTCTATGCCAGCACGGTGGCACTCCAATGCATCGATTCACAGTTCGGCCTTCCTGACAACTTCTTCGTCCCGAAGAAGAACCAGGCCATTCACCACCGCTGCCGTTGTTCGGCGTCCATTGGCGCTCTGGCCGGTAGCCGATGAAGCTCGGCCACCTGGCAGAGTTCCCCGTGGGCAACTCTAACCAGAAAACATCACACAGAATTTGCCCTAGAATTTGTTGATTTCAATGCCTTCGATTGGTCATTTACACTTAGTGCACCAAATGGATTCACTATTCCCAGAAATAGGTAATATAATACGCAGGATAATTATCATTACTCCACAGTGTTAAGAACCTCCCATTCAACACAGTACTATACTTTTACAATTTAGGATATGAAATTAATTTAGACAACATAATATCTAATTTCAAAAATGTACACAGAACAGACATCGAAGATTTGCAACCATTTGGTTACTAATCTAATCCAATATGGCGCATCAGGAATCAGTAGTTTTTCTGAAGAACTAGCCTTAACCGTTACCATATCAATTACACAACGCTGAAGCCTGCGTGTTTATGCTGTTGAATATGAAATACACTTTCCAACTGTTCAGAAAGGCTAATTGAATTATTACTTTAAAAACAACTGGAATACAGACCTCTGGTGCCTTGTATAGAACTATTACATTACCACCAGGTCCAGAGAATCAGCCTTCGGGATGTCAGTCCTAGTCCGATGCAAGTCTGAAAAATTAGGTTATTAATAGATGTTGATACTGCTCGTTCAGTTTATTTTAGTTATTTCCACAGTGTAATGTCTTACGGCATTGTACTTTGGGGTCAAGCGGCGGATATACAAACCATCTCTATCCTCCAGAAGCGAGCGATCAGATCCATCTATAAGCTTCGTGCACGGGCTTCACTTAGGGAGATTTTTAAGGAAATTGGTACCCTCACTGTAGCGTCACAATACATTTACAATTGCATTGTTTTGGTGAGAAAAAATATTGGTCTCTATGCTAATCACAGTGACAAAATTTTTTTTAGCTCCGATGAGCGCGGACGTGTGCAAAATTTCTCGAAAATATTATTTTATACCATCATCCTATTTTGAGCCGTATGAGCTGCCCGGCAAGTTTTTAATTTCAATAAACTAATCGTGTGTCGCGTAAGCCGCTATTCATCTGGTAAGCTGCCGACACTGGACACCGATAAGGTAACCGCTCTTCACCCCCGTGCGTAAATAAGACGACCTCTTATTTTTTGGCTCGCTTGCACTACGCATACGACACTGCACTCTGTACTACTTCGTGGCGTAACAAGGATCTACAATGAGTACCTCTCCTGGATATGGCATTGACAATAAACTTGGCGGTTCTCAACCGAATTTGTCAAATACATTATTTGAGAATGAATCAGGCATATCTCAGATAACAGTGCGCAACAAACGAAAGCATGATGACGACACTACAACAATAAAAAGTGAGTTATCGGATTTAAAAAAGCAAATGGCAGATATGATGGCGCTCCTAACAGACTCAAGTAAAACACAGAAAGAGAACTTTGACAAACTTTGTCATGACGTGACCACCATTAAGGACGATATGAAGAGTTTCCGAATAACCATTGATCAAGTCATTAATGAGCAAGAAAATATAAAATCAGACGTAGGAGACTTGAAAACGGCCTCAAGCAATATTGACAAACGAATTGAAGCTCTAAACTCGGAGATCAACTTATTACAAAATCAACCCAAGCCGACTACGTCGAGTCCAACTGCTGCAAATTGTGAGGAACTGATGACCGAAATAACCGAACGAAATCTGCGCGCAAGAAACATCATCGTTATTGGTATCCCGGAGTCTACATCAAATACGATCTCAGAGAGACTTGAATATGATAAACGCGAAGTTTATAAAATCGCTAAAGCCGTTTATGAGTCTTGCCCAGAACCAGATAGAACAATTAGACTAGGAAAATACAAAGCTGGCGTAAGTCGTCCACTTAAGGCTGCTCCAAGCGGAAACTACAGCAAAAATTATATTACGAAACAAAAATACTGCTAACTTGGATAATATAAAAATCTATTCGGACCAAACACCAAGTCAACGGAAGTACCTTGAGAGCTTAAAAGAAGAACTAAAGACTCGAACTGCCAAAGGGGAAAGCGACCTACTGATAAAGTATGTGAAAGATATTCCGAGAATTGTCAAATCTGATGTAAAACGAGGAAATACGCAAAATGTCTCGGAAGCAGCAAAATTTCAATTAATTACAACACTACTTATCAGCTCGCCAAAGCATACACCGATATAAATATGAATAAGAAATCACTTAGATGCATCTACCTTAATGCTTGCAGCATTGTCGGGGCTGGCAAATTAGACGAACTGAAATGTATTATAAAAAGCTGTTCGGAAAAAATCCATATAATTGTCATTACTGAAACCTGGATAAGGTATGAAGATCAAGCCAAAAGGACACAAATCCCAAGCTACACTCACTACTATAATTATAGAAAAACAAGCAAGGGTGGTGGAGTGTCTATTTTTGTTCACAATGACTTAAGACATCATATGGTCGAGGAGCTCTTTGAGGACGATAACCACTATCTCTGGGTCCATGTTGCTAAGTATTCGCTGAAAATTGGTGCTATCTACAAGCCTGGACGAACAAGCTCTACGAGATTCCTGGACACATACTCTTCTCAGTTGGCAAAATTTCATAGGGCAATTATATTTGGAGATTTTAATTTTGATCTACTGAAACCTGATCCTGATGTTCGGAAGTATAAGCACGCCAATAAGGTAAACGGCTTCAAGATATTGAATAAAGTGAATAAGAACTTCAGCACCCGCGAAACTGCAAGTACTAAGACTATACTCGATCACATATCAACTAACCTGAAAAACCAAAACTTCCATTTTGCTGTAGTGGAATCGGCTATGTCGGATCATAAACACGTCTACTTTGAAGTACAAAACTATAGTTCTCCACCGCCTGCTAAAATCAATTATAACAAAATTGACTATGAGAAACTATACGAAACCTATGAAGAAATGACTTGTACAACTAAAAATACACAATATGACACTCTAGAAGAAAACTTGAAGAATTGTATATCTAAAAGCAGGGTAACTAACTCAAAGTTATTGAATAAACCGAGGGACGACTGGATAAATAAAGAAATAATACAGGGCTTGAATACAAGAAATGAACTCTGGCAAAGTTATACAAAAGACAAATCAAATAAAGAAAAAGAACAACTTTACATTAAGGCCAAGACAGATATAAGAAATAAGATTCAAGAAACTAAAGCAAACTACTATAAAAAATGTTTCAAAGATACTTCTAGAAAGCCTAAAAAAATGTGGAGTCTGATTACTGACTTGACATACAACAGAAATAAAAGCCAATCGCACCCGGATAGACTTATTGTCGATGCAAGGACTATAACTGACCCAAAAGAGATCTGTGAGAGATTTAATGATTACTTTTCATCAATAGGTATGAAATTGGCAAGCGAGATTCCATCTAAATACCACGACTATGAAGCTCTTCCAGGACCTTCAATTACTACACCACAACTGGACGAAATTTCACCAACCACCTCGGATGAAATCAGCAGGATTATAGATAGTCTAGATCCTAATAGTAGTTGCGGCATTGATGGCATAAATACTAAAGCAATAAAGTGCCTAAAACGATTAATCAAAAATGATCTAGCGCTTAGCATAAACGATTGTTCAAACAAGGCACTTTCCCAGAAAATTTAAAAATTGCCAAAGTAAGTCCCGTTCATAAGTCTGGTTCTAAATTATATTCTGATAATTATCGGCCAATATCTGTACTCCCAGTTCTTTCGAAAATTTATGAAAAAGTTCTGCACGACCGTCTAGAATCATACCTTGACAAAAATGACATATTATTCAAAAATCAATACGGATTCAGACGTAAATCGAACACCCTTGCAGCTACCACAAGTCTTGTCACTAAAATAAAAAACAGAATAGATCAAAAACAGCTAGCAATAGGCGTTTTCATTGACTTAAAAAAAGCTTTCGACACGGTCAGTCACAAAATTCTACTAAAAAAACTGCTAAACATAGGAATAAGTGGTAGTGCTTTGAAAATTTTCGCATCATACTTAAGTCATCGGAAACAAATAGTTAAAATAAATGACTATCAAAGTTGTCTTCAACCCATCACATGTGGCGTTCCACAAGGATCAATTTTGGGTCCACTTTTATTCCTCATATACATAAACGACATTCACCAGTTCGGCCTAGTAGGAGAATTAACCTTATATGCCGACGACACCACAATTTTCTACTTTGATGAATCCACTGATAGCTTGATACCGGTAATTCAAAGCGACTTAAAAAAGCTAAACGAATGGTTCAGCTATAATTTACTGACGATCAACACAACTAAAACCAACTTTGTTGTTTTCTCTGCCATAAATAAAATTAAGGGAGACCATATTCAGCTAAAAATCAATGAGCAAGTAATAACCCAAAAAACAAGCGAAAAATACTTAGGCCTAATTCTGGACAACCATCTTAAATGTAGGCCACATCTAGACAAAATCAAAATAAAAATAGCATCACTGACGGGTATGTTGTGTGGAATTACAAAATGTCTTCCGAGGCAAATACGTCATCTAGTTTATAACTCTTTGGTCAAACCACAATTGGAATATTTGATTGAGATTTGGGGCGCAGCCGCGAAAAAAAACCTTGATATAATTCAAACAGCTCAAAATAAGTTAATAAAAAGATTATTTAATTATAACTATTTAACACACACTGATAAAATTTATAAAGATTTAAAAATAATGAATATAAAGCAATCATATAGGTATTTTACTTGCATACTAATACATAAAATTTTGAATAAGCACATAAATATTAATTTCAACTTTATAAAAAAAGCACTGTTCACAATATGAAATTAAGAAATTCTAACCATTTAGTCACCTATAAATGCCGAACTAACTGCGGAAAAAAAACAATTAAATATGAAGGTGTCAAACTGTACAACGCGCTACCAAATTACATTAAAGAATCAAAAACTTTAAATATTTTCAAAAAGCGTCTCAAAAAATTTATCTTAGAAGAAAATTATTTTTTTTGCCAACACAACCACACTATGTTACGATAACTTAATTTAAAATATTTAATAATAATTGAATTCATACAAATAAACTAAATATTAACATAAAATAAAATATACTAATCCGACCATACTTATCTACTTCAACTACGCTCATCAATGCCGCATCCGTTCGCGCGTCTCGCACATTCATCGATGTAATTGTTTACAACAGACTGCTTCCTAATAACCTGTTGGTTTCGCATTGAATCGTCATCAGTCCGCCCGGCTAACTAAAATTTTACTTGTACCCACTAGTTTTATAATATTGCACGCTCATCCGATTGTATTTATTTTTGTAAACTGTTTTCTCAGTAAGTGAATTTCTTTGTATTTCTTATGAGAAATAAATGTCTTTAAACCTAGAAATACTAGGAATAAGGATAAAATTGCACTTCCACTATTTAGGTTACAAAAAGTTTTAGGATCCTATAAGGGGCAAGGTATACATTATTACAACAAAATTCCAAAAACCATTTGTGAGTTACCTTTACATAGATTCAAAAATCACATCTAAACAGCTTTATTAAAAAAGGCTATTATACTACAAAATACTACCTTATAGATAAAAATGCCTGGGTGTAGGCGCTCTGCTCGATGCGGGATTAAATAGCTCTATTGTAACAGATGTTTTATTGTAATAGTTAATAGTTACCTAGTATGTACTGACCAACAATTTTTCTTTTTGAATTGTTTAAATGAATTTTTGTTATTATATTCTTTGATGGTTGGTTTTTTTGTATCAAAATGACACAATGCTTGTACTTTACTAACGCCTGTTGTAAACCCAAAACAAGTTTAAAAAAGAGTAAATGCCGAGTTTTTCGCCGGGTCTTCTCAGCAAGAAACAACTCCGACGCGGTGGTAGAGTCGCATTATGTCTGTATACTGTTTATTCACATATCCATATTATTATGGTATTCATGTCTATTATTAAGAATATTTTGCTGTAAATTTGACGATTTGAAAGTACTGATACATTCTATTCGAATAAAGTTATTTGAGTTTGAGTTTGAGTTTGACCACATTGAGTTTCAGACCGCCGTTTTCAAGTGAATTTTTCCACTTATTTACCCGTTGTACCAGCCCTCCCCTTGTCCGAATCTGCTAGCGCTATATCATCAGCATACATAAGCAACCAGGGTGGTTGCTCATGGTGGTCTAGGATGCTGTTTGACAGAACGTCTAATATTACGTTGAACAGAAACGGGCTAAGCACGGAGCCTTGGTGTACTCCAACGGTGATAGGGAAAGGAAGCGTGTCACCAACCGCAGTCCTAACTATGGAACTGGAATCGTGGTACATGTCCCGGATAATGTCAATAAAGACTTCGGGAACGGCCCTGGATCGCAGCGCCCAGCCGATCATCTTACGAGGGACACAGTCGAAGGCCTTCTGCATGTCTAAGAAAAGTAGATGCAGAGGTGTATTCTTCAGTCTGTATCCCTCCATGAGCGTTCTCAAGGCAAATACGGGGTCCATGGTCCCGCAACCCGGTCGAAACCCATACTGACACTCCGAGATTGTACACTCCTGTCGGATCCGAGAGTCTACAATGCGCTCGAGGTGCTTCATGGTGTGGGACATAACCTTTATGCCGCGATAATTGCTGCACTCCTGCACCGAGCCAAATATTGGGTCTTAGGTATTAAACAACTGGCAAAGTCAACGCTCCATAAATGTGTTACCTGCGCAAAAAACTCGGCAAATACACAAAATCAGTTAATGGGTCATCTGCCTGCTGCGAGAATTACTCCCATTCGTCCAAATCCAGCGGTATCGATTATACAGGGCCCATTCAATTAAGAACTTCTAAAGGTCATGGACACAAGTCTTATCCTAATAAGACTTACCCCAGTACCCCTAGTACCCCTAGGTATATATGTATTTTTGTATGTATGGTGACACGTGCCATACATTTGGAAGTGGTATCCGATCTTACTACGAAAGGGTTTCTTCAAGCTTACAAGAGATTCGTTGCAAGGCGAGGTTACTGCTCCGATATTTGGAGCGATAACGCGACTAATTTCGTTGGAGCTGCATCTGAACTGAAGAAACTTCATAACTGAAAAAAATGCTATGAATCAAGAAATAGCTGAAACCTTAGCTACAAATGCGCTCATGGCATTTTATACCAGCTCGTTCTCCCAATTTTGGTGGTCTGTGAGAGGCAGGAGTAAAGTCCGTGAAATATAAATAATAAATAAATATCCCTGGACATTATTCCACACAGCGCTATCTAGCCCCAAAGTAAGCTAATTAAAGCTTGTGTTATGGGATACTAGACAACGGATAAACATACTTAAATACATTTTTTTTTGTAAATACATACTTATTATACATAGGAGACACCCAGACCAGTACAAACAGATATGTTCATGCACACAAATGTTTGTACTGTGCGGGGATCGAACCCGCGACCTCTGGTGTAGTAGCCAACTTCTTAACCATTACACCAAGTCGGTCGTCAATATCATAGGAAATTCCAAATTGACGTTTGAGGAAATGATGACAGTACTGTCTCAAATAGGAGCCTGCTTTAATTCTAGAATGCTATATCCTATCACATGTAATGATGAGGACAGCATTAATGTGTTGACACCAGGACATTTTCTGGTTGGCGAAGCTCTCGTAACCCCGCCGGACGTAAATCGCGAATCTCCAAATGTAGGGGTCCTTACGAAGGTGGCAACACACGCAGAAGATGTTGCAAGATTTTTGGCGCCAGTGGTCAGGACAATATTTACGACGGTTTTATCAAAGATACCGTTGGTCGTCAAATCAAAACTCTCAAATTAAGATAGGTGACATAGTAATCGTCAAGGAGGAAAACTTGCCAGCTGGTCGTTGGCTTTACGGCAGAGTGATTACGACCCATCCTGGAAACGATAACATTATTAGAGTAGTCACTTTAAAAGTTAACAATGGCATTTTAGAGACCAGTTTCGAAGCTGTGTGTCCTTCCAATTGCTGAATAACATCATTTAAGTTTTTATTTGTATTTTTTCCTATAGTTTGTCATAGTGGGCGATAATTTTATTTAGAGACCAGTTCTCAGCTGTGTGTTGCTGGTCAATGTTTATTTTTAAGTTTATCTTTATGTATTTTTTAAAAATGTGTTAATGGTGGGTGGTAGTTTTATGTAGATACCAGTTTTTCTTGCTATGTGTGCTGCTGATTAATGATAAATTTTAAGTTTCCTTTTATGCATTCTTTTCAACAGTGTGTCATGGTGGGCGATAGATATATTGAGAGATCAGTTTATAAGCTTTTGCTCTCCCTGTAGCTGATAATGTTTATTTGTATAATTTTCCCTGGTCTAGTTTCTGTCAGAGTGGGAATTTTTTGTATTCATTCGTTTGATGAAGGACAAAACAGTTGTCCTTGGTAGGCGGGTAATTAATTTATCTAATTGACCAATGCACTTGGTCTAGCCAGGGCGAGTCGCTAATTTTTTTTTATAAATTATTGAGCCACCATCAAGATATCCACTTTTGGCAGATTGTCCGACTGGCCTTTCTGAAACCCTTCTTCCATCGCGTTTATCTTATAGGATTTTGTGATTTTTTACAAAATTACTAAAAAAGGATAGCTACCTCATGTTAAAGATTTATGATTTAATCTATTTCTGCAAATGAATTACAACTCCCACAGTGAGTGCAAGTAGTTTTACTCGAGTTTCAATAGGGCGGCGGGCGGCGCGGACGGTACGAGTACCACTGGACTAGTGACGTCGCGCACGAAGCGCGCGACATCTCGGAGGTTTAAAAAGTGGTCTAAACTTCCCGCAGCGCTAACTTCGGTAATACTGCATCGATTTAGATGAAATAAAAACTAAGGGAACCTACGTCGTCTATACTTTGATGTTATTTATATTTCAGAGCAACATTTTAACCCTTTTGTCACCCTCATTATTTTAAGCGACAAATAGCACATTCGCTATCCTCTTTTTTTATTTCTTCAGCCAATATTTTGGCTACTCAACCTGCTTTTATTGAGCAGACAGACTTGTCGACTTTGGAACATGTTCCAAACCATTTAAATTAGATATTAAGACAGCAGAGGAAACCTCTAGCAAACCTCCATCTATGACAAAAGAAAAGCCCAACAGTAATTACCTCAATTTTGTTCATCAGAAAATACAGGGCTTTTCCGGCAAAGATTTAGAAGTAGGTTCGTTCCTTGACAGTATGAATATAGATGTATGCTTAACAGACCACTGGGAACACAACTGTCTGTTAAGTGTTGATATAGCGTCGCTAGTATGTTCATGAGAGTTTCAGCTATTCGGGGTGGGTCACTAATATCATTTCACAATAAGTTAAAGTATATAGAACGCAAAGATGTGGTAGCACTCTCAATTGAGCAAACTATTGAAATTTCACGTGCAGAGTTAGAGCGGATTATTATTGTTTGTGTGTATAAACCACCATCTGCGGATTATTCACTGTTTGAAGAAACTTTGGAAGAATGTAAATCAAACAAGAAGGTGGTTGTTTGTGGTGATTTTAATGTAGATATTCTAGACTCTTCTCAAACCTCACTAGATTTTTGAATCTTTTTAAATCATTCAATTTATTTAATATTTTTGATCAACCAACTAGAATCACTGCGTCATCAGCTACCTGCTTGGATAATATTTTTTGTGATTTTTTTTATAAGGAGAAATCATTAATTAATTGTTTAAAATCAGACCATTGTGGTCTGTTACCCAAATTTGAGCACCGTCATGTCTCTCAATCGGTGGATATTATTTTTAGACCAGTTACTCAGAAACGTATAGAGATATTTAAAAACAATCAACTTCCTTACTTATCACACCAAGACCAGAACATAAATGATCAGTATGAGGATTTGGTCAATTTGATAATGTATGAACTTATCACCATAAAAAAAAAAAGTGACAGTTGATAAATTCTAATTTAAATTCAGTGACTGTGCTACTCCAGATATTCATAAAAGGAGGATTAAATTATACAAATTATATGATTTAAAAGCGAACTTTCATAATCCCAAACTAGTAGATTAAGTTAAATTTTACTCTAAGATATTTAAAAAATCTTGCAATGTTGCCAAGTCCATGTTTTTGCGAGACAAAATAAAACAAGCAAAAAACAAAATCAAAGCGACTTGGAACATTATAAACAAAGAAACTTGTAAGTCCATACCACGCAATAATTCTTTCTCAACTCCACCTGATGGAAAGCGGTCGTGAGGTCCAGATATGAGGTTGACAAGCCCAGTCATTCAAACGAATCACTGGGCTGGCCATCCTCACCTTGAAGGCCTGCAGAAATGCCTTTTCACGCCCCGCTTGAAGAACCCGGGACTATAAGAGGAAGGAAACACATGTGCTGGAAGAGCGTTCCACGTCTGGATGGTACCACAAAGAAACGAGTCACCGAACCTTTTAGTTCGGGCCAACAAATGTTGAATTGTGTGTGGGTGACGCCGTAGTCCAGCACGCGTGGTACGGGAGTGGAAAGGTGAGGGTGGGATAAGCTGGAATAACTCGTCAGAGCATTCCCCATTGTAGAAACGATAGAGAACACTTAGCCTGGCAATGTCTCTACGCAATTGGAGAGGCTCAAGGGTCAAAGTTGCCTCTGGGTTTCCAATAATACGGATAGCACGCCGCTGCAACCTGTCAAGAGCTTCGAGTAGGTACTTAGCGGAACCGTCCCAGAGATGAGAGCAGTATTCCACACACGAGCGAACTTGTGTCTTATACAAGAGACAGAGCTGCTCAGGCGTGAAGAATCGTCTCACTCTGTTCAGGACTCCGAGTTTACGGGATGCAGTTCTAATGACGCTCTCAATGTAGTCCCGCTGGTTTAGGTTGCTACGAACATCCATGCCAAGGATGTTTAGGCTATCTTTAATCGGTAGTGGGGTGCTCTGAAGAGTGGGATGGGAAAGGAAAGGCGACGCCTTTGCTGTGAATGCATACACCTGCGTTTTCTTGGCATTGAACTCGACAAGATTGCATGCACCCCATTCTGAAATGCGGTCCAAACTCCGTCAAGCTCAACAACAAGACTTCGCCTCTTCTCCTCGATGTCAGTCTGCTTTGCCCCAGGGCGCTCGAAATAACAAGCGTGGACCGTGCTATCATCCGCATAGCAATGAATATTATTACCCAGAGATAACATGTCATTGATATGCAGAAAAAACAACGTCGGCGACAAGACGGAGCCCTGTGGCACTCCGGCATTAATCTCGAGAAAGCGTGATTTTCGACCATCGCAAAGGACGCGAATTCTACGTCCCTCCAGAAATCAGTGACGGAGAGTCCCACACTCCCCCGCTGCCCCACCCAGGCAACGGGCTGCGTAATGCATTTTTTCCCCCGCTTAAAAAAGGCTTATAATCAGTTAAACACAATGTGTAACACTCCAACTTTCTTATTACAATCGCGTATATCCAGTCAAGTTAGTTCCGTAATTTGAGGGCAGCGAGCAGTTTCGTTCAGTTCAGTTGGCAATGTCAAGGCTGACGGCCAAAGATTCCCCATGCTTGTCCATAGCCTCCCCCCAGATGTGTGTTACGTACGCTAGAAGATCACCCGTAGACCGTTTTGGTCGGAAGCCGTACTGACGGTCGTAAATGAGAGAGTGATCCTCTAGGTAGCGGATGAGCTGCGTGTTTATGATCCGCTCATACACTTTAGCTAAAACTGAGGTTACGGCTATTGGACGGTAATTGGCAGGGTCAGACCGGTCCCCTTTTTTGGGAACTGGTTGAACTTTCGCCTCCCTCCAAGACAGCGGCACAAGACCCGAATTGTAGGAGAGGCGATACAGGCTAGTGAACACTGGAGACAACTCCGCTGCACATTTCTTCAGCACCACAGCTGGAATTCCATCAGGGCCACTGGCTTTCCTGACATCGAGTGACTGCAGTTCGGCACGAACATCACACTGCCTGATACGAATATCAGGCATTGTGGAGCCGCAATGTGGAATATCAGGCGGCGCAGCACCGCAGTCATCGATGCAAGAGTTTGCGGCAAAGAGGTTAGCCAGTAAATCGGCTTTCTCTTGCGGCTGATGAGCCAACGATCCATCAGGGAATCTCAGTGGGGGCAGCGAAGGCACGCAGAAGTTAGATTGCACGTGTTTAGCCAGTCGCCAGTAGGAGCGGCTACCCGTAGGGTGCGTGATGAGTTCTAGGTCAACACGTGCAATTCGCTGGGCGTCTGCTCTAATGTAAGCCCTCTTAGTGGCCTTGGTGGCTTTATTAAAGGCTGCTTTCAGGGAGGCAAGGTTTGAATGATCATTGAGTGCCTGGGCCCTAGACCAAGCACGGTACGCCGCCTGTTTTTGTTCAACAGCTGCGGCACACTCGCGATTGAACCAGGGACCAGTTTTGCTAGCACTGACGACATCAGTAAAAGGAATGTAGTATTCCATTCCGGTACTGATCTCGTCAGCGATAGCAGATGCACTCTCTGAAGCATCCCTTTCTCCAAAGCAGCACTGCCGCCAAGGGACGGAGGCAAAATACTCTCGCAATCCGTCCCAATCTGCCGACGAGTAGTGCCATAACCGCCGCGTCACCTCCACAGGTTGTGGGGGAGCTGCACAAGGCACTGTAGCGCCAACCAGACAGTGATCGGAGGAGCCCAATGGAGCACCAACCGACACTTTATACCCGGCTGGGTGACTCGTCAGCAGACAGTACTTTTTATAAGTCTATTAAGAATGAAGATATTTTTTACTTTTACTTTTACTAATGTTTTAACGAATAAACAACGCAATTTAGTCCGACGGGTGTTTCGTTTATGTGGAAGAAGACACTTCTAAAGTGATTTCTAGCTTTTCCGTCTCATGTTAGAAGCCAGCGTGCCCTTTTAGAACCACAAATCTAGTGTCTATAAATATGCTGTGGTGAGGTCGATCATCCCACAAGCGAGGCTTAGTCGATGTTTACGTTTACTATAAGGCCAGTTGAGCATTTCTCGATCAATTCACAGGCACAACTAGTCGTTGGAGTACTAGTAATAATCACATCTATTTCATGTGTAAATAATATTTCGTGATTGTTACAGAATTGAATTCTAGTTTTTTTCTAGGTGAAGACTTTAAAATATGTTACGGCATCATTTTTTAAATGGAAACTTTAGTATAATAAGTTTAAAAAAGCGACACAACAGCTCACAACTTCAGTACGATCGCTCCTCTGATTCGTGCAATTAAAAAAGAAAAAGCGATGCGTAACTTGTTTTCTTGTCCAAGCGTACAGTCGTCCACTCGTGTTATCCCGTATTTATTAAAGATGTTTATTTTTTTAATGTTCCGCTCCGTATTATTTTGTATTTACGAAATAAAGATACGAAATAGAAATAAAAATGCTTTGTTTTAAAGTTTGACTTTAATTTGTACTCAACATTATAAATCACTAATCACAATCACATTGTAGGGCACTGTGGTTTTGTAATAACAAATAACTACATAAAATTAGATACAAATTTTTAAATCCCCTATAAATTGAATAAATTCAGAAAAATTTATGTGTTGGTTCATAAACCAGGCAAAGTTAGATATTGTTTAAAGATAATTTGGAGAAAGAATTAAATTGTCAGTAAATACATTTACTAATAATCTGCTTTTGTGTAGTTCGTGGAAACGAACACACTCTTGGAAGATTTAGCTAACAGAAGAAGTCGTTAAGCAATAATAACAGTGACCTACATAAAGGTACGGTTAAACCCGTAGTCTTAATACAATTATTACAAAAATTACCATACTGAAAATGGCAGCACTCACAAAAGGTGTCAGCAAGAAGCTATACAGGGTGGCACAATTAATTACATACTCTCTTGAGCTAGCTTGGCAGATTGTACCACCCGGTATGGTATCCAATTTCTTATTAGTAAGACTTTTTGTATTGACTTTATTTAATTCGAAATATTCTAACCAAAAAGTCTATTGAAAAGACCCGGGTTCTTAACAAACTTGGTGCCATTGATGCCGCGAGAGAACGGTGGTTCGCCGTTAGTCTGCAGGTAGTAGCGACCTGAGAGGCCGGGTGTTGCTCCCAGGCCCATGAAGCTGAAAGAACACAAAAAATATGGGTTTTCTTAAAATATTGGTAGAGCGTCGTGGGCTAAGGGTTGAGCACTCTCACTCGGATCGTGCATCGTGTCGTCCCGAGTTCAAAGATTTTAACTTTGAAATCATTTACATGAACTAGTATCTTGAGTACCACTTGCTCATCCCTACGATTGACCTGTGGTTAACTGATGTTATTTAAAGTGGTTAAATTTAGCGTTTTATTTCGCGCGTATCCGGTCTTTGGCATACCAAGCCAAACGCACGTGCACGGACTTATTTCGACGTGTTCGCTCGAATCCGTAGTGGTGAGTCAGTATCAGTATATGGATTATACAAGCTAAGTGCGTAAACGCTCGTACGAGTTACGCGTGTGGCAGAAGGCGCGCCTATGAGCCTCAGCGCTTCCAAAAAGCGAGCTTATACGTGCGTATAAAGCGCTAGTCTGTACCGCTCTAAAATCGACGCTACTTCATTTAATCCACGCTCCACCATTATGCCAATCAATTCATGTCAAAATCTAATAAGTAGATTAATATTAATCATTCTTCTGCATAAATTGAATTAAAAATAAATTATAACTGGAAACTACACGATTTGTAGCAACTTTAGTTAAGAAACCATATTTATAAACGTAAAATTTAATAGAGCTGCCGAACGAATGTTTTGACGCAAAAAAAATAGACAGCAAATGACGTCACTTGCTAGCGACATACAGTTTGTAGGGAGCATTTTGGGCAAGTATAGAAAATTTGATATTTTAAAATTGCTATATCTCGGGGCGTTTTGGTGCTTTCGAAATATATTTTTCCCAATGTCTCTATTTTTGAGAGGTCTTTCGATAACACCTTAACGAAAAAATAGTCAAATACCCTAATTGGCCTGAGTTTTTACCCAATCTTTTCTTCGCATTCCCCCTTCTTGAAGGCATCCCAGCTCTCGCAGCGCACAGCTGGGAAGGCCTCGGGGTTGCGCACTGACTCCGCGTACAACTGCCAGGCACGGCTGTGGCTGCACGGGTTCGCGTTGCACTTTGGCTGGCCGGATCCTTCGTTGGGGTAGAAATCCACTTGACCTGGAAGAAGGCACTGGTTAGTTGTTGCTGAGGTCTACACCTAGGTTCAACATTAGATATGCTCGCGATTTAATTGAGAAAGGGTAGCTAGAGGCAAGTTAAACGGAACACATTTTGTTAAGTTCCGACCTAGCTGACTTGCTAACATCTTTACTTTACGGAAGACCACTGGTGAATAACATCATCATCATCATCGGTAAGTGAGTGAACTGAATTAAATCTAATTCAAAATTATTTCTATAGAACTGTTTGTTTATAAGTATATAAGGGCTATTTTTGGGCATCACTAACGTTGATATATTAAGGAATGTTATTTTATTTTCGTATGCTACATATCTTTTAGTGTTCAGACTAAACTTTAAACCGTGCAGCTGTCAATAGTCTGTCTAATTAAAAGATTAAGCGAATTGACCTTTTCTTAAATACCCACTAAGTGCTTCCCATTGCTAATGCAAGTCATCAATGCAGTTAACGATAACATATTTTCTCGGCACATATTTCTCGGATAGAAACTAGAATAATTCGACCTGATCCTAGGGACTCAAATGGGATTCGAACCCGCGACCTTCCACAATCCGGGCGACTGCTCTTCCACCTGAGCAACGGCCGTTAACAGACATGGCGAGTTGCTCTAGAGTATTTTTTACTTGTATACCAACGTTGTTTCATCTTTGTTATAAGGCAAGTGCCTTTTTAACACATTGAAATATTTTTGTCGCGGGTTCGAGTCTCGCTCGAGTCCCAGGATCAGGTCGAATTTTTCTACTTTCTGTCTTTGTGTGGAAAATAATGCTAAAATTAGGATTCATTTAATTTTTTCTCATTTTATCCATAACATTGGAGCCCGTTAGACGAAGCTTACCAACTGGTGTTTCCAGTCCAAGGACACCAGCATCCGTGTGAATAACATCGACTTGCTTGGCGTCAGTAGACTGCAGCCTTAGGCCCACGTCCACATTGGTGAAGCAGGGCCCCGCCGGGTCCAGACCGCTGATCCTGCCGACCTTCAGACCCTCGGTCTTGTTGGTGAACTGCTTCCCGGTGAAGCCCGCCATTTGGGCGCCGAGACTGTGGCCTACGATGTGCAGGTTGTCGGGGTTGAGGCCGGCTGGAATGGAAGGAGTTAGGAGTTACTGAAGAAGTGAAATTATAGTATTCGAAATAAGGCATCGCCACAATTCTTCTTCTTGCGTGTCGAGCCACTACACTTTGAGCGGCCAAAATTTTGTTACTTGCACGGCATTATTTCTGGCACTCATGCGGTCCTCGAATTTGCAACTAGCCGGGCACGCAGGGCACAGTAAAAGGTGGCTCATGTTTTGTAGGGAAACGAAACACTGCATGCGTTGCTAGCGCCGTCTATGAAGCCCCATCTACACAGGCTGTCCTTGCAGCAACCGACCTCGGTCTGCAATCTGTTTGAGGATTTCTAGGTCGACCATGGCAGCTTATGGCCAGGAAGGAGACTTGGGGTGGGTTACCAAAAACTGGGCAGATGGACTACAATTATTGAGCGAATACTGGTAACACACTTCGAAATTAGACCTTCTGCCAATTATTTTTACCCAGGCTCACTGCATTAAGTGGAATAGTCAAAGGTTACTTTGGTTGCTGTGTAGGAGTTTAAATGGTGCCTTTTATTAGGAGCGTTATACCGGGTGATTATCAAAAGACAAAAACGATGTGGCAGGCATACTCAGCAAGTGATGAAGAAACTATTTTAAGGAAAATGAAATACATTTAATCAACTTTCCACCATACAAATCAGTCGAACAGTCAGTATTTTTTATATGAAAACCTTAAAATTAAAGTTGATTGCAAAAATCAAATATCCACTCACATAGTGACTACACTACTTTTTAATTGTGAGTCTTTTGATAATCAGCAGGTTTAAGCGTACGTATATTTAGCGTGTTTGGAATATATCCAGGGTGTTTCCGTCCTGGTGAAAGTAATACTGAAGCCCACTTTTCGCCTAGCTAGCCTGTCAGAAGTTATGGGCCCGTCGTGGTAGGTTGCGAACCTTCCGCTGTTCTCTCGGTTGCTTTCCTGTTTTATTCTCTAAAATTATATCTGATAAGAACAATTAAATACCAAATAGAACAGGCCCTGACCGAACTGAATTTAGCATATGATGGACACGTACCGGCAACCACTACAGCCAGTATGGAGCCAAGCTTTTCTCCCATGAAGCGCACGTTGGTGGAGGAGCGAAGGTAGGCGGAGCCAATCAGGGAGCTGCCGTCCAGTGCCAAAACGTGGGTTGTGCCTGCAAGAAATTATTATAAATCACATGAATGAATAAATGGGTGTAAGGGGGTTCACCAACATCTTAGGGTCCAAGCTAACCTCACCTGCAAGCTGGTGTACCCTGCAGCCCTGCTGAAAAACAAACGAGGCTCAGGCAATGGCTCCCCTTTATAGGTTGGGAAGGTCTAGTGGCAGTCGCTCCCGTAAAGCTAACATAAGCCGCACGTATGGTTCGTAAGAAGAGAGTACCCGAGCTGGATAGCTGCATCGCTGAAAAACAACGCACAGGGGGATCGCCCTACTCCTGTGTTGTCCGATCAAAACATCCGTGTTGTTGTTACTCAGCTATAAGTACTAACTTAATAAACAAATCACAATTTCAGCAATAGATTCCTAACTCGTCCTGAGCGGTCGATCAAACAAGATTCACAAAATAATCTTGATCTCGTCGAGGCCGGTTAAGGACGATATTACAATCACTGGGTCATTTACATAACTGCGTACTACGTAAATACTATTTTTAGAAATACATAGAGGGTATATACTTAAGCGGAACTGCAATTTGTTGTACGGTATCTACATATACATTAGGTAAAGAACGAGTGCAATTGCTACGACTGCTATCAGTAGTAAAAACAAGCTACTGTCAGGCCTGAAAAGGACGTTGAAAACAACGGTACCACCACACGGAAAGAAGGAAGACAAGCAACCTTAAGGGGGTGTGCTGGGGTAATATATGAATTTTCCGAAAATGTAATTTTTCAAATTTACCCAGCTCCTAATAAGGATTGCCGTGGCTGCAGAGCCGTATTTTGTGCCTCCCTAACCCCAATGGGTCGGGGACCTAAACGGTTCTGTGGCACTAGTGGTGGCAGCGGGTCGTAACTCATTGCAACTAATACCGAGGGACCGGAGGTCCGGCTTCGTGGCCGCTACATGGGGAGACGTCGCCGTGGTTAGCGTGTATTTCTCCCCTAACACCAGCCTCGCCAGTTTTGAAGGGTTTTTACAGGGCCTGATCACGGTAATCCGGAGGCTAGCATCTCTTCCGGTGATCATCATTGGCTACTTTAACGCCTGGTTGACCCTCTGGGGTAGCAGGTCTACCAACCGGAGGGGCCTAGCCGTGGAAGACTGGGCCGTCAGTTCCGGAGTGTCCTTACTCAATCGAGGGACATCTCACACGTGCGTGCGCAGAGATGGGGGGGTCCGTGGTGGACCTTTCGTTTGCCAGCCCCTTTAGCACAGCACGTATGGAACTGGCGCAACTCTTCCTTCCCACGGTGGGCACGAACAAAGCTGGATAGGGAACTGGCAGAGGAGGCGGCTGTAGTGGCGGCATGGAGCGCGACCCCCCCAACATCGGGTGTCGACGGGGAGGCGAACCGATTTCGGGACACTATCTCGGAAGTGTGCAAAGCTTTCATGCCCCGATTAAGGGTTAATATATTATAAGTGTTCCCAATCAAGAAAGGCATTCACCAGGGCACGGCGCCGCCGGAACCGAGACTTGGAGCAGGAAGGCCTGCTGTATGCATCTTACAACGCCTGTAAGAAGTCACCACAGCTGGCTATAAGCCAGGCAAAGGCCAGCGCTCGGTAGGAGATTTTGGAGGCTCTCAACCAAGACCCATGGGGCAGGCCGTATCGCGCAGCGCGGGATAAGCTACGATACCAAGCCCACCCCGTAATTGAGACCCTCCAGCCATAGGTGTTGGAAAGGGTAGTGCGGGAGTTATTCCCGGGGCCCCCATCGCACACCCCTCCATTAATGTCTCCTCCTGCGAGAGACCGAGGAAGAGTCGATCCCATCGGTTACCGAAGAGGATATGGCGATGGTGGTTGATCGACTCAAAGCCAAAAAGAAGGCTCCAGGGCCAGATGGAGTGCCCGGCAAAGTGCTCACCCTAGCCTTGAAACACCTGGGGAGACAACTTTGGGACATTTTTAACGCTGCACTTTCATCCGCGCGTTTCCCGAAGTTATGGAAGGAGTGACGTTTGTGCCTGCTTCAGAAAGAAGGTAGAACCCCGGATGAAGCCGGCGCTTACAGGCCGATTGTTCTGCTGGACGAGACGGGGAAGCTTTTCGAGCGAATTATCGTTTTTTGTATCGTCCAGCATCTGAATGAAGTGGGTCTGAATCTGTCACCGGTGCAGTTCGGATCCAGGGCGGGACGATCCACCATACATGCTTTGGCGCTCCTAAAAGAGAAAACGGAGGCGGCATCCGCTCGGGGCGAGCGGTCGTTGGCGATAAGCCTCGATATCGCCAACGCCTTCAACAGCCTGCCGTTTGGCGTGATTGGGGAGGCTCTCCGATACTTCGGAGTGCCCACTTATCTTGGTAGGCTGTTGAAGGACTATCTCCGGGGCAGAGAGGTGCTCTTTGAGGGGGGTGACGGAGTCCTCGTTCGTCACCCTATGCGATGTGGAGTTCCCCAGGGGTTCGTGCTTGGGCCCCTGCTGTGGAATTTAGGCTATGACTGGGTGCTCTGCGGCGCGCTCCTGCTCAGGATGCGCGCCATATGCAACGCGGAATACACCCTGGTCATAGCAAGGGGCAGGACGTTTTCTGAGGTGCAGAGGCTGGCAGACGTTGGCACCAGCCTCGTTATCAGCCGAATTGAGAAGCTAGGTTTGAAGGTGGCCCTTAACAAGACTGAGGCGCTCCTTTTTCACGGGCCTCGGCAGGGGCCGCCTCCTGGCGCCTCAGTGTACCTAAATGGGGCGATAGTTAGAGTAAAGGCCCAGATGCGATATCTGTGCCTCTATTTGGACGGGCGCTGCAGCTTCAAGGGGCATTTCTCTAGCCTCGCCCCACGCCTCATCCATGCTGCAGGAGCTCTCCGCCGTTTGCTCCCAAACAAGCGCGGCCCGGACCAGACATGCCGGCGATTATACGCAGGCATAATTAAGAGTATGGGCGGGGGCCCTCACTGATCACAACAGAAACCTGCTGCGGGCACCGCAGAGGGTGATGACAGTGAGGGCCATAGGAGGTTACCGTACGATATCTGGGGGAGCTGCTTGCGTCTTAGTAGGAATGCCCCCCTGGGAATAAGAAGCGGAGGTTATCGCTGCTGTCCACGAGTACAGGGCAGTAGCGGGAGCACGATGAGAGCGCCCCTGCTTTGATGAAGTAGAGTGCGTTCGTAGAGCGGCGCATAATGCGCTCACACGGAGGTGGGTGGAGGACCTGGCTGATCCCCTCTATGGCCGGCACACCATAGACGCGATCAGGCTGGTCTTCATACAGTGTGTACGTCAGGAGAAGCGGCCTCTAACGTATCGACTGGTGCAGGTGCTCTCGGGGTATGGGTGCTTCGGAAGGTACCTGCATAAAATCGCCCGGCGGGAGCCAGCCACCACTGCGGTGTCACCACTGTGGCGCTGATAATGACAACGCATAGCACACACTGGAGGTGTGTGTTGCGTGGGCGGATCAGCGCCGCGAGTTAGTGGTCAGAGTTGGCGTTGACCTCTCGCTCCCGGCGCTCATAACGGCTATGTTAGGGAGCCAGCAGGCTTGAGAGGCAATGGTGGAGACGTGATGACGCAGAAGGAGACAGCGGAGAGGGCCCGAGAGGATGATCCTCGGGCGGCTCCTCTCCGACGCAGACGGCGGGGAGTGCAAAGACGGTGGTTCGCCCGTCCTCCTCCTGCTCCCTAAAATAACACCGGGGTGGTTGCCGGGGGGCTTTCACCCCATTGTACGGTGTTCCGTCTGGGGGTGTCCCAGTATACCGGGATATCCCTGTAGCGTGAGGAGGCGCGGCGCCTAGGCCGGGCCGACCGCTGGGGCGACGTGGTTATCCTTTTTGGCTCCATATCGCCCCATTCCATAGCGGTGAGGTATACCCCGGTCGTTTTAGTGCGGTATCCCGTTGGCTTCAAGGCAGGGAGTCCCACACTCCCACACTGCCTACCCCTCGGGCAGTGGGATAGTCCATAAAGGTTTATTTCCGGGAGACAAAAAAAAAGCTCCTAATAAGGAATCCTATTCCTACACCCTGAAATAGGATTCCTTATTAGGAGCTTTTTTTTTTCAATGCACAATCATTCACTATGTTCGCGAAGTGGAGTACCAGCTTCTTTCCTTCGGTAGAAATAGAAAAAAAATGTTCACGAGCATTCGTCCTGTCTCCTAGTAGGGTCAATGTCCACAATAAATTGGAAAGGCCACTCTTCACTGACCTGTGCTTATAAATGCCCGGCTGATAGCGGCGAAGGACCCCTTTTCGGGGCTGTCGGTGAACCCGTGGAGGTAGATGACGAGCTTCTTGTCCCTAGGGATCTTCAGCAAAGCGTCGCTCACCGTGTTGATGTTGAACGATATGTTTAAATTGCTGTATGAATAAAAGTAAAAAAATGATGATAAAAAAAGTTTGGAGCTTTCAGATAATATTATTGTCTTCAAGAATATCTCCTATACTTTTCTTGAAAACAGAGTCTATACTCAGAGTTAGGGCTTGAGTCGATTTGGTTGCTCGCGAGTGTATATGTGCCGTACTACTACGGCATAAGCGTTATGAAAAAAGGAGTTGACTATTATTAATTCCAATTTTCGGAAACATGAGTGTTATGTTATGCCATACGTTGGTAGTACTACGAAACGTATGAATGAAAACTTTAGAAAGAAAAATTTTAGGAAGAGTGATCATTCGGATTACAAATCGGTAGGAAGAACAATTTCGGGTAACTTTAGGTGAGCCAATAAGGACCCGTAATACGGCCCCTGGCGAATTTGTGTTTGTTGTGAATTGTGGAGCACACGGGTTCGAGTCACGCTCGAGTCCTAGGATCAGGTCGATTTTTTCTAGTTTATACCCTGATGTTTTATTTTGATAGGCTTGCTAACCTTCTGAGACGTACCTAAGTCAAAGTTGAGCACCATTCAAATTGAAACTGTCCTGCTGCCACATGAGTAGAATCAAAAGCCACAGATATACATGTAAGCAATAAGCAAGTAACCCCTACTACGAGTAAACACCGACGATGGACGACTCCATCGAAGATAGATCTGTTGTAAAATACTATTTTGTATGACATTTCGGTACAGAGCCTGTAAATAAAATGGAACCGAAAATGTTATATTTGCTGTAGTTTACTATCGTAGTTTACATAGTATAATCAACGTAGTCACTACTTTGACTATACTATGTAACATTTAAAAGACGTTAGAGATTGTGTAATTTGAAATGACGCGCCACTCTACCACATTCACGCACACATGAAGTAAAGGAAGGCCCACACTGCTCCACTGCTGGGCAAAGGGCTCCATCATTGACATCTAAAAACTTCATCATTGGCTTCATGTAAAAATTTCAAATAAGAACGCTTTAAAAAGTAGAGGGGCGCGTCTTTCCTAGTTGGACAAGCTGTACTTTTATTTTATGACAATTAGGCGAAATTGATAGATATGAGAGATACAAACTTTGGAAAGAAAACAAAAAAACATTCAATCATTTTTTTTATGTTAGCAATGTATTATATTAACATTGCAGAATTCATGCAATAAAATATGGGAACTATTTTTTTGAGCTGTTATTTAAATATTCGAGATGATATTATGATCAGTTGGAAAACATATTCAGCAGTTATTTAATTTAATGGCGGTTGATTAATTATTGCGACAGTAAAACATGGACAGTAATAAAAAACAATTGGTCGGTTATTCTATCACACGATTTCAATTCTAAAAATAATTGAGCAGTCCAATAACTGATTAAGCGGTAAAAATGATGTAATGAGCGGTTCGTGTTCATCATTAAAACCATGAAAGCAATTGCAAATAAAATCAATATGTACCTATATTGAAGAAGGTGTCAGTAGGTTAGGGTTATTTTTTTTAAGACCACCCGGATATCCTTCAGGTGTCAGTAGGTTAGGGTTTTTTTTTTATGACCACCCAGAAATCCTTCAGATGTCAGTAGGTTAGGGTTATTTTTTTTATGACCACCCGGAAATCCTTCAGATGTCAGTAGGTTAGGGTTATTTTTTTTTATGACCACCCGGAAATCCTTCAGGTGTCAGTAGGTTAGGGTTATTTTTTTTATGACTACCCGGAAATCCTTCAGGTGTCAGTAGGTTAGGGTTATTTTTTTTATGACCACCCAGAAATCCTTCAGGTGTCAGTAGGTTAGGGTTTTTTTTTTAAGAACACCCAGAAATCCTTCAGGTGTCAGTAGGTTAGAGTTATTGTTTCTTATGACCACCCGGAAATCCTACAGTTGTCAGTAGGTTAGGGTTATTTTTTTTATGACTACCTGGAAATCCTTCAGGTGTCAGTAGGTTAGGGTTATTTTTTTTAGACCACCCGGAAATCCTTCAGGTGTCAGTAGGTTAGGGTTATTTTTTTTATGACTACCCGGAAATCCTTCAGGTGTCAGTAGGTTAGGGTTATTTTTTTTATGACCACCCAGAAATCCTTCAGGTGTCAGTAGGTTAGGGTTATTTTTTCTTATGACCACCCGGAAATTCTACAGTTGTCAGTAGGTTAGGGTTATTTTTTTTATGACCACCCGGAAATCCTTAATTTTCATTCCTATTTAAGAACTGTTTTTTAATTTTTATTTTACCACCTCATTGCTTATAGAATTGCTTAGAATGCGATTTTTTATCGACGAGTTCCGATTTATTACTGCGCACACGTAACCGCTCATTAAATATTTTTAAACGCCCATTTAATTATTTTCCTGCTGAATTATATATTCACTGATCCATTTCGATATTTTTTATTACCCATTTTTGTTTACTTTACCGCTTAGTTTTAACTGCTGAACTAGTTATTAAACGTCCCATTTTTAACTTAACAAAACTGCTATTTACAACTGCTTCTTAAAATCAGTGCCATAAAATATCAAAATTATTAAAAATAGGACTCACGGTGTGACATATTTCAGCGAGAGCTGGTCGACGTCTGGTTCTTTCCCACCCTGGAGTTGTGAATAGTCTAGGCCTGCCGCTCTCCTCGCTGCTGGACCTGCAAGAGTAATAGAAACATATTATTGGTTAGTGCTAGCGGTACGACGAAATGAGCTGCAAATGGTGCTGAAAGCACGAAAATTGGAACAATTGAAAAGGACAAACAAATGAAATTGACCCGTAGCACGAAAAAATAAGGAAATAAGTTATGACGATATCTTTTTTTTCTATAGGAAAAACATTTTTAATTCTAATTATAAATACCTACCTAAGTACCTAACATCATTTTCAAAACATACCAAGTTTGGGCTCCTCCTGATATAAACGGTTAAATCATTATTTATAAAATATCCAACCCCAAGAAAGTTATTTTTAAAATATTTACAACAAGTATTAAAAGTTTGTAAAGAATTGACGCAATGTGGGTGTGCTACAGACCGCTAAAGGGGATCGTAACACGCAATAAACTCCCTTGTGCGCACATCCACAAACAATGCAAGGGCAATTGCTCTAACGGAAGGTCAACAACATTTTCTTACGCCGATCTTCCATCTGAAGAAGAGTTAGACAAACGTCCTATGAATTTGAAATAAGGTGCTTACATGTTAAGTTACCCCCTGCAAGGGGGGCCCGGGGAAACGCGTGAAATTGTCCACCACAAACGGACCGATCACCCGGCTCACTGCCAGCGTCCCCAGTTGAAAATAATAATGCATGTTAAGTTCGACAATTCTTCAAGACTGATTCAATGAAATTCTGCTCAAGAGTAAAGCCCCTTCTGAAATGCCTTCAGATAGTCTTTGTTATTCAACCTGTGACCACAAAGCCACTAAGAGGACGGGCAAGAGAATTAAGAAATAGGTATTTGTAAAATCTATTGCTGTCTTTCGCAAACCTTGAGCCCCCCGCAAAGTGCGATAGAGACAGATGCAAATCGGACCAAAATTACCTATCAAAAGTACACAAATCGACGTTTCGTATTCCCCTGATCCCTTTTCAAAAAGTTGACCGATTTAGTTTTTTTTTTTTTAGCTAGGTATATTGTAGTGTTTCCTTGGCTGACACCGACTCCAACAATAACAATAATTGTACCTACATTATATTATCGTATAAGTTTTAGAAGAATACGAAATTTTTTCTTTACTTTTTAGTGCTTTGTTTTGGAAGTTTTTTTGAAGTTGGTTTTTTTTGTAAAATTTTTGTTTATTTTTTGTTTTTCACTGAATAGTTCTTATTTATTTGAAACATCGAAAAAGTATTCGTCCAATTGCTCCTAAGAATTGAAGAGTTCCGTTACTTTGTATCCCATAATCGAAACCTAACACTCATCAAACTACCCTTGAAGTATATCCTTTCCAATAAAAAAGAAGCATCGAAATCGGTTATCGTGATAATGAGTTATTCGTCCATTTGTCGCGCATATGGTTTATCTAGTTTTAAGACTTATATGGATTTCCCATGGATGCCACTGTCAGAACTGGACCAAATTAGAATGGGACCACACGGGCAGCATCAGCTTTCAAATAAAAAAAGTATTATCAAAATCGGTTGGCGTAATATTGAGTTACCCGTCTATTTGTCGCGCATTTTGCCTATCTAGATTTAAGACTTATATGGATTTCCCATGGATGCCACTGTTAGAACTGGACCAAATTAGAATGGGACCACACGGGCAGCATCAGCTTTCAAATAAAAAAAGAATTATCAAAATCGGTTGGCGTAATATTGAGTGATTCGTCCATTTGTCGCGCATTTTGCCTATCTAGATTTAAGACTTATATGGATTTCCCATGGATGCCACTGTTAGAACTAGACCAAATTAAAATGGAACCACACGGGCACCATCACCTTTCAAATAAATAAAGAATTATCAAAATCGGTTGGCGTAATATTAAGTTATTCGTCCATTTGTCGTCTATTTGTCGCGCATTTTGTCTATCTAGATTTAGGATTTATATGGTTTTCTCATAGATGCCACTGTCAGAACTAGACCAAATTAAAATGGGACCATCAAATAAAAAAAGGATCATCAAAATCGGTTCACCCAGTCGAAAGTTATGAGGTAACAAACTTTAAAAACTAAAAAAAACATACAGTCGAATTGAGAACCTCCTCCTTTTTTTGAAGTCGGTTGAAAATATATAATAAATTACCTAATAATATAAAAATGGAAAAACACATTGACCTATTTAAGAAAAAAAAAAACTGAGTGAAAAAATGTGTTGATTCTTTAGATGAGTTTTTAAATGCAGATACATATTAATAAGGCGATCACAGTAAACATGCATGATAAATAAATAATGATATTAATAATAATAAATCGATATGTAATAATAATGTTAAGTAAATTTATACAGGGCTATTTTATAAACACCATCTTAATTGAAATATGAGGATCTATTGAGAAAATGGCAAAATACGTATTTTTCTGTTTGACAACCTTCAGTACTAAAATGTTGAGTTATTAATGTTAATATAACTACTCAAAGGTAAAAAAAAATCACTAGTTTCTTTGATAATGCGTGTCGGCGGGCTCGCAGTCTCTTCAACTGCCCGCCCGCGCTTTATTCAGAAGTTGAAATTTAATTTTGAATGAGTAAAACCACGCCGCACGAATAATCTGTTCGAAAAAAATATACTATTGTAAAAGTTAGAAAGACCTACCCTTTTTTAAAAAAAGGTGTATTCGATTGATGCCTAATGTCTGAGAAAATTTTGAATGGTGTTTATAAAGTAACCCTGTATGTAAGTACGTCTTAAAAGTGAAATTGTTTTTTTTTAATTCAATTTCGTTTGTTTTGTTAGTTCCATAATTTAAAATCATATTATCTTAATGGCAATACCCTGTCAGGGTTCATATAAGGTACACATTTTTTTGTAACAACTTTGTCAACCACATGAGTGCAATAAAACTTTGACTTTGACTTTGAATTTAATTTTCTGGATGTCTGAACTTTGGAAAATCTGGCAATTTTCTCGATTTTTGAAGGTTCATATCTCTTTTAATAATTAGGTAATTTATATTACAAAAGAATACATAGGGACACGTTGATAGTAGCAATAGATTTCTTAGAAAAAAAATATTTCTCTACTAGAAATATCCAGAGAGGAAACAGAGGACTACGTTTGTATGGAGAAACGGCACTTCTGTATCCTCTTAGGGGATGCTCTGGCATTATTAGTCGTGATCAGTCAGTATCTTACATTGCTTCGAGCTGACGCCGACGATAGACTCGAGAACGTTTGCCGAAGCGGCGCTCGCGCACGCCAGTGTGAGGAGTACTGAGAGCATCTGCAAACATCAAAGTAAGGTTAATAGTGTGGTATATTGAAAAACTCATTAAAATTGCATTATTCTTTACAGGTATTTCGGTTGCATCCGGTTTGCGGGAGATGACTTAAGCTACAGTTAGGTACACATGCTCTTAAATAGCATGCTTAAAAATAGCACGGCTGTCGACTATCGAAATAAACATGCTCTTCAGTGGCAATGCTTCGACACCCAGGCTACTATAGAAGTAGCAATGTAGCATGCTTTCGTGCTAGTAATGAGCATGTGTAGCTGTAGGTACTTACATCAAGGAAAGTTTTTATTTGAATGCTTACTGTATCTAAGAAGTACCAATTCCAAGTGCCACATTTTCCCAGTTGTCCTGAAGTTAGGGTACGTTTTCAGGCACAAAAAAAACCGGGAACCCCGCCGGTATGTACTACATATCGCATCTTTCCTACTATAGGGGTACATCTCAAAATTTTGAGATTTCGAGTTTTAATAATATATGGGCACAAAATTAACACGTCTACACGATTCTCTTGACAGAAAGAGTCAGAGCATACTGTTGAGCCGGGAAAACTATTTGTGTCTCTTTCACAATTCCGAGTAAAGTGTCCCAGTTTCCGCGATACAAGGAGCAATTGAGTGTCGTGCCTGTAGTTGAGGAAGGAGGACCGCTCGCGCAGCCGTTCAATTGTTGAGTTTATGATTTTGCTATGAATAGTTTAATTTATTTATGACCGATATTGTGAAAATACAGGGGCTCAAAAATCTTTAAACGCCCCTATAGTATGAAAGCTGCGATATATAACTTCGTCATAATATCGAATCGGACAAAAAATTGCCTGTTGTATTTATTTGTGCAATAAGATTATTTATCTTATCTAATGCCATACCTATCTATATAAATAAATAAATATGCGCCATTGAACTTGTCATGGTCTCGAAGGATGTATTACGAGGTACCAGACAAGAAATTGACCTAGGGGGGTTCCAGTCAGGGCTTGGAACCGGTTTAAAAAAGAACGTTTTCAGAACGTTCTGAACGGCTCATGGAACGGAGAACGGAAAAACCGGTTTATTCCACAAGGAACAGAGGCTCGTGGCGTTCGTTACAGCAAGAAAACATACCTGACGACACTTAATTTATCTGATAGTGAAAATATTTCATGGTGATAGATCTATTCGTTAGATGATACAAGTTGATGACAAAATATAAACGTTGCAGACAAAATAATAATTCTATTATTATTGCATCAATGTTCTTTAGTTCAAACTTTAACGACACGCCCCGTGGCTAAGCTGCGTGACTGTGAATTATTATTCCTAGTTTCGAATTGATCCTATTTTATCCTAAAAACCGGTTTAAAATGGTTAAAACCGGTATATTGAGCTTGACGGATTTACATTTCGTTCTTCTTCTAAATCGTTTTTATCACGTTCCCGTTCGAACGGAAACAGACCTAATACCTACGTTACTTGGGCATTTTGGAAAAACCGGTTTGAAAAATAAACCGGTTACCAAGCCCTGCTCCCAGCACACCCAGGAGACCCGAACCAATTTAGAGAAGATCGTTTCCTGAATTTACTCAACCGGGTATCGAACCCGGGACACACGTAAGGTATGGCGAGAAACCGTGCTACGTACGCACTACGCCAATCTTGTCGTCAATATTGCTTCACTAAGCACAAATCTTAGACCCAGTTTTTCCAGTGCATCTTGAGAGAGCTATGTCCAGCTGTCAAAAGCAAAGCAAATAAGGCAATTGAAGATTTTTTTTAATGTGCCCGTCAAGATGACCTCACTCCACCTGATGGAAAGCGGTCGTGAGGTCCAGATATGAGGCTGACAAGCCCAGTCATTCAAACAAATCACTCATTTATCTATTTCCCACATAAATTGTAACTAACGACGCCTTTAACAAATGTTAAGGTAGTAAATTTGTAATTTACACAGGTGTTAATTGCCTGTATTCAGTTAATAACGATTAGTATAATTAGTAGTTGGGTAAATAAGGTGGTTGACTTTTGACTTATTTTAAAGGGGTATGGGTAATGTTGGCGTCATTTTTGAAATTTCGCGGCCACTCACCAAACCTTATTAATATGAAAGAACATATCGAGGGTAAACAACTTTATATAGAGCACATATAGCTAAAGTGTATCAGAGCTGAGATATTAGGTATTGTATTTTTAACTTTTTTTTTTTTTAAATAATAAAAACGTTTATTCTCACCATAGTTTTACAATTTTAAGTTTACAATAATATAACACACACTATAAAAAAACAAAGTACAATGTGGGTAGTTTTAAAGTTAAATACTACGGTATGGTCACAGTATAGTTAAACCTGCACAGTGAAGTAAACTATGGCGGGCTAATACCTGAATTAGGTAAAACCTGTAGCTCAGGTTATTATCACCCTTTAAGGGGGTCATGCAAAATAGTTTTAACCTGTATTTAAACATTGAAATGATATAATACTGCACTTAATATAGGAAACAAAGCAAAGATAAGATGAAGTTATTTGAAAAGCTTAATACGTAATTAGCGGAAAGCGATAAAAACTAACTAAGTACTCAATTGAACTTAATCCATACCAAGGAAATGGTAAAAAAGCTTCATTATTTATAATCCTCAATCCTGGTTACAAACATGCGACGCAATTAGGATTTGAGAAGGCTAGTTTCCGATGGCCAGGTGCATTATTAGGCCATTATTGTTCTTGTTATTGTAGGTAAAAAGACTTTCAGGTGTTTTTCCCATGTAATGTAATATGCCTATTGAAGCAGAACAGTTGTTTAAAGATAATGTATCATGTTGCAATGTTTTATTTAAATTTAAACACGTGGATTCACTTAGCATTATAAAATTATTTAAGTTAGTTAATTTAAAAAATACTACTGATCTTTGGGGTATATCAGTTAAAATTGTTAGCCATTCTTATCTTTCTTTAATATAAAAAACGTAATGGCCCTTTACTTAGCCATAATATTGAATGATTGCGTTGATAAAGGAGTGTTTCCAGACTTAATGAAACACAGTGAAGTTGTACCACGTTTCAAAGCAGGCAACAAAAAAGACCCAGGCAACTTTAGTCCTATATCAATCCTTCCAGCCTTAAATATGATATTTGAAAAAAATATACAAGAACAACTGTTAAGCCACTTTTGTGAGAACAGACTTTTACACAGTGAACAATACGGATTCACTAGAGGCCGTTCTACTACTGATGCTGGTATTGTGCTCGTGAAACATTTTTCGGGCTTGGGAGAATTCACAGAACGCTCTTGGCATCTTCTGTGACTTATCCAAAGCTTCAGATTGCGTTGATCACGTGATTCTTACACGTAAGCTTAGTTTTTATGGTGTGAAGGATACTGCGTTTGATCTTATTTTTTCGTATTTGAGCTCTAGAACTCAAAAAGTATATGTTAATGGTGTGTTACCTTCTGGATCACAAGTTAAAATGGGGGTTCCACAGGAATCTATTCTGGGCCCTTTCCTATTTCTAGTTTATATTAATGATTTGCCTTTATACGAGTACGTGAAAGATATCTGTGATGTTGTTTTATTCGCAGATGATACGTCTTTAATTTTTAATATTGATTGAAATAAAAACCTTTTTGACGTCGTAAATGACGCGCTCGTAAAGGTACTACGATGGTTTACAGGCAATAATCTAACGATCAACGCAAAAAACACTAAATGCTTTAATTTTAAATTGCCTAAAGTTAAAGATAACCAAATTGATTTGAAAATAGATAATAATGCTTTGGAGTTTTATTTATTTATTTATTTATATTTATTTAGTTAGTAGACTCAGTCTTTTCGCAAAACACTGCGATATACACGCCAAAAATACTAGGAATAAGGATTAAATTGCGCTTCCATTGTTTAGATTACAAAAAGTTTTAGGATCCTTTATGGGGCAAGGTGTACACTACTACAACAAAGTTCCTTAGGCAATTTGTATGTTACACCTGCACAGATTCAAAAACCACATAAAATCTGTTTTATTAAAAAAGGGGCAATGTACTACCCATAATTACCTTTTAGATAAAAAAGCCTGAGAGTAAAGCTCTCTGCTCGGTGCGGGATCAGTTCCCTCTTGTAATACTTATTAATTAAATACCGGACTTAAGTGTATTAATGACTAACAATTTTTATTTTTGAAATTGTATAAATGAATTGGTACAGCCTATTGTTTTATATTATGTAGCTTTGCTGTACTTGTTAGGTTGTTCTGTTTATTTTTTAATATTAGAATTTAGGCAGTTTTTTTTTATCAACAAACAAAATTGTACTCTACTAATTCGCATTGTAGAACCACAAGTTTGAAAAAGTAACTGCTGAGTTTCTCGCCGGGTCTTCTCAGTAATAATTAACTTCTCCGACGCGGTGGTAGAGTCGCATTATGTTTGTATACTGTTTATTTATATAAATATTCATATTATTGTAGTATTTAAGTCTATTATTTAGTAATTTTTTTTGACTATTTAAAATAACTGAAGTTTAATATCAACGGCTAAGAATCAATACCTCCTATTTACATATTGACTATTAGAAAATGTCTTTTTGATGTCATTGACGTTAAGGTCGTTTTTCGTGAAAGCTCGTGTTCCACTTCCTAATGCCAAGTACTCAACATCTACTGCTTTGTAAACACATACATTGTGTTATCTAAAATATACTGAGCATGCACAGTTAAAATATCGATCTTCTTAAATACTTCCCTAAGCGAGTCGCGTGGTCTAAGTTTGTAAATGGAGCGGATGGCTCTTTTTTGAAGTACACGTTGCTGTCATGGTTAACGTAGCACTCGGAAGCCCAACCAATTAGTTTCACCTTTATTATATAGAACCCAACGTTGTGGTGGTGAGTCTTCCGCCGTTATCCGGGTTGATTTGGTTTTTTATCGATGTTTTCCATCACCGGAGAGATAGTGGGAAATTTAACAATGGACCCAAAGACGGTTCTAGCCAGATTTGAACTCCGGACCGCGATCCACCATCTGAGTTGGGGAGCTTAACAACTAGGCGAAGGCCAAAAAGAGACAATAATAAGTTCTATCATTTGAGTGACTTGGTAAAGGCCTGTTCAGACCTGATTGGTATTCGCTGCCGCTGTGGGTAGCGGAACAATACCGCGCGGGATTCGCTCAGGTAAAGTAAAGTAAAAAGTAAAGTAAAAAATATCTTTATTCATATAGACTTATAAAAAGTACTTATGACATGTCATGTAACAAAAAAAAATTGTAGCAAAAATATACTGAATAAAAATAAACTTACATAAAATAATACTATGATAGTTCATATCATAATTAAATATAATGTGACTCTACCACCGGTTCAGAGGTTGTTTCCGATCGAGAAGACTCCGGCAAGAAACTCGATGGTTACTCTTTTCAATCTTGTTTTTATACACAAAAATGGAATTGACAGAGTAAAGTCATAACAAAAAAGTGTGCAGAGGAGCAGATTATACCTAAGATGACCACAAATTCTTATCATTTAAGAAATCGTCAACACTATAATAACCCCGCTTCATTAACTTAGCTTTGATTTGTGACTTAAACTTGTGAAGAGGCAGTTCAACAAGAGTTTGCGGAATCTTATTAAAATATTTTACACATTGACCAACAAATGATTTCCCTACCTTATGCAGTCTTAGACTGGGAGTTACGAGCTTATTTTTATTTCTGGTATTGAGTTTATGAACATCCCTGTTTTTCTTGAAGAGATGCAAGTTTTTACGGACATATACTACATTATCATAAATAAATTGAGAGTACACAGTTAAAATATCTATCTCTTTGAATACTTCACGAAGCGAGTCGCGTGGTCTAAGGTTGTAAATGGAGCGGATGGCTCTTTTTTGAAGAACAAAGATGGTGTTGAGATCCGCTGCCGAGCCCCACAACTGAAGACCATACGACATAACACTGTGAAAATAACTGAAGTACACTAATCTTGCTGTTGCGATATCAGTCAGGAGCCTTATTTTTCTAACAGCATAAGCTGCCGAACTAAGTCTTCCTGCCAGGGCAGAAATATGCGGACCCCACTGTAACTTGGAATCGAGAGTAATTCCCAGAAATACAGTGGAATTCGCAATCTCTAATGGCTCGTTATTCATGTTTATAATGGTATCGACCTGTCTTACATTGGGCATAGAAAATTTGATACATTTGGTCTTCTTAGCATTAAGCAGTAAATTGTTACTCGTGAACCAATGCAGTACCTTAGAAAGAGTATTATTTACGTCGTCAAGTGCTTTGTTACTTCTATCTACGTTAAAAATTAGAGAAGTGTCATCAGCAAATAATACAATCCCACATAGGTCTTTGACAAAATAAGGCAGGTCATTTATATAGATTAAAAACAGCAGAGGACCCAATATTGATCCCTGGGGCACGCCCATACGTATGGTGGCACCGGAAGAGTTCGTACCATTGATACTCACTTTTTGTATTCTATCAGTGAGGTAAGATTCTATAAGGCTAAGTGAAATATTTGAAACACCGTAATGCCTCAGCTTAATCAGTAAGATTTCATGATCTACGCAGTCAAATGCTTTTGATAAATCACAAAAAACTCCTATTGCATCTTGCTTGCCTTCCCACGCATCAAATATGTGTTTGATGAGCGCAACACCTGCATCGGTTGTATTCCTATTTTTAGTGAATCCAAATTGATTACTATGTAATAATTTATTCAAAGCAAAGTGAGAATGTAATTGATTCAATATTATTTTTTCAAAAATTTTACTTAAAGCTGGTAGAATAGAGATAGGTCTATAATTGGATGGGTCACTTTTCTCACCTGACTTATAAAGGGGTATGACTTTACTAAATTTCATTAAATTAGGGAACTGACCCTTGTCTACACAGTTATTAAAAAGTAACGCTAAACTAGGGGAGATGGCATCTATGACTGGTTTAAGTATATCAACAGAAATACCCCATAAATCCTCCGTTTTTTTTATGTTAAGTTCTTTAAACGATTTGAGGATGGTATGAGGAGATATATGATCGAAGCAAAAACTAGTGGCGCACTCATTAACACTTGATGTGAGGAGATAACTAGCTAGCAGTGAACTAGAATTTAGTTTACTGGTAGTAATAAAAGGTATCTCAGAGAAAAATGATTCAAATGTATTAGCTATATCAACGTCAGACTTAATAATATTATCTTTAATTTTAAGTGAGAAAGAGTTATTGCGTGGTATGGACTTACAAGTTTCTTTGTTTATAATGTTCCAAGTCGCTTTGATTTTGTTTTTTGCTTGTTTTATTTTGTCTCGCAAAAACATGGACTTGGCAACATTGCAAGATTTTTTAAATATCTTAGAGTAAGATTTAACATAGTCTACTAGTTTGGGACTATGAAAGTTCGCTTTTAAATCATATAATTCGTATAATTTAATCCTACTTTTATGAATACCTGGAGTAGCCCAGTCACTGAATTTAAATTTAAATTTATCAACTGTCACTTTTTTTTTTGAAAAAATGGTGTTATGTTCATACAATAACAGATTGCACAAATCCTCATACTGATCATTTATGTTCTGGTCTTGGTGTGATAAGTAAGGAAGTTGACTGTTTATATTGTGTTTAAATTTTTCTATACGTTTCTGAGTAACTGGTCTGAAAATAATATCCACCGATTGAGGGACATGACGGTGCTCAAATTTGGTTAACAGACCACAATGGTCTGATTTTAAACAATTAATTATTGATTTCTCCTTATAAAAATTTTCACAAAAAATATTATCCAAGCAGGTAGCTGATGACGCAGTGATTCTAGTTGGTTGATCAAAAATATTAAATAAATTAAATGATTTAAAAAGATTCAAAAATCTAAGTGAGGTTTGAGAAGAGTCTAGAATATCTACATTAAAATCACCACAAACAACCACCTTCTTGTTTGATTTACATACTCTCTTTAACACTTCTTCCAAAGTTTCTTCAAACAGTGAATAATCCGCAGATGGTGGTTTATACACACAAACAATAATAATCCGCTCTAACTCTGCACATGAAATTTCAATAGTTTGCTCAATTGAGAGTGCTACCACATCTTTGCGTTCTTTATACTTTAACTTATTGTGCAATAATATTAGTGACCCACCCCGAATAGCAGAAACTCTCATGAACATACTAGCGATGCTATAATTATCAAAACTTAACAGACAGTTGTGTTCCTTAAGCCAGTGTTCTGTTAAACATAAAACATCTATATTCATACTGTCAAGGAACAAACCTACCTCTAAATCTTTGCCAGAAAAGCCCTGTATATTCTGATGAACAAAATTGAGGTAATTACTGTTGGGCTTTTCTTTTGTCATAGATGGAGGTTTGCTAGAGGTTTCCTCTGTTGTCAGGTGTTTAGTATCAAGTTTCGCGGCAAAATAGCGCTACCCACAGCGGCAGCGAATACCGCTCAGGTCTGAGCAGGGCTTAAGGCTGAGGTAAGATATTAAATCTACACTAATTTTATATGAGTATTAGAGGTAAGCGCGAGTGAGTTTGTGTATGTTTGGGACAGGTAATCTCCAAAACTACGGAACCGATTCAAAAATTATTTCACTGTTAGAGAGTTACATTATCCTTGATTGCTATGGGCATATATTTGTTTTGAAATAATTAGTTTTCATGTCATTAAAATGAAGTTCACGCGGGCGAAGCCGCGGGCGGTAAGCTAGTCGTTAATAAGGGAACAGTGGTGGTGAGACTCTCAGGCTGAGATCTACGGCGTAACTTGTCTTAAGCACAGACTTGTCACAATAATTATTATCTTACTCATTGAGTATTTTACTAACGAATACCAAAGTTGATTTGAAACAAAGACAAAAATAATTTAATATCGATAAGAAGTAACTGATATAGATGGGTCATTGTCAAATAAGAAATTTCGGTGGTCCAAAAAATAAAAAGCATTAAATTTAAAGAAAAATGTTTAATTCGTATTTAGTATCACGTTAATTATACTTAGCAATGTAGAAATGAGATCGTTACACACTAATTCCTATAAAAAATAAAAAAATCTGTCAAACAGCACCACAGAAAAGACGCACATGACCACCGAAAAGCTTAGAATCAAAATTATCTTTAGCCACAGTACAAAAATAATGAAGCCCTAAGTAATAATCAGTCATAATTAAATTTTTGCTTTCAAAACTAATCAACTCACATATTCTCATTATGAAATCATGTGAAAAATCACAAATTAGATTCGTGACTACCGAAAAGACTATCTTTTCGGTGACATTGATTTAATTAGAAAATATTTTCATCAAAAGAGTCGGATTCTTCCAGTTCCGTCGCACGGGTCTTATCTTTCACTTGTGCTAGTGGTACACTATCTTCTGATGAGTCAGAATCGGAACTATAAATACTGTGATACTTGTACTTTCCTATTGAAGTGGAAGGCATATTAAAAAGCAGGCTGTATGTAGGGGGTTCTGGTGATAGATCCTTTAATATCTCGGAAAATGATTTCCTCTCTCCATTTTTTTCTTAATTTACGTTGATCTCTAGGGGGTAAGTCTTTTAATTGTCTTAACAATACCTTTTTATTTTTTCTTGTAATAATATTCTCGATCTTTTTTTCGTTTCTCTGCTAAAGCTACAGGATCTCGTTTTATTTTTTCTCTTAACCTTCGCATTACAATTTTTTTTTGCTCACGTCGCCTAACTTTTCGTTCTTCTTCTGTTAGTTTTTTTCTAGTTTTAGCCATCTCCCAAAGCACTAAGCAACAAAAAGAAAAAAGCTAAATCAAGATCACATACAGAAAAGGCAACCCTCATTATGTGAATGTGCATTCTTAATAAATAATTAGTAGCAGCAAGATAGTTTGTTAGAAGCGTTATTTGTATTTTATGCATACTTAATAACTTTATTTTTATATTGTAAAATATTTTTTAAGCTTTGGCAAACACAACAAAATAAATGGTGAAACATCCAAAAAATCATAAGTAGGAAAGGCAAACCCAACTTTATTTTCTAAATTGTAATTAGTTATTAGTATTTTGTATTTATCATAAAAATTAAATAAGTAAATGAAGTATTTTATGCATGAAAGCTTATTTTAATTATTAAAATTTCAAAAGAAAAAAAATCATTTAAATAATTGAATAACTTGTCACTAGAAATGAATAAAAGTGACTGAATATTACTTTCAGTTAAGCCACAATATCACCCACAGCCTAAGAACGTTAGAAAAATGTAGGTAAAAATATTATCCATTACTCTTATAAATTAGTTCTAAATGTACCTATAACATTCAAGGAGACTGTTCTGAAAAAAACTGGCTTTTTTAAGCTAGCCATAGCAAAAAAAACTTTCTGGTGGTCTTAAGTCTTTTCGGTGGTCTAACACAACCACCGAAAAGATGACCACCGAACGGAAAAATGTCGATTAAACCAGTAGAAAGCAATACGCCATATATTCAAATAAAAAACGCATTATTTCATGACGCCAGTGCAATATTATTGAACTTTGATTAAAAAATTACCAAAAAAATCAGTAACCGGAAAGATTCAGTCTTGTTTTACAAAAAAACAAGATTAAACAGGCGCAACACGTCTTTAGCCACTGCACAAATTTGACACCTAATATGGCCGTCACGTGAGTTTTGAACTGTCAAACTAAATGTCAAATGAATGGGTGCGTTCAGAAACTGAATATTTTTAGGAATATTCGTCATTTTATTTGTACTACCGAAAAGTCGAATGTTCTTTGCGACAAATGACAATGTCTTGTAATTTTTATTTTAAAAGCTCTTATGACAATTGCTTTGCTAATAAATAAAATAGTATTCATTCACAACCATTTTGAAGAAACAAATCAAATAACAAGGTAATATATGACTTGATTGTCTGGTTCATAATTTGATTAAATGGTATTGCGACGGACCACCGAAGCGGACGTTTAAAGCTTGATATTGAAATAAAGTAAAAAATATTACTAATTGTAATTGTGAACGAATATAGGGTACTGCATTGAACCATATTTAATTATTTTTGACACATAGTTAGTTTTAATTGTTTTGACTTTAATAGATATACGTTTGGGACAAAACAAGTGACCATTTTGACAATGACTCAGATAGATACCTAGCTGTTCAAAGTATAAGCTAAGTCTAAGTTTAAGCTAAGCACGCTCTCTAGATCTCGGCCTCAGTAGAGTCTCCATCGGGGGCACTGGACTACTGAGTATTTTAATTGCGTGATTTAAACTCAAAATTAAGCTGTTCTTATAAGCATAGTTCTAATTTTTAGCTAATACATACTAAATCATTAGTATTTTTAACTTACTTTTATATTCTTTTATTTTATTCTGGGTGTTATTATCTATTGAAGTATGTATTTAGAAATATTTAAGTATGTTTATCAGTCTCTGACGCCCATATTACAAGCTCTGCTCAGTTTGGGGTCAGATGATCTTGGTGTGAATTGTCCCAGGTATTTATTTATTTATTATTTATTTATTTACTGAGGTTTTTATACAGAGTCTAACCTAAACACTTGTTTTTATTCAAATTAACTTAAAAATTGAAGTTAGTTATTAAATTCTGATTTTTAACCGATTTATAAAAGAAGGAGGTCCTCAATTCGACTGTATGTTTTTTTTAATGTTTGTTACCTCATAAATTTCGACTGGGTGAACCGATTTTGATCATTCTTTTTTTATTTGAAAACTGGTGCTTACCGTGTGGTCCCGTTTTAATTTGGTCTAGTTCTGACAGTGGCATCCATGGGAAAACCATATAAGTCTTAGACCTAGATAAGCTGTACGCGCGACAAATTGACGAATAACTCAATAATACGCCAACCGATTTTGATATTTTTTTTTATTTGAAAGCTGATGCTGCCCGTGTGGTCCCATTTTAAATTTAGTCCAGTTCTGACAGTGGCATCCATGGGAAATCTAAATAAGTCTTAAATCTAGATAAACCATATGCGCGCCAATTTGACGAATCACGCCAACCGATTTCGATGCTTCTTTTTTTATTGGAAAGGATATACTTCAAGGGTAGTTTGATGAGTGTTTGGTTAGGTTCTGATTATGAAATTCATGACAAAGTAACAGAACTCTTCAATTCTTAGGAGCAATTGGACGATACTTTTTCGATGTATAAACAAATAAGAACTATTCACTGAAAATCAAAAGATAAACAAAAATTTTAACAAAAAAATACTAACTTCAAAAAAACTATTCCAAAACAAAGCACTAAAAAGTAAAGAAATAATTGCGTATTCTTCTAAAACTTATACGATAATATAATATAGGTACAATTATTGTTATTGTTGGAGTCGGTGTCAGCCAATGTAGGTGTGTAACTACCTACATACATACGTAAACGTGATATGTAAGAAATAGGTATATTGCTAGGTATATTGTAGTGTTTTCCTGGCTGACACCGACTCCAACAATAACAATAATTGTACCTACATTATACTATCGTAAAAGTTTTAGAAGAATACGCAATTATTTCTTTACTTTTTAGTGCTTTGTTTTGAAATAGTTTTTTTTGAAGTTGGTTATTTTTTTATTATCGTCTATCTGGATTTAAGACTTATATGATTTTTTCATGGATACCACTGTCAGAACTAGACCAAATTCTAATGGGACCACACGGGAAGCACCAGCTTTCAAATGAATAAAAAATTATCAAAATCGGTTTACCCAGTCGAAAGTTATGTATGAGGTACTTAACAAACATTAAAAAAAAAAACATACAGTCGAATTGAGAACCTCCTCCTTTTTATATCATTATTATTTAGTACTATGATACCTAGTAGGTATTTCAAGCAATATATTGAACTGAGATCCTCCTAACAAAATTGCCAATAAATTAAATCTTTCGTTCAAAAACCAAAAAAAATGTTAAAAAGAACTTACCTTTTTGATTTAGTCTGTGATGGAATCACACAAAATATTTTCTAATTATTTAGAGATTATTGCGGATTTTTGCGGACTTTTAATCAGTTCGCGGCGAGCTGTCAGCACTGAGCCGGCAGCGACTTTGAAAGTGAGGGTCGGCAATTAATCGCATCTTATATACTCTTTATTGTCTTTTCATTACAAGAGTTCCTTGTAAAGATGTGAGCACGGTGATACATATTTTTTCCGGCTTTTCTTACTGGCGCTTAACGCGAAATGTATAAATACTTATATTGTGATGCTGCTCAGGCAGCACAAACCTTTTGAGGAAGTTTTGGTTAACAGCAGTATATAATAAGAATCTAGTTTCTGAATTATATCGACTGAAATAGCTAATAGTTAGCTGAGTAAGTGAGAAGATTAGTAATTAATTATCAGACGTTATTCAAGCAATTTGGGCGCAAAATAAACTGCTAATGACTATGTAATGGCAAAGTAACAGACTAATAAGTTTGAATAATTGTACAAGCTGAGTAAAATCATTTTGTTCCCTTGTACAAGTATTACAGCACTGTTAGCCAGATGATGGATTAATGATGAATGAACTATATGCTTTAGTCCTTCAAAGTTCAGATATTCAGATTATACTCAGAGTTTAGCTTATTTCAGATATTTTATCAAGAAGTTTATCAAATTATATATAAATTTAGATTGATAAATCCGAGCAGTAGTGCACGCGTTTGTATTGATGGGACTTATTGCTGACAGGAAATATAAATAATTTTAAGTGAATTTTTATTTATAGCATTAAATAATGCTCTATTTTCTACACAAAGATAGAAAATAGAAAAAATCGACCTGATCCTGGGACTCAAGCGGGATTCGAACCCGCGACCTTCGGCAACAACGTAAAATACACTAGATAAATTCGCCAGGTCTGTTTACGGCCTCGGTAGCTCAGTTTGAAGAGCAGTCACCCGGATTGTGAAAGGTCGCGGGTTCGAATCCCGCTTGAGACCCTGGATCAGGTCGAATATTTCTAGTTTCTATCTTTTTGTAAATAATTTTACTCTTTTTTTCAATTTTACTCTTTTTTTCATGCTTAAAACAAAGTAATTGATAAGTGCGCATGAAAGTTTATCGTGTTTACATAAATACATTTCATGTAAAATTTGCACGCGCTACCTGATAAGCCGAGTTTTTGAGAATTAAAGAAGATTTTTTCCATTGTTTTGTTTTTTCGAGCGAAGCGTTTTCTATGTTTTATGCAATTGAATCAAAAATGTACTTGTGTTTTTTCACAACTATATTATACCGATTTCTTTATTAAAATGGAGTATTTAAGAATAAAGTTCCAGATCATTATAATAGGTGCGTTAATCATCATGGCGACTCCCATTCTAAAGTCTGTTTGCGCAGCCGTTTCTCGTCTTAGGTCTACGTAACAGACTTTATTTTGTCCACCTATTAAGTTGTGTCCTGGTTAACAGTGCTCTGCAGACTTCCGATAACTTCTGCACAATAATCTGTTACTATTGTTTTCACCGCAGTTAGCTGTACTTAATGAACAAACACAGTTCACATTCAAGCAGCAACTGTAGCTATAGAGGATCGAAATGGATCATTTAATGTAACCGCCATATACTGCCCTCCAAAGCACATAATAAAGGAGGAACATTATGATGAGCTCTACAGCTCACTGGGACTACGCTTTATAGCTGGAGGGGATTGGAATGCCAAACATGTGCACTGGGCCTCTAGACTTACCAGCACTAGAGGAAGAGAGCTCAAGAAATCTGTAGATAGGAACCACTTGATAACAATCTCAACTGCTGAACCGACTGATCCAAACCGCCTTCCCGACGTTATAGACTTTTTTATCGTTAAGGGCCTCTCGAGATTATCCCACTACACAGAAACTTGTCTGGATTCTAACACCAACCATGTACCGGTAATTCTGACTCTCGACACTGCTATCATGAATATTGAACATGACAATAAACTCTACAACAAGCGTACCGATTGGAACTCGTATCGGGAATTGGTTCATGAAAGATTGGATTTGAAGGTAAATTTAAAGACCGAATCGGACATTGACAATGCAGTGCGCAAATTAACATCAGTTATCCAAGAAAGTTGTTGGATCTCCACCCCTGAAGTCATCGATCGTCCCCCAAAAAGTAAAACATACTCTGATTCCATACGACAGAAGATACTAGAAAAAAGGAGGCTACGTCGAGTATGGCACGTTAGTAGGCACTCTAATGACAAGAGGGAACTAAACAAAGCCATTCGGGATTTGAAAACCCTTATCAGGGAGGCTAACGAGGCTGCCTTGGATACTTACCTGGAAAGTTTAGCACCTACAAAGAGCACCAATTACTCACTATGGAAAGCCTGCAAAAACCATGATAGACCTTTATGTCAAAAACCACCACTACGCACAAGTGACGGTCAGTGGATTAGAACCACACTTGACAAGGCGGAAGCGTTTGCAAAGCATTTGAGTCAAGTATTTGCTCCCAATGATCCAGCGGTGAATGCAGATGATACAGAGATTGACTCGACTCTAAACCAAGACTTTCAACTGGATATCCCCCTAAAACTAGTGACACCTAAAGAAATATTCAGAAACCTCAGATCACTTAAGAATAACAAAGCTCCGGGATATGACCTCATTGACAAAAAAGTTCTCGAAGAATCACCGCGTAAAGTAGCCGTATACCTAACAATGTTATTCAACGCTATTATGAGAATTGGATACTTTCCAGACATATGGAAAGTATCAAATGTTATAATGATCCACAAACCCGGAAAACCGATTCACGAAATAACATCATATAGGCCTATCAGTCTCTTGCCGATTATGTCAAAGCTACTTGAAAAGTCGCTTCTACACAGAATGATGAAAGTTATAAAAGAAAACTCAATTATCCCGGAACACCAGTTTGGTTTTAGGAAGGAACACGCGACTGTTGACAAATACATAGAGTGTGCAGAAAGATAAGAACGTCTCTGGAGAAAAAAGAATACTGTTCATCGGTTTTTCTTGACATTCAACAGGCTTTCGATAGAGTCTGGCATAAGGGTTTGCTCTACAAAATAAAAACAATATTACCACACACATTTTATCCAATTCTGAAATCCTATCTGGCCGATAGATTTTTTCGAGTGAAGGAGAGCATTTGCTCATCCAAACTGCATAAAGTATTAGCAGGAGTGCCACAGGGATCTGTACTGGGACCAGTCCTATACACGCTGTTCACACATGATTTGCCACAGACCCCAGGAGTTACTATAGCAACCTTCGCTGATGACACAGCCTTGCTCACCTCAAACAAATGTCCTACTACAGCTTCCCAGGTTCTGCAGGACAGTTTGAATGAAATTAAGGAATGGCTTGCCAAATGGAGAATTGCCGTCAGTGTATCCAAATCTGTGCACATAACGTTCACCCTGCGCAAAGAAGATTGTCCTCCAGTCATGTTAAATGGCGTTCAGCTACCACATCACCAAACAGTAAGGTATCTGGGCATGCACCTGGACCGCAGACTTACATGGAGAAAGCATGTTGAAACCAAAAGAGATGAGATCAACCTAAGATACAAGGGACTCTACTGGCTGCTAGGACGTAACTCAAAACTATCTCTAGACAACAAGTTGCTCATATACAAAACTATTCTGAAACCCATCTGGACATATGGAATACAGTTGTGGGGCTCTGCTAGTGCCTCCAACATTATGATTATACAGAGAGCGCAGAACTCCATTTTAAAACAAATATCTAATGCGCCATGGTTTATAAGAATAACAGAGGTGCATGAAATTCTGAATATTCCAATGATAAGAGAGGAAATAGAAACCCACAGAGCTAACTATAGATTAAGACTGTCGAAGCACCCGAACCAACTAGCGGGGCAACTCACTATCCCTGAAACCATGCGTCGGCTTAAAAAGCGACGGGATATCTTCGACGATTAGACCGCAATCCGATAATGACAAAGAAAGGGCTGGCTCTGCTGAGAGCAGCGCCCTAAACGACCAAACTCACTTACCTCATCTGCTCATAGTCTGAAATGGCTGATTGCATGATAAAAATATACAAAAAAAAAAAAAAAGCTGTACTTAACGGTAATTTCGTACTCAAAGTGACATAAAGTAGTTATAACAGCTATCTTAATTTCTGTTATGTTACTATTTGCTTCATTACAGCAACAACACCTACTTTATACAGCAGCTGAATAACTGACTAGATCAGGGTGTGTAATACAGCTGAAAGAGAACAGAACACAAATTATCCAGCATCACGCTTGATGATGGAATTTTACACCAGTGTTATCTAGTCATCTGGCTTGTGTGCTGCCTGGGTGCACATTATGTAGTTTGTTTTAACTGACGAAAACAAGACTCAAATGATTTGTTTCCCTGTGCCTATAGAGTAATCGTAGTATTAAGTAAAAAAACATAATACCTACTTACTTACTGTCACGGACGTAGCTTAGCTTTGACAAGGGTGGGGGAAGGGGTCCAAAACATTAAAAAAAAACCGAGCTCTAAACTCCAAAATCTAGGAATTGGAAATTATTACATTGCCCGTGACTATGATTTTAATTTCTAGAGCTATGATTATTTTTTGTTAATACTTGGATACTTTAATTTGAAAATAAAATGGCTGCCAAAATCTTCTTCGTTTGAGAAAAAAGAAAGTTTGTTAGTGTTAAGGATGCCGAGCCATACAAGAATACGTAGCTAATAAGCTAATAAGATAGATTAGGTTAGCACGTATTTTTACTGTGCTTGTATGTTGTTATTAAGTAGGTAGGAATCAGTTAAGTATTATAATATAAGTAGAAGTAAAATATTTAAATAGTTGTGTTTTATTCCTGGAAAATAAGATGTAGGAACGGGTATACTCTTAGGCCTTGATCTTAGGTCCAAATGGAGACAATTAGAGCAGAAACTTAGGCAATAATTTTCATAATTTTAGGGTGGGGTCTCAGGGCAGTAACCGCAAGAAAGAGCCGCTCGGAGGGTGGGTCAGTTAGGCTATACCCGCAGGAGAGCCTATAGACGAAAATTGGATATAACTCGATTATTAAAAGACTTTTTAGTAAGATTTTTGTGTAATTAGGTAGGCAATTAGAATAAGTACGAGTATCTTATAGGAATAAAAATCATCCTTCTGTAAGCAAAAGGTTTCCATTAGAATTTGCAAAGAAACCATATTTATCCTGAAAAGCAGGACAGACGTGGCCAGCTTATAGAGAAGGCCAGGATGCCAGACGCGGTCGAACGCCTTTTCCATGTCTAGGAACACAGCTACTGTGTGTTCCTTCCGGTTGTAGGCGGCCGCCGCGTGGTGCAGGACTCGTGCCAGCTGGTGCGCGGTGGAATGTTCAGCACGAAAGCCAAACTGTTCCTCGCGTGGCTGGATATGCGGTGTCATGTGCGGTAGTATCAGCTTCTCAAACACCTTCGACACGGTTGGCAGGAGCGTGATAGGCCGATAACTTTCGGCCTTGGTCACGTTCTTCCCTGGTTTCGGCAGCATTATGACACGCCCCAGCTTCCATGGGCGTGGGAAGTGGCCGGTTCACAGGACTCCATTGAAGAGCCACGTCAGCGTCGCGACGGAGCGCGGAGGAAGGCGACGCAGCGCCTGGCCATGCGATCCCGGCCAGGGGCCTTCTTCAGCGGGGTGCGTCCTAGTGCTTTCTGCACTTGTCCAGGGGAGAACACAATAGGGTTTTCTGTGGGCTCTATTGATACTCCAAAGTATTCCAACAGATACTCGGTGACTATGTCGCTGTGCTGGTGGTTTCTGTTTTCCTTTCGGCGAAACTGTGCCTCCAGGTGGTCAGCGAAAATTTCAGCGCGGTCCTCGGCACGGTAGCGTGGGGTCCCGTCTTGAGCTTTCAGCGAGCGGATTGGCGGCTTTCCATTTTTAAGGCGACATAGGCGGTGGATGCTGTTCCAGTCATCACCAGCTGAGTCCAGTTCGACCTGCCAAGAATTCTCAGCAGGTCGAACTGGTAACGTCATTCGAACGAACCCGCTCACTGACTCAGGCGGCGTGGGGCACGATCACTAGACGGAGCAGAAAAACACTCTTAAAATTAAAATTTAAATAATTTTCTTGTGAAAATAAAAATTTAATTGAGACACTGTTTATATTATGGACACAATAAATAAAAAATGATAAAATTACTCGAGCAAAAAGTCGTATGTCGTATGTGAGTGTGTGGATTCGAACCGTAGATCTTAAGATATACTGGACCTTAAAAGTCAGTCGAAGTCCACTGTTCCAAAATGCAATATGATTGAAGTGCGAAAGAAGGACGGCGAACTTCCATGTAATTTCAGACCTCTACTTACGGGCCGCGTACATAAAAGAAATCGATTGATGGTTTTAGAACTACACTAGACTAACAAAAAAATTTATTGTTAACTCTTTTAAAGCTGGGGTTAAAAAGATATTAAAGCTATTGAAGGTAGTGAAGTTATAATTTAAATTGTTGGTTTTTAATCATTTTAAATTAATACAAGGACACTGATACGTAAGCGGATACATGTTCGTGCGTTCCACTTTCGCGTTTCGGAGGCTGTTTGGTTAGAAATTTCTTATTATAGCTAGGCACGGTTTCATGCAAAGTATTCCGTTCCGGAGAATTGCGCGGGATGCCGTCGCGGGAAGGCGGACTCCGCGCCCTCGCAGATGGACACACGTCCGTGCGCCGGGTCACGTCGCGGGTGTACGGTGTACTTGTTCAGTCAACAGCGCTACATGATACGTGCAATGAGAACCCTCGATGGGCCTCATCCACCCTATACCCGTCCCATGCAAAGGCGCACTGTGAGTTTGTTAGTACGGTCGCGTGCTTCTGCTACTATGCGGCTGGCTCGTGCCGCATCGGTACGCGGCACGAACGATCTTGTCACCTGTAGCCCTTATCACATCACAAAACTATAGAACTAGACAAAGAACAAAAGAAGTACATTTCTAGTGTACCTAAATTGAGATTATTCAGCTCAGTGTGAGGCATATTAAAGTTTTAAATATAAATAAATATGCGCCAGACAACACACCTCTTGTCATGGTCTCGAAGTAGGGATAAATATCCCTGTGTTACGAGGTACCAGTCAAGGAATAAAGCCAGGGGCGTCTCCCAGCACACCAAGACCCGAGCCAATTTAGAAAAGACCGTTTCCTGAATTGACCTGACCGGGGATCGAACCCGGGACACAACGGAATTCAAGGCGAGAAACCGTGCTACAGCGCACTACGCCAATCGTGTCGTCAAACTTTTACTGCTATGTAAGCTACGAAATAAAAATAAAAAAAATATTTATGTACATTTATTTAAAAAGAGGTCCAAGAATGCAGTAGGAGCTCCGAAACGATCCTAATGACAAGCGTACCTACCCCATGTATCATAAAATGGACAATAAGTGCGAGCAACCCTCAACAGTGTGATTTCCAGCAGCACAATAACAATAATATCCTAAAATGGCTTCACGACCTTGTACTACTTATAGTCTACTAACACCCTTCTGCGTATAGACTCAAGTACATGAAGTTTTTCCCGATCATCACACTCTGGAAACAAGCAACGGCCAGCAGAGGCAGCTGCTCTTCTTATTGTTGGAAGAGCTATTTGATTGTTTGCTTCATTATTTGTTTGCTCGGTTTCAATTTGATTAAGTTTTTCTACAACAGGTGGTGCAGGTAATTCCGGAGGGCTACTTTCTCTTACAGTTTGAATATTTGATAAAAACTAAAAAAATATGTTTCAATATATTAATAAAAATCAAACGTAACGTAATGCGAGTGATTTGACATTGACATTGATGACAACAATGGAAAGGCAAAGAAGTATATGCGTATACAGCCTCTTTTCACTAGAATACATTCAAAATATAAGTATATGGTTTTAAAATGTTAATTAAGGTGTATTGATTTAATTGATTAGGTCAAAACAGTTAAAATATAGCTATGTGTTATGCTTTAACACAAATTGAAAATAGAATTGATTGCAGTAATTGAAATCTTCTGCGTAGATTGGAATACTCTTACAGAAAATAAAACCGTTTAGTTTTTGCACTTTTTGTTGCACTACAGAAAAGTTTTGTTTTATTGAAATCGGGAATAATTTATCTTTGACCTGCCTTCTTTAAAAATCCCGATTTTATGGAAATAAATTCAACAAATTTAACTCTATTTATTCAACATACTCGTATGTTCATTTGGTAACGTTTTTGTAAAATATGCAGTCGAGTTTCGCCGCCTTCTTTAACATCTTATTCTGTGCAGCTATTCAAACAAACTTCAATCTTCAGCTGCTTCTTCTTCTTAAATATATTAGGGTAGTATTTAACTGCAAATCAAAAAAATATTTCTTTTGTATGATATAAAAATCTAAATACCCATCAAATATACTGATTGCACAGCAAAATAGCTACCTCAAAATATTTATTGTAATTTTTCATTTAATTTATTGTAATTTGATTAATTTGAGTGACATTTACGTAATTTGAATATTTGATTTGAGTGTTATGATTTAAAATGTATGGGTGTAATTTTCCTGATTAAAGACTGATTTATTATTATTATTAATATTCAAGCATCAATTATGTTCGTGACTCTTTACTATTTATTTAAATTTAAAGCATTTTAATTAACAAATACCTAATAGTTACTAACGTACAGTAAACTACATATCTTTTTTGTTGAACAGAGGGTCTATTTTCTTATCGTATACTGCAGTTTATATGAACAAAACATCTTTTTATTTGAAAAAATAAGCTAATTATTTATTAAATAGGACACAATGAGATCAACAATAAAATTCTAAAATCACATACAAATCTACTTTCTTTTGATTTGTTAAATAATGAGAGCAGACCTTGCCTTGGCTGGACCTCCGCGCCTCCTTTTCTGGCCATTATGTATATTTTTGGGGTACACTACATAATTCCGAAAAACATAACTCCCAAAGTCAAAATCCCGAATTCCAAAATTCCGAATTTCATAATTCCGAATGATTTAGAATCCCGGAAGTCAAAATTCCGAATTATCATAAATCCGAACTACAGACCCCGTATTTTGATACTCCAAAAAATACTTATTATCCATTAAGTGCGAAAAAAATCAAATTTAAAAAAGGATGGTATCACATTTCATCGGTAAGTAAAATAATTTGCATTGACCAGTCCCACGGAGCTCAAGTTATAATGGATGTAAACAGTAATCGTGCGTCTTAAAAAAAAAGCACGCGTTGATGTCTTTTTGAAAATCTCTTTCTATCATGTGATTTTTTCAATAAGCTATCTCCTTCTTACAAAATACTAATGATGATTACCCAGTAATATAAAATATTTATCGATGTACATTTTGTTTCATTAGATTAATCTGAATTGCAGTTACTTCATGTTCCATGTTAAATTTAACTTTTATTTCATATTTTAGGTTCCCTCAATAGATTGACGCTACGTGTCGTGGGGAAGAATGGTTCCCGATCAAAATATGTGTAATTTGTTTTAGATATTTCGGGGCAGATACATTTATTGTAACAAAACTCCGAAGACGGCTTCTGGATTCCGTTATGTCAACTCTACACCTTCCGATATTGGTAAAAAAATATAGATTTTCTTTATTTCTCATACTGCAATTGAAACCAACATTTAACAACACGATTGGCGATGTGCGCTGTATCACGGTTTCTCGCTGTGATATCCTTAGTATCCCGGGTTTGATTCCCGGTCAGGTGGCCAATTAATAATCACTTATTCAGAAGTTATGATTCGATTAGGTTATTTTTCTGATATTTAGTAAATTACTGGCTCAATGATAGTATTCAATGTTTTCATATGTTAAAACCAAAGGTCTATAGTTTGTATTATAAAAATAACATGAACGGTCCCAATAAAGGAAAACTAAATTAAATAAGTACCAAAGAAAATAACCGAATCGTGGGATAGCTTCTAAACGATTGATTCTGAATCGGCCCCTAATAGGGCTAAAATGCGCAACGCGAGGATAACAAACAAACATACATACTTACTTAGTCACAAACTTTCGCATTTATAATATTATAGTAAGATTATTAAAATATTTAAGCTAAAATGAGAAAAACTAATGAGATATTGATTTTCTAATGTATCAGTTTTATCTGTAAATAAATACCAAACAATGGAGTTTCTAAATGCTCCGTTTTTAATTAGTTTTATAAATAAATAACTTTTAGTGTGTTAATGAAACATGTTGAGTTCAAGAAGTTTTATTTCTTCGCCCCCACTTCTATCCTCATCCTACAACAAATCAATAAACCTCAATATGGTAAACGTGTGAAAGGCCACCAAGACTCAAGTGCTTCCAAAATTTAAAGGACCAATGAATGGTCTTATAGTATGGAACTAAATGTTTGAGTTTATTATACTTACTTTTGTATCGTCGTATGTAACATTATGGTGTGGAGATATTGATGTTACTCAATAGTTACAAAGTGATATTTCGTTTTGCATTATAGGAAACTGTCGATACACGGTGTCCCAACCCTATTTGCAAACGTAGGCAGTGCTAATGCAAAATTGACCTTGAAATAACCAATCATAGCACCTTTGTCACGCTCCCCGCAACCCGTGCCTTCCTCAATCTCTGGTGACTTTGGGAACAATACAAAACTCTCAACATGCGGAATCTATTGGGGGTGATCTGTGGCCCGCACTTTACCGACCGCGAAGTGATAGTAAGCGCGTGAAATCAGTTTTCAATAAATTTGATCGATTTTAAAAAATAGTGCTATTTGAAACTCATTACTTTGTTACAAATTAATAAACTTGCTGGGCTTGTCTTCGGAAATTCTAAGACATTTATGTCAAGCAGGGTTTGAGATCCGCAATATGAAACTAGTCGTAAGAACAGTTATTTTGTTATGGCTGTAAATATTTTGTATGTGCGACCAGGTCTGCTGTGCAATCAGCATATTTGATATGAAAATCGTTTTTTTGTATTGTAAAAAAGTTATTGATATATATAAGCTATTGATGTATTTTATTCAAAATATTTGTATTGCTAATTTTGCTATGCAATTGGTTTTCTTGCAGTCAAATGATATATTTGATGAGAAAATAATTTAATTGATGAATCTAAATAGATGGATGATAAGTTGTTTGCTGTGCATTTAAAAATAAGCCATTATATTATAACCAGTGACTGGCAGGCACCTTCAAAGTACTCAAACAAATGCTATTGAGTACAGTGTGTTTAAAACATAGTTTGATGTCTTTTAAGTAGAAAATGTTTATTATTTGATATAGAAATTATTACAAATTTAGTCAAATTAATGATAGAGATAATCGTGATTGTGTGAAGTGAAAATATCAGATTTTCTAAAAGGATAAGAAGGAATGGGTAGATGTAGGTATAAACGTAGAATAATAATTAATAACACAGAAACCGATTCCCACTATACGGTGATGCCAATAATATTTAGGCTTTTCGGCTACCTACGCTTGAAGTACCATAAGTGCTAAGTGTCGAGTTTTCGTAGGAAGAGCTCGGACAAAATTTCAATTTGTGCGGTAAACGCGGTAGAAAAACATGAACAGTTAATATACGTTCCATCTATAAAATACTGTTATTTTGACTGTTGATTTCGACATTACCATTTTTGAGCCTTTTCGTGGAACTATCCTATCCTTATGTTTTGTTTTAATTCGCTTCACTTTATTCCTTATCTGTAAATTAAAATAATCACAATAAAGTTTTCAAAAAAAACGTCCCCTGTATGTCGTCTCTGCACTTGTCTCTGACAGTGACAAGTTATAGAATGCGTCACATCCTATTGTCACTTCTTGATAAACAAAAATGCGTTTACCATACTTTCAAACACATTAGCTTAATGATCATATTTCAATGAAATAAATATAAGTTGTTATGACTTTTTTACTGACCTCCTTCGCCTTTGAAAATATTTATGGTGCTAAATTCTAATTTGAGTTTTTTGAATTTGTCAGAGAAAATGACAAGATTATTAAAATTACGTGAATACGAAAATACAGTTTTTATTTGATTATTTAAAACTGCTTGCAACCAGTGGTCCTTCTGCCGGCAAATGGTGCGAGTATTTAATACCGGCATTGATAAATAAGTAATGCGACGCAGTGAAAGATTATTGAAAAGTGTGAAACCGAAGTCCGCGACTATGTAACAAATGATGGAGGAGATTACCACCGGGGAGACGATTACCACCACGGAGACGACTACCACCATTACTTCAGCGGCGATTACCGGTAACGCTAATAATAGTAAACCTGATGACAATTCTAAATCGGGAGCATTGGCTCGTTCTTGCCTTAGCGGAAATAGTGTAGCGTCTCAGAGAAGGTTATTAGAGGCACAAACTATTAGGCAGAAAGCCGAAATAGAGTTTGAAATTGAGCAAAAAAAGCTGAAAATGATGGAAGCTAAAAAAAACTTGGTAGATGCGCGACTTGAAGAAGAACTTGCGGCTTTAGAAAACAGTGACGTCTATTCAGTTAAGTCGGCACGCATGCGTGTTTGGCTAGAAACTGTCGTGAACTCAGAAGAATGTATGAATGAAACAAAGAAAACAGACATCCCGAACCAAACATGCTCAAAGCCGATAAGCCTGATTAATACCAAAGATAATACTAACACCGACTTCCAATCTAGCTTGAACAAATTGACACACACTCTTACCGATACCTTGAAAACCTGCACATCTGCTCCTTGCAACACGTCTGACAAACTACTTGGACGCCTCTCTTCAAGAGGTTTGCCACCTTTCAGCGGTGACCCGCTCGACTGGCTTCGATTCAAGAACGCGTTTCATACGACAACCCGCATAGGCCAATACACTGAAGGTGAGAATATCGCACGACTTTAACGATGTCTTCACGGTGAGGCCTGGGAAGCAGTATCTGTCAGACTTCTTACTACAACATCTGCAACAGACGTCATGGCGACACTCGAAATGAGGTTCGGAAGACCAGACCTGATTATTGGAAAACTTGTGGCTGAAATGAGAAATGTGCCCAAGCTGACTAGCGCTCGCTCAGAACTCATCATCCTAGCTACCAAAGTTGATAATTGCGTTGCTGCCATAGAATCAACTGGCAACCTTGGATATTTATACAGTCCTGAATTGACAACTGAGATCATTAATAAGCTCACAGAGCCGATTCTCTATCGCTGGCTTGATTACAGCCGCGGTCTTACCAGACAATCGCCTCAACTGCCAGCTCTCGCAAGCTACCTGATTAATGAAGCTCAGGAGATCTGCAGAAGAGGAGCGGTAGAACCACCACCACCCAAATCAATGGCTCCATTGAGACGATCCGTTCTGACGACTAATTTAGAAGAGAACATATTTGATGAGACACCCCAGACTAACCGTTGAGAGACCAGCAACCTTCGAAATGCGTGTTTTGTGGTCACACTGGCCATCAGATTAATGCCTGTGAAACATTTAGAGAAAAGACCATAGATGAGCGGTGGCTCACCGACGCGACCGATGCAAGTCAAAGATCAAATGCACGACATGCAAAGGCAATCATCACAAGCTGCTTCACCGACATGATTGGGTGAAGACCGAGATCGATGACAAGAAAGGTCCTGAAACTACTGCGACAATTGGTCTGATGGTAAGAAGAAGAAGGTCTTTCTGAAAGTTTTACCTGTGACAATTGATGGCCCTGAAGGCAGTACCGATACGTATGCCCTCCTCGACGAAGGCTCCACAATTACGCTGGTAGAGGATCGTATCGCAAAAGTGGTCGGAGCTAGAGGGCCAGATGTTGAATTGGCACTTCAAGGCGCAGTGGGCAAGGGCAGTCATATAAATAGTCAGATTGTCTCACTTGCCATTAAAACATCTCATGGATCGTACCGACTAAATCGAGTTCGGACAGTGAACGACCTGACACTCCCGAAGCATTGTCTTGCCAAAGATGTGATCTCCCGGTACGATCATCTTAGGAATAAACCGTTGGAGGCATTTGATGGTCGACCGACGATATTAATTGGTCAAGACAATTGGCATTTGATTGTGAGCAGAGAGATCAAGGAAGGAAAGGCAGATGAACCCGTCGCTTCACTGACAAAACTCGAACTATACCCGAACTGACCTGCCATATTAGAAGTGAGGAAGATAACGAACTTCATATTTTGATGGAGAACTATTTCCAACTGGACAATCTTGGGGTTAGAAACTCTAAACAACCCAGATATTCATCGGATGAACGCCGAGCCTTACACATCCTGGACATGAAATCTAAGAAGCGCGACAATTATTGGGAGTCCGCCTTACTGTGGAGAGATGATAACGCCTTTATTCCCGAAGATAAGTGGCCTAATCTACAGCCACAAACCGAGAAGGAGAGAATCGACCAGGAATGTGTGCTGGCTGGGGAAGGCACCGTACACAATTCACTTATAGATTTCAGTCGCTACTCTAAGTGGAGAAGACTGCGGAGAAGTGTAGCATACATGTACTTGTATCTGGCTAAATGTCGCGGTACTGTGCCTAGCCTCACCGTTAATCATGTTGATAAAGCTGAAAAGTTCATTCTCAGGCAAATTCAAGCTGAATGCTTCGCTGAAGAACTAGTAGCCATTGCAACCACCATTGCAACCACAAAGCAGATTACGGGGGCTCAATCCATACATCAACGAAGATGGACTACTGTACGCGAGAAGTAGGCTTGTATCCGCCACAGACTTACCTTTAGGTTTAAAGACGCCATTGATTCTTGATGCAAAGCACCCAGTTGTCAAACTTATTATTGAACACAAGCACGAACAACTTGGACACCATGGTACTGCAACGTTGATTAACGAACTACGACAAGATTACTACGTACTACGATTACGTAACGTAGTTAGATCGTTGCTGGCTACGTGTATCACTTGCAAGAGACGAAAAGCGCGCTGTGAACAACCAATGATGGCAGCGCTGCCAGAGATAAGGCTCCATCATCACTGCCGACTATTCAGCTACTGCGGCATAGATTTGTTCGGTTCTATGACTGTGACAATAGGCCGGCGCCATGAGAAAAGATGCGGAGTCCTATTTACCTGCTTGAGCGTCAGAGCTGTCCACATGGAAATGGCCGCATCATTGTCAACTGACTCGACGATAATGGCGATTCGAAGAATGGCGGCAAGGCGGGGCTGGCCCAAGCAAATCCACTCCGATAATGGCACCAATTTTAGATCAGCTGATAAAGAATTGAGAAAAGCTGTAAAGGATGGAAGGATGTGTTGACTGACAGACAGCTGATCGATAAAGCCACAGATCTTGGCATACGCTGGACCTTTAATCCACCTGAACCCCCTCACATGGGGGGTGTATGGGAACGATTAGGTCGTTCGATAAAGATGGCCCTGGCTGCTACACTAAACACTCGCACGCCTAAAGAAGAGGTACTCGCTACCTTGTTGACAGAAGCTGAGATTACAGTCTACAGCCGTCCACTTACGCATGTCTCACTGGATCTAAATGAAGAAGAGGCCTTGACCCCTATTCATTTTTTGATTGGTTGCTTTAGCGGTTCTAGTAGCCCTGGGAAATTCACGAATGACGATCTGACTCTAAGAAAGCAATGGAAAATATCCCAGAGATTGTCAGATCACTTCTGGTCACGTTGGCTTAAAGGATACTTGCCAAGTCTCCAAGAGAGGAGCAAATGGGTATCCGACAGGGGGGTTAACGTAGTAGTAGGAGATCTTGTTATCATTGCAGATAGTAGCTCGCCAAGGAACATATGGCCTAGGGGTCGTGTAACAAATGCTATCCCCGGCCGAGATGGGCGCATCCGCATGGCTGACATACAGACGCGGTGGCATACTACGGCGTCCTACGAACAAACTGGGAGTTCTAGCGAGAGTCGAACAGTCAGCTTCCACCACATCTTGATATCAAGGAGGAGGATGTACTGACCTCCTTCGCTTTTAAAAATATTTATGGTGCTAAATTTGAATTTGACAACTGTCTCACTGGATCTAAATGAAGAAGAGGCCTTGACCCCTATTCATTTTTTGATTGGTTGCTTTAGCGGTTCTAGTAGCCCTGGGAAATTCACGAATGACGATCTGACTCTAAGAAAGCAATGGAAAATATCCCAGAGATTGTCAGATCACTTCTGGTCACGTTGGCTTAAAGGATACTTGCCAAGTCTCCAAGAGAGGAGCAAATGGGTATCCGACAGGGGGGTTAACGTAGTAGTAGGAGATCTTGTTATCATTGCAGATAGTAGCTCGCCAAGGAACATATGGCCTAGGGGTCGTGTAACAAATGCTATCCCCGGCCGAGATGGGCGCATCCGCATGGCTGACATACAGACGCGGTGGCATACTACGGCGTCCTACGAACAAACTGGGAGTTCTAGCGAGAGTCGAACAGTCAGCTTCCACCACATCTTGATATCAAGGAGGAGGATGTACTGACCTCCTTCGCTTTTAAAAATATTTATGGTGCTAAATTTGAATTTGAGTTTTTTGAATTTGTCAGAGAAAATGACAAGATTATTAAAATTACGTGAATACGAAAATACAGTTTTTATTTGATTATTTAAAACTGCTTGCAACAACTTTGACACAACACATTTGTTTGCTTTTTGGCTATTCGAAGCTAAATAAAATAAATAAATAAATATCCCTGGACATTATTCCACACAGCGCCATCTAGCCCCAAAGTAAGCTAATTAAAGCTTGTGTTATGGGATACTAGACAACGGATAAACATACTTAAATACATTTTCTTTTGTAAATACATACTTATTATACATAGGAGACACCCAGACCAGTACAAACAGACATGTTCATGCACACAAATGTTTGTACTGTGCGGGGATCGAACCCGCGACCTCTGGTGTAGTAGCCAACTTCTTAACCATTACACCAAGTCGGTCGTCAAGCTAGATGGCAGTCGCATAGGGTAACTTTAAAATTCATTCAACTACACCATTAAAAAATAATGTCTCCTGCAATTTTCAATAAAATGAAGAACCAATATAGGTATTCTTATTCAAATGATAAGTGTTGAAGGTAAAAAAAAAAAAATTTTCGTGGAGAAAATTTGACGCAAGTCCGACGTTGGCAAGCGCCTGAGTGCGACTGGCTGGCTAGCGAGTCGGACGAGCGGCGGGGCGTGTCGTCTCGTCATACGCTGGGCAGCCATCTAGTTTCGGAATAAAAATCTTTTTTATTGATTAAATGACGTCTGTTTAAAACAAAAATTTTGCACAGTCACTATTCACTAAATAATTTAAATACGAATATTTCTTTAAAAAAAGTATGTCCTTTTTTCACATTTTACCCACAAATATTTCGTTTAAAAATTAAATTAAAGCCTGGTTTCGGATTTTTTTTATCGAGTAAAGTACATCCTATCATGTAACCAATTAGCACAGGCTCTAGACAATATTATTCAGCGTATCATATATTTTTTACAAGACCAGTATTAAAAAGTAAACACCTTAACCATTGTATCGAAAATAAGGGTTTTCCGAGCAATCTGCAATAACGCCACCTTAAGAGTACTTAAGTATGTTTATCAGTCTCAGATATAATAAACCCAAAATATAATTTAGCTCTGGTGTGATCTGTCAAAAAATATTTAGATATTCTAATGTGGATCAATAAATTCGAACTCAAGGAAACAATATGTATTGAAACAAGAAATTCGCCTAACTGAAGTACTTTTTAACAACGTAATACGTGACGTATTGTTATTATGAAAATTGTATGTTCAAATATCCGATTAGTAACGGTTCAAACACATGTAAAGTAGATAATTAACACAGTCCTTTTATTTTACTTAAATTGGACCGTGGAATAAATTTTGATGTAAATTCGAATGACAATGCAATGGTACCTAGTCGATATTATCTAGAATTTCAAAATTCAATTCCGTACACTTTTAATTTTATTTTTAGTATTTATGATCTTGATTGTATACTAATAGTACATTATTGCAAAGGCAGCGAAATAGGCAATTGCAGGTTGAGTATGAGTTTGAAGGCCGAGCCGCAGGCGAGGACTTCAATGATACGAGACAGGCAATTGCCATTTCGGCCGAGGCATATATAGTGCTTTTCTTAAAAAAATGCAAGGAAATAAAAAGGGCCTTTTACATAATAAATTTAATTAATATTATTACCAAAATAATAACTCCGCTTTACCGCCAATTTGTTTTTTTTTATTTTACAATTTGTGCCGAAAGGTAAACGCATCTGTGGCTATACAGCCACGAGAACGCAATGTGTACGATAGATGAAAGAGTTCTAAATTCAAACAGCACACCGTTTCATACAACATTGCCGGCGCGCTCTTCGTTCGAAATTCAAAGAACGCGCCGGGAAGTGATTTTGGGTTTTCAGTCTACGTAAATATGATACTTCGCGTGTTCTTTATTCAAAAGTAATGACAATATTTCCGAGCATGTTTAAGAAAACAATATTATATAGATATTATTTAATTCCCTGTTTGACCTGTGTATTTACCATGAAAAACCCTGAAATTTGATGGTAATACAATACTTTGACGACCCATTCAAAGCAGTGGTTTAAGTGCCAGTCGTGGGTTCGATTACCGCTCCAGCACTGTTCCGATTTATTCCATCAACAGACATTTGTATGAATACTAGCTCATGCCCGCGACTTGGTCGGCGTGGAATAACCATTTGGGCTAACGCTAACTTTACCCTGCGACTTCGTTTATGTAGAAGGAGAAAACATTTTGAAATAATACGTACGTTAAGGAGCAATTTTAGGTACCCACATCACGCCTTTATCAGTAAGAGTGGAACTTTAAAACGTTAGATACATGCGCACGCAGTACTTGATCATTATTTTACCAGGATCTTATCAGATATTCATTGAAATTGAATGATGTAAAGGGCAATTTTGTTTTAAATTAAATACTTGTGATGAATAACGTATATATAACGTTTATTAGACCAGCTTGATCGGCATTTTGGGGTCATAAATGACACATGGTCACAATTCGGGTGCCGAGGTCCCTGTCGATGTACCCGGACGCGCATAACACAGATCCCAGGTATTTGACACGGTCCCTGCGCTCGATCACGTCATCGCCTTTGCGGACGGACTGGGGATTTGTGGTGTTACAGGCCATGTACTCCGTCTTCGCCACATTCAGTTTCAGACCGCCGTTTTCAAGTGAATTCTTCCACTTATTTACCCTTCGTACCAGCCGTCCCCTGTCCGTATCTGCTAGCGCAATATCATCAGCATACGTGAGTAACCAGGGTGGCTGCTCGTGGTGGTCTCGGATGCTGTTTGACAGAACGTCTAATATTACGCTGAACTGAAACGGGCTAAGCACGTAGCCTTGATGTACTCCAACGGTGATGGGGAAGGGAAGCGAGTCACCAACCTCAGTCCTAACTATGCAACTGGAAGCGTGGAGACCTGCTTTAACGGACAGACAAAAACACACCTAGGTATCGTTTTAACCCAAAAAACTGTTTCCTAACTAGGTACTAAATATTTTGCTTAAAACTGAATATTAACAATCTTTTTTATTATTCTGCTCACTAAAACTAAACCGCAGAATAATTATAATTCCAGATATCTCTCATAGTGTTGCCCAAAATCGGTCTTGGTCTTGCAGTCTTGGTCTTGTTCTAGTATTTTTGCAAGACCAAGACCGAGAACAAGACCGCCTAATTTTAGCAAGACCAAGACCAAGACTGACCGTGCAAGATTTGAGCAAGAACAAGATTAATCCTGCGAGACTCTTGCGTCTAGCAGTTACGACTAAGTGTCGTTTCAGGGAGTATTGGAGTTCGGGTATACGCTTAGGGACTAAACATTTTGGAAAAAATTTGGAAAATTGGACTTAATATGATGAAGATGAAGACGTAATAGACTTCGAGAAACTGTATGCATGTCCCTAACGTCATTTGGATCTGGATCTTGTATTCAAGGCTTAGATGTTGACGAGTTGTAGGAGTACCTAAGTAAACCCAGAGCAGCCAGCTCGGAAGACATTTTAGAGTGGTGTAGGTCGCATGAGACAGAACTCAAACTCAAACTCAAATAACTTTATTCAAATAGACTGTATCAGTACTTTCAAATCGTCAAATTTACAGCAAAATATACTAAATAATAGACATAAATACCATAATAATATGGATATGTAAATAAACAGTATACAGACATAATGCGACTCTACCACCGCGTCGGAGTTGTTTCTTGCTGAGAAGACCCGGCGAGAAACTCAGCAGTTACTCTTTTAAACTTATTTTGGGTTTACAACAGGCGTTAGTAAAGTACAAGCAGTGTGTAATTTTGATACAAATAAACCTAAAAGAATATAAAACAAGAATTCATTTAAACAATTCAAAAACAAAAATTGTTAGTCAGTACATACAAACTAGGTACCTATTAACTCTTACAATAAAACATCTGTTACAATAGAGCTATTTAATCCCGCATCGAGCAGAGCGCTTATACCCAGGCATTTTTATCTATAAGGTAGTCTTTTGTAGTATAATAGCCCTTTTTTGATAAAGCTGTTTTGATGTGATTTTTGAATCTATGTAAAGGTAACTCACAAATGGTTTTTGGAATTTTGTTGTAATAATGTATACCTTGCCCCATAAAGGATCCTAAAACTTTTTGTAACCTAAAGAGTGGAAGTGCAATTTTATCCTTATTCCTAGTATTTCTGCAATGTATGTCACTGTGTTTAGCATAGAGACCAATATTTTTTCTGCCCAAAACAATGCAATTGTAAATGTATTGTGACGCTACAGTGAGGATACCAATTTCCTTAAAAATCTCCCTAAGTGAAGCCCGTGCACGAAGCTTATAGATGGATCTGATAGCTCGCATCTGGAGGATAAAGATGGTTTGTATATCCGCCGCTTGACCCCAAAGTACAATGCCGTAAGACATTACACTGTGGAAATAACTAAAATAAACTGAACGAGCAGTATCAACATCTGTTAATAACCAAATTTTTGTCACTGCAAATGCAGCTGAACTAAGTCAGCCTGAGAGAGCTGTTATATGAGGGTTCCATTGCAGTTTTGAATCTAGTGTGATTCCAAGAAAAACTGTTGTATCTACAAGCTTCATAGTATTACCATAAATTTTTAGACTAATGGGGTTATCTTTAACATTAGGCAACTTAAAATTAATACATTTAGTCTTTTTTGCATTAAGCTGTAGATTATTTACTGTGAACCATTGTAAAACCTTTGAAACTGCGTCATTAACATCATCAAAAAGGTTTTTATTTCTGTCAGTTTTAAAAACTAAAGATGTATCGTCTGCAAACAATACAACATCACAAATATCTTTTAAGTAAAAAGGTAAATCATTTATATATATCAGAAATAGTAATGGACCTAGAATGGATCCTTGACGGACCCCCATTCTAACTTGTGATCATGTAGACAGTACACTGTTAACATTAACTTTTTGAGTTCTTAAACTAAGGTACGAAATTACCAAATCTAAAGCATTATCCCTAACCCCGTAAAAATCAAGTTTGCGTATAAGTGTATCGTGATCAACGCAATCAAAGGCCTTGGACAAGTCACAGAAGACGCCAAGAGCGTTCTGTGAATTTTCCCAAGCCCTAAAGATGTGTTTTAGAAGTGCAATGCCAGCAACAGTAGTAGAACGGCCTCTCGTGAATCCATATTGTTCACTGTGTAAGAGATTGTTCTCATAAAAATGGCTTAATAGTTGTTCTTGAATGATTTTTTCAAAGATCTTACTTAGAGCTGGTAGGATTGAAACGGGCCTAAAGTTACCTGGGTCTTGTTTGTTGCCTGATTTATAAAGTGGTACAACCCTACTGTGTTTCATTAAGTTTGGAAAAACACCTTCATCAACACAATCATTGAATATTACGGCTAAATAAGGGGCAATCACGTCAATTATGTGGCTAACAATTTTGACTGATATACCCCAAAGATCGGCGGTATCTTTTGAATTAATTAATCTGAATGCTTTTATTATATCTAGTGACTCAACATGTTTAAATTTAAAGAATACACTGCAACAAGATACATTATCTTTCAACAAATGTTCCGCTCTAGTTGGTGAGGAATTTAATGAAGCTGTAGTGATTATAGGTATATTACTGAAATACTTATCAAATGCTTCAGCAACAGATGCTTCTGATTGTAAGATGTTATTGTTAATATTAAGAGTGTATGAGGTATCGCGCTGTTTAGCTTTACCTGTTTCGTGATTTATGACGTCCCAAGTGGTTTTTATTTTGTTAGTGGACTTTGATATTTTATCACGAATGTGCAATGCCTTAGCTGTAGTGCAGGCTTTTCTGAATATTTTGGAGTAGTTCTTGACATACTCAACGAAAAGTGGATCGAAATTGTATTTTTTCATGCCGTACAACTCATACATCTTACGTCTGCTCCTGTAAATTCCAGGCGTGGCCCATTCACAAAACTTAGATTGAACTCTGCAAGTAACTTGTTTGGTGGGAAAACAAGCATCAAATTCATTTTTAACACAATCAAACAGTCTTTTGTAGACTGCATCAGGGTCACCCTGCTTATAAGGAATGGAAGATACTTTATGCTTTAAATTAGTTTTAAAACTATTAATGCGATTACCCGTCTTCGGTCTACATGTTATTTTCCTGTAATTAACGCTATTGTTAGTTAAATCTAAAAATGTTATCTTCTGCCCACAATGATCAGACTTTAATTCAGTTACTATTGCCTTTTCAATGGGTACACAGTTGCAAAATACATTATCCAGACAAGTTTTTGGGGATTAATCTGCTTGCGTCCGTAAGGTTTAGCCCTCGATGCCTTACACGTGATCCCTGGGTGTCGCTAAATAAGCAGAAGCTTATGTGGTAGAGCCTAGCTACAGTCTAACTGGAGCTCATAAATGGGCTGGCTCAACCGGTGCAATACCACACTCCTGCAAAATACCGGCGTGAAGCAGAGATTACTCTCTGTGTTTCGTTCAGGTCAGCATGAGCCCCGGTAGCCCCAACCATCTAAAAGGCAAGCAACGCATCGCTGACACCTCTGGTGTTGCAGTTGTCCATGGGCGGAGGTGATCACTCTCCATCAGGTGACCTTCTAGCTCGTTTGCTCCCTATTACATAAAAAAAAAAAAAAAGTAGATGTTGTGGCTGTTATCCTCGTGGGTTCATGGAATTGATAATCCAGACCAAAGGATTTAAATAGCGACAATAACCTATTGCTTTCAGATGAGTTTACTAGCAAATCTATATTGAAATCACCACACACAATAATGGGTTTAGACTTAGCACTTAACCTACCCAAAGCTTCCTCCATAACTGTCTCAAGTCTATCTAAGTTAGTTTTTGGGGGACGGTATACACTTATCACAACAAAGCCCTCTAACTCAACACAAGACAATTCGACAATACGCTCTATGGACAGGCCTACAATGTCAGTGCGATCTTTACATTTCAAACTATTTGCAGTAAAAATTAATGAACCACCATGAATAGTGGTTTTTCTAAAGAACGCGCTTGATAATCTAAAATTATTAAGGACAAAAGACTGATAGTTTTTATCAGTCAGCCAATGTTCAGTAAAACATAAAATATCAATATTTTGGTTTTCCAGCAATAGTTCTATTTCTAAATCTTTGCCCGTCAAGCTTTGAATATTTTGGTGGAATAAATTCAAGTATTTGGGCTTGGCTGTTGTCCTAGGTCCTAGTTTAAACAAGACGCTGAAGGAGCATCACATGAAATAGATAAATTAATACTAGTACTAATGTTTGACGATCGACTTGGTGTAATGGTTAAGAAGTTGGCTACTACACCAGAGGTCGCGGGTTCGATCCCCGCACAGTACAAACATTTGTGTGCATGAACATGTCTGTTTGTACTGGTCTGGGTGTCTCCTATGTATAATAAGTATGTATTTACAAAAGAAAATGTATTTAAGTATGTTTATCCGTTGTCTAGTATCCCATAACACAAGCTTTAATTAGCTTACTTTGGGGCTAGATGGCGCTGTGTGGAATAATGTCCACGGATATTTAATGTCAGAGTAACCGACTTTATCGAAGATTGCCCGTAATTTTCATTCAATACCTGCACTTCAGTATCTGCTGAGAGATTAAAACATAGAAATAGGCTGAGTCAGCCAGATGGTTACTTTGTATTAATTCTTGCTGGTCAAAAGAATTAATATAAAGTAAGAGTAATGTCAAAGCTATTGTGTACTGTTCTGTAATTTAAATTGTGTTGTATTTTTATTTTTTAATTATTTTTAATTCAATGAATACTGTTATGTAATTTAATTTGTATAAGGTAAAACCTCCTATTACGGCGGTAACCAAAATCGTCTCTAATTACGGTGGTATATTTATTTACATGATTTATTCTCATTGAAATTAGTTTAGGTACACGAAAATGGAATTTACTAGTTGAAAGTCTTTTGCTTTATTACATATCTGACATTTGCGAATATAACTATAATGAAAGGACGTTCCTATATAAACGCGAAGCGACTCAGGTAAGTACACACATATTAAGGGGTTAATATAATTGAGTTTTTCATAGGAATATACTGTTAAATTTCATCAGTATGTTATTTATATGATAGTTTTATTGTTGTTATTACCATATATTTAGTGCTTTTTCATATTTGTACTAGAGAATATATTATACCCAAGAAAAACAAAATAAAGCAGTAATAGGAAACGAATGTTAAAGGTCAATCCTAATACGTTGATATCATCCGTATTAGGGAAAATAGAGCGTCAGAAGTATCTGCTTATAACTTTCAATATAATAAGTTATTAAATTGTTTCAGAGTTTAGTTGAAATTATGTTTAATTAAACCAACTTAAAACCTTTTTCTGTGGTATGTATTATCCTCTAGAAATCCTATTTAAAAGTGAAAACTGTGATTGCGAGTACATACCTCCATAAAAGGAACTTCATAGAACCTATTACGGACCTAAAATGTATACAGTCATTTGTATTTTAGGGTTCAGGAAAAATTGTTACGTAGGCTTAATGAAAATAAGAAAATAAACTTCTATTTTCATTCTTCGATCGTTCTTTTGATAATTCTGAAACCAAAAACCTACAAAGTAGAAGTAAACGTAAGTAGAGAGAGACTGTGAAAATAAATAGTGCAAAGCCAACTCTTAGTGTTTGACGGGACTATTATTACTATGACTATTGTAACTATGGAACCCACGGGGATTAAAAAAAACATGACAGAACTATGCTATTGGAGTTGCCAAATCACTAAGGGTAAAATAAAATATAGATGACGATTTGTTTTTATAATAATAAACTATAAACTTAAAAAATCCTATAAATGTGACATTTATATTCTGTGATATTTAGTGCCCAGGTTTCATTACCTTAGTTATACCTCCGATATAGGGAAAATCGACCTGAGCACTTAAATATATATTTTTATGTATTTAATCACTTCAGAAACAGACAGTGTCAGGAGCAATGTAAAATATAATCTATCTTTTTGCCGAACCAAATTTTTTCATTCTTTATGTTATTTGTAAATGCTTATTTTCCTTTCTCACTTTCAAATGTTGCCATTTGCCTCTGTAATAGGAGCTTTTACCTTATTATGTTATTTTTCATTTCAATAAATGGTAAATTGTATAAATTGTGTAACTCTTTTATTCCATTGCATTTAAGGTGAGGCCTTGGCTGTCTTTCTGTCTCTTTCGAAACATTCAGGGGGGTTCAAAGATACACGTCAATATTTTTTTAAAGCTTCTGTATAATGTTACTAAAATTGTTGAAGTTAAGTTAAAAGTCAAGTTAATGTCAATAATTGGTTTTATTATCTGTTTTAACCATCTTTTAACACATGTAAGCTAAATAAATGTAAACGTTTATTATGAACAGACTGACTCCCGTAGGTCACGGTAGATACTCGTAGCTCAGTTGGTTAGAGCATCGGCACGGATCGCTTAGGTCGTGGGTTCAAACTCCACCCGGTGGCAGATAATTTTTCGAATTTCTCATTAAATGTTTAGACATTTATTAATTTGGTTGGTCTTTACTATGGTTATGTTAATTCAAGCTCAAATGTACCTACTCTGTTACGTTGCTATAAGATATAAATGAACGTTTAATAAATAGCAATAGGCATAAAGGTAATTGCGAGACTAGCGAGACTCTTGCTGCAAGACCAAGACCAAGACTAGGAGCGCAATACCAAGACCAAGACCAGGTGTATTGGCGCAAGACCAAGACTGGCTAAGTCTCGTCTAGTTCTTGCATTTGGGCAACACTAATCTCTCTCATCACTGACCGTCCACTTGAATTAGACGTCACTCCATATTATTGTCAGTAGGTATGCCTTAATTAGATTGTTACTATTCAAAATGCATGGTCTTTAGAATTTAGGGGTTTACACGAGACGATTTTAGCTGTTGGAAGATAGGGCTTAGACCAGAGACATAGCTCTGTTTCTATAAAAACCAAACTTTAAAGCGTATTTACTAATTTTGAATAGTTCAAAACGGGATTTCTACCGTGTACCTCATTCATATTTCGTGTTACATGCGCCGTGATTACGGAAACTCATACTTAATGGGGTGCATGTGGTAGCAATCCCGTTTTGGACTATTCTTACGTTAGTGACCATGAAAGTTTAGTTTAATTAAGTTCTTAAAGTGGACTATTTTAAGCAGCATCAAAAGAGATGTCTGCACTTCTTTTTGGCACGTGAAGTACGTACGGTCGCGTCTGTGGCTTCGACGAACCTGTTGTTAGCTTAAGATTGGCTCGTTGCCTGTGGCGACAGGCTCAGAGTGTACCTTAAGTTAGGATAAATAGAAAAATATATTAATTTATTTAACAGTATCACAACTTATTAAAATTATAGTCTAAGTTCACATAAAATTGGAAACGTGCTATATTGTGAGAAACTGGTGCCTGATGTAGGTTCATATCATGAGCCTGTGTTACAGAGCATTTAGCAAAGCACAAGATGGTTATTATAAAACAAAGAAAACGAAGTATTATAGCAATTGGTAACAGAAAAAATATTAAAACGCTAATATCTCGTTACCAAATAATTTTAGACCCCTAGTTGATGTGGGTTAATTCGTTGCAAATAACATCTACTGTAACCCTTTTTGAGGAATAGGTCTGTTTTTCCTGTCACCCTGTATATCCATATTACCTATAATATGTAATATGATTTATTTATATTATTTTGTATATTTTGCTTCAAATTTAGCGATTTTAAAGTCCTACTTACTGCGAAAGTCTATTTAAATAAAGTCATTTTAGTTTGAGTTTGGTTGTTACGGAAACACGGCGAAAAATGACACTTTGGCACCAGTACCCCTACCACCACTTTACACCATTGTCAGTCACTAGCGTCCGGATTGACATTTTGGATGTTTTTAAATTTCCAGCAGCTTCCAAACATGATACGACAGAGATACGTGATTTAATAGAAAATTAAAATAATTTAATAATACGAGGTAAATGCATTTTAAGCTAAGTATAATCAACCTCTCCTGACATTTTGGTAAAAAAAAATAAAGTTTATCATCTTCAAAGATGCCACGAAGCTGTTAGAATTCTTTTGGATCGCAAAAGTATCTTGGAATTTTTTTTTTACCTCCCATTTATCTGAACTAGTTAGATATTCTTTTTATTTAGCATAAAACTTAGGTATAAAATTTGTACAGTATTCCTACAAAAACAAAGATTTACAACAATAAATGGCCAATGTTGACTTAAATAAATGAGCACTTTTTAGTATTAAATAAGGTAACAAAATTTGGTAAACATTTACCATATTTATTTATGAAATCGACTGGTGTAAAGCCTCTTAAAGTTCTAGATGTAAAAAAGCTGATACATCATTCACATGATGATGCATTCTTGTTTTTACCGACTGCCATGTAAAAAGGACATTACTTGATCAGGATAACGAAGGAATGAACCTCTATAATGTGAATATAACATTGGCTTCTGCCAATTTTGAATTATACTTAGCAAAACTATGGATTACCTTTGTAAGGTTAGCGTACGTACAGTCAACTCTGTGTCTGGTTGACACTGTACTACATTAACTTGATTATTAAACCGCTTTTGCGTTTAAAATTGACAAAAATAAATACACACATTCTCTTATGTGCTCCGGACCCTACCCTATGTCGATCAAATTGTTCAATAAGTTGCCGAACTATATAAAAAACGAAAATAATTATAATAAGTTTATACATCTGCTAAAGGATTTACTTACCAGCAAATGTTATTATTCGGTCAAGGAATACTTGGAGGATAAACTAAAGTAAACATAAAAATAGTAAAATAAATAACAAATTAATACATATGAAGAAGCACATACATTTATATAATAATATTTGTGTAAAATAGTAAATATGTGTTTAGGTGATACATAATTTATAAATATCTGCCCCTCTCTATTCCATATTGCGATGCCTAACAAGGCGCATGTGTACTCTTGTGCTTTACTTAAGTGTGTAGTTATAAGGTCCCATGTAATGCAATTTAATAAATAAATAAATAAATATGTTCATGTGTGTGCGTGTACACACGGCGGTACTCAACATACCCATACGATCACCCTCTGCGCTCAACACACTTACACACATTTTACACCTACAAACGCACATGAATAATTACTTAGTTAAAGATGATGATGGATGCTTATTATGAGGTGGTAGATGATGTCTTATCTCATTTCTATCTATCTTAAAATAAAACACATCGTACTGAAACTTTGACAATATTTATTATTAACAATTACAGAGGATACAAAAGCGCCGCTTTGCCATACAAACGTAGTCCCATGTTTCCTTCCCGGGTAATGTCAGTAGAGGATTTGTTTTTCAAAAATATATTACCACTTTTGGCCCCGTTTCCTTTTTTATTAAAAAGTAATTAATAAAACAGATTTTAACCCTCAAAAATCGAAAAAAACTAGCCAGATTTTCCGCTGGAGCCTAAAACTAATTCAGCTTTTTTAAATAAAAAAGGAAACTATAGAAACACGGCCAAAGTCTTGAAAAAAGTAACTAAATCTGTAAATTTTTTGAAAAGAGATCAGGGGACAACAAAACATAGATTTTGTGTAACTTTTGATAGGTAATTTCGGTCCGAGTTGCAGTTGTCTCTATCGCACTCTGCGGGGGGCTTGAGGTTAGCAACAGACAGCAATAGATTTTACTAATACCTATTTTTCATTCTTCCGCCGGTGCTGTGTGTTGTCCTTTTAAATGGACCTAAGAAAAAATACTTTTATTTTGTAGGTTGACTGTATCTACTTTTTTACACAGAATTAGATAAGATGTATAGGTACCTAACAGTCTTAAATTATTTTATCTAGTATGAATTATTTTGACCTAACTAATTAAAATAATTTTAAATTCATTTACATGTATTAAAACGTATACATGGATACAATAATTTTAATTAATTTACAGACAGGAAACCCTTCGTGAGTCAGAGAAAATCTATGTACCTACTTAAAAAAACATTATACTAAAGTATCTAAATACATTAAAGGTGCAGTCTCTCTACTAGATACAGTCACAAACAGAAACATATACCACATTATACATTGACTTGTTTGTGCAGAGTTGTGTACAACATTATTTAACTATGACAATTTATTTGAGGTCCCAGTGCCTCATGACATTGTTTTATCTTATACAATTAAAAAATTCAACAATATAAAAGTTATACTAGCCAAAGAAGGAATATAAACTAACTGCCTATATAAGTTAAACGTATTTTACAATCAGTAATGGCACTTTTTTGATTTCAGTCTAGTTTTCACAATACCTATTTCAAATCTAAATAATTCATTCGCAGAATGAATGTCTTACCCATATTCAGTACAGGATTCAGTTACAAGGTTGTTTTGCTAAAGTGTGTTTTCATTGACTGAAATGTCTCCACCGAATTTTGAACACTTGCGGCATTAATTAGTTATACAGTTTATTGTAAGGTCGAACTGAAATTTCAATAAGATTCTCTAAATGTGTGGAGTGAAGAAATGGTTTACTAAGCATAGTTTTTAGAATAGAATAGAATAGAAAAACATTTATTAACTTTAAGGACATCGTTACATTTATAAAGTAAACACGAGAAGTAGGCATTAACAACAAAACATATAGGTAACAGGAAAAAAAAGATCATACCATCAGCGGTGTCCCGATGCCCAAAAAGACAAATGGACCTCACTCAGCATATAGCCTGGGCTTTATGGGCCCAGGCGCTGATTTTCAGTAGGCCCAGACAGATGACGCACGGACATTTGCGGCGGACATTCGTGTGTGCATATACATATAAGTATCATAAATACTATAGTATAGATAAAAATAAATGGTGAGTGATTCAATATATTGTGTAGTGTAATAATTGTAATACAATACATAGACAATAGATACGGTACCGAATGTGTAGTGTGACTGTGTGTGTGTGTGTGTGTGTGGTGTGTGTGTGTGTGTGTATGTGTGTGTGTGTGTGTGTTGGTACAGCACAATACAGGTGGTGCTGCAACTGGAAATTAATAACAATAATCTGCCGCAGGTGGGTAGTTTGACTGTGCAGAGCGGCGCTTGGGCCCGCTGATGTAATAACTCAATATCGACGACTAACTCACGCTTAAAATTAGTTCCTAAATGATTGCATTGGTGCTTCGTGATAGCAGAATAGCCCTGATTTCACGTGAGCACTGTTATCAAGCAAAGCAAGTAACGTTCTAAAATGCGTGATTTCATTCCCCACCAAGATGGTTAAGTGTATGGCGGTAATCTTAAGTAGGTATGTTTACCGACTCTGTTAACCATGATACCTACCTACAAGTTCTGCTTAGTTTGGGGTAAGATATCTCTTGGTTTGGCATAAAATATTCAGTTTTTCTGGCATCGAGTCATTCGCGCTTGTAGATCACTTTGCAAAACAGCTAACTTGAACTCGAGTTTACTCAGGTGACCGAAATGATTTACTCAAACAGTTGTTTATTTAAACAATGTTTACACAAAAAAATTACAATATAAGTAGTTTTCGAGTAACGACCTCCAGAATTTTGAAACGACATTCAAAATTGAACAGCCCTTAAAGCGGTTTCAGACCAATGTTTTTCTTGCGCATAAAGGTACGATCGTTTTAGCATACGCGCGCACACGCGCGCTACATTTAAAAAAAACGCGTACACGGACTTATTGCGGCGTGTTCGCTCGAACCGATAGTGGTGACTCAGTATCTATATGAATTATACAAGCGTATAAGCGCGTCAACGCTCGTCTGAGTTACGCGCACAAGAACGCGCCAGTATGCGCCTAAACGATCTTTTTTTTTATACTACGTCGGTGACAATCAAGCATGCGGACCACCTGATGGTAAGCGGTTACCGCAGCCTATGTAATTGGACACGTGCAACACCAGGGCTAGAGGGGTATCACTCGCGCGTTGTCGACCCTGCTAAAACTTTTTCAAACCCCTCTTGAAGAACTACATACTCTAACTCATCGGGAAAACCTCGGCAGGGAGTTCATTCCACAGTTTAGGCGTCCTCGGCAGGAAACATCTCTGAAATCGAACTGTACGAGACCATTGTGGATTCAGAGTGTGAGGATGAACGCCCTGTCGGTGGCGAGCGGTGTGGTGGTAAAAAGTAGCCGTGGGCATCATATCGAACAGTTCTTCAGAACAGAACCCGTTGTACAAGCGGTAGAGGGAGGCGTAGTCTCTCCTCAGACTTAACGGCTCTAAACCGCTCGTCAGTTTGGGATCGTCGACAATCCGAGTCGCACGCCTCTGGACTGAGTCAAAAGGACTGAGTTGATATCCAGGCGCTCCTGCCCAAAGGTGACAACAGTATTCCACGTGTGGCCTGACTTGCGCTTTATACAGCAGCAGTCTTTGCCTCAAAGTGAAGTACTGCTTCGCCCTGTTTAGCACACCGAGCTTTTTGGATGCCAACTTCACCTTTTGTTCCAAAACACACGCACGTTTAAAAAGCTAGTCTTGAAACCTCTCTTACGTGTATTATATTGTCGTTTCTGAATTTGGGTTAAGTTACCATGATTACCACTTTCGCGAATGACTGTTATTCAGGCCATAGAATGGCCTGTTGGCGCAATGGCAGCGATCCTGCCTTTAGCGCCGGAGGTTGTGGGTTCGATCCCCACACATGACAAATATTTGTGTGACGAACATTTGTATTTGTTGTGTGGCTTTTTTTTATTTATATTGCCCGTCAAGATGACCTCACTCCACCTGATGGAAAGCGGTCGCGAGGTCCAGATATGAGGTTGACTAGCCCAGTCATTCAAACGAATCACTGGGGTGGCCATCCTCACCTTGAAGGCCTGCAGAAATGCCTTTTCACGCCCGACTTGAAGAACCCGGGACTATACGAGGAAGGAAACACATGTGCTGGAAGAGCGTTCCACGTCTGGATTGTTATTATCTATTTAAGTATGTATTTAGAAATATTTAAGCATGTTTATCAGTCTCTGACGCCCATGTTACAAGCTCTGCTTAGTTTGGGGTCAGATGATCTTGGTGTGAATTGTCCCAGATATTTATTTATTTAGATATTTATATCGTCGTTATAAAGTTTAATAAGATACGAAAAAACCTTACAGCGGATTCTATGTGCCAGGTTTATCTACTGGTTGCGCGTGGTATTGTGCAGCAGTAAGATCGCTTTCACATTAGGGCGTCAGCAGCGGATGCCTTGAAATTATAAAAACAGCGGCGAGGCGCCAGCACTTGGATTAGTGTGGTGCAATACACGCAATAATGAATCATTCGTACCATTTTGTTGTTTGTCGCACGCATTAATGAATCTTTCGGTGTCGAACTCGCACCATTTTGCTGTTTGTCAACAAACTCGTGCGTTCACAACACTAGCTCAGCGCCTCCTGAAAGAAGCTAGTGCCGCGCGTTTATTGTATGAGAATATCCGTCGCGCTGCTAAAGTCGCCATAATGTGCGCTCTTACGCGGTATTTCCTTGTAGCTATACCTCAGTTGCAACCTTTTCACGAGCTCTAAAATCTGTTAAGTGATAGTATATTTTATATCGAGGGACTAAATGAAGCCATATTATACCAGGTAAAAAAAATAAATATCCCTGGACATTATTCCACACAGCGCCATCTAGCCCCAAAGTAAGCTAATTAAAGCTTGTGTTATGGGATACTAGACAACGGATAAACATACTTTTTTTTTTTTTTTTTTGTAAATACATACTTATTATACATAGGAGACACCCAGACCAGTACAAACAGACGTGTTCATGCACACAAATGTTTGTACTGTGCGGGGATCGAACCCGCGACCTCTGGTGTAGTAGCCAACTTCTTAACCATTACACCAAGTCGGTCACCAGGTGGTTTGACTACCGAGCGTGCGAGTCAATGAAACCGAGGGTTTAATAAGTTGGCGTTTAGTTTCGAGGTGCAAAATGTACTTGTCACTTTGAGTGCAAGAAAAATAGTCATTTTAGTACAAAAACATTTAAAACCGAACAAATTTACACTCCAAAAAGTTCTGAAATTTTCGCGGTTAGTTTTTTCTTCTGAACTGAACCAGTCACAGATTAACAATTTAGAACACATGGCGCCACCTTCTTTGCGGACAAACCATGGAACTAAAACTCTCAACATTTTCGCTATGAAGATGGTCCACACTTCACAGATAATAGTAGGTAAAAGTTTTAGTTACATGGTTTGTCCGCAAAGAAGGTGGCGCCATGTGTTTTAAATTGTTAATTTGTGACTGGTTCAGTTCAGAAGAAAAAACTGACCACGAAAATTTCAGAACTTTTTCGAGTGTAAAATTGTTCGGTTTCAAATGTTGAATATTTTTCTCGCACTCAAAGTGAAAAGTACAGTTTGCACCTCGAGACTTCTTCATTGACTCCCTCGCACGCGGGGGAGTCAAACTACCTCTGGTATATAATGGCTTCGTTTAGTCCCTCGATATAAAATATGCTATGACACTGCGCAGTCCGCCTGGCTGTATGTCTGAGGAGATGCGTCGCGGCGGCGCGGCGGGCGCGGCGGGCGCGGCGGGCGCGGCGGGCGCGGCGGGCGCGGCGGGCGCGGCGCTCAGGCGAGGGCGCGCAGCTGCTGCAGCGTGCGCCGGCAGGACAGGCGCCGCGAACCGAGCCGCGGGAAGCCAGCTATGCGCTCCACCTTTACTGGAGATTCACGTCTGGGGAATCAGAATCGTCGAATGAGCCAAAGCATCACAATGGTACAAGTGTGTGTGTGTTTCGAAAAGAGTTAAAATATTAATAAAGCGCGGCAACGCTCATTGGTATTGTACGGGCTAGCACCGTACAGATTGTCGCGTAAGCATTTTTCCCTCATATGCATTATTTCGTCAGTTCGTGTTCGGTCATCAATCGCACTGTGCGCGTGCTCATTATCATTCTATCATTTAGTCGTAACTCTTTCTTATCAATATAATTATCAGTTTCTATCAAAGACTTTCATTCCACTCTTCTATCAACTATCATAAAAAGGTTGTGCAAACCGTACATCCTTTTTTGGTCCTTCGAGAAAAGGACCTCGCGTGTGATTCAGTGAATACGTGGACTACAAAAACGTGACTCTGTTTTGCAAGTGAGGTGAACAAACACTGAAGCTATCAAGGATTTATTTCAACTACTTCAGCAGCAATCAAGCAGACAATCAAGGTGCTTTTCACTTCAAATCAGTATGAAAATATCAAAGATAGGTTTTCCAATATCAGAACTGCTATACAAAATTATGAACCTCCAAAGGGAGAGACTTACACTCCTCTTATCAGACCAGCTACGCCTATGGCCCTGTCTTCTGGCCAACAATCGGCTCATCAGGGTACAAGTAGCAAAACTGATGAAATGCTTAGAAAACAAAGTAGCAATTTTAAAGCATTTGAGCATACAATCACTAATATCATGTTAGACACCATATCAGAAAAATGGGAGTTTGATCACTTGTTACGAGTTATTCAGACTCGTTGGTCAGCCATTGATTCCCTCCATTGGGAATTAGACAGTGATCTGGGTGGCAGGGACCCAGGGTACGAAGCTGCATTTTTTAAATACGAGAAAACATACAACGACGCTATCAAATCTATCAACAGAAAGTTATGGTCAATTTCACACAGAGAGAAGTCAACACCACAGCTAGATATTCCTACGTTCCACGGCAGTTATCATCAATGGACATCGTTTAAGGACCTGTTCTCCGAGACCATTCACAGCAACCCGTCACTCTCTAGTGCCCAAAAAATGCAATTTCTGAAGTCGAAAGTGAAAGGGGAAGCAGAGCGGCTCATACAACATTTACCGGTTGCCTCAGATAACTACTCAATCTGTTGGGAAATACTAAACCACAGATTTGATAACAAAAAACTAATTTTGAATTCTCATATTGACATAATGCTTAGCATTCCTATGGCACAACAGCCTTCATTCAATCATATCAAAAGGGTCCATGACGTCACCCGTGAAAGCCTTAACGCCATCAAAAATCTAGGCATCGACGTCGAGTCCTGGGATCCACTTCTCGTTTATCTTTTATGTCAAAAGTTAGACGCCGAAACTCACAAGGAGTATGTCGCATCCGTGAAGACCCCGAGAGATGTACCTAAATTAGCAGAGTTTTTATCATTTTTGGAGGCTAAGTTTACCACGATAGAATCTTCGCGACGTAAACAAGAGCAGAATTTTAATAGACCAATTCCATTAAGAAATAGTACCCAGAATTTACAATCATATTCGGGACCTAAATATAACAAATCAAATAACTTCAACGCAAAACCATCATATTATCAAAGCGGACGTTTGATTTCGCAACAACCAATACCTAACAAAAATGTCTATGCAACGAAATTGTTTAGGTGTCCTATATGCCGAACCGATGATCACGGTGTTTTTCATTGCCAACAATTTATTGAAATGTCGCCATCATCGAAACGTGCTACTGTTGCACAATATAAATTATGCCAAAACTGCCTTTATAGTCATCACGGAAAGGCATGCATTTCAGAAAAAAGGTGCCGCGAATGTAATCAAGCACATAACACCTTATTGCATGGAGCATTCAAGCAACCCGAGCAATTTACAACGACAAATTCAACCAATGCGCGGGGAGCTTTGAACTTGAAACCCGAGCCTTCTCAAGCCATGCGAAGTAACTCGCACGTGTCATTACAACGTGATGTCCCCGAAATACTTCTAGCAACAGCAGTCGTGAAGGTCCAAAAAGCGGATGGAACTTATCTTAACTTACGAGCCCTACTCGATCAGGGTTCTCAGACGTCCCTTATCACCGAAAATGCAGCGCAGTTACTAAGGCTGCCTAGGCAGAAATGTCATGGCGTAATATCGGGAGTAGGTGCCAAAGAGAGCAGTTGTAAGGGAATCATCCATATCAAGTGTTTATCGATTAATAGCGAGTTTGAATTTGAGACAGACGCCCTTATCATGAACAGCCTAATCAAGAATTTACCTAGTTATTCCCTCATTAAACCAACTTGGTCTTACTTAGATAACATAAAATTAGCAGATCCCGACTTCAATCAGAGCAATCCCGTCGACCTACTGTTAGGTGCTGACATTTATTCGTTAATCTTACTAGAAGGAATATGTAGATCCGATCAAAACTCACCAATAGCCCAAAATACTCGCCTGGGCTGGATTCTAAGCGGAAATGTAAAAACAATGCATTGTAACGTAGTAGTGACTAACCTAGACGAGATACACCAGTTTTGGGCAATAGAAGATATCACCGAGGAGCAAGACCTTTCAATGGAAGATCAGCAATGCATTAAATTTTACAAAGAAACGACCACTCGAAGGGAGGATGGTCGATATGAAGTTAGGATGCCCTTGAAACCTAAATTTAAGGAAAATTTAGGCAATTCTAAAGCCAAGGCCATCGCACAATTTCGATCACTAGAGCGTAAGTTTTCGAAAAATAATAGTCTAGAAGAACACTACAGATCATTCATGGAAGAGTACCAATCAATGGGGCACATGACACCCGCCATAAGTAATTCTACACCAGATTGTTATTTTACACATCACGGAATTGAGCGCGCCGAGTCAACAAGTACTAAATTTCGAGTTGTTTTCAATGCATCCTTGAAAACATCGTCAGGTAGCAGCTTGAACGACCTTATGGCAAGGGGGCCCAATTTGCAACAAGACCTACAATCTTTAATCCTCAAGTGGAGGCAGTTTCAATTTGCGTTTACGGCGGACATCGAAAAAATGTTTCGCCAAATTTGGATGAATATGGAAGATCAACAATATCAAAAAATCATTTGGCGTAATACAAATCAAGATCCCATAAAAGAATATCAATTAGCAACAGTTACGTACGGAACCAAGGCCGCACCCTACTTAGCCATGATGACCTTAAAACAGTTGGCATCAGATGAAAGGTCAAATTACCGTTTAGCGGCGGATGTCCTGGAAAATTCATTTTACATGGATGACCTTGTCTATGGTCAACATAATATAGATTCAGCAAAACAACTATGCAATGATCTTATCAGTTTATTGAAAGCAGGTGGTTTCAACCTCCGTAAGTGGCAATCAAACATTCCGGATTTAATCGCCGCAGACAGGTCAATTTATCAGAACAACTTCAACTTTAAAGGGGCGGAACAAACCAAAACATTAGGGCTCAGTTGGGACCCGCAGCTAGACACCCTATCATATGACATGAAAATCGATCAGTCAAACAAACAAGAAACAAAAAGATCATTACTATCGGAAATCTCTAAATTATTTGACCCATTAGGCCTGTTATCGCCCATATCCACAAAGCTAAAAATAATCTTCCAAAACGTGTGGCTATCAAATATCAAGTGGGATGAATTCTTGCCAGAAGAATTTCAAAAGGAATGGCAAAAAACTAAAGAAGACATGAAAAACATAAATAAGTTAACAATTAATAGATGGATAAAAACAACAGAATGTGACAGTATCGAGCTACATGGCTTCTGTGATGCGTCAACAAAAGCGTACGCGTGCGTCATATATTGCAGAATTAAAAGAGCTGAAAAGTCAGATGTATCATTATTTGTCGGCAAGGCTAGATTAGTGCCCACGAAATCAGAAATATCACTACCAAAGTTAGAATTAAGTGGGGCACTTTTATTATCAAAATTAATGTTAAAGGCTAAGAAATGTTTCAGCAATTACAATATCAAAGTGTATGGCTGGTGTGACTCCATGATTTGTTTGGGTTGGTTGAACGGAGACCCAGGAAGATGGAAAACATTTGTTAGTAACCGAGTAAAGCAAATTACTGACGTCATGCCTTCAGAATGCTGGCGTTATGTAAAATCGGAAGAAAACCCAGCAGACTGTGCAAGTCGAGGGTTGAGCGCCTCCCAGTTGTTAGATCATTATTTATGGTGGGAGGGACCGACTTGGCTCCCAAACTTTAGCAAAGATGAAGCCCAACGGTCCTATTCCACTGATTTAGAAATAAAAAATATAACACAAGTGAATGTAGTCACAGAAAAAGACATAGACAACGATATAATTTATCTGTTATTATCAAGATACAGTTCATTTATGAAGATCGTTAGAATACTAGCATGGGTATTGCGGTTTAAGTCTAAAGAGCAAAATAAACAAAATTTTCTATCTTTATCAGAATTAAATCATTCAAAAACAATTATCATTAAACGAGTACAGAGTGTGGAATTCGCAAGAGAAATTAAATGCCTACAATACGGTAATAAGATATCAACAAAAAGCAAACTTTGCGAATTGAAACCTTTTATAGACAAACAAGGGTTACTTCGAGTTGGTGGACGGCTCAGAAATGCTCTGATTGACCCTGAGATGAAACATCCGTTGATAATCCCCAACAACTGTCGATTAGCTGAGCTTATCATTGATCAATCACATCAACTTTCTTTCCATGGCGGAGCCCGCCTAACTTCCGCGTTCATACGACGGAAGTACTGGATAATTGGAGGCAATAGAGCGGTTAAAAAGCAACTGCGTGGATGCGTCAAGTGCCGTCGCCACGATCCTGTAAAACATGATCAGATTATGGGTGACCTACCTGCAGCTCGAATAACTCCATCCAGACCCTTCTACCACACCGGCGTCGACTTGACTGGATTCGTTGACGTAAAATCTAGTAAAGGCCGAGGTATCAAAACCTCTAAAGGTTACGTTGCCGTATTTGTATGCATGGTAACAAAAGCTGTGCATCTGGAACTAGTATCAGATTTGACATCATCTACTTTCTTGGCTGCTTTACGGAGAATGGCTTCCAGAAGAGGAGCTCCACGTCATATTTATAGCGACAACGGAACTAACTTTGTTGGCGCTAACCGAGTGCTTCATCAAGAGTTTATACAGCTGCAAGCTATATTAGACGATCAATTCATCTCGGCTATCACAGATATGGAAGTTCAATGGCATTTTAATGCCCCTTCATGGCCTAGTGCTGGGGGTCTTTGGGAGGCTGCCGTGAAAAGCCTCAAATACCATTTAAAACGAGTAGTTGGTGAACAGAAACTGACCTATGAAGAGTACTCCACGCTATTAGCTCAGTTGGAGGCTTGTTTGAATACTAGACCACTATGCTCGTTATCAGAAGACAGTGAAGATTTAGATTTCTTAACGCCTTCTCATTTTTTAGCCAGTGGACCCACTCTGACAATAGTAGAAACAGAAAACGATCTCCGTACTAGATGGCAATTAACTCAAAAAATATTTCATGACGTGTGGCGAAGGTGGCAAAACGAATATTTAGGTCAACTATCAGCGCGGAGCAAGTGGCGCTATCCTAAGGAAAATGTCAAGGTGAACGATGTCGTCATGATTCACGACGCCAATTTACCACCAGGAAAATGAGCTTTAGGAAGAATAATGACTTTATATCCAGGGAAAGACGGCTACGTACGTGTAGTCACTCTAAAAACAAAAAATGGTCTAATGAAGAGACCTATTACGAAAATATCACTCCTACCTGTCAATTACAAAGAAAATGAAGAAAATATCAAAAAGCAAGAAGCTATCACTACTGCAACCACGATACGTAAACAGCATACGAATCAAACCAAATCAAATCGCAACTTTCTATATTTAGCGGTTTTGTGGTTATTGATGATCATTTCCCCAGCATATTGTTCATACCAAGTGTCAAGCCTAAATACCAGCCAAGGTATTTACTTTGACAGGATCGCAAATATGCGCCTCGAGCAAGATCTATGGAAATTAGTCATTTACTACGATATGGCTCCGTATTGGCACGCTACACAATTACTTGGAAAAAACATAACTCACCTTGACGGATCATGTTCAAGTCACAACAATAAAAAGATATCACAGTGTGGCGTAGTACTTCTTCAATTACATCACGGGTTCAACGAGCTCGAGCATTACAACGACATTCTGCTCGGTCAGCAGCTCACACGGCGCGGCGCGCGCTCGCGTCGCGGCCTTATCAACGGTGTCGGTTCCATCGCGAACACACTTTTTGGCGTACTAGACGAGAATTTCGCCGAACAGTATGAGCGAGACATCCAGACTTTGAGAGATAATCAAAAACATTTGGCCCTGTTATGGAGAAATCAAACTTCAGTCGTTGAAGCTGAGCTGAACCTCATCAAAAGAGTAGAGAATTCCATAGATAAGCAACACAAAAGCTTTAACCTGCATTTAAATAACTTAGAAAAGGAAATGAACGCTCAAAGAAGTGAAATTCAGAATGCAGTCAGTTCAAATGATTTTACGCTTTCATCAGTTATTGCAAACAGCGTGTTGGTAAACTTGCAGAATATACAAGAAACGCTGGTTGACTCTATCACAAATATTTACCTCGGGAAATTCAACTTTCACCTTCTTACTCCTGAGCAACTGAAACATGAGTTGAATATAATTACTGGATTACTTTCAAAAGACTTAGCTCTACCATTGAACAACATTCAATCTGACCTATCAAAAATCTATCATTTACTTACGGTGAAGGCGAGAGCGTTAAAGAATTTCATAATTTTTGAAGTGAATATCCCCTTAGTGAGCAGAGACAATTTTGATATTTATAAGTTATTACCGATCCCACAAAGAACAAACAAAAATATGATAGGTATCATTCCTGTATCAGATTACGTAGCAGTTAACATGCAAAAGGACTCTTTTGTACCTATACTCGACAGATACTTGCAAGACTGTGTTAGTTACGACGCAGACACTCTAATCTGTCCCTTAAAACAACCAGTATATCAGATGCGATCAGATGAGAATATGTGCTTGAAAAATAACGAATCTGATCAATGTGAAACAATAACAACTATCTGTAAAAATACATGGACAGAATTACATAACACGAATACTTACCTATTTTTCTGTTGCGGACAATGCACCGTTCGCGTCATTTGCAAGAATCGAATTAACGCTGAGCAATTAAATATGGCTGGAATTATATCACTAAGCGATGAGTGCATTATCAAAGGAGTCACTTTCACGATTTATCCGCACAAAAGTCTATCAAATACTTTGAACAAAGAAGCAGATGTCATCAAAATTGACATACCACCAATCAACAATGTGATAAATTTGTCGATACCGATCTCGGCTACCGAGACTCAAAATGTAGCCGCAGGTCATTTAAAAGAAATAGTAGACGTCGAACAGCAGATTCATACTATGAAGGTCAGCTCATCTGAGGGTGTGTTGTCCGATAGAGTATCATATCACGACGTACACCACTATGTTGCTATCTACGTAGTCGTCTGTTGCGGGGTCGTCGTTTTAGCTGTTGTCGTCGTGCGGCGCCTGCGGGAGCGAGCGAGGCGTGCGCCTTTGCTGCCGGCACCACAGGCTGGCGTCCGCGCCAGCCCTCTTCCTACCGTCCGGTCTATTAGTGATGGTGTTGTAAAACAGTGTAGTGCGATAAGTGTAAGTGAATTAAGTGAATACAATGGTGCGAAAGCTAGTGTATCAAGTGCGCGTGTACTCGATAAGGCTACGTCGCCTATTTTTCTAAAAGACTAGTTCTCTGTAGCGTATAAGCATAAATTAATATTGTTCTATCACCTTGTAATTATTTTAAGCAAAATTGTCTATCACCTTGTAACTCATATCAGTGACCCATCATTTCATCATTAATTTTTCATTTAATTTGGCCCGGGAGCATGTACGGGCTAGCACCGTACAGATTGTCGCGTAAGCATTTTTCCCTCATATGCATTATTTCGTCAGTTCGTGTTCGGTCATCAATCGCACTGTGCGCGTGCTCATTATCATTCTATCATTTAGTCGTAACTCTTTCTTATCAATATAATTATCAGTTTCTATCAAAGACTTTCATTCCACTCTTCTATCAACTATCATAAAAAGGTTGTGCAAACCGTACAGGTATATCTGGTCACAACGTCCCTCTTAAGATGGCGAGGCGAACTTGTAATAAATTATCTTTGGCTATACTATTTGTTTATGGCTGGTTTTGGTATCATTAAAAGTTTAAATTTTAAAGAGATAATTCCAAATTCAAATTAGGACCACACGGGCAGCATCAGCTTTCAAATAAAAAAGAATCATCAAAATCGGTTGGCGTAATATTGAGTTATACGTCCATTTGTCTCGTATTTTGTCTATCTAGATTTAAGACTTATATGGTTTTCTCATAGATGCCACTGTCAGAACTAGACCAAATTAAAATGGGACCACACGGCAAGCACCAGCTTTTAAAGAAAAACGAATGATTAAAATCGGTTCACCCAGTCGAAAGTTATGCGGTAACAAACATAAAAAACATACAGTTGAATTGAGAACCTCCTCCTTTTTTTAAGTCGGTTGAAATGCAACGCAAGTCGCGTTAAAAATTTGCGATCTTTATGGAACTAGTGCAGTGTCTGTGAGAGTAGCACAAATTTGGTTCAAGCGTTTTCAATCCGGAAATTTTGATGTCAAAGATGCACGTCGCTCTGGTTGCCCTATAACGGATAAAATGGATGCCATTTTTTTAAAAGTGGAGCAAGATCGGCATATCAGTAGTTACGACGTAGCTGAAGAACTGGGAAATAACAGTTTTGGCGCATTTGAAAAATACTGGGTTCTCAAAAAAGGACGATATTTGGGTACCCCACGAGCTCACTAAAAGAAACCTAATGAACCGTGTACTCATTTGTGATTCTTTATTACGACGTAATAAAACCGAACCATCTTTGAATTAGCTGATAACTGGTGATGAAAAGTGGATCACGTACGACAAGAACATGCGAAAAAGGTCGTGGTCAAAGGGCAGTCAGGCTTCACAGGCTGTGGCACATCGATTCTAAACTCTACTGCGAACAACTGATAAGATTAAAGCAAGAAGTTGAGAGAAAGCGGCCGGAATTATCCAAAGAAATAGGTGTGGTTTTTCATCATGATAACGCTAGACCTCACACATCTTTAGCCACTCAGCAAAAATTAAAAGAGTTTAGCTGGCAGGTGTTAATGCATCCGCCGTATTGTCCTGACCTTGCACCTTCAGATTACCACCTGTTTCGGTCTCTTCAGAATTCTTTAGGCAATGTCAGGTTAACATCACGAGAGGACTGCCAAAACCACTTATCGCGGTATTTTGATCAGAAGCCTCAAAATTCCTATAGCAATGGGATCCTACTTACAATATGGCAAAAAGTAATCGAACAAAATGGCATCTACATACTTTAGTTGAATGCAAATAAACCATATTAAAAAATGTTTTGATTTCTTTTTAAAAATGCGAAGAAACTTTTTCCCCAACCTATTATAAATAAATTCGGCATGTTGAAGAAGTGCATAGATGACACATGTGGCATATTTAATGGTCGAAAGTAGTGATAATAAATAAATAAACATGTCTGGGACACTTCCACCAAGATCACCTGACCTCAAACCAGGGCTTGTACTATGGGTGTCAGATTTTTAGTTATAATTTATCATCTCATAAAGTTTTTTACCATAATCATCATATCTCCGAATGATACTCGTAACTTGTCCGAACTTAACATGTAATAATATCACGTCTCCGAAAATTGAAATCACTAAATACGTTGTGCCCTAAAATTGTTTGTCTTATATATTGCAATCCATTACATTTAAAAGTCCTAAAACTTTTTCTCATACTAATACTTATATAATATTTTAGGAAAACTCTTGCGCTTCTTCCACTCTCATTAATCCTTTCATACATGCTCGTCGATTATGGGTACTCCTGACCTGACCTATTTTTAAACACGTCTTGGACTTGTCCTAAGTACGTCTGTCTAGGCCTTCCCCTTTCAACAGCTCCATCCACCCTCGCCTTGTAAATTTGTTTCGTTAATCGCCTTTCATCTATCCTTTCCATATGCCCAAACCATCTTAGCATTCCCATCTCAATTTTTGTGCCAACATCCTCTTATGGTTATACCTGAAGAAGATATGGTGTTCCACGCTGCAGCGCCACAGCTTCTTGCAGGCGCGCGTGGCCGGCAGCCGGAAGGAGAGCTGCGTCTCGAACGCGTCGAACTCGCTCGGGCGCAGCTTGAGCGTGAACAAGCGCTTGTTGTAGCAGATCTTGCTGATCTTGGCCCAGGGGAAGCGGTTCATCAGGACCCTGGGAATGTGGAGAAATGATTTCACGAACAGTGACATTTGGGCCGCTTGATGGTATCACCTAATTTAATTTTTGATTTGAAAATAGCCTAATTAGATGGTAAAAAATGGCACATTTCACCTTCAAAAAACATTATTATGCGCCAGACCACACACCTCTTGTAATGGTCTCGAAGTAGGGATTAATATCCCTGTGTTACGAGGTATCACACAAGGAAACAAGCCAGGGGCGTCTCCCAGCACACCCACACCCGAGTCAATTCAGAAAAGATCGATTCCTGAATTGACCCAACCGGGAATCGAACCCAGGGCACTACGGAAATCGAGGCGAGAAACCGTGCTGCAGCGCACTACGCCAATCGTGATTATAAACATTAATTACAAATAAAACTATACCTAAGTACTCAAACACAAAAAAAATACAGGCATTCATAGGCATCGTGCACAGTGGCACAAACACTTTACCCAGTTAGATAATAGAGTAGAGAATAATTTACACAACAATGAAATGATAATGGCACGTTGGCCAGCTAGGATGTAATTAAAAATTTAGGAAATTTTCCAACAAATTCAAATATGCAGGTGATTCCTAACTGACTGCTCGTATAGAGTTAGAGGCTGGTATTGTCTTGTGCTTCGTGCAGTCCGAATCAAAATAACTAAGGATGTTGTGCTCTGGCTGGTTAGCTAGTGAGAAACTAAATTTCCAGAGAATAGAAGTAGGTGTCTATTGGGAATTCTAATTCACGTTTTTCTTCAAAATTCGCTCCCTCCGTTCGCTCATTCGAAAAAAGTGAATTATTCCTTCCCAATAAACACCAATAGATTACAAAATCATAAAAAAAAAAAAACTTACCAGTGTATAAAAACATACTAGTGCATTTGTTTCCCCAGAGATCTGAAGATATTATATACTTCTCATTATTATAAATTGATAACATAGTAAAGGATTTAGTACGCCGGGAATTTTATCAGAATGCCTGAGTTTTGTTACCATTGAAAACATATAACTAACCTGAACATAGACCTTAGCACTACTCGTATTTACAGTGAGGAACTTTAATTTTAATGATTAATAAATTATTAAGAACCTATGCTAAATCTTTAGAGCATTCTGGCTTCAAAAATTTCATACCCGAGCTTTATTTAAACGATTGTGCATACTGAGGAATCATCATTTTGGTGCAATCAACGTAACACTACGGTGTGATATAAAAGTTAATATGAAATTTCTAAAGCAAAAACAATCCCTGAAATTAGATTGTATTTGCCCTCCGTCGACAGATGAGACAAGACGTCATGGTAACTTATTGCCGAACACTATACGATGCATTGTTTGTGGACCATCAAATTGTGGGAAAACTAACTTAATAATAAGTTTATTACTGCATGAAGATGGCCTGCGATTTTGTAACCTATATGTAAATTCGAAGTCTTTATACCAACCTAAATATATATTTTTGGAAAAGGTATTGGATATGGTTGCAGGTACATCTTACAACAAATATAATCATAACAGTGAGATTTTGAGTCCACACGAAGCTTTGTCAGACTCAATCATTATATTCGACGATGTGGCCTGTGAAAATCAAAATAATATTCGGAATTACTTTGCAATGGGACGCCATAAAAACATTGATTGTTTTTATATTAATCAAACATATACTAAAATACCTAAACAACTAGTGAGAGATAATTCAAATCTGATCATACTATTTAAGCAAGACGATATAAATTTGAAACACGTTTACGATGAACATGTAGGGTCTGACATGACATGGTCTCAGTTTCGTGAAATGTGCTCAACTGTGTGGAGTAAACCTTTTAGTTATGTTGTTATCAACAAGGATTGTGATCGTAATAAAGGATGTTATAGAATGGCGTTTGATACATTTATTGTGATGGACTAGCATTATTTAATGACTGTTATAATATTAACGCGTCAGTTACATATATGATTTCATGCCAAGTGGAAACATGGAACGGAATTTAAAAGAGCAAATTGTTAAATCCGCAAAAGCTGTAAAAAGGAAGGTGGATTTGATAAAAAATGAAAATAATGCAAATAATTTAGCATTGGAAAAAATATTTAAGCCTATTGTTGAGCCGCTTAATCTTTTAACGAGCCAAACTGATGAGAAACTTAAAACAAAAGAAGAAATCGAGGAAGATCACTTAGTGAAAAAAAGTAAGAGTGATAGCGAATCATCGAACTATTCAGGTGAAGAATTTGACGAATCTGAAAACGAAGAAGAAAACTCAGATAACGAGGTTTTAAAGTCAACCAACAAAACACTCACGACATCACCTTTAGGTACAGAGGAGGAGGAGGACTATGATGTCAACGAGAATTCGTTTAAATCCATTCAATCATCACCAAGTACTGCTAATGATCATTTATCATGGTCAACTTTATCTGAAGTAATGAAAGATATATCATACGGAGTCAGAAATGATCGGGGAAAACTCTTGCTTGGCAAAACACGCGTTTATGATGATGGTCACATTTTGAGAATTGGGATTCGTAGTCTGAAAAAAACACTTGGGCTGAAGGAATTATTATTTAAAAAGGTACCAAATTTAGACCTTGTCACAGAGGAAGATTTGCAAAATTACAAGTTAGTACTTATGGATACTAATGCTCATAAACGTAATTTTAATTCATTAAAAGCAATAAACAGTAATAAAGGATTTAAATATATTCATATTATTAAGCCATTATTTAAATTTTCACGAAGTGTTACAAGTAGTGTGGAAAATCTACGACAAGGAGCAGGTGTTGATATTTTGAAGAAAGTCCATAGTGATACTGATTTGGTTTACTGGAATGATCCTAATGAGTTAGTGGAACGATTAAAATTAACTTCTGGGATCATGGGCAGCGGGTAACACTGGAGTGCAAAATGAAATTTATGCAATAATCGAGGAACTGCACGAAGCTGGAATTACAAAAGATTTAAAATATATAAAGCTCCCATCAGGAAAATTAGGCAGTCACAAAACCAAACAGATGCCATCAAGACCACAATGAACATAGATAAATTCGGTCATCACGTTCATAAACGTCTACGGATATCTGAATTCATTGACTACCTCACGGATACTTCACTTAGATCGGAAACTGGTGACTTTGATTTAAAATCTTCAAGATTAAAGGGATTAAGATCTCCTGAGAAGGATGACGAAGCTGTTAATAAAGTATACGTGGATAAATGTGTTAAACAACTGAGAAATGAAATGAAACAAATTCAAATTGATGTTAAACAGTACTTAAAAGGCTTAGAAAAGGCAACATCAAATACTTTGAGTACCTTGAATTACACAAAAACTGAAATAGATCAAATAATTCAATCAAAAATGAGTAAACTGGACATTGTTAACGAACTCCATAAAGCAGCGAGAAGAAGTTTTCCTCGACGATTTACTATGATAAAAGGGATAGATGACTTATGGCAAGCTGACCTCATAGATTTTCAAAAATATTCTCATTTTAATAAAGGATATAATTATGTTCTTGTAGTAATTGATGCTTTGTCTAAGTACGTATGATTGCAATGCGAAGTATATTTTCTTGTACTTTACGAAGTCCAAAAAATCTGCAAACCGATTTAGGAACAGAGTTTTACAATGACACTTTTAAACAGCTAATGAAAAAATATAATATTAATCATTATTCTACGTTTTCTGTCAAAAAAGCATCCATAGTAGAACGAGTAATAAGAACGATAAAGTCTCATCTTTTTAAACTATTTAGTCTACACGGAAAATATCAGTGGTTTGGAAATAATTTGAATTCCGTGGTGAAGCACTATAACAATACCATACATCGAATAACTAAATTTAAGCCTGTTGATGTTAATAGCTCGAATGAAGTCTTAGTCAGCTCTAACATTATTAAAACACAAAAACATAAAACAAGTCAAAGATTTACGTTTCGAGTCGGTGATTACGTACGTATAAGCAAATACAAAGGAGATTTTTATAAAGGTTATACACCTAATTGGTCCACAGAAATTTTTCGCGTGGTAAAGGTTAACGAAACAAATCCTCAAACATTTCAAATAGAAGATAAATGCAAGCAACCCATTTTAGGATCTTTTTACGGATACGAATTACAAAGAACTAAGTTTCCAAACCTTTATCTCATTGAGAAAGTTATAAAAAGAAAAGGAACCAAACTTTTTGTAAAATGGTTGGGTTTAAATAACGAAGAAAACAGTTGGGTTGACCAAAAAGAATTGGTTTTGTAGTATATATAATACATTATTATTTCTCCCATTCACTTTATTATTATCAATGAAGGAGGGCAGTGGTATTATAAACAAGCTAATAGATAACTTACCATTTGAACTACATTTACCGGGATATCAATTTTGTGGTCCTGGAACCAGACTTCAGAAACGATTGATTAAGGGTGAACGAGGCATAAACAAATTGGATGAAGCTTGTATGCATCACGATATTGCTTATAACAATTGTGATTCTAGAGTTCGACATAAGGCTGACTTAGAACTTTTAAACATGGCTAAAAGAAGATTGAAATCAAAAGATGCTGGAAAAGGAGAAAAAATTGCCTCCTGGATAGTAAAAAATGCAATGAAAATCAAATCCGGTTCAGGTGTAAAGTCATTTAGGGCCGGAATAAAGAAAATACGATCTCAATTAAAAAAACTAAAATCTAAAGACAATCACTCAGCTATCAAATATGCCTATGCAGCTGCAAAGAAACTATTTACAGACAAAAAAAGAATACGTTTACCCCGCTGTATTCCTATACCAAAACATGGAGGAGTTTTACCACTTATCCCTATTTTTGCTGGATTATCTGCTCTGGGTTCATTGGCTGGAGGGGCAGCAGGTATAGCAAAAGCTGTTAACGATTCTAAAGCTGCACAAAAAAATCTACAGGAGTCTGAACGACACAATAGGATGATGGAAGCGGTGGCACTTGGAAGAGGCATGTATATCAAACCTCACAAAAAAGGAGCAGGCTTATATTTGAATCCTTCAAAAAACTAGTTAAACGGCTACCTAGACGTGCCCTCAGTAATTGGGATATAATAGAACATGCCAGTGAGATTCCATTTTTTCGCGGTGTTTTCATGAGAGACACTTTACCTTCTAACCCCAAAAAAATAGAAGGTGCCATTTTAAATTTGGATAGCTCTGAAAACCCCGGAACACATTGGGTAGCCTACGTGAAACAAAACAATTACGCCGAATATTTTGACAGCTTTGGGAACTTGAAACCTCCATTGGAATTAATTAATTATTTACACAATTTGTCTATAAATTATAACTACATGCAACATCAAACTTTTGGTACTACGAACTGCGGTCATCTTTGTTTGAAATTTTTAAAAGATTACTGGAAAAAACATTTATATAATGATTGAAATAAAGCTTACTTTCAGTACAAAGATGTCTTTCACTGTATCAATAACTGGTAGAGGTGCCACTTTGACTACAAATTATTCCCCTACTTTGGAACTACATGGAGAATATGAGTGCGGGCTCTTGTATTTTTCTACATTTAATTCTATACCTAATGTTGATGAAAGAAACAATCAATTTTATTATAACAAAAATGAAGTTATTGAAATTCCTGAAGGATCTTATGAACTTCAAGATATTTGTGATTATTTGAAATGTAACGTTAAAAATACTGTATTGAAGTTAAGTTGCAACAACAATACTTTGAAGACTGCGATATACTGCTCCAAGGAAATTAACTTCGAAAAAAGTAATTCCATTGGTAGTATATTAGGATTTGGCAAGGAAACGATAAAAGCGTTTATAAGTACCGAATCTCAGTATCCTGTCAGTATTTTACCAACAACCATCGTACGCATTGAATGTGATGTGGTGAGCGGATCATTCGTGAATGGAAAAGCCAGTCATATAGTATATGAATTTGTTCCTAATGTGCCACCAGGCTATCGAATAATTGAAGTACCTAAGAATTTAATTTATTTTCCTATTAATCAAAGTTCAATAAGTGAAATTAATATACGGTTATTAGACTCTGAAAACAACCAAGTGAATTTACGTGGTGAAGAAGTTCAACTGTATTTACACTTCAGAAAAAAATGATAAATTTCAATAAAAACCCGCCAACATCGAGTATTGAACTCAGTTCTAACGGATCATCTCACAAAAGAACACCGATTGCGGTCAAAAAGAAGTTAACTAAAAACAATAAGGAATTTCTGAAGCTACTCGGCTGGTTAAAATGAATATTCTCAATATTTCTCAACAAACATCGTACGATAACAGCATTGAAAGTTTCGAATATCATTCCTATAAACCATATGTAACAAGTTTCAACAAGAACGATGAAATACGCATACCAATTAATCAGCAAGATTTATATGTGTTGCCTGCACTCAGTACTTTGTATATTGAAGGCAAAGTTAATGTTTATAACAGCAAAAAAGAAAAATTATCAAGTGTGCATTTCATAAATAATCCTATATTATTTCTGTTTCAAGATATTCGCTACGAATTAAATGGGATAGAAATAGATAAAATAAAAAATGCAGGCGTAACTACCACCATGAAGTCTTATCTATCGTTGAATGAAAATGAATCCAAAAGTGCTAGAGCTTGGGGTTGGTCAACAACAGGTTCAAATAATAATGAAGGATTATTTTCTGTGTCAATTCCTTTGAATAAAATGTTGGGTTTTGCGGAGGACTATGAAAAAATCATAATAAATTGTAAACATGAGCTAGTGCTATTGAGAAGCAATACAAATCTCAATGCATTGAAATTAAATACAGGTGAAGTGGTTAACGACATTATAATCAACAAAATTGTTTGGCGAGTTCCACACGTCAAAGTATCAGATCGCGAAAGAATAAACTTATTAAAACATTTGGAAAAAGATAGAGCTATTACACTAGCGTTTCGTAATTGGGATTTGTATGAATATCCGTTGCTGCCAAAAACACGTAAACATGCATGGTCCATCAAAACTTCATCGCAAGTAGAAAAACCACGATTTGTTGTAATTGCATTACAAACTAATCGTAAACATTCTGCTGAATTGTCTATGGCAGAATTTGATCACTGTCATGTACGGGATGTAAAAGTTTTCTTAAATTCGATATATTATCCTTACGAGGGACTAAATGTCAGTTTTTCAGAAGACAGGTTTACTTTGCTTTATGAGCAATACGCTAGATTTCAACAATCTTATCACGGGCGCCGAGCAGAACCGTTATTGAGTTTAAAGGAATTCAGAGACATTGCTCCATTATTTGTTATAGACTGTTCTCGACAACACGAAACATTAAAGGGCTCGATAGATGTGAGAGTTGAAATAGAGACAGATCAAGAGATTCCTGACCAGACAGCAGCCTACTGCCTTATATTAAACGATTGCATATTTGAGTATAAACCGCTGAGTAACCTGGTTAAAAAACTATCGTGAAGAATCTTCGATGTTATTAATATAATAGTGAATGTTTAGAACCTTCAACAGTCATACTGAGAATGTAAATCGAACTCCTTGTGCTGCAAAAATATTAATATTATCTACTCATTTATTGTTTGAAAAATAATGAACCAAATTATTTTTGTTGATATTCAAGGATTTAAAGATTATCAAAATCACTTCATCTTCATCTACGAATGAGTTCACTCAAGTGTTTTTAATTAAACCTCCATATCCGTATTCAAAATTAACTCCTGAGGAAAAAAGGAGAGTGAGGTGGATTGAACGAAACAGAGGGATTACTTGGAGTGAGGGTAATATTGACTGCAGAGAATTCAAGAGATTAATAATCCCAATTTTACGAAATAAAACAATTGTAATGAAAGGTCTCGAGAAACAGAAATGGATAAAGGAGCTGTGCGAAACTTGTATGTTAATAGATATTGAAGACCGAGGTAGTCCTAATTTTTCAATATTATACTCTACATATTGTAAATGTAGATCGAGTTTTAATTGTTTGAGTCATAACAGCGAATGCGCGCTTAAAAATGCAATTTGTATACAGAAGTGGTATTTAAATAACTGTGTGTAATTAATTGTGTAATGATATGTTTTGTATCGTGAATAAATTTTAATAATTAAAACATGTTTTTTTAGTTTTTCTTTAAACCCTAAATCAAGTAGGTAGTCAAAATAAGACAAAAAAATATTTCAACATTTTTATTATAACTTAATTGACACAATACATTTTCTACTTAACCTAATCATTTCTTAACTTAATAAACTAAACAATTATATTTTAAATATTATCATCACAGATTTTTTTACATATATTAGAAATCAAGTGTTCCGTTTGCTCCATAATTTGATTAAAGTTATCTGTGACAACGTACTGAGCACTGTAAAGTACTTTTTCATTTTCATTTTCACTTTGCACTGCACCACGACTGTCTTCCAGGTCCACCACTTCTATCCGAATGAGTCGAATACCTCGTCTTGTTTCGTTGCTGCACACGAAGGAGGATGCATTTTGTAAGCAATGTTTCTTGGAGGACGTAGGGTTTTCTTGATTTGCAGCTGGACGTTTTGATCTCTTCTTCTTTGGTTCCCGCTGTTGTTTAGCCAGCTCCGGATACATAATGTCAAAGTCGGCAAGAGGGTCTTGCGCGTATTGTTCAAACAAGTTTTCCATTTTGATTCGCTTTCAAAAACTCAATAATAGAATCTCGTGTAGCTTCCTCAGTGGTTAACTTTCGAATGCACTAAAATGATTCACAAAACCAATGTCTACCTAAAATGAATGTGCTGATTTTGCATTACACGTAAACACGTGCACTTTTGTTTACTCAACCAGTTTAATCATGTTCTTACAAGTACCAACTTAGTGACCTCCTTTCATTATAGGTTTTAAATGACATAGGTATTAGGAAATATATAATATCATGTTCATTATGGAATGCTAAATAAAATATCAGTATTTTTTCATTGAAATCAATTTTATTTAAAATTAAAATTATTATTATTCTACACCTAGATTTACACTACACAAATTTAAATGTTTAGTAGACTATGAAATACAAATAAAAATAGCCTAACTATCAAAAACATAATCTTATTTAAACTAAATATCAAATAACCTAACTACATCTAGTTACATCAAGGTCCAATCTATTTAACCTAAATTAAAAGAAGCTGGATTTATGTCCCCATGCTAATGTATCTATATTGTTTCTTAATATGATACGTTTATCGTCATTAGACGATAAGGCTACTTTATCAACACACTGAGTAAATATTTGATGCTTGATTGATTTAAACACTATGTTTTTCTTCCGAATAATTTCGTTTTCTAACAAAGCTTTGTTGTAGTCTTTGAAAAATAGTTTGTTGACCACAGGTTTTTTAATACCTTTAGCTTTCTTTATTTCTTTGGTTTTCGTTTTGATACAGTATAATTTAGATCTTAAACCAACAAATTCTGTTATAATATGTCCGCCTAGTTCGTCTTTGAACAAACCCGGTATTTTTTTGTTCTGGCGTAAAATACCGTATGAATTATTTTCTTCATAGTTACTCGTATCAAAATATCCTTGAAAATTAAGTTTTAGGTCTTTATATATATCACTAGTCTTTACTGAGTACAAAAAACTATCGGTGTCCGTATAACACAGCTTTAAATCACGACCATAAAATGGTTTCATTACAGAATAGTGAAAATTATACATATGGCTTTTGGAAATTTCTAAAACAGTAAATCCTATGTAAATAGGTTTGTCTAGTACAACTGATTCTGGCTTCAACTGAACCGCAACAAAATTTTCTGAAAAAATAGTGCAACTATGATAATTAGGTCTCGCTATCAGTTGTTCTGCAGTGATTGCTTTTTTTGTTTTATTTTTTGTATCAACCCACTGATTGACCAGTTTTATGTCGAGCCTTTTTTCAGTGTCCTCTAAAGTTTTCCCGAAAATGCTATTATTTAATAACTTAAAAAAATCCTGTTCGAAAGTAGACTTAGCCGTTTTTCGTAACTCCGTATTTAAATCAATGTATTGTTTTAAATAAGGGCCTTGTTTGAATTTAATTACTCTATGAACTTTTTTGAGCTTCAAGCCATGTGATAAACACGTTTTCAAGTGCACATAATGGATGACGTATTTAAATTTATCATATAGGTTCGGTATCAGCTTTTGAGTTTTAGATCCTGGCGGTGAAAACTTTTGTGGACAGAACGGTAATTCATTATGCAGGTCATGTAAAGTTTCTGGATATTCCAAATCAACTTCTAAAATATAGCCTTCTTCGGAATCATCAGGCGTTTCAAGGATTTCAAAGTGATTAATGTTTGAGGTATTTAATAATCTGAAATCCGAATGAGGTAAATAGGAACACATCGCATAACCGTACAAATTATTGCAGTCTATGTAAAATAAATAGTTATCGGGGTATGACGGCTCGTAATCTAATAAATATTTATTATTTGCTTTTGCATATCTCGTAGAACACAGGCATACCCCTCCGCGGATACCTTTCTGTATTAATCTAATTATTTCTAAGTCATCAATTAACTGAAGTTTCACATTAGTTTTAAGGAGCATTGCGTCAAAACTTAAACTAGGGGCTGTCAGATAAAACGATGGGTCTAACTTGTAATTAGTTTTACAAGTGCAACGAAACTTTTCGAAAACATCTGCTAGTAACAACACATCAGATTTCAAATATAAATCTGTGTATTCGCCTAAATTTTTTAAATTAAACTCATTCCAGACATGTTTAGCATGGTTGTAATTAGATTCTGAAACAGTGGTATTACTTAAACTGGAATAGAAGCATTGTTGTGGAGGTAATTTTCTCTCTCTGTACGACTCCCAGTTAGACATGTATTCATACGGATATACGCCTTTCCGTCTTAATAATTCAAACCTCTCACGTTTAGGAAAAAAATTTAGTAAATGCACAAAGTCTTCCGTATCTAAATTCGATACGAGTTTTTCTAGGCTTGTGCCCAAAAATTTATAAGAGTCTACAAAACGAACGGCCATATGTTTATTGTCATGTGTCGTAAAAAACTTAGTGAACGATATGTAGTTTTCTTTATTTTTAGCTATAACTTTTATTGGCCCCGATGTTTGCCCCAGTTGATTTATAAATAAATGACTGTCGTAGCCAGACAAATTATGAAAAAATACAGGAACAAATTGTGGTAAACGATATTTAAGATTGCAGTAAGAATGAGCTGCGCCGCGATATTTACCAGTCAAGTGACAATGGTCCCTAACTTTATCATCGAATAATAATTGATTGCATAGATAACATAGTTTTGATTCCATGAATGCTCCTATTTCTTGTGGGTTTAGTTTTTTCATAGGGATTGTATTTTTATAAGTTTGTAAAATTTTAGAAACATCTTTTTTGAGGTTCTTTATAAAAACGTCAACACAATCTTCACCGCGATAAGATACGTATCTATTTAAAGAACTATTATATGAACAAACAACATAATAAGCAAAGGCAGCCGGAACGTGTTTTTGAAACACTTTCGTCGAATTTGAACTGGGTCCGTCAGGACTGGGCTGCAATAAAGATTCAAAGTCTGCATAAATGACAAAAGGCATGTCTTGCATTTTTTCGTAGTTCTTAAATTGAATAAGTGTACCTTGCTTTGGCAAAATAGTCGCAACACCACCGCATACATGAGCGTTTAACTTACATTCATTTTGAAAAAAAATCATGCAGTCGTCACAAAAATATATTCTACCATGATGCTTTGTTACTTGCGACCTCATTAAACGGCTTAGGTTTTTAATCAAACAATAATGTGAAAGATTACCTCTTTCTATGTACAACAAGTTTATGTGATTTCTTTTTTTACTCAGCGTGCGGTACAATGGCCCCACAATATTAGTTATATTTTTAAGTCCATATACATTAACGCTTATATTAGGAATTTTTTTTCAAACGTTTTTATATCGGAAAATTTTACCGGAAACGATATATTATTTACATTGAGTATGCTTTTAAAATGAGGATAAGAAGAAGTTCGATGCGCGTTGTTGTCAGCAGGAAATAACGCTGCCATTATGCTCCAAAAAAAACAAAACTCATCTTTATTTTGAATGTTAATGCATGCACGTTTGAGTTTCAATGCTTTCGGCAAATCAATAAATCTAGATGCTCGCAGAGGGTTGTACTTGTTAATGTTAATTTCTAAGTAACAATTACGTAAAAATAACCAGCCGCTGTCTCGTTCTTCAAATTCGTCAACTTTGGAAGAAATTACGTTAATAACTTGAGAAAAAACATCTTCAAAATCAAAATTGTTATTTAGGACCATGTTTTCCGTGGCGAAAGACTTTATTTCGGACTTGTCGGAGTCATTGGTTCTTAAATGAAATTCAGCGAATAATTCAAAGTTGACTTTGATGCTATTGTAAGTTAACTGGCGCGCCCGCAGCAGCTGAGCTGCGCGTGCGCGCAGGCCACGCAGGAACGAGGCTGGTGCCTGCGCCGCGCTCACCGCATCAGCGCCACTCAGGCGCAATCTGTACGTCGCGATGCGACTACGGAAAGCACTACCTATTTTCGCAACACCATCGCTGACTTCAATGGCAGAGTTATTTTTATGTATTGTACTTTTAAGATGAGCTGAGAATGCCTTGCTTCTAACAGAAATATCACAAACAGAACAATATATCGATCTGTTCGACATCGTTATTGTAAAAATTATGAAAAGGTCGCTTAAAATTAATTTAAATAGATTGGATACTTATTGCTATATAGAAATATATTTATTTTATATTCTAATAACTAATTATTATAACTAACACAATATAACGTAAGTTATAATTGTTTGTGCGTTTCACTTTTTCTTATCGGAAAAAAATGAGCCCTCCTCCACGAATTCCGCGCATGCTCGCTTAACAAACTGGCGCAGGAAGTCCACCTCGTCGGCGTCAGAATCCGTCTGGTACTTGAGCGACAAAACCGCTTTCTGCCAGCGATCCCTCACCGCTATCGACCTAATGTCCTTCGTATTGTAGAGTCGGAGCTCCACGAATAGGTCGCCGACCAAGTCGGCGGTGCGGCGCAGGCTCCCGTCCGCCACGCGGCGCGTGAGCACGGACTGCAGCGAGGGCGTGGCGCGTGCGCGACTGGCCTCGATCTCCGACGCGTCGTCCAAGTCCAGGCTCCACCCGTCAGGTCGTGCTCGTTTCTCCGCGCATTCAGCTGCCTTGCGTTTCACAGATTTTTTCACTGAACTGAAATAAAAAATAATTATGTTATTATAGAAAGTGTTACTGTAGCTTGGTAGATTTAATAATGATTAACTGTGCCACCGAACTGAATGAGAGATGTATCACCTAACTATAAAGGTTTTAGGTACCGTATAGCATGAACAGTTCATCATTATAAAAGTTCATATTTATTAATGTTACTCGTATGTTGAAAAAGTTCTGTACATCAAGTGATCATCACGTTGTTTGCTATGATTGAACATAAAATCTTACCGCTTATTTACTACGTCGTCCGTGTCGAAGAGTTCTTTATTCAGCTTCACAGTCGACTTCCGCTTGGTTACTCCAGGCCTTTTGACTGTCTTGCTGCTACTGAAATAAGGGACAAAGTTTAGTCAAAAAAGAAATAACTTATTTCACACCAAGATCATTAATAATTTTTCGTCCATGGTGGGAATCGAACCCAAGGACTTTGGTGCCAAAGGCATGATCACTACTTTTTATGCACAAGCCGGTCAATACTGGATGCAGTCAGCTAAGCCACTTAACTCACCGTTTTTTAGCACACTCGTCTTCAGAGTCGTAAAGTCCGGTTGTAGCCTTCCGTGCTCGTCGGCTGAAGTGTTCGTCGTCCGACTCAGAGTGCTTATACGCAGCCCGGCCCTTGTCTTCAACCTCGGAGTTGTACTCGATGTCAGACCTAACGGTAAACGATCAAATAAAAATAATACATGTACAAATACACTCTAGATCATTTTAACAAAGTGAATCGATAATAAAACTTACGAACATGATTGATTGCTGCTAAGTCAGTTCTCTTGCTGTTCCACAAAAACTGGAGATTAACTTCTTGATGATCACCAACTGTCACTGATGCTATGATTTTTATTGATTTATAGCTCTCAATTTATACAAAAATATTGCAAAGGGGTGCTAAACAATTTCATCGTAAAACTCGAATAATATTAGGTAATGATTGATACAAAAACGACCTCAAAAGTCGTTCCAATAAATGGTTTGCAAACACTGTCCAAATATTGTTAGATGTCAGCAATAATATGGTTTTAGTAATAAATTTACGTGAAAAAATAAAAATATCAATTTACTGTCTATGTCGGCTCATAGGTTCGATTAGTACAGTTGGCGTAAAGTTTATTTGAAAAAATATGAAAATTGTTATTTTCCACGGTTTAATATAAAATGATTTATATGTACCTAAGTTCAATGCTTGTAGTAGTCGGTTTTGATAAACATAATAAAAATGCTCATGACAACACACCACTTTTATTGGTCCCGAAGTAATTCTGTCCTAATATTCTTGTGTAGGTACACTAGACAATGAATAATCTAGGGGTATCTTCCAGCTGCACACCCAGACCCGAGCCAATTTCGAGAAGATCGTTTCCTGAATTGACCTCACCAGTAATCGAACTCAGTACACTACAGAAATCATGATGAAAAACTGTGCTATAGCGTCCTACGCCAATCGTGTCAGTTTTATAACATACATTGTAAATTTGCTTGAATTATGACAGTAATCTTCAATGTTAATGTTGTTGACTGTACTTGAAGTAGAAGCTGCAACGTCAGTAAAATGTGGTACAAAGTGCCATACATATTGCCCTGTTGCATATTAGGGTTCCTTTCTTACTTTTTACGAACGTACGTATAAAAAGTAGACTTAAAGTTACAACGCATTATCTACCAATCAGTCATTGAGATATGAATTATTCTTGTGTCGGTTTCTATTTTAAGTCTTAACTCCTTTGGTTTTTACTAACCACTTAAATATAAAAAATAACAGATTTTGTACTACGCATAGGGTTGTAAGTACAAGTTTCTAAGGCACTTATTGCAAGATAAGAAATTAGGCACCCATCGCATCGGTATTTAAACAATGTATATATTGAAGATGTGAGCTGAGAGTGTTTTCATTATGTAAACATCAGCATTTCAACCACGTTTTAACTAGGTAGTTAGTTGAATTATTGTGTTAAACAAAACAAATATTAAAAGTTTCGAGTCAAAAGTGTACAGAACCTTTGTTGCAACGATGTAAATTAATTACTTCTGTGTAGGTCGATTCTGAACAAGTTCGAACTCGAACTCACTCAGGTGAGCGAATTGCCTTTACTCATATTATTACAATTTATACATACCTTATGACAGAATCTCGTCAAAAAAGGTTTATTTTACTATTATTTTATTATATATTTATCTGTAGGGTTCCACATTATCGTTGACACATTTTATAGAATACGCAATTTGAATCTCATAGCGGATTCAGAGTGCGAGATTCGAAGTGAGTTTCTCAGAATAGTGCTTCTGGTCTAATTCAATTATTGTGCCAGTGTTATAGTGATCGCCGTGGCTCCCGCACACACTTTCGAGGTTTCGTGTCTAAGCACATAGTTATTTGCCCTTTGCATTCAGATTTGTCCGTACGACCAATCAGGCATGGAATCACTGTTCCACCAAGCAAGGAACAAGTGAAGTTTCGTGGTGCCGACATTTCTCATTATCATAACTGTAACTAACTATGCTGCTGGATGACATGATTTCGAATAGAATATTACTGATTCAGGCACGACCAATCTGGCATGAAACCACCACTCGGTCTGTGGTCGTTGCAGTTTCATGGTGCCGTCATATTCTAATCGGGTCTCGAAGAGCGGTTCTCACCATGCCCGATCTATTCAACAATGCAGTGTATGTCGTGATGTTTGTGAAACACTGGATCTTTGGGGAAACAAAATCACTGGTATGTTTTATGATATATATATAATCTATTAAAAATTTACTTTTTTCGAATGTTCGAGTGAAGTAAGAGAGCAAATGCCTAAAAAGGTAATAACTGATACATGAGTAACCTAGAAAGTATTCAAGCATTAGTCCACTTCTATATGAATGTGTCAATGTTCAGTCTGAATAAAACGAAAGCGTCTCTTGGTGGAGTGGTAACAGAGCTCCGCCCGAATCCGGAGGTCCTTGGTTCAAATCCCAGTTCGGGAGTGCTTTCGGATTTTCGGGTACAAAAACCTTTATTGTCATCACACCACTAGTTGGCAAGCGTGGTGATTAGGCTAATATGCAGTGATGACATTCCTTAATGATGGAGGTCGTAAGTCAGTAGTGGGAGCGTATATGAGTTAATTACTCTACTTTATTTCTAGCCACTGATTAGCATGTATTGTAAATTTAATAAATAAATCGTAATAATAAAGTACCACCCTACACTCAGCCTACACCAAAAGGCCCCATATCAAGTTTCATTCATCAATTTAGTTAAACAATCAGGAATCGGTACATTAGGTATGTGTAACGAAGAGGTGTCAGATAGCAAGGCCCCGCGCTCGACGTTGGCGGACCGATTAAGAAATGATGACAGTGCATGTAAACAGAGGGCCTACTACGGTACAAATTTGCGAAGTTTCGTGAAACTTTGGAAGTGGTTAAAGGCTACAAAAACGTAGCATGTTATGCATAGGTTTTATATGTTTTGTACAATATAAATACGGTTATGAGAATACCAAAAAAATCAACATCAATTTCGAACGGTAAATATGTTTAATAACGACTGAAAAAACACGTAACTACGTTTTTGACGAACGGGAGTAGACCTTCTTACTACAAAAAATATCGTTCATAAATAATATTACCTATCCTTTATAATCAGTGCCTTCCTGAAATTATCTGTTCATTCTTTAACAGGATTGCTAGAAGTTTGTCAGTCATGATAATCGTCGTGGCTCCCGCACACCGTTTCGAGGTTTTGCGTCTAAAGCACATAGTTATCTGCCCTTTGCATTCAGATTTGTCCGTACGACCAATCAGGCATGGAATCACTGTTCCACCAAGCAAGGAACAAGTGAAGTTTCGTGGTGCCGACATTTCTCATTATCATAGCTGTAACTAACTATGCTGCTGCTGGATGACATGATTTCGAATAGAATATTACTGATTTAGGCACGACCAATCTGGCATGAAACCACCACTCGGTCTGTGGTCGTTGTAGTTTCATGGTGCCGTCATATTCTAATCGGGTCTCGAAGAGCGGTTCTCACCATGCCTGATCTATTCAACAATGCAGTGTACGTTGTGATCTTTGTGAAACACTGGATCTCTGGGGAAACAAATTCACTGGTATGTTTTTATGAATTTGTAATCTATTGGTGTATATTGGGAAGGATTAATTCACTTTTTTCGAATGAGCGAACGGAGGGAGCGAATTTTGACGAAAAACGTGAATTAGAATTCCCAATAGACTCCTACTAATAGAGTGGAATAAAAAAGGTTTATTTGACACAAAAATCATCATCATCAGAGATCATCTAGTAGCTATCGTGTGTCTAGCTGGTTGTAAAATCAGAGTCTTGTTTTTCAAAATATATAAGTTTTAGGAATCTGAATATTTTTTTTTTAATTTAAGGTACTTACTTTGTATGAGGAGCCCACTCTCGATGTTTAACTTTTTGTTTTCGTGTAAAACAAAGTAAAAGAAAACTGACGTGTAGTTAATATTCATGTCATCACAAAAAACAAAACAAAATAAATTTCACAAAATATCATATATTAAGTATTCATTCTAGTTTACCAAAATCCAATTAGGTACATTATTGTAACCACTCATGCTCCTCTTATTTGATTAAATGAGTAAGGTGTAGATTTGTGTTTTTTTTGTAATGTTGCTTGTCGGAAGATTGACAGCAACATCTCCGTAAATGGGAAGATCTGTAGTTGAAAGAGCTATAGGTTTATCGTCGTGTCGGTGAAATATTCTGTAGCTGGAAAGGCCTGACGTCGAAAGTGAGATAGACGAAAAGTTATGTCGACAAAATGTCCGTAGTCGAAAGATTCTGCTGGGGAAATTGCAATAAATAATCGTCCTGTCGACGAACAGTTTATTGACGAATCGGTCATAGGAGAATGGTTGCGGAATCTTATCTTTTTAAATCAAGTTGAGGTTTTCGGGTAGGTAATTTTACTACGGACATTTAGCGACGTCTGACGAGTCGAACTGCTTAAACTTAACGTGCTTTTCAAAATGCCCTATTATGCCCTCTATGAACAAAAGTGAGGTTATCAGTAATTTCACTACCGGACCTGGAGCTCTTAAGATTGTTAATGAATAGAGTGTGTTTTTGGCAGTGATAGTAATAATAATAATAATAAAAGCATTTATTTTCTCCACAATCTTAAAAGTACGATTAGAGCTATGGACATAATTTAATTGGAGACAACAATTAAGTCTGTAAGAGACTGGTGCCTGAACTAGGCAGTAGCCTGTATCTCAGAACACCAGATCTTTCCCCTTATGATGTGATTGACCTGAATTTACATAATTATGTTCATTTATCACTACTGAAATAGGAGAAAAGAAGGATGAAAGTAGGATAAATGCAGTGGAAAAGAGTGCATTGCGAAGTTTGGCAGGAGTGACATTGAGTGATAAAGTAAGGAATAGCATAATAAGAGAGCGAAGTGGTGTGAAAGAGGATGTTGTCACAAAAATTGAGATGGGAATGCTAAGATGGTTTGGGCATATGGGAAGGATGGATGAAAGGCGATTAACTTTACTTTACTTACTTAATTAACGAAACAAATTTACAAGGCGAGGGTGGATGGAGCTGTTGAAAGAGGAAGGCCTAGACGGACGTACTTAGGACAAGTCCAAGACGTGCTCAGTAAAGGTCAGGTCAGGAGTACCCATAATCGACGAGCATGTATGAAAGGATTAATGAGAGTGGAAGAAGCGCAAGAGGTGTGTCAGGACCGTAGCAAGTGGAAAGATGTGGTCTCTGCCTACCCCGTTGGGAAAAAGGCGTGATGGTATGTATGTATGAAATAGGAGAAATTATACTACGCAAAAATTATTCGCTACACTTGACAGCTTCACTCGTGTAAAGGATGGCACAGGAAAAGAAAAATACTGTCGCAATTTGATTGAAAATGTACTCAAAGGTAAATTCCTGTAACATTTATAACATTATCTAATAGTATAGACCAAATGTCAGAATTGTATTTAAATGGCAGAATCTGGGCCCTGTGTATGTTGACCTTGGTAATCAATAACCTTCGCCACGTCATGATTTCTTTTTCTTTTTTTTTTGGTACACAAAACAAATTGCCTCAGTACATGGTGAATGTCTTAACTTATCTGAGCTTAAACAATTATTAAACATGTGTACATGGCATGCCATGCAATATGCAGACTTAAAGTCATAAGAACTTACTTATGGGTTATTCAATATTATACATTTAAAAGAGTATATAAAAAGAAAAATGTGTGCTACTAATTTCTAAGGTCTAAAGAGGATAGACTGAAGTTTACTTTTGAAAGAAACCAATCTTGACCCGTATATATTCATATCATGTTTAGATGACAGATCATCGTACAGTCGACACCTTGATAGAGGGTTGTAGAAGGCAGTATTGTTCTTATAAACCTGAATCGAAAAGGTTCTAGTGTTGCGAAATCTGTACAGAGTATTAATATTAATGGCAGCGAGAAGGCAATTGCAGTAACTTGTACAGGCAAAGAAGGTCTTATTGCTTGCGTTATTGATTTCTGTAAGCATTCCTCACCCGTCCCTGTAGACGGAGACGCCGCTGGAGCAGATGGCGAGCACGAGGTCGACGTCGCCGCAGCCGCGCGCGCAGTGCAGCTCCGCGCCGTACAGCGCCAGCCGCTTCGCGTTCTCCAGGTAGTGCAGCTCGGCTTCTGCCGGAGTCTGGCCTCTGGGGACATGAGACACCATTACATACTTGCAGCGATCCTGCCTTTAGCGCCGGAGGTCGTGGCTTCGATCCCCACCCATGACAAATATTTGAGTGATGAACATTTATATTTGTTGTGTGTCTGGGTGTTGTTATCTAGTCTCTGACGCCCATATTACAAGCTCTGCTTAGTTTGGGGTCAGATGATCTTGGTGTGGATTGTCCCAGATATTTATTTATTTTATTTATTGACCGAACCCGAAAGGCCACTGCGCTGAACAAGTCGTCAATGGATTAGTGAAGGAAAAAATTACTTGCTTGGAAAATGGGAGGTACAGTTTGCCTATCTAGAGGCTGTTGGATAATATGACTCTTCTATTCGATCGCTCCTAACTATAGCAAATATGGACAAAATAAAACCATAGCTTAAGGAATTGTTGGACAATGCCAAAAGACATGTAGCTTGTACTTGAAAGAAAATAAACGATTCAAATTTGGTTGTTGTTCCTCTGTTTTAACCCCCGACGAAAAAAGAGGGGTGTTATAAGTTTAACGTGTCTGTGTATCTGTGTATCTGTCTGTGGTATCGTAGCTCCCAAACGGATGAACCGATTTTCGTTTAGTTTTTTTTTGTGTCATAGATAATTTTATCCCGAGTGTTCTTAGCCATGTATCATGAAAATCTGTTCTGCCGTTTGAAGATCATCAGGTCTTTTCTAGTTGATGAGGGGATATGACTAACTTCCTTATGCCCGATCAATTCGAAATTTGGAACCGTGTTACTTCAATGATATTGAAAGTTTATGGTAAGGCAACCATGACCTGATCAGCCGTTTGAAGATCATCAGGTCATTAATAGTTGATGAGGGGATCTGACTACCTTTCATATGTCCTAATGATTTAAAATTTGCTACTGTGTGACTTCAAACTCAACTATTTAATCACTTTAAATACCTTCCTAATATTTTACCTACTTTAAAAAGGACAAAATAAAAGTAAAATTAAAAATTTTAAAAACCCCCGACACAAAAAATAAACTCCAAAAACGAACAAATAATATTTTAAATTCACATGTATAAGGTAAGTTCAACTATTTTTATTTTCCAAGCGTCGCGTCCCGTCGGGGGACCGCTAAGTCAGAAAAACAGGTGTAGTCGCAGATTGCAAGAAAAGAATTTACTCCGAAAATTCGCAAAATCGACACAACCGTCAACGTAGTCTGCCCTCACGTGTCTGACTCTGCCCGTTCGGGTCGCCGCACTTGGTAGCGCCCACCCCCGCGCCGCATACCGCACACCGAGCTCGCAGCACGCGGCATTACGAAGAAGACTATGCATGAAACTTAAGATCGCTTGTAGGTACACTACATGTAATTCGTAATAATTAATTAGCTGTTGTTGGAAAAATACTTCATAAACTTGAGCGGTCCCCAGACGCGACGCGACGCTTGGAAAATAAAAATATTTGAACTTACCTAATACATGTGAATTTAAAATATATATTATTTGTTAGTTTTTGGAGTTTATTTTTTGTGTCGGGGGTTTTTAATCTTATATACCTCCCTGTTTTTATTATTTTCACTATATTATATTTCCTCGGTAGAACGCTCACAGGTAAATTAATCCTAATAAATTCTGGAGTGTCACACAATGCACCACACAAACGGTATAGATCCTTCGGCACCTAAAAGTCCAGGGATTCAGTAAGAACACAAATTCTATTATTTATGTTAGTAAAGTACCTAGATATCAGATACATGACGTACTTATGTTTTCTATACAACTCCTCGACCTTCCCCTCCAAGTCTGGTGTGATCACGTTGAGTGGGGCGGCCCTGTGCTCGGTGAGGACTGTGGGGCCTAGGTGACTTTCGTAGTCCCCCAGCTCGGCTTGCAGGATGTAGGAGGCTAGGAGCGCGTAGGTTATCGCAGAACAGCTCAGGCGACCTGGGATACAAAAACGCCTAGGTAAATGTTCATAGTGATGTTGAAGCTGTGTTCATTAAGAAACGAAATGGAAGGTTCGATGTAATCGCTTAACTTTTGGATTCTGCTGATAATGTTTTAACGCACAGTTAATACCCATTGTAACAAAGTCATAATACTTAGTAAGGATTTTAACATAAAGTTTTAGAATAATGCAGTGTTTGGGATTACCTACCTATCTGATTTGCCATAAAGTACTTATTTGGAAAAATACGGGATTTTTAACGGAAAATGTGTTTTGTGGTCGAAAATAAGCTACGTCGTGAATGCTCTGAATCTACTGTAATGAAATTACATATGGTAACGAAGATGTTTCGAAAATTAATCTTTACTAACCTTCTAGAAGGTCTAGCCTGATTGCCAGGCTAAGCTGGTAGCGAGTGACGTCATCTCGTAGCTCTGAGGGCTCTGGTGGGTAGAACTTAACGGCAAACTTAACGTCCCATGGCTCATCTGGAAAATAAAGTCATTGAAAGTATCAGCAAAATGCAATCGCCCACCTCATAATGGCCACCAGAATTTACATGCTGATAGATGAAAAGAGGATTATTTTTACATCTAGAACTATGCCTATTTACGTCTAATAACAACGAATTTTTACGAAGTGAAAAGGCATTCACCACACATAAGTGAATGCCTTCATATTCATTTATTCATTGCTAGTAACAGTACAGAAAAGTTGTTACAAAATATTTGTGATCAGTGTGACACCCCTTAAGGGCACTGCAATCTCATCATTAAAAAATTCTGCTAAAGTGTAGTAAGCCTTATTTACCTAAAACTTTTTGAGCTCACTTTCAAATGCATCAATATATTCAAGACTCTTAATATTATTTGGAATGCTGTTATATACTTCAATTGCCATTAAATGTGGGCCTGTTTTGTACAAACTTAAGGTAGTGAATGAAATATTTAACTTATATAAATCTCTGTTGTTTCTTTTAATTGTAGTTTTTGGAGAACAAAGCTACATATTTTTCTTTACAAATTTCAGTTATACAACGTGTTAATAATAAAAGCGCAAAACCTGAAATTAGTTTGTTCAGAATCGAGAGTAGAATCGATTCCACTAATAAAAATAGGGGTAAAATTTTAACCAAAAAAATTTTTTCATTACGCCGTGTTTAATCATTACTTAACTCTATTTTTGCCGCGGCACGCGAAGCGGGAATGTCGCACTAGCTCGCGCGTTATTACCATAGACTTTTAAATTTTGCAACAAAGACAAGAAACAAAAAAAAGCTATTATCTTCGTAAATAATACGCAAAAATTTTATTTAATAATTTACATTATTCTTTTATAATAAAAATAAGTTGGGGTGTCCGAGGTTTTGCGCTTTTTAATTAACACGTTGTATATAGTGATGTTATTGTTAATATTTTGAATTTAATGAAATATGGCTTACAAGATTCAGTTTGAAGTATATTTGAGAGTAGGTATCATCTTTTCACTTTTGTGTCGAAAAGTCCCAAGTTGTAACACTTTTTAATGATGAAACATGCACATGAAGCCAGAAAAGACAAAGGGAAAAAGTATATTAGGTATTAAATGTGTCTATAAAGAGTTTTCATATTTTTAAGTGATTTTTTTTAATCCTCATATCGTTACCTGCTGTCTTAAACACGTGCTATATTCTTCAAAATTATAGTTAGAAACTTAGAAACTTACTTCTGAAGGTTTTGGACAGCCTCCTGTTGAGGTCCACCCACACCCTTGGGTCCCCTCGCTGCTGGTGCAGAAGCCCGAAGAAGTCTCGCTCCACCACGTCCAGGGTTTCGCAGACGCGATCGAGCAGGTCAGCTCCGCGGGCTTTGCGCTGAAGAAGACAAAATATACTGATAAGGCAAAAAGGTTAGGTATAAATTACCGTCAACCAATTAAGTATACATAATTAAGTAGTGTAGTATTATTTGCGCTGTAGCACGGTTTCTCTTCTGGATTTCCGTAGTGATTCAACAATTCAGATAACGATCTTTTCTGAATTGACTCTGGTCTGGGTGTGCTGGGAGACGCCCCTGGTTTATTTTCTTGTGTGGTACCTCGTAACACAGGGATATGAATCCCTACTTCGAGACTATTACAAGAGGTGCGTTGTCTGGCGCAAATTTATTTATATTTATTTTTAAGTAGGTAAGTTCTCTTCAATCAGCAGTAAAATCTAAGTCGGTTCTGCAGCTGTTGACAGTACGAGTAAGACCGGTCTCGTCACTGAAACCTAATCCATTTTTAAGAAAATATTTATTTACGGTTATTACACTATTATTTTGCTAAATTTTGCGTCTTCTTAAAGTGGACTATAAACGCACGCTATCGCTGCCTCGGAGTATCTTTAATTACGCCGCATTTAGCCCTCCCATGAGCTCAATAGGTGACATTTGACGTATTCTGTCACTCCAATATGGCTTCATACAAAAACAGCAGTATAGTTCAAGCTTTTTTTCCTTATTAAACTTGTGACATGATAAGAACAATTTAGATTGGCAAGAGTGAGGACCAGCTTTCTGGCTATCGAATGCATTGTTGTGTCTCTAAACCTATCCCACGCCACGACAAGCAGAAGGGATCCTGAATGTTTGAGCCAACACCCTCTTTTTTTTATACCACTGCGGTGACAATCAAGCATGCGGACCACCTGATGGTAAGCGGTTACCGCAGCCTATGGACACGTGCAACACCAGGGCCCCAGGGGTATCACTCGCGCGGTGTCGACCCTGCAAAAACCTTTTCAAACTCCTCTTGAAGAACTCCATACTATAACTCATCGGGAAAACCTCGGCAGGGAGTTCATTCCACAATTTAAGCGTCCTTGGAAGCAAACATCTCTGAAACCGAACTGTACGAGACCATTGCGGATTCAGAGTGTGAATATGAACGCCCCGGTGGCGAGCGGTGCGGTGGTAAAAAGGAGCTGTGGGCATCATATCGAACAGTTCTTCAGAACTAAACCCGTTGTACAAGCGGCAGAGGGAGGCGAAGTCTCTCCTCAGACTTAACGGCTCTAAAGCGCTCGTCAGTTTGGGATCGTCGACAATCCGGGTCGCACGCCTCTTTCTTTAAGCCTTATTAATGATTTTTAGGACGTAACGTGAACCTACGCTGCAACTAACTGTAGTGTTCAAAGAAGAGCTTAAGAAACACTGAAAATAGATTGCTTTTATCATCTTTATTGAAATTATGTTATACTCGTAGAATAATACATGAAACGATCTGCAAGCTCCATTAAATTATCATGAAGCACACTTCGAAACAGATCAACAGTTTTACGAGCTCTCCGTAGATCCCGAGGGTCGTCATAGTGATTTACACATGACTACTCGTATTATGTGCGCTTGCGTCGCTCGAAATAGCTTCGCGTTTACATAGACAGGGAACGGAAGCAGGGATCCCGGCGAATGTCAAACAATATGGACGTGAAAATAAACTAAAAACAAGGATCTGTTTGTTTGATTTATCATCGCATGAAGATAGAACGTTACACGAGTAGTAAGCCACAACACCACCAAATAATCGAATTTGAGTCAGTTGGAAGAGACAATATCGTCTGCTTCATGTCAACTTTTTATAGTTTTTCGGTTACTGGGAGATAATTTCCCTCCTGGTGGTCTTAAGTGGCCATTCTGACAGCCAGCCAAATAATCCTAGCGTGTCGAGAGCCAATCTGGCTCTACCCTGATAAAGGGCTAGGGCCGCCAGTGGCACCACCTGTCTCCGTCTGCACCCAAACTACCTACAACGACGCCAGCACAAGCACCTGGAGCCTGGTATTGTACTCACAACGAGGTAGATAAAGACGCGTCAGCCGTCCAAAGGCTTCACGAGTCACTTGCCACTCAGGGTCCAGCGCCTCCTCGTGTGTCAAGCACCTGCAAGTGATATCGACCCTAATCTCTCACATCAAGGTCGATGTTTACGTGCTCCCCGTCCAGCAGCTCGACCCGATGCAACACCAGCCAGCTGAAGCTCTTGTGCGTCATACACCTGCAAGCCATAGTGAACCTAGTGCCTCTCACATCAAGGTCGATGTTGACGTGCTCCCCGTCCAGCAGCTCGACGCGCACGCGCCGCTTGCCGCCCATGGTGCGGGTCACGCGCTCCTCCGACGCCAGCCGGCGGAGGCTCTCGCGCATTATGCACCTGTGATCAGAAAACAGACCTCAATAAATAATAAAGAATATAAGACAATCAACATTATCATAAAATTAATATCAGAGAGCGTCGTGGACTCGTGGCCTAGGGGTTAAGCACCCCAACTCGGATCGCGGATCGTGTGGTCCCGAGTTAAAAACTGGCCAGATTCAAAATATTTGTGTTCAGAAGTAGTTCAATTTCTGACTAACTCTCCGGTGACGGACAACATCGATAACAAACCAAATGAACCCGGATAACGGCTGAAAGGCTCACCATCTACTAACCACTTTGGGTTCTAATTAGGGCTTCCAAATACCGGATATTTTCAATACCGGTATCAATACCGATTATTTTTTCGAATCCGGTATTAATACCGGTATTACGGTATTGATGAGAAAATTCATAAATATATAAATTTCATTAAAAATGAACTTTTATAAATATATAAAGCATAATTATATCGATTTCAGTAATTTGTTTTATGCGTTTATATTTTTACAAGTTAAAAAGTAGGTGAATTTAAAAATTAAAACTATGTTACCTTTTTAAAATTGTCACTGAATTATTTGTTTTTTTGTGCAAGCTCTTTTTAAGAAACTGACACTTTAATTATCAAATAGTGTAAGGGATAAACTCGCACAACATCTAATATTTACATCTGCTTTTAGGTTATAATATCGTAATTGCAAACCCCTTACGGTAACAAACTCAATTTAGTTTTGCCTTAGACTACTAAAATTTTATAATAAAACTGAAAAAAAAATCGTAAGTATCATGAAGGTATATGAAATAATCTGACATGTTATGTTGTGTGTTATTGTAAACGACACTTAAAAAACGCGTATGATTTTACTAGTGCAAACAAATAGTATTTTATTCATATTCATATTCTTTATTGCACTCCATAAGTTACAAAGTTGGAAAAAAAAAATACAGGACATTATGGACCCTGTCGGGCACGGCAAAGATAAGAGAGGGGAGGAGTCACCCTACGCTCTATTCTTCTATTTAGAACCGTATTCCCATAATATATTTTTGTTCATGCTGATGTACTTAAGTAGAAGCAATTACTAATAGCTTTATTTCATTCTGCTGCACAAAGTTTAACAGAATTGATAACAGTACCCTCCATTTTCTGTGAAAAATTTAAAACAAAAGTATTATTTTTACTTATCAAAATGTTTACTACTAACCAAAACACTATCAAAAATCGTAGTCATTAATTTCTTTTCCTTACTCATTGTTGGGGCAAAAAAACTACTTTTGAAAATTTGTTGAATTGTCAGATTTGTCAGCCTCACGACTCAAAATAAATCATTAGTTTTAAACCTTAATACATCAATTAAGGTTTATAATGATGATCGATTATGGCCTATTCATTAAAAGGACAAATGCCACAAACAACGCATCTATACTAATATTATAAAGAGGAAAGATTCAACTGTTTGTAACGAATAGGCTCTGAAACTACTATTTTAAAAATTCATTCACCAATATAAAGCTACATTATCAACCAGTGACATAGGCTATTTTTTTATTGAGGCTTTATTTTGACGGGAGAAACAGCCGACGGGCCGAAGCCGTGGACAAACAGCTAGTTGTAAAATAAAGTAAGATACAATTTTGTCGAATTTTAGTCGAATGTGGCGGTCGAAGGAACGCAATAACTGCGACTTTATTTATTTATTTTAGTAGATAAGGTAATCCCGTCCGTTAAACAACTATTTTCGGAAAAAAGGGTGCAGATTGGCCAAAAAATAAGGTACTTTTTGCAGTTTATTCGTGAGAATTCCAAGCATCACCACTTACGGTATTAAAACCGGTATTGCATTTCAATACCGGTATTGAGAAGAGGCCAAAAAATCACCTAATACCAGTATTGAGCAATACCGGGATCCCGGTATTGGAAGCCCTAGTTCTAATACCATTAGTGAAAAGTGCGCTTCAGATCAGAGTGTTCCGTTCACCGTGACGGCAACAGTCACTTGCTTCTGACTACCCCGTTTGGGATAACGGTGATGGATAATGGTGATGGTACGTTATGTTATGATCAGAATATATCTTTAATATTTTTACTAACTGGCTCGCTGGTGGTGACCCTGCTGGTAAGCAAGGTTTGCACGAAACAAGAACTCTCACAGCGTAGTATGCCAGTAGTAAGAGCTCGATTTGTGCCAGGGCCTTATTAGTCTTATTACATTCGCTTAAAACTTGTCAAGTTCATAGTAGCGAGCAATTTCAATGACCTTTCATTTCCAGCCAGTCAGTGGTTACTTGGCACTAACGAATTTTCTAGGCTGGATATCTAATGACAAAACTGCTCGCTGCCTCCAAATTACGGAACTAACTTGACTGGATATACGCGATTGTAATAAGAAAGTTGGAGTGTTACACATTGTGTTTAACTGATTATAAGCCTTTTTAAAAAAAAAAGCGGTGGAAAAAATGCATTACGCAGCCCGTTGCCTGGGTGGGGCAGCGGGGGAGTGTGGGACTCTCCGTCACTGAAGGTGACGGCATACCCGCTAAAATAAGATTAGTTTAAGTAACCACACACAGCCACGAACACAACACACAAACACAAACACACACACACACACACACACACACACATACTCAGAAACGCACGAGAGTACCGTTTAAGTTAAGTTTTTTTTAAATGTATTTTGTATTGTTCTAAGCCCTCATGTACTAATTCTCGATTAACACCGACAGAGAAATGGAAGTGGCTGAAAAACAGCGGTGCCTAGGATCCAGATCCTAGGTCAGCACAAGCTGAGCCACCTCCAATTGCTTTCTGTGTTTTATTTTTTATGTTCATGGTGATGTTTGTACGACTGAAAGCAAGAAACGCATTTTTATTTATTATTTATTTAAAAAGACCCCCGGTATACCTCATCGCTTAGACGGTACGACATGGTGCCTAGTTCGGATTACCATGCCGTCCCTTGCGGACGGCCCAGCCTTCAAGGCCTCCTCACGCAGCCCCCTGCATCCCGGTATACGAGGACACCCCCAGACAGGAGGACTGAATATAAGCCTGGTGGGTTGCACAGTACACTATTACATCAAACAATTCAAGTTACTTGCTCTCGCCGTTTGACATGTGTGGGGAACAAAAGGGTGAAAACGTGGGAACTTAGCTGTTTAATAGGCGCGACAAGATGTACAGTACTCTGTTTAGATCGCTACCGTTGTGCCAATAGGCGAGTCGAATAATACGGCTTTATTATATGACTGTATGCTGTATCTGGTTAGTCAGCTGCTCTGATAGGCAAACATGCAGACAGATATACCTACTTAACCAGGCTAGCTCGGAGAATAAGTATGGTAGAGAAAACATTATGTAGGTATGTTTACCATTGATGGGTCAGTTACAATTGGACACTGATGTCCGAATTGTGAACCGTCTTGCAAAGTAAAGCATCTTCTAAATATGTTAAGTCTGAACTACCAAACTACCAAATTCTACTGACATATAAACAGGGCATTATCATGAGTGAATTTTAGATTTTTAGCATTTAACAATGCTCTAACTTCTACACAAATATAGAAACTAGAAAAATCGACCTTTTCCTAGGGAGCTCTTGCTTGAGTCCCTAGGATCAGATCGAATTTTTCTAGTGTATTATTATGAATTCACTCATTCTTTCGCTAGTTTCATCTTAATCAAAAGTCATATATTTGCAAAAGTATTTCTTTCAGGTTTTACAAAGTCACTTGCCTTTTAATAACATTGATGAAACAAACGTTGGCTTACAACGTAAAATACACTAGATAAATTCGCCCAGTCTGTTAACGGCCTCGGTAGCTCAGTTAGAAGAGCAGCAACCCGGATTGTGGAAGGTCGCGGGTTCGCATCCCGCTTGAGTCTCTAGGATTAGTAGTGCGATTCTGTAAAATTCGAAACTCGATCTCACTCAGGTGATCGAACTCACTTTTGCTTAAATACACACAATTTATATAAACTTGATATCAAAATCTCATTAAACGTTGTTTGTTTTATGAACACGTTCATCAGAAAGGTGACATTTCGTCGTAATGCAGTTTTACAAGATGCGAAATTTGAATCTCACGGCGGATTCACTGGGTGAGGTTCGAAATGAGTTTTTAAGAATAGCCCTACAGGTCGAATTTTTCTTGTTTCTAGCTTTGTGTGGGGATTCGGGAGCGGTAAAAAAGAGGAGGTTTAATAGAGTAAAAGAGTTATTATTTGTCGGGGTTGACAGGAAGAGGTTGCTTCATAATTAAAAGTTCGTTTTCATTGCATAATCTTAGTTTCCAATGTTTTAACATGCTATCGTTATTGTGCAAGTGCAACCTTTTATCATCACAAACTATCATAGCTTATATTAAAAACGTGACGCCTATTTAATAAAAAGAACTTTCATTTTTTCTCTAATCTCGACTCAGCAAGGTAGGTCAATAACCGTGCAGTAACTGAGAGGCACACGCTTCATCGAACAGCGCTCTACTCCAGTGGCTCCATCTATACTTATCTTAATACTTATTACTCGAACAGTGCATTGTCATTGTAGAATATCGATTTCAGGATCTTATTGGGTAGGTATATCACATTACATGGGCCTATCACAATCGCTTACATCCAGTCAAGTAAATTCACTAAACGGAGGGGAACGAGCAATTTCATCAGTAAATATCCTGCCTAGAAAATGCCTTATTGTCAGGTTACCGCTGACTGGCTGGAAATTAAAGTTCATATCAGGAAATTGCTCGCTACGCCCAGTTTGGAAATTGAACTAAACAAGTTATAATTAAATAAATAAAATATAAATATGCGCCAGACAACACAATGTAATGGTCTCGATGTAGGGATTATTATATCCCTGTGTTACGAGGTACCACACAAGGAAATAAGCTAGGGGCGTCTCCCAGCACACCCAGACCCGAGTCATTTCAGAAAAGGTCGTTTCCTGAATTGACCCGACCACTACGGAAGTCGAGGCGAGAAACCGTGCTAGAGCACACTACGCCAATCGTGTCGTCAAATAATAATTCATTGTAATAAGTCCTATGCTACCTTATATAAATTTTTCAACTGAAGTGAATTAAAAATGGTGGTACACCGCCTCTATACCTTCCTGCTGAGTTTAATAGGACTTAACTGGTAGAGAATACTATTGATATTAAGTACAAATTATACCAAATTTTATTAAATCTGCTTAGCCTTCCATTTTTGTGTTGTAAATTATGTTAACTTAATAAGAGTCATCATTAACTTTCGCCCTTCAATTACGCATATTAAAAATATCACTGTTTCTTAGACTTACGAGTAGTTACGTGTTAAGATGAAGATTGGATGGACAATGTAGTTAAAAAAATATAAAAAAGTCTCCTCCAACTTCTAGATACTTAAGCTAGTCCACGCGGACGAAGTCGCGGGCAATAGCCAGTTTTTATTAGTTTTCTTGTTGTTAGCTGTTAGTGTTAAGCCAAATACTGAGCCAAATTATCCTTAAAATTGAGCCAAATTATCATTTTAATTATTTTCTTTTTCTTCTTTTGTTTAGATAATTTTGTACAATCATTGTAATTTATGTTGTAATGATGACCGACAATGATCGACTGAATTAATGAATTGAATTGAATTATTTAATTGATAACTTAAAATTGTATCTGCATGCCTCAATGGGTGAATGTGTCTTGCTTTCTATTTTATATCAATCAATCTAGTTGAAGGTGGTTCTCTGTAAGTACCGCCTTAAATGTATCACATTCTTGCAAAATAATGTTCTTATTCCTCGCTACCATCTCGCATCTTCGTAGCACATCTTGCTGCTTCGCTACATAGCATAGCAACAGTCAGAACGGTCTAATAGTGTCGTAGCTTAGCTTGCACATCCTCGTAGCATAGCTGCATCACATCTCTGGTGGAAAGCAGTCTAAACATGAGCCAACAGGATAGGGCTACTTTGGCCACCGTCTATTATGATTCCTGCACACATGCAACTCTGGATCTGTGCCAAGTTTAAAGTACTTAAATATTTTTAGGGTTCCGTACGTGGAAAGGACAAAACGGAACCCTTAAGGGATCACTTTGTTGTCCGTCCGTCCGTCTGTCTGTCAGCCAAGACCCTTTTTCTCAGGAACGCGAGGAGGTACCAAGCTGGAATTTATATATTTATATCAAATACTCAGGTCTACTGTCCCTTGGAGCTGTGAAAAAATCAAAATTCTAAGCCAACGTAATCAAAAGATACAGCCGCATAAGCCGCAAATTTTCGACACTCGCAAGGGAATCAAAACCTACAGTTTACTTCCTGTGAACTAAGAATCTTGAAATTTGGTACGAAGCAACGTCATATAGCACACAGATAAAGGAAAAATTGCGAAACAATTTTAGCTACATCATTTAATAAAAATATTTTTACATACAATTTTACATAACTACAGGTTTGTACGGAACCCTCGGTGCGCGAGTCCGACTCGCACCTGGCCGGTTTTTTTATTAGGTATTGCATTAGCCTTATTTCAATCGTTGTCAGGAAATACCTATGTGCCCGGTAACTGATTGGCTCGCTACGCTCAGTTTAGGGAACTAACTTGACTGGATATAAGCGATTGTCTTTAGGCCCCAGCCAGGTTCACATTGCCTTTTAACCCTTGCGTTGTTGATATGTCTGAAATCTGAATATATGTAGCATGTATTATTTCAAATCCCGGGTTTTTCCGTTTCGGTCTGGTTAGGCTTGATTTCAGCTATGGATTTGAACTCGCTTCTCGCAAATGTGTTCCCGAACTTGCTCTTTACGACGAAGAGTACGAGACTGACAAATTTTAATGATCTGTGTACTAAAAAATGTTGAAAACTGAAAAATGTTTTCATGGAATAAATATAAGATTGAAAACAGTACAATTCTGAACATACTGTTCCAGGCGAAAAATAACAGAATGGTCCTTAACATTACGATCCAGATTTGAACGTGCATGCTTGAAAGACGTCATGTATTCATCTGGCATGATAAACATTTGAATAAGCTTCTAAAACCTACTTAAATTTAAGCACACAATTAGTGGCGATCTCTACTGTGACGTTTATCTCAGACACTTCAACTAACCGAAACAAATTATTACAATAACATTTATGACCACTGTAAGTATTCATAACTGAATTAGCAAGAGCCAAAACCTCTGCACAAAGCAAAATAGCGCTAATAATGGCTAATTTAGCTGAATGCAAGACTAATTATCATAATCTTCAGACGTGTTTAATGTCGTCATTTACATTGATGCACAGTGGATTGTTAGAAAAACAAAAACAAAAATACTGAGGGCGTAAGGATTTAGGCATTTTTATGCTCGACAACGGACAAGATAAATTATTCAAATAAACTGAAAATGTTGTCTCTGCTGGTTGGTAGCATCCTGTCTTCTGCGTTGTGGGTTTGATTTGATCCCGCCCCAGAACAAAGATTTTTATCAGTATCTAGACACTGTTAGTATCTAGTTAATTTTGTAACAATTATTCTAGAGAAGAAAGATTTGTATTTTTGTATTTTGACTGGCATGTTAACTCTATCTTTACAATTCATGAGTATATTTGCCTATCATCACGCTTTGCCGCATTTGCGTGGCGGTGATCAGTGATCACAAACCCAGGCTATCTCTCTAAAAATCGAATACACACTCCTGGCATTCGAACCTCTGGATTTTGGACCAAGCTCTATCACCACTTGGCCACGGAGGCACTCAAATACCCTCAGTCCCAGTTATGAGTCATAATCTACTCTACGTACCTGCCCACTAACTTAGGTAGGTGGTAACCCTTTTAACTCTTGTGAAGCTGGTACAAAATCTAATCTCCGCGACCTAAATACTCAATTGACGGTGTCGCGTAATCGCGGTCCGCATAACCGCAGGATCAGCCACAGATTAAAAAGCGTGCGGTCGCGATGGATGACAGGTCACTGGCTGGTTTCGCAACTTTTTTCCGCGCTTATTGCATGACGTCATTAGGTATAATGGTGGACTCGAATTGGGTAGTTTTTTAGGTATTTTTTTGGGATTGGCTGTTAATCGAATTCTCGGAAACCTGGGTTTTGGGATCGACCGATTAAGCAGTTTCTTTTAAAAACTTTGTTTCTTAGAGAAGACCGGGCCTATCCGACCCAGGATGATAATGAATATTATTGCAACCTTTTTCAGAAGTTTTGTATTAAGTAAACTAAGTAGCTTTATGAAAGAAAGAAGAAATAAAAACTATTTATTAGCCCAGACAGAGAATTTACATACGGAAATTATCACTAAAACCAAACAATACACATAACTTATATCTAAATAACTAAAACAAAAACATATAAATAGTGGGCCAATTAGGTCCCTGCCTCAGCATGTGTCGCTGTAGTGCAAGCACTACAGAGACGCTGGTATTCTGGCAGGGCCTATTGAGGTAATCGTCCATCGTACATAAATACAGTAGGTATCTTAAGTGATTTAAAAAGTGAAGTGTAAATGTGCTTGTAATTAGAACAGATACTTAAATATTTTAGAAGAAGAAATAATAAACTTTGTGTCAGTGTCATGTGTTATCAAGCCTAGAAAAGAGAGAAAAATAAATAAATAATAATAATACAGAATGAGAAACCACTGCCTCATGCTGCCACGTAAAAGATTTTTTACAAATACATTACTGTGAACAGCAAGAATGTATACCCAAACGAAAGACAAAAAAACACAATTTAAAAAAACAACTATTTCAATGCATAGATCCCCCGAGGGCAATCCCTCGCGTCGCGGACAACTCAGAGGTAGTAGGACATTGACTGTACTGTGGCTCGAAACTCTGTTTTGACTGAAGATGGACTTTCAGTGATTTTCTAAATGTGGTGACTGTTTGCAGGTCACGCATCGGTGGGGGGAGGTCATTCCAGCACCGAGTGGCGGCGAATCTGAAAAACCCACGAAAAGCCATGGAACGATGTTTTTGTGTTACGGAAATGTGTGTACATGCCCTCCTGGCAAATCCATTTCGTCTTTGAGCGAACACCAGCTTGTCCCACAAGTATTTGGGCTTCCGAGAACTAATCACCCCGAACAAAATGGTGGCAAGGTGAAGTTTTCTACGTGCCTCCATCTTCAGCAAGTTAGCAGCATTAAGAAACGGGGTGACATGCATTCTAGGAGGAATGTGAAAACAAAAACGAGCACATGCATTCTGCACCCGCTCATCATCATCATCATCCGTGCGGTATATACCGGTTGTGAACCCACACTGGTGTGTGGGGTCCCAGGGTCCGCCTTTCTTATTTTCTTGGCCCACTTCGCGCGGTCTTGTGCATCCTCAGTGGTGAGTCTGTTGGCACGCATGTCACCCTTAACGACGTCGAGCCACCGCTTCTTGGGTCGACCTCTGCATTCTGCACTCACACTTCTGCACTGCGCTGTATTAGCTTAATAAATCTGGCCAAAAGGCGTGGTCCGTACACTGTGTCGCAATAGTTTAGTTTGGAGAGTATTAAAGACTCACATAAAGTGATTCTGATTTCTTGGCTTAGGTAAGGTCTCACTCTGTACAGTAGTTTCAATCAATAAAAACAGTTTCTAACACTTTCGGCAATATGAAGCTCAAAATTAAGACTGCAACCCATAGTAAGCCCTAGGTTCCTTGCCCTGTCCACTAGCTCCACAGGTTCCTTATTGATGACAATGTTTAGCGGAATAAGAGGATTGATTTTTTGTGTATTTACTATTGAACCCAATATCATCAGTTTGGATTTCCAGGGATTGATGATTCTTTATCGACTCTCAAGTTCTATATCCGTCTAGGGGTGATTCTTCTTTTACAGCATTGAATTATGTTTATTTACGTTAAGTATCAACCTACTATCGTTTTATTCAAATTTATTATTACATATTTTTATATAACTTTTGTTCGTATGTGCTTCTTTGTAAAAGCCTAAGTGAATAAATGTTTTTTTACTAACTTTAAAATTATAAAATAACAAAGGCTGACATTACAAACAGACAGACACTGCTGTTGTATCTGAAAACACTCTTCTAAATTAGTGTTTAAAAAACTGCATCGCGTTTGTTGGAATAACAATGGCTTAAATCTAAAACAGCAATGACAAGAAATGAGAAAGAATGAACGCGCGAGATGCTTGTGCCTTAAGAGTGGCGATCTGACTGACAACACTTGCTGGCCGTCGAAACAAACATTCAAAGACTAACAAAGAAATGACAGTATCAATGCGGGACGGGATAGGAGTGGCTTATTTTGTACTTTAATTATAATGAAATATGTCTTTAAACTAATAAGATATAGTTAATATTAATAAGTAAGTTAATATTATCAAGGTTAGAGAGTTTTTTCGTTTTTTTTTGTTTTTGGTCGTCGCGCAGTTTATAAGAAATATCGGATTGGTAAACCATTTCTTGATACCTATTCATTTAGTTTGGCGTCGTATATGTATTTATTAGGTTTATTCTGTTGGCAGTGGCTGATGATTAAACATTGTATTTGTGTTGTACATCGTTTCCACCAGAACGTAGATTATAAATGGCAATAAGGGGGCTTGAGTGATAAAGTAAGGAATAGCATAATAAGAGAGCGTTGTAGTGTGAAAGAGGATGTTGTCACAAAAATTGAGATGGGAATGCTAAGATGGTTTGGACACATGGAAAGGATGGATGAAAGGCGATTAAAGAAACAAATTTACAAGGCGAGGGTGGATGGAGCTGTTGAAAGAGGGAGGCCTAGACGGACGTACTTAGGACAAGTCCAAGACGTGCTCAGAAAAGGTCAGGTCAGGAGTACCCATAATCGACGAGCATGTATGAAAGGATTAATGACAGTGGAAGAAGCGCAAGAGGTGTGTCAGGACCGTAGCAAGTGGAAAGATGTGGTCTCTGCCTACCCCGTTGGGAAAAAGGCGTGATGGTATGTATGTAATAAGGGGGCTTTAAAAACTTCACGTTCAAGTAAGTGTTTTTCTTCAGATATTGAAATATAACTGGGTTGTTGTACGTCATATGTTATAAACATCCAAATAATGCTATAAATCATAAGGCGATTTAAAATTTACAACACGTCAAGCATTTTTCTACTGTCTATTCTGTGTCTATGCTGTATGATATGAGGTTATCGGTTTATTTTATCATAGAACCATTGAGTTCAATTTCGATGTGGATCAGGTAACTGAATGATCATTTTTTAAGTGTTGACTTCCTATACAAATAAAGTTGAAAATGGAAAACAGACTACAAAATTGGGGTTTGTTCTAATTGGCGGATCGCGTCTTGAATTACTGTTAATTACGTTTAATCGTCGGGAAGCCGCACAAAAACGAGCCGACAACGATATCTCGTAGGGACTTCTCTATAGGTTTTAGTCATTGTTGTTAGATAGACATAATATTTAGGCCTTTCGTGTTTATATAGCCAAAGAGTCGAACCCGGACAATATTGTTGTTGTGTTGATTGTCTGACCCTGCTTTCTGTTTTTTTCCAATTGACTCTCTTAACAATCTCTCTGCAAAAAAAAGGCCAATAAGAGACAATTTTATGATCAGAAAGTTATCGAATGCTTTATAAAAAAAATCGGCCAAAGCTATCGATGTCCACTAACCCAAATTATGCAAGAAAGTAAATAACTGGAAAGAGTGTCACCGCATCACGCTAAAAGCATACGCACAGTTTCGGTCAACGCCTTCCCAGGCATTCACGACCGGTCCCGCCACATCTCGCACCAGACAATTAAAAAGCCTCCAGACTAAAAACTATTACATCGAAACCCACTCACCTTCAAGTGTTGAAATTATTTTTCTAACACTATGAAAGACCTTTCCCGCAAACCATAAAGTTCACTTGCTAAAGTTTCTGAATAAAAAGAAGAAACTGAAGAAAAAGACTCACTTCTCGGAGAGTTCCAAACTTAAATATTCAAATTTCACTGTAACTTTGTTTAACTTGTTAAGCCAACATCACACTGTCTTCTAATAAGAAGTTTTTCAGTAATAAAGTTCGTTAAGTTTTTTACCGGCGAATTATAAAGTTTTTGGTCGAAGTGTACACAGTACAGGCGTCTACGAAAGCCGGCGCCTAACAACACAAACTAGTTTGGTTGGTTGACTGCCCGTGAATGCATTCACTGTAAAGCTATGGTTCTGTCAAAAGCGTCTCGGCAGCAAATTGATGAAGAAATAAAACGAAAGTCTAACTCATTAGTTCCCAAAGTTGTCTAGGTGGCCCCAAGGGGTCCGTGGGAGACTTGAGGGTTCTATATTGGCGTCAGATTTTTTGTTGAGTCTTGAGAATATGGCAGAAATGTAGATAGTAGGAGGTCCACCGGAACCAGCTAAATTTGAAAGGGGTCCATGTAAAAAATAGTCTGAGGACCTCTGGTCTAACTGTTTAAGGGCTTTATTTCGAAATTAAGAAAACTTTACCAACGGTAGAACAGTTATTATTAGTCAAAGATACAAACTAGAAAAATTCGACCTGATCCTGGGACTCCGCTGGGATCCCGCTTGAGTCCCAGGACCAGGTCGAATTTTTCTAGTTTCTATCTTTGTGTAGAAAACAGAGCATTGTTTAGTGCTAAAAATGTGTTCCTTTTTGTTTTCGAGTTTCCGATATTTCGGCACTGTGGCAAGTGCCATGATTACGAAGTAACTGAAGATCTTGGTGAGTTGTTATTGGCAGCTACACCTTTTACCAACCTTTTGTTGGCTTTACCAACGGTTTCCTGCACAGGGTGAAAAAGACAGTGTACCAGTGTACCTACTCTTTTTATTTTTAGGTTGCGCCACCTCATTCTTTTTGAAACCATACTGCCCAACCTAATTTCCCCGTAGCAACCAATTTACCAACTCAACTCTACTTCAGAAAACCTAAAGTGTTTTCTGTCTAAAGCCATGATAAAAACTCACTCATTCATCCACGATTTCTTTCCAATTCATAAGTCGTAACCCAGACTCTGTAACCTCGACATTAATTATGACGCTACAAGCAGCAGCGTGTTTGTTTCGTCTATTAGCCCGCTACCGCTCTCCTCATCGCTATCAACATGCCCCAGCCTGCTCCCGACCGAGACGCCCTGTCCTCCGTCACATTCCCACCAGTCTTATTGGAATTGGAAGGGCTCTCTCGACGGGTATGCGATAATGTTTCATTGATGGGCTACACTCTACAGGAATCTCTGTGATTTGCATTCAACATGCGCTTGCGCATAACAATGTGATTTTCGATAGCAGTTTAATATTATTGTTAACCGTTTAGGTAGCGTGTGCGTTGTTACTGTGACTAATAGAATAAATACTTAATATAAGCCATTCGTTTGTTTGACTCAAACTATTAATGTTAAGTTATTCTGCTAATGAGGGCAGGAACAAACTGCTATTTAAACCTGCTATTATGGAAAGTTTACGAAATTTCGGAGAACTTTAAAAAGTTGTTTTTCCTACATACATTCTATTTGACCAGCCTGATGGCGCAATGGTAGCGATCCTGCCTTCAGTACAGGAGGCCGCGGGTTCGGTCCCCTTGCCACACAAGATAGTACAAGTATCTATACAGGATGGCCTTGAAGTGCAATAAGTGCTATAAGGATGAATAAAAAAACAAACCTGCTGAAAGATTTGCAATTTTAAAGTAAGTATGTATAGCAGTCTCCAACACGCATAGTCCACAGAATAGGTGCCTAATTAATTACTCCGTTCTGCTTAATTTGCGGTCAATGATCTTGGTGTGATTTGTTAGAGATATTTAATACAGATGCATTTACATCAACCTTTACAAAACCATTTTACCTACGCAAAGATTGATGTGAACGCCTCTGTACAATTAAATAATAAATAAATATGCGCCAGACAACACACCTCTTGTAATGGTCTCGAAGTAGGGATTAATATCCCTGTGTTACGAGGTACCACACAAGGAACTAAGCCAGGGGCGTCTCCCAGCACACCCAGACCCGAGTCAATTCAGAAAAGATCGTTTCCTGAATTGACCCGACCGGGAATCGAACCCGGGACACTACGGAAATCGAGGCGAGAAACCGTGCTACAGCGCACTACGCCAACCGTGCCGTCAATGGTGCTTTGTACCACAAAAACTCAACTTCAACTTTGAACAGCTGTGCTTTGAACATTATCACAGATTAGAGAAAAAAGAAACATTATGCTGTTTGTTGACCCTATGTTATAGGAAAGCAGTAGGTACTTTTTAAACATGTTTCTAATAACTAAACCGAAATACGAATAAGCCGCAGAAGCTGCACTACGAAAACCTTTTTAGATGAAAAGAAAAGCAGAAAAAGCAATTACTTACTTCAATAACATTTTTTTAAGAAGCAGTTGCAGTAAACAGTAATATTAGCACTGGTTTGCTATGTGGGCAACCGATTTCCGAAGGCTGACCAGATTCTTAGCAGGGTCAATGACTTGCTTGACTTTCCAAACTCAGAATTTGAAGAATATATAGTATTTTAGCTAACGTTAGCTTATTGTCCCGTGATTGTATTTTTCGTCATAATTATTTTTTTGTCCGAAACTTAGGCTCGAAGGACCAAATTACAGATTGGATGACCAAATAGGAGGGGCATGCCAAAAGAAATTAGATACTCGAAACTTATAAAATTAATTCTTTATTACAAGTATCGATCTCTTCGAAGAAGGTATTCGCCCTGAGCACGTATATCTACACTTTTCCATACATCATCATCCGTGCGGTCTATCCCGTCTGTGTGTGTGGGGTCCCAGGGTCCGCCTTTCTTATTTTCTTGGCCCACTTCGCACGGTCTTCTGCATCCTCAGTAGTGAGTCTGTTGGCACGCATGTCACCCATAACGACATCGAGCCACCGCTTCTTGGGTCGGCCTCTTCTACCGGTACCGGGCGGGGGCGGCATGGCCAGACATTTGTTGCCCACGAAGTTTGCCGATCTCCGTGAGACATGACCATACCAACGAAGGCGGCACTCCTGCAGCTTGTCTGCGATGTCATGAACACGAATGCTGCCACACATCCACCGCAGCATCTTCATTTCCGTGACGCACAGCTCCTGCTTGTGTCGTTCTAGTAACGGCCATGTTTCACTACCATATAAAAGAACAGGCCTAATGATCGTTTTATAGACCTGCCCCTTCAACTTGATCGGCATTTTGGGGTCACAAATGACACCAGTCACCTCACGCCAATTTGCCCAAGCCGCGGAAATTCGGGCTCTGACGTCGCGGTTGATGTCCTCGGACGCGCTTAACACAGATCCCAGGTATTTGACACGGTCCGTGCGCTCGACCACGTCAACGCCTATGCGGACGGACTGGTGATCTGTGGTGTTGCAGGCCATGTACTCTTCGCCACATTGAATTTCAGACCGCCCGTTTTCAAGTGAATTTTTCCACTTATTCACCCGTTGTACCAGCCGTCCCCCGTCCGAATCTGCTAGCGCTATATCATCAGCATACATGAGCAACCAGGGTGGTTGCTCATGTATGTCGTGGTGGTCTAGGATGCTGTTTGACAGAACGTCTAATATTACGCCGAACATAAACGGGCCAAGCACGGAGCCTTGGTGTACTCCAACGGTGATAGGGAAGGGAAGCGTGTCACCAACCGCAGTCCTAACTATGGAATCGTGGTACATGTCCCGGATAATGTTAATAAAGACTTCGGGAACAGCCCTGGACCGTAGTGCCCAGCCGATCATCTCACGAGGGACACAGTCGAAGGCCTTCTGCACGTCTAAGAAAAGGAGATGCAGAGGTGTTAACTCAAACTCAAATAACTTTATTCAAATAGACTGTATCAGTACTTTCAAATCGTCAAATTTACAGCAAAATATAATAAAGAATAGACATAAATACCATAATAATATGGATATGTAAATAAACAGTATACAGACATAATGCGACTCTACCACCGCGTCAGAGTTGTTTCTTGCTGGGAAGACCCGGCGAGAAACTCGGCAGATACTCCTTTAAACTTGTTTTGGGTTTACAACAGGCGTTAGTAAAGTACAAGCAGTGTGTCATTTTGATACAAATAAACCTAAAAGAATATAAAACAAAGATAAAAAACAATCATAAAAGAATATAAAACAAAAATTGATTTAAACAATTCAAGCAGAAAAATTGTTAGTCAGTACATACTAGGTACCTATTAACTATTACAATAAAACATCTGTTACAATAGAGATATTTAATCCTGCATCGAGCAGAGCGCTTACACCCAGGCGTTTTTATCTATAAGGTAGTCTTTTGTAGTATTTTGATATTGTAGCTGTTTTGATGGGATTTTTGAATCTATGTAAAGGAAACTCACAAATGGTATTTTGAATTTTGTTATGATAATGTATACCTTGCCCCATAAAGGATTCTAAAACTTTTTGTAACTTAAAGAGTGGAAGTGCAATTTTATCCTTATTCCTAGTATTTCTGCAATGTATGTCACTGTGTTTAGTATAGAGACCAATATTTTTTCTCACCAATCAATGCAATTGTAAATATATTGTGAAGCCACAGTGAGGAAACCAATTTCCTTAAAAATCTCGCTAAGTGAAGCCCGTGCACGAAGCTTATAGATGGATCTGATCGCTCGCTTTTGGAGGATAAAGATGGTTTGTATATCCGCCGCTGATCCCAAAGTACAATGCCGTAAGACATTACACTGTGGAAATAACTAAAATAAACTGAACAAGCAGTATCAACATCTGTTAATAACCAAATTTTTGTCACTGCAAATGCAGCTGAACTAAGTCAGCCTGAGAGAGCTGTTATATGAAGGTTCCATTGCAGTTTTTTTTTCCATTCCAAGAAAAACTGTTGTATCTACAAGCTTCATAGTATTACCATCAATTTTTAGAGGTTATCTTTAACATTGGGCAACTTAAAATTAATACATTTAGTATTTTTTGCATTAAGCTGTAGATTATTTACTGTGAACCATTGTAAAATCTTTGAAAGTGCGTCATTAACATCATCAAAAAGGTTTTTATTTCTGTCAGTTTTAAAAACTAAAGATGTATCGTCTGCAAACAATACAACATCACAAATATCTTTGAAGTAAAAAGGTAAATCATTTATATATATCAGAAATAGTAATGGGCCTAGAATGGATCCTTGAGGGACCCCCATTTTAACTTGTGATCCTGTAGACAGTACACTGTTAACATCAACTTTTTGAGTTCTTAAACTTAGGTACGAAATTACCTAATCTAAAGCATTATTGTATTCTTCAGTCTGTATCCCTCCATGAGCGTTCTCAAGGCAAATACGGGGTCCATGGTCCCGCAACCCGGTCGAAACCCATAAAATACACTTTTCCATACGTTTGAACCAATTGGAAAATACCTGTGACCACTCTTCTTTAGACACCTCAGAAATCTCGAAATTATAGGCAGCTAGTGCATCTTCTTTGCTTTCAAACCTTTTCCCCTTTAGTTTTTCTTTAATTTTTGGAAACAGGTAAAAATCACAAGGCGCTAGGTCAGGGGAACATGGTGGGTGAGGAAGGACTGACACATTTTTTGAGTTGAAAAAGTCAAGTGTTCTGGCAAACGTGTGCAGCGCCGCATTGTCGTGTTGCTAGAGAAGGTGCCGGATTCCTGACTTCGATCGCTTGTCACACCAAGCTGATATTACTGTTGGAGCACAAACTGTCACATACCATTCAGAGTTCACCTTTCTTTGATCCTCTAGTACTAATACAGTAGCAATATGACCCGTTTTGCAGAAAAACGAGGTGACCATTTGTTTATGTGTGCTTCGTGCACGGCGACATTTCGTTGGAGTTGGGTCATCTTCAAAACACCATACCTACAGTCGACTGTCGCTTTGTTTCGGGATCAAGTTATTAGCCATGCTTCGTCACCAGTCAGTATATCATACACGTTTTTTTTCTCGCCACCGTTGAATTTATCTATCACCCGACGGTCTTTCTGCTCATCGGTAAGTTTGTGCGGCACCCATCTCGAACAATGTTTACGGAGAGAAAGGTGGTCGTGAATAAAATTATGGTTTGCATTGCTGTTGGCTGATCCAATTCCCAGTTTTCGCTCCAGCTCTACATTTATTACGTAATTAGTCGCAAAAATCACGTCGACTGAGCTCCATTGCTGCAAACGAATTCCCGCCAGATTTTCGGAAAAATTAAAATTAATAATTAGGAAGAATGTGTGTTCTATTTTCAAATATATCAATAAATAACCAGCCTTTAAGACCATCTTAAAGGCTGGTTATTTATTACAAGTTTAACTTGTGAGTGTCAATCAAATGAGTAAAGAGTATCCACCTTCTTTTGGCATGCCCCTCGAACTTTAATTTGGAACGACGTTTTTGAAAACTTGTACTCCGATATTTCCAATTCATTTTATGAAGTTAATTTACATTTTCGATTCATATTATTTCGGAAGACTTCCGAAAAAATCTTTTATTATAAATTTTCCTAAATCAAATTTTATTCATTACATGGTTTTGATGAGGCTGTTTAAACTATATTTTCTTCGAACTACGTCTTTGCTTTTTTCGCAGCGTGAGTTTGACACTGACAGTTGGTTAAGTTAACCTCAAAACCACCTGTTTACCTTGCTGTTTACAAGTTTTCTACGGCTTTGCAATCTAAGAAAACTTTTAAAAATGAGTGAAGATGCAGTTGAAAATCATGATAATAATCCTCACCCTAAGAGACAGCGAAAGAAACGCAAGAATTTCCTGACAAACGCTAAAAAATATGCAAAAAAAGGCCAAATGGGTCGCGGAACGAAAATGCCTGAAGAATTATACCAATACTTCGTTGGTATCCTGGATGTTATGAAGCAGGGTATCGAGAATAAAGAGGAAAGAGGTGAGGAAGCCGCTCAGACCGTAATAATTATCCTGGTCGGAGCCTGTAGTGGTAATAATTAAAACGATTTAAGCAGTACAAATTTATGGTTTTCAACTTAAAACATCAGTATCAGTCAAATCTAAAAGTGAAGTAGTAATATATTTCAAAAAATCACGAGCCATAATATACCTTTACAATATGCTTGTTAGAAGCAACTTGGAATACGGGGCTGTTATCTGGTCGCCGTTCTACAATATACATAGTAGTCATATTGAATCGATTCAGAGAAAGTTCTTGAAAATCCTTTCCTTCCGACAAGGGTTACACCGTAAACTATTAACTTATAGTGATAGATTGATAAAGTTTGGTATGGTGACACTAGAGACAAGACGTAAACAGACTGATTTAATTTATTTACACAAAATTCTTAATTCAATTTTAGATTCTCCATCACTTCTCTCATCTATAAACTTTAACACTAGGTACAGAATTCGTAATCCTAAATTATTTTCTCTTAAAGTATATCGTAACAACACATCTTATTACAACCCCTTGGTCCGCATGTGTCGTCAATATAATGACCTAGCACAGGATATTGACATTTTCACTGTTAGTCCAAATGTTTTCAAGAGGCGCCTTAAAGCCCTTTACCCTCAAATTGCTTGCTCCGGTACACGTTAAAGTGCAACTACTCAAACATGTACTGAATCAGTCAGTGAATGCACTGTTTAAATTGAACTGTTATTTTAAACTATATAGTTATAAGTATTTAGCCTAGTAAATATTGTTTTTCTTTGCCCATCAAGTCAGGGACACATGTTTTTGGGTGATAGTTTAGTCTGTAAGTTTTTTGCATGCTTAAATTGATAATGTCCTGTAACTGTTACCTGTAATGTGTTCTTAATAAAATAAAAAATAAAAATAAGGTTGCTAAATTTTTTGATCACAATTCGGACTATGATGTTCTCAGAAATGACAATCAAACCCACTCCGGCCAACTTAGGCTAGCCATTGAATCCATCGCCCCTGAGTTTCGAACCCAGGTCTCTTGTGTTATTAGGTCTATAGCGGTAGTATTAAGCTTTAGTGTCTCAAACAGGTTATTATTCAGGCAAAATGTAATTTACCTTACTGTGAATTTTTATTTATTTAATGTATAGTATAATAATGTGTATTAGTTCTCTTTAATCTACGTTTTACAGGAATCTCTGGTAATGTTGAAAGCACATGGTGATCTTGTTTAAAAAAAATCTTTCTTTTATTTTCAGCGGCACTAGTCAACAATGTGTTAGAAAGGACTAAAGGGGAAGAGCTGAACGTGGTTGGAAACCAACTAGGATGCAGAGTGATTGAAATGCTGCTCCCATTTGCCTCAGCAGAAGACTTGGAACGCTTCATTGAAGTGCTCTCACCGGAGTTGCGTCCTCTGTGTTCTGATAACTTCACAAGTCACGTTGTGGAGACATTACTTAGAGTGTCTTGCAACAGAGCTACAGAGAAGTTACAAAAAACAGACACAGATGAGGAGGTTCCGAAAAAGAAAAAAAAGAAATCAGTAGAAGAGTCTGAATACAGTGAGGAACATTTGCAAAAATGTTATGATTTTACCATAAAAATCTGTAAATATGCTCTTAACAATTTGGAAGATTTTGTATGGGATCAGTATGCAAATCACATATTACGCAGTGCGATCAAATGCTTGAGTGGAATTACATTACTACCTGGAGAAAAACCAAAAACAAGTTTGTTCAAAGAGACCGTTGCTGATAATAAAGGTATGTTTTTTTAACAATCATACTTTTGTCTTATTTAGTTGACTTCAGTTCACTATGCAAATATATTTTTTTGTATGTATCAAATAAACTTTAATTCATTCATTCATTCAAATCACAAGCATTGTTTTTGTTGCCTATTTGGCAAATGCACATAGACAATCTTATTTTCTCATGACCTGGGTACTGAATCCAGACATAACTCCAGTCAATATAATCCTATGGGTATCTTCTTCTTATCGTGTCGATGGCTATATCCTTTTTGACCGAAACTCCGCCACCCTAACGGCATGGTCGTTGGCACACATAAGTTCCTCACGCGTACAGCTGTCCGGACACGAGGGGCATGATATGAGGTGGTCCATAGTTTATGGGGAGGCACCACACTCGCACGCATTGTCCCCATCTGTGTAACCCCATCTGCACAGACTCTCCCCGCATCTGCCAACCCGGGTCCTCAGCCTGTTCAGAGCTTTCCAAGTAAGCCATGGCAAGTCGCGGCCCGGGGGAGACCCTCAGAAGGCCCGACGAATGGGGCGGTAGCAGGTGGCCTCTCCAGCCATAAGCCGATCCTGGCCTGTCCTATGGGTATGAAATAGGCTGAGCTGGCTGACTTTATTGATAATTATTTAATATTTAATTATTTCTAAATTACAGGTATCCCTCCACACTTGACAAAAATGGAGTACAAAAACGTTCCTGAGGAATTCAAAGAGTTAGTCAAAGAATTTGCCAACAGATTATCTGCATGGCCACAATTCAAAGACCTTCCATACAAAAATCTAACTTCAGCATTACTACAAGTACTTTTATATGCTATCAGAAATGTAGACAGTTCCTTAACAAAAGATATGATTAAAAAATTATTAAATGAAAGCTTTGCACCAGATGATTGGATGTCCACCGGCAATGATCAGAAAATTGATGATGAAAAAGTGGACCATGAAGAGGTATCTGAAGATAAAAAGAAATTCATCAAAGGTGAAGAGAATGCAGTTAGTGGAGGAAATCTGCCACCGGTTTTTGAAGACCAATCGGCAGTCAGGTAAGCTTTTTTTTTAGTGCCCGTCAAGGAGACCTCACTCCTACTGATGAAAAGCGGTCATGAGGTCCAGACATGAGGCTGACAAGCACAGTAATGCAAAGCAATCACTGAGCTAGCTCATCTAGCTAATTTTGGCTTGAATTTAGCCAGAGATTATTTTGAAATAGAGTAACTGAAAGCTGTTGACTGCAGTTCTCCCCTATTTTCCAGAGCGGCCAATTGCAGACATCCACTAATATCTACCTTATAATGGTTTACATTCCAGATGTTCTCCCTCCACAGACCATCAGTTCTTCATAGAATGATCCTGTCCACTGCCATCAATTTTCTTACTTGCTGGGCTAAAGGTGGCTTCTGTTCAGACAAATCATATCTGATTGGGATTCTAAATCTCTTTAGTATTGGTAAACTTTAAAATCTAAATAATTGTTGTTACACTAACAGTATGTTTTAATTTTCAGGTTACTGGAAGCAGCGCTCTTTGTGGCTAAGAAGAAGATGTACACGCAAATATATGCTAAATGTTTCATCAACCGCCTCGGCCAGTTGTCCACTGTGCCTATGCTCAACTTTACGGTGCAGCGGCTGGTTGACAACTGTCAAATTAAAGAAGAGGTAAGTGAGCTTGCTTTCGGCTGGTTTGTTTTTTTATTTATCCCTAAAGCACTTGTTGAACTTCCAGGCCATCCTGTATAAATTCTTGTCCTATCTCCTATTTTTTCTGTTTTCAGCTTCAGTGTATTTAGATTATTTTTTCTTTTGTAAAAAAATGATTTTTAATCGCAACAAATCCAAAGTGCTTAATTATTTTCCCATTAGTAAAAAAACTTATTAGGCGCTGCGCAAACGTAGACATGTTTTGTTGGCGACACGGCACACCATCATAGGGAACCGAAGTTGCTGTGTCCTGTAGCGGTCATCGGACACAGTTTACGTATGCGCAGGGAGTGGATGATTTCATACTGGTTCTATAGAAATCAAATATTCATCGATAGCTTGTCATCATCATCATCATTTCAGCCGAACGACGCCCACTGCTGGGCATAGGCCTCCCCCAAGGATCTCCACAACGATCGGTCCTGCGCTGTCCGCATCCAGCGGCTTCCCGCGACCTTGACCAGATCGTCGGTCCACCTTGTAGAGGGCCTGCCCACGGAACGTCGTCCGGTACGCGGTCGCCATTCGAGAACCTTTCCGCCCCAACGGCCATCGGTTCTCCGCGCTATGTGTCCCGCCCACTGCCACTTCAGCGATGCAATCCTTCGAGCGATGTCGGTTGTTTTTGTTCTCCTGCGGATCTCATCATTTCTGATTCGATCGAGCAGGGAAATACCAAGCATCGCTCTCTCCATTGCTCGCTGGGTGATCTTGAGCCTTCTTATGAGACCCATAGTAAGGGACCACGTCTCGCTCCCATAGGTCATTACTGGCAACACACACTGGTCAAAGACTTTTGTCTTGAGACACTGAGGTATTTCGGACGCAAATATATGCCGGAGCTTCCCGAACGCTGCCCATCCGAGCTGGATTCGACGAGAGATCTCTTACTCGAAGTTGGACTTACCTAGCTGGACTGTCTGTCCCAGGTAAACATAGTGGTCAACAACTTCGAGTGTAATGTTCCCAACGTTAACTGGAGCGGGTGCAATATGGGCATTCAACATGAGTTTTGTTTTGTCCATGTTCATCTTAAGACCCACTCTTTGAGAAGCATTACCGAGATCTTCGAGCATTATGTTCAGGTCTTCCAAGGTCTCAGCCATAAGAACTACATCATCGGCAAATCGCAGGTGTGTTAGGTATATAGCTTGTATCTGACACAAAATGGGACGAAAGGGTCGACGTAAAGGTAGGGCACCTTACTGCGAATTGAAGATCTGAATATTTAAAACCAAATTCGAAATACCGTGAAGAAAAATTGTGAGTTTGCGTTGCCATTGAATACCTTGCGTGTCTGCGTGTGTGAATGTTTTTCATCTGTTTGAGTTTCTCACCTTGCGTGTCTGCGTGTGTGAATGTTTTTGATCTGTTTGAGTTTATCATTTGTCGGCAGTTTGAGCCGATGTTTGACGAGCTGGCGGACAAGTTCCCCGCAGTGCTCGCGTGCGGCAACTCCGGCGTGCTGGTGGCGCTGGCGAAGGCGTGCCTGCGGCTGCGCGCGCGGCAGGCGCAGTTCATCACGGTCAGTGCCAATATTGGAAGTTATAGTAGATTTTATATTGAGGGACTAAACGAAGCCATAATATACCAGAGGTGGTTTGACTCCCGAGCGTGCGAGGCAGTCAATTAAACCGAGGGTATATTAAGTTGGCGTTTAGTCTCGAGGTGCAAACTGTACTTTTACTTTGAGTTCGAGAAAAATAGTCAATTTAGTACAAAAACATTTAAAACCGAACTTTACACTTGACAAAAGTTCTGAAATTTTCGTGGTCAGTTTTTTCTTCTGAACTGAACCACAGATTAACAATTTAAAACACATGGCGCCACCTTCTTTGCGGACAAACCATGGAACTAAAACTCTCAACATTTTCGCAATGAAGACGGTCCACAGATAATAGTAGATATATATTTTTTACTGGCTGTTTGAGTTTGTCTATGTCACATGAAGGAAATTAAAAAACTAATTACTTTTTATTCCCTAGGGGCTAAAGTGGTCACTTTAGGCCCGCTTCGTAGGGCTATATTGGCGTACTTTTAAAGCATAAGAAGTGAAAAATATATTTTTATACTACCTGCTCGTCAATGGCATATTATGTGTCATGCAAACGTTTCTTCAAGTAAGTCATTACAGCCCCACGGTCTAGCGGGGTCATAATGTTGTACTGAATATCATTTCTTCCCATGGAATTTAATGTGATTTAAATTTGGAACGCAACCCATGTAATCATGCTTGATCGAGGTTGGTTTCAAAAATGTTTAGGTGCAATGAGATTTTATTCTGGATTAGGCTGTATGTTATCATTTTCTTTGCACTGCCTACAAATAAAAAGAAAACGTGAAAACTTTTTACGAAATTCATTTTCACCCGTACCAAGAAGTATTTATTCGAATGTCGCACTAACCACTACAGAATAGGCGAGTAAAAAATAAAAAAATGCGCCAACCGCTCAAATCGCTGTGCTGTCATCTACACCAAAATTCAGTTCGTACTTTTCATATAACAGTCATTGGTTTCAATTGCCTCGCAGGAAGTCTAAAAAGTAGAGTATGCATCGCGGGTTTAAATGTGTATTTGGCTTGGGCGATCTTGAACCCCTCGTACTGGGGGTTCAATATAGCGCCCGGGACATACTACACTACTTTAAGCCTTTGTTGCATAATCTACTGATCCATTCTAGGTCCATTACTATTTCTGATATATATAAATGATTTACCTTTTTACTTATAAGATAATTGTGATGTTGTATTGTTTGCAGACGATACGTCTTTAGTTTTTAAAACTGACAGAAATAAAAACCTTTTTGATGATGTTGATGACGCACTTTCAAAGGTTTTACAATGGTTCACAGTAAATAATCTACAGCTTACTCCAAAAAAGACGAAATGTATTAATTTTAAGTTGCCTAATGTTAAAGATAACCCCATTAGTCTAAAAATTGATAGTAATACTATGAAGCTTGTAGATACAACAGTTTTTCTTGGAATCACACTAGATTCAAAACTGCAATGGAACCCTCATATAACAGCTCTCTCAGGCAGACTTAGTTCGGCTGCATTTGCATGGAGAAAAATTAGGTTATTAACTGATGTTGATACTGCTCGTTCAGTTTATTTTAGTTATTTCCACAGTGTAATGTGTTACGGCATTGTACTTTGGGGTCAAGCGGCGGATATACAAACCATCTTCATCCTCCAGAAGCGAGCGATCAGATCCATCTATAAGCTTCGTGCACTGGCTTCGCTTAGGGAGATTATTAAGGAAATTGGTATCCTCACTGTAGCGTCACAATACATTTACAATTGCATTGTTTTGCTGAGAAAAAATATTAGTCTCTATGCTTAACACAGTGACATACATTGCAGAAATACTAGGAATAAGGATAAAATTGCACTTCCACTCTTTAGGTTGTAACGATGCCGTTTCCCTTCAGTCTCGTGGACGTTACAACCTCCACGATCGCTGGAAACTTCATGGTTTAACTGCTGGCCATTAAAAGTATTTTGTACTTGTTTTCAAATTTGATTCAATTCGATTTTTGTTTCGCATTGCATGCGCAGCTTTTTTGATTCAGTCCTACCAAAACCATCGTACTGAACAGTTTGTGAGCATTTTACCAGATTACCAGTTTAACTAGTATAACTTACGTGATGGTGCATTTTTAAATACTCTAAATAACCAATTTTGTAAACAGTTAAAACAGTTATAAGTAACAGGAACCCGTGTATCGGGGTAAGCATATCATACCTATTTACTTACCTATTACTATTAGATAATCTATTACCTAGGACTCTTTGTATTCATTTATTGTTATTTTGTTACAGTTCTTCTTTCCTACCTATACTTTTATCCTATTTAATAAACAAGTCACTGGATTGGCTGATCTTTTATTAACTATTCCACAACTACAACTACTCCTAAATATTGTGTGACGAATCCCGGCGCTCCGGCTCCTGTATTGCTGGCCAGCTGCGTGATCCCGTTATATGGCGCCCGAACAAAAAATCGAAGATATCTCTTCTCTGCAGCTCGAAACCACGAGTGAAGAATAATATTTGTTATTTCCAGTAACTGAAAAAGAAGATAATTTAGGACGTTTGTGCAATTTATAATGTGTGTTTAAGTGTGGAACTTATTTAGTGCATTTACCCTACCCTATTTTGTGTACTATCATTCATCCCCATTTCATTACACTATACCATACCGTTTTCACAACCAAATATACTTCAATCACTATACACACATTTTACAGACAATAATACGATCGACGCTACTACTGCTGGTTACAAATGTAATCGGTTCCCGATGCTTTAGTAGCGGAGGCATTACATTCACAAATTTATTACCTACCCTTACTTATTATCCCAAAGATACTTTCAGTACCCTTTACTTTATTTACACCACAGCCCTACAGACATCACCTACTCTACGGCTTGTCTAACCGACAGCTACATAAACCTTCGAGGTTTTGGAGTTCAAACCCTCGGTTACTTCAAATCTCGTTGGTTAACACATCCTTGGCTTTGGGGAGTACCCTTAACCAAGATACTACACGCTTGGCTCGTATTTCTTTAGGTCTTCGAGGCCGACTAAGTTTACGCAAGCTAAGTATACTTACAAACATTACATACATCGAATAACAAAATATTTTATACCAAATACACCACTCTCCAACTTATTTTCGTACTTCATCAATTTATCTTACTAGAATTGAACAATAATTTTTACAATAATTTCTAATCATTACTATTTTCAATAATAAAACGTCAACTTTGCTTCTAACCGACATTGTCAGACATTGTCACGCTATTTATTTTCAAATCAAATAATTTTCTCTTTTCAAACTAAGAAAAGGTTTTATACCTTATTTTTATCTTATTATAATACCAGTTGTACACCATGGATATTTTTCAATTGAACAAACCAGAAATTATTTACGAATTTAGATTACGTAACGCAAATTTTCAACCAACTCAAACTGCCGTTGAATTGCGTGAAATCCTATCCATTATCATATCAGAACCAAATACATACATACATGTGGATTTTTAGTGATTTTGGTAATAATATATTTTGATAATTTTGTAATGGTTTACTTACACCAAAAATAACACCTAATATTACTCATGTTTTCACAAGGCCATGTACGGTTTAGTCGATATTTTATTTAATATTCTATATTCGGGTGTAGTTTATTATTTATTTCTCTTTAACCTTCAATAGTTGTTTTGGAGCGGTTGGTAACTCCCATCTTAAACTAAGCCTTATTACCAGGAGCGGCTTGGGAACTCCTTAAAAATAAGCCTTAGCCCCTTTGATTTCTCAAATACTATATTGTAGTTTATGTAAAAGTATATTCTTATTCCCATTTTTTCCATAGTTTAAGAGCGGTTGGTAACTCTTGAAATAAGCCTTACCACCAGGAGCGGTAGGTAACTCCTAATAAATAAGCCTTTACCATTTGATGCTAACCTTTTTATGAGTTCCTCATGAGTGAATCCCAGTAATTGAACGGGGTCACTTATTTTCTTGTTGGTTCATCCAGTTACTGGCGTTAGCATAGCCAGGAATTGTTTGATTCACTTGAGAGAGTGTATCATTATCATATGTGTATTGAATAAAGTGGTATGTATTCTATAGATTATTCATGTGTAGTGTACAATATAACCAATAAACCGTAGGTCGTTGGCATGTGAAAGACATGACACCTATCCCAAAATTAAGATAACTATCGATCACCGTATACTCTAATTTACCATATTTTCTTTATATAATTAGGACTTTTGTTAATAATTCCCTATTTTGTGTTTTTACTCACCGTATACTCTAATTTACCATATTTTCTTTATATAATTACTTATTGATTTATTATAATTTATTATTACTTTAAGCGTGACGCATGTTACTTAATCTCTTGATTTATATAGGTACTGTTTTTATATACATTCTCCATCCTTTCGGCTAACCATTAACTACCATGTCAATACGTAATTTTGTACATATAAGATTATTATGTTTTATTATTTTTTTAAAAACGACTTTTCGTATTTCTGGCTATAGTTATTAGTCATTTTCTCTATGGAGCGGATAACAACTCCTTAAATAAGCCTGTGTTATAGTAATCGTCGTATTTTTCTCTATGGAGCGGATAACAACTCCTTAAATAAGCCTATGTTATAGTAATCGTCGTATTTTTCCCTATGGAGCGGATAACAACTCCTTAAATAAGCCTCTGTTATTTTCTCCCTAGTAGGTGGACTACAACCAACTTACTTATTACCTTATTAGTAATTACTTTTAACAAGTACTTACTTATTAAAGTCTCTAACGAGATTCAAATCTTATCTTCTGACCATATTAAGGTTAGTAAACTTGTACATTTTTAAGACACTTAACACCAACACTTACACATGACATTCATCACACACATAAAAACTAAACATGATCACCAAAAGCCAGCGGGTGGTGACTGGCATATTTAAATAAGCCTGCACTAATCTGGGTTAGTTTCATGTGAAACATCTTTTATTATATTATATAAGATTTCTCTACTTGACTGATGCCTTAATTCAAACTTACAGAATTAAGACTTTGTTAGATACGACGGATGTTAGTATTTGAATGAAACCGAAACCAACCTAGTGTAAATTTCTCACTGTAAAAAACATTCGTTTACCCAAAATTCTATCATGCACTTCCATTTAATTAATTAATAGGTTATTACTTATATTGTATTTTTTATAAAATAAGTACTTGTTTGTTGACTTGTTTGTTGACTTGTTTGTTGACTTGTTTGTTGACTTGTTTGTTGACTTGTTTGTTGACTTGTTTGTTGACTTGTTTGTTGACTTGTTTGTTGACTTGTTTGTTGACTTGGTGGTTGACTTGTAACTATCAACTTATCTTCCAAATTTAACTTATTGTAAAAACGACATCGTTAACACCTTATTTTTTTTACTTAACTTTTACATAACTTAACTTAACTAAAGATTAACTTAACTTAACTTTAACTTAACTTAACTTTAACTTTCAAAAAAAAAATCCTTAAAGATTTTTTTTGCGCCGGCCACCCCGGTATTGTAACGATGCCGTTTCCCTTCAGTCTCGTGGACGTTACAACCTCCACGATCGCTGGAAACTTCATGGTTTAACTGCTGGCCATTAAAAGTATTTTGTACTTGTTTTCAAATTTGATTCAATTCGATTTTTGTTTCGCATTGCATGCGCAGCTTTTTTGATTCAGTCCTACCAAAACCATCGTACTGAACAGTTTGTGAGCATTTTACCAGATTACCAGTTTAACTAGTATAACTTACGTGATGGTGCATTTTTAAATACTCTAAATAACCAATTTTGTAAACAGTTAAAACAGTTATAAGTAACAGGAACCCGTGTATCGGGGTAAGCATATCATACCTATTTACTTACCTATTACTATTAGATAATCTATTACCTAGGACTCTTTGTATTCATTTATTGTTATTTTGTTACAGTTCTTCTTTCCTACCTATACTTTTACCCTAAATAATAAATAAGTCACTGGATTGGCTGATCTTTTATTAACTATTCCACAACTACATCTACTTCTAAATATTGACGAATCCCGGCGCTCCGGCTCCTGTATTGCGGGCCAGCTTCGAGGATCTCGTTATAAGGTTACAAAAAGTTTTAGGATCCTTTATGGGGCTAGGTATACATTATTACGACAAAATTCCAAAAACCATTTGTGAGTTACCTTTACATAGATTAAAAAATCACATCAAAACAGCTTTATGTTTAATTATGATATTAACTATCATAGTATTATTTTATGTAAGTTTATTTTTATTCATAGCATATTTTTGCTACAATTTTTTTTTGTATAATACTTATGACTTGTCATAAGTACTTTTTATAAGTCTATATGAATAAAGATATTTTTTACTTTTACTTTACATACTTTCACTACTATTAAATACTCCCTTCCGAGATTTTCCCGATGAGTTATAGTATAGAGTTCTTCAAGAGGGGTTTGAAAAGGTTTTCGCAGGGTCGACAACGCGCGAGTGATACCCCTGGTGTTGCACGTGTCCATAGGCTGCGGTAACCGCTTACCATCAGGCGGCCCGCATGCTTGATTGTCGAAATAGAAAACTAGAAAAAAAGGATTTCTGATTTCGATTCTCTCGAGCGGGAATCGAACCCGCGTCTACCACGATCCGGGTGGCGGTAACGGCTCGCGTACACCTAATCGGCTGTTATCGGCCAAACTCGGCCGATTAAATCAAACGTATGTAAATGAACGTACGCGTACATCAAAACCGATTTTGATATTATAAATGCGAAAGTAACTCTGTCTGTCTGTATGTCTGTCTCACTTTCGCGCCAAAACTACTGTACCGAGAAAGGACATAGGCTACTTTTTAATTGGAAAAAAGTGTTGTAAAGGGTTGAAAAGGGGGATGAAAGGATGTATGAAAGTATTGTAATTTTCGGAACTAGCATAAAAGTTATATTTGAGGCTGTTGATTAGATATAAATAAATATGGCATTCAAAGTTTGTAAATGTGTTACCATTAAAAATTTACAAAAAAATTACCTCTAAGGGGTTGTTTTTGGGGTTGATAGATTGTTTGTATGAAACTTCGTTAGTTCAAGTGCTAAGAGTCTCAAATTTTGCATAGGGGTTCTTTTTAGGAAGTAGGTGCTAACTAAGACGGGATTTTGTGAATAACAAGTATCGTAAGTCTGAAAAAATCCCATATATAATAAAAATTAGTTCTCGCGGGCGTAGCCGCGGGCGGAAAGCTAGTATTGAATAAGACTTAAAATTTTACATTTCTGATACTTTAAATGAAAACTTAAGTTTGTTGCCGAAAAAGTTATTCAATTTTATTTTCTTCTTCTCTTTCTTTCTTTCAAATCATAAAACATACATGGGATCAAATCAATAGGTATCCTCTAACACAGAGGTTCCCAAACTTATTTCGCATAGACCCCTTATAAAATTTTGCTGGTTCCAGTGCACCCCCTGCAGCTACATCTACCTACATTGATGACAAATTAACATAGAAGCCGCACATAGATCATGTAAAGGGGAAATTATCATTACTGGTAGGAGCTCTTCATAGGATAGCACATTGCATACCACAGAAGATTAAATTAACATTGTATAATACCCTGGTGAAATCACACTTAAACTACCTTATAGAGATTTGGGGCTCAGCTGCACCCACAAACCTTATTCCACTACAGAGATCCCAAAACAAAGTCATTAAAGCTTTATTTAAATGCCCCCTCCATACACCAACCAATCAAATTTATAAAAAAACTAAAATATTCAATTTATCCCAAATAAATAAATTCAACACATGCATTTTGGTAAAAAAATATATTACAAATTCAATTAAAAGTAACTTAAAATTGCATAAAAAAAGTAACCCTCACAATCTCCGAAACAAAATTATAGTACAATTATTAGCACCTAGAACTAACTATGGAAAGACAACAGTACTGTATGGGGGGGCACAGCTTTCGTATGAGAATAAAGATTTTTAAACCTATATTCCTAAAACTCTACAAAAAAAACACCAACAAAGACCCCCGTCGAGTCTCCCGTGGACGCCTTGGGACCTGGACCACTTTGGGAACCAATGCCTAACACCACGATACATCCTGAATAGCGAAATGATTTATATTTAATCTCCGTTAATACTGTTTTAATTTTCCAGAACCTAGAATCAGCTCTAAAATGCGACACCCCTGGAAACGAGAAGTACTTCTCAGTGCTGTGCCTGCGCTTGCTGCCGCTGGACCGGATCGACACGTCACAGCTCAGCAAGGAGTACTTTATCAATGTGCACGGATCTGTGGTGCTGCAGACTGTACTGGAGTTTCAGGTATGTAGGCGGCAGGCCTCTGTCACTGCATGTACTTGCACGCGATAATTACCTTCCAGCCGCCGGGCATCCCATGACTCATTTGGCAGTTGGTTGTCAACAGCCGCGTAGAGCATTTGTACGCGAATTTCGCGGTTGAACCACAAATTAGACATGCGCGGCGCTCTGACGGATAGCCCGCTTAGAACAACACGCCATTTTTGACGCACGCACACAGAGACATGAGTTTACAAGCGAAGTCAGTGAGCTTCGGTGAGTCGGGAAGTCGCACTGTCGCTAGTGTTTTTGTTTTTGTCGAACTTGGTGCAATTTTTCACATGATGAATTTTGTTTTTGGCCGGTTCTGTCAAGTAGGTATAACTTACTTACTTCATTTTAAAAATTCAGGGCGAATATAGTAGTAACCCTAGGCGGTTCACGCAAGTTTTGGAAAAAGGTGCGAGCGGTCCTTCTGTAAACACTTTATTTTGTGGTTGAACTGACGCGATGACGTATTGTAAGTACTGACTGACATCTTTATCGAAAGAGTTGGCCCTGGCAATATATGTCTGTCATGACAGCACGCATTTAGGATTAAGAAAATTGAGATTTTTCTATGGATGTCATTTATCTGTTACGCAGTAACTATTAAAGTAATCTGTGGCGGCAGTTACGCCAATCAAACAATATCTCTGACAAATTCTTTGTTTGCTCAGCTTCACCCGTTCTCTGTTTTACAAGTCTCTTCAGTTCAGATTTTCTGGAAGAGAGTTTTTTGTAGCGATAAGACCTCCTAAATTGTACATTATTTGTCCGCTAACTGTAAAATCTGTTGTATTTGTTTGTTTATGCAGTAAAGATTATATCAAATATATTGCTGGCCAACATAATTTTATGGTGCTCAGAGTAAGAACTAACCATATGGAACAAAGATATGGGATTGCTCAGAGCCAAGTTGTACAAGTTCAAACATATATTAATTTTCTGAAAGTTTATTATTTTAATTAAAATAAAACGCATATAATTATACATTGCTGCAACGTTTCGTCTAATTCTCGAATTAGGTACTTTCTTTCCAGCGAGTAGAATCATAAATATTGATATAGGTATTATATTTTTTCTAACTCTTAAAACAAAATGGAACACTGAATTCAGGTATTTATTCGTATTTAAGACCTCATCCAGATGACGCGTTTTGATGTACAATATTGGTTACACCGCTGTTTATAATACATATTATTATTAATTGATCAAAAAACTAGCTAATTTCTAAGCGATCGATACTTATAACGAAACGCGCGTAAACTGTAGTGTACTGCGTATAGTAAACTGAAAAAAAACAATTAGTTTTTTTCACTTTTTGGCAAAAAAAATATTTTTTTTGATATGATTTTTTCCGCATTATATTTAGAAATAAAATTTGTAAAAAAGTTCAATCATAAAACAAACTTAAACGGAAAGGGTGTTTCCCCGTGCGCAAATATAATTGATTTGGGGATTTCCCTTTCGTTGATGTAAATATGTTGTTTATCGTTACCTTATGTTTTTTTTTTTTATAAATAAATATGCGCTAGACAACACACCTCTTGTAATGGTCTCGAAGTAGGGATTAAAATCCACACAAGCAAATCAGCCAAGGGCGTCTCCCAGCACACCCAGACCCGAGTCAATTCAGAAAAGATCGTTTCCTGAATTGACCCGACCGGGAATCGAACCGGGACCCTGAGAAAATCGAGGCGAGAAACCGTGCTACAGCGCACTACGCCAATCGTGTCGTCAAATCGTATTGCCAATATATTCATGAAATATATTGGTACTATTCTACCAGAAAAGTAAAGTATAGGTTCAAGATTGAACCTTAAATTCTATTAAGTACTCTTAAGTATTAATCTGCCTTAACAGTTTTGGATTTCATACTCTTGAAAAAAAACATGATCCAGAAAAAAAACAGTTTCTTTTAGGTTTTTAATTCAACGTTTTTTATCACACCAAAAAAAAAACAGGTTAATTATTTTGAAATCTTATTTTTTCTTTCAGCGTCCAGCGAAAGCAGTGAACAGTCTCCTGGAGTTATCTGGCGAGGAGCTGGTGGTGATCTTCTGCGACGCTAAAGGCTGCCACGTTGCGGACGCCTTCTGCACCAGCGTGCCCGTCGGCGTCAAGGCGCGGGACAAGCTGGTGTGGAAGCTGAAGGTGAGGATGAATTAATTTTACTTTTTTATTCAAGTGAGATATAGAATGACTGTATCTGACCATATATGACCTTTCATTTATTGTCATTTGCAGTCAAGCCGACTCGAGCGAGTTGAGATAGTATTATTATCAAAATTACCGTTGAAAATGACCAAAAGTCAAAATTTGTCCAACTGTCATTTATGGTAAAATTGGATAAACATTTTAATTTTTGTCTTTGTGGTCTAAGGCTTCATTTAAGTTCAATAATTAACGATTTCTGTTTCGCCCAGTGGTTGACTGGTAGAGAATGCCATTAGGCATTAAGTCCGCTTCAAACTTGTCTTGTTTTGTACTTGTTCTTTTCAATTGTTCATTTCTTTGTGCAATAAAGAATAAATAAATTAATTAATTAATAACCTCTGCACTGGATTTTCCTTAACTTAACTAATAGCCTCTGTATCACAATCACCCTGTCTTCCAAGCGTGAATATTAATAACGACAAAACAAATGGTACCAAAGATAGGAATATGCGTTTACTAGCCTTCTGTCCGCGGCTTCGCCCGCGTGAACGATAACATGTATATATAAAACCTAAATAAATAGTTGCCTATGTGTTATTCTGATGTATAAGCTGTATTACTGTGAAGTTTCATCTAAATCTGTTCAGTAGTTTTTGCGTGAAAGTGTAACAAACATCCTCACAAACTTTCGCATTTATAATATTATACTATTTTCGCCGTATGATGATATCCCTGACAGTTCATAATTGTCAATTATAGTGCTGAAGGAATGTAATTTAATCGAGTTGGCAAAGAAAATGGAATCGGATTTACCGATTTTTAATTTTTAAATAATTCTTAATAAACGGGTTATGGCTAATAACTAATAAGTTATAGAATAAAACGCGGTATCTCGAAAATAATAGTTAAAAAATAGCACACAAGGCAGACGCACTGGTACTGATGCGAATAACATGATTACAAAATGGCCGCTCCTATTCATCGATATTTTGTCGATTCAGTAGTGTCAATACACTATTGAATGGCGTTCCTTTTCACGCATCAGGCGCTGTAAAGATATATTAATTTAATTTCATTTACTTCATTTATTAACAGTTAATAATAATAACAATAAGTTACTTGATAAGATTCGAAAGAACAATAGTTTTCATCACGCGGTTACAACATTCAACGTGGCAGTAAACGTGGCACGTCATCGATTCATCGATATCTGTCACTCTGTCAGTGATACAGACACCGGACATACCACAGATTATACATTGCACAAATATCGCCTTAAAGACACACTACACTGCACACTGCACTTTTGCATATACGAATTACCTTTTTTCCCATTATAATGTTAATTATTACCCATAAAGGATGGACGACCACCTCAGCAGGCCCTGCCAGAATACCAGCGTCTCTGCCGTGCCTGCACGGCAGGGGCACGTGCTGAGGCAGGGTCCTGGTTGGCCCACTATATTTTGTTACTCATTATGGTTCTGTGTTTTGTTTTAATGTTTTTGTACCATTTGTACTGTAATTCTGTCACTGTATGTGTTAATAAATGTTTTTTCTTTCTTTCTTTCTTTCTAATAGTTTATTATAAAATTTTCTTTCGCCAGTTTCTTTTTATTTAGTTTGAAATAGTATGCGTGACACGAAACAACGAGAGCTGTCAGGCATATCATCTTACAGTGAAAATAGTAGTAAGATACTCAACTGCTTCCATGCGAACCACATGACAGGTACGCAGAGTCAAGTGACATGCATTTGTGTACTCCGTCCAATAACTTATTTAAATTTTATTTAGTAACTAGTTTTATTTCTAATAATAATAATCAATTTTATTTTCTATGGATAATAACGGACGTGCGTGGTGCTTGGAGAAATTGTGGTTAAACAGCAAACGCTACTAAATAAAAGGAGTGTATTGCTATTTATCATGTACTCACGTCTTATGCTCGATGTCGATTTCTGAACGGTATGGTAGATATGACGGAAACTGAAAGCTGAACTACATTTTCATCCTTCACAACTATTATTAGGGTTGCGTACCTCGAAAGGAAAAAATATAGGGTCACTTTGTTGTCCGTCTGTCTGTCTGTCAAGACCCTTTTTCTTAGGAACGCGTGGAGGTATTAAGCTGGAATTTATATCAAATACTCAAGTCTACTGTCCCTTGAAGCTGTGAAAAATTAAACTTCTAAGCCAACGCAATCAAGAGATACAGCCGTGCCGCAAATTTTCGACACTCTCAAGGGAATGAAAACCTACAGGGTACTTCCCGTGAACTCAGAATCTTGAAATTTGGTACGAAGCAACGTCTTATAGCACAGATAAAGGAAAAATTGCGAAAACCGTAAATTTTTACTTACATTATGTAATAAAAATAAAAAAATATATATTACAACCTTGCTGTCTTCAAGGCCAGAGTGAATAGGCATTTCCTGGGTAAGCGTGTACCACCATCGGCCTCGTCATCGCTTACCACCAGGCGAGACTGAGGCCAAACGCAAACCCATTTGAAATAAAAAAAAAATTTTTTTTTAATAATTATACTACAGGACTCGCACTTGACCGGTTTTTCTTGAACATTTTTTATCCGGAGAGTTCATAATTTATTGCTAATAAATACAATAGTTAAATTTAAAAAAAAATATATTGATGTAGCAAACTTGTGGCACCATGTGTATTGTGGTCCTACCTTAATAGAATAATAGAATCATTAATGTTTAAACAAATTTAATATTTGCATGTTACTATTGCTAGCTGAAGAGGAGAGGCAATACAATACTACTTTTAAGAACTTAACGTCGGCTAAAGTGCGAGACCTCGTAACTAAATTTTTTTTTCAAAATACTTTTTTACACTTTTTGATTTCAGATTTTCAGTTCAGAATGTAAATAGAACCACGTAACTCGAAGCCGCCATATATAAAATCAAATCAAACCTTCATGCAAAATTTTTCGTGGTGAAGCTTTTGTGTCTCCTGTAAAATTTGATCTGATGGAGTAAAGGTTTGACACTTTAGCCGACGTTATAAAAAAATAATAGTACATTATTGCAAAGGCAGCGAAATAGGCAATTGCAGGTCGAGTATGAGCTTGAAGGCCGAGCCGCAGGCGAGGACTTCAATGATACGAGACAGGCAATTGCCATTTCGGCCGAGGCATATATAGTGCTTTTCTTAAAAAAATGCAAGGAAATAAAAAGGGCCTTTTACATAATAAATTTAATTAATATTATTAACAAAATAACAACTCCGCTTTACCGCCAATTTGTTTTTTTTTTTATTTTACAATTTGTGCCGAAAGGAAAACGCATCTGTGGCTATACAGCCACGAGAACGCAATGTGTACGATAGATGAAAGAGTTCTAAATTCAAACAGCACACCGTTTCATACAACATTGCCGGCGCGCTCTTCGTTCGAAATTCAAAGAACGCGCCGGGAAGTGATTTTGGGTTTTCAGTCTACGTAAATATGATACTTCGCGTGTTCTTTATTCAAAAGTAATGACAATATTTCCGAGCATGTTTAAGAAAAAAATATTTATTAATCGGACAACAGAGGTCCACTTGTGTTAGTAACAGTGAACTTAGTATCTAGTGTTAATACTTAATAACTAAAAGTGACGAAGTTATTTTACATAAATGCTCGACTAGTGGACAGTCCCCTCTGTCGGCGATCGCCTTGAGAACATTGTTGCGGCCGCCGCGTACACGCCGTAATAAAGAGCTGGCTTTTTTGCGCAGTATGGCCGGGAAACTGTCGACCCCTGCGTACGCGAACATGCTAGAGGCACTGCAGTATCGCGGCAGCCCCAACAATGCCCTGCAAGCATTATTATACTGTACACGCAGAGCGTTGTACCATTTTTGCGTGTAGTTGACCCACAGACTGCTCGTGTAGAGTGAGGTGCAGTAGGCTTTAAAAAGCGTGACCTTAACTGGAATCGAGCAACGAGCTAATCTGCGAGCCAGCATGTTCGCCCTGATCGACAACTCCCTGCGCTCTCGCTCTATATCCACATCGTCCTTTAGGTCTTCTGTGACAATTTGACCTAGGTACTTGAACTGGCATACTCTAACAAGAGGTGTACCGTCTAGCGTGATTGGTGGTACGAGCTCAGGAAGTCTGTTGCCAGCCTTAAAGACTAGGTATTCACTCTTATTATTATTGTACACCAGTCCATGAGCGTCAGCATATGACTCACAGGCTGCAAGCATCCTTCTACTTGCACTGACGGAGGGGGCCAGCAGCACCATGTCATCTGCATAGCTTATATTATTGACACACTTCTTCACTTCACACATGTCACCAATGTGGCAACCGACCCTCATACTGCTGAGCCCCTCAATCAGCGCATTGACTTACAAGTTGAAGAGCTTAGGTGAGCTTAACCCCCCCTGTCTCACCCCGCACTCTAACATATACGGCTCCGAGTACTCATTTGCCCACCTAACGGTGTTCAGTTGATTGCCATACCAATACTTGAACAAGGAAACCTTAAAGACTTGGGTTTTCACTCTTCTTATTATTGTACACCAGTCAATGAGCGTCAGCATATAACTCACATGCTGCCAGCATCCTTCTAATTGCACTGACGAAGGGGGCCAGCAGCATCATGTCATCTGCATAGCTTATATTATTGACACATATGTCACCAATGTGACAACCGACCCTCATACTGCTGAGCCCCTCAATCAGCGCATTGACATACAAGTTGAAGAGCCCACCCAACGATGTTCAGTTGATTGCCATACCAATACTTGAACAAGGAAATCAAGTCTGGAGGCATTCCTATTTGCTGCAGCTTCTTCCACAGGATGCTTACACGACCAGATCGAACGCCTTCGTCAAATCTAAAAAGCAGGCATAGACAGGCGTGCTTCTCTCTGTGTAGTACCTAACAGCACGCTTCAGGCTCAGGATTGCAGTTTCAGTGGATAATTGTGACCTGAATCCAAATTGAAGTTCGTGAATGTCTAAGTAACAATCTATCTGAGGAATCAGCATACTGTCAAGCACTTTGGCTAGAATAGTTGCTAACGAGATAGGTCTATAGTTCGACCTGCTCGCCACATCACCTGTTTTATTTTTAATAATCGGTACCACAACCGTCCTCATCAAGTCCAGCGGCAGGTAAGAATGCACTATACACAAATAGAAGAGAAGCGAGAGAAGGGGAGGCCCCGCGAACTGAAGATGCTCGATGCTGAGACCATCATGCTCTGGAGATTTGCCTTTAGTCATTGACTTTATAGTTTTGGCGACAGTGTTACAATTCCCAAAGGTGTTGATATGTTTGAACTTGGTCTCAGTGTCAGGCTCCCCCACCTCAGACCTTATCGCGGACCGGACAGCAAAATCCTCCCTAAAAAGCTCTGCTATAGCTTTGGGCTCACCCACGCCGTCAATGACCGCTGGTTATGTAACCCTTTTCATGTGCGAATAAATTTATTTTCACTTCTTATGCTCTAAAAGTACGCTAATATAGCCCTACGAAGCGGGACTAAAGTGACCACTTTAGTTTTTTAGGGAGTGAAAACTAATTACTGTTTTAATTTCCTTCATGTGACATAGACAAACTCAAACAGCCAGTAAATATACTATTATCTGTGGAGTGTAGACTATCTTCATTGCGAAAATGTTGAGAGTTTTAGTTCCATGGTTTGTCCGCAAAGAGGGTGGCGCCATGTGTTTTAAATTGTTAATCTATGATTGGTTTAGAAGAAAAAACTGAACGAGAAAATTTTAGAATGTTTGTCGAGTGTAAATTGTTCGGTTTTAAATGTTTTTTGTACTAAATTGAATATTTTTTTCGTACTCAAAGTGAAAAGTACAGTTTGCACTTCAAGACTAAACGCCAACATAATACACCCTCGGTTTCATTGACTCCCGAGCGTGCGAGGAACCGCCTCTGGTATATTATGGCTTCGTTTAGTCCCTCGATATAAAATATCCTATTATTCATTCATTCATTCATTTCAGGGCTTCTATCAAAAGCTAGCGCTCTCCCAGTATGGTTCCCGCGCGCTGGAGCAGGTCTTCGCGGCCGCCAGCTCCGAGCAGCAGACCAGGATCATGGCGGAGCTCGCCGACAAGAGCAGTCTGCTGAACAGCACTAACTACGGCAGACTCATCGCCGCGAAACTTGACGTGAACACGTTCAAGCTGTCGCAAAAGAAGTGGGAGGAGAGTAGGGGGAAGAAAGTTGATGTGGATGATAAATAAATGTTTTTTTTAAATGAAACGGTTTTGTTATTTTCGTACCCACTATTTACAACATTAAATTCTCATAACATTTACACGTCTGCATGCAGACCCAATACAATGGACAATTTATGCTATATTTTAAGACCTTTTTGACATGTATTCTCGTGAATAAATATTTTGACTTTGACTTTGATAAGCTAAGGGACTTAAACCCCTAAACGTCTGGGTCCACCCATTACAAATCTTAGGACGAGAACTCAAGTTAAAATCAAAAATTCCGCCGTAGTCAGAGACCTACTCCTCCTAAACGAATGGGAAAAAAAATCTAAAAAAAATATTACTTATTTATAATAAACTTACAAACATTATATATTATCTTTATTTTGCTAGTTCGAAATTTTCGTAGCATAGGAATTACTATACTAAACAAATTTCTGAAACAGAGTCTTTGTTTAACTTCAATTTGCTAAGGCGCCTAAACTATAAGTGTTATCTTTATAGTTTTTACAAGAAAATACAGGGTGGTCCATACATACACGTCAATATATTTTTTTAGCTTCTTCATACTCAGGGGTATCCAAAAATACCCTATGTATGTTACCCGATTTTTTGTAGTTTTCGAGTTATGTTTTTTTTTATTTTTGATAATTTCTGGGTTGAGTCACTTTTTCGGTCACTGTAGCGCGATCTGTTGAGATTTTCATTAGATGAATAAAAGTGCTAGATGATTTTGTAAAATGTACATCCATATCGCTTATCATAACTCTAGAAAAAAAATATGAAATTGAAAAAGTTAGAAATGCTGTATTTTCCCTGAACTTTGCAGGCCGTTTAAAAAAAAGCAATCTTAAATTGTTCATTCAAATCTTTTTCAAAAACTTCACTATACTCTTAACTATTTACCATGCAAATTTCAATGAGTTACTTCAACGGCATCATAAGCAGCTGTCTGAAACGAGCGCTGAAATCTCTCTATGAGTGTTCCAGTGCTTGCTTGCGTCAGAATAAACGGGGCGTACACTGACTGGTTTGACATCCATAAAGGGGTTAGACAGGGTTGTGTAGCGTCTTCATGGCTGTTCAACCTATTCATGAATACTTAAATTTTCATTCAAAATGTCAGAAGTGCAAAATTCAAGTAATCTGTTTATTAACTAAAACATGATTATAAGTAAACTAAAAACATCTTAATGAAAAAAAGCCATAAAACGCTTTCAAAATGACCACTTTATTGCTCAATGCAGATAGTACATCTTCAAAACATAAAAAAAATTGAGGCTATAAATACGTTTACTTAGACGACTTTTTTGTGATAAAATAAATTTATTTAAACGACATCAAATCTATGTGAAACTAAAAGTCACCATTTTGAACACTTCTGTGACGTTTTTCATTTAATAAATCTATTAAGTCAACTTATAATCAAGTTGAAACATTGATTACTTGAATTTTACACTTCTGATACTTTGAATGAAAATTTAGGTATGATGCCGTTGAAGGTACTCATTGAAATTTACATGGTGAATAGTTAAGAGTGTAGATCAGTTTTTGAAAAAGATTTGAATGAAAAATTTTAGGTAACCTTTTTTAAAACGGCCTTCAAAGTTCAGGGAAAAAACAGCATTTCTAACTTTTTTCAATTTCATATATTTTTTTAGAGTTATCATATGCCTTATGAATGTAAATTCTTCAGAATCATCTAGCGCTATTATTCATCTAAAAGAAAAAAAAGTTAGGTATTTATCTCAACTGATCGCGCTACAGTGACTGAAAAAGTGACTCAACCCAGATGTATATTTACCCTGAGATGCTGCTGCTGATATGATAAATAAAAGATGCTACTTGAGGTAAATGAAAATATATTCAAAACTGCTAAATGCTGACTAGTTATGAGTACACGAACGCGCGGGTCGGCGATGATATGTGAACTGATTTGACAATAATTAAAAATAAGTAAATGATGCAAGATGGCCGACTGGGCGATATGTGCGGTTGCACCGTACCTACACCAGAAATTTTCAAAAATTCGTAATAAAATTCGTAACTCCAAAACTACAAATAATCGGGTAACATATATGGGGTATTTTCGGATACCCCTGAGTGTGAAGAAGCTAAAAAAATGTAGTGACGTGTATGTTTGGACCACCCTGTATAGGCCATCAGCGTTTCTTTAATCTATCAGTTGGGTTTTTGAAAATACCTCCTGTGCCCCAAGAAAATGTCATTTTTAGTGTTTTGTTGCGAGCGTCCTCACGCGCGGGTGTCTGCGGGAGCGACGGGCGGCACTACCGCTCCGGTATATCAGAGGTAGACAGCAAATCGACGAAGACATGAGTCTTAAATCAAACTACGTGATATTATTCTTATTTTTGAGATGCACAATTTTTATCACTTATTCCTATCTTAATCGTTTTTAAATCGGTATTTAAAATATTCACAAGTTGAGCTACCTAAGAGATTGTAAATGAAACCCCTCAACTTGGATCGTGTGGTCCCGAGTTCAAATCTGGCCAAGAACCATATTTGTTACCCTATGTATATGTCCCACAATGTCTTTGTTACGTACACGATGAATGTGTTGAAATATCCACGAGAACTACTGCCGAAAAACTGTTTCTCAGTTCGGCAGATGTTGTAAGTAATTAAAAAAAGTGTGCATTGTGAAATCTCCGACTAACTCCCCGGTGATGGAAAACATGAATAAAAATCTAAATCAGCCCGGATAACGGCAGAAGGCTCACCACCTACTACGTTGGGTTCTAATACCTTTTCGTGAAAAGTGGACTTCTGAGTGTTCCTTCCATTCACCATGACGGCGACAGTCACTGCCTCTGCCCGGGTAGAGATTAAGTCGTGATGGTATGTTATGTTAGGCTACCCAAACTTAACTCCTGCAAAAGTCTAGCCTCTCCAAAACCTAAATCGTGGATCTACCGAATCACTAGAAATAAAAGACCATTAAAAACCTAAATCTATTTATTAGGCAACTGGTGCGACGCGACGTTGTACTGGCAGATCCCCTGGCAGCCCTTGGGCACCTCCCCAGGCTGGAGCCTGCATATCTTGGTGCCGCAGATGTACTCCCCCTTCCGCAGGGTGGGCTGCGTTCTTGTCAGGGGGACGCGACCTGGGGAAATAAACAATATCTAAGTGTTAAATATGCTAGGCAGGACATGTTTTTTGTAAATGTCGTTGGATAAGAGGCCAAGCGCTTACCGCAGCTGCAACATGTGACAAAAATATCTCTTTTATTGATCCTGTAAGATCGATAACCAATGCTCGGGGTGAAACCTGGAGGCTCATGCAGGGATTTGTTCGTGACGCATCGCTTATTGACACGCTACTCGATCAATCTGTTCGATATAATCATGTTCATTAGTAAAAAACATCTGTAGATTTTTGTCAATGGATAATAATAAACGGGGGCACCTTGCAGGCCGTCTGAAATCGGTTCCTCGACGAAGGTCACACTTTAAACTAAAGGCTTGCGCAGGAGACGTATTATCGGCGGCGTACTTTTATCTCCGTCAAAATAGATCCCTTACAAACTGTATCGAGCAACGCTCACGACCGACTAAAAGTACGCCGAACCAAAAATCCGCTGAAACACCGCGGACGCCCGCGGAGCGTAGCGGATTAAAGTATTCTCTTTTAAAACGTTTTCTCTTTTGCTTAAACTTCATGTAAGTTGCAGCACAACATAATCTCAGAATATTTAAATACTTTCAGACACCAAATGATCGCACACCGTGTGCGTTGAGTCTGCGGGATCTTTTGTATTCGCGGAGCCTACTTTTGTATTCGCGGAGCGTACTATTTTGTCCGCGTACGTCGTCTGCGCAGGCATTAAATTTGTTCTGAACTTTAATCAAAGGACAGTGTCCAAGTTGGCCTATGAACCAACAAACATTTGACATTTGTCATAATTCTGGCCATGATTTAAGACATAATTATCACTTATTAGATTGTCACGGACACTTCTGATTTTTGAACTCAAAATTAAAAATACTGAAAAGATTTATCGCACGGAAACATTTTTGAATACCATTTAAGCTGCGTTCGTCTGTGCCCTTTGTTGTTTAGCCATCGCAACAATATTTTAATTGACTTTGTATTGACAAAAGAAACCTTGTTTGTGCAAGAAAATGTAGTTGTGAACTTACAAAAGGCTCTTAAAAATGAGTAACAATACATTACTGTCAATGCGATAGATGTTTAAAGTCTGGCTAACGAAAGCGTGACCTGAGAAAACGCGGCAAATTCAAAAAATCTTCATGAGGTATTACTGACTATAGTAGGAGAAAAAAAAATTGATACTTGAGTAAATTAAATTTTCTTGTAAATTTACGACTCTCAATTTTGTTTACGAAATTAATTCTTTAAGGGCTCCTTTTGGTGTGTCGGAGCCTTGACTGGCATGGATGTGAGTAAAAAAACGAGTGTGTATAAAGATTTGTTTATTAGAATATACTTAAAATGTATTATTTATTTGATTAAATTCTTGTAGTCCACGGGCTGATGATGATGTTTAATTTTGTTTAATCATCATACTCAAAATCTGAGTCTAAAAATTCAACCTCTAAGGATTCTTCTGTGTCAGTAGAGTCATCATCACCTACACTTATAATGAATTTTTCCAAGACTTCTTCTGTTATGTGATCTCTTTGTTTGTATTTATTTTCCACATTTATTACATGGTCCATAATTTTTTTCCAATCTTCTGCAGTTATTCGGCCAAATGAGGTTTTTATTAGATTTTCTGTTTCTTTTGCAGGCAGATTAATGTTTTTTTTGCCACCATACGCTTAGCTGAGCTCCATATCAGGTCTATCGGGTTGAGATCGCAGTGGTAAGGTGGCAGTCTCACTACCTCATGGCCGTATTGTTTCAACAGTTCGTCAGCAACGTACAGGGGCTCAGGTTTATGTTTGTTAACTAAACATAACATCGGGTTTTGTTAGGTAATTTTCGTAATTTATTCCGTTGGAATCAAGCCACTCTTGTATTTCAGCTTTTATCGTTTGTGTCGTAGGAACTTTATTCTGTCGTACAGTGTGGTAGCTAGCATTATCCATCACAATGACACTGGGTTAATTCAAATTAGGTATTAATTTTTCTTTTAACCATTTTTCAAAGTTTGCGGCATTCATATCATGGTGATAGTCCGCCAACCTTGATTTCGTACTAAAAACTAATAGTGCATTTGGTACAAACCCTGATTCAGAGCCAGCATGTACTATAATATATCTTTTCCCTGAAGAGATATAATAATAATAATAATTAAAAAAAAAAAAAAAAAAGCTCGTTGACAGCAGACGTCTTTTAGTTATCATGATTTATTATTTAATATTTTTAGTACATTTTCCATCTCCATTGAAGTGATTTACGCATTTTATAGTAATATTCAAGTACAGAAATCAATTCCGACAATATTTTACATCATTTCAGCCACAATAAGTAAATTTCAAAAATAAATGTCAAGTGTGACAACTGTCACAATGCCTACACAAATATTTTTCGATATAAAATGTTGATAATATAATGATAACAAGAGCGAGGGCAAGAGGAAGAGCAAATACAGTAAGCGCACGACCAACACCACAGCCCGCTCCGTCGCCCAGCTCGTCGTCGGTGGAGGAGTTTGTTACTCCTCCTGATACCACTGCGAGCTCCAGTTCAAGCGATGAGAGCGGGCCACCGCCGCCACGATTGCCGCGACCACCTGCGCGACGTGGACGACGACCGCTGCCGGCACGCTTGGGGCCTGTGGGGCAGTCTGCCCCACGCGGGGCTCCCGCTACCGGTGGTGTAGTGCGCCGCATGCGATGGACAAACGACATGAATGTCAACTGCATGCGCGCCTATTACGGGTCTACAGAGGGAGGAACTAACCTGTCTGCGTATCGTGACCGGATGCTGCCTCTGTTTCAGGCCCTTGAACCAGCCGTGGCTGTTTCCGCCCAACGACTGTCGGATCAAGTGCGGGCGATTCAGCGTCTACAGATGCTAGATCAGCCTACGCTTGATCGGCTTCGCCTGGAGGCGCTTCCAGTTCGCGCGACCTCTTCCTCGACGCGGGACCCTTCCGACGCGCTGTCACATCCGAGTGCGGTTTTCGACTCGGTTCCGGTAGCGCCTCGGATGGATCCAGATGCTGATGGAGAGGCCAGTGCAAACGCAAGCGTAAGTACTCAGGCCAAAGAGCAACTGAGGAGGGCTTTGGAGAACGCGATTTCAGAATATCGCTCCACACGAGTCCCTAGGCCGCGGTTACCACGTTTGCCTACTAATAGACGCAACCTAGCGTTAATGGGAGCCCTGGACGCTTTACTAGCTCCGTTTATAAGGACTAGTGAAAATTTAGTTGATACTCACTCGATTCTGTACTGCGGAGCCATTGCGGCATGCCGTGTTGCTCGTGTCAAGTTTCCGGACTCTGACCGTGCAGTGCGACCTGCCGTCAATGTACCCGCATGGCAAAAGCGAATCGAGCGACGTATCAACACGTTTAGGACTCTCATTGCGAAGCTGGTCTGCTTCAGCCGAGGGAACCATCGCCCTCGGGTCATGCGTTACGTGAACCAAGCCTTTGCTGGGACGGGTATTAGGCCCGAACAGTATATGGCTTGTGTCACGGAACGCATTGACTTTCTGAAGCAGAAGGTCTATGCGTGGGCAAACCGTATCCGTCGCTACAGAGAACGTGTGGACAGATATGTACAAAATCGCCTTTTCCAAAGTGACCAAAGGAAGGTGTACCGAAACTGGGAAGATACTAACCAACGTGTGAACGACGGTCAGCGGCCGGATGCAAGTGTCATGATTGACTTCTGGCGCAGCATCTGGTCGATGCCTGTCGAGCACACGGAGGGTGACTGGATGCGTACTGTCGAGCATGAATGCGAATCCATCGAAACAATGGAGTCAGTAACTATTGACTCCGAAGACGTTAGTTGTGCAATTCAGACGGCTCAGAACTGGAAAAGTCCTGGCCCGGATGGATTACACAACTTCTGGATCAAGTGGTTTCGATGTTCGCATCCATGCTTGGCAGTGCAGTTCCAGGAATCCCTTGAGGTTGGTTCCCTTCCTAGTTTCCTTACTAAAGGTGTCACTTTCCTTTTACACAAATCTGGTAGTACCTCGGAAGCAAAAAACTATAGACCCATCACGTGCTTACCTACCATCTACAAGCTCCTTACGTCCATTCTAGCAAAAAAAATTAACACGCATGTCGTTGCGAACAATGTTTTGGCTCCGGCTCAGAATGGATGTAGGGTTGGGTCCCGAGGTACTAAAGAACTCCTCCTCATAGACACGACCATTTGCCAGCAAGTCCGGCGAGGCAGGAGAGCTCTCTCAACTGCTTGGATTGACTATAAGAAGGCCTATGATTCGGTGCCCCATTCGTGGCTGAGAAGGATCTTGGAGCTGTATAAAATTGATGCAACTCTGAGATCTTTTTTAAGCACATGCATGGGGCAGTGGATCACAGTCCTTTGTCAACCAGGTGGTGGGGATGACTCGCCTGCTCCGCAGGACTTGATAAGGATAGAGCGAGGTATTTTCCAGGGCGATAGTTTGAGTCCTTTGTGGTTTTGTTTGGCTCTGAATCCTCTTAGTACCTTAGAGGTAGCTAGGCTATCGGCTTCGCAGAGGGGGTGAGTTCAGCTCTCATTTGTTGTACATGGATGACCTGAAGCTGTTTGCACCAAAACCCCAGGTCTTGATGGAACTGTTAAAAATCACTGAGATTTTTAGCAATGCCATCAAGATGGAGTTCGGTGTAGACAAGTGTGCGGTCATGCATGTACAAGAAGGGAGGGTTGTAGAATCACCGAATTTACAGCTCTCTGAGACGATGACACTCAGATCCCTCTCTGAAGCCGAAACCTACAAATATCTTGGTATGTCAGAGTCATTGGGTGTATCAGTAGGAGACGTCAAGCAATCGGTGAAGGAGCGCTTCTTTAGTCGCCTTACAAAGGTACTCAAGAGTTCTTTGTCAGGTGGCAATAAGGTGCGCGCCTTGAACGGTTGGGTGATGCCTTTACTGATATACTCCTTTGGCATACTAAGATGGACTCAAACCGAGCTGGACGCTCTGGATGTAAGGGTCCGAAAATTGCTCACAACATATCGAATGTTACACCCACGCTCGTCTGTCATGAGACTGTACATCCCGCGGAAGGTGGGGGGTCGTGGTTTTTTAAATGCCAAGAACCTTCATAACCGCGAGGTGTGCAGTCTTAGGAGGTTTTTCCTCAGCAACGAATGTGGGATACATCGCGATGTTGTGGCAGTTGATAAGGGCCTCACGCCGCTCTCCTTGGCAAACGAGAACTGGCGTCAACTACCGGTGCTCACCACCGATGACCGCAAGGAAATATGGAAGAGCAAGGAGCTGCATGGGAGGTTCTATCGGGCCTTAACAGGACCTGATGTTGACCTCTCCGCATCGGTGAACTGGCTACGTTTCGGGGACCTCTTTGGGGAAACCGAAGGTTTTGTCTGTGCAATTGCTGATGAAGTTATCAAGGTGAATAACTACCGGAAATACATCATGAAGGACGGTACGGTCGACATTTGTCGGGCATGCCGCCGTCCTGGCGAGTCTATTCGCCATGTTATTTCCGGTTGTTCTCACCTTGCTAACGGAGAGTACTTGCATAGGCACAACCTAGTAGCCAGGATTATCCACCAGCAACTTGCTCTTCGATATGACCTTGTCGAATCGGAGGTACCGTACTATAAGTACGCACCGGTGCCAGTTCTTGAAAATGGTCGTGCGTTGCTCTATTGGGATCGCTCTGTCATCACAGACAGGACTATTGTAGCCAATAAGCCTGATATCGTGCTGGTAGACCGATCCCAACGCCGGGCAGTGCTCGTCGATATCACCATCCCGCATGACGATAACCTCGTGAAGGCCGAGAAGGACAAGCTCAGCAAGTACCTGGACTTGGCTCACGAAGTGACCGCCATGTGGGATGTAGATTCGACGATCATTGTCCCGATAGTGGTTTCGGCAAACGGCTTAATAGCGAAAAGCCTCGACCAACACCTCGAGAGGCTTTCGCTTAGCGGCTGGATCAAGGGTCAGATACAGAAGGCGGTACTCTTGGACACGGCACGTATTGTCAGGAGGTTCCTCTCTCTGCAGCCCTAACCACCGGTAGTCTAGGCCTCGCCTGCCCCGCTGCCGGCGGCTCCCTAGGTTAAGATTTTTATGGTATTTTTATAAATCATTGTTTTTGTAACTTTAATCTTAAGTTTTATAATTGTAATTATTTAGTTTTTATAATTATAATTCATAAGTTATTTTTAATGTTATAAATCTCTGTTTTTGTAAGAATACTATACAAATTTTATATCTAAGATTTATACTGAATAAAGAGAATAATAATAAATCATTTATTTCAGATAATTTTAAAAAAAATCCATAGAGTGTTAGTAAGTTGCACAAATAATGGGGTTAGTAAACAGAATTTAAATAAAATAAAATAAAATAATCCAGATAACTTGAGCACCCTAACGGTACCCTAATCGTATACCAGCAGATCTTTATCGACTAGTACACCGACAAAGTGCTTCAAGAAAGGCGAACAATAACGCTGAGCCACTGTTTCTACAATGCTGTTAGGACTGGCACGCACCCGCCCTAAGATAGATGCTGTTTTCTTCCTAATGATGGCATGGAAGCCATCAGTACGAGCCCGCAAAAACATCTCAGAGGCACTACAGAAGCGCGACAGTCCCAACAACATTCTAAAAGCATTATTATATTGTATCCTCAGCACATCCAAGGACTTTTTGTTGCATTTGACCCATAGATTGCCAGTATAAAAGTTTTGGCAGTAAGCTTTGAATAGCGTAATTTTCGCCTGTCGATATGTTCCAGTGGGCTTGGTTGCGGGGCACCACTCGATGATGGTCCTTGCCATGACATTTTAGGCTTGTCTTAGAGATTTCTCCCCAACCCGGACCCTCTACGCAGTGACGTCAGATGGTGGGGCGTAGTGGGGCGAGTAGTCACGCCACACCGACTGGCGCGGCGATCGTTCACTTTGCCTCGAGCGCTCGGATGCGACGGACGTGCCTTCTAGTGCTTTAAGTTGATTCGTGTCTACCCGCGTTAATTATTAATTTTGGTGGTTGGAATAAATCTTTTAGGTTATTCAGTGTCTTATTTTAAAAAAATCATTTTCACCTCTGATTTATTACATCAGAAGTGGGATGATACACGTGCTTTTGACCGTTCGCCAGTGTTTAAAAATCTAAAACAGTAATTGAAATTTCTTTGTGTTTAAGTAACTTGTTCGTTATTAGTTGTGAAAAGTGTCGTGCTTGAGCTAAATAATATGCCTGATCGCGAGTCTAGATCTGCGGGTCGCTATACTCCACCTAAAAGAAGGGGTTAATTATAACGATCGTGTGGGTAGACAACACCGTTCCCGTAACGTGCGCAGTAAATCTCCCAGTGTAGACGCACGGCGTAGGCGCCGCGACAGTTCATTTGGCCGTCGTGATAGTGTTAGATGTGATCCGTTAAATCAAATACTTGAGCGGTTAGATGCACTGCAAGGCCGGCTGCCTATCACGGCGCCAATAACGTCAACTCCGTAATCACATCCTAGCGCCGGAGGTTGCACTCCGACGATGGCACCAGGAGCCAACGAGGTGTCTGTTGCTTTCGCGGAGTCGAAAGCCACGGGACAACCTTCTGAGGCGCTTCGCGACGAGAGCGTCGGCACAGCGGACAGGATTGACACTTACGAAGCAAAAAAACGATGCAGGTACATACCAGTTAGTGAAGATATTTCTTCTAAGAACTTAGTCTGCGTTTCTATTAAAGATTTATTTTCCAATTTTCTTAATCTTTCAACAGTGTTTTTAATTTCACAGAGTCCTTCAATATCTTCAAAATTCTCTATAAACATAAGAAAAACTATTATAATATCGTAATTATATATAATAATCAGCCAACAAAGACCAAGATTACAAAGTCGTACTAACCTAAAAAATCCGAGATCGCATCTAAACATTGTGGTTTTTCTTGGGAAAACAGCTTCCTTTTCTTCTTGTTTTTGTTTGAACTTACTGATCATAGTATGAAGCAGCTTTCGCACGTTACTTTTTATTGTTTTACCCATATTACAGCAATTATAATTAAGAAAATATACGTCTTTTACAAAATACTGACAATTGCAATGACAGACTTTGACGTGCCTTTGACAGCTTCATAATGTTGCCATAAAAAACTTTTAAGAAAAGTCCAGGTCACGCTTTCATTAGCCAGACTTTATTCAACTTTTCATTTTAAATCAGATTATACATTGGCTTAAATCAGCTTTATACGAAGCCAAAAAAAAAAAAGTTAATGACGTTTGGTTGACTTGACACTTCAACACAAAAAAAATACCAGCATCTGTCTAGTGTCTTGTATTTTTCGCTTTCAATTTGCAATGCTGTGTTATTGTTTTTATATTATTAATTTAATTTTTACGACTCTGCTTAAAAAACGGACGTTCATGGCTCTCTGTAGTGAGCTACCTCCTTTCAGATTAAACCTGATAAAGACTTTGTAACCTGCACATAGCTAACTCAGCAATAATTACGGATTTACGATCATCGCAATGGAGTCAACATTTATTGTGAATTGTGGCTCAGCTAGTGGTTCCATGGTACTGGCAGAAGTGGCAGATCAACTAAATATGTCCTTGAAGAACATTAGTCCCACTCACGTCAATAAAACTTCGCATTATATTATTAAATATAACCTCAAAAATTTTCAGTTTTTTGATATTTAACGAGTTTTCAGAAGTGTCCGTCCATAAACTACGTTTTGACACTAAAGTGTATGTATTTATGAACCCTAAGAGGTATTTTTCATGACTGTTGGTTCATAGGCGGCAATGTATGGGCGAATGTACACTATCCTTTCCGATAAATGTTCCGAGGCATTAAATGGATCAACCGCAATTGGTTCTCCTATCGGGTGATTATCACAAGACTTACAAAAATATGGCATACCTACTCAGTAAGTGATGTAAGTAGATAAGTTCAGCAATTTGTATCCCATTTTTAGTTTTATTTCTAATCATTAAGGCCTGCGCAGGCGAGGGATTATCCGTGGCGTACTTTTTTCTCCGTCTAAATATATCCCTTACAAACTGTATCGAGCAACGCACACGAACGATTAAAAGTACGTCGCACCAAAAATCCGCCGAAACGCTCGCGGAGCGTAGCGGATTAAAGTGCGCGGGCGTCCGCGAAAAAAATAGAACGAACGAACTATGAGCAGTCAACGCAAACGGCGGATTTTACTCAGCGTTAAAAACCGATTCGAAATAAAGGGATGGGCCCAGTATTCTCTTCTAAAATGACTTCTCCTTTGCTTAAACTTCATGTTAATTACAGCACAACGTAATCTCAGAATATTTAAATACTCTCGGACAACAAATGATCGCACACCGTGTGCGTTGAGCCCGCGGTAAATCCGCGGGGGATTTAGTATTAGCGGAGCGTACTTTTTTCTACGCGTACGTCGTCGGCGCAGGCCTTTAAAGGCGCTGTACCGATATCCCATACAAAAACGTCGTCAACGCGGCCACCATCGATTGTCATAGATGTCAGTCAACTACTATCAGCCACATTACAGGCAGAAACACGAAAACCCTGTACCTACTCGTACCTACCTTAAATACAGCCTTATACGTCCCACTGCTGGGCACAGGCCTCACCTCAACTATGAGGTGGTACTAGCCATACCCCAATACGCGGGCTCAGTGCGGATTGTTGAAGAGTTGAATGTAAGGCCAGTGATAAACCTTACCTTCAGATGTTATCAAGCCGCCTTTTTAGGCCTCTGACCGACGTCAGCCGGGACCAACTGTTTAACGTGCCTTCCGAAGCACGGAGATGCCCGAAAAACACATCACTGAATCATCATCAACCCGACCTGACTGGCGTTGCTTAACATCGAATCGTTGCCGATCCGCTGCCGTCACTTAGCCACGGGCAGAATCACCTGCAATAACTACTAAGCAAAGTGTAAACAGGCCTTTACTAAAAGTTGAATATGCACTCTCACACCAATATTTCTTACTAGCTAGAGATAAAAACTATCACATACCTATACCCTTAATGGGAACTTCGCCCCCTTTCACACTCTGCGGCGACCGGCGCGCCCTGTGGTAGGGCTCCTCTGTCGGGCGGTTGATCAGCCATCGTTCAGGGTTGATGGGCGTCGAGGAGCTGAGGCATACCACCGCCAGGACTGATGCAAGGAACAACTGGAATGAAAAAGAAAGTAGTTTCAATAGACGCCAGGAATTATTCACTGCATACCTAAATACATAATAAATATTACGATGTACATAGTAGGTACAAGCACTGGCTTAGTTTGAGGCCTATTGGGGTTTTTCAATAAAAATAGACTTAAACATTTCTAAATACAGGGCTTAGGCATAATGAATGTTGCATAATCTTTACTGTCATAATGAAACTTTGGCATAACGATCTGTTGGACTATTGAGGAGACAATTTGTCTTTAGCCATTTTTAATCTCATAATAATAATTTAGCATAAAAAAGAAGGCGTAATGAGCTGGGACTATAGGTTAAAGTGCGGCGGGGAGCAACCCCTTAGCCGCGAACATGTCTGTTTAATTTGAATCACCAACGGACTGAAATTATTCAGTTTAAGGTACGTAACCTTTTCTCGAAGTGCATCAGGTTCATGATTGTCTTTCTTTGGATTAATTTTTAAGACGTTTGATTAGTATGCTGATGATCATTATGCTAAGTTAATTTTATGCGTTTCTCATTTCATGTGATAGAATATTATACTAAGTCGTTATGCCATATCTGATTATGCTTTAAAAAAATATGCGAAAACAATTATGCGTATAGTTGTTGCGATAATATTATTATTCCTAAAAACACTTATGCCTAAATAGGTTATGTCATAAGTTTTTATGCGGAAATATATAGACCCCTAAATACATACTAGAAGAACGTAACAATACATGATTGTTTGTCCTGGGGGTGAGGTTCATTCAACCCACGACTTCCGGCGCTATAGGTAAGATCGCTACCATTGCGCCTACAGACCAGTCAATGGCAATTTAATTGATGATATTATTATAACAACAAATAGTACTAAAAAAAATTACTGCCTTCTAATATGCTAACTTCCATCCTTGGTGAAAAGGCAAAAATAACTGGACGCTACTGGACGTTTATACGAGTAATTAGAAGATCATTTTGTACCTTTATTTATGTAATAAATAAATGGTTCGTGTAATATCGAGAGGAGGAGAGCGTCGTGGCCTAGTGGTTCAGCACCCGAACTCAGATCGTGGATCGTGTGGTTCGAGTTCAAATCCGGCCAGAACCAAAATCTTTGTGTTCATTGTTAAATATCACTACACACTACACATGAAAAAAAAATGTTATGCGGGCCTTAGCCAAGCATAACAGTCCCTTAAGAGGATGTGTCAGATGACAGAAATTTTCTGGTGATTCTGCACGTATTCAGAATAACTGCCTTTTGAAGTAGATTTGATATGCTTTCAGGTATGCCAAGAACCTTCAAGCTCTTATGCAAAACTATGGGGATCACGCCAGTTGAGGAAATAACTATTGGTACAACGTACACTGTTTGGGCTTGCCATTGCCTTTTTAGTTCAATTGCCAGGTCATTATTATTATTATTATCAGACTCTCCGGTGATGGAAAACATCGATAAAAACCAAATCAACCCGGATAACGGCGGAAGGCTCACCACCATTACTAATACCATTCCGGAAAAGTGGGCTTTTGAGTGTTTCTTTCACCATGAACACAGTCGCTTGCCTCTGACTACCCCGTTTGGGATAAAGTCGTGATGGTATGTTATGTTCGTGTAATATTACACACGGTGCTGCTCGTTAGTTCTGTTAGCTTGAACTTGGCTTTGACACGCTACCACATGTCTAGATTATGATTAAGCTGCTACATTGAAATAAAAGGACAACTAATACATTAAATACACACTTTCTTCTATACACATAAACACAAATCTGACATACATACATTTACATACACACACACACACGCACGCGCACTCGTGCAAACATACTCACACATACACGGCCACCCGTAGCATATAATAGGACACATTTAAAACAGTAGTACCGACGTACTACTGTTTTAAATGTACTTTAACCCATTAATTGCTTTGCTGTAATTGGAGAGCGGTGCCCCCTGTCACAGGCTTTCATAAGCCTTAAGGAGGAATAAAGGAGGCTCCAGCCTTCACAGTGATAAGACTATGTTTGAAGAAATAAATAATAAAATTAAAAAATTAAAAAATCGAGTTTTATACCATTTCGGAACACTGTTTTAGAATGTTTTTCTGTCTATTACTTAATGAGGTAGGTATACGATTTATTTACCTTAAAGACAAAAAAGAAGATTCAACGTAAAAATCTAACGATTTTTATTCAGCATAATATAATTATTATGTAGATTAGCATTGTATCGTGATCACGATTATTTATTTACTAAAGAAATCCATGTTCAAATATAAATAGTATTAGAAGTAGATAAATAACGACAAAAACGTGATTAACTTAACTTCAATTAGTAAGAAACATTCGACTTTAATAAATATAACTTCAAAACCAAAACTGCGACCATGTTATCGTTAAAAATAAACAAAATAAAGACAACACAAGTGTTTGAACTCAAGACGTACCTACCTAAATATAGCTGATAAGTACTGTTTTTATTCACAAATGAGGAAAGAATAAAATCGTTTCATTATTTATCTCTTCTGTAGTATCAAGATGATTAAATAAACTGGTAATTTACTACTTTTGTCTGATTTTATCGGTCAACGAACAGTGAATTTTATATCGAAATCAAATTTGGAAGAACGAAAACAAACAAGGATATAAACTCTTACCAAAGTATGCATAGTTAACAAAATAAAACACTTAACGTATACAAAGAAAATAAAGACACGTATTTGCTGCTCACTGCTCCTGTGCACACTGATCAGTGGATTGTTTTGGTCTGTTTGCTATATCAGAAAACTTGTTAGTGAGTGAACGAATTGATGCCACAGTTCAATATTTTACATATTACTTAAATTGTTATTCGATATCAATTTTGAGTCTATTAATTTAGACTTTTTTATTGCTTCGAAATTCGATATTTATACATAGACATAAAAGCAATCAAATATCTACACACGACTTAGTCAAAAAACTTAATAATGCTTACGTATTTGGAGGTAATAAATATTTTACATTGTATTGCATTGAAATTTGTATTTGTTGATTTTTGGCTGGAACTATATATGTTCTTAGAATAGTTATAGTTACTGGATTACTACCATATTTGTTTTCGATTTTCCGATATTAACTAATACCACTATGTAAGTATATGCGTAACTAATAACTATTCTTATGTCAGTGACCATGAAAGGTAAAAAAACAATAAACTACGATCTAAAAATTCAATTTTTGTTTGCAGGCAATTTCGTGCAACTTCAGTAATTTAATGACTGATCTTATGATTCTAGGAGCTCCATTTGTAGGAATTATTGATTGGTCCCTCGAGTTATGCTATCTATCTCATGTGTTCTTGTACTTTACCTACTGAGATTTCTTTACACTATGACAACCCGAAGTAAGATCATGCTAGCCGTTTCTGAGTCACTGGTTAAGTCTTCATCGAGACGATGAGTGGGTGACTCACCCAATCTGAGTTCCCGACTTAATGGGTACAAAGGGATTTCCTAGTAACGTACACTAATTTAATTAATGCACTTAAATATAATACAAAGGTGTTCATTAATACGTTGCGTAAAGTGGTTTTATGGATACGGTAAGTATAGGAAAATTAAGGAAGGAAATCCTACGAAAGGGTTATTATGTAAAAACCCTTACTCTATAGTATACAGGCACAGACCACGTCAGCAAGCGGTTTGTATTTAGTTTAAAGCTAGACCACAGACATTTGATAGATAATGCAAGTCCTTCCGTAGTATGAAAACCAAGCGCCACTTTTTTGACGTCAAAATAGGGTTTTATGCTATACTTCATTCATTATAACATTAGAAATAAGATGCAAAATGAATGACAATTTGTATTTGACTTTAAAATTAATAATGTTTATTGTAATTTTACCACAAAGTGTACCCTAAAAAGAACCTTTTTTACTTCTGTCTAATGCTATAATGATGGAAACCGCAATCTGATTTTCTTTTATTTCATTCTTCGATCAACAATACACTAGATAACCGGTCAGAGCGTGAAAACCGGCCGAGCAAATACCTACCGTTCCTGTTTAATACTGGGAACTTATTTCTATTCAGTTCACTTTTGACTGCGCCAACGTGCTGTCATGTATGTACTGACATGTCAAGTGCTGATTATTTTATGATTAAGGGGATGAGTTATGAAAGTGTTCTAAGTATTTTAGGAATGTACATATTCTGAATTCGTCATGTTGTGTTTCTGTAAGTCACAGGGGCCAAGTGTTCGGTTATTTACCTAATTTAGCAAATTATTACTCATTAGTAAGTACTTACGATTGGCTAAAAACGAATTAACGCCTTATGCCAGATGAATAACCGCCAGTGTTTGTTTTGTATTGACTGATTATCATCGATTAACACCTTTTTATGTGGGCAGAAAAGTAGACAGTCCAGTACGTCTACCACGAGTCATTGCTACAAATGATGGGTATTGGCTTAATCGCCACGCTTGCCAAAAGTGGGTTGGTGATCACAAACCTGGACTATACCACGAGTTGCCACTTTAAATTTACACCATCGTTCGCGTAAAAAAAATGTATTGGGATGATAATGTCAAATCCCAATACATTTCGTTACGCGAACGATAATGTAAATTAGAAGTGGCAACTCGTGGTAGAGGTACTTACTGGGAATTGACAAACAAACGAACAAACAAAAAATATCTTTATTTAAATAGACCTGGGGGGCTAGCCAAGAGCAACACGCCACGACGATTCCTACCATAAAAATCGTTCAAATGTATGGGGATGACATAAGCGCCAGTGACAGCCTATGTCATCCCCATACATTTGAACGATTTCTATTGTAGAAATCATCGTGACGTGTTGCTCTTGGCTAGGCCCCCTGTAATAAGTCCTTTCAAATCGTCATTACAAGAAAAAAAAAAACCTACTTAAATACTATTAATATGAATTTATAAATACACTGTATACAAACATAATGTGACTCTGCCACCGCATCGGAAGTGGTTCTTATACTGAGAAGACCCGGCGAGCTACTCAGTACTCACTTACTCTTTTAAACTTGGTTCGGTTTTACAAAAAGAGTTAGTAAAGTACAATGAGTATTTTAATAGTACATTATGATATGATAAGTGCGGTAAGTTGAAAATTACAGCCGAGGCGATATTGCTAGCCCGAGCCGTAGGCGAGGGCTACAAGAAAGCAGAGGCTGTAATTATCAAAGCGCACGTATGTCATACGACGTTTTATACCATATTTGAGAGGAAATAAATAAAAATCGGACTTTCTAAAACAAATAAAATCTTTAATCACTTGCTAGAGCAGTTAGAAAATGTTTACTTGTTCACAAATTAGCGGTGCGCGCGCATCAGCGCTTTTTTTAAGGCAAAAGGCATTAAAAACAGCCAGTATTACTAATAAAGTAAATTAATATTTCTGTGTTTTTGTTACAGATGGTTGTAATTTATTGTCAAAAATAAATAAATTAAAGAATTAAATGTTTATTTATTATATTTCATCTCCCAAAGTTAATTTTATTCATAAAATGTTGACCTCTTTTCTGACATAAAAACTCTTTGCTAAAATTTAAAAAAGTACCGTTCGTTTTAGACGGAGCATCTTGCTAAACCGTACGTTTTACCATAATAGAAAAAACTCGTGCGTTTTACATTACATTACCGCACAAGTGCGTAATGAGATACATTACGTTATTGAAATTGGTGAAATAAGAGACCCTTTACGAGCAAATATGTTATAAAAAAATATATGCTTACGTTCTAACATTTCCTTAAAATATGAACCTTAAAGGAAGCATGTAGGTACAAAGTTTATACAATTCAAGCCTTGAAAACGTTTGCGATCCGTATGAAAACTTTGATAACTAAGAAACCCAACGTGTGAGAAAAAAGAATCAACGAGGGCGAAGCCGAGGGCGGAGGGCTAGTATTCAAGATAGCCATTGTGACAAAATTAGGCATACCCACCCACCCTACGCTACCGATCAGTCTACCATCAAAGAACTATTGTAACACCATTGAAGTGCAGAATAGCAAATAGCCCAATGGCGATTGAATGAATGATTGTTCGATATAATGTCATTGGAAAACTATTGGTCTTATTAACATTCTAGATGTTGCTAACTAATTATTAGTTAGCAGCATACTAATTGTGCCAAAATATGACATTACGCCCCAATTTCCATTCAAGTTATGTTTATTTTTACAAAGGTGGGTGAAGCTCCTCACTATAGGTTAAATGTTGTGATGTTCTAATTGTGTCTTAATGTTTCTTTTGTACTTTTACTAACTCTAGTTTTATAAGTACATTGTATATTATGGGCTATGCCTGAAATAAATTAAATAAAATAAAATATTTCAATTTATGTGTTTCCTTCCTCGTATAGTCCCGGGTTCTTCAGGCGGGGCGTGAAAAGGCATTTCTGCAGGCCTTCAAGGCAGGATGGCCAGCCCAGTGATTCGTTTGAATGACTGGGCTTGTCAGCCTCATATCTGGACCTCACGACCGCTTTCTATCAGGTGGAGTGAGGTCATCTTGACGGGCAATATAAAAAAAATAGCGATTCCATTGAAGCATTTATAAATAAGTGGAATCGAGGCCGTGGTTCATCACCGCACTAAGGTAGCTTAACTTCGGGCCCGCTTAATGTATTTAGCTGCGGCTGCATCTACTAATGATGAAGTACAGTCAGACCAGACAGCAGACTCGTGTATTAGGAGCTAAATGTCATATAGCGGCCGTGAGTGGCGGAGTGTACTTTTGCGATAGACACGGTTAGGGTGGCCTAACATAACGCTGTTGCAGGATCAAAGTATTTATTTGCGCAAATAATTTTTTATATTTATGGTCGTAGATACATTTCTTTACTACCCAATCCAGTTAATTATTGAAGGTTCTTCATTTCGCAATTTTTGGAGTTGGGGCATTTTATTTCCCACTTTTCATGGGTCAGAAACTCGGAATCGACCTTATAGATGGAAAAATACCGAATTTTTGCAAATCTAGAAACTCATTAAAATTCACATCCACGAGACATACAATCGACTCACTTGGTTAATATATATTTTTCTAAAAGTTATCTCCTATTTAATCGTTTGAAGCAAATATTCATCTCTAACAGAAAATGAACTGCCGCAGCATACTAACCCGCAGGTCTTGGGTAACATTCCAAACCAGGAACAAATACACATGTTTACACACATTATTATTTATACTGTGCTTAAATGAATATATTTAAAATCTAAATAATTCTATAGATTTCTGACAGCCCTGCTTATCTCGGCGTACTTACTTACTATTAATACACGTTTCCTGAAAATATTCAAATTGTTGTTTTCTCATAGATCTGTTTCAAAAACTTACTAAACATCATGGTCAACGCCAGCACTCCCAAAACTCCATCACATCTCCCTGATGGGCTCTCGTGTCGCCCCCTATCGGACGTGACGTTTAATTGCGTGTGTCAACGATGCGACGCCTCCGCGACAGGTTGAGATGCGCTGGGCTAACGAGATTCGGTAATTGATCCCTCTGTGCGATTCTCCGAACTTTATTCGCTTTATTCACAGAAAAATCACTTTCAGTGTTTGTTGGACTATGCATACATCTAAAATGTAGCAATAATACCAAAATTCAATTTTCCCTGCTCCGTAAATGGTCTTTTTCTGACGTCAAAGACGCTGATTGGCCGCAGGCGTATTACGGAAATTCAAATTCGGAACGTGAAACAGCATGCAGACGGCTGTCAGGCGCCGGCCAGCGCGGACGTCTGCCGCTCGCGGGCTTGTTTGTAGTACAAAGATATGTCAGGTGTCATGTCATACCGCTTTGCTACTGTGCTAAGACAGATCAAAGAGTAACCTTTTATTTTAGGGGTACAAATTTAACCCGAGGGCTAGTTAAGAAATATCAGGGGCAGAGTTAGTGAAATAGGTTATAGTGTAGAGAATATTTGTTTGTTGTTTTGTCAGAATATAAGTTAGTTTTGTAAAATAGTTTGATGACTGTTGCCATATAAAATATTTCAAAGGTTTCACTCTAGTAGGATGCAGTAATCAGCCTGACTAAACCACATTGCTTAAGTGGTGCTCTAATGTTCCTTATGGTGAGTAAGGGAACCAGCCAGGGCTCATCACCTGATGGGCTCACACAATATTTACCTAAATATTGTGTGAGCTGGAGGACATTTATCTAGTGGACTTATAAAATGTATACAGGCAGACAAGCAGGAATGATACCTTTGGTGTTTTTCGTTCATATACAAGTAGGTTGCAAAACTCAAAAACTTAAATATCTTTATTTAAATAGACTAGTCAGTATTTTTAAACAGTCAAAAAATATACTAAATATTAGACATAAACACTATAATAATATAAATAAACAGTATACAAACATAATGCGACTCTACCACCGCGTCGGAGAAGTTGATTCTTACTGAGAAGACCCGGCAAAAAACCTAATTAGTTACTCTTTTAAACTTGTTGTGGTTTAACAATGCGAGTTAGTAGAGTACAATTTGTTTGTTGATAAAAAAACTGCTTACATTCTAACATTAAAAAATAAATAGAACAATCTAATAAGTACAGCAAAGCTACATAATATAAAACAATAGGCTGTACTCGCTGAACATTATCTACTAATCCTTGCTTGCCAATCTTACCATCGATATTTCACTAGAGACTTATTAACACTAGCTGTCTGTCAGCGGCTTTGCCCGCATGGACCTATTTCACTCCTAATGTCACTCCCTATGCCTATGTCACTCCCTGATAACGTAGCTTTATTATATATAGGTGTAGTAAGTTGTGGGGCTCGGCAGCGGATCTCAACACCATCTTTGTACTTCAAAAAAGAGCCATCCGCTCCATTTACAACCTTAGACCACACGACTCGCTTCGTGAAGTATTCAAAGAGTGAAGTCTCAATTTAATCATGATAATGTAGTATATGTCAGTAAAAACTTGCATCTCTTCAAGAAAAACAGTGATGTTCATACACTCATACTAGAAATAAAAATAAGCTCGTAACTCCCAGTCTAAGACTGCATAAGAAGGTTGCATAAAGGTAGGGAAATCAAATGATTTATAATGTGCAGAGGTGCAGATTAAACCTAATTAAAATATTTTACACATTGACCAATATTTATTGGTCAATGTGTAAAATATTTTAATAAGATTCCGCAATCTCTTGTCGAACTGCCTCTTTACCAGTTTAAGTCACAAATTAAAGCTAAGTTAATGAAGCGAGGTCATTATAGTGTCGAGGATTTCATAAATGATAACAATTTGTGGTCATCTTAGGTTTAATCTGCACCTCTGCACATTTTTTTTGTTATGGCTTCACTCTGTCAATTTATTTTTTGTGTATAAAAACAAGATTGAAAAGAGTAATCATCGAGTTTCTTGCCGGAGTCTTCGTCTCGATCGGAAACAACCTCCGAACCGTTGGTAAGTTACATTTTGTTTAACACTTTCAAGGACACTATTCACTGGATCAAGTACCATATGTGACACTACTTTTTTCCATACAAATTGAAACCACGTCTATAAATGCTGTGTCACGTAGTTAAAGATACTATAAATGCTGATATGGCAGTGCGTCTCTGTACGTAGGCGTACTGTCATTATGACTACATCAGACACAACATTAATGTGACACTACGCCTTGGGACGTGACCGTAAATAGGCGCGCTGTCATGTAGTATTACAAGCCTGTATTGCAAATTTGACACTACGCCTTGGTACGTGAACGTAAATAGACGTACTGCCGTGTAGCAGTACATGCTTTTACAGCAGATTTGATACAACGCTTGGGTACGTGACACGTAAATAGGCGTACTATCGTATAGTTTTACATGCTTGATGTACAGTTTTGACACAACGCCTGGGTACGTGACAGTAAATAAGCGTACTGTCATATAGAATTACTACACATATTGTGAATTTGACGTAAACGTACTACGACACGTAAACAGACGTTGTGTGGGGATGTATCCAAAATTGTTAGAAAGGACAGTTAAGAAATGACACTACGTCTTGGTACGTTAGCGCAAATAGACGTGCTGATCGGTAATATTAGAGAAATACCTCGTTATTATGACACAACGCCTTGTTACGTCTCGGATAAAGACGTTATTGGTATATAATTAAGCATATGATTTCATATTTACTTCAAATCGTTATATGATTGTTTGCACAATACTTATGTAAGAAGTGTTTTTTGTAGAAAAATCAAAGTTACTTTAATCAAATCAAATACTATATTTTGTTTAGTGTAATTATCAAAAATTAGATACAGTCTTTATATTTCAAGTTTTTTTTGTTAAAAACATCTTATAGTCTAAGTAGGAACATATTTTTTCATTAAATCACAGTTTTATCAATATTTATGGCACTGAGTAAAATAAAAAATAATAACAAAACTAAATGTGTCATAAGTACTTTTTATAAGTCTATATGAATAAAGATATTTTTTACTTTTACCCAGCATCTTGGGTACCTTACCACAGGTGCAAAATTTTCTTAGTAGTTTTTAGTTATATTTATTTTAAGGTTTTCTTTTTAATTTTTACTGTACTAATAACTAAATGTTAAATTAAAATTAAAATTTTCTTCTTCTTAAAAATAATCATCAAACATCATATTATAAGTTATAAGTAATTTTGCTCTGTTATTAATGTTATTATACCTATTTATCTACGGTATTTATGTATTTTAAGTAAACAACAAAAATGTGACCTCTTCACAATAAACAAAACTGAAAAGCTTCAGTAGCAAGTTTAGATATAATATAATAATCATAATTATTATATTAGAGACCTTTGTGCCAGTCTTCGAAACACGATGGACATAATGCAGGAGATTTGTCACATCCTTTACAGCAAAAGCTTGTGTCTCTTCGTATCTTACTCTTTGAGCATTGCTTGCATGACAAAAATGCAAACTTTTTCTTTGATGCTGCAGAAGGCATCATACGTGTAGGCCAATGTCCGTGATTGGAATTCGATGGGGAAGAAGATGCTTCTTCAGGCTGTGGTTCTGCCACTAAAGCAGTTTTAACCACAAATCGTCGGCTGTTATGCTTATTAGACTTTTGTACCAAATCGACCCCTTTTTCTTCATTCAGTCCAATCAGTTTTCGGATCAGTTCTTCTCTGTACTTTATAAACTCGTACTTTGTGCCTTTCTTCACATAGTTTTTGAAAATATAAAAAGAATTCCAAACAGCCGTGTCCAAAAGGTGGAAAAGAACCTTTTTGTACCATCGAATGGTCTTCCTTGGCGACGAATAATAACTAACCATTTGGTCAGCTCGATCTATACCCGCCATTTTTTGGTTGTATCTATGAACTTCTTTTGGTTTGGTTTTCTTTTTACCAAATCTGTTTGTGACTTCAATAAGTTCTGGGTGGTCCAAAGTTGTAATCATACAGACTTCTCTTTTATCTTTCATGCACTTACGTAAACTTTTCCTTTTCTAGCCCAGATATGTTGTCCTTTATTGAGTTTCTTTCCTGTGATGTGTTTTGGGTTGTCTTTCCGCGACTTTCGCAGGGTCCCATTAAAATGAGTTTTTAAATCAATTAACTTCTCTGAAAGCGTCACAGAATTGTAGTAGTTATCCATAAAGAGATTATGACCTTTTAGCACATACGGACGCATCAAACGAAGGACCAACTTATCTGTTTTTCTCACAGTTGAATCTGCATCTACCGCTCCAGTATACATTTTAATATTCAATACATACCCATCAGATGTCGTTAAAACGTAAAACTTTATACCATATCTCGCTTTTTTTGACTTTATATATTGACGAAACACCAAACGTCCTCTATACAGCATTAGTGATTCGTCAAGAGACAAATCTTGCCCAGGGTTATACTTGTTTCGAAAATTTTGTGTCAGTGTATTGATGAATCCTTCGATTTTAGCACCTCCAGCTGCGCCCAAATCAGCTGCATATAAACATCGCAACAGTTGTTCGTATCTTCGACAGGACATTGTGTAATTAAAAACGGGATGGAAGTACAGCGGATCATCGTAAGTGAAAAGTTTTCTCTGGTTTGGGACATGAATATGACCATTTAGTAATGTGAGCCCTAGGAACTTTCTCATCTCTTCAGTATTTGTTGGTCGGTATACAGAATTTCGTGCATGGCGTGTATGCGGCCGGTTAGTATTTGTAAGGGCTTCTCCGTAAGAATTAGTCCTTTCAACCAAATATTCTAACATCTCTGGTGTAAAAATTTGATCAAATACTTCTTCACATGTGGTATTTTCATTAAGTTCAAAAGTCGGACCTTTTTCAGCAGATCTGAACTCAAACGAAGGAATATCTATTACATTATCCTCCCAAATACTTTTTATTATTGGACTTGTCGCTTTGGTGCGTCCTTTTCTTTCTAGTAGCCATCTGTTAGCAAATAAAATACCTATTGTAACAGGCAACCAATAAACTAACAATATGTAGCTTCGTGAGAGGGGCTACCAGTCTGTGTTTGCGACGAAGATTACGGGACTGAGCATAATAGCTATCAGCTTGTGTGTAAAGGTGGGGATATTTTTTAACGAAAATGCACATTTCCAATATGTATAAGGAGGTCAAAGTTAAAATGTTAAATTTAATGAACTAAGGTCTACATGTTTCTCTCTGCGTTATATTAGCTAATATTCGAATACATCGCTTTTCAACCGACTTCAAAAAAAGGAGGTTCTCAATTCAACTGTATATATAATTTTTTTTATGTTTGTTACCTCATAACTTTCGACTAGAAAACTTCAAGGGTAGTTTGATGAGAGTTTGGTTAGGTTCTGATTATGGGATCCATGAAAAAGTAACGGAACTCTTCAATTCTTAGGAGCAATTGGACGATACTTTTTCGATGTATAAAATAAATAAGAACTATTCACTGAAAATCAAGAAATAAACAAAAATTATAACGAAAACGGCTGACACCGACTCCAACAATAGCAATAATTTTACCCACATTATATTATCGTATAAGTTTTAGAAGAATACGCAATTATGTCTTAACTTTTTAGTGCTTTGTTTTAGAATACTTAGTTTTTTTTGAAGTTGTTTTTTTGTAAGATAAATATGCGATCACTTTCCGAAAGACAAACACTTATACAAACAAAACGTTTCTGGTGTCAAACGTGTCACGTTTCTGAGTAATTTTAAGGTAACTATCGATACGTGAAAGGTTATATACGTGAAAGGTAATAATGACAAATGATATTATTATTATTCTCTTTATTTAGCATAAAAATGAGGTACAGTATTCTTACAAAAACAAAAATTTACAACAATAAAAACAACTCATGAATTATAATTATAAAAACTAAATAATTACAATTATAAAACCTAAGCTTAAAGTTATAAAAACAATGATTTATAAGATACTATGAAAACCTTAACCTAGGGTGCCGCCGGCAGCGGAGCAGGCAAGGCCCAGTCTACCGGTGGTTAGGGCTGCAGAGAGAGGAACCGCCTGACAATGCGAGCCGTGTCCAGGAGCACCGCCTTCTGCATCTAACCCTTGACCCTACCGCCGGACGAGAGCCTCTCGAGGTGTTGGTCAAGGCTCTTCTCTATTAAGCCGTTCGCCGATACGACTATCCTACAATAATTGTCGAATCAACATTCCACATGGCGGTCACCTCGTGAGCCAAGTCAAGGTACTTGCTGAGTTTGTCCTTTTCAGCTTTTACGAGGTTATCGTCATGTGGGTTGGTGATGTCGACTAGCACTGCCTGGCGTTGGGATCGGTCTCCCAGCGAGATATCAGGCTTATTGGCTGCAATAGACCTGTCCGTGATGATAGAGCCATCCCAATAGAGCAATGCACGACTATTCTCGAGAACTGGTACCGGTGCGTACTTAAAGTACGGTACCTCCGACTCGACAAGGCCATACCGAAGAGCAAATTGCTGGTGAATGATCCTGGCTACTAGGTTGTGCCTATGCAAGTAAGTAACAACCGGAAATAACATGGCGAATAGACTCGCCAAGACGGTGGCATGCACGACAGATGTCGACCGTACCGTCCTTCATGATGTATTTCCGGTAGTTATTCACCTTGATAACTTTATCAGCAATTGCACAGACAAAACCCTCTATTTCCCCAAAGAGGTCCCCGAAGCGTAGCCAGTTCACCGATGCGGAGAGGTCCACATCGAACCCAGTTAGGGTCCGATAGAACCTCCCATGCAGCTCCTTGCTCCTCCATATTTCCTTGCGGTCGTCGGTGGTTAGCACCGGTGGTTGACGCCAGTTCTCATTTGCCAAGGATAGCGGCGTGAGGCCCTTATCAACTGCCACAACATCGCGGTGTATCCCACACTCGTTGCTGAGGAAAAACCTCCTAAGACTTCACACCTCGCGGTTATGAAGGTTCTTGGCATTTAAAGAGCCACGACCCCCCACCTTCCGCGGGATATACAGTCTCAGGACACACGAGCGTGGGTGTAACATGCGATATTTATTTATTTATTTATTTTAATTCAAATTAAACGGCAGATGCCAATTACAATAATTGAATTACATTAAATTAATTAAAATCGAATTACAGATTAACAATAACACAATTGGGACAGCACAAACATAGACACTCTCATACGCCCCGCTCACAGAAACTCAGCCATTCCGCAACTACCTTCATCCATGCATCCGCAAACAGATCACATTGTGGGTTGACGTTAAGGAGTGCGTTGAGTGCAGCGAGTACGCGAGGAATCGGGGAATGAGCTCGCGCTACGATACGGCACCGAGGCACGACGAACAGGTTGTGCTTGCGTAGACGGCGATAATTGTCCGGCACAAAGAAGCGGCAAAGCAGATCACTCAAGTCCTGTACGTCTATTAGGCCTCGAAACACCTTGCACGCCATTTTAATCTGGTTCAGTGCTCGCCGAACCTCGAGAGAGTTGTAACCGAGGCCACCCAGCAAGAATTTTGTTGGATACATGTAAGGGTAGTATCCAAAGCGCCGTTTGTAAAGAGCTCTCAAGAAGGCTTTCTGGACCTTTTCTAGTAAAGTAAAGTAAAGTAAAGTAAAAGTAAAAAATATCTTTATTCATATAGACTTATAAAAAGTACATGTAACAAAAAAAAAATTGTAGCAAAAATATACTGAATAAAAATAAACTTACAAAAATAATACTATGATAGTTCATATCATAATTAAATATAATGTGACTCTACCACCGGTTCAGAGGTTGTTTCCGATCGAGAAGACTCCGGCAAGAAACTCGATGGTGACTCTTTTCAATCTTGTTTTTATGCACAAAAATTTAACTGACAGAGTAAAGTCATAACAAAAAAGTGTGCAGAGGAGCAGATTATACCTAAGATGACCACAAATTCTTATCATTTAAGAAATCGTCAACACTATAATAACCCCGCTTCATTAACTTAGCTTTAATTTGTGACTTAAACTTGTGAAGAGGCAGTTCAACAAGAGTTTGCGGAATCTTATTAAAATATTTTACACATTGACCAACAAATGATTTCCGTACCTTATGCAGTCTTAGACTGGGAGTTACGAGCTTATTTTTATTTCTGGTATTGAGTTTATGAACATCACTGTTTCTCTTGAAGAGATGCAAGTTTTTACGGACATATACTACATTATCATAAATAAATTGAGAGTACACAGTTAAAATATCTATCTCTTTGAATACTTCACGAAGCGAGTCGCGTGGTCTAAGGTTGTAAATGGAGCGGATGGCTCTTTTTTGAAGAACAAAGATGGTGTTGAGATCCGCTGCCGAGCCCCACAACTGAAGACCATACGACATAACACTGTGAAAATAACTGAAGTACACTAATCTTGCTGTTGCGATATCAGTCAGGAGCCTTATTTTTCTAACAGCATAAGCTGCCGAACTAAGTCTTCCTGCCAGGGCAGAAATATGCGGACCCCACTGTAACTTGGAATCGAGAGTAATTCCCAGAAATACAGTGGAATTCGCAATCTCTAATGGCTCGTTATTCATGTTTATAATGGTATCGACCTGTCTTACATTGGGCATAGAAAATTTGATACATTTGGTCTTAGCATTAAGCAGTAAATTGTTACTCGTGAACCAATGCATTACCTTAGAAAGAGTATTATTTACGTCGTCAAGTGCTTTGTTACTTCTATCTACGTTAAAAATTAGAGAAGTGTCATCAGCAAATAATACAATCCCACATAGGTCTTTGACAAAATAAGGCAGGTCATTTATATAGATTAAAAACAGCAGAGGACCCAATATTGATCCCTGGGGCACGCCCATACGTATGGTGGCACCGGAAGAGTTCGTACCATTGATACTCACTTTTTGTATTCTATCGGTGAGGTAAGATTCTATAAGGCTAAGTGAAATATTTGAAACACCGTAATGCCTCAGCTTAATCAGTAAGATTTCATGATCTACGCAGTCAAATGCTTTTGATAAATCACAAAAAACTCCTATTGCATCTTGCTTGCCTTTCCACGCATCAAATATGTGTTTGATGAGCGCAACACCTGCATCGGTTGTATTCCTATTTTTAGTGAATCCAAATTGATTACTATGTAATAATTTATTCAAAGCAAATTGAGAATGTAATTGATTCAATATTATTTTTTCAAAAATTTTACTTAGAGCTGGTAGAATAGAAATAGGTCTATAATTGGATGGGTCACTTTTCTCACCTGACTTATAAAGGGGTATGACTTTACTAAATTTCATTAAATTAGGGAACTGACCCTTGTCTACACAGTTATTAAAAAGTAACGCTAAACTAGGGGAGATGGTATCTATGACTAATTTAAGTATATCAACAGAAATACCCCATAAATCCCACGTTTTTTTATGTTAAGTTCTTTAAACGATTTGAGGATGGTATGAGGAGATATATGATCAAAGCAAAAACTAGTGGCGCACTCATTAACACTTGATGTGAGGAGATAACTAGCTAGCAGTGAACTAGAATTTAGTTTACTGGTAGTAAAAAAATGTATCTCAGAGAAAAATGATTCAAATGTATTAGCTATATCAACGTCAGACTTAATAATATTATCTTTAATTTTAAGTGAGAAAGAGTTATTGCGTGGTATGGACTTACAAGTTTTTTTGTTTATAATGTTCCAAGTCGCTTTGATTTTGTTTTTTGCTTGTTTTATTTTGTCTCGCAAAAACATGGACTTGGCAACATTGCAAGATTTTTTAAATATCTTAGAGTAAGTTTTAACATAGTCCACTAGTTTGGGACTATGAAAGTTCGCTTTTAAATCATATAATTCGTATAATTTAATCCTACTTTTATGAATACCTGGAGTAGCCCAGTCACTGAATTTAAATTTAAATTTATCAACTGTCACTTTTTTTTTTGAAAAAATGGTGTTATGTTCATACATTAACAGATTGAACAAATCCTCATACTGATCATTTATGTTCTGGTCTTGGTGTGATAAGTAAGGAAGTTGACTGTTTATCTTGTGTTTAAATTTTTCTATACGTTTCTGAGTAACTGGTCTAAAAATAATATCCACCGATTGAGGGACATGACGGTGCTCAAATTTGGTTAACAGACCACAATGGTCTGATTTTAAACAATTAATTATTGATTTCTCCTCATAAAAATTTTCACACAAAATATTATCCAAGCAGGTAGCTGATGACGCAGTGATTCTAGTTGGTTGATCAAAAATATTAAATAAATTGAATGATTTAAAAAGATTCAAAAATCTAAGTGAGGTTTGAGAAGAGTCTAGAATATCTACATTAAAATCACCACAAACAACCACCTTCTTGTTTGATTTACATACTCTCTTTAACACTTCTTCCAAAGTTTCTTCAAACAGTGAATAATCCGCAGATGGTGGTTTATACACACAAACAATAATAATCCGCTCTAACTGTGCACATGAAATTTCAATAGTTTGCTCAATTGAGAGTGCTACCACATCTTTGCGTTCTTTATACTTTAACTTATTGTGCAATAATATTAGTGACCCACCCCGAATAGCTGAAACTCTCATGAACATACTAGCGATGCTATAATTATCAAAATTTAACAGACAGTTGTGTTCCTCAAGCCCGTGTTCTGTTAAACATAAAACATCTATATTCATACTGTCAAGGAACAAACCTACCTCTAAATCTTTGCCAGAAAAGCCCTGTATATTCTGATGAACAAAGTTGAGGTAATTACTGTTGGGCTTTTCTTTTGTCATAGATGGAGGTTTGCTAGAGGTTTCCTCTGTTGTCTTAATATCTAATTTAAATGATTTGGAACATGTTCCAAAGTCGACAAGTCTGTCTGCTCAATAAAAGCAGGTTGAGTAGCCAAAATATTGGCTGGAGAAATAAAAAAAGAGGATAGCGAATGTGCTATTTGTCGCTTAAAATAATTAGAAATATAAAAATTATTATATGTCACATGCAAATTATTCATATTAATTAATCTGTTGATGTCAATTACATTCATTAATTTACTGTTATGAAAAGTCACAGTATCTAATGTAAATTCATTTTGTACCTCATCTCATTTTCGGTCTGTGGCAAACCTCTACTGTAAGGTAGTGTAAACATTATAATCTTCTTAACATTTAATAAACACAGGTTATGACAATGTTCTAACAGCTGTTTTTTGTTTAAACTACCTCTATTTCCAATAAATATAATTAAAATTGAGTTTTCATTGAACTTATGGCCTCTTATCTTGTTCATGATATCAGAGTAAGAGGCCCCCGGTGAACAGTGATTGGTTACTGGTTGGTTTAAATATGTGCAGACTAACTGGCCCATATTTTTCCCAATATCGTCACTAAACATTACAATATTTACAGTATTTGATCTCATTCTGACAGGACTCTCAGTGGTGGTGTTGGAAGTCTGGTTATCAGATGTTCTCTTGTGAGTGCAAAGCTCACATTCTGACCGAGAACCAGCCAAAGAATCTGAGTTCTCCATTAGCTTTTTCAGGGCCAAAATGTGTTCCTGATACTTAAGTTTGGTAAAGTGGTACCTATCGGACACACTTTTTAGCTGAGACTTAAGGTTACATAACTCTGACTGTAATAATTTTACATCATTGTCATGCTCACTTAAGTTATTTTCTAGCATAATGGAATACACATCTAATTCATCACCTAACCGCCTTCGTTCCTTAATGTATTTTACATTCTTAAGCATGCATTTGTTCCTTTTAATAAGTTTCTGCGTTTTTTTAATGAATTTATTTATTCTAACATACTTTTTAAATTTGTTTTTGCTGCACCTTATCAAACCAACTGGAGAGTTGATGATAGTGTCATCTTTAGTCAGGTCAATGGTGACTGTGGGAGTTGAACTAGGTGCAGCAGAAACAAGGCTGGGTGCACTGTCGACTAACTCGCTGAATAAACTTTGATTGTTGGCATAGAGCATTATGTATTTTCATGTGGGTTCCATACACAAGCACTAGTCTCAAGTTTGGATCTAACTAGGGCACTAAATATTAGTCGTACCACGTGATCACTCCGAAAATCTCGCGAATTCCTCAACACAAAGCCAAGTCGTCTGAATGACTCCTCCGCCAGTGCTTTGGGCATGAAATGTGAGGCCTTGGTCAAAAGTAACAAAAGTGGATTCAAAGCTAAAAAAAAACACAAATGACTCAAACTATCGCCCTGGAAAATACCTCGCTCTATCCTTATGAAGTCCTGCAGATCAGGGGAGCAATCTCCACCACCTGGTTGACGAAGGACTGTGATCCACCGCCCCATGCACGTGCTCAAGAGAGATCTTAAAGTTGGATCAATTTTATACAGCTCTAAGATCCTCCTGAGAGGCAGTTGAAAGAACTTTCCTGTTCCGCCAGACATATTATTATTATTATTATAAATCTAAATAGATCAGGCAAGGTTCCGTTTAAATGAAAAAAGACGTTTATTCACGATAGCGTTTTAGTGATAGGAATCTGCCATTAAGTATTCGCTTTAAATAAGTTCATAAAAAGAGGAATAGTAAGTTACCACTATGGTGCAATCTACTTGATTATAACTTAACATAAAATATAAATATAAATAAATATAAATATAAATACAACAGGCTGTGCCTGCTGTGGTTTCGGATTTCCTAAACTCTTGTCCATACAGGTTTTAAAATGTGGTTTTCTACTGTTCATACTGGTTCATACAGTTAGGACGTGACGTATTTCAGTAACGTTATTCAAAGGACAGCGGCCATTTCAAGAATAACTGCTAGTTTCATTTTTTGCTAACATTTAACAGCATTTTTAGCTAGCATGGTTACATTTTAGAATTTGAGGTTTGTGTCTGTGTAGTAAGGGCAGGGTGTAGTGAATGTAAACAAAAGCGTATTTTCTAATAGTTTTATTTCAAGATTTCGATGTAGAATTTAAAAATTATCCTATTGTGTGCATAAATAAACCAATGTTTCTCAAACTGCCATTTAGGACCTAGGCGATTTATACGTTCGTTAACTTAGGCTTAAGTAATTTAAAGAAGGTATTTTGGTTATATACTATGTCCAGCAGTGGACTATGATAGGCTGATGATGATGATTTTGGTTCTAAAAAGTATGATTGGAAAACGATTTGAGAAACACTGCCTCCACGAGACCTTATTTTTATTAAATTCGAATTTAAAATACATCGATAACATTATTTTTTAATATTGCACGATAAACCATATAGAAACAGTGGCAAATCCTTAATCTAGTTTTTATATACAGTCACAGCATTACTTAAATTAAAACATTTTATTTATTAACATACAAATTCATAAATACGTATTAAAATCATTAAGTTTATTTACAAATGTATGATCACATACCACCATTAAGTATTACGCAAGTGAAGAAAGAAAAAGTAAACATATAGATTTATGGAGTTACATAATGTTGTAAAATATTTAGTAGATAATTACAAAACTTTAACAATTCATGAACATAAAACATAATTCATTCAAAAATGCTGCTGAATAATTATTTACTAAAAGTGCAGATGAAGGTGAAAATACATTTAAGAAATGTTTTCGAAACACTTAATCTCAACACTTATTTGATTAGAGCTATATCACTAATGAAAAAACAAAAATGGCACAATTATATACACAAAACAATTAAATTAATATTTACATTAAATTTCTTTGGTTTCAGACGTTCTTTCAGAATTATCATAAGAAGTCTGTTAAATTAATCTATCCACGAGTATAGGTAATAAATAACATTTACATTTAAATTACAAGAAATAAAAGGCTTTTTTATTTCACTTTATTTACATTTAAATAATATATGGTTTTTTTTTAAGATTTTATGAACCTAGTTTACATTCAAATTTTCAGGTTTAATTATAAATATTTTCAGAGCTTCCTTCCTAATAGAAACAGAAAACAGTTAAAATAGGAGATGTCAATCGTATTAAACGTCATAGGTAAGATCAAAGTTAAGATATAATATTTTACATTTCCAGTGCAAAATAACCCTAGCCTTTTACCTCCTAACCTTCCTAGGAAGTCTGATACTGCAGGCCAGGTCCTTGTTGAGTCGTCATTTCTTCCCTCCAATCCCGCTCACCAGGCCCTGAGTGGACAGCGTAGCTAGCGTAATCCTGTCAGTATTGGTTGAGGGCATCCTCTCCTGGTTTGAGTTGAGGAGTCGTTCAGCCGAGTTGAGGGAGCTGAGGGAGAGGCGCGTGTCGGGGGCGGCGGGGGGCGGCGCGGGGGCCGCGGGAGGAGTCGCGCGGGGGAGCGCCTTGAGGGTGCTGGTCGCTGGGGGGGACGTGCGGAGGAGGGCGGTAGGCTTTTGGTCGCGGCCGCTGCATACCTGGAAAAATAATTAATGTGGATTGAAACACTAATACACTTAATGTTAACAGGTACTTCACCTAGTTGAATTTAAGAATAACTTATCTACGTTTACAGAGCTTGAATCAAAAACATCATCATTATGTTATTCCTTATATTATACAAAATTCGTGACATTATTTTCCTTTCGCAGTTTGAGTACATGTTAGTAATACTAAATCGATCATGGTGAAACTCACACAACCAACAAACAAAGACACATTCGAGATGGATGGTTTGTGATTACCAACACGCACTTGGCAAGCGTGATAAGTGGGCCAATACCCCTTAATTGTAGCGATGACTTGATTTCAATGATTTATTTATTTAGGGACAGTTCACAGCTCAATCCAATTTTAAGTAGGTACAATATTTTTTTTATATTGCCCATCAAGATGACCTCACTCCACCTGATGGAAAGCGGTCGTGAGGTCCAGATATGAGGTTGACAAACCCAGTCATTCAACGAATCACTGGGCTGGCCATCCTCACCCTGAAGGCCTACAGAAATGCCTTTTCACGCCCCGCTTGAAGAACCCGGTACTATACGAGGAAGGAAACACATGTGCTGGAAGAGCGTTCCACGTCTGGATGGTACGACAAAGAAACGAGTCACTGAACCTTTTAGTTCGGGCCAACAAATGTTGAATTGTGTGTGGGTGACGCTGTAGTCCAGCACGCGTGGTACGGGAGTGGAAAGGTGAGGAAAGGTGAGGAAAGGTGAGGAAAGGTGAGGAAAGGTGAGGAAAGGTGAGGAAATACAATTATGTACGTCCAAGTCCAATTACGACTATCCAACGTATTCCAATCGGTGCTCGAGATAAACAAAAGTACTACAACAATGCAAAGATTTAAATATCATTCAACTACTCATGGGAAACTGACTTGATAAACCACAATTACCAAAGTGCAAATATTCACCACAGCGAAAATTATGATGAAGGCATTGCCCTGCAGTGGGACAAGCAATTAACTAAGAAGGTTGTAAATGTATTATTTACTTAGTATAACTTTTGTTAGACATATCCTCACAGGGCGTCACATGTATACCTTATTATATTTAAAATCTTAAAATTGTGATGAGATACGCAATAAACGATTGATTTGAATTGAAGGTAATACCTGATGATGGTTCTCCCAGTCTTTGTGTTGGCAGAAGGCGCCGCAGTAGCGGGCGGCTCCGCAACCGGAGCATGTCTCTTGAGCTTTTCTTCCACAGTTCCAACAGCACTAAAACAAAAAGCATTAATTAACTATTGCAAGATTTAAAGAAAACTATAACCAGTATGTGCTCAGTTGACCGCCACAAGCTGCAAACGTTCACGTGGCCGCGTCGGAGCCACAAGCTACTTGTGGCTGCGTTTTGTGGCCAGCGTCTCACACAAACTTAGCCAGAGCCGCCAGGTAGCAAGTATCTGGCGGCTGTGGCTAAGTTTGTGTGCCGCGCGTGTTCCCTAGTTTAGTGGTGGCTTCCACAGCCACTAGTCGACGCACCTAGTGGCCCAGAGGGTGGTAGTACTTATGCTCACGTCATTTTCTAATAAGTTTATTTACGGAGGGGTTCAATTTAAAAAGTTTGAGAAACAATGTTTTTTTATTGCAACCTAAAGTTGATGTCCAGGATTTCCAGGATGAATGGCTTCATCTAAAATCAAATGAAGATGACACCATGCACTTACATTCTGTTGCGCGGTGCCGCCCGGGCTCAGCGCGCTGGGCGGGGGCGGGCTGTGCCGGCGCTCCTTGCGCTCCGCCGCCGCCAGCTCGAGCGCCTTCGCCTCCGCCGCGCCCACCGCGCGCTGCAACTCCACTAGCGCCTGTCGCTTGACCTGGATACAAGAGGAAACTGGTGAAATGCTTTAAATCCATGGTGTTCGACGACCTGCCGCTGAACCATAACCTCTTATAGCAATATATTAAAACCTTATATTAAATCAAAATAACGGAAGATAGGTGCCTCGCCTCTGCCACGTGGACCGCTTAAATCAGGTCCCTGTCGCCTAATTTCACTCAGTCGCAAATCGCAATTGATTACAATTGGCAGGACTTTACTCTGGCGTCCGCTTGTCTCGCTTACGCTATGATCAAAACAAATATGTTTGTCTCTCTATAAATAGAATCACAGCGGTGTGAGTGTGCGTGCATGTAGTTGTGCATCATCCCCGTTTTCAGTTAATTATAGGGACGTGCCGTATCTTTCGCTATTTGATTTAATTTAAGATTAAAACAGCCAATATCAAAAAGGATGTGCAATCTGAAATGACGTCTGATTGTCAACCTGAGACCAAACTAGCGAATGCTCATTCTATCCCCTCTCTATTCTTTCTATTACACTACACAAAGATGATTTTATTGAGTGTGTACATGTATATAATCAAAGAGAGTGTGGATAGAATGCGCATTCGCTCGTTTGGGACGTTGATTTTTGAGTACTATCGTTTTAATATTGCTCTAAGGGCTTATGATAAGACTCCTGGTTAGCACAGTGGTAGAACTCAAAGGCTCGTTGGTGGTAGACTAAGCTTAGCTATCTCCTCGAGATGCTAAGCTATGTGCAGACAGTGCATCCTGAGACCCTGGGCAAAGGTAAATATATGTAAGTTCCAAAAGTGGGTCCCATTCCTTGTTGGCCAGACACACCAACTATTACGGGGCCAAAGCCCCAATTGGGTAGGGTGTTGGCTGGCTAGTCTGCTTCTACGCCTACAAAGGTACTTCGCTCACCAGGTAAGTAGGATACCGACAACCGGCCACCAATGAAATTAGTCATTTAAAGACTAAAATCCAGTAAGAACCTAGAACCTAACAGAAATCAGATTTCTGACTACATATTTGGAGAATCGTAGTCACTTTCTTGACTGTCGGCACAGAAATATCATCCGCTTAAAATAAGTCTTCAGCATTTAGTAACATTGACCTTACCTGATTAACAGCATCCTCTGCCCGTCTCCTCACCTCGGCCACCCGTTCCTCCGTCTGCCTGACGGCTGCCGCCATAATCTCACTCGCTGCCCGCTTGATGTCATTGCTTTCGGTTGGTTCCACCCCTGAGAACAAGTAATACTTCGATGATTACTAGCTTATAGGACGCTGAAGAGGAAACTTCAGAAACGATGGTGCGATGACCTATCAATTTTTTTATCAGTGGCAAACTTCAGCTCACTGCATGAGCAAGTGGAGAAATATGAGGTAGACCTTTGCCCAGCAACGGATCGTAATATGGGTTAAATAAGTGGTTACAATTCGTTCCAAAACAAGGACATGGAACATGTTAGGTATAGTACTCAAAAACGTCTTCCCTAGACTAACAAAGGACATTGGCAAGATTTGGACCAAGTGCTGCCTAGGAATGGGAGTTGGTCCAGTGGTACTGTAGCATTAACATGAACTATAAAATTTTTTTTTTTTAAATTGTCCCCATGAGAAAAAAAATATTATTCAACGCACAATATTTTTTCCAATACAAATATTCAAAACAAGAGGCTGTTTTTCTTTGGACTCCTGGGATAGATTTGTATGCGCTTTGAATTATAGATTAGTGATAGTCTGAGGAACAAACTGCACTATGTGAACCTTGGTCCAACTTCCATACAAAATTAAGCCATCTCCATTTAATTCTGAAGAATAAAAAAAAAGAGGTGCTTCAAGTTTCAGTGCTATAAAGTGCGGTAACGTTTTGTTGCACATTTAATGAATTACCGAATGATTACTGTACAAAATCTTTAGAAAAACTCGCCTCTTTGCTGCAGAATAGCGAGCGCCCTTTTCGTCTTCTCGACCATGCTGAGGATGCAGTTCAGCATGGTGTTGATGTTCTTCCACTCATCATCTCCCTTCAGCGCCCCAGCTGAGGATCCCAGGGTCCGCGGCTCAGAGAATGACGCATTCATCGAGGATACGTCGCGGACTGAAATGCCACCTGGAGACATTGGAATAGGTGTTTTTTTATTGAAATTGAGATGTTTCCTCTGTAGTTGCATGAGTAGCAAGAAGGCCACTGCTAAACATTATCTCCTTCACAGAGTTTTTAAAGCAGTCAAAGGCTGGCATGGAAAACATCCTGCGAGCTTCTAGGGTAGGTAATCCGTTCACGCAGCATTTGCACTCAGTCGCGTAGTCGGTCAACAGTCAAAAACCCAATGCTTCGCGCTATTTGCCTAGCCTACCCTGCCCAATCAACTGTCACTCATTATGCCGAGCTAAAGAAGAAAAGAATAATCAATAAAACATACTGACCATCTCGCCTCTCGAATGGCCCTTCCCCTTGCCCACCGTGGTAAGAGTGATAAGGGTGGTAGTCAAACAGGCTGGCGTTGCTGGGCAGCGGGTAGAGGAAAGGCGAGGAGTTGAGGAACAGACTAGACGGCGCCCTCTTCGCTGCCGGCGGGTACTCCTCATGCGAGCCGTTGGTTTGGGCTTCGTAGAACCTGAAAATAAGGGGCGTGGTAAGCTTCTTTAATTGAAAGCTTCTAAAATTGCGATTCCTGAAAAGGCATGGTGAGAAGCTGAGGTCCGGGCTACCTGGGATATTAGGAATTTAGAGTTCCTTAAAAGACCACTACCCGCAAGAACCAGGCCATCTTTGGGCGGAACCGGAGTGGGCCCGTATCCTCATAGAAAGGACGCTTGTGACCCTTTAGCGCTTTGTTTGGTTTAGCTAAGTATTCAATTTAAAACAATGTTGGTACAATTTAGACGGCCTTATCGCAAAAAGCGATCTGTTCCAGGCCACCTACGAAATTAAGATGGGGGAAGTATTTAAATAAAGAATAAAAATGCGCCAGACAACACACCACGGCATAGATACTCGTATTATGTTAAAATATTTTGTGAATGGTCATCGCGTCGAAGTAGGGATCAATATCCCTGTGTAACGTATGAGGTACCAGACGAACGAAGCCAGTGGCGTCTCCCTGCACACCCTGACCTGGGTTTCTGGGGACCAGATGTTTTTATTTGCTGATGATTCCACATTAATTGTCAAAGGCACTGACAGAGATACTTACGAACGATCTCTAAATGAAGCTCTCTCTAATGTAATTTCTTGGATGGAGACCAATAATTTAGCAATCAATTTAGAAAAAACAAAATACATACAATTTAGTCTCAAGCAAAATAAAAAAGAAAGCATCGAAATACAATATAACGGGCAGTTAATAGAACAGGTTGAACAAATACGATTTTAGGTGTAATTCTGGACAGCGGCGTGAGCTGGAAACCACATACTACCGCATTGTGTCAGAGAAATTTGTGTTTCCGCTAAAGAAGCTGACTCTGACAGTATCTCAAAAAGCGGCGATAACAGCTTACCATGGATACGTCGCCGCAAATTTGCGCTATGGCATTATACATTGGGGAAACGCTGCTCAAAAACACTTATTACCTTTATTCCGTGCCCAAAAAAAGTGTATAAGAGCATTGTTTGGTGCCAACTCGAGAGAAAGCTGCAAACCATTACTAACTCAACTCCAGGTTCTTAGTTTTCCATCTTTGTTCATCTTTCTTACATGTATGTTTGTCAAAACCAACGAGCATTATTTCAAATTAAGAATCACAAAGTATCCACGCCAAACTAGAAATAAAATAGATATACTCCCACACCACCCATCTCGTACAACATTTTTTTCAAAAAGTATATATAACATAGGACCCAACATTTTTAACCACCTCCCTGATTATTTAAAAGAAATGTCATTACAAATATTTAAAAAAACATTGTTCCAAATACTCATTGGCAAGTGTTATTATTCTTTGCATGAGTACTTTGAAGACAAAATTAGGATAGAACAATGATACGTGTCTGTCATTATGGGCTATAGTATGTAGGATAAGTAAGAAAAGGATTTAAGTTGGAATTTAAGTTTATTAAAAATGTATATTGTACGCCTGAACGGCTTGTTATAATGTAACTTTGAACAATATTACTCACAACACCTGTAATATACAAACTTATAACTTGGCAATAAAAAATATTTGATTTGATTTGATTTGGGCCAATTTAGCAAAGATCGTTTCCTGAATTGTCCAGACCGGGAATCGCACCACGTAAGTGAAGGCGCAAAAACGCCTTGACTAAGTGGGATTTAGTCAATGATATCTGTTTTCAACCGCCTTCAAAAAAAGGAGGAGGTTCTCAATCCGACTGTATGTTTTTTTTTTATGTTTGTAACCTCATAACTTTCGACTGGGTGAACCGATTTTGATCATTATTTTTTATTTGAAAGCTGGTGCTTCCCGAATGGTCACATTTTAATTTGGTCTAGTTCTGACAGTGGCATCCATGCGAAAACCATATAAGTCTTAAATCTAGATGGACAAAATGCGCGACCAAGGGACGACAAATGGACGAATAACTCAATATTACGCCAACTGATTTTGATAATTCTTTATTTATTTGAAAGCTGATGGTGCCCGTGTAGTCCCATTTTAATTTGGTCAAGTTCTGACAGTGGCATCCATGGAAAATCCATATAAGTCTTAAATCTAGATAAACCTTAAGCGCGACAAATGGACGAATAACTCATTACACTCAGTACACGCCAACCGATTTCGATGCTTCTTTTTTTATTGGAAAGGATATACTTCAAGGGTAGTTTGATGAGTGTTAGGTTCTGATTATGGGATCCATGACAAAGTAACGAAACTCTTCAACTCTTAGGAGCAATTGGACGATACTTTACGATGTATAAAATAAATAAGAACTATTCACTGAAAATCAAGAAATAAACAAAAAATTTAACAAAAAAAAAACCAACTTCAAAAAAAACTATTCCGAAACAAAGCACTAAAAAGTAAAGAAATAATTGCTTATTCTTCTAAAACTTAAATGCTACTGATTTGTGATAACATGAAATAGTATTGAAGATGGTTTAACTTAATTCGGAAGTCGGTTTCTGATTTGCGAACTTGGTATTTGCACTGTTTTTGCACTTTATTTCAACTTATGTCACTTTTTTATCACTTAGTATGTTGGGTATTATTTCACTATAGCGAAATAATTATGCGCCACAAACAATATCACTGTTCGAGGGTCATTCAATAAATACCTACTTAGCCTACAAAAAGTAAACTTTGGAATAGTGGCAATTTATTTTTCAACATAGTCTCCTTTTAGTTTGATACAGTTAGCCCAGCGATGCTCCAACTTTTTTAACCCGTCCGAAAAATAGTTTTTGTCAAACTCTGCAAAATAGGCCTCCGTGGCGGCGATGACCTCCTCATTTGATCCATATCTCATTTATTCATTCATTTATTTATTGCAAGTCACATGTTAGATAGGATGTTACAGGGTATATAAGGTACAGTGACGCCCTGCAAGGGCACAGCAAACATTGGATGAGAGGCAACTATTGCCTATTTACTTAAAATATACTCAAAATACCAATAAATTCAATTCGAATACAATTATTATAAATATGTCATTCAATAATAAACACATTAGTAATTTATAAGTCTATCATTAAATAAATTAGAATAAAAATTATGGTAACACTTTTCTAACTAGAAACTTTTAGAACTATTCCCGGCGAGTGATTTTTTCAGATTAGGAAACAGAAAGAAGTCACAAGGGGCCAAATCTGGAAAATACGGTGGATGAGGCAGCAATTCGTAGCGTAATTCGACCAATTTGGCCATGGCAACGGCAGACGTGTGAACCGGTGCGTTGTCGTGGTGAAACAGCACTTTTTTCTTCGCCAGATGGGGTCGTTTTTTCTTTAATTCGGCGTCGAATCGGCCCAATAAATGGGCATAGTAAAGCCCTGTAATTGTTTTACCCTTCTCGAGGTAATCGATGTAGATCACACCTTGTGAATCCCAGAAAACGGTGGCCATAACTTTTCCGGCCGATTTTACAGTTTTCGCCTTCTTTGGAGCACGTTCCCCGGTCTGGATCCATTGTTTTGAGTGCTCCTTGGTCTCTGGTGTGTACCAGTGGATCCAGGTTTCATCGACGGTCACAAAACGACGCAAAAACTCCGCTGGATTCCGCTTAAACAGCGCCAAACACGTCTCCGGTGTGGTGGTGTGTCTGCCGGTTTCTGAATTGAGAATACCTACAGTTACTTATATCCATAATGAAAATACTGAGTTTATGTATTCATCTTCATTTGCTCCTTGTCTTACAAAAAATACTAATTACCTAAAGTAAAAGCACAGAATAATAGACTGCTGAAATTTGAGAAAGGTGTATGGACTTACCCACTATTTACCCGACTGCGCCAGAAGGACAGGTGATGGTTTTCGAGAGTATGTACTCGTATGAATATATAATTGTTTGGCACGCTCTGCAGCCTGACCGGCTCGATGGATTTTAGCATGAGAGGTGTCGTTAGATTCGTATTTACAGTGAGAGTGACACTAGGTATATCAAAATAGTAAAATAATTGGCGTATTTTTCTACCCAACCCCTTGAGTGGGGTAAAAAATTAAGGGCTTGAAATAGCTTTCCATAAATACTGGTTATTCAACTAATAAGTCTGAAATAATAACGAATTATTCAAAAAACGAAAAACTCGACTGCAAAAAATGACCACTCAAAAGGAAGAAACAAGCTCGTTCGCAACGTTACAAATCATTGCAGGCGTCTCTTCCAAATTCGATTGTCGGTTTAAAGAATATATTGAGAAATAAAAATCATAACGGAAATTGTACAAAGAACACCTTGTCGTGAGAATGACCGTTCCATCCAATGTTTGGTTGATGCTGGTTCATTAATTAAATAAATAATAAATATGCGCCAGACAACACACCTCTTGTAATGGTCTCGAAGTAGGGATAAATGTCCCTGTGTTACGAGGTACCACACAAGGAAATAAGCCAGGGGCGTCTCCCAGCACACCCAGACCCGAGTCAATTCAGAAAATATTGTTTCCTGAATTGACTCGACCGGGAATTTAACCCGGGACACTACGGAAATCGATGCGAGAAACCATGCTCCAGCGCACTACGCCAATCGTGTCGTCAATTAATTATCTATTATTTTCCTTTGGACCGACATTTTATCTCCTTTAAATATAATGCATTCTGCTTTCCGCCGAAAACTTATCCCCAAGCCTTGTAAATAATTACCCTCGCGTATTTGTTCGAAGTTCATCATTGTCTTCGTCATTAATAGTTAGCTCATTTGTTCTTCCTCTTTGTGCCTATTGCGATTGGCTTTGTACCTATTCGAACGACCGTTTAAACTTTGTTTATTAATTTATTTCCTATTCTCAGTGTTCTGTGACTCGGAAGGAGCAGTTTCTATGACCCCATTCAGTATTGCTGTTCCAGAATTCTGAATAGGGTCGTAGCTAGAACTTGGTAATGAATTATTCGATGTCAGTACAGAAGTTATAGAATCAGAAGTATTTCTGGCCTGAAGAGCAAACCAATTAATAAAATAAAAAAAAACAACTTAAAAAAAAACTATTCCGAAACAAAGCACTAAAAATTAAAGAAATAATTTTTTATTCTTCTAAAACTTATACGATAATATAATGTAGGTACAATTATTGTTATTGTTGGAGTCGGTGTCAGCCAAGGAAACGCTACAAGATACCTAGCAATATACCTATTTCTTACATATCACGTTTACGTATGTATGTAGGTAGTAACAAACCTACATTGGCTGACACCGACTCCAACAATAACAATAATTGTACCTTCATTATATTATCGTTTAATCTGAAAAGTAAGCGTCCTTTTTAAATTAAATTCGAATCCATAACGATCATCCCGCTCAAAGCGTTCGCTTACGCGATCAGCTATACTGTACCGCTATGAAATAGCGCGCCAACTATCTCACATAAAACACTGCGAGATATACGTTCGAATCTGGAAGCTTTTTATTGGTCAAATCAATAATCTTGTTCACGGTTATTGTTCTTATTAAAAATGAGAATATAATATTTTTTTTATTCTTGGTAATATTTTATTGGTGAACATTAAGATGGAGTGCTCTGGTTGCAAGCAAGAAATATCAAGTAGAAGATATTTATTATGTTGTCTTTGCAATGAATCTTATGATTTAATATGCGCCAACGTTACTGAAAAACGGTTTTATAATATTATGACCCCAGAACACCGACGAAATTGGAAGTGTCAAGCTTGTGTTTGCAAAATGCCTAAAAGAGACAATATAAATACACCGGTACGATCTTGCAATGAAGGTACAATAGAAAACGTGACCTTCAGGCGCAAACCGACATCTTCGTTAAACTGTGACATTGCCGACAGTGAAGACACGTCAATTGATGAATGGATTGAAAACGATGAAAGTATCATGAGTGACACCATTCAGAATGACTATGTCAATCAAATCTCAAACCCACCAATGACTTACGAACTATTAAGCGAATTGTTATGCGAAAAATTAGAAAACAACAAACAGACAATAATTAAAGAAGCTCAATCAGTAGTACAAAAAGAAATAGCAACTGCCATCTCAAAATTCAAATTAGAATTCACTGTACGTACTGATAATCTAGCCACAGAGCAAAAAACAAAAAAGATTGCCAATTTAGAAACTCAACTAAAAGACCTGCAAAATAAGCCATTGAGCAGCGATAATTCCCACAGAAGATTCATATGTAAGAGAATCAAAGGATAAAAAAATTGTACTGCATGGTCTTGAAGAACATTACGGTGAAACAGAGGCTCATGTACATAATCATATGATTCAAATATTTCGCGACACATTAAATATTAATTTAGAAGGCTTTATTGAAGAACTAAACCGAATTGGCAAACGGGGCTATCAGAGACCTTCAGAAATTGAACTAATGAGTAAAAAGATGACAAAATATATATAACAACACATCCAGTATTTCAAAAACACAAAATTGTCGGTAACCGGATACTTGGGTAGGGATGAGCTAAGGAATCGAAGTCAAATAAAAAAGAATCTGCAGGAAGCAAGAAAAAGCGGTAAACACGCCGTCATCAAGAACAATAAATTATATATAAATGGCCAAGAATACAGAGAAATTCAAGAGACAAGTAAGGCGGAGAAAACCCAACCATTGATAGATCGAGATACCGACGTAATAAACCAAACAAATATAATAAATGAAGTGAAACAAACAAGAAAAAATATACATGATAGGACTAATAATTCCTTTCGGAACTGAATTTAATATACTAATACAAAATACACAAAGCCTTAAAAATAAAACACATTTACTAGAAAATATATTAGAGACTAATCAATATGACGCAGTATGCTTAACAGAAACGTGGATAAGAGAATCCCAAAAAGACCTCATACAAGTAAGTGACTATTTATTTGGAGCAGCATTTTACAGACGTCAGAAAAAAGGAGGCAGTGTCGCTATGTCTCCTAAGAGAAAATATTAAATGTACAGAGCGAACTGACACTGCAGACTTATCCACAGAATGTGGTTGAATGTTTTTGTGTGGAACTGAAACCAAACATAGTTATTGTGGTAGTTTACAGAAATGATCGTAAAATTGTCATCTTTCTTGATTTTTTAGAGCAATTGTTATATTAACTGTCTGTAAAGGGACATAAGCATATCATTACAGCAGGAGACTTTGATTTAAATAAGTTTAAAAATTCAAGTAATCATAAAAGACTAATTAACACAATGCTTGAAAATGATTTACATCAAATTATCCAAGGCCCTACAAGAGAAACTGCTAAAACATCGACATGCTTAGATCTCGTATTTACAAATAACAGACTATACGACGTTAAAGTGGAAGATTTTGGTATTTCAGACCACAAAGGCCTCATTTGTAAATTTAATATAGTTAGAGTTGATGAAAGGTTAGCAACTAAAACAAAAAAGAGATGTTTTACACACAATAACATAGCTAGATTCAGGATTGCCCTTGGTGACATAGATTGGAGTACATTAATTAAAACAAATAATAATGTTAATGAAAACTACAACATACTTGATGATAAATTAAAACAATTACTAGACCAATGCATACCCCTTAAGCAGATAAAATGTAAGCCTAAAAAGAAAAATCTTGGCTAACAAAAGGTTTGAGAATAGTGTGCCAACATAAAAGGCAGTTAAAAATTATGTTAAATCAAACAAATGATAGTGTTTTAAAGAAGCATTACAGTTCATATTGTAAAATTCTCAAAATAGTATCGCAAAAGCCAAAAAGATTTGTTTTATACAAAATATGAACTATTCTAAAAACAATACCATTACTATGTGTAATATTATAAAAGATATTACAAACCGCTAAACGTATAAAAAATATAAAAACATAACACTAAAATCCCAAAATTCAGTTCAGAAACGTCGCCAATCTTAACGATTATTTTGCATCAGTAGGCGCACAACACAACGCATCCACTAGTCAACCTATGGGCCAGCCCACTATTGAACCATTCCTGAACTCCATATTCATACAACCAGTTACCGAACATGAAATCCGTTTGGTTTTGCGCAACTTGCCCAGTAAGTATAGCACTGGCTTAGATGATATTCCACCTTACTTTTCAAATCGTGTTGTAATGAACTAACACCAGTACTAACCCAAATAATTAACCAGTCCTTAGAAGAATGCACTTTCCTAGATAGACTTAAAATAGCCAAAATCAAACCAATGCTCAAAAAAGGAAAAAATTCAGAAGATTTAAGCCAATATAGACCTATAGCTTTACTATCGTCCATCTCAAAAATATTTGAAAAACCAATGTCAAATCGTATTTACAATTTTTTAGAAAAGTTCAAATTAATTGGCAAAAATCAATATGGATTCCGAGAAAATCATTCCACAACACTGGCAGTTTATCATTACATCCAACAAATACTAACCTTCATCAGGGACAAAAATTATGCAGTCGGGCTGCTGCTTGATTTGAAAAAAGCTTATGATAGTGTACTACATGATATTCTTCTCTCTAAGCTGTCAGGCATGGGTAGACGTGGACCCACATATGGTTAAAATCTTAACTCATGAACAGAAAACAATATGTACAGATTGAACACTATGACGAAAGTACTGGCGAGCTATCATCCATACAATCTGAAATACTTACAACTAATTGTTCCATTCCTCAGGGAAATGTGCTAGGGTGCATCCTATTCCTTATATACATTAATGATCTTCCTAAAATTACAAAAACCAATAGCATCTTATTCACAGAGGACGTATCTTTATTATTCGAATGTCCTAACAATAGAAACAATAACTTTCAAATTAATACGATTCTTCATTCTATAAAAAATGGCTTAGCGAACACAATTTGCATATTCATTCAATTTAGACCACATCAAAAGCGACCAATAGACCTAACTGTTATCAAGAAAGAACTGAATATCAAAGAAGTTACCGAATTCAATTTACTTGGCATAACCATTGACTCACATATAAATTGGAAAAAACATATCTCTAATATCAAAACAAAATTGTCCCAGTTCATATACGCATTTAACCTTTTAAAAAAAAATACCCATACACAGTGTGCTCTGACAGCTGTTTATGCGTATGCGTACTCGTGGCAGTGTCCCCACCTTAGGGTATTTTACCCTAAATTTAGGGCATTTTTATGCGGTTAGGGTATCTTTTAGGGTAGAAAATTATTTAGGGTATTTTTCAGGGTAAAATAAATTTATAGGGAATCTTTAGAGAATGTTAAAATTCCTTGCAAGCAAATTGGTGATTGATTGAATACGTGTTTCCGAACGTATACCCAACTTGTGACGATTTACGTGTGTTTATGTCGTGTCACGTAAAGCGCTCTGGGGCTCATCCTGCGCACTAGACGATTTAGTGCCCATTGGTTGTACGAAGCGAGGAGGGGGAGAATGAATTAATGACGATTTAAGATGCAGGAGGAAATGGGAGGTTCGCTGCCATCTCTAAACTTGATTTGCTGTATTGTCAATGCCGCTATCAAATGCTACAGTGGAAAGAGCTTTTTCCATTTATTCGATTCTCAAAAATAAGCTTCGAAATCGATTATCTCTTGGGATGCTGCAACATTTGATGCTGGTGAGGTACAGCTTAAAAATCAATTATAAATCTTGCGTTACATTTACTCCGACTGACGCAATGTTAAAAAAAAATTCGAACGAAATGTACGATACAAAGAAAAAAAAATACTGCAGATGACATAGAAGCCCAGACTACTATGGACGCTTTCCAAGAATGTTTGGAAACAGTGTAGTAGATATTATATTAGTCTATTAATACATTACATTTATACGTTAGTTAATTTGTTTTCATTTAAAAATAATTTAGGGTAAAAAAAAAATTAAGTGCCTAAATTTAGGGTAATTTCGCCGAGCGTTGGGGTAAAAAAAAAACTAAGGTGGCAACACTGACTCGTGGCTCCGCTACGGCATCCTTCTTTGGGGTGATAGCACAGATGCGCATGACCTTTTCATCATGCAAAAGAAGTGTATTCGTGTGATAGCTAACATTGACCAAATGGATAGTTGCAGACCCTATTTTATTAAAGAAAAAATACTAACTAACGTCGATGTACATATTAGAAATAGCCATCTTTGTACGTAAACATCCCACATACTTTGAGTTTACCAAAAACATTAGACGCAAAAACCAATTAGCACTACCCGAACACAAATTAGAAATTTATAAGCAAGGCCCATATTACAGATCAATTTTAGTTTACAATAAAATACCTAACTCCCTAAAGAATGAATCCTCAGAATTTTTTTTTTTAAATAAATTAAAAGCGCACTTAATCCAAAAATGTTATTACTCAGTTAAAGAATTTATGACAGAAGATAAAATGTAAATACCTTGTATCATCATTAGGAAGAGTACAGTTGGTGTTAAAACACTGTTATTGTACATAACTTTTGTTGGAAAAGTCTATCTATTCCATTGACGAATATTTAAATTGTGTATTTTAATTTTAGTTGACATTTGTCTTTATATTAATGGCATTTGATTGTATGATTTTGAATTTGTAATTTTTTTTTTAACTCTGACATTTCTGTGCATGCTATTATTATTACTATATTGTTGACAATCTTAATGCAAATTCTTATATCTGACATTTAATGTAAAATATATTGTAATTATGTACTAAGAGAGAAATAAATCTAATCTAATCTAATCATATTGTGATATGTAGATAATACAGTAGTAATAGAAAAAGTATAACTTAAGATTTGAATGGAAAAATAATTTTAATTTGTTATAGTTTTTTAAGTACGTTAGTATTTATTATTTTTTTGATTCTAATATTTCATACTAAACAATATTCCCTATGTTTATAAGAATTATACAGCTTACGATAGCTTTGTATAACATACGATTGCTACACCCTTTCAGGGTACATGTATCGCTATAAGTTACGATTAAGTATACTTTGTTATGTGTTCATGTGCAATGTCAAATAAATAAATAAATATTTTCCAATTAAATTTTTTGATAAAGATCATTCTGGTCTGGATCCGTCTTCAAGACGGTTTATTGGTCATTTTGTCCTTATAGCTGATAAATGTCAGAGCTTAATGCCTACCAATATGTTGTATTGTATGTACGGTTTATAGCCTTCAAGTCTGGTAAGTACCTACATTTCAAACAACTACTAATATTTTAAATTAAACATAATTAATTATATACAGATTCACACACAGATACTCACAAATATACCCAAGCACACGTGAGCATACTCAAACATACTTAGCACACAACAAACACACAGAAGTCTGATAAATTTCGATAAATTTTGTTTATTTTTATTATTATCATCACTCTCTTAAGTTTTACGTTATCTAAGTAATTCTATGATTATTACTTAGATAACGTAAAACTTAAGAGAGTGACCGAGGTGAGAGACTTGGGTGTTTACTTAGATAGTAAGTTGACTTTCAATTTACATGTTACTCAAATCACAAATAAAGCTTATCGTATGCTGGGGTTTGTGATGAGGACTGGTAGAGATTTCAAACTTTGTTCTACTCTATTGCTTCTGTATAATGCCTATGTAAGATCTATTCTGGAGTACGCTTCTACAGTTTGGAACCCGCAATATAACATTTATATCGACAGCATTGAGAGAATTAATAAAAAAATGGCAAGACATCTGAATTTTAAAGCTGCACCATGCAGGCTATCAGTTCCTTCCGTGCCTTCTTTATTAGAACGCCGTACGGAGAGAGACCAAATTTTTCTGTATAAGATTATCAAAAACCTAGTAGATACCCCTTTTCTGTTGGAAAATATACGATTCAGATGCCCTCGGACAGGTTCTCGCTGCAGTTACGCATTCGGGATGCCATCCACTAAAACAAATTATGCAAGCAACGCCTTTTTGTTCAGATCGACTGATAACTTTAATAAGAAATTTTGTAATTTAGATATCTATAGTAGTAGCGCCTCTAAGTTCAGGAACGATGTATGTAATATCTTAAGGAGTAACAATTTATGATGAACCGTGTATTTGTGAGCTTTTTAAGTTCCTATTGTTATTTAATTTTTTCATTTTCTGTTTGTAATTCGGAGTCGTAGCGTTGATAACGTTGGTTATTCGATGATTTGTGTCAAACATCAGTGGAAACTTAACTGATTTTAGTGTTATTTTTAGTGTTAATCTTAAGGTGGAATAAAATTGTTTGTTTCCTAAATACAAATAAATAAAATAAATAAATAAAATAAATTATTTTTGAGTTGTACACGTTTAGTTTTACTCAGCAGTGTTGACTAAGTTTATTGTTTATTGTAAGTTTTTTTTGGTTACTGCAACACAAGCTTTTAGTTTTAGTGCAAACACCGTTATTGTTAAAAAAAAAAATAGTTTTCGTAAAATTAATTATTATTATTCTAATACTAAGCTTTACGATTAACGAGGCTAGAGAGTTTTGCAATCCCAAAGCACACCAGGCTAAAATAACACGAAATTAATCAGAACTCGGCTCCAAGTACAAATCGTTATTTAGTACGCAACACGTGTGTTCCAGCGCCTGACTGTTTGCTCGGGCAATTACTTAGCGATTTAACTTGGCGCGCTAATTGCTGCTACGGAACCGCAGGCGCTCTGCTAATCTTGACCTGACATTGTTTGTTCTAATAAGTTTGTACTCCTTTTTATTTCATGAGATTATATCTTAGCCCAACAAAATACTCACAGTTATCTACATTTGGAAAGCCTAGCTTCGTACAAGCTGATTTGATATCACATTTTAATAGTAATTATCACATTCGGTTACAAAAGAAGTATTGTTGAGATCTAGCGGTTACTTGTTTAACAATACGATTTTTCGGTTTTGCGCATTCAAGTGTTAAACCAAAGTTCCGCTTCACGACGCTACATCACTTGTTACTGCCTGATATTGAAAGCTACTTGATGATTTGTTAAAGTACATGCCTTAACAATGTACAATACAAGTTTCAAGATGGCGATGGCAGTTAAAAAATAAGCCCTGCACTAAAAACGAAATCACTAAGTTTTTAATGATACCCTCATTAAAATCGATCAAGTATCCGTTTTTAGTGATATTTTACGGGCTCTCAGCTTGGAATTGGCGTCGCAGCGCCTGCTGGTTCTGCGCGGCAATTACCGCGATCTGCAGCTGGAGCTAGCCGGCGGCAGGCGCTATAAATGGTAATAGCTCCCTGACAGACGACACGAACAGCTGCAAGGCGATTGGATTAATACTTAAGCCGATTTAAAACGCAATTATTCGAGATTATACTTTAGAGTCCGCTGATTCGAAAACTTGTTCTAATCATCAAAGCTCCAACTATTCTTTTAGAGGCAGCATCATCATCAGAAAAAAGGTTATAGATTTTCAGAGTAGCTGTGGTCAATATATTAAATTTATAGCATAAGTTATGTTACAATTAATGGCTCACGGTTTCTACTTCAACTATCGTCATCTATAATAGGCTTCAAATAACCATACAGTACCATGTTTTGTGTTTTAAATTTACCCAGCACAAAAATAGAAAAATACTAAACGGCTGAACGTTCTCGGAAAACCTATTAAAAGTTCTACAATCAATGAACGGGTTTGAAATTACTAGCCACCTGACGGGACAAGCCTGAACTATCAATAATCGCATGTGAGTGCTGTGGACAGGTAATTTGTACGGGAGGACCCCGCCACCCGCGCAGGCCTCAACCCGCACGTGGGCAGGAGCGCAATGTTGGGAACAGGATATTTTTCGGAGCAGTAACGATCCATTTTAGCGTTCTTTTTGTACCAGTGCTTTTGCTCTATTTACCATGGAAGAATAAATATGGTTTCTAATTTGGTTTATATGTTTGATTTACCCGCCTTTTACCACAAGACAGCGCAAATTAAAATTCTTAGGCCCGATTTTTCCATTCTTAGTTTACTCCCTAGATAGCTAACTGAAGTATAAAATTAACTGGCTGTTTATCAAGCGAATAGATATTTAAAAATTTTCAATCGTCTTTTATCCAAAGAATAGCCAACTATCGTTTGTGTATGTCCTTATATCGCTAACTTCACACTGATTATCCAAAAGCGAGATGCACCTAAACAATCATTGCAATGTTAGAATGAACCAAGACAAAAGATGATGTTTGACAAATTGACACTGACGTTTAAGAAAAACAACCTCAGTTTTTTTTCTGTCTAAGGCTGTGGTAAAAAGTTTGTGATTATAGTAACACTCCAAAACCCCTTTACGAAATGAAAATAATCTCAAATGACACACCACATAACCTCCAAACGTCAAAGAAAACGCATAGATAAATCTTATCCAGCCCCTCAAGAAGCAGGTAACTTTATTCCTCAGTTAGAGGCTTAATTCAACAGATAACATCTATCTGACCATGGAAAAATTAAATATCTTGTTAACCATCGAATAAACTTTATTCTACAGATAAATTCCATTATCTGAGGATTGAAAAATCGGCCCATAACATATCGGTGGCTAATTATTACAATGGATACGGTCTCTGAAAATAAACGGTCAATAATATTTGCAATGCAACGCAGCAATAAGACTTTCCATTGATTTTCCGAAAAATTTTCACTTGATTCATGAAATCATGGAACTTTTATGTAATTAGGGCGATAGTATATGAATGGTGCGAGAAATACTATTATAAGCTAAACCCAAAACATTCTTTCAAATGCACAACATGCTTAATTCAAATTGCATAACTTGACGTTAAAATCACTCAATCTCGTTTGTCACCTGGCGTCGCGCGTCGTCACTTGAAACGAAAATCACCACACGTGACCACAACTCTGCTTTGGCGCGCAGGCACCTGTCACGCACACAGTGGCTGTCACTTTTTGCCACCACAACTCGATTGCTGAAATGTCTCCAGATTGTGATTTTACTCTAGTAATTAAAGTGTTTGGTATGAAAACCTTTATTTAGTCTAACACCTTTAGTCACTTTCTGTTATTTTTAAATAAAAAAAACCATGGCCCAAAACGAACAACAGCTTAATTAAATATGTTTGTGCAATTTCAACAGCTGACCAGCCACAACGGCAGCCATAATTCACGAAACGACTGGCAGAATTTTTAGAGCAAACGCGCCGGCCTGCGTTAATTTGCGGCCATTATTAGCGTTCGACAAAACAGGCGCTTAGCAGTTTATTGTCAGTGCCATTTGGCAGGCGCCGCGATTTAAGTTCCACAGTTTATGGGGCTTATGGGAACACGGCCAGCTAAGTCCGGCCAGCCTGCGAATTTCACATCCTAAACAACACATTTTAGCACCTTATATTAGGCGTACGTAGTACGTACGGCCAACGACGGAAAATTATTTTGACCTAAAATTGGAAAGGGTTAGATTGAACGAACGAACCACATGGAAGAGATGCATTTGTCGCTAGGGAGCTTTAAAAATGTAAACAGCGTTTCCTTATAATTACACTATAAAGAAATAATTTAGGTAGGGAGAGCGTCTTTACCTAGGGGTGAAGAACTCCGTGTGGTCTCGAATTCAAATCTAGTTGGAATCGTCTTTGTATTCACTGTTAAATTTATTACTCGTAACTACTCCCGTGGTCTAGTACTCCGACTATATCTCCGGTGATGGAAAATACCAATAAAAAACCAAAGCAACCCGGATATTACTACCTAACACGTTGGGTTCTAAAAGCTTGATGAAAAGTGGGTTTCTGAGTGTTCTGTTCACCATAGCGGCAACAGTCGGCTTGCCTCTGACTACCCCATCATCATCATCATCATTTCAGCCGAACGACGCCCACTGCTGGGCATAGGCCTCCCCCAAGGATCTCCACAACGATCGGTCCTGCGCTGTCCGCATCCAGCGGCTTCCCGCGACCTTGACCAGATCGTCGGTCCACCTTGTAGAGGGCCTGCCCACGGAACGTCGTCCGGTACGCGGTCGCCATTCGAGAACCTTTCCGCCCCAACGGCCATCGGTTCTCCGCGCTATGTGTCCCGCCCACTGCCACTTCAGCGATGCAATCCTTCGAGCGATGTCGGTTGTTTTTGTTCTCCTGCGGATCTCATCATTTCTGATTCGATCGAGCAGGGAAATACCAAGCATCGCTCTCTCCATTGCTCGCTGGGTGATCTTGAGCCTTCTTATGAGACCCATAGTAAGGGACCACGTCTCACTCCCATAGGTCATTACTGGCAACACACACTGGTCAAAGACTTTTGTCTTGAGACACTGAGGTATTTCGGACGCAAATATATGCCGGAGCTTCCCGAACGCTGCCCATCCGAGCTGGATTCGACGAGAGATCTCTTTCTCGAAGTTGGACTTACCTAGCTGGACTGTCTGTCCCAGGTAAACATAGTGGTCAACAACTTCGAGTGTAATGTTCCCAACGTTAACTGGAGCGGGTGCAATATGGGCATTCAACATGATTTTTGTTTTGTCCATGTTCATCTTAAGACCCACTCTTTGAGAAGCATTACCGAGATCTTCGAGAATTATGTTCAGGTCTTCCAAGGTCTCAGCCATAAGAACTACATCATCGGCAAATCGCAGGTGTGTTAGGTACTCGCTATTGATGTTGATGCCGCGTCCTTTCCAGTCCAGAAGCTTGAAAATATCCTCCAACGCAGCCGTGAACAGTTTCGGAGAAATAACGTCTCCTTGTCTCACGCCTCGCTGTAGTTGGATCGGATTAGAGCTCTGGTTCTGTAATCGGACCGACATGGTGGCGTTCTGGTATAAGTACCTTAGCACCTCAATGTACCTGTAGTCTATTTGGCACCTTTGGAGAGACTGCAGTACTGCCCAGGTCTCAATCGAATCAAAGGCTTTCTCGTAGTCCACGAACGCTAAGCAAAGTGGCAAGTTATACTCTTCGGTCTTCTGTATAACTTGCCGCAGCGTATGAATGTGGTCTACGGTACTATAGCCTTTTCGGAACCCTGCTTGTTCGGGAGGTTGGAAGTCGTCAAACCTGCGAGCGAGACGATTCGTAATGACTCTCGAAAACAGCTTATAGATATGGCTCAGAAGCGAGATGGGTCTGTAGTTCTTCAAGAGAGTTTTGTCACCCTTCTTGAAGAACAGCATCACATCGCCTCTGCCCCATGCCTTTGGCGTTTTTCCCTCGAGGATGACAGAACTGAGGAGCGTCTGGAGGACCTTAAGTATCGGCTTACCGCCCGCTCTCAGGAGCTCGGTTGTGATTCCGTCACCACCCGCCGCCTTGTTGTTTTTAAGCTGCTTGAGAGCCATCCTAATCTCGTACAGGCTGACGTCCGGGATATCTTCGGTATAGTGTCGGGTAAGCTTGGCTCTAGGATCTTTAGCCTTGCTTTCAACAGGTGTTTGCGTGGAATATAACTGTCCATAGAAACTCTCAATCTCCCTCAGGATTTCAGGTGTTGACGAAATGATGCTACCTGCCTCAGTTTTCAGCCTCGTCAATTGGCTTTGCCCAATAGACAGATCTCTGGCGAACACTTTGGAGCCTTTATTCCGCTCAGTTGCCTCTTTAATACGCTGGGTATTAAATTGGCGAAGGTCGCTCGTCAAAGACTTAGATATCTGTCTATTGAGTTGCCGATAACGATGGGCATCCGCTGAGTTCTGTAGCCTCATTTCGTTTCTCTGATCCATGAGTAGGAGAGTCTGACTGGAGAGTTTCTTTGATTTGGGACGGCGGGTTTTAAAGTGCTTGGACCCTACCGTACGGACAGTATCCACCACCATGTTGTACAGATCGTCCACATCGATGCTGTTCTCAAGGGCTTCGAAGCGGTTTTGAAGCTCGAGCTGAAAGCACTCGGGGTTTTGAATTTGAGCCGGTATTGGTCGGAGCGTGGATTTTATCAGTCGCGCTCTCTCAAGCTTTAGGTCGATTTTCAATGTGCCTCTGACCATGCGGTGATCGCTTCCTGTCTTAACAGCGTTGATCACAGTGACATCATTGAATATATGCTTCTTCGTCGACATGATAAAATCGATCTCGTTTTTGACTCTACCGTCCGGACTGATCCAGGTCCATTTGCGGCTTACGGGCTTCTTGAAGAAGGAGTTCATCATAAAGAGGTTCTCCCTCTCCATGAAGTCTGCCAGCATCTGGCCCCTGTTGTTCCGTTGCCCAAATCCAAATTGCCCCACTCTCAACTCATCACCGCAACGTTGCCCCAACTTTGCATTAAAATCCCCCATCACAACCGTGTAGTGGGTTTTATAGCTATGCATGGCTTTAGAGATCTCCTCATACATAGCCTCCACTTCGACATCGTCGTGCTTTGAGGTCGGAGCGTAGACCTGAATGACATTCAGCGAATATCGTTTCGATATTCTGAGTATCAGGTACGCTACCCTGCTCGAAACACTTCCGATAGTAATCACGTTGTTGACAAGGGATTTGTGGACGATGAACCCGACACCACCTAGGGACTGTTGGTCGCCCTCCCGGTGGTATAGTAAGTTACCGGATTGCAGGATTATCGAGTCCTCCCCCTCTCTTCGGACTTCAGATAACCCAATGATATCCCAATGTAACTTACTAATTACCTCTTCCAACTCTATGAGCTTCGCGTCGAGCCTCAGTGTGCGCGTGTTATATGTTGCCAGGTCGAGTCGTCGTTGTTGGCAGCCGGATCTTACCCGGGGATTCCTAGCACCCCCTGCCCCGCCGTTACCATAGCCGCTGCCGTAGCTAGTAATAGCAGGGCCGCCGGGGACTGGGGGCCGATTTTCTGGTTGCGCAGCCATTTTGGGGGGGGTTTGCTATAATCGCCACGCTTGGCAGGCGGGTTGGCGATCGCAGTATGGCCTGCTGTTATCCGGAGACGCTGCTGCCCATCTCCTTATGGCAATTTTCCCTCGGTCGGCTCTTACGACACCCACGGGAAGAGAGGGGGTAGTGCTATTCTTTTTTATGTGCCGGCACTACACGGCACTGACTACCCCATTTGGGATATAATCGTGATGGTATGTATGTAGATATGCACTTTATAGACGATAAAGAATTGATTATACAAAAATTTTTTTACATGCGCATAGTGTTAGCAATCACACGGAGAAGGTAACTGCCATTCACTCCTAATCAGGCGCTTTAACGTCGTATTCAAATAACTTAAGGGCTTACTAAAATTTACTTAAATATTAACTGTCTGCCCGCGGCTTCGCCCGCTTTATTGTTTTATAGGATGGTCAAGTTACATAAAAGATTTATAAATTGTAGCCTTTGTGTTATTCTGATGTATAAGCTGTATTACTGTAAAGTTTTATTTAAACCCGTTCAGTAGTTTTTGCATGAAGAATAACAAACATACACACACATACATACATATATATTCTGACAAATTTTCGGATTTATAATATAAGTAAGAATTAAGATGAAATCTTTATACCTTTTTTAGCGATCAAGAAAAAACTTTTCATAAAAAAGACCTACCTACTTAAACGTTTACTTTTATTTTCAGGCGCATAGTTCAATATCACGTTCTCCTATAGATACTCGTTCATATTCTGAGAGGTATACTCACGGTTCGCTGGCTCGCCTCTTCAAGGCTTCGCTGGTGGAAGCCGTCTGTGGTGTTGCGAAGATGTCGCTGCCATCGCCACCGGACTCCAAGATCAGGTGCTCGTGACTCCTTATGTACTGGATAGGCGTCTGTGGAAATGACAGTCAAATGAATATGTGATGAAAAACAGCTCCATAATTAAATCAATCTCCAAGTTATTTTTACTGCTGGGTACTGCTGGCTGGCTTTTTATTTTTTAGGAAGAACTTTACTTTCTTGTGTGAAACTATTTATGCTTGTATTCAGTACTGGCAAGCTTTGCTTGGATCTCATTTTAGAGAGGATCTTGACACAATTGCCTTTCATACTACCTGAATGTGAATGACGTGTGATGAGAATGACGGCACGATTGGCCTAGTGCGCAGTACCACGGTTTCTCGCCTCGAATCCCGCAGTGCCCCGGGCTCGATTCCCGGTCGGGTCAATTCAGGAAACGATCTTTTCTAAATTGCTTCGGGTCTGGGTGTGCTGGGAGACGCCCCTGGCTTAATTCCTTGTCTGGTACCTCGTAATACAGGGATATTTATCCCTCCTTCGAGACCATGGCAAGAGGTGTGTTGTCTGGCGCATATTTATTTATTATTTTATTTATTTATGTAGACAGACACTGATTCCGACACCTAAGACAAACGCTAATCAACAGTGTATGAGATGCTTCTGCACGCGGGAAATTCGATTACTGCGCAGGTTGTGTCTCGCGTGCCTACTTTTTAAGAGACGGGAAATATCTAAAAAATATACTACACCGCCACCTTACCTGCTTTGCTCTCCTCGCCCTCGCATGCAAGTCCCTCTGCACCAGCGGAAGGAGAGCTCTTAAGAATCCAGGAACCGACGTCCGGAGGGGGTAGTTAGTGCACTCCTGCACCCCTGCCTGGAACTCCTCAATGTTCAACGTGCCCGACTGTGGGCAAAAGACCAGTCATTTGATATACTTATGAAAATCATTAAATAGTAAAAACAAACTAAGTTCATTCACATTTATTATTCAACTTATTGCAATAGGTACCTGCAGTTTGTATATTCAGTTTTTAAAGGAGTTAATGTATTTGAGCGTTTTTCCCAAGGCATTGGTAGTGGCCACGTATTTCCACTTGTAACGATCTGCTGACATGACAGTCAGATTCTTTGAGTGTATTTTACGCTAAAAGCCGAAACTCGTTAGGTGTCCTTAGCTCAATTGGTTAAAGCAGTCGCCCGTTTCGCAAAGGTTGCAGGTCTCTATCTATCTTGGTCGGTAGTGAACCGCGTTGCGGACCCTGTAACAGCCTTTTTGGAACCTTCTCGAAGAATTCACTTTCCTATTTCTTTATCTATTTAAAATAAAGCAGCAAATATAAAATGTAACTGTAAAATACTTACAACAAGATTATAAATCAGCTGCCGCACCCTTTCCCCCGTGTCAGCCCCGACGTCACCAGCGAACTGCTGCAGCGCAGAGAGGAACCTGCGAAGGCGCTGCAGCGCGGGCGCCGCGCGGGAGCCCTCCGGTAAAGGGGGGGAGAGGGACTCCGTTGATGAGAGGGCTGCTGGGGAGGGGGGCAAAAGATAAGTAACTTAGTTACAAAGATTTATAGACTAAGCATTTCAGTTTCATTTTTGAAAACTAGTGGCCCGACCTGGTTTCGCACGGGTATTTACCAAAAACTTCAAATGTAGTTTTTATTATTTTTCTCGTAATTTTTTCTCTCCTTAAGAACCTTCCTTGTGCCTGATATCAGGTCTGAAATTTCAGGTCTCAAATTCGATTTCATTTTCATTGAACATAACATAATCGGTTTCGGTTGTTTTGCGATTTGGTATTTGATCGAATAGTAGACATAACAGTATGGGCCAACTCAAGTATCTACCTGTAGTGCCGTTATGCTGAGGGCTGGGAGGCCCTAGCGTGGGTGAGGACCTGGTCTCCTCCTGTTCCGGGGACCGCCGCTCCTTGCTGGCCGGATTCGCTGCAACAAAGAGATACATATTATTACATAAGATAAAATATGACCAATCTCTCTTTAGGAGACTTTTGAGTCATATGGTTAATTTACACCGAGACGCCCTCCAAAGGAGTCTTGTCAAGTAATTGATCCTTACTTGACAGGACTCCTTTGAAGGTCTATCTTCTACTAGTTCGGGTGGCTACACCATAAAAGGCAAGCCATTCCACGATGGGGCAACAAAAAAATGTTTATATAACTAAGTATTACAGTTCACAAGTCTTCGTTTACCAAAATTTTTGGATGAACCTGCTTTCAATAGCGAAATTTATCGGCTTATAATTCAGCTACCCAGTTGAACCTTGCCAAAACACGACCAAATAACACCAATTACACCGAGTATTGTGTTCCTGCTGGTGTATGTACCCACCAGCAGGTAGCCTGAGCTCACAGGAGCTGCTATGTAATCATAGCTCGTCTTCTCTAAACAGAAGTTCCTCTTAACCTGTAGAAAGGCAACTCCCGAGTGATGCCTCTGGTATTACCTTCAGACAATCCGCATCCAAACTCTCCTATAAAAATCTCTCCTATAAAAATGTTGCCTAGCTCCACAATAGTTGTTAAGCATTTGACAAGCCTGATTGAATATCTCCGCGATTTCAGCGCCTCCTAAGTTGGGCTAGGGTAAACAGTTTTCTACCGTCAGACGCATTTCGGCCGTAATTGTGTACGAGAGCCCCGGGCGAGGTGTCGCCGCCACGCGCGCGCCCTAACGACTAGGGGTGCGCTGACTATCGATAGGTGTTATCGATAGGAGCGAGCGAAATCTATAGACAAAACTCAAACATCTACCTTAGTAAAGATATGGAGACGTATATGTATGAACTGATTGACGTTGTCAAATCTCTACTTAGAATTAGATCAATACTTTTTCATATCTAAAGATAGAAAAACTCTAAGCTTTTGAAAGCGAGGTTTCGGTAGCTCATTGGTTTAGAGCAGTCACCCGGATTGTGAAGGACGCGGGTTCGATTCCCGCTCGAGATCATCAAGGTAGAAAAACGTTTTTTTTTCTAGTTTTTCTATATTTAAATATGAAAAACAAGCATTGTAAAATGCTAAAATAATCAAAGTAATAGATCTATACTTATTAGAGTAAACATTCTAGACATAGAGCCAATAAAGAAAATGGGGCAAAGACAACGAACACCTGGAAGTATGTATTTATTTACTTAAAAAAGGTCGCCATAAAAAAATTGTACTAATGAAAAATTAAGACTCAAAGGTGGTTGTACAGAGGCGTTCATATCAACCTTTACAAAACCATTGCAAATAGGTCCTATGTCAGCAGCATAAGGTCACCCTATGTAAAGGTTGATGTGAACTCCTCTGTACATATTATTAGGAAGTTAAAGAGCTTTCATTTAGTTCCGAAAAAACCCGATCGGTTGTGTGGTCTGAGTTGCCTACGATGAATTTATTTATTAGTTTTGACTCTAAATTATTTATTAAAATGGTAAATATGTGTGTTTGTGACGGTTTAGTTTAATGTTTTCTAATTCACCGAACAAAAGCTTTTGGGCGTATAACTAAACAACTACGCTCCAGACTTAAATCTATCGATATAAAGTAGATTTTTAACAGTTTCTCATCCCTCTACCGCTGCAGCATGTCTCTGGCAGCCGCCACTTGGCACCACTAGCGTTCCACCAAACTTTTATTTATTCTGTCACTGGCAGAGCTTAGCTTTTTGCCATTCCACGCGTCTGGAGTGGACTCTATTGTGCCATTGTTATGGAATTATTGGAGATTGGAATTGGAATGAGGTAGACGTGTGGCGTGGAAGCCTAAATCTGAAGCTAATTAACGATTTTTATAAATTTTTTGTAACTTCCTACAACTTATGTTGTTGGTGTGCAATGTAGGTTATTAAACAACACAGGACGTACTAAAATGATTTGCCTTTGGAGTTCTTTCTACAGAATTAGGCAGATTAGTTATGCTTTTTTACGCGCGTCACGGAAATGAAGATGCTGCAGTGGATGTGTGGAGTCTCACGCAAAGATCGCGTGCGGAACACCCACATCCGCGGCAGCCTTCGTGTTCGTGACATCGCAGACTAGCTGCAGGAGTGCCGCCTTCGTTGGTATGGTCATGTCTCACGGAGATCGGCAAACTACGTGGGCAACAAATGTCTGGCCATGCCGCCCCCGCCAGGTACCAGGAAGTGGTGGCTCGACGTCGTTAAGGGTGACATGCGTGCCAACAGACTCACCACGCCCCTGGGACCCCACACATCAGTGTGGGTTCACAACCGGGATAGACCGCACGGATGATGATGATGATGAGTTATGCTTTTTTGAACATAAGATGCAAACTTAGTTGAAAGGTTTAGTGTATTTGGTGGTCCAAATCGATCTATCACATTAAATAATGTGGAAACTGTGGCTGAAGAACTGACATACGTGTACTTCTGACACTACTTCGTAATACGAGGAGAATGCATCGGTGTCTGAGAAAGAGTGCTCGGCCTGAAATTCAGAGATGCTAAGTTCAAATCCTGGGAGGGCAAAGTGTTTCTTCTGAATCTTCAGAATCATCAATCATCAGATCATCACACACCTGCAAACTAATCACCAAATGCAGCTTGATTTAATGATGAAGGGTTTTTCAAGCTCGCTGTAGGGCCGTAGGCTTTCATACAATAAGTACTCTTGCGTCATAATGTGAACGTCCGGATGGCACATGTAGTCTCTCCATCTTTAATGAAACATATTCTGAACAATTGTACCTAAACTGTACTATATACCCTATATAGTACCCTGATAAAGATAAACTGTACCTAAGCCCTTAGAATGTTAAATAAAAAGTCTTATACAGCTGCCATCCTGATGTCGGGATGGCCGGTGTATTGTCAAATCATGTTAATAACTATGGCTACCATTCTGGAACCTATACAAATGATGTGTACCTAAATGTAATGTAATGCTACACTAAAAATAATCTAGTTTAACCAATTACTGAACGCTTGTTTAGTGGCCACACAGTCCATCGCTTCAGCAAACTGTGTGATGGGTTTCGTGCTTGCGAATAACACGCCCGTTAATGCCTCAGTGACGTGGATTTCGGCCAACGTGGCCGTTATAAATGGTGATAAAACTGAGTTAGGAAATGTGAACTTATGAATAATGGGTAGCTGAAAATTTGGAGTACTAAAATTGTAGGCTAATGGTTTTTATTTGAAAAACTGTCGACTGTAACTTAACTTATTATTATACGAGTCTCTCTTCAGAAAGTAGTCTGGAAGATATCGCTTTATAGCGATAAGACCACCTTAATTGTACATTCTATGTCTTCTTACTGTGTAACTTAACTGTTGTATTTGTTTGTTTGTGCTTTAAATATTTATTTATGTTTATCTTAACTTATATTAATATGACTAAACTTATATTCGTATGATGACAAAAGAGGTTTTTTTCGTATGTCTACTGGCAAGCTGTAATGCAATACTAATTAAGTAGGTACCTATGCCAAAAAGAGTTGAGAAGTCGTAGTCAACGGAAATCAAAACCAAATTTTTGTGTGACGATGGTGTAACTACTTCGTTTAGAACCAGCAATGTTATATCGTATGTTATGTTATGTATCGACACATAATTATAGTTATTTATTTTATTGGATTTTATGTTTCCTTATTGTAGTTATTGTAAGTCTTTGTGTTTATGTATGTAGCATTTATTATAATAAATAATAATAATAAATAAATAAATATCCCTGGACAAAGTAAGCTAATTAAAGCCTGTGTTATGGGATAAACATACTTAAATATATTTTCTTTTGTAAATACATACTTATTATACATAGGAGACACCCAGACCAGTACAAATAGACATGTTCATGCACACAAATGTTTGTACTGTGCGGGGATCGAACCCGCGACCTCTGGTGTAGTAGCCAACTTCTTAACCATTACACCAAGTCGGTCGATATTATGATGTTGTAAAAAGTTTAAAAAATAAAAGTTATAGTTTAAAACCTATTTGATTCTGCCAAGTAAATTAACTAAGTCGTCTCAGATTGTGGGGTATTATCTTATGTTCAAGGTCTAATATAAATAGATGTCATTTCGTCTATTGGATCCTAGAGTAATTCAATACAGTCAGATTTCAATGCAGTTTTCGCTATAATTTTGATCTGCCAATGTCAATTATACTGTCAGTAGGTACTGTAATTACGAGGAGTAGACATGTAATATTTTAAACAGTGACCAGCGTGTGGCCTGTATGGCTCAATACCGCTTTTGTACTTTTTATACATCAAAGATTAGTTAAATAAATAAACTGTCACCTACTTGCACGTGAAATCGAAACTTAAATTCCGTTAGGTGCCGCTCAGGGACGCTACTTGCAAAACCAATCAGAAACAAAACATATTTTAATCCGATCGACTATCTATACTGAAATTAGCCCCGTTGGTGTTAGGTGGCCAAGCGTACCCAAACTGAGGAGTGATATACATGCCTGGTATGACTGCCTTAGTAATCATTTATGAAGTCATAGTTCGACAGGACACTTGTTTGCCACCGACACAAAAAAACAGAAATGACGAGACTAACAAAATTAACGATTCCGCTCCGCTGTTTTAGGGCCCTCAGTGATAGGCGGCTGTTTGGCATCCGCGCGTGTCCTCGCACGCCGGACCCTGCTTGCCGCGCGCGACGTCACGGCATCGCAGCCCTAACTCTGATAGTGTTTTTAGTAATTATTTTTCACTTGCCTAAAGCCTGATATTTTAAGTTCAATAACGACGTTAAAGAATGTTTTTCCCAAATTATAACCACGATTTGTTGATCAGTTAAATGGTATAATCACACGTCCATAATCTGCATGCAAGGCATCCAAAAAAAATAGCTAACAATGTGATCATTACAAGTTTCAAACAAATGACGGTAATTTTTCGACCACCCTTTCTAAAAGTACAACTGAAATGTTGAAAAGCTACCCACCCAAATAAATAAATCATAAAAAGAAAACTAAAAATTACCAACCCTATGTTAATTAAGTGCTTCCTGAATATTCAAGAAGCTTTAAAAAGGGGTTCTCAAAATGTTATTTCACGTGTCGCGTGCTGGCCCGACTACATATTGGGGGCGAATCTTTGGGAACCACTGCACCTGTCGTCAAGTCGCACATGGAGTAAGATTGTTGCTTAGATTCCTTTGTAGAGGGTCGAATGAAAGAAAAAAAACAATTGTTAATTTCGACAAGAAATATACCGCTTTCACATTAGGTCGTCAGCAGCGCGGCAGCAGCGGATGCCTTTACAGCGACATCACTTGGATTAGTGCGGTGCAATCCACGCAATAATTAATCTTTCGGTGTCGAACTCGCTCATTTTGTTGTCTGTCGCTGCCAAATTATCAGCAGCGCGACTACGCTGCTAAGGTCACCTAAATGTGGTAGCGAACATAAGCTGCAGCTTTTGGTACAATGAGAAGTCTTGAGCTATGTCAGGAAGGGAATATTCCTACGTGAGGCACCGTTTAGAGAGAGCTTGTGATTCGCAGCTTACACAGAGGTGTGCATAGCGGCACAGTGGGATTGCAATTCAAAAAGCGGCCAAGATCCCTACGGATGACTCCTGGTTGTGAACGTGTGACTCAATGGTAGGCAATGGCTTAAATTGCGGGAGTACTTTTATGTTGCACGGCTTTCGCCACTCTGAGGAATATTTCTGCAAAATCAATTCGCCAAGGGTTTTACCGTAAGAAGTCGGGAATGGCAGCAAGACGTTGCAAGGCCCACTATGCAATGCCCCCTGCTCATTACTTATAACCTAAATTCTACTGTTTTAGTTAAAACTAAGCAAAAATTGGTACTTACAGGAATACAAAAAACATGTTTTCAATTATTGTAGTTTTTTAGTTGTGTTCGTTTTTTCCTCTTTGTATTTCGCACGGCCTGAGACATAATCGTTCCGCCGCTTTCATCATTTACTCCGCTTTAGTGCAACCAAACTGTGCCCTATAAATCTAAATTATAGAATAAGTATAGAAATGCAACAAAATTATGGAGAAACATTTTCGCTAGTTCAGTGGCCCAACGCCATCAAATCGGCTGTTCGCGCGCTTCACGGCTGCGTCTGCTGTGATAAACCTTTGTTTTACACGCAAATCATTATTATGAAAGGTTAACTCGACGGTTCTCTGCGCAATTATTGGTAAAAAGGGTCCATGAGTTTGATTCCTACCACGATGAACATTTGCGTTTGTTTCAACCCATAATGAACACCACCGTGGTGCATATAACCAGAACTCAACCAAACAAGCATCCCGCCTGCCAAGTGTGGCGAGTGTTCCGACATCCTCCGATTGAATCCCACAATGAATGCTGAAAGGACTAGTTCCTGAGGGGTGGCTTTTACCGGAGTACACTAGCGTAGTACCGGAGTGTACTTTTTTGGAGGGCTAAGAATCTCCGATACAAGTGTTGTTGGTGGACGCAGACAGCCTTAAATTGGGCACTCCTGAATCTATTGAGGAGGCCTATATGCAGTAAATGTAATGTAATAATAATGATAATGATGATGGGCTACCACAGCCGTTAAAGTTTTATTGATTAAAGTCAACTAAAAGGTCTATTTTTCCCGGTAAAGGCCAACACTCACTAGTCAGTCTTTTTACTACTCCTCTCAAATTTTACAAATGCTGTTAATTCAAACAAACTATGTAAATCAGTCTTAGGTACAACACTGAATGTACCTTAGACTCGCACTCACCTTTTTTTTTATTTGGGTATGAATAACCAAAGAGTAAACACTCGTGAATAACGGGCATACAATACACGCTTTTAATGGCCCCGTGTTATCACACCGGCCAGAGCACGCCACCTGAACCTCTCGTCGCAAGTTAGACGTGCCAGGATTCGATAATCCTGACAGGAGTACGGATTAGGTTAGAAAAAGTGATTTACAGTTTAAAATCTGAAAGTGAAAAGTTTAATACAAATGTGACAATTTACATCGAGATCATCGGCCCACACTTCGCCAAGCGGATTTGAATCATCGATCAAACATTTCCCATCACCGAAGAAGTCACAATGTGTAAGTAATAGGTTTAGTGCTTAACAATTTCACTGTTTTCATGGCGACATTCATAGTTTGGTTACATAATTTTAAGGTAAACTTTAGTTCTAACAGAAAAACAAATATCAGCTCCCTGATTCAGAACAACGTCGCTGTCGATCAATAGGTAAATTGATTTCTACTTGTTAAGATGGACAGTGTAGATTACTAATATTGTTTTGTTAATTTCCGAACTACAAAAAAGGCAATTCATGGGTCAGCGATAAGCTTTAGGATTCTATTTTCATTTTGGATTAGAATTATCCATAGCAACCGACATTCACCGAAAATCGTCCTCAAACTGAGATGTTAAATAGGGTACACGCACTAGTCTCCGACACTCGCCCGCGCCGGACAGCATGATTGGTGGCCACTCCGCGAGAGGCGCTCCGTCCGACGCACTCGTCCGGAGGGTAAGAGATTTATAACGCTAGTGGAGTTAGCTTTGATTGATTAGCAGCTTACGAAATTTCATTCCCCATTTCATTCCCCCGCGCGGACCGCACCGAGTGGTACAGTTTCTCGCCATCTCCGTGTTTGAAAAATTCGTAGTGATATTAAAAACGATAATTTTGGACTAAAACCTATACCAAATCAAGCGTAATGTTAACATCTGGTGAACTGTGTGAAAATCTTAATTAAAGGACCGATAAGTGCAGTGATATCACGGAAAATATCTTAGAAAAACGTTTTATACCAACAGTGTTTTTAAATGAGTATGTTGACCTCACTCAGCTATGAGTCAACTGTCGAAAGAACACGTTTTTGACCAAACATTCCCGAACTTGCACGTACAACTTGTCGCACAAACTAGTTCTTAATTTTGCCCGTTACTTAAAATGCCAAGTGGCTCAATGGGTGAGGCGTCTGACTTTAAAACTGCTCTAGTTTGATATCGCCCATTCGAATCCAGAGACATTGTTTTTTTTTTTTTTTTTGGTTCTGTTTACTGTATTAAAATGTCATCGTCAAAACATACTAAAAATATAAATAGAACTTCAGCAAGTACCCGCTGTATCGCTTGCAAAAGGCTTATTTCAAACAGAGAGTTCTTAAATTGCTGTTTATGCAAAGGCACATATGATATTACATGCGGAAATGTTGCAGATAAACTCTTTTATTTAATGACAAAGGAAAGTAAACAATCATGGAATTGTAGGAATTGCTTGAAAAAGAAAAAGACCAAACATCACACAAATAGTACAAGTACACCCATAGTACAAAAGAAACAAATCAGTGAGGTGGTTCTACCATATGAAAATATCACGATTAGACCACATAGAAATATTATAAAGGGATCTCCTCCATTGTCTTGCCCAGGAGATAAAAGCCAACCTGATGATTTTAATTTGTCATTAGACTCCCAATCACACGCTAGAAGTCTTCCCGATCTGTCTACTAGAGAAAATGAAGAAACAATCACCTTAAATCAAAAGATCGACGCATTGAAGCTAAAATTAGAAAGTGCTCATATGGAAATAGAAAACCTACACATAGAAAAAAACCAACTGAAGAACAAGATTAAGGAACAGGATATAAAAATAAAACAATTATCTAAAATATGTATTTCCACCCCTACCAGTAAAACGCCTAAGCGCAATAAAAACGAACGTACAAACGCAAATAGATCGCTGGATATTTCGATTCTCAACCACGAAAACGACAAAAAGGAACCATCAAGAGCTCCACAAACAGCGCCGGAGTTGACACATATTATAAGCAGCAATTCGGAAAGCCCGAATAAATCCAAAAAAGATACTCACTTAGTCGCGCTTACAAAAAAAAAGCTCCTGATATACGGATCACAGCAATGTGTAGGCATGGCTGCATGTCTATTGAATTCTCGGCGGACTACAAATTACGAGGACTACGAAATAAGCTCAGTGACAAAACCATTCGCTTTGACCGAGGAAATCGTACAGCCGATTCAAAACCAAGACTTTACGGACTATGATAAAATAATATTGTGTGTAGGTGAAAATGATAGTAATTATTTAAAAACAACTTCTGAATTGTATAGTGTACTAAAAAAACTAGGTAATAAAACGGTTATTGTATTAAGCATATTAAATAATAATTATGTAAATGAAAAACTGCTCAACTACAAACTGAAATTGATTTGCAACTACTTTAAAAACTGTCATTTCATGCATTTCGATACAACTTGGCAGTATTTCACAAATTCTCTAAAAATGAGGGAAATTTGTAAGAAAATTAATTTTTTAATCGACACTATTGACTACGAAAACAAATACTTACTAACTAGAACAAACAACAATGAATTTAATTATACTAGACAACACTTACGCCAAAACTATATATACAAGGAAAGGTACAATGGAGCGTGTGTCTCTGTGGGGAAAGATGTCCAGAAATCAATCCTGGATTACTTTCCAATTATAGATAAGTTAACTATTACCAAACCTGTCCACAGTGAGACATTGTTTTTTCGATCATAGAGGGAACCGGTTATATGTACTTCATCAAAATGTTGCAGGCTTACTAAGCAAGGGGGAGATAATCGAATTGACTCTGGATGAACTCAAAAATACAAATATACACATTGATGTGCTTTGTTTCTCTGAAACTTTTATCAGGCTCGGAAGTGAACAAAACATACACTTATCTGCGTACAAACTTATCTCGAGCTATTCCAGAAAACATCAAAAAAGAGGTGGTGTATGTATTCTCTGTAAACGCCATCTAGATGCAAAAAAACTTAACTTCCTAGATGATTTCGCCGCGGATTACGTTTTCGAGTGCTGTGGCATAGAATTAATATCGTGCAAGTGCATAATTATCTGTATATACCGCATACCAAACTCAAAGCCAGAAACATTTTTATCAACTTTTGAAGTTCTAATGAAGAAACTAAGATATAGAACCAAACATAAAATAATTATTACAGGAGACTTCAATATCGATACATTAAAAACCTCAAAAAGTTCAAGCGAATTAAAAAGAATTGCTGCAAACTATAATTTTACTCTACATATCACTGAGGGTACGCGGAATAATTCCTGCATTGACCACATATTAAGTAACGACCCGTATGCTGAAGGTAGTCTCGTGAGTTTGGGTTTGTCTGACCATAACACAGCCCAAATTCTTACATTTGAGACATCTCACACGGTCCCACAGCTCCCTAAAATGTGGATCCAATACAACAGAGATTTTAGCACTGACAATATTCGCAAATTCAAGGAATACATGAATTCTCTTACATGGTCTGAAACTCTGCGGGAAACAAACCTAAATGAAGCCTTTAGCGCATTCCATGAAGATTTTAAGCTTTTTTATGAGTTATGTTTTCCATTAAATAAAGTAAAGTATAATAACCGGACAAAATGCCCGTCTTGGTTCACAAACGGTCTTAAGAAATCAACAAAAGCAAAAAGAAATTTACGCTATCTATACTACAGAAATCCGACAAGTGAACATAAAGACAAATATCAAAGATACACAAAACTATTGCGAAGATGTGTAGTTCATGCACAAAAAATCACAAATTCACGTTACATCTCAAAAGCCCAAAACAAAATGAAAGCTTCGTGGGACGTTATAAATAATAAAATAAGTCAAACAAATACTATTGACGATATAAATTTAATAATAACGGACGCAAATAAAGAGATTAGGGACCCAAAGGACATAGCAAATTATTTTAATGAATATTTTATAAACTTGACATCTACTCATAATAATACCATTGACAAATCAGCTTTGACAAACATAAAAACAAATGATTCTTCCATATTTTTACTACCAACTGACATCTACGAAATAAAAAAAATTATTCAGTCATTAAATTCAACGAATTCAACAGGCTATGATAAAATTTCAACTAGAATAATAAAATGTGTAAAAGAAGAAATAGCACCAGTACTGTCCCATTTAATTAACCTATCTTTTTCTTGTGGATTATTTCCTGATACTTTAAAAACATCTGTTGTTAAACCAGTTCTTAAAAAGGGTGACAAGCACAACATCGACAACTATCGACCCATTTCTCTTATACCTATTTGGTCGAAAATTTTGGAAAAAGCCATGCAAACTAGGTTAATTTCATTCATTAATAAGCATGACCTTATAAGGAGCGAACAAAATGGCTTCCAAAAGGGAAAATCAACTACTTTGGCTGCTTTCTCTCTGGTCGATAAAATAGTTGAATTCGTTGACAAGAGCATACCGCTTACTGCTGTATTTTTCGATATGAGCAAGGCCTTTGATTTCGTTTCGCATGAGTTGCTGCTCTTTAAGTGTGAAATGTATGGAGTTAGAGGCTTGGCTTACGATTGGATCAAATCTTACCTCTGTAACAGGAAGCAGATCGTGGAGATACAAAAACAAGACCAGCATAACGTAGTTAACTCTGTGCAGTCGCTCATGAAAGTAAACCAATCCGGAGTGCCCCAAGGAAGCATCCTGGGGCCCTTACTGTTTCTGATTTATATTAACGATCTTCCTGACGTGACAGACTATCCTTGCATCCTATTTGCTGATGACATATCTGTGGTGATCCCTTGTAAGTGTATAGATGATTATAATACGGAAATAAAAAAAACTGTTGAGTCCATAGTACGGTGGTTAAACCAAAATAATCTCAAAGTAAATATTAATAAAACGAAATATATACAATTTATAAACAAAAATGGGCGTAAAAAAAATATTCAATTAACACATGACAGTCAGTCTATAACAGAAACAAATGAGGTCACTTTTCTTGGCATTCTCTTAGATGATAAGTGCACATGGGAAAAGCACATAAACAAGCTAAGCAATAAAATAAATTCATATGCCTATGCCCTATGGAAGGTTGGAAAAACTGCCAGCAGAGCAATAGCTCTTCAAGCTTATCACGGAAACGTTAGCTCGATTCTGCGGTATGGCATAGTACTGTGGGGTAACTCGTGTCATATAAATAAACTATTTATTGCACAAAAATCGTGCGTTAGGGCCATCCATGACGTGGATAGTTTGGTCTCCTGCAGACCTTTGTTTAAGGAGCTCAACATTTTGACCATTCCTTGTTTATATATATATGAGGTGTGTATTTTTGTCAAAACACACACAAAGCTGTTCAAGTGTTTGAGCGATTATCCGCGGAGCTATAGCTGTAGACGACCGAATAAGTTAGTTCTCCCAACCATGAAAACAACAATGTATTCCAGAAATAGCCGTGCGATGGCCATTAAAATATTTAATAAATTGCCAATAGACATAAAGAACCGACCACTCAATCAATTTAAATATAAACTAAAAAATTGGCTTGTTCGAAATTGTTTCTACAGCCTGGCCGAATATTTTGATTTGAAAACAATTTGAATTATTGGGTTTTGACTAAATTGTATTTGTGACTGTGAATGAATTGATTTGTGTATTTTTGAAATTTAAAAGTTGACATTTTTTGATTGATAATATTGATAACTGAAAATTGTATTTGCATGCCTCAAATGGGTGAATGTGTCTTGTTTGCTATTTTATCTCTACCACCTTTAATGTACCACATTCTCGCAAAATAAATATTCTTATTCTTATTCTTATTCTTATTCTTATTCTTAAATGAAAAGCGGTTTGGATAGAAGCATTAATGATTATTGCTTTCCGAAATATGCGGACAAAGATAGTCGATGAGGAGGTACACAAATCCGGGACCTATTTTCATAACTTGTCATTGACCGCAAACCTAGATTAAGCGATTTCAACATTTGAAAACAATTTTAGTTGTTTGATATTGTTTTCTGAAATATAGGTACATACTCGTAAAAATACGATTTAAAAAAGCAAGAAAGAAGTGTCCCAAGTATTTCTTTTCGACTTGACCCCAGTCATATTATGGTGAGTACCTAATTTTTCTTCTTTTACGACTTATGTATTTTTTTACTCGTTTTTTTGGCATATTGTATCAGCATCGCTTGTAAATAAGCATAATGTTGTCCCCCATAAACTATAGTCAATACCCTTCCCTTATTAATCCCTTATAAAAAATTCTTAAAAAATGTAATACCCTCAGTGGATTTTTTAAGTTACAATGTGATCAAACTGCTATTTAACAATAATACAGAGATTGAATTCTACAAAAATCCAACAAAATCTAAAATACTAATTTTAATAAGAGTTGTTAAAAAAAATTCTGATGTTTGAATCTTCCCTCATACTTACATCTGCAAGAAAGATCCTTCGTCAATTTAATTATCTTCGCAAAAACAAATATAGGAACAGGATGACTGACTAACATCTCGAGTGCGTTTTAAGAGTTACGTCAAGTAACTTGGAGCCAAAATTCGACTCTTTAATTAGTCAACAATCAAAACATCTGTCACACCAATCTAGCACGTTAAAACAATAAATGTATTAATATTTGATGATGATTACTGATATTCCTGTTGTCTATAAATAATTTCTCCTTGGCCCGCGTAAATATTAAGATTATTTTAGATGGCTCATCTCTTAATCTTTTTCCCCATCTCTTCCTGATCTATCACCCCAATCGGCCTTGTTGTGTTAAATAGCGGGTCTAATAGCTGACTCCTCTGCCGGGCATACATCACTCGTGTCCGGCGCAGGGGCACTCACCCCACCCGTCATCCTGCCATACACCACGAGTGGCGCCAGGACATGCACTACAAGACTGGGGAAATGATGACGTGAATAATGGGATACGAATTTAATGGAAACCTTAAGATTAGGAAATCCATACTAATCTTAATTATTATGAAGATGACGGATTTTATTTTGGATGTTTGAAACGAATTAAACCGAAAAATACAAACCGATTTAAAAAAATCTTTAACCATATAAATCTACATTATCAGCAAGTAAATTGCAGGCCATTTAAAAAAAAATACATAAACTTTTTTAATCTAATATGTTTTTCAAAAACTTACACATAAATATCAATCAGATAGTTACTCGTAACTATCTGATTGATATTTCTGTGTCGGCATCATACTTACTTTTACATTCAATGTCTCAGAAGTATAAATTTCATGATCTTAAGGAAGCAAAAAAAAATTAATTTGTAAGTAAACCAAAGTTTTTGTTTTTGTCGAACTTGGTGCAATTTTTCACATGACGTATTTTGTTTATGGCGGGATCTGTTCTGTCTATTCGAGCTTATACCTGCCTACTTTATTTTAAAAAAATCAGAGCGAATTTAGAAGCAAGCAACCCTAGGCGGCCAGGCAAGTTTAGGTAACTATACTAGAAAAAGGCGACAGTGTTCTTAATAAATCTTGTGTTATTTATTTATTGATTACGTATAACTACTAGCAACAGGCCACTAGCAACAGGCCACTAGCAACAGGCACACCCACCACTTTTAAGGCCTGCAAGTCTTCACCGAGCAGCAGTGAATCTGCTCAGCACCATTGCAACCTATTTATTTATATCTAGCCCGTAAATCTAGCTTTTTATTAGCCCGAGTCTGCTTTTGAGTATTTACATTTCCTTGTTGAAATGGTTTATTTTAGACGTTTTTATAAGAATGTGCGTTATTGCGTCGGATGTTATACATATTGCTTGGTTTTCAACGGCTTATATTGTATCTTCATGATTTTAAATACAGTACTGGTTAAAGATGCCGATCCTATAGCAGGTTAAGTAGAACTAAAAAAATCGTCTGTGGGCATGTTGCGTCGAAACACACAGTAACTGATAAGCCTGAATACTGTCAGATTGCTGGACAAAGGTCTGCATCATCGCAATCAAGGAACAGTACAATTATTGATGGGGTATTGGCCCACAAACCCAGGCTTTATTCACACAAAAAACGCACTTTTCCTGACCAGGGGCCTTATTGCCATCTCTATTGCTCACTACGCTCAGTTTAAGAAATTAAGTTGACTGGCTATAAGAGATGGTAATACAGGCCCTGGGATTTAAACCCAGGGCCCCTCGGATTTTGGTACGAGCTCTGACTGTGCACCGACCGTTCGTATCACGTGAATTCATAACGATGGGAGCTTAGCTTTAGTCTAAAATACCTATTGTATATGACAAGAAATTAACTAAAAAGAAAACTTTAGTTAACAATTCATGAATAATCGCCGCCCATCAAAAGCATTACTGGCATTAGCAACCGATGGCTGTCGGGGGCGGGCAGTCGGCAAACACCATGAATTAGGAACGTGGGAGCCCGCGCCTTGCGGCAATCACCGCTCCTACGCGGACCACGCTTTTTGCTGTGCTAGGACACAACAAAAGAAAAAGAAAGGCTAGTGCTACTAAAGGCAAGATTCAATTTAGAACGTGGTGGTTTTTATTTAACGTCTATCAAAATTAACATAAACAGTTTAGATATCAAAAAATCTCGACTTTAGATAAAAAGTCTAAAGAAGTTATTGTTCTCAATGTACGAGTTGTACAAGTTATTAGTAATGATAACATAACAAGGACAGTACAGTAGACCTTAAATGGGATATATGTATATGTATTGAATTTTATTTTTGGCATTTTCACAATGGTCTGTTTCCCATTTTATAGGTATTCGTAGAAACTAGAAAATTCTCTATCCCGTTCGATCCCTAGTCCCACAACGTTGATTTTTTTAAAGGTCAATCTTGAGAGGATTTGTATTATTAACAACGTTACCCAAAAATATATTTACTATTGTATTTTGAATTATATTTTGTTGTGATAAAGCTGAAGTCCCTGCTCAATTGTCCCTTGATGTCAACCGCCTATGCCCTAGTGGAATGCCCACGCAAGGAGAACGGGTGACCTGAAAAATATTGTAGGATTTATGTGAATACAACCGACTGCTTTGAACACTCTTACTGGCAGATAAACGTCGATAAGATATATATTATTATTGAATAATTTTACATTTACCATCTGATACCACACTAAACACAACTAGAGCCTACTTTAGTGCAGGACCCTAAAAAAAATAATTTTGTCCGAAATATTCTATCAGATATGGTGTCACTATTTGTAGCTCAGCCTGGGTAGGTACAGCTCGACAATGTCTACAGTACAACCGTCATTTTAGTCACAAATTGGTTTAGTTTCGACAACTTTTTAACAGAGTAGGGTAAAAAATATCTAAATTGAAAAAAAATGTCTGGGTAATTTTTTGATATGGCGCCTGACTCCAAACTCAACAGTGCATTTACTACGAGTTTCAGAGGCTACTGAAAACATACTTAAATAGTTATTGCCAACTGAATAAATATAAATAAAATTCTGGGACACCTTACATAAAGATTATCCGACCCCAAACCAAGCAAAGGTTATACTATGAGTTATCAATGACTGGAAAACATACTGAAATATTTCTAACTATATTTTTTAATTCTAACTATATTCTTTAATTGATAATACCACCCAGACACACAACTTATTGGGCTGTTGGTGCAATACTAGCGATTCTAAATAAAACTATAATCTATCTTTCGCAAATTTTCTGTCTGACAATTTGGCATTAAGTCCGCCATTTATACGTTTAATTCTGTGCTAAAGAAAAAAATATTAAGACTCATTTCAACCACAAATGCATACTAGTGGATTAATTGATACATGTTTTTTTAAATCTCAACTAGTAATGGCCAACATTTATTGACTAACTCAGACACGATAATAATAAATAGATATTGGTGAAAACTACTACATAAATGCAAAGAAAAATTTTCATTTTAATCATTAAACTGTATTCTGTGTACCTTAAAAATACTTAAAAACCTTAGACCTTCCAATAAAAGCGAAGGGACCGCTAATCGCGAAGGGTGCACTATCGGTCTATCATCCCCTTAATAATGTATGCCCGTTCTCCTCCCCCTACGAGTCTGAAACACCTTGTGCCTCCCACACGATTTGTAAACCTATTTAAATGCCTGCTACATTAACCAAGTCTGATAATAGAAACGCCAATTGAAATGCAGGGAATCAGTATTGATACGACTTTCTCACTGTCTCCATCAATCTATTCCTTAGAAACATTCAAGTAATAGAGACCGCGTCGCCCAGTGGGTAGGTAAGTTAAATTGGCAGTCGCAGGGCACAGTGCGCGGAGAAGTAATGGCCGTTGGGGCAGAAAAGTTCTGAAATGGAGACCTTTTGAAGGCAAGCGCATCGAGGGACGCCCAAGCACTGCCCTGCCACTGGTCACGGCGGCAAGGCAGGCAAGGCCCAGCTACCGGTGATGAGATCTTATTTATTTAATATTCTCTTTTGCCCGCGACTTCCGCGTGGGGGGTTTTTCCACAACGTGGAGTATTGATAACTTAGAATAATAACGTTTAAAGACCTTTAAAATGGTTTCTAGTTTTAAAATATTAAAAGAAAGGATTAAAAGGTCAGTGTTTTTATTGACATAATGTCATTTAACCACATTCCATCCAAACTTTAGGATAGATAGATTGCAAAAAAAAGATATTGATCGCAATTGAATCGAAAGCCATAACGTCTAAAAGGATAGTCTTCATACAACCGCCCCGTCAAAACTGAAGCACTAATCCGATCCACACATGCGTGACTATTACTTGCTTACGTGCGGCGCGCATTGACATTGAACATTGCAGAGCTGTAATGAACACTGCAAAGAGATCCGTTTGGAGCCATTTATGGCTTCAATTTAGGTGCTTCAAAATGGGCGCGCGGACTTGGTTTATATATGTAATTATTAATTATTCTAAGATTGATAACCTAACCGCGGTGATTAATTTATATTTGAGATAAGCGCCTAACTATAACAGGGCACATCACGCACGGCACAATATGCAACTTTCCATCCATTCCCTTTTGCACAACTTTCAGGCTGCTTTTCCACGAGAGATGCGCTATGTAGCTATGCTGCGAAGATGTGCGAGCTAAGCTACGAAACGATATTCTACCGATTCCTTTGATGATATGCTTTGTAACGACGTGAGTAGAATGTGCTACAAGATACGCCGCCGCAAGGTTGCAGTGCGAGGATGTTGCACAGCTCGAGCTACGAGTATGCGATAAATTTATACATATATTAAGTAATCACAAACACATACATTCTAATGTAGGAACGCTATCACTCATTCGCTCTCGCACACTCGCACACACACACACTTACACACACACACAAACACACACACACACACCTCAAAACTAATTTGAGTAAAGTGACACAGTCTTCTTAAGATTGTATCTAAATACGACAGTAGGGAAAGCACGCCAGCACGCATCCATAGCTGCAGGCCTCCATAGCACGCATCCATGTGTCATGAAATGTGTCCTACATAACTAAAAAACATTGTTTAGTAGAATCCGTTTCCAACAATCTATGCTATGTGGACCAATTAATGTGATTGGTGAACATCAAACTCACCAACAGCAACGTAGCATAGTAAGGAGCTACCTAAATTGTCGTGTATTAATATCTTTTACAGTTTTCGTAATTTCCACCCAGTACTATACGCGTAGTATGCGAGTTAAGGTAAATCAACATCAGTTAAGAACCATGACTTGCTTCAAAGTACAGACAGCTCAGCATATAGTGAGCTCTCTTTGCAACTGAATAGCATTCCAGTTGCACTTAATACAATTATTATTTAAACTCAATTTACTTGTACTAGAAAAGTTACTAGTTTAATCTGGTACAATGTTGGAGCAAGCCCAATACGGGGCCCGCATAATCAGAAATGTGTGACGACTGTGACGACAGAATTCGAATAGATTGTGGTAATTTATATTGACTGCTTTATTTACTTTGGGCAGGAATGAATGTAATAAAAATTTATGTATTTAATGAATTTTTAATAAATTATAATCTGAAACATATCGAAATCAATATTTTTCGATCGAAGATTTATTAGTTAATTACTGAAAACATTTTTTAACTATTCCTGTCAAAGTAGGTAAATAGGTAAGTCTTCGTTGCAAAAACCCGATAGTGTTTAAAATTTGTAGTGTGAAATGCAAAATTAAATCGTTATGTTTTATTTATTTACTTATTCTTTGTTATATTTATAAGGTATCCGCAGAAAACCAGTGTCGTGGTGCTGCGCCACGCACGACATGTGCTGAGCGGAGACCTTTTTGGTAATGTTGGTTATTGTATTAGATGCAAGCTTAGATAAGTTCCTTTTGTGTATGTACCAAATAAACTTTCATTCAAATGCAACAAGAAAGTTTAAAATGTTATCTGTCAAGGGAGTTTTGAAAATAGCAGTCTACAAATCATGATATATCATTATTTAGCGTAAAAACAGCAATTTAGCGTGATTTTTGTAGTAGTTCATTTAATCCTTAACAAATTGAAATAGATGCTATTACAATATTTGTTACGGGAGTTGCAAAGGCAGGCATTCATTTGAACATTCATGAAACCCCCTGGCTTGCAGCGTAAAATGAATTCGCCAGGGGCCTTTTTACAATCGCTTATAACCAGTCAACTTAATTTCCCAAACTGAGCGTAGCGAGCAAGTTCATCAGTAAATCCCGCTGACTAGCGGGAAATTAAAGAGTATTTTAGGGAAAGAACTTGACAAGTTTAAGGGATTGTAAGGCCCTGTCGATTAGTGAAAGTACCTTAGTGGTACAGATCTATTAAGCAATTTGTTTTTTAGTACCTCTACCTCATAGCATTTGATATATTATTATATCATCGCACTTTAAAGATAAGCGTGGATGTGCTAGGAGACGCCCCTGGCTTATTTCCTTGCGTGGTACCTCGTAACACCGGGATATTATTCCCTACTTCGAGACCATTACAATAGGTGTGTTGTCTGGCGCATATTTATTTATTTTTATTTATGAAGCGTACAAATACGTTGCATTACTGCATGCTTTCCAGTGCAAATATGAATAGCTCCGACCGCCTTCAATCTTGCAACTTTATTGGAATCGACCACTGCGAAGATGTAGAGAAACTGGAATAGTCGGTCATGTTTGAAAGCCAAGCTAAGCTGTATGTCCCACGAGTTAACACCAACGAGAGCCGCTAGCGTCCGCGTTCACCGTTATGTAATTTTTGTATCAGAATTCGGTACAGCGCCCCCTAGTGATTATAAAAGGTTTTTTTTTCGCCAGACAACACATCTCTTGTCATAGTCTCGAAGGAGGGCTAAATATCAATGTATTACGAGTTACCAGACCAGGAATTAAGCCAGGGGCGCCTCTCAGCATACCCAGACTCGAGGGAATTTAGAAAAGATCGTTTCCTGAATTGACCAGACCAGAAATCGAACCTGGGGCACTGCGGGATTCGAGGCGAGCAACTGTGCTACTGCGCACTACGCCAATCGTGCCGTCGTGATTATAATGGAATCAAAAATGACATACAAATTTCTGGGGGGCTAGCCAAGACCAACACGTCACGCCGATTTCTACAATAGAAATCGTTCAATGGATGGGAATGACACAAGCGGTCGCTAGCGCTTAAGTCATCCCCATAAATTTGTTGCTTTTCGCTAGCCCCCCTGAAGTCAACTATCGTAGTTTAGGTGGCAGTAACACATGGTGGATATACTGTAACTTGTATAACGGTGTTTTTTTCAATAATAAAGTTTTTTTTCTTTCACCAATTTTTGAGGTTATTTTCTTTTGAAAGGACATCGCTCGTTCCCTATACATTGAAGTTCCAGGAACGCACAGCAATGAGCAAATACTAGTTGTGTTCGGAATCATTCACAAAATCTCATCAGGCATTTGTTGAAACACGGATAACTTGAGGAACCGTGGGCTACTACAGAATGTATTAGATTTTGAGGTTATACTTAAAAGTAAACGATGTATACTTTTTGTTATGTTCTGATAGATATATTGTTTACCTATATGTAAGAACTTAAGTGATATGAATTAAATGAACATATAATACAATTATTTATTACAACTTCAAATCAAAAATCATTAATTACCATATTCATTTTGTTATTAGAGTGTTGACAGATGGATGTTATTATGCATATACTAATGAAATTACAAGCTCCCTATGAAAACTTGTTACACACGCAGAAACAATGGCTAATTTTCAAATATGTAGATACATATTAATGCCTTAATCTACAAATCGTGATATTTTATATATTTTTTCATGAAATCGATATCTTTTGTTATTCCAACACAGAAACACAACAACATGAACCTGCATTTTCTGCAATCTGAATAATTTGGTGAGAAGTGTAATGCGTCTTTCACTTCCAGCGTCCCTATAGACCTGTTGTTCGTGCCGGCGGGCGCGCTCACCAGATTACCGGCAGTTGGTTCGATTCCCACGCGCCCACAGGGTACAGCGAATAAACAACGTACAAATAATACCTTCCAACGAATGATTTTAATGTACTGCTGTTCAAATACATTATTTTCCGTACATTTAAATGGCGAAATGTTTTGAAAGACCTAACAACGAAGGTTTTTCAGTCATCGTCGCGTTACATTTGTTTGCTGTAGCACTCGGTAGTTAGCGATTACCGCAGCCTATGGCCGTGCAGAACTAGCATTCGGAAGGGTAATTTTGGGTAGTCATAATGACGAACAATCGTAAACTTCGGGGCATTAATTTACTTTTTATTTTGCAATGATAAATTTTATATCAATAGGCATCGAGTAGAGTTCGAACACTGACGGAACAACGTTGACTTTTAAAAAGTAAAAAAACATTATAGAAGTTTGCCAGATCCATAATAGCTTTGGTTATAATCTATATCCATACTAATATTATCAGAGGAAAGATTTGTTTGTTTGTTTTTATTGAATAGGCTCCGAAACTATTGGTCCGATTTAAAAAAATATTTCACTAATATGAAACTACATTATCAGGGAGTGATATTGGCTATATTTTATCATGATTCAACAAAACATTCAGTGAAAAATAATAGTACATATAAGTAAATCAAGTCGGAGAAACGCGGGCGAGATGTACTGTTTTACCGACACGCCGCAACGTGCAGTTACTTTTGACAGAACGAAGTCTTTCGAGGCAGCTATACTCCATTCATTAAAGCATTAGACAGCATTAAAAAAGGTTATTTTTAGGGTGTACTTCGTGGTAAAAGCTAACTATAAACATTATTACTTTGCGATTTTTGCCGAATTTATTAAAATCTACTTATAGCAGCTGTCATACTTAATTGTTCTCATTTAAAGTAAAGTAACTTCAGAATTGATGAGGCTTTTGCTTAAACAAATTATTTTGTCTTGAATCAAACTATTTTGTCGATGTAAAAACCTAAAATATAAATATAAAAATGCGCCAGACAACACACTTCTTGTCATGGTCTCGAAGTAGGGATAAATATCCCTGTGTCATCAGGTCAGACAAGGAATTAAGCCAGTGGAATTAAAAGGAGCAGGGATTTTTATCCGAACACAGTTTTACTGTCACTATAACTCTACCAAATCTAAAATGTTACTCCCTTCATACATTGTGGCGGAAGGGGTTTTCAATTTTGCCAGGTATACTCAGGTATGTCATCGTCATGGCAACGTCAAATATAAATTGACATTCATTTTAGCACCCCTGTTACTTATTTTTAATGTTATATTTTATTTATTTATCTATTCATTCAATTTTACATGCAGGCTGACAGTTATCCCCAAAACACAACAAGTTAACATTTAAAAATACACACAAAAAAAATAATAACAAAAAACAATTTAAGTACAAAATAACAAACAATAAAACAAAATAATAACGATAACACAAACAAAACATGTCAAATTAAAAGCAAAACAAATATTGAAATAGATACATAAATCAAATTACTTAAAATTAATGAAGCAGAGTAAGTTATAATGGAAACCAGGGCTTGATTCCTAGGACTAAAGTTGAAAGCTGGTTTCTATGATCTTCAGATGTAAAATACAATATTGTTGTTTTTCAATATTAGTATGTTATATAGGTACTTACTTACTTAAGTAAGGTGCGTTACTTATAATTTTATGAATCCAACAAGTTTCTAACCACAAGTAATTGTAAAAACATCTTTACTACAACTTACGTTTCCGCCGCTCTGTCGTCGTCGGCTGGTTGTAGTCTTTGTCCGGAATCTCCTCTTTCACTTTTGCCTCCATCTGGAAAGAAACAGAATATCAACTAAGTGTCCAGTAGATACAAAAGTAAACTAATACAAAATTAAATTCATTAATTTCAACCCACATGTGATCGTAACATAATGGCAAAACATGATACCATAATTACTTTCTAGATTTAATTAATACAAGAAAATTAGCACACTACAAAAAAAAAAAAAAAACAGAATTGAAAAGCATTCCCGGGCACTGCTGTTTTAACTTGATGTTAGTACAGAGGCGTTCACATCAACCGTTACAAAACCATTGCATAATGGGTCTTATGTCAGCAACACAAGGTGCCCCTATGTAAAGGCAGTAAAGGTTGATGTGAACGCCTCTGTACATGAATTATCGCTGCATGGGTTCATGTACCTATTAACAGTCAAATCTATTCGCGAACATCTCAGGGATGCTTTTGGGGCTGGCCTGAATCCTCCGTACCTGGGATATAAGCCTTCCCTAAAGGATGCCACAGCAGTAAAGTAAAGTAAAAAGTAAAAAAACATTTATTCACTTAAGCTTTTACAAAGAAGCACTTATGAAATGTCAAAATTCAAAAAAAAATATAAACGATAATAGACGTAAATAAAATAATACAATAATTAGACTAAATGATATTTATATACACAGTTCAGTAAAAATTAAAAAGAAAAACCTAAATTTAAATAATAAAACTAAAATCTACTTAGAAAATTTTGCCCCTGCGGTAAGGTGCCCAAGATGCTGGCAGCATTCCCCCGTTGGATGGCTAGGCTCACACGTTGCGCGAGGAATGTACCAGTTCTTGGGTCACCAGTGAAAGTATTGAGTCTTCTAGACAGTATTTTAATGAGGTTTTGTGCACTTGGACCCCACGGACCGAGGGTTTCGACTCCGAAAGGCACAAAAGTGTACCCTGATCCTATGTTCAGGTACTTTTGTGTCTTTTTATGTTCAGCCGCTTCAGCCGCCGCGCCTGCCTGTTTGCATGTTCTAGGAACATGGGAAGGGGCCAGCGTGTCGACGCAGGTCATTTATAATAGTACATATTCTAAATAAACATAATGCGAATCTACTACCGGTTCGAAGACTTCGGCAAGAAACTCGATAGTTACTCTTTTGAACTTTGTTTTGTTTTACAACAAATACATTCAGAGTACAGTCTAAAGAACAATAAAAATACATTATTTGAGCAGAGGAGCAGATTATTCCTACTATGACCACAAATTCTTGTCGTTCAAGTAATCCTACACATTATAATAACCTTGTTTTATCAACTTTGTTTTAATTGTAGACTTGAACTTGTGAAGAGGTAGATCAACAAGGCTATGCGGTATTTTGTTAAAGTATTTTACAGGGGGGAGTTTAGGCAGTAGTTAGTAGTTTTGCTTGAGAGTTTTTAGGCAGTTCCCATCTAAAGGCTTCCTACAGCCTGTGGTGGTCACAGTCCACCGGGTGGGAGCTAGCTCGCGGTCATCATTGTCATTTCAGCTTGACTATTCAAAGAAACGTTTTTTTTCCAACGTAATAGGGAGTAACGAGCTGGAAGGTCACCTGATGGAAAGTGATCACCTCCGCCCTTGGACAACTGCAACACCTGAGGAGTCAGCGATGCCTAGCTTGCCTTTTAAATAGGAATACGCTCTCTTCTTGAAGTAAAAATAAAAAAAGTCGTATTAGTAATTTGGAGCTTTAGCATTGTCATGCCAAATCATTTCGATTTTGTGTATGTGTTTCAATAAAATGAACTAATTAAGATGGCACAGTTACCCAACATTAACCTTGGCCTCCAACAACGAACCATTTTTACTTCGAACATCTCCTGGGCGTCGCGTTTCAAGAAAACCATCACTTTTGAAAATTAGCCCAACGACTTTAATGAGGACATCATGTCAACAAATGATAAAAACTGAGCCTAAACAATGGCCGCTCGTCTGTCCGGCCGCGGCTGCAGATGGCAGGACGTAAATACACGTCGCACGTGGCCGCCATATGGCGACTATTTATGGCTGACCACTGAAAGTGGCCGAATAGTCAATCGGTAGACTAAAGGCGAGCGGTGCAGGCGATGGACCGTAAGGGTAGATTTGACAGTTCTTGAAATTACTACTACCTACCACTACTTGTATGTCAATGTCTGAACAATATTTTTATTATAATATAATAGTTGTAATTATGGATAGTTTTATCTTATTATCTTTTCACACAATGCTATTAAAAACAAAACAATACAAGACATAAATAAGTAAAATGTGCCTCTACCACCGAAGTCGGAAAGTTGTTGTTTCTTAAGAGTTAGGACGAGTTCAAGACGTTCTTAGAAAAGGTTAGATCATAAGAAGGCATCCCAGACTGGAGAAGACGTATGAAGGGATTACTAAACGGTCGTAGCAAGAGGAAAAACTTAGTAGCGTGAAGGGCGTTTGAGTATGTAGTCTGCTGCGATATAATTATAAATCTTATTATCTGTCAGTCATACTACAAACGAATAAATGATAAAATAACTGTCCATTTCTGGTTAAAAAATCTTAAATATGGTGCCATTTTCTCTATCGGTCTGGTCCGCATTGCTAATTTCTAAACTTGAATTTGAATAGCAACATTTCTATCGATGCTGGAATCACGCAGCTGCCAGCGGTCCATCTGTTCGTCTATTCTGTGATTGTTTACAGCCAAATGTACAAACATTTCATATTACAGAATTCTATTAGGCGAGATGGGAGTTTAAAATGTGCACCTGCGAATCACAAGCTGTATACGTGAGGCAGATATCATATTGCAAATTGCAACCATTATCAAAAAGGGCTATTCAATTGCATTTTTATGATAAATTATACGATTATGAATGATGTCAAAACAATATCTATCTATAAATAAATGAAAATGAATCGTGAAAAATGTATCTCATAAGTTCTGAATGACTGCACGAAATTGCAAATATTTTTTGTTAGAACAGGTTTTATTTAAAAGAGAATCATGAAAAAATCGAATAGGATTTCTTGACATGGTTACACCGGTGCGACGCCGAGACCGGTTGTTAATTCTGTTATAACGCAAAGCAAACAGCAAATGTATGGAATGTATTATTTTTGTGTAAATTAATTAATTTAAAAAAATAAGACAAGAGTTAGAACAATAAAAAAAGTATTTACACCGGAAGCTGTCTGCGTCCCTTAGTATGCAAATGAAGATTTGAAATCCACGAAAATAAATGAATACAATATTTGTGGTTAGGTTATGTTTAACTACAGTAATAAATTAATCAATGGTTTTCAATAGGTAATACCTAGTTACACTTTTCAGAAAAAAAATGCCTAAACAAAAATTCGGACCCAATGATGAGAACCACGTTCGCAATGAAGCCAAAGATCTTGACGGAAGCCATGGTTTCCTTCAGACACGCCTTCGCATTCCCGGCGACTGCACTTCGTCTCGGGGCTCCGGCTTCCATCATCACAACACCTGCTCAGTATAACCTCGTGTTAACGATTACTCGATTGTGTGGAAGTCGATATTTGAGCTTTTTAGAGATATTTAAAAGGTGCATTTTGAATTATTTCAATGATAAGATTGATGTTCGTAAATGCAATCAGCGCGTCGGAACATAAATGAATAAATAAATATGCGCCAGGCAACATACCACTTGTCATGGTCTCGCAGTAAGAATAAATACCCCTGTGTTATGAGGTACCAGACCAGGAATTAAGCCAGGGGCCAATCTAAATAAGATCGTTTCCTGAATTGACGCGACCGGGAATCGAACCTGGGACACCACGCAAGGGAAGGCGAGGAACCGTGCAGCGCACTACGCCACTAGTGGTGTGCCTTACTAGGCTAAGGGTTGATTTTTCAATCCCCAAATAAACACACAGATAGCTTTTATTCCACAGATAGCAAAATATTGCATTTTTCAACAGTGGGATAAGACTTATCAATGGAATAAGTCCAATTTAGCCGTTTCAACCACCAGATAAACGTGTTATTCAACCAATAGTTTGGCCTAAAGAAAGTAAATAATTAGCTTAAACTGTCCAAATTGTCCAACTACTGTGTAAAAGCCTCCATCATTGAAATCAATGCTATAATTTATGGGTACTGGCACTGGAAATCACCATCATGCCGAATGCGAACGTCACTACAATAGAAGAATTTGATGGGTCAAGGTATATGGTCACGGTAGCTCAATCGTTAGAAAGTCGCCCGACTGTTGTGTGCATGAACATGTCTGTTTGTACTGGTCTGGGTGTCTCCTATGTATAATAAGTATGTATTTACAAAAGGAAATGTATTGAAGTATGTTTATCCGTTGTCTAGTATCCCATAACACAAGCTTTAATTAGCTTACTTTGGGGCTAGATGGCGCTGTGTGGAATAATGTCCAGGGATATTTATTTATTTATTTACTGTTTGCGGAAGATGCAGGTTTCTATTCCTGCTCGATCGATTCCTTCACCAGTTTCATTAGTATAAGTAGTATATTCATCTTTAGATAGACATATAAAGTACATTGTTAATTGACTACAATAATAATCGTACATTTGACCCAGTAGTATCAACGCACGACCCGCGGGTAAGAAGGCAGGGTCGCTAAATCAACCGAGATGATGACCACGCTGACGAAAATAAAACTAATCATTCAAAATAGACATACTATTAACTCCTTTAGAACCTGTGGCACTAACTAGCGGGCGGGGGCGGGCGGAAACTGGTGTGGGCGGGCGGTAGGTTGACAGGCTCGTTAGGGCAGGTGCGCTGAACACCTGCGCTTCTACGTCGCCTTCACACTTATTGAAAAACTGAAACCTGAAGGTTGGAGCTGTTGAGTTCTAGCCGTCGTAGAGGCGATTCTTGTTCTTTTTTATTCGGCAGCAAAAGGGACTTGCTTACATTACCTGCTGAGTCATATATTTATCACATGGATGTAATTTATACATTTTTAGTCTTGACGATTGTGTCTGAAAGTGATTGATTTTGGGAATAATTTTGAATGTTAGTAAGTATTCCTATCTCTTGTGATACGCATATCATTGGTATTTATTCACGAATTCAAATTATTTTATTGATACCACCTAACAACAACGTTATTATATCTTATAGTCAACCGTTAATAAAGCTATTTAAAGTCACTCACACATATTTATAAGTTACTTCGAAATTCATTAACTAAACATAACAGGCACCTACATCGAGTTGTGTTCAAGAAGTACAAACACAAATGGAATGTTTTTAACATCCTGGTCTGAAAAGCTTAATTAAACATGTTTTTATATTAAAATATATCTTACGAAGTGTACCGGTGGCTGCGTAGCGTCACCGAGACGCTGACCAGCTGTGCGCTCCCACGATAACAATGTGTAACATACAACATACGTATATGTTATCCAAACCAGCACATGCACAATCAATTAAGGTGTGTTAACTAGGCTTTTAAGTTATGTTTTGCAATATTTTTGGACATTAAAGGGAAAACGCTTTTGGAAAATGGTGATGAACCATAACTCGTCATCGTAACGACGACTGTTCGTAACATGAACGTGACCATGATCTTTAACTGGAGGTAGTACATTTAATTTTCATAAAACTAACAAAGAAATTGAATAATCAAATATTTAAGTAGATATTTTTAATGGATATCGTAATACATATGGGAAAAACATGAATCCAATCAAAATAGTTCATTTCGGCCTTTTAAAGCCTATTAACACAACACTTATCCAGGCGCAATAGTTGACAATAAATACGATGTATAAGTTAAATTAAACCTCCACAGGTATTATATTGAACTAAAATATAAAACCTATCTATTGGCATCGCACTCAATTCATTCGCTATTCGGCCATCCGAAGTTTTGCGTAACTTTACATTTTGGCCGCCAGGCCTGTGGTCTTATCCGACGCCATCTGTGGCCGCCACAGCCCAGCAGCTGTGGTTGACTAACTATGAATAACTTAGCTAAAATTTAACACAACGAATTTTAAACTATTGGAAACTCTACTGATGACTTGCCCACGAAAACTCAAATGGAGTCTCATTTTTTGGCATAATTTTTACTGTGCTAGTCACTTGGCATAACTAGATTCAGTAGTACATCCTAATGATATCTAAGCATTTATTAAATTCACGATAGTAAGATTCCGCAACCGTTCTCCTATGACCGATTCGTCAATGGACTGTTCGTCGACAGGACGATTCATTTATTGCCATTTCCCCAGCAGAATCTTTCAACTACGGACATTTTGCCGACATAACTTTTCGTCTATCTCACTTTCGACGTCAGGCCTTTCCGATAATGGTTTGTTGGGTTAGAATAATTCCTATAGCGATAAGGGTTGTTCCAAAGACAAACTCAGACTATAAATAAACGTCTCCAACAAACTTTAGGCTGGCTCATATTGTTATATGACGACACGATTGGCGTAGTGTGCTGTAGCACGGTTTCTCGCCTCGATTTCCGTAGTGTCCCGGGTTCGATTCCCGGTCGGGTCAATTCAGGAAACGATCTTTTCTGAATTGACTCGGGTCTGGGTGTGCTGGGAGACGCCCCTAGCTTATTTCCTTGTGTGGTACCTCGTAACACAGGGGTTTAATAATCCCTACTTCGAGACCATTACAAGAGGTGTGTTGTCTGGCGCATATTTATTTATATTATATTCGACCTCAAAAAACACAATTTATATCACTTAGTAAGAGAACTTAAAAACCATAAAAACTGGAACATTGAAGCTGATCATTAGACCAGTCAGTATACAGCTTTATAATCCGCTAGGCATTCAGTTCCTAAAGGATATCAAAGAAAAGGGGCCAGTCAATATTAAACAATCCAGTTTTGTGCAAATCGTATTGTCCGAAAGCAATTTGTTGTGATTTATTCAATAATGGAAGTAATAAAAGGAAAGCAGGTTTCCGGACAAATTGATTTGTTCAAGTTACCCTGAACGATCGCTTCAGGAGAAGAGATTTGATGGATTGAAATATATCCTACGCTTTTTGTAGAAAAAAGGTGTTTCTTACGGACTTTTCTTCTCTAACTAGAAGCTTTTTTAAAACAAAATTTTCAGGTTAGGTATTAAAAACTTTTATTTGATAGTATTGTAATTAAGTAGTTACTGGTTGTGTATGTTACTGTTATTTGTGTAATAAAAGATACATTGAAATTAGTTGTTGTGTTAGTAATGATTTGCTGCGTAATATTTATTTATTTAGATTTTCTTAATTACATGTGCAACTTTCAAATACACACATCACATGGTCTAGGGATATTTCAATCAAACCTAAATAACTAAAATTCTATTAACTTTTTGTTAAGACACCTACACGTTAAAACAAACCTTGTTTAATAGCCTATCTAATCTGATAAATAAATTTTTAGATAAAGTAATTTTATTTTTTTATTTTTAGATAAAATAAAGTTAAATTTAAATAAAACTTAGAAGAAGAGGAATAACTCAGACAAAATTTCAATCTTAACTTTATTTTTGAAACATCAAAACCTAAACCAAACAACGATTTTTTTTATAAAAATTATTGAAAACTTATAATTCATAATCCGTGGATCCACCTAAGACTCTCCTGACACATCTGCAGCGGTTCTGCATACTCAAAACAAGGGTGTCAATATTCTGTTGTGGAATACTGTCCCAAGTCCTGCTAAGATGCAAGAAAAGCTGGTTTTCGTGCACAATATCTTCAGGGAAATACCTAAGACCTCTTCTCTGAAGCATATCCCAGGCATGCTCAATAGGATTTAAGTCAGGGGATTGAGCAGGCCAGTCTAAAGCTTGGATATCATGCTGTTGTAACCAACTTGTAACGATACGCGCCGTATGTGGACGGGCATTGTTGTGCATTAGCTGGAAATTTTGTCCCATTTGCTGTCTGTGGGGCAAGATTACAGGCTCTAGCACCTCATCTCGGTATTTAAGAGCAGTCATATTGCCTTGTATCCAAACGAGGTCCGTTCTACCGCCGAGACGAATTCCTGCCCAAACCATAATCGTGCCACCTTGATATGCATGAACTTGTTGTGGGTGCTGCAGTCGATTCCAACGTCCAGGTACTCTCCAAACGCGTACTCTTCGCGAATCAGGATGAAATCCAAACCTGGATTCATCAGTGAAAAGCACAAGTGACCATTGAGAATGGTTTCAGTTTTCGTGTGTTCCCATTGTAATCTTCTTCCTCGATTGCCTCTCCTTAGCGCTGGTACCCGAAGTGGCCTACGAGCACGTAGGTTGACTTCATGCAGTCGTCTTCTCAAAGTTTGACCGCTTACCAGCAAACCATACTCTCTCTGTAGCCTTTGAACCAATTGCATCGCCGTTACATTTGGTTGACTTCGTGCAGCATTTACTATGAATCGGTCCTGTACATGTGTTGTAATGCGTTGAGGTCCTCGGTGCCGTTCCACCACTTCCCCCGTGACGGATATAACGCTCTGACTGGTCATCATGGCTTCAGAAACCGCACTTTGGGTAGCGTCAGCTTGAATCATGCCCACTGCTCTTAACATTTCGTTCCAGGTCAAGTGTCTACGTGGCATGATTAAATGAACACCGGAGATGCGTTTGACAAAGATTTATAGTAATTTATGGAGTTTTAATCAAGTTAGAAGTTCGTGATGATTTACTTCTTTGGAAGAAATTCAATGAATGCGAATTTCATCTTAAAACAAAACCTTTTAAATACAAATTTGAACTTAAAAAAGGAATTTAATGATGTTTTTATCTCTCATTAAGAGTTTTTTTGTAAGGCCAGTACTTTTTAAGTTATTTAAAAAAGTTTTATATATCCCTAGACCATGTTGTTGTGTGTATGTATATTCATGCACATAGGACATAATTATGTGAGCCTTTACAAGCATACACAGCATTTTTCAGAATGAAATAACAGTAATACTAATAAAAATTTCAGTAAAATAAAATGTTGGAAATGATTTAAAATTGGGCATTAAGTGTACAATAACTCGGCGCTAATATTAAACTCACGGTTGATTTTTTGTTCTAAATGGGTATTAAGTCATTGTCTTCAAAAATCGAGCAATTAGGTCATTTTACAATAGACAAGCTTTGCTCTTATATTACTGGTGAGCGTATGTAATGCTAAAATAAGACGTTTGTGACTTAAGTTTAAATTTAAAGAGAAACCTTTTTCAGTTAAATAAACAGGTTCAAAATATTCAGCACAAAAAACACGAAAACTCTACTTGGAAAATACAATTGCATTTTTAATCACGAAAAATGTTTCCTGCATGCGACGATAGCAGCGTAAACACGGCTGTTCCCAAATTTTATTGGTAACTCATGTTTGTTGTCCAAATGTATAATGTCGGTATTTAGGCGAAATGTGTTGGTCAGGCGACTGTAAACCCGCAAGCCTGACGAACGTGTTTGTACAGCGGTTCTGATGTTCCGGCGAATATATTGCAGCTCGGGGTGAAGCACTATTCATACTTTGGAGAACTGTTATTTGTACGGATTCGCAGATAAAAAACACAAGCCTTCGTCAAGTGCATTATAGCATAGATATTCTTTGATGATTAAGAATATTAATTAGAAAGAATGGAAGAAAGAAGGAGAAAACATTCGTTGACGACCGACTTGGTGTAATGGTTAAGAAGTTGGCTACTACACCAGAGGTCGCGGGTTCGATCCCCGCACAGTACAAACCTTTGTGTGCATGAACATGTCTGTTTGTACTGGTTTGGGTGTCTCCTATGTATAATAAGTATGTATTTACAAAAGAAAATGTATTTAAGTATGTTTATCCGTTGTCTAGTATCCCATAACACAAGCTCTAATTAGCTTACTTTGGGGCTAGATGGCGCTCTGTGGAATAATGTCCAGGGATATTTATTTATTAATTTATTTATTTTCATGGACATCGCATTACAAAACATTACAAAGCAACAATCATGAAGGAACAAAAAAAAAACTTAAATTAAAAAAGACATGATAAAAAATTAATTGGACCGCGCTCAGCTAATGCCTGTGCCTGATAGGCCCAGACGCTGATTTTCAGCGGGCCCAGTGAGTAGGCGCACAAATAAATATTTTATCGGAACATAATGAAATGCAAGCAATGAAGATAGAATCCCAATTAGCATGTGTGCCCGATCTGCTCAGCTGAGTTTCATATGATCTCGTTCGAGATCTATAGTCGTGACTTACACAGACTTATCACATTAGTTATTATCTTACTGATTTAGTATTGTTATAATTATCACTAACGATTACCTAAGTTGATGTTTAACTTAGACAAAAAATATTTAAAATCGATAAAAAGTAAATGATCTGTTTAAAGTCTAAGATACGTCTATGTTTTAGCTAAGCACGCTCTAGATCTCGGCCCCAGTGTGCAGTCCTAGAAACCCATTATTTACTTTTAGTGTTGCCCAAAATCGGTCTTGGTCTTGCAGTCTTGGTCTTGTTCTTGCATTTTCCCAAGACCAAGACCGAGAACAAGACCGCCTAATTTTAGCAAGACCAAGACCAAGACTGACCGTGCAAGATTTGAGCAAGAACAAGACTAATCCTGCGAGACTCTTGCGTCTTGCAGTTATACGCTTAGGGACTCCAAAAAATATTTAAAAAAATTGGAAAATTGGACTGATTAAGATGAACATGAAGACGTAATAGACTTTGAGAAACTGTATGCATGTCCCTCAACGTCATTTGGATCTGGATCTTGTCTTCAAGGCTTAGGTGTGGACGAGTTGGAGGAGTACCTAAGTAAACCCAGAGCAGCCAGCTCGGAAGACATTTTAGAGTGGTTTAGGACACATGAGACAGAATATCCGACTTTATCGAAGATTGCCCGTGATTTTCATTCAATACCTGCACTTCAGTATCTGCTGAGAGATTATTTCCTAAAGCGTCATTAGTAATTAGAAAACATAGAAATACTGAGTGATGGGTCAGCCAGATGGTTACTTTGTATTAATTCGTGGCCAAAGAATTAATATAAAGTATTAGTAATGTTAAAGCTGTTGTGTACTGTTCTGTAATTTGATTTGAGTTGTATTTTTATTTAAATAAATGTTTAATTCAATAAATACTGTTCTGTAATTTAATTTGTATAGTATTTGATTTTTTATTTAAATAAGTGGTATATTGTATAAATTGTGTAACTCTTTTATTCCATTGCATATAAGGTGAGGCCTTGGCTGTCTATCTATTTCTTTCTAGACATTCAAGGGGGTCCAAACATACACGTCAATATATTTTTTTAGCTTCTGTATAATGTATCTGAAATTGTTAAAGTTAAGTTAAAAGTCAAGTTAATGTCATTAATTGGTTTTATTATCTGTTTTAACCATCTCTTAACACATGTAAGCTAATTAAATGTAAACTTTTACTATGGAACAGACTGACTCCCGTAGGTCACGGTAGATAGCTCAGTTGGTTAAAGCATCGGCACGGATCGCTTAGGTCGTGGGTTCAAACCCCACCCAGTGGCAGATAATTTTTCGAATTTCTCATTAAATGTTTAGACATTTATTAATTTGGTTGGTCTTTACTATGGATATGTTAATTCAAGCTCAAATGTACCTACTCTGTTACGTTGTTGTAAGATATAAATGAACGTTTAATGAAAAGCAACAGTCATAAAGGTAATTGCGAGACTAGCGAGACTCTTGCTGCAAGACCAAGACCAAGATCAAGACTGGGAGCGCAATACCAAGACCAAGACCAAGACCAGGTGTATTGGCGCAAGACCAAGACCAAGACTGGCTAAGTCTCGTCTTGTTCTTGCATTTGGGCAACACTATCTACTTTGTTGTTGCAATGAACCATGTCATTTAATTACGTGGAGATCATCATTCGCACCTGCAAAATTTTTCACTGCCAACGTATAGGTATCTCTGGATTACCGAAGATTCAGGCATCTACATTTTTACCAAATCCGACCGGACACTACTTTTGCCATCAAAAATGGTCGCTACGAGTATTCCATTTGCTATGTCAACGCCCAACAGTACTTCGGGCTACGTGGTCCTGCCCACCGCGTGTGCATTCGTCCAGAAGACTCACTATTTTAAGAATGTCCTAAATAGTACATTAAAATGCCCAAAGAAAGTGAATAGTGCAAGTCCCTTTCCCAAAACTACAGATATTTATTTTAGTGGCCCCCCCGACCAACCTCTCGGTTATGCGGAAAGGCACACTATTCCTAGCACACCGTGAAGTGTACCAGGGACCATCTGCGGTAGGTCCTGCCGCCACAAAGCACAATGCACAATGCATTACACATTATGGTACTCATAGGCGAGTAGCCCGTGGCATTACCCACTCCCATTTATCCAGAATGGTACCGGAGCAGTTACAGTCGCTCACCACGCGCATCCAAAGAATGCTAGCGGCTTCAATCCCCGCTGGGGACGTCAGAGAAGCCAACTACCATTTCTCCAGAATGGTGCCGGAGCTGTATAGCACGCTCACATCTCAATGCACTGCCGTACATCTACCCTTAGCTACAGCAGGGTGGCCGGATAGGAAATCTAGCGGATACCCATCTCCTTGCTATCCAGGCAAGTACCGGAGGAGCGGCAAGCCGCTATAAGGGTTCCTCACTAACCCCGCATCTAAACACTTAGCGGCCCAACGCCCTAGACCAGTGAATTTAGATGCTCGTTGCGCGCGAGGAGGGACGCTCGGTACACACTACCGAGCAGAAGTAGGAGTGAATAGTGCAATCATACTTTTAAGTTATAGCCATTCTTACCGTCATTTAAGGCCAGGTGGTTCTGCACAGCATTTCCTGAAGGAAACTGGTGAGCGCCACGCGGACAGAAAATCACTAAAATAATCGATTAAAAAATTATTAGACGTAATAAAAAAACCATCGGATGAAATCCCTCCAGTTATCTTTAAACTTTGTTTTGGTAAAGGACCCATTAAAGGACCCACCCCGGATACTAAAAATAGAAGGCAGAATGTCACGAAAACAGGTAACTTTGTGAATTTATTCTATCGAGCCAACTTTATCAAATCATGTTTCCACCGGATAAATTCCCTGTATTATTCCCTCAACAATATCAGTAAATTTTATTAGATTTTAATTTCACTGTTTACTACATCAAAAATGAATTCTAAAAACGTGTTTTGTGAACCACCTCTTCTTAAGAAAACCGAACGTAAACTACGAGTATAATTCATATATTACTTCAAAAAATGCTTGAAATAGTCCTATTCAGTGCCCAGAAAAAAAACAGAGGTCTCTTAGGCCCGTATTCTAGAATCGTACTCAAGCACTGATCTGTACTTGAGTAGAGATTTCAAAACGACAGTTCATAGAAAACCGTCACTCAGATCTATACTCAAGTACAGATTTTGTTTTAGAATACGGGCCTTATTGTGCTTAAACCGAAATTTAGCTTTACGAGTGAAATACAATTCGTCCGAACCCTATCGTTAAGGTGAAATTAACTAACTTTAAATCGATCATTATTTGGCCTAGGACCAGAACACATTTTAATGAGAAATGTAGAATTTCGAGTGATGTTTGTAATGGTAACTTTAGTTTACAGATATAACCTCGTAGCGAAATAGTCTCGTAGCGGAATAGTCTCGTAGCGGAATAGTCTCGTAGCGTAAATAAATATCTAGAGGCTGTTATTTGAGTCAATTCGGAAAAGAATAGTAACAAATGGTATGACGTAGGCAATATCTCGGAAGGGGTGGCCAGCTGACTGGCATTAATATAAGAGATGGCGCGGATGGCGCAGATGGCGCGACTCGATCAGGATTTGCATCGGGAAGTAAAGGAAATTAACTGATTAGAATACTCTTCTGCACTTTTATTGGAGTTTTAATTGATGGAACAAGATTTTATGATGTGAAATTGTGTTGCTCAAAAGGGTTGAATTGGGTTATGTAAGATAATACTGCGATTGTAAAAAGGAAAATTTTTTTTTTTTTTGTTTCGTTTGTAATGGATATTTTTTTTGAAAACTCTATAATGGTTGTTTAAAGTTTAGGCTTCGAGTAGTCTTAGTTTGGTAGTTTGAAACCGGTATAATAGTACATTATGGTACAAGTATGTAATGTTGGTGATTTATTTATTTATTTATTTATTTATTTATTAACACAGATACAAACATAAACTTACAGCTACTTAAGCCAACACGTTTATATTGTTACTCTAAAATCTATTTCATAAAACTAAGGTAGCGTCGCAATTTTGTAACGAAACACTGCAAGGAATCAGCGAAAACGTCGGCATCATGGACCTCCCTCAAAAATCCATTCAGCAAATTAATAGCACGAGCTGTGGGACAGTTGCTAGCATGCTGTGTGCGCAGGCTACCCAGAGTGGAGAAAAGCTGACGCCAACGTCGGCCAACACCTCGCATATAGTTTTGAGGGACATAAAGCCCGAATCGACCTGCAGCCGCCGGATTATCAACTTTATGACCAATCAATAGAAAGTAATGGATGGCCAGTAATAGCTTTCGTCGAAACTTTAAGGAATCAAGGCCAACCATGCCAGCCACAAACATTGATGGGAAAAGAAAGGGATAGTACCCATATTGCCGCTTATATAAGAAGCGCGCGAATTTCTTCTGCACCTTCTCTATTAGGAGTTCGTACTTAGTGGTACTCGGATCCCAGACTGAGGAACAGTACTCTAGCTTACTGCGCACAAAAGCATTAAAGAGTAAAACTGCAACGCCTGGGTTATGAAACTGGGCAGCGGTACGCATTATAAAGCCCAAGGTCTTATTGGCTTGCTTACAAATAGAGGTGATGTGTGTGCAAAAATCCAACTTAGCGTCAAAAGTCACGCCTAAGTCGCGAATTTCACCTACTCTGCTCATTGGCATCCCAGCGATGCAATACGTTGCATGTAAGGGTAACTGCGATCGCGAGAAAGACATCACTTTGCACTTAGAGCAATTGAAATTCATTTTATTCTCTAAAGCCCAGCCATGAACAGCCTCTATATCATTTTGAAGGTCGCTGCAGTCATCCTCATTTGCTACCGGAAGAAATAACTTGAGGTCATCTGCAAAAAGGAGACATTGAGCTTTACCCACGACAGGTGGGAGGTCGTTTATCATTACCGAGAATAGGGTTGGTCCCAACGTGCTACCTTGACTGACACCGGAGCGGGTGTAGTAGTCGTGAGACTGAAACCCAAACAAATTGACATATTGTTTGCGGTCCCTAAGGTAGTCTGCGAAAAACGATAATAATTTAGGAGTGAAACCAATCACCGAGAGCTTACGCAATAGGATATCGTTATCCACCAGATCAAACGCTTTTTTAAGATCAAAATAAGCTACATCAACTTGTAGTCCTTTGTCCATTGCAATGGCAACTTCATCAACAAAAGTTGTTAAGTTTGTTGTGGTAGACCTTGCTTTACGAAAACCATGTTGCGCATTATCAATGTAGGGATTAATCTGTGCAGTAATGAGGTTATTTATTACACCTTCGAATATCCTACTAAATACGGACATGACTGCAATCGGCCTAAATGACGTGATATCCTGCGAAGCTTTTTCCTTGGGTATCGGTGTCACTCTTGATACTTTCCATGGTTTTGGAAACACGCCGCTTTGAAGGGACAAGTTAAAAATGTGAAGCAAAGGAAGTTCAAATTCTGAGACGCAATCCTTTACTAGAAAGGGAGGTATGCCATCAGGACCTGCCACTGATGATGCCTTCAATTTGCTGACAACGCGCTGCAACTCATATGACGTTATGGACTCAAGAGAGATTCTATTAGCGCTGGGACTGCTACAAACACCAGCATCTCTCTGTGCAGCCTCAGGATTTAGGATGGGGGCGTCTGGTTGAAAGACAGAGGAAAAAAACTCAGCAAACTTATCTGCTGCTTCCTGGCCAGTGAATACCTCATCATCGCAAGTAAACTCTGAAGATTTTACCCCGTCTTTACGCTTTTTCCTTACAAAAGTCCAAAAGGATTTGGGATCATGAGTTATGTTGCTTTCAATAGACTTCAAATACGTGCTATAATCTATTTTCATTAATTTCTTAACTGTCGCTCTGTAGTACTTGTATAATTCGCGATTAAAGTCTAGCCCATGACATTTATATTTTTTCAGATGAAAATATTTTTGGCCAATAGAAATCTTTAACTCCGGACTGAACCATTCGGGATACGTAAAACGCTGGCCAGTGGGCTGTGAACGCCTTCGAAGAGGAACGCTCTTTCCAATAACAGCATTGACCACTCCCAAAAACGCGTCAACTGCAGTGTTGACATCTTGCAATTTCAGCACTGCAGTCCAGTCAGCCTGGAGAAGATCCGAGTAGAGCTGCGGAAAGTTTGCTTTTCGAAAGTTCCACTCATGAGTATCTGCGCCATTTGCAGCACTACCACTGTTAGGAACAAAAATGCCTGTAGTAGTTAAGGAGAGCGACACCCCGAGAGCCGGGTGGTATTTGTCGGCGGGCACTAATGGGTCCACTTCCGAGACGACAATTGCATTAAGTTCAAGGTTAGTTAGCGCCAAGTCCAGGATGCCTCCGTACTCGTTACAGACATTATTAACTTGATGGAGTTTACAAAAATCAATAAAGTGCTCGAAGTGCAATTTAACTTTTTTTGAACAAGAGTACAGATTAAAGTCTCCTATAATTAGAAAATCAAGAGATGAATATTCACAAATGGCATTCTCGATACAGGATAATACGCTTATGTATTGACTCTCGTTGTAACTAGGCGGTAAATAAACAACGCAGATTAACAATTTCACATTCTTAAATGAAACAGTAACAAATATTAGTTCCTTGTCATCTGTAAGACCGTCAATACCAGTTATAAGACGGGTGTTGTAACTATCTTTTACGGCTAACAAAACGCCTCCCCAACCAATATCTCCTTTTCTATCTTTGCGGAAAATCTTATAATTACTAGGAAACAATTCACTGTCAAATACTGAGCTAGTTAGAAAGGTTTCGGTTAACGCGACAAAATCACATGGATTGATTAACAAATTATTGTAAAAGATGTGCGTTTTACTACGAAGGCCCCGTACATTTTGGTAAATCATTGATGCAGCAAAACTACGATTCCCTTTCACTTTTGGCACGAAAATTCTGCCGCCAGGGCTTAATACAAATATCCTCTTCCCAGTTATCTGGAGAAGTCACCTTTTCAGATAGCTTTGCCGGAACCCCGAGTTTGAAGGATGCATAGTCCCCGCGCGCCTTCAAAGCTTGAACCGTACAACAGTTACCCGCACCGATGGATACAAGATGCGAGAGTATTTGATCAGCTGTTGTACCCGTCTTAACGTAAAATACGTGTAGATAAGTAGTCCTGGCTGAAGCTTCGATAGTTGTTGCGCCAGGAACCGCGGTGCCCTTCGTTATAACGTTTTTCAATGAAATGCGAGGCCGCTTATGCCTTACCTCTTCCCATCGTCCTATGTCCCCGTTATTTAAAGAAGTCTCTGTTAAAGCTTCTGATGGTATTGGCGTCAGTGCATCTAATACTTTCTTCTCAGGACAATTACTTGACGCTGTAGGATGTTGGGTGTTGGATACGACACCTAGATCAATACGCTCCGGCGCAGGCGCTACTGCACTCGGGGCCTCCCTCTTCGTTCTTTTCGACTTAGAGTATTTTGTCGGCTGTTGCTGCTTGCTGCACGTCTGCTCTACGTGAGGGACACGCAATGGTTCTGTGTCGCAGGTCTTTGGCAAATTTATCAAAGTGTTGACGGGCTGTAATCTCGCAATTTGATTTTCAAGACCCATAATTCTGGCATTTAAAGGAGCCACGCATGATTCAAAGACAGAGACAAACTGTTTAGAAACAGATTTGCTAATAATTTGAGCCAGGCGCTCACCAACTTCACCAGTTAACTCACGACGGATAACCGTACTGATCCTATCCATGAAAAGGGTTTCTTCTGCTATATCTGCTTGGCTCTGTTCCATGTAGCTGTCATGCTGAGAGGATTTTCTACGACGACGTATGGTGACATTTTCGAAACCCTCGGCTAGCGATTCGTTTAAATTCCCCGAAGAGACCTCAGTTTCATCTCGCATAATTCCGGTCGTACTTTTAGTAACTCGTACTGGGGTATTAGTATTGTCCCCTTTTGGTTTTTTGCATGAGCATGCTGGACACTGCCAATTAGCTTTATGGTGGCTTTCCATGGTATTATTAAAGCGACACTCTGGTACATTAGCGCAAAGAAGATCATAAGCTTGCTTGCACAGAGCGCACTTAAGATAAGCTCTCGTCATTATAGCATGCAAACAACCAGCACAAGTTAAAGGCAAAGCTTCAGGTGCCATGAGTGCCATGACTGCAAATCAAAGCAAGCAAGTAGGTAAGCAAAAAACAATGCGCCGATGAGTCAATCTCGTTGAACGACGCACCTGTCCGCCTCAGCGCGCCGTCTGCTCTCAGAACACACCGAACAGCGGCGGACCGACCCGATGAATCAGACGAAGATGAGGTCACTGACCTGTACACGTCGTCCCCGCGACAGCGATCAAGAGCGTTGATGTTGCAACGACCGTTAAACAATGCTTGAAATATGTTTTTTGCTTCTTTCTCGGCTTCCCTTTCGAATATCACGAAAAAAAATTCACCAAGATGTAGCTTAGGCACTTAGCTTTCGACTAATATAAATTTCAAAATCGGAATTTCAAAATAACTAATGAGTAGCTAATGTAAACAATGGAGCGAACCTAAGCACGTCTGTATCGAACAAGAGCGTCGAGCGTGATTACCGCTGAGGCGCCATTGAGACCCGAGCCGTTAGGTGAGTTCCTTTCCGAGAGCCGAGGACGGTAATCATCAATACACACGTGTATCATACGACGTTTTTCAACACACTTGTGAAGAAAATAATACTAAAAAATCATTTATACTACACCTGCTCGGAATTTACGGTAGAAAGTACGTCATTGCATATCGAACAAATATGCGGGGAGAAAACGCATCTGAGCGGGAGAGAAAAGTATATGAAAATCCATTTCTTACGTGGTTTTTCTTTTTCAATTTTGGGTAAGACTATGCGCCGGTAACCTAAATATCAAAAGCCAAAAAGTTTTTACAGTGAGTTTTTATCTCCAAGTTCGCAAAATGACACTGGCCACTAGCTGTGTGTCGGATGGTGTCGGGCTGGCAGTGCGACCCTGCGGCGGCAGGATAAACAATTTGAAAAAAGAACATGTGTAAATTGCAGACGCCATTCGCGCCACGGCGTCAATTTGTGTGTTGTTTGAGGATTCAGTTTTCGTAGAACGTAAAATAAAACTATCAAAATTATAAGTAGTGATAGTGATGATGAAGATTTTTTAACTCCGCCGCAGTTGAAACAAACATTAATGGAAAAAGTGTTACAATAAGCTTCACTAACTGCAACAATTTCAATATAAATTTCAATTAGTAGAGATTTAGTTTTTTATTTTCCTCGTAGGTGTAGTATAAAGCACTATGTATCACTCGAGAGAAAGTGCGATTCCCGATCTCGGGTGTTTTAAAGCCCTCGCCTACACCCTCGACGGTAATCGGTCTCTTTCTCCTCTCGGTGAACAATGTACTATTGATTTAGTAATAAAAAAATATTTGTACTATTGAAAATGATCTTTTTTGTATCGAAACTTTTTTAAGAACAAAGCAACTCAACCAATAAAATAAAAATAAACTCTGTAACTCACTTGTGAATAATAGCAATGAAAAAGTCACAGTTTGATTACAAGTGTCATTATGTGCCTAATTGCGGTGAAATTAGGGCCACTTTATGAGCAAGTGAGCAAGTAAGGATGGCCAGCCCAGTGATTCGTTTGAATGACTGGGCTTGTCAACCTCATATCTGGACCTCACGACCGCTTTCCATCAGGTGGAGTGAGGTCATCTTGACGGGCAATATAAAAAAAAAGTGTGTTGAAAAGGTAATATTTAAATAGATTGTGTTTCTATAAAATTCAAAAAATGCCAAGCGCTGTTTTGAGACGAGTATATACCAAGTTTTGCCTTTCTAACTATGTAATTCTTATTTTTCTTTCTAATGTCATATTTGTCAGCATTTAAAAAGTTATTACACGAATATGTTAACAGCCAATGCAGCTGCCCCGCTGCTGTGACGTCACTAATCCCGACCAATCCTGATGTACCGTCGCAATGTAAACGCGTACCAGCTGCGTCTACTGGCCGCCCAATTCGCTGTTTTATTTATAATGTTTGAGTTTTGACCAGAATTGTACGAGGATTTCATTTTAATTCTAGTCTTCTCCAGATTTTAGACGAGTAGTTGCTTATACTTACTTGCTTAAATCATTTATTTCAGGCAATATTATACAATACAAAAGTTACATATAAGAAAATATGATTATATAATTTAATTTATTATAGATATTATTAAATTATATAATTATAAATCGCTGGGAAATCCTTTGCAGTCAAGCACCAATGCCTGGGTAAGGGGGGTCTCTCCTTCCCAAGACTATTAACAAAGAAAGATAGATACATAAGCTTTTTTAATCTGAAATGACGCGCCCCTCCACAGCATTCACGCACTCATTTTAATTATGGACGCAATACATATTTATTTATTTATTTATTTAATAGAACCATTCCACGGTAATCGGACGTTCAGTAGTAGGTTGGATTAGAACCTAGGAGCACTCTTCGTTTTTTCGCAAAAGAACACTCGGCACACCAAATCAACTGAAAAAGTAGCGGGGCGTGTCATTTATGGTAACAATTTATACCCTGTGGCCGACAGGGTCTGTAATGATCATAAGAACTTTTGTAACATCTTATATAACATATTTGCTCGTAAAGGGTCTCTTATTTCACCAATTTCAATATCGTATTGCATCTCAAGGTACTTGTGCGATAATGTAATGTAAAACGCACGAGTTTTTTCATTAAGGTAAAACGCACGGTTTATCAAGATGCTCCGTCTAAAATGAACGGTAATTTTTTTAATCTTAGCAGAGAGTTTTTATGTCAGAAAAGAGGTCAACATTTTATGTATAAAATTAACTTTGGGAGATAAAATAAAATAAATAAACATGGAATTCTTTAATTTGATTAATTTTGACAATAAATTACTGTAACAAAAACACATAAATACTCGTATTAACTTACTTTATAATAATACTGCCTGTTTTTTGATGCCTTTGCCTTGTAAAAAGCGCTGATGCGCGCGCACCGCTAATTTGTGAACAAGTAACATTTTCTATAACAAGTCTATAACATTTGCATTAACAAGTGATTAAAAATTTATTTAAGAAAGTCCGAGTTTTATTTATTTCCTCGCAAATATGTTATAAAACGTCGTATGACATACGTGCGCTTTGATAATTACAGCCTCTGCTTTCTTGTAGCCCTCGCGTACTGCTTGGGCTAGCAATATCGCCTCGGCTGTATTTTCAACTTACCGCACTTATATCATAATGTACTATTACTACACATTATGGAATGTAATAAAATTATTGAGTATTGTTATGAAGGGAAAATGACAAATAATAATAGTTAGTTTGGCTTATTATAATAACAGTTCTTTTTTTCATTTGTTGCCTTGCTTGACCACTAGCGGAGCCGGAAACTGGCCACAGAGCGGTTGTTGAAGCTTCGTCTCTTCTCCGTTCATTCACTCATGTGTCTTGGTTTCCGGTGTTTCCATCTCCAACTCGAGCAGTATTTGATAACCTTAACCTACACGACCATTATTAGAAAAAGCCTGTCAGTTACACTAGCAATTACCTATCGTGTTAAAAAATGCATTAATGATATCTCTCTTTCGATAAGATAACATTGTTTTTAAAAAGCGTCGTGTCCTAGTGGTTAAGCACTCCAACTCGGATCGCGGATCGTGTGGTCCCAAGTTCAAATCTGGCCAGAACCTACATCTGTGTGTTCATTGTTTAATATCCGACTAACTCTCCGGTGATGGAAAACATCGATAAAAACCCAATCAACCCGGCTAGCGGCGGAAGGCTCACCACCTACCACGTTGGGTTCTGATACCATTGGTGAAAAGTGGGCTTCTGAGTGTTCCGTTCACCATGACGGCAACAGTCACTTGCCTCTGACTACCCTGTTTGGGATAAAGTCGTAATGGTATGTTATGTTATGTTTTTAAAAAGTATCTTCACAAATAATGTAATAAATTTTAAATAATTAACACACATAGTTTTCTCATCAACCTTCATCACTATCGTGTATTGCCCAGACCAACGTTGGGGGGTAGAGCACTGGTGAACTGTAACACAGGTTTAACTCAAACCTATATCAGGAACCGTCTCTCACACACAAGGCATATGGCAATTAGTTTTTAAGAGAAATTGTATTTTAATATTGTATGTACCTTTGTGAGAGAAAATAAATAATTTTATTATTATTTAAAAAAAAGATTACTTTCGTAACCGCAATTCGTAGCATAATTAGTAGCTCGTCGAACTGTTGCAACCTTTCATAGTCAATTTTGTAGTTTTGTAGTCGTAGCTGATTTGCTACGCGTGCTACGGACAGGACTTCAGAAGTTTAACAGGAATTAAATTAAACTTTTCATGCTATGAAGGTAACATGACATTATGTTTTTATAGTGTGTATTTAAATATTCACATTATGATTCTAATATTTAAATATATATTATATATTGAAGACTAATATTTGAAAAAAAGTAGTTAACTGTTGCATTTAGCGATTTTAAGGTACTTGCTTCAGGTGTGTTTGCATAAAAATGTTTGAGCTCATGAGTCAACATCACATATCTTACCCTGCTTTCAAAAAAAAATACCTACTGTATTAACGTACTGGTACGGGGACGTGATAAACTTGCATACAATTCAAGCCCAAGAAGCCAACTATTGCTAAAATTGCTTTGAAAAGTACGAATTTACTTATTTATTCAAGGTCAGACGGAGGTTCGAAAGATAATAGTTAAAAAATAATTGAGAAAAAGTAAGTCAGTGAATATTATTTGGCACACAAAACAATAACCATTACTTAAAGACAAGCATTAAGTAGAATGTAATTTACATTTGGACGGCTTTATCTCTCAAAAGGGACAATGTGACCTTAAATAAAAGAAAAATAACAATTTTCTGCCAAATTAAATTAAAAAGAGAAAGAAATTGGCAAGGCCAACCAAAAACAAAATATAATAATACAAACATGATCGCAACCGATTATCCATACACTTTAGCTACTCCCTAATGGGATTGCGAGCGTCGCCGACTGTTTGAGAAGGCTTAGTACCCCCCCTCCTCACTACCCCCTCCCCCGGGTGGAGCGATGATGAAAAATGCCGAAAGCACATCTGGCCGCTTCACACTGCTCCCACGGAGATATACTGTGTGCATCGTTCTGGTGAGGCTGACGTACTCGTAAGATACATGACGTCATTCTTTATGCATACGTCAGGGTTGCTGTATTTAAAAGATGTTTACGAGAGGTTGATAAGCAAAGATAAGCAATGTGAAAAAAATATTACTTATTTCTAAACGTTATAGTCGCATCCAAGTTTTACTTATTTTAAACCTTCTCTTATCAGTTGGTTACTTCAACCAGAGTTTTCAATGCTTGTCTCATCTCTCTTTAAAGTTAGGGTCTTTAAAAATTTACACAGTTAACAGCAAAACCGTTATAATTTTGGCAAACTTTTTCGGGAACCATGATTGCAATAAAATTTAGTTGTCGAATGCAGGCTTTCAAGGTGAGGATGGCCAGCCCAGTGTTTCGTTTGAATGACTGGGCTTGTCAACCTCATATCTGGACATCACGACCGCTTTCCATCAGGTGGAGTGAGGTCATCTGGACGGGCAATATAAAATATATACATAAATAGAATTTACAAATTGCTATTCAGCGCAATTCAAATTATTTGTTTCAGAAACCAGGTTCCATAGGGTTAGTGAATATACGAGTAAATAACTATTGTATGGGTATTACGAAGTTATCTTAGCTACCACCAGCTCTTTCAGCCCGAGCCCATTTAGAACAATAACCAAATTACCAAACGCATACTTTATTTAATATTTTATCCCCTAGTTTTAAACGTATTAAAAATCCCGTCCACTTTGCCAGAAGCAACAACGATGTAACCGCCTCCGGACTCATAGGACCACAGCATCCACAGATGCCGCGCAGGTGCGTCTTCCCACGACGTCGTATAGGCTGATCTGTTTTCGTATATTATTATGTTGCTACCTGCTTGTTGGTGTAAGTAGGTGCTATATCGAGAAACTTGCATGTGAATGGTCGTTGTTGAGTTGGGTTTATCTACTGAAAATGCGCAAGGTCGCGGCTTCAATTTCGTCCCAGACAAACATGAGTGTCACCAACATTCATCATGTCTGACAACTACAACCCAATTTCCGCTTAAGGTGGGTACTGACTGGCGCTACGTGGCGTAATGTAGAATGTCACAAAGCGAGCATTCACCAAGTCAGTACGGGTTATTCGCTTGTTTCCCCATACTGACTTGACGAATGCTCGCTTTGTAACATAATACCTTACACCCCGTAACGCCGGTCAGTACCCACCTTTATAGTTGCATTGAGACAGAGTTACCCAACGTTTACTGGGTTGTCAGGTTCTGGTGAAAAAAAACTGTAGAGGAAAAGTGAGTGAATGGAACAATCATATATTGTTACTGTAAATGTGTATCATAAAAAACACTAAAAATACCTTAAAATAATACTTATAGTAATACTTAACACCGAACTGTTGATATTGAGCCCCGGGCTGTGGCAACATTATTTCACAAAGTGACATAAGCAGCTGGCAGCTTACTCCGTATAATTAAAAATACTTACTCAGACTTAAGAGCGTCGTGGCCTAGTGGTTAGGCACTCCAACTCAGATCGCGGATCGTGTGCTAGAGTTCAAATCTGGCCAAAACCAAAATCTTTGTGTTCATTGTTTAATTTCCGACTAACTCTCCGGTGATGGAAAACATCGATAAATACCAAATCAACCCGGATAGCGGCGGAAGGCTCACCACCTACCACGTTGGGTTCTAATACGATTGGTGAAAAGTGGGCTTCTGAGTGTTCCGTTCACCATGACGGCAACAGTCACTTGCCTCTGACTACCCCGTTTGGGATAAAGTCGTGATGGTATGTTATGTTATGCTTGAGTACGTTGTATACAACGTGTTGATGAAAAAGCGCATAACCTGAAATTGGTTTGTTCAGAATCAAGAGTAGAATCGATTCCACTAATAAAAAATAGGGGTAAAATTAAAAAAAAAATCATTACGCCGTGTTTAATCATTACTTAACTCTATCATTGCGGCGGCACGCGAAGCGGGAACGTCGCACTAGCTCGCGCGTTATTACCATAGACTTTTAAATTTTGCAACAAAGATAAGAAACAAAAGAAAGCGAATATCTTCGTAAATAATACGCGAAAATTTAATTTAATAATTTACATTATTCTTTTATAATAAAAATAAGTTGGGGTGTCTGAGGCTTTGCGCTTTTTAATTAACACGTTGTACTTGTATAAGTATGTTTCCGTTGTACCTGTTGGCTGTTTTGGGCTTACAGTTTAAGTTCACGATTTCAATAAAACTAAATGAGAACGCAAGTTATTTGCTACGAAAACTTCGTAGCGTAGCCCGTAGCAGATTTATGTATTCAAGATTTTTACCTACATTGAATTTGCCCTATAAATCGTTTAAAAGGTGATAAGGTCTTGACTAATCGAATCAGGTAATTGACTAATCGAATTAGGTAAAAATGTAATTCACCAAAAAAGTTCCTCAGAAAAAAAAATAGAATACGAACCAAACCGAATATTATTTTAAAAATCTGCCAATTAATTATTTATAACACAGTGTTATTTTTTATCTCATTATTTCGCAATTAATAGTCAATGGATGGTTTCAAATATACCAGGCACCCTCAGTGCATTGTTGTGACACGTGCTTCCCGACAAAGGGGGGCCTCCGGCGTTTTATCTAAAAGCAACAGGGAAACGTTGTTTTGGAACACAACCCTTAGGGATTACCTACGGTGAACCACACCCGGACAGTGCTGGCTTAAAGTGTGCTGCGATTTCTATAAGTAAAAATATATCAGTTATCATTTCGGCAGCTTAGTGGTAAGAGCAGCCGCCCGTTTTGCTAGAGACGCGAATCCGTACGCTTCTCGCTCGACATCAAGAACCATTTTTTTTAATAATGATTTTTCTATTCTAGGATACGCGTTGTGAAATGCTAATCAAAGTTACTAATTATCCTTTTTGCCTTTAGAAACCAGAAATAACGAAGGTCTTACAAACACCCTGAACCAACATAATTATTTGTTTATTTATTTTAAAAACGCGCAAATACGCGATGTATCTTCAACACGACATTTTGCACATCAACCGGCGCGCAAACCTGTCTTACACGGTTTGCCTCCTCTTTTTGGCATGACGCCTTCATTTTTGGTTTTCATTATGATTATACAGATGGCCAGTTGAAGTTATCATCGCATTCAATCAATGAATGGTTGTCCTGTATCCACCGACTCGTTTCGCTTGCTTGCTAAATCAAGCGTAACGAGTCGGTCATTCGTTTATTTTTTGGGCGACATTAAAAGAAGAAACACACTTCATGAATGGAAAGAATGGTGCATCCAAAATATGGAATGATCTTCCTGCGGCGGTATTTTCAAAGGGATATGACATCGGAGCCTTCAAGAAGAGAGCGTATTCACATTTAAAAGTCAAGCAACGCATCGGCGACACCTCAGGTGTGGCTGTTGTCCATGGGCGGAGCTGATCACTTTCCATCATGTGACCTTCCAGCTCGTTTGCTCCCCTATACATAAAAAATAAAAGACTTTTTGCTCGTAACCTATTTACGTTACCTAGGTTTTTAGATACAGTACTAAATGTAGGGAATGGTGTCTGAAGCAACATACTCAAGATTTAACGACATATTGAAGCAGAAAAGTTGGAGAGGATGTCGACTTGATAGTCCTCCTTAAGGGATTGTCTCAACCAAATATCAACGTGATCTTTATGAAACCAGGTCGTGAAAAGGTGGAGACCAATTAGTTTTCACTGCGACAAATTCAAGAGCTTCCATTTGCCAAGAGGATTCTCCTCTTCCACAGCTTCTCCGTTTGCGACTCCACCACCACCTCTAAGATCTACGGAAAAAGCAAAGTGAGGATTGCTAAGCTGTACAAGTGTTCACGGCTAAACCAGAATTGACCCAAAAAAATCTCAGACATTTGGGGTGTGGGGTGCGATGCGGCTGCCGGAAAGCAGGCATCGCCTGCTCCCAATGTCTGCGTAGTATAATCCAGCTCATGCATAGGAGCCACATCGAAAACGCCATCGAAGATGATGTTAGAATTAGAATTAGAATATTTATTTGCAGAAATATGGTGGATTACATGATGTTCTTAAAGATAGTTGTACACACATTTTATCTATTTATGCAGACGTGCAAACATAAAAATTATAAAAGATTAAACAATTAATAATTTCATTTTAAAAAATAACACAAAAAAACAAAATTAAATAACATAAATAAATTGATTCATCATTAATAATACAATATAACAGATAACACTAGAAACATAAAATTCATTCAAATTGTCAGTTTTTGGTTCAAGTACTCAGACACAGAATAATAGCACTTCCGCGCAAAGAAACCGTAAGCCTGTTTCTTAAATTTAACTATGTTCATCACCCTCAAACTATCTGGTAGGTGGTTGTAGACTCTGATAGCCATGCAATATGAACCTTTACTAAAAACAGCCAGCCTTTGTAACGGTACATGTAGCCTATTTTTGCGCCCATGTCGCCCATTTCTATGTGCAGTGTCACCTTGTCTCAAGAATAAATGTGGTGTGTGGGTGCTTATGAACAAACATACAGATCTCAAACAAATACAAGGACGGTAGAGGAAGTATGTTTTCTTGCTTAAAGATTGGCTGCAACTCTCGTCGAACTTCATACCGCTTAAAGCTCTAAGGCCCGTATTCTAAAACAAAATCTGTACTTGAGTATAGATCTAAGTGACGTTTTTGTATGAACTGACGTTTTGAAATCTACACTCAAGTACAGATCAGTGCGTGAGTACGATTCTAGACTGAGTTTCCCCACAAGGCTATACCATATCGAATATTTGATGATGATAGTGTAGATTTAGAAGATAGTTAGAAATAATGTTTTAATATTATTGTCCATCTTCATTCCTTCATATCTCACTAAATATTGATCCCAGAGAAAAAGTGAATGGAACCTTTTTTCGTAGAAAATTGTATGTGAGGAGAACATGATGTTTAAAATATAGTTCTTCCAATCTCATGTTCTCCTCACTTTCAGACATGTATTTTTGTAATTGAATAACATACACTAGTAAGTTTTTTCCTCACTTGTATAGTTATAGTTAGCCAGGCTGACAATGTTTACTATGGGTATATATATAAATCTAAGTTCCTACTTGAAATGTACGATGTTTCATTGAAACCCTTCTAGCAGTGTTTTATCTAATGCTTTAACTTTGAAACAAAGAGTTCTAAACATGTTGTCCTTTGTAGTTCCGTTTTCATAATTCTTAGTTCATCATTTTTATTTTCCAGAATTAAAAAATAATAATATTTATTTGAAACATATAACATTTTTACAATTTTGATAACGTGACTAGTTCGATTAGTCTGTAGTACTATTTGTATGTAAAGGGAAACCTGTTATTAGCTTTATTCATTGTAATCTGTAAAACACAATAACATTTGTTGGTTTTCTAAATGAATAAAATAAAAGATTTTTTTGCTAAGAGCCACCGTTTAAGAGTTGTTTAAGAATCTCTACCCTTACCTCCACCCCCATCCATCTGTACTTTGAGTATGTTGCTTCAGACACCGTTCCCTACATTTGTGCCAAAATCCGCTTTTACACGATTTATTTCCCCTATTTTTGCTTCGTTGAGTGGCCTAATGATTGGTTTACTTTTATGTCACGAACACAACGTGACGTCATAACCCTATACGCCAGAACCTTTGAAATCCAAAGCATTTCAATTTGGTGACCCCCCGCCAACTGCCGGTCACGACTGTATTGCTTGCGGCCAATTCATTGCCGGCTCTTCTTATTGTAATGTGTAAATTAAAGTATGGGCAGCTATAGGCTGATTAAAATTACTGAAAATGACACAAATAGATAATTTACAGAGTTTTAAATCAATTAATCGAATTAAGCCCGGTGTGGCAATGAGTAGATCGTACCTACTACAACCGACCCAATATTTATTTATGTTACAAAAGTCTTGTGTCTGAGTAAGTAGTTATTTAGAAATATTGAAGTACGTCAACTTCCTTTGAGGCCGAACACAATGTTCGTCACATGATTGTCTGTCGTAGACTGGGATCGTACCCATTGCTTCTGGCGCTTCAGCCAGGACCTCAACCATTGCAGGCACGTGAAGAGTAGGCCTGTAGTAGTTGTAATAAGTCCTAAGCAGGTAATGTAGTTTGGGCGGGCGGAAGCGTCGCGGGCCGCGGGAGCAGGTGCCGCCGACGGCGCGGCAAGGCAAATTTTAATGAATGTCGACAAAAACATTGAATTGCTAGAAGTGGTAACAAAGATGTGCATACCCGGGCCATCGAATGAAACCTGAAACCCGGGATTTCAACAGAGATTTCGGTTTGAGCGCTTCCACCATTCGCCTTGGAGGAGTATTACGACAAATAAGAGCAAACATCATTACGGCTCTACCGCCGAACTATGGTTCTAAACTAAAAATTAAGCAGCGAGCAAACTCAGCAGTTACTTTACAACTGTTTACTACGGTATTCATCAGGAATATAGTATGGATTTGTTAATTATTATCAGGGTCAAATAAATATAATTTAGGAATGCTTCACCTTCTGCCTGTCCATAGACACCATGCTCAATACACACACACATACACTAAATACATCCTTAATACACTTTCATTATCTAACTATTATCACTACGCTGCAAATAAGCGTAATCTAGTCCACAGAACGTTCCTATTTATACAATACATAAATCGCGTGGAAATAAGATCTCTCAAAAACATACAGCAAGTACCTACGCTCCCGTTTTCGCCAAAACTCATGCCTAGGCCATACCCCTTCCATTTGCCGAACATCTTCGACCCTGGACCATATGCCACCGGCTGCGATGTTATATGGATTTTCATTTAGGAAATCGTATAATATTACAGCTGGCGTTTAGCCGCGTTAATGCGCATTTTTGTGCTTAATTCTTCAAAATGGCCGCCAACATTTTGGCGACATTTTGTTTTGATTTCAAATTTGGAGCTGGTCACAGTCTCTTTTTTATTATTGGGCTAAGTCTGGACGAAAGCACAAAATTATTAGGTCGAATGAATATTTTGGGTCGGGATAATGTTGTGAAAACACGGGAATATAGATTCGTGGTAGACGTCGGCAAGTTGTAGCTTGCGTGGAAATGAATTACTAACTACAAATTTAAGCATTTCATTCCTCATACCACTTTTATTTGGCAAAAAGAAGACGATTGGGTAACCTTGTGTTATCTGAAGAAGATAAACAGTGGAGTTAAAATTTATTATTTGGGCAAAAAAAGCAAAAATATTTGTTAACATGATTATAAATTACTATGTTTTTTTTTAAATGGGTTTGCGTTTGGTCTCAATCTCGCCTCGTGGTAAGCGATGACGAGGCCGATGGTGGTACATGGTTACCCAGAAAATTCCTACATTCACTCTGACCTCAAAGACTGTAAGTATCCGGAATCGGTAAGTATCCGGAAAAACAAGACGCAGCAAAGCGTTGAGTGCGGAATGTCGACCACATGGCGGTGGAAGCCCTCCCGGCGCCCAGTGGTCCGGTGGTAGGATGTACAGGGTGGTATCAGTTTGTGTAGTTCCTGCAAAGACTCTCGGAAAAACACCTTATAAAAAACCGGTAGACAGGCGGCGTTACGCCGATGCTCCAAATTTTGACGTTTGGTTCCAACGAGCGCATCGTCGCCTATGAGTCTCCTAGCCCTTCGGAACAGTGAGTTCGATGCATCTAACTGGTACTTGGCAGGGCCAACCCAATCCCACGGGTGGCAGCTGCAGTGATGGAGTCCATTTCTAGCTTTATGACATATGGCAATTTAGTTACTCAAATCTTCTATTTTAAACCAACCATTTTGTGAGCCAAACGTTACGTATGAACATGCTACTCGAATTTTGTTGAAAAAATCTTCACACACCGTATCCATCGATAAATAATAATTTGTAATCCTTGTTAGGGTGGCGGCACCTGTGCACGAGGGAGGCATCGCCACAGCATCTGCTAACCTCCATTGATTCCGTCAATGTTTAATTTGACTCTTACTTATTCTACGTTCTACGAATCTTTTTTCTAAAACATTTCCATGTAATGTAACGTTTTTGCTTGGTTTTCAAAATCAAGTTGTAACAAACCATCGAGCGTCATGTTCGCAATGTGGTTCGAGTATATTTAAAGAGCACGAATGCTCGCTGATGCTAGTAATTGCTGTATACTACGGCACCTTCAGACGGGAAGTGGGATAAAAATTAAACTTTCGAAATAAAATTCACCTTGTACACTTGCCGTTTTTTCGCAACTCGAAAACGTAATGCTTTTATGAACCTCATATTCCCAGTTAACGCTTTGAATATTGGTTTTATATACTTTTTGTTGGCTGTGAAACGGTGTACCTATAATTAGATAGGTTCCTCAGCTTAGAGCATGACAGTTCAAAAATTGACTATCTGCCTTATTTCACAATTTAAATTTAATTTAGTATTGGTATAACTAATATAATGTCAGATTTATTTTTTGCTGAAAAAAAGAAACCTGGGGCCTGATTCTGCTATGTAGCAACCAATGGAATCGTAGTTGAATGGCATGATTTTGACAGTTGTAGTATGGACCAAACGTCAAAATCATGCAATTCAATTACCATTCCATTGGCTTTTAAATAGCAGAATCGGGCCCCTGGTGGTCAAGTGTCAGTGTTTTCCAAGCCACCTATTCAGGCTTGGTATGGCTTGTTTTCACAACTGCATTCAGGTGATAGCAGCCGGGATCAACAGCTTAACGTTCCCTCATAAGCACGAAGTCTCAATCAGTTTTAAAATTCATTTTTCGCTACCACCAATGGGATTATTCTTCACACTTGTCACTCGCGATTTGGAATTGATTTTTGAATTTGAAAGCAAATGTTGAAATTGTTACTAATATTTCTCAATTTTACTCAATCTTCATATTTTTCTTCTTACTGATTCCGCTTAGATCCATAATGCTCCTTTAAATTCCTTTAAAGCCTTTTGCCAATAGTTTTTATTACGCGGGCAAAACCCGCAGAAAGCAAGTTTAGTATAAAATAATAATTCAATTCAATTCAATTTCTTTTTCGAGCTACAACCATGACAATAGTATCAGTTATAAACAATTAAGTAGTTACTTAGCAGCAACAAAAACAATGTACATGCCATCAGATTCTTTTAATGGCCGATCCATGGATGATTGTGATCCTGGGCGGGGAGGGGCGGGCGGCACCTGCGACCCGCGTCCACCGCAGCATCAGCTGGCCAGGATTGATTCCTTTCCTCTTTAGCTCTCGCAGGACGAGATTCATCTGTGCTCTGTTTTATCGGAACTTAGAATAGAATACTAATTATGTAGAAATAAATTCAAGTAACGAAAATGTTAATAATTGAATACACTTTTGAAAAATATGTTTTGTTTAATCAATCATACATTGAAGAAAATGAACAAATAAGTAAGCTGTTTTTATGTCCTTCTTTATATAGCTAAATAACCAGATAGATAAAGTCAACAAAAGATAATGTTCGCCAGAGTTTTCGTAATTAAGAATAAAGATTAGTAAAGTTCAAATGAAGTTTTATGCTATTCTAATCTAGCCTTGTTTTGGTATACAATAAATATTCATACTCAAAAATTACTAATCACATGACATGCAGTTTTATTATTTATCTCTCATAGCATGGTCAATGTTATCATTTGTATTTTGTTACTGCGCTTGAAATAATAACCAAAAGACAAGTAAATAATTCTAACATTTAAATCGAACATAAGATAAATCAAACTGACTGACCTGTTGGCGCAATGGCAGCGATCCTGCCTTTAGCGCCGGAGGTCGTGGGTTCGATCCCCATCCATGACAAATATTTGTGTGACGAACATTTGTATTTGTTGTGTGTCTGGGTGTTATTATCTATTTAAGTATGTATTTAGAAATATTTAAGTATGTTTATCAGTCTCTGACGCCCATATTACAAGCACTTTGTGTTTTGTTATGACTTTACTCTGTCAATTCAATTTTTGTGTATAAAAACAAGATTGAAAAGAGTAACCATCGAGTTTCTTGCCGGAGTCTTCTCGATCGGAAACAACCTCCGAACCGGTGGTAGAGTCACATTATATTTAATTATGATATAAACTATCATAGTATTATTTTATGTAAGTTTATTTTTATTTAGTATATTTTTGCTACAATTTTTTTTTTGTACATGACATGTCATAAGTACTTTTTATAAGTCTATATGAATAAAGATATTTTTTACTTTACTTTACTTTACTGCTTAGTTAGGGGTCAGATGATCTTGGTGTGCATTGTCCCAGGTATTTATTATTATTATTATTATTATTTATTCCACTTGAAAAGCAACAAACATAGCAACAGCTCCTAAAATAAGCGATCCCATCGATAATTGTAATTCTGCCCCCGGCCGCCCTACCCGCCGCCCCCGGGGGCGCCAGCTGCGGAGCCCCCGCGCTGTCAACCGCACACCAGTTGCCAGAATTGATTTGGTTCATGTGTTTAGTTTAGTTTTTACGAAACAAAACAGTTTTGGTTTATTAGGGGTTAGCGAAATGGTGCTAGAATGTCAAAAACTCAAGCTTTTTCAAAGAGTGTCGGCTACAATTTAAACCTTTTTGGTAATGAGATGACTATTGTTTTTTTAGATTAATATTTAACGGCACAATAAATGTTGTGCGCTGTAACGTGGTTCCTTATCATGGCTCGCATGGCGTCCTTAATGCGTTACGTAATGCGTGGTATCCTCATAGCTGTAAACCACTTTCTAAAGAGTTTAATATTCTACCGCTACCCTGCATTTATATCAGAGAATTTGTTTATCTGTAAAGTAATTCTCAAGGTATTCTAAAAAACGCGAGGAAGTCTCAACGAGACAGTTAGGACAGCAGCACAGAGACCTGATATACCAGCCTCCTTGTCACAAGGATATTTATAAACGAAATGCGTATAACATGAGCATAGTAAAGATAGAAACTAGAAAAATTCGACCTGATCCTGGGACTCAAGCGGGATTCGAATCCTGGGACTCAAGCGGGATTCGAATCCTGGTACTCAAGCGGGATTCGAATCCTGGTACTCAAGCGGGATTCGAATCCCGCTTGAGTCCCAGGTCCCAAACAGAGCATTGTTTAGTGCTAAAAATAAAAAATCATTTATCCTATAGCTAGTTTCATCTTAATCGAAAGTCAAATATTTGCAAAAATATTTATTTCGGGTGTTAAAGGCGCTTGCCTATAATAGGCTATGGCTTACAACGTAAAATACACTAGATAAATTCGCCAGGTCTGTTAACGGCCTCGGTAGCTCAGTTGGAAGAGCAGTCACCCGGATTGTGAAAGGTCGCGGGTTCGAATCCCGCTTGAGTCCCAGGATCAGGTCGAATTTTTCTAGTTTCTATCTTTGTGTAGAAAACAGAGCATTGTTTAGTGCTAAAAATAAAAATTCATTTACGAGCATAGTAATTTATAATTTGCTCCCAGAAGACTTAAAAATGTTAAGGGGTAGAATTTTTAAAAGTAAACTGTGAAATGGCTCATGGATAAGCATTTTTAAAGTCTTTAGGAATATTTTAATTGGAAATCGACATAATTGAATATAGTTTAATGTAATTCTTAATTTAATGTTGTTCTAATTTTGTCCATATTTATTGGTATTTATTGACATTGTTTGGTCTTTATAATTGTACTGCCATTTTTAATTTTTTTTTGCACGTCTGCGAGCAGGCTAAACACACTGGACTTACATTATTCTTTCACCATTTTATGTACTGTGTTTGTAGCAAATAAATATTTCTGATTTCTGATTTCCTTTGTTCGATTACCGGTCTGGTCATTTCAGAATATGAACTTCCTCGGAACATGTAGCTTGACGTGGTCACCAACCCGCATTTGGCAAGAACGGTGTATTATCCTGATGTCTTGATGTCAATGCTACTAGAAACCTTGCTAGCAGTGGAACAGTGCATTATGTGTTTATTATGATTGAAAACTTTACTCAATACCGGTTACTTTATATGTGTTAGACTTACACAAACGATATGGCATACCTACTCAGTAGTAATATATAAGTGGAAATTAGTTTTTTTTTCCATTAACTGACTACATATTCGTGCCGTTTGGCGTTGAGACATTTGGCCCGTGGGGTCCTCGTGCATCTGCAAACAAAGTCGATCAAATATTGGCAATTTGGGAAAGCATAGCATTGGTTAAATATTTTATAAAGGATTGGTTTAGTAATTTTAGAGTTTATTTGTTACTAGCTCTTTGTAAGCGGCTAATTTACCAGTCAAAATATAGCCTAAATTTAAAAAAATATAGCTTATGTCACTCCCTGATAATGTAGCTTTATATTAGTTAAAATATAGTTACTTTATATTTATATTAATTGTCAGTAACCAGAGGGCTACCACAGTAGCCGCTTTGTGGGCAAGTCAGATTTAGCCCGTGTTCTTGCCGACACGAAAGAAGAAGAAGAAGTTAAAGAATTTTTATAACCGGTCCAGTAGTTCCGGAGCCTATTCAATACAAACAAACAAACAAATCTTTCCTCTTTATAATATTAGTATACTAGCTTTCCGCCCGCGGCTTCGCTCGCATTTCGTTATTATTATGGCCAAATTACATAAAATCTATATAAATTGTAGCCCATGTGTTATTCTGATGTTTAAGCTATATTACTGTGTAGTTTCATCCATATCCGTTCAGTAGTTTTTGTGTGAAAGAGTAACAAACACACAGAGTAACTCACAAACTTTTGCATTAATAATATTAGTAAGAAGTAAGACAGACAAACTAAGTTCAAAAATTCAAAGTATAACCTTTCTCCTTAAATAAATCACTGTTTTACTTGAATAGATTAGACGTCGGTTCGGTACAGGATAAGCTATGTATATTAGTTTTGAGTCAAACAGGCATGCCTTGAAAAATACGGAATAGGGCCCAATTCTGTCTTTCAATCATCCTATCCTAGAATAATTAAAGCTCCCACGCAAATCTGGTATGGAACTGTCACCTGCACGACCTCCAGGCATCACAAGCCTTCATATTTAAACTTCCTAATCCTTTGCTGGCTGACTCCGGCGCCGAGTGCCTCTGACAGCTCGATTACTGCCCCTATTCCCCCCACTCACTTCAGCCACAAAATAACTAGGCTTCTATTAGAAATGGGACCAAACCGAGCGTTTGCAATCGTACTAAGCATAAGTTTACCAATACTGTCTCTTTCACACTCACTTTTCCACATACGATTACACTTACTCAAACATTCATCCACACACACCCGTAATCATATATACACACACACGCGCGCACCCACACGAACATACACACAAACAATAAAGTAAAAGTAAGTAGTATATTTATTCATATAGACTTATAAAAAGTACTTATGACAATTCAAATACAAGAAAAATACACAGTTAAATATACTAAATAAATTTAAACTTACATAAAATAATAGCAAATATCATAATTAAACATAACTGACTGACTCTACCACCGGTTCGGAGGTTGTTTCCGATCGAGAAGACTCCGGCAAGTAACTCGATGGTTCTTGCCATTCATGTTCATAATATCTGCTCAATACTACTATGTCACTTTATTCTTGTCTTTTGTATATTACTTTTTTGAACTGTCTCACTGCACTGTAAGAATTGCTTCGTGGCGGAGGCCCTGGTGGCCTGTGATACAGGTTCATTATGTTCCTACTTCAGGCACCAGTTTCTCTCATCTTAGGTTATTCTATTTTTTGCTTACATTGTTATTTTCACTTAAACGACTTTAAACATTGTAACTTACGCTTAACTTAAGTACTATTTACTGTGGAGAGAAAATAAATTATTTTTATTATTATTTAAGCATTAACGTGCAAAATGAGCAATTTATATAATATATTTTATTAATAACTAGCCACCCCAACAGACTTCGTTCTGTGAAAAGTTATGGCTTGACACCTGGGAACAGAGTAGTTTGTTGTGTATGGGATAAACAACTGTTGTCTATATCATTTTTCTCAATGTTTTACGTGTTTTCTCTCCAAGAACCTGCTTTGTGTGGCTTAACAAAAATATGAAAAATAAGAGTCCCGACCAATTGGACTAATTTTTTAGCCTTTCTCGAGTCTTGCGCTTAGCAACACAATTGTCGATTTTTTTTTTCTTTAAATCGAAGATAACTAGATTATATCTTTGTTTTCTTCGTCTTTCATAAGAAACCATGATTAATGCTGAGTTCGGATCTCCCTGTATTTATAACATTCGGATCCCTGAGGAAACAAAGACCCCTCCCCACTAAAACCTGACCCTCCAGTGCATAGTTGCTTAGCAGTCAGCTTAGTGAGGAATAAGCTAGACTCCAATGCACGATAACACAGACCACTGCCTCCCCCCAAGACACGCGTTACAGTCTTCTACCTGATCATAATACGAAACACAACAATATGTCCTCCTCCTATGTGCAATTCACGGACGCAAAGGCCCTTTATATCGCAGTTTGTGATAGGCAATGATACCTCAGAACCTACTCCCATAACCGCACGGAGTAGGTCCCGCCTGAAGGTGCCGGTAAACTTTATTGGGTGTCTCGCGTTTTCGTCTCTGGTCTTGCGCAGCTGGCACCCATGAACAGCACTTGCTGTAGACCCGAGGCGAAGGCAGACGTCGACGGCAGACTGTGCAGGAGCTAGGTGTAAACGTCCGTGTGTGAGATCTCTGTTTCTTTTTTTCCCACACGAACGCTCGAACGGCACTTGATGTCGATCTGAGGCGACGGCAGACTTTGTATAGGAGCCAGGTGTAAATGCCGTCCGTGTGTAAGCTGTGTTTTTAATGTCTAACTTTAAACGAAAGTAAAGTAATAGCCTATCAAATTCCTATCCCGCAAACGTGATATTCAAAAGCATCCGCTCCGTTGATTGGTCCGCGTAATCAAAGCCGGCGCGTGCTCGCGACGGCTCCATTAAACTCGCACTCGACTCTCACAAGTTCAACTGTCGCGGTGAGGTTCTTTGTAGATTCATAAAATAACAGGATAGACTTAACTAATCAGAATAGAATAGATAGATCTGGCTAAGTATATGTACCTTTATTTTCACGGAATAGTTACCCGCTGATGGTTTTTACAGCATTAGAGCTAAGCCGGTCAGTAGGGTAGGTAAGCGAAAGGCGGTCAACACAACAATGCCCTTTGACACGGAAAGTAACACACAATCTTGTCAAACATTTAGATTTACGTCTGTAAGCCCGATTCGCGTTATCAATACGTGCTTGGTTATTTTTTCCCCCAATCTCATATGCGATTGCGCTCTTAGTAACGCCCTAAGCAGACGTCTGTGCCACACTCTAAGATGGTGACCATGGTTGCGCTACCAGCGAGTACAAATCGGATCGGCGACCAAGTTGATACCAGGTGAGATACCCTCCATACAACTGCACATATATTGTTGGCGCGACCAGGTGGCGCCGCCATGGTGTCCTAAAAGGAATAGGGTCGTGAGAACCTTCTGCGCTTACTTAAAATCCGGTGAAGCTGAGCCACCTGTAGTGAAACACTAGTGGGTACTTAGTAATTTAGAAAGTCTAAGTGCTATCGGCCCGCATATTAAAATCTGACGAATTTTTAAGATTTTCGAAAAGTCATATTATTATATCTTTTGATATTGAATTTACTAAAAAAAAAGAAAACATAGGGACATGCTTATGGTGGCCATAGGCTTTGTGGAAAAAAAATACCTCCCTACCAATATCCAGGCAGGAACCAGGCGACTACGTGTGTATGGAAAAACGGCGCTTCTGTATCCTCTTAATATTATTTAATCTAAAGCAGGTGGTAACCGCTGATTGGGCGGCCTTAATCAAAGTTCCCGCGTGCGAGTGACAGCTCGATTACGCGGCGACACACTCGACTCGATTATCGATTCGGTTTGTTAGTTGCTGTGCCATTTTATGTGAAAAAACCACAGATTTTTTTGTTTTGTTCTTTATGTTGCCCGTCAAGATGACCTCACTCCACCTGATGGAAAGTGGTCGTGAGGTCGAGATATGAGGCTGCCAAGCCCAGTCATGCAAACAAATCACTGGGCTGGCCATCGTCACCATACGCCTGCAGAAATGCCTTTTCGCGCCCCGCTTGAAGACCCGGGGACTTTAAGAGGAAGGAAACACGTGCGCTGGGAGAGCGTTCCACGTCTGGATGGTACGACAAAGGAACGAGTCACCGAACCATTTAGTGCGAGCTAACAAATGCTGGATCGTGTGTGGATGACTGCCGTAGTGCAGCACGCGTGGTGCGGGAATGATTTGAAATTTAACGTTCAAACTTAACGCCTTTGTGGCCGAGTAAAAGCGCTCGGCATGAAATCTAGAGCTACTTGGTTGACAATTCTATATTTAAACCAGGCCAGGGCTTATTAACATTTAGCATTCAAAATGAATAGTGGGTAAGATGTGAATCATCAATATTGTATTGTAGCAATGTTTTAATTTCAATAATGGAGGCTTTGCACAACGCCCATTTTATCTATACATATATTATAAAGAGGAAAGATTCGTTTGATTGTTGTGAATAGGTTTCGAAACTACTGGACCGATTTTAAAAAATCTTTCACCAATATAAAGGGAATGATATAGGCTATATTTTGACGAGAAAGATAGTCTACGCGGGCGAAGCCCCTAGTATATAATAATAAATAATAATAATAAAATAATAAAAATGCGTTTATTGCTTTCAATGGTACAAACATCACCATGAACATAAAAAATAAAACACAGAAAGCAATTAGAGGTGGCTCAGCTTGTGCTCACCTAGGATCTGGATCCTAGGTAGCGCTGTTTTTCAGCCACTTCCATTTCTCTATCGGTGTTAAACGAGAATTACTACATGAGGGCTTAGAACAATACAAAATACATTTTTTTTTAAAAACTTAAACAGTACTCTCGTGCGTTTGTGAGTCTGTGTGGGTGTGTGTGTGAGTGCGTGTGCGTGTGTGTGTTGTGTTTGTGGCTGTGTGTGGTTACTTAAAATAATCTTTCAGGAGCAGTAATTGCCAATACCCACTGCTAAGGTCTTCCGCAGCAAGTTGTTTTCTTAATAAGGCATCTTTGTATTTTCTTTTGAAACAATCGGTACTCATCTTTATTCTCATAGGTGGAGGTAGATTGTAATAAACTTATCAAGAGGGACAGCAGCTCCAAGCTACTTTCTCGTGTGAACTCTGACGACGAATCTTATCCGGTGTATCAACAATACATAAATCGAATGAAACATTGTCTGATAGAAAAGCCAATTATATCCGGGATTTCGCTATTCTCCACAGAAGGCAATTAAAACGTCACCATAAACAGGAAAGTACAAAAGTTTGACTGCCGTTGCCGCGCTGTCACCTGTCAGCGACAGCGGTGACGTAGTCGATAGTCAAGGGTAGCCAGCAATGCTATCACGCGTAATTGAAATCGAGCTGTCACTCGAGCACGTGATCATGTTAGAACCTGGTGCCTTTGACTTATAATAGTACTAAAATATCTACAATCCTACATATCGGGTGATTATTAAATAATTTACAAAAACGATATGACATACTCAATAAGTGATGTAGATACTATTTATGGGAAAATTTAATTCATTTAACTAACTTGCATTTCAAGGTCACCATACAAATGACTCTAACGGTCAGTATTTCTTGTATGTGAACCTTAAAATAATTTAATTGGAAAAATCTAATTTTCGCTTACATAGTTTCTACATCATTTAATAATTATGCCATATAATTTTTGTAAGTCTTTTGATAATCACCCGGTATAAACGTTAGTGTCGTGCCGGGGCTCTTATTGGTAAAATCTCGTTCGTTATTTGTCATCATCAACATTCACAGACTGTATACGACATCCACTACTGAATGGTCTATATTCCCCCATAGATTTGCAAAGTGACTGGCTATCTGCACCCACCAGAATCCTGCTACCTTTACCAGGGTGTCCTAAACCACATTGGCCTCGAACAGGTCTCTAGTCTCAACTTTTTCGCCAGTGCTTCCCTACTGACACTTTAACTCACTTATCCGTTGTGTGGATTTGATTAAACTGGGCTAATTAATTGTTGATTTATTTAAACATGTTTGTGCAAACTTTTTGTTTTTGACGTTTTACGACCTTTAAGCTCTGTGGTTAAGAAGGCCTTTTAAAAACTCTTTTGATGGAAGACATATTTTTGGCTTATCCCAGATTCATATGCCGTTAAGAGCCTTAAAATGCTTCCACTTTTCAGCCTTACTTCCTATGCTAAAGGCAAAAGCAACGCAACTATTTTTCATTTTGGATTGTTTTTGTAATTTGCTTCCTTCTGCCAAAAATATCTTATGTAACTATCAGTTAGATTAAGTTTAAATCTATAAGTTTTCAACCATGAATAACGCTACAAAGTACTACCGAAATCGCAGCCACAGACAAATTTATGTTTGAGAGCACATGCGTGTGAAACCGGGAGCGTTCCCTAGCATTTTTGAAAAATTATCTAGTACAGCTTTTTCCTGAACTAGAGTGTCTTCCACCACTTTCTAGAAAAATACCCAATAGGTATTGCCTTTGGTAAGTACCGGCCGGAAAACCAAAAATCTATTAAAAATGAAAACCACACAACGGTCTCGTATGTCACCTGCCAGTGACGGCGGTGACACAGTATAATCGATAATCGAATGTTGCATGCAGAGTCGAGTGCCCGCTTAATCGAGGTGTCACTCGCACGCGGAAGTTGGATTACAAGCGCCAATCAACGAACCACGTTGCGGTATCACTATCGAAACTTAATGAAATCTCTAAAGGTTTCTTAGAACAAACAAAAATTGCAAACAAAACAGCGAGTAAAATGGTTTCTTTGTTGGGCTACTTTCCTGGTGTAATCAGCTGCATTTCCGTCGTCCCTACTTGATAAAGGGTTGCAGGAGAAATGTTTTAACGTCATTCATCACAGGAAAAGTACATCACGAAAATGAAATGCTCATTCTCATTTCTGTTAAAATTTCTTTAGCAGTCATTATTAAGATCATCCAGGGAATTTAAATCTTTATATCTTATCTTACCTATCATATCTTCGTTTATGCATATTTTTTAATTAATATGCCTCTCTCATGCATTTCTACCCATTAACAGTCACACTGAAAAACCTACCTACTTATCGAAACAAACAATATAGGTCAGTCCCGTTAGTTTCCCACAACATCGTTAAAGAACACCACGCACGTCACCTGCCAGTGACAACGGTGACGATGTAATCTATAATCCAGCCAGCGAGTGCCGTAATCGAGCTGTCACTCGCAAGCTACGAAGTTTGATTAAAAGCGCGCCAATCAGGGAAGTAAAACCACCGGAGTCTGTGGTTTGTTAACTTTGAATTTGGGAACGAATGAAACGAAACTGAACGGAACGGATCATAATGCTGGTTATCAAATTCAATGGAAAATCAAAACTCAATCGGCCATTTCCATTCAAATAGAGTAGGGTTCGGGAACATTTTTTTTATTTTATTTTTTTATAAATACCTTTTACTATTTCAAGTAACTAATTTGAATATTTTGTTGATCTAGCCGGTGGTTAATTTTTTATTAATTTATAAACATTGCGAACTCATGACGTCACAAATTCCCTTAGTGTTCCCACATGTGTTTTTTCCCCGATTCGTGGTAAATAAATAATGAGGAGAAAATTACTGATTTACAGCACTTACGGCTGAAACAGAGCTCGCCGTTCGTCATGTAGCATCTCACGAGAATGTGAGAAGTAGACTTCAGATACAATTTATTTTGCCAGGTTCTGAAACCAAGCCCAACCTGAAAGGGTTGGGATTACAGCGAATGGCTATTTTTTTCCCATACCCGATTGCAGGCGTGATCGCCGCGTGCTCGGTGCGGAACAGTTACCTCTTGTAATACTTATTAATTAAACATCGGACTTAAGTGTGAATACCAATTTTTATTTTTGGAATTGTTTAATTGACTTGGTACAGCCTATTGTTTTAAACTATGTAGCTTTGCTGTACATGTTAGGTTGTGCTGTTTATTTTTTTAATGTTAGAATTTACTTGCTGAGTTTCTTGCCGGGTCTTCAAGTAAGAATCAACTTCTCCGACGCGTGGGTAGAGTCGCATTATGTTTGTATACTGTTTATTTATATATTCATATTATTATAGTATTTATATCTATTATTTAGTATATTTTTTGACTATTTAAAGTACTGAATAAGTCTATTTAAATAAAGCTATTTGAGTTTGAGTTTGAGTTTAATCATGCCGAACTTCGGCAGAATGTGTTTAGACATAATTGATTTCACTATCTTCGAAAGAGGTAACTATTAGGCTTTTGGCGACAAAAACAAAACCTCGTTTGCGATACGAAACGTCAAAACGTTCGCTCCCGCTCTCTCCGATCTAACCCTAAATCGCTTGACGGCGCTGACGGCGCCGAGCGGGATTAATCGGCAAACACTATTAATCACGAGGCGCACCTGCGGGCGCCGGCTGCGAGGGGGTTGAATTTTACAGCTCTGAAATATTTCAATTATAAGATTTAGCTTTTTATTTATTAGTGCTAATAGGAAATTCCGTGAAAACAGTTTCGGAATTGAGGTGTTTTATTGGATTTGGTTCGAAATTATATGTTATTGAATGATTCATACCAGAATAACAGAAGTAACATGCTATCAAATATTGTTCTTCTAAATGGTGGCTCAAAACACTGCAACAGACTGAAATCCATAAGGTCATGGGTTTTAGGTCAGGCAAAGTGTGTTTTCGGATTATTCTTACTCATGTGTGTATAATTGTGCCTTTTACTGTTGTACCATTTGTTACCTACTTAAAGTTGAGTTCCCATCAAACTGCTTAACAATTAACGGATAGAGGAAAGTATTCAGGGGTATATCGCTTAGTGTGACGAAGTTACTGGTCAAAGGGACATTTACTGGCCTGTAAGCTTGATTGTAGCGATCCTGCCTTTGAGCGCCGGGGCTCGTGGGTTTGTCATGGATGGGGCCCATGATAAACATTTATGTGACGAACATTTGTGATTTTTTTTACAATTTTAGTATGTATTTAGAAATATTCAAGTATGTTTATCAGTCTCTGACACCCATGGTACTTACAAGCTTTGCTTAGTTTGGGGTTAGACTATCTAGGAGAAAGTCCCAGATATTTTTTCATTGAGATTGGGCTTAGATTAGGTGTATATTTCTGTTCCCTGCGGTTAGGGGAAGAGAATACTACAGAGGTATCCCTGCCTGTCGTAAGAGGCGACTAGAAGGGCCCTTGGGGTCGCGAAGCGCACGCGGGGGGGCCTGCGTGTGTTTCGGTTTGCGATCCCGAGGAAGACGGTAACGCGGGTCTTCGGACACAGTGGTCTGTGTTATCGTGCACTGGAGTTGAGCTTGCTCCTCCCGAGGCTGGTTGCCAGGTGGCCTTGCGCGCCGGAGGGTCCTGCGAGGAGTCTCTCCCTCGTAGGGGATCCCGGGTCCCTTCCATTCTGCGCCGAAGATGACCACCGTCAGGTTTTAGTGGGTAGGGGTCTCTGCTTTCCCAGGAGTTCCGCGTCCCACATATCCCAGGTGTCCCGAACCCAGGGCCTTGGGAATGCCTAAATGCATTTCCAAACGCAAAAAAAAGGTGTATATTTCTAGTAATATTCTAGTACTGAGAGTTTTATTAATCTTATTGCGTTAAGTTCTCCTTTCCATAAAATGTATGAATGAAGCTGGCAACAGATATCCGTCCGGTAAACACGGTGAGTTATCTGCCGTGCGGGCGCTCGCGAGGTGCGGGCGGTAGCGACGGCAGCGGAAGGGTTGAATTTATAATTTATTGAAAATGAACTATGGATGTAACAAAAACAGACTTTAGATAAACATTTAAGAGTTCTTATACTAAGATAACCTGATCCTAAAAATATAACCAAAATATAACCTCACTATCTATAACAAGTTAATTTACAAGCATGAGCTGTGAAATTAAAAATCTCTGACTTAATACTCTTGCGATTATTTTCAAAAAAACAACTCTTTGATCAACTAAGGGTAAAATATACAGATTTTGCATGATCCAGCGGCGGAATGACATGTTGTTATCCGGTATTTATCGTGCGTGCATGTGAACTATGATTTTCAGACGTTAAAAAAACATACTATACATGGCATACCAATAATATGATTGTCTCAAACTCAAACTCAAATAACTTAATTCAAATAGACTGTATCAGTACTTTCAAATAATCAAATTTACAGCAAAATATACTAAATAATAGACATAAATACCATAATAATATGGATATGATATGACATAATGCGACTCTACCACCGCGTCGGAGTTGTTTCTTGCTGAGAAGACCGATTGTACAATCCTGTATTATTGTCATCTGTTCGAATCAAGGAGAATGGAACGCGGTCTGCGCGTCTCGGTTTAGAAACACGTTTCGTTTCGTTCACACCATGAAATTAGTGCGTTTTCCCGCCATTTATTTTATCTGTATTCCCTTCTTTACATTTTAAACAAAAACATTTTATTTTGGAAAATCTGAATTAATTCTATACAACGTCAAAAGTTAACTTCAAAATGAATATGCTGTCGGTCCGTACAGTCGCCCGCATGTCCGTGATAGAGCGAATGGGCTTCGTTTATCGCGCAGATACAATTATATGCGCGTCTTCTCTGCGGCCGACATCACACCTATACAAGGTTGTGATTGTTTTTTATTTAATTTAAAGATATCTTCTCCATGAAACACGCATCTGTGGCCGAGTGGTATAACAGAGCTCGGCCTGAAATCCTGAAGTTCTAGGTCAGGCAAAGTGAGTTTTCAGATTATTTTGAGCTAAGTTCGGGTTTGTAACAAACCTGCATTTGGCAAGCGCGGTGATTACGCCAAAATTCATTAATGATATGACTTGATTTCAATAGAGAGGCCCTTCTCCGGCAGTGGGACAGTATATGAGCTAATTACTATTCAAAACATATTTTAATTGTAGTTATTTTCGAAATTTTGTTTTTGTATCGTTTTCTAAAGATATAACGTGAATGCTACTTTATTTTTCAAATTCTTACCAATCAAGTATATTTGTCTGATCTTATCTTATTAAGACTTATTAGGTGCTTAAGTTTTGGCGCAATAGTTTAAGCGCCTTAGATTGTGGGTTCGATCTACATCCAGGATAAATAATATATGAAAATGACAAACATTCGTGTTAGTTTCGTCTCTGCGTGTTATAATCTTTCTGAAAATTTATGGGGAAAATAAAACTTGTATCTCCCTCCATGAATATGCATTTCCGAGTACATACAACTTGCATTTTCTGTGTCATCGCTTACACCAGGCGAGTCTGAGGCCTAAGGCAAACCCATTTTAAATAAAAAAAGTTTCATAATGTTGACGTCTCACTCGCCATAGTAACAGCTATGTTACACTTCCTATTTCCATCACAATGTAACATACAATGTCTACACCATAGCGCCAGGTTGTGCGCCACCTGTGCAAAGAAGCAGCGCGTGCGCACGTGTGTATTGTTTGAGTTTATAGTTAGAGCCAGAAAAAGAGCAAACGTATGGTTTGGTTGAATAAAAACATTATTACAGCTACTTATATAGAGAATAACTTGAAAATGGCCTATCGTTCTTCTTTCGTGTCGATATACTTTATATTTTATTTGACCAGTATATGTACTGCTATCGACACAACAGATGTCTGCAAAAACTAGTATAAGCAAATTTATTTTAATGAGTTATGTAAGTACATAGTAAAATAATATTGCTACTTTTCTTATAATACTACTGTTTAACTTCGGATACTGTGATATTATTATAATCTCTCGTCCTACTAATATTATATAATATTAACAAATGCGAAAGATTGTGAGGTTGTATTCGTGTGTGTATGTTGGTTACTCTTTCACACAAAAAGTACAGAACGGATTCAGACGAAACTTCACAGTAATACAGCTTATACGTCAGAATAACACATAGGCTACAATTCATAAAGATTTTATGTAATTTGTCCATAATGTATAACGAAACGCGGGCGAAGCCGTGGGCGGAAAGCTAGTTTGAAATATTTTTGAAATAAGCCCATCTATTTGAAACCACCGAGTTACCAATCTGGAATCGAAATTTGAATTAAGAATATTGAGGCAATTTTTTTTCGGTTTTCAGTAAGTTTTCAAACAGCTTTCTTAGGTCAAGATTATGCATAAAGTCTAAGTAAAAACCTAAAATACCCTAATTTATTTTAGACTTTAGTAGCTCTAAATAATGCTGTAACAAATCTAGCCGCTGTCATGTACTGACATCTTCTTCTTCTCGAGTCAATGGCAAATATAATATATTGATCTAATTAATTTAAACGGACCCCGCCCAAAACCCAGCGACTTTTAGCGCAGCGGCATTCGCCATGTACAGGTCTTCCATTGTGCAGGTGGTTGGGCACTGTGGGTACTCGAGCATATGGTACTGACATCGAAGCCTCTTTATATTTTAGAATTATTTTATCTCTTGGTAAAATTTAAAAAAAAAAATTTTTTTTAATATTATAATTATATACTCGTAATAAATTATTTATAATATTTAAAAATAATATGTCACACCATTTTTCATAGTCTCGATGTAGGGATGAATTTTCTTGTATTACGAGGTAAGAGACAAAGAATAAGCCAAGCGCGTCTCCCAGCACACCCAAACCCGAGCCAATTTAGAAATAACGTTTACTGAATTGACCCGCCCTGGGTCACTGCGCAAGAAACGGCGAGAAACCATGATGGTTTCAATTGTGTCAAAAAGATAATTAAATCACATAGAAAACAAGCTATTATTCACCTTCGATTTGACCGCTATCTAGCAGAACTCGCCCGCATCCCGCGGTACCCGCTACCCGCATGCCGCCCGCATGGCGGACAGATAGCTGAGGGTTAATTGAGAGAACGGATGATTTTTAAATCTGCTTATTAAGTTTGTTTGTGCCGGAAGCAATGACAGCATTCAAAATACTTTTAAAACTATTTCACTGCCTTTTTATGATATGAAATGAACGTAAATAAATGGATGTGGTGCCTGGTACGGTTTCTAACCTTGACATTCGTGGTGTCCCGTACGCGATTCCCGGTCGTATTCATTCAGGAAGAAAAGTATTCTTAATTGGCTCGCCCCTAGCTAAAATTGTTGTCCAGTATGTAGTGTACCTCGTAACACAATACGCATATTTTGCTACACATATTTTGTTGCTGACTGTCCTAAAAATGTGTTGCTAGACAGTTGGGGATCGGAATGGAATACTAAATAATTAAAATAAAACTGATCCCCTAGGTATCAGTTCTAGGGGATCGGAACGGAATACAAAATAATAAAAAATATATCTGATCCCCAAGGGTATCAGTTCTTGGGGATCGGACTGGAATAACTCAAGATATTTATCCTTCTTACTTTCAGATATGAACCATGACATTGGATATGTTGTCTGGCGCATGTTTTTTTATTGGGCAAAAGCCTTCATTAAAAAAATGTACAAGTTTCGATACTATCGCCTCATTTTCATTTTCTATATTGAGCGTCGTGACCTAGTGGTTAAGCACTACAACTCGGATCGCGGATCGTGAGTTCGAATCTGGCCAGAACCAAAAATATTTGTGTTCATTAAATAAATAAAATAAATATCCAGGACAAATTACACCAAGATCATCTGACCCCAAACTAAGCAGAGCTTGTATTATGGGTGTCAGGGACTGATAAATATACTTGAATATTTCTAAATACATACTTAAATAGATAATAACACCCAGACACACAACAAACACAAATGTTCGTCACATAAATGTTTGTCATGGGTGGGGATCGAACCCACGACCTCCGGTGCTCAAGGCAGGATCGCTGCCATTGCGCCAACAGGTCAGTCAGGTTGTTTAATTTCCGACTAACTCCCCGGTGATGGAAAACATCGATGAAAACCCAAATCAACCCGGATAGCGGCGGAAGGTTCACCACCGACCACGTTGGGTTCTAATACTACTGGTTAAAAGTGGGCTCCTCAGTGTTCCGTTCACCATGGCGGCAACAGTCACTTGCCTCTTACTACCCCGTTTGGGATAAAGTCGTGATGGTATGGATGTATGTATGTATCTATTTATTTAGATATGGAAGATAAAAGTTACAGGGTTTGTATGTTTCACTGAAAATACCTGTTAAGTCAAACCGCAGACAACAATTATTTTTCGTGCCTTTGGCGAGGAACAACGTGTCACAAAATAGTCCCCTGACACGCATTTGCAGAAATTATAATTTGTTGTGCAATGATCCAGACATCTTTCATCAGAGTGCTACATCATTTGTCAACAGTTTGAGAAATTCGGAGGGTTTCGAAATGCATTCTCACAAAATGAAGTGAGATTTTAATTTAAGTTGTAATTCTTTTCATTAAATCTATTTAAATGTTGTGCGCGGTTGTCATCGAAATGCAAATTTGACCATGTACTCAAAATCTATGTACGAGTATTTTGACTGGCCTGTTAGCGCAATGGCAGCGATCCTGCCTTTAGCGCCGGAGGTCGTGGGTTCGATCCCCACCCATGACAAATATTTGTGTGACGAACATTTGTATTTGTTGTGTGTCTGGGTGTTATTATCTATTTAAGTATGTTTATCCGTCTCTGACGCCCATAGTACAAGCTCTGCTTAGTTTGGGGTCAGGTGATCTTGGTGTGAATTGTCCCAGATATTTATTATTATTCTCTTTATTTAGCATAAAACTTAGGTATAAAATTTGTACAGTATTCTTATAAAAACAAAGATTTACAACAATAAAACAACTTAAGAATTATAATTATAAAAACAAAATACATAATCACAATTATAAAACCTAAGCCTAAATTAAAGTTATAAAACAATGGTTTATAAAAATACTATAAAAACCTTAACCTAGGGTGCCGCCGGCAGCAGGGCAGGCAAGGCCCAGACTACCGGTGGTTAGGGCTGCAGAGAGAGGAACCTCCTGACAATACGTGCCGTGTTCAGGAGCATTTTTATTATTATTATTATGTATGTATTAGTTTTTATTTTGTTACTGCGCCAAAGAATAAATAAATAAATAAAGACAGAAGGTAAAATTAAGAAAAGATGAACTAGAAATTAAACCTCAGGCCGGCTTTTCAGCTTATACTAATTACTCGGCCAATAAGGCGTTCAGCTTAACAACTACTTAAGAGTGAAGGGCTCGCTTAATATTGAGTTCTGTTCAAGAATTTCAGGGGTATTGAGTTATTCATTCTTAAACACCGAAAAATCAAACTAAATTGTTACTTGTAAAGTTTATGTAGGGTGCGAATCGAACCCATGTTTCCGACACAGCGACTTGGTGTAATGGTTAAGAAGTTGGCTACTAAACCAGAGGTGGCGGGTTCGATCCCCGCACAGTACAAACATTTGTGTGCATGAACATGTCTGTTTGTACTGGTCTGGGTGTCTCCTATGTATAATAAGTGTGTATTTACAAAAGAAAATGTATTTAAGTATGTTTATCCGTTGTCTAGTATCCCATAACACAAGCTTTAATTAGCTTACTTTGGGGCTAGATGGCGCTGTGTGGAATAATGTCCAGGGATAATCATTTTTATTTATTGGTACCTATAAATGGCGAGCTTATAATTGCCAAGAGGTTCATCTACCCGTCAACCACACGAATGACTGACCGGGAAAAAATACGGGCAGGTCTTTTCATTTATTTATTCGTTCGTCGTACCTATACATACCCGGGTCCCTTCCATTCTGCGCCGATTATGACCACCGTCAGGTTTTAGTGGGCTCGTATATGCAATTATTATAAAAATTAAAAATATCAAAAGGAGGATCCCGAGCTCACCTTCTCAAAAGAGAAATTCCTTCCAGAAGACCATGGTGACAGAATAACATTTAGTTGACAAAAAAAAGAAGTGTGTAGTAAAAATCTGAAAGTCAAATATTTATAAAAGCTTTTTAATATAATCGTTAATGGCCGTCCTAATTTAGGCCACTTACCCTACTCAGGCCTGCTGCGGCCTGTGCCCAGCACATTATTTTTTCCACTTATTCAGTTTCATTCTTTTTTTACTAAATTATTACTCAGCGCTATGAATGTATAAGTATATGCTTCTGAATCAAGTAGGCCTAGTATTCAGCTAAGAATAAAAAAAATGGAGCACTCATCTTAATTATTCGGGTCACCCTGTATACTAAATTTAAATCTAAAAATCTGAGAGTCATATATTTAAAGATGCTTTTTGATAAAATCTTTAATGGCCGTCCCAATTTAGGCCACTTACCCCTACTCAGGCCTGCTGCGGCCTGTGCCCAAACGTAGCTCGCAGCCGGTGACCGAAGCTTTATTTATTCTTTGCAATTTTGCAACCACCCTGTGTGACTGTGTAATTCGGGGTGGGGGTAATAAACTATAAAAAGAGGGTTTTTGATTTGTGAGCTTAGTTTACAGCAAATTCATCAAAAATAACTACATGTTGACATTATATAAGTACCTACCTACCTTTAATTTCTCTTTCAATAGAGGTGTAAAGTAAAAAAAAAGCAAAAAATATCTTTATTCATATATTATATAAATATCTTTATATATCACTTATGGAAAGTACTTATGATAAGTCAAATACAAATAAAAATTGTAGAAAAAATATACTGAATAAAAATAAACTTAAGTACATAAAATAATACTATGATAGTAAATATCGACTGGCCTGTTGGCGCAATGGCAGCGATCCTGCCTTTAGCGCCGGAGGTCATGGGTTCGATCCCCACCCATGACAATTTTTTGTGTGACGAACATTTATATTTGTTGTGTGCCTGGGTGTTATTATCTATTTAAGTATGTATTTAAAAGATTTTAAGTATATTTATCAGTCTCTGACGCCCATATTACAAGCTCTGCTTAGTTAGGGGTCAGATGATCTTGGTGTGAATTGTCCCAGATATTTATTTATTTATTTATCACTATTAGACATAATGTGTCTCTACCACCGGTTCGGAGGTTGTTTCCAATCGAGAAGATTCCCGCAAGAAACTCGATGGTTAGTTACTATTTTCAATCTTGTATTTAACACAAAAATTTAATTAACAGAGTAAAGTCATAACAAAAAAGCGTGCAGAGGAGCAGATTATACCTAAGATGACCACAAATTCTTATCATTTAAGAAATCCTTAACACTATAATAACCTCGCTTCATTAACTTAGCTTTAATTTGTGACTTAAACTGGTGAAGAGGCAGTTCAACAAGAGTTTGCGGAATCTTATTAAAATATTTTACACATTGACCAACAAATGATTTCCCTACCTTATGCAGTCTTAGACTAGGAGTTATGAGCTTGTACACCATAACTTAGGTACTTGTTTTTTAAATATTTATCTAGTTACATGTGAATCTTAAAAGCAACGAAGCATTGTTACTACCTATTTATTGATTGGTGAATAAGAATAAAAAATAAATAATAAATATCCCTGGACATTATTCCACACAGCGCCATCTAGCCCCAAAGTAAGCTAATTAAAGCTTGTGTTATGGGATACTAGACAACGGATAAACATACTTAAATACATTTTCTTTTGTAAATACACACAGAGATTCATAAGAATCAGAATAGTGTATTTGCAGAAAACACGGTACAAACAAGACGTCATTATTCAAACGCTCAACATGTTTTTGGTGTAGCTACACTTACCTATGAAATTCTTGCTAACAGAGTCAAAAAAACATGCGTTAAATCATAGAAGTCTAATCACCTACAAAATCTATGATATTTTTATTGACTTACTCGTACCAACCAATTTTAATATCACTATTCGTGAGCATTATTTTGGATAAGAGTAATTATTGAGTTTCTTGTATTGAATTATAATTTCAGCCAAAAAAATATCTTATTTGACAGATTATTCAGTAAGTTCACTCAACCAATACCAGTATTAATATAAAAAAATAAAATGTCCCATTACAATAGTTCGAATTTACGTTCTCGTAGGTATTGCAAGTGGGGTGGGAGTAGGGTCGAGGCGGCATATTGGCGCGAACATCTGATACCACCAGGTGGCGCCACCCCCAACTAATAACTTGATATTTATTCCCCAAAGCTGAGGGGCCCTGGATTTTGATGTTTTGTAAACAGAATTACTAATATGGTACGTTTAAAAGAAACATAAGTTGAATATCTGAAGATTTTTTGATTCAATAACGTATATAGTAAATAGCCATAGTATATACTTAGCCTCGTGGCCTAGTGGTTCAGCACCCGCTCAAATCGTGGATCGTGTGGTCCCGAGTTCAAATCTGGCCAAAACTAAAATCTTTGTGTTCATTGTTAAATAACCGACTTACTCTTCGGTGACGGAAAACATCGATAAAAAACCAAATCAACCCGGATAGCGGCGGAAGGCTCACCACCTACCACGTTGGGTTCTAATACCATTGGTGAAAAGTGGGCTTCTGAGTGTTCCGTTCCTCATGACGGCACAGTCACTTGCCTCTGACTACCCCGCTTGGAATAGGGTCGTGATGGTATGTATGTGTATACTTTTAGTAAATAAGCAAAAAAATATGGCTAAGTGTTTTTAAAAAACAACAAATATGTAACGAAACATTATGTTCACTTTTAGCTTTAAGTTTTACCTATTAAACGGTCACTGATGCTGTTGATGTTTATTTTATAATTGAATTTTTTCTAAGAAAAATTAAGAGTTAAAGAATTATTATGAAAAATTCAGTGTTAATTAAGCGCGAGAACTACTGCCGATAAACTGCTGCGCAGTTTGGAAGACCAGAATTTCCTGTAAGAGTTGTGTTTTATGGAATAAATAAATCAAAAATGAAAAATATTGTTTGTCATTAATTAAAAAATGTCCAAGGCAGATTAGGTAGCTTGTTGGTGGGTACTCTGGGTGTCAGAAAGTAGTAATAATTCTTAAATATTTCTAAAAACATACTTAAACAAATAATAACACCCAGACCCAGGACTTTGACACATGTTATATTATTGTATACTTTTGACTAATAAACATTAATTTACTTTTTATCAGAAGTCGTTTGCTATTTAAGTAATTTTCTTGTCTCTACATTGGTTTAGAATTTATTAGGTAGTATTTCAGTGGTTTTGAATATTACTTCAAGTTTGACGAAAATAAAAATCTTAATAACTTTTTAAACTAAAACAAATAATAAGACTAGTAAAAATAGGCATTTACGCACAAATACGATAAAGAAGCCAATAATAATAATGAGTACCCGCTTGCTTATTCAAAGAGCCTGTTTTGAACAAACAAGAAACCTGTAAAGCTGCTTCACATCAAAACTTTGTTGGGATATGTCATTATAACAGGGCACGTAGCTTTTCCCGTAAACAAATCACATCATCATAATTTTGTTTTAATTGATGTGCACACAACAATTATTTTACATCACTCACCTCTGCCGTTTTTGACGGCTGACGGCGACCAGTCCTTGTTTTCGTATCCACAATTCACTGATTCAATAACTCACAAAACAGTAATCACCAGATGGTATTAAACCTCAATGGTTTTAAAAAAGGGGAATGTTTTTTTAATTTTTCATCTACGCGGACTGTCAACGAGACGTCGAAAAGCGCGCGAACGCGTTCGTTCAGTATCGCGCGGGCCGGCCGACTGCGTGGCGGAGGGCGGTGGAAAACCTCTTTTCAGTAAACATGCTCGCCGGTTGGGCGGGCGATTCTCGCAGCTAGTATTAAGGGGGAGGAAAATTACGATTTAAAATGCGTTTAATGTTTCATAGAACTTGACAAGTAAAACGTTTTTAATCATTATTGGTTTTATTAGGAGCCACGATTTATTAGTAACTTATTGAGTTCTCGTCATACATCATTAATAGGAAATATTATTCTTGGGTAAAAATATACAAAGTTTTCATAATTAGCTTTATATCTCTACAAAAAGAGTTAAGATAAATAGCATCCTTACTTTAACTGTTTAAGTATAAGCGTAACCAATTAATTAAAGGTGTAGATGAAATAATAAATAGGAAGCATCAATTCAATGGGTATACTAAAAACAATTCAATTCTGGTAACGCTCTAACAATTAAAACAATGAAATGCGAGGATCTAATTTGTCACTTATTAATAAATGAGAGCGTCGTGGCCTAGTGGTTCAGCACCCGAACTCAGATCGTGGATCGTGTGGTCCCGAGTTCAAATCTGGCCAGAACCAAAATATTTGTGTTCATTGTTAAATATCCGACTAACTCTCCGGTGATGGAAAACATCGAAAAAAAACCAAATTAACCCGGACAGCAGCGGAAGGCTCACCACCTACCACGTTGGGTTCTAATATTACCATTGGTGAAAAGTGGGCTTCTGAGTGTTTCGTTCACCATGACGACACAGTCACTTGCCTCTGACTACCCCGTTTGGGATCAAGTCGTGATGGTATGTAATACATGCTAGTGGGTAGCCAATAGAATTGTTATATTTTTGGACATTTTGTCCTATAACGACTATTCTGATTATTTATAAATCTTATTTATGGGAGGCAAACAAGCATGCTACCGCCTTTGCGTCTGTTGATAGGCTACCGCAGTTTCCAATACTTTACTAGACTTCGTTCTGTCAAAAGTAATTGCACGACACGGCGTCGGTAAAGCAGCACATCTCGCCCACGTTTGACCGACTTAATTACATTTATATACTATAATTCATAACTGAATGTTTTGTTCTATCATAATAAAATATAGCATGTGTCAGTCCCTGATAATGTAGCCTCATATTGGTGAAATATTTTTTTTAATCGGTCTAGTAGTTTCGGAGCCTATTCAATACAAACAATCAAAATTTCTTCTTTATTATATTAGTATGGAGTATAGACTATTATTGTTTGTTTAATAATATCTAGGTTTTGATTGCTGCGTCGTAAGTATATTTGATCGAGGCTGATGATGATGAGATGGCCCACTGCGACCTGTACGTCTACCACGAGTTGCACTTCAAATTTACGTTAGCGTTCGCGTAAAATATTTGTAATGGGATTTCGTACAGCGTGTCGGTTGAGTCGGAATGAAACCAAAAAACAGTACCACAACGTAACAATAGCATCAAGGTACCGTTACAGGATAGATCTGTTACGATACTATTGGCGTAGTGCGCTGTATCACGGTTTCTCGCCTTCCCTTACATAGTGTCCTGGGTTCGACCGGTATTTTTTAAATTGGCTCGGGTCTAGGTGTGCTGGCAAACTTCCCTGGTTTAATTCCTTGTCTGGCACCCCGTAACAAAGGGATATTTATCCCTACTTCGCGACCACGATGAAATCACACGAAGTGGTGAGTTTTCTGGCGCATGCATATTTATTTTAATAATTTTGTAAAAGTTTCCGTAGCAATTACAAGCGTGATGGCACAACTGGCACTAACAGTGCTGAAGCGCTAAGGTACTCTTGTAGCTGACCTATTACCTAGTACCTAGTGCTGACTGTACCTAGTATTGGATGGTATCGGCCGGGCTCAGGTGTGAAGCGGTGAGGTCGGAGTAATGGGCCATCTGCGGCTCGCTCCAGCACACGAATACAGGACTCATTTTAGCCACCATAAGGAATTATACATTCTTGTGCTTATTGAAATCGATTTACGCTTTAGGAATTGAATTTGTCACTGATTCAGAACAAAGCTATCGACCGATTCGGGTATTTACTTTCATTTTTAATATTTTTTTGAAGTAGGGTAGTTATTATGTAATTTAGTTTAAGACCATTGGCTTTCACATATAAAAATATTGATTGCTACCTTCAAGCGGATCATTTACTATAACTAAAACAAATTTACCGAATCGGTCGATTACTTCGTTCTGAATCGGGGGGCAGCTCCGCTTTTTGTAGTTTAAATTTTGTGAAATTAAAAATGACTAATGAAAACAAAAGGCAAAGGAAATCAGATTATAAAAATAATGTTGCGCCAATGATCTAAGTAAACCACAGACTTTTAGCAAGTCAGCCAGGGCCTTATTACAATCGCTTAAATCCAGTCGAGTTAGTTCCCTAAACTGAGGGTAGTATTCATTACTGGATGTTTATTGACGAAATAGTTATTTCGTCAATAAATATACAGCCTAGAATATGCGTCAATGCCAGGTTACCGCTGACTGGCTGGAAAATAAAGATTATGTAACGGAAATTGCTCGCTACGCTCAGTTTAGGGAATGAACTTGACAACTTATAAGAAAGAAAGAAAGAAAAAGCATCAATAATTAAAAAAACATCGTTACACTGGCATAAGGCCCCATAAGAAGGACAATTAGAAAACAAAAATAGCCAAAAATAAAAAATAACAATGAATCCCACCAGACAGCGAGCAGCGGCATGAGAGCGTCGTGGCCTAGTGGCTCAGCACCCTAACTCAGATCGTGGATCGTGTGCCTAGTTCAAATCGGGCCAGAACCAAAATCTTTGTGTTCTTTGTGTTAAATATCCGACTTACGTGCTGGAAATCATCAATAAAAAACCAAATCAACCCGGTTAACGGCGGAAGGCTCACCACCTACCACGTTGGGTTCTAATACCATTGGTGAAAAGTGGGCTTCTGAGTGTTTCGTTCACCATGACGACACCGTCACTTGCCTCTGACTACCCCGTTTGGGATAAAGTCGTGATGGTATGTTGATCCCACCAGACAGCGTTGTCCCGATGTCCATAGGCTCCATAGGCTGAGGCGCTGATTTTCAGTGGACCCTGTTAACTAAATAGTACATAATAATATATACGTGTGATATGTGTAGTGTAAATGGGTGCCATGAAAAACATAAATAAGTGCTGACTGTTTAGGGTGAATGTTTTGATGTGTGAGATCGTAATAAGGCTAAAAAATAAATGTGCTAAAAACTAAATAATTGTGGTGTGTGTACGTGTGAATAGACTACGCCACGAGCAGCTCACCAACTGTATTGTTTCTTCCATATTGACACAGTTCGCTCTCGCACGCGTCCATTGTTGGCTACGGCAGCTGCGCAAATATCTGCGTATGCGCAGGTGGTAGCAGTGGGGGGAACTTCTCAATTTTGCCCCGAATAGGTAAACGTGTTGTTTGGGTAATAATAAACACTATGGTGCGAATGACACAAATCTCATTTGCTATTCTTTGACTTATTCAATGATTACTGAAGGTTTTGTCAGGCCCCTGATTACAACTCTATATATACTTAACAGACATGTTAATATTTTCCAAAAGTTATAGGTTCTTTGTTAAACCTTGCGGTTGACTGGTAAAGAATGCCTCTAGGCATTAATTAGTTTAATACAATAAGGAATAAAATTAATTAATTGATCGCTTTGATATTTTTATTTTGATATTTGCTTATTTTTTTTATACTTTATCATTTTAAGTAGAATTCTGATTTTATTTGGTTGGGGAAAAAGTCTTTTCGCATATAGTATGTATGAACTTGTAATAAAATCTCTTTGGCAATACTATTTGTATGTGACTGGTTTTGGTATCATTAAAAGTTTAAATTATAAAGAAGATAATTCCAAATTCAAATTAGGAATATGTGTGATTTTTATTTGTTTTTCTTACTGTCAAGATGAGTGAATCTAATAAAGAAACCCGATCCATTTAAAAATTTTACTTCAAAAAAGGTAAAAATGCAACGCAAGTCGCAAAAAAAATTGCGTTGTTTAATGCAGTGTCTGTGAGTGTAGCACAAATTTGGATTAAGCGTTTTCAATTCGGAAATTTTGAAGTCAAAGATGCACGTCGCTCTGGTCGCCCTATTACGGATAAAATAGATGCCATTTTTAAAAAAGTGGAGCAAGATCAGCATATCAGTAGATACGACGTAGCTAAAGAACTGGGAATTGAACACAAAACAGTTTTGGCGCATTTGAAAAAAATGGGTACACAAAAAAGCTCGATATTTGGGTACCTCACGGGCTCACTGAAAGAAACCTAATGAACCGTGTAGGTACTCATTTGTGATTATTTATTACGACGTAATGAAACCGAACCATTTTTCAAGAAGCTGATAACTGGTGATGAAAAGTGGATCACGTACGACAAGAACGTGCGAAGAAGGTCGTGGTAAAGGCCGGTCAGGCTTCACAGACTGTGTCGAAACCCGGGTTAACCCGCAACAAGTTGATGCTGTGTGTGTGATGGGATTGGAAGGGCATTATTCATTATGAACTGTAACCACCAGGTAGGACCATCGGTTCTGAATTCTACTGCGAACAACTGATGAGATTAAAGCAAGAAGTCAAGAGAAACTGGCCGGAATTAATCAACATAAAGGGTGTGGTTTTTCATCATGATAACGCTAGACCTCACACATCTTTAGCCACTCAGCAAAAATTAAGAGAGTTCGGCTGGGAGGTTTTAATGCATCCACCGTATAGACCTGACCTTGCACCTTCAGATTTCCACCTGTTTCGGTCTCTTCAGAATTATTTAGGCAGTGTCAGGTTAACATCACGAGAGGACTGCCAAAACCACGGTATTTTGATCAAAAGCCCCAAAATTCGTATAGCAATGGGATCATGTCCCTACCTACAAGATGGCAAAAAGTAATCGAAAAAAATGGCACCTACATACTTTATTTAAATGTAAATAAACTATATTAAAAAATGTTTCGACTTTTTTTTTAAATGCGAAGACACATTTTCCCCAACTTATTATTTATTTAGCGGTCCCCCGACGCAAAGACGCTTGGATTAAAATATTGTACGTATATTTAACGTTAAGGATCAATACGTGAATATTATTTTTTCCTTCTTGAAGGTTTTTTGTGTTGGGGGTTTTTTATTTTTAATAAAAAAACAATTACCAGCTTTTTAAACTTAAATTACTGGTAGACCACTACGATTGAGCTATCCATACATTTTCTCAAAAACTTCTGGAACGAAACACTAAATTACCTTGCCCAAATCTGAAAATCTGATAATTTATATATTTATTTCCAAAACAATTAAATCTCAAAGCTAAAAATATATATATATATAATCTCTCCCCCATGCAACTGCTACTAAAACTAAACATGTGAACAAAATTTGGAATTCCTAGCTTTAATATCGGCAGAGATCCGGTCACTAGTTCTATTGAGAGCTAATATCTTGGAAACGACTGCTTTTAATTCCACCTAACATCAAGAACAGCTAAGAACCATCTCTGCAAATAAGCCTTTCAATTAAAAAAACCGCACTTAAATTGGTTTAGCCGTTTTAGGGAGCTACAGTGCCACAGACAGACACACAGATACGACACTCCACGTTTTCGTCGGGGGTTAAAAATGTTTACTTAAGTACTCTAAATTGACGCCTGAATGTCAACCATAACGAAATACAGTTACCTTTGAAGGTTCCTTATGAGGGACGATAAACGAACGTATCTCTATGATAGTTTAGTTTAGTATTTATTGCTCCAAGAAATAACGGTTGGATTGGAGGAATCAAGATCTGTAATGACGTTCATCATCGTCATTATTACCACCTGCAAGACTTTTGAAATGATGTGATAAACAAGCCCCGGACATACTACTTAAATACTATCACGCCTTTTCCCCAACTGGTAGGCAGAGACCACATTTTACTACTTGCTACGGTCCAGACACACAATTTGTGCTTCTTACTCATACTCTTATTCATACTCTTGACCTGATAGTTCAGGTCAAGAGTATGAATAGTTTCTAAGAACGTATTGGGCAAGTTCTAGGTACGTCCATCTAGCTAGGCTTTCCCCTTCCAACTGATTCATCCACCCTCGCCTTGTAAATATGTTTCGTTAATCACCTCTTATTCATCCTTTCCATATGACCAAACCATCTTATCATCCCCATATCAATTTTAGTGACAACATCCTCTATCGAACCTGTTTATTGGTAAATAGCTGGCGCTCAAAACCACTGCTATTGAAACCTACAACAAACAAACGAATCTAGTTCGTCGTCAATCAAAGGCGCCTGCCATTAAATATTCAATCGGTAACCACTGTTTTCCCCGAGCATTGCCAACCATTAATCATTCTGGTGTCTAGACCATGATTATGGTACTAACACGTAAATATCGGTTTTATCGTTCCTACATATGCAAAGCGCTTAATATTGTCTGTCATGTATTAAGGCGGCGTTATTGCAGATTGCTCGGAAAACCCTTTTTTTAGATTTAATGGTTAAGGTGTTTATTTTTTAATAATGGTTTTGCAAAAAAAATATGATACACTTAAGGATATTGTCTAGAACCTGTGCTAATTTGTTGCATGATGGGATGTACTTTACTTGATCATAAAAAAAATCCGAAACCAGGCTTTCATGTAATTTTTAAACGAATTATTAGTAGGTAAAATGTGAAAAAAAAAACATAATTTTTATTAAGAAATATTCGTCTTTGAATTCTTTAGTGACTGTGCTAAATTTTTATATTTAAAGACGTCATATAACCAATTAAAATGATATTTATCCCGAAACTAGATCGTTGCCCAGCGTATGACAACACGCCTCGCCGCCCGTCCACCCTTCAGTCGCGCTTGCCAACGTCGGACTTGCGTCAATTTTTTTCCATAAAAATGTGTTTTTATTACCTTTAACACTTATCATTTGAATTAGAATATATTAGTATAAATTAAATTGCAGGAGACACATTATTTTTTAATGGTTTAGTTATTTTACAAATGAATTTTAAAGTTGCGCTATGCGGAGACGACAAGGTCAAAACTAAAATATGCCTATTTTAAGTGCGTATGTAGGTAGTTACAAACCTGCTACAAACAATTATATAATCGTATAAGTTTTACAAGAATACGCAATATTTTTTTACTTTTTAGTGTTTTATTTTAGAATCGAATTATTTTGAAGTTGGTTTTTTTTTCCTTAAAATTTTTGTTTATTTCTTGATTTTCAGTGAATTGTTGGTGTTTATTTTATACGTCGTTAAAGTATCGTTATTTGCTCCTAAGAATTGAAGAGTTTCGTTACTTTGTCCTGGATCCCATAATCAGAACCTACCCAAACTCTCAAACTCAAACTCAAATAATTTTATTCAAATAGACTGTATCGGTACTTTCAAATCGTCAAATTTACAGCAAATTATACTTAATAATAGACATAAATACCATAATAATATGGATATATAAATACACACTATACAGACATAGTGCGACTCTGCCACCGCGTCGGAGTTGTTTCTTGCTGAGAAAACCCGGCGAGAAACTCAGCAGTTACTCTTTTAAACTTGTTTTGGGTTTCACAACAGGCGTTAGTAAAGTACAAGTAGTGTGTCATTCTGATGCAAATAAACCTATCAGAATATAAAACAAAGAGAAAAAAAAACAACCATATAAGAATATAAAATAAAAGATCATTTAAACAATTCAAAAATAAAAATTGTTAGTCAGCAGTACATACTAGATAGGGCTATTAACTATTACAATAAAACATATGTTACAATAGAGCTATTTAATCCCGCATCGAGCAGAGAGCTTACACCCAGGCATTTCTTCTCATCAAACTACCCTTAAAGTATATCCTTTCCAATAAAAAAAGAAGCATCGAAATTGGATAGCGTGATATTGAGTTATTCGTCCATTTGTCGCGCATATAGTTTATCTAGATTTAAGACTTATATGGTTTTCTCATGGATGCCACTGTCACAACTGGACCAAATTAAAATGGGGCCACACGGGCAGCATCACCTTTAAAATAAAAAAAGAATTATCAAAATCGCTTGGCGTAATATTAAGTTATTCGTCCATTTGTAGCGCATTTTGTTTTTCTAGGTTTAAGACTTATATGGTTTTCTCATGGATGCCACTGTCACAACTAGACCAAATTAAAATGGGACCACACGGGCAGCATCGCCTTTAAAATAAAAAAAGAATTATCAAAATCGGTTGGCGTAATATTAAGTTATTCGTCCATTTGTAGCGCATTTTGTTTTTCTACATTTAAGACTTATATGGTTTTCTCATGGATGCCACTATCAGAACTAAGTAGACCAAATTAAAATGGGACTACGTGGGAAGCACCAGCCTTCAAATCAAAAAAGAATGATCAAAATCGGTTCACCCAGTCGAAAGTTATGAGGTAACAAACGTAAAAAAACATACATTCGAATTGAGAACCTCCTCCTTTTTTTGAAGTCTGTTAAAAAATAAGGTATGTGATCGCAACCCACATGATTTTGGCATGGTAATCAAACCAATTATCAAATCAAACTAATTTGACAGCGATTATTGCTACGAGTAATTACAACAAATTCTGTGACGACAAGATTGGTGAAGTGCGATTAAGCGCGGTCTCTTGCCTTGACTTGCTTGGTGCCATTGGATCGAACCTGGCACTAAGCAGGTCAAGTCGCTGTCAAATTCGCGATCCCTTTGCAATCAAAGTCGGCATGTGCTTTTTATGCGCCAGACAAAACACCACTTGTCATGGTCTCGAAGTAAGTGTAATATCCTTGTGTAACGATGTACCAGACATGGAAATTAACCCGGGGCATCTTCCAGCACACCCAGACCCGAGCCAATTTAGAAAAGATCGGGTCCTGAATTGACCCGACCGGGAATCGAACCCGGGACACAAACAAGCCAAGGCAAGAAACCGTGCCACAGCACACTGTGCCAATCGTGTCGTCTCTCATAGCTTGTTAGAGCTTGTCTAATTTGACGCACCCTACTACTTTTTTTAGTTGATTTAGATGTACTGAGTGTCTTTTGCGGTAAAACTACGCTTGCTCCTAGGTTCAAGTCCAACCGGCTACTAAGCGACCGATTACAGATGCATGTTGATAGGTCTGTACGTATTGCGTCCGTAATTTATTTTCGTGCGTGAATGCGGCGGAGGGCAGCGTCATTTCAGCTTATACTTCTTTCGTTAAAACATTAGAAATAAGAAGCAGGGGTGCCAGGTTATGCTCAGGTATGTCATCGTCATGGCAACGTCAAATGCAAATTATCATTAATTTTAGCACCCCTGCTTCTTATTTCTAATGTTTTAACGAAAGAAGTATAAGCTGAAATGACGCTGCCCTCCGCCGCATTCACGCACGAAAATAAATTACGGACGCGTACGTATCGCGAATTTGACAGCGACTTGACCTGCCTAGTGCCAGGTTCGATCCAATGGCACCAAGCAAGTCAAGGCAAGAGACCGCGCTTAATCGCACTTCACCAATCTTGTCGTCACAGAATTTGTTGTAATTACTCGTAGCAATAATCGCTGTCAAATTCGTTTGATTTGATAATTGGTTTGATTCCCATGCCAAAAACATGTGGGTTGCGATCACATACCTTCTTTTTTAACAGACTTCAAAAAAAGGAGGAGGTTCTCAATTCGAATGTATGTTTTTTTTACGTTTGTTACCTCATAACTTTCGACTGGGTAAACCGATTTTCATCATTCTTTTTTGATTTGAAGGCTGGTGCTTCCCACGTAGTCCCATTTTAATTTGGTCTACTTAGTCCTGATAGTGGCATCCATGAGAAAACCATGTAAGTCTTAAACCTAGAAAAACAAAATGCGCGACAAATGGACGAATAACTTAATATTACGCATAGCGATTTTGATAAAAAAAAAATTATTTTAAAGGTGATGCTGCCCGTGTGGTCCTATTTTAATTTGGTCCAGTTGTGACAGTGGCATCCATGAGGAAACCATATAAGTCTTAAATCTAGATAAACTATATGCGCGACAAAAGGACGAATAACTCAATATCACGCTATCCAATTTCGATGCTTCTTTTTTTATTGGAAAGGATATACCTACTTTAAGGGTAGTTTGATGAGAAGAAATGCCTGGGTGTAAGCTCTCTGCTCGAATTAAATAGCTCTTTTATAACAGATGTTTTATTGTAATAGTTAATAGCCCTACCTAGTATGTACTGACTAACAATTTTTATTTTTGAATTGTTTAAATTATCTTTTGTTTTTTTTTCTCTTTGTTTTATATTCTGATAGGTTTATTTGCATCAGAATGACACACTACTTGTACTTTACTAACGCCTGTTGTGAACCCAAAACAAGTTTAAAAGAGTAACTGCTGAGTTTCTCGCCGGGTTTTCTCAGCAAGAATCTCAGGTAATATTGCACTTTTACCACAAAGTGTACCCTAAAAAGAACCTTTTTTACTTCTGTCTAATGCTATAAATAATGGAGTTTATAGAAGCTCTATGTGATTTTGGACTAGCCAATGTCATCGGATCGCAGCAGCTGCAGACATTGACAACATTCATAATGATTTTAAAATTCTACTAACTAAAGCTTTGAAATAAAATCTTTAACTAAACAAATACGTCACATCCACATAGTTATTTTTTTTGTGGCAAGCAATTCTTGGTTTGGTAGGTTCTATTTATATTATGACTTCTATTTATGTATGTTTATTTTTATCGATTTATGTTAATTCCGCCAATTGTATCATTCATTTTGTGCAATGAAGAATAAATAAATAAATAAATAAACATATTCTGTTGCCATCACAGTTTGCCCAATCAAAAATAGTTCTCTATGTCTCCGCAAGATGTTGCCCGCCCTCGTTAGCGCTGTGTCTTTCTGTAGCCATTCGATAACGAATTTAGAAAAAATACGAAGCTTTACGTGCTGTTTTAAAATATTGTCTTAATGTATTGTATGTATGTAATTTCACTGTAGCTTGTTTGATATTGTTTGTAAATTGTTTATATATAGCTCGTGTAACTTTACTTGGCATGGTTTATTTTTCTTTCGACTTGATATTGACGACATCTTATTTTTATGTTCTATTTTGTTTTTGTAATTGCCTTGACTTTTATTTTTTTCCATATTTTGTTCTATTTCATTTTATTATCTTTGACGATCTCACTGTGAAAATCCTTTAATCGACCATGAAAAAATGTAAGTTAATTTGTATTTTGTAATAACAAATAAATAATCTATCTATGAGTAATAATCATGTGAAAAGACAATAATTTTCTGATATAAACCACAACACAGAGTATTACCTAAGAAACACCAGTCACAGTCAGTTATACGGACGTTAAGTAACTAAGGTATGTTAATAATGTACATATTTGCCAATCCTTACTAATATTATAAATGCGAAAGTAACTCTGTCTGTCTGTCTATCTTTTACGCTTTCACGCCGAAACTACTGAACCGATTTTGATAAAATTTTATAGGTACATAGATAGACTAGACTCTAGACTCGTAGAGTCTAGAGCTTGAGAATGGACATAGAAGGCTACCTTTTATTGCGGAAATGACCTTGTTTATTTGAAAATGTTATTGACACACATTCAATTACGGCTCAAGTGAAAACCTGTGTACAGGAATAATGAGCCTAGCATTTTCTTTTGTAGAGCCTTTAGTTATGGCTGTGGTCCTTTGGTTGAATGTACGTCATTACTACTAGGTACTAAGTGGTGCCCTTGATGTAGAGTTTGTAATGAAACCATTAGTCTTCCTTCACGCATGGGTACTCCCTTACATTTCCAAAGTTCACAGAAGAAGAAGGTACACCGATATGTCTGCCAATAACAACCAACCCGCAAGATCTTCAGTTACTTCATACACTTGCAACGGTGCCGAAATATCGAACACTCGAAAACAAAAAGGTACATGGCAGAAATCCCTTAACTGATAACTATTCTAATGTTGGTTACCATGAAAGTTTAAAACAGTACCTACATTGCTAGATTTGTGACTTGTGAGTAAAGATAGACCTCAGACCAACGACATTTTTTGGTTTTCGTTTTCCGGCATGGTATTTAATAAAACTTTTGCAACTTTTGCACCATCAAAATTAAAATAAGGGTGCTTAGATTTTTACGCAGCGAGGAAAATTTAAGTCCGTGTAGTTTCTGGCTGGCTACAGCTTAACGTCATTTTGTCAGACAGAATCAGAATACGACACTCGGTTTGGTCACATCTCCCAGCTACATCCGTATCCGCAAGCCGGCGCAATAACCTCGACAATTAAAGCGGAATCAGCGCCGCGTGTGCCGCACGTGACGTCACGACCACCATTTGCATTTTTTTCGCCAACCGCGGGACGGACGTGACGTGCGCTCGTTTTATTGGTAGGAAATCGTATGAATAAAGATGGCGGGTGGTCGATCTTGTTAATTTTTAATTGTTATTTTGATTTCCATTTTAGTAGCTCAGTGTAGTCATTTTTCAAATCAAAAACGAGACATTATCATTATTTCTAGCTCAGATTTTTCATTTTTCAGCGGCAATTAGCGTTATGTCGCCACATTTATTTTACTACTCGTAAAAAACTAACTCTAAAAAAAAAAAAGTTTTTTATTTCAGACATTAAGTCCATATCATTGTTAGTAGGTGTACAAAAGGCAACTTATTTACCTATGTGTCAGTAAAATTACAGTTAGGTACTTCGAGAAAGAGATCTCTCGTCAAATCCAGCTCAGATGGGCAGCGTTCGGGAAGCTCCGGCATATATTTGCGTCCGAAATACCTCAGTGTCTCAAGACAAAAGTCTTTGACCAGTGTGTGTTGCCAGTAATGACCTATGGGAGTGAGACGTGGTCCCTTACTATGGGTCTCATAAGAAGGCTCAAGATCACCCAGCGAGCAATGGAGAGAGCGATGCTTGGTATTTCCCTGCTCGATCGAATCAGAAATGATGAGATCCGCAGGAGAACAAAAACAACCGACATCGCTCGAAGGATTGCATCGCTGAAGTGGCAGTGGGCGGGACACATAGCGCGGAGAACCGATGGCCGTTGGGGCGGAAAGGTTCTCGAATGGCGACCGCGTCCCGGACGACGTTCCGTGGGCAGGCCCTCTACAAGGTGGACCGACGATCTGGTCAAGGTCGCGGGAAGCCGCTGGATGCGGACAGCGCTGGACCGATCGTTGTGGAGATCGTTGGGGGAGGCTTATGCCCAGCAGTGGGCGTCGTTCGGCTGAAATGATGATGATGATGATGACAGTTTATTTAATTTATTTGTCATTTATCTTTCTCAATGGACACATTCGGTAGGTGGTCTCCTCAACATAATCGGCGGTTTGGTCTGTAGAGTCCATAAGACTAGAAGCTTTCACATTTAAGAATGGCTTATACGCCAAAGGTAACTTGTAGGTAATTTCTCAAAAAAACTGCTAGTAACATTGTTTAGATTTTTTGAGATCTTGATATAATACCGATCCAGAGCAATAACCACTGCTCACTACCCCACCTCTGAAGTTAGTGTTGACGTGTTACAGATAGGGCTGCCACCCCTCCGGGTTTGACCTGGAGTCTACGGGTTTGCATGGTGCAAATACGGCCCACGGGTTGAACATCAATGTCTCCGGGTCAGACCGGGCGGTGACAGCAAAGTGACAGCCGATGAAAAATGTGAACGAAGATAGACTTTAAGTCGATACCCATAAATTCAACCAAGTACTCGTTAGTATAATACCGACCCGGACCCCGTAGTTGCCTTGAGAATGCTCATGGAGTGATACAGACTGAAGAATACACCTCTGCATCTCCTTTTCTTAGACATGCAGAAGGCCTTCGACTGTGTCCCATGTGAGATGATCGGCTAGGGATGCGGTCCCTAAGTTCGTTCCCGAAGTCTTTATTGACATTATCCGGGACATGTACCACGATTCCAGTTCCATAGTTAGGACTGCGGTTGGTGACACGCTTCCCTTCCCTATCACCGTTGAAGTACACCAAGGCTCCGTGCTTAGCCCGTTTCTGTTCAGCGTAACATTAGACGTTCTGTCAAACAGCATCCTAGATCACCATGAGCAACCACCCTGGTTGCTTATATATGCTGATGATATAGCGCTAGCAGATTCGGACAGGGGACGGCTGGTACAACAGGTGAATAAGTAGAAAAAAACACTTGAAAACGGCGGTCTGAAACTTAATGTGGCGAAGACTGAGTACACATGGCCTGCAACACCACAGATACCCAGTCCGTCCGCGTAGGCGTTGACGTGGTCGAGCGCACGGACCGTGTCAAATACCTGGGATCTGTGTTAAGCGCGTCCGAGAACATTGACCGCGACGTCAGAGTCCGAATTTCCGAGCCTTGTGCCAAATGGCGTGAGGTAACTGGTGTCATTTGTGACCCCAAAATGCCGATCAAGCTGAAGGGACAGGTCTATAAAACCATCATTAGGCCTGTCCTTCTATATAGCAGTGAAACATGACCGTTACTAGAGCGACACAAGCAGGAGCTGCGCGTCACGGAAATCAAGATGCTGCGGTGGATGTGTGGAGTCTCACGCAAAGATCGCGTGCGGAACATCCACATCCGCGGCAGCCTTCGTGTTCGTGACATCGCAGACAAGCTGCAGGAGTGCCGCCTTCGTTGGTATGGTCATGTCTCACGGAGATCGGCAAACTACGTGGGCAACAAATGTCTGGCCATGCCGCCCCCGCCAGGTACCGGTAGAAGAGGTCGACGCCAAGAAGCGGTGGCTCGACGTCGTTAAGGGTGACATGCGTGCTAACAGACTCATCACTGAGGATGCACAAGACCGCGCGAAGTGGGCCAAGAAAATAAGAAAGGCGGACGCTGGGACCCTACACACCAGTGTGGGCTCAGAACCGGGATAGACCGCACGGATGATGATGACTCGTTAGTATAATAAAATCATTCAACATTCTCTGTAGATCTACAAATTCAAAAATGTCTAGGTTGTGTAATTTTGTTGGTTATTATGGCGCAAGCAGTTGAGGTACATGCATAGTTATTTTTTTGAAACATTGAACATTGTTAGCTGAATACTTAGGTCTACTTGATTCAGAAGCATTTACATTTATAGCACTGAATAATAATTCAGATATAAAATATGAAACTGAAACAGAAATACCGTTTTTTCCCTAAGTTTTGATTGCCATTTAAAAAAAAGTGACATAAACTTTTCTTCCAAACCTTTTTCAAAAACTTTACTATTTTATCAACTATTCATCACATAAATTTCAATAAGATACTATAAGGGCATCGTACTTAAATTTACATTCCAAGTGTAAGAAGAGATTTAAGATCTTAAGGTAGCAACACAAATTAGACATGCGTGGCGCTCTGACAGATAGCCCGCTTAGAACAACACGCCATTTTTGACACACGCACACAGAGACGTAAGTTTACAGGCGAAGTCGGTGAGTTTCAGTGTCGCGGTCAGTCGCACTGTCATAAACATTGAGATATTATTTGGACGTCGTTAGATACTTACATTATAGTTCAATGGACAAAAATGGTTTCGCGCAGATATTTCTGTTGCAGTGTATTTGGCTGTATCACATTCACGACCGTCAGTACGGCTTCCGACCAAAACGGTCTACGGTTGATCTTCTAGCGTACGTAACACACATCTGGGGGGAGGCTATGGACAAGCATGGGGAATCTTTGGCCGTCAGCCTTGACATTGCCAAAGATTTCGACCGTGTATGGCATCGTTCGCTTCTTTCCAAGCTTGCGGCATATGGTCTGCCACCTCGCCTTTGCGACTGGGTCGCCGGATTTCTGGAGGGACGTAGAATTCGTGTCCTTTGCGATGGTCGAAAATCACGCTTTCTCCAGATTAATGCCGGAGTGCCGCAGGGCTCCGTCTTGTCGCCGACGTTGTTTCTTCTGCATATCAATGACATGTTATCTCTTAGTAATATTCATCGCTATGCGGATAATAGCACGGTCCACGCGCGTTATTTCGAGCGCCATGGGGCAAAGCAGACTGACATCGAGGAGAAGAGGCGAAGTCTTGTTGTTGAGCTTGACGGAGTGTTGGACCGCATTTCAGAATGGGGTGCATGCAATCTTGTCGAGTTCAATGCCAAGAAAACGCAGGTGTGTGCATTCACAGCAAAGGCGTCGCCGTTCCTTTCCCATCCCACTCTTCAGAGCACCCCGCTACCGATTAAGGATAGCCTAAACATCCTCGTAGCAACCTAAACCAGCGGGACTACATTGAGAGCGTCATTAGAACTGCATCCCGTAAACTCGGAGTCCTGAACAGAGTGAGACGATTCTTCACGCCTGAGCAGCTCTGTCTCTTGTATAAGACACAAGTTCGCTCGTGTGTGGAATACTGCTCTCATCTCTGGGACGGTTCCGCCAAGTACCTACTCGAAGATCTTGACAGGTGGCAGCGGCGTGCTATCCGTATTATTGGAAACCCAGAGGCAACTTTGACCCTTGAGCCTCTCCAATTGCGTTGCCAGGCTAAGTGTTCTCTATCGCTTCTACAATGGGGAATGCTCTGACGAGTTATTCTAGCTTATTCCACCCTCACCTTTCCACTCCCGTACCACGCGTGCTGGACTACGGCGTCACCCACACACAATCAACATTTGTTGGCCCGAACTAAAAGTTTCGGTGACTCGTTTCTTTGTCGTACCATCCAGACGTGGAACGCTCTTCCAGCACATGTGTTTCCTTCCTCGTATAGTCCCGGGTTCTTCAAGCGGGGCGTGAAAAGGCATTTCTGCAGGCCTTCAAGGTGAGCATGGCCAGCCCAGTGATTCGTTTGAATGACTGGGCTTGTCAACCTTATATCTGGACCTCACGACCGCTTCCCATCAGGTGGAGTGAGGTCATCTTGACGGGCAATATTAAAAAAAAATATATGAACACTACACGAAATTGTGATTATACGTTTTTTAAGTTACCAAATGATGTTGAAAAGTGAGTAAAACTCAGATAACGTTTGCAAGTTAGTAGTACTATGTACGAGTATTTTAAGTATAGGTAGGTAAATAAATAAATAAATATCTGGGACAATTTACACCAAGCTCATGTGACCCCAAACTAAGCAGAGCTTGTACTATGGGTGTCAGAGACTGATAAACATACTTAAATATTTCTAAATACATACTTAAATAGATAATAACACCCATAAACACAATGAACATAAATGTTCGTCACATAAATGTTTGTCATGGGTGGGGGATCGAACCCACGACCTCCGGTGCTAAAGGCAGGATGGCTGCCATTGCACCAACAGGCCAGTCAAACCAAGGAAAACCATTATATATTTCGTAACACATTCAAATCCAGTACAAATGGGCTTTTACTTTTTCCGTAACTCATCTTATCATGCATTGGTAATACACCAGTATTTTTGGTATATTCTTTTATTGGCACGCGCGGCTGCTGCATCCGCGCCGCGCCGCCTACAGGTGACCGCCGAAGCGGTGGCTCATGGTGTTATCTACAGCCTACTAGTCAGGTAGGTATTTTTCACTTGATGTATTTTATTTTTGGCGGTATCTGTCAAATCGCGCTTATCTGGCCAATATAGTAGCGAGTAGCAACCCTGGGTGATCAGGCAAGTTGATAGAAAAAGGCGAGAGCGGTCCTTCTGTAAACTCTTTATTTTGTGGTAGCAAATAAAACTTAACTAACTTAACATATAAGTTCTTCAAATGCATTTTTAAAAAAATACATCAATAAAGTTTCAAAATGGCGATTGTCTTAACTAGCGAAAATATTACACCGTCAAAAAAAATTTTTTGAGACCAAAAAAACGTTTACGTGGATGACTTTATTGAACAAAAACTTTTTTAATTTTTTTTATTTAATTGTGATTGGTTTTAAACAAGAAATTCTCAAAACTTTTTGCGTTGTATTTGTATAAAAAAAAATCTTGCTTATTTTTAATTCTGTTTGGAACCAAGGTTTGGAAGAAATAGTTAATGTTATTTTTTTTAATGGCGTTCAAAACTTAGGTTATACAGTATTTCCCTCTTTTTCAGTTTCATATTTGATTGTATTATTCACTGCTATAAATGTGAATGCTTCTGAATCAAGTAAGTAGACCTAAGCATTCAGCAAACAATGAAAAAAAATTAAGCATGTACCTCAACTGCTTGCACGACAGTAACCAAAAAAGTGACACAATGACACAACCCAGTAATTTCCGAAAATTCTTATAAAAAAATTATAACTCAAAAACTACCAAAAATCGCGGAAAACCACAGACCTTCGCTTTTAAGGACACCCTATTAATTTCAATGTAAGAAACATTATCATTACTTTATAATATAATTCATCCTTTTAAAAACTGTGTTATTTAAAAAAATATTTATTTCTAGAATCTCTGGGTCTCCTTTTATTGAAAGGTGGCAGCCCTAGTTACAGATGAAAGTAAAGATTTTAAGCCCCTCGGCGATTTTCCAAACATACCTATTTAACTTACAAGAAATATTGTTAATTTTGATTAAAGTTACAGGCATAAAATTACATGAGAACTTAATTATTTCTGTGTTTTTATCATCGGGCTGTGATGAAGTGATGAAAAAGTATGCTGTTAGAATAGTATCCTTGAAGTCAGTCAGTAAATGAAATATTTTAGGTAGATGTGAGTGAGTAGGTTTTGGCAAATCACAGTATCTAAAATAACTTTCACCGTCGTTCACCGAGTTGTAATAGCGATCGTTTTGAAATCTAGAGGACTAGGTTAAAATTCCGAATAGCACATAACGTGTTACTATTTGTAAAGTATATAATGTTAAATCAGTGTTACATAATAGAGGCGGCTCGTGCAGTTTTTAATTTGAGTGAATGAGTTAAAAATCAAATCAAATCATCAAATGAGTTAAAAAACATAGAGATAAACCTCAGCAAACCAGTTACTAAAATGTTCGTCCACGGCACCTAATAGAAGGAGACGTTTGAGCAAGCCATCGTTCCACTTAACCAAACTTCTGTTTCAGATCATGATCTTCCTCATTCTGGTCACCGCTCTACCCTCAATCTCAGCCCAATACATGGCAGAAGCAGGCATGAAACCTGACGTCACTTTTGGAGATAACAACGAGAGGTTCGACATATCAGAGCTGATCCAGCATCAGAACAAACAATACGATAAACTTTCGAACGTAGTTGACGACATGGACGAATTCCGAAGATATTTGAACGAGCAAAACCAAAATAAAAAAATCGGGAGAATCAGCAGACGCAGTAGAATCTCTGATAGTTTTGCGCGACACGAGGATATGAACAGGGATGAAGGAGGTTCGCTGGTTGACTTTGAAGATAATTTAAAAAAATTCAAAGCAAATAGAAGAGTCCAGAGATTGTTAAACCACCTACATGGAAATCATGAACAACCTCAAAGACGTAGTAATGTGGATAAGAGACCAGACCCTGAAAAAGAAGTTCTGATGCATCACGCGTTGCCTATAGAAATTACTATTAATGGTTATTTGCAAACACCACTAGTTGTATAAATAAGGACGATACACGATTTCAAAATGAGTCTCAATTTCGTTTTTATTTTAAAGTAAAATTCAATCAGCGATTTCAAATCGCGATTTGCCTATTCTAGTGCCTACAGTCCCTATTTATAACAATTTAAACCACTACTGCATCTCACGACAGAATAATTCGTAACAATAATAAAGTTTTTTGACCACAATCGCACCTGGTGGTAATGATGTGATCTATGATGGTACATGTCTGCCCAGTTAATGCCTATTCACTTAAAGAGCCCCAGGTTGTATTTTTCCGTAAAAACAAACGCGGACAGCGAGTTCCACTCCTTTGTTGTTCGCATTATAAACGAATGTGCGAACCGCTTCGTGCGGATAGCTGGAATATTCACAACGTGAGGGTGGAAAGCCAATGTGTGTCTAGTGCTCCGATGGTGAAATGGTGCCGGCGGAACCAACTCATGCAGCTCGCTCGCACACTCTTCGTAATAGATTCTATAAAAAACCGAGAGGCTGGCAACTATGCGCCGGTGTTCAAGATCCTGCAGCCCGGCATTGAGCCTGATCACCAATGATATAAAAGGAAATGGGATTGAGCAGAGGCTGATGGTCCTAGCGTCTAGACGGTAGGTTACAGCTGTAACCTAATCGTAATCGTTTTTGGGGTCCTGGGCACATTAGGATGATGGGGCCCTTCTTTTCTTAGTTTACCTTGTATTTATGTTTTAAATCTAAAAAACAGATTTTAGGGGAGGGGGCTCTGGGCACCTCACCTAAAATGTCAAAAGGGAAACAGAGAACTGGGTCCCACAGGTTTAATTTGTAAAAGTACGAAATTGCAAAATGACAAACTAATTTTGAAAAGGAGATTATTTACTGACTAGATTAATACCATCAACGAAAATATCATAATATAGAATTATTCGTTCATGGAGCATTTGCCTGTAATGTAATGTAACGTTACAGAGTCGAGCATTACATCAGTGTGGGAGGAAAACCGAGCATTACAGTGCGCAAACTGTGATGTTACAGATTCGTACATAACGTTGGTGAGGGAAAAGCACTGAGCAGTGCGCAACTTGATGATACGTGTAATATTTTGATACAAATTCCCTGAACTTTTATAAGGCAGTATTAAAATGAAATGCCTAAAATCGAATCTGAAATGCACATTACAGGCAAATAGGTATTCGTCATGTCAGGAAGGCCGCATTATGTAATGCTCAAAATCGAATCAGAAACGTTACATATTATATCTCTCATATATCTCTTTATTTTTATACGACCGACTTGGTGTAATGGTTAAGAAGGTGGCTACTACACCAGAGGTCGCGGGTTCGATCCCCGCACAGTACAAACATTTGTGTGCATGAACATGTCTGTTTGTACTGGTCTGGGTGTCTCCTATGTATAATAAGTATGTATTTACAAAAGAAAATGTATTTAAGTATGTTTATCCGTTGTCTAGTATCCCATAACACAAGCTTTAATTAGCTTACTTTGGGGCTAGATGGCGCTGTGTGGAATAATGTCCAGGGATATTTTTACAGGCACACTTTTAAAAAATGTTAAAACACCAACATCTCAATTTTGTAAGCTGTGATCAAAAAAATGAGTAGCAGTCATATTTTTTAAAGAGACTGTTGAGCCTTAGACCGTCGTTAAATTAGTTTTTAATCTTTGAAACTTGAATCAACCAGAAAAGCTGTTCCAGATAGGTATAAAATCCGTAGATTTCTAAAGTATCTTCCGACTGTTCGCTACTTCCGAGTCAACTCAGGATTTTGAAGAAATTTTTAATCATGTAACAGCGGACACCTTCAACGGTTTTCACACTAATGTCACAACAGCAATAAAAAAATATCAAAAGAAATTAACATGAGCCTGATAATCGAAAGGCAATTACACGCTGAATTAATTATACGTTTATCAAACAAAAAGCCAATCAGTTTTTCCTTTTACAAATTTACTAAGCCAGTTCGTTACTGTTCTTGCATAGGAGCATAAGTCTAAAATTAATTCGAAAATGACGAAAGTATCCCAAATTGTATTACTTTTATCTTTAGTTGCTGCTACTAGTCAAAGAAACCCAAGCTCCAGTGTTCAGACAGTTCAGCTAAATGATATCGAACTCCAGAGATTAGTACAACATCTCAAAACTCACGCTTTCTTCAAACCTGAGGTAAACCGGAACGAGATGAGAGCACATGGACATCATCCACTACTAAACGTTCAAACCCTGAATATGTTCCTTAAATCAAAAGATAAAAGCCAACGAGAAGGCGATCAAGGTGAAGATAGGATCTGCAAGACCGGCAGATGTGGTTGTGAGGGAAACAGATGCGGAAACGGCGACAGAGAAAGTGATAAAGAGGATGAGGTTCAGCAAATACTAGACGAACTGGAAAGAGAATTAGATAGAGACGCTTCAAAGTGTCCAGAAGGTTATCCTTGTGGTCGCGAGGAAATTAAACGTGATGACGATGAAGATGGCACATTAAGATGTGGATGTGGACGTCGTCCTTCCAGATTTGCTAACAGAGACGAGAAAGAAAACTACGAAAGGGAGCAATTACGCTGCGGATGCGGCCGTAAGCCGGGCAGAAATGGCTATCTGCAAACCCAACTTGAAAAACTAGGTAAGAAATACAAACTCAATGATGACTTAGACGCTATTGTTATAGACGTATCCAATTTGGGTGGACCGCTTGGGAAGTTAGTCGAAGGACTTAATGATGGTCAAGTTAACGATAAAAAGCCAAGCGTAGATGCGAATCTAGATTTTACTTTAGGCAACAGTGAAAATAGAAAATCTGAAGTTTCAGATAGCAACGAAGTAGAAGCTTTCGTTGTCAATCTAGATAAAGGTAATGATGGAGTCGACTTAGTCAGTCGCATCGTAAACGACCTGATGTCAAAAACAAATAAACAGAACGACGATGATCCAATCAGACCGAATGATCTAGCGGACTTCTATTTGAGCAAGAAGCAGCAATTGGTTGAGAGCGCGGTAAATTTCGTGAAGAACAGCAAGGGGAATAGAGACATAGGCAACCTTTCTGCAAGACAAAAATACCAGCTAGAACAGCTAAGATCACACGTGCACAGGGTTGGTGCGGAAATAAATGATAAAGAAGTAGAAAAGCAGGTATTAGATATCGTTTTGGGCGAGGGAACTAAATCCGAAGTTCTCCCTCATAATGAAAACAATAACAACGTGTATGTGCCCAGATGGGTCCACGAAGCAGTCAAAACATCCCGTGATGATCTTAGGAGCAAGCGTTTGCTTCCATTGACCAATAAGCAAAAAATTAGAATGTTTAGAAAGAATAAACGATTCTGGAGAAGGAACATGGAGAAAAATTTAAATGATTTTGGTTTGCCATTCCAACTTCAAATCCAAGGATTGGGGCAAGTCAATCCCTGACTCCACGCTTGGTCATAATGGATAAAATTAAAATGTTGATAATCATTTTATTTACTTTAATCTCGTCTACATAGGCCCTTAGTTGTATCCATCCTTTGAAGACGGTCACCTACGCCGATTATTGCTTTGGGTACATTTTTTTCCGGTATATTACGTTATACAATCATTTACCTTGCGAAGAGTTCATGTCCTTAAAAAACTTTAACCATCATCATCCGAAATCCAGAGGTCGTGGGTTCGAATCCCAGGTCGATCAAAATGTGCTTTCGGATTACCCGAAACATAGCCAACGTTATTAATCACCAACCACCAAGAATTTGGCAAGCAGCAAGCATTTATCTTTATTTATCTAGTGGTTTTAGGCCGTTTGTATGTAATGTCTACCTGAAACCTGCACTAGTAATTGGAAACCTGCACTAAGTCATCGATCCATCCACACTCTGTCTTCTAGCTCGTCGTTGTCATTTAAGAACCGTTTTGTAGAACATTTTTTATTTAAAATGGGTTTACGTTTGGCCTCAGTCTCGCCTGGTGGTAAGCGATGACGAGGCCGATGGTGGTACACGCTTACCCAGGAAATGCCTCGGTATTCACTCTGGCCTTGAAAGATACCAAGGTTGTAAGTATCTGAAAACACAGACGCAGCGAACCGTTGGGTGCGGATTTCTGGAAATTCAATCACATGGAAGCCCTCCCGGCGCTGTGGCGCCGCGTCTAGTTGTCCGGTGGTTGAAAGTAGGGGGTGGTACCAGGTTGTGTAGTTACTGCGCACACCTTTGAAGTAAATAAGTTTTACATTTCAGTTATCATTCAAGTTAGCCAAATGTTATTTCATGAATTTTGGACATATAAAAGGTTGGCATTGCGTTGTACAAACTGGAAACTGTCTGGGTTCATTTTATACGCAACATAATATACTTTTTTTTTAATAATGACCTCAGTCTGCACCTTACTCTGCACACAATATACCAACGTGTAATTTTAAGTGAATGTCACTCGTTTCGGAACACAGATTGGACTAACTGACATTGACACTTGACAGTTAGTCTTCTCACTGTGTGACAGTGTAAGAAGATAGAAATTGAAGAATAGGCTTGATGAATTTCATTCGGAGCCGTAAAACAATACACAAAAAAAAATGTGTGACAGTAGTCAGTTTGACGTAAATAAATATTGAGATTTTGTTGTGTTGTATTTTAACCCCAAAAACCTAAATTTGTTGAAATATTCGTCGGAAAAAAAACTGTATTTAGGTAATACCACTGACCAAATGCACTACATACCACTCTTAATATCTCTATTAACATGTTTGAACAAATGTACAGCTATAATTATGAAGTGTAGGCAAATGTATTGATCGCCAAAGAAACAGAAGTTTTACGGTCTAGACATGGCAAACGAAACACCTGAAAGTGACTTTTCCATAGAATGCTTCCAGAACTATTCTGCTCCAGAAGTGTTTGTGCAGGGATTGGCAGGAATGGTCGATCAAACCGACGTGGAGACGATCATACGGGCCCAGAAGAACATGTAAGCCTATTTGTTTCTTTTGAGTACTAGCTAGCTTCTGCTGATTTAGATGCTTAACAATTTAACATTATCAGTTCCAGAACATACTAAATGTGTTAGGTTGGTGGGTAACATGAAGCAATGGTGACTTAATTCACTTTTCGAATGTTCCAGGTTACAGCGTTTTGAGAAGACAACAGAAATGCTGACCAACTGCAACCAGCTGTCAGCCAGCCGCCTGAGAGCTGCCTCCGTGGAGTTCAAGAAACACACAGCACTGCTCATGGAAATGAGAAAAGACCTTGAGTTCATATTTAAGAAAATACGAGCAATTAAGACTAAGCTGAGGTAAATTATATGATAGAACTGAAAACATTATCCTTAAAAACCAAAAATCTTTGCTATTGCTTGCATCGGTTCTATTCCTATTTTTAGTAAATCCACAATTTTTTGTATACTAAATTGCCTCAAACATCTATTTTCAATAGACCTGTGCAAGTGCCTGCTTACAAATTTGTTAAAGACACCATTGGCAAAATGGTGAGAACTGAAGTTAGCAGATTTGAATTTTAATTAGTGTCTTTGTCAGTGTATGAAAAATTAAAAATTAAAATATTTTTCAGATGACCATCTATATAGAATCATTTCTATTATGTTCTTGGTAAACAATAATGTTTAAATTATTTCAGCACACAATACCCAGAAGCTTACAAAACTGCGGTAGCAGCATCAACAGCAAACAGGAAACCTGTAGATGAGGAAGAAGATGATGAGTTCAAGCCACCAGAAACTAGGATTGAATCCAAAATGGTGGCCACAGTTTCCACAGAAACTTTAAAACCTACCACAAGTGAAGGTAAAAAGAAAAACAAGATTGTTATGAATGATAAAACAAATAACAATGGCCCCAAAGACGGCGCTGCAGAGAAGAAAAAAGATGTCAGTAAAAAGACAAAAAGAAATAGCAGTTCTTCAGACACCGAAAGTGCTAGTTCTGGTGACGACAGCAGTACTGACACTGGTTGAAATTGCGGTCAACATGACATGGTCTTATCTGAATATTGATGCTAGAAATTTGATGCCTAATTTAAGAAGAATAAAACTATATAGTCACTATATACTTCAAAGCACTTTGAAAAAGTCTTGTCACATAAATAATTAACAGCTGAAAAAAACATCCTGTTTTATTTTATTTACATTCGTGTAAACATTTTTTTGTAATATAATGATGTATTTATAATTTGCAAATACAGACAAAATCTATGTATAAGGAAAATATTGTTTTTCTTCTGCATAATTTAGCTTCTCTATCTCCTTGAAGTCTAAAAATGTTTTATTGTTGTGAATGTGACTCATGAATATTAAAAACCACCAATTATTTTGATTCAGAATATAATTTTGTCGATGATCGAAATTTTGACGACCGACTTGGTGTAATGGTTAAGAAGTTGGCTACTACACCAGAGGTCGCGGGTTCGATCCCCGCACAGTACAAACATTTGTGTGCATGAACATGTCTGTTTGTACTGGTCTGGGTGTCTCCTATGTATAATATGTATGTATTTACAAAAGAAAATGTATTTAAGTATGTTTATCCGTTGTCTAGTATCCCATAACACAAGCTTTATATAGCTTACTTTGGGGCTAGATGGCGCTGTGTGGAATAATGTCCAGGGATATTTATTTATTATTTATTATTTATTTAATTTGATTTCACTTTTACTTAATCTTAACATACAAAACTTTGTTTTTAACATTAATACAACATTACTTTATAATGGTTGTAAGTATAATTTGTTTGTACACAAAAAAATAGCAATTTAACAACTGAGACAAAGTATAGGTTATTGACACTAAAAACATAACAGGTGGTTTATTTATTACAATTAAAATACTTAACATGAAACAGATCGAATAAATTACTTTCTAAGGGACTTCTACCTAAAAACAATTGCACAAAACATGTAAAGAATAAAATAGTATTACTTTATCACATTGTTCTCATAAGACTGTTTATGAACTGATCACACTGACACTATACAAAGATGAAACAAATATTACTACATAAAAGTCTTATAGGAAAACAAAATTGGTCATAGTATTTCACAATACAAAGAAAAAGATAGTTAAAATGCTGCACTTGCTCATATTGGGTGACCATGGCTTGAAAATATGAAGGATTTCATATTTCTTGTGAATGAACAATTTTAAAGATATATAAAGAGCACTTAGATAGTTCCTATGTATGCCATATCATTTTCCACATGGCAAAATGAAACACATTATTTTACTTTCTTAAGAATAAGGCCTTACTCTAGACAACCTGTAAATCTATCCAGGCATAGCATGCTCCTCCGTAAACTTTCTAGCATTTTCTAGGTACTTCTCTAAGTTTTGTTTGTACTCATCTGCAATGTCCATCTCCAGCGGATCATCTGGGTTAGGGTTTGCAAGTAAAGTCTGTAAAGAGACTAGTAGCGTCTCAAGGGTTATCGTTGGCAGCCAGCCACCATTGGGTGGCATTTTGAGCATGTCCATACAGATACGGCCACCTAATAACAGAAAATTATGTGTTGTTGGTAACTGTTGTGGCGGATTTCTTGTCATCAAGGAATGATCATGACAAAAGTATGAATACTGGTGTTGGCTGGTAATCTTTGATAAACAGAAAAACTATAGAGCTACAAAGCTGCAGATTACTTAAATATGGTATACACTAGTGGAATGTTACAAATTTATGATAATTATAAAACAAATAATGACTTACCCTTATCAATATTTGGGTGATAAACAGGCGTCAGGAACTTTACTAAAGGTGGTTCGAACGGATACTTCGGAGGAATGGTGATAGTCAATTTGAAGTTCCCCTTCTCGAAAGGAGAGGCCTTAGGACCCCGCATTGACACCAGCAGAACATCGTAGCAATCCTCCTTCTCTGGTTGGCATGATATACCCCACGGCGATTTAGTTTCAAAGTTTTTTACTTCGCGGTTGAGACGGGCCATGCGCGCTGCTCCAATCATTGTGTATCCTATTTTCTAACACGGAAGGTCGGGTAATATAGGTATGTTGATAATGCGAATATCTATTCATTAGTATTTGTATTAAGAAAATCACAATAAACAACTACCAAACATTTACAAATTTAAACAAAGGAAAGAAATTGCTTGCTTGTAAACAACAACACACAAACGGTTTTTTTTTTCTTAAGTCAGTCTGGCAATGTGTCAAAATTGACAGATGAGTAGGGAGGGGCACTGCGGTACCTACATTATTATCATAGCAACTTTTTAAATTCGGATGTATTTTTTTTCGTCTTTCAAATCCACATGGGTTTATCATAATTATGTATTAGTTAGATATATATAAATTTCAATTATTTATTGTGTATATTTATTTATGTATGAATGTTTATTATGTTGATCTATTGATAAGTTGTGTGTCACTTGTGTTTTTTACAAGAATCTCATATTATTGCATTAGGTACTTGTGCGCAAATTGTCTATCCATAACTTTTTTGTTAACTTTTTCTTGTAACCATGGTCTGCTGGAAGACATCACTCTTAAGAGAAAAGGTCACCTGTACTTTTGTATATCTAAAATAATCTAAATTGTATCCATTGAAACTGTATTTTTGTGTATGAACTAAAAAATAAAAAAAATTGACGACGTACATAGCTATTGTTTTATATTATGTAGCTTGGCTGTATGTACTTGTTAGGTTGTTCTGTTTATTTTTAATGTTAGAATTTAAGCATTTTTTTTAATCAACAAACAAATTGTACTCTACTAACTCGTATTGTAAAACCACAACAAGTTTAAAAGAGTAATTACTGAGGTTCTCGCTGGGTTTTCTTAGTAAGAATCAACTTCTCCGACGCGGTGGAAGAGTCGCATTATGTTTGTATACTGTTTATTTATTCATATTAATGACAATATATAATACAAATGTATATGAATAATGACCTATGGGAGTGAGACGTGTTCCCTTACTATGGGTCTCATAAGAAGGCTCAAGATCACCCAGCGAGCAATGGAGAGAGCGATGCTTGGTATTTCCCTGCTCGATTGAATCAGAAATGATGAGATCCGCAGGAGAACAAAAACAACCGACATCGCTCGAAGGATTGCATCGCTGAAGTGGCAGTGGGCGGGACACATAGCGCGGAGAACCGATGGCCGTTGGGGCGGAAAGGTTCTCGAATGGCGACCGCGTACCGGACGACGTTCCGTGGGCAGGCCCTCTACAAGGTGGACCGACGATCTGGTCAAGGTCGCGGGAAGCCGCTGGATGCGCACAGCGCAGGACCGATCGTTGTGGAGATCCTTGGGGGAGGCCTATGCCCAGCAGTGGGCGTCGTCCGGCTGAAATGATGATGATGATGATGATTCATATTATTATAGTATTTATGTCTATTATTTAGTATATTTTTGACTATTTAAAAGTACTGATTAAGTCTATTTAAATAAAGATATTTGAGTTTGAGTTTGGTTAAAAAAACGTATTTGTTATGTAACGCTGAATGTCAGTCATATTATATTATGTTGGTAAATGGGTAGAATAACATAACCACATGTTACCACATCAGATGGCATGTTTTAATTATTACTCCATCCATCAATTTTCTGACTCTCCTGAATTGACTCGACCGGGAATCGAACCCGGGACAATACGGAAATGTACGAGAAATGTGCTACAGCGCAGACACGTTTGCGCTGTAGCAAGATTAGACGCGATGCCTCGTAACACAGGTATATTAATTCCTACTAACGGCGCATATTTATTATTTATTTATTAATCTACACTAATATTAAAAAGAGAATAGTTTTATTTTTGTTTGTTTGTAATACTTACTTCAAATAATTTTTTTTAAACCATTTTAAAAATTCATCAAATAAAGCTCTATCACCAGGGAGTAACGCTATACAATTCAGGTTGTTTTTTTTATTTAGGCTAGCTTTGGGAGGGCTTCTCAAAATAAAGCAAACTGCTTATTATAAATTAACATTTAATATCACCATATCACATGGGCTACTATGCTAACGCATATAAATATTTTTATAAAATATAATTTATGTATTGTAAATAATGTTGAATTTAAATTTTTCTTACTAACATAGATTAAATGACTTTACTAACAATAATGGATGTAATAATTATCTGAAATAAATAAATTGAAATTGAAAAATTGAAATTGAAATAAAACCATTGATTAGATTAATCTTAAGGCCTGCGCAGACGACGGATTATCCGCGGCGTACTTCTTTCTCCGTCAAAATAGTTCTCTTACAAACTGTATCGAGCAACGCACACGACCGACTAAAAGTACGCCGAATCAAAAATCCGCCGAAACACCGAGGACGCCCGCAGAGTGTAGCGGATTAAAGTGCGCGGACCCAGTATTCTCCTTTAAAACGGTTTTCTCTCTTAAACTTCATGTAAGTTACAGCACAACATAATCTCAGAATATTTAAATACTCTCGGACAACAAATGATCGCACACCGTGTGCGTTGAGTCTGCGGGGGATTTTGTATTTGCGGAGCGTACTTTTTCTCCGCCGCGGAGAAAAGTCCGTCGTCCGCGCAGGCTTTAAAGATCACACTTATATTTTTTGTCAAGTACCTATTCATATTCAATGTTCAGACAAAAGTGTCTAAAACAGCACTTTAATTACGTGATGTCGCGATCGATACCAACGACCTTCAGCCCTACCGGCGGGACCTCTAAGGAATAGGTCGAAAGGCCAATCACAACATAAAAATATTTACTGTGTCATGGAACCTAGACCTACTAGTGTTCAGTTTTGCGGCGCTGACTGTACCTACTCGTCGCACAATATACCGTACCTATAGAATTGAATTGAAAATTGAAAAAGAAAATTAAATGGCACAACTGGTCAGTAGTGAACTAGGGTGTCCTGTTAGACAAAAAAAATATGACAAATAATCATTTTTAAAGTTTAGGTAAATTTATACTTGATGAAGTTATCACTATCTTATCCTCATTCACGCAAAAACTACTGAACGGATGTGGATGAAACTTTACAGTAATACAGCTTATACATCAGAATAACACATGGGCTACATCATATAAAGATTTTATATAATTTGGCCATTGTATGTCACGATAACGAGGGCGAAGCCGCGGGCGGAAAACTAGAGTGCAATAAAGAATGAATAAACTATGAAAAAGTACTAATATGATAACCCATTTTCGTTGCTGACCTTACCTGTAGGTAAATTATGTATTTTGCTAATTTAAGATCATTTGATTTAATTGGCTTTTGTAGACCTACTACAGGCTTGAGTATTTTCACCTTAAAGAGGCGATGAGAGGCGGCTCTATGTATTCAGTTATGGTGAGCGTGTTTAGAAAATCAGACGGGCATTTGTATCATTTTGCAATTCTTAAAAATTAACTTACTTCATAAAAATCAATTAAAACAGTTTATACGGTATACGTCAGCTATTATGTTTGCCATAGTATTACTATACATTACAGTAATAACCAATACATACAATTACATATTTTAACATTTGGAATTTATTTAAATGCTTTAAAATACCTACCTACATACAATTAAATAAGTTTAAATTTCCACCAATGAGTTTAACATTGATTGTAAATACGACTTTTTTTTACCCTGTTTTATTTTTTTGCACGTAAATTACATAAATAACTGCCCCGAAACTTGGGAAATGTTTAAACTTTCCGTTATCACGTCTTTAACTCATTGCTATTAGAGACATTTCTAAGTTAACATGATACTGTAAGTTTAGGCGTTTTTTAAGTTTTGTGCATTCTGGCATTAGCAATATAATCTCTCAAAAAAATAATTTTCGCCTAATATAGATGTATTAGAAAAAGGCGTTCTCAAACTGTTTTTTTCATATACTTACTTATAATTCCGTCAATCCTAAAATATTAATTCTCTCTCTGGCCATCTTATAGCTAAATAACAATTCTCTTCTGTCATGTTGCCGTAAAAGGTATACTTACATCAGGTAAAACCTTATCAAACACCGTACTCTTTTCGATTTCAAGGTATTTCAACCGACATTTTCTTTTCATAAAATATACCGGGTAATTATCAAATAACTTCCGAAAACGATATGGCATACTCAGTAGGTAAGCGATTTAGTACCTATATAAGCGAAAATTAGATTTTTCAATTAACTCTAATTTTAAACGTTAACGTTTTCATACAAAAAATACTGACCTTTCGAGTTATTTGTAAGGTGACCTTGAAATGAAAGTTAGTTAAAAGGATAAGTAAATTTCATTTTCGCTCAGATAGTTTCAACATCACTTATTGAGTATGCCATATCGTTTTTGTGAGTTATTTGATAATCACCCGGTATAGATAAATCTTATTTTATTTTCGCGCACGACGCTGACGGTAAATATATTTTTCGATTAATCTTGATCCATTTATTTGCCTATTGTCATAACATTAAAAAGATGCTATTTAAATTATTCCGGATGAAGACTAAAATGCTGATCAGAAAAGCTTTACAGTTGGATAATAATATGTTATTACTTGGGCTAAATTATTTTTTTGGTATCCTTTTTTGTTTCTTTCTATCGTTTTGCATTTCAGAAAATCGAAAAGAATATGTCATTTAGTGTTATTCCACCTGATCTACTGCTTCAGCCGTAACCTCCTCACAAATCCTTATCAGTCCATCGCAAACCTGGACTATTGAGTGCCTCAGTATATAATCATCGATGAGACACTTCTGAGCCAACTCGTACACCGCTTGCCCTCTGCTCCAGGGCTTCGCGGCCTGGTCTAGCAGTTCAGTCACATCACCCTCACTGGCTTTCTGCCTAACATAGTCTTTTATGTTTATTAATTCGCTTTTGTAGCGAACATTACACTGCAAACCAGTAAGAAGTTCTAACAAGACTATTCCGAAACTGTACACGTCAGATTTTTGGGTGATCATACCCCTTATGCGTTCTGGAGACATGTAAGGTCGGGTTCCCATTAAGGATTCCGTCATCATTGTCGTGTTGAACTGTTTTGCTAGGCCGAAGTCACACAACTGAAACAAAAAATATAACCGCTTAAGGGGCCGTCACCAAAATGACGCGCCATAGCGCGCGTGTGTGAATCGTGATTTATTGCAAATTTTGGGGTATACGTTTTTAAGTCTAATTTCCTAATTGGATTTAAAATAAAACTTTATTTCGATTAAATACAGATTATAGTGTACTGACATTATTTTTGGCAGTAATTATGCTTTATTCAAACCAAAAATCTGTCGTAATCTTGGGCTATTCGGGAATATTCAAAATGTTTAAGTTTTTTTTTACAGTTATTGTGATGAATTATTCATATTCTGGTTCATTGAGTGTTAAAAAAACTATGTGTGACGTTTTAGTATTTGCTTTCTGCAACTGTAGTAAGCTTTAATCAGAGATTTAGCTACTTGAAGTTGACACGATAACGCTTTTTCGTAAATGGGGGTGGGGAGATTGATCATTTACCATAGAAAAAAATTTGTTTACAAATGTGTTTCATTATAATATGTCAATACGAATAGTTGGACTATGTTTTGTATGTACTGAAAATACATACATACATACATACCATCACGCCTTTTTCCCAACGGGACAGGCAGAGACCACATCTTTCTACTTGCTATTTATGTGTTGAACAGTTATTTTTTTTCCGAATGCCTTAAATTAGGCGCTTGAAAACTTAGATTATGCGCTCAAAATACGAAATGGCTTTCAAAAACGATTTCTTCCGGCAGCTCGATCAGGAAATACAGGATTCAAAATTATATTACTTATATGCGTAAGTTTCACTCTGTATGTCAAGTTTTTAACACACCTAAGCCACGCTGCCTAACAATGAGATGAAAAAAGCATATTTATTCATTCATAATATACACTATATCGAAAGCTGTAGACCATATTTCATTTCGTTAAAAATGTTAACATTAACTTCCATTTATATTTTAGAACTTTGCAAGTTAATTCGCGGAAATCTGACAATGTTTACAAAAGCTAAAGATCACGATTCAAAGCCACGCAACTTAAGAAACCAAAATAGACTAGTACTACCTGACACAAAATTGAACATAGTCCGAAATGGTGCGTATTATATGGCCACCAAAGTCTATAATAGGCTGCCTTCCTTTTTGAAGGATATTGAGAAAGACTCTGTTTTCTTTAGAAGCCTTAGAGAGCTATTGCTGTCCAAATGTATTTACAGTATGCAGGAGTACTTCGAACTGAAAATGTAATTTTAATCCTAAAATTTCATATTTGTCACGATATTTGTACCTAATACAACAAAATATGTTATATATTAAGATGTTTTATAAAAAGATGTTAATAATACTAGTTATATTATAAGATGTCAGTATTGATAACTTTATTTGTTGAGAGAGAAGGTGCTCAACGGCATTTTTGCAGTGCCCCTACGGGGTTCATGTTTTAGTACTGGTGTTCTACATTTAGGATCTTGTAAACCTACATGGAGCAATAAATGATATGACTATGACTATGACTACTTATAATGACAAGTCAAACTACTCACTTGCAAAAATATGCTATAAAAATAAACACAAATAAAATAATAATATGATAGTAAATATCATAAATAAACAAAATGTGAATAAATAAATAAATAACAAATAAATGTGACTCCTTCCCCTGGTTCAGAGGTTGTTCCCAATCAAGAAGAACCCAGCAAGAAATTCGATGTACTTTTTGTAATCTTGTTTTTCACAAATATTTAATTGTCATAACAAAAAATGTGCAGAGGAGATTATCCTAAGATGACCACAAATTCTTGCCATTCAAGAAATCCTCTACCTACACTATGATAATCTTAAGAATGGAACCCCAGTCAACAATAAGAATGGAAATTGGAACCCCAGTCTACGCCACAGATGCATATACCAATCAAATGGCAATGCAGTTAATAATTCTGATATCTATAATGCTGAAGGAGAAAGACTTAAAATAGTAAACTCACCTTGGGCTGGTAGTTTCTCGTCAGCAATATGTTAGCAGTTTTCACATCTCCATGCAAGAACTTGACAACATTATCCTCATCCCCAATGCTAAGATCCGTTATCTCAGTAGTGTGGATATATTTCAAGCCTCTCGCTGTACCCAGCATTATATCCAATCGCTGCTTCTCATTCAGCAAACCAGCTTGCAACTTCTGCTCAAGGGATCCCCCATCAATATACTCGCATACTATACACAGCGATGGAAAGGCCCTTGCTTCCATCTGCATGCAATATCCTATTATAGGAACTATGTTTTCATGTCGTAACTGGGAAAGGAACTTCACTTCGGAATTAAAAGTGTGGGCTATGAAGTCAGGCTTTTCGTTAAACGCGTCTAGGTTACGGATCTTCTTCACAGCGAGGGTGCCATGCTGCTTATGCCATCCTGCGAATACGTCACCGAAACCACCGCTTCCAATTTTACCAGTAGGCCCGTATGGTCCTTGGATGAAATCATCTGAAAATCCACTTGTTATCTCTTTCAGTTCGTCATAATTGAAGCGAATTAACGTTTTGTTTTGCAGAATTGTGGAATCGATTTTGATTAAAGGTCTCGGGTATATTTTCTTCATTCCTTTTTCGGATTTCATTAGTATGTCAAAATTAGGTATACTAGGGAGACCTGCCGTGCTGTCTGTGGTATTATTATCAGTCTTCATTGGATGAGTAGACCTGCTTCCAAGGGATTGAAGCATTTTAGGGATAAAGCTAGAGGACTTCATCCGGGCGGTGGACATTGTTGGATCACGTTTCTTGTGCGATTTGCTGCTGTTTAATATTTCAGTGATGTCGCTGTTGATCTTGGCTGCTGGGCCTTCCGAAGGCCTGCTTGGAAGCGGTTCTAGAATAAATAATGGTCAAATTATTTTTTTCATACTTATCACAGTAGGGAATTGGATTTATGACTAATTTTGTTATCGAAAGAGCTCTTAATAATAGAAACATTGATAAAAATATTCCGATAGCACCCGAAATCCCCGAGATATTCCAATTTAAATAATTATATTTTTTGGACTTGCCCAAAACGCTCCCTACAAACAAACGGACGCAAGTTTTGTGATTATCAAATGGTTTAAATATTTTTGAAAATTCTGCAATCTTTTGACACTATAAAAATGGGCTTCCCCACTCAAGTTTAAAGATGAGATGTTATCAATGTGTTTTTATTAAACTATAAAATGTAACAAGATAATGTGGTATGACGTAAATAATTTTATTTATTTATTTAACTTAATTAAACGGGTGGCAAACCCAGTAACATAATTAAACTATACATGTACAGTAATTACACTAAACATTAAACAATTAAATAAAATGAATGTAGTACATTTTAATAGGCAGGGGTTTTAATTAATTAATAGTTTTTGTAAGGAACATAATTTTTGAGAGCGTCGTGGCCTAGTTAAGCACTCCAACTCCCGAGTTCAAATCTGGCCAAAACAAAAAATCTTTGTGTTCATTGTTCAATTTCCGACTAACTTTTCGGTGATGGAAAACATCGATAAAAAACCAAATCAACCAACCCTCTGCCTCTATTATTTTTTATTTTTTTCAATTTTTAATTTTAAATTTTATTTTTTGTTTGATAATTATTTGTAATTTAAATTTTATTTTATTGTATATTTCTCTTTTTATTTTAATGTGAAAATAGTATGTACTACTGATAATGATTCTTTATTTGCAAAAAAACATGGTATTCAAGGGTGATACAGATATTATATGGGTTCATTGCCTGAAATAAATGAATTTAATTTTTTAATTTTTAAAGGGCCATAAAATAAATTAGGGGACATTCACCAATTACGTAAGGGTCCCGTGAGTTTGCGTCTTTACTTACTGATATGAAAATACATAGTATTACCTACATCATAACTATATGCCAAACGGGGTAGTGAGAGGCAAGTGATGGTATGCTGAAAATTACAAAACTTTAGATAAAGACGTAGGTACAACGATTGTACAACGATTCAAGCTAACAGAAGCAAAATTGGAAACAAATTAATAAAACAAAAACCGCTGACATCCCTATGAGCGACGGTGGTATGCCCGATCTGATTACGAATATAGTAGTCCAAAATCTAACTATAAGTTAGTCTACGCTACGCCATCGACTACACACTGTATTTTATTTTGGAGAATTAATTAACATACAATCACGACTTGTTGCCGTCATGGTGAACGGAACACTCAGAAATCCACTTTTCAACAATGATATTATTATTATTTTCAACTGATCGGTCCGTTTGTGGTGGACCATTTCACCCATTTCCCCGGGCCCACCTTGCAGGGGGTCTTTAGGTTGTCCCATTTTCACGGCGTCCCGTTGAATCTTCCCGTGGCTCTGCAGAATCTGCTATCGGATCAGATAGCAAGAACCGTCTGACCCCATGAGTTCCCATCGAATTTTTGAGTACATCCGGCATTCGGCGAGTAAGTGGAAGCTCCTTTCCTCGCTGTCCATGCACTCCGGGCATGTGGGGGTCATCTCTGATACCTATCACTGTAAGGTGCCTGTTAAGTCTGGAGTGTCCTGTGGCGACCTCTATGACCATGCGTGCACTATTCCTTGACAGCTTCATCAGTTGACCTGTCCTCTTCGTGTTCATGGCGCTGATAAACATTTTGGAAACAATGGTATTAGACCCCAACGTGGTAGGTGGTGAGCTTTCCGCCGTTATCCGGGTTGATTAGGTTCTTTAGCGATGTTTCCCATCACCGGGGAGTTAGTCGGGAATTAACAATGAACACAAAGATCTTGGTTCTGGCCAGATGTGAACTCGGGACCACACGATCCACGATCCGAGTTGGGGTGCTTAACCACTAGGGCACTAATGAAGCGCGGTACCCGTCCATAAAGTACAGTATTAGTACCACTACTATACTATTTTCACTTTATGATGATATGCCTGACAGTTCCCATTGTTCCGTGTCACGCATACTATTTTTAAACCAAATAAAAAGAAACTGACAAAAAAAATGTTATAAACTATTAAAAAAACTATTGTCCTTTCGAATCTTATCAAGTAAATTATTGTTATTATTTTTAAATGTTAAAGATGAAGTAAATAAAACGAAATTAATATATCTTTACAGAGCCTGATGCGTGAAAAGCCATTCAGTAGTGTATTGACACTACTGAATCGACAAAAAATCGATGAATAGGAGCGACCATCTTGTAATCACGTCAGTACGAGTGCGTCTGCCTTGTGTGCTATTTTTTAATCATTATTTTCGAAATACCTATATTATTAAGAATTTATTTAAAAATTAAAAATCTATAAATATGATTCCATTTCCTTTGCCAACTCGATTAAATAACATTTGTTACATCACTATAATTGACAATTAAACTGTCAGGGATATCATACGGCGAAAGTAGTTTATCGCTACAAATGGATGGGTATTGGCTTAAATCACCACGCTTAAAATAACTATAACAATAAATTAACTTATTTTAATGTTGCATACACTAAATGATCTTTCAATATATAAACATTTATACACACAATATATACAATATATAAGCATTACAAAAAACATAAACTAATAAATACACAATTAGCTTGTTTGTCTTCTAAAACACTATTATAAAAACCAATACCTTTCAACATAAGTGCTATTTCATCAGCTGCCTTAAATATTCCAGCATTCGTGACAACTTCCTGCAGAGTGCCAAGCGTCGGTCGCACCCTGCCGGACGTACCCCACTCATCAAACAGGATCTCCGCGCAATTTCTGTTTGTTTGTCTTGCATATTCTTCTATCAACCTGGAAGTATAGATAGAGTTTTTATTACTATTGTAGAAATCACAAGATTTAAAAATTAATAGGCATGCGCCAGACAAGACAACACACCAAAATAGGGATGTTGACTAATTCTTGAAATTGATTTTGTTTTATACATAGACCCTGTTTTAACACGGAAATAATAATATCATGAAAAAACACATAAGTTTCAATACGTAGGTAATTAAAATTATTTTTTAATATTCTCACGAAAACGCTCCTAACTGTGAGGTGACTCTGATTACGTCACAAACCGTTATGCAATCTCGCGCTCTGTCTCTGTATGACAATTATCAGTGGGACCAACTCCAAATTAGAGATCCTGCCCCGCTATGGCATAAAAACTGCCAAATCCTGCCAAACTCTGATGCACAAAATGCCAAAATAATGCCAATATAATTTAAAATTCAAAATAAATAAGAACATGTTTTTTTGTATTTTTATTTAAAATAATTGAACTGAAATTTACATTATGTAAATTATACATTCGTATTAGCCTCTTATTCTTTTGTCATTTGTTTTATCATTTCTTTAGATGGCTGGAAGGAAACGCAGTCACCATATTCACTAATACCCTGTTTTACATGCAAAATAGAGGCGAAATGTTTATTAGTAAATCTATTCCGCGTTTTTGTTTTTATGAGGTTAATTTGCGAGAATATCCTCTCACAAGCAGCATTTGACATTGGCAAACACACAAACTTTTTACGAAATTAGAAACATTACGTATTTTAAGTTTCCATTTGAATTTCTGATTTTGCCAACGGCACCCCAAAATTTATCAACACTTAGAATTGGCTTTGCATTACTTCCACCAGATTCTAATAAATCACTAACATGTTTATCAAGTTTTAATTGTCTTTAGTTGTCTTTTTTTTTTTGAATTGTATGTTCATCAACAAGATTGGGAAATTGGGTAATAACATTTGCTATCGATGAAAACTCCTTGTATACAACGTCTTGAGGATCTATGAACTGTAATTGTTCAAGAGTGTTTATTGGTAGACGTGTTTTCAGTTGACTTTAAAGTTGATTAAGAAATGCTTGCATAAGCTCAAGAAACACTTGTATCGCAGGTTTCAGATTTATATCTCTTGCTAGACAAGGGATTTCTCAGCTGACGTTGATACCTAAATACACATCCTTCAAAGGTAGGTAGTTAACGCTAGATGTCGGATCTAGAAAAAGTGGGTCTGTACTCTTTTCGTAATTGATATTCATGTAGCAGCTCAACAATGTCATAAACAATTCAGACACGTCTTTATAAACCAAGTGTACAGTCGCATAATCCCCTTGAAATACCGTATTTATTTTTTGACAACTGGCAGAATTAGTCAAGTGCGTAAAAATATTATTTTGTTATTAAAGCTTTGGTATAAAAATTGAGAAGATATTTTTTTGTCGTACAAATAAGTATTGTCCGTGAAGATTAGGTTTTAGTGCATCCCATTGCCCAAGAATTCTGTTCACACAAGAGTGGAGTGACAGCCAACAAATATCGTAATGTTGTAGTATGTTATTTATTTATTTATTTATTATCTATATAAGTATGTATTTAGAAATATTTAAGTATGTTTATTAGTCTCTGACACCCATAGTACAAGCTCTGCTTAGTTTGGGGTCAGATGATCTTGGTGTAAATTGTCCCAGATATTTATTTATTTTATTTTTATTTGTAAATTCTTGGAACTCCGAAAATTCCCTCTGCCTTTTGCTACTGTGAGCAAAATACCCATAAACTTCTTTAAGCTGCCAAATACTGCCAGATTTCTGAAACGTCAAACAAACATGCCAGAGAGTAACATACAGGGCTAAACCTGCCGAAAAGGCAGGATCCTGCCACTTAAGGTCACACTGACAATTATGTCAGCTTGTTTGCCGGTCAGTGACGTCATCGCGCTTTGATTGGCGTTCGCAGTCACGTGATAATGAGTAAATGACGCAAATTGAATAAATTTTCTTTCAATTTATGCTGAATAAATATTTTCTCTCTCTAATAAAGGTTTTAAATACTATCTTTAATGCATAAAAAGTAACTTGTATGAATTGGTAACATATGTCAACATCCCTATTGTCATGGTCTTGAAGGAAAGTACATTACAAGGTACCAGTAATTTATATAAGCCAGTGGCGTTTCACTGGAAAGGACGTTTTCTGAATTGACTTGATCAGGATTTAAAACCAGCATAGCATAACATACCATTACGACTTTTTTGGAAACTAGGTTGATAACTTGTTACCTACTAAACATAGCTAAAAATTTTGTTGATAAATTTAATCCTAGTTTAAAGCCTTTCAGATTGATACAGTACGAACAGGTTACATTGTTTAAATAGGGTGAAGGCCTGGTCAGAGGGAGGCCTGTCTGTATTTGACCTTATTCAACTACCTTGTCCTTAGACAACATGGTTGGCGTAGTGCGCTGTGGCACAGTTTTACGCCTTGACTAGCGTGGTGTCCCGGGTTCGATTCCCGGTTTGGTCAATTCAGGAAATGATCTTTTCTGAATTGACTCAGGTCTGGGTGTGCTGGGAGAGGCCCCTGGCTTAATTCCTTGTCTGGTACCTTGTAATGCAGGGATATTATTCCCTACTTCGATGACAAGTGGTGTGTTGTCTAGTGCATATTGAATTCTCGTGTTCCATCGACACGCTAAGAAGAAGAAGATTGACTTCCAATATGTACCTATGCGAAATATTTTGGAAATCATTTTAGTAAAGATGTTTTCAAGGAACAAACATACAAACACTGGTTTTTTGCTTATAATAATACTAATAGGATGTAAAATATAGTAGACCATGCTATATGCCACCTATTGAACACATATAACTTCATTAAAACTGCTACACCAATAGAATTTGAAGACTTTTCTGACTTACAATTATTAGTTACCTCATTTGTTCATTGTTGTACTTTGGGCCTGATGAGTCTTCTCCCAGTTGCTTGGGTATGACCGACATTACCTTCTTCCAGTCACCATTGGTCTCAAGAGTCTCCGTGATTCGGCACAGGGATCCTGCAGGCAATTTACGCAATTCCACATTCTTCAACATTATTGATCACAAACAGAATTTTAATAAACAAACTTGCAGTTAACTGTGATTTTACAGTCTACAGGGGGGTACAGACTAATTTAAAACGTATACAATTCGCTTGTGTGTAAAATAACATGAATATGGAGGTTTTTCCTCGTAATCTTGGGATATCCCAATTTTTAGTTGACCCAATAACCAAGTTGTTCTTCAACAACAACGTCCGTAATGTAAAGTTTTGTACCTTACGGCTACGACATAAAGGTCGATTTACTATTTACAATTGTTTTAAAACTAGATCATTGTTCACACTGATGCATAATACTTTGACAGTTGTGATGTCAAGCAAGCCTGTTTTGGGACACAGCAGAAAAAAGATTTTGATACGTTTCTACTGTGGACTCGAAGCACAGACTACTCGAAGTCTCGAACTTATCAAGGTAGAAATAGAAGTATTTTTTTTTCATTTGTTTTATTTCATTCTTTAAATTAAAGCACTAATGTTCGACACTTAACAAAAAGAAGACTAGCTAATAATAAAGGTTTTTAATAAGAAAATCAATCTTTGAAATTGCTACAATATTGATGCAAAAGAGCCCCAGTGCCATCTATGATAAATAATCAAAAACATAAATTCACTTGCAAGCAAATTGCGAAACGGCGCGGCGGGCGTCGCATCCGCGTCAGTCGATAGAAAACGATGTGAATGAACAAGTGAACACGTGCCGTGCGCTGTGATTTTTAAATTCCCTATTTGATAAGAGAGCTCGTGAGCAGGTATGATTTTGTTCTTCATATTTTAGATTATTGCTACGTTTTTTTTGATGGCTGATATCAATAAATATATATTACGTACTTGCACCATCGCTTTTTTATTGCAGCTTGCTTTTAAATATTTTTTTTAAAGTAAACCATATGGATGACGAGGTCAACTGGGATCATCTGAATTAATTAGCTTTATTTCATGCAAATATGATCTCTATGTTTCTAACAAGCAGTTTCACCCAGTCTAGTTGTAATATTTGGCTTAACCTAAATCAATAATTTTAACTACTTAACCTATCTATAGTTCGTAAAAAATATGATGCTTAGAATGACATGACACGTATATTTTGAATCTGTCGTAAATCAAAAAAGGTGACTTGATAACTTTGTACCGACGGCAAATGAGCAACTTTTGTTGCAATATTGAAACGCGAAGAATCATTCCAATTTCTCGTGTTGAATTATTCTAAATGGTGCTTTACCTTTAAGCGTATTTCATAAAGCCAGAGCTTAAAGTTGCACATTTTATATAAATTTATGGCCATCTGTGCATATAATTAATTAGTAACCGTTTTAAAACGGTACATTGTATACATAATTTTTTGCAGAAGTCAATGGCTATGTAAAATTTTAACGATCATTTACGAAACAACATTTGAAAAACTCTATTTGACTGCTTGTATGTTTTTCTTCGTCACATGAAAATGGATTCAAATAAAACTTTCCATTTAAAATATAAAAGCTGAATAAAAATACATTCTACTTTAGATTCAAATACTGAGTGAAGAGGTTCAATGCGGTTATTGTAAACCAACAGCAACTATTCATCGAACAAAATTCGACGTCCTTTAAAGGTTAAGTCATGCTGCTAATATTTAAGAGATGGGACACATCGATAGTTGCTCATCCATGGAATAAAACTATAATTTATTTGTTTGTTATTTATTATTCATGAGAAAAGTATTCCCTTTAGGTGCTTTTACACTGGAATTTATAAAACGTTTAAAAAGGTTTTTGATCAGTATCCGACATAATGACATTTACTAACTTTTTTGGATTTTATTGCAATTCGTAATGTGATTTCATCACTTCCACACTGGGGAAAACTATGTATTGTTTCTATATAACACTGTATTACCTTTCATAGTAATAGATTCGGGTACACCATTGTTTTCTAGAGGATTTTTTGTTTAAATAATATTATTTTCAGTAGTAGCTTTTCTGCAGGGCTTGAACGAACCTCCTACGTATTTATAAAATAAAGTGAGATCGAAAAGTGTTTATTACTTTTCGATGTGTCAATATGATATCGATTTCTCAACAATACTTATCCAGCCCTAGTTACATCAATAATTTGACACCTGTCATTCTAATCAAGCTATATTTTACGGACTATAGGACATCTTACACCAAATTTATTATATCCTCTTTGATACCCCAAACTAAGCAGAGCTTGTACGATGGGTGTCAGAGACCCAGATAATAATAATAAACCCAGACACAAAAAATGGTCGTAAATACCAGCGTCGTGGTGCTGCGCCACGCACGACAATTATGCTGAGCGGAGACCTTTTTGGTACTGTTGCTTTTTTGTGTACGTACCAAATAAACTTAAATTCATTCATTCATTCAAAAACACTGGGTGTCAACTTTTAGTTCTATTGATTTCAGATACACGTTCGAGCACGATGCCGCCTGTGAAAAAAAGGAAGTTCTATAATTATTCTGAATCTACAATGAAAGCAGCCATAAAGGAATGCAGACAAGGAGGCAAGACATCTACAGTAGCAAAAAAATTCGGAGTACCGAGGGTGACTCTACTTAACAAAATAAGGGGCAAGACGCCAATAGAACGCAAATTAGGAAGAAGCTGTTATATAAGCGATGAAAAGGAAACCATGTTGGCAACATGGGTAAAAGCCATGGTTAAACAAGGATTCCCAATAGGAAAGCGTAATCTACAAAACAGTGTAAAGGAAATTGTAGACGCTTTAAACGTAGAAACGCCATTCAAGGATGGCAGACCCGGGAAAGCGTGGTACAAGTGCTTCTTGAAACGTCACCCTGATCTTATCAAACTCAAAAAACTAAACTCCTCCGAAGCTAAACCGATTTCAAGTAAGATAAATAAATGGTTCGTAGAAGTTGGCAATTTTCTTAACGACAACAGTCATAGCGACGTTATGAACGAACCTAGTCGTGTTTTCGATATGAAGGAAATAGCATTCTTCCTAAATCCAGAAGGAGATAAAGTCCTAGCACATAATGGGTATAAAAAAAATTACATGGATGAAGAAGATTGCTGTACTGTACTTTTGGGTGGCAATGCTGCTGGGGATATTCTACCTCCTATGATATTTTTCACAAACGCGAGGATATCACGAAAGGTAAGGATGTCAGTTCCTACATCATGGGGTATTGGACGTTCACATAATGGCTGGATGACTAGAGACATATTTTATGAGTATGTACGCAGACATTTCAATAAATGGTTAGATGACCATGATATTCCAAAACCTGTTGTACTATTTATTGATGGACATATGCCACATCTCTCTTTTGAGGTCAGCAAATTTTGCTCTGAAACAGGCATTATTTTGATTGGTCTTCTTCCAAAGGGGCCGCGTTTACTTCAGCCAATGGATGGCGCAATTTTTAAAAGCCTTGAGGGAGAGTGGAGAGCTGCGCTGCGTTCATGGCGGTTAGAAAACAAAGATTTTCCCATTCTACCTAAGTACAACTTTGCTCCTTTGTTAAACAAAGTATTAAAAGAAATATTGGTACCTGCAACATTTCAAAATGGTTTTCGGAAATGCGGACTGATACCATGGAATCCTAAGAAGGTGGGCTGCAATTTAAAGACACCGAACCATAAATCAACCAAATTAACAGGAATTAACAGGAAAAAGGCAACTTATAAAGTGCTAGAACCATCTGAGGCTAGAAAACTTGAGGTTACTCAGAAATTTGACAAAAATAATCAAATAAGTGCTGCTAAAAAGAATTCGGATAATGCTAATCATCATCGTATTGACATGAACAATGAAGAAAAATGGCTTAAAACAGGAAATAGCCTAGATTATATTTATTTATCTGACGACAGTGATGACGAAGAAAACGAATGTACAAATGAAGAAAATTGCCAGTACAACAGTCAAATCAACCAAGGTGATTATGTTATCATCAACGTTCCAAAAAAAACACAACACCACAAGTTCGTAGGCTTTGTTCAAAAAAAATCAAGAAAAAATATCGAAGTTATGGTAATGGAGTGTTGTAATCAATCTAAGACCTTATTCGAGGCAAACCACAACGATATTAGTATAATAAGTGATTCTCAAATAGTTAAGGTACTTGACGCACCTAAAATGATTTTATCAGGTGATGCAATTAAGTATAAATTTAAACTACCATTACAAGTTGATAAGTAATTATTGTCAAAAAGTGTTGGGATGTTTAATGCTTGAAAAATAATAATTGATGATAATTATAAGTAATGATGATTAATAAAATTAAAACAAGGATTTATTAACTTTCCTAAAAGTTCATTAATATTGGTAGGAAAACTCCTAACCATTGCGGGCTGGTTCTGCTCCTTAATAGGTTTACCCCTGGTCACACAGCTAACTGAAATTACTATATAACTACAAAGCAACTGTAACTTACAAAACCATAACTCGTTAGGTACTCTTCAATCCAAAAGATGTTCTTAATTAATTCTGCTTAATTTTTCCAACAAGATGTCAAATAATGCCGGGGCGCGCGGCGCGGGAAAAACGTCTCCAGTCTTTTTTTTCTTTTTTCTTTTTTGGCGCGGTCGTGTGCTATACAGCCTGATCGCGCTGAGCCCGCGGAGGTCTGATGTCGCCTCCGAGAGAGCTTGATTTTGCAAGCTTATGGCTACTTTATGTTCATATCTTAATACAGTTAACTGTGTTTTAACCATACCCCCCGACCTAGGAGAGATTTACCTCTCCTAAAGAAGCTGAACGAAGCATTTAAGAACATTGTAGTGATGAATTGACTATGACTATGACTATAATAAAATTAAAATAAACTAACGCGAAGTAATCTATTATATAAAGGATGCGCATTTCTGTTTCCGACTAGGAAATTAAATAGTAAATACAACCAAAAAAAATACATTCTAATGCTTAACATGAAAGTTGCTATTGAGTAGGTAAAGGACACAATTTTACTACTGGCCTAATATAAACTCCAGAAGGTGTTCGAACTGTCACTACTCGAATGACTCCATCCGATCCAGGATGAACTTCAGTGATATTACCTAAAGGCCACTTTAGAGGTTGCAAATTATCACACTTTATTACAACGACCGTTCCTATCTTTACAGGAGAGATGTGAGTATTCCACTTCTGTCTGGACTGTAACGTGGTTAAATATTCGTTTTTCCAGCGTATCCAATAAGAATTTACAATTTTATCCAGCATATATTTACGCTTAAGTAAAGTCTGCGGCTGTGAAGTTATATCAATTGAAGAAAAAGAGTTGAGTGGACCAAAGGTCAAAAAATGTGCTGGTGTAAGAGCTGTAGGTTCTGCAGGATCAGAACTCAAAACAGTCAACGGACGCGAATTCAAAATCATTTCGATCTGATTAAGAACAGTTAATAATTCTTCGTAAGTTAAGAGAGTCTCGCCAATGACGCGTTTTAAATGAATTTTGATACTTCTGATGTTGGTCTCCCAAGCACCGCCAAAATGAGGCGCATTAGGAGCGATCATTTTCCAGGCTATTCCACGTTCAGTGGCCTCAGTAGCAAAAGCATCAACAAAAGACTTTCCTTTCAAAAATGATTGCAATTCGTCAAAATGTGCTTTAGCACCTACGAAATTCGTGCCATTGTCTGAAAATAGTTCCAAACAATCCCCTCTTCTCGAAACAAACCTTCTAAAAGCTCTAAGGAAAGCGTCAGTACTCAGATCCACTGCTAATTCTATATGAACTGCCCTAGTTACCATACATGTGAAAAGACAGATATAAGCCTTTTCACGACGCGCACCTCGGTACCTATTTATTAAAATAGAAACAGGCCCAGCGTAATCAACACCGGTCTTCAGAAAAGGTTTCGCTTCGTTGACACGGTGTGCTGGTAGGCTTGACATAAACGGAAATTTAGAGCGTGGATTTGTTTTAAAACACTGGTTACATGCTTGAAATCGCTTTCGTACTATGCTTCTACAAGAAATTATCCAATATTTTTGTCTCATTAAAGATAGCAATAATTGAGGACCTGGGTGAAGATATTTAGTGTGGAAATAATCTATTAAAATATTAACGGTATGATCCTTTTTAGGCAGTAATACTGGATGTTTTCCATTGAAATTTAAATTAGTGTTGCCCAGACGACCTCCAACTCTAAGAATACCATCATGAAAGAAGGGTGACAAAGGCCTAAATGCCTTTTGGAGCTCACGATTTTGCGTTAAATCTTCTATTTCACGGGAGAAATGAACCTTTTGTACGCTACGAAGAATATACATTTCGGCAATATTAAGATCATTTACTTCTATCTTATTTGAGCGTGGAAGTTTTCTTAAAAAGCGTAACATATAAACAGTTATTCTCAGAAGTTTGGGCCAAGAAGATGATCTCTGTGATAGGGAATAGAAGAGTGGTGGTTCATCATTAGTAGTGACTAAAACGCTTGTGTTTGTCTTTTGTTCTAAATTGGTTGTGTCTGATTGAATTTGATCGGGAAAAGAAAATCGTTTCAATGGCCAATCACTGAGCGGTTTTTGAACCCATGAAGGTCCATGCATCCAAAGTGGATGTGTTATAAGTTGAGAAGGCAATAAGCCGCGGGATATGCAGTCACTAGGGTTTTCATTGCCCATTACGTGAAAAATATGTTTAGCCGGCAAACATTCCTGTATTTTTGCAATTCGATTCGCTATGTATGTTAGGAAACGATGTGGAGAAGAATGTGCCCAGTATAATGCTACAGTAGAATCAGTAAAAGCAAATACGTCCTTGATGTTGCAACGTTTCGATAACGAATTCACTACAAACTGTAAAAGCTTAGCTAACAGTACGAGTCCACAAAGTTCCAATCGTGCTAAAGTTTGCATCTTATTAGCGGCAGGTGCTACTTTACTTTTTGAATATACAAGATTGACACTGTTATTAGGTGTACTTAAGACGCACAAATATACCACAGCGCCGTAGCCACGCTCACTTGCATCTGAAAATCCCACTACAATAACTTCAGCATCGTATGAAGTTATACCTACAAAACGAGGTATCTTTAAATTGCATAAAAGAGGCAGCTCATCGCGCAACCTACACCACGCTTGGCAAATATCATTAGGAGGGCGCTCATCCCAACCTACGTGTGCTAGCCAGAGAGCTTTCATAATAAGCTTGGCTTTTAATATAACTGGTCCACAGAATCCATTAATATCCCACAATTTAGCTATGGTTGAAAGAATAACGCGTTTTGTAATGACTTGTGACGTCGGTTTAGCGGATATTGTGAAGTAATCTGACTCTGGATCCCATTTCAAGCCCAAAATTTTTAAGTCATCATCTTTATTAAAACTCAATTGCGACTCGAGACAGTTTTCTTTTGGTATTAGATTGAGAAGTTCAGAGCTATTACTTATAAACTTTACAAGCTCAAACCCCCCTCTTAAAAGCAGTTTGATAAGGTCGTTAGAAAGAACAGCTCCCTCTAGCGGAGAACATACGGAAGTACCAAGATCATCCATAAATAAATATTTTTCTGCTACTTCTGCCGCCTGAGGAAAATTTTCCTTTTCACAATGAGCTAATTCACGCACTGTACGCATTGAGAGATACGGGCTGCATGCTAATCCGAAGCAAACTCTATTAAAATTGTATAAGGTCGGCTTTTCCTCATTTGGAAATTGATATAAAATACGTAGATATTTTCGGAAATGTGGATCAACAACAATCTGTAAAAACATTTGCTTAATATCCGCACTAATCGCAACAGGGAACAAGCGAAAGTTTAAAATTATTTCAGTCAAGTCATTCTGTAGGTTCGGTCCAGGATGTAAACAATCGTTTAAAGATAATCCTGAACTAGTTTTCGAACTGGCATCTAAGACTATACGCAATTTAGTGCTTATTTTCTCATCACGTGATACACCATGATGCGGTATTATATACTGAGAATTTAAATCATCTTCCTCATCTTGTACGCGTGATATAATTCCTTTGTCTAAATAGTCAGTAATAATTTCGTCGTATTTTTCACGAAATGAACTATTATTCTTGAACTTACGTTCTAAATAGGCATATCTTTTCGTAGCAGTTTGTACTGAATCTCCCAACAAGGATGGATCGCGAGAAAATGGTAGAATAGTAGTAAAACGACCTGTGCTATCACGCGTGACATTGTCAATATAAAGTTTCTCGCACTGTGTCTCGGCCTGTGATAAATGCTTTTTATCAGGGATTTCTTCTGAATTTAAAAATTGAGTCATTAGGTTTTCAATTGAATTTTCTCTAGAACAAAAATATGTTTGCACGTCACATTGAGCGGTAGAGGGTTGAAGTATTTGCGCAGAGCCTAGAACTATAAAACCGAACTCAGTGTCTACAGCGTCAGGATCGCCTGCAGGACCTAATACTTTGGGGCCTCGTAAAATTTGAGCGAATACGTCTGAGCCGATTAACATATCAATTGATCCAGGTAAATAAAAATGTTCATCAGCGAGTGGCAACTCTTTTAAATAATTAAGTTTAGAGCAATCCACTTCACTTTGAGGCAAGTCACCAGATATTTTATCCATTACTAAAGCCTGTAATTTTAAATTAAAACTATTATGACGCGAGTATAAAGTTACATTGGTCAACCCTTGAATTGACTGAGCGTTATCACCAATACCTTTCACACAAATATTTTGTTGCGGTTGAAAAATGTTATTTCCTAAGCGTTTACAACATTGTTTTGTAATGAAATGATTTTGAGACCCCATATCAACGAGGATTCGAACGGGTTGCGGAATTGACTTACTATCTTTGACATGAACAATCGCTGTGCCTAGTAAAACAGTTTTAATATTATAATTATTTGTCCCGCTGGTAGTGGAAGTCAATGATATCAACTTTTCGCATTGCTCATTTTTATACTGTGTACAATTATTATCAATAGCCTGATCTAAACAATTTTCTTGAGAAAAGGTGCTGGCTAAGTTCGTTGATCGGTCGTTCCCCCCGACCATGAAGGGTCGTTTTTCATAAAAATGCAACAGTGTGTGATGCTTGTTGCTACAATTTTTACAAACTGACTGTGACCTGCAATTTATAATAGTATGGCGCGTGCTTAGACAGTTCACACATCCGTTCATATTTTTCATAACTTTATACCTCTCCTGTGGACTAAGTTTTTGAAAATTCGAACAATAAAATAAATGCTCGTGGTCTATTGATTTGCATAATGGACAATTACGATTATTTATTTCGGGTTTTGTACTTAGCGTATCACAAGACGCTGCGACCAAAACACGCGAATTGCGGGGAGGCTGCGTGTGCTGGTAATGGGCGCCGACCTTTGACGGCTGGCCGCTGGAGTGATGGGCGGAGCAGCGTTGAGAAATTTTAAATTGTTCCCGCAAAAACAGTAAAAAGTCACTGTACTTTGGAAAGTTTTCTTTCCTTATTGCATTTTCGAATTGTTTTGCTGTTTCGGCGTCAAGTTTACGTAAACCTAAATGAACAAAAATGAAATCTAATAAGTCGTCGATGTGCAATTGTTTTAAAGCGGCTATTGAAGTTGAATACTGGTCTATGAAAATCTCTAATTGTTGCGGTGTAGCGTTATTAATTGGTTTTAAATTAAGTAATTTGTCAATGTATGACACCGCAATTGCCCTATTGTCGGTATATTTCTCTACTAAGGCGTTGTAAATTAATAAATAATTTTCTGCTGTGGGATTAATGCCTAACCAAATGGTTTCAGATCGCCCTTTCAATTTAGAAATAAGGTAGCGAATGCGTTGAGAATTGTCTAATTCTGGATTATGGTGCACCATGGAATTAAAAGATTCTATGAACATAGGAAACTTTTCGTATTCACCATAAAACTCTGGGATGGTCAATTTTTCTAATCGCAAACTGTTATTGTTCGGAGGTTTAATTTGCTCATTTGGAACATTTTTTAACTTCGAATCAGCGAATTTCTGTTCAGCATCTTTTATTTCACAAAATATATCTTCAAATGCCCAGACAGGTTCGTAATTAGGCTGATATTTTGCATTTAAAGCTAAATTGAGTTGATTTGTTTGCTCTACTATTGCCATATATTCATTACGCATTTTATCAATGTTTGAAATCTTTTTGAGAAATAGCGACAGCTGGGGATCATCTAAAGATTGCGGTATGGTACTGTGTAATAAGTTTAAGCGAAGAAAATAAGACTGCATCTTAGCTTCAGCTAACACAAGCTCATTTGAGAGAATTGACTCCTTTTGTTCGGCCATACCGGTTGTTAAAACTTTAGAGCAACAAACTACTTAAATGCTATTAAACGTACTTACATATTATCAGTTATGACAAATTGAGCCTAAAATAATAATGCGGTATTTCATAAATAAGATGCGGTGGAAAAAGGAATATTTTGTATCAGAGAAGTATTTGTTAATATAGAAAACTGCGTTCAAAAATGACGGTTGCGGTTCGGTTTTGTAAGACAAAAATGTTGAAATGCGTAAATAAAAACAATTAACAGAGATTTAAAAACGTAAAACTGAAATGTGGAAACCTAGAAAAGCGCATCCGGAATTGTAAGGACCATTAATATGGTAGGAAAACTCCTAACCATTGCGGGCTGGTTCTGCTCCTTAATAGGTTTACCCCTGGTCACACAGCTAACTGAAATTACTATATAACTACAAAGCAACTGTAACTTACAAAACCATAACTCGTTAGGTACTCTTCAATCCAAAAGATGTTCTTAATTAATTCTGCTTAATTTTTCCAACAAGATGTCAAATAATGCCGGGGCGCGCGGCGCGGGAAAAACGTCTCGTCTTTTTTTTCTTTTTTCTTTTTTGGCGCGGTCGTGTGCTATACAGCCTGATCGCGCTGAGCCCGCGGAGGTCTGATGTCGCCTCCGAGAGAGCTTGATTTTGCAAGCTTATGGCTACTTTATGTTCATATCTTAATACAGTTAACTGTGTTTTAACCAAATATCTTGATTTACTGATCGTTTAACTGTTCATGATTTAATTAGGGCCAATCAATGTCAAATATTGGTGTTTCAGTTTTCTGGTAATATCACCTGAAATTTAAAGAATATAATACATCCCTGTCTGTCCCCTAACCCTTGAATCTAATTTCGGTGAATCGGCACAACATTATAGTCATAAAAACATGTTTTTACAACATACCTTTGTAATGTGGTTCATAAAATGATTGTTTGACATTTCTGCAATGCTACATTTCCAATAAAACTCTGTTCAAGAGTGCAAATCGATTGCTAGCCGCTCGCGTATTGACAGCTTGTCAGCAATGTGAAATGTTGGCGTCATAGCAAGCGCTATTCAAAGACTAACAATTAAAGTCTTAAAGAAAAGTTTTATTGGCGACTCACGTGTTCAAACTACAATCCAACGTACAGCTATTAAGCCGTCTTCGCCAACCACTTGAAAAATCTACCTTTGGTTTAATGTCGAGCATTAGTACGAAGTTGTGTAAATCCACAGCGAAAGAAACTTCTCTGCTAAAAGAATAGTAATGTTAATTAATAATCTGAAAAAAGTTGTTACTTGTTACACAAACAAATCAGTGTTCTTAAAATTGCTTATTTCATAGAAGTTCAATTTAGTTTTCATTAACATTACTAAAAAAAGCAGAAGTTGATTTGATTAACATTTTATGTGTGTGATTGGGCCATTTCGTAAAAATACATCCCGGTTACAAAATTGAGAACAATAAAAATAAATTTAAGAACAATCATTTTTAGGACGTAGATTGATTCATTGTCCTTTTAAATGTATTATTTTAATAACAATACTACAAAACAAAATTAACTTTATTGAGTAAATAAGACTTTCAAGTACAGGATGGGGATTCTAGGTTCCATTTTGTTACTTCTTTTAAAATTAATATAATAAAAACACAGTGATTTTGATTAAATGAATTTCCTTTAATAAGAAACTAACAATTTCGTATTATTCTTTTAACACATTATTATTTCTATTACATTTATCTTTGAAACATTAGGCCTTAAAACATATACACTTTGTAACTTTTAGGTAAAGAAGTCTTGTTATTTTTCGAATGTGATCATTGTAATAACAGTCTATAAGCTCAAAATAATTATTAAAAATACTTTAAATCTGTTTTACCGAAAACTACCAGAATGTTATCTGGTTTCCTATCGAATAATCAAAATATTTAATATTTTCAAGTTCAAAAAACATGAGACAGTTACAAATTGGAAAGAAGCAGTAACGCGTTGGAAAGTATAAAGCTCAATTCACAAGACTTTTTAATTTAGGTAGCTTCCATTCTAAAAAGAGTAAAAAATAATAAAATATTAGTATGGTTCTCATACAAAGAGCAAATTACGTAATTAATTGTACTTATAATAAGATAAATTGAGATCAAAAAGTAAAATTATCAAGGATATGAAAATTTATTGCAAACATTTGTCACAAATATAATCGAAACCGGTTTGGCCACTGCATTCTTTGCAAACACGGTTTTTACACACCATGCACAAAGCAGTTTCAATTATCAAGATCTGTGTTTTTTTTCCTAATTTGCGCCTCGTGCAGTATTTTTTGACGATAGTTCCTTTTTCGCAGAGAAGCTATTTTTGGATAGTGCTCAAAGATTTTTTGTAATTGGTTTTTAATTTCCTCAAACACACATTAAATGTAGGATTTTTTTTAAGTGATTCTCTATTTTCTTTTAGTTTCATTTTTCTTTGCTACCACTTTTTTCTTCTTTTGTTTTTGTTTTTGCAGTCGCCATTGCTTCCTTGTCTCATTTTTTTCTTCTTCCGATAAATCTTGAATCTTTTTGGTGAATTTTCTTAATTCTTTCTAAATTTTTTTTATGTATTTCTTCTTTTTTTTCCGGATTATTTTTCAATCTTTTCCTATAGCGTCGTTGCTTTTCAGCATTCGTAAGAGGCATAGTGAATTCACCTAAAAATAAAATATATGTGTAATTTTAATGCTAAAAGGTTTCCGACCTGTGTGTCATTCGTTTCCTAATGGCAAAGCCAAAAAAGGGTTACATTTTTTATCTGAATGTATGTTTGTGAGTATGTATTAACCATTTACTTGTCTGCAAATATGAATGTACTTTATATATTTTAAATAAGAGTAAAAGTATGTTTCTAAGTTACATTTAAATATAAATTTGCAATCTTCTAAAGTCCTCCATTTGAGTACCTACCCTACTCGATTAGTTTAAAAGTTTTTTTTTCGAACCACACATTATGGAGTCTGAAATCCACCATTTTGATAATTAACTTTATGTACCCAGTGACACTTGCTTTACTTAGACAAATCTATCGACGTATAATTTATCAAAATCGGTTGAGTCGTTGAGCAGTTACGTGCGGGCAAATGAGTTCACACACATACCTTACATATAGGTCAAAAACATAACCCTCCATTTTTGGCTTTGCCACAGTCGGGTAAAAAAAATTATTACCACGTGGCTCGTGACAAATAGATTAGGTACCATGAGAACTTGACCTTATATTTCCATTTTGTAACTTGAACGTTCCTCATATATGTAACCAAACAAAATGGAAGTAACGCTTTGCTGGACATCAAGACGCGATCGTGCATTACTTTAACTCAATTGCTATTATATGAACAAAAATAATGATTATCATTTTTACCATTAATTAGGTAATCAAATTGCTACAGCTTGATAAATTAAAAATACACACTTACCAGCAAAATCGCAGTTAGAAAGTGGAAGAAAAAAATTTCACAGTAACGCGTTACAAGTTTCGACACAAACTGACTTTTTCTGTGACGTTTGACAACGTCTTCAAAATGGCGTTATCAAAATATAATGTTGCCATGAACTAAATTAATGGTAAACTTAGCAGTTTTCTTACAAACTTTTGCTTTTATACTAGTTACAAAGTGGATTTTCCACAGATGGCTGAAATAGTGGGACACAATTTAAATTATAAAATGTATGAAAAATATTATGGGAATACCCACATTTTATGTTTTATTGTGATAGTTCTAACCCAATTTAATATCTTTAAACCCTCTTTAGCTTTGCACATAATATCATTTATGAATAAATCGTATTCAAAGTTCCACTTATCACTATAGGACATATGAAAATAAGGGGGTACAAAACTAAATTTTAACTAATATGTCAATATAGGTATAAATAATTGAGTTATTTGTTTGTGTTTTTAACATAAATTGCTTAAAAGAATTAAATAAAGTCATTTTTTAATACATAAAGTCTTCCATTTCTATGAAACTTATGTGAGAACTCATAGGACAAACCAAAACATTTGTGGACATATTTTTACGAAATCGCCCGATTGGTAAAGGTAATCTTTTGTATTTTGTCAATAAATAATTAGTACACAAAGTAGTGTTTCCTACATTTACAAAAACTGTACAAATTTGCAAATTAAGTTACATTATTGTTTAATAAAATGCTTTTTAAAAAATATTAAAAATAATTCACACATCCTTATTTATAGAGGATGTCCTTCCGAACAAAAATCGCGTCCCTCTGGTTTGCCGGTTTGACCGGATCGGGCTTAGTCCTGGCTGGGTGTGGTGCACAATCATCAATATTAAAAATTATTTAAACATTCGGTAATAGTGCGGCATATTAACCGAATATTCAACCGAATACGATTTACTTCCGGTTAACAAGCCGATTGTACCAAATTCGAACACATCTCTAAATATTTGTTTTATTAAATACATTGCTGGCCAACAAAAATTAATGCTGCTTAGAGTAAGAACTAACCATATGGAACAAAGATAGGGGATTGCTCTGAGCAAAGTTGTACAAGTTCAAACTTTTATTTATATTATGAAAGTTTGTTATTTTATATTTTAATTGAAATAAAACGCATATAATCATAAATTACATACTGCAACGTTTCGTCTAATTCTCGAATTATAGTTTTTCCAATTTATGATGATAGATAATTTTGACAGCTTTCAATAGGGATGGGGTAGTTTATAATCGTTAGTGAATCTATTCGATAATAGATCCATTATTTCATAGAACTTGGAATCGTTTAGAGTTTATATAGATAAAACAAAGAATTTTTTTCGTATATTTTGATGTGCTTTAGAGAGATAATTAAAAAAGCAAAAATATGTAAGTGACTTAAATAGGGTAGGTACTAGGATGTAAAGTTATTCATTACTTATATTATTGTGCACACCCTAAATCACTCAAGTGTAGTTTCCCATTTGTTGTCGGTAGTACCGACTCGGTACAAAGTTATCACGTCCCTTTTTTTTAATAATCATTATCGTCATTATGACTGGAAGAACTGTCCCTTAAGTTTATTATCAATTCTTGTTCACAAATGTACAATCGAAAAATATTTACCTTCAAAATTCTCATTATATTTATTCAATGTTTCTAAAGAATAATCGCAATATAGATAATTGCAAATAACTTTAATACTAATCAAAATTAAACTGTACCTATGGAAATAAAATGTTGTGCTTGCCGACCCTTATCTTAAATTTAAATGTTATATTAATTTTATTTATAAACCGATTTCATATTTTTTTTTTACTGTTTGTTGGCAAGGCACTTCACTAAGTGGGCGGTACCCGTCAATAAAGTACGATATTATCTGTAGTACACTTTACCGAAAAAAATGCAATACTTCATAGGCGTGAAATGTCAAAATTTTCATCTTAAATTGGACAAAAAGAAATTATAATCTGTGCTCCAACAGCTGTGGATTGACCGCAGATAAAATAGAAAATGTCAAAAATCGATGCCAACGCCTCTACTGGAAGATCGAGGAAGTAGTACCTTTCAAGTTTTTATTGAAGTTGTGGTGGCTGGTGGCACTTTGCGCGATTTATTTTAATAAATAGATCGTTTTTATCGCACAATACCTAATCTGAATCAATTATCTCAATTCCCAGTAAGTGCTTTTCATTCATCTGTAGACTGTAAGCCGTAAACACATGTTACAAGTCTTGCATAGTGTAATTTTTGACCCGGTCTGTAGTGTGTTGTGTTACTTGCAAGTTTAGCTGTCGCTTATTTTGGTAAGTAATTAATGTTTTCTGTATCAGCAACTAGAATATTCCACTCAATTATTGTCCAGTACACTGTACTGCAGATTTATATGTAGCTCAGAATAGCACACGCAAATATTGAGACAGTCTTTGAATCGATAAACGTACGTATGTCATGTCAGTGATCATTCATTTTAACGCCAATAGGGGTTGTATTATCGATCTTGAATTGCACGTGTGGTGTTGTGAGTAACTTGAGAGGAAGTGGCGATGAGTTCTCACAATAACCTCTTGTTTTGGTTCAGGATCTGGCGATGTTCGTCGTCGATTCAGAGAAACTTTATGTTATCAAACACCTGAAGGTTATTGTGCGTTCTTTGACGTGTTCTTATTGAGAACCAGGTGTTACATGGTGTTCCACAAGTATGTTTGACCCTGGATAATGAATAGTTTCATTCAATTCACATTTAAACTTGTGTACATACTTACTCACCCAGGTACTGGATGTAAACTTCATAAACATTACCTGCAGTTATGGAGAAAATTCACACACAATACATAAATGTGATTTATCCTTTTGCATCACTTATTATTGAAAATTTATATTTTTGAAGAAAAACCAGCAAAAAATATGACACTATTGAGTTGGACAGGTTGCCAAAGCCAAACTAGTAGCGCCCTTGGCCCTCAGGTGTCAATCTAAAATCATTGACCAATTTAGTCACTTTTAATTCCATATCAAAATTAGGCAAGAATTATAAACCTTTTCTTTGTTCTGCTTCAACAAGTGTTTTCTAAATAATAATAATTATTATTATTTAATGGCGCTTGCCTATAACATTGATGAAACAATGTTGGCTTACAACGTAGACACTAGATAAATTCGCCAGCTCTGTTAACAGCCTCGGTAGCTCAGTTGGAAGAGCAGTCACCTGGATCGTGAAAGGTTGCGGGTTCGAATCGCGTTGGGAGTCCCAGGACCAGGTCGAATTTTTCTAGTTTCTATCTTTGTTTAGAAAATAGAGCATTTATTTATTTATTTATTTATATAATATATTAAATAAATAAATAAATAAATAAAGCATTGTTTAATGCTGAAAAATAAAAATTCACTTAATAATTCTTTATTTGCTTAAAACATGGTATTTTAAGGTGGTACATTAAAATAAGTGTAATGTTTTGCTTATAATTAGCAGGCAAATTGAAGTTTTTGTTTCATACATTTCAGAGAGAAAAAAATAGAAAGATCAAATACAGTTGTCAAAATAAAAAAATATTATCAAATACAATTTAGTTGTCAGATTCACAAAGTATGTCAATAAAAGTCCATCATAATAGAAATCTCCACAAATTAATAAACAGAACAAATTCATAATTAAAAACACATTAGTTCCATTCGACGGCACGATTGGCGTAGTGTGCTGTAGCACGGTTTCTCGCCTCGATTTCCGTAGTGTCCCGGGTTCGATTCCCGGTCGGGTCAATTCAGGAAACGATCTTTTCTGAATTGACTCGGGTCTGGGTGTGCTGGGAGACGCCCCTAGCTTATTTCCTTGTGTGGTACCTCGTAACACAGGGATATTAGTCCCTACTTCGAGACCATTACAAGAGGTGTGTTGTCTGGCGCATATTTATATTTATTTATATTTATACTTTCTTTCGTAATTGTCGCCGGATAGACCTCCTGAACGGCACGGCAATGCGTCGGCGCCAGTCGTTCCGCGTCGGCGACAGTCGCCTACTATTATTGTCGTAAGCAATCGTTAACGAATCCAGACAGGAGACCGCGGCACGTACTTTTTTTATGTTTTGTATAGGGTGTGGGTGTCTCGCGTCTCTGTCTAGCTGGCGCCCATACAAAGCCATACAGAGGTCTCGGCGCTTATTGGCACCTTTGGACCTGTCTGAGGACTAGCGACGACAGTCATGTTATAACAATAACATTGACAGATGCATTAGAAGACCGTACTCTGGAGCCGATATTAGGCATTTACTTTATTTTTTTAGCTAACTAACATTTTCACCGTATTTTTCTTTTTTGTTCATTTTCGTAAAGAAATCCTTATTTATTTTTATATCTTATGTGTGACCTCTTCCTGCTGAAACCCCACGGTTCTCGACCCCAACACTTCCGCGGCGAGGCGGGTTCCCTAAAACGTTTCGCAACGCCCCGCCGACAGTGCTCTCAGGCTTTAGGCTTTAGGCCGCGGCCGAGGAGGAGGGCCCAGGTGAGCCTCGCACCCTAAGGCGCTGCGCCCGTGGGTGCCCCTTCGAGCGGACAGTGGTAGGCAGGCAAACACCATACCACCACCACCCACGCCCGGTGGCAGGCAGTGGGTGGGAATTCAACCGCGCCGCCACGCCTGAGCTGCCCGGCGGTTTCCAGCTGCCACCAGTACTAATCCCACGACAGGACCATATTCTGAGAAATAAATGATTTGATTTGATTCGAAGCCGAAGGCCCATAGGGGCCGAATTTATCTCGTCTAACTGAATGCTAATAAATATTCATTGAAGTTGTAGCGACATCTATCTCGCCACATACGAACTACAAACTGACGTATCCTACATCGCGATATTAAAGTACTCCGAGCGATTGAACATAGATACAAGAACCCGACAACAACCGTTGGGCAGTAGCCCACCAGACACAACACCCGTCTGGTCGGAGGATCCTCCCTTTTCAATGGTGGACGAGGAACTTTACACCCTGTTCCTCACACACTCCAAAATGGTGACCCCGACGTGATCATCACTTCCTCGAGCTTTCGAGCAGCGAGTCATACAGCCAGCCTTCTCAGCGACCTTGGCACAGCACACTGCACTTCGGCCGGTCAACAAGCAGAGACACATTTCTCTCCTGGTCGACGCAGCAGCCAGCCACTACGCAGCACTGCACCACTCCGACTCACTGGAGCATTCGCAGCATCACCCCGACTCACTGGGGCATCACCGCAGACAGTTCCGACTCACCGTGAACTATGCGGCATCTGGTTCCGACTCACTGGAACATTCCACTGGCCCGGCAAGCATTACAAGATGTATGGACGACAGTTATGGGGTGGTGTGAAGTCCAGTGTTTGCAGTGTGGATTAAATAATATTCAGAACTCACTTACACGGAAACTTGTTTATTGCAAGCGGTACACAGTCAGACAACACAGTAGAAATACACAACACCAATAGTACAGATAGAAGGAGTGAGGAAGAAGAAATAGTTCACAGGCACAAGCGATAGACAACAACAATTAGCAAAATAGTAAGCGCGTAATAGGTTCAAACGGTCGGGCCGAGCGACATGGGCTTCGCGTCCATCAATGTCTCAACGCTGCAACCTACATCGCGATATTAAAGTACTCCGAGCGATTGAACATAGATACAAGAACCCGACAACAACCGTTGGGCAGTAGCCCACCAGACACAACACCCGTCTGGTCGGAGGATCCTCCCTTTTCAATGGTGGACGAGGAACTTTACACCCTGTTCCTCACACACTCCAAAAAGTTAAAAGAACACGGCCATACTGCATTCAACTTGTTCACGTCACACAGCTTGCGTATGAGAGCGTATTTTCAGCTGACTGCCAAATGATGCGGAGCAAGCGGAGGAGGCGGATTCTCATTCGCTGGGGGTTGCATAGATAAGGTCGTGTCTTGTTCAAGCAGTTCTCTCACCCTTCAGTCCTCGCTTTGTACTTCTACAATGAGTTTGCCTCGCGTTAACTAGCAGTTTACTACAGCAACTCGTTAGCCATTTATAGTTTCCTGAATATTCACCAGACTTTCTGTTCCGAAATCCCAATAAAAAACGTCACCACAGGCCCTGGCGACGTCATTGGTATACTCATGATAGGGGGGTATTGATGCGGTGCCCTTGACTTCGTCCAGGTAGAACGCTTCTTCCCACGACCGTTGAATTTTAGTTTTCCCAACTAAACGTAGCATATGTTTGACTTTCCTGTTGGTGCAATGGCATCCTTCGGATTCGGTCGTGGGTTCGATCCGCACCCATAACAAAAAAATATGTGGCGAACATTTATGTTTGTTGTGGGTCTGGGTGTTATTATTGAAGTATGTACCTAGACGACCGACTTGGTGTAATGGTTAAGAAGTTGGCTACTACACCAGAGGTCGCGGGTTCGATCCCCGCACAGTACAAACATTTTTGTGCATGAACATGTCTGTTTGTACTGGTCTGGGTGTCTCCTATGTAGAATAAGTATGTATTTACAAAAGAAAATGTATTTAAGTATGTTTATCCGTTGTCTAGTATCCCATAACACAAGCTTTAATTAGCTTACTTTGGGGCTCGATGGCGCTGTGTGGAATAATTTCCAGGGATATTTATTAATGTCCAGGGATATTTATGTATTTAGAAATATTTTAGTATGTTTATCAGTCTCTGTCATCCATAGACTAACTCTGTTTAGTTTGGGATCAGATGTTCTTGGTGTAATTGTCCCACATGTTTATTTATTTTTATTTCATTTTTATGACCTTATACCAAAGTACAATCTAACTCTATAGGTACTAAATTCATTCAAATTAGTTTTGATGTAAAGACGTAATAAACAGACAAGAGTTATTTTCACATTTGCTCGTATTAACATTACCTACTATGAAAGTGGCCCCTTGGGTACAAATCACGATAATTGATATGATAATCCAGTGATAACGAGTGATTATTTTATTATAATTTAAGTCATGCTGATTGCTGACTTGTCATAGTGGCCTTCAGAATGCACGCAGCTATCAGCATGTCACGCAGACGGAAACGAATGCGTTGGCAACAGTGCAGTGACTTGTAAAAAAATCATGTAAAAACATCTTGCAATGCTTATGGCGAGCGTCGTGGCCTAGTGGTAAGCATGCCGGCTCGAAACCCGTGTGTGTGAGAACCATCTTGGTGTTCATTGTTAAATTTTCGACTTACCCTCCGGTGATGGAAAATCGATAAAAAAGAGACAACCCAATAACGGCGGAAGGCTCACCACCTGCCGTGGTAGGGATCTAAATATGTTTGGTGAAAACTGGGCTTTATCTGAGCGTTCCTTAAAAAAAAACCCTACTGAAAAAATGACCAACATTCATCGAACATAAATAAAACCTTTTTGTGACTGTATAAGTACCTACTACGTTATTCCCTGCTTTGTCCCCGCCTGCAATGATTTAAAACGTTGCGAACTGTTCTATGAGCTATCGTTTGGGCCGCCCTACCAAATTGTGCTGAATATAATCAAAGTTCAGTCAGAGCAAGCCTTTCGAGACAGTCTATCAGGGGTCACCCAGTTCACTTCGGTCCGCGGTAGAGAACACCCGCCCTTTTCATACATATCCAAACCACAAAGTAAAGAGTTTACAGAAGGACAGCTCGCACCTCTTTCCAAGACTTGCGTGAACCGCCTAGGGTTACTAAAATATTCACTCAGAATTTTTTAAAATGAAGTACTTAGTAAGTTATACCTACTTGACAGAACCGGCCGAAAATAAAATTCATCATGTGAGAAATTGCACCAAGTTCGACAAAAACAAAAAACACTCGCGACCGACAGTGCGACTTTCCGACTCACCGAAGCTCACTGACTTTGCTTGTAAACTCATGTCTCTGTGTGCATGCGTCAAAAATGGCGTGTAGTTCTAAGCGGGCTATCTGTAGAGTACTGTACTTTCGGAATAAACAGTAAATGTTCTCTTTCTTTTTTTAAAACCCAATTCGCGGTAATCCGTCTAACTAACAGAACGAACTTGTATTTTCCTTTTGAGTGATATTTTTTTACAGTCGGGTTTTTTTTTAATGATTAGTTTTCATTGAAGACTTCTTAGTTGAAAAACCAGTATTTGTAGAATCGCTATTTCATTCAAGCCCTTCATTTTGATACCCCACTCAAGGGGTTGGGTAGAAAACCAAACATTTTCTATTTACTTTTTTTATTTTGATACCCAGTGTCATTGTCACAGTAAATACGAATCTAACGACACCTCTCAAGCTAAAATCCATCGAGCCGTTCAGGCTGCAGAGCGTGCTAAACAATTATACATACATACATACTCTGGAAAAACATAACCCGCCTTCTGGCGCAGTCGGGTAAAAACCTATAAAAGTTTCAAGAAAAATTTAAAGATATGTAATGAAACTGTATACGTATGTATTATGTTGGTAAGTAAATAAAAAAAAGCTTTCTAAAATGAAAAAGCCGCCGCGCTGGTAGAAATTTTTATACCAAAGTTAAAGATTATATACGTATCTATATTAAAACACAGCTTTAGAAGTTATAGTCACAAAATTACAAGTACCTAATGAAACAAATTAAGACGAGGATCAAATCGAAACCCCTGTTAACTTAACAACGATAGGTTTCGGTCACTGATTTTATGTTTTTTGTCGATGCATATAATCCACACACACACAAACAAACCTGACTGTGTTCTGTAAAACAGGGTTTGCGTTTGATCCTCCACGAATTGGTCATACTCACAATATTTAAGTGACTTACTTTGTGAATTAGGCACCTTAGGGTTGAGAGCCTTCTGCGACCGGTGAAGATTAGTGAAGCTGTAAAGGCCTTCGAGACGAAGCAGCAGTAGTCATTTCAAGAAAAAAAAAGAATTAGGCACTAGTAACGCTAAAGCCAATCTCGCTCTACCCTGATCATAGATAACACATATACACTGTGACGCTGATCAAAGGGTAGGCATTGTTTCCAGGGTGCCTGGAAAAAACTCTTATCATCTTGGACAAGAATCTTGTTCATTTTGGACAAGGGACCTTTTGCCCAAAATAGTTTGGGAATCCCTGGTCAACATTAACCAATAGGCCAATAGCTACTGTTGTTTATACAACCACCAGCAGATATGTAAGCACTATTGTGCTGAAGATACAATTAACATTCATTGTACTACAATTGATTGTATTCAAACATTTCCTAGGTTCCACAAACATGAACGTATTGATGTCGTAGACAAATAGTCCTCGTATTAAGTTATACAAAAGCAAGTAGCCTCACGAGAAGTTACTATTACCTTTCTCAGAGCCATATTCACATTATTTTAAACGTGCAGCCTTATTTACAAACCCACCCATGGCCTTACCGACCGTACTGGTCATACAGGCCAAAACGCGAGAGATGAGATGCGGAACTGCTACTGCTGGGCAGCGTGCACTCAGCCGTGCGAAATGCTTGACTCTCTACAAGTTCCTTTATCTCACAAGGGGTTAATTCTTTGTCACTCTGCTCAGCCACTTGTCGCCAGTCCTGCAGTTTTAGGCGGCAGATCCTTGTAAATCTAGTCTATCCAGCGTACCAGGGACAAAAATATACATCGTAGTTAGCTGCCCAGACAGAATTAGTTCTGTGAGAAGTTATTGTTTGACAGCCGGGATCAGAGTGGTTTGTGGAAAAGGAAGTGTTGTTTTAATTATTTTTATCTTAATTTTTGAGCTTTTTCGCTCCGTAACAACCTTCTTTGTGCTTTGACAAAAATAGAAAAAAACTGCCAAATTGGTCAAACCGTTCTCGAGTTTTGCATTTAGCAACACATTTGGCGATTTTTATTCATATTGGATAAATTTAGATAAAAATATATTTTTTCAATCAATGGTTCTTTTAGAAAGCATTATACCCAACGGCATGCCCTCTGTCCTTTGAGCCAGCCAAAAAAACCCAATGGCCACATAAGCCCTTGAACAAGGAAACAATAATAACACTCAATAACAACAATAACTATAAATAAATGACAAACAATATGAAACCAGCCCTTCACATCCGTATTTGTGTGACAAAAGTTATTTACGTCAGTTACGCACGCAATTCAAAAACGCTGTTTCGTCGTTATTTTGAGGAGGAACTTGTGATTCAATATGAATACCCTGGGATTTTCTAAAAGCTGCCGTCTAAGGCTGCTTCTCGACCAGAGATGTGCTCTGCAGCTAAGCTACGAAACTATTAGACCGTTTACACTGATGCTATGCTATGTAGGTAACGGAGCGAGGAAGATGTGAAACACCGCAAGCTGTGCGAAAAAGATGCGCAGCTCGAGTTATGCGATTTATCGACAGCACGCGCTTCATTCATCCAAAGCACGCATACATAGCACGCCTCCATGTGTCATGTCATGGTGTCATAATAAAAACAGGGTAGTAGAAGCCGTTGCTGTTGCTATGCTATGTTGACCAATGAATGTGATTGGTGGATATCAAACGCATCCACAGCAACGTAGCATCATAGCATATCTCTGGTGGAGAAGCAGTCTATAGACCATAATGTTGATACATATCGTCTGATGGTAAGCATTTATCGCAGGGGCACGGGTTACACCAAAAAAACCTGCGAATCTTGGCCCTGAAGGTAAGGTAACTGAGGTTAACGCTTAGTACGCGAATTCATGGCAATGGGAGTTATATATATATATTTATTATATATGCGCCAGACAACACAGCTCTTTTAATGGTCTCGAAGTAGGGATTAAGATCCCTGTGTTACGAGGTACCACACAAGGAAACAAGCCAGGGGCGTCTCCCAGCACACCCAGACCCGAGTCAATTCAGAAAAGATCGTTTCCTGAATTGACCCGGCCGGGAATCGAACCCGGGACACTACGGAAATCAAGGCGAGAAACCGTGCTACAGCGCACTACGCCAATCGTGTCGTCAAAGAGTAAGATTATTATGTTTGTGCTACACGCCATTTTTTTTGAAGCGCCATACAATACATCACACCACTTGTGGAGGTATCGAAGTAAGGATTAAAAAAGGAAAAGTTCGTTTTCTGAATTGTCATAAACATAAACATGTCATCACGACTTTATCCCAAACGGGGTAGTCAGAGGCAAGTGACTGTTGCCGTCATGGCGAACGGAACACTCAGAAGCCAACTTTTCACCAGTGGTATTAGAACCCAACTTGGTAGGTGGTGATTGGTGAGCCTTCCGCCGCTATCCGGGTGGATTTGGTTTTTCATCGATGTTTTCCATCACCGGAGAGGTAGTCGTAAATAGAACAGTGAACACAAAGATTTTGGTTCGGGCCAGATTTGAACTCAAGACCACACGATCCGCGATCTGAGTTGGGCTGCTCAATCACTAGGCCACGCTTAACTTCACTTCCCTTCTGAATTGACCCAACCGGTAATCGAACCCAAGACACCACGCAAGTCAAAGCGAGAAACTGTCTGCTACAGGGCAATACGCCAACCGTGTCGTCACTTTCTTTCATTCAGACTCTTATTGGTTGTGCTACATTCTTTTCGCATCAGAGTGTACATTAAAATGGTCACATGTATCATCTGTTAAAAATGCTCATAACCCAACAACTTGTTTACAACATCGGTCGACGTACTACGTGCGAGACAAGTCGTAGCCAGTTTTTCAAAAATAAAATATCTAATTTTACATAAATTTGTCCTCGTCTAGCTATGCATCCATGACCCTAATTCGTCTATTTTCTATTTCTGATTGAATTTCATAAAGAGATCTGTGCGATTTTCGACTTTATTCTGTTCTAATAAGAAAACTGTTGTTTTATTTTCTTTAAATCCGGAAACCCGCAGTTAAAATTCCTAAAAAAATATCTGTTTTCCTGTTACAGTTTTCGTCATCGTAACTATTAAGGTGCGTGTATATTGTACATTCCTCTCAAGTAGCATGTGAAGGCTCCCTGGACTCCAGTTTTACAAGTTACATAGTTAAATGATTCGCCATTTTCATAGATTTATTGATTTCTGATAGTGCTAAGAAACATGAATTATTAGAGATTGCCAGAAATTACATTGGAAAGCATGAATGAGGAGGCAAAACTCTTTTAAAAGTAAAACCGACTTAACATTAAGATTAATTTAAATCTATGAACCTTCTTTTGATAAGTACTTTGTTTGGGGTGCAATATAAATAATTTATCTTCTTTTTTTTTTTTGTATTTTTCCCAGAAGTTTCAGAAATCAATAAATGTATGAAAAAGGAGAATCATTAAACTCATTCAACGTGTCTAGTATTAGTGACTTTAAAATCTTATTTTTTTATAGCGAATTTTCTTGCCTAGTTTTGTTGGAATCTAGATCAACAATCTCCATTATTCAGCACTGAAAAGAGTGCCACCGAAATAAACATATCTCGGAGTCAGACAAGTACTTAATTACACTCAAAATGTTTAAATGAGTCAACATTTAGGTCATCCATTTATTTAATCCCATTAATGTGACAAAATTAATTGCCAAGCCTAGTTGTATCAGTAAATTATACTCATATTTATTTACAAACACTGCCGAAAATTAACACAACACAGAAATTTTCAAAAATTCTTAAAAAAAACATAACTTCTCGATAGCTACAAATAATCGTAAAACATACATAGGGTATTTTTTGGAAACCCCTTAGCGTGAGTAATCTAAAACGATATTGACCTGTATGTTTGGACCACTGCTTATTTCATTTTAATTTCCATACCGAGTGAACCAGCACTCATCCCCCTTTCCCCAAATCTGCGCCCCATGCACCGACGCTGCAGGTGTAAGGAAGTTCTGCGCAGCTATCGAACCTGGCACCATTCCAATACGAAGCGTTACACAACCGACTCGGATTCAAACTAGTCTGGGCGGACAGCTCTATTTTGCATCGAAAAGACAGAAACTAGTAAAAATCAACCGTGGAATTTCCCAATTATATATTATCAAGTGATGGTAAGGTTTTTGGGTTGCATCGGAGCATAGTTTACAGATCGTGAGCTAAGAAACAAAAGTCACCTTGTCTTAAACTGGGTATCATGTTTAGAATGTCTGATATTAGTGACAATAACGCGTAGTGTTTCTTCATTCCTTCAGTCAGCCGCCTTGTTTATTGTAATTATCTGAGTAAGAGTTTGTAGGATTAGAATACAAGTAAATGTAGGTATGAGAGAAACTGAGACAGGACGGGGAAGATCGGTTAAAACTTGTAACGTAACGAGTTGATGTACGGTACGGAGTCTGAAGATATTGTTTAGTATCATCTTCATGGGTCTGTCGCAGAATGTGCACTTTGCAAAATGTACACTCGACAAAAAATGCGCATTTCGCATTTGCTGCACTTCTCAAAATGAGCACTTCGCAGAATGAGCACTATTCTTCCAAGTCTTGACATTATTTATTCATTTATTTAATATGCACCAAATACAGGGTCAAAAGATTAGGTACATGTACCTCGGGTACATGCATACACAGGGTGTTGCATAGATGACAATGGTTTTGCGAAGTTAACATAATTTTATGGGGTTAACATAATTATATGGAATTATGAAAATTAGATTGATATTAACTTAAAAAAATCAAATAAATAACTTTTAGAAGCACTTATTGGTACATAATTATCGTTTTTGTATTTTTTATTATTAAAACTACATTTTATTATAATTAAATATTATTGAAATACGTGTGTAAGTATTTCGAAATGTGTATTTAAGTGAATCTATAATCACTAATATTTTATTGTGTTATAACTTATAGTGTTGTGTCTGACAGGTATTCTTCAATCGTGTAGTAATATTTGCTAATTAGCAGTTTCTTTACTTTTTTAATGTATGCACTAATATTGTCCTCTTTTTATTTCTAGTGGTATTTTATTAAATATTTGTATCACTACTCATCATTAAGTGTTCTCTTAACCTCGCTTTCCTCGATTATATTTACATACGAATATAATTTCAAGCAATGCGAAGCCACACGAAGTTAGAAGTAGTTATTCCGATATAGATCTACATAATCATAGAACAGCTTGATTACGATGACTTGCAACTCTGTAATGATAGATGGTAGGGGGCGTGGCGGTGACGCAAGCGGGTAAGGTCGCCGCTAAAACGAATAAAGGAGTGTGCTTACTGAAAATGTCATGCCTTTTCAGCAGACTTCAGTGGAGGCTGTTATTTGAATGTGAAATGAATGAAATTGGAAAAGTTCCAACTTTTCCAATTTCATTCATTTCACGACTATATCCAAACGGAGTAGTCAGAGGCAAGTTGCCTGTTGCCGTCATGGTGAACGGAACACTCAGCAGCCCACTTTTTTCTAAACGTTAGCGTACTCGTTATAATCCGAAGTGGTAGGTGGTGATCCTTCTGCAATTATCTGGGTTGCTATGGTTTTTCTATCGGTGTTTTTCATCATCGAAAAGTAATTTAACAATGAACAGAAAGATGGTTCTGGTTCAGGTTTGGACTCAGGATCACACACGGTTTCCGAGGTGGCCCCTGCCTGACTCTCGAAATGAGTCAGGACTCTTGAATCAAATTTCGCTGAATTGGCATTACATAACGTCACCAACATTTTTTTTGAACCTTACAGCTCTTTAATAAAGTTCTTGAATTGCTTGTATGATATTTCTACAATGCTTGTCCAATGAAATTCTACTCAAAAGTCAGGCCCCTGGCCCCTGGATTTCCCGAATGGTAGCGGGATTCAGAGGGCCTAGACAACAAACAGTACACATACAAAACCTTTAAATGTATGGTAAGACACAGGATTACATGACGACGATACCTTTGTATGTCGCTATTGCTGATGTAGCATGTCTTAAAGCCATTCCTATAAACATGTAGAAAACCTATGGGTTTTGACATGTGCTGATGTCATTATTAGCCATCGACGCAGTTGTACAAAAGAATAGACAGTCATGTTCAAGACAAAAATTTTTTGCTAAGACTTGAACGAATAAACCAGAAGCATTCTAAATGATCGTCACCCAGCATACACTGTCCTTTACTCGGTGATATCTATGTACATATCTCTGGCTAGACTTAAAGAAGAATTCAGTTGACCTAACCCGAAGATAAGCCAACAATGTAATCTCATTAACAGAATAAAGTACGTTATGTTCTATTTATGTTTATTGCAAGATAAGCCAGTGGAAGGAACCTTTCAGGTCGTGAAGCAACTGGGCTATGAGAACACGGGGTGGAATGCGACCTGATTTTCGCATGACCTTCGATCGATGGCTTTCAATTTGGGACACCGAAACTGAATACAGCTCAATGACATTACTTAGGCGGTGTCGTGTATCCTTAGGTCATCAGGACTAATATTATTTATTTATTTATTAGTTTGTACACAAATAACAGTTTTTTACATAGAACAATAAGGATAGGTAAAGTACAGGTGAGCTTATTTCTAGAGAGAGATTTCTTCCAGCAGACCATGGTGCAAGGAAAAACATAAAACAAACAGTGATGGACAGACAAAATTCAAAGGTTAGGTTCCTATAAATAGGCTAGCTTACACAAATAGACATGTATTACTACAAATATAAAATATATGAGTATCTAACTAAAATAATTATGTAAATAATAATTATTATGATCCAACGCAATTTAAAGTTTTTAAAAGATGTTCTTTTAAGAATCTTTTGAATTACCCCCAGTGAGACACTCTCGAATAAAAACGGGCAGCTTGTTCCACAGTTTCACAGCCTGAACAGTAAAAGAGTCACCATACATGCTCGTGCTACCGGTAGGGGCAGTCAGCTGTAAATTATAGGCTGAACGATTAGTTATTATGCTCTATGAAATGTGCTTTAGTTTACACAAAGAGAATTGGAGAGACAGGGGATAGAATGAGCATCCACTCGCTTGGTGAAAACGCACAAAACAATATGCAAAGTCGGGACTAAACACAAGACCACGCGAAGTGGTCAAGAAAATAAGAAAGGCGGACCCTGGGACTTATCACCCCACACACCGGGGCTTTCATTAATAGTAAACAAAATAATTATAATAATGCGTACATTGACTATTGCAGACTGAGCATTGATTGATACATAGGTTATCGTTAAAAACTGATAGTTCTTTACAATTTTACAAGTCCATTCATATATGAAAACGGAAATTACTATTTATACCGTGGCATTGATCTACGATGGTTGATTTTGGGATTTACGATCTGAGATGTTGACGAATGGCAGCCGGTCCAGACATTTTCGAAGTGTTACTTTTTAAACGGCGATTTAGCAAACGGGGTAGTCGGACGCCAGTGACTGCTGCTGTCATCGTCATAGTGAACGGAACACCCATATGGTTGTTGAAAGTAGGCATATGCCTATTTTCACCAATGGTATTAGAACCCAACGTTGTAGGTGGACAGCCGATATCCGGGTTGATTTGGGTATGTATTGATTTTTCATCAACGGACAGTTAGTCGGAAATTCAATAACGAACACAAGGATGGTTCTAGCCAGATTTGAACTCGGGACCCACGATCCACGATCAGAGGTGGGGTGCTTAATCCCTAGGCCACGAAGCTCTCAAACTTATTTTTTATAGGATATTTTCATTGTTTTGTTGCACGAGTAGTAAACAGAAGTGGCAGTGGGCTGATCACTTATCCCGTAGAACCAATAATCGTTGGGGTGACAGTGTTCTAGAGTAGAGATCGCGTATCGGTAAGCGTAGTGTAGGGCGCCCTCTGGCCAAGTGGAGCGATGAATGCTGGCAGAAGATGGAGGATAGAACGCGATAGCGAGCATTGGTAGAGGCTTATTTCCAGTAATGGACTATGATAGGCTGATGATGATTCTGTTTATATATTGTCGTATAATTTTAGTCTTAATCGTTGCCGAAACAAACTGAACAGTGAAACGATTCGGAACCTAACATAAGTGCTGTATACGAAATGTTCCTAACAAATTAATCATGGAATAATAATTAATTTTGACATTGCTTACCTAAAAATTGCATTGAACGCTCTTGGTCATCAAATCTGTGTTATCCATGAAACTTAAAGGCTTGCTTCTACTGTAGAAGTAAACTGTGTAATTGATTATGACCTAGAAGAAGAATAGGGCTGCTATAATATACGGTCAAGTGCGGGTCGAACTCGCACACCGATGGTTGTGTACAAACTTGGTTGTGTAGTAACTACTAATTTACGGTTTTCGGATTTTTCCCCTAACTTGTACCATAGCAATTTAGCAATCAACGGGAAGTACCCTATAGCTTTTGATTAAATTGCGAGTATCTGAACATGCGGCATAATCACAGCTCGGAAGGGATTGCAGGCCAAATTTTTTTTAAACCTTCACGCTCCTAAGAAAAAGGGTTTGAACAGACTTTAAAAGTTCCTTTTAATTATCTTCAAGGAACCCTAAAAATAGACCGATAGCAGACCTTAATTTATCATTACAGATAGGTACTGTGTAAGCACCCTTGAAGCCCTAAGTCATGCTAGTTTTGTTTACGTTGTGAGGCAAACAATTTGACAAAAACATACCTACTACATACGTTCTGTTTGTCTATTGTAACCATAGAAACGAGACATGGGTATGACTCAGCGCGATTGGAAGTTCGATGCCATAACGACTGTGGCGCATCGATTATTCATATGCGATGTCTCATAATGTTAGATGAATGAATTTACTTGTTCCCTTGCGATCTACTTCAATTCAAACGTAAAAAACCGTAAAAAATTGTATATTCCAAACAAGTTTCAGGAAAAGAATCAGGGAATAAGATTCAATTAGTATATCTACCACGAGTTTGCACCATGAAACTAGCGTCCACGTGAACAACGTTGACGTTTTTGAATGCGATTTCGGAATATCAGCGCCCCTATACTTCTTTCATTAAAACATTAGAAATAAGAAACAGGGGTGGTAAAATGAATGACATTTTATATTTGACGTTGCCATGATGATGACATACTTGAGTATAACCTGGCAAAATTGAAAACCCCTTTCGCCATAACGTATGAAGGGATTCTGTAACATTTTAGATTAGGTAGAGTTAGTTACAATAAAAACGTGTTCGGATAAAAACCCCTGCTTCTTTTAGGTTTTTACATCGGCAATATAGTTCGATGCAAGACATAATAATTTATTTAAGCAAAAGTCTCATAAATTCTAAAAGTGTTACAGCTGATAAGTAGATTTTAATAAATTCGGCATAAATCTTCAAAGTAATTTTTACCTCAAAGTGTATCCTAAAAAGAACCTATTTTTACTTCTGCTGTCTAATGCTATAAGAATGGAGTATAGTTATTTAAAATGTAACCATAAATGGCTTACAAATTTCTTGATCGCAACGATGGCCGACATTTACGTGATGGAAACATACAGATTCAGTCATTTAAAATCTCTGAAGATTTCTTGTATGCTACCGGGAACCCTTTCAAACAATAGATAAAAATTGCAGTTAAAAGTATAATAACGGATTCATTCGACCCTCGTGGCTTACTCGTGTTGTAAAAGCGAAATAATCAAAGAAATGAGACAAACATATGAAACATAAAGTGTGCGCACGCGCATCACATAATGGTGAATAACAATGGGTAATGTTGTGTAACAATGGGTAATACTTACGTATGTAAATGTTCAAGTGTAAGTTATTTCCTTTTCTATTAGCAACATGTGATCATTCATAATTAATGCAAAAATGTTATTCAATATTTTTGTAAAATAACTTGCTGTCCGTCAGTGGCTTCGTTCGCGTGGACTATTTTTATAGTTAACTTTTAAAAAAAATAGCCTATGTTCATCCCGGATAATGTAGCTTTATATTGGTGAAGGAATTTTCAAAATCGGTCCAGTATATCCAAGACAAACAAACAATTAAATCTTGTCTCTATAATATTAGTCAAATAATAACTATTATGCATACAATAAGCTCAATACGAATTAAACAATGTAATATCCTAGAATTCTCGTAAAAACTGTTGAATGGATTTAAAGAGCGGTTTCAGACGGCAGTTTTTTTTTTGCGCGTATACGATCGCTAACTGCGGCGTGTTCGCTCGATCCGGCAGTGGTGAGCCAGTTTCTATGTGGACTATACGAGCTTATTTTAAGCGCGTCAACGCTAAAGTAAAGGAAGTAAAAATATCTTTGTTCATATAGACTTATAAAAAGTACTTATGACCAGTCAAATACAAAAAAAATATAGCAAAAATATACTGAATAAAAATTAACTTACATAAAATAATACTATGATAGTAAATATCATAATCAAACATAATGTGATTCTACCACCGGTTCGGAGGTTGTTCCCGATCGAGAAGACTCCGGCAAGAAACTCGATGGTTACTCTTCACAATCTTGTTTTTATACACAAAAATTTAATGACAGAATAAAGTCATAACAAAACAATGTGCAGAGGAGCAGATTATACCTAAGATGACCAATTGACCAGAAATTCTTATCATTTAAGAAATCCTTTACACTATAATAACCTCGCTTCATAAATCGCTTGTACGAGTGAGGTATAAGACGCGCCTGTACGCGAATACAAAAACAAATAAATAAACATACATCATACATACCATCACGCCTCTTTCCCAACGGGGTAGGCAGAGACCACTTCTTTCCACTTGCTACGATCCTGACATACATCTTGCGCTTCTTCTACTCTCATGAGTCCTTTCATACATGCTCGTCGGTTAAAGGTACTCTTGACCCGACCCTTTCTGAGAACATCTTGAACTTGCCCAAGAAACGTTCTTCTGGGTCTTCCCCTTCCAACAGTCTCATTTACCCTTGCCTCATAAATCCGTTTCGTTAATCGCCTTTCATCCATTCTTTCCATATGACCAAACTACCTCAGCATAAATAAACATGCGCTTGCAAAAACGAGCATATCGCGTACAAAACACTAGTATGGCTGAAAGCGCTATTGAAACCTTGTTACGCTAATACTTCATACTATAAAAGCTGCATTGTTGAAACATAGCTACTTTACATAAATATACCGAATAAAAAGTTTTGAAAGCTACACATAAATGCCCCTCTCTCTCTCGTCGGTCCCTCGAATCGTGTCTAAGAATCTTGGTTAGCTTCAAGGTTGCATCTGGAGCGGATAGTCTGCCTCCACCGGTTTCTGTCCTGCGCGTCTCTTACAACGGTGTAGAATTTGCAGGACGATGAGCTTTTCGCTTGATCAGGCCTACCTTGTTGGTTTACGACCGCGTGATTTTTTGCCTTCGGTGTTCCCGACCAAAATGTTTTCAAACTTTTGGCATCTTTGCGCACTCTGTGGCCGAATTATGAAAGGGCGCTGTTGACATATTATAGTGGACAGGCGAGACATGATCGATCCATTGTTGAGTGTTTCGCCGTCAAAGGTAAGCACTCGTCTCCAGCACCACACTCCAGCAAACGAATGCTTAGTAAACTCAAACTCAAACTCAAATAACTTTATTCAAATAGACTGTATCAGTACTTTCAAATCGTCAAATTTACAGCAAAATATACTAAATAATAGACATAAATACCATAATAATATGGATATGTAAATAAACAGTATACAGACATAATGCGACTCTACCACCGCGTCGGAGTTGTTTCTTGCTGAGAAGACCCGGCGAGAAACTCAGCAGTTACTCTTTTAAACTTGTTTTGGGTTTACAACAGGGGTTAGTAAAGTACAAGCAGTGTGCCATTTTGATACCTAAAAGAATATAAAACAAAGAGAAAAAACCAACCATAAAAGAATATAATAACAAGAATTCATTTAAACAATTCAAAAACAAAAATTGTTAGTCAGTACATACAAACTAGGTACCTATTAACTCTTACAATAAAACATCTGTTACAATAGAGCTATTTAATCCCGCATCGAGAAGAGCGCTTATACCCAGGCATTTTTATCTATAAGGTAGTCTTTTGTAGTATAATAGCCCTTTTTTAATAAAGCTGTTTTGATGTGATGTTTGAATCTATGTAAAGGTAACTCACACATGGTTTTTGGAATTTTGTTGTAATAATGTATACCTTGCCCCATAAAGGATCCTAAAACTTTTTGTAACCTAAAGAGTGGAAGTGCAATTTTATCCTTATTCCTAGTATTTCTGCAATGTATGTCACTGTGTTTAGCATAGAGACCAATATTTTTTCTGACCAAAACAATGCAATTGTAAATGTATTGTGACGCTACAGTGAGGATACCAATTTCCTTAAAAATCTCCCTAAGTGAAGTCCGTGCACGAAGCTTATAGATGGATCTGATAGCTCGCTTCTGGAGGATAAAGATGGTTTGTATATCCGCCGCTTGACCCCAAAGTACAATGCCGTAAGACATTACACTATGGAAATAACTAAAATAAACTGAACGAGCAGTATCAACATCTGTTAATAACCTAATTTTTCTCACTGCAAATGCAGCCGAACTAAGTCTGCCTGAGAGAGCTGTTATATGAGGGTTCCATTGCAGTTTTGAATCTAGTGTGATTCCAAGAAAAACTGTTGTATCTACAAGCTTCATAGTATTACCATCAATTTTTAGACTAATGGGGTTATCTTTAACATTAGGCAACTTAAAATTAATACATTTAGTCTTTTTTGCATTAAGCTGTAGATTATTTACTGTGAACCATTGTAAAACCTTTGAAAGTGCGTCATTAACATCATCAAAAAGGGTTTTTTTTTCTGTCAGTTTTAAAAACTAAAGATGTATCGTCTGCAAACAATACAACATCACAAATATCTTTTAAGTAAAAAGGTAAATCATTAATATATATCAGAAATAGTAATGGACCTAGAATGGATCCTTGAGGGACTCCCATTTTAACTTGTGATCCTGCAGAGAGTACACTGTTAACATCAACTTTTTGAGTTCTTAAACTAAGGTACGAAATTACCAAATCTAAAGCATTATCCCTTACCCCGTAAAAATCAAGCTTGCGTATAAGTGTATCGTGATCAACGCAATCAAAGGCCTTGGACAAGTCACAGAAGACGCCAAGAGCGTTCTGTGAATTCTCCCAAGCCCTAAAGATGTGTTTTAGAAGTGCAATGCCAGCATCAGTAGTAGAACGGCCTCTCGTGAATCCATATTGTTCACTGTGTAAGAGATTGTTCTCATAAAAATGGCTTAATAGTTGTTCTTGAATGATTTTTTCAAAGATCTTACTTAGAGCTGGTAGGATTGAAACAGGCCTAAAGTTACCTGGGTCTTGTTTGTTGCCTGATTTAAAAAGTGGTACAACCCTACTGTGTTTCATTAAGTTTGGAAAAACACCTTCATCCACACAATCATTGAATATTACGGCTAAATAAGGGGCAATCACGTCAATTATGTGGCTAACAATTTTGACTGATATACCCCAAAGATCAGCGGTATCTTTTGAATTAATTAATCTGAATGCTTTTATTATATCTAGTGACTCAACATGTTTAAATTTAAAGAATACACTGCAACAAGATACATTATCTTTCAACAAATGTTCCGCTCTAGTTGGTGAGGAATTTAATGAAGCTGTAGTGATTATAGGTATATTACTGAAATACTTATCAAATGCTTCGGCAACAGATAAAAGATAAATGATACCACCAATAACAATTACCCCAAGTACTTCAGAAATATGACTGTGCATAAATGATATTAAACGACAGAATGACTATTCTAAATGAAAGTCACTCAGAGGGCCAATATCGGTATTTCGATATGACATCAGAATATTATCTATAATCTATTATCTGTATGACATCAGAAATTATTAAATTAGTAGGTAAACCTTGGACAAGTTCAAGGCGTTCTTAGAAAGAACCTGACCTTGAGTTTCAGAAGGGGCGTCTTCTGAGGGTAAGAAGGGTAGAACCTCAAGAGTACCCATTATCGGTAAGCATGCATGAGAGGATTATTGAGGAGAGTGAAAAAGCGCAAGAGTGTGTCAAGATTGTAGGCAGTGGGAAGGTGTCCTAACTAAACAATGATGTATAATTCGATCAAGTTTAATATTATTCGATATAATTTTACACTGAAATGACAAGACTGATTGAACATATTATACAGATACACACAAACATAAAAGCGTTTTTTTTACAACAAACTACATAAAATATTATATTTACGCCCATATTCTTCTTCATGTTTTTTTCCTCCATTGACGACCTGAAAACCAGCGCTGAGCCCTCGAGTCAAGCCTACGCTGAGACTGGTTCCTATTGCCGAATAACCAGCATATAAATGTTTTTTTGTATTGTAGTTATGTTAATTTTTAAATTTGACAATAAATTTGGCTACCCTGTTCCGAGAGCCGTATGGCCGTCTGTGTATAGAAGAACTAGTCACTGCAAGTTAGTGTAAACTAATCACACTTCTTCACTGTACACTGTAAATTGAAGAAGTGGCTGGGAACATAGTGCGGAGAACTGATGGCCCTGGATCAGAGAAATTCAGGAATAGCGACCATGACAGCTTATAAAAGTTGTGGGATTGCGGTAGATGCAGTTCGTCTGCCATGTTTCCGTCACGACATCTATGACAGTTAACTACTGCAGAAGTCGCATTGTGCGGAGAACTGATGGCTCTGGATCAGAGAAGTTCAGGAATAGCGACCATGACAGCTTATAAAAGTTGTGGGATTGCGGTAGATGCAGTTCGTCTGCCATGTTTCCGTCACGACATCTACGACAGTTAACTACTGCAGAAGTCGCATTGTGCGGAGAACTGATGGCTCTGGATCAGAGAAGTTCAGGAATAGCGACCATGACAGCTTATAAAAGTTGTGGGATTGCGGTAGATGCAGTTCGTCTGCCATGTTTCCGTCACGACATGTACGACAGTTAACTACTGCAGAAGTCGCATAGTGCGGAGAACTGATGGCTCTGAATCAGAGAAGTTCAGGAATAGCGACCATGACAGCTTATAAAAGTTGTGGGATTGCGGTAGATTAGAAAAGTTATGGGATTTACTCAATAATGTACTTAAAAATGTATTTATTAATGTATTTCATATTAACGTTTTCATTTGCATGCTATTTTGTATGGCTAAATAGGTGCACTATGTTATGTACATTTTACCATCAACATTTATTTGTAACCACCCTATTTAAGAGCAAATAAAGAATTTGAATTTGAATTTAGATGCAATTCGTCTATCATGTTTCGGTCACGACAACTACGACAGTTGACTACTACAGAAGTCACATAGTGCGGAGAACTGATGGCCGTGGATCAGAAGTTTAGGAATAGCGACCATGACAGCTTATAAAAGTTGTGGGATTGCGGTAGATGCAGTTCGTCTACCATGTTTCCGTTACCACAACTACGATAGTTGAATACTACAGAAGTTACATAGTGCGAGGTGGAACTGATGGCCTCTAGGTCAGAAAAGTTCAGGGTTTCCGTCACGACAACTATAATTGATTACAACAATTTGTATGCCATACAATAACGTCAAAGCTGACGTTAGCAACTGTCATCGGTTTAAACTTGAGGTAGAGGTACAGGAACTTCATTACAATCGCTTATATCCAGTCTAGTTAATTCCCTAACCCTCGGGTTAGGGAAGGGAGGCAATTTCCTCAGTAAATATCAAGCCATGCGTTAGTGCCAGGTAACACACAACACAACACAGGCTGGCTGGTACAGGCTGGCAAAGAAATTGCTCGGTACACTCAGTTTAGGGAATGGGTTTGACAAGTTTAAGGATTGGAATAAGGCCCCACGTCGCCTACAACTGGTGGTCGTCTTAGGTGATTATCACACTGCACTGCGCTTCGCGAGGTGCGAGGAGCAGCCAGTTCCCGGCTCTCTTGCGCAGTCGCGTTGTCAGTGGGTGGTCCTAGGCGTGTTTTCTATACTTATTAAGATACCTGCATACAATTTTAAAATATGCCACCATCAGGCGCACCGCGGCGGAGCCCGGGGCTGTGTGACAATCGCCTTATAACTGCGAATAACGATGCTGATGGTGACTATTAGAATGCTAGCCAGCCAACGATTCAAATAGGTACATCATGGTTCTTGTAATTACTCGCTACTGGCTAATGCAGCGTTTGGAATTGCTGTCATAAGCACCACTGTCCACGGAGGCGTAGCTGCATAGACAGGTATATCTACTTAACAATTAAAGAACGCCAGATCTGATTTTTGGTTCTTTAGTTTCTAATGGGTACGCAAAACTACTACCGATTTTGAAAAACAAACACTAATATAAAGTTACGTTCGCGGAAAATGAAAAGCGGAAAGCGCTTACTTGCTTACACAATGCACACAGATCGCATGCAGCGACGCTGCCAATTCTTCAGAAAAGTTAAGTTAGTAAAATAATACTTAGTGCACCAAAAACAATTAGCTAATTACAGTAGAAAGACACTTCAATGTACATTTTTGGTAATATTACCGCTCTAAAGCGGTCTTTTCGGCAGAGAGACTATGGCTGAGCAGAAGTCATGAAAAATTTATAAATATTCGAACGTTATACTAATTAAGAACGATAAAATAGGATTGGATATAAAATACATTTCAATAAGTAGTCTTGTATGTAAGCAGCAGTTGGCATAATATATAAAATGTTTTAAGTATGAGTAATTAGCGGATCGCGGACTTTAAACCGCTACGCTCCTATGGACAGTGGCCCTAAGCGAACATAAATTACTACGAGACGGAGCAAAAACTCCAACTGCCTCTAATTATATGTTTTCTATGTTTGAGGTATATATACGAGTAAAAAATCTCCAGATACACAATCAGCGGCCTAAATTATGTCCAAAGTACTTATAGGATTTAAAAATGTAGTACTTGTTTTGAGCCTTTCTTGTCAACAGAAACATCTATTGACAAGAATTGTTTGTCATCGTAGGTCTAATGTGCTTCTTGCTGGTTGAAATGTTTGACTCTATATACTCGTACCCTGTAATCTGCAATCTCAATTATTGTAACCAGATATTATTGAGAAGAGTGAAGCTGAAGTTTCTTCGCGAAGTTTTTTGTTCTGGCATAAAACAGGGTTGGTCCCCAGTCTTTATGGTCAATGTGTTCGTCGATTTTCTGTCTCCCCCTTTAATATACCGGAGCGGTAGGTAGGTACTGCCTCCCGCGCCCCCGCAGACACGCAACAAAACACTAAAAATTATATTTTCTTGGAGTACAGGAGGTAATTTTAAAAACCCGACAGACAGATTAGAAAAGACTTAATGGCCTATATTTTCCTGTAAAAACTATAAAGATCACACTTATAGTTTAGAAGCCTTAGCAAATTGAAGTTTTACAAAGACCCTTTTTCAAGATTGTTTTAGTATAGTAATTCCTATGCTACGACAAATTCAAACTACCAAAATGAAGATAAAATGTACATGCCATCACGACTTTATCCCTAACGGGTAGTCTGAGGCAAGTGACTGTGTCGTCATGGTGAACGAAACACTCAGAAGCCCACTTTCTACCAATGGTATTAGAACCCAACATGGTAGGTGGTGAGCCTTCCGCCGTAATCCGGGTTGATTTGGTTTTTTAACGATGTTTTCCATCACCGGAGAGTAAGTCGGATATTTCACAATGAACACGAGAATTTGGTCCTGGCCAGATTTGAAATCGGGACCACTCGATCCAAGATCTGAGTTCGGGTGCTGAACCACTAGGCCACGACGCTAGGAAGATATAATTTTAAAGTTTATTATAATATATTTTTTTTTAGTTTTTTTAGACCATCCGTTTAGAAGGAGTAGGCAGATGACCACGACGGAATTTTTGATTTTAGCTTCAGTTTTCGCCCTAATTCACGCGGACAAACCCTGGGAAACCTCTAGTATTTTTAACCGACTTCCAAAAAAGGAGGAGGTTCTCAATTCGACTATGTTTTTTTTTAATGATTGTTACCTCTTATCTTCATAACTTTCGACTGAACCGATTTTGATCATTATTTTTTTATTTGAAAGCTGGTGGTTCCTGTGTGGTCCCATTTAATTTGGTCTAGTTCTGACAGTGGGATTCCTGAGAAAACCATGTAGGGGCTTAAATCTAGATAAACTATATACGCGATAAATGGACGAATAACTCAATACAACGCCAACCGATTTTAATGCTTCTTTTTATAGTGGAAAGGATATACTTCAAGGGTAGTTTGATGAGAGTTAGGTTAGGTTCTGATTATGGGATTCATAACAATGTAACGGAACTCTTCAATTCTTAGGAGAAAATTAACACGTTAATTGCCAATCACGCGACGTCGCGTGTTCCCAGTACTCATCGATATGGCCCTTCACGCGACGTCGAGTGAACGTAATTGGTTAGTTCGCTCAGTGTCGTCGCTCATGCGGACGGCTTTCTTGTTTGTTTTTAGTAACTTTTTAACAAATATTACGATTTTTCTAGCAAAAATACTAAAGTATTTATAGTAAAACAACATTTATAATGAGTGATAATCAACCTGGTACCTCTAGGGGTACAAAACGACCAAATGAGAGACCTTCGCGAGTGCAATCAAAACGTGTTTTGTTATCGCACGAAAATATTATAAACGCTTTAGAAAACTCTGATGATGATGATTTTGTGGGAAGTGATGAAGATGAAGATTTTTTATTGGGTGATGATGATGACGGCAGCTCAACCCTGGAGTCGGAAGAAGATGAAGAAGGAGTTATATCGCCCCTTCCTCCAAGTGAAATTCGAGTTTCATCTGCAGAAGTGGAGGAGTTAAATGAAACGATTGAAGAGTCAGCTCTGCCACAAGAGACTCCTGAACCTTCCACCGAAGGCTCAACTTCACACTGGAGTACTTCTAGCTCGTCCATGAAACAAATACCATTCGTTCGAGAGTCAAAACTGCATGTAGAACCACCATCACAACCAGTAGATTATTTTTGTCTCTTTTTCCATGAAGAATATCTGAGAATGATTGTGGAGTGTACAAACAGATACGCCGAACGTATGAAAAGTTCTAGTGAACATCGTCATGCACGTACTTCAAGGTGGAAAGAGTTGACCGTTGAAGAGTTCAAAACATTTCTGGGCCTTCTGTTACATACTGGCACTGCAAAAATGAACAGATTGACAGATTATTGGAAGGTTCACTGGTTATTTAAATCATGCTTTTCGAAATACATGTCAAGAAACAGATTTTTTATTATTTTACGCTGTTTACACTTCACACTACCTGAAGAAGAAGAAGACGTCACTGCTAGACGTCTAAATAAATGCCAAAAGATAGTCGACAACTTCAACAATACAATGAATAATATATATTATCCGGGCCAGAACCTATCTTTAGATGAGTCGATGATTTTATGGCGTGGTCGCCTATTTTTTCGGCAATACATTAAAGGAAAACGCCACAAGTATGGCATCAAACTATACGTGCTCGCAGAACCGGATGGCTTGATTTTAAATTTCCATGTATTTTCCAGTACAGAAGATGAAACAGCAGGAAAGGGCCACACCGAGAAAATTGTCGAAAAATTGATGGAAAATAAATTGGACAGTGGCCATTCAATCTATATGGATAATTTTTATAATTCATATAACTTAGCAAGTAAACTGTTGGGTCGACTAACTCATTGTACCGGCACTCTGAACAAAAAACGAAAGGATAATCCACGCGTTATTACTTCGAAAAAACTAAAAAAAGGCGAAAACATCTCGCGGTATAGAAATGGAGTCCATATTGGTAAATGGAAAGATAAAAGAGAAATCCATTATATATCGACAGAGTTCGCTGACGAGATGCAAGAAGTTACCAGTAAACGTGGTATTACAACACTGAAGCCATTGGCTATACTACGTTATAACGAAAACATGTCAGGAGTTGATCTTCAAGATCAAATGATTTCATATTACCCATGCGAAAGAAAAACTTCACGCTGGTACTTAAACATTTTTATACATACAATGATGATGAGTCTGGTAAATTCTCGGTTATTATATAACAAGTTCTCTGGAAAACCTAAGCTTTCATTATACGACTTTAGGGAGAAAATCATTGAACATTTTTTACCTGAAAATGACCAAATACCTGAATCCTCATCGGGAAATCGAGGTCAGCAAAGTCATAAGTTGACAAAAATAGTCAAAACAACGGAACGGACAATAAAAACGGGACCTGAAAGAAAAGTGCAAGCAGTCGCAAGAAAAGATTGCAGAAATTGCTACAAGAATAAAAAACGGGTGCAAACTACGATGGAATGTAAGGATTGTCCCGATAGTCCACCTATGTGCATGGACTGTTTTTTTATTTTACATACTTGTACCAAAAAATAATTTACCAAATATTATTTCTGATTTGATAAACCTTGAGATCTGATTTGTTTACTAAGACTGATGATAAGAAATATATGTTCCTAATTGTTATCCTAATAAAGTAAGTTATAGTTCTTTTCTAAAGTTGCTGTTCATTATTATTATAAGATTTCGGAGTCTAAAATATTTAGAATATTTTTTATGTTGCATGTTTCTTAGATATTTTGTTGTTTTTAGTGTTATATAATTCAAATAAAAATGATTGATACTAAAAATTGTGTCATTTTATTAGATTTGAACACATAATTGCATAAAAGTGCTAAGACATTTGATGGGGCCCGTAAGGATAAATGTACAATGCACATGGCCCATCGCGCGACGTCGCGTGATATATAACTATTTTTATATAAAATGTGATATATATGTACTAAAATCATAAAGACACACGCAAAGAGTATTTGCTGTAATTAAAAGTTGATTAATAAAAAAAAAAGATGTGGGCCACCAGCAGAAAATTCCAATTTTAGCTTTGGCAATTAAAGTGTTAACGATACTTTTTCGATGTATAAAATGAACAAGAACTATTCACTGAAAATCAAGAAAAAAAAAAAACAACTTCAAAAAAAACTAGGTATTCCAAAAAAAACCACTAAAATGTTAAAAAATAATTGCGTATTCTTCTAAAACTTATGTAGGTGTACAATTATGTATTGTTATTGTTGGAGTCGGTGTCAGCCAATGTAGGTGTGTGTGTGACAACCTACATACATACTTAAACGTGAGATGTAAAAAGTAGGTATATTGTAGTGTTTCCTTGGCTGACACCGACTCCAGCAATAACAATAATTGTACGTACATTATATCATCGTATAAGGTTTAGAAGAATACGCAATATTTTTTTTACTATTTGGTGTTTTGTTTTGGAATAGTTTTTTTTGAAGTTGTTTTTTTTTGTAATGTTTGGTAAAAGTGCACTGGAAGGTCACACCATATTCTCAAAAAGATTTGTTTATTTATATTGAGTAGGCTCCGGAACTACTGGACCGATTTAAAAAAATCTCTCACCAATATAAAGCTACATTATCAGGGAGTGACATAGGCTATATTTTTTTTTTAATTTAGGCTATATTTTGACGGGAAAGACAGTTTACGCGGGCGAAGCCGCTGACGGACATCTAGTTAAAATATTTGTTTACACTAGTCCGACTATTGCTTTGATCTCGCCACCGGTAAACACGGTGTGAATTAGCTTATCAATCGAGAAATGACGAATGTTTTTAGAACTTCTTTGATTACCTATCTTATTGTCATTTAAGTATACTCCTGTATTATTATTTTGTTATTTGAATTTACATTTGACTATTTTTGTGCACATACTTACCCTTTTCTTAACATTTTCCTCTACTTGGATTGTCTGGTAGAGATTGATTTTTAGCAATAAGACCGCCTAATTGTGTCATCTTACTATTTCGTGTAATACAAACCTTTATTGTTATTTTTTTTGATGTGCATTTCTTAACATTTTCCTCTACTTGGGTTGTCTGGTAGAGATTGATTTTTAGCAATAAGACCGCCTTATTGTGTCATCTTACTATTTCGTGTAATACAAACCTTTATTGTTATTTTTTTTTGATGTGCAATAAAGAATATTTATCTTATCTTATACTCTAACCCTGGCAAAAATCCTGCAAAGTTCAGGGAAAGCGTTCCCTCACCGCTCTTGCATGTTTTTCTTCAGGGTCTTATATGAAGGGGTTTATTATTTTTAAGGAACTTACATTACATACTACAACAAGTTTACATGAACAAAGACACAACAAAACAAATTAAAAGAAAATACAATAACAGATAGCGGTGTCGCGATGTCCGTAAAATGAATTGGACCGCGCTCAGCTTATGCCGGTGCCTGATAGCCCAGACGCTGCTTTTCAGCGGGCCCATTGAGTGCCCAAAATATTGATAAACAATCCTAATGTGTGTTGCTGTGTATGTGTGCGTTCTGATCGTTCTGATGTTTAGTAACTACATATGTTGCCGCACAATAGGCCATTTGTGACAGTAACTAAACGCGACCACTAGTGGCTGAGGTGAAGCCACTAGACACTGCCACTTTAATCCTTCAAGACTCAATAGTAGCGTCTTGAGAAAAAAACAAGGAAATGTATTAAATAAAAACAAAATTAATCCACACAATAACATCGTGTATTACGAAATCTTATTTTTCTTCATTATCGATAAGTCCTGATGTCTATCATTTATGATTGAATTTATTATTATGTTATTATGAGTTATGGCTTAAAATTATCAATCAATTTGAGGTCGAAGGATTTGTCATCTGAGATACTGGAAAATATAGAGCGATTTCGAAAAGTTGGTCATTAATGTCAACTTTATCAAAACACTGTCTGATTCGTGCCCTCGACCAAGTTTTTTATAAGAAAAAAAGTCGGACATACAGGATGTCCCGAAACACGTCACATGGTGCAGGCCCAGTCATACCAGTTCCAAAAAAATTAGAATAATATCTAATTGTACTCTTACTTTAGTAATAACAGGCTTAATTTTGATTATTTTCGGAAATACATTTGCAGTGACTTTCTTTCTACCAACTGAGCAATTGAAACAAATTAAGAATAAGTACTTCTTAAATACGCAGCGGAATGTTTTATCGAACCTATAATTCACAAGGCCGAAGTATTATCGAATGGTATCGTTATATAACTATGATATTGCGTACAATTATTATAGTTTGGCCGTGAATGCTATGCGGTTCAATAGACATGTGCGCAGGGAAACATATGGTCTCTTATCGCAACCAAGCGATGGCAAAGGTTTTGCCTATACTCTATCTATAGCGTCGAAGAAGGTCATGGGTCTGGCGGCTGGCCTACGTTCGTTCCCACCTAGGACATACATTCATCTTTCGTGTTTGTTCTGCGTCTTAGTGTTATTATCAATTTCAATATAAATTTAGAGACATTTAGGTATGTTTAAGTATGTTGATCAGTCTCTGATACCCATAGTTCAAGCTGCTCAGTAGATTTCTGTATATCCACTATAAAATATACACTCCAACCATAAATCCAAAACGTTTCACCTCTTAAACCTCCTTTCATTATTTACTGGTAGTCACATAAGGTTTTTAATATTTACTATCATAGTAATTTTTTTATAAAAATTTTTTTATTTTAATTTATATTTATGTCACGAGGAGGGGGTAGGGTGAATAATCCAAAGGAATTCGAACCTTAATGCTCAGGAATACGGGTGTAGACCATTGTTTTGTTTTTTTTTTTACTTTACCAGCACAGCACAGCGCTTGTGGTCGATCTTGTATGTATCAATCTGTCTTATAGCACATATGACCTTGGTTTAGGCATTCAATTAGTTTTTCCGCGTATATACATAAAATAATGTATATTGAAGGGCTTAGGATTCTCACGTGTTTTGGCAATGGCAGTCGCTTTATTTCGCTTTTAATTATTTACGCAACGACATCTGCGTGAATTTAGCTTTTCAAATTGGTAACCCTGTATGTTAATCTTAATTACCTATAATCAAGATTCTAGTTTTTATAGTGCAATTGTACAAAGTTTATTTAAAATACGAGTATGGCAATAATTATCTTGTGATGCGTGGAAAATGCAAACGGGCAGATCGAGAATCTGCTTCGGGGGACCAACTTTCAGTTACGTTTCTGAATTCGGGGGCGAGAAGTCAAAATTTTAGTGACTGGAGTCATTTTACTTTCAAAAGTTTATATTTTTCGATAATAGACACAAATACAGATTTTGTTGAGTAATTTCGTATCCGTATCGTATAACATCAGAATAGATTTTTCCAAAAAATGCAAAAATACAGTGTTTCACCAGTTAATAAATAATAAATAAAAAAATATCTGGGACAATTTACACCAAGATCATCTGACCCCAAACTAAGAGAGACTGATAAACATACTTAAATAGATAATAACACCCAAACACACAACAAACACAAAGGTTCTTCACATACATGTTTGTGGGTGGGGATCGAACTCACTACTGCCTGCCATTGCGCCAACAGGCCTGTCAACCAGTTATCATTAAAAACTTTTATAATGAATAATGTTACCTACTAGCAAACGTCACCTTTTCTTATGCTATAGTTAATAATTGTGATGTGATATTCTTTTCAGCTGTTTAATTTTTAAAAATACTAACCCATTTGCTTCATTATAATGAATAGCACTTAACATTAATGTCATCAATCACTCACTATCAGTTTGTTTATATTGTTTGTAGGAATATTGTATTATGTTGTGTTTGGTGTAAATATTTTATAGTTACACATACCTACGAGGAGGATACTTTGATTGAATAAATAACTATTTACTTGTAATTTGTCATTTTGTTACAAATCATAGAAAAAGTAAAATGAAATACAAACTTACTTGCCTTCTGCTTTGCACTATATGCTTCCGAATATAGTAAAAGTAAAAGTAAAGTAAAAAATATCTTTATTCATATAGACTTATAAAAAGTACTTATGACATGTCATGTACAAAAAAAAATTGTAGCAAAAATATACTCTATAAAAATAAACTTACATAAAATAATACTATGATAGTTCATATCATAATTAAATATAATGTGACTCTACCACCGGTTCAGAGGTTGTTTGCGATCGAGAAGACTCCGGCAAGAAACTCGATGGTTACTCTTTTCAATCTTGTTTTTATACACAAAAATTGAATTGACAGAGTAAAGTAATAACAAAAAAGTGTGCAGAGGAGCAGTTTATACCTAAGATGACCACAAATTCTTATCATTTAAGAAATCCTCAACACTATAATAACCTCGCTTCATTAACTTAGCTTTAATTTGTGACTTAAACTGGTGTAGAGGCAGTTCAACAAGAGTTTGCGGAATCCTATTAAAATATTTTACACATTGACCAACAAATGATTTCCCTACCTTGTGCTGTCTTAGACTGGGAGTTACGTTATTCTATATCCCGTTCGGGATATAGAATAATGTATTCTAAGATCTCCCAAAATAATGTGGTCATATGTTTTTAAAATACAACCGTGAGATATTTCCACCACAACGCAACGGTGACGTTAAAACAATAATGTTTTCATAAAGTTTTTGTTTCGCTTCTGAAGATTTTATACTTAAATATTAAACTATTAATAATTACTGGGGGGTAGACCTCCCTCCCCCCCCCGTTTCTTATTGTTTGTTTTATTAATCGGAAAAACACAATAAGTAGTTCAATCTTTATTTATAACGATCTGCCCAGAGACAGCCTTCGTTCTGTCAAATGTTTGACAGCTGTCTATTATCACATCTTGCCCGCTTTTCTCCGAATTGATTTACGTAAACTATTCTTCGCTGAATTTTTTGTTCAATCATAATTAAATATACCCTAAATCACTCCTGAATAGTTAGGCTTTCTGTTAGTGAAATATTTTTTACGATCGGATCAGTAGTTTCGGAGCCTATTCAATACAAACAAAGAAATCTTTCCTCGAAGCTAATAAGCTTATAGCAAAGTATATTAGTGCAGAATACTGAGGGGCTACCGGGAGGGGGTAATTTTTGATTTGCTACGAGTATGCACCATACACAGAGACCGTTTTTAAAAAAATAGTATCTATTTGAATTCGTTTTCCCTAAGTTTTGGTAGGGGGAAAATGCTAATAAATAATACTCGTAAGCATTCTCCCCCTTACCAAAATCATGATAAGGTGATACGAGTATAGCAATATCAATTGTTTTGCCCCATCCAACAATAATTCGTTTGAAGGATATAGCATTTATTAAACGAACTGCCGCCAAATAAACTTCGAGCCCTGTAAAGTGCATAGCCGCCTCTGAACTCGGTTCTTGCTTTACTGGCCATCCAGTACGGATGTTTATACATTATCGGAAGTGCCAAGACATTCAGTTCAGTATACCAGTGACAGCTGAAGCGGGCGCGCGTATCGTCCGGGCATTTTCGTAATTTTCGTAACGAGTTTCGTGCAGTTATTTCGGAATATTTCAGCGGATTTTTGTAGTGACTCAAGTGGTGCTAGAAAATTCGTATCGAAGGTGAATATTTGGTATTTTTATATGGATTTATGGGTAATTTAATTGTAAGCGTTTTACTTTTATTTTGGTTATAATTTCGCTTTAGTTTAATTATCCGTTTTCCAACAACCGTTTGAAAGTACAATTGAACTTGATTAATGAACAGAATAATACTAAATTTAAATTTCTAGTGTGAATGTTTAACTACTTTGTGTGTTTATTGTATTCCTATTTATTAGTTTTTTTTATCAGTGCACTTTATAAAACCAAGTGCATTCTGAATGTAGGAATATCAAAAATGGAAGTTTTGAACAAATTTTTATAATATGAATAAAATAACTATCTCTGATTTAAACCTAAATTATTTACTTATTTAATTAGTTTGGAAAGGATTTTGACATTTGAAAGACATTATGTTCATTATGACCCTGCATGCCCTATGGTTATCTGACCCTAATCTAACCAGAACCTATAACTTAAGTACTAATACTAAGATATTTTCGACGACATGCTCAAATAAATACCGTACTCGAACAAACGTGCGTCAGTGTTCGTTTCTATGAACGTTTTTCCTGGATGGGACACGAACCCAAGACTTGTGGCTTAACAGAAATAACTAGATTTACATATTTTATTTAAAAGAGTTGAGTAAAGTAATTAATTAGCTTATAATATAGGCAGTCCCACTGCTGGCCATTATTGAAATCAAGTCATCGCTACAATTGTTGGGTATTGGCTTAATCACCACAAATGCGGGTTGGTGTCGTTGGTGATCACAAACCCGGGCTGTGTTGAACCTGACCTGGGACCTCCGGATTTCGGTCCTCTGTATTAATCGGTGCGCATGATTTGAGTTTTTAATGACATATCTGGTTTGTACTATGATAATTAATTATGGTAGGTATACTATGTTTCAACCCCTGCTGATTTATAATGCGATTATAAAGCTTAAAAATCTTGGTTAAGGTATATTTATCATTTTCAGAGTAAATTATGATTAAAGATAAATTGCGTTATAAGGAAAACATATAAAATTTAATTGCCTTCAAAGTATAATGTATGCAAATCTGTATCCACCATTAACAACTACTTTACATGTTCGTGTAAAAACTTCGCTTAACAAAACCATGGTTAAATAATTATTTAAGTATGTAGCAAAGGAAGTATTTCAATAATAAATATCCCTGGACATTATTCCACACAGCGCCATCTAGCCCCAAAGTAAGCTAATTAAAGCTTGTGTTATGGGATACTAGACAACGGATAAACATACTTAAATACATTTTCTTTTGTAAATACATACTTATTATACATAGGAGACACTCAGACCAGTACAAACAGACATGTTCATGCACACAAATGTTTGTACTGTGCGGGGATCGAACCCGCGACCTCTGGTGTAATAGCCAACTTCTTAACCATTACACCAAGTCGGTTTTCAAAGTATTTCAATAAATATCTTTCTCCCAATTGGCGATTGGCGTAGTGTGCTATATCACGGTTTCTGGCCTTGGCTTGCGTGGTGTCCCGGGCTCGATTCCCGGTCGGGTCAATTCAGGAAACTATCTTTTCTAAATGCGCTCGGTTCTGGGTTTGATGCTAGGCGCCCCTAGGTTATTTTCCTTTCTGGTACCTCGTCGTAACGTAGGGATATTTATCCTTACTTCAAGACCATGACAAGTGGTATGTTGTCTGGCGCATATATATATTTATTTAATGGCATTAAATGATCAGTTTAATGGCCGTGTCATGAAGTTCTTGACTTGAAGACTTGGGGTTTTCTGGTTCAATTTCCAGGCCAAGGAAGTTCTGTTTCGGCCTCCTTGGGTTTGCGATCACTGACCCTTATTTGGTAAGCGTGGTGATAACATTATGGATACCCAGCAGCCTTAGGCCGATGTCATTATTATTAGGTACCATCATTCCAACACACCACAACTCCTGAATAACATTTTAAACTTTCTTGTTGCATTTCTATGACGACACGATTGGCGTAGTGCGCTGTAGCACGGTTTCTCGCCTCGATTTCCGCAGTGTCCCGGGTTCGATACCCGGTCGGTTCAATTTAGGAAACGACCTTTTCTGAATTGATACGGGTCTGGGTGTGCTGGGAGACGCTCTATTATTTCTATGTCTGGTACCTCGTAACACAAGGATATTAATTCCTACTTCGAGACAAGAGGTGTGTTGTCTGGCGCATATTTCTCACAGCTCACTACAACTTTTAAACACCAAACGTCGAGCTAAAATAGGTAGGTAGATCAATTTACCACAACTCCTTCTATAAACATACGCCTTCCACAATAACATCGATGCAATCCTGGTCCTTTAAAATAAATAAAATAAATGAATATGCGCAAGCGCACCGTGAAACCGTGCTACGGCGCACCACGCCAATTGTATCGTGAATACTTTCTTTAAATAACATAGGCCTCCACTTAAAAAATCGCTGTAATTTAATTTTCCTCTTCATGTTGGTGGGCAAGGCACACCTGTAAAAAATAAGATTATATTTTTATATATAATTAACGTGTTGCAAAACATTGCGTCACCATTTACCATCGTGACTTAACATAAACTTGGATTGAATACAAATAAGTAGTTTTTTGCGGGTATTCTGATGGAAAGCATGATTCTTCGCTTTTTTAATTATTTATTAGTATCAAAGGCGTCTTTAATCTGACCCCTTCCGCCCGTGTGGTCCAGGTTCAATGCTAGCTACTAGTAATACCTCTGGTTTTGCACGTTTTCCTAGGCTCCGGTAACTACTTACTACCGAATTTGTATAAAAAATACTTACAGATTTTTGACACATAAAAAAATACAAAACATTTCGTAAGATAGGAACAATTTGTGGGTCTCTCGCCGCAAATAGAGAATTTTAATAGAAAATTACCCAATCAATATTCAGGTAGTTGACTTGCTAATTCGTGACGTCACAACAGTGTATATACATCTGCTGCGTTTTGACAGTTGATAGAGTATCTCATTAAGTCTTTAAGTAAGTTTAGTACGTCAGATTCGCTTTTCCGGCACGTGCCGGTCATTGTTGCCCAATAAAATCAAAGTAATGCCCTAAGCTATGGTATGTGCTCAACATTAAGGCGCCCCTAGGTTCGTTACAATAAATGTCGAGAGCTCTAGGCTCTCTCCCTTCGATCCGGTAATGCTCTCAAATACATTGGCTAAACAGTACAGTATTAGTTATTTTGTTAAAAAGATGTTTACTTGTCTGTAAAGTGCATTTCGGAACATTGAAGCTATAGGCAACTATAGGTTTGTAAATGCATGAGTCTGTTCGAGCTTACACCTAAAAAAAGTATAATTATGTGACTGATACCTAGGTGTTTTTCAAAAATTGCGGCTATTTAATTTTTTTTAAAGTAACAAGTTCCGTTGATCAATGAATTTCACATTTGTGTGATAGAGTCGTGACCGCATGTAGAAAAAATTTGAATGTCATCATTGTTAACCACACAATTGATGATGTGTACTTACATACCTACGTAACGAGAGGGCAAAACACACATATCATGCCTGATTTTAAAAAACTCTAGATACCAATAAACTCAAGATACCATTCACCTCATGTTAGGGGGCAGTGTCAAACAGAGAAATAATCTAGACGTCTTATCAGATAACAACTAGATGTGGTAATGTTGTGAAATAGGGGTTTTCTTTGGTGTGCATGCCGGGCATCGTATTTCATAGATAATAAATAAATTTTAAAGTTTTAGTTAAGTAACAAATTTGTTGTTCGTATTTTCTTGCACCAAATTCCATACGTTGCACAGCCCAAAATTTGTATGTTCTCTGTTAAACCTTGCGGTTGACTGGTAGAGAATGCCTCTAGGCATTAAGTCCGCCAATTTTACCTATTTTTATAAATGTGCAATAAAGAATAAATAAGTAAGTAATGGTCATTAGTAAACATATTATTATGTCATCGCACCGTTACCCCAAACAAGGCATTATCGCAGGAGACAACAAGTAATATTGGGAATCGTTAATTGGTATTTCGTTGTAGTGAAGTGATTAATTAGCCTATACCTACCCATGGACTGTCACACTGGGGTCAGTCAATAACTCGAAACACCTCTAAGTATTTATTTAAAATTTGAAGTTTTATAACAATGCAGAAAGCGTCGTGGATCGTGTGGTCGCGAGTTCAAACCTGGCCAGAACCAAAATCTTTGTGTTCATTGTTAAATATCCGACTCACTCTCCGGTGATGGAAAACATCGATAAAAAACTAAATGAAGCCGGATAACGGCGGAAGGCTCACCATCTACCACGTTGGGTTCTAATACCATTGGTGAAGAGTGTGCTTCTGAGTGTTCCGTTCACCATGACGACACAGTCACTTGCCTCTGACTACCCCGTTTGGGATAAAGTCGTGATGGTATGTTGGTATGTAACAATGCACTATTTTCTACACAAAGAACGTCCTTTTTTTACTGCTTTTAACAAGTATGTTATGTAGGTTACATTTAGGTCTACCTAAATGCATTTGCGCTAGAAATATGCGATTAACAGATGACACCCAATCTACTGAAGCGATTACGAAATTGAATGCACGTATTTGTTAGGTATCAGATAGCATGTGCTTATCAGGCTTGGAATGTGGGAATATTCAATAAATTTTATTAGCTTTTTCCTTTAACTATATAGATAGTAAAGGAAGGAAGGAAGGAGGTTAATAGTAACGAAATTCAATAGATAGAATAGAAAGAAACACATAGATAGAAACCAGAAAAAATCTACCTGATCCTAGGTAGTAGGGACTCGAGCGGAGATTGAGTTAAAATAGCCAGGCTATGATTTTTAAAATAGTGCATTGATAAATGTTAAAAATAAAAAATCACTTAAACATTCATTTATTTATTTTAATTTAATTTAAAACGGCTCATGTGGCGAAAACATTAATATGAATAATGACTTTAAATTAAATGTTACTAACACCAGCATCGGTGAATATTTGAATAGACCTCAGTAGGTCTTAGAGAAAAATATATTCGACAATCCAGTTTACTGAGTCACTAAAATCTGAAATATCTTAAAAAAAATTCAACTGAAAACAGCACGTTACAAACGTTACAACGTAATTCAGTCCAAAACAAATGACTAAGTGATATTTTTACACAGTTGCCAGCCAAAAGCACTTCTGGTGAGTACTGTTAGACGATTTCCTTGGCATTTTGCCATTTCGTCAGCCACCGGGATTCCCTTTATCACCTCTAGTCTGGTAACCATGTCGCGGACGTACAGTCAACCTCAGATAGAGCCTTACACAGCCAGCTTAAGCTGAGCTCCTATTTATATGTATAAGGGTGTATAGCACAGGTTGAATTCCAGTGAAACGATTGAGCAGTTGTTGACTGACAGCCGCCATGCCGCGTTAATCAATTAAGAACATGACTTGCGTTTTTTGTTTGAATATATTTTGGGCGGTTGATGATTCAGAAACAAATTGCTTATTGCGTCATGGTCCTTTTTAATTTAAATATTCTATCAGTGTCTGACACCTAAAATAGTGTAAGCTCTTCTCAGATTCTGCACTGGAATCAGGGAATTAGGGCCAGAGCTGTGTATTGCAAAATTTACGAAGATTCGGGATCGGGTGACTACTTAATGTAATCAACGTGAAATTCGCGACATGTATGCCTTATAATTTGTTACGCTTAAAGTCTTAAGCAGTTATACGGAATCTGATACCTACACCAGTAGCACATATATGACAAACACGTTAGGTGAAAGATAAAAAGTGGAATACACCTACTTAAATACCACTGGTTTCTAGATCTAGAATTCTCGACTAATTTCGAATGCGGTATTCCTTGACAGGCATAATGGTCCCAACATTTAGCACCGCTGATGACCACAGTAATTTTCCTTTCATCCTATGCATCGTTAGGAAGCTATGCCAAGTAGAGTAGGAATATTAAGCATGACCTAAAAAAATAAACGCAATAGACTTTATTTTGAGAATGGAGCAATAACTTCTGTAAAACACGATCAGAATTAAAGTCAGTCATTTTTTTATCTTCTACTATTTATAGCGTCATCGGCTTTGACAGTGATATCAAACTTTAAGGTGAGTAAAGGCTGTGCCAGTAATTAATAAAAGGCATTTACCCCAAAACTTTCGATAACGTCCCTAAGGTCTAAGGGCGCCCCATAGTCGAGCACAGACCTCGGCTTAGGGCGACTTAGAAAGTGCAATATTTCCCCAGCTTCTTATTTTTAACTAAGCAGAGGTGTCAGTGATTTGATAAACAAACTTAGTACCAACCTCCACGTAGAACAAACACAAGTTATAATGACTAGCTGTCCGTCAGCGTCTTTCCCGTCAAAATAAAACTAATAACGTAACTTTATATTGGTGAAGGAATTCAACATTTGGTCCAGTAGTTCCCACCCGTTTCAGGCAGGCCTTGAAATGGATTGTATCTGAAATCTACTTCTCACATTCTCGTGCGATGCTACATGATAAACGGCGAGCTCTTCAACCGTAAGTGCAGTCAATCAGTAATGTTCTCCTCATTATGTATAATTACCACGAAAAAACACATGTGGGAACACTTAGCAAATTTGTGACGTCATGAGTTCGCATTGTTTAAAAATTAATAAAAAAATAACTACCGGCTAGATTTTAAAAATATTCAAATTAGTTTCTTATAATTGGGAAAGATATTAAATAAAAATATAAAAAAATACAAAAAAAAAATGTTCCCATACCCAATTAATTATAGCCTATATCACTCCTGAATAGTTTAGCTTTCTGTCAGTGGAATATTTTTTACGATCGGATCAGTAGTTTCGGAGCCTATTCAATACAAAGAAACAGGGCCCATTAATTCTGCTATTTAAAAGCCAATGGAATCGTAATTGAATGGCGTGTTTTTGACAGATTTAGTATGGTCTTAATATCAAAATCATCCATTGGATTTTAATTAGCAGAATCGGGACCCTGATCTTTCCTCTTAATAATAATAGTATAGATATGTCATCAGGGCCGGATTCCACTGCTCTCGGTCGTACTGACAATCAGCTGACAATATGGCAGCTTCCTGCACTACGTCAGCCAGCACTCTGTTCCATATTTCCTTGTTTCTTCAGCTCAAGCTAAGTGTGCCTGACTGTTCATGCAAAATGGATTACTGCTGCCTACATTAGGCTGCGGCTTTACCACGGGTCGCTGTTTGTCCCATACATCAAATGCGACCTACTTACGACGAACGGTTCTATTTATAGGCTTGGAAAACATTCAATAAATCTTAGTTGAAGAGGCATGTACACTAGCTTATTTGTGATCGGTTTTCTTAAGCGATTCGGTGAATTTCTGAAAGTTAGGTATAATTAATGTAGACAGTGCCGACAACTCAAAGTTAAGGTGAGATAGGGATCGAATAACTGCTTATTCCTGAATAAATCTAAAAAAGCTTAAGTACTTATTTTTTTGATAAAAATCTCATTGTGATAGTGATACATGATAGTCTCGTAAAATAAAAACAGCGTATTAGTTACTGCACAAGATAACGCAACAATTCGGAATAGATATTTTGTCTCGTTATCGCTAAAGCAGTCGTAGGACTGTACAACAAACACCAGATCCCAATAAAAAAGAGGATGGCCCGCTTCATCAAGTAACGCTGTAACCCGAGATCGGCGAAGCTAAGCATAGATTTGACAGCCTTCTGCGCCGATTACACAATCAAACAAAAGCTAAATACAAATAGCAGTGCATGAACCGTTTTTTTCGACGCATATGCCTTCCATAGTGTGTAGTGACTTTAACGCTGATGATGCAGTGTCCATACACGTGACACTACCCAATCACTCACTTTGAAGTGCACAGTAGATATAGATTAGATATCAGACTGCTGACAATAGTGAAACTGAATCTATCGATGACGTATTCCGACAGCTATTTACCTACTTATCAGTATACAGTCTGAAACTGCTATAGTTATTCCACTACACTAGTCAAATACCATCACCATCATCCGTGCGGTCTATCCCGGTTGTGAACTCACACTGGTGTGTGGGGGTCCCAGGGTCCGCCTTTCTTATTTTCTTGGCCCACTTCGCGCGGTCTTGTGCATCCTCAGTGGTGAGTCTGTTGGCACGCATGTCACCCTTGACGACTTCGAGCCTCCGCTTCTTGTGTCGACCTCTTCTACCGGTACCTGGCAGGGGCGGCATAGCCAGACATTTGTTGCCAACACAGCACTAGTCAAATACCAACTGTTCCTAAATCATAAAGAAATTGTGTACTTCATAAAACAAAAATAATAACAAGAAAGAGATAGAAATAGCGGGCAGAAACGTGATGCGGGCATCCAGTTCCTCTGACTATACTATAAAATTGAAAATATCACAGTTAATTTGGCGGTCATGCTAATGTTTAGAGTTTTTTCAGTAGCTGACGCTGGCTTATATATACAGCTTAACTGGATTATTAGGCAAGCACAAGGATTTAGTACGATAATGTCTCCTGAATTACACTCTGCGGCAATTTAGACCCATCCTCGGGCGATGATTGTCCAATATTATAGAAAAATACGTAAAAAAGGGCAATATGTGTAAATAACTTATGTAAAATTTATTTTATAGCCCTTCAAATTTGCTTGGGAAAACCCATTTTTTTAAAGTGCACATTGAATAAAAATAGATATACCTACCAATCGATAATGTACACAATTTATAACAAATTTTGTGAAGAAACCATTCTCATAAACGCAATATTTAATATAGCTGCCCAACAATAAATGTTTTACAAAACTGAAATAGATGTCATGATGTGACGTCACTACCTTAGGACAATTTGTATGGACACTTTTGGGCAAGTCCAAAATATATGATTTTTAAATTGCAATATCTCGGGGAGTTTTAGTGCTATCGGAATATTCTTTTTATCAATTATATTTTTGAGAGCTCTTTTGATAACACATCAAAAAACATCTAGTCAAATACCCAATTAAAATCACACACGTAATGTTCTACTGTATTTTTCGAAAACAGCTAGGTATTATTTTTTAAATAGACCCTCCCATATGGCAGTATAGTAACATACTAAAGCCGACTAATCATAAGATATGTAATCCTAATCCTACCATAATCTTTATTGCTGGCGTGGTGGCGTATCTCGTCTGGCATTTCTCATTTCGCACTCTCGCTAGTATTAAGTAGGGTTGACAGCGTTTATTGAAAGAACATCATTCGTCAGTTCCTACTAACTTATTACATTACCAAAAGAAAAGCGACTTTTTTTTGTGAGTCATGAATTTCGTGAAATGTGGTCAGTTTCCAAGGAACCTCTACGACCATAATTTTTTTCTAAATTCTAGCTTCAGATAGCAAAATGGCTCATGATCATGACCAAAGCAAAGCGGGTTTAAGGACGCCCTATAGTCGGCTTGTGGCGTTACCGTCAGAGCAGAGGCCGTAAGTTCATATGATAAATAAATAGATGAGAAACAAATTTGATCCTCTAAACAAAAACAGTAATGTTTGTTGTAATTGAAATCATCTTTTAAAAGTATGACAAAATTGTGTCAGACGGTTCCGCTCTTGAATTACTACTTAGTTTACATTATTTTTCATCTGGTAACTTTTGTTACTATTAAATCAAATCAAATCAAATCAAATAAATTTATTTGTTTAAACATAGGTGTAAAAATACATGGTGTTATAGTTAGACAGGTACAGAATCACTATGCTAAGCCATTAGTTGGCATACAAATGTTCAGTTTAAATAAAAATAAAAATAAATTAATACAATATTATTATTATTAATACAAGTGTCATTAAGACTACTTACAGGGAAGACTCCGCATACATTTTGTAAGTAAGATATTGGAAAAATAAAGATTTTTGATTTTTTTTTTTTGATTTTTTGATACTATGATAGATGCTGTCAACGTGCTTTACGTAAATGTCATAGAAATACAACACCATTTGGTGCGATTAGATAAAATATGCAAAAAAAAGTCTTAATTAAATCGAACGTGGCAGCCCTGTTCTTATTAGTCGTAATCCGACAATATGCTAAACGCGTCACATCAATGACGTCATCAGGTATTCCCGTCCAGTGTTCGGGTAAATTTGCATTTTTCCTTAAACATTTCCTGCAATGACCTGCCTAGTTTGTTTTTAAACGAGTCTTGACACCGGTTACTGGGCAACTTTTTAAAATACGTTGAATTCACTTACGGTTGTTACCGCAGAAGGCTATCTGAATCATTACCTTTTAAAAAAAGGCCTTTTAAAAAATTTATTTATTTATTTTACTGAACCGGTGACTTCTAATCAATAAATACTTAATTAATAATTACTACATTCATTGTTCTTCAAAAAAAATATATTTGCTGCCATGATAAAAGTTCATGCCAAGAGCGATAAAACATTAATGTCAAACAGAATGTGATTTTTTCCATTTAACATCTGACACACCGGCGGCCATTATCTATTACCGCATAGCAACCGCGTGTCATCGAACCCGGCATCTTAGATAACGAAGGCGGATCAGCTGTTCGCATGTGGCTAGTTAGACTAATAAAAATGCTGGCATTTTGGGCAACTGTAAGTCAGCATGTTACACTGATAATAAATAAATAAATAAATAATTAGGCAATTAGTGATAAATGAACTCATTTGACATTTGACTATTTGGAGTTCGGTTTCCCTCAGGAACAGACGAAACCAGATATATAATAAATAACCTATGTTAAACCGTCATCCATCAGGTCATAACATAATTTAGAGCAGTATTAGAACATTTATTTTAGGTTTAGGGCATCATCATAACCTAACCTACACATCCACTAAAACAAAAGAAAAACTTAATAAAAAAAATCTTTTAGTCTGAATTTTTTCTAAATTTATGAAAGGAATCTAATTTTCTTGGCATTTTTCATCAATGCTACAAACGTTACGTGTGTGTTCGTTTTTCCTGACCAGTCTAACTTGCTGTGCTTTCTGTGGTTAAACATATTGAGTTTTTTGTTAGGCTAATGGCCTACCTGCAGTTATCTAATGACAGGACAATGACCTACTACTGACAACTATTTTTGTCATGTGAAAGATTGAGCGAGTGCAATTGGGTTCTTTCTTGTGGCATTATCTATCAATTCACCAAACTATATCATTTTTTTCAATTAATGACTTTTTAGTTAGAAATGCGTGTCCACAGCACCATTCTTATCAGCATCAGCATTCGTAGCCACATCTGAAAATAAATAAATAAATAAATATCCCTGGACATTATTCCACACAGCGCCATCTAGCCCCAAAGTAAGCTAATTAAAGCTTGTGTTATGGGATACTAGACAACGGATAAACATACTTAAATACATTTTCTTTTGTAAATACATACTTATTATACATAGGAGACACCCAGACCAGTACAAACAGACATGTTCATGCACACAAATGTTTGTACTGTGCGGGGATCGAACCCGCGACCTCTGGTGTAGTAGCCAACTTCTTAACCATTACACCAAGTCGGTCATAAGGCATGAAAATAAGCCTTTACCCTCACCAAGATTCCCAAAGAAGGGCTGAATCTACCACAATCCTAACTTGTGCTAGGTTGTCCTTGCGGCGGCAAATTCTAGAACTTCTGTTCCTCCTAGATCATAAACCGAATGTGTCTCGCCAACTGAATCAAAGGCTTTATAAAAGTCTTTAAAAACAAAACATAGATTAGCCTAAACTAATTGGATTTTTCTATCATCTGTTTGTAGCGTATTCATGTCATCTAATGGTATCGGTATGCTGCTTATACGGAATTCGGCTTTTTAGCAAGCTGAAAATCATCTTCATTTAATGCCAATCCTGACCTATCTAATCGATAGCGTCTTGCACCCGGTCTTTATCGTTGATTCTCATCACTATCAGTTTTAAATAAGAATTCTGTACGACCTACATATTCAGATGCGCTAGAGTCTAGACTGTCGAACGGAATTAGATTGCGATCTGCGTTGGCATGTGGACGAGAAAACAAATGTTTTAGAGTTCCTTTTGTTTGAAGAAAAAACGAAAAACGATTTTCGACAGGTTACAATGTTTTTTTTTGGAAATCTACCTGAACAGTCTGGTCGTTCCGTTCTTTGATTCGAAAACTAATTTTCGAACGATTTGAGTATATCTTTTAACTATTATTCTATTTCTCAGTATGAAAATGCCTTCGTTCCCACAAAAAATATTTAAAAAATACAACAGTATTGTGTTATTGATTACTTGTTATAGCTGCTACGAGTATATGCAGTTATTACAAAGTACGAGTATTACACAAGCAAGCTTAGGTCTCTAACAGCGATTAATTAAGATTATAAGTCTTTCTAATCAATAGTAATCATTTGATAAAATATGTGATCAAATTGAACATTATTGATTACTGAATTTAAATCGCCCTTCAACTGTATTGTATACAAGATTTATATTGATACTGCAGATAAGACAACAGATGTTGTGTTTTTGCAATCGATGCAGAACATTAAGTACCTAATACCTATGCTATACGCCAGGTTTTCCTTTATCATGATGTTATTTACTAATACTTAACTTTGGTAGGTATATATTTAGCAAAATATGGTACAAAATCTGCTTACTTAAAGGTTGAACATCAAAATATCCCAGACATTAATAATTTATTCATTTTTGTTTGTTTGTTTCAGATATAACCACCAAACTCGCTGCTGCCATCGAACTAAGATAAGTCCGTACGACTGAAAACTGCATGTGATATAATTTATTTATTTATTAACATTAGAATCGCATTTTAAATATTAAAACTGACAATACTCAAGAAGTCAATTACTGCAAGCTGTATAAGGCAGGAAAGAGAACAGATAATCAAGAAGTTGATAAAGAGATAGGAAAAGTTGAAGAAGTGTTAGAAGACATTGCAAAAGTGGTGGAAGACCTTGATTTTTACAAAGTTTTCAAGATGAGGGACACCATGAAATCCTGCCAGCACACGCTATCAAACGACATCATGTACAAAGAAGTTGTTGTCATCGGTAAGTTCCCAGTTTTAGAATCATCAGCATCATTCACGCACGACGTTGTTAACTTCGAAACTTGAGCATTCACCATAGATTTCCTGAGCTGTAGACTGTACACCTTGCCCCTATTATTGCTTGTCCATAAAGTAATTTGCATTTCTGAAATCTTCTCAAGTGCCCATACGTCTTTTGCGCTTTGTGCCTTGCTTTCGACTACTGAACGAAAAACTTCCATAGTTGTATAGTATCAATTGAATATAACTAGTTGTGATCTTGTTGATTCATTATTCACTCATATGATATTATTCGTCGTCTGGGTTCGCCCAATTGTCCGTTGTTTGTATAAGTTATGCATGACTGTAAAACGCTAAACAATAGTGAAATATGACGCCTTCCTATATTGTTTCTTTCACGCACGGCCCATTGGTTTATCCCTCAATGTTATGTTAAGTCGCTTCAGTTTTGTTTAATTTCAAGAGTATTAAAAATTTGCTACTTTTCATGAAATCTGTAAACTCATAATGTCCAATATTAATGAAATTATACCTGCAAATTTACCCAATCAAGCGAGTAACGTCGTACGTTCATATTCATTCATATTGCACGCTGGTGTTATAAAGTCCACTGTGTGGTCCTCTTGAGTTATGGTTATCTGCAAGTCTATAAATCATGAATGCCGTGTCCCCAAAAGCAGCCAGTGTCGCAACACCAGCTAACATATCGTATAGCGACCCGGGTCAGAGTTGACACGCCGAATCAACAGGCCAATCAACGTAATTAGTCTGCCAATTGTTGGAACAATTGACTCTGCACTTGGGATCATTCTCGAAAAGTGAGAAGGGTAATCATGAGTTAATGTTTCGACGACGTATATCTTTGTAGATCTAGTTTCCTTCGTTGTTTTTGTCGGATCATTAGTACTTTTGGTTTAAAAGTGTTAACTTTATTTATAAAGTGACTGAACTAAACTTGGATATTTAGACATTTCTGTAACTCTTCAATTCGCGTTCCCGGCGCTTGTCGGTAACGCCCTTAGTCTGCCCCCAGCATTGGGGCGCCCTTAGGCCCATGACTTAATTCTCCGGTAATGCTGTCAAAGCCATGTGCGTTGATTTTGAAAAAGATAGATAAAGGTATCTTGACCAAAATGAATATTTTGTTACAGGCAACGGCCCCAGTGGCATGGTGACCTCATTCATGCTGGCCGGGAACGTGCCATACCTGAAACCAGTGCCGGAAGACTTGCCCATCGACGAGATGCTCAGAGCGAGGTAAACATCTGCTGACGTCCCCTGCTGGACATAGGCCTCCCATATAATCTGCAGGCCATGGCCCGCCTCATCCAGCATCTCGAAGTCATCCCAGTCATCCAGTCATGCTAACCGGTCAGTTGTATCAATCAAGAAGAAAATAATCTAATGATTATTAACAATTATTGTCATACTTATGTCTGCTGTAGTCTCGAATTATTTGCGTGTTCTTGTTTTTCAAAAGCACGGTCAGAACTTCTCTGAATAACAATTTCATGATAAATTCGATTATGTTTATGATCTTATGTTGAAAAGTTTTGAATCGAGAAATCAAATTAGTTTATCATCAGTTTTTTAGGTTAGGTTATTTATAAGTGATGGATTCTTACAATTTTTATAACGTTTTCATTTCATCATTCCAGATTAGCAAACCTAATAGAAGGACAGAGTTTATACGACGTGGACTTATTACAACTCGCTGAAGGACTAGAAGGAAGAAGTTACAACCCAATACCATTACTGGTAAGCAGAGAGACCCACCATTATTACTTACTTGACCACACGATTGGCGTAGTGCGCTGGAGCACGGTTTCTCGCCTTTAATTCCGTAGTGTCTCGGGTTCGATCCCCGGTCAGGTCAATTCAGGAAACGATACTAATTGGCCTGGGTCTGGGTGTGCTGGGAGACGCCCCTAGCTTAATTCCTTGTCTGGTACCTCGTAACACAGGGATATTTGTCCCTACTTCGAGACCAAGACATGAAGTGTGTTGTCTGGCGCATATTTATATTTATTTATATTTACTGCTCAAGTTTTCACACGCGACTTCACAGGTTACTTAACACATAACGCCTGAGTAGCCTTCAAACCTATTCAGGGTAGCAAGTTTATTCTGGTTACATGCGTCAAAAGTTGCATATTGAAGAATGTATTTTTAAGATTTGCGTGATTGTGCAAATTTTTAAAAAGTTTGGCAAGGTCATTAAACCATGAGTGTCATACAAACTTACCTAAGTGCTTTATGTCACTGGGTGGGTTGCTAGGAGTGTTTGCTTTAGAACCAAAACCAGTTTCTTTATTTGAATTTGGTCACAGAAGAGTTTAAATGTATTGTCTGGTGCCATTCGTTATCACTTTTTGGATGTCATTCAATAAAGAGGAGACCTTAAATTGGTTGCGTTCCTGAAATTACTGTAAAAAGTGACATTTTAATTGGTGCCTACCTTTAAGTTATTTTTTTTTAGAATTTACAGTTCAATGGCAGACTTCACAAGTTTCCTATAAGCAAAAACGCAAGTTGCGTAAATTATAACAAATGTAGTTACTCGGATAACTATTTCTATTAAAATGTTTTACAAAAACATGTACTTATATAAGATATTAGCTTTCCGCCCACGGCTTCCCCGCGTGAACTCATCGTTATATATTATGGCCAAATTACATAAAATCTTCATAAATTTTGTAGCCTACATCCCCACAAACTTTCGCACTTACAATATTAGTAAGATGGTTACGACACTGATATGGTCTGCGGCTGTTTCCACCACAATTAGTATCACTGATAACAAAAATAGGAGGTTTTTGTTAATTGTAAAAACAGTAACATTTATATTCTGTATCACATTAATTTTGTGTTATTTTTAAATGCTAAAAGACATAATAACCTTTCCGGATGATAATTTTACAATTTCAATCGGTTATTTAATACTGAAATTTCCTTGCGTGGTTCCAAAACTTGATAAGAAGATTCAAAGTTTTACAGTAATACTTATTACAGATAGGCAGTCGTCTGGTCGACTTATCTTTGCCTCAAAATAGTATTTCGAACACATACTTATAAAAATACGTTCTTTCATCATTTTTTATGAGAACATTCGAATTCTTTCACCGGCTCTTCACATTAACATTACTTTGACCTAGACTAATCGAATATGGACATAGTACCTTCTTCCTAATCTTAAAACAACGTTTTTTTTACCACAGGATAGACATAAATAAAAATAATCAATAGATATAATGATTCATGAGGTATGTTTTTAGTAAATTAACACCAACATCGCAGAGTTGTTGGTACATGGAAAGTAACGTTCTGCCGAGTAATGGGAACTCAGCCATTATAGCAATATGCTTGACTGTATAGTTATTTACGATTTGCAACTATTGTAACGTAAATAAACACTCAATTATAACATCATTATAAAGTACTTCCTGATGCACTGTGAAGTGCATGAATGATTGCATGCGCACTTGAGTCCACGCTGTGTAGCACGTGACTTAAGTAGGTTACTAGGTATAGTGACTTGAAGCATGTTGAATTTAATAAATAACTGAGCTATGAAATTAACTGAATATTTTATTTATTTAATCTTCAATGCAAAAAATTACATTAGGCGGACTTAATGCTAAAAGCATTCTCTACCAGTCAACCATCGTTATTGCTATTGTTATTGAATATGTTATTGCTTTTCACAAAATGAACTTATCGTTACCGGTCAGGTCACATCACTCTTTCTAAGTCCGATTTCCAACTACCAGTAACGCCCTAAGCAGGGCAAGCCAGTCACTTTGGGGCGCCCTTAGGAACGCTACTTAAATAAGGGTTACGAAAGACTTTTGGCTTACTCTACAGTCTAGTAACGCTGTACAAGCTATATGCCACGTAATCATTGTTTTTAGATAGGCTTACATCATTTACATCATCATTTCTACAAACTGAGTAATTTCAAACCTTTTGCCAAAACAACTTACAGATAAAATAATCCCATCACCGATATTTGATATTTTCCTTGACTACGTTAACGTTAACGTTACCTTGACATTCGCAGCATGTAGTAACACAATATTCATATTGTACTCTTATTTTATAATCTATGCTAATGTCATTAGTGTCGATGGCCTCCGAGTTGATTATATTTACCGTGTTGCCAACCCAGACCACTTCATTCACTCTCGATTTTTCATCGCCATCTGATTAAAGAGTAATCATTTTGTTATCTTGGTAAAATTTAGTTGGCATGGTAACAGCTTCTCCAGGCTTGTTGGTTTATTGGATGATTACAAATATGCTTCCCACACTTAAATACAGGTCTGCTGTAACAGTCAGATCTTTGTATCCTAGTATGCGAGTCTATTAGCCGTCTCCCAGTAATGCCCTAAGCCGATGTCTGTGCCCTAATTCTGGGCGCTCTTGGACACATTACTTAAATTAACTTTTTCGGGCTCCGAACCTTCCGCCGCTAAGTATATACCGGTAACGCTGAAAGTCAGGCCAACCTAGACGTCATTTTGACGACCGACTTGGTGTAATGGTTAAGAAGTTGGCTACTACACCAGAGGTCGCGGGTTCGATCCCCGCACAGTACAAACATTTGTGTGCATGAACATGTCTGTTTGTACTGGTCTGGGTGTCTCCTATGTATAATAAGTATGTATTTACAAAAAAAAAAGGAATTTAAGTATGTTTATCCGTTGTCTAGTATCCCATAACACAAGCTTTAATTAGCTTACTTTGGGGCTAGATGGCGCTGTGTGGAATAATGTCCAGGGATAATGTCCAGGGATATTTTGAAAGAAAAGTACTAATGCGAATATATATCTGGCATATCAATGGGAGAGAACTCAACGTATGCCTATCACGTATAAATACCAAGTAAAAATTCATGAATAGAATGGATGACTACTGAGACCATGACTTGCAATTTAGTTTCATTGTTAGTTTAGCAGCAAAAAATATTGTAATGTATGCGGAATAACCTTACTACCTCAGGTCATTAAGACTCTGTAAGACATCGTAAAAATATGTTTAGGAAATACTATAAAAATGCGCGGAACTACTTATTACGAGTATGTATTATTAAATACGTTTACTTGCCTCCTTTGAAAGTCCAATGTCATATAAATAAATAAAACATTCGGTCACTTCCTAAATTCAGCCAATTAATTAATCGATTAAAGAGAGCGGTTGTCATTGGACACATTTTTTATTTATTTATTATTAGCGCATGTTTGTATTTATTTATATGCGACGTCGCGGCCTGGGCATTAACATGAAGTATGCAACAAACCCGGATATCAGTAGATCCGTCATATTCTCCTCCGGGTTCCAATACATTCAGTAAAACCACACCAGCACACCACACACCACAACCCACAACCCACGGGCTTTTTAGTGTTCAACGCGGCGTAAGTGTATGTATGATTGCACTTTACCCTCCCTTCCAGGTTTAGGAGAAACTTAAATGCATCCACGGAACCTTTAAATTATCAAATATCTAAGTTCAACACTAATAAAATGTTGGGACCAAATGAGTAAGCCACAACACAACCAGCCTGAAATTAGTTTTTTTTTGCGTTTTCCTTTCGTGTGATATTAAATAAGCATTCTAAGATATTAAAAGCAAATAAGCTACTTTTTCTTTGCAATCAGCTGCTCTAGCGAAATCAAATATTTTAACATTACAAAGCGAACCAGAATACTGCTCAAAAAACTTTAACGAAATGCATAACTTACTATTACGTCTATAGTTTCTTGCTTTGTGAGAACACGAGCCACAGTCCAATAAGAGCAAGCTTGCGCCCGCGCCGGACCAGTGGATTTATGGTGGCAGTGATTTATAGCAGGTCCGTGACCTTAGCTTTTTGCTTGGATTTTGATGGGCAACTTTTCGAGACTGGTTCTTTGGTGTATTTTTTACTGCACTTTCTGTTACCGTGAAGCTGGCCATCGATATTGTTTCTCAAAAACTATAACCGCCATGACATAGTAAAAGGATAGAAGTAGGTTGTCTTCATACATACGCCCCGACCGCGGTTTATATGTGAGCGCGCCAGTACTCTGCCCGTTCCTACGCGCGTCGCACGCACACTGATAAAATATAAGGTGAAATAGGGTGAGATAGTCGTGGCTGTGCCGTGCGTAGGTAATGCCGCGCACATCGACGCAACGCTGAGCTGCCGCTTGAAATTTTTGTTTCGTTTGTGTGTACGACGTACGTCCTATATTCGAGCTCATAAATTGCTACAAAATAGTATAGGTATTGTAGTGTTTATGGATGACCTAAGAAGCTCATCAAATCCAGAATTGTCTTTCTTAACCTTACCGACCGTATAAGAACGGTGAGTACCTAACTTAACTAAGATTCATAATATTGTGTTTTGTCGGATACAAATTTGTAGTACAGATTGATTGTTCAGAGATTGACGCAGCATTTTTGACGATTGAATAAACTACACCCTGCGTGTTTAGGCTTCTATCTCTCGCTCGGGGCCCGAGTCGGCTTACTTCTCTCTCCTTTTACTATGGCCATGATCTTAGCCTATTAAGTAGACCTTATGAGGTTTCCTTCCCAAGAAGTAAGAATTGTTATAGATTAATTTATGATACAAATTCTGCCTACCCCGTTGGGAAAAAGGCGTGATGGTATGTATGTATGTAATTTATGATAGGTAAATTGGCATACATGCATACACAAAATATGAGATAACCCTAGAAGAGAAAGAAGGAAGGAAGACATAGCGATTTACTTAATCTCATATTATTAAGAGGCATTACACTGCCCGAATTTCAGCGGCTTGGGCCAAATGGCGTGAGGTGACTGGTGTCATTTGTGACTCCAAAATGCCGATCAAGCTGAAGGGGCAGGTCTATAAAACTATCATTAGGCCTGTCCTTTTATATGGCAGTGAAACATGGCCGTTACTAGAGCGACACAAGCAGGAGCTGCGCGTCACGGAAATGAAGATGCTGCGGTGGGTGTGTGGAGTCTCACGCAAAGATCGCGTGCGGAACATCCAAATCCGCGACAGCCTTCGTGTTCGTGACATCGCAGACAAGCTGCAGGAGTGCCGCCTTCGTTGGTATGGTCATGTCTCACGGAGACCGGCAAACTACGTGGGCAACAAATGTCTGGCCATGCCGCCCCTGCCAGGTACCGGTAGAAGAGGTCGACCCAAGAAGCGGTGGCTCGACGTCATTAAGGGTGACATGAGTGCCAACAGACTCAACACTGAGGATGTACAAGACCGTGCAAAGTTGGCCAAGAAAGAAAGAAAGGCGGACCCTGGGACCCCACACACTAGTGTGGGTTCACAACCGGGCGGGATAGACCGCAAGGATGATGATGATATTAAGAGGCATTACAATAACCTAATCTTAAATTCAGCAAGCGGCTGAGCTCCTATACCAACGCTGGGGACCATAAATTTGCCCCCAGGTTGGGACCATTATCTGGTACAAAGCTAGGTTATTCGAACATGACTCATATCAATGCCGAGCTTGTCCGAACCTGTTGGTAGGTCTCTTATCAGCCTCTATCATTCGCACAGCGATGGCGCTATCTTGGGTTGTGTGTGGTTGAAGGTCGCTTTGACTAAGATTACACTTCTTGAATTACATGGGATCGGGCTACACCATGAAAAGCCAATTTTGTAACTTATTTTCACAAAAAAACGTCATATAAACCATCAAATGATTTCTGATTCCTAGCGATAAATAACGAAGCACACTGACACTGAATAAATATTATCAGTTATTATTGCTCATTATTAATAAACAAATGGAATTTAATTGAATAGGTACTCAAAACAGTAAAATTATATTTTAATAAGATTTGGTAGTCTGGTATTCATTAATGCTCTACAAATAAAAAAATGTTTGTGTGACTTATAAAGTAACTTAAACAATAAAAACGATTGTTTAAACTTTTTTTGCAAATGCGAAAAATCCTCTCCTGTTTCTAAAATTCATAAAATTAATTATAATAATTAAAAAACCTCCGGCTATACTTTCAGTGCTAAACGACATCATACACATTCCTACAAATTTGATTATATTATCTTCATGACAACCATGCCGATTTTAATGTGACCTTTGTAATATTTAAAACTTCAGTTTCATTAACAACATGCATGTTAATGTTCATAAGTGCTGTTTACGTAGTTGCAGCGGCAATTAAGATACCTAATTAAAATTTGTTTTTATCTTTTTTTATGTCACTTACGCACCCAAAACGGATCTTGGCCTCTGAGATTAAAAATAACATCTAATACTGGATCCGCAATGGTCGCGAAGACGAATATGTGTAGAATTTATACTAATATTTCTGAACGTTTGTCAGTATGTATGTATCTTTGTTACGCTTTCACGCAAAAACTACTGAACGGATTTAGATGGAACTTTACAGTAATACAGCATATGCATCAGAATAACACATAGGCTACAATTTATAAAAACCTTATGTATGCATGTTATAGAAATGAAGTACATGCTGGCGAAGCCGCGGGCGGTCAGCTAGCTTAAATACAAATATAAAAACTTCTTTTATTGACAAGATGACCTCACTCCACCTGATGAAAAGTGGTCGTGAGGTCCAGATATGAGGCTGACAAGCCCAGTCATTTAAACGAATCACTGGGCTGGCCATCCTCGCCTTGAAGACCTGCATATGTGCCTTTTCGCGCCCAGCTTGTAAAACCCGGGACTATAAGAGGAAGGAAACACACGCGTGGTGCGGTAGTGAGTCGTTATGGTTTATTTGAAAAAAGGACCTTTTTATCTATTGCTTCGGCTGTTCCTTAGACAGTATTTGTCGGGAAACGAGCGACTTCATTTTATACTATTTAGGAGTGGACTTATAATAGTCCCTGTCTGTATGTTACAAAAGCTTTGTTTGGGAGATTCAGATTATTTTGTCGTCACAGTTTTAAATTATTCTACGGATCCCAAATATTTCTGTTACTAAGATGTACACAGTTTTTATGCGTTTGGCCTTCGTTCGAGCAAAGGTTGTTGTATTGTAATTCTATTGTACAATATTAAGAATAGATCATAAAAACTAGGCCTTATTTATTTATTTATTGCATGCATCATGGTACTTTATATTATCCTTGTGCCAGTTTGGTGTCGATGACTCTGTTCTACTTATTAAAAAGACACTGAAAACTGTTTAAAGCGTCTGGGTTTTTGCAAAAAGCTTTAGAAATGTCATCAGTGATCACCATCATGAGGAAGGCGTAAACTGTTGAATGAAAATGAACAAATATGCACCAGACAACACACCACTTGACATATCTCGAAGTAGGGATAAATATCCCTGTATTACGAGGTACCAGTACCATACATGGAATTAAGCCAGGGGCGTCTCCCAGAATAATAAGAGATAAATATATGTATATATTTTGCAGTTCTCTTTAGCAACGCTTGCAGTCTTGCGTCTATATACATACATAACATATTATCTAGTGAATAAAATGTCTTAGCATTTAACTCCTGAGTCCTCAGAAAGCTGACAGCATAGTAGTTGCCCCAAGCCTTACATGATCAGATCGATCATGCTTGCTTGCCACCTTTAAAAAACCGTTCCTAAAAATCAATAAGACTTTAATCGAGATTTTTCCTCTTTCCAGATGGACAACCTGCTCAGACCATGCGCAGACCTGGGCATTCAAGCGGATCCGCTAATCGAATGGAAATACGACGTTGAGAAACAGGTAGGAAGCAAATTATAGATGGTTACTTTCCATTTATTGCTCTTAAGTTCACGTTCTTACCTTCACGTTCTGCCAGCAAGCAATAGAGTGCAGTATTCTAGGGATCATACGCACTGATCGCATGGAGAATACTAATAATAAGTAGTCTAAACTGGCCTAATGTTAGAAAAAGATCTGTCGACATTGGAATAGCTACAATTATAATCCTTTAAGCTTTTTTAATACGGTTACCAACGGAATGGAATGCAGTTATTCACAGAAAATTTCACATACAACGAATCAGGCGTTTTTACTCCAATAATATTAAATGTCTTACTTTCAATAAAAGTCGTATTTTATACCAAAATATACGATAAGTTTAGCTCAAACTTCAGACAACTATCTAAAATTTCCATGGTTCGTAGTGATCTTAGTAATGTATTTTGCGAATCGCCCCGAGATCAAAGATAGTCCAGAATGTTTTTTATATCGTACTAGCCTTCCGCCCGCGGCTTCGCCCGCGTTATCGTTATACATCATGGCCAAATTACATAAAATCCTAATAAATTGTAGCCTATGAGTTATTCTGATGTATAAGCGGTATTGCTGTAAAGTTTCATCTAAATCCGTTCAGTAGTTTTTGCGTGAAAGAGTAACAAACACACACACATCCATACATACTCACAAACCTTCGCATTTATGAAATAAGTAAGAAGTATTAGTATAGGTAACTGACTTATGAAATCCCTTTTCCAGATAGACCACATAGTCCTGGGCCGCGGCCCGCCCGGCGGCGCGTGGCACACGTTCCCGCCGGGCGTGCGCACGCTCTCGCCCGGCGAGTGGCTCTCCCTGCCGCCGCACGCCGCCGCGGGCGCCGGCCGGCTGTCGGCCCGGGCGGTCGCCAAGTACTGCAGGAGATACGTGCACGCCTGCAACCTCACGGTAAGTGTCTAAATCTCCTTGTGATGACAGATTCCTTAAAGGTACCCTCCGCATAAACGATTTACAGCTTAGGAGCAATACAAAGGGACTCGCGCACCGCTGTCTGAGAATTTAGCAACCCATAAACAATTTGTAGGTGACCTGTAGGACAGGTTTCTATTTTGAAACCTATTTCAGGCACCAGTCCCTCACAAAATATAGGCTATATTTATTGTTTAGACCTAAGATTAGCCTTAAATACCTTTGATTGTGAAAAAAAAATTTAGCCAACAACAGGTACTAGTTACCTTGTAAACGTCACTGTACGAGTGATTTATGTCATGACTAGCTGCCTCGACTGACTTCGTTCTGGCAAAAGTAATTGCACGTCGCAGCGTGGGTGAAGCAGCACATCTAGCCCGCGTTTCTCCGACTTGATTTACATTGACTATTATTTTTCACTGAATGTTTTGTTTGTTTAATCATAACAACATAAAGCCTATGTCCTGATAATGTAGCTTCATATTGGTGATTTTTTTAAACAATAAAATCTTTCCACTTTTTAAGAAATAATGCAGGTTTTCTGAGTAATAAATAAAAGCCAAGTCAGTCGCGGTCATTAACTAATGATGAAAGTCAGTCAACAATCTCTCAAAAGAAAGATTTTGATTTCCAAAGCTTAGACAAACTTTTCGGCAATAGACTTATGATTTTTTAGCATTCTTGGTCATTCTGTGTTACCCATACAATTTATGCCCGCACTATTAAAGTATAATTAAGAAAATAAACGCTTATTATTTATTTCTTATGCTTTTCCGACAAGTTCAATTACCCTATCCGGTCAAACCTTTGCTTGGGGCGTTACTGCTGAGCGAGGTCTCACCGTGCCCCACTTTAGGGCGCCCCTAGACGCGTTACTTATAAAACGGTTAAATACTTCTGCGCTGTCTGGTAAACAAAAAAAATACCAAAGAAATCACTTTTAGAAAATTTATGGGTCTTTGTGAGTCACTTTTTTAATAACTGTACCGTCAATAATTCTTAGGGTGAATCAAAATGCCTGATTCTAAAATGAATCCCAGGCCTACTTTCGCATATTACTTTCGCCGTATGATGACAGTTCATAATTGTCAATTATAGTGATGTAACGATTGAAATTTAATCGAATAAGCAAAGGAAATAGAATCGGATTTACCGATTTTTAATTCTTAAATAAATTCTTAATAAACGGGTTATGGCTAATAATTCATTAAATAAAACGCTGTATCTCGAAAATATTAGTTAAAAAATAGCACACAAGGCAGACGCACTCGTAGTGATTACAAAATGGTCGCTCATAATTATCGATTTTTTGTCGATTCAGTAGTTTTAATGCACTATTGAATTGCTTTCCTTTTCACGCATCAGGCGCTGTAAAGATATATTAATTTCATTTCACTTACTTCATTAATTAACAGTTAATAATAATAGCAATAATTTACTTAATAAGATTCGAAAGGACAATAGTTTTTCAATAGTTATGAACATGTTCTTTTGCCAGTTTCTATTTATTAAGTTTGAAATAGTATGCGTGACACGTAACGATGAGATCTGTCAGGCTTATCATCATTAAATGAAAATAGTATAGTACCTGGTCTATCTGAAGCATTAAAATCAAAAAGCGCTTATCAAAAAACATAAAACTAATTTATCTACTCGATGTTACTCATTGTGAATGCTATACCAATACTGAACCATTCCTCGTTGTTTCAGCGCTATTTCCGCGGCGGCGTGGTGGTGAGCAGCGTGCAGCGCGCGCCGCGCGTGCCCGCGCCGCCCTGCGCGCCCGCGTGCCCGCGCCAGGCCGCCTACTGGGTCTCGGGGTGAGACAACTAATTTTATTTTTCACTTCTCATGCTCTAAAAGTACGCCTATAAAGACCTACGAAGGGAGTAAAAAGTAATTAGTTTTTTAATTTCCCTCATGTGACAAAGACAAACTCAAACAGCCAGTAAAATTTCAGAACTTTTGTAAAGCAAGTGTAAAGTTCGGTTTTAAAAATATTTTTGTACTAATTTGACTATTTTTCTCGCACTCAAAGTGAAAAGTACAGTTTATACCTCGAGACTAACGCAAACTTAATATACCCTCGGTTTCATTGACTCCCTCGCACTCTCGGCAGTCAAACCACCTCTGGTATATTATGGCTTCGTTTAGTCCCTCGATATAAAATATACTATTGAAGCATTAAGGCTGGAATTTAGCACACCTTCCGATAGAGCATTCGCTGGGCCACTGGTTAGTTCTGCGCGAACGGAATAACGCCGCGGCTTCCTTCTGTTTTCGTGGAATGAATTTATTATGAAACAACATAAGACAAATTAAAAAGTTTGGAAAAATGGTGACCTAGAATATAACACCTATCTATATATATATTTTTTGAGTGCAAAATGTTAATAATGAATATTTGAGAGTAAAACAAAAAATTCGTCGTCGTACTTCTTTGTGATTTTTTCATCGGTGAAATTATGCTATATCGTGTTTTGGAAAAGTTGTCGCCTTAGTTAAAGACACTGACCTACTCGTACATTTTTTTATTTGCTAAAATATCTTTTAATTTAGTAGTCATCTTCAAACAAAGTCGATCAAATATTGACAATCTTGGGAAAGCATAGCCATAGCCTTAAACAAATTGTATGACTCAGTTGCAATGTCAACAGACATTGTAATAAAGTACTGAAATACATTGTAAAATACACTTTTTTGGAAGAGAGTAACCACCTACTGAGTTTTTTGACGGGTCTTCTAAGATCACATTCCGACTTGCCGGATCTTCTCAGTAAAAAAGTAGTTGTTACTTCCCGACTCCGGTGGTATTATTTTCTGACTTGAATTTGTCCAGGTATTAAATTATATTTACTTTAATTGAAGTGCTCTTGTAGGGAATTAAAGCAATTATTTAAGTTAAACTAAAATTCAGCTACACAGGTTGTAAAAAGACCCTTAACGAAGCCGGCGTCTACGCACCCAGAGTCTCAGACCATTAAATCAAGTGCGCTTGTGTGCGTGTGCGTGGCTGTTACGTATAATGAAGGGGTACGCACGTTGTACATTGCGTTGCGAGTTGAACGTTTTGAAGCAATTTTTTGTTGGGAAATACTTGTATTTTTGATGATGTTTTAAAATAAAGTAACAATGATTAGTTTGTTTTCATAAATCTTAAGATTTTGTTTTTGACTTCGACCTTCCATAACTTGGTAAATATTGAGTTCCCAGGTATGGTCTAGAAGGAAAAAATGGTCCTGAAGATGTGCAGAATACGTAGATTTCTGCTTCGTTAAGGGTATTTTCACAGGCTTTATAATCACGAAAATTTTCAAAAAATGCGACGTTTTCCATCCACCCCCAGCAAACGCTCTTAAATAAACAAAGTAATAAATAACGCTCTTCTCTTCCAGCTACGACATGTCGGAAGGGCGCCCGTTCCGCTACGCGTGCCGCCGCGTGGTGGTGGCGTGCGGCGCCGGCGACCGCCCCAACACGCTGGAGCCGCGGCTGGCGGCGCGCGCGCTGCACTCGCTACATACTATAGAGAGGGCTATCGACGTACTTAGCACCCATGGTAAGTTAGCTTTCATAAAGAAAATGGTGTAAGCCAAGGTAGTGTTTTAGGTTCTTTGCTGTTTCTTCTTCTCGCACTACTCGCGGTTCACTACAGAAAAAGCTACTGATGTGTTGTGTTGGTGAGAAACAGTTATGTAATTTGGATGTGCTTAGTACTCATGGTGAGCTGCAGATATTTTTACCCTTTCGTAGCAAATCGATCGATAGTAAGCTTGTCTCATGAATACTCATGATCATTATGTACTGATAGTTACAAATATTATAGATGTCAATTATATAAAGTGAAGAACCAAGAATATTTCCTTGCGGGACTTCGAAGCTCACTCAATGAGCAGCACTGGCTTCGCAACGAAAGCTAACTTATTGTTTAACCCTTTATAGGTAGCTATTAACTATTAACCCAATCGATGGCCATTCCCAGGAATACAATGAATTCAAGTAATATTGATTTCGACACAATGTCAAACGCCTTGGCAAGGTCCAGAAATTTCCTAACACACTTCTAGTTCTGGTCTAGATGTAAGACTGTTTAGTAACTAGTGAAGAAACTGCTTCGGTTGACTTCCCTATCATAGCAGCTTTCGTGATTCTAAACGGTTCACATACTTATTTAAATTTTTTTCAAGAAACTAAAGAAAGGAACGGAAAGGTCGCCACCCCTGAAGATACCCCATAGCTATAGTTTGTAGGTTTCATTCACCGTCTTAATTTTGGCTTCTAACTCCCGAATATAACTTTTCCAGTAGGTACTTCTAAAATGAAGAACATATGAAGGAATACGAACATCACCAAAACCACAGAGACCAGGCTCGTTATCGCACACTTATCTTCCTCATTTTTCTTTATGCTGCCGGAACGTAGAGTTTACGAGATGTGGAAATGTAGATACACAGATGTAGCACCACATCTCCAGAGTGTCTATCTTCTGTCTTTGGTGGAAACTGAGTTTCATGGACCGAGTTTCGCACGAATGAATCTATACTCCACGAACTTGGCATAAAGCAGCGTCTGTTTTCCATAGTACAGTCCCGCGTATTAACATTCTATGGTCACATTTCTAGACGCGGTAACCTGTCCATAGAGCGCCATGTCGTCCAAGGGAAAGTGGAAGGCACCAGACCACAGGTCACCTACACGTTGAACCGATCAGATCAAGTCCATTAACGAGTGCAGTAGAATGACGTCAAGCCGAGAGAGATGGCGAGGCATCGTGTGGCGTGTTCTATCTGCCCCCTCCACTTCCACGACTACATGGCGAATGACTCGATGAAGAAGTACTTCTCTCTCTAAATATTGTCGTTTATTTCCAGGCGACTCGTCCAGCAGCCTGCTGGTGGTGGGCTCGGGCGTGAGCGCGGCGGACGCGGTGTGCGCGGGCCGGGCGCGCGGCGTGCGCGTGCGCCACGTGCACCGCGCGCCGCCCGCCGCGCTCGCGCGCCTCGCGCCCGCCGCCTACCCCGACTACTGCCAGGTGCGTGCTCCTGGAAGCTCTTAATGCTGGTCAGTCCGAATTCCCAGCCGGGTTTCGGCCTACCAGATTCCCGACAAAATACGTTTGTCAAAGGAAAATATCCTTTTTTTCTTAAAAAGTAACATTCGTGGGAAGAAAACACCCTTACCAAAGTTATACTTTTATTAAATACGCCGACATAGTTTTTTTTAACTGTCTAAACTTATTTTAACCTGTCAGGACCAAGATTATAATTCCGAGTACCTCAATTTACAATCGTTGTTATTAAGCCACTAACAAAATTAGCAAGTACAGAGAACAGGCTACCACAATCTTCAAACGTCCTCAATCTATCTTAACTTTGACATAAAGTCATTTTAGTCATGTCCCAAATGTATATTATTTCACTAACCCATTTTCTCTTCTGCAGGTCTACAAAATGATGTGCGACGGAGCCTCCGGCAACTACCCCAACTACAAATCCTACCCGGAACACATCGTCGTCGACATCGCGCCGCAAGACCTCGACCCCCTCCCGCGCAACCTCCACGTCGACTACGACTCCGTCCGCCCCAAGAGAGTCAAACTCCTCAACATTCGGACAAATGAACTCACCGAAGTCACCGTCGCAGCCGTAGCAGTCCTCATCGGCTCCAAACCTGACCTATTCTTCTTACAAACGAACTTCAACCTTAACTGCATAGAAAATGATAGCTGCAAGTGCGCAGAGAAAAAAAATGACGACACCAAACAGTGTTTTCTAAGAAACCACTGGTTGAACTTCAAAAACGCCCTAGAACAAAGCATTCAAAGCTGCAAATCTAGATACCTAAACTATTCAGAGATCAATGGCAACACAGACACAAAATGCGACGTGAAATGTTGCACTATGAAAGAAAAGAGATGCAATTGCGGAAGAAACAAGACTGAAGATAGCGAAAACATTCCTACGGACGAAGCGAAATGCGAGTGTCAGCCTTCAAACCCTTACTCTAGCGGAATCGGCTTCGGTATTGACCCTAAGAAGCCAGTTGATGGGCGATCGAACCCCTTAGCCATAGACAAGAGCACACACGAACTTCTAAACGGCCCCAAAGGAATATATGCTTTAGGACCAGTGACCGCAGACAACTTCGTCCGGTTCATCCCCGGCGGGGCCCTAGCCATAGTCGCGGATATTCACCGAAATAACAAATCTGCTGAGTAACGACCTACCTGAAACGACAATGTGATTTAATATTTAACTTTGTTTTTTTACAATAAATTATTTTTTATACCCTATTTTTGTGTTTTGATGCACCTATAGAAGTTTGGTAGAAAGAGACATTTTCATAAAAACCAGCTCACAGTAGTGACATGAAGTCAGCGCCATCTAGCGGCAAAATCGGGCAGCATTTTGCCGCTAAATAGCGCTATGGGGAAGTCATTCGAGGAACATTTTACCGCTAAGTATCAGTATGGTGAAGTCATTCGGGCAGCATTTTGCCGCTAAGTATCACTATGGTGAAGTCATTCGGGCAGCATTTTGCCGCTAAGTAGCGCTATGGTGAAGTCATTCGGGCAGCATTTTGCTGCTAAGTAGCGCTATGTTGAAATCATTCGGGCAGCATTTTGCCGCTAATCAGGGCTATTGTGAAGTCATTCGGGCAGCATTTTGCCGCTAAATATCGCTATGGTGGAGTCATTCGAATCTCATTGCAACTCGCACTAGGAGAAATGACAATCATAAGTTTGTACACCAATGTATATTTTATAACATCAAAAGTTGTACGTGTAAACAACATCGAAAGCTTATATGGCGGGTCCTATTACAAAAGAGTTTATTTCATAGAACAAGATTACTAGATCAATCTATAAATCTAAACAAAAGTTATCAGTTGCATCAACAGCAGAAATTAGAAAAAGGGCATTCTTACGTAAAATAAAGATATATGAAAGTACTTTTCAGTAAAAGAACAGTTAGGCCAGGGTTTTTTTTTTTTATAGAACCTTAAACGCACCATCCGTTATTCTAAACATGTAACTGCGTTTTCTTTATTTTACTCAAAACCCTTCAAAGCCAAACATTTCTAAAAGCAAATTCATAAATAGTTGTTCAGTTTATACAAATTAATTAATTTGCTCGACTTGAATTCATTTGTCCGTTCATTACAAAAGTCATTCTTGAAATTAAGTTTTTTTTACATTTTTTTAAATATACAAAAGAAAAGAGTATACATCTTTTCTTTTTAACATCAGTCTCATCTCATTCGTCATTGAATCTCCTTACTTTATCAATACCAAGCTCGAGTTACCCTACCTGTTGAATTATCGCTTCATTGCAGTTGCTTAACCACAAAAAAAATAGTACAATGAATGAGCAAAAAGATTTTATAAATTTATGTATCTAGTACATAGTATTGTGCTATTTTTTTTAAATAAATAAATGCATTTTATAATACGAGAAAAATGCTGAACTTAACTCTTGATGCGGCTAGCGCTGAGGAGCGGCGTAACTAAAATACACGAAATATTTCAACAAAACAAAAAATTCTCAATGAATACTAAAATACTAAAATGTATTATTTAAATTAGTACTTTTTAGTTTTTGAGTTCGTTCTTCGTTGATAATGGTCGCAACTTGGATTTCTTGTCTACGGAAATCACAATAACACCGAGAGCTTTTTTTCAAACTTTTAAAGCCCAAAAATTGACTCTTTATCATTACCGAGTAAAGATTTAAAAAAGGGTTATTTTAAATTAGGCCTAAGTTTGGTATTTTTACAAAGTGGCTCAAACATTTTCAATGTGAGCTATAGTTAGCAGGTACATTAACTTAAGGACCAAATAATGTACGCGGGCATTATTCATATTGCCCGGTCAGTTTTCATAATGACACGTCTTATGGGGCCATGTGATTAATAATTATTTAAACTTAATTATTTATCACAGATTGAAGTCATTATGACTATATTTTGATAATAATTCAAGTTAGAGGAAATAAGACATACTGAAAAGGTGGAGAATTCAAAATATTTAGTATGAAATAGAAGATAATTCGCTATACATGACATATAACTACTCTTTGGAGCTTGCGGGGTACCTACTTACAATATTTATATAATGATTTCATACTTCACGTATTAACCGGGTGATTATCAACTTACAAAAACGATATGGCATACTCACTATGTGATGTGAAACTATGTAAGTGGTTTTTTTTTTTCAATGGGGAGGCAAAGGCAACGCTTAATCTCAGAGGGCGCCACTGCCGATGGTACCTTGTAGTTGTATTGTACCTTGTTGAGTTTATTTTGACGTTAAATACATTTAATTTATACCCAGACAAATAAAAATAATTTTACTAAACAGTAGGTAAGTTGTTACAATCTTGCATACTAAATAACATTGATTTTAAACGGACACTGTAACAAAGGGTAATGTAGGTATGTATGTCACTCATTTGAGTATTCATTATTATTAAAATTCATTTCCGTTGATAACAACTACGAATTCCAGTTTCAATAGTAACATTAGCAGAGAATCGATGTATCCCTTCGTTTTTACATTGTAATGCGCAGTACAGATGCATTTTTCATAGGAATTATATTTTAAAATCCTCATTTCGCCTTTGAATTTTTTAAAGTTCGCGTCTTGACAGGACATTCGGTACCATTCGCCACTTAGCGGGAGCAAAGAGCAGTTTTCCTCCCCATGGACTTTAGTTTTACGGTTTTGTAATAATTTTGAAAATCACCCGGTAGGTATATCCATTGCACATCAAATGCGTAAAATGCTTATACTAAAGATAACATTTATTGTTTTTTTGTCAAATTCCTACTTCTAATTATTTCAAGCGTATAGTCGTTCTCAACATGTTATTATTACAAAGATAGAAACTATAAAAAATCGATCTGATCCTAGGGACACAAGCGGGATTCGAACCCGCGACCTTCCACAATCCGGGTGGCCGCTCTTCCAACTGAGCGACGAAGGCCGTACCTGGCGAATTTATCTAGTGTATTTTACGTTGTAACCCAACGTTGTTTCATCAATGTTATAGGCAAACGCCTTTAACACCCGAAAGAAATATTATACTTTCGAATAAGATGAAACTAGCTATACTCAAGATAAGTGCATTTTTCAAAACAATTCGCTTATGTTAATATTATATTAATAGTACATTAAAAACTTAATTACATAATCTCTAACATTCAATATTTAAAATAGTCGGGTTGTAAACTAAATCAACATGAACTTACAGCAGGTAAGTATTTACAACGTGAACTCAACAAATGCGTATACCTTATGTGAAATAAGAAGACTTAATCTAATGACTATAGACATACATACATAATTGAAAGCCCGAGGAGTGACGAGGAGTAGCTTTTAGGTAAACATAACAGAAAATAATCTATATTAAATAAATAAATAATTATGCGCCGGACATAACACCTCTTGTCATGGTCTCGAAGTAGGGATAAATATCCCTGTGTTACGAGATACCAGACAAGGAATTAAGCCAGTCTCCCAGCACACCCAGACCCGAGCCAATTTAGAAAAGATCGTTTCCTGAATTTACCTGACCGGAGATCGAATCCGGGACACTACGGAATTCAAGGCGAGAAACTACAGCGCACTACGCTAATCGTTTCGTCAAATATATTATTAAAAAAAATCCAATTTTATTTATATTTTACTGTTTTAAAATTTACTTTCAAAGCACTGTAGGCAAGACGTAAGGTTTTTTTAAAGTCACTCCTCCAGCCACCCCGTAAAAATGAATCTCACACACATTACACACATACGAGAATAATCAATTTTAATTAATTATTTGCGCTAGTCACGCTAAGAAACATAGGTAAAAAAATATATTTCGACTAAATAGTACAGCAAAGAAAGAATTAGATAAGAAAATTAAATTCAAAAGAATACTTTCAACAACTTATAAAATTATAAATTACATTATTTGAATACACAAAGAATTATCTCTTTTGAGCAGTGTTATTCAATTTTCAGAATGTTTCAATACCCGATCATATTAAATAAACATCATTATATTTTCTAATTATTTATTGTTATTTTTAAGTGGTTGTATCAGCCACCTCCACATGAAAAAAATGCATTAACTTAATAACGTCTGTCTTAGTTAGTACGTCTGTGTTAGTCTTGCTTAGATATGATTGAGTTACCAGTAGGATGTGTAAATATTAAGGAAAGCAGACGCTTTCCTTAATATTTACACATCCTACTGGTCACAAACAAGTGAACCGCTAGAAAATCACCAGTGACTAAGCAGTCAGCATGTCAATAACATCTGAACAGTTAATTTTCAATCCTCTACACACACTACTATCATAAGTTCGTTAGCAGCTAGGACTCCATCGGTTTCTACGCAGCCAAACATTCAATGGTAACTAAGCAGCCAGATATACGAAATTTAAACAACATCATTGACCCGACTGACGACTGGTTTCATTATGTACCTAGTCGTTTTATTTGATAACTAGCTGTTCCTCGCGGCTTCGCCCCCGTGTTCAACTATTGCCATACCAAAAATTACATTGATCTCTTGCTCTTTTTTGACGTGAAAAAGTACAAACCAACAAACAAACAAACACACTTTGAATTTATGACATTATAAATAGTATGGATTTTTTACCCACATAAGAATGGAAATGGTATTTGTAATCTGTCTATCTCCTGACAGAGTTAAACATGACGGGTCTATATTGGAACGCCTAATTTTTTGTAGCCCTAATTGTCATTGGCACAAACTATTGGCCTTTTTCATTTCGCCTAAAGTTTTATCGCCGTATTATCACTTCCCAAATTCGTCATTAGGCCAAACGATGCCTTATCCCTACTACTATTCACAAGCGCTAGATTATTAATTCTGTTTTTCGTTTGTTTACCAAATAAGAGTAGTTACGAACGAACATTCACATAGTGATAGTTCAATTCAAACAGTCCTTCAGGCAAGCATACAAATGAGCATGCATGACAGCAAGCAAGCATACGTGCGTGCAAGCATGCATGCAAACAAGCAAGCATACTTACATGCAAACAAGCAGGCACACATGCAAGCATGCATTTCGTTTGCCTCTTCTCCGGCGCTGCGGGAAGTGCAGCCCTTTCACCCTTGCCCGAGCGCTGCTCTCCCTACGCGCCTCCGAATCTTGAATTACACTCTAGTGTAGGGCAGACTAGTATCACGGCGAAGGACCACGGCCAGTTCGGTTCAACACACTATTTTTATACATAGCCGACATTTTAGGTACCTCATACCTAAAATTTGTGATTAAATGAAATAAAATAGATTATGTGTAGCTAATCAAATTAAATTACGAAAACTGATTCTAATCTAGATAAAATTAGGGTAGAAAATAGATTTTAGAACATTGAATAATAGAAGTTATGAAATTAGGGCTTTTAATATTTAGGCCAATCTATAATAGTGCGATAACATCGATTAGGCGAATCAATAATTCTGCGTAACAAGTTTAGGCCAATAAGGCTTGGACAAATGAAATTAGGAGCAATAATTTCAGGCCATCCGAAGGGCACCCAACATGAGACAGACATATACAGTGACAAGTCTGCACTGTTTTCGTGAAATGTCAAAATCGTTTGCTATCTCAAAGTTTTTATTTAAGCACCTTGGAAATATGTCAATAGAGTAAGCTCGTTGTTTCTCAAATGTTTAGATATATAAGATCATCCTGGCTGCTGGCTGCGTAGATACAGGTGGTGCTCTGGGTGTAAAAATATTTATGCTAGGTCGTGTGTTAAGATATTATTAGCAAACGAGCTGCTTAGATATTTATGACAGATTAGACATTCATATATTAAACTCAGCAGTACAGAACTTATTGAAATTAACTTTGTTTAGATATATCTGCCCTTATAAAAATATGTGCTCCTAACTGTTCCAGTGTGAAATACAAATACATCCAAAATGTCCAGAAAATGAACGTAAAGAGTAACTGCTCTTTGTCCCACAAAATGCGGCGTCCCATGAAGTTATGTCAGGGCCGCGTTGGGGGCGGCGGAGTGTTGTTGATGGAGGTGATCAGCCGGCGAAAGTCGTCCTCCAGCTCCCGTGGAAGACCCAGCTCCTTGACCTTGGCTGGGTCGTGGACATGCTTGGCCAGGGCTAGCATCGCAGTGGTGCGGAGGGACCTCATGCACACGGCTATGACCCAGCTGCTTCGGTGCCGGACACCTGGATTTAGAAACAGTATTTTTAGTTATCCCATAGACAGAGGACTACATCATTGAAATAAAGTCAAAAATCTCACTACAATGGATATAAATTTATTGGCTTTATCACCACTTGATGCATGCGAAAACATGTAAACATATCTTTTGGGATTTGTGAACCAAATAAAAAAAACAGGAAGCTTAGTTTAAAAACATTTGCCAGATTAATGTTACTTAATTGCGGGGATCAAACCCACGAAACATATTGTAGCAGGCAGGATAGCATTATAAAATTTGTATACAACATGGTTTGATGTATTTTTGATAAATTTCCAATTTAAATGGTGGATCATCAAAAAGTAATTAACTCTCTATTGATTAGAATCAATACTTCACAAAACAAGTTAACACTTAATAATATGTACTATGTTGTGGAATTTAAGTAACAGAATTAACTTAGCTGATACGGAAACTCCCTAATAATAATATTGTTCAAATTAAGTTTAACCTTTTATTTTAACAAAATCTGTAATGTTAATTTAAAATACTCAAGCATGTATTTAGAGCTTGGTTCCTTCATGCAAAATGAATAACTAAAAAATATAACTGAGGATTTTCATATATATATTTTTTTTATGAAAAACATGCATCAGGTAGGTATCAAACCCACCACGAATTAATACACTACAAGTATACCTCTGTAATATAATGTTAACAAGAGGCTTTTAGCACTTTTCTCACATTCAGCAGTCCATTTATTACACTTTGCTTTGTGTTCGACAAGCCATTTGTAAATTGGTCTCCGGAATCTTATAGAACCAGAACTACTTTCTAGTTGTCAGTAATATAATTTGGTTTACTATGAATATTACTAAACGGGGGAAGGGCAAACGCAAAACAGAACTTGTTTAGTCAATTCCCAGCAATTCATAAGCATTCACTCACCTGCCAAAGTTCTAGGCGGTCTAAAAATTACCCTATTATTGATGAAATAGTTCTCCTTGGTGGATGCATCGGTAAACTCCCAAGGGTGGGACACAAAAGTGTTCACGTCGAAGTAGGTTCTCGGTACCAGCCGCACGTAATGTTGCCTGCGGCCTTCGAAGTCGCGCCACCACACATCGACAGGTCTAGAAACGCGATTCTTAAAACGAATGTAAACTGGACGATTTGAATGTATAGATCGCACTAATACCTGCTCGCCGTTCGCGTTAGTTTCGTATATTAAGCTATTATTTTCGTTGGTTTCATCCATTATTACGAGCTTACAGAAATTAATAATCTTCGGACGCGGCGCATTACAAATGCAAGCATGCAACAGCTAGACACAAATTAATCAATACAGTATTTATGTTCAGGTTGCAATGCAACTCTAAGTTTTTCAAAGTTTCCCGCCGTGAATCAAATGTGAGTTACTGTAAGTTGGCAGCACCGTAACTTGACACTTCAAACAAACCTAATAACACTGACAATGGCTGTTTGTGTCGCAGTAATCGGAAAAGATGTAAGTTTTCACCACTTAAATTCACTGTATCACTTTCCCGAGATAATAATTTTGTCAAAAACTGCCTGTGGTATTAATCCACAGCATAGGTTTCATCAATTTTGGGTTATATCAAATTAAACACGTCACTTTGTTTTGTCAGCTAGAAACCATAGCCAAAAAAACAGCGATTGATCGAAGGAGCTAAGGGATGTTAGTAGATATTCACAATCGACAAATCATGTTGATTAATGAAATATGAACTTAATTTGTTTTAGTAATTCTCCCAACAAATATAAACAGAGCATTGTTAATGGTTAATTATAAATCCTTTTTTTAATTTGTATTTCCTGTACTATTTCCTTTACTTTGGTTATTTGTTTACGGTATTTTATGTAGTATGTAGAACCTATACTCCATTCATTATAGCATTAGTTTTTTTTTAGAGTACACTTTGTAGTAAAAGTACAATAAATATCAGTGCTTTTAAGATTTATGACGAATTTATTCAAATCCACTTAAATAGCACCTGTCACACTTGATTGTTCTCATTTAAAGTAAAGGAACTTCAGAATTTATGAGGCTTTTGCTTAAAATAATTATTTTGTCTTGCAACAAACTATATTGTCGATGTAAAAACCTAAAACAGGCAGGGGTTTTCATTTTTACTGTCACTATAACTCTACCAAATTTAAAATGTTACTTAATCCCTTCATACGTTGTGGCGGAAGGGGTTTTCAATTTTGCCAGGTTATACTCAGGTATGTTATCATCATGGCAACGTCAAATGCAAATTGTCATTCATTTTAGCCCCCCTGCTTCTTATTCCTAATGTTACGAGTATAATGAATGAAGTATAGTTCTTTAAAATCACGTCACAGCTCCGCTGTGTCCCTGGAAGTAAGGAGCAAATCAAAATAGCGCGTAGCTGGGCTCATTTCTGACCTTTTTACCCCTATAAATTTTGGTCCGAATTCTACCCGGTAAAAAGTTATGATCAATTTTAGTTTTTTTTAGGAAACCGTTAAAATATTGCAAGGAAAATTTTTGATCAAAAAAATTTCTTAATGTTCAAGCAGATGTCGTGAAAAAAAATGTATTTCTGGAATTTGTTCAAGTATTTAAAAAAGTTGCTCATTTAATACAGATCCTTTAAAGGTATTAATTCTAAAGTTGTGAGTATTTTGAACAAGAAGTAGATATTTTGATAAAGATTATTTCTTGCAATATTTTAACTTCTGAAATTGACATGGGTTTTTTAGCATAATAAAATAACTAGTCAAAGTAAGGCAAATAACCTGCTAATCTCAAGAGATTAAAAAAAATAAGTAAGTACCTTATCAAAGGTAAAAATCCTTAAAAAGTTATGATCAATTTAGTTTTTTTCAGTACGTTTAAAAAAATATTATTTTTGAATAGAAGTAGGCGATTTCCTGAAAAAAATAAAATTGATCTTAACTTTTTAACGGTTAGAAATCTGACTTATATGGATAGGGTTAAAAAGGTCAGATATGCCCCTAGCTACGCGCTATTTTGATTTGACCCTTACTTTAATATAATTTCGGGTTTAAGACATTTTTTCTCAAAAATAATTACAATTCACTTATTTGAGAAACTTAAAGAAATATACAAAGCGAGTATCGAACACAGATCAACAAAAATAATACAATGCATAGCGACGGTAGTTCTATATCAAACTTAAATCGGTTGGTCCGCTCTGTGCGAACCGTCGTTGTCATTAGCACAGTCATTAGCTAATGGCTCAGGGAAACACGTTGAACTAGCGAGACTGGAAGCGGCACGTGCGTGCGTAGCGTAGTTAGGTGCAACATCTTAGACAAGTCAAGATTTCGGTTGTACAAATCAAGTAGATCGAAATTATTAATAATTGTGAAATTGTATTATTGTTAAGTATGAACAGTGGTATTTAAACAGTGGATCTTTGAAAACAATAGATTACACTTAATTATCTCGCAATTGAAGTTATTTGTATGATGTGTTAGGTTAGTTTTGAATATTTTTAGAAGCGGAAATTCAATATTTATCGCAGTTTCTAAAGAATTAATTTAATATTAGTTAATTGGTTCATTATTGAGCATTACAATAATTATGGTCATGATGAATATTTATATAATTAGATTAATAACATATTTGATTAAAAAATAAATTTAAGCATTAAGTTTATTTTGTCAATAGATACTTTAGTCAAATTATCAATTCATGTGTTTCTGTATTTAGTTATTATGTTTATTTACTAACTGTTATTGTATCTAAAACAAACTACATCATTTTTAAGGCCAAAAACAAACAAATCCCCGGTCATGAACCCTTAACTTTAAATAACCTCAAAATAAACCGAATAGAGAGCGATAAAGATTTGGGACTCATTGTTGACAGCAAACTCACGTGGAATCCTCACATTGAAAAAATCAAATCAAGATTATCGTCTCTTACTGGAGCATTGAGAGGCATAACTACTTGTCTTCCACGTGAAGTGCGATATCTTATGTTTAGTTCTCTTGTCAAACCACATATTGATTATTTGATTGAGATTTGGGGCTCGGCGGAAAAAACTAACTTAAATTTGATACAAAGAGCACAAAATAAACTAATAAAGGTTCTGTTTCGCTACGATTATCTAACGCCTACTGAAAATATATACAATGAAACCAAAATTTTAAATATAAACCAAACTTTTATGTTCTTCACTTGTTTACTGATACGTAAAATCATAACACGAAATAAACATACTCAAATAAGCTTCACTAAAAAGAAACAAATACAAAAAAATCAATAAAGAAACGCAAATGACTTAGTACTGCAGCGTCCAAGAATAAATTACGGTAAGAAAAAGTATTTTATTTGATGAGCACAACTATACAATAAACTTCTCAAAGATATTAAAGAAACACATTCATTAATCTCATTTAAAAGACTCCTAAAACACTACATAACTTCAAATACTATCTTTATTTAAATAGGTTCTAGTAAGTATATAAAAAATAAAAAAATGATGAAAAAAAATCCTTAGTAAAAACTCATGAATAAATATTATCTAAAGAAAAAAAAACAAATGTTTTGATGTAGCTATTTGCAAATACAAGTCACATCTACCATTGGGAGCGAGCGCACTTCACGAGTATATCCGTGGCTGCGCCGACCATCAGCGCCTGAGTTCGTATTTTTGTACTTTGTTTGACGGTATATACATGTGAGTGAATTGTTAATAATTCTTAGGGAGAATAAATGTCATAAAACCTAAACCTACTTCCAGGGCCACCCTGTATATTAATGTCCGTAAAAGTTCAATGTAGTGGTTTTTATGCGGTTGTATTCCAGAATTCCCCCTTATACATAGGAGGCATAGGCATCGAATCTGGCTCTGACAATGAGCTATCACGGCAGTGGCTTGTGCACACCGCGCTTGACGCGTTGGAGGAGCGCCTGGCCACCAGCAGCACTGGAACAGCAGCCAATTCCAGCGCCGCGCCGCCTGACATGAGGGACGCTTATCTAGGCCTGCTGTACTCCACTGATACTCATAAAATGTAAGTATTTCGATTTTGCTTTGTGGATCAACATTTAAGAAAATATATTTTTGTTACAAGATCATTATGAAACTAATATCATCATCGTAGCTAAAAATAATATGTAGTTCAGAAGCCTGGCAAAGGTACGTCCTAAACAACTTGATAGTATTGAATGAATGAATGAATAAATTAATTTATTTCAAATAACAAAGACTTATGTTGTTAGTAGGGCTTACTATTAGCCACTCAAGTGCTCCATGCAACCACGGTTGCATGAAAAAAACAGACGTCCAAAGTGCTTTATGCAACCGGGTTGCACGGCGGCAAGTGGGTCACGTCACGTCTCAAATTCAACACGCTCAAATAACTGAATCACTGGGCCGTTTCTTTCTTTAAAAAAAAATACATAGACCATGGACAAATAAATCACTCGTCATTCGTTCGTTAAAATAAATCAAACAATTTTTATATGACTGTACGAGGTTGAGTGATGATGATGACCGCACTGGATGAACTGACGTAAATAAAGAACTGTATTGAACTATTCTTGCACTGGTTTAAACTGATTTATTTGTAAATCTCCGTAGGTAAAGGTAGAAAAATAATATATGCGCGATCTAAAAATATTTAACTCCATCTAGTGATAAAAACTGTGAAAAGAAGATTTGAAATGACATATTGACTAATGAAGGGTCGTAAACATGCCGCCCCATAAGACAATTATTGCAGAATTGTTCTACAAAACAAAAACGTACAATTAACATTGAAAAGATAACTAAACATTAAATTACCGTGAACTAAAAATTAACTCTTCTACAATATAAGAACATTATACAGAAATTATATACGAATATACTTTAAACAAAATTTGTCCTTTACACACATTGAGGACCTTGTGGGGAAAGTGACTACTCGGGGCATATTAACCACAAGTGACTACTCGGGGCATATTAACCACAAGTGACTACTCGGGGCATATTAACCACAAGTGACTACTCGGGGCATATTAACCACAAGTGACTACTCGGGGCATATTAACCACAAGTGACTACTCGGGGCATATTAACCACAAGTGACTACTCGGGGCATATTAACTCGGCGCTGCTCGCTACGGGTAAATTTTACCCAAGCCACACATTATTCGTCATATTTTTTGTTCCACGAATCACAGCGCGCTGCGCTTCCAAGTACCTTCGGGTGGTGTATTATACTGCGCACTCACCGCTTAGCAGTCAGTTGGCGCGACGCGTTCGAGAGTTGTGGACGTGTAAAGTGAGTACGGGTAATTTTCACCCTTAGCGATAATTCGTGCTACGTATTTTTCTTTTGTTACACTGACTTTTTTACGTGTTTTAGGTAACATAATGGCGCGTCAAGGTGTGTCTGATGAAGATATAGAACAATATTTACTGATAGGCGATAGCAGTTGTTCGGAAATCGACGATTTTGAAGAGTTCAGTGAACATGACACCGACTCTGAACAAGAAGGTGAGGATATTCAATTATCGGCAGACGACGGAATTCCTGAACAGTCAACGTCATCGCTACCCGATACCGTGCCCGAATATCTAGATGACGTTCCAGTAAGTAACCTACAACGCGGTTTTTATTTAGGAAAGGATGGTACAACAAAATGGAATGTCAATGAGCCATCCCAGCGAGTGCGAACTCGTTCTCACAACATTGTGTCCGAAGCACCTGGGCCAAAAGGCAATGCTCAGCAATGCCTGAATATTGCTGACTCATGGAATTTGTTTTTTCCCACTGATGATTTACAAGTAATTGTTGATTGCACTAATCGATATATCGATAAACGCAAAGAAAAATATCAAAGAGCCAGAGACTGTAAATACACTGATGTGACTGAATTGAGAGCTTTGTTCGGCCTGCAGTACTATATTGGGAGACTTCGAGGAGCGCATTTGAATACTGAAGATATTTGGGCTACAGATGGTACTGGTTTTGACGTGTGTTTGGCTACTATGTCTCGATCTCGGTTTCATTTTCTTCTAGCATGCATAAGATTTGACAATATTGACACACGCGTGGAGAGACGGGAGCAAGATAAACTTACAGCAATCCGAGAAGTTTTCAACAATTTTTGCTCTAGAATCAAAGAATACTATTCGCTGCATGACCAGGTTACCATTGACAAAAAACTGGAGAAAACTCGTGGGCGTTGTCCTTTCCGGCAATACTTACCTAGCAAGCCAGGAAAGTATGGCATAAAAATTGAAGTCTTGGCTGATGCAAAATCATACTACATTCAAAACATGGAAATATATGTTGGTAAGAATCCAGGGCCCTATGAAGTGAGTAATACAGCCATTGATCTAGTAAAGCGTCTAGTCGAGCCGATAAAAAATACACATCGTAACATTGTCATGGATAATTGGTTTACATCTTTTCCTTTGCTTCAAGATTTATACAATGATTACGGATTGACAGTCTTGGGAACAGTTCGCAAGAACAAAAAAGAAATACCTCCATTATTTCTATCAAGCTAGGACAAAGAAGATCACAGCTCGATGTTCGGTTTCCAAGAGAACTGCACTTTAGTCTCGTATGTGCCAAAAAAGGGTAAAATTGTTTTGTTAGCTTCTACAATGCACCATGATGCCAAAATCGATAGTCTTACTGGTGACCAGAAAAAACCAGAGATGATCACTGATTATAATGCCAACAAATGTGGTGTAGACGTTGTTGATGAAATGTGTGGCACTTATTCAGTCTCTCGTATCACAAAAAGATGGCCATTAGTGGTGTTTTATGGACTGTTGAATATGGGAGGGATCAACGCCTATGTCATTGTGAAAGAAAACGAACAGGCACGGAATCTGGAGTCTAAACCAAGACGACACTATATCAAGGCCTTGGCGTTAGCTTTGATCAACCCGCAGATAAAAAGGCGTTTAGCTATACCTAATTTGCCACTCTACCTCAAGGAGAAGATCAAATTCATACTTAGGGAGGACAACATGGAAGGAGGACAGCTAAACTGCCATGCTATGCCATCAACGTCAAGAAAAAGATGCGCCACTTCTCGATGCCATGTATGTCCTCCTAAAAAGGATCGTAAGACCAATTCTTGCTGTCAAATTTGTGACAAAATGTTGTGTCGGGAGCATGCTTTACCAGTCTGTTTTGATTGCGTTAAAAAAACACAATAACTATTGCGTAATTATTCAAGTTCCTATACACAGAAGGCTGATTAGTTGTATTTTTCTAAGAATTTATTACTGTTACTACTTAGTTGATTTATGAAAAATTTAGATGTTTATGTGCATTGGTTTTGTTTCTAAGCAATTACTTAGGTGTTATTTCATAGGGAAAAAAACTTAACTTCCACTTATTTACATAAAAAGTTTCTATTTTCTATGATTGTTCGCAAGAGGCCATAAAATAATGGTATTATTAGATATAGCTCAGTGATTTATTTTTCCAACAAAATAAAACTAATTGAAATAATTGTTCTGTTTTATTTATATCTTCACCAAACACTGATTAGAATATAACACATTTTTGAATCATGGTGAACAATTATAGCCCTGAAATCTTAGATTTTATACCTGGGTAATTTTTACCCACTGCGATCATCAGTGTAGCTGAAAGGGGCGCGACAGCCGCCGAGTCAAGTGACTACTCGGGGCATATTAACCACAAGTGACTACTCGGGGCATATCAACCACAAGTGACTACTCGGGGCATATTAACCACAAGTGACTACTCGGGGCATATTAACCACAAGTGACTACTCGGGGTATAATAACCACAAGTGACTACTCGGGGCATATTAACCACAAGTGACTACTCGGGGCATATTAACCACACCTCGAGTATTTTCTACTACTCGACCAAAACACCAAAGACTGGTAATTAAATTTGCCCTAATATTTTCGTTCTACTAGTTTGTTGCCTTGTCCTGTGTACTGTTTCTATGTAAGTTTTGTCCTTAACCTTTGAACCTTTGTTTTCTACGGCTCCGGAAATAATCCAACCCAGAGCAGTGTTCTGAACTAAAGGTCCAGCTGGCAATTCTCATCATTCCTTCTCTTAGATGCTGCACACTTCAGCACCTATTAAAATATTTATCTCGTTTGACTAGTAGAAGCTGGGATCAGCCACTTGTACTTTTTTGAGTTCTACCAGATCGATTGATCCTAAGTTTTCCGCCGGTAAGTGTGAGGTGATACTGCTCAAGACGTTAGCTCTTATGGGTATTTTTACATCTGCGTCTACCCGAGACTGTATCACAAGATTGACTACTTCCCTTGGATATGACTTGTTCTTGTCAAATCCGGTAATGACACCCTGAAATGATTTTTTCTTTAATCTTAAGCGCTGCACAGTTTCTTCGGTTATAAAGCAAGCCTGTGAGCCTTGATCTAGTAATGCTCGCATGACTTGAAACTCACCATTTTCAGACTCTGCATTTACTAGCGCAGTGGGTAATAAAATCTGTTTTGGCCTTGCTGAATTACCCGTTGACAAACAATTAACATCTGGAGAACTATGCGCTGAAGAACTTGTCCTAGAGGTTTTGTCCTACAATTGAACCTTGTTATCGGAAGCAGAGGGGGGATGTAGCAACGAATGATGGCGTCTCTTACAAAGTTTGCAGGTGGTATGTTTCTTACAATCATAGGTAGAATGATTGCCACCGAGGCAATTAAAGCACATCTTGTTCTTTACTACAAAATCCCGACGGTTTTCATATCTAAAACCGTTGCAAAAGTGCCGCTCTGAGCATAATTTATTCACATTTAAAACCACTAGGATAATTATTATTGGTGACAAGAAAAGCCTTTGTATTTTGTATAAACGGCGTTTTGGAAACAAAACACTCTAATGCCCTAAACCTCTTTTCAAAAAAGACGTTCAACTGTTCTAGTGTTGGCCTCACTATCGCTATTGGAAACATTTAACTCCCAGTATTTGCGAGTTTCAGGGTCAAGCTTATAAGTAATCATATAATTAGCATTCTGGAGTGTTATTTATTAAAAAAAAGAAATTAAATCACATCACATTATTTATTGAAACCAAAAACTAAATTCTAGGATACCTAGGAGCACATAAATTAAACACTAAATCCCTATCAAGTGAAACGTCCGTCCGATCCGCTGACCGCCGAAAAAGTGAAGCCTGGCAACGGCGTAGTCCATGTCGTGCGCAGTCCCATCTACCTGACGCCCACTCGTGACGTCACTCCTGGCTGAGTTGGTGCTCGGCGTGGCTGCGATGGTTGAGCGTGGACCTCTACCTGCACCTCTTGTGAGCTCACTCCAGCATTGTCTTCCTCGTCAGAGTGATCAATTTCACTTTCATTTTCGTCACCTAAAAACCATAATTGTTTGCATTAGTACAGTACTCCAAACTTAACAACCAGAAGTATTTATTTATTTTACTAGACATTGCCCGGGTTGTCACGTAAAATAATAAATCTCTTACTAGCAAAGCCCTCAGGGTGCTAAAACACACGTACAGAGCCCTCAGGATATACGGTAAGAATACATGAACAGAGCCCTCAGGGTGTTCATTAGAATGCCAGTACAGAGCCCTCAGGATGTACGTCAAAAAACTGCAGAGCCCTCAGGATGCACATTGCTGCACTTAAGTGACGTAACAGAGCCCTCAGGGTGTTAACGACCACATGCATGCAATAGAGAGTAGAACAACAGAGCCCTCAGGTTGTTGCATTGTACAAGCGTACACCTCAAGTTAAAAGTTATTAAACAGAGCCCTCAGGTTGCTTAGTAACTTATGCTGAGCCCATACTCACAATTAAAGAAAGTTGCACACACATCAGGGGTCCTCGCCACAATATCATATATTCCGCTGCGGCTTGTGTTGTTTTTCCATACGACCCAGTGACTAGTCGAAGCTCGTAGCGACCATGTGGCAGTTGTTTTGTTACCATATATGGACCCCGCATGCCAGAGTCTAACTTGCCGGTAGACTCACTTGTTTTGCGTACGAAAACCATGTCGTTATGCTGGAATGTGCGAGGTGCTCTTCGCCGCTCGTTAACACGAGCGTCTTGTCGCGCTCGTTTGGCGTCTAACAGATCACTCGCGCGCTGCCTTGCCAATTCGCGCAGCGTTTCGCGGCTTGGGCTAGATGCTTCTATCGCGATGTCGCGAACCACGGATCGGATGACAGGCGTTGCACCATCACTACCAATTAATAAATTCAAAGGTGAGTATTGGGTAGACTTTTGCCTAGTAATGTCCTGAACATTGAGCTGTATTTTCCAAAGGATATCAGACCAGCTTTCTTGTCGAAAGTTCGCTTCTACTCGAATCATATTAGTGACAGTACAGCAATACCTCTCAACCTGCCCATTACTTTGATGCATTTGTGGAGTAATGAAATGAATTTCACAACCTCAATCTCTAATCCAATTAGTGAATAACGAACTTTCATACATTCGTCCTCGATCAGCTACTATTAAGCGAGGAGTGCCAAATAAAGAAATTACATTGTCTAAAAATCGGGTTTAAAATACAGTACTTTGAAAAAGCGTCTATGACTATAATGACAAATGTATGACCATTTGAGTCCGGGAGAGGTCCCAAAACGTCTGTATGGATACTATCGAATGGAATACTGGGCTTGTTCCATGACTCAATGGGCTGTCTGCAAAGGTTGGCGCGGTACTTTCTTATGGGCTAGGCAAACAATACAATGTTGGATATATTTTCGCACAAATTGTCGCAACCCGGGAAACCAAAAGTGTTTAAGAATCAAATCAGTAGTTTTCTCGATACCTATGTGCTGATACTCGTCGTGAAACACTCGCAATAAGCTTAAACGGTGGCCTTTGGGAACATAACATAATAAGCGAGACTGTTCTCCAGACATGTTTAGTTTGTAATACAAAATATCGTTGTGTTTAACATATCGTCCCGCATCTAACTGGCCATCGTTAAGCTTTTGTAACAATGATTGAGTCTATCGTCAGCGGCCTGTGCTATCTGGGCCCAACTATGCGGTCTTTGAGTTTGACATATATAAATTGCATTACGACTTAGATAGTTGGCATGAGATAACGCAGATCCCTTACGATATTCGAAGTCAAAATCATAGTCCTGTAAATACATCCACCACCGAGCTATTCTCGGCAGTAAGTCCTTTTTGCGTTGGGTGAGTTTCAAGGCGTTGCAATCTGTAATTACTTTAAACTTGCCACCAATTAAATAGTGCCTAAAATGTTGCAGCGCCTTGAGGACCGACAACGTTTCAAGCTCATAAGAGTGGTAGCAAGGTTCTGCACCCTGGGTAACTTTGCTAAAATACGCAACGGGTCGTTTGCGTCCCTCAGAGTCAGTTTGAATTAACACAGCCCCATATCCTTTGGAAGATCCATCGGTATGCACCTCAGTTTCCAGTGAAGGATCGAAAATAGACAAGACCGGTTCGTTAGTTAGCCTTTCAATAATATCTTTACAAACCAGTGCCTTATCCGAATCGCTACAACCGACCTGTGGTGCGTAGGCACTTATCAAATTTTTCGTGACCGATAAGCCACACCTCACGACCACAAGGCGGTCGTTAACGCGATTGACTTCCAAGACATTATTTTGGAATTCCTCGGACAGCACCACCCCCACTCCATTGGTCCCACCTGGAGAACCCGCGTAGATGTGCTTGTAGCCGTGCCCGATGTTCCGGGACCTGTTGCCTCTCCAGCGAGTCTCCTGCAGGAACGCCACGGCCACCCTCCGCTTGGCGAGCACATCGGCCAGCGTGCCAACGTTCCACGACGCGAAGACCTTCCTTTGGACTAATGTCTGTAACCGGTCCCGCCCATGCCCCTAACCCACTTAATACAGGAGTAGGGCGATCCCCCTGCGCGTCGTTCGGCGACACCCTTTCCAGGTCTTGTATTTTTTTCTTGCTGACCATAACGTGTTTGACGTGTGTTGGCTTTACGGTAGCGACTGTCAACTGACCTCCCAACCCATAAAGGTGGGGCCATTGCCAGAGCCTCGTTTCTTAGTCAGCAGGATGCACCAGCTTGCAGGTGAGGTTGGCTTGGGGCCCGAAGATCCCCCCATGAGCCTTTGCCTTGTCGTGGCGGGGCGGGGGGGGGGGGGGTAGTACTGGTGGAACCACCGGGAAGCTAAGAGAGCTCAGGCATGGCAGTTCGGTGGACTTCCCACCTACCCACTGCCTGCCGCCGGGCGTGGTGGTGGTATGGTGCCTACCGCTGCCCGCCTAAAGGGGCGCCCACGGGCGCAGCGCCTTAGGGCGCGAGGTGGAGGCCGCGGTTTATAACCGTTTGGAAGGGGTCAGTAATCCGCGGCTGGCCCCCCCTGTGCACTGCGGCTCGGCGGGGCCGTACCGCCAGATGCGGCAACGGATCCACCTTTTAGGTGAATCGTGATTGCGGACCTAGTAGGGTCCGCGTACGGTGGGAGCCAGCGGGCTTGAGTACGGGGGTGCTTTTGCCCGCAATGCACGGCTTTCACCACGACGGTGGAAGTACCTGTGTGCTCCAGGTGCTTCTGTGGCCTCCCTCCTTCATTGGGGGATTGGTTGGAGGGGGGGCCAATACCGGGAGAAGCACTGGCGGCGGGGCGTTGCGAAACTTTTTAGGGACTCTGCCTCGCCGCTGAAGTGTTGAGGTCGAGTACCGTGAGGTTTTAGTCGGTTGAAGTCCGACATAACCTCGTCGTTCCCCCGGGCGGCGAGGTATCCATGAGGATTTCCCCACGATAATAAAAAAAAGGGCCGAAATGTTGGTGAGCCCCCTTACATCTCGTAAATACATATGTCATCATAGGGCTATATATATTCTAAAATAAAATATATTTTTTTCATTGTGTCTTAAATTTTTCGCGATAATGAACTTGATAATGAAATAACGTTAGCTTGTAAAAGTAATTGTAAAAGTAATCATACACTGCAAATATAGCTGATGTCCGAGAACGCAGGAAAAGTTTCGACAGAATGATGTTTTAAAAGGAAGTTCGATCATCGAGGGCCGAAATCGAATTTTTTCAGTTCTTCTCTTTAGATATTAAAAACAAGCATTGTAAAATGCTAACATAATCAATCACAGTAATATTACTATCTATGTTATGCATATGCTATTTAAAATCAAATAGAGCAATCTATTTTTACGTATCTATATATCTAGTTTGACGACCGACTTGGTGTAATGGTTAAGAAGTTGGCTACTACACCAGAGGTCGCGGGTTCGATCCCCGCACAGTACAAACATTTGTGTGCATGAACATGTCTGTTTGTACTGGCCTGGGTGTCTCCTATGTATAATAAGTATGTATTTACAAAAGAAAATGTATTTAAGTATGTTTATCCGTTGTCTAGTATCCCATAACACAAGCTTTAATTGGCTTACTTTGGGGCTAGATGGCGCTGTGTGGAATAATGTCCAGGGATATTTATTTATTTATTTATTTATTCCTCAGAAGCAGTCATTTGGTTAGCTTAAAGTCACACGTGAGAGTCATAAATCGTGTTAATATCTCGAGTGGCGAGTGGTCCGGAGTGGTGTCAAATTTCATGCGCGGCGTAAGCAAAAAACGGAGCGGCCTTCGAGTGGTTAGGAATAGTAAAATAAAAACAAAAGATTTACAGTGACTATTCCTGCACCACTCCCCCCGGAATGGCACAAGAGCGCTTTACATAAATGCAGTCCAATCTGCTAGAAATCATATTCAGGATGCTGCTACCAACCGCCAGCACATTGCGCACTAGGGACGCACACCGTTTACGCATTGTTCCATAAAAACAATCTACGCCAGCTTCGGTGAACATCCCAGATGCACTACAAAAGCGGAGTAGCCGCAGCAGCATCCTAAATGCGTTGTCATACTGGACACGAAGAGCGCTGTAAGCTTTTTGCATTTTTTTAAAACAGAAGACAAGCACTTTACATTTCCAGCGAAACTTTGTTAAGTGTTTATTTTTATTTTTTTATTTATTTATTTCAAGGCTCACAAAACAAGTTACAGTCAGAAATAGACCAAAAAAAAAAACAATATTAGTAGTACAGATCTAAACTATAACTCTCAACATGTGGGCACAATATGCTCTTAGTTTAATGAAATAAAGAGGGTTAGCGGAAAATCGTTATTACAAATAACAAAGACCTAAAATTATGTTAGCAGTTTTATTAAAAAACAGTGCATGCTACAACTTCGTGAAGTTATTTATAAAACTACAAAAATCAAGAGATCAATTATTAATTAATCCTAGCCGCACAGAATTCTACAAATTTCTTTCTTTAATTTCAACTGCCAACACAGACGATACTCGTACATTCTGGTAATAGCTGGTAAAATGAGGTGTTATTTTAATATACTTGAAGGTAAAATAATTTAGGTGAATCGTCCCGGGATCTTAATTGAACGCTGAAATTAAAGCACAGGTAAATCGATTTCGGAGTGTATAATTTTAAGCAGGCAGACCAACTCACTGCATTTTCGCCTAGATATAAGAGACTGGATTTAAAAATGCTTTAGTCGCTCATCGTACGATCGGTATGTGCGGCCCAGGTGAAGCCTAAAAGAAAGGATACTCAGAAACTTTCTCTGAACTCCCTCAATTTTGTTGGAATGAACATCGTAATAAGGCGACCAGATCACAGAACAATATTCCAGGAGACTTCTTACTGAATAATAGTAAAGGCAAACAAATGTCGATTGATTCCTAAAAATCTTTAGTGCAACGCGAGATAAAGCCCAGAAGTTGAGTACACTTAGAAATAATGTGAATTAGAATTTTAGAATTAGAATTAGAATTAGAATTAGAATATTTATTTGCAGAAATATGGTGGATTACATGATGTTCTTAAAGATAGTTGTACACACATTTTATCTATTTATGAAGACGTGCAAACATAAAAATTATAAAAGATTAAACAATTAATAATTTCATTTTAAAAAATAACACAAAAAAACAAAATTAAATAACACATAAATAAATTGATTCATCATTAGTAATACAAATTAACAGATAACACTAGAAACATAAAATTCATTCAAATTGTTAGTTTTTGGTTCAAGTACTCAGACACAGAATAATAGCACTTCCGCGCAAAGAAACCGTAAGCCTGTTTCTTGAATTTAACTATGTTCATCACCCTCAAACTATCTGGTAGGTGGTTGTAGACTCTGATAGCCATGCAATATGAACTTTTACTAAAAACAGCCAGCCTTTGTAACGGTACATATAGCCTATTTTCGCGCCCATGTCGCCCATTTCTATGTGTAGTGTCACCTTGTCTCAAAAATAAATGTGGGTGCTTATGAACAAACATACAGATCTCAAACAAATACAAGGACGGTAGAGGAAGTATGTTTTCTTGCTTAAAGATTGGCCTGCAGCTCTCGTCGAACTTCATACCGCTTAAAGCTCTAAGACATTTTTTTTGTGTCACAAATACTCTATGTGATTCCACTGAGTTTCCCCACAAGACTATACCATATCGAATATTTGAGGAGACCAAAGCATGATAAGCAGCCAGAACTGCTTCTTTTGTGGCAATATTTCTTAATCTGTGTAGGACAAATACGTATTTATCAATTTTAGCCACTAATTTGCCAACGTGTGCCTTCCAGTTGCAATATTTATCAATGGTTATCCCTAAGAAAGAAATATTTTCTACTATCTCAATCAGGTCGTCATCAATTTTCACATTGATCTCCGTCGAGGTACTATTATATGTTTGGAATTCCAGTATTTTAGTTTTCGACACATTCAAATTTAAATTATTAACTCCTAACCATTTGATGACAGAAGATACAGCTTTACCTATTTCTGATTCAATAGTATCCCTGTCCCTGCTTTTGATAATAAGCGTAGCGTCATCAGCAAAAAGCAAACACTCATGTCCCATCTCTGCTATGAAGTTATTTATGTAACAAAGAAACAATAATGGACCGAGCACACTGCCTTGAGGCACTCCATATTTGTTCGCAATGTGAGAGGACGCAAATGTTTCCTTCTGGTAGGATTTACTATGTGACTTGACTAAGTTCGAGATCTCCACATACTGCTCTCTGTCTTCAAGATAGCTACTTAGCCATTCCAGAGGTTCACCCCTCACGCCGAAAGCATTAAGTTTTTGTAATAAAATATCGTGGGATACCATGTCGAATGCTTTCGTCATATCAAGGAAGACAGAAAAAACGCGGAAACCTCTACTCAGACTTTCAGTAACGGTTTTCATGAGTGAGAAACATGCTAAGGTGGTTGAACTATTTTTTCGAAAGCCGAATTGCTTCTCACTTAGAATTCCATTTTTTTCAAGGTACGAGTTCAGTCTAAAAAACATAATCTTTTACAAAACCTTTGAAATTACTGGGTTTAAGGTAATAGGTCTATAATTATCCATACTATCTCTGGCACCTTTCTTGAATAGTGGTTTTACTACAGCCAATTTAAGACGTGAGGGAAATTTACCCTGCACAAAAGATAGATTTATAATGTGACTTAGGGGAAAAGCAAGAGTATCCGCACAACGCTTCAACAATTTACTATTAATACCATCATAACCAGTAGAATTGGTATTACGAAGCAATTTTATGACCCTAAACACTTCCAGTGGATCAGTAGGCGCCAAGAACATAGAATTAAGATACCATGCCATAGATCTAGTAGCTGAAGTCGAATCAGTGCAATGATTTTCTTTATTTGAAAGATCAATGAAAAAGTTGTTGAACATTTCAGCTATTTGTTGCGGGCATGTTACTGGTGGCTCCTGTTCGTTTACCCTAATTTCCGCAATTTTTAATGACGTGTTACTTCTATTTAAACTGGAGTTTATCACATCCCATGATGCTCTTCACTTATTTTCAGCTCTTTCGATATAGTTTGAATTACCTACTTTTTGAGCCCAGGTTATACATTTTTTCAATATTCTATTATATTTAGAATATTTACTTTTGTTGCGACGCTTACAAGTCTTATCTAGTCTGTACCGCAGATACAGCTGCCTTTTATTTATACATGAGTTCCTTATACCTTCGGTCATCCATTTGTTACGTTTTTGTTTGTTTACTTTTTTAACTCTTATAATAGGAAAACACAAGTCATGAAATAGAGTTAAATGATTATGCAAAGTATTAAATGCCTCATCTGTGTCACTTTGCGCGTGAACATCGGTAAAGCTGAGAGATGATACACATTCACAAAATTTTTGAACATTTTGTTTATGATAGTCCCTTACCTTTTCAAACCAGAAGGGGACACTAAAGAAGGAATCATTTTCGTTCATTATAGTGTCAAAAGATAGTGACTGGGCAGTCTCGTGATCTGATAACCCCATATAATGTATGTCGGAGCGTACATTTCGTAGGTTGCTGAAAATTAAATCAAGACAAGACGATTGTCTTGTAGGTGCATGAATATGATGTTGAAAGTTAAAGTTTGTTATCAAAGATGTCAACTCCTTAGAATATCTATCGTGTTTAAGTAAGTTGATATTTAGGTCTCCACAAACTATTATGCTCTTTTTTGGAAACCGTTTTGTTATATTACGTAGTATTTTTCCCAAATTCTCGAAGAAAATGTTCATGCACTCTGGTAATTTTACGTCCCTAGGCTTAGTTCTATAGATACAAACAACAATTAAATGTAAATTATGAATTTCCGTCAAACAATATTCAAATAGATAAGAAATGGGTTCTATGTTCATCTTTATAGGTTTATGTGTATAATTTCTATGCAAAAGTATACACGTTCCTCCCCTGCGTTCATTTTTACGACAGTAGGATGAGACCATTTGATAATTATTGATACATAAATTAGCTTCTGCCCCTCGTTTTATAAACGTCTCCGTCAAACAAATGATACCAATATTTTCTAAAATTTGGCGCCATTCATCTAAAGTTGACTCTATGATTTCTTTTTTCTTTAAAACACCTTGAATATTTTGATGTAGAATTGTCATTTTTGATTTGGTTTTAGGAACGAAAAAACGTACGTTCATTGTGATGATCTATAGATTTATTTGAAATGTCAGGCGAAATATTATTAATAAGATGATTCGTAGTGTCTTTTGAAATGTCAGGTATTACAAAACCATTGCAATCAATCGTGGTGTCATTAGAAAGGTCAGGTAAAACATCAACGTCATAGTCCGAGTTTGGTTTTTTTAGCTTTTTAAAATAATAAGGTATAGTTCCTTTCCTTGAGTGAGATCGGTACTCGTTCGCGGTATATGAAGACTTAGAGGTATAGGTATTTAGTTTTACGGCTGATTTTATTTCTTTAATAAATTGATGCTCGTATCTTAAGGAGTCAATTGCAATATTCAGCTTAAAAGACATTAAATCCAAGTATAACCTTACGCTAGAAGTGCTATAACTCGTGCCGACATCAGTGTCAATAAAAGTAACATGGTCATAATTATTGGATAGTAATCTTATTTTACGATTGAGTACTTCAACATTTAAATAATTATTGTATTGAACGTTTAGTAACATTACCCTTTGGGCTTTTAAAACATACAAAATATTAGATAACGCGGACAACAACTTGTAGGGGTCCTTGTCATTACAGCCAATACATAATATTACAATATCATCCTTCTTTAAACTGTGAGAGAGATTTTCACAGGTTCTTAATAACTCTTCACTCGTAGAGAACGGCTTGATCAGACTAGTAATATGATAGACGTCGTTCCACGTTCCATGTCTTTTATTTATCATATTTGCAGACAGACCTCGTATTTGCTCGTCACCTACAATATTTATTAGCGAGTTTTTGTCACTATGTGGTTGACTTGGATAAGGGTGCTGCTCATCTTTTACAGGTTTGCTTGTTACACCAATTGTTGAACAAATTTTTCTGTTGTGAAGTTCTTGTTGACCCGTTTTCTTAATTTTTCTTGGCTCTCTACAGGTGTTAGACTCTAATGCTGAGCTGTCAAGGCTCTCGTTTCGTAAGAAGAGAGATTTAGATTTGTCTATCGATCGCCTTTTTTTTCTAAACGTTATATTTTTAGTTTCGGATTTACATATGTAACTCAGTTGATCAATTTGTTTCATGTAGTCTGAGACCGATTTTTTGAGTGAATTATTTTCAACGGAAAGGTTTTCAATTTCATTTTCAGCTGCCTCTAATTTTTCCTGTAGAGTACAGACTAGTTTCTCTAAAGTTTCAAATCTGTCGTAGTCTATAAAGCTGAGTTCAGGGCAGCTTCTATTTAAGTATATTTTTTTTAGTTTAGTGGGTGTTGGGTGGCCTTCATTATCTGAAGAATCCGTTGACAGGGATTCGAAAGAGTTATTTGTTGGTACGTTTACCGTAATTCCCTTTTCTTTGTTACTATTCGGCTGTTTCGGCTGGTTTACAACTTTAGTTTTTACTGTTGTTGGTGTTCTGCTCACGTTAATTATTTTTGCTAGGCAGCATTTACATTTCCAGTTCGTTTTATTTTCAGGAGTCATCAGATAAAACCGCTTAGTTGAGACATTGCCACAATGTGTATGGTATTTCTTTTTGCAAGAGAAACAACTCAAATAGTCCCTGTTGGATATTATTTTACGACAGCGGCAGCAGATAAGCGTCTCCTTCCGGTGACCACTGAAGTAAACATCTGTTTCGATTGGTTTAGATTGTCGGTTCATTGTGGTTTACTTTCGTTTACTTTTTATAATTAAGTCTTGTAGTTCTATAGATAAAATAAAACTCAAAAAGATTTTCAAGTGCAATGGTCGGATTTGAACTCTAGTCTCTCGAGTCACAGAGCGCCGCGCTGTGTATTACACCAAAGACTTCGTTAACAGCGTAACGAAATTAGCGGAACGGTCAAAGTATTAAGTGAGTGGTGCTGTGCTATTGATCCGGTTTAGTAGTTTTCACTCGCCAGTAAATGTCGCCACTTGCCAGATAGTGAGATGAAGTGCTGATTTGTATCAGATAGGTAAGGTGTGCTCTAAGAGATGGCGTTGTTTTCTACTTTGGGCCAAAATGTCTTTATTACTGACTGCTAAGATCGACATCTGCGTACTAAGACACAACATTTAAATAAAATTAACCGCCGGGGGAAATGTTTTTTGCACTTATGCTCAAAGTATAAAGATAATCACTTCCATTGTTTATGATGCACGATATATTAGAAAGTTATTTATAAAAAATACTTTTTTTGTTCAATTTATCTCAGATTTAAGTCACTTTTGGCATTGTTCATGTTCACCTACTAATATTGTATTTCTGCTTTCAAATCTTTAAAAATTCTGTAGATAACACTTGTACGTAATATTTAGACGACACTTCATGTAGTTTTTATGAATGCACACACTGAAGCTAAGATTGAGATTTTTAAAATGCGTTTGAAATACGGAGCCAATGTTTACTATGTGACTAGCGCCACCTGTCATTCTGCACAGTGCTCGTAGTGACACCGAAGTGTAAAACCCTGTCAAAAAACACTCCTAGGTACGAGTAGGAACCGAGCCACTCAGACTTACTTACGTAGTTTTGACTACAAAACTAATTTTCGGTTTAGAGAATCCAAAAGAGATACAGAGCACTTACTAAAACTTAAGAACATCAGATTACTAGAACACCACTCAGCCCCCCGAGATTGGTTTTCCTGCAACCCGATGCAGTCCGCAAGGCCCCTAATCTTAGTATAGATTTTAAGGTCATCTGCGTAGAGCAGGCAAGGGACTGAGAGTTTTTGGACCAGATCGTTAATGAACAACAAAAACAGCAACGGCCCCAAATGCGAACCCTGAGGCACACCAGAGGTTATAATGACCAGAGAAGATAGATGTCCCTGTATGCATACCAGTTGACTCCGATTATCCAGCTATGATGAAAACCAACGTAACAAGTGGAATTGATGCGGAAGCCTTCAAGCTTACGGCAAAGCATGTAATGATTGACTTTGTCGAATGCTTTTTCGAAGTCACTGTAAATTGAGTCCACCTGGCATTTCTGGGCAAATGCAGAACAAAGCTAGCTTCTGTACTCCAACAGGTTGCTAGCAGTTTAACGCTTTGGTATAAATCCATGCTGGCAGGGGGACAAGAACGGTTTCAAGTAGGAATACAATATTTTGTACAGAACCGTCTCAAAGAGCTTTGGGAAGCATGAAAATATACTAATAGGCCTATAATTTTTACACTAATCTTTCTCGCCTGATTTATGAATTGGGATGACGTGAGCTATCTTCCAGTAAGAAGGAAACGTGCCGCTCAAGCGAAAATAATATAAATTCAAATACGGACCCGAAATAATTAGAAAATGATTCATATATTTCAGCCACATTCAAAGAAATAATTGCCTTCATATTTCATAGTCAGTGGCATCATATAGAAATCCCTTTTGTCCTTGATAAATCTAAAAAAGTGCTTTATATTATGCTTGATGGAAGTTTCGACAGATAATTCTTGTAACAGTTCGCTGAAAGATGCTTACAGCGAGTACGAAGGAGGTCGAAAGAGTCATAATCGAGTGGGTTACCGTACCGTTTATATTTTCTATGATATTTACGTTTTTCCTTCATAGAACGTATTAGAGCGGGGCTAAACCAGAAGGGATAGCGATTTACTTTCTTCGTGGTCATAGGTGTATGCTTTATAACAATACAATTTAGTTTCTGGTAGATTTTTTCCACTGTTTCGTCAACATTACTACATGCTAGATACTCGTGCCAGTTTACAGCTTCCAGCTCTTCCCGTATACCATCGAGTTGACATTTATAGTGGTTAGGTCTTCTTATTTGATTTCTTGGAGTAACTTTATCGACAAGACTCAACGCATCAATTCAGCACCGTATACAGCTAATAAATCTGTACTCAAGGTGAGGTCCAAAAGGCGATTGTTCACATTAGGAATATTGTTGAACTGTTTCAATCCACAAAGGGACAATGTTTAAACTAAATATTCAGTCTTAGAGTCATATGCTGGGGAAGGGGTCAACTTTTGGGAGTGAGGTGATCTATTCCATTGGATATGAGGTGCATTAAAGTCACCCAAACCTATGAAATCAGTGCCTGGGCTCAGCTGTAGCCCTCTCTTCTGGTAGTTCGAGTAGAACGCCCGATCTTGATCGACTTTCAAGTGAGAAGGTAAATAACTTAAGCATTAAATTAAGAACTTGTTAGTGGTTAGGTTAATACGGAGCCAGATATCTTCGACGTCACTTTCCCACTCAAATAATCGGTCAATTAATAAACGTTTATTGACAGCAATAGCAATTTCACCACCTTCAGTCTTAGATACAATAGTGCTATGCCTGTCTCTACGAAAAATAAAATATCTTTCATCGGGAAATTCAGCATCGCGAACACTGAAATTGAAATTCGTTTCTGTTAGACAAATAACATCATAGTTACAGTTAAGAATATTCAGGTATAAATCTTTAAGCTTACTTCTAATTCGATTTACATTTTGATAATATTTGATTATACTTAAATTAAATTACAGTTTTTTAAGACAGTCCAAGTTTTTAAACGAGGGGCATGCCAAAAGAAATAAGATACTCAAAAATGATGAAATTCATTTTGACGTGACAACGTCTTAAATTAGGTTGCGGCTGGGAGTCACTTATGAAAAAGTGTAACGCTCGGTAACGTTACGATGAGTCACCGAACGAGAGAGAGGCCCGCCGAATGCCTTGCGTCTCTCTCCCACTCAACTATGATCGGTCTGCCGCAATTCTTATTTTCATTCAATTCCTTGTTCCTATTGTGCAATTTAATTATATTCATATCAATAAATATTCTACCGAGAAAAAGACGTTGTCACGTAAAATCTTCGCCCGTAAAACCGACTTTACAGGCAACCATTTTTTTATTACATGTATCGATCTTTTAGATTTATTCACTCTGAGCACGTATACACTTTTCCATACCTTTGAACCAATTGGAAAATACCTGTGACCACTCTTCTTTAGAGACCTCAGAAATTTGGAAATTATAGGCAGCCAGTGTTTCTTTGCTTTCAAACCTCATCCCGAGTCATCCCCTTTAGTTTTTCTTTCATTTTTGGAAACAGGTAAAAATCACAAGGCGCTAGGTCAGGGGAATATGCTGGGTGAGGAAGGATTGACTCATTTTTCGAGTTGAAAAAGTCGTGTTCTAGCAGACGTGTGCGGCGCCGCATTGTCGTGGTGCCAGAGAAGGTGCCGGATTCCTGACTTTGGTCGCTTGTCACACCAAGCTGATATTACTGTTGGAGCACAAACTGTCACATACTATTCAGAGTTCACCGTCCTTCGATTCTCTAGCATACAGTAGCAATATGACCCGTTTTGCAGAAAAACGAGGCGACCATTTGATTCTGTGTGCTTCGTGCACGGTGACATTTCGTTGGAGTTGGTTCATCTTCAAAACACCATACAGTCGACTGTCGCTTTGTTTCGGAATCATAATTATATAGGCATGTTTCGTCACCAATCAGTATATCATACACGTTTTTTTTTCTAGCCACCGTCTAATTTATCTATCATGCATAGGCACCAATCCACCCGACGGTCTTTCTGCTCATCGGTAAGTTTGTGCGGCACCCATCTCGAACAACGTTTACGGAGAGAAAGGTGGTCGTGAATTAGGTTAGGTTAGGGCTGAATTGACGAATTACGTATGTAGAGCTGGAGCGAGAACTGGGAATTGGATCAGCAGCAATGCAAACCATAATCCATGCCAAGGATGTTTAGGCTATCCTTAATCGGTAGCGGGGTGCTCTGAAGAGTGGGATGGGAAAGGAACGGCGACGCCTTTGCTGTGAATGCACACACCTGCGTTTTCTTGGCATTGAACTCGACAAAATTGCATGCACCCCATTCTGAAATGCGGTCCAACACTCCGTCAAGCTCAACAACAAGACTTCGCCTCTTCTCCTCGATGTCAGTCTGTTTTGCCCCAGGGCGCTCGAAATAACGCGCGTGGACCGTGCTATCATCCGCATAGCAATGAATATTACCAAGAGATAACATGTCATTGATATGTAGAAGAAACAACGTCGGCGACAAGACGGAGCCCTGCGGCACTCCGGAATAAATCTGGAATAAGCGTGATTTTCGACCATCGCAAAGGACGCGAATTCTACGTCCCTCCAGAAATCCGGCGACCCAGTCGCATAGGCGAGGTGGCAGACCATATGCCGGGAGCTTGGAAAGAAGCGAACGATGCCATACACGGTCGAAAGCTTTGGCAATGTCAAGGCTGACGGCCAAAGATTCCCCATGCTTTTGTCCATAGCCTCCCCCTAGATGTGTGTTACGTACGCTAGAAGATCACCCGTAGACCGTTTTGGTCGGAAGCCGTACTGACGGTCGTGAATGAGAGAGTGATCCTCTAGGTAGCGGATGAGCTGCGTGTTTATGATCCGCTCAAACACTTTAGCTAAAACTGAGGTTACGGCTATTGGACGGTAATTGGCAGGGTCAGACCGGTCCCCTTTTTTGGGAACTGGTTGAACGTTCGCCTCCTTCCAAGACAGCGGCACAAGACCCGAATTGTAGGAGAGGCGATACAAGCTAGTGAACACTGGAGACAACTCCGCTGCACATTTCTTCAGCACCACAGCTGGAATTCCATCAGGGCCACTGGCTTTCCTGACATCGAGTGATCGCAGTTCGGCACGAACATCACACTGCCTGATACGAATATCAGGCATTGTGGAGCCGCAATGTGGTATTTCAGGCGGCGCAGCACCGCAGTCATCGATGCAAGAGTTTGCGGCAAAGAGGTTAGCCTCTTCGTGGCCTTGGTGGCTTTATTAAAGGCTGCTTTCAGGGAGGCAAGGTTTGAATGATCATTGAGTGCCTGGGCCCTAGACCAAGCACGGTATGCCGCCTGTTTTTGTTCGACAGCTGCGGCACACTCGCGATTGAACCAGGGACCAGTTTTGCTAGCACTGACGACATCAGTAAAAGGAATGTAGTATTCCATCCCGGTACTGATCTCGTCCGCGACAGCAGATGCACTTTCTGAAGCATCCCTTTCTCCAAAGCAGCACTGCCGCCAAGGGACGGAGGCAAAGTATTCTCGCAGTCCGTCCCAATCTGCCGACGAGTAGTGCCATAACCGCCGCGTCACCTCCACAGGTTGTGGGGAAGCTGCACAAGGTACTGTAGCGCCAACCAGACAGTGATCGGAGGAGCCCAATGGAGCACCAACCGACACTTAATGCCCGGCTGGGTGACTCGTCAGCAGAAGGTCCAATAAGGAGGGTGTATGACCGACAATGTCTGGTACACGGGTGGGCTGGTGTACCAGTTGCGTCAGGTCTTGCGTGAGAGCAAACGCATGGGCAGTTCGGCCTGCATGGTCTGTTTTTGATGAGCCTAACCAGGACTCATGGTGGGCATTGAAGTCTCCTAAAAACACCATTTCGGCATTTAGGAACTGCGCCTGAGCGTTGTCTGCGGCCTGACTCAGATGTTCGAAGAGTCCAGTTGTCTCGGCAGCGCCTTTGTGCGAGCGGTATATACACGCATAGTCCCGGCTCGTGGAGCCTAGGTCAACGTGCACCCAGAGGGTGGAGAAGGATGGGTCTTCTAGGCAGCAGAGACGGCTACAGCAGACGTCCGCCCTGACGAATAGACATACACCGGCTTTAGGTTGGAAGGACTCTTCCAGCACATAGCCGGGGTAGTGCAGGTATGACGTATCGGCAAGGCGGCCTATCTGTGTTTCCGTCAAAAAGAGCATCGCCGTCTCAAGGTGTTGATAGACGGCGTTGAGGTTTGCATGGAGTCCGCGGATGTTAGTGAACTCCACCTCAAACAGCGTGTTGGTGGGGGTTGGGGATGCCGCTGTTGGCCGTTTTTTCATGCTTCTGACTGCCATAGAAGTTGGAGGATGGGAGGGGCGTGAAAGGACGACTGTGATCGAGGCAATGAAAGACAAAGCGTGGTGCCCTGCATTGGTATTAATCGCGTGGGATAGTGTAAGCCGGTCCACCGGACGGAAGGGCCCACGTTCCCCCGTGGGCCCTTCCGTCGTCGCCGGGGTGTGGTCGCCGGGCCCCACCGGAACCGGGCACCACCCGGCACGACGATCCACCCCGAGATGATGCGCGACCTGGTGGGGCAGCTTCCAGAGGTGGTTAACCCCTGTACTATGCCGCGGGCGGCCAGCGGCACTACCGTTTCTACGGGTCTCCCTGGCCGGCGGGCCGATACACAATACCGCCGCTAAGGCTCCCACTGGTCCAACAATTGCCACGATCACAGTCCCCCTGGCACCGGTTAGTTAGCTGATCCCGGAACGCGACCTTAGCGAGATAGGTCAGAATCACTTGGCGGGTTTTACACAACTGCATGGTGGTAACAACAACCGGCTGACATAAGTCTCCCACCTGGAGAGCAGATGGTCTACTGCAAAAAAACCCATAGTCGCCTCTTACGATTCCCATGGGAAGATATGGGGCTGTGGAAAGTATTCCTTTATAGTGCCGCCACCAGCACGGCACATGAGATGATTGTGTCTCGAGAGACTTAATTACCTCGTTCTTTTCGTCTATTTGGGACCTCATTGTATTCTGTTCGGCGCAGATAAAATCGACTGTTGTAGTGAGATTGTTCTCAAGATCGCGTACGCAAGACTTTATTTCAGTTTGAACCATTATTTTGATGTCTTCCTGCAGAGCCGATCGTTAAATTTACCTTAAATGAGTTCAACTGAGTTTGTAATTTCTCATCAATCATTGCAGACACAGATGTTTGTATTTTATGGTCAGAAATCAGAAATCAGAAATATTTATTTACCACAAACACAGTACATAAAATGGTGAAATTATAATGTAAGTCCAGTGTCTTTAGCCTGCTCGCAGACGTGCAAAAATAATTAAAAATAGCAGTACAATAAAATTATAAAGATTAAACAATGTCAATAAATACCAATTAAATATGGACAAAATTAGAATCAAATTAAATTAAGAATTAAATTATGTCGATTTCCAATTAAAATATTCCTTAAGACTATAAAAATGCTTATCCATGAGCTAATTCGACAGTTTACTTTTAAAAATTCTACTTCTTAATATTTTTAAGTGTTCTGGGAACAAATTATAAATTACTATACTCATGTTATACGCATTTCGTTTATCCTTGTGACAAGGAGGTGGATATATTAACTCTCTGTGCTACTGTCTTAACTGTCTCGTTGAGACTTCCTCGCGTTTTTTAAAACAAAGCCAAACACTAATTTTATTCATGGTGACAATATCGCCGTCATCTGTTGAATGGGAACTGACTGGGAGCGTCTGTCAGAATGCGGCTCTCACAGGAGTCGACCAAGCTGTTGTCCAGGGACATGTTTATACCAAAGTCGCACACCGGCAGCTGGTGTGCGCGTACTGGCATGTTTAAGTCAGATCCACGACGGCGGGTGTTGACATTGGTACAAGTTGGGCACACCCAAGACGACATGGCATCATTGCTCAGCAAGGCAAAGTTAGACTTAGTAATATTCAAGCATTCCCGGTGACATCTACCAGAACACTTCGTGCATTGCATAAAGTCATCGTCAGAGTCTATTTTTTTGTCACATTGCGCGTTGCAGTCCATGTTGATAGCAAATAAAACATGTGCTGCCCGCTAGGCGACAGGCCCATAACCATTGACGATCGAAAATCAGGATCGATCAACAACCGCGCGCTTTTGAAAGCAGGTTCATGCAGGCATAACTGCTTTTTGGCCAAGCAAGTAGAAAGCAAAGCACGCTAAGCGGTGTCTCCCCGGTATTGATCAGACTGACAGATCATAGATGGCGATCCATGATTAGCTGATTTTGAAATTATCTGTTTTAAGGTTAAACACAGATACAATCATTAAGAACATGATACACGCACAGAGTTAAGGGATATGAAGTCACAACGATAACACTTGTTGAAGTATGAGCGTTGGGAAGTTTGTAACGCGGCACTTTCACAAAACCGTTACATCCCGGCACCGACACCAGAATCACTCCGAGACACCAATTAACGATTGTTTGTTCCAAAACTATATAACTATTCCGTAGATGCACAAACTAACTTCAAGTCAGAATGATTGTGGCCACCAAAAACTGTATACTATTTATCACAAATTTTATAGCATGAACTAATACTAAATAGTCATATATTTGCACTAAAGCCTGAACTCTGACCTCCAATTGGCTATGGCATTAGTGCGCATGATGGTAGGTGCACCGATCCCCAGGTCTGTGATTGTCCCGCTCTGTCCATAACCGATAGCATCAAGTATCTAGGCGTTATTATTGATAGAACCTTGAGCTTCAGATTGCACATAGATACACTTGTCACTAGACTTAGAAAACTGATCTTTGTTTTTAGAACACTTAAACATGCAGCTGATCGTCGTACCACCACAATGGTTATCTATGCCCTCTGTCAATCAATAGTCGATTACTGCATATTATCGTGGGCGGTGCGGCAAAGACTGATAATAGAGGCGGAAAGAGCACACCCAGCCATTCTTGAGGTGAGTGCCGGGTTGCCATTTCGTTTTCCCACTGATAAACTTTACAAACACTGGGACCTTCTCACTATCAGGCAATCTTTCCTCCTACATACGATCCTGAAGCAACACTCTGAACTTACCTACAACCCGGAACTTATGCAGAAAAAACGTAGGACGGATAAAGTGTGCCTAACCAAAAAATATAACACAGCTCTTTCACATAGGATTTTTTGTTTTCTCGGACCACACATTTATAATAAACTAAACAAAAACCTCAACCTTTACACATTAACGAAATACCAATGCAAAAAAAAAGTGACCAGTTTCCTTAAATCATTAAACTACCAGGAAACTGAAAATTGTCCTGTCGTATCCACTTAGCAAACTCATCGCAGCTACACACTAGGACGTATCTTTTTTTCTCTCAGTTATCTGACTCATTGTCATCGTACTCGCTCACTTCACACTCTTCTCACTATCACATCACACCACAATACTTCACACATATACAAACACTTTCACATAAACAGATACCACACAGTCTCATACACACAATATCTTCCTTTAACCTTCTACATATTTATTTTCCTGTCTTTATTGGTACCATAGCTTAAGTATTTATAAGTTATACATTGTGAAGAGAAAAATAAATGACTTTTGAATTGGATTGAATACTGTTACTTTATTTACAATGTGAGCGCCCTCTGGCGAATTAAAAAGAGAAAATAAATATTTTCATTTGTCTAAGGTTTAGTTGAATTAGGGTCAGTCCTCCCCTTCCCCCCCATGAGCCTTCGCCTTGTCGTGGCGGGGGGGCTAACTACTGGTGGCATGTGGAACCACCGGGAAGCTAAGAGGGCTTAGGCATTGCAGTGCGGTGGACCCCACCCACCCACTGCCTGTGGCCGGCCGTGGTGCTGGTATGGTGCCTACCACAGCGCCTTAGGGCGCGAGGTGGGGGCCGCGGTGCACAACTGTTTGGAGGGGGTCAGTGATCCGCGGCTGGCCCCTCCTGTGCACTACGGCTCGGCGGGGCCGCACCGCCAGATGCGGCATCGAATCCACCTTTTAGGTGGATCGTGGTTGTGGACCTAGTAGGGTCCGCGTACGGTGGGAGCCAGCGGGCTTGAGTACGGGGGTGCTTTTGCCCGCAATGCACGGCTTTCACCGCGACGGTGGAAGTACCTGTGTGCTCCAGGTGCTTCTGTGGCCTCCCCCCTTCATTGGGGGGTCGGCTGGAGGGGGCCCCAATACGGGAAAGCACTGGCGGCGAGGCGTTGCGAAAATTTTTAGGGACCCCGCCTCGCCGCTGAAGTGTTGAGGTCGAGTACCGTGGGGTTTTAGTCGGTAGAAGTCCAACATAACCTCGTCGTTCCCCCGGGCGGCGAGGTATCCATGAGGATTCCAAAATACTCCAAAATATTCAGAAAAGCCTGCACTACAGCTAAGGCATTGCACATTCGTGATAAAATATCAAAGTCCACTAACAAAATAAAAACCACTTGGGACGTCATAAATCACGAAACAGGTAAAGCTAAACAGCGCGATACCTCATACACTCTTAATATTAACAATAACATCTTACAATCAGAAGCATCTGTTGCTGAAGCATTTGATAAGTATTTCAGTAATATACCTATAATCACTACAGCTTCATTAAATTCCTCACCAACTAGAGCGGAACATTTGTTGAAAGATAATGTATCTTGTTGCAGTGTATTCTTTAAATTTAAACATATTGAGTCACTAGATATGATAAAAGCATTCAGATTAATTAATTCAAAAGATACCGCTGATCTTTGGGGTATATCAGTCAAAATTGTTAGCCACATAATTGACGTGATTGCCCCTTATTTAGCCGTAATATTCAATGATTGTGTGGATGAAGGTGTTTTTCCAAACTTAATGAAACACAGTAGGGTTGTACCACTTTTTAAATCAGGCAACAAACAAGACCCAGGTAACTTTAGGCCTGTTTCAATCCTACCAGCTCTAAGTAAGATCTTTGAAAAAATCATTCAAGAACAACTATTAAGCCATTTTTATGAGAACAATCTCTTACACAGTGAACAATATGGATTCACGAGAGGCCGTTCTACTACTGATGCTGGCATTGCACTTCTAAAACACATCTTTAGGGCTTGGGAGAATTCACAGAACGCTCTTGGCGTCTTCTGTGACTTGTCCAAGGCCTTTGATTGCGTTGATCACGATACACTTATACGCAAGCTTAATTTTTACGGGGTAAGGGATAATGCTTTAGATTTGGTAATTTCGTACCTTAGTTTAAGAACTCAAAAAGTTGATGTTAACAGTGTACTCTCTACAGGATCACAAGTTAAAATGGGGGTCCCTCAAGGATCCATTCTGGGTCCATTACTATTTCTGATATATATAAATGATTTACCTTTTTACTTAAAAGATATTTGTGATGTTGTATTGTTTGCAGACGATACATCTTTAGTTTTTAAAACTGACAGAAATAAAAACCTTTTTGATGATGTTAATGACGCACTTTCAAAGGTTTTACAATGGTTCACAGTAAATAATCTACAGCTTAATGCAAAAAAGACTAAATGTATTAATTTTAAGTTGCCTAATGTTAAAGATAACCCCATTAGTCTAAAAATTGATGGTAATACTATGAAGCTTGTAGATACAACAGTTTTTCTTGGAATCACACTAGATTCAAAACTGCAATGGAACCCTCATATAACAGCTCTCTCAGGCAGACTTAGTTCGGCTGCATTTGCAGTGAGAAAAATTAGGTTATTAACAGATGTTGATACTGCTCGTTCAGTTTATTTTAGTTATTTCCATAGTGTAATGTCTTACGGCATTGTACTTTGGGGTCAAGCGGCGGATATACAAACCATCTTTATCCTCCAGAAGCGAGCTATCAGATCCATCTATAAGCTTCGTGCACGGGCTTCACTTAGGGAGATTTTTAAGGAAATTGGTATCCTCACTGTAGCGTCACAATACATTTACAATTGCATTGTTTTGGTCAGAAAAAATATTGGTCTCTATGCTAAACACAGTGACATACATTGCAGAAATACTAGGAATAAGGATAAAATTGCACTTCCACTCTTTAGGTTACAAAAAGTTTTAGGATCCTTTATGGGGCAAGGTATACATTATTACAACAAAATTCCAAAAACCATTTGTGAGTTACCTTTACATAGATTCAAACATCACATCAAAACAGCTTTATTAAAAAAGGGCTATTATACTACAAAAGACTACCTTATAGATAAAAATGCCTGGGTATAAGCGCTCTTCTCGATGCGGGATTAAATAGCTTTATTGTAACAGATGTTTTATTGTAAGAGTTAATAGGTACCTAGTTTGTATGTACTGACTAACAATTTTTGTTTTTGAATTGTTTAAATGAATTCTTGTTATTATATTCTTTTATGGTTGGTTTTATATTCTTTTAGGTATCAAAATGGCACACTGCTTGTACTTTACTAACCCCTGTTGTAAACCCAAAACAAGTTTAAAAGAGTAACTGCTGAGTTTCTCGCCGGGTCTTCTCAGCAAGAAACAACTCCGACGCGGTGGTAGAGTCGCATTATGTCTGTATACTGTTTATTTACATATCCATATTATTATGGTATTTATGTCTATTATTTAGTATATTTTGCTGTAAATTTGACGATTTGAAAGTACTGATACAGTCTATTTGAATAAAGTTATTTGAGTTTGAGTTTGAGTTTGATTTCCCCACGATAATAAAAAAGGGGTCAGTCCTCCTCTTAGAATAATAACGTATAGAAGTATAGTCTTCATACAACCGCCCCGTTAGAAATTAAGCACTAATCCGAACCACACATGTGTGACTATTACGTGCTTACGTGCGGTGCGCTTTGACATTGAACATTGCGGAGCTGTAATGAACAGTTTGGAGCCATTTATGGCTCCAATTAAGGTGCGTCCAAATGGCCACGCGGACTTGGTTTCTATATATAATTATTCTAAGGTCCACCCTCACCCTTCTAGCGATTACCGAACGTATTTTCTGTTTCAGCTATGGCTACGTGACAAACACGCGGATCAAACTGGTGTTGGTGACGTCATCATCGTCGCCGAGCGGTAGCAACATCCGCGACGCCGAAGTGCGCACGGCGTTGCGCCGTCTTCATGCTCTCTACGCCGACGCTATTTGCAACCCATTCCATTTACCCGGCGACACGATCTCTTCGGCGTAAGTTTTATTCATTTAAGCGATATTTACATGTGTCTTCATGACAAAATAGCGCAGGACACTTAAAAAATACTGACATTAAAAGTTTCCGACTAACTAACTTCTCTTCGGTGCTTATTTACATGCTAAGTGAGTAATGAGTATTTACTTTGACAAAATGTTAATGAGGTAATAGGCAATACTATCAATTAAAAATCCTCGAATAGTATACTTCTGATAATATACTTTTATCATGATGGTTTATTTTACCTAATTAACTGTACCTACTAACCTGATTGTTTCTTTTTCATTTCAGGAAGTTTGACAAACAAGTGAAGAATTTAATGTTGAACAATGTTTAGTTATCATGTCACTATACTTTGAATGATTATCCATGTTTACCTACTTTGTTTATTAGATTCATAATGTTAAAATATTTTTGGTTTGTATAACTTAATGAAAGTAATATACTTAGAGGACGTCTATGTTTATAGAATATTATTTAAATATTACATATAAATCTAAAGATATTTTTTTTTATTTCTTTAAAAACATTCCTGTCTTTAGCTTACCTCAAACGAAAAAGTACTAACTGTGCATCAAATAGGCATACTAAAAATCTGACTAGGCAGTATCTTTTAATAGCTTATTATATTGAAATGAATATAAATATAAATGATCATCTAAAACGAAAATGCATCCAAAAATTTTATGGTAAAGTAATAGGCTATTTGAACCTTTTTTTAAGTAGGTCTTAAATAGTTGATATTTGTTCTAATAGACCAGAATATTTTTTACTATATTGTTTGACACCTTTGAAACTGCAAAACCATAATTTAAATGTATGTTTTTCCTAAACGAGCGAAATCACTGTCCGCCATGTTTTGACGGAATTCCGATTGTAAACAGACATTTGACATTCAACTTCTGCTCAGGGACCGTAATACCGATATTTCTGAATATCGATACCAAAATATCGATATAAGTACTGATACTTTGGTATCGAATTATCGGTATAAATACCGATACAAAATTTCAGTACCAAAATATCGATCCTTTAATGTGTCAGTATCGGTAATGATACTGATACTAAAATACCAATATTTACAAATAACTTCCGCTTGCAACATATTATTGAATTCTCTTTGTTTCACAAGTTTTAATATTGAAAATTATAAAAAATAACTGCTTATTTATTTATTTATTTATTCATTCATACAAAAAATAATACATTTATATTTCACATTTACAATGCCACATAAACCGATTTTGGTTTTACCGGACACTGGTATCCGTCGCCTTCACTCAGTTAACAATGAATGCCCGTCTAACTAAATATACAATATTCACTATGGTCTTATAAAAGTACCCTCCCCGCCCATTGTCTATCGCAACACGAAAATCCCATACAGAAAAAACATCTATGAAGTGCTAATAGACACGGGTGGATTCCGAGACTAGCTACGTTCTTAGTAGTGATAAATAAAAATATTTGAGATTATTTTAAGCATTTGTTTTATTATTATGCTGTTAAGACTAGTGAACGCCTATTTGATCAATTTATAATTAAATTCAACGAAATAATACATTTCTACACGTAGAAAGGAACTTTTTATCCCCAGTGGCGTAAAATTCACGTGACCTACCGTTTTCGCGGGAAATTCAATCCACGCCGAAAAAACAGCCTCATCCTTTGTATGGGGATTAATAACATCTTTTACGAACATTAAACCACTTTTCGATTATATTAAAAAATCTGTTATGCATAGCAAACGCATGCTTTTTGATACAATTGTAAATAAGTGTTATTCCTTACGAGTTTAGGGATTTTTTCAGTTATGCTTATTGCAATTGTATGCTTTTTAATTAGTATGCCTTTTTAATATTATGGCAAATTAAAATTAAGCCTTTTGATGCTTATGATATGATTAAGCTTCACAAAGAAGATCATTCTGGCTCCATACACGTGAAAGGACGTTTATACAATATGTTGTTGTGTGTTGTATGTGGAAAACCACACGAGTAACTCCGATTCCTAAGAGTGAGGGGGGTTCGGAGGTAAATGGTTTTAGGCCAGTCGCAATTTTATCAACACCGGCTAAAGTGTTTGAGGGGGCGATACAGCGGAGTATTCAGTCGCAGGTTTCAGCACAACTATCTGACGCGCAGCACGGGTTCCGCCCGGAACGCAGCACCACCAGCAATCTACTCAACGCGATGGCTTACACGGTTCCTCATGTGGACGCGGGAACACAAGTTGACGCGGCCTACTTCGACTACAAGAAAGCATTCGATCTAGTCGATAATGATATATTGTTGGCGAAGTTGGCGGCAGTCGGCTGCACTACGCAGCTGTTGAAATTTTTTGCGAGCTACATGAGGGACAGAATGCAGTATGTAGACTATGCTGGATATAGGTCGGACTCTTATTTCACTCGAACGGGCGTGGGACAGGGCAGCAACTTGGGGCCCTTAAATTTTATCATTATGATAAACGATCTGCCCGAAGTTGTGAGAGATGCTCGATGTTTACTTTTCGCGGATGACCTCAAATTACTTCTAGCGATAAGTGATAATAGGGATTGCAAACGCTTACAGGAGGATATAAACAGGGCTGTTGAGTGGAGTCGGAAAAATAAACTTCAGTTCAATCTCAGTAAATGCTCCGTAATATCTTTTAGCAGGGCACGGACACCGCTCCACTGCGACTATGAAATTGATTGCTCTAAAATACACCGGACAGAGGTAGTTAAAGATCTGGGCGTGCGGCTAGGCGTCCAATTAAATTTTAAAGAACATTTAGAAGGCATTTGCAAAAAGGCTTACAGAAGTTTAGGTTTTGTGCTTCGGAATTCAGTAGGTTTTACGAATCTAAAAGCGATAGCCGCCTTATATAATGCTCTTATTCGAAGTCAGCTGGAGTTTAACGCTACGGTATGGGCTCCGCATGAAGCAAAATATAGGCTGATGTTGGAGCGTATACAAAACAAATTTACGAGGTACTTGTACCTAAGGTGATATGGTGTGTATCCCTTCTATCCGTTGATGTATCCAACTTTGTTCGTTTTGGGTATGGTTGGGTACAACAAATTGGAAACAAGACGGGATTTGGCACTCGCTTATTATTTGGTTGGGGTACTGAGAGGTATCGTCTGCAACCCAAGCATACTGGAACGTTTGGTTATCTGCGTGCCGAACAGGTATGTGGAGCGGCGGCGGCGGCCGAGGTTACTTGCGGTGCCGCGCGCGCGGACCGGCCTGCTGGCCAACTCACCGTTGACGCGGACTTTGCACACGCTAAATCTAGTAGCCGAAACAACGGACCTGTTTACCTGTTCGATGAGCGAGTTCAACAAAGTAACTCTAAAAGTGTTGTGTTGTTATTAATGTTTTTGCGGTTGATTATTTTTCTTATTTTATTTTATTGACATAATATTAATAATAGTAAGATGAAATAATTTAATAGATAATATAATGTAATAGATAGTTTAAATTTGAGACTGAGTATAATGTATAATATAATGAAATTAAATACATATTTTTTATTTTTATTAAGGTAACTAAATTTAATGCATGAATATATTAAATAAGGAAAAATATTAGCTGGCTACACTATTGTATTAGGCATGTGCCTGTAATAATAGATGTATTTGTTTTTTGAATAAATAAATTGAATAAATAAATAAATGTTTCAAATGTAAGATGTCAATTTGATTACTGTCAAAAGTCCATTAAAAACCTAATACGGTTATTAATGTACTCTTTGCGTACTGGGGTAAATATCCTTGATTCTTTGCCTTTAGAAATGTTAAATATTTAATTAAGGTTTAGAATACACATTCAATACAAATACTTCAAAATGGTTTTCGATTTAAGACATGTTTGTTTTTCTTTCCCATAGCCAAATTAATAGGGTGAAAAAGTTCAGAAATGCACCGAGCTTAGCTATGTATGCGCTGTTTCGATTTGATCCTTACTTTCCGGTGAAGAAAAGAGGAGAAGAAGGGAAAAGAAATCGAAGATAACCGAATATATTAATTAATTAAAGTAGAAAATAAAACCATCCACCGTCACTGATCTGTATCCGTCTCCGTCTTGTCATCAGTCTTCATCTTAGTCGCGTCTGTCAGTCTGCTGGCCAGTCAACTAGCGGAGCCAAAGAGTCCGTAACATTCCCACCTCCAGTATTGCAAGCAATACTCAGTCAAGTCAGGTCAGGCCTGGAGGTCAGGTCAAGAAGTTAAGTCAAGTCAGAAAGTCAGGTCAAGTCGGGAAATGCAGTGTCAGATCGAGTCCGGTCAGGACAAGTCAAGTCAAGTCATCATGTCAGGTCGGATAAGTCTGGTCAGGTAAGTCCGGTCAGGACAAGTAGAGTCACCATTACTAACCATGTCAGGCTAGTGTCAGGCCACCCATGTCAGGTTATGTCTGGTCAAAGCTTTGTCAACCTAAACTAAGTCAAAACCAGTCAAGGTCTATCTTATTTGTCGTCAACTAGTCAGTCAGGAGAGGCAAGTTGGTTCAGTTCAGTCAAATGGCCTTAGTCTAAAGTCAAGTCAAAGTCGTCCTTAATCGTAAAATGTCTTACGTCATAATAAGTAAAATAAGTCAAGTCAGGTACAGATAAATCTTCTGTACAAATCGGGTGCAGCCCACGGAATTCTTTTTTCGAATGAATAACTAAATGCTCGAGGTCTTGAATTCTTCAACAGGCCAGGATTCTAAAGTAGGCATCCCTTTGTCATGGTATGGATACGTACGTAGGAGCCTTTCTCCATATATTCGGGTCACTCAAAACTGCAAATGGCTCGCAGCGTCCTACAGCGTCTTGAATGTCAGCGTCACCAGCCACCGTCAGTTCTCGTGGCTGCTCTGGCGCCGTCTGCTGTAGTAAGTCCTCTTGCGTAGCTTACGTGCGCGTTTGTCGTCGTTATTAACAATGAGGTTACAATTTCAAGGGCTCTTGCATCATCAGAAGAACGAGGTTTGTTAGCACAAGGCTTATTTACAAAGTCTTCCAGCGCTCCGGAGAGAGAGAGTAGATCCTTGTCGGTCGTCTGTGTGCGCAGGAATTTATCTACTTGATTTTCTACAGTCGACGGTGAACCCTACTCAACGTTTTGCGCATTTAGGGGTGGATCACATTGTCCAGCTGTGTTATTTGGTCATTAGTCATCTTCGTCTAATTGTAGCGCTTCAAGCTCTTATGCCAATCGCTCTTGTATTAATTTAATCTTAATTGCTGCGAGTTACTCCACAGTTCTGCGTTTGATGTCTGAGACTCGGCGCGCCTGGTCAGATGTCGGTGAGACGGCGCTACTGGCTGTCGAAGCTTGCGATGATGCTGCAGATAGTTGTGGGAGGTCAGCCATGTCGTCGTTCATTGTCTGCATACTTTTTCTTCGTGTCAACATGTCATCGGTCGGAGTGGACTGTATTACCTTAGACTGGGTCGATTGGTGCTCAAAAAGGACCATGAAGAAGAGAGGAGAGGAAAAGTGAGAAAAGAAAAGGAATCAAAGAGAACTGAATATAATAATTCATTAAAGTCGAAAATAAAACCACCCGCCGTTACTGATCTGCCGCATCCGTCTTGTCAGTCTTTTTCTCAGTCGCGTCTGTCGGTCTGCTGGCCAGTCAGCTAGCAGAATCAAAGAGTCCGTAACATTCCCAACTCCAGTATTGCAAGCAATACTCAGTCAAGTCAGGTCAGGTCAGGTCCCCCCCATGAGCCTTCGCCTTGTCGTGGCGGGGGGCTTAGTACTCGTGGTAGGTGGAACCACCGGGAAGCTAAGAGGGCTCAGGCATGGCAGTGCGGTGGACTTCCCACCCACCCATTGCCTGCCGCCGGGCGTGGTGGTGGTATGGTGCTACCACTGCCCGCCCAAAGGGGCGCCCACGGGCGCAGCGCCTTAGGGCGCGAGGTGGGAGCCGCGGTGCACAACCGTTTAGAGGGGGTCAGTGATCCGTGGCTGGCCCCCCCTGTGCACTGCGGCTCGGCGGGGCCGCACCGCCAGATGTGGCAGCGGATCCACCTTTTAGGTGGATCGTGTTTGCGGACCTAGTAGGGTCCGCCTACGGTGGGAGCCAGCGGGCTTGAGTAAGGGGGTGCTTCTGCCCGCAATGCACGGCTTTCACCCCGACGGCGGAAGTACCTGCGTGCTCCAGGTACTTCCGTGGCCTCCCCCCTTCATTGGGGGGTCGGCTGGAGGGGGCCCCAATACGGGGAAACACTGGCGGCGGGGCGTTGCGAAACTTTTTAGGGACCCCGCCTCGCCGCTGAAGTGTTGAGTTCGAGTACCGTGGGGTTTTAGTCGGTAGAAGTCCGACATAACCTCGTCGTTCCCCCGAGCGACGAGGTATCCATGAGGATTTCCCCACGATAATTAAAAAAAAAAAAGGTCAGGTCAGGTCAGAAAGATAGAGCAAGTCAGGATCATGCACGTTAGAGTCAAGTCAAGTCCAGTCAGGCCTAGTCAAATTGGGTCACCATGTCAAGTCCGGTCAGGAATAGTAGGGTAACCATGTCAGGTCACCACGTCAGGTCACTATAACTCACCATGTCAGGTAAGGCTTTCTCTAGTGTAAGCTATGTCAAGCTTTATCGAATCCAGTCGAGGTCTGCGTTGCCAACTAGTCATCAGTCTTCATCTTAGTCGCGTCTGTCAGTCTGCTGACATTTTACTGGCCATTTTAGTTTTCGATGACTTAAATGAATGACATTGGGTCTGGTCAGTGTAATAATATATTATTTTCCTCATGCTACCTATCTCACATAAACTAGTTTGTGTCGTAATTATGGCCTGTTTTAAAATTATTAAAAATCAAAGGGGCAATAAAACTTTAATTTACGAATTAAAGTTTTATTGCCCCTTTGATTTTTAATAATTTTAGTGGGTTTCGCTACAATCTAAGTGTAAGAAATAAAGGCGGGACTGTATTATGGAGATGTGTAAATAGAGAAAAATGTTCAGCTACCATTACAATAACAAAACGAAAATGAAACGAAAAACCTCACATTTGTAAGGATGATATTGTGAAAAATGATGAGAATGATGAATTGATGTTGCTTTAGTGAAACATGAATGTAAGAAGGACGTTTGCTGAAATCTAGGATCGGTACAATCAATATTTGAAAATAAATTTGAAAAGTTGAAGATGAGGGGAGGGCAATATACACGGTGTCGGGTTTCATGTGGTCCAAACTAAAACCATCGATAGAGGGGTCCAGGGGCTACTCTAAGGAATGGGGGTGCGGTCCAGGGGCTACTCTAAGGAATGGGGGTCCTTAGAGTAGCCCCTGGACCGTATGTTCCGCGAAAATTTATAGTTTTCGAGAATTCTAATTTTCTAATTTTTTTCTTAGTACCCAAAATGACGCATTTTTTTAATGATTTCTCCTAAAGTGTTATTACTATAACCTTGATTTTTTTTGGGAATGTGAACAATTAATAGGCCTTTCATTACACTACTACAGTTGTAACTCAGGCTAATTATTTTCTGCAAAAAAAAATAAACAGTGAACTTTTTTTATTTGGATGATTTTTCACTTCTTTCTTTAGGGTGGTGTAACTCCAAAAAAGCACATCACATAAAACTTCAGGACCCATTTCAGAAACTTGCCTACTATGTGGACCCACTACTTGTAAAATTTCAATCAGATACGGCAAGAGCTTCATGTCAAAAAAAAAAATCTGAAATGGGAGAATTTTAATATTAAATTAAATTTCGTCAGTCATGAACTCAATTGATTTCCAATGGCATTAAAAAAGTTTACTTTGAGATAATATGTCATAAGACATCAGACGTCATTACAGATACCAGTTTTGATCCCTTTGTTCAAGTTTACAAACTGTTTTGTTAGTCTTCCCTTGGCTGCTCTCGCGTTCGTACATTGTTCATACTACCCCTTTTTAACTACTGGCGTGATAACGGACTTTTCGATTGCTTATTTACTTTTATTTTGACGACTCTGGAACGAAGACTTGGCACCTTCAATAATTGGTAGATTCATTACAGAAAATTAGAGGATAACATGAAATAAAGTAGAAACATATCAACGATTTTACAAAAATACTTTATTAAGATGTATTTTTTACTATAATAAATGTTCGAAGTGACGTCCACCTTCAACTATGCACATACGACAACGTTTAATAAACTGTCTTCTTAGACGTTGAAAGGAGTCGTCTTTTTGTCTTATTGTCTCTTGTGCTTCTCTTAGTTTAGTGTTTAATTTTTCGATAGTATTGTATTCTTTGTAATACACTAACTCTTTGTGGAATCCAAAGATAAAAAAATCGACAGGGTTTAAGTCGGGGGACCTTGGTGGCCAGGCAAAGGTTCTAGTAATAATACTTTAGGAGAAATCATTAAAAAAATGCGTCATTTTGGGAACTAAGAAAAAATTTAGAAAACTGCTGTTTTCTCGAAAACTATAAATATTCGCGGAACTTACATGGGGGACCTTAGAGTAGCCCCTGGACCCTTCTATCGATGGTTTTCGCTTGGACCACATGAAACCCGACACCGTGTATAAATGTATGAAATTCCTTCCTATGAAGGTTATAAAAATACATTTTACAGGTCAAGAAGAAATATTTGAACGTGGAGAACCTTATTTTTGTACATTTAAAAGACGTGAATATACCAAGAACATTAGCTGAAGACTTTTTAGTTTGTGATGACGGTAATGACGAAAAAACTTTGATCTCATATTTACCACTGTTACCAGCACATCACATACCAGAGGCGTGGTCGAAATATTAGAAGAGGCTTCGAATTCCGTCGAAATGGAACAATTTAAAATGTATTTTGAGCGACAATGGTATTGCAATATATATATATATATATATATATATATATATATATATATATATATATATATATACATATTGTCGCTCAAACCCGACACCGTGTATAAATGTATGAAATTCCTTCCTATGAAGGTTATAAAAATACATTTTACAGGTCAAGAAAAAATATTTGAACGTGGAGAACCTTATTTTTGTGCATTTAAAAGACGTGAATATACCAAGAACATTAGCTGAAGACTTTTTAGTTTGTGATGACGGTAATGACGAAAAAACTTTGATCTCATATTTACCACTGTTACCAGCACATCACATACCAGAGGCGTGGTCGAAATATTAGAAGAGGCTTCGAATTCCGTCGAAATGGAACAATTTAAAATGTATTTTGAGCGACAATGGTATTGCAATATATATATATATATATAGCTTATTAGTTGTGCTGCAAACACACATCGCACTACTATTTGTATAGAGGGGTGGCACAGGAGAACTAATAGCCGAATACCGCGTTCTCCTATTATCTTCCTCTTTATAAAATGTTCATTGAAAGTAGCTAAACACTACGGTTATAAATGTAATAGATTTTTATTTTGTGCTTTGCGAAAAAATAGGTGAACTAAAGATATTAGTTTTGATAAAAAATATAAAGAATTGTTGATAGAACTGGACCGTGGCTATATAACCTTATCCAATTTTCTGAAAAAAAATGTGTATATAATATGTAGACTTAATATGTAGTAATTATTACCAGTTTTTATATATAGAAGAAATGCTATTATTTTCACTAGAATGTAAGCTAGATTTAGTTAAATAATATTTATTTTACATAAATTAATAAAAGTATTCATTTTGAACTTTAGCTATAAAAAATAAAATAAATAAATATGCGCCAGACTACACACCTCTTGTAATGGTCTCGAAGTAGGTATTAATATTCCTGTGTTACGAGGTACCACACAAGGAATTAAGCCAGGGGCGTCTCCCAGCACACCCAGACCAGAGTCAATTCAGAAAAGATCGCTTCCTGAATTGACCCGACCGGGAATCGAACCCGGGACACTAAGGAAATCGAGGCGAGAAACCGTGCTACAGCGCACAACGCCAATCGTGTCGTCAAATATGTAGTATACATATAGCCAGACGAATTGATGTTATGGACGAATTGATACGATGGTCCATTTGATGAACTATACGAAATTTTACTGGTCGTTTTGATACTATGGACGAAATGATACTGTAGACCTAATGCCATTAAGGACCTTATGCACCAGAAGGGCGGCAGCCAGTTTTCACCAACTTGCAACAACACCAAGCATATTCTGTCATTGTCTTTTAAAAAAAAAATGATTTATTTTATCGAAATAATGACTTAAGGCACTTCTGGCAAAGATTTAGAGGTAGGTTTGTTCCTTGACAGTATGAATATAGATGTTTTATGTTTAACAGAACACTGGCTTAAGGAACACAACTGTCTGTTAAGTTTTGATAATTATAGCATCGCTAGTATGTTCATGAGAGTTTCTGCTATTCGGGGTGGGTCACTAATATTATTGCACAATAAGTTAAAGTATAAAGAACGCAAAGATGTGGTAGCACTCTCAATTGAGCAAACTATTGAAATTTCATGTGCAGAGTTAGAGCGGATTATTATTGTTTGTGTTTATGAACCACCATCTGCGGATTATTCACTGTTTGAAGAAACTTTGGAAGAAGTGTTAAAGAGAGTATGTAAATCGAACAAGAAGGTGGTTGTTTGTGGTGATTTTAATGTAGATATTCTAGACTCTTCTCAAACCTCACTTAGATTTTTGAATCTTTTTAAATCATTCAATTTATTTAATATTTTTGATCAACCAACTAGAATCACTGCGTCATCAGCTACCTGCTTGGATAATATTTTTTGTGAAAATTTTTATAAGGAGAAATCAATAATTAATTGTTTAAAATCAGACCATTGTGGTCTGTTAACCAAATTTGAGCACCGTCATGTCCCTCAATCGGTGGATATTATTTTTAGACCAGTTACTCAGAAACGTATAGAAAAATTTAAACACAACATAAACAGTCAACTTCCTTACTTATCACACCAAGACCAGAACATAAATGATCAGTATGAGGATTTGTTCAATCTGTTAATGTATGAACATAACACCATTTAAAAAAAAAAAGTGACAGTTGATAAATTTAAATTTAAATTCAGTGACTGGGCTACTCCAGGTATTCATAAAAGTAGTATTAAATTATACGAATTATATGATTTAAAAGCGAACTTTCATAGTCCCAAACTAGTAGACTATGTTAAATCTTACTCTAAGATATTTAAAAAATCTTGCAATGTTGCCAAGTCCATGTTTTTGCGAGACAAAATAAAACAAGCAAAAAACAAAATCAAAGCGACTTGGAACATTATAAACAAAGAAACTTGTAAGTCCATACCACGCAATAACTCTTTCTCACTTAAAATTAAAGATAATATTATTAAGTCTGACGTTGATATAGCTAATACATTTGAATCATTTTTCTCTGAGATACCTTTTATTACTACCAGTAAACTAAATTCTAGTTCACTGCTAGCTAGTTATCTCCTCACATCAAGTGTTAATGAGTGCGCCACTAGTGTTTGCTTTGATCATATATCTCCTCATAACATCCTCAAATCGTTTAAAGAACTTAACATAAAAAAAACGGAAGATTTATGGGGTATTTCTGTTGATATACTTAAATCAGTCATAGATGCCATCTCCCCTAGTTTAGCGTTACTTTTTAATAACTGTGTAGACAAGGGTCAGTTCCCTAATTTAATGAAATTTAGTAAAGTCATACCCCTTTATAAGTCAGGTGAAAAAAGTGACCCATCCAATTATAGACCTATTTCTATTCTACCAGCTATAAGTAAAATTTTTGAAAAAATAATATTGAATCAATTACATTCTCACTTTTTTTTGGTCAAAGACCTATGTGGGATTGTATTATTTGCTGATGACACTTCTCTAATTTTTAACGTAGATAGAAGTAACAAAGCTCTTGACGACGTAAATAATACTCTTTCTAAGGTACTGCATTGGTTCACGAGTAACAATTTACTGCTTAATGCTAAGAAGACCAAATGTATCAAATTTTCTATGCCCAATGTAAGACAGGTCGATACCATTATAAACATGAATAACGAGCCATTAGAGATTGCGAATTCCACTGTATTTCTGGGAATTACTCTCGATTCCAAGTTACAGTGGGGTCCGCATATTTCTGCCCTGGCAGGAAGACTTAGTTCGGCAGCTTAAGCTGTTAGAAAAATAAGGCTCCTGACTGATATCGCAACAGCAAGATTAGTGTACTTCAGTTATTTTCACAGTGTTATGTCGTATGGTCTTCAGTTGTGGGGCTCGGCAGCGGATCTCAACACCATCTTTGTTCTTCAAAAAAGAGCCATCCGCTCCATTTACAACCTTAGACCACGCGACTCGCTTCGTGAAGTATTCAAAGAGATAGATATTTTAACTGTGTACTCTCAATTTATTTATGATAATGTAGTATATGTCCGTAAAAACTTGCATCTCTTCAAGAAAAACAGTGATGTTCATAAACTCAATACCAGAAATAAAGATAAGCTCGTAACTCCCAGTCTAAGACTGCATAAGGTAGGGAAATCATTTGTTGGTCAATGTGTAAAATATTTTAATAAGATTCCGCAAACTCTTGTTGAACTGCCTCTTCACAAGTTTAAGTCACAAATTAAAGCTAAGTTAATGAAGCGGGGTTATTATAGTGTTGACGATTTCTTAAATGATAAGAATTTGTGGTCATCTTAGGTATAATCTGCTCCTCTGCACACTTTTTTGTTATGACTTTACTCTGTCAATTCCATTTTTGTGTATAAAAACAAGATTGAAAAGAGTAACCATCGAGTTTCTTGCCGGAGTCTTCTCGATCGGAAACAACCTCTGAACCGGTGGTAGAGTCACATTATATTTAATTATGATATGAACTATCATAGTATTATTTTATGTAAGTTTATTTTTATTCAGTATATTTTTGCTACAATTTTTTTTTGTTACATGACATGTCATAAGTACTTTTTATAAGTCTATATGAATAAAGATATTTTTTACTTTTACTTTACTTTTACTTTTAAGGTCTTTCAGACTTCAGTGATGCATTTGTCCATGGTCTATGTAATTTTTTTTGCGGCGGACATACGTGTGTGCATATACATATAAGTATCATAAATACTATTCTTCTTCTTGAGTCGATACCCCAGTTACTGGGGGTCGTGACCTCTTTTATGAAGCATCTTGCGTTTTATTATTGACCGCCATTGATGCCGATCTGCGGCGGTGTGGAAAGCGTCGTGGAGTGTGGATTCGATTGTGGTGCGGATCTGGTCGGTCCAACGTGTCGGGCTTCTCCCTCTGGGTCGTTTCCCTTCGACCTTGCCTGTAACCACAAGTTTCTCCAGGTTGTCGTTTTCCTTTCTGGCAATGTGGCCGAAGTACTCCAATACCCTGCGTAGGCATGTCGTGGATAGCCTGGTCTGGACCTTAAGCTCCCGCAATATAGACACTTTGGTACGGTGGGCTGCCCAGTGGATGTTCAGCATTTTCCTCCAGCACCACATCTCGAAGGCGTCTATGCGGTTTCGGTCGGCCTTTTTCATGGTCCATGTTTCAGCGCCGTAAAGAAATATGGAGAACACCAGGGTGCGTACAAGATTCATCTTGGTGTTTCGGGAGATGTTTCTGTCCTTCCATATTTTCTGCAGCTGCGTCATGGCGTTTTTGGCCATGCCGATCCTCCTTCGAATTTCGGCCTCACAGGACCCCTTGTTGGAGATGCTTGAGCCCAGGTAAACGAGATTGTCCAATACTTCTAAGTCGATAGTGCCACTGAGCTCCAGCCTACCAGATCTGTCGACTACCATTATCTTCGTCTTGGACCTGTTTATGGATAAACCCATCTCCATGCTGACCCTCTCCATCCTGCTCAGTAGCGTAATCAGTTCGTTCTCGTTTGCAGCCAGTAGAGTGGTATCATCCGCGTATCGCAGGTTGGAGATTTTGCGGCCGCCAATAGTGATACCGCCGTCCCACTGGTCGCAGGTGCGTCTCATGATGTATTCACCGTAAATGTTGAACAGAATGGGAGAGAGGATGCAGCCCTGTCGAACTCCTTTCTCAAAACTGAACGTTCCTGAGGTTGTCCTGTCCACCCTGACCACTCCCTGGCTGTTGTAGTACAGCGACTGGAGTAGTGCAGTTAGGTGTTGAGGCACGCCCAGCTCCAGAAGTACCTTCCACAAACAATTCCAGTTGACGCAGTCGAACGCCTTGCTGTAGTCGACAAAGCACATTATGACCGGGATGTCGAATTCGTAGCTTTTCTCGACTATTTGCCTGACATTTAGTATTTGCTCCCGGGTACCCTTGCCCTTCACAAAGCCCGCCTGCTCTTGCGGGATTTGCCAGTCCAGGTAGTGACGGATGCGCCTGTTAATGATATGTAACAGGATTTTGCTAGCATGGGAGATCAGTGCAAGTGTGCGGTAATTTTCGCATCTTCTTGTCGAACCTTTTTTGTGAAGAGGAATGATTGTCGATTTTGTCCACTCTTCCGGCCACTTTCCGCTGTGCCAGATGCCGTTGCAGATGTTGTGCAGTAATGTTATGCCTGTGTCACCGAGGGACTTAAGCACTTCCGCTGTTATTTCGTCTGGACCAGGGGCTCTTTTGTTCTTGAGGTCGTTCAAGGCAGCAATTATTTCGGTGCGCAGTATGTCAGGCTCAGTTTCTACGTCGGCTAGGTTGATCCGTTCGCAGTCCGTCGTGAGTGGGTCGCTGTAGAGATGTTCACAGTAGCCACGCCATCTCTCGGATATCCGGTCAAGCTCGTGTAACAGTTTCCCATCGCTGTCTTCAACAACCCATGATTTTGGCTTAAACTGTTTCGTTAACATTTTCACTTTTTTAAAGAGGTCAGAGGTCTGCAGTTTTAATGCGTGGGTTTCCACTTCTTTGCATATGCCCGCGATGTAGTAATTTTTGTCATGTCTGCAGCGCTTTTTGATGGTGCGGCATAAAGAGGCGTACGATTGCATCACATCTGGGTTCTGCAGACCACCAACTTTAATTTCTTTCCTGCGTTGAATCAGTTCCCACGTCTCATTGGATATCCAAGTGGATCTTTTTTGTTCTGCCTTTCTGCTCGACGCTATCTTGTCAAGGGTATTCAGGATTTCATGTTTGAGTATATTCCAAATGGAGTCCGCACCGGCGCTAGACGTAGGTGGGCTGAGTCGAAGTTTTGACTCTAGGGTGCTCCGAAAGTACTCGCGCTCTGTCGGATATAAGCTTTTTGGTCTGAGCTTGGTGCGTTTCAATGGTGACTTTAGGCGTAGGGCGAAAGTTGCAACGAGTAAAATGTGATCAGTTCCACATTCTGCTCCGGGGAAAGTTCTAACGTTTCTTACGGATGATCTCCAGCGGGTGTTTACTAAGATGTAATCAATCTGATTCCTGTACCGGTCGCCTGGAGATCTCCATGTGTATAGACGCCTCGGATGATGCTGGAAGTAGGTATTCATAATACTCAGTTGCTTGTCTACGCAAAACTCAATAAGCCTATGGCCACGTTCGTTCCTAGTCCCCAGACCGTATTTGCCCACAGAGTTTCTGATATGGTCATCAGTAGTCGTGTCGCCAACTTTAGCGTTCCAGTCTCCGAGTATTAGTGTAATTTCCCGGCCTGGTATATCGTCTAGTGTTTTCTCCAGGATCCCATAGAATTCCTCTATAGTCTCATCAGGCGCTTGTGCTGTAGGTGCGTATATCAGAACTATGTTCAGTGTGCATGGCTTGGCGTTCAGCTTCAAGGTGATGATTCTGTCAGATATAGGGTTATATCCGAGCACAAAACGGTCTAGACGGGGAGGCACGAGTATACCCACTCCATTCCTGCTTGTATCTGGGTTACCCGAGAAGTATAGTGTGCTTCCCCCAGGGGCTCTAAAATGGCCTTGGTCTCGGAGATGTGTTTCGCAGATGCCCAGGATGGATATGTTATGGTCTTTCATTTCCTGTTCTACGATGCTTAATTTTCCAGCCTGGATAAGCCCATTAACGTTCCAGGCTCCAATACGATGGTGTTCTTGTATTGGGATTTTGTTGTTTCCATCAGTACGCGGGATCGTTCCTATAGACCCCTGAGGATGCGAGTCAATAGGAGCATCGGTAGCATATTTCACACCGCCCGGCCCGGGTACCGGGCAGCGCCGGGGGTCGGCCGGGTCGTCCGACAAACGCATTACATTTTCTGTACTATCCATGAGAGAGGTTTTCTTGGGAAAATAATTGTGGTGGGTTCCCACGTCCTTCCACATCAGTCCTTTCGAAGGGGATTTAGTCCCTTCAGGCTTCTGAGGGCCTGGGTGAGGGTTATTTACCGCCGCTCATTGCTCGGCGTTGACGTTTTACAGCTAGTTATGTCTACTCCTAGCGAACCCTCCTCTTTTCTCACTCGGGCTTGGGACCGACGACGGCAGAGTTAAAATATATATAATAAAATATATATACATAAATACTATAGTATAGATAAAAATAAATGGTGAGTGATTCAATATATTGTGTAGTGTAATAATTGTAATACAATACATAGACAATAGATACGGTGCCGAATGTGTAGTTCTGAATGTGTGTGTGTGTGTGTGTGCGTGTGTGAGTTTGTACATCACAATATAGGTGGTGCTGCAACTCGAAAATCATTAATAATCTGCCGCAGGTGGGTAGATTAACTGTGAGCGGCGCTTGGGCCCGCTGGTGTAAGAACTCAGTATCGACTAACTCACGCTTTAAAATTAATTCCTAATTGATTGCATTGGTGCTTCGTGATCATGTCTGTGTCCGTGTTTTAGCTATACAAACAATAATTTGAGAATTATGTTCCAATTTATTAGGACTCTTGATAAAATATCATTGGATATGCATTGCAGATATGTCGTACACGAAATTTATGAACCTTATTGCAAGGGAATGGTTCACATTTTTTTTGTTAACGTTAATGTTATGCCAATCCAAGAAACAGCCCTCCACAACCTAGTTACTAGAGTACAAAGGTCTCTGAGCAACAAGGAATACGCACTGGGCTGCTTCTTCGACGTAGAAGGGGCATTCGACAAGGCCAGCCCTAAGTCGATAGAAGCCGCCTTAGACCGCGAAGGCATTCATAAAGATATATCAGGATGGGTGAAGAACATGCTTCAACAACGCCTGATAAAGGCTGAGCTAGCAGGGGTTACACACACGGTCAGGGCGAGGAGAGGATTCCCGCAAGGGGGATGCCTATCCCCTCTACTATGGTGCATTCTAATAGATGAACTAGTACACGAGATAAACAAGACACACATATACACACAGGTGTACTCTGATGACGGGGTATTGCTAGTAACGGGAAAGGTCCTCAGCGTCATGTGCAACATCATGAACAGAGGACTGAAAGCGGCGCTATCATGGTGCAGAAGTAAGGGACTCAACCTCAATCCCGAAAAGACGAAACTAGTCCTATTCACCAATAAACGTAAAATTGGTAGTAAAGAAATAGTGCAAATAGACAACTCCGAACTAGAAATGGTCAAGGAGATCAAATACCTAGGAGTTACGCTGGACAGCAAACTAACTTTCAAAGCACACATAAGTACCACCTGCTCTAAGGCCAAAATGGCCATGATGCAATGTAATAGAGCCATAGGACGCACATGGGGAATCAAACCGGCGACTGTACTATGGATATACAAAGCAATCATCCTGCCACGAATCCTCCACGGATCACTGGTATGGTGGCATAAGGCGGTACTAAGGACCAACAAACTAGAGCTAGACAAGGTCCAAAGACTAGTGGCACTGATGATCACAGGTGCAATGAGAACAACACCCACAGCAGCGCTAGAGATCATGCTCGGGCTGGATCCGCTAGATCTAGCGATCAAAGGAAAAGCGATCGAACAATGGTTCAAACTCAGGAGCACGAACCTCTGGATCGGTAACCACACGGACAGAGGGCATCTACGCATCGGAAGTGAAATCGAGAGCAACATGTCAATGATCTTTACCAACAACGACCTAACAAGGAAAGAAAAGATCTTTGACAAGAAATACAAAGTACACATAGGACAAAGAGATGAATGGAACATAGACACAAGCGGAACAGTTTGCTACACAGATGGCTCCAGAATTGAGTCACTGAAGCTATCTGGCGCGGGTGTGCACATAAGGTGCGAGGACGGTACAGTGATAAACAGATCAATCTGCCTAGGCAGGTTCGCCAGCGTATTCCAAACAGAAATATACGCTATCATGGAATGCGCAGATATATTAGACAATCAGGACAGTGTCAGCAAGGCCACTATCTACAGTGACAGCCAGGCAGCGCTGAAAGCGCTTAGCAAAGCAGAGACGACATCGGTAACTGTCAAAGAATGCAAAAAAGCTCTAGGGAAACTCGCAAACAAAATAGACGTAGTGATTGCATGGGTCCCTGGACACGAGGGAAATGTCGGCAACGAGTTAGCAGACGAACTAGCCAGGGGTGGTGCGGCCGAAGGCTTAGTGGGTCCGGAACCCAGGCTGCCAATAGCACACAACATCACCAAGGGAGTAATCAAAAGGTTAACCACAGCAGCAACAAACAGACGATGGAAGGCTGCAACAGGCATGCGACAGTCTAAAATGTTCATAAACGGATTGGACACGAAGAAGACAGGTCATCTACTGAAGCTGTCAAGGAACAGTGTACGTATGGTCACTGAAATCGCCACAGGACACTCTAGACTAAACAGGCACCTAACAGTAATAGGCATCAAAGACAACCCCACATACATGGAGTGCATGGACAGCGAGGAAACGAGTTTCCACCTACTCGCCGAATGCCCGATGTACTCACACATACGGTGGGAGCTCATGGGGTCAGGCTCGCTAGATGAAGGTAACCTGAAAGTAAGATTCTGCAAAGCAACGGGAAGATTCGACGGGACGCCGTGAAAATGGGACAACCTAAAGACCCCCTGCTAGGGGGCCCGGGGAAATGGGTGAAATGGCCCATAATTAGCGGACCGATCACCCGGCCCACTGCCAGCGTCCCCAGTCGAAATAATAATAATAATAATATGCCAATCCAACGAAATTTGGTTCAAGAGTGTCAGGTCGAGTGGTAATTCTCGACTAAGATTACGCTGTTGGCTACATCACTATTGACATTTTATTATTTGACAAGCCAGCCAGTCTGGCAGTGGCTCTTTTCTTTTTGGTTATTTCTCTTTCATTTTGTGAAGTCAACCAAGCTGTTCTCCGGTTCAGCGCTGAGCAATTTTTAGTCTAAAAGTTGTTTAACTCGACCGAGAAATCGCATCAACATGGTAAGGAATTGTTTATCTATGTACTATCGTGTTGTTTTACGTGCTTTGGCACCAACTTGTATTTTCTGCTATTTACATTTGAGGTTATATTTGCACGTGTCAATCGTAATTGTTGGCTTTTTACTTTCCCGAATGTATTTATTTTAATATCATGTTAGTGATTTGTTTAGTCCTAAATTATATAATTTGTCTGACAAGTTCATCTGCCTAATGCATAGTGTATGTATACAATACTGCAGAGTGTAGGCCTCTTTATTTTTTCCTTTAATGATTTCGAATTTATGGCTGACAAATGTAAAACATCTACTTAGTAACTTTCTGTAATTCCAGGCAGCCGCCGTCGTAGCTGGCAAGGACATCGAGAAGCCACAGGCTGAGATCTCGCCAATCCACAGGATCCGTATCACCCTCACCTCCCGCAACGTTCGCTCGCTCGAGAAGGTGTGCTCTGACCTCATCAATGGAGCCAAGAAGCAGAAGCTGCGCGTGAAGGTATGGTTCATAACTTGTAGAACCTTCAGAATATGTTAAATTAATGTAATGCAAACATGTCTTATCGAAAATCCATGCCATGTTAGCGAAGTTTTGTTCTCCTGTAATCTCAATGGTACTCATAATTTATGACATTTACGCATGAGTTGTGGGTTTAATCCCTATCCAGGACTAATGCTGTTATTCTGGTGGTATGGTAGGTATGTAGGTTTAAAGTATGCATTACAATCCTTGACACCTTTAATACAAGTTCAGCTTAGTTCAGGGCAAAAAAGGCTTTAGAGACATTAATTTATTGTGAGAAGTTCAACTTTGCAGGGATAACTGTCTTGGTAGTTAACTACTCTCTGGTGAGATATATGCTATAGTGTAATGTTGTTTAGCGCTCAGATGAAGACACCACAGTCCTGTACAGTGGTGTCCACCAAACCAGCGCAACATCAGCACTCTTCAAAGTGCAGTGTGACTCTTGCATGGTTCATTCTGCTCATAGGAGAGTTACAAAGAAACATTTGATGATGAAAGACTAATAAAATTACTCACTCTATTACACAATTAATCACGCAATGTACAATTTGTTAGGGTATGGTTGTAATTACTATAATATTGCTCTGAAATCATTGTCAACTGCATTGAAAAACAAGAAAAAAAAAGTTGTTTCGGCTAATCAAATTACTTTGTTCCTTTATCAAGTAGATAACTTAATTTAATTAAACCACTAAGGTTATAAATATTATACTTGTAATGAAATAACATGTCAACCATTTGGTTTTTGTGAAATAATCCCTCTAGCATTTGAAATATGCCTAAGGGGGAGAGCTTACCACAATAAGAATAAGCTGTATAAAAAAAATATCGAGATGATATTACAAGTCCAACTAAAAGTTTTTTCTCTCAATTCCAGGGCCCAGTCCGCATGCCAACCAAGATTCTCCGCATTACCACCCGTAAAACTCCCTGTGGTGAAGGTTCCAAGACCTGGGACCGCTTCCAGATGAGGATACACAAGAGAGTGATAGACCTGCACTCACCTTCTGAGATTGTCAAGCAGATCACTTCCATCAACATCGAGCCTGGTGTAGAGGTTGAGGTCACCATCGCCGACGCGTAGGCACAACTGCCAAATAAACTATTTTAACATATTTTTTGGTTTTACTTCAAGTTACATACCGTAATTTTGTATGATGTATTTTTTAGTGATGAAATAAATTGGCGTTTACTGTTGTTAGGTTTTGATGAAACAAATACAGTGTCGTGGCAAATCGAGTGAAACAATCCAGGTCCCAGGTTTTGGCAACATTATTTCACATCCTTACAAACCATCCTCAAAAAACACACGCAGTTAGCCTATGTACCGGAAGTGGCGGAAGATAGACGAAGAAGAGGAAGGATATGTCACACTCAGCTTTTTCGTACAGCTCATGCTCACAATTTCTACTGTTTTCTGGGCGACTACCTTTACAAAAGATACAATGCCTTGTTAAATATTTACCCTCTTCTCAAAACCAATTGTAAAAAATCCATTTGTCAACATCTTAAATCGCTAGATTACCAACAGACTGAAAAACTTCTAAGCCCCTCGTTATAACACCTGCTATTCCTTGCCCACTTCTTTCAGTCCTATCTCCCCCCAGTTATTTTATTATTTTTGTCATTTATTTTTAGTTGACTTGCTATGCAAATTATGATTCTAAAATTTTAACCCTCAGATATTTTGCTTATCTACAAATTCACACACACACTCAACATTCAACAACAACTTCTCTTACATGCACTTACCACATTCCTCATACCTATACATTCACTACACCCACGAAAAAACACTCACTCATCACACTCAACACAAATTACACGTCCTAGGTCCTGCAGTACTGTTTTATTTTAAGTTAAGATTAGTTTTTTTTTTTTTATAACCATCTTGTGCTTTTATTAAATGCTGTGTGCAGACACTCCCGGCTAGTGGGGCCCTGGTGACCTGTAACCACAGACCATGTGGTCTGTGCCTGTAACACAGGATCATGATATGAACCTACATCAGGCACCAGTCTCTCACATTATAGCACGATTCCAATATAATTGTACACCTAGATTATAATTAGAATAAGTTGTTGTATTGTGGAGAAAATAAATTTATATTTTTTTATTATTATTTATTATTCTGTCAAGGAGGAATTTAGACGGGAGACATCTCATAGCTTCCGCGAAATAATAAATTAATTAAATTTATGTTAACAACAACGGTGACTGTACTAAGCGCAAGGCTTGTGTTGCAGCGACCATAGACTTAATAATAATATAAACTGAAATAACACTAGTGATAAACTCGAAACCAAACCATGTACAATTCAAAACAAAACTGTGGTCAAAGCAAAGTTTGATGCGTGTATTTAAGTGTGTTAGGATAAATAAACGACACTCAGGCCAACACGGATCCATATATGGAAACTTCTAGTGTTTTCTTTTTTTTCAAGTAGGATACCCAGTACGGTAATTACCAGTAATAACAGAATTAACAGATCAGCTCGCATGCAACGCAAGAAAATCGGACACCCAGTAGATAGATGCTTGTTGAACTAGGTTCATCAAATGCAACCACAGGAAACGGGAGGACCCATGCGTTAGCATTCAGAAGCTTTCGCTTAGCTTTATCAATAAACTATATTTCTATATTATTAGCCCTTGTGACAATTGACATATACATATTATGCTCTAAATGAATTGTTTAATAGGTCAATCAATAATTTTAAGACCCCAATACTGAATTTATTATCTGTGATGAGTAACATTGGGTTGAAGCTTAAATTCAAAACTCATTAATTTGGGACTAAAGGTAATAAAATAAATAGCTATTATAAAAAAATTATCAATAAAACTCTTTTCTTTCGGATTGATTTCATTCGCATGAGTTAGTAACAGTTATATAGGTAGGTACAATTTAAAAGGAGATGTTGGGTGATTTTCAAATTCCCGCGTGCGTTATGTGTAGTGTGACACGCTACCCACAACCAGGTGGTTAACACAACCGTCACCAGGGTACAGGTACATATTGGGGACCAGATTTTTAAATAACTCTAGGCATAATAAATAACTAGAATCTGCAGATATTTATCATAATTCCTTGCGAACGAAATGGTAAAGTGGTAGTCATTAACGTGTCAATCAGATTAAAAAAAATATGTTAAATTATTGAAACTATTATATTTGAATAAGTATTTATTTAGGTAAAAAGATTCAAGCATTTTTAAGTAGGTAGGTGCTAAACAATGTCTTAGATTTAGTTTTTTCTTATTTAGATAGACATTTTAATGGAACAATACATAAATGACACTTTTGTTCTCAGCAGCAGTATTTGCATTAGAAAAATACAGAAGACTATCACGTCTGTCGCCGTTTAGAAAAGCATAAAAACGTTCAGGGCTCGATTGAACGCCTAAATCAAAATAAATATGAAGAGGGACAGGTCGTTATTTCATACTTCTTGAAATAAGGTCTACAACTATTTCTGTGTTGCAAACCAAACATTGATCTATTACATCTTTTGTGATCTTGAACACCAGCCTTCTGTTGGTGGAACTGTAACTATGAATATGAATTAAATATATTGAATGAGATGGGACTATTACCTTGATACCCAGTTTAGTTTAGTTTAGTTTAGTTTTATTTATCTCATAATACAAAATTACAATATATATTACATTCGATGTCACATATAAGAATTTGCATTATGAGTTAGTAGGGTAGTCGTTTAAGGTGAGCCAGTTTATTTAAAACATCAGCAGAAGAGCTTTTATTTGTTACATAGTTCGTAGGTTCACCAATTCACTATCGACAATCAGACCTAGAACCTTTAGAAGCCATTGCAAAATGAGTCTTATTTTAACTGTGATAGATGCCTACATTTAAAGCTTGATTTGCTGAGGTATACACGTAAGCCGACCTTTTTAAAAATAATTTCTTATTAATAGATAAAGTGACAGCAGACGACTACCTTATTAATATGGTTATAACATGTTAGTTTGTTTCAAATTATAAACAGCAACAAGTATTTAAGTTTGTTACGATGAACATTTAGTGCCGACGCATTTGTACGGAAGTCAGAGTTGGGTATGGCAAAAGAAGGATGAAAGTAGGATAAATGCAGTGGAAATGAGAGCATTGCGAAGTTTGGCAGGAGTGACATTGAGTGATAAAGTAAGGAATGTGGTGTGAAAGAGGATGTTGTCACAAAAATTGAGATGGGAATGCTAAGATGGTTTAGGCATATGGAAAGGATGGATGAAAGGCATTTAACGAAACAAATCTACAAGGCGAGGGTGGATGGAGCTGTTGAAGGGGAAGGCCTTGACGGACGTTCTTAGGACAAGTCCAAGACGTGCTCAGAAAAGGTCAGGTATAATCGACGAGCATGTATGAAAGGATTAATGAGAGTGGAAGAAGCGCAAGAGGTGTGTCAGGACCGCAGCAAGTGGAAAGATGTGGTCTCTGCCTACCCCGTTGGGAAAAAGGCGTGATGGTATGTATGTATGTACGATGAACAAAAAGATTTATAAAGTTCAAGGATCACTTTGTAGACGTGTCAGACTTGCACAAGCAGAGCAATTGCTCCACTCTAATGATAGAGTCGAGAACTTGACTTACTAGCACCATAACATAATGGACCTAGGAGCAGAAAAAAACAGGCTATGGCAACTGGAAGTGTAGACCCAGAGAAAATGGCAAAATAAATTCTATCTGAAGTCTACTTCTTACATTCTCGTGAGATTCTACATGATGAACGGCGAGCTCTGTTTCAGTCGTAAGTGCAGTAAATCGGTAATTTTCTCCTCATAATTTATTTACCACAAATCGGGGAAAAAAGACATGTGAACACGAAGTGAATTTGTGACGTCATGAGTTCGCAACGAAAATTCAAGTTAGTTTCATAAAATAGTATACATACAATAGTTCGATCGATACCCACCCATGACAAACATTAATGTTGCGAACATTTGTGTTTGTGTGTGTGGGTGTTTTCATCTATTTTAATGTATGTTTATCAGTTACTGATACCCATAGTAAGTCAAGCTCTGAGTGCCGAGTGCGAGTTGCAGTGAGAGAAGTGAATGACTTCAATATCGCGTTTTGCGAGCACGTAAATGTCAAATAGTATGGAATCTAGTCAGCGCCATCTAGCGGCGAATTCGGGCGACATTCAGGCCGCTAGATGGCGCTCAGTCGATGCCATACAAATTCGCGTTTTGTTTCTCGCAAACGCGATGGTGAAGTTATTCACTTCTCTCATTGCAACTCGCACTCGGCACTCTGTTTAGTCTGGGGTCGGATGATCTAGGTGCAATTTTGTCCCAGTTATATTTTTATTTAAAAAAGTTTTAGGCTTGAACAAGCTCGTAAAGGCGTGTATTTCAGCAGTTATTTTCATGGCTCGAGTCGATCGCAATGAGGTGTTGTATCCGTGTGTAAGGAAACATAACATTGCGCTGTGTCGTTGTGGGCTTTATTTATTATTAGGGCATTAAAGCTTTACCAAAACAAACCTTATTTCTCTATTTATCAGATTTCGCATTCAATTCGACGAAATAAACGCAAAAGTTAACAAAAGCACGCAATTAGTGTGACCACAAGCGAAATAAAAAATTCAGGACATCGCAGCTTCGAGACCAGTTTCCTACAAATTAAAAATAGTAGTACCTACCTACCTATATATTTAATCATGTGTTTAGAATGAACATAACACATACAGGGCTATTTTATAAAAACCATCCAAATTTAAATATAAGGATCTATGGAGAAAAAGGCAAAATACGTATTTTTCTGTTGGTCAACCTTCAGTACTAAAATTTTGAGTTATTAATGTTAGTATAAATACTCAAAGGTATAAAAAAATCACTAGTTTCGTTGATACTGCTCGACGTGAGTGGCGGCGGGCTCGCAGTCTCTTCAACTCCCCGTTCGCGCTTTAATCAGAAGTAAAAATTTAATTTTGAATTTAAGTAACCACGCCGCACGAATAAACTGTTCGAAAAAAATAAAATAATGTAAAAGTTAGAAAGACCTACACTTTTTTTAAAAAAGCTGTCTTCGATTGATGCCTTTTCAGGGAAAATTTTGGATGGTTTTTATAAAGTAACTCTGTATAAGCAGGTAAAATTAAAATAAACAGAACTTTCCTATTCAGTACCTACCTGCTCAGTCATCTCCCCTAAGTTAAACAGTTTAGTAGAGTGGTATTAATACAATATCAAAATCGTCACTTACCATCAGTTACCTATTCAAGTGGTAAGTGCATGTTTACTATAAGATCGTTTTAACACTTCGTCAGTCGATGCACCAGATGCGTTTGTATTGTTTTTTCTATTGTGTCTACTATGTCGACTGACGACGGATTGTTTCATGTTGCAGTAATAAATAATTTTATGCTCAGTTTAGGAAAAAAACTACCTTTTTATCTGACCACAGCGATGCAAAAAAGAGGGTTATGTATATGCTCCCTATTTATTTACGGAAAACTGCTAGGTACTGAGCGGACAGTCCCCTGTTGTGAGCCTCCTTAAGTATCTGTACTTCTTTTCCCTTGGCTAGAAGCTTAGTTGGCACGCGGCTGATGAGTTCAGGTCAGCCAGTCTCCAACTTCATCGGAACGGCTTTTTGAATGACGTCTTTAATTTGAGTTTTGGAGCGCAGAATGTGGGACTGTTGGGTTTAACTACGAATTTGCTTCTTTTGTCCTTTGGAAAAGTGGGAGTCCAGCTTTCTGACGATTGGCTATATTCCAAGGTCCTTACATGTTAGTAAGTATGTTATGGGCATAAAGCACAGGTCCTTGAGCTCACGTTTCTGGTGTAAGTAGCTTTGATGTTAATATTTCGTGAAAAGTTCCAAAAAACCAAACATGGAGCCACCCTACACGCAATAAGGAGGTACGCAATTCCATAAATTATGACCTACATAAAACATTTATTAGATCGAAAATTCGCGTTTGCAGCGCATTATTGCAATACAAATAAGGTTTATTATACAACGGCGAGTTTTTAGCGTGTTTCACGAAGATTATTGAAGTTTTGGGGCAGTTTTTCGGTTTGCGTTATTTATGATTTGTTTTGCCAACCTACATGAGTTGGATCATTATTATTTGTCATGTGATATGTCGTAAGATAAATGAATGCTATTTTTAGTGATCTTTCCCTCTGTAAAAGCATAATACCTACCCTGTTTTGCAATATTCTAAATACAATAAAATGGACGTAGTTATGCTACAACGTTCCAACCCACAAGGTGGTCAAAATTGAGTTTTAATGCTCAAGATAGGTACCTACTTTGGACCGTACTATCCGGTGCTAAAGACACCGACTCTCTAAAGACAATAACTATTGAAATAATTAAGCGGTCCAAATGATATACGATCCAAAAGATCTGTATAAGATCTTAAAAAGTGAAAATTCATCTGGATCTTTTTATTTATTTATTTTGGACTAAATAACTTAAGAATGATGATCGCAATCAGCTTGGAACGTTTTAAAAAAAAACTATCTTTGAAATTAATAAAATAAAAAATTGTTACAATCAGCTTAGAATCGTTAATAAAACGATTAATTAATGTTTCATGTAGGTACTTTGTAATGTTTAAGATAAATCATTGGCAAAAATAAAACGATTCAAAACGCATTGTATACTGTGAGGAACATAATATAAATTTGTAGATATTCTAATGAACATGTGCATGTAAGTAAGTATATATATAGCTATATATTTATATTATATACAGGGTGACTGGGGAAAATAAGAACCTCCTCATGATATACAGTACTTACATACTTGGGAGTATGAGGCTATTTAATAGGTACAAACCTGCCTATTTTTTGGCCTTATTAATATCATGTTTAATACTTGGCCATTGTTTATACGGGTTAAAAATATGCAATTTTGTACCTAATAAATAACCTCATGTAAAAAATACAATATTGCATATTTTTGAACCTTATAAACATCATGTTTAATACTTGGCAATAATTTATAAGGTTTAAAAATATGCAATTGTGTTCCTATAAAATTGCCTCATACTTGTGGAAAGTGCTGTATATCATGAGTAGGTTCTTATTTTAAAAGGATGCCAATGAATCTCCAGTATGAATAATGTATGAATAAGTAGGTTAGTATATATTTTATGTAAGTAAACTGTTTTCTTTTATTTTAACAACTCTTGATTTTACAAAACCCTGCCGTAAAGATTTCTGCTTTGCCTAGTGGTTGACTGGTATAATAAGAATAATAATAATAAAAACATTTATATTTAATATAGACTGCCTTTAGGCATTAAGTCCGCCAATTGTACTTTTTCGTGCAATAAACGATAAATAAATATAATATTGTTTGGTTTATTCGATTTTCGACGATTTAGAAGTACTTACCTACTTTGATCATTTATGTTTTAATAAAGATTTTTTTTGTTCTAATAGTTCCCATAACTAAATCGAAGATTTTCCATAGTTAATATATTTAACTATTAGCACTAGAGAAAATCAGTTGCCCCCTAGCACCCTAGGAAAAATAGGAGTTTTTGCTACGCCTATGCGGAAGGGTCCTCAACTCCTCCCCCGACGCTGAAGGCTCTATACCCAATACGAGAAACGTGGCTCAAAACAGCCGATGACTTGGGTTCTATAAGTGTTTCCAACGCAGAGTTAGCCATAAATATTTATTTAACAAAACCAGGTGTTGTGGCCATAATAGAAACAGATGAAAATCTGAGCTGGTCTGAGCTTCAGGCCACGACATTCTCGATAATGTTCGAAACTTAGAAGTTCGAGATTAAATATTGGTTACGGTTCTCAAGCTTAAAATTAAATAGTCATACCACTAGTATAATAATTAAAATATAATCATTTTGGTTTAATTTAATATGATGTCTGTCATTAAGTTCCGTGTTCCGTGTTTCCCAATTTTTATTTTTAAACGTTCGGGACGCCACTTATCTAATTAGGCGAGGCATCTCTGTTTGGGAGGTACGACGCATTCGCTGCAATATGGTGCGAGTTTTTATTCAGGATAATGGTAGGTAACTAGTTCTTTGTAAGCCTTGCAGGTTTTTTTCAAATCTTACAGGGTCGGCTACGCACGAGTTATGCTTCTCTGGTGTTGAAGGCGCATAAACTCTATACTCAATCATTTTATTGCATTCCATAAATGTTTAGAAAAGATGTTACAAAATTTCTTGATCATTACAGACCCTGTCGGACACAGCAAATAGGATAGAGGAGGACGCTTTTACTTAATACTAAGTAGGTATTTATTTTCGCTCATAGGCTGCGGTAACCGCTTCTCATCACACGGTCCGCGTGCGCGTACGTTTTTGTGTGAGCCTGAAAACTATGCCATATATCAAAAAAATATATTTTATGTGGTTGTGCTCTTACCTTAGGGATCCTTATTAATAATATGAAATGAACTGATATGAATTTTGATTGTAGCCGGAGACTTCACGGGCGCTGGACTGCCAGCCACTCCTTCAGTCTTTCTGACCAAAAGACCTGCTTCTTAACTTCACCAATTTTTTCACACTGTCCTTTATCGAGATAGCCTAGGTTTCTTCTCCGCCGCCGTCTATGAGCAAGCAAGATAAGTAATAATATATCATGAAGTGTTTGAAGGCTCTAAAATTGTGCTAATAGAGAAGATTGCAATATATTTTGTCGAGCAGAGCGCATCGCGAACTAGAACGACATAATGTTCCTTGGTCCGTGATGCAATCGCGTATAAAAATAAAAATGCTTGTCGCCGGCCGGCGCCGCGGACCATTGCCCATAGACAATCACAAGAAATATGGCCGCGCTTTTCGGAAGTCTCCTGTGACCTTGGTAATCAGGAATATTCAATCTCTATGCATCTGTGGAATAACTTTTTTGCTGAGTTCAGAAATGTTTGGTAAATCTAATTGCCTTTTTAAGAGATACCAACTTTTACAAATTCATGTAAATCTGTGGTAAACTCAGCCTTAGTCAGGATTTATCTTCATTATCTAAACTAAACAGTGTTTCCCTGTTTCCATCTCATACACAATATTTTTATTTACAGATACCTACTTAGTGATAAAATTAATCTGCAACTGCGAGGTTTCTTTCTTTCTGAGGGTGTGTCCTTTTGATTTTCACCACAATGGATTAAAGCGGAAAAATAAATGATTTATGAATAGGTAAACTTTGCCAAATTTTTTTTCACAAAGAAGCAAACGAGCGAGATCTTTCTGGGAAGAAATACCTACTTACTTACATTATTATCCTTTATAACTATAATTATCTTATTTTAAATCTTAACACAGTTTATGTTACCATCCATCATAGTTTAAGCTTCGGCTTCCTCTACTCACAGGAAGACCGTTAATTCCTTGTTGTTTTTAGCCATTCCAAATCGTAATCTTAACCCAAAATCTTATTTAATTTGATAGCGATCATAGATAATCATTGACTACCGATCGAACATTAGAATTGTCCAATTTCGCGCTAAAAGGGCCATGAAAACGCAATTATACAATTAAAGTAACTAGCTATACTATTCCGTAGGTGTTATGCGTAGGCGGCTCAAACTCATTTGTTCCTCCTATAGGCAAAACTTCAAAGAAAAATGAGACTTTAGCAAAAGGGTTTAAAGGTTAAAACGGCATGTTTCGAAGCCGGAATTGGTCTTTGAACATAAAAGTCACTTAAAACAGCGATCTGTCTCAATTTACATTCTGGGACGTATCTGGGACATCAAGGGACGCCCCAGATTGGAGTAACTCAATGTTCTTAAGTCAAGTCTTACAGGGACAGGTCATAAATCTTTGTTTAATGTAAGTACGTAACTGGCGGATGGAAAGAGATTGATACTTGCAGGAATTCTCACGAATACCAAACCGGTAAGAATTTTTGCCTAAGATGCACTATTTTCTTCACAAAGATAGGAACTAGAAAAATTACCCTCTTCTTTTACTTTTGATTAGGATATCTTGTTGTAGGTACTTGAGAATGAACTATTGTCTATGGAAATAAATAAATAGCTGTAGTGCATGCAGGCAGGTTGTTAGTAAGGAGAATTTACAGTGACTAGTTCGTTGTCGCAATAGGTCCTGTTTATAACGTTGACAGTTGTGGGTTAGATCTACACCCAGGAAACTGATATCGCATACATTTGAAAATATTGAAATATGTTTATTGATCTCTTCCCCAAGATTTCGACACGTCACAAGGTTGAACAGCTTTCTAACGTACCTACATACCTACTGTCACTATTATTTCTGCAGACTTGCAAAATAACATGAATTATTTCAAAGGGTGCTCGTATCTGTATGCCTACCATGAGTTTACACGTAAACTACGATAGTTGACTTCAGAAATGTAAATGTGTTTCCTTCCTCTTATAGTCCCGGGTTCTTCAAGCGGGGCGTGAAAAGGCATTTCTGCAGGCCTTCAAGGTGATGATGGCCAGCCCAGTGATTCGTTCGAATGACTGGGCTTGTCAACCTCATATCTGGACCTCACGACCGCTTTCCATCAGGTGGAGTGAGGTCATCTTGACGGGCAATATAAAAAAAGAAGAAGAAAGTATGCCATTTTTGGTTACATTTCTGCTCACTAGGCGCGCTGTACCGATATGCCATACAAGAACGTCAACGGGGACGCTAGTGGCTGTAATTGATGTTGACTCATTTTTTTTTCATTTGTTTTGAAGCTTTGATTGAAGATTCGTTTATGCCAGCTCCATCGTATCCTAATCTTAGTAACTAAACCAACTTAAGACTATGAAATCACAAAGATGTTGACTCATGGTAGACAGAGATACTGGAGGATGACACCTATAGTAGTAGTGGGGGTCTCATAATCTTAAAAGCAATCTCAGATGTTTTTTTATGTTGTGGCTTCGTCGACTTTATGCGTAGTGCTAATTTGAGAATTGCTATTTGGTTTTCTTAGGTAGGTAGGTAGAACTTAAATAAATATGAGACCTAGCAATCTACACCGGTGAAGTAATAATAATTCACTGCCCAGCCTTCCATCCTACGCACTTCTCCCGGTAACCATGGCAACGCGCTACATAGGTACCTAGTGCTCATCTGTAACCTAGTGCTTAAGTGGGAAAGGGACAGGCTTATGCGGATGATCAGCTGTCTCTTTCTGGCGGCAAAAATCGAAGTCTGGAAGCTGTGCCACGCCCTGCGGTAGGCTAGCAGGTATATGATGGTTGGGATGGGTTGCACTAACTTAGATTAAATGGTTTAGTTAGTTTTAACCGACCATTAAAATGCATTTTCAAACGGTACCAAACAATCTAAAATGTATTTAAGCTTTTTAAGCTCCTAACATTAAATGTCCGTCTAAAATTGGTTTGAGTCATTGCTTAAATGCAATGACAAGCTTCACAGACAGAGCAAACACACATAGAAAAGCCACAGAAATGGTTTACCGAAAATACTATCAAATCGAACCTACTACCAATGGTGTCGTATTCAGCCGCAACTAAATGACTTTGCTGTGCGATTTTTATCATAGTCGTTAGTTTTTTTTCAAATAATCTGTTAACATTTGCATTCAAACACTATTTCAGCTTTACACGCTTTTCAGTATTGGCTTTTATATTGTGCAAGCGATTAATATAAAGATAATTTTAAACATTTGTTGCGCAGTAAGCAGTTTGCGAAACGAGCACAAAAAATGAATTACTTAATATGAGTTATTATTTTTTCGTTTCATGCAGTACAACTGGAGTACTCGTAGTTTTCAAAAACACGGATATATTTCATTATCATAATCATAATCTTTATTGCTTCATGTCAAGTATAAAAGTTGGTAAAATACAAAATACTCCAGAACATGAGCCCTGCTAGGGCACTGCAATATACTAATACAATAAGCCTAAACTAAGTTGACAAATAATAAATTATATAAAACACACAATTCAAGTAACATAGAATACAATATAAAATAATTAAACATTGCATTATTAAGAACTATTAAATTCTCAAAATTAAAAACGAAAATAACTAAAATAATAATTGAAAAATTGCAAAAAAAAAAGTTATGAAAACACAACAAGAACACAAGTACAATTTACATGATTAAGTCACTTTGTCTTAAAAAATTCTTCTAGATCATAGAAACATCCTAAAATTAAAAACTTCTATAATTTACTTAGAAACATTTTTTTTTATATCCTGGATATCCTTGGGAATTTTATTAAATATTCTTATTGCTTTAAGATGTGTACCAGAGCCTACAATGTGTAGAGTGGTGCTAGGCAAAGCTAAGCGGCCCCTGTGCCTGAGGTTACGGTCTTGAGAATCATTATTCTTTAACTTGAGAGAATATATTGCCACAAGGCAAATAACGAACGATTGTTATTTAAAAACACAAGGGTCCCTAATTACAATCTTTAATTTGTCAATTTCATTCCCTAAAGTGAAAGTAGCGAGCAATTTCGTTCAATGTTTTTTATTTCCTGCCAGTCCGCGGTTTCCTGGCACCAATGCGTCTTCCAGGCAGGATATTTACTGATGAAATCGCTCGCTACTACCCTCCGTTTAGGGAATTAGCTTGACTGCATATAGACGATCGTAATAAGCCCCCAGATTAGCAGGATACCTATCCTATGGTACTGAAATGATTCCTGGTTAATGCTCTCTCTTCAGGAACAAGTCCCTTCTCAAGCTACTGAGATTTATTTTAGTGGCCCCCCCGTCCAACCTCGTGGTTATGCAGAAAGGCACACTATTTCTAGCACACCGTGAAGTGTACTAGGGACCATCTGCGGTAGGTCCTGCCGCCATAAAGAACAATGCACGATGCATTACACATTACGGTACTCATAGGCGAGTAGCTCGTGGCATTACCCACTCCCATTTATCCAGAATGGTACCGGAGCAGTTATAGTCGCTCAACACGCGCATCCAAAGAACGCTAGCGGCTTCAATCCCCGCTAGGACGTCAGAGAAGCCAACTACCATTTCTCCAGAATAGTGCCGGAGCTGTATAGCACGCTCACATCTCGATGCACTGCCGTACATCTACCCTTAGCTACAGCAGGGTGGCCGGATGGGCAATCTAGCGGATACCCATCTCCTTGCTATCCAGGCAAGTACCGGATGAGCAGCAAGCCGCTATAAGGGTTCCTCACTAACCCCGCATCTAAACACTTAGCGGCCCAACGCCCGAGACCAGTGAATTTAGATACTCGTTGCGCGCGAGGAGGGACGCTCGGTACACACTACCGAGCAGACGAACATGCCCCACCTCTGCAACTAACCACATGCCACCACGAATCCAACTCCAAGTTGGGGCCTACCTTAACAAAGGCAGAGCTGGGACCCCCAACACCCGTGGTACCCTGATCCTAACAGCCAGACCCGTAGTTCCGGCTGCGAAAACCCTACCTACCCGGGTGAAGTAGATAGGGACATCTCTTCAGGAACAGTCGTTGCTTCGGTTATGTAACCAAACTCTTTAGAAAATACTAAACCGTAGATCAGCCCTGCTTAACCGTAGTTAACCGCACAGTGCCGCCGGCCTAGGCTGTATCGATTGGGGAGCGTCGACCTAGCACAACTAGCTTCTACAGGCTGCCTAGGCTATACGTTATTATCTACATAGGCTACGGAAACGTGATTACTGCGGCTTTTGGCAGGAAACGAATTTTATAAAAGGAAACGCTTACTGAATTTTGAGTAGGTATTTCACTTAGTTACCAAATACGGTTATATCCACTGAAATAACGCAATTAATATCAAAAGAGATTATAAGAACTTAATATCACTCCCTTGTAACTTGTAACGTTCTTTCCCAAAACTGAGCACAGCAAGCAATTTCGTAAGATCTTAAATTTTCAGCCAGTCAGCGGTTTAGTAAATAAGGCCCCAGAATTTTTATTTGACTGGCCCGTTATCAAAATGCAGAGGCGTCTTCCCTACTACAAAGGTGACGGGTTCGATCCCATGCACTCATGACAATACTTAATACATACTGCTTTCGACACGATTGGCGTAGTGCGCTGAAGCCCGGTTTCTCCCCGGTTTTTCTCTGTGTTTGATTCCCGGTCCGGTCAATTCAGGAAACTATCTTTTCTGGATTGACTCGGGTCTGAGTGTACTGGGAGACGCCCCTAGCTAAATTCCTTGTCTGATACCTCCTAAGACAGGGATATTAATCCCTACTTCGAGACCAGGACATGTGGTGTGTTGTCTGGCGCATATTTATCTATTTATTACTAGCTATCCGCCAGCGGCTTCGCTCGCGTGAACTTAATTTTTATGACATAGGGATTTTTTCAGACTTACGATAATTGTTATTCACAAAATCCCCTCTTAGTTAGCATCTACGTCCTAAAAAGAACCTCCATGCAAAATTTTGAACTCTAGCACTTGTAGTTTCTGAAATTTTGTGATGAGAGACCTTTCACTTTTTTCTGCCTTTAGCAATCAGGGATAATGTAGCTTTATAACAGTGAAAGATTTTTTAAAATCAGTTCGGTAGTTTCAGAAATTACCTGTCCCAAACATACAAACTCACAATTCACAAACGCTTACCTCTATAAAATATTAGCATTGATTTATTTTGTGATGTTTGAGCTCCATCTGAGGTTCGAAGTTATCAGCGGTTGGCTACGTGGGCACCGTCATTCAGTCCAAATATAGGCCGAGACATTGCTGATGTTTATGTAATTGATGAGTTACTAATACAACAACAGTGACACGTCATCTATTCTGTGAATACGTTGTCAGCTGCTCGATGCAATAATAAGGAATACTTACATCTCAATGTCATACTTTGAGCGCTAAAGCTCTGTCTAAATGTTGAATATACTTAATCGCGATGAACTATATTAATATTAACTTTAAAAGCCTTTTTTTTATATTGCCCGTCAAGATGACCTCACTCCACCTGATGGAAAGCGTTCGTGAGGTCCAGATATGAGGTTGACAAGCCCAGTCATTCAAATGAATCACTGGGCTGGCCATCCTCACCTTGAAGGCCTGCAGAAATGTCTTTTCACGTCCCGCTTGAAGAACCCGGGACTATACGAGGAAGGAAACACATGTGCTGGAAGAGCGTTCCACGTCTGGATGGTAAGACAAAGAAACGAGTCACCGAACCTTTTAGTTCGGGCCAACAAATGTTGAATTGTGTGTGGGTGACGCCGTAGTCCAGCACGCGTGGTACGGGAGTGGAAAGGTGAGGGTGGGATAAGCTGGAATAACTCGTCAGAGCATTCCCCATTGTAGAAGCGATAGAGAACACCTAATACGTAAATAAATAAATAAACATAAATCATACTTTTTTCAAATTTTTTTATATTGCCCGTCAAGATGATGGAAAGCAGTCGTGAGAGGTCCAGATATGAGGATGACAAGCACAACAATGCAAAGCAATTACTGAGCTAGCCATATTCATCTTGAAGGCCTGCCCTGGCACCGGTTAGTGCAGTGTGGATCCCGGAACGCGACCTGACCAAGATAGATCAGAGTCACTTCGCGGGTTTTACGCAACTGCATGGTGGTAACATCAACCGGCCGACATAATATGTCTCCCACCTGAAGAGCACCCCTTACCAACTACTGAGATTTATTTTAGTGGCCTGCCCGACCAACCTCACGGTTATGCAGAAGGGCACACTATTCCCAGCACATCGTTAAGTGTGCCAGGGACCATCTGCGGAAGGTCCTGCCGCCACAGAGCACAATGCACAATGCATCAGCAAGACCCTTTTCCAAACTACAGAGATTTCTTATAGTGGCCCCCCCGATCAACCTCTCGGTTATGCAGAAAGGCACACTATTCCTAGCACACCGCGAAGTGTACCAGGGACCATCTGCGGTAGGTCCTGCCGCCACAAAGCACAATGCACAATGCATTACCCATTATGGTACTCATAGGCGAGTAGCCCGTGGCATTACCCACTCCCATTTATCCAGAATGGTACCGGAGCTGTATAGCACGCTCACATCTCAATGTACTGCCGTGCATCTACCCTCAACTACAGCAGGGTGGCCGGATAGGCAATCTAGCGGATACCCATCTCCTTGCTATCCAGACAAGTACCGGAGGAGCGGCAAGCCGCTCTAAGGGTTCTTCACTAACCCCGCATCTAAACACTTAGCAGCCCAACGCCCTAGACCAGTGAATTTAGATACTCGTTGCGCGCGAGGAGGGACGCTCGGTACACAGTACCGAGCAGACGAACATGCCCCGCCCCACCTCTGCAACTAACCACATGCCACCACGAATCCACAATGCATCAGCAGATGGTCTGCTGCAGGGCTCCCTTAGTCGCCTCTTACGACACCCACGGGAAGGAGATGGGGCGGTGGAATGCATTATTTCAAAGTGCCGCCACCAGCACGGCACAAAATACTTAGTGCAATGGGGCAAATGGAAAAGGTTGGAGCCGTGCCGTGAAGATGTGATTTCCAGGGTAGTCGCTGGTTTTCAGCCCCTCCCCAGCCTTATTTTAATGATTTATAACTTTAGAATAGTTCAAAACGGGATTACCTACTGCCCTTATGACTTGCCAAGTTAATTCCCTAAACTGAGAGTAGCGAGCCATTTCGTAATCTGATCGTTAATTTCCAGCCAGTCAGCGGTAACCTGGCACTCACGCATCTTCAAGGCTGGATACTTAGAATAAAATAACGTATAGATGGATAGTCTTCATACAACCGCCCCGTCAAAAATAAAGCACTAATCCGATCCACACATGCGTGACTATTGCTTGCTTACGTGCGGCGCGATTTGACATTGAACATTGCGGAGCTGTAATGAACACTGCAAAGCGGTCCGTTTGGAGCCATTTATGGCTCTCATTGACCGTCTGATTCGCTACTTTTTTCGGGCCTCAGCCGTATTTCTTTGATAACCAAAACCATGCTGACTACAATGACATAATTCAGTGATTCGTTGCACCCACATAGGCGTGGGGCATTCAGGTTTCGCTGTGCAGACTACTATTGCTTATTCTGTGGTACGCTTAGTCATGCATATCTACTAACTTAAAGGGGTTTTAACATTTTTGAATGGAGGCTGGCATTTTGCTTGATAAAAGTGGTATAAATGAATAGAGTAACATAAATAATCAAAAACAGTCTTGAAATCTGGTAAGTACCTTAAAATGACACGTTTCCGAGTTTCATATCGATCTTAACCTAAAAATAACTCGAAAAGTCTTTTAATTTTCATATTAAAAGACTTTTTTTGTTTGTTTTATGTGTCCTCTGTCCATCCTTACACTTTTATCGTGCGCGGAAACATCAAGAAAAAAACAAAATGGTGGCTGGTGACCTATGCCACAAAGGTTCAAACCCCTTTATTTCTAGCTGCAGGGACTGCAACCAAGGCCAGATATTTACTGACGAAATTGCTCGCTACCCTCGGTTTTGGAAATTAACTTGACTATAAGAGATGGTAATTAAGGCCCCTGAACTACTGAAATACACACATCAACATGGTCTAGGGATATTTTAATTGAACCTAAATAAATAAAATGCTATTCACTTTTTGTTAAGACACCTACACATTAAAATAAACCTTGTTTAACAGCCTATCTAATCTGATAAATAAACTTTTAGATAAAGTTAAAAAAACTTAGAAGAAGAGGAAAAACTCAGACGAAATTTCAATCTTAACTTTATTTTTGAAACATCAAAACCTAAACAAAACAACTATTTTTTTATAAAAATTGTTGAAAACCTATAATTAATAATACGTGGAGACACTCCTGACACATCTGCAGCGCTTCTGCATACTCAAAACAAGGGTGTCAATATCCTGTTGTGGAATACTGTCCCAAGTCCTGCTAAGATGCAAGAAAAGCTGGTTTTCATGCACAATATCTTCAGGGAAATTCCTAAGAGCTCTTCTCTGAAGCATATCCCAGGCATGCTCAATAGGATTTAAATCATAGGATTGTGCAGGCCAGTCTAAAGCTTGGATATCATGCTGTTGTAACCAACTTGTAACGATACGCGCCGTATGTGGACGGGCATTGTCGTGCATTAGCTGGAAATTTTGTCCCATTGGCTGTCTGTGGGGCAAGATTACAGGCTCTAGCACCTCATCTCGGTATTTTAAAGCAGTCATATTGCCTTGTGCCTTGTGTATCCAAACGAGGTCCGTTCTACCGCCGAGACGAATTCCTGCCCAAACCATAATCGTGCCACCTTGATATGCATGAACTTGTTGTGGGTGCTGCAGTCGATTCCAACGTTCAGGTTCTCTCCAGACGCGTACTCTTCGCGAATCAGGATGAAATCCAAACCTGGATTCATCAGTGAAAAGCACAAGTGACCATTGAGAATGGTTCCAGTTTTCGTGTGCAATAGCCCATTGTATTCTTATTCCTCGATTGCCTCTTCTAAGCGCTGGTACCCGAAGTGGCCTACGAGCACGTAGGGTGACTTCATGCAGTCGTCTTCTCAAAGTTTGACCGCTTACCAGCAAACCATACTCTCTCTGTAGCCTTTGAACCATTTGCATTTATTTTATTTAAAACAATTACAAAAGTTTCTTAAACTAACTTAAATTAAAAAGCACGCTATAAACCATATTGTACGGTTTTTCTGCGCACCACTGATTTGCATCGCTAGTAGAAACGCTTGTACGCGTGCGTTATCAAAACAAGTTCCAGATAGTTAAAAATTATCTGACTTAATTATTTATTTTGAATTATTAATAACATTCATTTATTTATTATTATTATTTTAATTTGTATCGCATGTAAAAAATACTGTATTTTTTTTTCACACCAAGATCATCTGACCCCAAACTAAGCAGAGCTTGTACTATAGGCGTCAGAGACTGATAAACATACTTAAATATTTCTAAATACATACTTAAATAGATAATAACACCCAGACACACAACAAATACAAATGTTCGTCACACAAATATTTGTCATGGGTGGGGATCGAACCCACGACCTCCGGCGCTAAAGGCAGGATCGCTGCCATTGCGCCAACAGGCCAGTCAATTGTGTTATATATGTCGTATGCCGCAGAAGGCGGTCATGGAGTTTCTTTTCTAATGTTATCAACGTCAGCTTTACCAGCTGTGCTTTGATGACGAATGAATGAAGATTGATATGATAGTCGTTCCAGAATTAGGGAAAGAGAGTTGAGCTTGTTTTGCATAGGTACCCACTCATATCTTTCAAGTTTGGGCCATAGGGTTTTTTTTATGTTGCCAGTCAAGATGACCTCACTCCACCTGATGGAAAGCGGTTGTGGAATCTTGGCGTAAGTGTATTACTTAATGTATCATAAATCTTTGTGCTGTCCGAAATTAAATGATTTTATCAATAAGAGCACAGCTTATGTCGGACCTGTTACACTATACGTGTGGTTGCTTGTACCAAGACTATTTAGGGACTTCAAGGTTGTCACAACAAGCTCGATTTCATTGAATACAAAACAAGTAGGCTGTTTTCGTGTAGTCATACCGAATAAGTATTCATTCACAAGTCATTCATTCGCCTTGTGAGATTAGTAACCGCTGGATTCGAACCCGCACTGACTCAACCGGCCCGCCCACTACTCCTTGCAGTAAAAGTTGCCTTGTTCAATGACAGTATCTATTGAATAATCTGCTGTAATAATTATGAAGAAGATTCGTTACTAGAATTGAAAGATTTCTTTAGATCGTTGGGTCTTGTGTAAGGATTTATGGAAGGCTTTTATTCTGTTGGCTGTTGGCCTAATTGGCCGCACCAACCACCAAAAGGTTCGATGACACATTATCGAGACGTGGAACGCAAATTACACAGGGGCGGCGCGGGCACCCTGGATAGATAGTCCGCTTAGAGCAAACCGCCATTTTGATCACGCACACAGACCCACTTACTTTACAGGCTATACCTCCCGGTGAGAATCGGTCACGCGGCCAGGCGCACTGTCGCGAGTGTTTTTATTTTCGTCGAATCTTAGTGCAATTTTTCACATGATGAATTTTGGCAGGTTCTGTCAAGTATCTAGGTATGAGCTACCCTCATTTTTAAAAATTCAGAACGTCTATAGTAGTAACCCTAGGCTGCCAGGCAAGTTTAGGTAATTATAATTTAAAAGGCAAGAGCTGTCTTCCTGTAAACTCCTTATTTTGTGCGTGGAACGCTCTTTTCTTTGTTTTTTCCTTCTCCTATAGCCCGGGGGCCTTCATGCGGGACGTGAAAAGGCATTTCCAGGACTTCAAAATGATCTTAACCAGCTCAGTGGTTGCTCTGCATTAATGTGCTAGTGAAACCTTTTAACTGGACCTCACAGAAACTTTCCATCAAGTTGAGTGACGTCATCTTGTCAGGCAAAAAAGCGAAACAAATTTATAAAGCGAGGGCGAATGGAACTGCCTCAAGAGTCCACCCGACTATACCCTGAAGTCATGACTTTCCATAATCGAGGAGCATGCGCATTAATGATAGTGGAAGAAGCGCAGGATCGACCTGATCCTGGGAGTCAAGCGGGATTCGAACCCGTGACCTTTCACAATCCGGGTGACCGCTCTTCCAACTGGGCTACCGAGGCCGTTAACAGACCTGGCGAATTTATCTAGTGTATTTTACGTTGTAAGCCATAGCCTATTATAGGCAAGCGCCTTTAACACCCGAAAGAAATATTTTTGCAAATATTTGACTTTTCGATTAAGATGAAACTAGCTACAGGATAAGTGAATTTTCTGATCCTGACCTGATCCTGGGACTCAGCATCAGGTCGAATTTTTTAAATAAAATTCCCAAATGGGTGTAGTTAGTTACTACGCTTTCTAACAGAACAATGACAATCACAAACCTAAATCGGATTATTAGCGGAATTATATTCAAATTGAAAGCAAACTCTTGTAGGAAAAAGAACCTAAAAGTCTACGTTCAAAAAAAAAGACAACATGTACGTTAGTTCACAAACTCTGCGAATTGAGTCATCCCTGTTCAACCCCTAACTCTCACCCCACAGCACTCCCCTGGGTGCAGGGTGTGTCTGCATTACCGAATTAAATTTCAAACCCGAGGTGACGTAAGCGGTGACTCACTGGGTGACGCACCCTCGGGCTGAAGGAATTCAGTTAAATATTAACCACACGTTAATAGTTACTTGTTGTTTTATAATAAAAAGGTACTTAGTTCTTATGTAAAACAAAACACTAAAAAGTAAAGAAATATTTGCCTATACTTTTATTATAACTGTTACTACTGTTAACTTATACGATAATATAATGTAGGTACAATTATTGTTATTGTTGGAGTCGGTGTCAGCCAAGGAAGCACTACATTATACCTATTTTTTACATGTCACGTATGTATGTAGGTAGTTACAGACCTACATTGGCTGACACCGACTCCAACAATAACAATAATTGTACCTACATTATATTATAGTATAAGTTTTAGAAGAATACGCAATTATTTCTGTACTTTTTATTAGTGTTTTATTTCGGAATAGTTTTTTTTGAAGTTGTTTTTTTTGTTAAAATTTTTGTTTGTTTCTTGATTTTCAGGGTAGTTCTTATTTATTTTATACATCGAAAAAGTATCGTCCAATTGCTCCTAAGAATTGATGAGTTCCGTTACTTTGTCAAACTACCCTTGAAGTATATCCTTTCCAATAAAAAAAGAAGCATCGAAATCGGTTGGCGTAACATTGAGTTATTCGTCTATTTGTCGCGCATTTTGTCTATCTAGATTTAAGACTTATATGGTTTTCTCATGGATGCCACTGTCAGAACTAGACCAAATTTAAATAGGACCACAGGGGAAGCACCAGCTTTCAAATAAAAAAAGAATGATCAAAATCAATTCACTCAGTCGAAAGTTATGAGGTAACAAACATAAAAAAAACATACAGTCGAATTGAGAACCTCCTCCTTTTTTCAACCGACTTCAAAAAAAGGAGGAGGTTCTCAATTCGACTGTATGTTTTTTTTTTTGAAGTCGGTTAAAAATAGAAGTGCAAACCATTCCCTACAAAATGGTTAGTGGAACGAATCAGAACAGGTGCTGAAAAACCGGTTTTGAGCGAATTTTTCCTCATCCTGATTTTACAAGATGCCGTCTGTGAACTTCGTGTAACGACGAATCACGGTAGCTCAGTTTGTCAGTTTTTTACAGAACAAGTGGTACTTACAGATTAGATTATTCGTAATTTTACGTGATTTCGTAGCTAGCTGTTACCCTACATTTAGGGGTTTTTCGAAATTTCTGATATCTACACTTCCCTGCGACATAACAGTATCTTTAACGATCTATTTATCTCTATTTGTCTATTCCACGGAAAAATATTTTTAATGAAGATAATTTGTTTTTTGTATTAGCTACGAGTAGCTCTCATCAATCCTTCAAGAATCTTTAAGTATTTTATTGGCTCTAAAGTCTAGACCATATTAGTCCACTATTGTTACTAAGTGCGAGCCAGCGAGCCCCACCCACGCGTGATCTGCCTGCCTTATTTGGTGACTGTGGTGATTGTGACTTTCCTAGCGCCAAGTTATCGCTCTGCAGACTAGAATCTTTTCAGGCTATTGCTGGGGGCCATGTTGTCATAATTGTATTATTTTTTAGGAGATTTTGATACAGGTATTGCGTGAAATTTTATTGATAGTTTCCAGTGACAGCTGGGTGGATAATAAATAAATAAATAAATAAATAAATAAATATCCCTGGACATTATTCCACACAGCGCCATCTAGCCCCAAAGTAAGCTAATTAAAGCTTGTGTTATGGGATACTAGACAACGGATAAACATACTTAAATACATTTTTCTTTTGTAAATACATACTTATTATACATAGGAGACACCCAGACCAGTACAAACAGACATGTTCATGCACACAAATGTTTGTACTGTGCGGGGATCGAACCCGCGACCTCTGGTGTAGTAGCCAACTTCTTAACCATTACACCATATATAAAAAACTATTTTAGGGTTTTAGTAAACCGTAAGTTAGTACACGTAGCAAACCGAGCTCCCCGTTTTTCCAATACAGACTAGTTCCTGTTTCCATTTAAGCTCACTGTCGAGAGTTACGCCTGAGAATGTTATTGCCTCAGTGGTTAAGATGTTATTTCCCGCTAGAGTACAACTCAGCTGGTGTTTCCTTTTTGAGTTCGATCGAAACAACATCAAGCCAGTCTTACCTGCATTTAGTTTGAGGTTGTTTGCTTCAAACCAGGCAGTAAACATATTCAAAGCATGATTGACATTCAGATTCAAACAGCGCACGTCATCTGCCGAAATAATTGCATTTCTATCGACCACAAAGACTATCATTTTGTTAGTTGCGTAGTTTAAGAGATCACTCATGAAAATTACAAAGAAAATCTTAATAAGGACGATATAAATAGTATTTATCCATCATATAGGTCAGTCAAGTAAAATCGTCTGTCGCAGCGCCGAGCTTGGGTTCAGAGCTAGACTGAACGGTATTGATTTGTCCGTTCCGCGAGTTGAGCACAATGCGGAATACTAGCTCTTGCCCACAACGCCGTAAGTACATGTATAAAAGTACCTTTTTTCTCGTTCCCGTAGTAATTTCGGGAAATACTCTACAAATTGTACTCTACTAACACGCATTATAAAACCAAATCAAGTTTAAGAGTATTCTCTGCTGAGTTTCTCGCCGGGTCCGATGGGTGGAAGAGTCGCATTATGTTCGTATATTCATATTACTATTATATAGTATTTATGTTTATTATTGGAATAAATAAATCAAATGAATAAACATGCGCCAGACAACACACCGCTCGTCTCGAAGTAGGGATACATATCCCTGCATTACGAGGGACCAGACAAGGAATTGAGCCAGGGGCGTCTTCCAGCACACGAGTCTTCAGAAAAGATCATTTCCTGAATTGACTCGACCGGGAATCGAACCCGGGACACTACGGAAATCGTGGTGAGAAACCGTGCTACAGCGCACTACGCCAATCAAGTCGTCACTCACATCATTAGTAGGTATATACTTTCTGTTGTTTTGATTAATAAGTACTTTTGTGGAATTTGGTACAAGACAATGCAGCCTACTCTTTCTCGGGCTCCTTGGTTTGAAAAAGCGAATATCAAAAGAAATGACTTGGTTATGGCTTTGAGGCTTCGTTCTGGTCATATCCCATTAAACAGCTTTGGTTTTATGATGAAAAAGATTCCTTCTCCCAACTGTGATATTTGTAACGTTGTAGAAGATGTTTACCATATAACCATGGAATGTTCTCGATCTGAGGCCTTAAGGGGTAAACTATTGACAAATAGATATGAGGTTGGAGCCTGTAACAGCATTCTTTCATTCCCTGATTCACCTACAGCCAAAATACTTTACGAAGCCATACAGATTATTATTAAATCTAGATAAGATACTGTATTCTAACTTTATGTAAATTAGAGTATTTAAGTAAAACTTATAGGGGTGTCATGTCTTCAGATAAAACCCCTCTTAAATAAAGAATTAAAAAAAAAAAAAAAAGTACTTTTGTCTAATTGAACAAAGATATTTTGAGTTTGAGTTTTGCCTACACTCTCCTGAAAGTTGCCAATTTCAGCTTTCCACGCCCAGCGTAAAAAAATAAGTGTCACATTAAAAAATCACAATTTCGCGCCATCTGACTGATTCACACCCGTATCCACAAATGCTAATCCAAAGCTGAGGAGACCTTAAATTGATGCTGCCCTGTCACAAGTCAATAGAAGTGAAAGGGACAGCTATACATGTAAGGACTGCTCAATTTTGAGTGACGTTTGTGGATTCAGGCGTCACACTACCTTTATAATATATTAAAACAAAACTGGTTCGCAAGTCAGTCCGAGTTTTGATTATGGATAGGCACCTCGCCAGTTTTTTATTTCATTCCATGAATCATACTCGTACAACATTAACTTTACTCACACGGTAAACCTACATACATTCACATAACACAGCATGGTCACTTGCATTGCGTAACAATACATTGTACGTAATTATTGTGTTTTACTTAACCTATAACTAACTTTTCAGGGTGTACTAGGTTCAGTAAAATATTTTCATTTTCATTATGTTGTACTGTTGAAACTTAATATTGCGAACCATCAACAAAAAATGTACACAGTGTTACGCAAATAAATTTATTTGTCTATTTGTCTATGGGTGCATGCATATCCTTAGATGGTAAGTAGTAAGTTTTGCTACATGGAAGGAAAATTACAAATTAAATGAGTACGATTGGAAGTTATAGGCAACTTAATACTAATATATTCCTGAAATTTTCCTGTTATCCTGTGTCCGACTCAGCAGAAGCATTCCATACTTGCTATTTAAATATGTAGTTATGACTTTTGGTTTTCGCCAAACTTGGCCACGTCCGCCGGCTTGGCGTGGCTTTTCTGTGTGTAGTGGCCGTGGCAGTGGCCTAGGTGTGGGGACTAAATGTGAGACTCCCAAGGAAGATAGGCACACGACCTCATTTTAAGGTCGCATGATTTTAAAGGACGTAAACCGCCTACAACGTGCAACGGAACACACGGATTTTTTTAATCTATGGTGTCCGCCGAAACTTTTAAAAACCTAGCAACTGTTCTACATCATGTTAGTATACAGAGGGCAGACCACCCACAGATATAGTTACCACCCACACCCTCGCACTCCTGTGTAAGGCCTTACTTATAAACATTACTTTATTGGATCAGCCTTGAAGAAATGTCCTACTTGAAATGTAAGATCTTATTACGAGTCTCAAGCCAAACTTTTATACCTAGTCAAGGTTCAAAGAATTGACAAATTACGTCAATATAACGCCAATCCGGCGAAATTCGATTCCAGAGTCAGACTCCTGATCCGTATCAAGCCTAGGAATTACAATATCTTTTCCCTCGCCCTCTGACGTCATCGGTCAGGGTTAATAGGCTCACAGGCAATATTAATAGGATTTACAGGTAAGTACGTAGGGTAACTATGCTCGTTAACACGCATTTAGCCAGCATCAAGCCGATGTGATCACGAAACGTATTTTTTTTTGTCGTTGGAAAATAATATACCTATAATAATATGCGCCAGACAACACACCACTTGTCATGGTCTCAAAGTAGGGAAAAATATCCCTGTGTTACGCGGTACCAGACAAGGAATTAAGCGGGGGGAAGTTTCCCAGCACATCCAGACACAAGTCAATACAGAAAAGATCGTTTCCTGAATTTAATTGACCTTATCTTATATTTTATTGATACTTACTTCGAGATCATGGCAAATAGGTTGTGGTCTGGCGCATATTTATTTATAATCTACGGCAGTACGTAGGACGACCAGGGGCCTGACTCTTGAACAGAATTTCATTGAACAAGCAATGCAGAAATGTCAAACAATAAATTTGTGAACCTTATTCCAAAGCTTTAAGGTTCACAATTTTTTTTAGTGACAGTAATTTAATGTAGGTTCGGGAGTCAGGGGCCAGGGGCATTATTATTTGTCTGTGAATTGAGCGTCCTGGCCTTTTGGTATTGTGATCCCTTATGCCCAGTCACGTGGTCATTACGTGACGCAAACTCAACTTCTGCACGGCGTATTGGTATTACGAACTCTTAATTGACGTTTCATACGTTTATCTGTCAAAAAAAAATTGTTGCAGAAGGAGCTCTAAAAAGTGACATTCTAATACCGATGCAAAGTGATCATTTTAGAACCGTAAGTCAAGCTGCGATAGTAGCAAATGATTGTAATATCCCAAGTAACAAAGTTCTCCTATAGTGCACAGCTTACAGGCTTACAGCACTAGTACCACTCTCTTAGTGGTTCCAGGTTTTACTACCAAGCCTATAACAGGTTACACGGAGTTCGTTTGGATTTATAGTATACCGTCCTGTTCTTATAAGTTGACTTATAGTCGTGTATAGAACGAAATTATAGGCACAGTAAAGGCTAAGATGGCCTATAAAAGTGTTGCATATGTGTAAATACACTTGAGAAAACTTGCTCCAGTAAGTTACACTCCTAATCGCCTACAGGAAGTAATTATAAATCCACTATAAGTGTCATAGGCCAGTAATAGTAATTTATAGAACTAAATGCACTCAGAACCATTTACACTGGTTATTTGACCTTACAGGAGTATATAGGTAATTTTTATGTGTCAATTATCAGTGAAATAGTTCTACAGTGGTTTCTTCTAAGAGTAAGTAAGTGTACTTGGTATTATTGTGGACTCTCGAATGCTGTTATAGTCTTAATTTCTATATAATGGTTTCTTGTAAAACTATTAGTGTCCAAAGATATCTTCGTGAAGTCCATTTAAGAAGACTTTGTAATATTTATCGCATCTTCGCGGCCATTTTGATTTCTTTTGAGTCATTGGATTTTATTACAAAAATAGATATAAACAAATGGGAGCGGTTAAAAAAAAAACGGTTCATTTAAGAGGAAAGTGCAGAAAACATACCAATAAATGATAAGTGTGCCGAGTACTGGATTTACATCGAGCCAAGAACGTTCTGTAGAAGATGGCGCGGGTTCCGGACAAAATAATAATTTTCAAGATATTAGTCCAAGAGTTAGCAGTGGCGTTTCTGTACAAAACAAGGTTTTACCCACAACACGTGATTTAGACTCTGACGATGACGAGGAATATATTTGTGACAACTCTGATTCTATGCAGGAAGATGAAAGTGACTGCTATTCGACATACGAGGAAAATAATAAACTACGTAGTTCCCTTAGTGAATGGGCAGTAGAACAAAATATCCCACATGTGGCGTTAAATTCATTATTAAACATTTTAAATAAAAAGTTGAAAAATATCCTCCCTAATGATGCACGAACTCTTCTGCAAACAAATAAAGCAAATGTGGACATTATTTGTTCAGCTCCAGGAGAATATTGGCATAATGGTCTGAAAAAATGTTTACAAAATATTTTTGAAGAGCTGTCCGTCCCCACCTGATGAAATTTCTTTAAAAATAAACATTGACGGCCTTCCAGTTTCAGTTCAATATTTTTGCTACCACATTTATTAAGTATCCACTAATATTATGTAAGTTAGGTTATAATATGTCTCTCTTCCAACTCTTCCAATAACTCTTCCAACTTTCTGAATAGTTATATTTAAGAAATAGTGGCTCTTAGGTCAAAAAGGATTAGGACCTTTTTAGGGTTCTGTAGCCAAATGGCAAAAAACGGAACCCTTATGGTTTCGTCAAGTCTGTCTGTCTGTCTGTCTGTCCCTCCGTATGTCACAGCCACTTTTTTCCGAAACTATAAGAACTATATTGTTGAAACCTGGTAAGTAGATGTATTCTGTGAACCGCATTAAGATTTTCACACAAAAATAGAAAAAAAATTGAGGTTCCCCATACTTACTTAAAACTGAAACTCAAAATTTTTTTTTCATCAAACCCATACGTGTGGGGTACTTGTCTATGGATAGGTCTTCAAAAAACCGGCCAAGTTAGTTCCGTACCATTTTATTGATATCAAGCGAAAATAGGCAAAAAAAATGGCTTTTTTGTATGGGAGCCCCCCTTAAATATTTATTTTATTTTAATTTTATTATTCATTATTAAATTTAAAATTCAACTGAGTATTTTGTGAATATTTCAAGTGCCTACCTGTTACCATTATTGATATCGAGCAAAAAAGGGCAAAAAAATCGTGTTTGTTGTATGGAGGCCCTCCTTAAATATATATTTTATTTTGTTTTTAGTATTTGTTGTTATAGCGGCAACAGAAATACATAATTTGTGAAAATTTCAACTGTCTAGCTATCGCGGTTCTTGAGATACTGGTGACAGACAGACGGACAGACAGCGAAGTCTTCGTAATAGGGTCCCGTTTTACCCTAAAAATGATATTGAGGTTTCTAATATAATTTTCTTCTAAACTGAATATAGTTTGCGCGAGAGAAACTTTCAAAAGGGTTTTAAAAGCAGCGTAAGATGTGAAGCTTGATGTGCTTTCGTGTGTACAATACAGGGTGATTGTTTATAACGTAGAGATATTTTTTGGCGTATTCAGTAGGGGATGTAGAAACTAACTAAGGAAACGCTTTTTAAGTATTTTTCAACAAAGTTCCTCGGGCAATTTGTATGTTACCGCTGCACAGATTCAAAAACTACATAAAATATGATTTATTAATAAAAAGGGTATTATACTACTAACTACCTTTTAGATAAAAGAGCCTGGGATTAAAGCTCTCTACTCGGTGCGGGATCAGTTACCTCTTGTAATACTTATTAATTAAATACCGGACTTAAGTGTATCAATGACTAACAATTTTTAATTTGGAATAGTATAAATGACTTGGTACAGCCTATTGTTTTATATTATGTAGCTTCGCTGTATTTGTTAGGTTGTTCTGTTTATTTTTTAATGTTAGAATTTAAGCAGTTTTTTTATCAACAAACAAATTGTACTCTACCAACTCGTATTGTAAAACCACAACAAGTTTAAAAGAGTTTCTCAGTAAGAATCAACTTCTCCGACGCGGTGGTAGAGTCGCATTATGTTTGTATACTGTTTATTTATATATTCATATTATTATAGCAATTATGTCTATTATTTAGTATTTTTTTTGACTACCTATTTATAAGTACTCATTAAGTCTATTTAGATAAATATATTTGAGTTTATTGAGTTTTTAGTAGGTGCCCGACGTCCAAATGAGATATTTGTAAAAAATCTATGATTTAAATTTATTTTTAGTAACTATTCTGCGTATTGCTTATTCTATGAAATGATAATAGGAGAAACATTTTCTGTGAAATGAAATTCTATGTAACCATTTGCTGTTAAACAACGTACAACCGTCCTCTGTACTGAGGTGATAGCTTTCCTGTTTGTCTACCATGACTTCCCACCAATGACAGGTCCGCGTTGACGTTTTTGTGTAAGATTTCGGTAAAGCGCTTAAGATTTAAAATTGAACCAAGAATGGCATACAAATTACTGAACGCAACGTCTTCTTCTTCTTCTCGAGTCAATGGCAAATATAATACATTGATCTAATTTAATTTAAACGGACCCCGCCCAGAACCCAGGGACTTTTAGCGCAGCGGCATTCGCCATGTACAGGTCTTCCACTGTGCAGCTGGTTGGGCACTGAGGGCACTCGAGCATGAGCCATAGTTTGAGGTGACCAACCACAGTCATACTCCTGACCTGCTTCATCAATAAACCCCCATTTGGCCATGTTGTCCTTGCTGCGGCCAACCTGGGAACGAAGGCGGTTTAGAGATTTCCAGATTGGCCAGGGCTGCTCATAGCCTAGTGGCAGGTTCTCAGCGGGGGCTATATAATTAGCTGGTGGTGCGTACTTAGTGGACCAGAGTGTCATGCGAGTGTCCGTTGGCTGCTCGGTAATGGCGCTCGTTTGCCTAAGAAAGCTACAACTGAACGCAACGATCGCCATTCACGTGATCCTTCACTTGGCAGTAACTTATGGTATACATACTACGAATCACGCCATGGCAATCCTCGCCACATATCGCAAAAATTGTTCCACCTTCTGCACCTATCACTGGTGGTTTGACGCAATAAGCTATCATTTTAATTTACATAAATGTGGGAAATAAAAACTTCCTTTGAAATCCCTCGTTTGAATCATTTCCATTTATTTATTAAAAAGTGCTTTTAAAACCAATTTCCGTAATTATTGTCGTAGTTATAATCTCTAGAATTATCGTAGGTATAATCTGTCGAATCCTTAGGCACGCAGAATGGTCCAAACTTGATATAATCATATGGACATACCGTCTCCACGAGATAGCTTGAAACTGACATTATGCATGCAATTAAAATCACAACACTGTATACCACTTGCATGTTTGAAAAACGCCACGAATTACTTTCAGCGATAGTCACTAGCACCTTAAGCTAGGAGATTAGCTGTTTTTTGCTTTTCCTGGTAGTTATTATCTAGGTTTTTCCTCTTTTTATATCCTCAAACACTCAGGAGGCAATGATGATGCCGGAGATGTCAAATCGTAGTCAAAAAAGATGTTGTAGAGTTTAAGCTTCTGATTTGGGCAGCTTTATTTTATCGAATCGTTTTCGGTTTCTTTATATTAATGTAGATGCTATGAACACTGCTGCAAAGTTATAACTGACACATTCTCCTTTGAAATTGTTAATTTATATTGTTTAGGACTAATATTTTATACATATAACTAAGCCGCAAGATAACACAATAAGGAAACATGACATTAATATCAAATTATATAATATATTTTCATTATTATTCTGATGCACAAGTCGCTAAACTAAACTGAATAAAGCCTAGGTCATCGCTACAATTAATGGGAAATAATGTGTCACCACCCTTGCCAAATGAGCTTTGAGGACAGGGACCTAGACTAAGTTCCGAAAACCGTGTGAAACTTTTTACTCATGCTTTACCGAGGTCCTACAGCCCTCCTAGTACTTATCTCTGGTTACTCTACAGCCTACCGAGAGCTCAGACATGGGTTTTGGCAACCTAGCAAGTTAGTTCGTTATTACTTCTATACTCATCTTCTATGGATTCCATTTCATGTTTATTATACTGGGTGATTATCAAATAACTTACAAAAACGATATGGCATCACAAAGTGATGTATTGTAGAAACTATCTAAGTGAAGATGAAATTCATTTAACTAGCTTTCATTTCAAGGTCACCATACAAATCACTCGAACGGTCAGTATTTTTTGTATGACACCCTGAAATTGAAGTTAATGCAAAAATCAAATTTTCGCATAACATAGTTAACTACATCACTTACCGTGTATCACGTGTATGCCATATAATTTTTGTAAGTTAATTTGATAATCACCCGGTATATTAATTTCTACAAATCTATCCTAACTACAATTGACGTTAGGAATTACTGAATATCGTCAATTAAGTGCGCATTGACTTACAATAACGGGAAGTCAACGAACAAATACTTATATGGTCATATGATTCACATTTGGGTCAGAACAGAACTTCACCACAATGTGCAAGTACAATGGAAATACCTACGGGAAATTATTTCGCTTTTCACGTATAAATACGATGTCATAACGATCAACTCATCAATCATTTGCTACTTGTGAGACGCTGCGTAACACTCGCAAATTAAATCTTCAAAGTTTGAAAATAACGGACGGGAAGACGAAAGCAAGCAAGACAAAGCATCTGACTTAAAGACTCATATCTTAATGTATAGATGGCGTTAGAGCTCTAGCTAGAGACAAAGCTGCATGGTGCTTATAAAATTCACAAAGAACGAGGATTGAAGAACTTTTTACCTGTTTCACAATGAAACTGCTACTGATGTTTTTGTTTGCAATATTGCTGTCGGTTTCATCTGCGTCTGGATGGCGACTCAGTCATAATCATTGCCCTAAAAACTATATCAGGATTGACCGTAGATGCTTGCCGGACAAATATATTGATTATTTTTATTAAAGTAAGGGAAATTAATGCACTGGATGTCCAAAAGAAAAATGAACCATCATTGTATTGTGAATGCAAAATAACTAAAGTATTAAAATTACAAACGATTCGAACATTGTAACCGGGATCGTTTTTCTTAAATTAAAATGCTTCCGAAGAAGAAGGCCTTAGTCCACTGCTAGGACACAGGCCTCCCCCATAGAACACTACAGCGAGTGGCTTTGGGCTAATTGCATCCAGCGGCTTCCTACAACTTGCACCAAGTCATCGGTCCACCGGGTGGGTGGCCTACCTACGCTGCGTCTTCCAATCGTGGTCACCATTCGAGGACTCTTTCGCCCCAGCGGTTAACAGTCCTGCGGGCAATGTGACCCGCCCATTGGCACTTCAGCTTGGTTATCCGAAGAACTATGTCGGTCACTTTGGTTCTTCTGCGGATGTCCACATTCCGGATCTTATCACGCAAAGAGACAGCTTAGAGCTATTTTCATAGCGCGCTGTGAAACTCTGAGTTTATTTAAGAGGCCAACAGGGACCTACCTAGGCGGATGGATTGTCCCAGGTGCACATACTCGTCGTTTCGAATATTTTTATTTTTTTTAATTTTTAATAACTTCGAAGATATAGTCTCCAACTACAAATTGGAACAGGTTGTTATTTAGCTCTTCTTAATAAGTTACTCTAGTGATTCTGTTTTTAGGAGGTATAGGCCGAGATCTATAGAGCTTTGATGGAAGTTAAACACATGGAGTAAAATTATGTCTGAATATTGGTTGTTCAATAGAGTACCTACAGCAGTACCTCTAGTTACTAGAGCTACTGCTGCAGGTACTCAACAGACAACTTGAGTCTAGTGAATAAAAATTAAATTACAAAAAGCACACTAATATCCTTACTTTGCATATAGGTAACTAGATTTTTGATGGATGCTTTGCACACTGAGTTTCCTGTGCATAAAATCTATAAGTACCTATTGGCCTGAATAACCTTAGATACTAAATCTTTTATAATGAAAATCATTTTACATCCATCCTCAAGAAGTTTCATTTCTCTAATCCACACGTCTCTCTTTTCAGTTTAATGGTTTACAGTTCAAATACGAGTAGATGATACCACCCAGACACAACAAAACAAAAATGTTCGCGATTGTTATAAATGTTTGTCCTGAGCTGGCGATAAACCCACGATCTTCGTGCTAAAGGCAGGATCGCTGTCATTGCGCCAACAGTCTCATTACAATCCCTTATAACCTGTTTATTAAGTGTTTTCTTTAAACGGAGCCAGCCAGCGGTTACCTGGCTGGATATTTACTGACGGAATGGCTCGTTCCCCTCAGGGCCTCAGTTTAGGTGTTTACTGACGAAATAGCTCGTTCTAATCAGTTTAGGGAATTAATTTGGCAATTTAATTTTTTTTAGGACGATCGACTTGGTGTAATGGTTAAGAAGTTGGCTACTACACCAGAGGTCGCGGGTTCGATCCCCGCACAGTACAAACATTTGTGTGCATGAACATGTCTGTTTGTACTGGTCTGGGTGTCTCCTATGTATAATAAGTATGTATTTACAAAAGAAAATGTATTTAAGTATGTTTATCCGTTGTCTAGTATCCCATAACACAAGCTTTAATTAGCTTACTTTGGGGCTAGATGGCGCTGTGTGGAATAATGTCCAGGGATATTTATTATTTATTTATTTATTATTTATTATTAATTTGCCTGTATTTAAGCGATTGTAATAAGGCCTACATCCATGAAGAAATACTCTATTTCTTCATTTGTTGTGACTGAATCTACATTGTGTTATGTGCACTACGCTTGCAAGCTTATTATCAAACTAGGCCATGGAGACCAGACTTTTAAAATATTAATTCACCACACGAATACTGGCGTGACGACAGGAATTTACGATTATGCCCTTCATAATCATAAACAAAGCTTAAATCAAGGTGTATAGGGAGTGGCAACGCCTAGCGCCAGAATTAATTAAATTCTGTTTCTGTTATGTTTTGAAAAATTGTATTCGACACTCTATAAGAATACCATTGTAACTATAACTCACAATGATATCCAAGTTTTCCATATTTGGTACCAGTAAAAAAATAAAATTCTCTTGGTCCGGGAAACGTATTAGTGGTTTTTTTAAGCGGATCGCAGTGTACCAAACAATATGATTGTACTAGTAAGTGCGGTTTGTATCCCAAGTAAAAAAAAATATGCATTGTAACTGTCTGAAAAACATGGTTTAATCCTGATTGTATTTTACTTACTGAAATTTAACATATATGAAAAATAGCAACTTATATACCGACTTACCTAAAAATCAACTCACACTTAGGTCCGGTTTCAGAGAAGAGATGTGTTTTGAAAACCAATCACATTACGTTATTTCCTTTTCACAGACAGACGTAGAAATAACGTAATCTGATTGGTTATCAAAACACATCTCTTCTCCTCTCCTGTCCTTAGAGTTTATAAATGCTTTTCTATTTCTATTTCTCGGCTTTGGTGGAAGCAGGGCCTGAGACAATATTTTTTATTGGCACTATACGGTAAATCTTCAAAATGGGTTGAAAAATAAGCCCTTCAAAAATTAGTTACAATGTTATTCTAATGGGTTTGGATACCTATGTCTTCTCGTGGACCACAAATTACGCATGCGGCGCGGCGCCCTGACAGATAGTCCGCTCAGAACAAACCCGCCATTTTGATCACGCACACAGACACAGTGAGTTTGCAGGCGATACCGGTGAGAATCGGTCACCGACAGTCGGTGACCGATTCTCACCGGCGGCAACTTGGTGCAATTTTTCACATGATGAATTTTGTTTTTGGTCAAGTAGTTTGGGTAGTGGGTAATTATACTGGGAAAAGGTTAGAGCGGTCCTTCAGTAAGATCTTCATTTTGTGCACTGTCTTTGTAACGACCGCGCAGATAGTCTGCTATCCAAGACCTAAAGAACGGACGGACAGGAAAGGAGAGCTTCAGTCATCATGCCATAGAAAATTAGGTAGGTACCTTAGGTTCGGCGCGGAAGGAACCTTTATCAGAATCTTCACAGTGGCTAAGCTAAGACTTTGCAGATTTTTTTGGATTTTGCGAATTCTCGGTCTAGTCAATTCAGGAGATCAGAAAACGTTTACATCAACATAGGGGCCTTATACTGCTTTACCTTATACTGCTGACATAAGACCCATTTTGCAATGGTTTTGTAAAGGTTGATGTAAACGCCCTGTACCTCGTAACACAGGGATATTTCTCCCTTCTTAGAGACCATGACTAAAAGTGTGTTGGCTAGAGCATATATTTATTTATTTTTATATATTTTACTACTATGATGAATCATAATCATAAATCATTTATTCATGAAACACAGGTAAAACATTAGGTCTTCTCACATACAATTGAACGTACGGGGGATCAGCCTTATTGGCATATGAATTACAAAATTAAATTAAACATTAAATTAAATTATACAGTATTTATTCTATTCAATTCCATACATTTCAAATTTTATAATATAATTACATTTAAATCAAATTCTAAGGGTCACACAGAATTGCTTGACGGAATAAAAAGCATTACTAATTAAAAATTGAACTACACACATCAAAAGTGTCTAGGGATCAAGCATTTTTAAGCGGATTTCTTGAGTTTGAGATGTGGCTTTGTAATAAATTTATGATTTTATAAATTTATATGGATCCTTTTTGGTGCATTTCATAATTTGAAACAGGAACTGTCAATCAAATTCGAGTAAAAGATGAAAATCAGCTGTCAATATTTTCCTATAAAAACATACAACGCATTGAAGACATTATTAGTGCTACTGTTTCCCTACTACTCATTAAAACCAACGTTATTATGGAGCGGCGACGTCATTTAAGCAGGGAAGAAATGCTCAGAGCCGTGGGAATGATAGAAGCTGGTTCCCGGCAACGTACTGTGGCTTTAGCTCTGAATACAAGTCAGAGTGTTATCAGTCGACTTTGGACATGTTACCGAAGCACTGGTACCGTGGCTGAGCGCCATGGAGGACGGTATCGCTGCACCACACGGAGACAAGACCGATACATTTAAATCACAACTCGAAGAGCTCCAACAATAACCGCCATGATGTTAGCCGTGAGGCTTCATCACTCTTCAGGGAACTTAATTAGCGACCAAACAGTCAGAAACCGCTTGCATGAAGTGAACCTTCATTCCCGAAGACCGCTAAGGGTACCACCTATAGCAATGCACAATCGTAGGATTCGATATCAATGGGCTCTTGAACACAGAAATTGGGCAGAAGAACAATGGCGTTTCGTGTGCTTTTCTGATGAGTCTCGTTTTGGTATGAGACCGGATACAAGACGTATACGACACTGGAGAACCCCTGGACACCAACAGCGATTAAAATCCTGCCAGGAAGTCCATCCTTATAGTGGTGGAACCATCATGGTATGGGCGGGTATTTGGATCGGCGGAAGAACTGAGTTGAGTTGGATCAGAGGCAACCTCAACGCTCAAATTTATGCTGAGACGATTGTATCAGACGTCATCGTTCCTCTACAAGTGCAAATCGGTCCCTTATTTCAGTTAATGCATGCTAATGCACGACCGCACACCGCAAGAGTTGTAAGACAGACTCTCGCCGCAGCTAACATCAATGTCCTGCCCTGGCCTGCTCAGTCGCCAGACTTGAACCCGATTGAGCATGCATGGGATATGCTACAGAGAAGAGCTCTGCCGAATATGGAGGGTATCCAGTCGCAAGAAGACCTTTTTTGTTGTTGCAACGAACATGGGCGGCCATTCCACAGCGTGATTTGGATGAACTCATTTTGAGTATGCCAAACCGATGTTCTTGTGTTGTTAGTGTTCGCGGTAGAAACACGGATTATTAATTGTTTAAGTTACCCAATAAAATTTTAAAGAAAACTGTTATTTCAGTCTTTTTTTCGAACTTTAATGTTAGTGGTTCAAATGTCAAAAATCCCTTTATTAGGAAAATGGCAAATTTCTTTATTAATGCAAAGGTGACTTGGTTTATCGTTACTGTAGACAAACGAAAACACTTTATTTGATGAATCCTTAAAGAAAATTTTAAATAATATCAATCAGGAGAAAAGTTATTGCAAAAAATATGTTGATCCCTAGACACTTTTGATGTGTGTAGTTCTGTTTAAATATTGGAAGGAGGTCAACCTCTTTAATATAGTTAAGGAACTTATTAAATAGTTTTGGCGCCATAACAAATACACTTTTTTTTCGTACAATGTTTCGTACTGTTCTGTATCAACATTTAGAAGTATTTTTTAATATGTTTTTACGCAGAACTAAGGCTAAGGCTCCCAGTCTCTTTTGGACCACACAACACAAAGCACATTAGGTAGAAGTTGTATACCCTCAATGAGTTTGATGCTTCAGAAACGAGTCGTTTTTAATCAAAATTTAGTTTGCTAAAAATAAACTGTGTGCGCGTTCAACGAAAGAGAGCCAGAAATAAAAAGGGTAAAAGTTGGAATATTTAAGTAAGGATACATCTCTGATTCACTGACGTTTTTAGAACGATTCGACGCTAAAGTTGGGCTAAATTAAGCTTTGATATAAGTAATTACATTTCCAATTACTGGTACGAGCAAGCTGCACATTTTCAAAATATGTTAGCACTACTTGTATTGTAGAAATGGGGAACCATTCACAAAGGATAATGAATAATGGCCCTTTTAAATATAGTTTTGAGCTAAAAAGGGCAGGTGACGACACAATAAAGGGTAGGTAACCGTAGACGACGTACCACTGTGTCCTTGAACGAGAGACAGCCCTTTGCAAAATATGTAAGCTTTGTAATAACATTCATTTTACTAGTCCCAAGCCTTTTTAATTAACGACTAGTTGTCTGTCGGCGGCTTCGCTCGCGCAGACTGTCATTCCCGCCAAAATGAAAAATATAGTCTAAGCCATCCCCCCCTGATAATGTAGCTTTATAATGGGGAAAGATTTTTTAAAATCGGTCTAGTTGTTTCGGAGCCTATTCAATACAAACAAACAAATATATCATAATATTATGAACAAATTAATAAATATCATTTACACTACCCATACTACGAGATAGAATTAAAACCAAAATAAATTTACCACTAAAGGGTTCTGAATAAGGGTCGGCTTCTGCTTCCCACCCAGCGAAATCGCAAAACCAGTTGCAATAACAGTGCATCTTCATCGATGACACTATGTTTACGTCTCTGCAAAAATGCAAAACTCCTTGTAGAGTTAGCATCTGTCATGAAGTGTGCGGCCTGCGCCGGCGCCCGCCAATCAGAGCGGCGCAAGCCACCGCAGAGCGGAGGCGAGCATTCGTTCAAAACTCCCCACCTTGGTCGCGGCTCGTCAGATCACATCGAGAGTGCGCAGTAGAAACGTTGTGTAAATTATTTTAATAAATAAAAAACAAAATGAGGGAAATCGTCCACCTCCAAGCCGGCCAGTGCGGCAACCAGATTGGAGCTAAGGTAATTCTTTACAACTATAATATGACTCAAATCAACACATACATAACGGTTCGTCGTGCTCGTGACCGTTATTTTTATTAACTCTAAGGAATTCTATTGAAATTAGCCCGATGTACCACTTCACTTGACGATAATTTACCTCGTAACTTTTTGTAAACTTATTATTTTACATTACGTAGTCGTGAAATGAACTAAGATTGTACGATAATTAAAATTCTTGGCTGTTCTTGCATTGTTCCATTCACTCGGAGATGGAAAAGGAAAGAACTATGCTGAATTTTCGTCACGCATCCGAATGGTCAGGGTTGACACCTACACAAATTTTCAAAGTTTATGTTTAACTTATTTGTTCCTTTAAAATTATTTTAAAAGAATTTTGTTTTGTTCTTTTTATCGTGTGCTAAAAGTTTATCAATTTTAAATGTTGAGGTCTGGTAATATAAAACAATTCCTCTGAGTTTGATTAAAATGCCGATACATTGGTATGCACAACGTTTATGGTAACAGTGGCTTACACGAGTTGAATTATACCTTATGTGGCTCACTTCATTCAAATTACAGATGAATAGGAATACTAAACGTACACATAAATAATTCTAAGTATTAATATTTTTAGTTCTATATCTTACGATTGTCGTTTAAAGGATAAAATATACAACCATTTCAAGATGTTATTGATCAGTGTTCTAAATCCGGCAGTGACTCAACGTTCAACGCTATATTAGTTCGCGATTTTCATTTATTAGTTCCCATCTGACGTATTCATCATTTAGCCGGTCCGTTGTCAAGGTAGAGCCGCCTTCAATACCAACCAGTTTTACTCTAACACGCCTGTTCTGTTTTGTAACTATGTTACATTACAATGTCGATTGTCGGTGGCCTGGAAAACGTTTAGAAAATCTCCATACGGCAACCGCATAGCTCATTATGTGAAATTATCGACTTTCCTATCAAATCTATCGGTGAAACTTCCTACGGTGGTTGAATCACATACTGAGCTACGTGATTATTACTGAAGAAAAGTGGTGATTGGCAATCTTATGTAGTAGATGAGAAATATGCGCTGGTAATTCAATTTTTAACCTCCTATGTAATTGATTAACTGAATGTTGTCCTGATGTAGTGTACTTATTTGGATTAGTGCTTTTAGTTTTAATTAATGGCTGTGTTTTTTAGGTGATTTTTGTTTATGATAAAAAGACCGGTTTTTACTAATATAATTATTTATTTAAAATATTATGATTCTCACGTGTATCGCGCAAATGCTTTTGAGTGACGATATCAATAGTAAAAGTAAAATATCATTAAATTTAGTGAAGAGTCGTAATGAAAGTGGAATGAATGCACTTCCGTAATAGACTAAATATTATATCAAATCTATTGAAATTACCGTCATAAATAGACGACAATTAGACAAAGTCAGTTTAAAACAAAAGAGAAATCTCTAAGCGTTCTATTGTTGCAAATTGACAAAATCTCACGGAAAAGGAACGAAGTTGTACGCAACAAAACCGATTGTTTTGAATTAAGGCCAATAAAGTCTTCGGCAATGCCTTATACCGTAACATTAATTGGTCGATTTACACGAAACCCGAAATCTGGGGCGAGTACAAATATCGGATTAGCTAAGATACCATAGATAGTTCCGTTATTATTAGTCTGAACATGTTTAACAGTTTCTCTTCATATATTACATTACCAAGTATCTTAAACGATACAACAAGTCATTCGTTAGTCAGATCACATCATGATTCACTTGAGACGCCTTGGTATTCATCGGAGGATGTACTTAGCTATTTATAAATAAATATTGTATGAGTACGAAGAACAAGCTGTGTCAATAGCTTTCTTAGTAAGTCGAAAAAAAGTTAAAGATACCCATTAGTTAGACTAACGCCAGCTGCCAGTCTTATGAAAACAATAATATTCATTTTGACAATCTGTTTTCTTTTTAAAACAGAATAATAGTCACTATCATGGGAAGGTTGTTTTAATCAAACTGAAAAATTATTTGTAATGCGATTTCTAAGTTTTCATTTCTCTGCGATTAATTCCGTGTACACCTAAAATAAAGATTTGTTGCCGAAAAGTCATAGGTATTCCCTTTGTGGCAAAATCTGCTAATTATATTTAGATTATCATAAATCTAATGATATTCCGTATTCTTTGATCATTGAACTTGACTATATATGGAGTATATTTTGTGAACCATACATATTCGCAGTTTATTTTAGTAGCAGACATGGCGATACGGGTAATTTCACTGGCTGATTGCTGACCGAAACAATGGCTTTGGAAACGTGATGACCTCAACAGGGTTTCATACTCTAATGATCATGATAAATTTAACAATGATTCATCCTATAACTGAGATTTGAAGGCCTAAAAGTTTCCAAATAATCATTACATGTATCTTCGAAAAGTCATTATTTTATTTTATTTTAAAACTTATTATTGAATTTCTTGGTTAAGAGAATTATTAACTTACCTCACTTCGGATTCTGGTGGTTCATTTATATCTGGGCATCCAAAACAAATGCTTTACTAGGTACAGAGGCGTTCACATCAACCTTTACATAGAGGCATCTTATGTTGCTAACATAAGACCCTTAATGCGATGGTTTTGTAAACGTTGACGCCTATGTACATACAATCAATGCCTAAAATCGTTGGACGCCGTTGTACCTTATCTCCTCGTAGTATCCACAAGCGATAGAAATTAAAGAACTATAGATTACCGAGGGCATCGACCCGACGGTCGTCGGCCGAGCTTATAAATAACTACGATCCAGCCATAGCAGAGTGCACTCTCTTTTAAAGCGCAATATTTCAGCCTCGAAAACCGTTAAGAGACTTCCGAGTCCGACCCGTCCAGCCCATGCATTATTTAGTTATGCACAGCTATAGAAATGCAGGTAGCTAGCAAGAAAGTCCATTGTGTGCTCCGTGTACCAGGGTTTCCCTTGCAAGTGGTACAGTCGCCGGTCACACGCACTCTCCTACCTCTTATCTAGTTACAACTTGCGACTGAAAGCAACCTTTCTCGACACAATCGAACACCACCCGATCGCCTTTCACTTTTTGTTATTAATAAAAATCATTCTGTCATGATGTTTTGAAAGTATCTTGATGGATTCTTTAGTTGAATCTTTATGTAATTCTTGAGAGCACATCTTACTTAAATCATAAACTTTAAATTTCACCAAGGCTATCCCACTGTTTGCTTTAAAAAGTAATTCTAGCTTAATAAAGACATAATATAGATGTTTTCTTGTTAGATAAACAGAGTTGTCAAATTAAGGCAAAATAGGCCGCTAGTTACAAAGTCGATTCGATTAGCATAGCCGTATGTTTATTCGTCGAATCTTGAAGCCCTGAGGCGAACGCGCCGTATTAGTCATTTTACCATTTATGTCTGTGTCAGGCAAGGCACGTAGCCTTACCCACACAAACACCCACGGATGACATCATGCCGATAGCTACGTGTGTACCTACAGCTGAATTTTAATACTTCTCAAACAGTCGCCAGGCGTTGCGTTGACTGTGGCCTGTAAGCCTTTTGTTGTATCAAGGATTTCTTTTAAAACTCTTAACGTGACAGTCAAAATATGTCAATACGTAGTATGTGAGTCACTCCGGTATTGAGGTTTCGGCTCAAGACTGATTGACCATATGGTCCAGCTAAAAATCAGGCCACGGATTTCGAGAAGCCGAAATATTGAACGTTATTAATCGTAAGCTCTACGTTCGCTACTTATAAGGAGAGATAAACCGAGCCTAAGTAAGGACGATTGTGGGCGTCGCCCGTCGCCAAGGCAGTGCATTGTACACACCCGCCATAACTCAACCATTGTCTTGCGTAATCCTCTTAAAGCGTCATTAAAGATGTATTATGTATCCTGTCTGCCATTTACGCGATGGTTCATTGAGCTCGCCTCCGCACACAACTTTCCATTTGCGTAGCACTACTCTAAAACTTATGGTACTTGCACTCGACGAGGTATCACTAAGGGCATGCACAAAACCGGTTCGAAAGCGAGGCGCACTTACAAATCGTCCATCCACAAAGCTTTCGTGCTGGAATTTTAATAGATATTGTTCGAGTTCGCTTCTACAACGGTTTCTATAGATAGTGCTTTTTACTTTTCCAGTTCTGGGAGATCATTTCTGATGAGCACGGCATCGACCCCACCGGCGCCTACCACGGCGACTCCGACTTGCAGTTGGAACGCATCAACGTCTACTACAATGAAGCCTCAGGCGGGAAATATGTTCCTCGCGCCATTCTTGTGGATCTCGAGCCCGGCACCATGGACTCTGTCCGCTCCGGACCTTTCGGACAGATCTTCCGGCCGGACAACTTCGTCTTCGGACAGTCCGGCGCCGGCAACAACTGGGCCAAGGGACACTACACAGAAGGTGCTGAGCTTGTCGACTCAGTTCTTGACGTAGTAAGAAAAGAAGCAGAGTCATGCGATTGCCTACAGGGCTTCCAACTCACACACTCCCTTGGTGGAGGTACTGGATCTGGAATGGGAACACTCCTTATCTCCAAAATCCGTGAAGAGTACCCCGACAGAATCATGAACACATACTCAGTCGTCCCATCGCCAAAAGTATCAGACACCGTTGTCGAGCCCTACAACGCCACCCTGTCAGTCCACCAGCTCGTAGAAAACACAGACGAAACCTACTGTATCGACAACGAGGCCCTATACGACATCTGCTTCCGCACTCTTAAACTGTCCACACCCACCTACGGTGATCTCAACCACTTAGTTTCCCTTACAATGTCCGGTGTCACAACTTGCCTTAGGTTCCCCGGTCAGCTGAACGCTGATCTCCGAAAGCTGGCCGTCAACATGGTTCCTTTCCCACGTCTCCACTTCTTCATGCCCGGATTTGCCCCTCTCACATCCCGCGGAAGCAGACAATACCGCGCCCTTACCGTCCCAGAGCTGACCCAACAAATGTTCGATGCCAAGAACATGATGGCAGCGTGCGACCCTCGTCACGGCCGCTACCTCACCGTCGCCGCCATCTTCCGTGGTCGCATGTCCATGAAGGAAGTCGACGAGCAGATGCTCAACATCCAGAACAAGAACTCGTCGTACTTCGTCGAATGGATCCCGAACAACGTTAAGACTGCCGTGTGCGACATCCCGCCCCGTGGGCTCAAGATGGCCGCTACTTTCATCGGAAACTCGACCGCCATCCAGGAGCTTTTCAAGCGCATCTCGGAACAGTTCACTGCTATGTTCAGGCGTAAGGCTTTCTTGCATTGGTACACCGGTGAGGGCATGGACGAGATGGAGTTCACGGAGGCCGAGAGCAACATGAACGACCTGGTGTCTGAGTACCAGCAGTATCAGGAGGCGACGGCCGACGAGGACGCCGAGTTCGACGAGGAACAGGAGCAGGAGATTGAGGACCACCACTAAAATGAAACGAAGCTCTTTGCTTTCAAAGTACATGCCATTATATGTCTTGTTACTTTTTGTTTAAGTAACATTAATGATTCCTATAAATACTGAGTATTGAATAGACATGCTTTCTAACTTTTAACAGAAGCACGACTAAAAATTCCCGGTCATGACATTAAAACGTGAATCGGAAGCATTTGTATTGTTATATACATTCCGTATGATTCAACAAATCCTCGATATGAGCTAGATCTGAAATTAGTAAAGGCTGATCTAATAAATAGACGACTCTTTTTGTATTTATATAGAGTGTAGATGCCACGCCAAAGGCCAAACGTGAATAATATATTATGAGGGCTTCAATAACCGAAGTTTATTACGAATGTTACAATTAAAATTGTTTTGAACAATAATTTAATGTATTATAATAAAGATTTTTATTTATTAACCATTCTTTCTTTCCCCTGTTTCCTGGTCCCTAGACTACCATGAATAAGCAATGACATCTAGCATTGAATCAATTATTCTAAAAATAATTCTCACAAGTATACGAGTAGGTACAAAGGAGACCTTGATGATAAATGAAATCTGTTTATACTCTGATAATATTTTAAAAACAGTAAACAAGAACACTCATTTATAAAATATTTTAATGCTTATGTCATTCGTCAACAAAAAGCAATGGAATTTATAATTTACGTCTTATAAAGTGTGTCATGGACGGAAAAAAATAATTAATTCACCCGTAGGTAGAGGTGTTCCGAGAAATACGATTTATCGTCGAAATCTTATCAATTATTGAGGCAGTAATTTCCATTGACCAAATTAGGAGATACAAGTCTTGGGCAAAGGACCTACATCGGTATGCACCTGACCTCACTTCTCTTGCTTCTATATTTAGAGATGCACTTATGTATAGCGACCACTTAACGCAGAGCCACATCGGTCAGAGTTATGACCTGTGTCCGTTCAATCTTGCCATTATAACTATTACCGTAGGGGTCCCAGTTTGCTGGATGCGATAACGCCATGATGTCAGCGGCATATTCATCACAAACAAGCGCGCTTATGTCACCACAGTTTCTGCAAACAGGTTAAAATATTTAAACCACGCAATGACATTCGTGTCTATTGAAAACTGTGTAAGTGACATGGTTAATTAGTTAGATCATCGCTTTCGCGCAAATATGTAAATCAATTCTCAGAACAATAACAAATGAGAGGTAATAAAAAGAATGAGCAAACACTTGTAGTAAGTGTTGTAAACGCGAAAGTCTTTTTTTGTGCATCAATCACATTCAACTAAGCGTCACATGAAGTTGTTAACAGCTATTGAAGACTGTTTTTTGAATAATATGAACGATTGTATGTAAGCGCAACGTGTCGTTATGTTAAATGGTATGTTATCCACATTAGAGCTTGACAGCTTGACATCATCTACTGTCAGTTTCAAAACATCATTAATATAAAAGAGAAAACTAACAACGTATGAAGGTAATATAGAACAAATTATAAAATTGGTAGGTAATGGTGTCAAACCTTTTTCACTCTTTTTCTTTCATTTAACCGATAAAAAGGTATGTATAAATACACTTAGGATCAGAAAACACAAAGTGTCCTACTTCACATTTATCGTTAAATAAATAATGGTAATTGATATGTAATGGATTAAATTATATATCCTCCTTGCGTCGTGTATCCTTAATGCTGAGGGTCGTGACCTCTCCGTAGCATTCTCTTTCGGATTATTCCTCGCCACCCCTTCCTGTCTTCGGCAGCGCGAACCGCAGCGCAGACGGTAGTGTCTACCTCCGCTCGGACCTGGTCTGACCAACGCATGGGGGACCGTCCTCTGGATCTCTTTCCCTGCGTCTTCCCTAGCAGCAGAATCTTTTCCAGATTATCGCCCTTTTTTCGAGTGATGTGACCAAAAAATTCCAAAATCCGGCGCAAGCACACGGTGGAGAGCCTCATCCTGATGCTGAGCTCAGAAAGTATGGATGCAATGGTCCGGAGTTCTGACCAATGCACACCAAGCATCCTTCTCCAGCACCACATCTCAAACGCATCGATGCGCGAGCGGTCCATCTTTCTCAAGGTCCACGTCTCCGATCCATATAGAAAGATGGAGAAAACCAAGGTGGAAACGAGGCGCTTTTTGGTTTTCCGCGATATGCTCCTATCTTTCCATACTCGGTCCAGCCGAGCCAAAATTAAAATATAAATAGTCCCAATAATGAGCAGTACCAAAAATTACCAAACACATCTCAAAAGTCAGTTCATTCGAAAATAAACTGCGAATCAACATGAGTCATTTTAAGTTTGCTGATTGTAAAATAATAATTCAACAATAATAGTAACCTATAAAGTATGACCTCCATAAGACTTGTGGTCTGATGACATCAATTACAATTGATGTTTAGTTTATTTTGTACAGCCCTATTGACGCTTTACCATGGCGCGATGGCGGCAGAGTAGGCAAATCCAGTTTAATTCATTTAATTATTAGGTATTTGTAAAAAATATTCTACTTGGTTTATTTTCACACTCAGTGTACTTACCTACGAGCATCTCGGCTCAGCTCGGCGTTAGAGACAGTTTTTCAGGAATAACGGGCAAATGTCAAGTAACTAGTATCCCAGATTCCTACTTGTACGAGGTGCATTCAATAAGTACCTAGCCTCATCGCCAGAGGGCGCTGTAGTTTCAAAAGAGTTTTACCACAGTGTAGCACATTCTTTTTTCAAATTTTCATTCCAATCCCTTCATTTGTTTTAATTTGACAACTTATGGAAGCGAACGTGTCGATCGGTTTTGCAAAAATGGAAAAAGAGCAATATCGTTCGGTGATTCGATTCCTATTTTTGGAAGGGAAAACGCGCATCGAAATCAAAGAGCGCTTGGATGCTGTGTACGGTGACTCTTCTCCATCGATGGCCACCGTCAAGAATTGGTTCAACGAGTTTGCACGTGGCCGTACGTCGGTTTTTGATGAACCACGTCCAGGTGCACCGAAAACAGCTGCTACGGAGGAAAACATTAAAAAAATCCATGATCTCGTATTGGCAGATCGCCGATTGAAGGTTCGGGAGCTAGCTGAGACTGTAGCCATTTCAGAAGGAATAGTGCATCATATTCTTCACGAGGAACTCGGCATGAGAAAGCTGTCGGCGCGATGGGTGCCGCGTTTACTCACACCGGAAAACAAGCGAAACCGTGAGACCACATCGGAGACGTGTTTGGCGCTGTTTAAGCGGAATCCAGCGGAGTTTTTGCGTCGTTTTGTGACCGTCGATGAAACCTGGATCCACTGGTACACACCAGAGACCAAGGAGCAATCAAAACAATGGATCCAGAGCGGGGAACGTGCTCCAAAGAAGGCGAAAACTGTAAAATCGGCCGGAAAAGTTATGGCCACCGTTTTCTGGGATTCACAAGGTGTGATCTACATCGATTACCTCGAGAAGGGTAAAACAATTACAGGGCTTTACTATGCCGATTTATTGAGCCGATTCGACGCCGAATTAAAGAAAAAACGACCCCATCTGGCGAAGAAAAAAGTGCTGTTTCACCACGACAACGCACCGGTTCACACGTCTGCCGTTGCCATGGCCAAATTGGTCGAATTACGCTACGAATTGCTGCCCCATCCACCGTATTCTCCAGATTTGGCCCCTTGTGACTTCTTTCTGTTTCTTAATCTGAAAAAATCACTCGCCGGGAATAGATATGGATCAAATGAGGAGGTCATCGCCGCCACGGAGGCCTATTTTGCAGAGTTTGACAAAAACTATTTTTCGGACGGGTTAAAAAAGTTGGAGCATCGCTGGGCTAAGTGTATCGAACTAAAAGGAGACTATGTTGAAAAATAAATTGCCACTATTCCAAAATTTTCGTTTACTTTTTGTAGGCTAAGTATTTATTGAATGACCCTCGTTTGCCTACTAATATTTTAAATAGGATAGATTTGATTGTTTCTTTGTAATGAAATACGTATTTAAAAATTCGTACACCTATATAAAGCTACATTTTAAGTTATCACCGAATGATATTGACTATATTTTTTTTATTTAGACTATGTACCTATCTGTATTTTGAGCTAGTCATTTAAAAACGAAACAATTTAGACTCATAATGAAGATCAATTAAAGGTACAAAAGAAGTGATTACAGAAGTAATACCTACTCGTACCTAGTTAATACTTAGTTTGTACTGACTAACATTTTTTTTAAATTAATTGTTTAAATGACCTTGAGTTTATATTATTTTATGTTTGTTTTTTTTCCATTGTTTTACATTCTTTAGATTAGACACTCAGTAGGTTTATTTGTATCAAAATGACACATTGTACTTTACTAACGCCTGTTGTAAACCCAAAACAAGTTCAAAAGAGTAACTGCTGAGTTTCTCGCCGGGTCTTCTCAGCAAGAAACAACTCCGACGCGGTGGTAGAGTCGCATTATGTCTGTATACTGTGTATTTATATATTTATTGTAGTAATTGTAGATATAATTTAGTATATCTTGCTTTAAATTTGACGATTTAAAAGTACTTACTGTGAAAGTCTATCTGAATAAAGTTATTTGAGTTTGAGTTTGAAGCTGCAGACATGTAAAAATTACAGATTGTTGTAAACACGAGGAGATGTATTTTTTTCATTGTCACATTATAGCATACGCTCGTCTAGTCTTCGCGATCACACGTTGAATTGACGCCTACAATGATAGATGGATATCAAACTCTTAGAATTTCATTAGTGAACCTTTACATGTTACCTAAGTGCCTTAGTGGGAGTGCGTGAGGAAGGTCAGACGACGTATTATCCATTTTGTTGTTGTATTTAAGTCATCCCACGCGGGCGTGTCAATCAGACCTGATTCTTTACTAGCCTAGGCCCTATTACAATCGCATATATCCAGTCAAGATAAATCCTTAAACTGTTGGTAGCGAGCAATGTCGTCAGCATATATCCAGCCAAGAAGATGCGATAGTGCCAGGCAACCGCTGACTGGCTGGAAATGAAAGATTTATTTATTTATTTATTTGGAAAACAGACAGTTGTTATATATCAGAACAAACTTAACGTAAATATCTAAGTTAAAACAATAAAGTTTCCACTGGTATTATTTAACATAATGTGAGCAAACTGGAACTTACTAACTATAAATTAAATTAAATAAAAAATTAAAAGATCATATCGTAAATGTATTTATGCATTATTTACTTATAGTGTACGTGAAAACTTTAGCACAGACAATTTTTCTGCAGTAAAAAAGGATTCAAAACGTTTAATCATTCTACCAGAAATTTTCTAGTTTCAGGCAAAACCTGAAATAAATATATAAATATATCCCTGGACATTATTCCACACAGCGCCATCTAGCCCCAAAGTAAGCTAATTAAAGATTGTGTTATGGGATACTAGACAACGGATAAACATACTTAAATACATTTTCTTTTGTAAATACATACTTATTATACATAGGAGACACCCAGACCAGTACAAACAGACATGTTCATGCACACAAATGTTTGTACTGTGCGGGGATCGAACCCGCGACCTCTGGTGTAGTAGCCAACTTCTTAACCATTACACCAAGTCGGTCGTCAAAATATGCATGCGCTAATTGGTTAAAATTTAATTTCATGCTATTTCTACTATCACGACACAAATAAATTAATTACATTCATAAAGACATATATATTTTACAACTATCCTAAGAGATATTTATCTGTCTTGATGTTTTACACCGCTCTTAGAGGAAGCATGTTAGTTTCGAATACCATTTTCTCGAAACATCAAAATTTGCATTTATCAGGTTTTCGCAGTAAGCAGACGAATGTATATGTAAGTAATTACGAAATTGCTCGCCATGCTCAATTTATGGAATGAGCTTGACAAGTTATGAGTGATTGTAATAAGGCTCCTGATTCTTGACAATGGTTGGTGATGCTGCGAGTGCGCCTAGGTACATGCGACGATCATTTGGATTCGTCCTGTATCTGAGTGCTATTTGTTGTAATCTAACTCAACTTTGTTACAGTTAGGTATGGACTATCCTCCATATCCATTAAAAACTATAATATTAAGCTTTGCAAAACCGGTTCTTTCACTATTCACTATTATTTTTGTTTCATGATTAAGGAGGATAGTCTCAGGCCGAAATCTATAGAGCGTGCTTAGACTTATAATATCTATCAATATCAGTTACTTATTTTCGATGTTTCATTATTTTTGTTTTAGTTAAACATTATTTATTATTTATTCTTTATTGCACAAAGAAAAAGTACAATTGGCGGACTTAATGCCTAATGGCATTCTCTACCAGTCAACCACTGGGCGAAGCAGAAATCGTGTTGGCGGTCTCATAAAACCGGAAATAAAATATATTATTATTACAAAAAACATACTTATACCAAAATTATACATATTACACATACATAATCATAATACATAAATTTAAAGATACATACACTAAATATCGTACCTAAATCTTAAAATATTGTCTTGAAAGGAGAGAGGTTTGGTCAAATGAGTTAAGGTTTATCTAAGAAGAAGTTATGGATTGCTCTTTTGAAGGAAAACCTACTGGTCGACAATTTAATTTTATTAGGCGGCGAGTTCCATAGCCTAATGGCAGGTAATGTGAAAGAATTCGACATATGGGAAGACGTATGAAGAGGAGTATGAAGCAGCAAAAGGCTATGCGAGCGCTGGTTGCGCGTGCTGCACTCGCCCCTATACTTAAAATTACATTTCAGATATCTGGGGGAATTGGGATTACTAACAAACTTGGGATTATTAACATCAACTCAAGTATTCGTTTATAAGACCTAATAATTACAAAACGCAAAAAGTAAAATAAAAATGATTACCTTTTTTTATTTCTTATTTATTTAATCTAAACTTACATCTATTATTACAGTTATTATTATTATTTTAATGTGTTAAGTCTGTGCTTAGCTGAGTAAGGACTACAGATCGCGGCCTCAGTCACACCCACATTAGAAAATTTGAGTTATGGAACTTTTCTGGATCAGATGATCCTAGCGTATCATATCATATTCCAGATTTATAAGTTTTCAGGCCATTTTATATGCCTACGGTTTAGATTTTCTACTGGGGTGTTTAAGTAATTCAAAAGTATATAGTTAGTACGAGTTAGTCTATTTAATAGCGAAAAGTGCTTTATGAATGCCTGGCAAACAGATTTTTAAGCGCAACCATTCCTCGCTGAAAAGTAACCCCGTTAAGTTATTTATTAGTTTATAAATTGGTTTTCCAAAATGCGGGCGTAAAAGGAAATAGAATATAGCAGCACCTAACTTGGGAACACCCGCATTTGGCACGAATTGTGATTAAGTGGTTATCTCCATGTCACTTTTAAAACGGTTTAACTTGATTTCTAGCAAGGGCCATCTTGATATTTCGCCATTTTTCACTTAATTCCATTGACTCACTGATTCGATGAGGGTGAAACTCAGACGCAACGAAGTTACATGAGATAAAACCTCAATATTGTTACACTGCCATTTGAGGAGCTGTTATGGTCAGTTCGGGAGCTTAGCTTATTTATTTATTCTCCATTACTCATACTTAAAGGTCAATTTGCAGCCCTAAAGCCGTAGAGCATTCTTTACCAGTCAACCACAAGAGGCCATTGTAGACCAAAGATCACTGGACTTGCAGAGGCAGTAACGCACAAGTTACACCTTGAGTACGTAGCTGATCCATTTTAAATAGGTCTCCTGCTCCTGCCCAACTAAAATTTCAGAAGAGTAGGAATATAATATCCTGGATCAACTACTGCCTGTACACGTATCCATCGGCAGCTTGCTATCGACGTTATATATTATATAAAAAGCTCAAAATACAGTTACACTACCAAGGGGAAAATCGTCAGATATTCCAGCTTCAACTCCAATCAGACACGATCATTTAAAAGGCAGTAGCGGTCCAAAACTGGCGCCCACACGATGAGCGCCATTTTTGGCTACATCGATCGGGCCGAGAAAGTCTCTGTCTGACTCACAGGTTACGAAACTCAGCGTTGAATGTGTGTGGTGAGATGTACATTGCTGGGTTGAAGACAAATTATTCGTTTTTTAAACAACGCCAATGCCATGGCTCTATGGCCTGGTGAATGGTAATGTTCCTGTTGCATTGGTGAAATAATCTAAATCTGAATCCAACAAGCTTACGCCTGATGAGGTGAGTAATACAAACACGTACAGTACAGTATGTCTGCCACAAGTTTACACCGGTACAGAGCCTAGTGATTAAAAATGGAACCAAAAATAAGGTTTGATTCCCATCCAGAGCAAATGTTAATGTGATGGGGTGTTATTTCTATTTAGGATTTTTGTCTGATTAGTTTGTAGTCAGATGTCTTTTTATACAAATGTTCAGTGTACTTAACGCAAAGAGAAAGGCCCGCCAGACGCGACGCTTGGTGGCGCCAATCGGTGAAATTGTGCCGGGCAACAGATGGTCCGGCGCGTACGCAAACATCGTTACTTAAGTGCTTGTTCTGTAACTACAAACACAAGTACTATAAAACACCCAAATTTTCTGAATTTTGACTGGCGGGTGAGTGCAATGGTAGCGGTCCTGCCTTTAGCACCTCAGGTCGTGGGGCGATCACCCACTACTGGGCCACCCCATCACCCATGACAAACATGTAAATGACAGACATTGGTGTTTGTTGCGTATCTGGGAGTTATCATCTATTAGTAGGTATGTTTATGAGTCTCTGACACCCATAGTACCTACATACAGGTCTACTACAGGCTACTACAGACTCTGAATAGTTCGGGGTCAGATGATCTTGGTGTAATTTGTCCCAGAAATGTATTTATCAAAAAAATGCTATCTTTACGAAACAAATGCGAAATTGGCCAACTTAGAAATACGGGACTGGTGAGTATTTATTAACTTCGATTACAAGAAATCGCGTTTTCAACAACGTCTTTTTACTATTTGACCACCAAAGGGCCTTTGGTGGTCAAAATTGTAAAAAGCCCTTCGGTTCTTATTAATTTCGTATTCATTCTAATGGGCATGGGTCCTTTACAAGAAAGTATCATAAACAGGGATAAAAACGTTTTGTCGAGCAATATCACGTGTTATTACGTCACAGGACTGCGGCAAAGGCTGCCCAGACAGGAGACGGACACGCCTGGAAAATGCGGCAGCATACGTTAATGTATGTTATTAAGGATGTTACTTAAGCACATACTAAAACATATTCAGGACTATATCGCAAGCTGGGTAGTTAGAGGTAAGTTGACTGTGAACGGAACACACAGAAGCCCACTTTTCACCACGCTCATCACAATCACAACCTAACGTGGTAGGTGGTGAGCCTTAATACACATTTATAAAAAGCGGTGTGACGTGTTAGAGACGAACCCACAGATTAAGGGTCACACATATTGGAAGAAACAGAATAATGTCACTGGTGATGCCAAAAACATTTAGCCAAGACGGATTAACATTGACTCACCTGTCAGTGTTTTCAAGTTCTTCTGGGGCTAAAACATGAAAAAATCAGTAGCATGCTTGCTTAACAAGTGCAAAAAACAATCAAATTGTTGTTTAAAACTATTTTATTAATTAATGCTTTATCGCACAAACAAATAAAGTACAATTGGCGGACTTAATGCCTAGAGGCATTTTCTACTAGTCAACCGCAAGGTATACCTAAGTATTTTTTTTATCTATGACCTAACAGAAAACATTGGAACTCCCTCTAGGTTTTCTATTTTATGTACATAATACCAATGTGACACTCAGGATGTTTCCTTAGGACCTGTAGTAGTTCCTATCCACAGATTAGGCGAGAAACAGAGACGAGCCTACTGAGGTGTGTAGTGTAACACAGTCCAAGGGTCACACTGCACACATATCGCTTGAAGTCGGCAAATAATTAAAAGCACTTACAATGGTTTTATACCTACATCGATTTCATGCTGTATTATTTGCATGAGGCTCCTGTAAATATATGTTATTATTATGTGTCTCGAATAATCTTTACTAATATTAAAAGAGGAAAGATTTGTTTGTTTGTTTCTATTGAATAGGCTCCGAAACTACTGGACCGATTTTGAAAATTCTTTGACTAATATATAGCTACATTATCAGGGAGGGAGTGACAAAGGCTATGAGTATATATTTTTTTGATTTAGGCTATTTTTGGACGGGAAAGACAGCTACCCTGGCGGAGCCGCTGAGGGTCACATAAACTTCGGTTATATCATTGGTTCCCATAGTGGTCCAGGTGGACCCCAAGGGGCTCACGGGAGACTCGAAGGGTCTTTAATGGCTTCATTTTTTCGAGTTTTGGGAATATGGTAGAGATGTGTAGCTGCAGGGCGTCCACTGTAACCAGCTAAATGTTGTGGTCAAAAGTAAGAAAGTGGTCTATGCAAAAAAAGGTTAGGATAGGAAACTCTGGGTTTTAAGCTGTATAGCGGTTATAGTTTCCCAATAAGCTAGCTAGGTATTGTATAGCAGTCTCCTTGTAGGTACTTAATTGTTTAGAACGTTTTGGTAAACCAGTCGGTGCATGTGTTCATTAGCTGTGGTAACCGCATACCGACCATCAGGTAGTACGGCAGAATGTAGTGTACTACATAAACAATAAGTATTTTAAACCATTTATTATTCATTCCTCATTTTCTAATACAGCTAACATCTTTTTGTGATTCGTAACAAATAAAGATTTTTAATTTTCTCGTTTCACCCAAAAACACGAATTTGAGGTCAATGTGGTTAAGAAGTTCGAAAAGAAAATAAAAAAACTAAATCTATTTGATAATCAAAAACGAATGACAAAATGATTTTATCGCTTATTATTCAAACGTTATTGACGTTCTGCTGTTTTCGTTTTTTGCCGGCCGGCCGGCGCCGCCGGCATGCAGCCGGCATGCAAATCATGCAATAATCACGGAAAGGTGCCAACATGACGAACACAAAACATCTGTGTCAATTCTTAGCATTTTGTTAATTATTACTAAACCTTAGTGTCCTCAAGATAGAAAAATAACTACTTAAAAGTATAAGATAGTTTTAATGACTGCAAAATCATGCCTAATTGCTGATTTAAGCAACTTACATAAAAAAAGGGATCGATAAATTGGTTTTGCATTGTTGGCAGCATTGATTAAAGTATGGCGGCACTGACCAATAGGAAAGCACCACACAATATTGGGCTGTACCCGTATCGATAATCATATCGATGCATTTTGTATGCATACTAATGATTAAATACCTAACTCAAATACATAACACGTTTACTTGTACAATGCACAGACTTTTTTAAATCCTATTTTCAACAAATGAGGTCAGAATATTTTAGAATTTCTAATAGAAGGGATAAGTGTTAAGGGTATCATTCCCCCGATCTACAGTACTTTAAATTGATATAAAAAAAAACGTTAACCACAAGCATTAATAATGACTCACTTATTTTAAGCATAATGTTCATTTTCATAATATCATGTTCCACAATTTTGATTTTCCTAAGCATCACTAGCCATAATATTTGTGTGGCATAATTTCAGAAATCCCAATATTGTGTAGGCTTGAATTGTTTCACATAAGTATTAAAACGCATAAAATCTAAATGCAGAATAGTTATTACAATGCATAATGTTCCCAAGCATAATTATCAAAACGAGTATTAACTGAGCGTATAATTTTTAAAAGCATAATGTTTCAAATGAATAATAACTTTACGCATACTTTTTAAAAATCATAATAAATGTGAACCATAAAAATTATAACGATTTGTAACTTTCAGAAAACAAATGCGTGCATGCATGTAAGCAGGCAAGCAAGCACGCTGCATGCAAGCAGGCACGCAGCATGCAAGCAGGTACACAGCATGCATCCAGGCATACAGCATGCAAGCAGGCATGCAGCATGCAGCATGCAAGCAGGCAGGCAGCATGCAAGCAGGCATCCAGGCATTCAGCATGCAAGCAGAAATGCAACATGCAGCGTTCAAGCAGAAATGCAACATGCAGCAGGCATAGCTTCTATCACGGCTCCAGCGCTGCGGGTCTCCGGCGATCCCACGCGGGCTTGAATTATACTCTAGGAGTAGGGCAGACAGACTGCGTGGAAGCGGTTTTGCAGAGTTTCGTAATGTCAAATTTATGCTAAAGAACATTGAGGAGTACAAAAGTTATGTTTAACGTCACTAATTATGCCTTCTTAAATTATGCTTAAAAATATTTAGCTTAACTATATTATGCCAAATGTTATTAGGGCTGAAACTACTTATATGCCTTGTAATAATTTATTTATTTATTTTTATTTATTTAATCTTTAATGCACAAAATAGTACAAAAGGCGGATTTAATGCTAAAAGCATAATATGCCTTTGGACTGTTATGCTATGAGAAAGTTATGCGAAGAAAACATTATGAGACGTTACTATTATGCTTTATTGGCATAACATCCAAATGAGTTATGGCAACTTTAGGACAATCGACGTTATGTGAAAAGTTACTCCCTCATTAATAATAAACAACTTTAGAAAAGGAAAATAAGGTTTAGGTTTAAAGAATTCATTCTCAAAAAAAGATCACAAAAATCCACTTACCTACATGAGAACAACATTATCATAAAATTAATTTAGGTCAATGGTGACCTAAATGAATTATATTTAAGTTTAAGCGAAGAAATGGACTTTTAATGGTAAAAGTCCATTTCTTCGCTTTGTAGGCCAGATTTACACCCTGCAGTGAGTGTTGCAATATTAAACAATAATTGTATTAAACATTTAATTATTTTTATATGGCAGCAACAAGAAATGAACATTTATTTCACCATTCATCAAAGATATAAATATTACATTAAAATTTAATAAATAACATGAAATTACATTTACAATTGTTATTTTCAATAACATTTCTAAATGGATAAATTGAAGTACAATAAATAATAGCCTAGGACACATCAAACTCTACAGCATCACACAGAAAGTGAGTGGTTTTGGGCATTGTAATTAAACAATGCAGACTTAACACCAGTCCAGACTCTACAACTCTAATATGTGATGGTAGTTTGTTAAGGTGTGCTTCTTCAAAGGCAATACTTTATTTACCCAAAGTTACGAAAATATGAAAAGTAAAAAATACTCAGACAAACCGTAACGAGCGTGTTTTGATAACATATAATAGATCTGTGCACACAAAACCTGCAGCAGATGCTGTTTCAATGCTGGCCTGTCCAGATACAAAAAGAATTTGCATCAGTTGACGATCGTCTTTTTCAGTATATAATAAAATTCTATGATCCTTTTTCGCTGCTATGATCTGCTAAACTAAAATAGGTGTTCGATCGGACCTATCTCAAGCACAATTAGGGCAAATGTATTATGACTTATATTATTGAGACAGCTCACTGAATTCATTTATGACGTTTCTAGTTGATCTTAAAGGAAATTTGACCAAATAACATTTACTATGTGGCCTGTTATGTCATCATGCACTGCTTAGAAGTTGACTTTGTCCCCTTTTTACTAATGAAAAGTGTTATATACCATTGTTACAAAATAATTCCTACTTTTTTGGAATAATTATATTAAATTACATGTTTTCTGGCTTCAAAAAGTTAGTAGTTAGGTCAGACATTATGATCATTAGTCATTACTCAGGAATAAATCATTTTACTCAGAGTGCCGAGTGCGAGTGTCTTCACCATCGCGTTTTGCGAGCACATAAATGTCAAATAGTTAGGCATGAAGTCAACGCCACCTAACGGCAAATTCGGGCAACATTAAGGCAACTAGATGGCGCTGACTCGATTTCATACAAATTCTCGTTTTTTTGAAAACGCGATGCTAAAGTCATTTACATCTCTTACTGCAACTCTCACTCGGCACTCAGTTGATTGTCTGTAAAGATTTCTGCTTCGTCTAGTGGTTGACTGGTAGCGAAAGCCTTTTGGCATTAAGTCCGCCAATTGTGTTTTTTCGTGCAAAAAAGAATAAATAAATAAATAAATTGTTTTAAAAATATTTAATTCAGAGAATATGATTTCATATCGAATTATAATTGTGAGAAGTTGCTCGTTCACGCTTTGAAGTTTAACTAAATCATTTTCAATATTTTCATTGTTCTATTGACGATGTTTTTAACAAACAAAACTAACAAGATAAAATAATGCATTTAAGCCTGATAATTTGCTTTTTAACCATCATCTCTTTCCTGAACCTATTTTATTGAAAATAAATATCATGAATAAATGAAGCACGAAAAAAGTTCGAAATTAGAAAGTAGAGAATTTGTAGTGATTTGTAGGATTAATTAAAATCTTCAAACATTGGGCGTTACGCTTTTGAAAAGAAAAAGAACTAAAACAAAGTTAATTAAAATATGTGGATGAAATAATAACGATCTAGATTAATACGAAAGGACCTAAAAATCACTATTTAATGACGCAATGCGACAAATTCTATCGATAGCCCAAACGAGGCGCGTCCCCATCACTATAAAATACGCGGCTTTGGTTCCTCGCACAGTACGGAACGCGATTATTCTTGATCCAACCACGGTACGTGGTGCGTGCGGAGCAGAGAATTTTATAGTGATTTAGGTAATTTATTAAGTTCACACAACAAAATGAGGGAAATCGTGCATATCCAAGCCGGACAGTGCGGAAACCAGATCGGAGCTAAGGTATGTTGACGTCTTTTGTTTGTGTTAGACGAGAAATTCCATTTTCAAACGTGAAAGAGTCTGCGGCCGGCATTTTGTAACGCCCCAGTGGCCTCACAAAGTTGCTTACGAATACCAGTTTGGAGTGCTCATTCTCTCAATTATCTCACATCTAGTAGTGTTTTAATGATTTGGACTTGAATTAAAATGATTTAGTGTTGATTTTTCTTGGTTAAACTGGGCGTGGTCATTCACTCCGGTCTTATGACTGCACCATTTTACCGTTAACGCGACGGTTCTTTCACGTTGTATGCTGTCTTTTAGTTACAATAGTGATTTCAAAATGTGGTTTTCGGTGCCCCGCCTACAATTCGGTATCGATCGGTGGCAAGTAGGTTGCCGGGTGGGCTGGACGGCGATCTTCCACGTGTATCGTTCCAATTAGGCGTCTCTGAGCTCGTTCCAACCATTTTACAATCTTAGTGACGCGTATCTCTGCCTCTGGTTTGACGTAGCTTGCTGAATTATTTAGGCGCAGTGTTCTGCAAAACAATACATCGTCAAACAAAGAAAGTTGCTTCCTAATTTAGCCGGTTTTTATATCTTCATTCATGCACTAGGTAGAAATTTCACTTGTTTTCACTATGCGATAATGCGGTTATCAGGTTTTTACCACGTTACCCACATTATGTTCCCGCCACATAGTGACCGTTACAAATAGGGACGCTTGATTTGAACCCGTCAAGGTTGCGCCCGCGTCCTGTGATAAGGGCGACCAATAAGCGAGCGAGGTTTCTAACGTACATAAAAAATACGAAACGGTCAAAATCGTTTTTTCCAGGTGTTTTACGATGATTACCATTTTTTTTAATCGTATGAGTTTTTTTATATAACAGTTAGTTAATTTAACAGAATGGTTTACTCAGGTCATGCAACAAGATTTGGACTTATTTATTTTTTCACTGCTTGAACAAAACAATCAAGATCTTGCGTTACCATTGCATATTTTCAGGATAATCTTTGAACTACATACTAGAATCTGGATTCTATATAGAATTTCACCTGTTAAAAGTTTTTTTATCTACTAATACCGCACACGGCAACGGCGTTGTATTTACACCTACCTGCTTTAGTTTCTTTTTTTATACACATGCAAAGTACTTTTATGCTTGCTGCACACAGACGGCAAAAAGCTAATTCGTTAGGAAGGAACTCACTCTCGGTTCGTCGACCGCGCTTCCGCGTGCTGAAATAGCGCTTTATGACTGACAGCTTTCAGAGCTGGCCAGTTGTAAAATGTGTTTTTTTTATCTTCTTTTTTAATAGTTTTTAAACTTGCTAGAATCCATTCCAAGGGATCTTTGGAACACAATTTAAAATATTTTTTTCCTAAAAGTTGCACAGAATTTTCTTTTTTTCGCAATGGTTCCGATTCTGTAAGGCTGCTGGATCGATTCTCACCTAGAACTAAAGTTAACTTGTATGTCTTAAACCGTATAGATAGAAAGATGGATTGTAGGTCTGTAGGCGTTTTGGCATGAAGTAGTAGTGTAGTGTGTCGTCATTCATTCAAAAGAAAATTAAGATCTAAGTCCTGAAACTTCACTAATGTAGTCTTACAGTTATAGCTGTCTCACATTTCTATAAAACTTTTCATATGTAACTTACCGTAGGTAGGTAACATGTCTGCATGTTACGGAAAAGCGTCAGTTTGAAGGGTGCTTAAAGAAGTTAGGATTTGGGGGTACCAACCTTTAATATCTCATCAATGACGTCACAGCATTGAGTATCACGCTCTTCCGCGTACCAAAATAGCGGATACATTCCCTATTTTACAACAGGAAAGCGGTTCGCGAGCCGATGACCCGCGATGCAGTTTACGATCCTTGTGCAACTTTCATGACTGGTTTTACAGCTTGTCATTTGTTTTATGAAGATGTAACTCTGACAATGGTCACAGTATTAATTTATAAGTTAGTTTAGTTAACATTGGAAGTAGGTACTATGGTCTTACCAAAGAGAAGGTATAAATAAATAAATATGCGCCAGACAACACACCTCTTGTCATGGTCTCGAAGTAGGGATAGATATTCCTGTGTTACGAGGTACCAGACAAGGAATTGTGCCAGGGGATCTCCCAGCACACCGAGACCCGACCCAATTTAGAAAAGATAGTTTCCTTTATTGACCCGACCGGGAATGGAGCATGGGACACTACAGAAATGAAGGCGAGAAACCATGCTGCAGCGCACTACGCCAATCGTGTTTTCAATGGAGAGACTGACTCAATATCACTGTTTTAACTTGCCTGTTACCAATTTCATTATTAGGTGAAGTCTTCTATGAAAAAAAGCTCAAAAAAGAAATAGTACGGAATTAATAAATAAAATATTCCTATAGTCCTTTTGTTAGCACCTTGTGGCCAGCGGTTTCATCTGTAGCGCTAGGTCGTGGTGGGTTTGATTTAAAATTGTTTCCAGTTACTTGCAAAACCTATCTAAAGAAGATAGAACATAACTGGTTAATGTAAGTTCTCGTACGTGAAAGGCCACAGATAGACGAAGACAGGGCAAGCTACATTAATCGGTTTAATTGGATAAAAACTAAACCAATTACGGCGCTAATTAACTGTTGTAGTTACCGCTTAAAATGTCCGAACACTGTTGTTTTTCTACAACAATATAATTAATAAGTCACTGTTGACCAGGGTTCGTAAAATTTCGAAATTTCAAACTATCTATAATCGATGAATAACATGCGTTTTTAATCGTGTGTGTTTTATGTTTATCCGTGAAATTAAAAGACCATCGTATTTATTATTCAAAAGTTAGTTATATTAGTTAAGTTTTTTTCTAGTATTCTTACTTTAGGTTATTTGAAAACTAGCATTGTAAAATTCTATAAAATCAAAGTAACAAAAATTTAATAATACTAATATCAGTATTCTCACATCTTTGTACACTGGTTACTCTCATACCTTCTTCGATAGCATGTAGTCCAATGGTGGGACAATCTGCGTTAGATAGGAAGGAACCTACCTAATTTCATTACATTACAATTAAAATGACATTAACATAAATTCAAAAATACAAATAATAATGTACCTAAATAATAAAAAAATGTTTATACATTTTTCGCTTTCTAGATTTTCAGCACCGTAATTTCTAAGAAAACATTAGCCAGGTTTATAGATATTCTTACCTCATTTTAATTTTTCCCAGAATTATGACATTATAGAAACTCGAGTTGAGTCACGTAGATTTCAATAACAAAAGCTAAACAAAGTGTTATTATGACGCTCTACTTACACAGGTTAGATTACAGCAGCGATAAGATAACGCACGTTGATATCAGCGAAAAGTGCATAGAAACTGCGATTGCTGGGAGAAATTGTTGTTATTAAACTTTGACAATTTCACTTATTAGATAATTAGCTTGACAAATATAATGGGACTCAAATTTCAGTATTCGAGGGTCAGGATTTTCAATGTTTGGCGAAATCTGTTAACATTTGATAACATTCGATGTTGTTAAGCAAAGATCCGTGCCGCAGTAATGGGCAATAGAGCGCCCTTACTGCCCCAACTGTGGCTGGGCAGCAGTAAACAGTTGCACCGAGTTCATGATTTTTAAGTAGGCATAAAATTGTGATCAGAGAACCAAACATTTTTTTAATGCTGTTTTCAACTCCAAAATTTTAACACCAACGGAACCAACACATGCGCATTGTCATTCATTTTTTGTTCAACCAGTTTGCATAGCAATAACAACGAAACACGGATGTTGCATGCAATTTATCACGTCTGATGGTCTCAATTCTCATAATCCGAGCATTCCTCGGAAGTTTTTCCAGTGGCTGGCAGCGGGCCATTTGCCAACAGCCAATTTGGACGCTGATATCACTGAAAGATCTTTCTCTTAGGTATACGACAGAAAATACTGCAACTTGCAGATGTGAGAATCTCACATTTTTATCATCTTACAACGACATGATAAATAACAAAAGCTATGCAATAATATAAATATAATACGGCCTGTTGGTGCGGTGGCAGAGGACCTGCCTTTAGCACCCATGACTGACATTCATGTGACGAATAGTTGTGTATGTTGTGTGTCTGGGTGTAGTTATTGTATTTAAGTACCTATTCATTTAGAAATATTTAAGTATATTTATCAGTCTCTGACACCCATAGTACAAGCTCTGCTTAGTTGGGGTCAGATGATCTCTGTGTAATTTGTCCCGGATGTTTATTTATTTACTGTATACTTCAGAAACAATAATTAAGCACAGCAAGTACCTAGATGTCACTGAGATCCACCTGAAATTACGGATTTGGTCTAAGTGTGGTGCAAAAGCGATAGAAAGGGAAAAACCTGATAAACATAAAATATTTTAACTACACGAACTCGGGAACTATAGTAATTAAACGAATCGTTTACAATAGCCTACCTTCATAATGATAGTGAGTCAGTGCATCTGCATTGAATCTGCAAACAAACTTCTGAAAAAATCGCACGTTAAATCTAGGTATTTAAACAGGTGGAATTTTGAGTTAATTCTAAAACTTATCTACTCGTCTGTTTTTTAGAATTGCTTACAGGATTTACTAAGTTTTCAAATATAAATAATAATAATACCTACTCAAATGACTCTCAAGAGTGACAGAATGCAACCGGTGCAACATGTAGGTCATTCTATTGTCTCGTGAATGCGTTTAGTATGAAACAAACATGACTTTGCTAGCCAAATGACATCTTGTTTTAAATAATTAACCTACTTGTCATGTCATGTGTCAGAGAAAATATGCTATAAAACTAAAATTTATCAATAATGCCTCATTTCCTTAGGATACCTCACAGAAGTTTCGTTCCTTCCGAAGCTAACTTAAAATTATCATATTGTTAAATAAATGTACATTAAAAAACGATGTGTGAAATTAAGTAGGTATAATTACGTAGTTAAATGTACAGTTATATTACGCTCCATGTGTACTCGGTTCAAGTACCCGTCTGCACTACAGATGGATATCACGTGTGAAGTTTTTGTCATTCATTTCACCGACAAACTGTTTCTCCAATATTGTCTAGCTGGTGAAAACAGTTTTGAAATGACTGTGACTATTTTGAATAAAGCAAAAGCATGTTAGTCAAACTTTAAAATTACCTGCCTGCATTAAATGCTTCTAAAGACAAACCCCCGTACCTATCCACAAACGCTAATCAAAAGTTGAGGGCCCCTAAAAATGATGCTGTCCTGATTGACAAGGGGGTCAATAGAAATGAAAGAGACAGCTATACATGAAAGGACTCCTCAGCTTTGAGACGTTTCTGGATTCGGGCGACTTGTAGAAATATGAGCTACACTGGCGCATGGTGGCAACAAAGGCGCGACTTTCATAGATAACCAGAGCGGTTATTTGCACCCGATAGCCGATAATCTAACCGACAACTACAATGCAACACAAATGCTGATGAAATATTTAATTATTTAGATCGTAATAAATCAGTAAGAATTCATATTTTAAATTGGACATTCGTTTCGTGACAATCTCTCTATAATGTTACTCCAAATAGGTACAGGTAGTGTGTAGTCGTAAACGTATTTTGGCTAGGTCAAACACCCGGCGACGTTGATTGGTCAATTATTTTTGTAATCTAGATTTACCGCCTGTAATCTGATTGAGACATTCTTCACAATGCTTGATAAAATATGCTTTCTAAAGTTTTCTATTAGCCTTGCATGATGAGGCGGTATTATCGGATAATCTAAATTCACATCGATTGTATCAGACTCTTGCATAAAGCGTGTTATTTTTTTTTTAATCATTGGTTATCTGTTATTTATAATTTAGTAGTTTAAAGGATTATGTATATTTCGCCCCAAAAACGTCATTCTTGCTTTACGATACATACATAATTGTGCAGACAAGTATCGAAATGAGAAACTCGCCTCGCGTTCTCTACTTATATGGTGCCGTTATGGTCTTGAAAGTAGGCGACGGTCGTACTGTTAACTTTTTGTTGCAATTATGTTTATTCATTGCCTTAAACTCGTGAGTTAAGTAAGCGTAGTACTTGTGTACATCGATCGCAGATCGGCCTCATTAATGTAATATGGCGTAGGAGCAGTTTGTTGCGAACACCGTCGTCTTGACGACCGGAGGGTGAGTCATCCGCTCGGTGCCGGCTGGCGAAGTCGCGCCAATGTCCTTCCCCTTCCCCTCCCCTTCCATAATAAACGGGAAGTTGGCTTCACAGCTGCCACGGCTATATGAACATCGATAACTGGCTTGAATATATCAATATATCCTGGCGGCATGCGGTGCCGATACGATATCCTACTCGTAATAAACGGGAAGTTAACGATGACAATCGCTTTGTATGCCGATCTATATAGGTAGTTAGCTCATGACATGAATCAAGATCAATCGTCGTCAGCCCACTTATTAAGTCGAGCCTTAATTTGTAACTGTTAATACAAGATAATCTGTATTTTTCCTTCATGGATAACTAGTGATAATCCAAGTTTATAACTATTGTGTAAAGACCTTTGAATTTTGAAGTTAACCTTAGTGTTTCTTTTGTTACAGTTCTGGGAAATCATCTCCGACGAGCATGGCATCGACCCCACTGGCGCCTACCATGGCGACTCTGACCTGCAGCTGGAGCGCATCAACGTTTACTACAATGAGGCCTCCGGCGGCAAATACGTCCCAAGGGCCATCCTAGTCGACCTCGAGCCCGGAACCATGGACTCTGTCCGCTCCGGACCTTTCGGACAAATCTTCCGGCCCGACAACTTCGTCTTCGGACAATCCGGCGCCGGCAACAACTGGGCCAAGGGACATTACACCGAGGGCGCTGAGCTCGTCGACTCAGTCCTAGACGTCGTAAGAAAAGAAGCAGAGTCATGCGATTGCCTCCAGGGATTCCAACTCACACATTCACTCGGTGGCGGCACCGGATCCGGAATGGGCACACTTCTAATTTCCAAAATCAGAGAAGAGTACCCCGACAGAATAATGAACACATACTCAGTTGTACCATCTCCCAAAGTGTCAGATACAGTAGTAGAACCTTACAATGCCACACTCTCGGTTCATCAATTAGTAGAAAACACAGACGAAACCTATTGTATCGACAACGAGGCTCTCTATGACATCTGCTTCCGCACGCTCAAACTCTCCACACCCACGTACGGCGACCTCAACCACCTCGTGTCGCTCACCATGTCCGGCGTGACCACGTGTCTGCGGTTCCCCGGTCAGCTGAATGCGGATCTCCGCAAGCTGGCCGTGAACATGGTCCCCTTCCCACGTCTGCACTTCTTCATGCCCGGATTCGCGCCACTTACATCCCGCGGCAGCCAACAGTACCGCGCGCTCACAGTCCCCGAGCTGACCCAACAGATGTTCGACGCCAAGAACATGATGGCGGCGTGCGACCCCCGTCACGGCCGTTACCTCACAGTCGCCGCCATCTTCCGTGGTCGCATGTCCATGAAGGAAGTGGACGAGCAGATGCTCAACATCCAAAACAAGAACTCTTCGTACTTCGTTGAATGGATCCCGAACAACGTAAAGACCGCCGTGTGCGACATCCCGCCCCGTGGGCTCAAGATGGCCGCCACCTTCATCGGAAACTCGACCGCCATCCAGGAGCTGTTCAAGCGCATCTCTGAACAGTTCACCGCTATGTTCAGGCGCAAGGCTTTCTTGCATTGGTACACTGGCGAGGGCATGGACGAGATGGAGTTCACGGAGGCCGAGAGCAACATGAACGACCTGGTGTCCGAGTACCAGCAGTACCAGGAGGCGACGGCCGACGAGGACGCAGAGTTCGACGAAGAACAGGAGCAGGAGATCGAGGACAACTAAACATCTATTCCCGTCTCCGTCACACTCAAACCACCCTCCCCCCGTCTCTACGGACGGCTGCATATGTCTTTGCTTAGTATTTTACTGTAACTTAAAGTTCAGGACGCGTTTAGTTTACTTGGGAGTACACGTCGTTTTACAAAAAGTTGCGTTAACATTCCCCAGTTTTCCTTGACCGAAGGGGCGGCTCTCCGTGTTTACTTCGTAAACACCTCTACCGACGCCGACGTGGGCCCTTATTCCACCTGGTGCTGTGAACACGACACAAAAGGAAATGATCTTTTTTTGATAAGGCTGAAGTTGATTTTTAATACCTAAGTTAATTTTTAATTGTAACCAGTGTGATGAGTTTATATTGGCTTTTTTGGTAAACAAAAGCTAATAACGTACAATTTTCGAAGTCGATCAAAGTTTTTAATTATTGTATTCCAGCTGGTGAATAATAAAACTACATTGATTTAATCTGATTGTTTAATTTTGAAATGTTTTACTTACCTACACAGTACACAAGTTTGACAAGCCGACTAACGGTAACCAATTTATTTATACCAATTTCAATACATTTGACATTAAATATATTTGAATGTCAGACATTTTCAAATTCTAAACAGCTGTCCTTATTTTCAACTTACGAACAAGGTCGTCATATCCGCAGAGAATATGTTGACACTTCCCAGATAGGTAGGTAGGTACCTACTTTCTGAAACAGTTCCTTTCAAGTACAGTCTTGACAGATGAGCATAGAGGCTTCCTTCCTACCTCATTTATTATTGGCTGGTTCCAGGCAGCCTGCATCCACCGTAGGTAATGTGTTGTAATATGTAGTATATGACAAATTTATAAATCTTAACTGCTTGGATTAGGTAGGATAGGTACGAGTACCTAAACAGTTTCTTCCTTCCAAGCCAACTACAGTCTGGCAGCTGTACCTACGTCTACCACGAGTTGCTACTTTAATTTTGGTACATTATCGTTCGCGTATTAAAAAATTGTATTGGGATTTGACATTGTCATGTCATGTCAAATACGTATACAAAATTTTACGCGAACGAAAATGTTAATTTAAAATGGCAACTCGTGGTAGACGTACCTACTACTGACGACAGGCTTCCTATTCCATTTTACTGATTGTCTGGTTGCGTTGCGGGCAGCGTGCATCTACCGTAGGTAATGTGATGTACTATTAAATATAAATATGCGCCAAACAACACCTTTTGTAATGGTCTCGAAGTAGGGATTAGGATATCCGTGTTACGAGTTACCTACCACACAAGGAAATAAGCCTTAAGGCGTCTCCCAGCACACGCAGACCCGAGTCAATTAAGAAAAGATCGTTTTCTGAATTGAGCCGACCGGGGATCGAACCCGGAACACTGCGGAATTCAAGGCGAGAAACTGTGCTACAGCGCACTACGCCAATCGTGTCGTCTACCTCCCTCGTCTGCGCGAGTGCGTTACTTCAGCAGGAAAGTAGCTTCTAGAGTGATTTGAGTGGAACGTAAAATTAGTGAGATATATGCTGTGGATGTGCGCGGCATAAAAAATTAGTGGGCGTTGTGGTTTTGGAAAAAAATGAAAAAAACGATTCCTGCTGCAGTAACGTTGTTCTAGCAGGAAAATTCTAAACGAATGATCGAAGAGAAAAATGTTGTACGTTGGCAGATAGCTTACTTCTGGGGAAACATGTGCGCCAAAAATATAATATGTGGGGCTTCAGGTTTTCGAAATATTGCGTTTCCTGCTGGGGTAACGTTTTGCGGAATCGTGTTTCTCTCAAACCATGGCATGTGCGTCTCTTTAATAAACATTCACTTGTAGCTCTTGATTTGTGCTTGCGGCACATATAATAAGATTTTGAAAATTATTCTTACATTTTCAGTAATTAAGGTGTCTCTAAAATCTGAAAAAAAAATCACAGCGCCTAAATGAGAAACTGTATCAACTCGCTGAAAACTGCATTCGATTCCGCTTTACACATCTAATGGTCAGAAAATGTTTCAAAAGTTTACATACATGCTTTATCGAATAAGAGATCGAAATAACAAAACCACCGGTACATAACTTTAACGTCAAAATATAAGAAATCAGTTCATCCTGAGATAAGTGAGTGTTAACCAAAAAACAGTGAGTTTCATAAAATAACACTGAAAATTTTCAGCCTCCAATGTTTCGTATTTATAGAGAAATAAACAAAAATCAAAACCTTTCAACGACTGATTATCCAACCAAATTCGAATGACTACGAAAAAGCGACGGCTTCATACATATGGATGACCTTCTTTACTGGACGTATTACACTAAACTCTTGCCCGTACAATCGCGTTCAATCGGTTTTTGGCAATAATTAGAACCTCATCTTAGATTAGAGTAAAATTTAAAAATATGAATGAAAGCTTATACCTATGAGCCTATATGAAAGAGCTTAATTTTAAATTGAAATTCTCATTTTATCCTCTTAATTTATGTTCTTAAAGTAAGTATGGCTTCGCTGGCCAGCTTATAGTATCAGCACCAAACCCGTAAAGACACCATAAAGTATCAAACTCAAACTCAAATAACTTTATTCAAATAGACTGTATCAGTACTTTCAAATCGTCAAATTTACAGCAAAATATACTAAATAATAGACATAAATACCATAATAATATGGATATGTAAATAAACAGTATACAGACATAATGCGACTCTACCACCGCGTCGGAGTTGTTTCTTACTGAGAAGACCCGGCGAGAAACTCAGCAGTTACTCTTTTAAACTTGTTTTGGGTTTACAACAGGCGTTAGTAAAGTACAAGCAGTGTGTCATTTTGATACAAATAAACCTAAAAGAATATAAAACAAAGAGAAAAAACCAACCATAAAAGAATATAATAAAAAGAATTCATTTAAACAATTCAAAAACAAAAATTGTTAGTCAGTACATACATACTAGGTACCTATTAACTCTTACAATAAAACATCTGTTACAATAGAGCTATTTAATCCCGCATCGAGCAGAGCGCTTATACCCAGGCATTTTTATCTATAAGGTAGTCTTTTGTAGTATAATAGCCCTTTTTTAATAAAGCCGTTTTGATGTGATTTTTGAATCTATGTAAAGGTAACTCACAAATTGTTTTTGGAATTTTGTTGTAATAATGTATACCTTGCCCCATAAAGGATCCTAAAACTTTTTGTAACCTAAAGAGTGGAAGTGCAATTTTATCCTTATTCCTAGTATTTCTGCAATGTATGTCACTGTGTTTAGCATAGAGACCAATATTTTTTCTCACCAAAACAATGCAATTGTAAATGTATTGTGACGCTACAGTGAGGATACCAATTTCCTTAAAAATCTCCCTAAGTGAAGCCCGTGCACGAAGCTTATAGATGGATCTGATAGCTCGCTTCTGGAGGATAAAGATGGTTTGTATATCCGCCGCTTGACCCCAAAGTACAATGCCGTAAGACATTACACTATGGAAATAACTAAAATAAACTGAACGAGCAGTATCAACATCTGTTAATAACCTAATTTTTCTCACTGCAAATGCAGCCGAACTAAGTCTGCCTGAGAGAGCTGTTATATGAGGGTTCCATTGCAGTTTTGAATCTAGTGTGATTCCAAGAAAAACAGTTGTATCTACAAGCTTCATAGTATTACCATCAATTTTTAGACTAATGGGGTTATCTTTAACATTAGGCAACTTAAAATTAATACATTTAGTCTTTTTTGCATTAAGCTGTAGATTATTTACTGTGAACCATTGTAAAACCTTTGAAAGTGCGTCATTAACATCATCAAAAAGGTTTTCATTTCTGTCAGTTTTAAAAACTAAAGATGTATCGTCTGCAAACAATACAACATCACAAATATCTTTTAAGTAAAAAGGTAAATCATTTATATATATCAGAAATAGTAATGGACCTAGAATGGATCCTTGAGGGACCCCCATTTTAACTTGTGATCCTGTAGAGAGTACACTGTTAACATAAATTTTTTGAGTTCTTAAACTAAGGTACGAAATTACCAAATCTAAAGCATTATCCCTAACCCCGTAAAAATCAAGCTTGCGTATAAGTGTATCGTGATCAACGCAATCAAAGGCCTTGGACAAGTCACAGAAGACGCCAAGAGCGTTCTGTGAATTCTCCCAAGCCCTAAAGATGTGTTTTAGAAGTGCGATGCCAGCATCAGTAGTAGAACGGCCTCTCGTGAATCCATATTGTTCACTGTATAAGAGATTGTTCTCATAAAAATGGCTAAATAGTTGTTCTTGAATGATTTTTTCAAAGATCTTACTGAGAGCTGGTAGGATTGAAACAGGCCTAAAGTTACCTGGGTCTTGTTTGTTGCCTGATTTAAAAAGTGGTACAACCCTACTGTGTTTCATTAAGTTTGGAAAAACACCTTCATCAACACAATCATTGAATATTACGGCTAAATAAGGGGCAATCACGTCAATTATGTGGCTAACAATTTTGACTGATATACCCCAAAGATCAGCGGTATCTTTTGAATTAATTAATCTGAATGCTTTTATTTTAGCTAGTGACTCAACATGTTTAAATTTAAAGAATACACTGCAACAAGATACATTATCTTTCAACAAATGTTCCGCTCTAGTTGGTGAGGAATTTAATGAAGCTGTAGTGATTATAGGTATATTACTGAAATACTTATCAAATGCTTCAGCAACAGATGCTTCTGATTGTAAGATGTTATTGTTAATATTAAGAGTGTATGAGGTATCGCGCTGTTTAGCTTTACCTGTTTCGTGATTTATTTTATCGATATTAGATATCAGTATTTGGTTCCCTTTATTTCTCATGTAGTCATTTATGTCCGAATTACTCCGAATAGGGTATTTTGACAACATCGTCAGATGCTCAAAAATTATTTAATGAATGTAATCAAAAATACATTAAAAAGGGGTCTTTAAGGGCCCGTCCAAAAATATGTTTTGTTGCGATTGAAATATATTTTTTATCAATGTTTCTATAAGACCTCAAAAAAAAGTCAAATCTCCTATTCTCTTATTGCATAATAATCGTTTGTAATTAAATCAGGTTTCAGTGACAGAAAATAATCACCGGAAAACCTACTTCACATAGTTTTGTTTGCCCTACCCCAAAAGTGTAATTCATAGCCGCGTAGCTAGGCGCGTAGGGACGACGCGGCTTGCGAGCTGAAGCTGGCCGCGTAGGGACGACGCGGCTTGCGAGCTGAAGCTGGCCGCCGGCCAGCAAGCGGAAGCTATGGAGATGACTGAAAGCCGTCTGCGACGATTGGCACGCGCGGAGTCCTGCAGCGCCGGAGGCATCAAAGCCACGGATTTACTTGCCTGCGCAAGGAACTTATTTCCTTTCAATACTTACCTACATTAAGCACCAAGTTGGATTTTGGTAGAAATGAAACAATTGTAATATAAAATCAGATAATATTTATTAAAACATTACTCAAAGGTCATTTTACAATTTGAACAGAACACTAAGCTAATTTCGTACTAGCTGCTTTTTGTAGATCAGCGCGTTCAGGCAAACAAAGACAAACAAACTTTTCAGCTTCAAGATATTAATAGTAATTTGACATATCAAGTTCGGGCAAGTTATCATTCGGAGAAATTATGTTTATGGTAAAAAACATCATGAGATGTTATTTAATGAATAAAAATATTTTAAGACAACCTTTATATCGATATTTAGAAATATGGGTAGGAACTTATAATATTCGGACTATTCGTAGTAGGTATAAACTTTCTGTTTAATAAGGGTAACCCTTTTATATATTGGGAATTAAACTCATACGTGATATATTTAGAATTTTAAACTGTTGATAACCTGTAAATGATTTTCATGTAAGGAACTGCTTATAATTAGATTCTTAAACTGCACTCGTTCTTTAGACAAAAACAACCCATGAAAAGTCTTTGTCAGTTAGCGATAGAGTTGATGTGCCCGTACGCCAATAATTTCCCTTTAATTTGGTCGAATTGAGTTTTTCTACTTCAGTGTACTTAGCCAAACCATCTTGTGAGTAAGTTAAGAAGGTCATCGATATGTATGAAACCGTCGCTTTTTCGTAGTCGTTCGAATTTGGTCGGATAATCAGTCGTTGTTGAAAGGTTTTGATTTTTGTTTATTTCTCTATAAATACGAAACATTGGAGGCTGAAAATTTTCACAGTGTTATTTTATGCAACTCACTGTTTTTTGGTTAACACTCACTTATCTCAGGATGAACTGATTTCTTATATTTTGACGTCAAAGTTATGTACCGGTGGTTTTGTTATTTCGATCTCTTATTCGATAAAGCATGTATGTAAACTTTTGAAACATTTTCTGACCATTAGATGTGTAAAGCGGAATCGAATGCAGTTTTCAGCGAGTTGATACAGTTTCTCATTTAGGCGCTGTGATTTTTTTTCAGATTTTAGAGACACCTTAATTACTGAAAATGTAAGAATAATTTTCAAAATCTTATTATATGTGCCGCAAGCACAAATCAAGAGCTACAAGTGAATGTTTATTAAAGAGACGCACATGCCATGGTTTGAGAGAAACACGATTCCGCAAAACGTTACCCCAGCAGGAAACGCAATATTTCGAAAACCTGAAGCCCCACATATTATATTTTTGGCGCACATGTTTCCCCAGAAGTAAGCTATCTGCCAACGTACAACATTTTTCTCTTCGATCATTCGTTTAGAATTTTCCTGCTAGAACAACGTTACTGCAGCAGGAATCGTTTTTTTCATTTTTTTCCAAAACCACAACGCCCACTAATTTTTTATGCCGCGCACATCCACAGCATATATCTCACTAATTTTACGTTCCACTCAAATCACTCTAGAAGCTACTTTCCTGCTGAAGTAACGCACTTCGTCTGCGCAGGCCTTATCAGCATGGTTTAGGAGGTACTAGTACATACATATTAGGTACTTTGTTTATTTTAGCATTCTACAATGCTTGTTCGTCATATCTAAAAATAGAAAATCTAGAAAAATTCAAATTTCGGGCCTCTTAAATGATTTTGGGTGGGACTTGATTAAAGGGCGGGTTTGGATCTTGCCTGATTTCTTCAAGGTCTGAAATTAGGTTTTTTTTAGTTTTTCTATCTTTGGATATGTAAGGTAAGTTATTTATAAGCATCAGACCCATTTATAAATGTTTATAGCCTTATCATCAGAATTCGCCACCTCAGTGCAATGTCTAGGACAGGTGTGGTGTTGGAATTGGCGTATATACGTACCGGGGTAGGTACGTAGGTACACACATCCTTAACTACGCAGCTAGCACATGTCCGGGGGAAAAATAAAATAATAAATAATAAATATCCCTGGACATTATTCCACACAGCGCCATCTAGCCCCAAAGTAAGCTAATTAAAGCTTGTGTTATGGGATACTAGACAACGGATAAACATACTTAAATACATTTTCTTTTGTAAATACATACTTATTATACATAGGAGACACCCAGACCAGTACAAACAGACATGTTCATGCACACAAATGTTTGTACTGTGCGGGGATCGAACCCGCGACCTCTGGTGTAGTAGCCAACTTCTTAACCATTACACCAAGTCGTTCGGAAAAGCAGTTCAAATGTGTGAAGTGTACCTACGAACGGTGTAGTGAAGTGTTTCGCACGATTACCTATGTTATCTACTCAGTCAACAACCGCCACACATACAATGTCTTATTTTTAAATGATAAAAATTGATATGAAAAAATCGATTTGATATGAGGCAACAACATAAAAAAAACATACAGGCGAATTGAGACCCTCCTCCTTTTTTTGAAGTCGGTTAAAAACTCAAAAAACAACTGCTTAGGACCACCACACATAAGTAGGTTAGGTAGATCTAATCCACCCTCTGATGATGGATGATAAAAGTTGTAGGACTGTCAGTTTACTCCAAAGACTGTACCTATCGATAGTTAATGTTATAATGTTAATGTTATTAATTGCGATGCATTTATGCCGGATGCAGGCGCGTCGCACTTCCTTGTCATTAAAATAACTAAGCCGATTAGCAGTAAACTGTCCGTGGGTTCCTTGCTCGGGCGGACACCTAGCCGTATACATAGATAAACTGAGTTAATATTCTATGTTTTAGGGTTGAGAGCCTTCTGCGCTCACCCTAGAGACCGGTGAAGCTGCTAAGGCCGTCGAGGCCAAGCAGCGGCGTCCATACAAAAAAAAAAAAAAAACTATGCCATGATGAAGTAGTTTAGAGGGCTACGATCTGTGGCTACGATACTACGTAGGAGTGGTTGGGTATGTTTATTGGCATAATGTTTTGTAGGTAAGTCTTAATTTAGATTACCTATATGTATGTACATAATGGATATAAAATTTCAATAGATAGTGGTACAGACATGCATAAGTATGAACTAGGCTATTTGCTGACAAGTTGGTCTTTCTCATCATCTGCTTATCTGGCTACTTCTCAAGTAGGTGAATGATGGACGGACGATGGAATGGTGGTTGCCGAAGTCTATTAAACAGTTGCTCAGAAAACCACCCGTTCTTATAAGCTCTGCTCAAAGTTTTTACTAAGTCCTAGTTTCTACTTAAATATGATCGTTAACCGCATAGAGGATCACTGCTGAACAGACCAATGACTATATTGGTGCAAGACCAGAGTAGCCTGCATCATCTTCCGGAATTACGTAGGTACGACTTAAAGGTAAGTTAGGTAGGTAACTACTTAATAAAATAAATGTTTTTCCACAGGTTTAATTAGCGAGATTTGGATTATCTACTAAAAATTGCTATGGGCTACTTACTAGGTTTGTAAATTAGGTCAAAGGCTGAGAGCTATAGAGCTTAGCTTAAACTTAGACTTATCTAATCATCTTAGACTTTGAACAGCTGTATCTATCTGTATTATAATCTATATTATATTATATTCTATCGTGGGTTCGATCCCCACCCATGACAAATATTTGTGTGTCTGGGTGTTATTATCTATTTAAGTATGTATTTAGAAACATTTAAGTATGTTTATCAGTCTCTGACGCCCATATTACAAGCTCAGCTTAGTTTGGGGTCAGATGATCTTGGTGTGAATTGTCCTAGATATTTATTTATTTATTTTTATTTATTAATTACCCACTTCTCATCGATAAAGTTATTTTTGTCTTAGTTTTACATCAACTTAGGTCTTCTATATCTGCTGGCAATAACCTAGATTATCTGGGTACTGAGTGCTACATAGTAATAAATATCGATCTAAGTTGGTAATTAAGGAGGTATTTTAAGATTTCTTAAGTGCCTACTAGTCTCGTTCAAAATAAAGGTATATCTACTTTACTAAAGTAATTATCCAAGTAGGTACTTGAATACGTTCGTGAAATTAATTTCAAGTTATCTTTAATTTATTAATATAAATGTTAACCATATTAATTGTCAAAATTTTAACTCATTAACCCAAAGCCAACAGTTATTGTTAGTCTACGCTATCTTTTATTCCAAACTGACAATCTTTGATGTGATCAGAAATAATTTCAACTGTATTATCTGTTATCCGGCCGGCATTCCTAAGTATTTGCACTAAATTCTTGAGCGTGAATAATGATCTCACGTCGACGCCATTTGCTTTAAGTACACCAACGCCACCTTGTTCCCTATCTAGAACTATAACGGCGTGAGTGACATTTAACTGCTGGGCGCGCAACGTGAGAATAGTTTCGAGCAGGCTGCCGCCAGATGTCACTACGTCTTCTAGAACGAGGCAAGTTTGATTTTTGTGGTAGACACCTTCAATGATTTTCCTTGTGGCGTATAGTTTGGTTTCTTTTCTCTTCATGATCATGGGGGTGTCTGTGTTGACGGACATAATGGCTGCGAAGGGCAGGGCTGCGTACGGTACACCACACAGGAGTTCGTGGTTTATTTCCGACGCGAGACGTTGGAGGTGTTCCGATACTGCCGACTGAAAGGTAGAAAATAACATCTTAATTTTGAATATGGAACCATTATTTTCGACTGGTCTGGAATTTGTGAGTTTGTGGTTGCTCCAACCAGGATACATAGCCGTTAAACCGGATGATCATTTTTATTCGTAAAAAAAACATCGTGTAACTGCTATGAGCAATAACCTGTAACCTGTGAAAGTGATAATGAGGCGTTAGTACAATCCCATAAAAGTTGTCAAGTTTAATCCCTAAACTGAGCGTAGGGAGCAATTTCGTATTATGATCTTACATTTCCAGCCAGTCAGCGGTTAGGTATCTGGCACCCACGCATCTTCCAGGCTGGATATTCACTGACAAAATTCTTGCTACCCTTAGCTTATGAAAAGAAAGAAAGAAAACTTGTTTTTTTAAAGTTGGTTTAAGGATATTTTTATTTTATTTTTTTGGTTTACCGCATTTAGTGCCAAATAAAAATATTTCTTTTCTTTTCTTTTCTATTTAGCTTTCGTATAGATTTTTGTGGCTAATGTATTCCTCAGATATTTTTGAAGCCTTGGAAACCTAAAGATATATATTATGCTTCTGACTGTAAGTAAGTAATGTACCTAACATTGTGTTTAAATAGGTAAAGTTAGGTAATTAAAGAAATGAATAAATTCTACAGTTAGGTATTTCTGGTTTGCTAGGCACAGTGATAAAAACTTGGAACTATAGAAGTCTCAATTGAGGTTATGTTTTGCCGCTACTGCTTGGTGCACCCACCATGACTCTCGGGTGCGACACCACGACCCTCAGGTCGAAGTAGACCGGGGTGCGTCTGCCGACCTTCGCCTCGATGTCTCCGAGCCGCACTGCGCCGGCGTCGAACAGCTGGACGGCCAGCTCCTCGAGGGTTGACATCTAGAAGCAATAGTGGTTTCGAATGTACTGACCAAGCGGTTAGATGACAGATTATGACTTTAACATCTGTGGACCTACCCTGGTGCAAAGTTTACGAAGTTTCGACAAAAAGCACACAAAATAATGAGTGTCATTTCAACTACCTAGTACACAAAATTCCTAGCAACATCAGTGAGCCCTTTTTAACAAGAATTAGTAACAGAATAAGGAAGAGCCCTTCCAAACATTTCCTTTTATGTGATATAAAAAAAATATCTGTGACAGTTTACAATAGATCATGTGACCTCAAACTTAGCAAATATTGTGCTCTATAGCACAATACATAGCACAAAACAGTACATAGGCTAATAACTTAGACCTATGTTATTAGCCTATGTACTGTCCACTGCTGGGCAAAGGCCTCCATCATTAAAATCAAGCCATCACCACCACGCTTGCCAAATGCGGGCTGGTGATCACAAACCCGGGCTATTTTCTGAAAAAATCCGAAAACATACTTTGCCCGGTTTGGGATTTGAATCCGGAACTTCCGGATTTTGGGCTGTGCTGTCACCACTCCGCCAGGGAGTATTCACCGAGTAATGGTATGAGTGTAAAAGATTTAAAAAAAACTAATTAAAAACTGAAATGACTTCAAATAACACCGAATAAACACAATGTTCGTATGTTTGCCCGAGTAAGGATCGAAGCCACGACCTTAGTTTACAATAGACACATGTAAAATGCCTATTTCCTTCATTTCTGTCTAGATCTAACGCAATTTCTATAATTAGTTTACCTTCTGACCTTTTACTGGTTCTAACCGATTACTGCGACGTTTCTGCTAAACACTGACCGCTAGGGATCTTGGAGGTGCTCATTTAGATAACAGTAGTAAATATACGTTCTGGCGTGCAGATATTGCAGTAATCTAAATAAGTAAGTGCCGTTGTCCACACTGTTAACATGGATCTGAATTATTAGCTGCCGCAGACTAACTTTACTACCTATTTAATAAGTTTTTTTAACATTTATTTCTGAAAATATGCTCGCTCATAAGCAGCAGATGTAGCTACCGGAATTCTAGTTATAATAGCTTTCATTAGCAGGGAATCGATGTACGTACTCCTTGGTTTTCACATTGGAATGCGCAGCACCGTAGCATTTTTACCCATGAATAAAAAGATAATTATTTCCTGTTCAAAATTGTTAAACGTACGTGATTTGACAGGACATTCGGCACCAGCGGTGATACGCCACCTAGCCGGTTTTCCTCCCCATTTTTGAAGTCGTTTTGGCACTGCAATTTTGAATACTTGTATGTGGGTATATGCTTCAGTAACATGCTAGTATACACTGAGTAGGTATTAAGGAAATCTTCAAATGATTGACTCAGTCTCAGCTAGACAACCAAAAAATACAATGATTTTAAGTAGTCCGACACGGCAACTAAAAACTTGATCAACTGAACTTTTTGTAATGGCCATAAGTGCAGTTTTTACATCACGATGGTAATAAAAAAGTTGCGCAATTTGATAGTCATATAACAAGATTGGAAAAAACTGGTCAATATGTATAAAAAGCTAAAGCAATAAACCTATGTCAAACTAGCTTCCGCGCGCGAAATCTCATAGCGATAAAGTATACATAACTATTGGTAATTATACTGAGAATAATAAAACAAGAAATTACGTTATCTACGAGTGAAAGCTCACGGTCACAGGTCACTGATAACGTCAGATTCTGCCTGGACAGACTCACAGAATCTAGACCTACGCTATGCCGACCAAGACCTAGGCGAATATGCCTCCCAAATCCAATGTTACTGAATTCATTTTTAGCAATTACCTTACACATGTAGGTAATTGACGTTACGATGTGTGAGTGACTGACAGACAACACAGCCGAATTTATTGGGGCCTCATCAATCATCATGCCTCATAAAACGCTTTTTAATAAAGTCATACAGCTCACTATATATGCGGCATAACAGACTCCTGAAAGTGGTCGCAGATATAGATTGGATGGTCCGTTTGTGGGACACTGGATACTTTTACATGCACCAGTGCCCCGTGATTATTATGCATCAAAAAGGAAGTGACTTCGTGTTTGTATTTGTTTAAAAATGTTATTTTTTATGTTTCGTTTCTTTTTTATGTAAACTTAATTAAATTGTAAACATGTGGACTACATTGTCTGAATAAATGAAATTAGCTCACTTTTGTTTTATTATTTTCAAAATAAATAAATAACTAGTTATGCGCCAGACATCACACAACTTGTCATGGTCTAGAAGTAAAGACAAATATCCTTGTATTACGAGTTACCAGAGAAGGATTTAAGCCAGGGTCAGTCCACCCAGACACCGGTCAATTTAGAAAATATAGTTATCTGAATTGACCCGACCAGGGGCCTGACTCTTGCACAGAATTTCAGCATTGCAGAAACGTCCAACAAGAAATGTATGAACCTTATTCCAAAGCGATAAGGTTAACAAAAATTGATGACAGTAATGTAATGCCAATCCGGCGAAATTAGTTTGAAGAGTCAGGGGCCAGGAATCGAAGCCGAGACACCACTCAGGTCAAGGTGAGAAACCGTGCCACAGTGCACTACGCCAATCGTGTCGTCAAAATGTACTTATCAAAAGAAAAAAGTTACCAGACTGTTGCTTGGGGAGTGTAAGGGAGTGTTATTAAATGAGTTAATTTCTCGAAATTCCTACAGAAATGGAGAAAAATTAAATAGCGGCGGACGTACAAAACCTTGACACGCAAGTAAACTTTCAATTTTAAAGGTTGTTATTCTACAAATGCAAATAAATAGGCAATACGAATGGTTACGAGTCGACACAATTAGGACATAAAAATAAAATTTACGACCACTTCTTATCTTCCCAAAAAGTTTTTCATTAGATCTTAAGATGGCATACGATATAGTAGTGACAACTCCCAATAATGTAAATTTTATCTCATCCACGTACACATGTGTGTATAATAATATCTGTACATTTTTGGAACATTCCTACATGTACAGGTAGGGCACAATATATGTATATGTATGAAGGAAGAATGGTGCCCGTGGCTAAGTGACGGCAGCGGATCGGCAACGATCCGATGTTAAGCAACGCCAGACAGGTCGGGTTATGGATGGGTGACCATCCCGACCGAAATTAAGTGATGCGTTTTTCGGGCATCTCCGTGCTTCGGAAGGCACGTTAAACAGTTGGTCCCGGCTGACGTCGCAAGATATCAGTCGTGAAGCCTAGTCAGAGGCTTAAAAAGGCGGCTTGATAACATCTGACGGTAAGGTTTATCACTGGCCTTACATTCACCTCTCCAACAATCCGCACTGAGCCCGCGTGTTGGAGTATGGCTTGTACCACCTCATAGTTGAGGTGAGGCCTGTGCCCAGCAGTGGGACGTATAAGGCTGTATTTGTTGTGTTGTTGTTGAAGGAAGAATACTTACTGAAAAAGCGGATTTGTGAATAAGAAAAAGAATAATTTATTTGCTCTTGAACAGGGTTTACAGAAGAAGGAACAGTAATAACATAGTATGATCGCCTATCCAGCCATTACAATAGCATGCAAATACATTCACAATTATAAAATGGTTAGCATAACATTTGCCACAGAACTTAAACTTTAATTTCATCTCCTGCATCTCTGACTGACTCCGACCACACATCCGATAGTCAACATGGTCACATTAATGAGTTACAGATTTCTGATTCTTGTTGTTATTTAAAAAGTCTTTGAGAGAATAATACAAATGCGCTACAAGCCACTCTCGTAATGACTTCTTAAATTGATTAAAGGACATGTCTTTTATATATTGTGGAATCTTATTATAAATTAATACACACATGCAAAAAATGTTTTTTTGAATACGAGTACTTTTTGGGATGAACTCAAGGACCAGTCTATTACAATTTCTGGTATTTCGGAGATATAAATCTCTAGCTTTTTTAAAAAGATTAGGGTTTGATTTGACAAACTTGGCGACTTCGAATATATATAGAGAGGGCAATGGTAGGATGTTCAAAGATTTAAAAAGTGGCCTACATGATACATAAGGTGCTACTCCACAGACTGCCCTTACACATTTTTTTTGAGCGAGGAATGCCCTTTGCATATCGGTGCTGTTTCCCCAAATGATTAGTGCGTAACGCAGCACTGATTCTACATATCCAAAGTAGTCCTTTGTTGCTGTTTTTGTCAATTTATATAAAAAAAATGAAAATCTATTAATTTTATTACATACTTTATCTACATGTTGTTTCCAGTCAAGTTTATTGTCTATTTCTATGCCAAGAAATCTTACACAATTTTCATGTTTCAGTACTTGTCCTTGATAATTTATACTTAAGTTTGTGGAATTATTAAAATTAATGTAGCATGTCTTGTCAATATTCGTTTTTAAATTATTAGAATTAAGCCAATTAATAATTGTATTAAGTGTTTCATTTACGTCATGCTCGTGTTCAATTATATCCTTTTCTTTATTCGTTGACACTATTACTGATGATACACTATTAAAAATGACACAAGCTTGTTGTGCATTACCTTTTCATACACTTTTGACACAACAGGTATAAGTGTAATTGGGCGGTAATGTTTAAATCAGTTTTTTCACCTTTTTTTTGTACAACGGTTTTACGACTGCCCGTTTTAGACGATCAGGAAAAGAACCAGTTTCCATGGACAGATTTATTAAAAATGCTAGTACCGTGCTTAACTGTTCTTTGCATGCTTTTATGACTTTAGTGCACACATTATCGTATCCCTCAGAGTTGGTATTATTTAGTGTGTCTGTTTCGGCATCACGATGGATGCTAACAAAATTGTGTACACCTAAAATCTAGATTAAAATAGGGGGTACTACTTAAGATTTTAGATGTACGTAAACGTACGTACGTAAGTTGATAAGTTTTAAAAATGCCACGAAGTCGCTAGCAACAGCTGGTGGAAATGCCCACAAAGACAATATCTTTATTTAAATAGACTTTGGAATCTTTATTAGAACGTCTCATGTCTTAATTGATAAATCTTTGTGCTTAACAAGGCATATATTATTTTGTGATATAGGTATACAGGGTGTCCCGAAATTCAACGCCAAGAGTTGGTATCAGTGAAAAGATAATAATGAAAAAATATTAGTTAAATTTTTGAAAATATTTACTATTTACACCCTTGACCACATTTTATTATATTAAACAGTGATTTTTTATATCGTTTTCCGCTGTTAATAATGATTAGAGGTTTCAAGAAACTAGTCTAAACTGATTTGGTCTCACGGAGACATATACAGGGTGGTCCAAACATACACGTCAATATTTTTTTTAAGCTTACTTACAGTCAGGGTTATCCGAAAATACCCCATGTACATATGTTACCCGATTTTTTGTAGATTTCGAGTTATGAATTTTTTTTACGAATTATTGAAAATTTCTGGGTTGAGTCACACACACTCACACACACAGTCAAACAGGAATTTATATCAACAGATCGCCCTACAGTGACCGAAAAAGTGACTCAACCCAGAAATTTTCAAAAATTCGTAAAAAAATCATAACTCGAAAACTACAAAAAAAAAGAGTAACATATATGGGGTATTTTCGGATATCCCTGAGTGTAAGGAAGCTAAAAAAAATTATTTATGTGTATGTTTGGACCAACCTGTGGCAAAAAAATATACATAACTTAGCAGATTGGAATTTTAAAATATTAAAAAAGATCAGTTTTTCAACTAAAGCGTAGGTAATAAAACTACAACTAACCTTTGAAAATCAAGCAATCAACAAATATAAACCACACGAAAAAAAACTTCTAAGAAATGAAGGACTTTTCGAGAGAACACTAGTTGTAAATATTATACAATATAGTTATTTACTCTAAAAGATACAGACTGAGCGACTATCGAATAGCAAATGAGTCAGATTCATAAACATTCAACATAATATATTAGTGTCTGGCAATTGGCATAGTTTGAGATAAATGACAAGTTTTAGTGATAGAATAAATAATTCGTTCTATTTATGGTCCATCTTAACATAAGCTAGCTTTCACCTTTGTATTAAATAAAATAATGTACCTCCTCCTTCATCATCCATCATTTCAACCAAACCAAGTCATTGCTACGAGTACAATAGATGATATGCAATCACCACGCAAGCCAACTGTTCTGTTAGTTGGTGATCACAAACCCGGCGGGCTATGCTGGGTAAATTTCAAGACATAGTTCGAAAAATCTTCTGATAAAAGGTCGAGCTCGCTGAATTATAAACTATTTTTGCTAGCTGCCCCTGAGCGGTTACCGCAACTTAGACGTGCTACATCAAATGTAATCGAGGAAGCTACAATATGGAAGATGGTTAGGGAGTACGGATCCGATGTGCTCTGAGTTTTTTTAAATAAAAATTCTGATTTTACCTATCTCATTTTCTAATACGTCTAGATAGAAGTAAATACAGTGTCATTCTGAAAATATGAGTGACTGTGGGCGGGTGGGCGAAGCCTACGTTCAGGAGAGGAAAACATAATGACTGCTAATTGTGATCATGATAAGGCAAAGCATATTCTTGATAGCATGATAACTAACCTACACTCTTCCCATGAGTTGTGATCACCACAAGCAAATAACAAGCAAGCTTGTTAGGGTCACCTACGTCATCGTTAGACATAAATTACATATCTAACATAATTATTGTATAAAATACAATATATTTATTACATTAAAAATACTAAATCAAATACTAACACATCTGAAGTTATTAAAATGAACCTAAAACTAAAAACCTTAAAAAATATAATTTAATAACTAAAATATATTATTAAAAGAAGTCCCTTTAGGCAAGGTTCCGAAGATACTGGCAGCGTTCCCTCTTTGAATAGCTAGACTAATTCTTTGTCCGAGGTAGCTGCCAGCTCTTCGGTCTCCTGTGATGTTGACTAACCTTTTTGTTATTTCCTTAAAAAGCCTTATAGCGCTAGGACTCCACGGACCAAGGGTCTCGACACCGAATGGAACAAAATCTCTTTCACCTAATAAGACTATAGAGATATATTTATGATTAGAGATATTATTTCGGAATTCAGAAGAACAGAAGATTCAGAGCTATTGAAGTTTATAGTTTGTGCTTGAGTATTTCATGTTTTTTATGGTAAATATATGAAAGTGGAAGGAATTCGAGGAGCATATTTTTACCGAATTTTTACCACAGGTGCAGTTACTGCTATACGTTCTCTTTGGACTTAGAACCGTCCTCACTACCAGCATTGAGATCAGAGCTCTAAGCTGGTACAGTTAACCTCTAGCTGTGTTTTTTTTAATACAACACATTTGAAGTCATTTTACTCAGACCTCGCTTCAAATCTCTACTAAGATTGGATTTTAACTAGTCATTTTGTCAAACGCGGACCAAAATACAAGCTGGGAAGACAGGAATGCATTAAAACTAACGCAAAACGACATTTACATGTGAATAACTTCTAAGCATCTTATTTCGTTGGACATAAGGTGGATAATTGCAATTTAAAGATTTGTGTACCGTAGTTGTTTTATTTAGCTTTTTGCCCAAGACAGGGATTTGTTGCTATTTTGAAGAGTTCCGAATGCAACGATGAGTTTTTGTGTTAAACTTATCGTTTCAATTTCTAGCGGTATGCAAAACACATTCCTGCCGTTTAAATTGCACTAAAAGAGGTCTTGTTAAAAAATGTAACTAAATGACTAAGGCCCGTATTCTAGAATCGTACTCAAGCACTGATCTGTACTTGAGTAGAGATTCCAAAACGTCAGTTCATACAAAAACGTCACTCAGATCTATACTCAAGTACAGATTCTAACTTTCAGAAATTTAATTCTAAAATTCAGTGTATTCCCAGGCAGAAAATCACTTTGCATAAGATTGACTGCTGCTGTTTATAGGAAGAATGTTTCAAGAGCATTACGGTACGGAGATAGGCTCTCGCCCAACAAACTACGTAGGGAAATGAGTAATGTATAAGAAGGCTTAGCTTTACAATGAAGGACCTAAAACGTTGTACATACACATACAGGGATGTATGGCTACATCAGGGGCCTTATTACAATCACTTAAGTTAATTCCATATACTGAGGGTAGCAAGCAATCTCTTCAGTAAATATCCAGCCAAGAAGATGAAGGCCAGGTTACCTCTGACTGGCTGGAAATGAAAGATCATATTACGAAATGGCACGCTACGCTCAGTTTAGGGAGTGAACTTGACAAGTTATAAGGAATTGTAATAAGCCCCAGGACGAAAGTCAATGCATTTGTTTGTTAAGAATTTAGGATCATTTTGTGGGATTTCGTCAGCGATTAAATGCCCTGAGCCCTAAGATATCGGTGATTGCAGGTCTCTTCTCTAGATTAATGTTCCTACGAGTAACTACGTCATACCATCTTTCGTATCAAAACTACCGAATTTAAAGCTTAAAGCTGTTAATTATTTATAGTGTGAACGTAAATTAACCGACCGCATCATGTAAACACCTAGTTAAAGTTCAGGAAAACAAACGTGTCGAAGATAGGTTTACTGCCTGATTTGCAAGCGTTCACCTTTTTAATGGCTTCTAACTGAAGTAAAATAATGATATATTTGCTTGTCAATGTAGTCCACATTGACAAGCAAATTCGTTAGACAACTTGCACAAAATAGACGGAATATGTGATTGAAAACACCCAGACGCAGAAACAACATGAATATTCGTCACATGGATGATTGTTCTGGGTAAGGATCGAACCCAAGACCTTCATCTTCATAGCCCGGGCCGCCAGTTATTGCGTAAACTTACCTTAGCTAACTTAACATTTATCGACGAACCTTTTACCATAAACTATTAGTCATTTGTTTACCAGCGATCTAAGGAAATCTTTCCATAGTAAACCAGTTTATTATTATAATTAGGCACTAAAAATTCCACGCCAATCGAGTGTAAGGAAATATTTCTTCGTTTACTTTCACAGGAAGATGTCAGTCTTTTGCACAAGCAAGACTTCCTCCCCAAGGAGTAGAGGAGAAATGTCAGTTGTATCTATTTTTTTTTTAACGTTTCCGTGAATAATTAGTTAAACATTAGTATATTTTGTTTGAGAATCTTTAGTTATCTACACTACCTACTGAGTAGTTTGACGTGGTCGAGCGCACGGACCGTGTCAAATACCTGGGATCTGTGTTAAGCGCGTCCGGGGACATCGACCGCGACGTCAGAGCCCGAATTTCCGCGGCTTGGGCCAAATGGCGTGAGGTGACTGGTGTCATTTATGACCCCAAAATGCCGATCAAGCTGAAGGGGCAGGTCTATAAAACCATCATTAGGCCTGTCCTTTTATATGGCAGTGAAACATGGCCGTTACTAGAGCGACACAAGCAGAAGCTGCGCGTCACGGAAATGAAGATGCTGCGGTGGATGTGTGGATCGCGTGCGGAACACCCACATCCGTGGCAGCCATCGTGTTCGTGACATCGCAGACAAGCTGCAGGAGTGCCGCCTTCGTTGGTATGGTCATGTCTTACGGAGATCTGCAAACTACGTGGGCAACAAATGTCTGGCCATGCCGCCCCCGCCAGGTACCGGTAGAAGAGGTCGACCTAAGAACCGGTGGCTCGACATGCGTGCCAACAAACTCACCACTGAGGATGCACAAGACCGCGCGAAGTGGGCCAAGAAAATAGGAAAGGCGGACCCTGGGACCCCACACACCAGTGTGGGTTCACAACCGGGATAGACCGCACGGATGATGATGACTACCTAATGAGTAAGCCATATATTTTGTCTTGCGGTATAATATAATAGCCCGGTATATTTATGTAATTTTTGATTCTAATATCTATCTATCTTTGTGTTAATTGGTTTTTCAACTAAGTCTCCGGTGATGGAAAACTTCGATAGAAAAACCGAATCAACCCGAATAACGGCGGAAGGCTCACCACCCACCTACATTGCGGGCTTCTGCGTCTTCCGCAATGTAGGTGGGTGGGCGTTCGCTATGACGGTAACAGTCATCTGCCTCTGACTACCCCATTCGTGATGGATGTTATGTTAATATCGAACTAATTGAAATTAAATAACAATTATTTTTTTAATATATTGCCCGTCAAGATGACCTCACTCTACCTGATGTAAAGCGGTCGTGACGTCCAGATATGAGGCTGACAAGCAATCACTGGGCTGGCCATCCTCACCTTGAAGGCCTGCAGAAATGCCTTTTCACGCCCCGCTTGAAGAACCCGGGACTTTATGAGGAAGGAGACACATGTGCCATTTAATAGCCAATCTAATCTGATAAATAAAATTTTAGATAAAGTTAAATTTAAAAAAAACTTAGAAGAAGAGGAAAAAGCAGACAAAATTTCAATATTAACTTTATTTTTGAAACATCAAAACCTAAACAAAACAACTATATTTTTTATAAAAATAGTTGAAAACATAAAATTAATAATCCGTGGATCCACCTAAGACTCCTCGACGCATCTGCAGCGGTTCTGCATACTCAAAACAAGGGTGTCAATATCTTGTTGTGTAATACTGTCCCAAGGCCTGCTAAGAAAAGCTGGTTTTCATGCACAATATCCTAAGGGAAATTCCTAAAGCTCTTCTCTGAAGCATATCCCAGGCATGCTCAATAGGAGTTAAGTCAGGGGATTGTGCAGGCCAGTCTAAAGCTTGGATATCATGCTGTTGTAACCAACTTGTAACGATACGCGCCGTATGTGGACGGGCATTGTCGTGCATTAGCTGGAAATTTTGTCCCATTTGCTGTCTGTGGGGCAAGATTACAGGCTGCCCAAACCATAATCGTGCCACCTTGATTTTATGTTTTCAACGTCCAGGTTCTCTCCAAACGCGTATTCTTCGCGAATCAGGATGAAATCCAAACCTGGATTCATCAGTGAAAAGCACAAGTGACCATAGAGAATGGTTCCAGTTTTCGTGTGCAATAGCCCATTGTAATCTTCTACCTCGATTGCCTCTCCTTAGCGCTGGTACCCGAAGTGGTCTATGAGCACGTAGGTTGACTTCATGCAGTCATTTTCCCAAAGTTTGACCGCTTACCAGCAAACCATACTCTCTCTGTAGCCTTTAAACCAATTGCATCGCCGTTACATTTGGTTGACTTCGTGCAGCATTTACTATAAATCGGTCCTGTACATGTGTTGTAATGCGTTGAGGTCCTCGGTGCCGTTCCACCACTTCCCCCGTGACACGATACCGTGACCAAAGCCTGGATATAACGCCCTGACTGGTCCTCATGGCTTCAGAAACCGCAATTTGGGTAGCGCCCGCTTGAATCATGCCCACTGCTCTTAACATTTCGTTCCTGGTCAAGTGTCTACGTGGCATGATTAAATGAACACCGGAGATGCGTTTGACAAAGATTTATAGAAAATTTATGGAGTTTTAATCAAGTTAGAAGTTCGTGAAGATTTACTTGGAAGAAATTCAATGAATTTCATCTTAAAACAAAACCTTATATACAAATTTGAATTTAATAAAGGAACTTAATAATGTTTTTATAATCTGTCATTAATAGTTTTTTTGTAAAGCCAGTACTTTTTAAGTTATTTAAAAAAGTTTTATATATCCCTAGACCATGTTATCGTGTGTATCTAAGTCCTGGTTCAGTTTGAGTGACTGACGACTGATATTTATAATTGACGTTTGATAGGAAGTGAGGTGCTAAAGTGATTCGGAACTGCTCGTGGTAATATTAATTAAATCAGCTTTGAATTAAAGGAAATTACGGTGTTTCATAATTATAGTTATCTAATGTGATATATTATAGTTATAAAAAAAATTTTTTAGGGTTCTTTACCTCGAAAGTAAAAAACGGAACTCTTATTATAGGATCACTTTGTTGTCCGTCTGTCTGACAAGACCCTTTTTCTTAGGAACGCATGGAGGTATCAAGCTCGAATTTATATCAAATACTCAGGTCTACTGTCCCTTGGAGCTGTGAAAAAATCAAACTTCTGAGTCAATGCAATCAAAAGATACAGGCGTTTGTGCCACAAATTTCCGCAAATTTTCGACACTCGCAAGGGAATCAAGGGTACTTCCCGTGAACTCAGAATCTTGAAATTCGAAGCAACGTCTTATAGCACAGATGAAGGAAAAATTGCGAAAACCGTAAATTTTTAGTCCCATCATATATCTAATAAAAATATTTTTAATAAATATACCTAGTTTGTACGGAACCCTCGGTGCGCTAGTCCGACACGCACTAGGCCGGTTTTTATGAACAAAACCACATTGAACTGAGTAAAATGTTATAAACTTAACAAAAGAGGTGGGTATGGTACATTCTGTAGGTAGGTACTTTACAATAACCAGACTAAACAATCAGAACCACCTGGCTGTGGTTTTAGGGTTTCCATGAGTACCATGGAGTGCGTGTACCTCGACTTTACGCGACGTAAACAACTATAGTCAACTATAGCAACTTGTATGTTATTTAGCGCTGTACCACCGGCTGTACTGAAATCACATACTTTACGACAGACGCTAGCGATTATTGTCGGCGTAAATTCTCAGTACAGTACGTCTCCACGAGTTGCCACTTTGTATTTACGTTATCGTTCACGTAAAAATTTGTATTGGAATTTGACATGACATGAAAATGTCAAATCCCAATACATTTTTTTACGCGAACGATAGGTATTGTGAATTTAAAGGGCAACTCGTGGTAGACGTACTGGTACAACTTTCTGGCATGGCTCGTTTTAGAGACTTCCATCTAGCGACAGCAGCCGAAAGCAAATTGCTCAACGTGCCTTCCGAAGCTCTGAGCTGCTCCAAACGTTGATTTTAAGTTATATCGCCACAAAGGTCAAAAACAGGCGGGGTTATTTCAATAACCTCGCTTGCTAGCAAATAGCGACTTCGACAGCGAATATTGCTATTGACATCATAGAGTATTGACATCAAATACTGCGTTATCATTGGTTGACGCGAACGTCGCAAACACTCAAACAGCGACTTTCAGTCGAGTGAGTCGAGTCGCATAGCAAGTTATAGAAATACGATGGCTACCTAGTACTACCCGCCGCGGTGGCTAACGAACAAAGACTGACGAACGAAACAGTGGTTTTCTTGCAATAAAGTTAGAAGTTAAATAAATAAATAAATATGCGCCAGACAACAAACCTCTTATATGTACCTAATGGTCCCGAAGTAGGGATAACAACACAATAATTAATAATTACACATAGAAACCAAGTCCGCGCCTATTTTGAAGTACATTAATTGGAGCCATAAATGGCTCCAAACGGACCACTTTGCAGTGTTCATTACAGCTCCGCAATGTCCAATGTCAAAGCGCGTCGGATGTAAGCAAGTAATAGTCACGCATGTGTGGATCGGATTAGTGCTTCATTTTCGACGGGGCGGTTGTATGAAGACTATCCTTCCATACATTATTATTCTAAGTTCCGCATGCTTGTTGGCTCGGTTAGCAGCTAAGCAGTATGTGGAACGTAACTCCGACTTTCGTAGCGAATTTTTCTTTCGGTGAATAGTTCCTAGGTGAAAGGTTCTGTCCTCGAAGATAGCGAAGACGAAACATTCTGTCGGCGAAACGAACGTCGGAGATTCGTTTCACAAGCAGTGCCCCTCCCTGCTGGGCTGTTGAACATGGGTTTGATTCCCATCAGGCTGCTTTGGGGGCTGATTCAGAACCAGATTGAAAATTAGATCCATTTCAGAAACTTTGTGTTACGAGCAGGACCGTCTTCAACCTATTTTGCGCTCAGGGCACATTAGGAAAATGGGGCCTTTTTAACTTAATTATAAAATATTTTATTGAACTGGGAAAATCCCTCAGTATCGCGGGGCTCTGGTGACCAAAAGTACCAAATAAATTGGAAAAAGAGCAGTCTTACTGCTAGAGAAGCTAGAGATGGCGTACACGCAAAACATGGTCTATCTACATGCTGGCTGACACCAATAATAATAATAATAATAATAATAAATATCCCTGGACATTATTCCACACAGCGCCATCTAGCCCCAAAGTAAGCTAATTAAAGCTTGTGTTATGGGATACTAGACAACGGATAAACATACTTAAATACATTTTCTTTTGTAAATACATACTTATTATACATAGGAGACACCCAGACCAGTACAAACAGACATGTTCATGCACACAAATGTTTGTACTGTGCGGGGATCGAACCCGCGACCTCTGGTGTAGTAGCCAACTTCTTAACCATTACACCAAGTAGGTCGTCAATACCACAAATTAGACATGCGCGGCGTTCTGACAGATAGCCCGCTTAGAACAACACGCCATTTTTGACGCACGCACACAGAGACATGAGTATTACAAGCGAAGTCAGTGAGCTTCGGTGAGTCGGAAAGTCGCACTGTCACGAGTGTTTTTGTTTTTGTCGAACTTGGTGCAATTTTTCTCATGATGAATTTTGTTTTTGGCCGGTTCTGTCAAGTAGGTATAACTTACTTACTTCATTTTATAAATTCAGAGCGAATATAGTAGTAACCCTAGGCGGTTCACGCAAGTTTTGGAAAAAAGTGCGAGCGGTCCTTCATTCTGTAAACTCTTTATTTTGTGCCAATACTACGACCAGTCGCAGGAAAATAGAAAGAGCATTTGCGCAATTATCCTGAAAACAATTAGGATAATTGCGATATTAAATGTGAGATTCCTATTATCCGGCATTACGGGATTGCCCTAGGATTTTCTCAAAAAACTGTCTCTTTTTTATTCTACGGCTGTCAGTCTTAATACAGTTAATAAAATCTAATTTTCGCGTAGACCGCGCGTAGCTGAGCTGGCGCAGCGCCAGCGGTCGTTGACACGCGGGGATTTTGCGAAACTGGCGCCGAGGCTAGGACTTGCTTTCTCTATGCGCTTCGTTACAATGAGGGTTTTCGATACTTACTTTTTTCTGCCACCAGCCGGCGCTGCTGTTGCGTAAGGTATAAACAGCTGTCAGATCCAATAGATCATATATAAGTATTATATTTTAATATAGCATAACAAACCATGCTTTATTACTGTGCAATAATCAACGTTAAGTTGTAGTCTACAACTCAAAAAACCCAAAAAACTATATTAATAAAGCATAGGAAACCATGCTTTAGTTTAAACATTAATCAACGAGGCTAGTTTTTTGTTGGAGTAAATTTATCACAGCGAATGGCACTGTTTTAATCGGTATTTATCTCCGGTAGGAAGCTTATGCCCTCCTGTTTTATTTGCACACATAGGCAGTGCACAACGCTTAGGCCGAAAATCCGAAAACACACTTTGCCCGACCTGGGAATTGAATCCGGGACCTCCGGGATTCGGGCCGAGCTCTGAAACCACTCGGCCACCGAGGCGTTAAAATACTTATATATATATACGTAATTTTTTTGCACACAATGCCTGTTTTTCATGTTTAAAGATACAAAACTAGAGAAAAAACTAATTCCTCTCGATATCCTCAAGGTCCGAAATTCGAACTTTCCAGATTTATATCTAAACATGCATCCTTTTCTTTTCTTTTTTTCGAACTAACACGGCGCAATAAGCACGTGTACGCGCGTTTGGTTCAGTGTAAGCGTTTATGCCAAAGCGACCGTATACGCGCGAAAGAAAACGCTAGACTGAAACTTTACCGCAGATGTCCATGCGTTTACTCAGTTTGGGCCCACTGAACATCAGCGCCTGGGCCCTTAAAGCCCAGGCTGAATGCTGAGTGAGGTCCTTTTATTTTTTGGGCATCGGGACACCGCGTTGTCTCATGGTATTTGTTTGTCTAGTTGTTTTCTTGTTTTGTTGTTGTACGATGTCCTTAAATTTAATAAATGTCCTTCTTTCTATTCTATACACCGCTCCAAGGCGAAATTAACCAATTATTCTCTTAATCTTGAGTCTGAGAACTAAGCTAAATATTCCAAGCTTCCAAGCACAGAAAATAATCCAATGGACTCTAAAAAAACTAGTTTCTATCTTTGTGTAGAAAATATATTTATATATATCCTCCACACCGATTTCGGCTACGGGCGACCGCTTCGACCCCCTACTGACGTCTATCATGGGCTCTAACGTGGCTTACGTAGCCAACCTTGTTACCAAATGACCGCGTACACTGCGGACACGTAAGAGCACCATTGACATACTCGTAATTGTATCTTATAGCCGCTGGTGGTCGGGCTTTCAGCTCACCGCGTCTGGCATCTAACTCGGAACGCCGACGTGCTTCCAAGTTAAAGACTTTGGTTCTTATCGAAGTCCACCACTCCCCGCGCCTCGAACGTCATATGAAGAGATGTGACATAGATCTTTCTCAGAGGGAGGAGTTGTGTAGAAAATAGTCTATTGTTGAATGCTAAAAATAAATTAGGTATGCAAGGCGGTCTTGCAATATTGAGCTGAGTGAACATGTTTATAATAATAAAAAAATAATAATAATAAAACTTAAAAAAATATTTATTTTTAAGTTTTTATTTTTTCTAAACCATCCTTATGGTAACCTTGGGTTTTGTGCAAAATTTTGTCAAAATCGGTTGGATAGTTTAGGAGGAGAAGCGTGACAACCGAAAAACATCGGGTCTGGTATCAGGAGCTTGCTCTCCACTTCGTCTCACTCAGCTCAATTAACTTAAACAAATGTATTTCTTCTTTCTATACCTATACGAAGTACATATTTTGCTTCTCTGCTATCATCAGGGGTGAAAATTAAAACAAGGGTTAGTGATATGGCGAACCACGCTATTGACCATGAGGCATTCAATGCCTGCCCCTGTAATTTTATGATCCTTAGTACCTTTGATATTTACTTTAAATTATTTTACTTAAGTGACATATATTGTGCGAGCGCTGATTTCAATAGCGATTAGAGAGTAATTTAATGAAATTCAATTCTCTGTGGAACTATAAGTCTCTTTCTGTTGTACGTAGAATACTAAGTATCATCCTAACTCGATCAGTAACATCCACCTAACCCGAATTATGGACGGTGATTACATATACATAAACGCCAGACAACACCCCACATAATGGTCTCGAAGTAAGGATAAATATCCTTGTGTTACAAGGTACCAGACAAGGGTGCAAGCCAGCGGCGGCGTCTCCCAGTTCATCCAGGCTCGAATCAATTTAGAAAAGATCGTTTCCCGATTTGATCCGACCGGAAATCGAACCAGGGACTACACGCAAGTCAAGGCGAGCTAGTGGCTTCTCTGTTGCTGCCCATACAAAGTGAATCTTAATTCATACTAATACAGACGGGAAATAAACCTGAATGTTTGTCGACGCGATTGGCGTAGTGACGCAGGAACGATCTTTTTTGAATTGACTCGGGTCTGGGTGTCCTGGGAGACGCCCCTGGGTTGATGCTAGGGCTTCCAATACCGTGATCCCGGTATTGCTCAATACCGGTATTAGGCGATTTTTTGGCCTTTTCTCAATACCGGTATTGAAATCCAATACCGGTTTCAATACCGTAAGTGTCGATGCTTGGAATTCTCACGAATAAACTGCAAAATGTCCCCTATTTTTGGCCAATCTGCACACTTTTTACCAAAAATAGTTGTTTAACGGCCTTATCTACTGAAATAAATGAATAAAGTCGCAGTTATTGCATTCCTTCGACCCTCACATTCGACTAAAATTCAACAAAATTGTATCTTACTTTATTTTACAACTAGCTGTTTGTCCACGGCTTTAGCCCGTCGGCTGTTTCTCCCGTCAAAATAAAGCCTAAATAAAAAAATAGCCTATGTCACTGGTTGATAATGTAGCTTTATATTGGTGAATGAATATTTAAAATAGTACTTTCAGAGCCTATTTGTTACAAACAGTTAAATCTTTCCTCTTTATAATATTAGTATAGGTGCGTTGTTTGTGGCATTTGTCCTTTTAATGAATAGGCCATACTCGATCATAAATATAAACATTTATTGATATATTAAGGTTTAAAACTAATGATTTATTTTGAGTCGTGAGGCTGACAAATCTGTCAATCAACCAAATTTTCAAAGTGGTTTTTTGCCCCAACAATAAGTAAGGAAAAAAATTAATGACTACGATTTTTGATAGTGTTTTGGTTGGTAGTAAACATTTTGATAGGTCAAAATACTACTTTTGTTTTACATTTTTCATAGATTTTAAAAAGGTAACATAGTTTTAATTTATAATTTTACCTACTTTTTAACTTGTAAAAATCATAAACGCATAAAACAAATCACTGAAATCGATATAATTATGCTTTATATATTTATAAAAGTTCATTTTCAATGTTACTATTTCAGCTTAATTTTTCACAAAACGCATTTAACAATAATAATTATAAATTTTCACCTCAATACCGTAATACCGGTATTAATACCGGATTCGAAAAAAAATCCGGTATTGATACCAGTATTGAAAATATCCGGTATTTGGAAGCCCTAGATGCCTTGTCTAGTAACGCGTAATACAGGGACATTAGTCCCTAATTCGAGAACATGTCGAGTGGTGTGTTGTCTGGCGCGTATTTTTTTTTATTTTTTTTACATTATGTTCATCCTGAGAAGGTTAACCCTAACCCGCGACCCGCGGTACAGTAAGCATACTCGCCAGCCACTAACCGTTCAAAGTCTAGGCATTCAATCTCCTACACAACAAAGACTTCAAAATCCATGATTGCGAGAATAATTTAGGCCAATCATCTAGGTACATTAGAACAGACAAAGCTAGAGCTAACTGTATACTGGCTGGCTGCAATTTTAACCATAGATTAGGCGGACATAATGGCGGCCCCAATGGAGGATTCCCGCCGTTTTCACTGTCAATTTGACGTTTACCGCAGTCACCGTTCGGTAATTATTTCAGGGTTGTCGAAAAGTAAAAGTTAGGTGGTAAGGTAATAATGTGGTAATTTTGAAATTCCTGAAAAATCTGAGGGAAAAGCTTATACCAAGATCTTCTAACCCTAAGGAACAAGAAGAGCTTGTTCTATGGTCATTGTTTTTTTTCATAGCAATAAACGCATTTCACTTACTTACTTAGTGATAAACATAGCCAAATATTTCAAATTACATATTTTGCATCCAGAAAAAACAGTGTACAATGTACCAAGAACAAACCTGAGAAAAAATTATTTGCCTTGGTTGAAGATTGAACCTTCGAGCACTATTGTTTATCACTATTGCGACTATTACAGTATTCAGTCAAGAAACAAAGTTTTTTTACAAAATTAATCGGTACCGTCTTGAACTTATCTAAGGACGTACTTTCGTCTTGACCCTAAAATCTTCTATGATGGATGTGGTTGTAGCAAGCGATGTTGCAGAAATTGTTACAAATACACTTTGTACCTTTGGTTTGTTAGAAGTCAACAGACCGATTCCCTTTAGAACTGAAAGAGAAACTTCCATAGCTTTACTTGGTAATTGGGAAGTAATAGCACTAACAAACAATCATGGCGAATTAGGTGTTTCAGGGCACTGCATGTGGAAACTAAGGGGGTAGCGGTGACCATGATGCTTAGATTGATATCCGGACACGAAGCGAGTTGTACATCACGACCACAAAATTTAGCTCGATATACCGGTACTGGAAACGATCATTAGTCGGTAAAAAGTCTAATCTAGTCTAATTTGTGGCAGAATATTTTACTTAATTAATTACGCATATTTAAGTTCGTCATTTTTATTCCAAAAAAAAATGTCTACTTAAATATCGCCATTTAACTTTAATTAGGTAAAATCAAATTGAGAGAACAACATTTCTTATTATGCATTAGTTAAAAAACAATCCGGAAATCGTCTTTTTTAAATATTGAAAGCAATGTCTGGGTAAAAAGCAATGTAATTAACACTTAATATTAGTTTGTTAAACCTAGTGAAATTTCTAAACTACAATATTTTGTATGCCTACAACATCATGTTGCATTGACATTTTTTCAAAATCTCAATATACTTACAAATAAATACACTCGGCGTCAAAAAAATCGCACCTCTGAAAAAATCTTTTACAAATGTCATTAACTCCTGATATAAACATGTAGCCGCGCCAATGATGTAAAACAACAGGCAAGTTCACACTTAATATTAGGCGAAGTAGGCATCCAAAAAGCTGGGTGTGCTAAACAGGGCGAAGCAGTACTTCACTTCTAGGCAAAGACTGCTGCTATATAAAGCGCAAGTCAGGCCACACGTGGAATACTGTTGTCACCTTTGGGCAGGAGCGCCTGGATATCCACTCAGTCCTTTTGACTTAGTCCAGAGGCACGCGACCCGGATTGTCGACAAACCCAAACTGACGAGTGGTTTAGAGCCGCTAAGTCTGAGGAGAGACTTCGCCTCCCTATGCGTGTTCTACCGCTTGTACAACGGGTTTTGTTCTGAAGAACTGTTCGATATGATGCCCACGGCTACTTTTTACCACCGCACCGCTCGCCACCGACAGAGCGTTCATCCTCACACTCTGGATCCGCAGTGGTCTCGTACAGTTCGGTTTCAGAGATGTTTCCTTCCAAGGACGCTTAAATTGTGTAATGAACATATTAAACAACTGCCAACCCCAAAGTTTAATAAAACTTTGCGTAGATGGCTTTTGGAGAAAACCTTTTATTCGGTAAAAGTCTTTCTAGAAAACAAAACATAAACTCGTTTAGCAATAATAATCGATACATATTAATCTGACATTAAGTATTTATTTTTAATGTTGTATAATAGAACTTATTAATAATGTATTCAATAATTTACTCAATAATGTATCTAAATTGTATTTATTAATGTATTTCATATTAACGTTTTCATTTGCATGCTATTTTATATGGCTAAATAGGTGCACTATGTTCTGTACATTTTACCATCAACATTTATTTGTAACCACCCTATTTAAGAGCAAATAAAGTATTTGAATTTGAATTTGAACTCCCTGCCTAAGTTTTCCCGATGAGTTATAGTATGGAGTTCTTCAAGAGGGGTTTGAAAAGGTTTTTGCAGGGTCGACAACGCGCGAGTGATACCCCTGGTGTTGCACGTGTCCATAGGCTGCGGTAACCACTTACCATCAGGTGGTCCGCATGCTTGAGTGTCACCGTCGTGGTATAAAAAAACACTACGAAGCAAAAAAGAACAAACCAGGCAGTGCTAAAGCGTATGAAATTAAAAGTTTAGAAAGTTTTTAAACAAACTGAAAACAAATCAGTCATAGGCAGTCACATTTTTGCTAAATAAGGACTGTCCACTAGCACGTTTGGTCACCATACGAGCGCATCGTCCGCGTTGCAATTAGCGCGGGAATTAATTTATGGTTTCGTCGTCGCGACTCGCGGTGAATCATCCACGCAGTTGCCAGAACTAGCTTTTAGTTTACCCGCTTTAACAACTTGATGGGGAGTTTGGGGTTTTCGACTTTATTTTTTCCAACGGAAGCCTTTCTTTTGATATAAATGTACCTACATCTGTTCTTTTTTTAAAACGACATGATCACTTAAATGAAATCTTGAAGATACTGAAGGAGTCTAAAATTACAATGAACACGTTAAAAAAAATAACAAATTATTCCTATCACACATACAACTCATACAAGACCAAATGTGTCTTAAATTATAATGCGCTATTAAAAAAAAAGAAATTAAATTTATTAACAGTTGCAATGAGAGCTCTGCATAACTGGTTCACTACTAAATAACTAAAATTGGGGCATATCCTTCAAGATAATCAGCATCGAAGGCAAAGCTTGTACAAATTGTAGAGGGTAATGTACTGTACAATTTGTGTTTGTAAGAGTATTACGGAGTTAAAAAGTTACATACATACAACCAATAATATTATTGTTGAACTTGAACTGGGTGAATATCTATAGACCCCCGCGTTGGTCACGTTGTAGTAGCCAACTGACTACAACGGGCACGTCCACATGTAATGTATGTGTTGTACCATCGGGTATAATCTCCCCGAAACCGGGTAATCTCCAACAAGCATCCCCACACCCTATCGCCACTACGCCGCTCATTCCTTGGCTCCCGTCGTCCGTCGCGTGCAGGCCCCAGCCCGAAGCGCCCGTTAGTCGAAACTCGACCTCCGTGCCGCTCACACATACACATAGACATAGATCTACAAACCACAAGATGAGGGAAATAGTGCATCTGCAAGCCGGCCAGTGCGGAAACCAGATCGGCGCCAAAGTGAGTTCTTTTTTTGAATTTATAAATTTTCTTTTTGAATTCATAACGTACTGACTGACAGCAGCAGTTACTTTAGGAATTTAAATTAGACTTAGATCTCTTAGTGAAGCTGCAATTATTCTTAATGAACGTTAATGTTTATCTACCCTAGTAGATAATATATCATTAAAAAAAATAAGTAAGCGGTTACTTGTTTTTAGAAAGGGCCTGATTTGAAAGACAGATCATTTAATTCAAGTAAAGTTACTGACCATAGTTATTACTCATAGTGTATGTTTATCAATTAATAACTCCAAATGTAAACCGACGTTGGTCAGATCTAGATAAAGAAAAACCAATTTTAACTTGAGGGATAAATAATTAGGTACTAAAAATAATGACTGACTCTAAAATAAATTTTGCATGGAATGCCATTTTTCCTGAATTAATAGTATAGCAATTATAAATCACTTTTAAATAAACCTCAAATATAGGTACCCTAGTTATTTTTATTCATCAAATGGTACTAAGAAATTGCTTAGACATCAAATTAAACTCGAATGAAAACTACGATGTCTACTTTCATCCGTCGTTAGGTCGGATCTCAAGATTGTCTTTACTTTCAAATACCTTCTTAATTAGGAAACGTCTCGTTAGGTTCACAAACAATGTACTATGTTAGAAAAGCAATTAGGGGAGGTAGAAAACTTGCTGTCATTCGAGAGCGAATGCAAGAGATCATTATTTCAATTATTAAAAAAGAAATGCATTTCTGTACAGTATTTATCATGTGATTGTATACCTGATAATTTTATTTAACAAAGAAAGAAAGAAGTTTGGTTTTAAGTCAAATCAAGGAAATTGAATCAAATTTAAAAAAAAAGACGCAGGGCAGCATACATTTACAGATTTTTCTAAGCATAAAAACAGAGACCAATTATCTTCGTTATTTTATGTAAACTGAAATTTGTAGTCTTCACTTTTAGATAGATTAGATTAGATTAGATTTATTTCTCTCTTACTACATAATTACAATATATTTTACATTGAATGTCAGATATAAGAATTTGTATTAAGATCGTCAACAATATAGTAATAATAATAGCATGCATAGAAATGTCGAGGTTAAAAAAAAATACAAATTACAAATTCAAAATCATACAATCAAATACCATTAATATAAATACAAATGTCAACTAAAATTAAAATACACAATTTAAATATTCGTCAATGGAATAGATAGACTTTTCCAAGAAAAGGTTTCTCAGTTGGCGTCGGAATGCTTCGTCGGATTATGCATTTTTCAGCGCAGTGGTGAAGGTGGTAGGTGGTTTAGACTTATAAAAAAATAATAAACGAAAGATTATTATTTAAAAACTTTTTTCTAAATTATTAACAATGGCGGCAGTCGAACCCCACCCATATAAGCTCTAACTTGGCTGAAGTAACCTAGAGTAATTGGCAACCCTGTTCCACATGGGTAACAAGGATGTTGTATTGTCAATGTAAAATCTAAAACTAGTTTCTGTAAAAGCAATTAAATTATAATGTTGACGAATATTGGCATTGCAGATGTAAGCAAAAAGGTTGTAAGCATGTTTGCAATGTTGACCTTATTACCTTTGTAAATTGTTTAAATATGATTAAGAATTTGTCCTCAATAATAGATATATTATTATTATATTTATCCTAGTCAGCGTAAGTTTGCAAATGTCATGCCTTACAAACAAACGTAAATTACTGGTGTATATTACCAGTAATTTATATAAAACAATAATAGGAACTTATATGAAGAGTATTAGCTATATCATATTAATGAACTAACAAAAACTTGCGACGTGTGGTCTAGGTAAATTGCAATTTTTTCATTGTAAAATTCTAAATAACAAAATAATTCTAGTTAATTTTTTTTTAAATTGCTATCCCTTTGTGGTCACTTTAAATAACTTGATTTGAACCTCCCTCCCCTACTCACCGTTAATTTTAAGTAGGTGGATAACTTGAATAGTGCTTATTTGCTAGTAAGTTCTTTAGTCAAGAACTTAAGATGTTTAAGTTAATGTAATGAGACTTTTTTTTACTCAGGTATAGGTACAGTTACAGTGATTGATTTCAAAAAATCTTATCTTTTAAAAAAAAAAGAGATTTGATTGAAAACCTTCGCACGAAAAAAATATTTTTTTCGCTTTTTCGCGAAACTCAAAGACTCGGGACTCGGGAATCATTTGTTAACCAAATGTATCGAGTCGGTTATTTATAGATGTGAGCAGCGTGCTTTGTCGTTGTTTTGAGTTTTATCTTATGCAAAAAATAACGGTCATATTCATGAAATAAACACACGATAATAATGTTCAAATGTACAGAGATTTACTGTATCAATGTTGCTTGTCGTTGTTGTGAAATTAGAAAAAATAATTCTTTTCAGAATCCATCCTGGCACAATTAACACTATCGATTAAATGAGCATAATAATATTAATACTGATAAAATAGCATTTTTTAAAATAATGACCACAGAGCCTCAAACTAAGCACAGCTTCTACATTGGGTCAATTGGGTTTCAGAAACTGATCAAAACACATACTTTAAAAGATAATATCTCCTAGATACAAAAGTTCAGCACACAAAGGCTTCTTGAACTCACGATCATCGGCACTATAGGCAGGACTTCTACCCATTGCTCCAGTCATCATAATGTTGATTTCAATCTTATCCTCAGAAGTATTTTTGTCTGTTGCTTTTGTGTCAAAGTAGACTTTCGAGCCGTCTGCGCCTGACCATCGTTTCTTGCCTTTTTATTGGAGCAGAGCATTCGACATGCTTTCTAATGTCGGAAGCTACAATTTTCGGCCGTAATTTGAGTTCTACTTAGCATTCTTGAGGATCGGATTTCTGAAGACAAAAAAACATTCGACCTAATTTTTTGTGATTGATGTGATGATACTGACTTGAAAGTAATAGTATTCTACCGATTGTTATGTTACGGTGCGTTCACACTATCTCTACGTAAAACTGTGAAACACTGGGGATAAATGGACCACCAAACTCAAACTCAAATAACTTTATTCAAATAGACTGTGTCAGTACTTTATTTTTATCAGAAATGAAAGAGGAGCAATTTCATATGTGTCCGAGCTTCTGGTTTTTTTTTATTGTGTTATGAACTTCAGAATCAACGAAGGACTGTTCCTTCGTTGATTCTGAAGGACGATAGGTCAATGTTTACAAAAGCATAGCAAAATGGGTCTTATGGTAGCAGTATGAGGTAACCACGTGTAAAATGCCGATACGTAGTCACCACAAACCTGAATATCAGGTATCAATACCATAATTGAAGTCCAAACTAAGCAGAAGTTAGCTTGAGTAAGTTGGAGCCTCAAATTATATGTATGAAAGCGAAATGTCACACTCATCACGAAATCTCAGGAACTACAAGTGCTAGGAGTTTCAAATTCTTCATGGGGGTACTTTTTAGGACGAAGGTGCTCACTAAGATGGGATTTTGCGAAATTCGAACCCTAAGCTTGGTGTTACACGTGTCCATAGGCCATCAGGTGGTCCGCATGCTTGATTGTCACCGACGTGGTATATAAAATAATTAAAATAGGGGTTCTTTTTGGGGTTGATAGTTTGTTTGTGTGTTTGTTGTAACTTCATTACTACAAGTGCTAGGAGTCTCAAATTCTGCATAGGAGTTCTTTTTGGGACGTAATTGCTAACTATGATGGGTTTTCAAGTACAGATCGCGTCATGTAAAAAGATCTATGCGACAGGAGAGTGGATGGTTCTGCGCACGGGTACAGTGTGGAGGGCGGGTTTCATACCACCAATTTGACCCTAAATTTGCTTTCTGCGCAGGCGTTTGCCAGGGTTCTTTTTAGATGACGGTAATTATATCATAAGTCATAAAAATGAAGTTCACGCGAGCGAAGTCGCTGGTGGAAAGCTTGTAGTCATTATGGAAGCCACCATAATCTGAAATAAAGTATGAAAACCGCGCATCGAGGTTATGGCGCTTAAAAAATATTTAGCCTTAATGCATTAACGTAATCTAGATCTGGGCTACCAACTTTCCTAAAAATTGGAATAAATTTTGCAACTCAGGCTGGCTTCATTATTTTCAATGTGATTAAGAAATAAAAGATAGTTTTCTCCAAATCTTAAACCAACCGTTTGCAATTCTTATCGATGCTGATAGATTATAAACTAAAAATAAAAAAATAAAAAACTCTTAGATTTATAAACTCGACGAATTTTTATTCACAACATGTTATTAAATTTCCTCTTTTTAAGAAACCTTTTTTACATAATTGAAAAGTAGTATAAATAAATAAATATCTGAAACAATTTACACCAAGATCATCTGACCCCAAACTAGGCAGAGTTTGTACTATGGGTATTAGAGACTGATGAACTAATAACAATAATATTATTTATTTATTTATTTATTTATTTATTAAATTGCATTACATGGGACCTTATAACTACACACTTAAGTAAAGCACAAGAGTACACATGCGCCTTGTTAGGTTATTATTATATACCTAGTGAGTGATTAATTATTTATACTGTAAGAAAAAAGATATGGCTCAGTAGTTAATGTAGGAACTTGTTTTTTCTTCGTAATTTTGTATCGTCCATTATTTTTTTTAATTTAATTTTTCCCTCGTGTCTTTTGAACAAAAACATGCCTAATTACTTTTTAACTACTGCTTCCGCTGTCAACCCTACTCGACGGATAATCGCTGCGCTTGCGCCGCGCAGTCACTGGCAGTGTCATTACATTATTTACATACAACTGTGACCGTTATTTGGCGAAATGCTGAATTCGCGTACACACGGCCAAGGTTACATAGGAGCGATTGCTTGGGCTAGCAATAGCAACTGGTATTTTTTCATAGATCCTCTTTTCGTGGGAGTATAATCTCTGGTATCTCGTATAGTCTCGTCTCGTCACCCGTAATGGTTTGGGCTTGTATCGTGAACACGGTAATATAACATTACCGTGATGTGGGTGTTTAAAATCCTTTTTCTGTGTAAGGGATGAATATTAGTTTTATTCAGCTAATATTTCATCTGAATAAAACTAGTTTATCCAGTTTATTTTTCCTGCTCGTTCGTATGGCGTGACTCACCCTCGTTCGATGGTTTATTTGCTTTTTTAATAACTCTGTAGAAGGCCTCGGGCATGTCTTAACAAGTCAGTGTATGTTGAAACATGTGTAGTTCTCACTACTTTTAAATAGTCAACCATAATTTAAACCGATAAGAGTTTATTATAGTTTACTTATCCCAGAATGATTTTAATCAATACGCTTCACCTTTAATCACATCTTTAACACGTTAAAATTCTACGAAAATCACATTGTAATAAAAACATTTTTATCTACGTATAGTATGTACTGATATACTTAAATTGGAGACTCGGATAATCTCATAGAAAATGTTAGTAGAAATATTTTTTTCCGACCCTGTAATTTGGTGAGCTATCGTTTTAATTATTGCTTCAGTTAGTGAGAAAAGAGTATTAAGGTAGGCAAAGGCATTTCATGCCAAAGCATTAGAAGAACTTTGGCCTCTAGTCTAGTGTCGTTAGGCCACAAATCCGCAGGACTCCATCGTCTCTATCATTATTGAAGATTAGGCTAAAAATCTGTAATTCTTCATCTAGTATCAAAATGACCAAGCACTTACTTGGAATGCGATACTGAATACTAACCGCTAGCGAAGGAACAGTTTATCGCGATATTTCGAATATTTGAATTTAGAACGTTCGGAATGATTGACAGATGAATGTAGCGCACTTATAGGGTCATCAACTGGCAGTAACTAGAAATCATGGATTACAACACTATTACAAAAATTGGAAAATGTTATAATCAAAATGACCTTTTAGAAAAATCTTTGCTCTACAAATATTTTTTTAATGCATGATATGAAAAATTAAAAGCGCATTGCACAAAAATACCGGTGCAAAGTGGAACTACGTTTTTGGTCACGAATGTTTATAATCTTCCCTTTAAAGACTAAAGACAGCTCGTGCGTGACAACCCTAGCCGCGTCCGCTTCTGCGTACCGCGGACAAAGACACCATTGTCTTAGCTTTAATTGGAAAGAGGTCGAATTGCTTATTTTATTATTTTTATTTGTATTATGAACGAACAAACTGTGCTCTATTCTATATACCACTACAACTAGAGCATAACACTTACGACATACGGTGAGCGAGCTCTGTTGCTATGGACTGAATGGGGGAGAGCAGGTCAATATAACCATTGCAAAAAAGGGTTTTATGTTTGCAGGATATAGTAAACAATATGTTGTAAAGTTTGACGTGTTGTCGGTTCACCGCGAGACTGCTCAAAGTTCGTTGTTACTCTGTGGTTGACTGTCAACCTTCTACATAGTGAATAGAAATAAATAATCTATCTTCTAACTAAGTAGGATCTTACTTAGATCTTATCTCTCGTCTATAAAAGTGAGCTAGTATTATTACTTTAAAGTAATTACTCCATTGTCATTAATCTTCTTTCCTATTTAGTAATTTGAAACAAATACGATATACTGAGAAGAGTAGCTAAAAATACTTATCTACTGGAAACATATTACTTATAATATTTTGCAAACATCTTCTGAACACGTGTGATAAAGATGTTTATACGAAAAAAAACAGTTCAATCACACTAAACTCGTTCAGACATGTTATATTGAATGACTGTTTACTGATTATCAATTTCACTAACTAGGTAACCTACTTAGCTAAATTTCTCAATACGTAGGTACATACTTACATAGTTAAAGTATTTCAAAATATTATATTTTGTAGAAAGGATTCACAGTCCTTGAGACAAGATATCCGTTGCCGAATACAGTCAAATTATTTCCGTTGCAAGTAACAAAATAAATAAGCATAAACACAATGCGCGCCTTCTGCCAAGGAACGCGACGCGAAATTCAAATTCAGAATCAGAACGATTGTGATTCACCGTGGAAGTGGCCAGTGCGTGGACTGCATACGTGAAGGAAGGAAAAATAACGATCATGAAATAATTAAATCCCCAGGCTGTTGAGAGAACTATCCTCGCAATCCAATGATGAAGGATGTGACACTAAAAGTACCCAGAGGGTCTAGCCAAGAGCAACAAAACAAGACAGTTAAGTTTTTACATTTAAAATTTTAAGGAAAGCTCGTTATTGTTTTAAGAATTTAGTTATGATAGTGAGATAAAAACGGATATCGACAAGATTCGAAATTACTTGTCTAGTAGACGAATAAAAACAGCAAGAATGGAATCTACTTACCTTGGGCATCTACGCTATCCCCCTGTGAAAAACTGTACTTTTTCTTGTAGGTAGGTATTAGGTTTCAAGAGAGGCCGATGAGAGTTGTAATAAAACGTTACAAACTTGAAATTAGTCAATGAACCTGCTCTGAATCAACCCATAGGTCTTTGACATGGCTCGGCTTAACGACCCCCTAATGATGGCACCGGTAGCGGGCGCCGGCCACCTAAATAATTCAAGCTTGGACATTACGCTATTACGTGACGCATGGTATCGCATGGCGCACTCGCTCGCACGAAATCACGAACAATGCCCGGCAGTCCCAGCACCATAATCGACGCCATTGTTCAACAGCTGACGAACTCCCGCCATTTTTGCAGTTTCTGTCTATGGTTGTGGTCCAATACTCCAATTGTCCGCGCTTTTGGGCATTTGACGTCTTGATTAACGCAAAGGAATGAGCTATAAAGATATTTTTAAGGAGTTCTAAAGTAATGGTGCTATAAACAAATCTCGACACGTAAAAAGAACGGCGAGCGACCGTCGAGGGAATGGTTCTGCGCACTACAGGTACAACATAAATAGGGGAATTCATATCACCGGATTGGCCTAGCTTGATGTGCAGGTCCTGGCTAGCGTTCTTTTAGAATGTGGGGAACTGAACCATACGTAGGTTAATAAATCCTCTGTCAGAGACCCGAAAGGCAGCGAGAAAAAGCGTGATTAACCAAGCGATTGAATTGAAAGATCGATGAATAACTATTCAAAATAGAATTTAATTTGCATAATAAAGTAATCAAACGTCAAAACATCTGCAGTATATTTGAACTTTTACTTCCACCCCACGATTCCCTCAGATCTAAAGTTAACCGGCCTTCGGCCACGCATATTTATTTATCGACGTACAACAACATACATGCACCTAGAATACAGAAGTTCCGACTTTAGTTTAGTGATGAGAGTGTGTGTTCCCGCGGCAGTCGTGTGCGAGATATTGCCAGTTTTCCTGTGAGTAAACAGTGTTCATTTAGCAATTACTTGTCATAATAACATCGTGTTATTCGGTTAGCTGTCACTTGCAGTAACAACCCGACGCGATGCGTCATCTTCGAAATTACTCATAAATTCCATGTAACGTGATGTTTTTTTGACTGACTTCTTTAACCTAACATATGCAGGTTGTAACCAAAATGGAGTCCAATCCGTATTTTGATCACAACTTGTTACAAGCTTCTTGTCCTTATCTTTGTTGTGCTTTGTGGTCAGTAATCGGTACTCACAAATCTCATTCCATGTAACATGATTAACGCCCGAATCCAGAAACGTCAGTCAAAGTTGAGCAGCGCTCACGTGTATAATCCCTTTCATATCTAGTGTCATATATGTAGGTACAGGACATTATCAATTTGAAGTATGCTTAAATTTGATTGTCGTTTGTGGATTCGTAGGTAAATGACGTAAGTGAATGTTACTTTTTTGTTGACAATTCACTTAAGTACTTAAACCAATTACTAATTAACAATTACGTCGACCAACCAACAGGATAAAAATTCCTAAGACTCGATTCCTGCTATAGCAATATACCTACTTAGTTGAATAATTTCTGTATCTTCTTCCTAACCAGCATAATAATAAGCTCATGGCATCATTGCAGCCCACATCCACCCACTGACTAGGGTATTTTCTTTACAATTCCGTTGTCAAAGATGCAACAAATTCTCTAGTGTAATTCTAGAACGTACCTTACCACATTAAGGGTCTATATATACATATATATATATCTCTCACTTACTTGTAACTACTAACGCGTCACTCTTGCAATTTTAACAATATGGCACACCTAGCGTTAAATCTCAAACACAGCACATCATTTTTCATCGGCCATATTATTGAAAGTTTAAAATTTTCTAACCTCAAAACTGACAGGAAAAAGAAGCAGAGGCGCATAGCGGCGGGAAAACCGGACGTTGTTTAATTCGTCATACCAAATATAATTATTTAATTAAGTATGTATGTACTATCAATGGTTGTCTATGTATTAGATGGTTAGGTCATCATCAGTCTTCGGGCAGTTTTATGACATTCAGACATATCTACCTACAAACGTACTGCTGTTTTTCAAGAATCTGCATTTGAAAGTCATATTGCATTGCAGTATCAAAACTTAGCTAAAAATTTAAGATACACTCCGCTTAATTTAGAATGTAACTTTGTACTTTCCAGCTAAATATTCAAGTCTAGTTTGAAACACTTAAAAGATTTAATTAAAGCGAGCTTTGGATTAGTTCTGCACGTGAGCCTTAATTATTATTTTAATTAATCGTTCAATTCGTGCATTTGAGAAATAGTTAGCGCTGAGGATAACGAATCGTGACTTTCTTTAGAAATCCCTCGCGACTCGCGAGTGATATATTCAACCACCGCAACTACGTAACACTGCGGCCTTGTTATTACAATCTTTTAAATAAAGTTAAAGAGGCTCTTTAGCTCTCTTTTTCTATTTTCAGCTTTGTTCTTTTTTGTATCACAACCTGCAGATAATAGATTTACTTCAAGCTCACTTTTGTTCAAATTTATTCAAAAAAGCTTACCAAATTGCTATATTGTCCCAGATACGAGTATTTATTATTCTTCATTTCCAGCCAATCAGCGGTTGACTCGGCACTCATCTTCTAGGCTGGATAAATACTGACGAAATTACTTGCTACCCTCAGTTTAGGGAATTTAGTTGACTCAGGAGCCCAATTTGTTAATTAGCGGAGATCTGTTATAGTTAGGATGTGACAAATATTGATTAGATTATTTCAAGCAATTACATTTACTAATACTTCCTTCTTTGTACATTCTTGAAGCTTGTAAATTTGCTAAGCAACATCCTCATTTATTTAAGAGAAAAAAGATGTTTGTCAATTTGGTCCCATATATCCAAATAGATTGGTTCTGCCGCAAATACGACCCCTATGTGTAGGTACTTAGTAGTAATAGTTTTGCTATGATGCTTTGAATATACAACAAACTACCAACAGAGATTTTAAATTTGCCAGCAAATCAATTTAATAGCCACTAATTTGAATTTTTAAATGGCAAATGCATTACTCTGTTTCTGAATACCTAAATAGCTGAATTTCAATGCGACCAATCTAATAGCTGAATTTCAATGAAATCTTATTAATCTATAAATGTTATTATATGATTGACATTTAAATATCGTGCTAACTTAATTTAATATATTGTTGTAATTGTTATTACCGTCATTCGAAAATGTATATTATATTTGTGAGAAATTTTAATCTTTACCACAAATTAGACATGCGCGGCGCTCTGACAGAGAGCCTGCTTAGAACAACACGCCATTTTTGACGCACGCACACAGAGACATGAGTTTACAAGCGAAGTCAGTGTGATTCTCTTTTCTGAAAATGTTAAAAACTTTGGCCTATTTGTAGATAGTACATTGAGCTGGGACAAACATATAACCGAAACTAGCAGAAAGGTGTCAGCTCCCTTCGAGCTCTCTACCGTCTCAAAAATTTTCTCCCTTCTGGCATTAAGGTACTTTTGGTTCAGGCGCTGGTGTTGCCCATTATTGATTACGCGGATGTCTGTTGCTCTAACCTATCCCAAGCCTCTCTCAACAAATTAGATCGTCTCCTCAACGGGTGTCTCCGCTTCATATTTGGAGTACGAAAATATGACCACATCTCTCTATACCGGGCCCAACTGAAATGGTTGACCATCCGCAAGCGCAGAGAGTTGAGAACGCTGTGCTCGCTCTTCAGTATTCTGCGTGATCCAAATTCTCCAGACTATCTCAGGTGTAAATTTCAGCTGAAGGGTGATACCAGTTCTCGTAGACAGCGCTCATGCAATGTGCTAAGACTGGAGACTCCTGCTCATAGGACAAGCCACATCGATCACTCTTTTGTTCTCACAGCTGTCAGATTGTGGAATAAGTTGCCAGACACTATCAAAATGTCACCAAGTAAAGCCATGTTCAGAACAGCAATCCGTGATTTTTTAAGAAATTCTCAGTAGTTTCCACTGTTCATCATCTATTTTATTTTATTATTTTCCCTTAATAGTGAGTATGTTATATATTATGTAAGTATATAATCATTTATGTTATGTATTTCTATGTATAAACGTATAATTTATTTATAAAATAGTTTTTAAGAATTTATAAAATCTTTATATTAATTTCCTATTCTAAATGAACATTTTGCACCGCCAACAGCATTTCTGTCTCATCCGATGGTTGACTGGTAGAGAATGCTTTTAGCATTAAGTCCGCCTAATGTAAACTTTTGCATTGAAGATTAAATAAATAAATAAGTCAGTGAGCTTCGGTGAGTCGGAAAGTCGCACTGCCGCGAGTGTTTTTGTTTTTGTCGAACTTGGTGCAATTTTTCACATGATGAATTTTGTTTTTCGCCGGTCCTGTCAAGTATGTATAACTTACTTACTTCATTTTAAAAATTCAGAGCGAATATAGTAGTAACCTTATGCGGTTCACGCAAGTTTCGGAAATGGTGCGAGCGGTCCTTCTGTAAACTCTTTATTTTGTGTCTTTACTTTGTCATCTTTATATCACCCACATTTGAACAAATAAATGATTGAATGATTGACAGAAAAGTGACCACTATAGTTAGACCGCTTAATTGAGTCCTCGCCTGCGGGGTACAGGGGCGCGGGTTAGACGAGAACGGAGGGCGGGAGAGGTGCGGGCGGCAGGCAGAACACCTTGCCTACATTTTAAGAAGATCATCACATAAAATATCGTTACGACCATTTTGCGTTAAAACTTTGATAACTGTCACCTGTTCGTCCCGCCCAAGTGATAAAAATCCATTCACATAAAATGATAATTAGGCAAATATGTTTTAACTGTGAATCGTAAACTGAATTTAATACCAGTAAGTACTTACTTTGGACGTTAATAAAGATTTTTATTTACAATCATCAAAGAGTTCTACTTTCAGCATGATTTTTGCATACAAATTCGAAATGCAATCAGGATACTGCACACTGCACTTTCATAAATGCGTTCCAGATAACGTTTCTTTGGTTCAGTTCCATGCATAATTAATTATTAGCTTCTTTTAAACGCATTGCAGCAGATATAACTTTAACTAACATGCATACTTATTTTCAGACTCTTTCTATTTTTGTGGCCAGTGAGTAACAAAGAACTCAGAAAATAGTTTTTTTTATATTGCCCGTCAAGATGACCTCACTCCACCTGATGGAAAGCGGTCGTGAGGTCCAGATATGAGGTTGACAAGCCCAGTCATTCAAACGAATCACCGGGCTGGCCTTCCTCACCTTGAAGGCCTGCAGAAATATAATATAAATATAAATATGCGCCAGACAACACACCTCTTGTAATGGTCTCGAAGTAGGGATTATTAAATCCCTGTGTTACGAGGTACCACACAAGGAAATAAGCTAGGGGCGTCTCCCAGCACACCCAGACCCGAGTCAATTCAGAAAAGATCGTTTCCTGAATTGATCCGCGCACTACGCCAATCGTGTCGTCATTAAAATGAAATAAAAAAATGCCTACATTACATACGAGATTGCCCACAGATAGATTTTATAGACGTGTACAATCCACCACGGGTATTTAATGACTCTTTGTTGTGCAAATTACTTAAATCAAATTGCATGATCTAAAAAATAACGCATCTATATTCGGATGATAATAAAATGAGATAGTTCATGTTTTAAATTTGAGTAGTCAATCCCTTATAAATAACTAGCACAATAATAACTCTATTTATAACAGTATGTATGTATGTACATGAGGATAACTAACCGATTAATAAAGTGCATTCGCCGCTATTTTATTTATATTTAACGCCAATAATACATTATGTATAACATAAATAGAATAATTACGTGTATTAAATTATGTTTAGTTCATTAAGGGTCCGCCCCCACATCATACACATTTTCCTTATGTTTTCCCTGTCGATCAGTCGTGATGACTTTACCAAAATCCCCTTAAATCAGCTGTTTAGCAACTTCAGTTAATTGAAGAGAAGTTGCCATGGCACTGAGACGGTTGACTCTCGTCTTCTATGCGTGATGATTCTAAGGTAAGGAATATCAAGCAAAAGGACAAAATAGATATAGACAAAAACTCTATGACTCAGTATCAGATTGAGTAATCTAATTCGCTATGCCCTGATTCACTCCAGATTACTTTTCCCTGTATCTGCTGAACTAAATAAAGTTATCACTTAGTCACTGCGGCTTTAGGTTCGAAGAAAAAGTAAAGTGAATAATGAGTTTATTTTTTGTTATGCCTTGGCAAAAAAGTAGTTTCCTCATTGCCAAACCAGTTAGGGCACGGACTACATTTAGATTCCTAGGAGCAATACTCTGCTTTAGATTCTATTCGGTATCGTATAGAAGGATAGTCTTCATACAACCACCCCGTCAAAAATGAAGTACTTAATCCGATCCACACTTGCGTGACTATTACTTGCTTACGTGCGGCGCGCTTTGACATTGAACATTGCGGAGCTGTAATGAACACTGCAAAACGGTCCGTTTGGAGCCATTTATGGCTTGCTTCAAAATGGACGCGCGGACTTGGTTTCTATATGTAATTATTCTAAGAGAGTACCTATTTTGGTTTCAGTACGCTATTTGCCACTCCAGTCAATCGAGATACTTATTTCCTTCGACAAATCATAGATTTTGTGTCATTTGTCATCATCACATTAGACTGTTGTGTCGTCACGCATTTAGCACAAAGCACAAGTGAATACTGCTATGCAAATCGCAATTAGATAAAATTAAATAGCTAGTGATATAACAAGAGGTGTCTCAGACAGAATTAACATAATAAACATCAAATTAGTGTACTATTTACGTACTAATGGTTATATTAAACAACTTTAGTGAATTGCTACAAATGTCCGTGGATGCCACGCCACATCCACTGATCTACGCTTCGCACGTCCGAGCTATCGCCAACGCGAATCGCACGCGCATGTTTGATGTTAGGCCAGTCATTATGTTATGCAATAGTTAAATATCTACCTACCCTCTGGTTTTGTTAAATTTTGTCTGATGTCGTACATACGCTTGCAAATTAATAGTTTTGTTTGTATATTTAAATATGTTTTCTCAGTAAGTGAATATGTATATTCTTATGAGAATAGGTAATTAAGTTTTTCAGCCATATTAAATAGAGAAGAATTTGTGGTAGGTTTATTTGAAATATCCCTAGACCATGTTGATGTGTGTATTATAACTATGTAATCTCAAATCAATAAACAACTAAAAAACCTATACACATTGTGACGAAATGTATCATTGTAACATCTAGATTAGATAATAAAGAATGTTATTGTAATACCTAACTGAAAACAAAATCTAGATCACTGCCAAAGTCTTTGTATAGTAGAGGCATGCCGCCGCATCATGTAGGTACCCGTGCACTTTATAGTCTTCTCATGAATGAATAGTTACATATTAAGAAATATTCAAAAAACATATTTTAAGTATCAGTAGTTGTCATATAGCAAGAACTTTTTCTGCTCAGTTTAATGCCAGATAGTAAGCACGGAGTACTATTACTTATTCAGTGGCATAAGCTGTGCGAGGTATTTTATAATTATCACTTTGATGCTAAACGGAATTCGCAAAAAGAAAAGTGCACGTTAGTGTTAAAACATCTGTCCTCGGAGACAAACCGTGGAGTTCAAGGTTGGCACAAGGTGCTATGTACCAGACGGTGTTATTCTTGGCTGAGTCTGCAGTCTGCACCTAAAAATGGAGGCATGAGAACAACTTCAGACCGTATTGCAATTGAATAAGATCTGTATAGTCGTTTTTTATCAATCAATTCACATAAAAAAAGAACCTTCAGGCGCTTGGAATGCAAGTTCAGAGGTATTATAAGCGCCACTTACAAATACAGTCTGTCTCTTCTACTGAATTGTAAAACTGATATACCTACTTGCATATAATTATGTAATAACTACTTAGCTGTTTCCAGAGACTTCGTCCGTTTGGAGTCTTAGATTTGAAAAGTGAACTTACCAATTTCCTATAGTTTGAGTTCGAAATTGCATTGCAATCCACCCTGTAGTTCCACGTGAATGCTTGTTTCGAAATCAATATTTTTCATTGCAAATTAAGTAAGTACTTAGGTAGTTTAAAAAAAAAACATTTTACATATGAACTGTTTTATGATTGTAGATAAGTATAAGATAAGATACAAAACAAACATACCTAACTTAGGTATGCTAATTAATATCATAGATAAAATATTATTTGTTAAGACACAGAACATCATTAGAATCAGACACCGAATCAGACCTCTTAGGACATATGGTTTGAAATATGGTGTCAAACATATGGAGCCGCTGCAACTAAGTGGCTGGCTAGTTTTAGGTCTCAGTAGATATCAGACAGGACACGCAATAATTGGATAATTTCGCTAATTCAGAGGTCGTGTCACCTAATGTGTCCAATTGCTTATCCCCCCCTCCCCATTTAGGCTGTAAGTGGCAAATAATGATTGTAGGTCACCTTTAATCTGATGATGGTGGTTATCTTGAAGGATGAAGTCTGCTGGAAGGTTTAATTTAGTATAAAAACTTTACATTCTTTCACCTTACCTTCACCTTACCTTCACCTTACCATCATTTTTATATGAATCATTCATTATTATATTTTAAATTTACTATAAGAGACATCGGTAAAGTAACCAACATGTAACATAAAATAGGTCCTATAACACTACGACAGAACTCCTACACCTTGACGCACTACTCGACGCAAACAAAAATAATATAGGTAACATTTTCGTTAAAATTTAAATAAACCAAGTCACTTAAACGCGAAATCTCAGCCGCAACCCCAACTGATCTACGCTCTTAGTTCCGACCAATTAATTTCAGCGCAGCTTTTTCTGCGCCCGCGCCGGTCAGTGAACTCTGAGACACGTGCGGTGCCTTTGCGCTGTCTGATGCATTTTCCTGCTCGATTTAGGTTCATGGCCGTGAAATAATAGGCGAGAGGGCGAAATGTTCCTTAGATGGCACAAAAATATTTATCTTCCTCACCCATAAGGTTTTGTCACACATAATGATGTGTTGATTGAAGTTCATGAGCTAAAATAATAGGTGAGATAATCAAATTCATTGTACCTATTTGGAATGTGTGTAATGTGTGTGTGTGAGTGTTACAAACTTTTAAGGCTGTTTTAGTACTGGTGTTCTACATTTTTATTATAAAAATGTGTTATTTATTTTTGTTTGATTTTGTTATTTTTATTGGTTCATTTGTATTGCGAGTACTTATATTCTAACTAAACTGATATAGAAGAGCGGAGTCTCCTAACACAAGCAAAATAATTGCTTAAAAGGGGATACCAACCACTGATATGTATTATTTGTAAGCAAATGTAATTAAAATATTTGTATTTGTATTTAAGATCTTGTAAACCTACATGGAGCAATAAATGATATGACTATGACTATGACTAAACTATGATTAAATTAATCCACAAAAAACATAAAATAAAGAGCCCGCACTTATTAACTAGTAAATTTTACAGGGGCTTACCTTTTTTGTTCAAACTTTTACTTCAATTTTTTTAATTACTTGTAATTTTGTGATTGTAAGTTCTAGAGCTATGATAATTTTTTGTTAAAAACTTGAATTAATATGTTTTCATTTGAAAATAAAATGGCTACCAAAATCTTCTTCATTTGAGAAAAAAAATCTGTCAAACTTCCCAAAAAAAAATCTTTTTTTAACATATTTAGATTTTTTTAATTTGAGCATGGAATTGTCACCAACCAAAATATATGCGGGCAAAAGGCAACAAACATGTTACAATTATCTATAAAATATCTGGTTTAGGGCTTTCGAAGAGATCAAAAGGAAAAAACCAATAATGTCAAAAAAGAAAGAAAGAATAAAAATCAAAAAGCGTTCGACTTGGTGAGCACGTGTGAGTACCTCAAGCCGTGGCTCATAAACAATGATTTACGCCGAGTGTTTGAGAAGGGTTAACATAAACAGTTACCTTATTCAAAATAAACGGAGATTAAAATAGATTACTTAAGAAAAGGAAGACGAACTACTCCTTTACGATACAATACTTCTTAGAAAGAGTAGCGTTGCATTGCATTACATAATATACCTATATAAAGACTAGAGTAGCCAGTTTTCTTTCATTCCTCTAAAATGATCTAGGTACTACTCTAAATAAACAGATGAGTCTTCAAATGTAGATTTATTACCAGTACTTTAAATAATTAAAACTAACAGCCATTGTAATAAAATAATCGCATTTATGTTTGCAAGGATTAAGGATCCGCAATTGTCTTGAAATTATGATTCATCCTTTAAACATTATTTTATAAGTTTCCTGTTGCATACCAGGCACATGAAAGACATAAATTACCTTCGTCCTAATCCATATTTCGTCACTGAGCCTTAGTTATTCTTGTCATCTCCTACAATTTTAGCTGCCCTATTTAACCCCACTTCCAAACACGGATGGCTTCCGTTCTTTTTCTCTAAACTAACGGTAAGTGGCCAAGGAATGTTTACAGAATGCCAGCTATACACACGGCTCGTACGCTTGTTTTTGTTTGATGTTTTAAAAATATGAACGCTCCGCTTGCACAGGAACAGCGTCATTGGCGATCGACTTGTTATTTCAACAACCGCTGTAGGTTTTTTGCTCTTTGACTTGGGAAGGCGGTGAAAGCACATTAGGTCTTAATGTTAAAAAAATATATTACTTTTTTGAAATGTAGCCTAGTTGCCCCTGACGTGACGAGACCCCGATAACTCGACGTACCTACTCTTTGCGAGACATACTAAAAACTGGTTTAACACCGTGTGGTTTTCGCTACTTTGCACCTTACCAAATAATGATGGAAGACGCGGCCTCAAGCATTCGGCAATTGTTCGGATAGTAAATGTGGACGTGTGTGTGACATGTGTGTGATGTGTTGTATCAAGATTGGTTTGTACTATTACGAAAAATATGTCGGAGACTAGATCCTCAAATGCTTATTTATTATGTGGGTTTGCTTGCATCAGCTCTTTTATGGGCACTAGACAATAAACTAAAACGGAGACATGCATTTTATACCGTCCACTTGCCATTTTATTATATTCAAACTAGGTGTTAACAGTAATCTATTTTACGATATCCCCCATCCTGTCATCCTGTGTTATTATTACGATCCTGAACTAACTCAAGTGTTTCACGTGAACCATTTACGACTTTTGAATGAAACTGTCAAAAGTCTACGATGATAGATTATTTCCTGCATTATATTCCATAAATGCAGTGAAATTAAATGAATTGTTTCCACGCTGTTTTTAACACCTTAATTTTAACAAGTAATATGATACTCGAATTCTGATTTAATGTCTCTTAAAATTGAGAAGGCTCTAACTATGTAGATGTTGTCCCGTAATGTCTGTTTTAAGTGACAAATAAGTATGATAATATGTGAGCTTAATAATTTTGGTTGACTTTTCAGAATAAGACTTCCTTAAGCAACTTCACAGTCTCTGAAAATGGTTTTTAAAGAGAATACCATCAAGAATACTTCAAAAACAGAATTCAACCTTAGGTTTTTTCCTCTCCCAGTATCGCTCCGAAGCATTTCACTCAAAAGAGACCAAAGATCCAGCGGTTCTACATTCGTATTCCGACTGTCTATCCCGAAATACCGGCGACAACAAAAATACCTTTTTTGTCGGTGAACGCTCCGAAACAGAAATAGTCGCATTTTCTCGTTGCATCCCCGTCCCGTTGGTCGGCCAACCAAGTGCATCTTATTTCGGGAGACTCCTGCTGCATCTATAAATGTTGTAATGTGACACTCTGGCTTTATGTGCGGAGAAAGGCACTGTTTTGAGCTCAAATCATTGACATTATGCATTACTTGGATGATAAACTGATGTTAAATTAAAACTTAAATCAACTTTAGACAGATTTTATGCGTTTTTGGCTACATTTTCGTCGGACCAGCTTGTACATTTATATTTTCAAATAAGACTGCATCCATTTTTACGATTGTCGTCAAGGAGCTAACCACAGATTATACGCTTCGCGCCTTTTTGTTTTAACGGTGTCGGCACATCGGTCATGCTCTCACGGCAAATTTTTATGGTATTTTTGCGCAGAACATTGACTAGGGTTGCCAGTGCAGAAAGCACGTGAAAATAAATGCAAATCTTGCCACTCATGTATCCGGTTACACAGTCATAAAAAAATGTTAGGTACTTGAATGTGCCCAGAATCTGCCACTGCTTCGTAAAAATACGTTATTTGTGAGTGACCCCTGGGTCTCTTGCCATTCTTGTATGAAGTCTTCGAAGGCCCTGTCACACTCGCATTAGCTATTCTGTGATTTAAAAAAAAACATGACAATTTTTTGTCTAAAGTTTATTTGAATAGGTATGTACGCATTATAGATTTATTATTTAATTTTTATTAGTGTGGATGACATCCCTAGCTGTAATTGTGCTGTACCGATTTACTTTCACTTTTCTGATTTCTGATGATTGACGGTTTTGTTTAGTCCGATCGTTCTGCAGACACATTGTAACCATTCTGACGTGAATACAATACAACAAAGTTTTTTATTAAAAGTTTTTTGCGAAATACGGTTATAAAAATGTGAAAGCCTGAACGGCGGAAGAGTATAATTTTTACAGCTATCGTATGCTATATATTATTATGGCAAATTGTGATTTAAAAAATAGTTTTTGTTTGCTTAGCCTCAGATAGATTCAATTTTGTATCGATGCGCATTCAACGCAATCGAACTGGTCATCAAACTCGTCATGAAGGCATGACAAAAATTTAATGAGTACTTACCTAATTTTCAATACACTTGACTTTACCGTATACCGTACCGTATACTATAGAATAGAATACAACTTCATTTGGCACTAACATACACAAAACTGAAAAAAACTCCCCACTAAGTCACATTAGTTACATAAGTTCTTAGGCCAGGCAATTCCCATGATAGGTATCCAATAAATGTAATTTTACTGGTAGACACATCGATCGCCCTTCCTATTAACCGGGTCGGGTTACCGGAATTACCGGCGAATGTCGGGCTTCCCTACCGGTAGAAGGCATTTTTGCATGGCAGAGTTGTAAATGGGGAAGTTGTTCATGCAAAGATGAATGAAAATAATGTTTTAAAGTTTAATTTTGCCTTGTTTATGTCAGAATACTCAAATACTGATTACAATCGTCAGATGCATCTTTACTACTACTCTTGCTAACGTTTTGTTTCACTAACTAGCAATGCTGTCAGTTTGATAAAATTTGTCAGCGACAATCTTTAAATAAGTAAAATGAATATCTGAGATGGATAGCTTCGCGGTGAGGAGCATAGCATCTTAAGTTCTGGACCCAAACTAGGCAGAGTTACACAAGATGGATATTATATTCTATTCTATTCTATTCCTAAAACTAAGAAGGCATCTAACCCATAACCTTCAGGAACCACTATCCATTGCGACGTCATAATTTGGATATACTGACAGACCTATTTAGTATAAATATTATTCTAATATACCACACCAGCCGCTACTTGCTCTTAGAGCAGTAAGTCAAACTCAAGACTTAGTTAAAACGTCCAGTAAGATTCTCAATTTTGAGTAACTACCCGCAGACGTGCAGTTGGATCAATTGATGCACAATAGGTCCAGATTGGTCGTGATTGGTTTAAGCGTATGTTGACGACTCCCTAACGTTGCTTTCATTCGGTAAATGATAGAGATTGGATCGGATTTAAGGACGACTGTGAGATGATTTATACTTCTTTAGGGTGTACCAAAGTAACTTTATTATCTTACGATTTGTATGAAACTGTGAAAGTATTAAAAAAATATCGTAAATTTTATTTTCGCGTTAATATGTCTTTACAGACACCCTTTAATGAGTGTAGTCACATATTCAACACAAATCAATCCAAATTCAAACAAATTCCATTTATTAATTCTTCCATGAACTGTTTCATATATGGTACAACTTTTCTTTTAATATAATTAATTTAAAATATAAATATATCATGTACTTAATGTAAAATGTGTGTAGTTTTAATTTTATGTTGATGCTTCATTTAACGCGTTCAAATTAATTAAAAACAATTCTATCTCTAAAGCATATTTTTTTGTAGACTGAACATGTTGAGTGATAACCCAAATACACTGATATTTTTTTATGTGTCTATCTAATACAAAATCCAAATAAGTATTCAAATGTCCGTCCGCCCGTCACGCGATGGGGCAAACCAATTTGTCCTGCTTCGACACGAATGGCATGGTATCGATCTTAGGGTTAATAGTCTCAGTGTACAGTCCACTTAAATACGTCTGAGTAGAAGCATTATTTTTTAAAATTCCATTCGATTAGGTACCTGTCTAAAGCTTTAAAAGCTTTGGAGTGATATAGGGTTTTAGAAAATGGGGTTATCTACAGAGCCTCTCCTATCTTGCCATGGAATTTTTGGATTTTCAGGTTGTTTTTGTTAAAGTAGCAGCAGTTTAGTACTCGAAGCTGTTATAGGTAAGTATACAGATGTGCCTATGTATGTTTGGCCTCATTACCAAGTTCTCATTCCAAAGGAAGGTTGTGGTAGTAAATAATTTGCAGATCTACTAGTACCATAAACAAACAAGCTAATATTATAGTAATTAAGAAAGAAATCAATGTCAGAAAGCGGACTTGTGCAGCGTAAAAACACTAGAAGAATTTAACGGGTTTGTTAGGATCATCATCATCCGTGCAGTCTATCCCGGTTGTGAACCCACACCAGTGTGTGGGGTCCAAACTCCCAGGGTCCGCCTTTCTTATTTTCTTGGCCCACTTCGCGCGGTCTTGTGCATCCTCAGTGGTGAGTCCGTTGGCACGCGTCATCCTTAACGACGTCGAGCCACCGCTTCTTGGGTCGACCTCTTCTGCCGGTCTCCGGCGGAGGCGGCATGGCCAGACATTTGTTGCCCAACCAGAGCAGAGACCTGTTAACCGAAAGGATGCGAGTTCGATTCGAACTTTCCCAACACTTCGACCGACCGCGGGCTATCTCACTGTATGTATACGAGTACTTGTTCCCTTGTCGATTATAGCGGCATAACAAAGGCATTTTATCTGTGGCTATCCATTTCACGTCTCTTTTTATATGTTTATTGTGCCCTAAAACATTGAGTACCTATTATCTACCCCTCTCAATTCCATGAACTGTACTGATATTAGTAAGTAGGAAAATTTGACTCTAGCGTAGTAGACATAGAACAAATATAATAAGTACCTACCTACCTTCTTGTCCAGGATCTGTGTGTTGGGCTAACTCGGTACCAACTAGATGCACCGAAAAATTTAGCTAAGACCAAATACAGCCTTATACGTCCCACTGCTGGGCACAGGCCTCACCTCAACTATGAGGTGGTACGAGCCATACTCCAACACGCGGGCTCAGTGCGGATTGTTGGAGAGGTGAATGTAAGGCCAGTGATAAACCTTACCGTCAGATGTTATCAAGCCGCCTTTTTAGCCTCTGACTAGGCTTTACGACGTTAACGTGCCTTCCGAAGCACGGAGATGCCCGGAAAACACATCACTTAATTTCGGTCTGGGTGATCACCCATCCATAACCCGACCTGACTGGCGTTGCTTAACATCGAATCGTTGCCCATCCGCTGCCGTCACTTAGCCACGGGCACCTCTAAGACCGCGTTACTATAATTTTATTATTAAAGGGCCAGTCCTGTTAAATTGTAATTTTTTAGTCTCTATAAAAGTGAGCCTATAGCTCTTCTGCAGTAAAATATTATCTGATGCTTTGTCTCTAGCCACGCGAACATAAAATATTCACAAGACAACGCGTGACAATTTTCCCGCGGTGCGCATGTGTGCCCTGCATCATGGAAATGAAACCGTCGCTCCCTAAAGGTGAGTCTACGCTAGAGGAGCTGAGCACGAGCTGGGCAAAACCGACAATAGGCCGAGCACAGTCGAGTACGAACCAAACACTCGAAGCGTGCTCGTTCGAGGCTTGTAAGCTTGTAAGTCCACACTACAAGAATTTGTGCTCGGCTCACGTTCTGCTCGTGCTTGGCTAGTCTAGCGTAGACCCAAATTACGAGTACTATTGCGTCAACGAGCCAGTTCATATTGTTGAAGTGACGTTCCCTACTAATTCCTTTCTCCCCTTGTCCTCAGTTCTGGGAGATCATTTCGGAGGAGCACGGCATCGACCCGGCGGGCGTGTACCGCGGCACCAGCGACCTTCAGCTCGAGAGGATCTCCGTATACTACAATGAGGCCTCTGGTAAGTCTTTAAAGATGTCTGAATCATCCCGAAGTGTAAAGCTGTTCCAGCATAAATGTTCTTCCTATATCTATTTATTAAAAAATATTTCAACAACTGAAACTAAATTAAGCAAAGCTTGTACAGGGGCGTTCACATCAACCTTCACAAAACCCTTGCAAAATGGGTCTTATTTCAGCAGCATAAGGTGCCCCTTTGTAAAGGTTGATGTGAACGCCTAACTATGGGTTCAGAAAGAGATAAATAAATATACGTTGTTCTATGAATACATATTCAAATAAATTATTATAACCACTCAGAATATAAGTACTCATATTCGAGTTCACACTCCCAGCATTTCTAAACACACAAACTGTATTTTCTTTATTACTAACTATACACAGCATTTCTGTCTTTCACAATGGTTGACTGGTAGAGAATGTTTTAAGCAATTTGTCTGCATTTTGTGCATTTTTTTTAAAATATATATTGCCCGTCAAGATGACCTCACTCCACCTGATGGAAAGCGGTCGTGAGGTCCAGATATGAGGTTGACAAGCCCAGTCATTCAAACGAATCACTGGGCTGGCCATCCTCACCTTGAAGGCCTGCAGAAATGCCTTTTCACGCCCCGACTATACGAGGAAGGAAACAAATGCGCTGGAAGAGCGTTCCGCGTCTGGATGGTACGACAAAGAAACGAGTCACCGAACCTTTTAGTTCAGGCCAACAAATGTTGAATTGTGTGTGGGTGACGCCGTAGTCCAGCACGCGTGGTACGGGAGTGGTGCATTATTGATTATATAAATAAAAAAATATCACATGTACGTATTCGATGGGGATCGTATCCACGACCCACGGGGCTACAAGCAGACCCTTTTCCATTGCGCCAACGCGGAAACGCCCAGTGGAATTTATTCTAAGACTATCAAACCATATTACGATTACGAGCACTCCATACTTCTTTGATGACAATATTCACATGTGAGTAACGAGTTAAGTGTACGTCATTAGACACGGATTAACAGCAATTTAACTCCCAGACCCGAGGTCATCGACCGCTTGACTGCTCAACACAATTGGCTTACAACTAGTTCGATGTTTACAGTGCCTTAGCAAAGGCATTTAAAGTATTTATTGACTAAGCTGAGCGCTTATTTGTTTAGGTAATTTCGCGATTTGAATATAAAACAATGGGTTAACTTACACAAGATAATCTGTCCCAATCTAAGCAAAGTTGTACTTAAGTGAATTTTCATTTTTAGCCTTTATTATTGCACAATTTTTTACACAAAGATAGTCGCGGGTTCTTATCCCGATTGAGTCCTAGGATCAGCCCCCCCGATTCAGAACAAAGTTATCGACCGATTCGGTTGTTTTCTTTTATTTTTAATTCATTTTTTAGGAGTTTAGTTTTTAAATAATTTCGTTTATAAAAACTAAAGGCCTCTTTGGCTTTAACATATAAAATCATTGATTGCTACCGTTAAGCGGGTCATTTACCATCAAACTTACCGAATCGGTCGATAACTTCGTTCTGAATCGGGGACAGGTCGATTTTTGTAGTTTCTATCGTTGTATAAAGTTGTACAAACGTTCAACGGGTACGGAATAGAGTACTATTTCCTGTTCTGTGCTGGGAGTGTCAAACTCTGATAATACACAGCACACCCAGGCACAAAGCCACTTTCTTTTTCACCAAGCGTAGTTATCAGATTCAGAACCCAACGTCGTAGGTGGTGAGCCTTCCTACGTTATTCGGGTTGATTTGGTTAATAACGGTGGTTTCCTGCACCGGAGAGTTTGTGGATTTGGCCAGATTTAAACTCGGGACCACAGGTGGGTCCCGACCTGAGTGATTTATTACAATCGATTATATCCATTCAAGTTGATTCCCGAAACTGAGGGTAGCAAGCAACTTCGTCAGTAAATATCCAGCCTAGGAGATTCGTTAGTGTCAGGTAACCGCTGACTGGCTGGAATTGAAAGATCATATTGCGAATGGTTTTTGCTACGCTCAGTTTAGAGAACGAACTTGACCAGGTATAAGGGATTGTATTAAAGCGTCTGGAGTGCTTAAGAGGATACTGAAGCTCGTTCTTCCATACAAACGTAGTCCCCTGTTTCCTCCCTGGATATTGCTGATAGAGGAATTATTTTTTACCAAAAAATATATGGCTACTATTAGCATGTCACTATGTTTTCCTTTTTTTGATTAACAAATTATCAAAAGCGATATGACCCTTCGAAAATCTAACAAATGGTCAGATTTTCCGCTGTGTTCAGACATGGATAAAATTAATTTGATAAAATTATTTGAAAAAAGGAACACGGCCAAAGCCTTTTTCTGATTTTTACTAAAAAACTAATTCAATTGGTCAAGTTTTCGAAAAGGGATCAGGTTACTACGAAGCGTCGATTTTGTGTAGGTACTTTTGTTAAGTAGTTTGGGTCCGATTTGCAGTTATCTTTATTGCACTCTGCAGGTGGCTAGAGGTTTGCAAAAGACAGCAATAGATTTTACAAATACCTATTTTGCAATTCACTCGACCGTGTTGTGTCCTCTTAACCCCTAGTATGCCACGACGCTCTTTCTTGCACTCAACCTAACTATCTATTGCAACTATGGTTTTTCAAAAGAAGACTTCGATTGATTGAGAATTCCGTGATCGAAACGGACAGCCACAGTCGTGTATATTAGTAAGACATAGCTAATACCAGTGTCCGACGCAGACCACACCGTATCGAGTGCCGACCGCACGCTCCGGCGAGCTAACTGTTCCTAACTGTACATGGTAGGTATACATATTATTCATAACTCGGCTATCTATTGTGATTGCAGGTTTATAGCGAATTTTTGCAGAAAAACATAGCGTTGATAAAATACATTATGATTTTATTATTGACAGAGGTTTCGGAAGATTTTGGCCCGGGTTTGTGATTATTTAGCAAGAGTGGTACCTACCTATTTAGACTAATGCCCATAACTTGAAGCAATGGCTTGTAACAAATGTGTAGTGGACAATATCATCATCATCCGTGCGGTCTATCCCTTTTGTGAACCCACACCAGTGTGTGGGGTCCCAGGGTCCGCCTTTGTTATTTTCTTGGCCCACTTCGCGCGGTTCTTGTGCATCCTCAATGGTGAGTCTATTAGCACGCATGTCTCCCTTGACATCGAAATCCTGTGAAATTTAATTATTTGCTTGGTTTTAATGTGATTGATCGAAAAGACACTATAAAAGACCTAGGTGTAACATTCGATTCCGCTCTTACTTTCAATGAGCACATTACTACTCTAACTCGTAGTTGCTTCCGTCGACTGGGATTTGTATTACGTAATCTGCGTGTCTTCCACAGTCCTGATGTAACCAAACTTATATTTATAAGTCTTGTTAGAAGCTCATTAGAATCTAGCGCATGTATCTGGAATCCTCACGAAGCTAAGTATAGGCTAATGTTGGAAAAGATTCAAAAGGCTTTTCTTCGGTACTTCTATAAGCGAGTGTATGGGTATTATCCCTTCATGTACCCCACCGATTTTTTGCTGGGAATGTTGCAGATGAACTCTTTAGAGGTGAGAAGAGCCCGTTTGGAGGTTTCAACTGCCTTAGCAATCTTGCGGGGCTGGATGGATTCGCCCGAGTGTGTTGAGCAATTGTCCCGTCTATATGTGCCTGATAAATATTTACGTATTCGCTCCGGTCGGAGACATCGGCTGTTCGCTATTCCAACGTGTCGTACAGTAGCTCGTGAGCAATCCCCGCTGTGTCGTATGCAGAGGGCGCTAAACATGTTACTGGTCGCTAACCCTGAATTGGATATATTCATTGACAGTCCTCAATCGCTTTTAAGCAAAGTCGAAAAATTGGTGTAATGTATTCCTTCCTGTAGCTTTCATAATTATGTAACTGGGATTATCCCGTTTAATTGTGTTAAATAAATAAATAAATAAATTGACGACGTCGAGCCACCGCTTTTTGGGTCGACCTCTTCTGCCGGTCTCCGGCGGAGGCGGCATGGCCAGACATTTGTTGCCCACGTAGTTTGCCGATCTCCGTGAGACATGACCATACCAATGGAGGCGGCACTCCTGCAGCTTGTCTGCGATGTCACGAACACGAAGGCTGCCCCGGATGTGGGTGTTCCGCACGCGATCTTCGCGTGAGACTCCACACATCCACCGCAGCATCTTCATTTCCGTGACACGCAGCTCCTGCTTGTGTCGCTCTAGTAACGGCCACGTTTCACTGCCATATAGAAGGACAGGCCTTATGATGGTTTTATAGACCTGCCCCTTCAGCTTGATCGGCATTTTGGGTTCACAACACGCCATTTGGCCCAAGCCGCGGAAATTCGGGCTCTGATGTCGCTCTCGATGTCCCCGGACGCGTGTAGTGGACTGTATATGTAGGCTACTTACGACTACTTCTAACAAAAAATATGACTCCCTGACTTTTCTATAGGTTTAGTAATAAATCAATTACTTACAGTTTTTTTAAACGTTGTTCTGAGGAAAGTGAAATTTATATTAAAATTTTATGCTGTTTAGACTGAAAAAACAAAGAATCTGTTGTTACTAGTTTGAAGCACGATATTATTTCACAACGACACAGTGAGATTCTTTCAAACTGCATCATGAACAGACAGACGAACCCATTCATTAAAACAACAACAAACTGTTCATTAGAGAAAAGTGTACCGCTGTTAAAACTTTAAGACCAACTAAGTTATTTCTTTGACTCCACTCATACTTAATATAGTCAAAGACACGACTGCTTTGCCCGAATGCGATATGCTAAATCCAAAGCAAATCCATCCATTCATATTTTTTTAGTGCTGTAAGTTATAGCCAGCTTATTCCACCCTCACCTTTCCACTCCCGTACCACACGTGCTGGACTACGGCGTCACCCACACACAATTCAACACTTGTTGGCCCGAACTAAAAGGTTCGGTGACTCGTTTCTTTGTCGTACCATCCAGACGTGGAACGCTCCTCCAGCACATGTGTTTCCTTCCTCGTATAGTCCCAGGTTCTTCAAGCGGGGCGTGAAAAGGCATTTCTGCAGGCCTTCAAGGTGAGGATGGCCAGCCCAGTGATTCGTGTGAATGACTGGGCTTGTCAACCTCATATCTGGACCTCACGACCGCTTTCCATCAGGTGGAGTGAGGTCATATTGACAGGCAATGTAAAAAAATAAAATAAAATAAAAATTTGAAGGGATAAGAGTATAACTAAGTATAAGTATTACTGAATTATTAGTTAGTGATACAAGTACACATAAGTTTTCAACGTAAAAGGGTGCTAAGCTAACTAAGTTAACAACGAGATAAGTCTTAACGAGGGCACATTAGGAAATATTAGTAAATTCTTATATAGTTGTGAATTTGTGATCTGTTATTATAAAGCATATAGATTCCGTATTTAATTAATTCAGTACCTAATAATCTCTAATAATGTGTTCTCGACAACGTAGGTAAACTAGCAGTCGGATCTTGGACTAACAGACTTCGATTTATGTAGGCATGTGCTTGGACTACTAAATGTGTCTGTGAAGGCACATGTGTTCGAACAATTGCCTATTAATGTTTAATGTCTGCAGCCGCTTTCTAGCCATATTCGTTCAAGGCTTTTTAACTTGTTTTGCCCTAGTTAGGGGAAAACCTTAATGGATAGCTGGTTTGGTTAATTAAAAGGAATGTTCAGTTAAAGGAAAAAATTAAAATTGACTAACGTACAATCCACGCCTCAGTAGCAGATTGACGCTCTGCTTGAACTAAAATTCAGGGTGATCTAGAAAGCCAAATAACAAAAATCACCTCAGATTGCTTAAGAAACCAGACATCACGTCTCACTTAATCGATTTCTTAAAATATAACGGTGATATTCTGATGACTAAAGATTTAAATATTTCTATTTGGTTCAACGTTGGTTGAGAATTGCAGCACCAAAGCTTCCGCTCGAGCGTTGCTGTGGAGAATATTTGTGTAGTTATCCAGGCGAACAATGGCTAACCCCAAGTCCCGGGTTAGCCACTCAACGGCTTAGCAATGAGCTCCTAGCATAATATTATTCTGTGCTCTGGTACCGCACCTACAGTGAAGCAGTGCTATTGAGCTGTCAGAAAGGAATCTTCGTCACCCTATCTCTGATTTATAACTTCTTTTGCAGTTGCGACGGCGGAGAACGGGGGCAAATACGTCCCCCGCGCCATCCTGCTCGACCTCGAGCCCGGGACCATGGACGCCGTCCGCTCCGGGGTCTACGGGCAGCTGTTCCGGCCGGACAACTTCGTCTTCGGCCAGTCCGGCGCCGGCAACAACTGGGCCAAGGGACACTACACCGAGGGTGCTGAGCTCGTCGACGCAGTTCTAGACGTTGTGCGCAAGGTTGGTATCCTTAATAAGGACGACACGATTAGCGTAGTGTACAGTTTCTTTGACTTGCGTGATGTCCCGGGTTCGATGCCCTCTCGCGTCGATTTAGGAAACGAACTTGAAACTGACTGTGGTCTGTGTGTGCTGGGAGACGCCCCTGGTTACCTTCCTTGTCTGGTATCACGAAACACAAGAATATTTACCCTTACTTCCACCATAACAATTGGTGTGGTGCCTGGCCCATATTTTGTTTATTATTTCATCATTCCTTCCTGCTTGTATTGGCAATGGGCATGGATATTGCCTATATTCAGTATTGAACTAATAATCATAATGCAACCCCACCAATCTTCAAAGGTTCTTTTGCGTTATTGGGTGGCGTATTCTTTTAGGGTTTTGGGTAGCCGACTATTTATAGAGACTCTAAAGGAGCTATATGCCAAGGGTTTTCAAACCAGGTTCAACAAAGGGTTAGCCAGAACTAGTTTAACAGAACAGACCTAATAAAAATTGACTACAAGGCTACACACTCCAGTAAGTCTCTTTTTATCTTTTCAGGAATGCGAGAATTGCGACTGCCTTCAGGGATTCCAACTGACACACTCCTTAGGCGGCGGTACCGGCTCCGGCATGGGCACACTCCTCATCTCCAAAATCAGAGAAGAGTACCCCGACAGAATCATGAACACCTACTCCGTGGTCCCGTCCCCCAAAGTGTCAGATACCGTCGTCGAGCCCTACAATGCCGTCCTCTCCATCCACCAGCTAGTCGAAAACACAGATGAAACCTACTGCATAGACAACGAAGCCCTCTACGACATATGCTACAGAACGCTCAAAGTACCCAACCCCACATACGGCGACCTCAACCACTTGGTGTCCCTCACCATGTCTGGCGTGACCACGTGTCTGCGGTTCCCTGGTCAGCTAAACGCGGATCTCCGCAAGCTGGCCGTGAACATGGTCCCCTTCCCACGTCTGCACTTCTTCATGCCCGGATTCGCGCCACTTACATCCCGCGGCAGCCAACAGTACCGCGCGCTCACAGTCCCCGAGCTGACCCAACAGATGTTCGACGCCAAGAACATGATGGCAGCGTGCGACCCCCGTCACGGCCGTTACCTCACCGTCGCCGCCATCTTCCGTGGTCGCATGTCCATGAAGGAAGTCGATGAACAGATGTTGTCCATCCAGAACAAGAACAGCAGCTTCTTCGTGGAATGGATTCCCAATAATGTGAAGACAGCCGTGTGCGACATCCCGCCTAAAGGTTTGAAGATGTCTTCGACGTTCATCGGGAACACGACGGCGATCCAGGAGCTATTCAAGAGAATATCGGAGCAGTTCACAGCTATGTTTAGGCGTAAGGCTTTCTTGCATTGGTACACTGGCGAGGGTATGGATGAGATGGAGTTCAATGAAGCAGAGAGTAACGTGAACGACCTGGTGTCGGAGTACCAGCAGTACCAGGAGGCGACGGCGGAGGACGACACGGAGTTCGACCAGGAGGACCTGGAGGAACTCGCTCAAGATGGAGAGCACGATTAGACTCGTGTGCTCATGAAGAATAAATTTGTGATGTAAAAATATTAAGAAAATACTTTTTGAACAAGCTTTTATGCGCAATCAAAACATCGTTCACGTCGATCGAAGATCTTTGCAGATACTCCCATTTACAAAAGGTTAACTGATCATTCATAGATTGTAGTGTTGTTTATCATATTTCATTTTTGTTAACCAATCATGTAACATAACATTTGACAACTGATTGATAATTTGATTAAGTTTTCAGTAATCGAGGGCAAATGAAAGAAACAACTTTGGATCACATCTGATAATATTACTGGCATGATCCTATGGAGGTATCTGTCCTTAAATTATGGGCAAAAGATCTGAACTACTAAATTTTAAAAGCTTGTGAAAATGCTGGTCATTTCATGGTTAGGTCTGAACCATATCAATTCTATATTTTCGAAGAGGCTAATTTGAAGTGCATTCAAAATCCTAACCAGTGTCCACGAGGCCCAATGGCACCACTCGAGGACTCTTGCACTATTATCCGTCAATATACTTGACGTGTCGTAAGAGTGCTACGGTAATATTTTATATGATAATAATTGAGTAGTATTATATTCGAAGTCTGTCTTAAAAATGAATTAGATAGCTAAGAGTCAGAAATTCATACGAACGTACCAATCTGTGCATTTCTTAGCTTAAGTTATTGTAATGTCTTGTATGCTTTTATATACCTATTAATTTATAATTAAATGTTTTAAACAAAACCGTTTCTTTTATTTATTTTATAAACTAAGGAGGATGGGATACTTTTCAAACAATCCATACCCACAAATCTTTTTCGAGTTCTAGCGATTCACTAGTTTGCAGCTCAGGGATTCCTTTGCATTACTGTGCTAGTCAGCCTCATATCTGGACCTCATTTCATCAGGTGAAGTGAGGTCATCCAGACGAGCAATATAAAAAATGGCAGGATTAAATAAAATACGTTTCATAATAGACAAATATTTATTTATTCTCTTGGCGAACTGCCCTTACTCACACTAATATTTTACAATTACAATCAACTTACGCTAATATGTACAATGTTGTGAACACAATCCCCTACATAGAGTTACGAACGTATACACAGAGAGTGCATAAAAAAGGGAAATTTCTCTAACCAACAAATATTTTAAAAACTGAAATCTAGATATTCACTCTCTCGCTTGACGTTGGAACGAAACTTTTAGTATCAGTTACTAAAAAGTTAGCCAGTTTAGACATATGGTGTGCTTAACCCTATTTCACAAAAAAGACATGGGCTTATCAGAACAGTAAAACAATTATCATCGTCATACATGAACCCATCATTGCTTAGTAAGGGTTAACATTAAGATCTGCCTGTATGACTCTGCATTCGCAGCGTATCAGGGTTCTAAGAGGACCTGCAGAGCCTACTTAGATTCTTGACGAAACGAATAAGTTTACGTATACGTAACGGATTCCCAAAACAGAGGGCCTACTTCTGTTCAACTTACAGCCGAAGTTTCGTGCGCTATTCCGTTTTCACTACAGATTGCACAGGTATGCGAGAGCAGGATAGCGAACGATACTTCGGCCGGAACGGGAGTAGGAGGGCAGACATTAATTTTAACAAATTAGCCCCCCGATTCAGAACAAAGTTATCGACCGATTCGGTTATTTTATTTGATTTTTAATTTATTTGAAAGTATGGGTAGTTTTTTATGTTAGTTTATGAAAGTTCAGGCCTATGGCTTGAAAACATAAAAATATTGATTGCTGCCGTTACATAGGCGGATCATTTACGGATTCTTATTATATTTAATTGACTACTTTGTAATAAAATTGGAGATTCGGATTAAGATGGTTACTATTGTATGCCCGTGAGGCGGAACACAGTGAGACTCTTAAATATGTATGATCTGAACATTATTGTTATACCTCTGATTCACAATGAAGTTTATTTGTATTTGTATTTTACTATAATTAAAACAAATTCACCGAATCGGTCGATAACTTCGTTCTGGATCGGGGGGCAGTTACATAACTTATTGAGAGAAAGGCCGGCATTCGAATAGCCTGCCCTGAGTGCACGTTCTTACTCCTATTCTACTTGAGTATAATTACAGTACAATCAGCTGCTGAACAATGTGTGTATGATATCATTGTGTAATCAGTTTCATCAACTACTAATACATTTCCTTCATTCATAAGTGCACTTGTGGATCCGATTCAGAACTGCAAGGAAATTATGCTGCCCGTTAGTGGGTATGGGCCGTGCGAGTAACGAAAAAAAATACGGAGAAAACAACTACACTGAAGATCTAAAAACAAACATATACACTATCTCTATCAATGTATATCTTGCCTAAAGGCCCGTATTCACTTTGATTAGTAGTAAGTGTAGGTGATTAGTGCAGGTGCTTAGTGGTTAAGAGAAAACACGTGTGGACAGCGATTGATTAGTGCGATTAAATAGAACACGCTTCTAATCGAAGAAGGCAGGAACTAATCACTCTCAATAATCCGTCGCTGTCTCGAGTGTTTTCTATTAATCAATAATCAAAAATCTGATGTACTAGACACCAACAATGGTCACATTTTTAGGGAAAAATTGAAGTTGCTGTTAATTAAAAACGCTTTCTATAGTTTAAGGGAATATCTCGACAGCACATTGTGATTTATTCTTTTATTACTAACCATTATCTTTGTGACATATTAATGATAAAAAAAAATTGACATTATAATTGTAATTTTTTTTTAATGTAATATTTGTGAATTGGTTAATTAGTATTTTTTTTTTCTTTATTAATAATATTTCTCTATTGTAATCTGCACGCTTAAACAGCAAAATATGGCTGATCACTTGTAAAAGTTTGAACCTTCGATACCTGTATTTGCAAATAAATGGCATTTGAATTTTGAATTTGAATAAGCTCATAATTAGTGCATAATCACCTGCACTCGCACTTATCAAGGTGAATATGGGCCTTAATGGACGCACTGCTAGGGAGTGGAACGCTCTCCCTGCGTCTGTTTCCGGATACTTACAACCTTGGTATCTCCAAGGCCAGAGTGAGTAGGCATTTTCTGGGTAAGCGTGTACCACTATCGGCCTCGTCATCGCTAATTAGGGGGCGTCCATAAATTACGTGTTTTTTCAAATTTTCTGTATGGGTGAGATGTCGTGAGATTTTATTCAACCCCCTCCCCAACCCCCAATCTCACGTGAGATTTATCAAAAAGTGGGTTTCTTACGTAAACGCGTTGGATTGGTATTGTAAAAAGAATATAAATATTGCTGCGCTTGGCGCGAAAACAAAGAACGGGCTAAACTGTGCCGTAAATTCAGATTAAATTGAGCTATTTGGTATAAAACAAATATGGTGGTTTGACAGTCAGTGGATGTATAACGTCGAAGTATGAATGAAATTATTTTCTTTCGAACGAATTAGAATGAATGATCTTAATCGTATTACGATTAAATCTTAAGCATGTATGTACAATCTGGATTAAATGGACCAAAATAGTATATTTTTTTTGTTTCAATCAGAAAAAAAATTGCGTGATATTTGCCGCGACCCCCTCTCTGCAACGTAAGATTAGATGAGATTTGACTCGACCTCCCCCTTAAACTTCTCACGTGATTTATGGACGCCCCCTCACCAGGCGAGACTGAGGCCAAACGCATTTTTTTTTAATTTAGTGCATTTTTTCCTCACATACTTTCCCTCGTTCAGAAACGCTGATCAGTCGTTACAACACTTTTTTAACTGAACAAACCGTTGCTTCTTTCTCTTCTATTGGTGCATAAAATAGTGTTAAATGCGGATTACATTTTTATAAATTAGGAGGTAAGTAAGACAAGAATAAAAGGAAAGTTCTAATTCGTAAAACTTGACTACATAACAATATACAATATAATAACAGAAATATTGTCTTTTCATTTACTATCCATAATACAAAGGAACCCAACAATTCCTATGCACGGCAGTGTTGCTATATAGCATAAGTTTTAAAATGATATAAAATGAAAAACAAAACATAATTTAACAGTTGATCGAATATTTTCATAGCCAAATTGTCTGGTTTAATTATTAAAAATACATTGTACAAAAAGTTAAATCCAATCGTCCAAAACATTACAGGCTTGTAAATTTCACATTTGCGGCCAGACATAACATTAGCTGAACTCTTTAGTATTTTGACACATTCATTTTGTTGAAGATCATAGATAAGACTTACTATGAAGAAGTACTTCCAAGTCCAGCTATTTATGTTGTTGATCCTACTATTGGTGTGAAATGTAATATCAAACAAAGAAAAACTCAATTAAGTAGGCTTTTCGCATCTATCAATAAATGTTTTCGCTACAAATTCTTCAATAAACTAACTTATGACTATAATATATCTACAGTGTGGATTCAACGAGTGTGTTAATGCGAATAAAGAGATTCTTTTAATTGATTGGCTCAATGTCAGACCTCATAAATAAAGAGCGTATTCTTTTCTTGCTCTTTTCTAACAAGACGATGAAAGAAACCATGAAATACAAGCCAAGCCAATATAAAGAGGAAACGAGCTCGTTCCTCATGAAATTATAACGCGAAATATTTAAATAATGCTATTTTGTAGCTACAAGACCAACGTCAAGTCATTACGAACAAACGTTAAGGAGTTCTTTAACACCTTGTTGTTTTAATAGTTATGATGTAATGAGAATGTCCAAATCAGTGATTTCTTAAATTGCTGTGCTTGTCAGCCTTATATATGGACCTCAAGACAGCTTTACATCAGGTGGAGTGGGGCCATTTTGACAGGCAATATAAAAAAGTGAACATTCCAACAAGAGTTTACATTAATTGTAGTCTAGAAGTTACTGTGAGTTAACGCTGAGCCATCCGCGTATCTAGTAAATTATTGCTGTTTGGAAATGGAACTAAAATGGCATATTACTGAGAGTTTTCTGAAACGGCCTGCGTGAGATGGCAGCACTGTGGCGTGAGGGCCAGTCAACTGTCAGATACATACATTATTTGTATTTTTCGATCATATTTTTGGTTTATTTATTTTTATAAACATTACTATAGGAATATTGTTTCCTTAAATGCCAGTGTTGTGCAGTGCCTATGTGTGCAAATAAAACAGGAGGGCATAAGCTTTTTACTTGTAGCCATTTGTAGTGATAAATTTACTCCCAAAACTACAACTCAGTGAAACACAAATAACTGCAATTTGGTAGTTAGAAAACTGAATTAAATTGTGTAAACAAATACTAGCACCTTAAGTTACCTTTCAATGGGGTTTTCCTTAGTACCAGTGGCGTTTGCGTCTCTGTTTTTGAGCTCCATCTTCAGATCGACGACTTCTTTCTGGCATTTATCTACTATAACATCGATAACACCCGCAAATACAATAGAATTTCAAAAAACTATTATATTTTTGGTACGAATCTATGGGATCTGACAGCTGTTTGGCCCTTACGCAACAGCAGCGCCAACTGGTGGCAGAAAAAGTATCCAAAACCCTCATTGCTATAGTATCTATCATGTTTTACGTGTAAACTAACGAAAGAGGTGATGAGCTTACAATAAAATGCAAATGTGTAATTTTGAAATTTTCAAACTCGTTTCGTCCTATTTTCTTGAAGATATAGTTTCTGTAGTGCCACAGAAACTCTTACAGCGTTTTAGTATATTGCTTATTTGATCGTTATGCAACTACCAACATGAACATACATTGCATAGTAGCTAGTCGTAATGAAATACATTTTTTTTATAAAATAATTATATATAATCTATTTACAATGTCTGGTGGTAATAAAATACAATACTATTTTACCACTTTTTTTGATTGAATAAATTTGGAAAAATTAGTTACACAACATATAAAAATATGGCAACACAGTGTGGAAATAGCGACAAAGTTTTAAGCTATCTATTAGTTCACTTACCTAAAGTCGTATTCATAATTAGACGGAAAAATCTGACAGTTGCTAATGTCACTTTGTAAACAATGTGGCCATGTTTAATGTAATAGTGATGCGTTCAGGTTTGATAAGTTATCATAATATTATTGCTTCATTCATTCACTTTACCCCGACACTATTTTTGTTACACCAAAACCTGGCAACCCAGTAACCGTCAGATTTGTCCATCTACCTATGAATACCACAGTAAAATAATTATTCTTGTGGATATACAAAGACAGGAGTGAGCATTTTGAAAATATTAGTTTTAAGTTCTAATTTGAATTGACATAAATTTCAAGATAAATCCGTTAATTTCAGATTTTGATTACGAGATTGTCCTCAATGAGTTGTTTTTTAAGCACCACGTTTGCCAAATGTGGGTCGGTGATATCTAACCCAGTATGCTTAGAATAATTACATATAGAAACCAAGTCCGCGCGCCCATTTTGAAGCACCATAATTGGAGCCATACGGACCGCTTTGCAGTGTTCATTACAGCTCCGCAATGTTCAATGTCAAAGCGCGCCGCACGTAAGCAAGTAATAGTCACGCATGTGTGGATCGGACGCACGCATTTTTGACGGGGCGGTTGTATGAAGACTATCGTTATTGATGTTATTATTCTAAGCCAGTATGTCTACCATTAGTTTCAAATTTGTAAACGCAACGATCGCCGTTCACGTGACGGAAACTCATTGTCAGACCTACAGGTTATGTTCTGAAAAAAAATTACCGTAGGGGCCTCTGACCAAAGTAAAAACCCACAAGTTTTAAATTCGATACTAAATATAGTGAGTAAATATTATACAGTCCTAATACTAAATTAAAATACTATTTCGGCACATCGACTTTTAAGTAACTAATCCATTTTAGATAAATACTACCTGCTTACTAAGAAACGTGGAAAAATGTTAAGAATTAAAACGAATGCCGTCACTGTTACTACTGTACTTGGAAGCAAATTAACTGAGCCACTGCCGTTGTTTAGGTTAAAAGAAAAAAGTGATTTATTAGCACGAAACACACACTGATGCATACACAACAGAAAAAAACAGAACACAGTACACATTTTAAAAAGGCACAGTGAGAAAAAAATCTTTATATAATTCAGACCTCAATGTGGGAACCAATAAGGACCATGTCTCAGCAGGTGGCGCTGCTTCGGTTTTTGGTATTGGTATTATCTACAGGGTGTAAAAAGGCCCTTTACGAAGCCGGCGTCTACGCACTCAGACCATTAAATCAAGTCACAGAAAAAATAAATTATTGATGGGAAACGAAATTGTTTTATAGGTGTCAATTTTAAACCTAAAAACGGACTACGCAATGTAACGCGTGCAACAGACCGCACCGGCGCTTGTGTGCGTGTGCGTGGCTGTTACGCATATTCAAGGGGTACGCACGATGTACATTGCGAGTTGAATGTTTTGAAGCATTTTTTGTTAAGAAATACTTGAAATTTTGATAATGTTGCTTAGGACCAAAATTAAGCATTAATGATTACAGATTGTATTCATCAACATTTTTTTCACTTTGACCTTCAATAATTTGGTAACTATTGAGTTCCCAGGTACGGTCTAGAAAGAAAAAATGGTCCTGATGATGTGCAGAATACGTAGGTGTCGGCTTCGTTCAGTGTCTTTTTACACCCTTTATACTAATATTCTAAAGAAGAAAGGTTTGTATTAAATAGGACCCTATTTTAAAAATTATTTCAACAAAAAGCCATAAAATCAGCGAGTAACAAGGCTATTTTTTAGGCTAAATTTTTACGGGAGAAATAGTCCACGAGCGGGTAGCTGCTGGCGAACAGCCCTATAGGCTTTAATTTTATAGTTTAGTCTCTGATAACTCACATGTTTGGGCTGGCCCTGGCATAATCCTTGTGTGGTACCTCCTAACACAAGGATATTATCCTTCCTTCGGTCATAGTAGGAATAATCTGCTACTCTGCTCAATATTGTGTTCTTTTTTTTACTCGCATTGACTGTACTGTGAATTCATTTTTTGTAAAACAAACAAAGCTGAAAAGAGTAACCATCGAGTTTCTTGCCGGAGTCTTCTCGATAAGAAGCAACGTCCGAACCGGTGGTAGATTCACATTATGTATATTCACGATGTGTACTAATATTGTACTATTTTATTTACGTTTATTATTATTATTTCTATATACTTTTTTTGACATGTCATAAGTGCTTTGTACAAGCTTAAATGAATAAATGATTTTTTTACTTTACTTTACTTTACTTTTACTTCGAGACCATGACAAGTGGTGTGTTGTCTGGCTCATTTTTTAACTATTTTATTTTTTTGTTATTATAACTATAAAACTTTAAATCTGGGGTGGCTTGATTTATTTGCTCCAATATAATTTTCGATAGAGACGGCATAAGTTTTAGGCTTCTAGCCACGTTTGTTACTAAGACTAAACATCTAGAGACGTAAGGTGTTAACTGAAAGACAAAAAGTATGACTACATAATTTAAATTTAATTTTAAAGCCACATCTATTGGTATTATACAGGAAAGTTCTAGAACATACGAGTACTATACCATCTAAATTAAATTTTAGTTGACACCTTCGTCTCATGTGAGTAACTATTTCGATAATATTACTAAATACCTTTAACGAAGTCAAGTTAATGACAACATCTTGCCCTGTGTCAATGTCTTTAAAATACTATGGTATGGTTAAATATTAATTTATTAAGAGGCACTATTCATTTTCATCACCAATAATTTTCAGTGTATTGCTGTTTATTTAATTAAATGCGATATTAAACAGCTATATCGTATGTAAAAATATTTCAAAGGCAAATAGCTCACATTAGAACAAAACGTTTACATAAACCTTGTTATTTACATATATATTTTTCTTCGCCTATCGACGTCCCCTACATGTATAATTTAAAGGCAATATTAAGGACACCATGATTAGACTTTTCTTAATTTTATCTTTCTTTCCAAACCATTTTACATAAATAGTTGTCACAGAATTAAGGTTTTTGAAAGTACTTTAAACATTATAACAAGTAATTTACCTAAATAATAATTCAATTATGACTACACAAAGTGTAAAAAATTTGCAAAAATTATGAGTTTTAATTAAATATTTCTTAAGTTATAAAACATCACCGAAATAATGATTTAGTAAGAAGTATTATTACAAAAACACATTCGTTATAATAATAATAAACATTTAATTCAATAATTATGATTATTGAATTAAATGTGAATAATTATGATTATTGAATTAAATGTGAATAATTATGATTATTGAATTAAATGTGAATTATACGTTTTTATATGAATGTTATTTTTGTTTTGTTTTTTACACTTTATATTTCATATTTCATTTATAACACAATACAAAATCTATACAAATGAAAAAAATATAGTCAAATGCTGCCTAAGTAACTTACAAACGCTATAAATACGAAGCGATCTAATAAAATATTAAAACATTGTAAAGCTTTTTCTGTCATAATTATTAACTAATCAACATTTACGTTGTTATTTTACGATGTACCTACGGGTAACATCCGCGTTTAAAGGCCCGTATTCACTTTGATTAGTAGTAAGTTGCAGGTGATTAGTGCAGGTGTTTAGTGATTATGAGAAAACACGTATGGACAGCGATTGATTAGTGCGATTGAATAGAACACGCTTCTAATCAATTCACGACGCAGGATACTAATCACTCCTTCTGCAGGCCTTCAAGGTGAGGATGGCCAGCCCAGTGATTCGTTTGAATAACTGGGCTTGTCAACCTCATATCTGGACCTCACGACCGCTTTCCATCAGGTGGAGTGAGGTCATCTTGACAAGCAATATAAAAAAAAACTCGCAATAATCCATCGCTGTATACACGTGTTTTCCCATAATCACTAAGCACCTAATCACATGCATTCGTACTAATCAAAGTGAATACGGGGCTAATGGTTTCAATGGCGAATTAACTAAACAATAGATGCTTTATTTCTTTCTAAAATAACTTCTGGTTTCAAGTAAAGATGTGGTCTAGGAATCAGAAACCGTTCTCGTAATGAATCTCAATCAGTAGGGCTATGATTTTGTCACTATTTTATCATCTCGTGCAATTCATATTACGTGGGCTCAACGATCTGCCCCCGATTCAGAACGAAGTTATCGACCGATTCGGTTATTTTCTTTTATTTTTAATATTTTTTTTAAGTTACCCAACTTTTTTATGCAATTTGGTTTATAAAAACTTAGGGCCTTCGGCTTTAACATACCAAAATATTGATTACTATAAATAAAACAAATTTACCGAATCGGTCGATAACTTCGTTCTGAATCGGGGGGCTGACCATCCTTCTGGCAACGGTACCATGTGATGTATTTGCTGACGAGCCCCACATTATTGTCAATTTGTGCCTCAAATTTTGTGAGGGCCGTTATAAATTTAACTATTGTTAACTGTGTAAATTACTATTATTTTATGACTGTTTTTATTTAAATTGTACAATGCCCTGGTATTGCAGTTATGTTGTGCAATTTTTTACTTCAACGAATAAATAGATTTAATAAATAAATTACAAACGCGAGAAAACACTTGACAATTTTTTTGCAGTGCGTATCTTAGCCCCATATTTCTGAGACTTCAAAAATCAATAATATTTTATATTTAAAAATGCATTTATGGCTGTTTTGTAGTCACGGCACATGAGTATCCTGTAAACCACAAAACAAGTTTATTTTATAACAGCGTAAATTCAAGTTCACGTTTCAGTTTTTTTTTAAGTTCAGTTGCGGCGGTCACCTAAATTGAGTACAAATGCAGTGAGTCACTCACCGGCGCCGCGCGCGCAGGCTCAGACGGCGACCTCGTTGTCGTCGCGGAGGCGCACGGCGGCGTCGGCGGCGGCTAGCTTCAGCAGCGTCTTCTTGATGCGGAGAGCCGGGAGTCGCACCGACGGGTTCTGGTGCCAGCACTCGCGCATCAGCGCCACCATGCCCGCCATCGTCTGATGAAGGAGAGGTATAATATTGCAATGAACATGACGACACGGTTGGCGCAGTGCGCTGTGGCACGGTTTGACTTGCGTGGTGTCCCGGGTTCGATTCCCGGTCGGGTCAATTCAGGAGATGATCGTTTCTGAATTGACTCGGGTCTGTGTGCTGGGAGACGCCCCTGGCTTAATTCCTTGTCTGGTACCTCGTAACACAGGGATATTTATCCCTACTTCGAGACCATGACAAGTGGTGTCTTGTCTGGCGCATATATTTATATTTTAACATAATTTTACTCTATTATTGGATAAAGATTACTATTTTCGCTTTGTTTTGTGTGGCTCTAGTATGACGTTATTGTTTGGAATATTATTAATTAATTATTACTCTTCGGATTAAGATTTGCATGCTAATAAATTGGCAAGACATGTCGCACACTTTATCTATGATATGTACATCTGTTAATACCATGTTCTTATGCAAATAAAGTTTATGAATTATGAAAGAATTCATGAATATTATGTTCGGGACATCTTTAACTTAAATTTTAATATTTCAAATAAACAAAAGATATAACAATAAACGATATAACAAAATATCTCTCTTTTGGTTTGGACTTTGCGTCTCTTGAGGAAATTTCTCAAGGAAGATAGTTACTCCTTCTAACTCTGTTTGATTATAATAAAATTGTTTCGATAAAAAAGTAGTTTTGACATACTCAGATTAACATAATTTACCTAAAAAATACCTTTTATAAGATTGCCTACATTTTACTGCAAAATTAGTAAAAATACGTTGCTTTATCTGGTTTTTTAAAATATTCGTATTAATAGTCGAGTAAACGCAATTTTTTAGTCTTTTCTTACCCGTAATGTTTTACTTAAGGCCTGCACAGACGACGTACGCGGAGAAAAAAGTACGCTCCGCTAATATAAAATCCCCCGCGGATTTACCGCGGACTCAACGCACACGGTGTGCGATAATTTGTTCTCCGAGAGTATTTAAATATTCTGAGATTACGTTGTGCTGTTATTTACTGCAGCAAAAGAGAAGACGTTTTAAAAGACAATACTGGGTCAATCCCTTTATTTCGAATCGATTTTTAACGCGGAGTTAAAGTCCGCCGTGTCCGTTGACTGCTTATAGTTCGTTCGGTCTATTTTCTTCGCGCACTTTGATCCGCTACGCTCCGCGGGCGTCCGCGATGTTTCGGTGGATTTTTAAGCGATCGTGTGCGTTGCTCGAGACATTTTGTAAGGAATCTATTTTGACGGAGAAAAAAGTACTCCGCGGATAATCCCTCGTCTGCGCAGGCCTTTACAAATACGATCATGACACCTTATTCTTTATTCATCTATCCCATCCATTTTATCTTATCTCACGGGGTGCGTGGCGGGCGGCGGCATCGGTACAAACAATCTTCCTTAAGTCATCGAAACTCTCGCAATATACGAGCGCGAACGCGTAATGACTTTATATACCAATAGAGGTCTGAGGGCTCTGACACACGAGCAGCACATTGACAACAGCAAAAGCGATCGCAGTCGTGCCCGCAGCAAGCTGTCGCCACCTGCCGACAGCAGCCACCAACGCGTCGACAGCACGGCGGCGGCATGTCGACAGCTAGCCGTCGCCTTCTGACGTCAACCGCAGTTACATGCTTCGACAGCAAACTGCTGTTCGTGTGAAAGGGCCCTAACTGCCGATCTTTGCTAATATGTACTATGAGCTTTGTTTAATGATAAAAGAATTACTAAAGATCCACCTAATATTTTTTGTTGACCATTTTTTTCATATTCTGTACTTTTTTTTTTGCTTTTGCACAGTATACTACTATTTTTTGTAGTAATTATGCTGCTGAAAATCGCTTTTAGTGATAAAACCGCCTAATTTACAGTACTTCAGTTTTTTTGTTGTATTTTTTTTTTAATTCTTTCTTTAACACACGTTTTTTTTTAATCTTACCGGGTGCGTGGCGAGCGGCGGCTCCGGCCGGGCCGCATCAGTACCGTGTGTACTTCCGCATGTCATCGAAGCTGGGACTTTGCGGCGCGAGCGGGCAGTACGGCCGGTACTCAGTAAGAGCGAGAACACGTCATGAGTTCACAACAACAAATCTAGCGGATCTTTGCCAAACCGTAGTAGGAGCTGTGTTTAATGATAGAAGAAGTACTGATTTACCTATTATTATTTTTGGTTCGATATTTCTTTTTTTGGTTTTCTGCTTTTGCACAATCGAACAAATTTTTTTAGCCCTAAAAAAACGGTGCTGCTAACTAAGTGACGGCAGCGGATCGGCAATGATCCAATGTCAAGCAACGCCAGTCAGGTCGGGTTATGGATGGGTGACCATCCCGACCGAAATTAAGTGATGTGTTTTTCGGCCATCTCCGTGCTTCGGAGGCACGTAAACCAGTTGGTCCCGGCTGACGTCGCAAGATATCAGTCGTAAAGCCTATTCAGAGGCTAAAAAGTCAGTTTGATAACATCTGACGTAAGGTTTATCACTGGCCTTACATTCACCTCTCCAACAATCCGCACTGAGCCCGCGTGTTGGAGTATGGCTCGTACCACCTCATAGTTGAGGTGAGGCCTGTGCCCAGCAGTGGGACGTATAAGGCTGTATTTGTTGTAATAAAAATGCCTAGATGAAATCGCTTTTAGCGATAAGACCGCCTTTTTCAAGAAACTTCTTTTTTTTCCTGTCTAGTTAGTTTTATTTTATTTTTTTGCGCACTAAACATAATTAAATATATAAAACCTATCTTATCTTGACTTATCTGAATTAGAAAGCTTATATCTCACCGGGTGCGTGGCGGGCGGCGGCTCCGGCCGGGCCGCATCGGTACACACGATCTTCCTCATGTCATCGAAGCTGGGGTCCTGCGGCGCGAGCGGGCAGTACGGCGGCCGGTACTCCTGCGCGGGCTGCACGCGGATGCACACCTCCCACAGGACTAGAGCAAACGCGTAGATGTCGCATTTGAGGTACGACTCGAAGCATTCTAGGTTTATGCTGGAAGGAGGAAAATAATATACTATTAGTACATACCATCACGACTTTATCGCAAAAGGGGTAGTCAGAGGCAAGTGACTGTTGCCGTCATGATGAACTCAGAAGCCCACTTTTCACCAATGGTATTAGAACCCAACGTGGTAGGTTGTGAGCCTTCCGCCGCTAGCCGGGTTGGTTTGGTTTTTTATCGATGTTTTCCATCACCAGAGAGTTAGTCGGAAATTAAACAATGAACACAAAGATCTTTGGTTCTGGCCAGATTTGAACTCGGGACCACACAGTGCTTAACTACTAGGCCACGACGCTCTCATACTATTAGTCATAATAATTTATTGTTATAAGTGTTACATAGGAAATAGCCCTAACCATGAACCGCTTTTTTTTATTAACAGCCATAATATTAAAACGGAAAACATCTTTCAATAAAAAAGAATAGAAGTTTACAACAGTATCTCCCAAAAAGTAGTTATAAGCGGAAACCCAGTGGTTACCCAATTACCCCTAAGTATAGAAATAGAAAAACATTTATTCACTTTAGGGTGACGGTGTGTTACAATTTATAAAAAAAAACACAAAAGAAGTAGGCATTAACAACAAAACAAAATACTCTTAACAGAAAAAAGAACATACCAACAGAGAGCGCGGTGTCCCGATGCCCAAAAAATAAATGGACCTCACTCAGCATTTAGCCTGGGCTTTAAGGGCCCAGGCGCTGAATTTCACTGGGCCCAGAATGAGATGACGCACGGACATACGTGTGTACATATTATAAGTATCATAAAATAAAATAATATATCATGTATATTCCGTGATTTTCGGTAGTTATCGAAATTTTTGGTAGATTCAAATTGAATTTGTCTAGATGAAATTCTCAAGTGCACACTAAAGTGCAACAATATTTGAACGATTCGATACAATATCAAGAGTCGTATCGTACAATTCAGCTGAGGCTAATAAATGCATACTTGCTCACAAATACAAAGGAGTGTTTCTTTGACTGTTAAGTCGTACAAATCCAAAAAAACTTATATTGATTTATGCTGTACAAAATAAGAAGATTAAACATTATGTTTTTTTATATTGCCCGTCAAGATGACCTCACTACCTGATGGTAAGCGGTCGTGAAATCTAGATATGAGGCCGACAAGCACAGTAATGCAAAGAAATTTCACGCCCCGCTTGAAGAACCCGGGACTATAAGAGGAAGAAAACACATGTGCTGGAGGAGCGGTCCACCACGTATGGATGGTACGACAAAAGAACGAGTCGCCGAACCTCAAATCATCATATTGAGACGGGGTCCGCGCTGCCCTGCGTTTAGGTCACAACCCTGTCATCGACGAAGGCGTATTAACGCACGATTCTATCTAAGCATTTGAGCTTTTTGTGTGGCCTGTTGGCGCAATGGCAGCGATCCTGCCTTTAGCGCCGGAGGTCGTGGGTTCGATCCCCACCCATGACAAATATTTGTGTGACGCACATTTGTATTTGTTGTGTGTCTGGGTGTTATTATCTATTTAAGTATGTATTTAAATAGATAATAACACCCAGACACACAACAAATACATCATATTTATCAGTCTCTGACCCATATTACAAGCTCTGCTTAGTTTGGGGTCAGATGAATTTGGTGTGAATTGTCCCAGGTATTTATTATTATTTATTTATAATTTATTTGTATTAACTAGCTTTCCGCTCGCATCTTCGCCCGCGTGAGCCTTATAAAGTCTTTATTAATTGTAGGTTATGTGTTATTCTGATGTACAAGCCGTATTACTGTAAAGTTTAATCTGAATCCGTTCAGTAGTTAATGCGTGAAAGAGTAACATACATACATACATACATAAATAAAATAAATAAGTATAAATATGCGCCAGACAACACACCTCTTGTAATGGTCTCGAAATAGGAATTAATATCCATGTGTCACGAGGTACCACACAAGGAAATAAGCTAGGGGCGTCTCCCAGCACACCCAGACCCAGGTCAATTCAGAAAAGATAGTTTCCTAAATTGACCCGACCGGAAATCGAACCCGGGACACTACGGAAATCGAGGCGAGAAACCGTGCTACAGCGCACTACGCCAACCGTATACATCCTCACAAACTTTCGCATTTATAATATTAGTAAGATTTACAACTTGGTGTACCATCATTATTCTTGCATGGTGTAAATTACTTGTTTCCGTATATATTATTTTGTATTTTATTCAGTAATTAAATTAGTCGATCGGGTGAATATTTAGTAGTGAGTAGTTACCTCATCTTCCACTGATTTCTATCACCGAAAAGCCAACCACAAAGAAAATAATGATCACCAAATTGGTGATAGCAAGCACGGGGTCAGCGCTGAAATTTTTACCTACAGGCCACAAGGCAATCATCAAGAGGGACGGAATAAAGCATGTTGTTCGTCACTCGAATTTCGATCCATGTGTGTTTTTCGTTTTTTGGAAATTACTTGTTTTTTCTCGTTTTTTGGTATTATTTAGACAGTTGTCTCACCAACGGCGAGGAAACGACTAACTATCGGCTATTTTCTAGCTCAAGAAACGTACAATAGATATACATTCTGTGTAAACAAAGGAGATGCATAAGCATAGATGTTAAGACGACGCGATTGGCGTAGTGCGCTGTAGCACGGTTTCTCGCCTTTAGTTCCGTAGTGTCCTGGGTGCGATCCCCGGTCAAGTCAATTCAGGAAACGATCTATTCTAAATTGGCTTGGGGTTGAGTGTGCTGGGAGACGCCCCTGGCTTAATTCCTTGTCTTGTACTTCGTAACACAGATATATTTATCCCTACTTCGAGACCATGACAAGAGGTGTGTTGTCTGGCGCATATTTATATATAAATAGTTGATCGCTGACTGTCCACACTGGTTCGTCGCTGAGCGATAAGAGCTATCAAAGAGAGTTCTCGCTTAGCGATACTTGCTCATCGATCAGAACTCACGCCGAGAGACCAACCAGGCCTGACTGTCCGCTCGGTAATCTCGCTCGTCTCACTCGTAAACTCGCTTAAGGCCCGTATTCACTTTGATTAGTAGTGAGTATATCTTGCATGTAAAAACCAATTGGTGCTTTACTCGTCTGACCTCCAAAGAATTGTATACAAGGCAGCCAAGTAAAAATTTAGTTGGGTACATGTATGGGTAATACCCATACACTCGCTTATAAAGGTACCTCAGAAAAGCTTTTTGCACTTTTCCGAGCATCAGTGCATACTTGCCTTCATGTGGGTTCCAAATGCACATGGAAGCCTCCAGCTTGGAGCGAACCAATGCCACAAAAATCAGACGAATTACGTGGTAATTGTGAAAATCCTTAGAGTTTCATAAAATGAAATCTAAACGCCTGTAGGTTTCCTTTGCTAGGGCTTCCACGTGGTCATGGAACGTCAGTCTATGATCGAATGTTACTTCCAAGTCCTTGATGGTTGAGGGGCGGCTCAGATTATTTCCATTTATTTGGTAGTTATAGATAAATGGCTGTCGAACTCGTGAAAAGGTCATTGCACTGCATTTAGATATATTAAATTCCATGCCATTCTGGCGACTCCATTGGCATATTGCGTCAACATCTTGCTGAAAAGCATTGCAATCTGCTGCCGACTTAACCTCTACGAACAGCTTAAAGTCATCTGCGTACATCAAGCACTGAGCATGTTCGAGAACGTTTGGAAGATCATTAACCATTATTACACACACAGCAAATAGAAGAGGTCCCAATATTGAACCTTGACTGACCCCTGAACGCGTGTGATAGGGAGTAGACTCGTACACACCAAGTTTAACAAACTGCTGTCGATCGCGGAGGTAGTCTATAGCCGTAGCAGTCTGGGGGCAACACCTATATTGGCCAGTTTTGCTAACAGAATATCATTATCAACCCTATCGAATGCCTTACAGAAGTCAAAATACAGGACATCCACTTGCAAACCTCGGTCCAGACTGGTGGAAATGAACCCAACTAAAGACAAAAGGTTGGTCTCTACTGATCTCTTTAATCGGAAACCATGCTGCTCATTGCAAATGTATCCGTCCACTTGTGCGTAAACATATTTGTGGATTACGCTCTCAAAAACTTTTGCCGGGGAAGATAATACTGCTATCGGCCTGTAGTCCTCCACCTTAGACTTATCTGAGCTTTTCGGTATGGGACTTACTCTTGACAGTTTCCATTGAGGCGGGTAATTTCCCATATTTAGTGCAGTATTCAGAATATGACAGAGAGGGATACACAGGGAGTGTTTTGCCATCTTAAGTATTAGGGGTGGAACCTTGTCAGGGCCGATAGAGCTGCTAGGTTTTAGCTTATTGATAGCGTGCATAACATCCTGTCGTGATATATGCAATACAGTTATGTAGTTACTGTTTTTGCTACAGTCAGATTCATATGCAATATCAGTGTTCAATTGAGGAGCATCAGTCAGAAAGACACTAGGAAAAAAGTTTGCAAAAGCTGTTATATCATATTATAAAAATATTTTTAAAAAGTATACCTACAGGTTTGTACGGAACCCTCGGTGCGCGAGTACGACTCGCACTTGGCCGGTTTTTTTGTAAATGGCTTATTTTTGTCAATTTTTTTTTGTAATTTTTTTTTTTTTTTATTTAGCCTACAAAGAGTTTTGCCTCTGGTCCAGCGCCTCCGGGCTCATGTACCGGGTGGTGCCGGTGCGCGTGAGGCTTACCTCTGGTCCAGCGCCTCCGGGCTCATGTACCGGGTGGTGCCGGTGCGCGTGAGGCTTACCTCTGGTCCAGCGCCTCCGGGCTCATGTACCGGGTGGTGCCGGTGCGCGTGAGGCTTACCTCTGGTCCAGCGCCTCCGGGCTCATGTACCGGGTGGTGCCGGTGCGCGTGAGGCTTACCTCTGGTCCAGCGCCTCCGGGCTCATGTACCGGGTGGTGCCGGTGCGCGTGAGGCTTACCTCTGGTCCAGCGCCTCCGGGCTCATGTACCGGGTGGTGCCGGTGCGCGTGAGGCTTACCTCTGGTCCAGCGCCTCCGGGCTCATGTACCGGGTGGTGCCGGTGCGCGTGAGGCTTACCTCTGGTCCAGCGCCTCCGGGCTCATGTACCGGGTGGTGCCGGTGCGCGTGAGGCTTACCTCTGGTCCAGCGCCTCCGGGCTCATGTACCGGGTGGTGCCGGTGCGCGTGAGGCTTACCTCTGGTCCAGCGCCTCCGGGCTCATGTACCGGGTGGTGCCGGTGCGCGTGAGGCTTACCTCTGGTCCAGCGCCTCCGGGCTCATGTACCGGGTGGTGCCGGTGCGCGTGAGGCTTACCTCTGGTCCAGCGCCTCCGGGCTCATGTACCGGGTGGTGCCGGTGCGCGTGAGGCTTACCTCTGGTCCAGCGCCTCCGGGCTCATGTACCGGGTGGTGCCGGTGCGCGGGTTGCGCGCCGGGCCGGCCGCCAGCGCGCGCGTGAGGCACAGCCCGAGGTCGGCGATGCAGCACGTGCCGTTCACCTTCACTAAGATGTTCTTGGACTTGATGTCGCGGTGGGCTATCGCTGGCTTGCCCTGGAAGGTTATTGAAATTGTTAGGATGGTGGTTTTTTTTTATACCACTTCGGTGACAATCAAGCATGCGGACCACCTGATGGTAAGTGGTTACCGCAACCTATGGACACGTGCAACACCAGGGGTATCACTCACGCGTTGTCGACCCTGCAAAAACCTTTTGAAACCCCTTTTGAAGATCTCCATACTACAACTCATCGGGAAAACCTCAATTTTGTTTTTGTGGATAACAAACTTGCTTTGTTTTAAATCAAATTTAGATGAAATGTTTCTACACCTGAAAAATGTATCATGTTCTAATAGATTTATGTGTAGTTCGTCGTCGTGGCCTAGTGGTTTAGCACCCGAACTCGTAGCGTGGATCGTGTGGTCCCGAATTTAAATCTGGCCAGAACTAAAATCTTTGTGTTCATTGGTAATTGTAATATCCGACTAACTCTCCGGTGACGGAAAACATCGATAACAAACCAAATCAACCCGGATAACTGCGGAAGGCTCACCACCTACCACGTTGGGTTCTAATACCATTGGTGAAAAGTGGGCTTCTGAGTGTTTCGTTCACCATGACGGCACAGTCACTTGCCTCTGACTACCCCGCTTGGGATAAAGTCGTGATGGTATGTTATGATGTTCACTCAGCAGAGGATTTTTATTACTTTCCCTGGGTGACGAGTATCGCTACAAAATATAAAATTAAACTACCAATCATTCAAATCATGATTCTTTATTATACCAAGTTTTATTGGTTTTTAATCCTATAGCTATTTTGCAAAATGGAAAACTTTCGCAAAAGGTTTCTGGCCGCTATTCAGAATCGAAAAATGCCTTAGAAAAACCGCGAGAGCTCAGTTCGCAAGGCCCAGTTTTGGCCATAAATCGGCGGCCAAATACCAGTCCTGTACAGATCGCGCCAAGCTACGCTGCTGGGGGATGGTTCACTATGAAGGGGGGTTTTTGAACTAAATACGGTCATTGGGCAAGTCTAGGCCAGCGTTTTTTTTAAATTAAACTATAGAACCTGCAAGAAAACACCTTAAATGATCATTCTATATGCCAGTTACCTGCGTGCCGTGTATCTCGGTGTGCAGATGCAGCAGCCCGTTGACGGCGGACAGGCACAGCACCATCATCTGGTGGCGCGTGAGGGTGCTCCGGTTTAAGTGCTCGTATAGAGAGCCGAGGGGGTGGAAGTGGGTTATCAGCCAGAGCTGATGACAATAACGACAAGTTAATGTTATTGGTACATACATCTCACTGGGACAAACTACAAGCCTGTGTACAACAGTGGACGCTTTATGGCTGCGAAAGATGATGAAAAAGATGATGAAATATTTATCTGTTCGTATAAAAACTGAGTGTGCTTGTGTAAGTTCCCTGCGTCTGTTCCTATTAATTTCTGTACATGTTGGGTGTGCTGTGCTTCATATCTTGTCTGGTAATTCGTAACGCGGGATATTTATCCCCACTATGACAGATGGCGTTACTGTCTAAGTAAGCATCGGCTCTGTATAAAAACCTAATTATTATAAGTAATCAGATAGCATGCTACCTAAGTTGCAGTGCTCCGAAAGAGCACCTAAGTTGCAAGCACTTCACATAATATTCCATATATTCCAGAACATGAATATATTGACTATGCCCTGTCTATACATATTTGAGTCGTGTCTCTTTATGGAACTAAACACAATTTTATTTGAAGTCTACCGTAGATCCCGCCAACTTTAACACAAGTTGGCGGGATCTACGGTAGATAACTTCCAGCACAAAACAGCCCTTTATGACAAACGTTTTTTTACTATGGCACCAAAAGTATAAAATATAATAAACTACCTCGTCATATTAAAGAATGTAATGAATATATGACATTCAAAAAAGGATTATTTTCATTTTTATTAAGTCACTCATTTTATTCAATTAATGAATTTCTTTTACGGAAATATTAATTTTATGCTTTATATCTCTTCGACTGCCTGAATATATTTAATACTCTGGACATTTCCTTCTATAGCAAATACAGCCTTATACGTCCACTCACACTCCAACACGCGGGCTCAGTGCGGATTGTTGGAGAGGTGAATGTAAGGCCAGTGATAAACCTTACGTCAGATGTTATCAAGCCGCCTTTTTAGGCCTCTGACTAGGCTTTACGACTGATATCTCGCGACGTCAGCCGGGACCAACTGTTTAACGTGCCTTCCGAAGCACGGAGATGCCCGAAAAACACATCACTTAATTTCGGTCGACTCAACCCGACCTGTCTGGCGTTGCTTAACATCGGATCATTGCCGATCCGCTGCCGTCACTTAGCCACGGGCACCACCTCCTTTCCTTTTTTAATTTAATTTAATCAAATTCATTTTGTAATTGTAATAATTCATTTACTTTATGTGACATTTGTATGCCAATGAGGCTGATCACAGCATGTGCATTTTCTTTTATGTATAATATCTTATGAGTACGTGTGTATCACAAATAAACTATTTGATTTGATTTGTTAATATTATGTACACTTTGTTAGCAATAAATCATTTGACTGCTTCGGGACCATCATCAGTGGTGTGTTCTCTGGCGCGTATTTATTTAATGTTTCTTACAGTTCACTCAACGTATTTCGTTGAGAGCTCTGGGTGTGTTTCTTTGAGGTCCATTCTTATAATAATAACAAAATTGGGGATCAAATACAAACTTATCAGCCGTAAACCTCAACCATACTACCAGTACACACCGAAACCAGTACTGGAGAGCAGCTCTCACAAAATTTACTTCGACAGAGCTATACTGACTGGCCGAACAATTCACTACAACTGACCAGACATCATAGTTATTGACAAAAATAGTAAGACAGTACACCTAATAGACGTAGCAGTTCCGAATACTCACAATCTTCACAAAACAATCACAGAAAAAATTAACAAATACAGTGATTTGAAACAAGAAATTCTTAGAATCTGGCAAATGGATAAAATCTATATCGTGCCACTGGTGCTCTCTAGTACTGGAGTCATTCCAAAACACCTGCTTACCTCTCTAAAAACTATCGATTTACCAGAAAGTACCTACATGACCATGCAGAAGGCTGACGCCCAAACTAGGACAAGTCCTGTATCTTGGGTCGTCAACCCTCCATCCATGGTAAATGTACAAAGTTAAAATTGATCTAACATATTGCAGAAGGCAGAGGTATTATTACTAAGCATGCATGAAACATTATTACTAATAATGTCTGTATATGTGTGTGTGTGTGTGTTATGTGTGTTATGTTTGTTAGATGTTATTATTTGTATTATAATCTCACCTGCGTACAGCTCCCTCTACTAGTCATATCGCTGCCGATGTAAGCCAGTATGTTTTCGTGTCGCAGCAGCACCGTGCTGTACATTTCCGTCTCCCTCCGCCACGAGGCCTCGTCGCGACTGAAGAATATCTTGACGGCGACGCTGTCCGCGTACCAGGAGCCGCGCCACACCTCGCCGTAGCGACCCTGCGGACAACATTTATCGTCAGTTGTCTAAATTACAGTAAAAACATAACTCGCTTTTGTAGTGCATCTGAGATGTCCGCCGAAGCTGGCGTAGATTGTTTTTATGCAACAATGCGCAAACGGTGCGCTTCCCTGGAGCGCAGGGTGCGGGGGGGGGGGGGGGGGAGGGGAGCAGCATCCTGAATATGATTGCTAGCAGATTGGACTGCATTTATGTGAAGCATTCTTGTGCCATTTCGGGGGGAGTGGTGCAGGAATGGCCACTGTAAATCTTTTGTTTTTTATTTCTTATTCCTAACATAGTTAATAAGCCTTACTAACAACATAAGTCTTTGTTACTTGAAATAATTCAAAATCATTCATTCATTCATAACTTAATAGTTACTAACGAAACATAAATAACTGATAAAAAATTAACAATTTCAAATGCGTGCTGTCATGTCATTTGACGACACGATTGGCGCAGTGCGCTGTAGCACGGTTTCTCGCCCCGATTTCCGTGCTGTCCCGGGTTCGATTCCGGGTCGGGTCAATTCAGGAAACGATCTTTTCTGAATTGACTCGGGTCTGGGTGTGCTGGGAGACGCCCCTGGCTTATTTTCTTGTAAGGTACCTAACACTGGGATATTAATCCCTACTTCGAGACCATTACAAGAGGTGTGTTGACTGGCGCATATATTTATTTATGTGACCGACCAGCATATATTGCCAGGGCTACGTCTTTCAATATAGATGTCAGTAGTCGTCTCTACAGTACAGAGGCGTTCGCATCAACTTTTACAATACCATTGCACACACTGTACAGCAAGCAAGTGTCCACACTCGTCGATCGAGACGGTGAGACCTGGAGTCCTGAAATACAGGGCCACCCTAGTTTAGGCTCCAGTTCACACGTGAATAATGTAAGTGTCTAGATGTAGATCCTAGGTGTACTCTGTATCTTATAATTTTATATGTGAAAAATAAATCTTATAAATATTATTGCAAAATGTGTCTTTCGTTCGTTACGAACCGACGTGAGAAACCTAGTTAGTGGATAGTAATTGTTGAGTGTTTAAGACAGGCGTTATTCTGCTGGAGCAAGTAGAGGTCAGTAAATATTCTTCTTTTAGCTCGTAGACTTTGTACAATAATTGCATTTGGTAAGAACGATCGAACTCCACGTAAAAGCTAATAAATGATTGTTACAATGAAACTAATTGTTTTACTCCTTAATAAAACCCTGGACTCCATCAAGTGATGCACTAACTTTGTAAGTGAAAATATATTTTTTCAATTGGTCATGAGAACACTATATCCCAAATGGGGAAATCGAGTGACTGTTGCTATCATGTTGAACAGATCACTCAGCAGCCCAATTTTCACCAATGCTGTTAATAAAACCTAACGTGGTGGTTGGTGAGCCTCTCGGAAATCCTAGTACGTGATAAATGCCGCACCTTATTAAAACACCCTGAAGTCTGTTTTCTTTACGCACTTCTGTTCTTCAAAGATATCTTATTATGTAACCACAGATCCCCCTCGTAAGAAAATCTCGAATTTCTGTATTGATCACACACTATAAATCGCACATAAACAAGGTGCGTTGTACAAACCATATCCGGCATGAAATTATCGCAAAACTGTGAACAAATCAACATCTCTTTTCTTTTGTAACAAAAACGAAATAATTAAATAATTTAGGAAATTCGTTTGACAGCAATTTGTAATTTTCTCTTCAAAGAATAGGTTGTCATTGGACCGTAAAGATGGAAATTGTAAATGATTGTTACTGATTCAATCTATTAAATTTTTATTATAATACTTAAAGTGAAGGTTTAAACTTTCGAAATTGAACACACAGGTAAACTTATATTGATGTGAAAATAAAGTAATATAGCACGCACCCTTAATTTTGCCTGGCAACGCCAGCGCCCTCACCCTGTCAGACTTAAGGATGGGATATGTAATCCTCATTATAGTTTATCTGTGATAAAGTAGTATAAAACACTGTAGAGGACTTCCGCATCCGTCTGCCGAGTAGTAGAAGTTTGTCGTTCCTACAAGTTTGTGTCTAACCGTGTAGAGTAATCATAATACTTGTAAAGTTTGGTGTAACTATAATAAACGGTATCATAAAGTTAAATAGCGCAATTATTTAATTCTCGAGCACTACACGCTATAGTAATTATGTCTTTTTCATCTATAAAAGGCTTTATTGTTTCAAGCAAATACTCAAAAGCACATTTATCTATTCTTAAAATATATTCAAGAAGGATCATGTTGCTATATCATAGATGTTTTAATAGCCACTGCTTGACCTAAACGCTTATACGTTTGCTTTCCTCCAAACAGATGAGACCGCCACATATCATAGCAATATTTTGCTGAGGTGTCATGATAACCATTCAATACGAAATTGACGATCGTGCCCAAATCTAACGGGCACCCAGTGGACTTTTGTTTGTTTTTTAGCCGCTTTTCTGAGTACATAGTCACTTTTTCGTCTGTTTTCTGTCGCACCATCCCTGTGAAGTGCCCCTACCTTCCCGACGCACTCGGTGAGCGAGACCTGCTTGGCGAGCGTGCGCTGCACCATGAGCGGCAGCCCGGAGCCCGAGCCCGACGTCACCGAGCTCTCCAGGTACTCGCGCAGCGTGGAGTCGCCCGCCGCCACCGCGCGCAGCCCGGGGCCCAGGCCGGTTTGAGAAGTCTCCACAGCGCCTGTCAAGTTAGGCGTTTAAGATAACATTATTACTTCGCTATTGTCCTTCTAGGGGGGTAAGGGGGAGAGCAAACTTTAACATCTTCTCCGACCCCAACTGTCAACCTCACCTGCATGCGTTGATGGTTTTTTACCCGAACCACCAACGGCGGTAGTTATCGCGCTACCCCTGCTAGATAACGGACGAGGCTCTGGCGACCGTGCAGTGGCGGTATAACCACATACCCGTCTGGGCAACCAGTTTGAAGAGGCTACAGCGGCCGTGGGATCTAAATAATCCCTAAAACGACTGATGCAGAAGGCAGGGGGAAACCACTGCAACTATTTTCCCAAGAAAATCGTCATTGAAATACAGCTAACGAGATCTCGATTGCCATGCGAACGGCTTAGCAACCGGCGTCGCGCCGTAACCGGGACGCGCCATGACAAATTGGCTACCGGCCATAGGATAGTGGGAAACTGTGGAAGCTCAAGCTTATTGCAGACGAGATCACAATGCCTACTTCAATAACATTTGTGATGAATCGAGACACACGCCGGAAAGTATGAGTTCAGAGATCTCTACCGCAAGATTCGTTTTATCACCAAATCATTGCCTACTAGGTCCTGGGCTATTGAAGACAGCAATGACGAAGTGGTAACAGAACTTAATAAAATTTCTGAGACGTGGAAGTGTTACTGTTACTTCATTCCGGGACCAACAAACGCGAAATTATCCATCCACCGAGCCCAATAACGAAGAATTAGAGCCAGATACTCTTCTGTCTCGAGGTTAAAGCTGCTATTAAACATCTCAAGGCAAAGAAAGCTACGGGAAGAGACGGAATTCCCATCGAGACCATAACAGCTATGGGTGAATATGGCAGTCACATTTTGTCACGTCGTCTGTAAAAGGATATGGCCAACTGAGTGGACGGGCACACACTGTTTTCACTCCATTACATAAAAAGGGTTCTACAAAGTGTAGCAATTACCGCCTCATTGCGCTCATACCACACGCGAGGAAGATATTGCTACATATTCTGAACGAGCGATTAAAGGCATACCTGTCTGAAGAGATAGCGCCGGAACAGGCTGGATTTGTGTAGGGCAAGGGCAATAAGGAGCAGATCCACATAATTTGCCAGGTTATTGAAAAAGCCCGAGAGTTCAAAAAGCCAACCTACATAATAATTTGCTTTGTTGACTTTTCTAAGGCATTCGACTCGGTGAAATGGCCAGTTCTGTGGAATACCTTGCTACTAATAGGCACACCAAAACGCCTGGTACACCTCCTGAGGCGTCTATATAGAAATAGAAAAACATTTATTTATATGAAGACGGAACAGCCTCAGTGAGAACAGACGACATGCTGTCGAGCAACTTTCACCGTAGCGCGGGTGTCCGGCAAGGATGCATCATATCACAGCTCCTTTTAAACGCGTGCACCAAGCTCATAATGCGCATAACACTGGACAGACGATGTAGTGGTTGGTGGCTACAGAATTGCAAATCTACGCTACGCAGATGAAACTACTCTTTTTGCTACCAGTTCTCATAAAATGGAAGAGTTGCTTGGTAGAATGGAAAGTGTGAGCTTCCAATTTGGATTAAGGATCAATCGCAGTAAGACAAACATGATAACTGTGGACCGCGCTAACCATTACTCGTCCGAAGTGACCCATATAGCGAATTGTGAGGTTGTCCAGTCCTATGTTTACCTAGGCTCTTTGATCTCAAACAATGGCGAATGCATCGATGAGGTGAAGAGGGGAATTGGGTAAGAAGCTGTGATGAATCACACCGGCGCTAGACCACCAAACAGTGACCATCACTTTTCTAGGGGTAAGTTTTCGTTTAGGGCATTGTTTAGGTGCTGAACCAGGATCCAACCAACTTGCTGAGCGCTTGCGGTTATCAAACAGAATCCATTTTTCATGGCAGGTAACGATGCGGTTCAAAATTCCTTCATTTGTGTGTCTGTTGAGCAGTGCAAGGCATGTCTCGAGGCGTACTTCGCGCTGGCGATCATTGAGCCCATTTGTCAAGCTTTCTTACCTTGCCAATTTGACGCAAATGGACCAAAATTGTTTTGACGCTAACGTCGAAAGTTGCTGCTAATTCAGCCGTAGATTGTGTATCATCAGCTTCCACAACCGCCTTTAAATCGTCATTGTCGATCAAAGTCTTCGGCCGACCGCGAGGTTCATTTTTCAGGTCGAAATTTCCAGAACGGAAGCGAGCAAACCAATAACAGGTGGTGCGTTGGTTTGTAGCGTTCGCTCCGTAAACGTCGTCGATGTTGCGTGCCGCTTGTGCCGCGTTGCTGCCTCGACGATACTCATATTCCACAATTACTCGAATTTTTAACGTATCCATGATGACGAAAAAGATTGAAATGCGATGAAAATATTACACTAATCAATAAACAAATGACTACTTTCGGAAAGGAATTCCATGTTTTTAAAATAAAATTAATTTGAAATTAGAATTCTTAGCCAAACAAAAAATATTTTGATTTGAAATGGCCAGTATTGCAGAACGGCAATTTCATAGGTAAAGACCTATTATAAAACATTAGTTCAGTTTAGCTACCTTCATAGTAAGCGCTGGTGACATGTGGGCTATAAACGCTGCTGGAGAAATAGTTGGAGTCCGCGCCCAGCTTCAGAGCCGCGCGGGACACGCGGAGTCTGCAACAAACAATACATATTAGAAAAAATCATAATGAAAAAGCCTCAAGTCTGCTACTTAACCCTAGAGTAAAGTATAAAAACACAATAAGAACAAGACTGACCCGGCGCCATATTGTGATGTGACATCTGTCAAACTATTCAGCCGGAGTCAGAAAACGCGTTTTTCTTTTTACGCGTTTTTGAAAACATGCGTGCTAAACTCGAAAAGTGTGTTAGACTCGATGGCCGCACTTTGAATTAGACGTGTAGTTTTTTTTTAATTTTCTTAACATTTAAATCTACGTGATTTAAAAAAAAAATCCGCATTTGTTCTTATCAAATTAAAATAAACCTGCTTTGAATTAGACGTGTAGTTTTTTTTTAAATTTTTTTTAACTGGCAGATCCACTGGACACCCTTGTATTACAAAAACAATCATTTATTTCCTAGAAAATCGAAATTCAAGTTGAATCTTCTCTCTTCTTGCATTATTGCGTTATTAAAGCGAAATTATATATTTTTTTTGCTAGTTTTCTTTCACCTATCTTAATTAATAACGTCGATAACTTGTTAATATAATACCTAAACAAATCCTACAGTGAGTAAAAACAAAATTTACTTGAAAAGCAAAAGAACACGTTCTTTTCATTACAAAATTTTAGCAACCACCTTTTTTTGCTGTTCGTAATATTTGTATTTGAATCGCCTAGTAGTTCAATCATAAATCGCGCTCGATCCGATAGTAAGAGGATATTTTTCAATAAACCATACCTATGCGTCCTCCGCATTACGGTAACCGCAACCGCGCCCACCGCGCTGACCAGCAGCACGGAAGCCAGCACGCTGGCCCACAGCTTCCAAGCGTTGGACGGCAGCGGCTCGATGGCGGTATCGCCCAGCAGCGGTAACGAGGGGAACTGCCCCGCATTGCACATGTCGCCTTTGCAGCACGTTATGTTGAGGGAGCCGGCGTGGCGTTTGCTGGAAACGAAATAGAAATTATTATAATCAAGAATTTATTTGTATAATTCTAAGATTGACATTTAGACGTCATTTCTGAGTAAAAACTATTTTAATATTGCCATAATAGTTCCGGAGCTAAGGCTGATTCAGAGTCACGACTTGTATGTGGCTGCTGCGGCCGGTAAGTCCAACATGTGAACTTACCAACTTACTTACCAACGCAGAAGATGCATCTTGGGCATCAACTAGAGCACATGTGGTCACGTCATTTAGTGACACGTCCATCAGGACACTTATACTTATATCACTGTAAGATGATATGCCTGACAGCTCTTATTGTTCCGTGTCACGCATACTATTTCAAACTAAATAAAAAGAAACTGGCAAAATAAAATGTTATTTACTATTAAAAAACTATTGTTCTTTCGATTCTTATTAAGTAAATTATTCTTATTATTATTAACCGTTAATAAATGAAGTAGGGATTTGAAATTAAATTAATATATTTTTACAGCGCCTGATGCGTGAAAAGGAACGCCATTCGATCGTGTATTGACACTACTGAATCGACAAAAAATCGATAAATAGGAGCGACCATTTTGTAATTTGTAATCACGTGATTCGCATCAGTACATACCAGTGCGTCTGCCTTGTGTGCTATTTTTAACTATTATTTTCGAGATACCGCGTTTTATTCTATAACTTATTAGCCATAACCCGTTTATTAGGAATTTATTTAAAAATTTAAAATCGGTAAATCCAATTCCATTTCCTTTGCCAACTCGATTAAATTACATCCGTTACAGCACTATAATTGACAATTATGAACTGTCAGGGATATCATCATACGGCGAAAGTAGTATAGTGACTCATCAGTCAGTCAGTGCTCAGTGACTGACTGACTGACTCACTCACCCCTGCTGCGGCCGGTTGGTCCGACAAGTGAACTGGTAGTGGTCGCTGTTGGTGGTGCAGCCGCGGGACTGTTGCAGGGCGCCGTCGGAGGCGCGCACGGATGCCTTGTAACAGTACAGCGCGTCGTGGCAGATGTGCCCATCGGCTTCCAAGCAGTCTGCGGACTCGCATTGGTGGCATTTGTATCTAGGGGGCAGACATTTTGTTATTTTTTGGCAATCGAAATTTCTCACACACATTTTCCGAAAGATATTTTTGGTGATAAAATGTTTTCATTCATCTCTAGATACATTTGCAAATTAACAAAGATAGAATAGAATAAAATACACACATCAAAAGTGTCTAGGGATCAACATATATTTTTGCAATAACTTTTCTCCTGATTGATATTAATTAAAATTTTCTTTAAGGATTCATCAAATAAAGTGTTTTCGTTTGTCTACAGTAACGATAAACCATGTCACCTTTGCATTAATAAAGAAATTTGCCATTTTCCTAATAAACGGATTTTTGACATTTGAACCACTAACATTAAAGTTCGAAAAAAAGACTGAAATAACAGTTTTCTTTAAAAATTTATTGGGTAACTTAAACAATTAATAATCCGTGTTTCTACCGCGAACACTAACAACACAAGAACATCGGTTTGGCATACTCAAAATGAGTTCATCCAAATCACGCTGTGGAATGGCCGCCCATGTTCGTTGCAACAACAAAAAAAGGTCTTCTTGCGACTGGATACCCTCCATATTCGGCAGAGCTCTTCTCTGTAGCATATCCCATGCATGCTCAATCGGGTTCAAGTCTGGCGACTGAGCAGGCCAGGGCAGGACATTGATGTTAGCTGCGGCGAGAGTCTGTCTTACAACTCTTGCGGTATGCGGTCGTGCATTATCATGCATTAACTGAAATAAGGGACCGATTTGCACTTGTAGAGGAACGATGACGTCTGATACAATCGTCTCAGCATAAATTTGAGCGTTGAGGTTGCCTCTGATCCAAATCAACTCAGTTCTTCCGCCGATCTAAATACCCGCCCATACCATGATGGTTCCACCACTATAAGGATGGACTTCCTGGCAGGATTTTAATCGCTGTTGGCGTCCGGGGGTTCTCCAGTGTCGTATACGTCTTGTATCCGGTCTCATACCAAAACGAGACTCATCAGAAAAGCACACGAAACGCCATTGTTCTTCTGCCCAATTTCTGTGTTCAAGAGCCCATTGATATCGAATCCTACGATTGTGGATTGCTATAGGTGGTACCCTTAGCGGTCTTCGGGAATGAAGGTTCAGTTCATGCAAGCGGTTTCTGACTGTTTGGTCGCTAATTAAGTTCCCTGAAGAGTGATGAAGCCTCACGGCTAACATCATGGCGGTTATTGTTGGAGCTCTTCGAGTTGTGATTTGAATGTGTCGGTCTTGTTTCCGTGTGGTGCAGCGATACCGTCCTCCATGGCGCTCAGCCACGGTACCAGTGCTTCGGTAACGTGTCCAAAGTCGACTGATAACATCTGATCTCTGACTTGTATTCAGAGCTAAAGCCACAGTACCTACGTTGCCGGGAACCAGCTTCTATCATTCCCACGGCTCTGAGCATTTCTTCCCTGCTTATATGACGTCGCCGCTCCATAATAACGTTGGTTTTAATCAGTAGTAGGGAAACAGTAGCACTAATAATGTCTTCAATGCGTTGTATGTTTTTATAGGGAAAATATTGACAGCTGATTTTCATCTTTTACTCGAATTTGATTGACAGTTCCTGTTTCAAATTATGAAATGCACCAAAAAGGATCCATATAAATTTATAAAATCATAAATTTATTACAAAGCCACATCTCAATCTCAAGAAATCCGCATAAAAATGCTTGATCCCTAGACACTTTTGATGTGTGTAGAATAGAATACCTTTATTGTATTCAATGTGGTTGACAAGAGTAAATAATAACAATTTTGGTTTCTCACACTTAACCAAACAATTGGTATGCAACATTGGAGAGGGATACAAGTTTAATATGAATGAATAATAGGTGATGATAGGAAATAATGAATTAATGAAATTAAATGAAAAATACAATGAATTAAAAAAAAGAATTAATAAATAAGCGAGAATAAGATGTATGACAGACATTAATTGTATTATAAAATTTATAATTAATAAATTCTTCCACACCATAAAAACATTTTTCACATAGAATGTTATATAATTTGTATTTAAATTGTTAGATAGTTTATCTTTTAATAACTTTCATGGTAACCACAGTTCATAGTATACACCGCCATTATGTCTACACTGTGTTGTCTCCTGACAATTGGTCAGTTGACATATGTATCAAACCCTGGCATCAGAACTTTCGTGGTCAAGAAACGAGGCAGTCATAGAAATCAAAATAAAATAATAAAATTGTACTACCAAAATGTTCGTGGTTTGCGATCAAACACGACTGTATTTCATAACAATGTTAGTTAACGCGAAATGGATATTGTTGCCTTGATAGAAACATTTTTGATGAGTTCAGTATACGACGGTGAACTCTTGCCTCCGGGTTATTCAGTGGTCCGCAAGGACCGTGCTGGGGACAGCGGGTGGGGGGGAGTTTTGCTGGCGGTGCGGGAATGCTATACTGTTCAAGACGACACGAATGACGTAGTGCGCTGTGGCACGGTTTCTCGCCTTTGATTTCGTAGTGTCCCGGGTTCGATCCCCGGTCCGGTCAATTCAGGAAATGATCTTTTGGGTGCTGGGAGACGCCCCTGGCTTAATTCCTTGTCTGGTACCTCGTAACACAGGGATATTTATCCCTACTTCGAGACCATGACAAGAGGTGTGTTGTCTGGCGCATAAAAAAAAAAGTAATAACTGATGTTCACGGCCTTACGCCAGAAAAGGAGCTAATTTGTACAATTGTAAAAAGTAAGACTGTTATTTTTTTTTGTTTTGTTGTGTATTTTCCTCCTAGTTATAAGGATGACCAATACCTAGGTGTGCTGACACGTTTGGAAAATCTTATTTGTTCGTATCCTAATTTGAACGTTTTGATCGTAGGCGATTTCAATTTGAATTCGTGTAGTGTAAACGTGAAATTGCAATTTGACAACTTTGTGAATTCTGTCAATTAGGTCAACTTAACCACGTCGTCAATAGCCGCGGTGGTTTATTGGATCTTGTGTTGAGCGATCTTGCATCCGATCAAGTGACAGTATCTGTAAATACTGACCCATTGGTCTCCATTGACGAATATCACCGTGCTCTAAACACATCGATTATTTTTAGAAATGGAGTGGAGCCCCGGCCGCAGTGGTCCTGTGCACCGGACTCGCATCCTTATGGCGCCTGTCCAGACTGGAACTGGCATAAGCAGATTTCCAGGCATTGTCTAGTGCTCTAGCCGCAGTCGATTGGTCTGACATGTATGAAATCGAAGATTTAAATATTGCAATTGAGGTTTTTTATAAATAAATATACGAATGCATAAATTTACATGTTCCTCTTAAAGGTGATTCCCGGTGTAGTGATAGGTATTCTTATCCAAACTGGTACACAAAAGACATTGCTACTCTTAAATCAAAATATGAAATCAAATTTCATTTGAAAAGATTTAAATTAGAAGGCAAAGAATTCAATGGGGAGCTATATAGGTACTATAGGGGTCACGCAAAGAAACTCATCCATAACGCTCACCGGGAGCACATAAATAGCATTCAACAAAACATTGTTGACGAACCTTTACAATTTTGGGCATATGTTAAAGATAAGAAGGACAGGCGCAGAATAAAATCATTCGAGCTTGATCAAGAGGTGTTCACGGGGCAGGCTGGTCCTGAAGCGTTTGCACGTTACTTTGGTTCCGTTTTCCTAGACGAGGAACCTCGCCTGGACCCTGTTAAGGCTGCACAGGGAGACCACACTGATGCAAGATTGATTTCTGTCCCAACCTTGGGACAAGATGACATAAATAGAGCCGCGAAGCGCCTTAAGTCTCGTTCGTCAACTGGGCCTGATGGGATTCCGGTCTTTCTTACGAAAGATTGTATATCACTGCTTGTACATCCGTTGCTGTACATATATAATCGTTCCCTTAGCCAAAACCAATATCCAGATCGCTGGAAGCTCTCTAGCCATACCGAAGGGAGAACCGAAACCTGATATTTCATCCTATCGACCGATTGCAGTCTTATCCGCGTTTTCGAAACTCTTTGAGATCATACTCAACAGTCATATTAGTCGACAGGTTGGCAGCCAGTTGCATAGTTCCCAGCACGGCTTCCGTAAGGCAAGATTGACTACCACAAACCTGGTGACACTGGTTGACTATGTCTCGGCTGAAATGGATGCTGGTAGACAAGTAGATGCTGCCTATTTTGATTTTAAGAAGGCCTTCGATCTTGTTGATAATGACAGATTGCTGGAAAAGCTGTCAATGATTGGTTTTGCGCCTAAGCTCCTGCAGTTTTTCGCAAGCTATCTTAAAGATAGGCGGCAGATCGTGAGGTTGAATGGGTACGAATCTGGTGACTACTATACAAGATCTGGGGTAAGTCAGGGAAGCACATTGGGGCCAACTCTGTTTTTGATCATGATTAACGACTTGCCCCAATCAGTCAGAACCGCCGAGTGTTTCCTATTTGCAGATGACCACAAATTGTCGCTCTGCAAGGTGATGTTGATGCTGTAGCCTCATGGAGTAGTTGTAATCGGATGCCTTTTAACGACACGAAATGCAAGACTATCACTTTCTCACTCAGTGCAGCAGTGCACTCAACAGTGCAGTTTAAATTCTGAATATAAATTATTTGACGTTACTTTAAAAAGAGTTGACGATATCCGAGACCTAGGTTTAACATTAGACACTAAGATGGACTTTCACAAACACGTGACAAACATAATATATGTAAGTCGACTAGTAGGATATTAGGTTTTATTATTAGAACAACTTCTGAATTTAATAGTGTTTCTGTGGCTAAGGTGTTGTACAATGCCTACGTGCTCAGTAAGCATGAATATAGGGCTGCCATCTGGGACCCCTATGAGAATAAATAGTCTCATGTTAGAAAAAAATCAGCGAAATTTTTCCCGTTGGCTGTATAAGAGAGCCTATGGGTATTACGTTTTTTTGTATCCATCCTTGTTCGTGTATGGGATGGTTGGCTTGAATGCGCTCGCCTCAAGAAGGAAACTTCTTCTTGTGGTACATTATCTCTCTGTAATCTACCAGAAGGTGGATTGCCCATATGTGCTTGAGAGAGTGTGCCTCACAGTGCCTACGCGCATACCACGTGACGCCGAGGGCTTGGTGGCACCACGCCGCCGGCCGCGCCTGCTGCGGAGGCCCGTCACGCGCACCAAGCACGCCGCCCAAGCACCTACAGTGCGCGCGCTGCGCTTGATCGGGGACATGCTCGCTCACTATGATGGCCTAGATTTGTTTGCTGATGGTCTCGGGCGATTACTGACAATAACACATCAGTACATTCAAAATATATCTACGTGACATTTTGAAATTATTAATTTATATTCTGATTAATTATAAAATTTATTTTCTTTGTTTGTTTATTTTTTATTTGATTAATTGTGATTTTTGTTTGATTTCATCTTAATTCATTGTAATTTTGATTCTTTAATGGCAATTTTAATTTTATTTTATTCATGTCGTAATTTTATTATAATTTTATTATGGTTTTAATGTAATTTTATTGTATGTATGACTTGCCTGTGTTTTGGTCAAACAACTGTAAGCAGGCATAGTGATTTAAAATAAATAAATTAACAACAGAGGTATTGCCAAAGCTAAAATGGTGCAATTATTATAACATACTAGTTCAAAAAGAGTTACCTTTTTTGAAATTTCTTCCTTCTTAGCAGCATAAAATGGTAAAGAAATAATTAAATACAAATACTTAGTCATAGGTTTCTTTCTTTTATTCACTCAGGTGCAGAACAAACTCAAGTAGGTGCAATTTTTGACTTTTCTATTAAATCAGATAAAGGCAGTTGTAAAATAGTTACTAGAGATGTGCCAATAAGTCTGCGACTAGTCGGCAGGGAGCGCCGACTATCCGGCTACATTTCATATGTATTTCTTAATGAAAATCAAGGTTTTAATTTGTTGTAATAGCAGCACCTAACTGAGGTATCAGGGTTGGATGTTGGTGTTTAATATGGTTGTTCATACTTGTAGTATTTGCTGTTTTTACCTGCCCACCACAAAAAATTATCATTTGGCACTGGTTACATTTAACTTTACAGGAATCATTGTCTAATTGTTAAGAATAGATCCATACATGAGAGATCATTTTTTAACATGAATAAACAATTGAGCTTTCTAACTTTAAGTATCAGAAAACAATATTATTTCAACAAATAAATACTTTTTTGCACAAAAATACTGCTCAGACTCTTTCAATGATTAACAATGCGACTTAAACAAAACAGGTTCTGCTGACACATTCGCAGGTGGCGTTTGCAACTTGCACTTGGCTAGTCGGCCAAAGTCATGATCAGCACATCTCTAACAGTTACTAGTTCAAAAATAGCTGAACCATTGCAAACATACAGAAATAAGAACAGTGCTAAGTCTAATAAAGGTGGCATCTCACCTATGGTGATGTACCATCATGTGATCCAGAACAACCGGGTCATCAAAACGCTGCACATCTGTGGCTTGCGTGCTTGGGGACTGCATTGTGCCATCTTCATTTAAAATATCAGCACCGGGGAAGCCTGAAACACAACATATATGGCCACAAAAATGAGGTTGGTAAAAGTAAAGTAAGGCTGCGTTCCAATCGAGTAGAAATTACACTCTGAGGAGTGAAAATCACTCGAACCCGTTCCAAATTGACCCCGAGTGAAATCGAAGATGACTGAGCTGTCACCTGACAGTTTCCCAGTTGTTTCGGAACGGGTTTGGGTGACGTTTATAACTCTGCCAAGTGCGCATTCTACCGATGTCTGGAGCCCGATGAAATTCACCTGACAGCTGTCAGACGAGGTTTTGCTCGTTTTGTCTCTCTCTATTCGACGAGGGTGAAAATCGCTCTGCAAAAAGCGCCCTAAACTTTTATTATAGCTACATGAAATATTTATTAATTTTAACAGAATTGATGAGCATGTTTCACTGCTATTGGCTTACCACTTGGTCAATACATCTGATGCAGATGCAAACAATATCTGGGAAAACACTGTACCCATACCATACTAAACGTTGCTTACATATCAATGAAATATCAACGAGCGAGAAGTAACAAACCTTGCGGATTTCTAAGTTTAAATAGGATGAATATTATAACATAGTTATTGAAAATTTGATCACCACATACATTAATACACATTTGTATACAAATGGTGACAGATTTTCCCTCAATTTCGTTAATCGATTAAAATATTGAGGCACAACATGAGGGAAACGTAAACAATTTAGGATTCTGCATGAAAAACAACAATTTAACATGATCACAAGAAGCAAATGAATACACAACACGGAAGCCACTTAAAATTTATCGCTAATCTTGAACGCACAGTAACAAAATTTGGTACAAACGAAAACCACGCTTTTCTGTATATTTTAAATTATTCATTGATAGATAAACTTACCACAGCAAGTATTTATCAGTAAAAATGTGAACAGGTATCGCAATATGACAACGTCCGCCATTCTTCGTTCATCATAACAATGCACTGCATTAGTCAAGCAAAGCATTGGTTAAATAGTTACTTGTGCTACATTCTTTTTAATATATCAAATTAAATAATTTGACGATATTTATTAGTTTGAAATTATATGCTGCAGATTTTTATTATTAAAATTAGTTAAAATAGCAAAAAATTGTATAGACACAAAAATTAAAAGCACTTCCGCCTGTTTCCGGTGCTTCAGTGTTGCCAAGTTTATACAATACAAAAAGGCTGCGTTCCAAAATGGTAGTTCGCAGGCAGAGACAACTTTATTTTTTTTCTGTGGTTTATGCACCAAAATTTTTACTCTATGGTCTGCTGTCTGGTGCTGTTTCCATTTTTAAATTAAAAAAGTTTTAATTTAAAAATGGACGGTTGATCGCGATTCTCAAGTGTTGTGGTTGTTTTGTTTTTCTTTAAATTATTTCGCTTCTACGTGCGAAACTCTAAATAGGTATCTCGAGGAATTATTTTTTTATTGTTTCCTGGGAAAGTAAATATCGAAAATGCCGAGAACAAAGCGGCCCGTAAGCAAACAGGAGAAATCATCTGAAGACGATGATGCTTTGAAAAAGTTGAATAAAATCGGTATGTTGTAAACGAATACCCTTACTGGCTTGATTGAATATAGATTTTAAACGATCGACTATAGTTGGAGGCAATTTCATTTCGTTCCACCGTTCTATTTATGGGCCGTCGCTCCGTAGTGCACCCGCTGCACCCCTTGTGGCGCAACTTTTGTGTCGAAGAAAATTGCCCTATGGGTATTGTTATGTACAGTTTTATTTAATTTGTCATTTGCTTCTAGTGTCAGATCAGAAGAAAAAGATAGACTCCAGGGCCGACATGGAACTCAGAAATATAGAGTTGGCTTTCAAAATATTACTGGGATCCATCAGCGATGTATACCTGCAGAAGACGGTGGGACAGTTGGTAAGTTATTATGCAACTGGACGACAATTTCTTACTTACACTAAGATCATATTATATGACCTAACCCGTTTAAGCTATAGCTGGAGTGTGCCCATTAACGAACCTAAACATTTCTAAATACATAAGTACTTTAGTTTCTAATTATACTCAATTTGGGTGGTGATTAGGGTTACCACCGTATGGGTAATTGGTCTTAATTAGAGTATTACTTTTTCATGTAAGCGCACTTCATAATCTATGACTCTAGCAAAGTATGATAAAATACTCTTATTTATGTAAAAATGATTATTACTGTCTTGCCATTTGATAATGTAAGGGATATTAATGAAAGAAAAATAATCAGTACTTTATATTATGCTGTGTACTTTATTAATGTTCTATCAAAATGAAAAAATACTATATTTGCCCTAAAATAACGGTGGCAACACTAGTGATGATTGAACCCATGACCTTGCACTAAAGGCAGGACCTCTACCATTACTCCAACGGGCTTTTCCAACCGTCTAAATATTTCCAAATAATTTATTAATTGTGGTACATGTATTGTATTTATTGTATTGACGACCAACTTGGTGTAATGGTTAAGAAGTTGGCTACTACACCAGAGGTCGCGGGTTTGATCCCGGCACAGTACAAACATTGTATGCATGAACATGTCTGTTTGTACTGGTCTGGGTGTCTCCTATGTATAATAAGTATGTATTTACAAAAGAAAATGTATTTAAGTATGTTTATCCGTTGTCTAGTATCCCATAACACAAGCTTTAATTAGCTTACTTTGGGGCTAGATGGCGCTGTGTGGAATAATGTCCAGGGATATTGTCTGAAGACAAAAGTTTGACAGAATCATTAGCTAATGAATTTATTTATTTCAGAAAACTGAACTTCATTTGATGGAAGTGATGACTGCCAGACAAACAAGGCATTCCAGCAGGGCTGTTTCTCATGATGACGGTAATTCACATACATTAATTACATCATTACAATAGAATAACTATCATGAGTTTCATTTTTCTAATACTTTGCATAGCATTGCCAAATTAAATATTCTTTCTTTAATTTTAAATGATCCATACATTCTAAATATAGACATGAAAAAAATAACAAAAATAAACAAATATCCGGGACTATTTACACCAAGATCACCTGACCCCAAACTAAGCTGTACTAAGGGTGTCAGGGACTGATAAACACATTCAAATATTTCCAGATACATACTTCAATAGATGAGTGTAACTGAGTAATTGCCGTGGTATTTGAAAGAGAAATATGATTTCATAACAAAAAATATGATCCATTGCTAAAAAAAATACAAATACGAGTTGTGCCTAATTGCACCAAACTTAAGTCATTCCTGAGGTGATAATGTCATGCCATTTTAGGAAAATATATTGCTTAAACGGACTGCTTAGGTGTCGTCAGTTTGCCGCAATAAGACATGAAAGAACTTCATGCTTAACCTTCAAGCGGTCGCGCGGCGTCGAATCGACCGCACTTAATACATTTTCGTTCATAATGTTTTTACTACTTGTCACATGTTTTTCTTATTCCTAGTAGCCTGTCACATTGTCATTGTGAGTGAAATAAATAGTTTACATCCGCTCGCCGCGCTTTCCCCACCCCACGGATCGCTTTTGTTTAGGTCGTGGCGCAGGCGTCGCAAGCGGACCACGCGCCTGTCGTCTAAAAGGGTACACGCGACGCTCAACTTTTCTTTAACATAATTTAAACTACTTGTTTTTTATTAATTAGACTTTAAATGCAATTATTCATATCTGCATACAAAATAATAAACGAATATTGGATAATTAGTAGATACTTTATTTCGCTAATCTATCCCATAGGTCTTTTAGTTTACGTGCGACCGCTGCCGTTACAAATGAAGGTCAAAACTGTTTTAAATCATTTTTGTAGTCCTCCTTTGTTTCAAATGTACATTTAGATCATAACAATAGCAGTTTAGAGAACATTTCATTTAATTGTAGTTATACCATCATCCATAATCATCTTGTACCATATTCAACCTCTTCACTTGTACCAACTAACCCCCACGGCTCGTTTCCACTAACCGGGTGCTTCCTGGGCAGGGTACCTGACGGAGAACTCCGCGCAAGGCTCCGGAGACCGGGGCAGCAAGAAGCAGCCGGGTAAGTACTGGCTCGGCTGGACTGGGAAACTTTTGCTTTTTACATTTTCATTATTTTCAAATCATATGTTATGGTTTATAATTACGTCAGTCCTGATAGCGAAGTGTGTGACTCATTATAGTCTGGGTTTGTAGTCTTTATTTTATGCAACTGAATATCCAGATAGCTCAGTATTGTTTTTATTATAAACTGTATAGAAGTTTACAATTCAATTAATTAGGTGATTTTATACTCTTTTCCAGTAGTTTTGTTCTATTTATTTAAGTAAAGTTCAAGTTAATTAAATTATGTTTAAATTTAAACAAGCTTTTGCCTAAAATTTGGCCTTGATAATATTAACAAATTCTTTCCAAAATGTTTGAGGGCTTGATTTGTATAGTATGAGGCAATCATCATCTTTTTTTACCTATTAGTTAATCCATTCCTTATGTATGATGTCAATGTTTATATAAGTGTATTAATTTGCTTCAGTAAAAGTATGTCTGTTTGAAAGTAAACTTAATTTCCTCCCTGAAGGCCATCTGGAATTATAGCAAAATGGCCGCTAAAAAATTGTACACCTTTGATTCATGTTTTTTAGGCAATAGCGTTCATCATTTTATCTTTATGAACCCTCCCCCTGCAGCGCCCCCGACGACGGGCCGCGCGACGGGCCGCCGCTCGCGGTCCGCCGACGCGACGTCGCGCAAGCTGACCGCGAGCAGCCGCAAGACGGCGCAGCGGCGGCGCTCGCGCTCCGTCTACCAGACGCCGGCGTACAACAAGAACTCGCAAGTTAACTACCCGGCTATCACGCCAAAGGTAAGATTCTAGTGCAGCTAAATCCTCTTTGCAGGCCAGCGGTACAGGAGCCGGAGCGCCGGAATTCGTCACACTATATTTAGGAGTAGATGTAGTAAGTAAAAGTAAAGTAAAAAATCATTTATTCACTTAAGCTTTTACAAAGAAGCACTTAAGGAATGTCAAAATTCACAAAAAATATATAAGCAATAATAGACGTAAATAAAATAATACAATAATATCCTAAATAAACATAATGCGAATCTACCACCGGTTCGGACGTTGCTTCAAGAAGACTCCGGCAAGAAACTCGATAGTTACTCTTTTGAACTTTGTTTAAAGTAAAGTAAAAGTAAAAAAATCATTTATTCATTTAAGCTTGTACAAAGCACTTATGACATGTCACAAAAAAAAGTATATGGAACTAATAATAATAAACTTAAATAAAATAGTACAATATTAGTACATATCGTGAATATACATAATCTGATTCTACCACCGGTTCGGACGTTGCTTCTTATCGAGAAGACTCGTCAACATTATGATGACGGGAGTACCTAAAAAACCGGTGATTCTATACACATGAAAGCAATGTTCTAGCAATGTGAGGAATGTGTGTAAAATTTAAAGCAATGTGCTTTTATAAAACTAGAGTTATTTAAAAAAGTTAGTGAGCCGTCAGCCTGATATCAGAATGACGGGTGTACTTATAAACCGAGCAAATCACTTACTATTTGAGAATGAAAATATTACTGTAGCAAAGTTCCGACAATGTGCTCGAACGTGCCAAAAGCAGAATCAGATGTGGTGAAAGGTTTAAAAGTAATTTTGAAAATAAGAATTCCAAATTCCAACGCCTGCTTATTTCATACTGGCAATCCCACGAAATGTATAGGGACATTTAAACTACAAGGGTTTCATGTTATCATCCGTTTATATTATACTATTGTTGATATTCATTAAACACAATAAAATCGCAGTTCTCATTAGCAATTATACATTCAATAAGGTAAATTTAATATTCCCACAACAATCATACACGAGAATACATAAATTCGGCAGTCTGGAATTGAAGCCCGTATACCTTAAGGTGGTTCGTTTCCCATACAAAAATCAATCAACATTCATGCGCTAATTAGTAGTAGATATGCCTAGATATTTGCGTGGGGACTTATTTAGGTATACTCATTTTCGCAAAACCAATAAAAAATAATAAATATAATAATGTTTATATGTTACAATGTTTATATTATAATGTTTTAATGTTTATTTAATAATATTTATAATAATCTATAATCATAATTCATCTACATTACTAAAATCTAAATAAAAAATATATTTTTGTCCTTAAACAAGGCAATGCGGTATCATATTTTTCTGACTTCTTCTGGTTTTAGTGCTCAAGTCATCAGAACATATCCATTTGTTTTGTCTAAAGCAGTGTGCTCTGTAGTGACCTATACTGTTGAGGTCATCTTTTGGACCCGAAGGCAAATATTCGATAATTCCTATTATATCATATTCCTTTGATTCTAAGTTCATTTTTAGTGGAATCTCATCTAAACATCTTGATTCAGTTTGACTTAATCCGAAGCTTATAATATTATGTAGAATATAAGTGAAAGTTCTTATTCCGTTGCAGTTATTGCGACGGCACGTGACCATTGTATTTTCTTCTAGCATAGATGTCTTCAGAGATATCGGTTTTATTGGTATCTAGTGGTAGAAAAGCTATCTTTCTTTCTACATTATATAGAGGGCAAAAAATATTTGCGCAAGTTTCTTTGACATTAGCACTATAAATGACCTCCTTCACTATAATAATATTCTCAAAAATGTATGTAGCACTGCAATGACAAGATAATTCGGTAGTGCCTTTATTTTGTTTTTTTTTTTTCAAAGTTATAATTTTGTAATAGCCGAGCTCGGTTTTTGCACAGGTCTAATTTTGGCTTCTGGTCATCAAGCATGTCTTTTATGCAGTTACAAAAATTATCGGTAGTCTTATTGAAAACAGTCGTGCTCACAGCGAATCAATCCGCGCAAGCAAGACTTGAGCTACGGAATCAAAGGCACAGGTATTCGTTAATAAAACGGGGGGTTTCGGTCTGGGTGTGCTGGGAGACGCCCCTGGCTTAATTCCCTGTCTGGTACCTCGTAACACAGGGATATTTATCCTTACTTCGAGACCATGACAAGTGGTGTGTTGTCTGGCGATTAAATACAAATTTTTCTATACCAGTTCTCGTTCTAATACCATTTTGTAACAAGGGAACGTATTTAATTTTTTTAATTTTTCCTTTTTAGTTTTGCTGTTGTGTCCAAGACCTCCCCAATTTTCTGCGAATATCGAATCATCAGAGACTTCTTACTCATCCCAATTGCTTTCTGTACTTTCTGCCTATTCTTTTTCATTTTCTTAACTACAGACTGTTCTTTAGTGATTGCTGCTCTGGTTTCTCCAGAATAAACTCAGAATGTTTCATAATGAATTTATCGACACGTAGGCGATTACTTTTAATCGACATGGGGAACGGAAATCTTTTCAAAGTTTTAAAACTACTTTCCACATGAAGAGGACGGGTTTCTAATATCAGATTCATATATAGGTATCATTATGTTAGACCACAAAGGCAGTTGGGAAATCAACCTTGTTAGATTTGGTAACAGAGACGGCATAAAGTGTAAATTTTCATGAGAGTTCATCTCATCGTTATCAGTTAAAGAAATCATTAAATTTTCTTTATCAATTAGGCGAGTGTACCATGATGGAACATTGGATTTAGTGTCTATTTCAACAACCTCCAAATAAGCTGAATCGGTGACTGCCGGTTTTTCACAATTTTCATCTGTTTGGCTTACTTCCGTGTTCGTTAATAACCTTTTAACTTGGCTTGGCTTGGCTTGGCTTCTTCACACCTGGTTCCATTGTCATCGTATTTATATAAGCAGACAGTTATCAAATCAGAAAATATATCTTTTAAAACGTCATAATTTTCTATGGACCTAATAAACACCAGACATCGGAAATAAAACATTTTAACTCTCTCATCGACATTTTTAAAGCCTGATAAATTGTACAGTATTTTTATCAAGTGACTGACGTCACTTCGAATTAACGTTTTATCTGGCGTGCAAATATGCGCTTCTAGTTTATCAAAAGAGTTAGCTACATATTCCGCTGTAGATTTGGTAGAAGTGAAAGCCTTAACAGCTGCTCCGACTAGCGCCGGTGAATGATCCAGAACAACTTCATTGGGACGTTTCTTATTATCACTCCACCTTTGTATCCATCGCCAAATAGTGTCCATATTATGTGTTTCCGACAACATTTGCGTTATTGGTACACTTCTACTATTATTTTCATCATACATGACACCGGAATACAAAAATATGTGATTAGTGTTTGTCATATCTTTTGTAGGGCCAACTTCCTTTAGTAGACTCCCGGTAGCATCTAAAGAGGGGTTCCCAACCTTTTTTTGTCTACTGCCCACTTTAAGAATAAATTATTTTTTAACGCCCCCCTTTTTAAACATACTTAAAAACCGCTAAGTACTTATAACTGATTATTGAAACGCAAATTTATAGTATTCGGACAGAGAATCTTTTATTGAAAATAAAACAAACATAATCAATTCTTATATAAAAACTAATGTGAAGGTTGAATCTGATGCTGTTCAATAAGTTTGTTGATATCAGGTTCCAATTTACTCAAAAACAGCCGCAAGTCGCCACGTTCGGTAACACGCAAACGATTTCTCTTTTTAGTAAGCAGCGTTGCCACAGCACTAAATCCACAGTAGTATAATATTGAGGTCTCTGGATCAGGATCAAGATCCTGATCCAGAGACCTCAATATTTAACTTTTAAGTATTCATCTATCGTTCTTAACTATTCGTTCAATAAACATTAAATTTTGTGTTTTTATTAATGGAAATCCATTTTGAACATTTTTATAAATAGGCACAAATTATATTCATAAAACTGTACTAATTATTGCTTGTTTACTTTTTAGCGTGATATGAGTGATTGTACCTACCTATTGTTAGGTACTTACTGTTATCTAACTTTTAACTATTCACGTATCAGCTATACATTAATCAGTTTTAACTCTTCATCTATCAGTTTCAAGTATTAATCTATCAGTTTTGAATACATGCAAGGTCTGAATAAACTTTTCAAAAGCATTGTTTTATTTAAAGAGTAATGGAATGTGGTCAATTTCAAATAAAACACATAGTAAATATAATTTTGTTTATTAGAAAAGTATATCATTTTCTAGACACCATTTATTAAGACAAGATACATTTTTTAACGCACATACTTTGTTATGATAGATGCATCTAAAAATATCGGAAGATGCAGTATAATTTTCATCCAATTTAGTTAAACTAGGACAGTTTTTATCTTCCAAGTTATACACATTATCACTTTGTAATATTTTTTTTAACCAAACAACTTTTTCTGAACCTTTGGTAAAAATACGTTTGTTTTTTAAATAATCACTTACGATAACCTTATAATTATAATATGGGACATATCCCTCATTCCAATATATTCCTCTGTTTCTTTCAATCCAACTTACTTGTGAACGTTCCATTTTAGTTAAATTATAAAAAGGATATGGTGGTTTTATCAAGAGTACAAAGATATGGTTTGCATTTTGAATTGCTATTTCTTTTGGTATAAACTCGTTGATATCATTTTTAAAACCTTGTACATCGACGATAACATTCATGATAACTTTCGCACTATGTTACTTAATGGCCTGTACTCAAATAGACGATCGTTTATGATCAAACAGTAGGCTGTTGTGTTATCTGGTATATCTTCAGAACTTTCAATTTCTAACCGAACGTCAACTGGTCCGGTTTTTAATGAATCATTTTGTCGTGAACAATCAATAACAAATAGTGGAGCTTTTTTTTTGAATGTGGCCAGATCAAGCAGTGGGTTGACAGGAAGGTTGTAATATGACTGTCGAAAATATGAATACATTTCGTATAATATACCATATTTATCCTCGTCATATGGAAAATATTGAGAGTTCAAAAACAATTTAACGTTTGTTACTTTACAATGGTCAAATACGGAAGAGCTGTTAGTAGCAATATTATTTCTATTAGTCTGCAAACCTAGTATAACATATCTCGGTTTCTCTAACTGAGAAGCTGTTTTAATAGACCAAGAATGTTTTGTTGTCTTAGGTAATACTGGATACTCATATAAATCCCAGTTTCTAAACGCTACTTGCAGTGGTCGATCCTTTTCTAATAATTTGAGTAACAATAATCTATCACGATCAGCAACTCGGACATGTGGGACACGCCATTGTACTTTTTTTACATCTAAATCAAAATAATCAGTTGTTTCCATTGTCAGACAGTTAATAGTAGATCTGCTTCTTTGTAATATAAGTTCATGTCGACAATTCACTATTATTTTATTATAATCTTCAGCAAAGCCCAGTATTTTATTCAATGGAATAACAACACTAAAATTTCCACTTTTTTGTTTACTGCCGTTTACATTCCACCCCCACATTGCACTAGCTTTACTTTCTCCATCATTCAAAGAAATATAAGATTTTATTGTAGTAGTGATGCCTACGTTTTTGATTCGATCAATTTCTACCCCATTCAATTCATATCTTATGTCTTGAAATAAAAATGAAAACGGGTTGTTAACAAATTGGACGTCTTTTTTAGTAATTTTTCCAGCCGCATCTTTTGATAATACACTTGCACATCCTTCGATGTAAATAGAGCTTGCTGATGGAAGCAGGTACACATCCTGTTGATGAATCGGTATTCTGATTTCATCATTCTCTTTAAAGCTGTTATTGTAAGGATTGTAGGTATGTATTTCATAACTCTCGATGGAATTATCATACTGAGGTAAATCTGTGATTTTTAGCATTTTATATTTTAAATCCAAGACCACGAAGAAATTCTTTATTATTTTTAGTGATTTTTTTAGTAAAACTCTTGCTAGTGTTCAACCGTCTTCCCACTTTCGTTATTGTTAGTGAAGTATTCAGTTTTTTTCCAGCATCAGGGTTTTTATTAAATAGAATCATATTTTCTCACAATGTAAATTACTGTCATTCAAAAAATAAACAAAAGTATTTACTCGTAGGAGTGCAATGATTTGAATGATTAAAAGTAAAAAACAATTCTTTATAAATACAAGATTTGTTTTCGTAACCAAAACGACTTCAGAAATTTTAAACACAAGTGTCCGCAGTTGTACATATTATTTTTTTGCACATTTTCATTATTAAAGTAAATATTTGACCCCATATAATTGATAAATTCTTTCGGTGGTTTCAAATTACCATAACTGTCAAAGTATTCGACATAATCATTAATTTTTCCATAGGCTACCCAATGAGTCCCAGAGTTTTTAGATGAATCTAAGTTAATAATAGCGCATTCTATTGATAATGGCTTTGTTGGTAATTCATCTCTCATAAAAACACCTCGAAAGAAGGGTATGTTTTTCGAGTAACTCATTATGTCAATATTTGTCAAAGGTCTTTTGGGTAGCCGATTATTTAGTTTTTTTTCTTTGTAACATATATTCCTAAACCATCTTTATATGGTTTCAGATGTAATCCTCTTCCAATACAAAATGATTCCATTTTCTCATTATGTCGTTCTAACTCTGCCAATCGCTTTTTGGCCGCTTTATATTCATTAATAGTTTTTGTGACCCCCGCAACCCCACCAGCTAAACTGCCAGCAGCAGATAAGCCTGCAAATATGGGTATTAATGGAAGAAACCCTCCAGTTTTAGGTACTGGTATAACTCTTGGCACTTGTACTGGTAAATTCGAAGTTAATTCTTTTGCAGCTGCCATTGCGAGGTCCACAACCGCCTTCTTACATTTAGGTTTCAGATTCTTGAGATGTCTTTTTGTATGTGTAACAATATTTTTAAAAGTTTTTCTAAAACCAGCTCCTGACTTATATTTTTTTGATGGCATTGATTTGGTTTCAGGGGCATTATTATTCTTCTTTTGTTTCTTGGACATTTTGAAATAGGCCATGTACCTAACTAACTTAAAAAAATGTAACAAAACAGTTGTTATCTGGTTTAACAATCTTATGTAACTGATCAAAAAAACCATTGGATATCTCTTTATATGTGAATATGTGATGTCATTTTATTTTATTTTATGTAGGGGTACCCGACAGAGTTTATGTACGGAATTATAATGATTAATAAATAGTATGTAACTACAACACATTATTTTTGTGTATCCAGCTGTTTTCAGTGTTTGATAGCCCTAGCCATTTTACATAAACTTTGTCTCCTTTTCTTTTTATAATCTTTTCAACGAGATAAATATCTGGATGCTTCGTCTTTTGCAGTTCTTGTCTATAAAATGCACCTAATATGGGACGTTTTCTAGCATCTTCCAATAAATAAGTAATAGGGTTCGTATTTTGTACTTTTATAATCTTAAACAGCTCTGTAGACCAATTGGGGGTGAAACTTTTCTCAAAACATCCTTTATATTTACTAATTCTCACATAATCGCCTACATGTAGTTTACCAATCTTCAATTTTTTCTTAGATTGAGATTTTTCTATATACCTTTGTAGAACAAATAATTTATTATCTTGTTTTATTGATGATGGTGTTTGTTTCACGGTATTGTGAAAAGTGTTATTATATTCAAACACATTTTTACTAAGCGCTCCATCGATCCATTTATAATTACCTTTCAAATGAAACTCTTTATAAAGTTTATTTTTTAATGTTCTTATAAACCGTTCTACAATTGAAGCCTTTTTTGTGGAATATGTGGAGTAATGATTAACTTTAAATGTTTTCGTAATATCTTTAAATTTGTTATTATAAAATTCTTTGCCTAAATCTGTCTGTAAATTTATTGGAACTCTTCCTTCGAGTAAAAGAGTTTTAAAAGCTTTTGACACGAGTTCTTTAGTTTTTCGTTTAAGCGGAAAAGCCCAAGCATACTTTGAAAAACAATCTATAACCACTAATATGTATTTATATCCACGGTTTGCTTTTGAAATATTCTGCATATCCATTAAATCAGCTTGCCAAAGGTCGTCAATATCTTTCAGTACTACATTTCTGCGAGGAAATTTTTTTCTCGCATCTTTGTGAATTTCATTTATTACGTCCACTTTGCTCATAGTGTTTCTTTAACTTCGCTGCAATTTCATTTAAAGTAATTTTTTTTTCAAGTATTTTTATTCGTTCACTTAAGTTTGTTAAATGTTTATCAATATTTCTTAATCTTTCGGAAATAAAGTTATACCTTATTTCGAGACAAATCTTGAAAGGACAACTTTGACACTCAGTGTTTTTCGATGTTGATTCACTATTATCTGTATTTTTTAGATGGATATGATATTTATCTTTACGAACATCCATGTTCATGAATCAATTGCTACTAAAATTGAATATGAAAAAGTTATTCTTTTATAATACCGGCTTCTTTTAATTCTTCAATTATTGATAAAATTTCATTGTCATGATTAGTATTTCCAGCACTTTGTGATGCAATCAATAATTTTAACCTTTCCACTAATTCGTTTGGGTCATCCCAATAAACATAATCAGTGTTTTGTCTATATTTTGAACTTCGGTATATAACCCCCAATTTTAGGTTCAGAACAATGTTGTTTTTCATTTGTTTCACTAAATAGAGGTTTAATAATTTTACAGTATTTCAATCCCTTATCACCTTTCATTTGTCCATTTGGATTAAAATCTCTTTTGTGAGCATTTGTAATGCACAGTATATCTTTATATATCATTTTATCTTCTCCAGAAACTAAGTTTAGGTTGGGTTTTTTTCGAATCAGGAGCTCTTGCAAGCCAGGAGTTAATTCAAAACGATTATTCTGAATACTAATAATTTTATATTTTTCGGTGTTTGATGATTTTTTTGATGAAGAGATTTTTACCTCAGAGTTCCCGATCATTAGTTTCATGTTTTCATTGCGAATTCCAAATGGTATGTTTATATTATCAAATATATTCATAATGTCTTCCTTATCAAGTGACATTATCGTGTCGTTTTTACTTTTTATCGAACTTTTATCATCTTCACTGTAATATTCTGAGTCTGAATCCAAATTTCCCACATTTAATGTGTTAACATTTTGTTCATTCACTTTCATAAGAGTTCCCAAGGGATCAGTAATGGATTTGAATACCTCTCTATAGTTAAAATTCGTCGCGTCGTTTTTACTTTCCATCGATTTTTTATCATCGTCACGATAATATTCTGAGTCTGACATGATCGCTTCTCTAAAAGTGTCGTATTCTGCAGATGAATCTAAACCACCGTTATTTACCTTTAATGTGTGCACATCTTTTTCATTCACTTTAATAAGAGTTTTCAAGGGATCAGTTATGGGTTTGAATACCTTTCTATACTTAAGGTCAGAAGCATCTTCTTCATTACGAATCGATTTTAATTTATTTTTTATACTGTGTACTGATTTTACTAACTGTTTTTTTATATCGGTATCCATCTGACATGTGGATCCAAAGTGCAACTGCTATTTACAGATATGTAAGTGCAAATGAATTTTCTTAAGTTAAATGTAGTATATATTGAAATTTTAGAAAAAAATGAATGTATCGAAACCTTTTCGGTATCTTCCTTTGTCAAGCGCACAATCTTTATTTATAACTAAAAAACTAAAATGGTCTTGCCATATAGAAGAACACATTTTTTTAAATTTTAACCACTCAATGTCAGTATTAACGTGCTCACTGTATATATGTTTCAAATTAATATCATCTTGTTTGAAAATTATCAAGAGATTAACGTTATCACGCACTAGTTGCTTAGGTATTTTAGAATAAGTTTGCGATAGATAAAAGCAATCAATTTCGTTATGCCTTCCCATGGAAAAGTAATTGCGTATGTTTACTTGATTTTCACATGCAACGTCATCAAATATTATGATTGAATTTTTTAAAGCGTCATTGGGATGAATCACTTCTTTATTATCATCGAAAACAAAATATTGAGCTTCTGGAATTTTCTTCATTACTTTATTCAAAAAACGGTACTTTGGTTGAAACACGGTCTTTGAGTACAAATAAACATGTTTGAATCTAAGGCCATTTTCATGGAACAAAAGATTCAACATAGCATTAGTTTTACCACAGTTTGAAGGACCACATATAATACAGCGGATTGAACTAGGTAAGAGAACACTATGTTTAATATTGTCAGTTTTTTTGCTGACTTTTAAATTGTGAACTTCTAGATCAATTGGTTGTTTGACAAATTTCATGGTGTCGTCGTTTCAAAGTCTGGCGAGTGTGTGCATTTTGACTGAGTTAGCGTGTGAATATAAATGAAAACCAAGACAATATGTATATAGCATATTTATTGAGTTGAAGGTACTTTAAATTATAATTTATTTAAATACAATACTTAAAAACTAATAACTAAACATCATTTACTACAATGTACTATAATTATATCTAAGTTTTATGTTAAATAAAGAGAATAATACCATTATTTTAAGAATAATTTTTAATTTCTTAATTAACTACTTAACACCTTTACACATATAGATACATAATACAAACTCAAATTTAAAATATGGTGTTACAATGACCCCAAGGTATTGTTTCAATTTGGTTAGGGAGAACTTGCACCTTATCATCATTTCGATTTATTACTACTTTATCTACTACTTGAGAGTATAATACATGTTTTATTGATTTGATAACATTCATTTTACATTTGAAGCTTTTATCAGTTAAAAGCGCTTTCTTGTAATTACTCTGACGTAGTTGGTTTTTTACTGATTTAGTTACACCTTTAGCCTTTTTTATTTCCCCTTTTATGGTATTAATACAATATAACTTCGCCCTTAATCCTGTGAATTCAGTGATAACTTCACCCCCAAGTTCATCTTTGATTAGACCCGGAATTTTCGTGTTAACTCTAGGTATCTGATAGCAAATAACAACTTCAAAATTACTAGTATCAAAATTTTGTATTTCTTTCCTCATATCATTATAAATATCTGTGGTTTTTATAAAGTATAAAAGACTATCAGTATCGGTATAACACAATCTAGCTTTATTTTGATATCTAGTTTTAATGAAGTCATAATGAAATCGATATAAATGTTGTTTCGCATATTCCAAGACTGTGAACCCGATATAAATTGGTCGGTCAAGAGTTAACTTTTCAGGGCTTAGATGTATGGCTGCAAAACTTTCTGAGAATATTTTGATACTTTTCAAGTTAGGTTTTGCAATTAATTTTTCCGCTCCGAGTTTTTTATTTGTTATATTTTGATCATCTCGCCAATTTGTCACTAATTTAATATTGACTTGCTTGCGTCTATTTTCAATTGTTTTTACAAAAATAGCGTTGTTTAACAGTTTAAAAAAATCTTTTTCAAAATCGGACGATGATGCTTGACGCAAACGAGTATTTAGATTTATATATTTCTGTAAATAGTTTTCTTGAGTAAATGTTATAACGCGATGGATTTTTCTTAAAACAAGTCCATTTTTCAAACATTCCTTTAAATGAACGTAATGAATCACGTATTTGAATTTATCATACAAGCTAGCAATTAATTTAGGAGCCTTTCCTCCGGGAGGAATGAATTTTTCCGCTGCAAAAGGTAAATCACGGTGCACATTATGAAGATGATCTGGATAGGCTAAATCAACTTCTAGAATGTATCCGACATGCGAATCATCAGATGTGTTAACTATGTCTAAGGCATCAATTTCTTGAGATGTTAAAAAGCGAAAATTTGATATTGGCATTTTTTTTGTCATCGCATAACCGTAAAGATTGTTACAGTCAAGATATATCAGGTAAGTCGATGGTTGCGAGTTATCGAAGCTTGGTAAATATTTATTATTTGCTTTAGCGTTTCGTAGAGAACATTGTGACAGACCACCACGTATTCCTTTTTCTATCATCTCGTATATCTCTAAATCACATACAAGCTCTAGTCGAACACCTGTATAAAGCAACATTGCATCCCAACTTAAGCTCGGGGCAGTGATATAATAAGCAGGGTCAAGTTTGTAGTGTCGTAAACAAGTTTTTCTAAAATTTTCAAATATATCACAGAGTAACAAGACGTCTGTTTTCAGGTATAAATCTGTGTATTCGCCCAAAGATTTTATGTTAAATTCATTCCATACATTCTGCGCATGTTCGTATTCTTCGTCAGTTATATGTTCACATTTGATGCTATTGTAGAACGTTTGTTTAGGGGGGAGAACATCATCCTCAAATTTAGAAAAGTTATCCACATAATCATATGGGTAAATACCCTTGCGAGTCAGTAATTTGATCTGTTCTTTTTCGTGAAACTCTTTTGCCAGAGCGACAAAATCTGTTTTATTTAAATTTTGAGATAAGTCATTCAAACTTGAGCTTAAAAATTGAAAAGAGTCAATAAATTTTATTTGTAAGTGACAAAGGCAATTTTTCGTTTTGATAATTTTCGTGACAGATATGTATTTTTCTTTTGATTGAGGTATTATTTTAAAGCAGCCATCATATTTCGCTAACTCACGAATAAAGAGGTGGCAGTCGTAACCGGCTAAGTTATGAAAAATAACAGGCACAAATTGACATACTTTATACATCAGATTACAACGAGAATGCGCGGCGCCTCGGTATTGTGATGTTATGTGATCATGATCTCTCACTTTATCGTCAAAGAGTAAGTGGTCGCAGATGTGACATTTCGAAGCGTTTATATAGTTTTCTTCTTCCATTGGTGTTAAGGGGGCCATAGGCTTTTTAAAAGACAATTCATAATAAATCTCTTCTATATCTCTGATCAAGCTTTCGATAAATACTTTAACACAATCTGGTCCTCTATATGAAATGTACTTGTTCAAATTAGAATCATGTGAACAGCAAATATAATAACCAAAACAAGAAGGCTTGTGTAGTTTATAAAGCCGTGTATTTTCAGTTTGACATACATCATGGTCTAAAAGAAGACTTTCGAAGTCAGCGTAAATAACAAAGTTTATTTTTTGTTTTCTTTCATAGTTTTTAAATTGTAACGTTGTGTTTTTCTCTGGTAGCACTGTCAATATTTTATTGCACATATGTGAACTGTATTTAATCTCACTCGTGAAAAATTGCAAGCACGAGTCACATAAATACATTTTGCCTTTATTATGAGTAATCTGACGTTTGACCAAACGTAATAAATCTTTTATTAAGCAATAGTGACCTGTTTCATTTTTTTCAACATACAGCAAATTTACATGATTTATTTTTCTCAACGATGTTACATATAACGGACCAGTAACATTATCCTTATTATCTAAACCATACACATTGATACTCACTTCCTTATTCATTTTCTCAAACAATTTAATATCTTCGTATGAGACTGGAAATGTCATGCCACCAAAATTTAATACTGTGTTATAATGAGGATAGGAATTAGTTCTGCATACATTTTTCTTCTGAGGAAATAAACCGGCAACAACGCTCCACAAAAAACAATGGTTGTCGTTGTTTTTAATATTTATACAACTTTTAGTATTTTGTATTTTATTTGGTAATTCAATGTAAGAACCAGCTTTTAATGGAGAATATTTATTAATGTTTATCTCTAAGTGACTCATTAGAACACAAGACCAGCCGGACTCACACTGTTCAAGTTCAGATATTTTTCTTTCAAATGTATAAATAGCATTCATAAATAATTCTTTAACGTCTGAGCTCTGGTAAACTATTTTATATTTTGTCATAAACGATTTGAGTTGTCGCTCGTCTGGTGTTGACTTCATAAAATAAGCAAACAGCTCGAAGTTCAATTTAATACACTTATGTTTCATGAGATAATCATTGATAATTTTTAAAATATCATTTTGGCTATCCATTAGAAAAGCCTCTGGCATGAGATACTCCTCCGTTGGATTTAGCTTTAAAGACACAATTCTGTTTTGTTTTGTGGCTATAATATTTATATTCATGTTTTCAAATTCTGATTTCAGTATGCAATTAGATTTATGTAAATTAGTTCTCAGGTGAAATCGGTATTCGCTTTTCGGTATTTCAATTTGACAGTATTCACATTTCAATAAATCGTTATAATCAGATCTTGACCTGGTGGTGGGTTGTACTGTAAAAGAAATAAACAAATCAAAATTAACCTTTTAACAATATTTTTATTAATCATTTAAGCATACATTGTTGAATTGAAATAGTTTATCCTAAATCTAATTAGGTAAAAACAATTACAATACGAGTACATGATTAAACAGTATTAGGATAGAAGGTAGGTACAGAGGCGTTCACATCAACCTTTACAAAATCATTACAAAATGGGTATTATATCGACAGCATAAGTAAAGGTTGATGTGATCGCTTCTGTACTATTATGTATATACGTATGATAAAACTCATTTTAATAATAATTGCTGATAAAAGTAGGGGGACAGCCTCGGTATTCCTTGCGTGTAGCTGTTAAAAAATTGGCAAGATGTTGCCATGCGTCAGTGTTTTCATCTGTCCGATTTTTGATGCAAACAATCGAATGCCGCCATCGATTCATTGGCTGCACTCTTTCGATTTCGTCACACTTGTAAATCCGCAAGTCGATGAAATGTGTCCCGGGTTTCTCATCAAACATCTGACGAGAATACCCGTTTGCGAGCCTACGTGTTACGTATGAAACGAGAGGTGTAGGTCTTTTACCAGAACTGGCAGGTATAATCGCGTCTTCTTCCTCGCTGTCGCTCCCGAAGAGATCGCAAGCAGATGGTCTCTTGGCGGGGATAGGCTTGAATACTGACTTCTTCTTCTTTGGTGTCGGTGAGTGATCGGGACTCGCTCTTGATGTGCTCGCCTCCGGAGAATGTTTTCTTCTCTGCTTTTTTTCTACTCTGGGGCGACGAGGAGCCTCTTCGTCAGACGGGAATAATAGGTCAGCGTTTGCTCTTTCGTGGGACCTGCAAATAATAAATAAATCATTTCGATAGTGTGCATTAAACAGTATAATAATACTTATAACATGACGATTTGAATAAAATATAAATTAAATCGGAAGTGAACAGCACGAGTGAATTTACCTCTACATTTAGAATAGGTACTGATACTGATAGTCTAGATTACAACAACTTTTATTATTATTCTCTTTATTCGTTAAAAGTCTTAGATATAAAATTAGTAATAGTATTCTTACAAAAACAGAGATTTATAACATTAAAAACAACTTATGAATTATAATTATATAAACTAAATCAAAATACTAAATAGAGAAAACATGTTATTACGTTACTGAATATTGAATTAATGAATATTGAATGTATGAATACTCGTCACGAATGGGTACTTATAAAAACAAAAGAAAAAGATTTACTGTAAACTAAAGAAAATGAATACTTTGAGCAACGAATGTAATGATAAAGTAAACAGAACTTACATCTTTAGAAGACTTGGTGAATTAATTTTGAAGATCCTGTTTGTTGATGTTCGCTTCCTGAAGGTACAGTGATGCTCCCGTTCTTGTGTACGGCTTAAATATACCGAATTACACGTGATTGATGACCATATTTTCAACGCCCCCCAGTCCCCCTCCCCCCCGGCTACAAGTACAAAGTCTAATCTAACCCAAAAATGGAAAATGCTTTGCCAACAATATAATAATACAACGAGCACGTATTGACTTTGTTCAAGTTACACTGTACATACTAGTATTATACCGTAGGTTCAGACTTCAGATGCGAGATTTAAAATCCTAATCAATACTCGTATTCTAAAATGTAAAAGTTAGTTCTTCTGTTTGTTTGTTGCTTTCATACCTTAACTACCCACCCGATCATCGATTTTGCTTACACATAACCAGACGACATAATAGGTACATTTCATATTAGAAAAAATCCTATAGTTAACGAACGAAGTCGCAAGAAAAAGCTATATTAGAGGAGACGTTCAGCTAGTCCACTGTAACCAGAACATTTTCAACAGTCAAACAAACATATTTAAAATATATATTTGTTAATACTCTACAGCAGGGGGTGCTAAGACTTTGGTGCGGAGCGATCGATCAATCGATCTATCAATGTACGACGAACTGTTAAGTAAGGATGCGGCCCGTGGTTTAAGCACCCCTGACGACGCAGCTCAGGCGCCTGCCCGTCGCGAGACTCCTATTTCATCTTACCATTTTTGTAACAGCTAAGAATAGATTAGGAGTCAATACGATTTTAAACTTTATTAACACTTTTTTTAAATGTATATAATAGGGGGGCACACAAAAAAATACTGCATTAAAATCGAAACCATATTCACTCGTCATCGTCACACCGTTAACCGTAAATTCTCCAATGTCGGTAAGTTAATTAAAATATTATTATTATTATTATGATTTACACAGTTTTCACAAATAAATTGATATGTTTGTTATAGAATGGTCGTTTTGCTAAAAGTTCAATTAATATAGATAGCATCAACTTTTAATATTAAGTTCTCATCAATACTAACATGTGTTTTTATTTAATTTATTATTCATTTACTTTTCAGGACAGCGAAGATATTTTCCCCTTTCAACCAATTCAAACTAGAAATACTAATCAAAGTATTCTTGCACATCGAGTAAGCAACTACATGCAGCAGCAAGATAGCGCTGCGGATCGTGCTGGAAACGGAAAAAATGAAAAAGAAAATGAACCGCTTTATTCGTACATAAAAAGACCCAAGCATGGAAAAAAAATTGTTAGACTTGAGATATATGATGCGGAAAACATTGAAAATGGTCAAAGTGCTATATTTTGTAAATGTAATGCTGATGTATGTATGCAATATGTTGTAGATAACGATAATATGTACTACGATGACGTATATAATACGGTTAAAAGCTTAATGACAAAAATTCAAATAAGTATGGAAAAAAATTAAATTTTGAAATGTGTTTATCTGTTAAAAGAAAATATACTATATGTACATCAACCTAAATAAATTGTTTTATTAATCAATCTTATTGATTCATAAAAATCGTATCCCCTCATTTAGCTATTAGGTAGGTACCTACTTATCTTAATGATTTGCTCAAGTTTTAATAAAGTCATAAAAAAATCGAGATAATCAATACCTACATCAGTTAGCTCGCTGGTTTACTATATAAGACAGAAACGCAGTAGTATACTTGCTCAGTAAAGTCAACACCTAGCCGACAGTAACATCTTTAAAACACATTATAAGTTAATATGAATGTATGAGATAAGTAGCAGTACCTACCTAACAATACAATCACTCATATCACGCTAAAAAGTAAACAAGCAATAATTAGTACAGTTTTATGAATATAATTTGTGCCTATTTATAAAAAAAATCAAAATGGATTTCCATTAATAAAAACACGAAATTTAATGTTTATTGAACGAATAGTTAAGAATGATAGATGAATACTTAAAAGTTAAATATTGAGGTCTCTGGATCAGGATCTTGATCCTGATCCAGAGACCTCAATATTATACTACTATCCACGTTCACACAAATATGACGATGGTAATGCTATCAAAAATCGTTGAACAATTGATGAATCCAGGGTACAATTGCGGGATCGGTTTTTGTAGCCAAAATTCTTGATATCCATTTTTGAACTTGATTTTTATTTCTTCGTTTGTTGTCAATTCTATAAGTTCTTCTTCCAGCTGAGGTGACATTTCTGTGTTGACATTTGAAAACGGATCCAACACCCAGTCTGGTATTTCCAAGTTTAAAATGTCCTGGTATCGTTTGGTGAAGTCAATGTGGAGGTTTTCCAAATGTTGGCAGTAGGCAAACAAGTCGTCGTTACTGCAGTATACTGATAAATTGGGAAAATTGTGAAACTCACGTCTGCCCATATTCTTTTTGTTTTAATTAAATTTAGTTCATCGCCTTGCAGTTGGAGGTTCATGTCGTTGAACATTTTATACAGGTCTGTCATGTAAGCTATATCATTCTTTGACGTTATGAGCTTGTTGCGCAGTTCTGTAACTTTAGTTTCCAAGAACTCTATCATAGAGTCAAACAGGTTGTAAAATCGAATCAGACAATTGCCTCTTGACAGGCAACGAACTTCAGTATGAAGCAACAAACGGTTGAAATCTTCGTCATTAGTAACACAAAGCTGATGAAATAATCTATCATTCAAAGAACTGCTACGGATTTTATTGACTGCTTTGATGACATATTGCAGTGATTGAAATAGTCGTTCACTTAAGTTTCTAGCAACCAAATGTTGTCTATGAATAACGCAATGTATAGCAAGGACATCTGGAATTTTATTCTTTAAGTATGCTATGAAGCCTTTATGGCGCCCTGTCATAGCCGGAGCGCCATCCGTAGCAACTGATATAATATTTTTCAAAGGAATCTCTTTCTCTTCACAAAACTGCTCCAATGTATTGAAAATGGTTTCGCCTTTTGTATCTGTCTCCAAAGTTCTGGCAAACAATAGTTCTTCACGTATTTTCTCATCTTTAATAAACCTCACGTAAGATAGCAACAACGCTTCATTAGTTGGTAAAGTGGACTCATCGAGCTGAATTGAGAATTGACTAGTCCTCAGATGATTGCACAATAATTCTTCAATGTTTTCAGCCATTTCATCAATTCGTCTTTGCACAGAATTATTACTCATAGGAATTTTTCGGATAATATCTGCGGCCGGTTTATGAAGCACAGTAGTTCTTCCTTTATTGCTGGCAAAATTAACTCTTCTCCGATGTTGTGTGGTTTGCCTTTTTGAGCAATTAACAAAGAGATATTGTACGAAGCTCGAAGTCCGTCGTCATCTTGCTTAGCAGCCGCCGAAAATAGTTTTGATACACTTGGCTGAGTATTATGCTTCTTCTCTAGGTCTTGAAAATATGCTACATTCTTTTCTGTCTTATCTGGATGCATTTTATTCAAATGATCTTGCAGTCTTGAAGGCTTCATTGCTTCGTTCGAAAATGTTTTTAGACATAGAAGACACAAAGGCGACGACGGGTTTGTGGGATTTTCAATAAATCCGAATTTAATATATTCCGCAGAGTATTGCCGTCTCTTCTTATTTACTTCCGACATTGTTTTGTTTTAAGAAATACATAAGTGTTGAAATCAAGTACTGCTTATCTACTATTATGCGCGAAACCGCAAATGAAAAACTGCCGCACGTACACACTCCATATCTGCCGTCCACTACTATAATGCCGATAAGTGTCAAAACCACACTTGGAGAAAAAAGCGTTTAAAGAGCGGGAACTGAAAAAAAATTGCTGTTTGAAAAGTAAAATAGTAATTTGCAACTAAACTATACCATTATAAAGGTACTTTTAAGAGCTTTATTATACTAAAACTCCCTCATCGCTTATTATTATAGGTTTTAAAATATTCTAATTTTTACGTTTTAATTTAGTATTGCGTATAGAAATACTCAAAATGAACACAACTAAAACGCCACTATGACCACCCTAACGGCATTTAAGTGTTGGATCTTGAATATTTTTGATAAATTTGTAAAACGAGTTTCTAACTAATAATTATACTTAACTTGAATGCCGTTTAAAAATATAACGGCGTTTTACCTCAGTAATCCTTTTTTTTTTGATGAGACATTACTTGCCTATACTGCAGCTAATCTCAGTTAACGTCATTTAAGTCTATTAATAAGTCGTAAATTATGAAGCTTTTGGTAAGCATCTTTGATTCGTTTTTATTACAAGACTTAAATGCAGTTAAAAACAAAACTTTCACCACAACGGCATTTGAGCTAGGAATTAGTTACTTGATATTTAAGAAAATAAAATAAAAACGTATTTATGTCACAAGTAATAAAACCTGTTTTAGTATTAAACATCACCTTTTATTTAAAAAAAACAAATCTATACCATTTTCATGACTCCTTGAGATTAATTATAACAAATTTTATTCTAACTTCTTCAATTTAGCAGTTTAAACATTTTCTACTTCTTATTACAAATATAAAAACAGAAACTTGCACTAATCAACAACTGTTTCTAACAGCCTTACATTAATGTTATTCTTACGTAGATTCTAAATACAATTCAAAATCAAATTTAATTACCATTTTCATGATTCGTTGAGATCAATTAAAATGACTATTTATCGTTATCCTTAAATAAAGCAGTTTTTACAATTTTCTGCTATTATTATAAAAATAGAAACTGACTGACAATCATCAACAACTGTTTCTTCTTACATAAATATTATATGTAGATTCTTATAAAAGACAAAACAAAATAATAGCACTTGTTTGCATTATAAAGACTTATCTTCACATAATAAAAAGTAAAAAATTATCAAAAAATATTAACTAGGTAAACACCTTGCATATCACAATTAAATTACTAAATTAACTTTGCACTAGTTACTTACTTTTTAATATTACTAAGTGATTGAGTGAATAAAAAATCAGTCTTATAAATTCCTTATTATTAAGTCAGTCTCTTTTATGCATTAGTGTCTGTTTTTTTTTCTTATTTTAGGGGCAAGTTTTTCCAAAATAACTGCTTGTGCTGGGGTATTATATTTTTTATAGTTTTTAAAAAATCAGTGTTTCTGTCCACCTGAACAGAAAAACTTTCTGTTCTGTTTGATGCCTTTTGGTTCTGACCTGTGTTGTAGAAGCATATCAGACGGGTTTTTAAAAAAACAATCGTTCAAAAAACGCAGCGGTATATATTCGTCCTCAAATTCGTTCTTGTACAAATGGGCGTAACTTTTTCGGACAAAACGCAGTTGTGAATTCTTCTTTCAGATATATAAATTGGTACATCAATAAAATCCTGAATTCCCATCGACACCACGACAACTTTCGAATTATTGATGGATGCTACGGCATTTTCAAAATCAGTAGAATCGTAGATTTTTTTCCCATTCTTAATGGCTAGTTCTACCTGGTGATGCACCTGATCACACGACATGAAAGTATGCCCTGGTTTAAAATAATTAAGAATGACTTGTTGGGTTGAAATGAGATCACTGTTGACTAAATGAACCATCAGTGAGTAAAATAGCCAATTTTTATTTTGTGAGGTGCAACTAACTAACCATAAATGAATGTTTTCAACATCTCTGTGACGAATGAAGAAATGATAGAAAGCGGACAATATGTCATTCTGCTTTCTTCCGGCATTGCATCATGCCAAATAACGGCAAAGGTTTAGAGTGCAAGGTAATTTTTCCAACAGGAGCAAAGGTTTCATTAAAAACAGCAAGTCGTTGACAGAAGAGAATAGATTTGAAACTTTCCATTCTTGGCAACATTAATGACTTTTTCGAGATCTACGCTGAAGTATTATTCAAAATCACTTTCGATCGCTTTGTGTTCATGATATAGTGCCCTTGCTTTTTTATATTTGTCGCGATGTTTAGCCCAGTCCACACAAACAGCACATTCTTCAACAAGCTGAAATGTAGCGTCGTGTCGAGTTTCCTTTTATGCAATGAATAGGTTTCGCATACCTCGCATTCTTCATTGCCAAGTTGAGTAAAACTTATATTCATTTCTTTCACGTGTTGTCTGTATGTTTTATATGAAACTTTTTTATCTGGGTATGCTTCAAGAAAATGCAAATGCATGCGTCTTAAATAATTATCAGTTTGCAAATACCGTCGCAACGGAGCATGTTCTCGTCTATAATGAGGTGTTAGTGGGTTGAATGATTCTACATGTTGAGTTGATTCTAAATCCCGGTCAAATGGAAGCGTTTTTTGATGTTTTCCACGTTTATCTTCAGATTTTTGTGTGAAATCAATATGCAAAGGCCTGTCGTTTGTTTTTTTGTAGCCTAAGGTAGTGAGAAAGCAATGTTTACAAACATCTACTTTAACATTATTACCATTTTTAAGTATGAAAGCTCGTTTTGGTTTTCTCTTGGGTTCGGCTGTAGATTTTCGACGACGCCGCCTGAGCATTCGCGCACTCTTCATTTAACTTTTTGAACATAACCGCACTATAGTTAAGAAATGTAGGTTAACCGCATTCAAGTCGTGTAAACATGTACAAAATACGTAGACTGTTACATTTAGTCAGCGTTAGTGGTCAACCCACTATTGCAATTTTAATAAATATAGACATCAAATATAACGCTTAAATGCCGCTATTGGACTTTATTTACGTTTTTGTCTAGTATTTTATTTAACGGCGTTTTAGTCTTGGAATGTTATACAGACGCTTTGCAGAGAACAGCTAAGCAATATTATCGTTAAAGTACTTTAACGATTGTATTGAGTAGAAAATTTTAATAACGGTATTATACTTTTGTAATTTTTGTAAGATTTTCAGCACTTTTAATATTCAAAAACCCTTAACCGCGATTTAGCTAAAAAAATGCAATGTCACTGCATTTTAGCTATGTAAGCACGCTAAAGCAAAGCAGTTAGCGGCATTCTTACTGTTTTTATCTCAGGAACTAAACAACATAGAAAAATATGGATAAGATGGTTAGATACAGCATTTTTTTCTGATTCAGGTGGTATTAAAAGGTCAATATTGACCAATTTTCGGTTAACGGCATTAAAGTTTGTGGACGGCAGATATAACTGGCACACGCTGCTGGTCTGACGAACATCTAACTAGATAACAAAAAGAAAACCAACTTCAAAAAAAAGTAGTCCAAAACAAAGAACTAAAAAGTAAAGAAATAATTGCGTATTCTTCTAAAACTTATACGAAAATATAATGTAGGTACAATTATTGTTATTGTTGGAGTCGGTGTCAGCCAAGGAAACACGACAATATACCTATTTCTTACATATCACGTTTACGTATGTATGTAGGTAGTTACAAACGTACATTGGCTGACACCGACTCCAACAATAACAATAATTGTACCTACATTATATTCTCGTATAAGTTTTAGAAGAATACGCAATTATTTCTTTACTTTTTAGTTCTTTGTTTTGGAATAGTTTTTTTTGAAGTTGGTTTTCTTTTTGTTAAAATGTTTGTTTATTTCTTGATTTTCAGTGAATAGTTCTTATTTATTTTATACATCGAAAAAGTATCGTCCAATTGCTCCTAAGAATTGAAGAGTTCCGTTACTTTATCATGGATCCCATAATCAGAACCAAACTCTCATCAAACTACCCTTGAAGTATATACTTTCCAATAAAAAAAGAAGCATCGAAATCGGTTGGCGTGATAATGAGTTATTCGTCCATTTCTCGCGCAATTATGGTTAATTAGATTTAAGACTTATATGGATTTCCCATGGATGCTACTGTCAGAACTGGACTAAATTAAAATGGGACCACACGGGCAGCATCAGCTAAGAATTATCAAATTCGGTTGGCGTAATATTGAGTTACCCGTCCATTTGTCGCGCATTTTGTCTATCTAGATTCAAGACTTATATGGATTTCCCATGGATGCCACTGTCAGAATTGGACCAAATTAAAATGGCACCACACGGGCACCATCAGCTTTCAAATAAATAAAGCATTATCAAAATCGGTTGGCGTAATATTGAGTTATTCGTATAGTTGTTGTCCATTTGTCGCGCATTTTGTCTATCTAGATTTAAGACTTATATGGTTTTCTCATGGATGCCACTGTCAGAACTAAACCAAATTAAAATGGGACCATTCGGGAAGCACCAGCTTTCAAATAAAAAAAGAATGATCAAAATCGGTTCACCCTGTCGAAAGTTATGAGATAACAAACATAAAAGTAATAATAATAATAATAAAAAACATACAGTCGAATTGAGAACCTCCTCCTTTTTTTGAAGTCGGTTGAAAAGGTCGGACCGCGATTTAAAAAGGGGGCGCCACGGCAGAGCACGACACCTGGTGGCGGCGTTTTTGTGGCTGTCGCTTGTGACTCGTGCGAAATTGGTCTCATAATGAAAAACTTTGTTTTCCCTTTTCATTGTTTAATATTATTCAACTTAGTTACAATCACATAGATGTCATTACGATTTGTGGTGACTTCTTCCAGGTGACTCCTCACACCCCGCTGACGGTGCTGCGGCAGCCGCGGCAGGGGGAGATGGTGGTGTCCATGTCGGGCTCCCCGGTCATGGTGCCCAGCTACAGCTCGTGAGTACTTGACCTTTTTTTTCAAATTTTGATTTTTGTGTCGCTTAGTCTCCTCCATAGTTGGCTATTAGAAAATATTTTCAGCATTCCGCCTTTGTACTATTTTTTGCATTATTGATTAAATGAATAATAATACAGACTTAGCCATACGACAGTTCGGTTTCAGAGATGCTTCCTTCCGAAGATGCTTGAATTGTAGGTTTTTCCAATGAGCAATGATTTCCCACTTCAAGAAGGTTTAGAAAAAAAACATCGGTTTCGGTATCGCGCGGCTGATGCACTGGTGTTGCACGCTTCTATATAACAGCTGCGGTAACCGCTTACTATAAGGTGGCAGCGAGCTTGTTTGTCACTACGTAATGTACAAAAAACAATCAATATTATGGAACATCCACAAGGACCGCAAACCTCGACACAGTTGGTGCAGTGCACTGTAGCATGGTTTTTCGCCTTGACTGGCGTAGTGTCCCGAGTTCGATTCTCATCCTGGTCAGTTCAGAAACGTACTTTTCTGAATCCCTGTCTGGTACTTCATCATAACCCAAAGATATATTTATCCTTACTACGACACCATGACAGTCGGTGTGTTGTCTGGCGTAAAAAAAACCATTGATCTCTAGTATTCTCAATTGCCAATCATTTCAGAATGCACAACGACGAGAAAGCCAACTGCAACATCATGCTGAAAGACGGCACGATGCTGTCCCTGCAGCCGAAGCAGCTGCGCCAGTCGCAGGCGTACATCCCCTTCAGCCTCATGGACGCCAACGTGCTGCACCAGTTGAAGACTCTGAAAGACAACCTGGACAAGGTCGTCAAGCTTGGCGAGAAAGCTATGAAGTGATTGTGTTAGTGATGTGAAGTGACGTTGAACTGTGTGAGCATTATTTTATAATGCTTCTATCGTTTACTTAGATTAAATCTAATAGGGAAAGATACGGCAAGTCCTTAAAATTGTAAACTGAAAACAAGGATGATGCTGGATGAACTTCATTATCATTGTGCGATGTGAAGAAACCTATTTGCTAGCATAAGCGAGACAAGCTTGCGTCAGAGTGAAGTCCTGTCAATCGTATATTGCGACTGAGTGAAATTAGGCGATGGGGGCCTGATTTGAGGGGTCCACGCGCTAGAGGCAAGTCACCTATCTTCCTATTTTGATTTATTCAATATAAGGTCTTTTATCTGAAGATAAAAAGTATGCTTGGAGCAAAGAAATCGAGCTAAACTTCTTCTCATTTATTCTGTTCTTGCCGTTTTGTTAGATTGAATAACATTGGTACTTATTTTTGGTATTATAATACCAAAGATGATAGATTTTCGTTGAAGTTGTAATAAATTCTCTCTCTTGCTCGCCCCCTCGAAATCTTCAATGAGGCAGAGAAAACCATTTGAAGGAATAACGTGACGAAATCTGAAAAACGGAGGTAGCCCCATTTCTTTGTTTCCATAATACATACATACCATCACGCCTTTTTCTCAACGGGGTAGGCAGAGACCACATCTTTCCACTTGCTCCGTAGCAAGTGGAAGAAGCTCAAGAGGTGTGTCAGGACCGTTCCTGACACACCTCTTGTGCTTCTTCCACTCTTATTAATCTTTTCATACATGCTCGTCGATTATGTTTCCAAGTGAGATTAATTCAACTTGGGTCCTTAGTATCTAGCAGGGCTTGAATCAATGAGCTTCCACAAGCTGGGCGACTACTCTCTTGATGTTTAGGAAAGCATGTTAGCTTACAGTGTAAAATACAGTAGAAGAATTCGCAAGTTCTGCTAACAGTTGGTGATATGCTTAGATGAAAAGTCAGGTTTGTGTTCAAAGGTTCAAATCCTGCATAATACCTAGGATCTAAGTTGATTTCTATAGTTTCTATCCTGAGATGTGTAATAGTTTCCTGTGTGCAATCGTTTTTGTCTACTCTTCTAGAGGTAAGTGGTACGATCATGAAACAGTAGTTTTAAATTTGTAAAATGGCCCTGCCCTGGCCCTGGAGTTGGCTAAAAGGAGGTACTATTGAGTTAGTGGGAAGTACCGCGTAATTATTTATTGAATTCCAAGAGAGATGTACAAAATAGTTTAGATGTATTAAAATACAAAATGCAAATACTTTTTCTATTTACTATTTCAAATGCAAAATAGGTTTTGTATTTTAAATGCTAAATGCAAAATAGGTTTTTTCAAAATACTTTTTCAAAATATAAATACCTTTTGTCCAATTAAATTTTCTTTATTTTTATTTACTTACATGTTGAAGGGTTTCTAGATCTACTGTAAGGATTGGCACAACCACCCTCACTGGTTGCTGAGGAGTCTGAAAACTTTGCTTTGATACTTGTCTTATCGCGTCAGCGTTACGTTCCCTAAATAAAGATAATGTTCGTCATTGTCACTTACTAGACAGCCGTTAGGCGCGTAAGCGCGTCTAGCCGTCAAATTGTTCAATATCAGCGTCATTCGTTCATTTAATTTTGTTAGATTTGGTAATGTTGGCTAAACTTAACCACAAAGTATTTTTGCATTTAAAAATTTAAAAAAATGCAAAATACATCTCGAAAAGTATTTCAAATAAAATACAAAATGTTTTTATTAAAAGGCATATAAATGCAAAATACAAAATAGGTATTTTGTATTTGCATTTTGAATACAAGTATTTCAAATAAATTGCATCTACCAAGGTATAGAAGGGTATGAGTTAATCCGATTTTTAAATAATCTGAATCATGGTGTGCTCTCTGTGTTATCTTATATGCCAAATTAGAAAGGGTGCTTAGTTTAGACAACCCCTTTTTTCATAATTTAGAAATATTGATCTATAAATTATGAAACAAATGTTCAGTGTGATGTGATTGTATGATTTGTTTGTTTACAATTTTTGATGTTATGGCTGACTTGTGTAAATGTGTGCCTTGTTCTAATTTGTAATTTAGTAATATAAATTTGACAATATTATTTCGTTTTATTCATGTTCCAAGAAATAAAAACAATTTTACTAAATATTAATTTTAATATCAGGCAATTTAAATTTATACACGTAATATCAAGGGTTTAAGCATAATGACACTCTTACATCTACCATGAGTGTCCGTCACGTAAACTAAAGACTAGAAATTTGGATGTCGTTATAGTTCCATTTATATTAAATATAAATCTCATACAAAAACGCTGACGCTAGCGTTGTCATCGATAGCTCATGGTAACAGTACTCCTACAATGAGTTTACGACATGTAAACTATTACTTTTTTGTACAGGGATACGCTGGGAGGGAAGCTACACCTGTGGTTGCCTGTACCTATTTATCAACTGCTTCAATTACTCCCATCATTGCTGCACGCCATAGCGATGTTGATATTAATATCCATGCTTGCCGAGCGTCTGTTCCACTTCCTTCACGTATTTCTCGGCGACCATCTGCTGTCGCATCGCCGAAACCTGCAAAGTTGAAGACGCGATAGCTAAAATGTATAGCTAAAAGACTTAGGTGGGTACTGACCAACAGGCAACAGCAAAAAAAAAAAAGCAGCAGTCCCAAGTTCTAAAAGTCGAAAGTTCGCTATTGAATTTTATTATTATTATAACCACAGAATAGGTAAAAGTAAAATAAAAAACAAAATAAAATAAAAAACAGAAGGTCGTCTCAAGAAGCGCGGACGAGTAAAAAAGTCTCCTTTAATCTTACAAGTTCGTGTCACACTAGTACTTTATAATTTGTCCGTGCTATCGACGAAGGCCATGTTTAAGTTGCCTACAGTTAAATTAATATTTTAATCGAAACTTATCGCGTAGCACGAACGATTACGATATTTATTTATATTTAATTCATAATTTTAAAAATAGAAGTCATTTGTTTTCGTCGTGCCGGAGCGTGGTACGCAAAATGGATAAAATTGAAAGGTTAATACTCCTCCGTATTCTACGGTTGCGCGGTGGTGTGACGAGTTTAAGAAAGGAAGAAATTTAACTAAAGACAACCCGCGTTCGGGACGCCCTACGACGGCAGTTACCGAACAAATGATAAAAAGAGTTGTTAAAATTGTTTTGGCAGATCGTCGTGTTGCTATTCGTTTTGCAGCTGAAGAACTAAAGATTTCGATAGGAAGTATCAATGAACATTTGGGTATGAAAAAAGTTTCAGCGCGCTGGGTGCCTAGAATGCTACAGACGAGCATAACCAAGACTGCGGATTTCTTAAATCAATTTAGAATTGTTACAAAAAGATCCTGATCGATTTTTGGCTCGCTTCGTAACTATGGATGAAACATGGCTCCACCATTATGATCAAGAAACGAAACAACAGTCCATGACTTGGAAGAGGCCGTCATCTCCAACGTCTAAGAAGTTTAAGGCGATTCCATCCGCCGGCAAGATTATGGGCTCTCTTTTCTGGGACAGGCAGGGAATGATAATGGTTGAATACCTCAATCGTGGAGCCACTATCACGGGGCCCTTATACGCGAACAAATAAAAAAACTGCGTCAGGGAATACGCGAAAATCGCCGCGGCAAACTTGCTAAAGTTGTGTTATTTCACCAAGATAACGCCCCCGCACACAAGTCCCCAGTTGCGATGACTGCTATCCAAAATGCTGGCTTTGAATTGATGGAACATCCTCCATACTCACCTGACCTTGCGCCTAGTGATTTCTACATGTTTCGCGGTCTTCTTCTTCTCGTGTCAATGGCAAATAGTCAATTATTGATCTACACGGATTTCGATCCGAAACCAGCCACTTCCAGCTTCCCGCGGTTAAAAGAACAACGGAGAGGACACAAATATGGCAATGATGAGGAAGTGATTGCCGCCGTACATGATTTTTTAAGCGATCCAAGATGTAGATTTTTTAAAGAAGGGAATCTTAGGATTAGAAAATCGATATACCAAGTGTATAAACCTCAAAGGTGATTATGTTGAAAAATAAAATAACAATAAATAATATATAAAACTGCTTCATACTCATTATCACTTTTTATTGAACACCCCTAGTATTTCACTGAACGATTACGAGACAGATTTAAGCTGTCAGAGCAGACCACTAATCGCTGTGACTAGAAACCCAGTGTGCGTTTGCATTTTTTCTTTCTTAGACTAGACAGTCTTATTTTGATCGCTATCGCACCTGGTGCTATGTGACAATGCGGTCTATGATGAAACCTGCCTGTCTAGTGAATGCCTATTCACTCTTGTGTTGAAGTGACCCAGATTGTATTGTTTTGAGTCTGCAAAACATTTTGTGCCTGGCTGGAGCATCCATAACGTGAGGTCGGAAGGTCAATGTTTGCCTAGTGCACTGCTCTGATGGTGAAAAGCTGCCGGCGGAGCCGAAAACATGCAGTTTGTTCGTCCACTCCCCAAAATCAATCCTGTACTCTGCGTTTTCTACCATATACACAATGGGGAATGTTCAGACGAACTGCATGACCTTATACCTCCCGCTGAATTTCATCATCGCACGACAAGCCATAAGTCGAAATTCCATGCTCATCACCTGGATAGCTGGCGCTCAACAATCGTGCGTTTCGCGTCAATTTCTTCCGCGTACAGCCAAGTTAGGGAAATGATCTTCCTGCGTCGGTATTTTTAAAGGGATATGACATCGGAGCCTACAAGAAGAGAGCGTATTCCCATTTAAAAGGCAAGCAACGCATCGGTGACACCTCTGGTGTTGCAGTTGGCCATGGGCGGAGGTGATCACTTTCCATCAGGTGACCTTCCAGCTCGCTTGCTCCCTATTACATAAAAAAAAACCTTTGTCGGCACGTACCTTCTCCTTGATGACCTTGCGCTCGTACTTGTCCTGCTGCTCCTGCTCCATGCGCAGCGCCACGCCCTCGCTGTGGATCTTCTCGCGCAGCTCAGCTCTGCAACAACAAGGTGAAGTTAGGTAAGTAGTATATTTTATATCCAGGGACTAAACGAAGCCATAATGTACCAGAGGTGGTTTGACTCCCGAGCGTGCGAGGGAGTCAAAGAAACTGAGGGTATATTAAGTTGGCTTTTAGTCCGATTTTTCAAATCGGACCAGTAGTTCCTGAGAACTAGTGGTCCGATTTGAAAAATCTCTGTGTTAGACAGCCCATTTATCGAGGAAGGCTATAGGCCAATCATCACGCTAAGACCAATAGGAGTTCCACGCGGACGAAGTCGCGGGCAGTAGCTAGTGTATGGATAAATACCTGGCACGTTCTTTGTCGTTGATCTGTTTCATGATCTCCTGGCGGTGCTTCTCGACGCGAATCTTCCGCTTTTCATCCAACTGAAAGCAAAGTTTTGTTAGTATTCTTGAGTATCCGTCATCAAAGAGAACGGCGATGTGCCAATTTTTTGGCGATTTTAAAATAACTTGTTGAACGTGACTTTACCCCCTTCCGCGAATAGATTTGTTTACTTCGTTGAGTAGGGAAGAAGAGTTCCGTTAATAAGTAGATACAACCCAGGCCTATTTACAAACCCTGCTGTCAGAGCACTTACAGTAACTGTTTATAAAAGCTTACAGTCGCTTGTTGGCCATCGACGTCGAATAAAAAAGACGAATCTGCATTCCTTACCGCTTTTTCCTTGGCAATGAACTCCTCATTCTGTCGCGCCGCGTTGTTGAAGCTCTGCTCGTCCTTAGCGATCTCGCGCGCGATCAGCCGGTGGATGTCATGGATCTGGAACACGACGATGATGATGACACCAATTGAAACTTGGACATACTTGGCATTTGTAACATTTTAACTTTCTTGTTGCATTTTAACTAAACTAATTCTAATAAAAACGGGTTTCAGCAACGAACAAAATTACGGTAAATTGTTTTACAATTGTATGTCACAGTGGAGCAGACCAATAAGATAGATGAGAATTCGTTTTTTAGCATTTGGTTTTAGGAAAAATAATAAAGTATTTTATAAAGCTCACAAATTAATTGTGTTTTGAGAGAGGTAACGTGAAAGAAGTGAGTTGGTGAATATCAATGCGAGGGTTGACTTGGTAATGTTCCTGAACTACCGAACATAAATAACCGGTATGTCTACCATGAGTTGTCACTTTAAATTTACGTTATCGTTCGCGTAAAATATTTGTATCGTGACTTCGTACGCTTCTGTTGAGACGAAATGAAACTAAAAACGGTACCTTAACGTAACAATAGCATCCAGGTACTGTGTTTCGATTCCATTTCGACTCAACAGAGGCGCTGTACGAAATCCCAATACAAATATTTTTTTTTCGCAAACGTTAACGTAAATTTAATATTGCCCTATGGCTCATGGTAGACGTTACGGACATTTTTCACCCGCAATCTAAAACGTATCCATCCCTTTCAGATTCAGATTCATTTATTCGCTCGAAAAGTGGTACAATAGTTGGTATAAATAGCAAAGTCTGCACAATTCACCAAAACAGGCATGCAAATGTTATTTAAAATTCATGAATTCTTATAAAATACAATACATATTATCTTGTGTGTTATTTTAATCATATTAATTGGTAAATAAATGACAAAACATGTCATTTCATTTTAATCAAATGCAACATACAGTGACACACAAAACCAATTTACTTAAACACATACATTAAACATTCTGAATTTCCATTACATTTTATTAACGTTTGTGGCAAACCGCTCGGACCCATGTCCTAAACTTTTACCCAAACGGGCCAATCGGGGAGTACTTCCCCAGAGATACCAACCATAATGTAAAGATTGACGTGACGTGTCACCTGCGCGCCCCTTTCGCGCTCGGCAAAGAGCGCCGCCGCGATATAGTCGTTCAGTAGTTAGTTCATCCGGTGCCTACGCGCAGTTAACACGTACCGTGCTCTTCCGCAGCTTACCGCCATACTTGTGACTTAACCGTGTTTTTCCTTGATTAAATGACAATTCACCGAACCCACACTCGTTTAACTCCAACGAAACCCCCCGCTCGCTCAAGACGACCACACGTTTCATTTCTACTGAATGTAACGAGACGGTAGGTATTTAGAACTTTGTGATACGGCTAGTGTTTTAACTTGGCACCGCTATGAAAACTGTGCCTTATGCTTAATGCCCCCTTAATTGTGCATTATTTTAAATGGTACTCAATAAGCCATGAGTTTATTTTTAAACAATAAAGAATATCATCAATCTCGGTTACCTGCTGAACTCGCGCCTCATGCAGCTGTTTCATCTCCTTGTTGCGCCGGATGGCGGTGTCTCGCTCCTTCCGCCGGTAGTCCCGCTCGACGTCCTCTTGGATCTTCAGGTTGCGGATCCTATCCAATTCTTCCTTTAGCTCTTGTTCCGCCTGGAATATGAAATTAGGGTCCTAATGCCAAGTAAGATAAGATAAATACCTATTATTAATTGCTCATAAAAAATAACAATAAGGTTGGTATTACACGAGTTAAAGAGATGACACAATTAGGCGGTCTTATTGCTAAAAAGCAATCTAAAGACAGTAGACGAAAATGTTAAGAAGGGTAAGTCTGTGCACAAAAATAGTAATGTGTAAATTCAAATAACAAAATAACAATACAGGATACGTACCAAGTAGCCCACCGATAACCAAAAGAGATCAGGAAAGGAAATTAATAGTTAAATAAAGACGACAGACGAGGAGTAACTAGTAAAAGTAGGAAATAATTGATGTAATTTAACACTCTTTTTAAAAATAGATAGAGACTTTGACTCCCTATAGTAAATAACGGTAAGGGAGTTCCAAAGTCGTACAGATTTAACCGTAAATGACTGTGTGTAGGAGTGTGAGGAGAGGAATGAGGGGAATTGCAGGCGAAGCTTCTTAGATGACCGCAAATTGGAAACGCTCCTTGAGGTAACATGGCAAGAACGGGTTGAATAAAATGTTATATAGAAGAAAAAGAACATGGGAATCTCGACGAAGACGGAGGGGAAGCCAGTTGAGCTGAGATCTGTACTCTGAGACATGATCATACTTGTCAAGTAGTAATACCATATTGTTGCCTAACGAAGTAGTTAGAACAAGAAAGGTGTTTAAACTAGATCCTTGACTCCGCAGGAGATGCTCTGGGGCCTTATTACAATCTCTTATAGCCAGCTAAGTTAATTTCCTAAACTGAGTGTAGCAAGCAATTTCGTAATAAGAACCTTCATTTCCAGCCAGTGAGCAGCTACCTGTCACTAATGCATCTTTTTGGCTGGATATTTACCAACTGACGAAAGTGCTCGTTATCGTCAGTTTAGGAAATTAACTTGGCTGGCTATAAGATATTGTACTATGGCCCCTGTTTTAATGTGTTATAGAAGCTCTAGTATGAATAAAAGATGTAATAGAGTAAAATATACAAAGTATAATACAATATTTTAAAAATGTGTTCGTTTTTCTCAAAAGTTGACTAATTTTTAAAGTATTCAGAAGGCCAACAAGTGTTCAAGGGCTATCTGGAATATTATTTATTCGACAACATCAGGAAAAAGCTTAGGTAAAAATGATATTGACTCCATTAAATTTGATAAAATGACATATAGTAGTTCGATCGACATTTGTGAAGCTTTTAATAGTTTTTTACTAACATAACGGCAAACAAAAAAAATACATTCATAAATACAGCTCCTTGACATTACCAGATAATGCAAAAAATCCCAAGACCATATTCTTGCGTTCAGTCGATGCCACCGAAGTTTACAAAATTATAATGACACTTAAAAACAAAAGGAGCAGCGATTCCGGTCATCGGAACCGTTGATGCCATCAAGTCAATTGCGGTATGGATATGTCACCCTTTGCCCCTTATGATAAACCTGTCATTTTCAGAAGGAGTCTTTCCAGAACAACTAAAGAAAGTGATAGTAAGGCCCCTGTTCAAAAAGGGTGATAAGCTAGATCCACACAATTACCGTCCTATCAGCATCATTCCGGTGTTTTCAAAAGTATTTGAAAAAGCCATGCTTGTTAGGCTGCAGAACTTTCTAACGAAGCACGGTATACTCCAGGACATGCAGTTTGGCTTCCGTAAGGGCAGCTCAACAACCCATGCATGCTTCAACTTAGTAAAGTTGATTGCAGGCAACTTGAACAACGGAAAACCTACAGCATCGCTCTTTCTGGATATGAGCCAGGCTTTCGATTTTGTGGACCACTCAAGGCTTCTGTACAAGCTGGACTTCTTTGGCATCAGAAGTAATGCTCACAAGTGGTTGTTAAGTTACCTTGAAAACCGGGAACAATGTACTGAGGTTACTAAAATAACAACATGTGGAAAAAACATTTTTGAGAGACAAAAGTATCTTTCCACGCCACTCCTGAATAACACTGGTGTTCCTCAGAGTAGCAATCGGCCCATTGCTCTTTTTGTTGTATATCAATGATCTGCCTTTGGCCACTTCTATTAAGTGCATACTTTTTGCTGATAATACCACAGTAATAGTACAATGTGAACGAGAAAAAATGCAACAAACTATAAATACAGCTTTATCTGAAGTAATTGACTGGATGGAACAAAATAATTTAAACATCAATATCGAAAAAACCAAAATAGTTAAATTTTATTCATACAATGCAAATCCAGTAGCACTTAATATCACGTATAATAACGAAAAGGTTGAGGTGGTTGACCAAGTTAAGTTTTTGGGAATAAACATAGACAAGCACCTTAATTGGAGGTCTCACGTTGATGAACTCTGTGGAAAGCTCGAGCGCTGCGCTTTTGCACTTAAAAGACCCAGACAAACCGTCTCCAAGGGAGCCGCATTAATGGCATACCACGGTAATGTAGCGTCCCTTATCAGTTAAGGGGATATTATATAGGGTAACTCGACTGAAATGGAAAGAGTGTTTAGGGTGCAGAAGCGTTGCGTGAGAGCTATTAACAAAGCGTGGTTCCTAGATTCGTGCAGACCCTTATTCAAAGCATGTAAACTTCTTCCTCTGCCTTGTATATATTTGAGAGATCTGTGCCTTTTTGTAAAAAGTAATCCAACCCAATTTGCAAAACGTAATAAAGTTTCTACGAGGTAAAAAAGAGCAAAGTTTGAAGGCTTATTGTATCAGCCTCCTAGCCACAAACAAATATATAGGAAAAACGTCTACAACATGTGCATATATATTTACAATTTTCTTCCAAATTACATAAAATTACTTAAAGATAATATTATGTTTAAAAATAAATTATGTGACTGGCTTATTTGTAACTGTTTTTATAATATTAAAGAATTTATTGACTTTTGTAAGAACTGTAAAAATTGATTGTTTTAATAATGTGATTGTGGATTTAATGATTATTCTTATATTTGACATTTTAATAAATTTACTAACAATATAAATTAACAAACATTTGCGCGTCTGCTTGCAGGCAGAATACTAACGACATACCATACTATTAAGATCTTGCTGTAAAATTGTATTCTGGCAAATAAATGATTGATTATGATTATGATTATTATGATTATGATTAAGAAATAATATATTTTTTGTGACAACAAGATTGACGTAGTGCGCTATAGCAAGGTTTGTCGCCTCGATTCCCGTAGTGTCCGGGGTTCGATTGCCGATCGGGTCAATTTAGGAAACGATCTTTTCTAATTTGGCTCGGGTGCTTAATCCTTGTCTGGACCCGGAACACAAAGATATTTATACTTAATTCGAGACCTTGACAAATGGTGTGTTTTCTGCGCATGTTTATTTATTTATGTTTAATATTAGCAACCCTGATGACGCCATTGTGGTTATCCTGCTGCTGTATATATTTGTTTTAAAAAAATAAATCTACAAGGTAATAAATAACCTGCTAATAATACCCTGTGGGTTCGTACCTTTTGGGCCTTAGCAATGTGGTCGATGCCTTTCTGTTTGGCCGCCTTGACGGCTTCCGCTTCCGCCTTGGCTTTGGCCTCGCGTTCCTGCTTCTTCTTGAGGAAGTTGGAGATCCTCAGATCCATGATGCGCTCTTCCTCGTTCTGCAATTGCTTGTAGTAGAGCAGCTCGGCGTTCCCTGAAAGAGTCAAAGAGAGGATGTTTCAAAGTTTTCGGCCGGTACCCAGTTTTGACACTGCAGTGCGGTGAGATAATTAAACACCGCTTGCCTTGAAGCTAATCTATGCCATTGATGAAACAAGGTTGGCTTACGTGAAATATACTAGACAAATTCGCTAGGTCTGTTAACGGTCTCGATAGCTCAGTTGGAAGAGCAACCATACGGATTATGGAAGACGCGACTTCACTGCCAGAAAACCAGATACAATAGATGACATACCTATTGTTACATCACTCGATATCGCGTGACCGGCACTAAAGGTGAAGAAGCAGTGGACAGGCTGATTAAAATTAAATTATTATGCTTCAATAGGCTTACCTAATTGAAAGTGACTCTAGGCGGGACACATAGCGCGAAGACCTGACAGTAGATTGAATCAGAAAAGTTCTAGACAGGACTTTTACAAGGCAAACCCAGCGTAGGACCATAGTATTTTACTAGGTAGGACGCCCACTAGCAACGAGGACTTACGACCTTGATTCCGAAGGATGCAGACTGCCTGCAATCGGTCGCTTTGGAAATCCAATGGGGGAGGTGTGTTTATAATGATGACGAAAGGCTTAGCACAAACCACACGGTTAGCGTAGTGCGCTGGCGCTGTAGCACGGTTTCTCGCCTTGATTTACGGAGTTTCCCAGGTTCGATTCCTGCTCGAGTCAATTCAGGAAACGATATTATCAAATTTGCTCTGGTCTGGGTGTGCTGGGAGACACACCCAGACCAGACTTTAGGTGGCTTTATTCTTTGTGGAATATTAATTCCTGCTTCGGGACCAAGATAAGTGGTGTGTTGTCAGGAGCATAGGAGCATATTTGTTTATTTAAAAATATCAATCTAGTTATCTATACCTTGATCAAGAATTTCCTTGAGTTTAGCGCAGCGCTGGTGCTTCTCCTTCAGCTTGTGCGCCTCGTCGATCTGCATGGCGATGTTGGCCTGGTTCACGCGGATGCTCTCCTCCTCGATGCGCTCCGCCTCCATGATCTTGGGAAATTCGGGATATTTGTAGATACGTTGCTACCGCATGTTTGGCAGTTGTAATAAATGACAACATTCGGATAAGCCAGGAATGAAGGTAATTAAAAAATAAGGATTTTACTAAGGTGACTTGAAAACTCGGATCGTGGATCGAGCGGTCCTGAGTTCAAATCTGGCCAAAACCAAAATCTAGTTTCTGACTCTCCGGTGACGGTATACCTCGATAAAACCATATCAACCCCGGTTAAAGGCTCACCTCACTACCTATCGTTCCACCTAAACGTTCAGATCTAATAACATTGGTGAAGAGTGGGCTTTTGAGTGTTCCGTTCACCATGATGGCAACAGTAACTTGCCTATGACTACCCGGTTAGGGATATAGCCGTGATGCCATCACGACTCGTGATATTATATTATATTATTATGTGACTTGAAAATGTTGGTAGGTACAGTGTGAATTGATGATGTTGCTGTCACTTTAGTTGAGCTTTCGTTAAAGGGCAAAAAAAGGGAGCAGAATACAAACAAGTTTGCCTGGCTATAGCAAACATATCAATAAAGTGAAAAAACCGCCGCAATTAGAAGCCTTGACAGTATTTTATGTTCATTTTATCCATGTCTATCATTGACCTCAGCTATTTACCGAAATAAGTCAGGACTCGACTGGTTCTGGCTGCTTAAGAGGTATAACTAAAGATAAAAAAGGTGATGTTTTATTTTTGGCATTTACCATTGCACTATTTTCTACTCAAAGATATAAACTAAAAATAGAATAGTTGGCTCACAACGTAAAATACTCTGGACAAATTCACCAGGATTGTTAACAGCATCGATAGCTTAGTTGGGAGAGCAGCCATCCGGACTGGGGAAGTGTTCGAATCCCGCTTTAGTCCCTCGGATCAGGTCCAATTTTTCCAGTTTCTATCTTTGTGAAGGTTCATACCTTAGCTGTCTCGTGGGCCTTGATCTGCTCCTTAAGAGCAGCGAGGTTCTGGAGCCGCAGCCCGTGCCGCCTCTCCTCGTCATTTTCAGCCCGGCTCACCGCCGCTTGCCGGTTTTCTTCCATTATCTGGTCCAAACTGTAGCAGGAACAGGCATTTACAGAAACGTTTGATGAAAAATTTGTAGTCCTAAGTTCAGTTAAGCATAACACGATATTTTATGGTTATAATAATATATTATGGTAGCTTAGATTATTTAGCGAGAAAATATGATAGCTTGCAGAATTACCTATAGGGAAGTGTTGCTCTTAAGCAATGCAAACAGTACATCAAGGCTTCCTCAGATCAGCTTTTCTTTGAAAGAACTAGTTTTTCTTTTCCGTCTCTAGGGGCCTTATTACGATCGCTCATAACTTGTCAAGTTCATTCTATAAACTGAGCGTAGCAATGTCATGATCTTTAATTTCCAGCCAGTCAGCGGTCACTTGACCTGGCACCAACATATATTCTAGGCTGGATGTTTACTGACGAATTCACTAGCTACCTCAGTTTAGGGAATTAACTTGACTGGATTTAAGCGATTGTAATAAAGGCTCAATCCTTACCGTCGTTCCTCCTCGTCCAGTTCCTTCCTGATAAGCTCTTTCTCACCTATCTGCGCGTCTCGGATGGCATGGCACTTAGAAGCCAGGATGATGCGGTTGCACAGACGCGGACCCTGCATGTTGTCGGCGCGCAGCACTGAAATAACAAGCAGGATGATAAATATGGTTTCACCCACGAACCCCACGACTCTACAGATTGGTTTGTGAAAACTTTAGTAAAAGGTTGGCCATGCGCGAATGAGGCTTTAATCAAGCAGTTTGAAGTTTTTTTATGGTTTCTAGTACTTATTATTAAAGAAAGTGAGGGACCTTCCTATATTTCTGAAGACAAATTATCTGATTGTAATCTTTTACAGATTTTTGAAACTACTTCTTACGTTAGTTGACACGATTGGCGTAGTGCGCTGTAGCACGGTTTCTCGCCTTGACTTACGCATTGTACCCGGTTCGATTCGCGGTCCAGTCAATTTAGGAAACGATCTTTTATAAATTGGCTCGGGTCTGGGTGTGCAGAAAGACTCCCCTGGCTCAATTCCTTGTCTGATACCTCATAGATATTTATCCCTACTTCGAGATCATGTCAAGTGGTGTGTTGTCAGGCACATACTCGTACCTATTTATTTATGTAGAAAAATATTTTAGTAACTAATAGGACTTATCAAAGATCCAAAAACGAATAAGTACTCGTACCTACGTAATTTTATTGTTGTATTCATCGATAGGAACCCAGAAGATAAATTCTACAATATAGAAAGAAAACCCTTGCCAAAAAGTGAGAGAACCAAATTTACTTCATACTTACTCTCAGCCCTGCTCATGGTGTGCGCAGCCTGGTCCGGCCCCTCCAGCTCAGGGTCTGCCGTGCCGGTGGCAGCCTCCGCGCCCGGCTGAGGCTGCAGCTTCTCCTTGAGCCGGCGCTTGCGAGCTTCAGACTCCTTGGCGGCTTTCTGGATGGCTGCTTCCTGAGCGTGCATGGCTTGTAGCTGTTCCTCTTGAGACACTATCTGTGGAACATGGTTTTTCAAGTATTCAAAAGAGGAAAGAGTTCTGTTTGTAACGAATAAACTGAAAAACTAGTGATCCGATTTAAAGAATTCTTTCACCGATATAAAGATACATCACCAGCGAATAACATGGTCTATTTTTTTTCTCCATGGTGTCTCCGGTCGCGACCTGGCGCCCATACAACGACACAGTGACAAGTACTGCTACCTTCAGGGTGCTTTTCCTCCATAGATGTGTATGCTAAGTTGCTGTGGATGCGTTTGATATCCACCAATCATATTCATTGGTTCACAATTCCACATAGCATAGCACTGGTGGAACGGGTTCTAGTAAGCTATGTTTTCATATGAATGCGTTCTGTGGATTCTAACTATGGTTGCGTCCTGTGGATGCGTGCAGTGCGTGCCTTCCCTACTATCGATACATCGCTTAGCTCGAACTGTGCATCATCCTCGCACAGCTACATAGCATAGCAGCAGTGCAAATGGTCTAATAGTTTCGTAGCTTAGCTTGCACATCCTCGCAACCTAGCAGCATAGCACATCTATGGTGGAAAAGCAGCCAAAGAGCTAGGGTCACCTGAGGACCTTACCTTAGCTTGCTTCTTTAGCCTCTGGAACTCCTCCTTAGGCATCACAGCCGGGTAGAAGTTGGGGGAGGTCTTGGGCACCAGCAGCTCTCGCCAGCCGCCGATCTGGGGCACCATGGTGAACTCGCGCTTCGGGATCTCGCATTTATGAATAGGGCGCTTCGTCATGGGGAATTTGAGGCGGCAGTCTGATGGCCTAGAATTTAATAGGTACGATATTCATAAAAACAAAACAGTAGATAATAGTTCGCGCCCAACTTCCAGTTGCCGAACGTCAGTGAATCGGCGCCCGGGATTCCCCGTCGATTGACGAAAGGCGTGAATCATTTTGTGGTGCACACGGAACGCAATCTGAACGATGTCCGTAGACAGCAGAGGAGACGCACAATGGTCACAATCATGTGCGATTATTGCAAAGTGCCCTTGTGCGTCGGCACCTGCTGGGTTATATACCACACGCTACAACAGTTGTAAGTAATTACATTCAATAATGTTATTACTTACAACTGTTACATTCAATAATGTAATTACTTACAACTGTTGTATCAAGTCATCGCTACAATTGATGGGTATTCACCACGCCATCATTGAAATCAAGTCATCGCTACAATTCACGGGTATGCACCACGCCATCATTGAAATCAAGTCATCGCTACAATTTATGGGTATCGGCTTATTCACCACACTACAACTTTTGTAATTTTCATTTAATTTTTTATAATTTTCCTCTTTTACCCTGAATGGAAGGGTAACGCTAAAGGCAAAATCGCTGGAAGAGCTTGGCAATAAGCTCTAGAACCTCAATCGTCTTTCCCAACTAGTGGGCCTAAAAATTAACATAGACAAGACCAAGGTCATGTCGAACTCTGCTTGTCAGCTATCAGGACACTGCGCTGCATTTACTCGTCGAACGTACCGTGCCTCAAAACGAAAATATGCTATCAGTGTGAGTTACCAGTGATTACTTACGGAGCTGAAATATGCTCTAGAACCTCAATCGTGTTTCCCAACTAGCGGGCCTAAAAATGAACATGGACAAGACCAAGGTCATGTTGAACTCTGCTTGGCAGCTATCAGGACACTGCGCTGCATTTACTCGTCGAACGTACCGTGCCTCAAAACGAAAATATGCTATCAGTGTGAGTTACCAGTGATTACTTACGGAGCTGAAATATGCTCTAGAACCTCAATCGTGTTTCCCAACTAAGTAGTGGGCCTAAAAATGAACATGGACAAGACAAAGGTCATGTCGAACTCTGCTTGGCAGCTATCAGGACACTGCGGCGCTTTCCTGTTTAGTCCTATGAGAAAGGTATTGCGAAACGACTTCAGAGCGGTTTAGAAGTTAGACGCCCACTATACCTAAATACCCTACAATTTAAAGAGCTAAACTCGTTCGAGATATTTTTTGTTGATTTGTGTCCTTTTTTCATAGATAAAACTTTTATCGTGCGCGGAAACTGCGATATAAAATACAGAATGGCGGCAGGTGGCTATGCCAGCTTCCATACAATATCCGAACCCCTTTTTGTATACTTAGTTCTTAATAAGGGAATTGATTTCAGTGAATTCCCTTAATTTTGAGATCGGCCGCGTTGAGCGTGAACTACACTAAATACACAGCTACATTGCACTTTTTTAAGACGCGAAATACATAAAATACGTCCGTACTCGTCATCTATTTCAATTAACATCTGTGACTTATGCTGATTGACTTTCTAACTAAAGCCTCGTAGGCGCGACATGTTGCACAACGTTGTTGAACAGCAACGGGAACTATTTTAGCAATGTTTTCTGTCCACGTTGTTCCCGATCTTGTTGAGCGTTACGTGACTTACGTGTTGCGCGTCAATTATTGGCAAAGAACAAAGAAAACAAAATGAAACATTAAATGATTATGATTTTTAAAGGTAAATCTTACTAATCTTACTTCTTATATTATAAATGCGAAAGTTTGTGAGTACCTATGTATGCATGTGTGTCCAGCCTGTCTGTTACTCTTTCACGCAAAAACTGTAATACAGCTTATACATAAAAATACCACATAGGCTACAATTTATAAAGATTTTATGTAATTTAGACATACTTACTTAATATATAACGATAAGTATCGTAAGTCGGAAAAAATTAAGTTCACGCGAGTGAGCCGCCCTAAATAATGCTCTCATTCGAAGTCAGCTGGAGTTTAACGCTGCGGTATGGGCTCCGCATGAAGCAAAATATAGGCTGATGTTGGAGCGTATACAAAACAAATTTACGAGGTACTTGTACCTAAGGTTATATGGTGTGTATCCCTTCTATCCGTTGATGTATCCAACTTTGTTCGTTTGGGTATGGTTGGGTACAACAAATTGGAAACAAGACGGGATTTGGCACTCGCTTATTATTCGGTTGGGGTACTGAGAGGTATCGTCTGCAACCCAAGCATACTGGAACGTTTGGTTATCTGCGTGCCGAACAGGTATGTGGAGCGGCGGCGGCGGCCGAGGTTGCTTGCGGTGCCGCGCGCGCGGACCGGCCTCATGGCCAACTCACCGTTGACGCGAACTTTGCACACGCTAAATCTAGTAGCCGAAACAACGGACCTGTTTACCTGTTCGATGAGCGAGTTCAACAAAGTAACTTGAAAAGTGTGTTGTTATTAATGTTTTTGCGGTTATTAATGTTTTTGTTATTAATGTTTGTTTTTTTTTTTTTTTAGTTTGTTACTCCTCCTGATACCGCAGCGAGCTCAAGTTCCAGCGATGAGAGCGGGCCACCGCCGCCACGACCGCCGCGACCACCTGCGCGACGTGGACGACGACCGCTGCCGGCACGCTTGGGGCCTGTGGGGCAATCTGCCCCGCGCGGGGCCCCCGCTACCGGTGGTGTAGTGCGCCGCATGCGATGGACATACGACATGAATGTCAACTGCATGCGCGCCTATTACGGGGCTACAGAGGGAGGAACCAACCTGTCTGCGTATCGTGACCGGATGATGCCTCTGTTTCAGGCCCTTGACCCAACCGTGGCTATGTCAGAGTCATTGGGTATATCAGTAGGAGACGTCAAGCAATCGGTGAAGGAACGCTTCTTTAGTCGCCTTACAAAGGTACTTAAGAGTTCTTTGTCGGGTGGCAATCGGGTGCGCGCCTTCAACGGTTGGGTGATGCCCTTATTGATATACTCCTTTGGCATACTGAGATGGACTCAAACTGAGATGGGTGCTGTGGATACACGAGTCCGAAAACTGCTCACAACGCATCGCATGCTACATCCACGCTCGTCTGTTATGAGATTGTACATCCCACGGAAGGTGGGGGGTCGTGGCTTCTTAAATGCCAAGGACCTTCACAACCGTGAGGTGTGCAATCTCAGGAGGTTTTTCCTCAACAACGAGTGTGGGATTCATCGCGACGTTGTGGCAGTTGACAAGGGGCTCACGCCGCTCTCCTTGGCAAACGAGAACTGGCGTCAACTACCGATGCTAACCACCGACGACCGCAAGGAAATATGGAAGAGCAAGGAGCTGCATGGTAGGTTCTATCGGGCCTTAACAGGGCCCGATGTGGACATCTCCGCATCGGTGAACTGGCTACGCTTCGGGGACCTCTTTGGGGAAACCGAGGGTTTTGTCTGTGCAATTGCTGATGAAGTTATCAAGGTGAATAACTACCGGAAATACATCATGAAGGACGGTACGGTTGACATTTGTCGGGCATGCCGCCGTCCTGGCGAGTCTATTCGCCACGTTATTTCCGGTTGTTCTCACCTTGCTAACGGAGAGTACTTGCACAGACACAACCTAGTAGCCAGGATCATCCACCAGCAACTTGCTCTTCGATATGGCCTTGTCGAGTCGGAGGTACCGTACTATAAGTACGCACCGGTACCAGTTCTCGAAAATAGTCGTGCATTGCTCTATTGGGATCGCTCTATCATCACGGACAGGACTATTGTAGCCAATAAGCCTGATATCGTGCTGGTAGACCGATCCCAACGCCAGGCAGTGCTCGTCGATATCACCATTCCACATGACGATAACCTCGTAAAAGCTGAGAAGGACAAACTCAGCAAGTACCTTGACTTGGCTCACGAGGTGACCGCCATGTGGAATGTTGATTCGACGATTATTGTCCCGATAGTCGTGTCGGCAAACGGCTTAATAGCGAAGAGCCTCGACCAACACCTCGAGAGGCTCTCGCTCAGCGGTTGGATCAAGTATCAGATGCAGAAGGCGGTACTCCTGGACACGGCTCGCATTGTCAGGAGGTTCCTCTCTCTGCAGCCCTAACCACCGGTAGTCTGGGCCTTGCCTGCCCTGCTGCCGGCGGCACCCTAGGTTAAGGTTTTTATAAATCATTGTTTTATAACTTTAATTTAGGCTTAGGTTTTATAATTGTGATTATGTATTTTGTTTTTATAATTATAATTCCTAAGTCGTTTTATTGTTGTAAATCTTTGTTTTTATAAGAATACTGTACAAATTTTATACCTAAGTTTTATGCTAAATAAAGAGAATAGTAAGATGAAATAATATAATAGATAATATAATGTAATAGATAGTTTAAATTTGAGACTGAGTATAATGTATAATATAATGAAATTAAATACATATTTTTTATTTTTATTAAGGGAACTAAATTTAATGCATGAATATATTAATTAAGGAAAAATATTAGCTGGCTACACTATTGTATTAGGCATGTGCCTGTAATAATAGATGTATTTGTTTTTTGAATAAATAACTAAATAAAAAAATAAATTATTGGTCAGTTATTCAGATTATTGGTTAGTATACTTATAAATAAATCGAGTTATCTGGTCTCAATGTAAGAATAAATATCGTGGTGGATGGTCGACTGGCTTGTTGGTGCGATGGTAGCAAGCGATCCTGCATAAGCACAGGAGTTCGAGTTCGACCCTCACCCATGATAAACATTTACGTGACGGACGTTTGTGTTTTTTGTGTGTCTGGGTCTGGGTGTTATTATTATCTATTTATGTATGTATTTAGAATTATTTGAGTATGTTTATTATTCTCTGTTACCCATAGTAGGTACAAATTCTGCTTAATCATGGTTATGGGTCAGATATCTTGTTGTAATTTGTCCCAGATATTTATTTAATTATTAGTTTTATAGCGTTTAGTATATTTTTACCTGTGCAACTGGTAGCACCCAGGGTCGTTTCCCTTCTTAACGTCGTGGTATGGTATACCATCGTGGGCAGTTTTGTACACTTTCGGCATTGTAAAAGTAAATAAAAATCTGAGTATTGTAATTTGTAATTGCTAGCAATGACGTTCGGACGCTAAGCAATCGTTGCTTAGCAACGAACCATTTTTGTTAAGGTATTTTCGGTTTTGCCCGTCGGGTAATAGAAAGCAATCGTGCAAGAAAATCGCGATTTAGAAAGCGATTATTGCTATTGACGGATTTTGAGTTTTGACGTCGAATACAAGCTGTCAAAACGCGATCGATTAGCAATCGATTCGTGTTGCTAGTTAAAGAATAAGGGGGCGCGCGGGGGCCTCAACTTCTGCTATCATATTTTAACTCATCATCATCCTCCGTGAGGTTTATCCCCATTTGGAACCGCTTTTTTATTTTCTTGGCCCACTTCGCGCGGTCCTGTGCATCCTCAGTGGTGAGTCTGCTATGTTATTTGGTACGCATGTCAACCTTGACGACTTTGAGCCACCGCTTCTGGGGTCAACCTCTCCTGCCGGTACCCGGCGGAGGCGGCAAGACCAGACATTTGTTACCCACGTAGTTTGCCGATCTACGTATAAGACATGACCATACCAACGAAGGCGGCACTCCTGCAGTTTGTCTGCGATGTCAAAATCACGAAGGCTACCACGGATGTGGGTGTTCCGCACGCGATCTTTGCGTGAGACTCCACACATCCAGCGCAACATCTTCATTTTAGATAGACCTGCCCCATCACCTTGATTGGCAATTTGGGGTCACAAATGACACCTCAAGCCATTTAGCCCAAGCCGCGGAAATTCGGGCTCTGACGTGCTGTCGATGTCCCCGGACACGCATCAGACCCCAGGAATTTGACACGGTTCGTGCGCTTGACCACGTCAACGCCTATGCGGACGGACTGGGGATTTGTGGTGTTACAAGCCATGTAGGTACTCTGTCTTCGCTTCAGACCGCCGTCCTTAAGTGAATCCTTCCACTTTTTCACCCGTTGTCCAGCAGTCCCCTGTCAGAATCTGCCAGCGCAATGTCATCAGCATACATGAGTAACTAGTAGTAGCTAGTAGTGATCTCGGATGCTATTTGACAGAACGTTTAATATTAAGCAGAACAGAAACGGGCTGAATACGGAGCCTTGGTGTACTCCAACGGTGATAGAGAAGGGAAGCGTGTCACGAACCGCAATCCTAACTATGGAACTGGAATCATGGTACATGTCTCGGATAATGTCAATTTAGACCTCGGGAACGGCCCTGGACCGCAGCGCCCAACCGATCATCACACTAGGGACACAGTCGAAGGCCTTCTGCATATCTAAGAAAAGGAGATGCAGAGGTGTATTCTTCAGTTTGGATCCCACCATGAGCGTTTTAAAGACAAATACGGGGTCCTTGTTCCCGCAACCCGGTCGAAACCCCTACTGACACTCCGAGATTGTACACTCCTGTCGCATCGGAGAGAGTCCACAATGTGCTTCATGGTGTGGGACATCACTTTTATGCCGCGATAGTTGCTGCACTCCTGCACCGAGCCCTTGTCTTTGAAGGCCGGCCTGATAATGATCAGTTTCCATTGGTCAGGTATCTTCCCGTTGAGGAGAATGCGGTTAAGAAGGGGGTAACCATGCCAACACCACGAGAGCCCATCGATTTCCAAGCTTCGATAGGGACTCCATCGGGTCCTATAGCTTTTCGGTTCTTCATGCGGCGAAGAACCGACTGGAATTCATCAGGCGTTATCAGGGGCACTAGTCCTTGATTAGGAGGAAGTTCAGGTGGCTGTACCTCTTTGTGCTGCTTGTTGAACAGCTCGTGGAAATAAGAGGGCCATCTTTCCTTTATTGCGCGGTCCTCGCATAGCAGGTTACCGCGAGTGGTCACACAGCGGCACATGGAAATATCCTGTGCCGCTTTGACTCTCGAACGTGTCAACTTGTAAACGAGCTTCTGCCCCTGAGACGACTACAACTTTTCATACAAAGGACGTAAGTGGTCCCATCTGGCTCTGTCTACAGCTCGTTTATAGGCACGTTTGGCATCCCTGTACACGGCGCGATCTTCAGGTGATTTGGACGCTTGCCAGTCTTCCTTAAGTGCAGAAATTTTAAAATTGTCGCAAAACTGACGGCCAGGTTATAATTCGAAAGCAAGATTTAATTTTTTTACATTTTTATTTATTTTCCAAACCGTGACTCGCTTCATTGCCTGCTTTCGCATTTTGACAGCTTGTCGTCGTTTTGGAACGCAACCGTTTTCGTTTCGTTTCTATTGATTTTTTCTTTCTTCCTTCCTACTCCTACAGGTACTTACAAACAAAATGGAGTCGTTTGTGTCTTCAGTTGGTTCCTTTTATTTACGTTTAAGTTATTTTTGTTCATTTAGTATTGATTTTATCAATGATGAAATATGTATAAAATTATGTAATGGCTTCAAGGAGCCCTCGGTTTTCAAACCTATTACTTTTTGTTTGTACTACGGCTCAGGCAGTTGACATGAGCGGAGCTTTTAGATTTTTATTTTGAGTGGAACTTGCTAGAGATTCAGAATGGAATCCCCTGTGAATCCGCAAGGATTGCAAACTACATTGGTGGCTCCCTTAGTGGTAAGTATTAAAATAATATTTATTTAAATTTGGTTAAAATATTCATACGTTTTGTTGCAAGTGTAACTTTGAATATAAACACGAAACATTTACTGTTTCACTCATTACCGATTCCCATCCCATCAATTTCTAACTGATGCTCCCCTTAACAAGTCAGCTGAAATACCCTGCTGATCAAAGCCTTCTGTTCCAGGCCGGTGCTTTAGCTGGCATATCAGTGGACGTCATTCTGTACCCGCTCGACACATTGAAGACTCGTCTCCAGAGTGAACAAGGATTCACAAAAGCTGGGGGGTTTCGAGGAGTCTACAGAGGTGGGTTCTACTCATTGATTTGTATGGTATTTTTTAGTTGCATAACTGTATTTTACAATGGAAACGCTTGCCGCTAGAACCTGTGTCCTGCCTAATACCTAGAACCAATAATTTTTTAGTTTCCGTTTTTAGAAAAAAGTTCACTGGACCTGTATTTAAGTGTTGTTTGGCGGTCAAGGGGGTGGGGTGGAGAGAATGGCTATCTTGAAATAATGGGCTTTTAAGTGTTATGATCATCATAATAGCAACAGTCAACTTGTCTTGGTTAACCCAATTATAGGGTATTTGACAACATAATAGGATTGTAAAATTAATTTAATAACATCAAAAGGTCCCTATATAACTTAGTTTGTTTACTTAAGTACAATTCATTTTATGGCCCTTCAATCTTTCCTGGTTAATGTGGCGGTGGCGCACTGTGTGTTTTAACAAATGATTTTCTATTGTGTTTTATATACAGCAGTGAATGGGTTAAATACATTCTTGTAAGTGTGAAGTCAAACAAAAAAACGTTAATAATTGACACAATGTATAGCAACTGTTGTTAAGAAAGCATATTCATAAACACCTGCCAAACAATGTTTTGCAGGCAATGCTAAGAAATGGATCGCAAATGACGTCATTTTCATGTGGCAGTTTGCAGATAGTGTTTTGGGCAAGTCCAAAAATATGATTTTTAAAGGGTTATATCTCGGGGAGTTTTGGTGCTTTTGAGATATGTTTTTTATCAATGTCTATTTGTGAGAGGTCTTTTGATAACACATCAACAAAGAAAAAAGTTAAATGTGAGCGTATTTAATATGTTCTTTATATTACAGGCCTACTGACTGTAGCATCTACTTCAATGCCAACCTCAGCGCTTTTTTTCCTGTCATACGAAACAACAAAAACTCTGGTGCAGCCGCTGGTGGCTCCACATTATGCTCCATTTGTCCATATGTTTGCAGCCAGTGTCAGTGAAGTGGTATGTTATAGTTTGGCATAGTTTTTCCCATTTTTCTATAAATACGTAGATTAGATTAGATAGAGATTGAGTACTCCTATTCTTATTTACTCTTGTTGTACCATAGTTTTAATAAGGTATAACCTTAACCTAAGGTAAGGGTTAACCTTAAAAAGGCAGAGGTAAAATAGTTACCACCTGAATTTGAACCTTAATACTTGGGCATAGGGGCGAAAACCAATGATTTTTTTTACTATGCCATGCCTTAATATGGGTTAAACTATTGGTATGTGTATGTGTGTGTATGCTATTATTATGTAATACAGAATGTCCTCGGAAGTATGGATCAAATTGAAATAGTGCATAGCAGGGGTCATTTGTGACCTTTCTAGCCCTATCAATAGTTGTCCCATTTCTAACTGTTAAAGAGGTATGATCAATTGAAGTATTTTTTTATACAAATTCACCGTAGTCTAAACAAAAATCACTAAAAAAACTGTATTCAAGAGATTCATTTCTTTTCAGTTGGCGTGTGCTATACGTGTTCCTACTGAAATAGCGAAGCAAAGAAAACAAACTGATGTTGATGGACGAAAACGGAGTAGTATTAAGATATTGATGGAGGTAAAGCATTCGATCTAGGCTAACTTTGTTCCTAAAAATGTTTGTTTTGTTTATTCTATACTACTTTTAAAAAGAGGAAAGATTCGTTTGTTTGTTTGTATTGAATAGGCTCCGGAACTACTGGACCGATTTTAAAAATTCTTTCACCAATATTAAGTTTCTAAAGGAGTGACATAGGCTATATTTTTTAAATTTAGGCAATATTTTGACGGGAATGGCATCCTACGCGGGTGAAGCCGCTGACGTACACAAGTTTACAAACAAAAAATCCTTTTTTTATTGTTTTTATAATCTCTATCTGGGTTAATTTTCATAACCGATAGATGCGCTTTTTTGTTGGTGACATTACGCGTACGTATTTCTTATTTTTTACAACTGCTCCATCAGCACTTTTAATTGTGTTCATACAATGTTTTCTGGATGAACGAATAAAAATAAAAGCATGTTTTTTTTTAAAAAAAGTAGCAGTTTTGGTTTTCAATATCTAAAATGCCAAGGCAACGAATAATTTTGGAAAATTTTACGAAAACTTGCTGCTTTCAACTTTTCCATCCACATTCCTTTGTGAGCATTCATCGACTGGACTAATTGCTGGTTTACAATTTAAAAGGATGTTCAGAAGTTAAGAGTTGAGTCAGAGGATTAGTTCATCCTCACACTGTAAATCCACCATGGTCTCAAACAGTACGCTATCAGAGTGGTTACCTTCCGAAGCCAATTCCTTCAACAATTGTAGAATGAGCTCTCTGCAGAGGTTTACCCAATAAGCTAAAGTATGAAGTTCTTCAAGAAGGATTTAAAAAGATTAGTACATGTATTCACTAAGGATATTTCTCTACCAGGCGTACAAAGCAGAGGGAGTTCGCTACGGAGTGTACCGCGGGTTCCTTTCAACTGTGGCAAGGGACCTGCCCTTCAGTTTCATCAACCTGCCTGTGTGGGAACTCCTGAAAAATGTCCTCAGGAACCACAACGACGGACAGATAACCAGTGTGCAGGTGAGACTACAAACTGACTTTTTTTTATTCCAGGGCTTGCATTAATAACCCTATTGTCCGGGGCTCGCAACCGTTATTGAAAATTATGCGTTTTAGAAATGCTCCGGGCGATTCCTTGCACAGGATGTTGTTCGGAATAAAACGAAACGGGAACATTTGTAAGGACAGCAAAAACGGTTTATAGTAAACAACACGTAGCTGTGAATAAATAGGAAAGAAGTGTAAAAATGGTTAAAAATAGTAAAAAACGTCTAATTGACCAAGAAAGATTTAAATTGAATTCCGTTCTAGGTTTTTAAATCGAAAACTTTGCCAGCAGGGGTTGGATTCAGGTGATTACGTGCCGTAACTCGGAAATCCCTGGTTCCCTCAGTCAGGCTGAGGGTGTTTTTGGGTTTTCTCAGAACATTGGGCCTACATCACCAATCCTCATTTGGAAAGCGTGGAGATAAAGCTGATACCCATCAATTGTAGCGATGACTTTTAGTCATGGAGGCCTTTGTCAGTGGGACCCTATAAAGGCTATATTTTTTTTGTGTGTGTGAATAGAGCGCCTTATGCGGCTGCTTCGCGGGCGGCTTCGCGGGCGTCGTGACCACGCCGCTGGACGTGGCCAAGACCCGCATAATGCTGGACACCGGCGACGCGCGGCGCATCCGCCCCGTGCTGAGGGCGGTCTACGCCACCTTAGGACTCAGAGGACTGTTTGCTGGTAAGTGTCAAAAAAAAACAATTGTTGAAATGAAATGAATGAAATGAAATGAATGAAATGAAATGAATGAAATGAAATGAATGAAATGAAATGAAATGAAATGAAATGAAATTTATTGTGAATATAAATTTGGGTACACAGCATTTAGCAGTTACAGTTGCTTGAGAGAGAATCTCCAAATTTTAGCTTATGAAGCGTATTCACATACTTTATAAAAATAAATAAACCTATTTTAGCTATCTAACAAATGAAATAACTCAAGCTATATAATACTCAACAACATTATTCTTTGTATTCATAAAATTCTTTTTAACTATAAAACAATTTTTCAGTAGCCATATCTTAGTCAATCTTTTAAATTTACGTAAATTAATATTTTCATCCTTAAACTTATCGGGTAATTTATTAAATATCTTGATGCACATGATATAGGCATTTTTTGAAACTATTGACAGTTTCACAGGAGGTTTGTGCAGCTTATATAAATATTTGGAACGAAGGTTTCTTACCGTCCTATTATATCTCAGTTGAAAAAATGACTTATATTTATAAACAAACAAACATATTTCATAAATATACAAACATGGTATTGGAAGGATATTATGTTTTTGAAAGTATGGACGACAAGAAACAGTCCTTTTGATTCCAAACATTGCTCGTATACATCTCTTTTGCACTATGAATATTTTGTGAATATCTACAGAGCTTCCCCACAAGACAATCCCATACCGTAAAACTGAATCAATATATCCATTATAGGCAACAAGCGTGGCTTTTACTGACACTACTTTACTAACTTTTCGTAGTGCATAAACAAATCTATTTACTTACGTACACAGTTTATCTATGTGCTCCTTCCAGTTACAATAAAAATCTATATTCAACCCCAGAAAATTTGTTTGTGAAACCTCTTCTATAATATTACCATCGGCTGTAACAGCCAAAGGTCGTGAGTTACCTCTGACCGTTCGAAACTGCATATATTTAGTTTTCTCAGCATTCAATTTAAGTTATTAGAGGTAAGCCCTGAAGTTGCTTGAGATAATATACACACAACAACATGGTCTAGGGATATATAAAACTTTTATAAATAACTTAAAAGTACTGGCCTTACAAAAAAACTTTTAATGACAGATTATAAAAACATTATTAAGTTCCTTTTAAAATTCAAATTTGTATGTAAAAGGTTTTGTTTTAAGATGAAATTCGCATTCATTGAATTTCTTCCAAAGAAGTAAATCTTCATGAACTACTGACTTGATTAAAACTCCATAAATTTATATAAATCTTTGTCAAACGCATCTCCGGTGTTCATTTAATCATGCCACGTAGACACTTGACCAGGAACGAAATGTTAAGAGCAGTGGGCATGATTCAAGCTGGCGCTACCCAAATTGCGTTTTCTGAAGCCATGAAGGACCAGTCAGAGCGTTATATCCAGGCTTTGGTCACGTTATCGTGTCACGGGGGAAGTGGTGGAACGGCACCGAGGACCTCAACGCATTACAACACATGTACAGGACCGATTCATAGTAAATGCTGCACGAAGTCAACCAAATGTAACGGCGATGCAATTGGTTCAAAGGCTACAGAGAAAGTACGGTTTGCTGGTAAGCGGTCAAACTTTGAGAAGAAGACTGCATGAAGTCAACCTACGTGCTCGTAGGCCACTTCGGGTACCAGTGCTAAGGAGAGGCAATCGAGGAAGAAGATTACAATGGGCTATTGCACACGAAAACTGGAACCATTCTCAATGGTCACTTGTGCTTTTCTGATGAATCCAGGTTCGGATTTCATCCTGATTTGCGAAGAGTACGCGTTTGGAGAGAACCTGGACGTTGGAATCGACTGCAGCACCCACAACAAGTTCATGCATATCAAGGTGGCACGATTATGGTTTGGGCAGGAATTCGTCTCGGCGGTAGAACGGACCTCGTTTGAATACAAGGCAATGTGACTGCTCTAAAATACAGATATGAGGTGCTAGAGCCTGTAATCTTGCCCCACAGACAGCAAATGGGACAAAATTTCCAGCTAATGCACGACAATGCCCGTCCACATACGGCGCGTATCGTTACAAGTTGGTTACAACAGCATGATATCCAAGCTTTAGACTGGCCTGCACAATCCCCTGACTTAAATCCTATTGAGCATGCCTGGTATATGCTTCAGAAAAGAGAGCTTAGGAATTTCCCTGAAGATATTGTGCATGAAAACCAGCTTTTCTTGCATCTTAGCAGGACTTGGGACAGTATTCCACAACAGGATATTGACACCCTTGTTTGGAGTATGCAGAACCGCTGCAGATGTGTCAGGAGAGTCTTAGGTGGATCCACGGATTATTAATTTTAAGTTTACAACAGTTTTTATAAAAAAAATAGTAGTTTTGCTTAGGTTTTGATGTTTCAAAAATAAAGTTAAGATTGAAATTTTGTCTGAGTTTTTCCTCTTCTCCTAAGTTTTTTTTTAATTAAACTTTATCTAAAAGTTTATTTATCAGATCAGATAGGCTATTAAACAAGGTTTATTTTAATGTGTAGGGGTCTTAACAAAAAGTTAATAGAATTTTAGTTATTTAGGTTTAATTGAAATATCCCTAGACCATGTTGATGTGTGTATCATTGATTTCCTCATTATATCCTTCTGTGTTTTTTCTTTCAATAATAAGGGTGGTATCATCTGCAAATAGGATACATTCCTGAGGCACATGTTTAGGAAGGTTGTTAATGTACGTAAAAATAATAAAGGCCCTAGTATACTGCCTTGAGGTACACCAGAATTATTTTCATTGTAAGAGGATTTATATGATAGAACAGTTTTTAATTTTGGACAATATTTTTTTATCGCTACGTATTGTGTTCTGTCGCTTATATATGTCTTGATCAAATGAAACGCTTGTTCGTTTGTCTGGACTGTAAGAATGGTTGGACCGATTTAGCTTATGTTAATCTTGAAATATTTGTGGAAGTTCAGGGAAAGTTTAAACGGTGAGAAACATAAATAATAATAAGTAACAGAAAATACTAAATACGTCAAATTTATTTTTTGTCATTATGATAGGTAGTTACGGTCCAATTTGCAGTTGTCTCTATCGCACTCTGCGGAAAGCTTGAGGTTAGCAACAGACAGCAGTAGATATCACAAATACCTGTTTTTCAATTCTCACGCTCGTGCTGTGTCCTCTTAATTAAACCCACCTTTCCCAACCACCTTTGAATTTTCGATGTCATAGGTGGTTGGGTAGGACCAGTTGTGAGTTTTGACTGAAACATTTTTATATTATTTTATGTTATGTTTAATAAGTATTATTTATTGATCATCAGGATATTTAAATTTCTTTATTTGTACATAGATACGGATCACAGAATGTGCGTAACGAATCATCAATCAATCATGTTTTTTTTTATCCAGGCGCCACGCCGCGTCTACTGGGGTTCATGCTGGGTGGCTTCGTGTTCTTCGGCGTGTATGACGACGTCAAAACTCACGTAGAGAAGTGGGGCAGGTAGCAGAGGAACCAAATATCGGTGCGGCGGTCCCAAACGTAAGGTATTACTTTGTGTTGTAGAAATTGGAAACTACTGGACCATGAACATCTAAAGTCCCAGACCCAATAAACTCATTCGTTTTATCAACATACATTTTCTTCACATGAATGAATGTTGTCTGTGTTGGGAACTGGAGGGCCTACTCCCGTTCGTCCAACACGTAGTGACGTGCATTTCCGGTCGTTAAAAAAACATACTAAATAAATAAATAAATACTTAGCGTTCGAAATTTATGTCACTAGAGGGCGCAATTTATTTGAAAAGTCAGGGACCATTTAGAATAATGAGTAAAAACTCCTATGGCTCTTTTCAAAGATGCTGAATTCTGAGGCACCGGCATGCCAAGGAAAGCCTGGAATCGTTCAGGATCGGGCCCAATTGTCCCTCCGCTGATTCTATATCCAAGAATCCTAATGTCAGTAATGGAATATTCACTTTTGCCTTTGTTTTATTTAATTTTGTATCATGATCTTCCTGGTTCTATCCACATACAGTAATATCATCGAGGTATGGAAAAACTTCTAAGCCGGATAGATTTATTTTCTTCTAAGATTAGACATGATTTCATCGACCGCCCTTTGGAAACATGCAACTCCGTTTGTTACTCCGAATGGAATCCGGTGAAATTGGTACAAATTCCCGCATGCTTCGAAGGCGGTGTAAAAGGCTTGTTACTTGAAAGAATGGGCATTTGATGATAAGCTGATTTCGAATCGATCTTAGAGAAAACTTTATATTTTGATACTTTGTTTATTACTTCTTCTTAATTCGGCCAGGGATAATCATTAGGGATGTGAATCTGTTAATAGTTTTCGTAACAAGTACAGGGCTTTCCATGAACAGTTGCTTTTCTGGATTATGTCATCAAGCAATCTTTTAACATTATCAGTAGCGTGTAAATAAGTCCAGCGCCACTAAACATGCGCTCGCTGGGGACACTTGTTGGTGGTGTAACTAAATATTGCGCGATCTACAGGAAACAGAAGACCATACCTTTCTTTGTTCACTTTCCGCCATGTTAAAGGATCGACGTCATTCGCCACACGTTTTTCCGTTGAGTATTCTGTGATCGTTTTACGTATTTAGAGATGAACAGGGTTTTGAAAAGTATAAAGCGGCATGTCCTTCTTCACTGTTGCTCGCATGGATCCATTAATGAATTCATTTTTTCTTTCAAAAATACGCATTTATGTGTCTTCAGTTTCATTTAACCTGACACGCTTTGCATTCGTACTACGTGAATTGGAAGATACGTCGTTTTGACTGTCGTCAACCAAATCCAAAATATGTTCTATGACTTTCTGAGCGGAATGACACTTCAGTCGGATGCGTAGGTATCAACTCGGCTATTTACGGAACAAAAAACAAACGGAACGCACTTCGTTCAAACGGGACTGCCACTAAGGTCACCAAGCTATAGAAAGGCGCCAAATTTTAACAAAAACTGAATATTCGCATTCGCGAATGTTGGCAGCAGATATTCGCATTCGCATCCGCGAATGTCCAAAATATGACATTTGTTACATCACTAATAGATACTTCCTGATGCCACGGTTTTGTGTACAAATTATTTTGAATTACAACCTCTTCATTCATAAAACTGGCAGAGCTACCAGTATCCACTAGGGCCCTTACTCCATCTACAGTAATAGGCAGCGTACATTATCCAAAGAGACAGACGGTGCCGGTGCTTCGGCCTCTGGGACTGCTGCAGAAGTTGATGTAGTTTATGAACAGTCGGAGTTTTACTGCGTTTGTGTGTTCCTGAATTCGTGTTTCAGACGATTTTCCGGATTCTTCTAGAAAATTTTCAAATGAAATGTTAGAGTTATAATCAACTTCAAACCTTTCCGGTTTTAGGAGTCGTTACATGATCAATTTTGCTTGAATAAATTAAGGTATCCAATATCTTACGTATCAGTAAAATCTCTGGCAAGCTTGCACCAGCTTCCGCTTTGCCTAATTCCAGTTTCAGTTTAGATATATGCGTTAGACATGTCATCACCAGACAATATCTGGAGAATCTCCTTCGAATATCTGAAGAACTCTAGACAAAAATCATACACCCAGTTGTCATTTACACCATCATACAGTTTATGCAGACTTCCTTTGGTTTGGACAAACGAATTACTTTATCTAATGTTTCATCACTAATATTATTCGTGATTAGAAGCAAAGCTATACTTTCCTTTCTCTTGAACTCTTGCAATGATGTGTCATACCTTGACATAGATGCTTCCATAGCTGCTGCATCGCCTGCTTCTGCATCAGGTCTGACTAGTATAAGTGTTCTTCCTTCAATAGTATCCATCAGTCTGTCTATGCCCGATAGAATAATCCAATTGTTAGCTTCCAGTTTCGCTATCTCTACTTTAGCAAGACCCATATCTTCAAATTTCTAGGCCCAGACCATACCTTTTAAAATGTATGTGTGATATGGGGCAAGCAAGTCAAACGAGCGATAGGAATAAGATAGAAATAATTATTTAGTAAAACAGAAAAAAACAATAACATCACCATGACAACGCGACAACACACGATAGACAGTTATGGTGTTACAAATTATGAAGGCTCAATACTTCAACAAAACCTCGTAAGTTTGTACCGTAGTAGGCCCTGTGGTCCCAAGAACTTCAGCGCCTTCTGCGATAGGCTTGTGAAACAGTCCAAGTGGTGGTTTCCAAGATTTACACAACAACACTAGTGAGTATGTACTTAAAAAACAATTGGAATGTAAAAAAAGCATTGTGCCAAAGGACTTTATTTTTTGTATAGATAGATTTAGTATTAGTCAATTTACCTTTATGTTACGTTACATGAATGTTAATGTTTTTAGTATTTTAATATTTAAAAAAAAATATATTGTATTGTGCATTGTTACATTTTTTTAATTATACAAGTTCTTTGGATCTACGAATGAAAATGCTGGGATCTAGTTTAGCTTATAAATAAATGATTTTAAACAAGTTGATTTACGTGGTGTTATTTTAGAATATTTATTTATTGTTTAGCAATCACAGTACGAAATACAGCACATCAGTTTTGCACATAAGGTACATAGGGGTAATTACGATAGATTTTTTTATGAGTTCAGTACTTATATCAGTTAAAAAAACTACGAGTACTTCCCAACTCCACTTGCGCACTGCAAAATCATTTTATATCGCAAGTGAAGTAGAAACTCAAGAAGTCATATCCACGCGTGTCCCCTACTCTCATCAATTAGTTTTTGTATTTATGGTCTATATTTCCATCTTACTTCGTAGTTTATGAATAGAAATATGAATAATGTACCTTAGATTCAAATAAGTTGTTAGGTTTTTTAACTAAAGGCATTTTATTCTTTAACTCGCATTTTTGGGCTTTGGAGGGTAACACGAAATATGCCTTCGTAATTACGAAGTAGCTCAATGTTTGATCTTATTACACATGAACATATACAACGTGTTAATGAAAAAGCGCAAAATCTCAGACACCCTAACTTATTTTTATTAAGAGAGAATTAAGTAAATTATTAAATTTAATTTTCGCGGATTATTTACGAAGATATAAGCTTTTTTTGTTTTTGTGTATTTGTCTGCAAATTAAAAAGTCTATGGTAATTACGCGCTATCTAGTGCGACTACGCCGCTTCGCGTGCCGCCGCAATAAAAGAGTTAAGTAATGATTAAACACGGCATAATTAAAATATTATTTTGGTTAAAATTTTACCCCTGTTTTTTATTGGTGGAATCGATTCTACTCTCGGCTCTGAACAAACTACTTTCAGATTTTGCGCTCTTTCATTAACACGTTGTATATTATTTTTTCACTGTCCACATAATATGAGGTCTGTAGACGAAAAACTCAACGCGTTCACAGTCCACATAATAATATGGTCTGCTTGGCGGTACAACTTTTAGGCTTTTTGGTGCTGAGGACGTACGGGGATAGTTGCGCAGGTATACTGCGCGGACTTGATAGGACATACCACTGAAAACCTAAAAAGAGCTGGGACACACGGATGAAACAGTGTAGGAATATTAGCATTTAAGCAAGTATTAACATATTGTATTAACAAATTTATTCGTTATAGGAAACAGTTGCAGGGCAGTTTCGAGTGAGAAGAAACAAAAAAAAAAGAGTACGCACGGCGGCTAAAATACGAACTACTTTACAGATGCGTTCAAACTTTATGGTTGCGTTCCATTCCTAACAACCACCCCTGAACGCAAACCCATTTTTGCTGTACAATACAATTTTTTATGCTCAGTTGTACCTTTAGTAAGTATATCTGCAATCATTTTATCACCTCTACAATAAATAAACTTTAACTCTAAATTATTTACATGCTCTCTCAAAAAATTACACCTAATATCAATGTGTTTGGGACGAGGTAGATAACAACCATAGGTAGACCATTTAATAGCGCTTTGGTTATCACTGAATATGTGAAAGGGTCCGGCTAGAAATAAAAACATAGCCCGTGCAGGACTTACGGTCGATATTATGGCTGGCCCTGTCTGCGTCGCAGAAGCCCTTCATGGTTGTTCACCTTTTTGTCTGAAAATGCTTTACGCGTAGTATTCCCATCATTCGTTGTCCCGGAATGAGGACGAACAACATCATCAGCAGATCCATTTTGCTTCTAATTTCGGATTGAATTTTCTTTTTTCTAGTTTTTACAATAGAAGATTCTGGAGAATTTTTCCCAAGTCCACTTGTGCACTGCAAGATCATTTTTATATCGCAAGTAAAGTAGAAACTCGATAAGTCTTATCCACGCGTGTCCCCTACACTCACCAGCCTACCTACATGCAGCAAGGTCTTTAGATTAATTGTTTTTTTACAAACATAATTCACCTTGTTAAATTCAGATGCAGTAGCTCCGCAACATGCACAACGTAATTGGGAAGTAGTGTCTGTAATGGCGTTAAATACGAGGGGATGTCAAAAAGTTCGCGGTATGGAGGGTTAAGAGTTAGAAATTAAACTTAATTTTTTTTCTTAATAATGTGTTCTTCCTTAACTCTAATCCATTTTTCAAATCTATCAATAAATTATTTGTACGCATGAAAAAAATTGTTTTGTATTTGTCCTCCAAATGGACTGAAATTGCGCGCTTCGCTGTAAAATTTCTTCTTTCTTTGAAGCTCTTTTTTTCTCTTTTAGGAACTGAAAATGGTTTATTGGGGATTAGTCTAAGCCTATAGGGAGGAAGTTTTAAAATTTTGAAGACCATTTTTTGCACAGCAGCCATCGCAATTTGCAACTTGTGCACGTGTGCATTGTCGTGCAGAAAGACCAGGGACTTTTGGTCAATTTTACACCACAGGATCTAAGAGCCGTTTTAATAGCGTAGCATAGTATACTCCAGTTAAAGTGACACTTTTCTTTGCAGTTTACGAGAAGGATACTTTCTGTATCACAAAAAACAATGGTCGTGAGTTTTCCAGCCGATGGGTCACATTGAATTTCTTTTGGGGTGTTGTACGCTTTTTGGGCCTTTGCATGGAGTCCTGCTTGGACCCATGGTCATAATGATGAACTCAAATTTTGTTTCTAGTCACAATCCGGTCTAAAACTTCGTTTATATTTTCACTAAAGAGAGCAAAACTCGCGCCAACTGAGTGTTGCCGCTGCTTTTGATGCGGCGTAAGCATTCTCGACACCCATCTTAAAAAAAAACTTATCTATACGAAATCACTCGATAAACAAGCTCTCGTCAGATGCAGTTTTCTTCTTACTTGGTCTCTGATAAACCGATTGTGGCATCTATTCTTGAATTAGGTTCCCCTGTTCTGATTTTGCACAAGTATGTTCCCAAGTCGGTTCGCGAAGTGCTGGACCGGCGACGGAGGGATGGAACTTGATCTAATAGTTGTTGAAATTGTGAGTGATCTAGACTAGTCCAGAATTTCAGGTCGTCTTCCGAAACCTCGTTTATATTTTCAAAATCTAACTCTGTTGCGGTCAATAACGTCATTCCTTGTTGTGTGGTTTAATCCAATATGTAGAGGAACGAAATCACTCTATAAACACGCTCTCGTCAGACGCAGTTTTCTTCTTACTTGGTCTCTGATAAACCGATTGTGGCATCTATTCTTGAATTAGGTTCCCCTGTTCTGATTTTGCACAAGTATGTTCCCAAGTCGGTTCGCGAAGTGCTGGACCGGCGACGGAGGGATGGAACTTGATCTAATAGTTGTTGAAATTGTGAGTGATCTAGACTAGTACAGAATTTCAGGTCGTCTTCCGAAACCTCGTTTATATTTTCAAAATCTAACTCTGTTGCGGTCAATAACGTCATTCCTTGTTGTGTGGTTTAATCCAATATGTAGAGGAACGAAATCACTCTATAAACACGCTCTCGTCAGACGCAGTTTTCTTCTTACTTGGTCTCTGATAAACCGATTGTGGCATCTATTCTTGAATTAGGTTCCCCTGTTCTGATTTTGCACAAGTATGTTCCCAAGTCGGTTCGCGAAGTGCTGGACCGGCGACGGAGGGATGGAACTTGATCTAATAGTTGTTGAAATTGTGAGTGATCTAGACTAGTCCAGAATTTCAGGTCGTCTTCCGAAACCTCGTTTATATTTTCAAAATCTAGTCGACTTCTGGATTCGAGGGCCTGTGTATACATATTGACAATGTCCACAAAGCTATTAGCATTAAAATCCGATTGTTGATGATTTGCATTATCGGAGAATTCATCCAAAGCAATATTCTGCAGATGCAGTTGACAAATCTGAGCCCGGTCAGGACTATACAGTCGATAATAGTATAATCGGAAAAGTTTGTTTCGGGACTGTGGCATTTCTAGAACCTTCTGCAGATGATTTCCAGTTAGTGAGAATTTTCTCCCACTCAATCTTAAGAGGGCGAAAAAAGGCTACGTCTAGTAGTTGCGTTATAAAGGGTGACCAGAAAAGTGACGTCCAAAATTTTTTTTAAGTGCATCGTGTTGAGAGGTATCTGAATCACCACTATGTATGTTCTGCGATTTTTTGTAGTTTTCAAGTTACAAACTTTTTTATGAATTTTTCCAAAATTGCGAATTTTTAAAAAAAATCTAAAAAAAAGTAGAGGGTTTCTTCCATTTTTTTCTTCTTGCGGCTAAATCTCTATGAACTGTGCATTTATGCATATAATAACCAGCCTCATAACGTTAAAGAATGTTACTACAAATTTTCCTAAAGTTGAGAATTTATGTTAAGTGAGTAATCATTTAAATTTTCAACTTAAAATTAAAAATCTAAACTGATAATTTCTTAGTTTCTAAGTAGCTTCAGATAATGCGCTAGAATCTAAGCTTTCATAATAATGATAAAAAACTAGTACTTCATTGGGTATTTTTCGCTGAAATCAGCCATCAAAGACGAAACGAGGTAGATTTTTTTTGAATTTTATTAATAATAAAGTCAAAAATTAATTATTGAAAATACTGGAAAATAGCTTATCAGGTAAGGTCCATTGGATGGATTGATTCAATAAAACAAAGATGATTGTAATACAATTAAATTTATTTACAATAGGTTTTCAAAATGCCCCCCTCCCACTGAGATGCACAAACGACACCTGCGTAAGAAATTATCCTCCTCCATTATCCATGTCTGAAAGGTTCCGGATTGGTTCTAACCACTCTTTCTGCTTCTTTAATCTTCCCTCTAAGCTCTTCTTCGCTCGAGCATTCTCGGGCGTATGTGATTTCTTTGTAGTAGCCCCAGATGAAATATTCAATGGGATTGAGGTCAGGAGAGCGTGGTGGTCATCTGATTGGTCCGTTGCGTCCGATCCATCTGTTAGGGTACGTTTCGTTAAGGCGATTAGAGTCCTCAATGGCCTTGGACGTTTGAGTCCCTCGTCCCGCGCCACAACCGCACCACCCGCACGAAAACAACGATCAAAGATTAAACGGGCGTAGATAGGTACAGTAGCGCACTCCATTACTGCCTATCAGTGAGCTTGAATTGATAAATCTAACTTATTTTAAAATGTAGCATAAGATGTCGGTAGCTGACTTTGTATATTATAACATTATAGGTTGAATATTTTGATTGCAGAGATAGCGAACTAGGTTATTATTTGATCTGCAGAACTGTACAACTTTGAATATAGGTACTCAGGTAAAAATGCATTCTTTAAATATTTAAATAAATAAAAGTTACACTCATTTTGGTCTTCATTTGGTCATCTTAGATTTTAATTATCTCAGTAATATGACGCTTTTAGACAATACTTACTCAGTATAACTTTGATTTGTATTTGAGAATCCAATACGGTTTGACAGTCATGGTAACGTAAACTTGAAAAAAATTTAACAAAAAAACCAACTTCAAAAAAACTATTCCAAAAGAAAACACTAAAAAGTAAAAAAAATATTGCGTATTTATTACACACAATTATTACAATTATTGTTATTGTTGGAGTCGGTGTCAACCAAGGAAACATTACAATATACCTAGCAATTACCTAATTTTTACATCTCACGTTTAAGTATGTATGTAGGTAGTTACGAACCTACATTGGCTGACAGGCTGACACCGACTCCAACAATAACAATAATTGTACCTATATATTATGTTATACATAGTATAAGTTTTAGAAGAATACGCATTTTTTTTTTACTTTTTAGTGTTTTTATGTTTTGGAATGGTTTTTTTTTTGAAGATGGTTTTTTGTTGTTTAAAATTTTGGTTTGTTTCTTGTGTTTTAGTGATTTGGTTCTTTATTTTGTTCATCGAAAAAGTATCGCTAATTTGCTTCTGAGAAATAAAGAGTTCCGTTACTTTGCCTAGGATCCTATACTCAAAACCTAACCAAACTCTCATCAAACTAGCCGTAAAGTATATCCTTTCCAATAAAAATAGAAGCATCGAAATTGGTTGGCGTGATAATGAGTCGTCCATTTGTCGCGCATATAGTTTTTCGAGATTTAAGACTTATATGGTTTCCTCATGGATGCCACTGTTAGAATTGGACTAAATTAACATGGGCCCACATGGCCACATGGGCCACATCAGCTTTCAAATAAAAAAAGAATTATCAAAATCGGTTGGCTTGAAATTGAGATATTCGTCCATTTGTCGCGCATTTTGTTTATCTAGATTTAAGACTTATATGGTTTTCTCATGGATTCTACTGTCAGAACTAGACCAAATGAAAAAGACCAGACGGGAAGCACCAGCTTTCAAATAAAAAAAGAATTATCAAAATCGGTTCATCCAGTCGAAAGTTATGAGGTAACAAACATAAAAAAAAACATAGTCGAATTGAGAACCTCCTCCTTTTTTTGTAGTCTGTTTAAAAAAGATGACCGTTAGGTTATTTTCCAGGCTCCGTAAAAAAATACTTGGGAGTAATTCTGGGTTTCAGAGTGTGCTGTTTTACCTCAGTTTACTAAAGAGTGCTAAACACGAAAACTGATATTTTTGAGTGAAACACGCAAATTAAAATTCAGTAAACTTTAATTGTCTTACATTATCATTATCATACCTTAAATAATCTATATTAGGGTTCTGTTCTATTAAGGGTAAATTGTGATCGTGTAATTCATCACACTGGTAAGGATAAAGATTTTCTTCCATTTTTTGCTTTTTATTTTGTTCTTCAGTTGCTATACAGGGTGTGGCGTAAGTAATGGATAACCTTGTATTCTCAGATTGAGGACCCTTAGCCTTATCATAAAAAAAATTAGGAACTCTCAGAGAGTTCTCAACTAGTGTTTGTGTTATAATTTTTTTTTAAATTTTTAAGAAATTTCCTTTATTTTTTTTACTTTATTGCCCACCATTAATTAAAAAAAAAGATTTTTTACGGTCTACTTCTTGTTTATTGATCTACAATAAAAGTTTAATTAGGCTCCTACTACGTTTTCAGGATAGCAAGTCCATTTAGTTTTATATTATTTTTTAAATGAAATATTTAATTTTTTTATCGTCAATTGATCAAAGTTTGAGCTCGTCTATTATAAAAAAAAATTATGTAAACATAGTGAACCAAAATTTTTAAAACTTGTGTGACTAATGTAGTTTTAAAAATTGAAATTAAGAATTCCAGAACTTAATTAGATAAAAAGTTATTGCTATTCAAAAAGTGAAAGGGGCTATTTTAAAATTTATTACTATTTCATTAAAAGTGTCGTAAATGTATCAGTCCTTACTTTCAATGACTATAAAGGGTACAAATAAAAAACCAAAAACATTTTAAACACATTTATTCATTTTAGGCAATTTACAAAAATTGCTCAAAGTGAGCCCCACCTGCTGCAATACATGCTCGACATCGTCTAATAAATGATAGTTTAATACGAGGTACGAAGCCTGCCGTATTTATTTCTTGGGCTGCTATTTGCAACCGTTCACGCAATTGTTCGATGGACGTCACTTCAGTTTTATAAACTTTTTCTTTCAAACACCCCCAATAAAAAAAGTCTAGCGGATTTAAGTCCGGTGACCGTGGTGGCCACAGTATTGGTCCAAGGCGTCCGATCCATCGGTCTGGATATGTCGCATTTAAATGCTCTCGCACTCGTACAGCATAGTGGGCGGGACATCCGTCATTTTGAAGCCACATTGTGTCTCGTAACTCCGATGAGATATTTCGGAGTAGTACCGGCAGATCATTTTGAAGAAAATGCAGATATCCTTCGGCATTTAAGGTCGCTGGAAGCTCGAAGGGGCCTATTACTTGCCCGTTGAGAATACCACACCATAAATTTATTTTGAATTTGTATTGAGATCTCTCTTGTCTGGCTAGGTGTGGATTTTGTAGTTGCCAACTGTGGACATTGTGCATATTAAAATATCCATCGCGTTGGCATGTGGACTCGTCACTCCACAATATTTTATTAAAAAAGCTTGGATCTTCTCTTATTCTTCGCAGCATAATACGGCAAAACGTGATTCTTTGTGGATAGTCTCTAGGCCAGGGGTAGACTTTCACTAATGGCGATCTATATCAATAAATTGAGACGACAAGCGATCGACTTGCAATAAGACAAAAAAAAATTATGTTAAATCGTTTATTGTAGGTATTGCGCACATATTACTATTTAAATATACTTTTATTTACAATTTAAGAAGTACAGTTTCTTATTATACAAGTTAATAACTAATAACTACTAAAAATAAGTATGAAGCCAATCACATGAACTAAGAGTGTTTTTATCAGTTTTCGGGCCTCTCTGGACCGATTTACTTAGAGGTCGATGCATGGCACTGCGTATTTTCTGCTAATTTCTCATAGGAAGGCACGTATTTACTAAGTGCCAAACGTAAACAGGAAGACAAATGTTCGTCGGTAAGTCGATTGCGGTATTTGGATTTAATTATTTTCATTTCAGAAAACGCAGATTCGCACAAATACGTCGACCCAAACAAAGCAGTTAATTGCTGTGCGATTTGTTGGAGACTTGGGTATTTTTCTTGGGTCAAAAGAGACCAAAAACTGATATCTGTTGCTTTGGCTTTTAGGTGAACATCTGAAATGATCTGTATCATCTCGTTTTCGAGAGAAGACAAATCCATGTCAAAAGTATTCGATATTTCAGAAGCAGTCATTTCAACATCCACACAAGAAAAAGGATAAATCATGAAAGTAACAACGTTCGTCAATTTTTGTAAGTCAGAAAAACGTCTTTCAAACTCGCTGAGAATATTTCCAAGTTCTGTTTCGTATTTATTATAATTTATTACGGCGCTTGCTTTTGCTTTCAAACACGCAAAATTTTTCAAGTCCTTTTTTTTCAGTTGGTTGATCAGAAGCTGCAATTTACTTTTAAATGAGTTAATTGTGCTAATCATGTCCATAATAGTTTTATCTTTCCCTTGTAGCTCCAGGTTTATAGAATGCAAATGACCAGTCACATCAGTAAGAAAAGCCAAATCACACAGCCAACTTTCATTTTTAAGAATCTCCGTGTCATCACCCCTTTGATCCAGAAAAGAAATGATTTCAGGTAGTAATTCTTGACACCGTTCTAAGAACTTTCCCCGGCTCAGCCACCTTACGTCTGTATGGAGCAGTAAATCTGTGTGCTCAGATTCGCTGGCCTCCAATTGCACTTTGAAGAGGCGTCGTTGCAAGCTTCTGGCTCGTATAGAATTTACGATCTTCATAGTGATGCTCATCACATCTGCCATGTTCAGTACTTTCGAACACAACACCTGCTGATGAATGATGCAATGAAAAGAAAAAAAAGATGGGAAGTCTTCATTAGCTCTGCACAGTGCCACAAATCCATTAGTCTTTCCAGTCATTGATGGTGCTCCATCTGTTGTTATGCACACTAGTTTATACAGAGGCAGCTCGTAGTTTTTCGCAAAACTTAGAAAAGCATCGTATATGTCTGAACCGCGAGTGGTTTCTTTCAAAGGTATGATTGTTAAGAACTCTTCTTTAGACAAAGTATCTGGAAATGCCATCCGAATAAACACACATAGCTGGGCAGTGTCAGTCATATTAGTGGATTCATCAAATTGTAAAGAAAAGAATGAACATCTCATAATATCACTTTTTAGCTTTTGCTCGATATCACTGTTCATGAGCTCAACACGTCTAGTTACAGTCCGACGAAACAACTGGAGCTCTTTTATGGCAGACATGATTTCAGTTTTATTTTTAAAGTCGCCAAATAACGAATTTGCGCCTTCGAGAAATGCTTCTTTCAATACCTCGCCATCTTCAAAGGGTTTTTTGTGTTTTGCCAATATATGAGATATTTTGAAGGACGCAACTGTCGCAGCTTCCGATTGTTTACTTGGCCTGGTAAACATAGCTTGCTCGGCCTTGAAGCTACCTTTCAGATCTTGAACTTTCCGACGTCTTATTTCACTTTTGAGAGGAAAATCACTTTCGTAAATTTTATGCAAGGATTTATGATGCCTTTCTAAGTTGCCGCGTTTAGGCAAAGCTACTGAAGCTCGACAAACAAGACAAATACACTTGTCTTTCACCATGGTAAATAAGAATTCTTCTTCCCATTCATCGTTGAAATGATAAGTTTTACTTTTTTTTGGCGCACTCATTTTAAATAATAGTTACCAACTTCACTCTCTCCTTTAGTTACACTCAGTACAAAATATATTCATGAGCAGCACGAAGTCACACGATCACGAAAGTTATTGGGAAACATAAACAAGTACAGAATCCAGAATCACGACACGACGTCTCATCGAAACCAAAATCTGTGCGATACTGGCGAACACGTGCCGGCCGTCGGCAATTGTCAAAGCAAAGTAAATCGGGCGGCAAGCATAAAGCTAATTCGCCGCCCGCACAGGTCAAAGGACGCCGCCGCGCCGCCGCCGCCGCGCCGTTCAACGAGCCGACACCGGCACACGTGCACAGTACAGCCGCAAATAAATCTGGTGCCTTCTTATTTCATATCGACATTTTCGCAGTGAAAGGTTGTTTGTTGACAAGTATTTTCTTAAAGTTACGCGCGTGTAAAATAAAATGTTTTTTATGAACGCACTTTAAATACTGGTATTTTGACTGGTGAAAAGACCACTGTTATTGGAATTAGCCCAACACGTCAGTACATTTTTAGGAATGCGTGCGATCGACCATAGATTCTCTTGCGATCGACCGGTCGATCGCGATCGACCGTTTGCCCACCCCTGCTCTAGGCAGTAATGTCTGTACGCGTTGGATGTGATACGGATGAAATTCATATCTTTTCAAAATCCTGTTCACGGTTCTTGTAGATATGCCAGTGCGTCTTGATATTTCGCGTATGGATGTCGAAGGATCTGCAGCTATTAGGCGTAGCACTTCCTCAGGATTCACTCGCCGTGGTCTTCCCTCTCTAACTCCACCTACGCCAGTACCAGGAAATCTTCCCTCAGAGAATGCGACATGGACTCTTATGAAAACTCGATAGTCTGGGTATCGATTTAGGTTAGGATATCTCTCTCGATAAAGTGCAGCTGCTTGGTTGGCGTTGCCTCTGCATTCACCATAAATGTAATGCATGTTAGCATATTCGACCGGCGTGTATCTTTGTGGCATTGCGATGGAATGTAACACAAATTGAGATTACACTATTCGCAGGGAGCGGCTGACAATAACTTTCAGTCTCACAAAACAAGTCCGAGGACACGCCAAATTGTTAGCATCACCACCACTTTAACAAGTCCAAATCGTTGAGAATATCAAAGTCCGGGGCATGCCAAATAGTTAGGATCACCAGTTCAACAAGTCCAAATCGTAATAGCAAAACAATCAAGTCCATAAGCACAGCACAATAATGAGAATATTACGAAGGATCTTGTAGAGAGCAGAAGCACATACGCACTAAGGGCAAAACGAAACGAAAGTCCTTGATCTTCGGAACAATAAACACATACTGTCCTTTTCTAACTTGTGGAACTATTAGTCTATTTCAGTCGCGCGCATTTAGTGAGTGGGACAAGAGCAGGTAGGTAGCTTCCAACATGAATGGACTGGTCCGGTCCGTACGCTTATTTTTTACTGTTTTTTGTGATACGTTCTCTTTTGAGAATTTAAAACAGTACAAATATTAACGATTGAAACATGTTGGGACACTTTTATTGAAATAGTAATAAATTTTAAAATAGCCCCTTTCACTTTTTGAATAGCAATAACTTTTTGTCTGATTGTGTTCTGGAATTCTCAATTACAATTTTGAAAACTACATTAGTTACACAAGTTTTTAAAATTTTGGTCTACTATGTTCACATATATTTTTTTTTATAAAAGACAAGCTCCGCTCCAACTTTGATCAATTGACGTTAATAAAATGAAATATTTCATTTAAAAAATAATATAAAATTAAATGGACTTGCTATCCTGAAAACGTAATATGAGCCTAATAAAACTTTTATTGTAGATCAATAAACAAGAAGTAGACCGTAAAAAATCTTTTTTTTAATTAATGGTGGGCAATAAAGTAAAAAAAAGGAAATTTCTTAAAAAAAATAAAAATTATAACACAAATACTAGTTGAGTCAGGGAGTTCCCAATTTTTTTTATGATAAGGCTAAGGGTCCTCAATCTGAGAATACAAGGTTATCCATTACTTACGCCACACCCTGTATATTCAATTTGGTCTTTTTCTTGTTCCATGTTTCTCTGCTTATTTTCGATTTCTACGTGTTTCCTTTTAAATGTACAGGTTCGTTCTGCATCTGTATTTTTTGTTTTTTACTTTTTTCTTTATTTTCTTTCTCGGTATGTTTGGTTTTTAATTTCATTTTTGCCGCTTTATTGTCGATTGCTTCCTGTATATAAACAGGATCTCTGACTTTCATATTTCTAGGGATCCTCGGGTCTACTAATTCAGGCAGCATACACTCTGTATAAAAAGTTATTAGTTTTTGTTTCATGTTATGTTCCCAAACTTCGTTATCTTTCAAGATAATTTCCGTTTTCATCTCTTTACAGTCCCCTATCCAAATTGCAAATAAACATTTTGGTTTTTTTGTAATATGCAATTGACCCTGCACCTGATAGAACCAGTTATGGGTTTTATTTATCACTAATTCGTCTTGGTCGTTTAATTTATAAAATGGAAGCTTTTTATTTCTGACAACTTCTTTAATGGCCTTTTCATAGGCACTTAATGGACATTTTATTTCTACAATTGTCTCATCATCAATCACACCATCGGGTGTAGCTCCAAGATAATGATATTCCTCATCTATATATAGGCTACAAGGGTTTATTTTTATATTTTCTTGAACGTCTAATCGTCTTAACGCCTTCTGTTCGTTATCATTTCCGTGTTGGATGGATTTAATGTGTGATACAGAGTCTTTGTAAATAATATCTTTAACAATATTATGACAGCTTATATCATTGCGTCTCTTTATTACTTTACCAAAGTTTGACGCGGTTAGTAATTTGCGCCGTAGTTCCAACCATTCGCTACAAGAGCTCTGCAGTACTGTGTCTCTTTCTATTCTTTGTTTGTCTTTCTTTGTCTTGACCAAATTTTGTAAAAACGTATTTTTCTCTTTTTCAAACATATTTGAGGGCATATCAGGCTTTTCGCATTTATCCCCGTAGTTTACGTCTTCTGCCTTAGCAAATAGCATTCTGTTTTTCTTTCTTACAATTTTTCTCATTAGAATTGCTCTTTTTATTCTTCTGCTTTCTAATTTTTTAACACTCCCCCGAGGACTGCAACCTGCCATGGATTTATACACTGAGGATATTACTTTCTGAGTGTTAAATGAGACAACAGCAGCATGGCACCTTGTCTGATATGAGCCCCGTTTGCTGAAGTTTATACGTTTTCCACCGACTAGCTTTGCTACTATACTATTATAACGCTCAACAGTATTACTGTCAATGTCGTGAATCAAGCTGGGGGCGTGCGATGCCAAATTGGACATCAAAAGACAAATTCTGGACCAAAGTGTACTAGTGTGAAATTTTGTAGACTGTGATTCCCCTTCACCAACATTACAGAAAATGGTCTTACATCTGCTGTGGTCATCGAAGGCGTGTAAGTGTGCCAAAAGTAGGTCATTATACAATAATTCGATGTTGCATCGTCGCTCTGATTCTGAATCAGTTTTATATGCTTTTATGATCTTTCGAATAGTTTTTCTCAAGATCATTATTTTTTTTTGAGTAATCACTTGACGATGTTTTAATATAAATTTGGTATCTGTTTGAAGAGATGTAAGTTTGTTACACAGACTACGAAGCAGGTGGTTGCGGCATTCAATTTTTTCTACGGTAATATTAGAATATGGTCGACTTTTTAGCAGTTGTGCATGTGTACTGGAATCCCCGTCTGATACCATTCTCCCATAAATCAAATTATGCATCTCTATGGAGCACTTGAAGCCTTGAACGAGGATTGTGGACTCCATCGCGGTTGATGGTCCGTAATAATTCTTGTAGCATTTGTGTTCTTTTGCTACTTTATTTGATTTTTCCGCCTGTGCACATATGGAGCAATATTTATTTTTCACGCCTAAAAACAAAACCTCTCCTGACTTTTTGCCGATTATAGCAGCAGCTCCGGACAGAGCTGAGTAATTCTTTTTATAGGTTCTCTTACACCAGCATCCATCTACAATCACGTCAATTATTGGTATGCCGTTTTCATCTACACGTCCTTCAGCTATCGCCATTTCTCTTTCTTTTTGTGCGGCTGCATTCATACATTCGACAGATTTTTTTTTACCAATGATTTGATAGCTTACAATGGCATGCTCTATATGTTTTTGGTGAAATAATAGGTAAATTAAAGCTGCAGAAAGCTCTTGAAGTTGGGAGTGTCAACACCCAATGGCTATTGTTCCTGCACCTGCACAGTAGTTTATATTTATTTCTTCTGGAGGATCGTTTTGTATGTAAAAACAATCTTTGCACATTTTACACCTCAACTTAAATTTAGATTGGAGTCCAACTTGCCGTTCTCCTACAATTTCAACGCAACCCAAGCCACAATTCATAGATCCATGTTCAGAAATTTCTTGCAGTCTTGAATAGAAATAACCAATATCAATTATACGCCGACCATCAACTGATGAGCCTGGTATTTGTGGTGAAGAAAATTCAACCTGAAAAAGAAATTACCATTTATTTATGTTCCTTGTGCATATACCTATGAATTCAAAGCCAGGTTTTTGCCGATACTTAATAATTATTAACTTAACACATACTGTTAAGTGTTCAACCGACTCTTGTACAGGTGTTGGATCTATTCCTTGTGTTTTTGAGACAATCAATGGCTTTGGAGACTGGGCTGTGACTGGGCAACAGCTAGTTTTATAATATAGGCACGTGTACCTACACGTCATGACGGTTTGTCAAACGCCTCGAACACAAATATTTTAATCGTTTAAGAATCTTAGCATAAGTAGCCTACCTATTGTGAAAAGAAAATAAATGATTTTATTATTATTATTAATTTAATCTGTATATTTGGAGGCTTAATTACGGTTTATTTTATATTTACCTGACTCGAGTGTTCAAGTATTATTTGTGACAAGGAATTGGAATCACTGTCTTTGTCTCCCGTTGCTAATGCTTTCTTTCTCGCTCGTCTGTAATAATGTGGAAATAATTATCAATACTGTTATTATTTTGATTTTAACAAACACATTTACTTTAAATAATACTTTTTTTACTACATTAAAGTATAGAACATCTTTTCCGAATTGGTGGAGGCACTTACATTACTGCATGCATTTGCAAGGCTTTCTGAGTTGTTTTTTTCTTCGATTGACTTTTTCGTGGCATTTTGATCCAGATATACCCACTTAGCATTTTAAAACTATTCAATGTCGTCAAACGTCTATAAGCGTGAAATAATAAATCTTTACATAAACTAAATCATTACTTATACTAATAATAAGGTTCATATTGTACACTAATAGACTGTAGGTACATAATAGCGTCCTCGCGCGAACCAAACCATAACACAATCGTATTGTCTGGATTGCACTACTCTATACACACTTATACAAAAATATATCGTCTCAACGCACACTAACGCAGAGAAAACACGCTTGATCGACCGTAAAAAATTGGCAGCGAGTGACACAGCCTTCCCGTCTGAATACCAGCGGACGACTGCCGCCCGCGCCCGCGCAGACCACTCTCTGCAACTAAACGTTCGATATTCTTGTTTCGATATCTTTCTTATGAAGATGTTGTTTGATTTACAAAAGCCATGTTGTATTTAAAGAATAAGGGATTCTCAATTTATTAGTGTAAAAATATTTCCATTTATCATAGTCGTTTAGGAGCAGTAGGGTATTCTAGTCAAAAATCGATGTCCCGTATTTTTTTTTTTAATAAACAATACAAAGTCATAAAGAAAAAAAGAATGTACCAAATGTAGTCCATAAACTGATGTTTCACATATTTTTTTTTCAACTTTTTCTGGTCAGCTATAAATGAGAAGTAGGCTTTACAAAATGCCTATTTGAAGGGAATTGAGGGGTCTATTCGCCTTAAGATAACGTCGGACTTGCGTTGCGTAATGACATGGGGCACCGTCATTCTGAAACACCATGGTTCGCCTGAGTTCCAAATTGACGTCTCCGAGCAACAATGGTAGATCGTTTTCTAACAAATTTTTGTACTTTTCTCCATTAAGTCTCGAGGGCAGTTCAAACGGACCAATTAGTTCACCATTGAGGATCCCAGACCACATGTTTACAATGAAACGATGTTGGAATGTGGCAGCTCTCGCATCGTGTGGATTTTTGGTCCCCCACGTGTGCAAATTATGAATATTGAAGATTACAACACGTTCAAACCGTGACTCATCAGTCCACAAGATTTTATTAAAAAATCCAGGATTCTCTTGCTCTCTCCTTTACATTGTTTGACAAAAATCAACCCGCAATTGGTGATCTGCTGGCAGTAAAGATTGGACTCGTTGAATGTGGAACGCGTGGTATCCTTCTTCGTGAAGTATGTTTTGAATAGACGCCCTTGGAATATCCAAAATCCGAGCCAAACTTCTCGTACTTGTGGATGGATTTTGTTGAATTTTCTTCAAGCACCATTTCTCTGCAATCCGGATCAACTCTAGGGACTCCTCCAAGTGGCCCATCTCTACCAGGAATGCGACCTGTCATTAGGGTGTTGTGCGTATTAATAAAAACACGATGGTCAGGATATCGCTCCGGTTGTGGCCCACCTCGGCGTCGAAGTTGGTCACGATACAGTCGCGCTGCGGCATGGCCGTTTCCTTGTGCAACTCCATAAAAATAATGCATCTCTGCATATTTACTTAACGTGTAACTCATCTCTAACACCTCCAAGTAAGCACAGTCCAAATCACAATGCGAAACAGAGTCCAATAAACGAGCAGTGGTCAAATCAATCAAAAGCAGCGGAGTCCGTGGGCAAAGCGAGTGTAGTAGTGGAGACAAAATGGTGACACGAGTAGCAGTAAACACAAGGTGAGAACGACTAACGTGATTTTTGTTTATGGCTTAGAGCGAGGCCCCATTAGCGCGTTGCGCTGCGTTGCGTTGCGTCGTCGCAACGGAACAGCGCATTGTATGCCACACCTGCGTTGCGACGACGCACGAGTCGCAGCGATGCGCGCCGTCGAAGCAACACTGGCTGCGTCTCAGTTCAGCCTTCGCAATGGATAGATACAAACGTGTTCTTTTGTTGCTTTTATTACGCCACCGCCGAAATAAACGTAGAAACCATAGAAGATTTTGGATATCTCCTTTGATAGCATTAATAAATACTGATGGTCAGTTTTTTATGCAGGAATATAGGGAGTTGTTGTTAGATGAAAATAAATTTTTCAATTTTTTTAGGATGAGTGAGGCCAGCTTTAATAATTTGGTTAAAATCTTAGAACCACATGTAAAGAAGCAGTATACCAAATTCAGGAACCCTTTAGAACCAATTGAAATGATTGGTATTACATTGAGGTAAGAAATTTCAAATATAAATAATAATGTTCATCAGTTATTCATTGATTATCTTTAAAATCAGTTTAATTAAAGTATTACTACTACTCAACAAAGCTAAGTTATATTCTTCTTCATGACTATCATCAGTAAAATTGTTAACTGTAGTGTTGGCTGAGAAGGTAGCGTCGAATTCATCTGTTTGATACCCCGATGGCGATGGTGACTGGGCATGTTGTGCAGTTTGATATCCGCGTGACTGCAATGGTGTTGCTTGATACTGTTGGCCAGTTTGATATCCGCGTGACTGCAATGGTGTTGCTTGATACTGTTGGCCAGTTTGATATCCGCGTGACTGTAATGGTGTTGATTGAGTCTGTTCCCCGAACCGCATTTCGGTAATGATTTTTAGAACTTTGCTTTGGAAAGTCAAAGTTTGTAATTCCGTAAAGCCGTTCAAAGAAGGCAAAATTCCTTTGAAAAATGATAAGTGGCGGTTTTCTTTCTCATGCAACGCTTCTAACGTTTGCGCCTCGAAATCATCTATTGCTTGGTTTGATCTCTTGCGGCTTGCAGGCACGTAGCGAGAAGGTCCTGGGGGTAACGAGGACATTTCTTTTGCATGAGATGGAGAAGATGATGTTGTGTTTTCGTTTCGTTCCGTTTCTTCAGGCACCATTTCAAGGCTACCGTCAGTTTTATTTTGGGCAGTTTTCAACAAAAACAACAACTGATTGTAAAAATGGTATTTTTTAAATTGTTTAGCCCCGGATCCAGACGAACTGTTTTCTTTTAATTTTTTTACGTATCGGAAAAAGTTGTCCCTCACGCTTCTCCATTTTTTCACGACCTCGTTACCTGCAAAGAAAGAAAAAAAGAATAATCTTATAATCTATGATTGCAGATCTAAATGAGCCACCCTATTTCATTTTTGTGTTTCTATTTCAGGTACTTGGGCAGTGGAAATTCGATAAACGACTTGCATTTCAAATTTAAACGTGGAATAGCAACAATTTCTAGAACTGTTTCGTCAGTTTGTCAAGCTATATGGAAATATCTTCGACCACAGTACATAGAAGAGATCACAGTAGAAAAACTACAAAATATTGCATTAGATTTTGATCTCAAAGCCAACTTTCCTCATTGCTTCGGGGCAATTAATGGGAAACATATACGTTTAATAAAACCGGACAAAAGTGGCTCTCTGTTTTATAATTACAAAAAATATTTTTCAATTGTTTTGCTGGCGGTTGTTGACTCAAATTATAAGTTTGTTTTTGTCGACGTGGGAGCATATGGAAAGGAAAGTGATTCTACTATTTTTAGAAATTCGATGCTTTACAAGATTTTAATGAGAAATGAATTACCATTGCCTGTTCCTCAACCACTAGGAAATGATCATAATAACGAGCCACCAATCCCATACGTACTCGTCGGTGATGAAGCTTTTGGTTTAAGTAAGCATGTTATACGGCGGACAAAATCTCAACGTGAAACAAAGGGTTTATAATTATCGCCTTAGCAGAGCTCGTAGATACGTGGAATGTGCATTTGGGATCATGGCAAATAAATGGCGCATTTTACATAGGCCAATTGATACAGCATATGATTTAACTATTAATATCGTGAAAGCATGTTGTGTTTTACACAATTTTGTTACACAACATGATGGTTTACGACAACAAGACAAAATGGCAATAAGTATGTTCCCACAATTGAGACCCCACGTCAACGAAGAATCATTAGCCGTAAATTTTATCAGAGATCAATTTGCTAATTACTTCATGAGTCCGGAAGGGGCTTTACCATGGCAGTTGAAAAAGATATAAATTAACTTATAAAAGATGTAAAATAACTTATTAATAATAATAAATAACAACTCACCAATCTTGTTCTTTTTTTGGTCCTCGAATTCCTCGTAATCTTGAAATATTATTTTACAAACAGCTGCCCATTCATTCGCTTTACGAAATTTATCACTGTAGTGTTCGTGTGATTTATCCCATATAATGGGTCTTTCTTGGACCAAGGATATGAGAAAATCTATATCAATCTGCTCACTCATGGTAAGTTAAAAAATGTCGTTACGCTCGTCCAGCTTTCTCCACTAGCAGTGAATCACTGTCCGTCGTCGCAGCGGAGCTCCGACAACGCAGCGCATCACCCTCCCTCTCGCTTCGTCTCTCGTCCGTCGATCCGTTAAAACGTCGCGCGCGACGACGCTACGGTCTAATGGGTCATGTCGTAAAAAATATATGGAAACCGACGCAGCGACGACGCAACGCAGCGCAACGCGCTAATGGGGCCTCGCCCTAAGATGATAATAAAGTTGTAATTTTACAATTATAAATTACATAAAATCAACTGAATAGAAGGTAATTTAACGGACCTTCGTTAATCTAAGTTTCATCAGTATAATACAATTTTCTGTTTTCTTTTCTTTAATCCTCAATAGGTAGTTTTTGCGCCACACCATTAAATCGGGTCGTTCTAATAAAACGCTTTTCCTCTTGACCTCTTTAAATATTTAAAATTCATTTTGTTTAAAAGGGTGTATAGCGAACTCCTTGAAAAGGATGGCAAGTCTTCGTCCTCATTTACAGCTGCCAATACTTTGTCGAGAGTAGGCAGCTCTTTGTTAAAAAAAATTGGTGTCCTTTCCTCCTAATGGCCGTAAGTATAAAATCGTCCAATTGATTTAACTTATTCTTTATCACTTTTGGACGTTCGGGTGACAACACTTTCCCTGACCTTCTTTTTTCATTTATCACTCTTTGTATAGTTTTTGTAGAAGTGCCCATTATATTAGCAACTTGTTTAATTATTTCTGTGTTTACAGGATATGTAGCGGAGGTTTTTATTAAATGTTTATAAATATTCAAAGCTATGATTTTGCACTTCGAATCCATTGGGCCTGGCTTTGGCTTTTTCATAGGTGACCATAAAAAAATCGTTGGTTCTAGTGAACGCCTTCGCCTTCTCCCAGAAGATGTTCCTGGTTCCAAATCCCCCATTTCTAGAATCTGAAATAATAGAAGCATGATTCATTTATCTTCATAAATGTAGAGCATAAAAAAATGTTCTTGAGTTACGACAACGAATTTTTTTTTATTACGTTGGCAATCATTGGTTCATGCCGTGGTCACCTCTAACTCTGACAGTACTTGATTAAGTGAATATTATGTATCTACAGGGTGTCCAGTAAGAGTACCGGGTATTTGACAGTTAAATAAAATAAGGAATATAATTAATTAAATATGTCCTTTATTTTTAATTCAAAAAAGGTTCTTGGAAATTTATTTGGCGAATATAACATTATCTAAATGTGTACCCTCACGCTGCTGGCACTCCTCTAACCTTGAACGCAGATTGGTGACGATGCGTTGACAAAGCGAAGTTTTGATTGCCCTCATCTCTGACGTGATGTTCTCCTTCAATTGACTCAGATTCGTTGGGTGGTTATCGTATACCTTACCCTTAAGGTATTCCCATAAAAAATAGTCGAGAGGACTAAGATCTGGACTTCTGGGGGGCCAGTTAATGGTGCCCCTACGCGAGATATATTTGTTTGGGAACAATTCGTTTACAGCCTCTATTGACGCCCCTGCGGTGTGGCATGTGGCTCCATCTTGCTGAAACCATGTTCTTGAATTAACCTGGGAAATCTTGTAACGCTGGCGCTAAAAAAGTCCTTAACATGTCACAATAACGGTCTGTTCACCGTAACTGCTCGCCCACGTCTGTCTTCATGGAAAAAGGGGCCGATTATGCCTCTACCAGAAAAGGCGGCCCAAACGATGACCTTTGGACTATAAAGTGGCCCTTGATGTTTTGTTTTAGGGTTTTCCTTGGACCAGTAGCGACAATTCTGTTTGTTGACGTGACCGTTTAGGTGGAAATTGGCCTCGTCGCTTAACAGAACATTGTCAAGCTGTTGAATCGCTCTAGCATTTCAGTAGCAAAATTTAACCGACTTTCATAATCGGAATCTTTCAGTTCTTGCACTAACTGGATTTTGTAGGCTGTGAGATGCAAATCTTTCTTCAAAATGACCTGCAGTGAAGATTTTTTGATGTTTAGTTCCTGTCCTCGTTTGCGAATTGATAGCGACGGATTTTCACGTACTGAAACTCACTTCTTCGATTGTTTCTGCATCTCTAACGCTTCGTGGGCGACCTGTATTTTGAATTTTAACAGTCGACCCGGTATTCTCGAACATTTTAATCCACTTTCGTATGACATCGTCGCTTGGCGCTGTACGTGTGCGATATTCTCTGCGATATAAACGCTGAGCAGTAACAATGGAATCGTTATTGCGATAATACGCTCGCACGCAAAAAGCGCGATGCGTTCCGGGATATGGCTCCATGGCAACTAAAATTCCACGAAACGACGCGCGCGACGTTGCCCTCCCCGCGCCCCTGAACCTTCACTTGACGCCGTGAACCAATAAACAAACTCCCGCTACTCTTACTGGACACCCTGTATTTGGTATGTGAAATGGTATTTTATTACGTTGGTGATCCTAAACAAATAAAATAAATAAACGAGATCTTATACGTGACGACCTTTGTTGTCACCACAACTTAAACCTATTATCTATTGTCCATTGACCGTCACTCATAAAACACAACAACCCATTCATTGCCTTAGCCGATACTATGAACTTGTACCGAATGCCTTGTACTAAACGCGGTAACGATACTTGGACTCGATATCGCGTCCACGGCACCTCCAATAAAATTACTTGGACTTGAATTCGCGTTTTCGGCACATTGAACTTAAATTCTATAGAAAATTGCTATTTGCTTCTCAAATGGCTTCAGTAACATTTGAAGTGCACTGCTATAAATGTTCATTACCAGTTATTTGCTTTGAAAAATATTTTAAGTTAAGTAATTGTTGTTTTTATCGGTGCAACGGAACATGACTTCCAATGGTAAGTAAATTTTACTTTTACAATGATATTATAATGTAATTATGGTAGTTATGACAACTATTCATACTTTTAAATTATATTCGTGTAGTATGGTGACAAAAATTTTAAAAATTGTAAAAATCAGGGGTTGTAAACTATAAATTATTTTTCGTATTAATTTTATTTGATATTACTTAGTTAACCTATTCGTTGCGGCTCCCATTTTCGAATACTTTTTGCCATGGTTGTGAACACATTTGGGAGCTATTCGTTTATTACGAAAGACAATTTGTGGGGTACATCCTCACATAATGAGTTTGGTCTTTTTGCTTGGGGTGGGTAAGGGGGCATTTATTACTACAATGATTTCTTATTGTTACAGAAACTCATTGTAACAAGCACAGAAATAATCAAATTGGCTAGCTAAGTGGTTATTAGGTATCTTTGAAAAAAGTATTAAACAGGTGCAAGTTAAATTTAATTGGTTAGGGTTATGAATGTAATTGTCTATAACTATTATTTTGTAACAGAAAAAATTTAAGACGCGCTTTCTTCAGGTGTTTAATTTTTTGCAAAAACTAATAACATTACCAAGTGATTTAACGTGAAGCGCGGCTAGCCGTAGATACCTATCTAGACAGAAAAGTGTTGTGTTTAATATTAATATTCAGATTATTTTATTAAATTGACCCACTTTTTATTAGAATTAATTCGAAAACGCAAATACATTCCTGAAACAGAAAACTATAGTAATGATGAAACTCAATGTGAAAATGAAGAAGAAACTTCAAATTATATTTTCGAACAAAATTCACAAACATACTCAGATGATGAAATTTTCAAGCCTCAAAAGAAGTTTAAGGACAGTGCTACATGCACAGAAATTGTCGACAAAAATATTGACCCAGTACCCTCCATAATAGATTTGCATGCATGCAAATATTTCGGCCACTTTGTATCTAATGAACTATTAAGATTTGATGCTGATCAAAGATATATAGTGATGCAAAAAATTCTCGATGTGCTAAAAGACGGCGAAAAGAAGTTCAACAAATAGGTAGGAAATAATACTAAGTTTATCATAAAAATATTGTTTATTAAGACTGATTAGTAAAATAATAATTTAAAATCTTTAGTTGTTACTGTGCACAAACATAATACATCTCTAGTTGGATAAATCAAACTTATGACCAGATACTCAAGTCACAAGTTATTTCTGAGTTGTATCATACATTAGTAATGGAAATAAAACAAGTAAAATTTTGTTTGTGTTTTATCGTGTAGGTAATTGTGAATGGATACAATAAACTCAAACTCAAACTCAAATAACTTTATTCAAATAGACTGTATCAGTACTTTCAAATCGTCAAATTTTCAGCAAAATATACTAAATAATAGACATAAATACCATAATAATATGGATATGTAAATAAACAGTATACAGACATAATGCGACTCTACCACCGCGTCGGAGTTGTTTCTTACTGAGAAGACCCGGCGAGAAACTCAGCAGTTACTCTTTTAAATTTGTTTTGGGTTTACAACAGGCGTTAGTAAAGTACAAGCAGTGTGTCATTTTGATACAAATAAACCTAAAAGAATATAAAACAAAGAGAAAAAACCAACCATAAGAGAATATAATTAAAAGAATTCATTTAAACAATTCATAAAACAAAAATTGTTAGTCAGTACATACATACTAGGTACCTATTAACTCTTACAATAAAACATCTGTTACAATAGAGCTATTTAATCCCGCATCGAGCAGAGCGCTTATACCCAGGCATTTTTATCTATAAGGTAGTCTTTTGTAGTATAATAGCCCTTTTTTAATAAAGCCGTTTTGATGTGAATTTTGAATCTATGTAAAGGTAAATAGTATATAGATATAGATAGGTAAATAGATATAGATAGGTATAAATTACATACATAAAGAAACGGCAAACACAAATCAGTGAAATGGAAAATTTGAAGGTTTGTTTGCCCTCTGAAAGTCCAACTTTTAATTCTGTGGTTTTGTATACGTTAGCCTGCAATTATGTAAAAGTTCTCCAATTATAATAATTGTAAATTCAATCTCTAATTTGTAGAATTACTTAATACTCAGTCGTTATTATTGATTGAAAATTCCAGGTCGGACCCTCAAGAGGGCACGCATATCAACAATCAGAAATACTTTAGCGGTCATTGAATAAATAACCTTAGCCTACCTTTATTATTGTAGGTTTAAGTTATTTTTACATTAATATTTATGATACTGTCGAAAACAGGCAATACATAGGCCAGGAAAACCAGGACAGTCTGGGCATCCAAACATTGTATCTACTCGTTTCTTTTGCAATAGACTTTGTGCACATTTTTTTCTCATAGTTTGGCCTTTTTTTTTTTTAACGTTTGCGGCAAGTGTATTCTTGTACCTACTGGCATTGAAATATTCTCTTCAACGCTTGGACAGGGCAACATCTTTTCTAATATTTTGACTCTAAAGTCATATAGTGAAATGTTATCATGGCATGTTTTATATAACTGATATGCATTGACCAGTGCAATTTCTAATATTCGGATTATAACTTTTTTGTACCATCGCACTGATTTGTGTTCACTGGAATAATATGACAATAACTGGTCGTGTTTATCTACATGACGCATATATTTATTATATTCGCGTATTACTTTCGGTTTATACGTTACAGCTCGCCTTTGGTTTGTTACAGGTACAAAACCACTGATGTGTTCGCTTGAAATCATAGTAACTTCTCTTTTATCAAGCCATTTGGTTAAGATAATATTATTAACGTCATGTACGATAATACACTCCCCATTTTTTAATTTTGTTTTTAGTGTTTTAGGATTACCCTTTCTGTTACTTTTAATTGTACCAGTGCAAAACATCTTATTTTTTAATAATTCTCTAGTGAGAGAAACACTGCTATAATAGTTATTAACATACAAAGAATGTCCTAAATTTTTTAAATCCTTAACTAATAACTTAACAACCTTTGTTGAATGGCCCCGTCCTCCTACAAGGGAATCATTGGCTCCGGCATATAAATGCAATTTCCAGCAAACTCCTTTTCTGTCAGCCAAAGTATAAAATTTCAGTCCATATCTATGACGTTTTGATTTCATATATTGCCTAAAACTTAATCTGCCTCTCCACAACATGAGGGATTCATCAATCGCTATTTCCCTTGTAGGATGGTATATTTCGGCCATATTTTGATTAAATAAGTCTAGAAGATTTTTAATTTTGTTTAAACTTGCCGGTCCATCCTCTACTTGAACATTTAAAGCTCTCATAATCAACAGAAATTTATTTCTTTTCATAAAATTGGTGAATATATTTGTCTTAAATAAATAGTGACTTTTCCAATAATCTGTGATTCTGTTTAATTTTATAGTACCCATATGGTATAATAAACCTATAAAAGTTTTTAAGTCGTCCAAAGTGATTGGCACCCACTCTTTAAATCTACTTTGAGGCTTCAAATTTGCTCTTAGCAAACCATTGCCATAGGAATTAGTACAGGATAAAATTAAATTTAAAATCGCTGGAGATAATACTAAAAATAAAAAATCAATTGGCTGTTTATTAACCATTCTGGTTTTTATTCCTGGTGTAGCCATAAATTCTAACTGGTTCATTGTTTCTGGATGGCCAAACTTCCACTCCTCGTCAATTTCATGACTGGTAATTTCGTCTGCAGCATCTTAATTTTCGCTAATATTGACGTCCGTTGTCTCTATTTTTCCTCCAACTGCATCGTCTTGTTCAGCGTCTAAATTGTCGCTTATAACTGCATCGTCTAGTTCAGCGTCTATATTGTCGCTTAACAGCCCATATAATTCCATGTTTGAAAATACTGGTTCAGGGGGCATGTTATATGTATCACTATCAAAATTGTGATCCGGTGATTCCCATGATAACAAAGTGTCAAAAATAACATCTCTTGATGTTGATGGATTAGGAGACAAAGTTGGAATTTCTAATGGATCCCGTGACGTCGACGGTTTGGGAGAATCCCACGGGTTTGACGGATGGTCGGCCATTTTACTGTAACAAAACATGAATCTAAATAATTTAAGACACATTACACTGGCTACTTACAAATAAGATATAATTATAAATAAAAAACGAACGAAAATGTATCGTCAATCAGTAGATAGGAATATTACAAAGAGTTTGCGCCATTGTAATACTGGACGTTGATCATTTTAAGACATTGCACTATGTGACTTTACGTAGTAGTGTAAAGGCGCAGTTCAGAGTGGAGAAATAATAACGACGTTTCAGGCTTGACGATCGATTTAATAATGGAAACAAAGATGGAATGGACGACGCCACCTTTTATACTTTTCAACACACCTCAATGCTTAATTGTTGACATTATACTCGTACATATTAAATACAATTTGAGCATCCTAATTATTATTATGTACTATGAAGAAATAAAATATTATCATGGCATAATATTTTATACACCGGAAGTTAACTTTTAGTTGGAATTATTTAAGCAAGAATTATTATTGCTATTTTTTTAATTTATAATAGCAATAATATGGATATTAGAATTATTAGGTCTTAGGATGACTTTTCAGAATAACTAGCGGGGTACAGGAAGTAGGACTTGTAACAGTAGGACATAATTTGAACTGCTATTGAACAATACGTTTAATAGGTAATCATCTTATAAACACCCTTGCAGGGGGTCAAATGTACTCTATGTTTTTTTTATTCATCATCAGCCTATGTCTCCACTGCTGGAGCTCAGGCCTCCCTTGTCGATAGAAACATACGAGTACATGGGGAACGGGCCATAACTCACCACGCAAGCCCTAATTCTACTCATTCATTAAATTATGTTCTCTTATCTTGATTCTTTCTGCGAGGCTATTTGATATATCTGTATCAATTTCCTTGCACTCCAAATAACAATTGGTCCATACTATAAAAAAATCACTTAAAAGCAATAGTTTTTCCTGTAACAACAGAGTCGCTTTTTTTGCAGGAGTCAATGAATTGATGATATTCTCGATACAACTCCATTGTTCTTCAGTTAATAGATTGACATCACGTTTGGATTGACAAAACCTTTTAAGTTCTACCAATCGTAAAAGCATATCATGCGTTGAATTCCAACGTGTAGGGCAATCTATAATTGTTTTTTTGTTTTTGGAGGCTTTGATCTCTTGTCTTAAATTGGGGGCTCTCAACTTTCTCACAACACCTCTAGCAAAGTCAACGTATGTGCAGCACACATGACAGAAGTAATTTTATGAACACTTGGACCTTCAGATGCGCTAGTGCCCGCACCTTGATTTTCATCATTACTGTCTGAATTTCCTGAATCATCCTCGTCAAATAATGTTACTGTTAATTCTGTTCCGGCTTGAATTTGTTCTTCATTTTCCGAATCAGAATCACTTGAATCGTCTTCAATAGTTTTACTCATTTTTTTGAAATTTGCCCCATTATCTGTTGTGATAGACAAAATCTGACTTAGAGTAATTTTATAGACATCTAGAATACTAATCAAAATGTTTTTTAAATTCAACGCTGTTTGACGGCAAGTTATTTCCGTAACAGCTAAGGTCAGTAAAATTACCTGACCATCTGATATGTACTGGATGTTAACACCTAAAAACGAACGATCCATGCATGTAGCTGAGTCAAGTTTTAAACAAATCAATCGTCCTTTAATGTCATTTCAAATTTTTTCTCTGATCTCTTCTGCTTGTATCATTATTTGTTTTTTGACTGTATGTATATTTATCGCTTGGTCATCTTCTTATTTTCCATAATCTATCATACCTATTAATTCTTTAAACCCATCGTCTTCCAACAACGAAAAAGGTCGTCCGTTTACTGTAACTAGTTTTACACAACTGTTCATAACCCTCTGAAACTTATTCTTTGTTGGTGTTTTCCGTTTTAATCGACCAGGTGACGAAGAAAATGCATCTTCGTTACTACAATTATTAAGTAATAAGGCCTCTGCTGGATGGTGATTATTAATATGCCTGATTAAATTTGTGGCATGATTTCCCTAAAACAAATAAATCCTCATGAAGTATTTTTTTTTTAAAAAGCTGAAAAAGTGAGTATGAGTTATTTTTAAAGATAGGCTAGTAGGCTATCGAGCAGTCATTAACTTGTTTACGTTATACAAGTCTATCATTAAAAAGTATTACTCGTATTGTCGTCAAGATAGGAAATTTTATTACCAGCTACGTCCAATTCAAAGTAGGTACCTATAAATATTTGACAAGAACAATATCATCAAAGTACATTACCACTGTTAAGTAGATAAATTAAGAGTGTCCATTCCAAATGATAGAGAAAGCGAACCTTTGAATTGAATACTAAAGTTTCTCTATTTTATCATGAATCTTAGCGTCAAATCAATAAATATGATTTCATAAAATAATAATTTTCACAACATTTTACAAACGTAATTATACATTTTATAAACATCCATGACTCAAGTACAAAATTCTCGTGCTCACTTCAACGTTACAGGGAATTTATTGTTATAAAGGATAACGTTATGAAGAGTTTACACTGTAAATGATCTTACCTTATCGTATCTTATCTAACAACGACCCTCACAACCAGAAAACTAAATTTCATCTTCCTAAACTTGAATCTTTGACCACTGTGCGTCCTAAAGATTTGAAAATATATTGTTTTCATAGTTATTAAACTTCATAAAATTGTAACTGATAAATGAAAATATGAAATTGTAACTGTTACCTGTCATGATAATAGCATTTTTATATTTTTTTTGAGTTGTTATAAAGTAAGTTGGTACATACCCTAACGACGTTTCTCTTACATCCTGAAATATTACAAGTTGATTGTTTGGTATCCGCATTGTATTCAAAGAAACTGTGCACACGATGAAGCTTCTTTCTTCCCATCTTTCACAATTCAAAAAATATATTATTCCTGACACAAGCAATAAAATTAGCGCCCGACTCAAAGAAAATATCGTATCGGATTGATCGGTTGATGCAATATGCAATACAATAATAGTAATTTAGTAAATAAATAAACAGGTCGGCACAAGTCTTTCCCTAGCCTTGAGCCTTGGCATCCAAGTGCACAGAGACAACGTATAACTCTTTTTAATTACATGTGTTAGAGAAAGAAAGAATTTTTGGGTGTAAACAGAGATGACTGCGCGTGACGGACATATAAAACTGACGTTTGTCTTAACGTTACCGCTTACATTTTCGGGTATCCGAAAGTGGTGGTACCCTAATTAAGGGATATCTTAACAAGTGTACACTGTTTGATATCTGAATATTCAGGTATCATTAATTGTGGTACTTAAATGGGAAGTTAGCGTTTGAGTATCACTAGAAAGATCCGTTTAAAACCGCTTATCCGGGTACCTTTTCGGTCCCTGTGTACGTTTAGGTGGTAACGGTTTTGTACTATGAGCGTAGTCTTTTATTGAGGGTTGTTTCTGTGAGGTTGCTACCGAAGTGGATGCTGCTGCAGGAATAGAAGGGAGGAGGCTTTGTTCCTGATCCTGGTGAATAGTTATATTCTCCGCAGCCGTAGGCTGTCTCTCTGTGACCACCGACACCGTAGGATGTTTCATATGTCTTCCCAAGTTACCAATATTTCCCGCAGACATATTTATAACTTGAGCACAGTATAAACATTTTGCCTTTTTAGGCTCAAATTCATCAAAATGTTTCCATAAATGACTTCTTTTTCTATGTCCGGTATTCATTTTTCTAAAACTGTATTTACACTTTTAAACTAAAACACTCAAATATTTATTATACCTAACCTACACTACACTGATAAACGCCTCTCTTTCGTCACAAAGTTACTCTAATTTCCACAATATAATACACCAAATAACAAAATCAAACTTTATTATGAAACTATGTATAAGTAAGTAATTAAAATTGCACAATTATGTCGCAAAGGTCAAGGCTACGTGACATCTCAACGAACGAATTTCAATTCAACTAAACAATGACATTAGGTAACAATAACAAATAATAATTGCACTCGCGCGCAAAAATTCTACTCACAATTAAGCACTTTATTACAACAGCAATATAGATGAAATTTGAATGCATACGTACGTAGAGCGAGCGTATCCATCCAAATAGGCAGTGTTTGTTTGTGTGTATATATCTGTTTCTATCGCTCATATTGTACGTCGTTATGTCTCTCTTTGTTTATCGAGCCGTTCGATTCCGAATAATTCCGATGAAACACGGAGCTAAATGATATACTGATATGAATTTAACGAGAGTGAGCTAGATATACGTTGAGCTGGAATAGGTGAGCTAGCTCTTTTTAACAACTCGCTCGCGAGCTACTCATCACTTAAGGCTTAAAAGAGCGTAACCTAAACCTGTTTAGTACAGCGTGCAAACCTGCGAGCTAGCATGTTAGCCCTTACACACAACGCCCTGCGCTCCCGCTCTAAGTCAAGGTCATTCCTAAGTGACTCGGTGACCCAATGTCCCAGATATTTAAAACAATTTACTTGATTGAGAGCAGTTCCGTTAATGTTTGTTATCATAACCCACAATATCGCGGCTATGTTCACGTGGCCAAAATACAAAAATTAGGTTTAATACAAAGCCTCAAACAGTAATTACATTTTACACTGTTTGAATGTAAGTAACATAAGCTCAAAGTCATGCCTTCCTTAGATCAGCCGTACATTTTTTTTATTTTTTCTCGTCAAAATCGATGTATCGCTCACGCCGCCATTAAGATTTGGCTGAGGCGGGGAGGTGTCTGGAGCTTTGTTTCACCATTGAAATCAACTAGATGGCGTCAGTGGTTTTTGCACAATCGCAAAGGATCATCTTACCCCAAGGGATCAACTCTTACTACTCTCCCCTATACCATATCATTCATTATTAATATAAAAATTACTTAATTAAATTATGAACGCCCCCGTTCAAGTTTCTGAAGTGTTAAATCTAATTTAATGCATAATACTTACCCAAATCAATGGACAACGTAGTTGCAAAATTCCGACCGCAAACAAAATCCAAGTCCGTAGGGCACAGCAGTAAGTCGTCAGCCCAAGGAGTAACACTAACCAAATCACAAAGCACAAACAGAACCAGAAAACAGCAGCCAGGACGTTGAGGATCGACAGTATAGCACCCGTAACACACGACAACATAGGAACGAAGCGAGGAAACGAATGAGGAGCCGCCGCCGCTTTTTTTTTGTTGTTGTTTTACAGCTCTGGGTTCCTGCCCTTTTGTGCCAGCCGCTTCCGCTGCATGATCAGTGTTGCCAGATGCACAAGAGCTCCGGCCCAGCAGTATTTTATATCTACGAGTATAGTCTTTTGCTGCGACCAACTAACCAGTATAACTGCTCTAGCCATAAAAATCCGTAATGACTACATAACCTAGAATATGCCTTTGGTTTCCAATTTTTTTAACGTAAGGCGTTGATCCATGCTTTCCTCCTTTTTTCGGTAGGAAAACGGTGAACTCCTATATTCTTACAAAGAAATGCACAACATAAAGGCATTCTTAGCACTTATTTTTAATTTATTATATAAATTATTACAGAATATTATGGATTTTGACAGTCCAACAACACCAGCGATCATGCGCTATCTTGCGGGAGAAATACTTACTGTGAAAAATTGAATTTGATAGCTTTTTTAAAAATAGGGAAGGCCTTTTAAAAAAAAGCTGTCAAATTCAATTTTTGCATACGCCGCCGTAGAGTAAATGTAGGTAACGTGGCGTTCTGAAGTTGTTCTCTACTTAGTCTGTTGTCAAAACCGTGTTTCTTTCATTCCGGGACGTTGGCGGAAATTCTGTCAAAAACGAAAGAAGCCATTTCACGAAGAAAACAAAATGTTTTAAAATGAAAATAATCTTGTTAAAGTTATGGTTTGTTATTTTATTTGTTGTTTATAATTTTTGTATCCAAATTATCATATCAATTTAAACAATAATCGTAAAAAAACACATGAAAGAAAGATAACCACTTCCCATACTAGCGTTGACCTGTCATCAAATTTTTTCTAAGTTGTATATCGACGGTAAACATTAATTTTGAACGCAGCTATGATGATGTTAACGCAGATGAAAGAATGATCATCACAGTTTAAAAATAATTTTCGTTAGTTCAGTACGGCTGTTTGAAACAACAACTGTCAAAATTTGATTGAAATCATCGTTACATTGTTACTTTAGTGAGAATCAATGTGACAGCTTTCTTACTAAAGCAGTAATGTAACGGTTGTTGTTTGAAACAGCTTTACATAATCAGCCTACTGGATTGCTGATTTTTTAGTTAGTGAATTATTGACTATGACTAAAACCTTATTTTATGAACGTAATTTTATCTCTATGAATCTTATGAAAAATTCTACAATTTGGCAGGCAAAACAAATGGTCGCCTTTTTACTCATTTGTTTTTGAACTGTCATTTTAGTTCTTATTTTATTTTGTGATTAATTTTTAATAATAACATTTTTTTTTGTTAATATATCAAAAACAAAGGCGATACATTTGACGCAACAATCGAATTGATCCTGCGTACAGTACTGTTCGATTAGAATTAAATAATAAACAATCTGCGATTTTTACGGACTGGCAGTGTGGCTGCCCGTTGCCCATTTTCCGTTTCCCGATAACAATACTTGAGAGTAATAATACTCAGTAAATACTTTATCGATAATGATCGATTAAAAAAATGTTACCTTCAATTGGTTCATTGTTATACCCCATTGCTAGTAAATCAATTGAGAGCTGTCAAAATCGGAACACAAATTTTGGTAAAGTTATGGTTACCTTGATTGTTTTGCAGTTTTCGACGGGAATTATGTAATATTTACTTTGAAAAAGGATGCAGTGTAATATGATTAATGAATGAATCACTTGTAGTGTGAATAAATTTGAGTGATTTCTTTGGAAACTCAAGATATGTGTTTAAGTTCAGGTTGGTTTTTGTACTTCACTTATAACTCAAGAGCTGCTGGACCGAATTTTATGGTTTTTGATTTGTTGGATTTGTCTCCGCCCCGAATAGCAGAATAACTATTGAAATATTAGAAAACAATCACCGGCGGAAAAAATATATACAGAAAAACATTTTTAAACAAATTCGATTCGGAACTCCGCCATGCCATCGCCACGTCCTTCATTGACGGTACGAAGTTCGCCGGGTTTAAATAAATAAATATTTTTATGTATCAAAGACGTGCAAAGTTGTAGGTGCTACGACTCGAGCCCACTCCTCTTGTCCGATTGAATTAAATTTTCCTAGAACAAGTTGCTTGGCTCTTTAGTCTGTTCACGGAGTCGAGTTAGTAGAGCGCTCTCTCTGTTGCACAAAATTAGATAATTTTTGAAAATAAAATGTTAAAGTTCTGAATAAAATAGGAATAAAAAAACGGTACTGATTAAATGGTTTAATTTATTATTAAAATACAATTAATGGTTTATTCACCGTCCGAAGTATTACTGTCACTGCTGTCACTGCCTACATTAATTATACATTCATCCGTCATTATGTCTATGTTTTTATCTAACTCATTCATTTTCGGCTCTATAATCGATAAAATTAAACATCAACCATCACAAAAAGAAATACCAAAACTGCATTTTGGAATAAGAAAGAGGACATTGATTTTGAGTTAAAAAAGTCTTAAAATAAATTTTGTTACAAAGACAATGGAATCAGAGAGCGTGTTGGTATATCACAAATTACCTTGTATATATTTATTAACTTGGTTGCCAGAGATTTTTTAATTCCTATAATGGATGAATTTATTGATAAAATTTTAATAGGTATAAAAACTTATGTTAGGTTAGTACTTACTTAAATTTACTGTTTAACATAATATTTATGTTGTCGACTGTACTTACGAAACATTTTTTGAATTAAGTTTGATACCAAAAAAAAGAGCGCCACACCGAAAATATAAGGAAAATAACCAACAATAACAAACAAAATAAAAAATACAAACACATCAGACATACGGACACTGCGGACAGCCTTGTTGCTACATAAACCTAAATTGTGCTACGCCACCATGCATGACTAAAATAATCGAACAGATGACTTACACTGTAGCATTTCTAGGGCTAGTAAGTAAGTAAGTAATTAGCCTATATACTGTCCCACTGCTGGGCAAAGGCCACCATCATTGAAATCAAGTCATCGCTACCATGGATGGATATTGGCTTAATCACCACGCTTGCCAAATGCGGCTTGGTGATCACAAAATCTAGCTAAAAACACGAACATCCATCAGTGTTTCAGGCGATTAATAACATTATTTCACAAATATCAAAGTTATTAGTACTTCACACTATAAAAATATAATTTCGTCGGTTCAAAGGTGAAACTCATTTAGTGGCATAACTGACTAATCGAGATAATTAAGATTTTGCGTTTTTTTAGTGTGAAAAATCAATAGAATGATAACAGGTACTGCAACTTTCTGTGAATATGTAAAAGTATGTATTGTATAATAGTATTTTTATATTTTTGTCTAAAATAAATAATTAAATGATAAATGAATTAATCAGATTGGTACTTGAAAACAAATTCCTACATCTCAAATTTTAACATGATAAGAAAGAATGTCTTTATCAATCACGAATGCTATGCACGTATCAGACACGTCGAACAACACGATACGCTCTACTATGCCCACAAGAGCGTATCAAAGTCGTATGTATCGGCTTTAATGACCGGAGCGTCAGCATACCATCTCATTATCATCCGCGTAACATATCCGTGCGTAACGATTTTAGTGACGGGAGGGTCCGCGTATCATCTCCGTATCATCCGAGTGCCATATCTGAGCGGTCCCTGTGCGCTGTTGTCGCCTTTGCAGTAATTCACCTGATTCCGTGTGAGGCAGACGCGTCAGCAAGATCTTTTGAGAGGATTAATACGATACGATCGATGGCTGTTAGAAAATTGACATTTGGTATTGACAATTGGCAATTGGTATTATTAGGTAGATGGCGCTGCTGTCACGTTCAAGCTCCGTGTTTTATTTACTTTTAAAATAAATAAACAACGTTTTTCTCCCAAAAAAGATACAAGGAAGTTCTAATGGATAAGAAACAGCGGCGGAAGTGTTATCTTAGAAAAATATAAACAATAAACTGTGATATATATCAATTAACCTTTTGCACACCAGCGCTTTTTACGATACTTCACCCCCGACGCCAAGCCTATTAAAAATGATCTATGGTAGGCAATTTCGCTAGTGATGGGACATTGTCAATTATTATTTAGTTTATTATTGCAATTTTAGTGTAATAAACAATAATTATTATAAGTAAACTACAGTAAAAACACTACTCATAACAGTTTCGACAATATTTTATTCAGAATCTGAACAAGACATTAAGAAAATAAAAAAAACATCTCCAATTTTAAGTGATTACAAAATAAAGTTCACAACACTAGTTGGCACCTTAAGTGGCCTACGGGCGTCACAGATAGTATATTTAGGAAAAAAAGTAAAGTTGGGATTACATATTATCGATTAATACAAAAATAAGCTTGTTTAACTTAAAATAGCTTAAATAAATAAATAAATTACGATAAGTCTAATTTTAAAGTTATTTTTAAAGATAGTATACTTATGTTAATAAAGATATTTAATTTTTTATACGAGAATTAAAATTATGAATTATGGGACAAACCTTTTTTGCTAAAATATCTATTGGCAATGAGTAGTTTTTTTTGTTTTTTGATGCAATACTTCGCCTAACCTAACGCCTCGTACTGAGAGATTACAGATGCTGTAAATACTTACGTACTGGAAATCTGCTCATTCTAAGGCTAAATTCTAAGTTAAAAGGAAACTTGAATTATTTGAAAACTAAAAAACTAATAGTAGCTAGCTTAGTAGATCTATTCTAAACATTTTGTTGGTGAAGTAAATTACTCATAAAATATTAACATTAAAACAAAAATAACAACAAAAAATATGAAACTGCCAAACCTGAAACCTACTCTTGAAATATGGTCAGTCAATTCTTTTACACCTTGTATCGACCAGATCAGCGTAAACGTGTTGCTTCATGGTACAGCTGCGAGCATGGCGCCACGCACAGAGCCACTTTGCATACGTTGCACATAAAACGCGTGATTTTCCGTGAACCACGAGAAGCACAAAATTTACATCTAAGTTTTTTTCCATTTGGGATATAATGGGGCATGTGAGCTGCTGCATTACCTGGCAGAATACGCCCAGGATGGTCAAGGGCTGACCGTTGAATTGTGCGTTCAGATGCAGACTGCCCTCCATACTTTTGAATGAGTTGTCGTATTACAGATTGTTGAAATATTTTCAAACGTTTTTTGTGTTCGGGTAGATTTGTTTTCAAAAGTTTATACATAAAGAAAGAATTCAATAAATGCATGTCAATGATATGAAAAAATAACTTTTTATACCATTTTATTGTTTTCCGTAGACACTGAACGTTACTTATCAACATGTCTGCGGTATCGACAGAGCCCATATTCTTAGTATAATCTATGACACATTCTGGCTTCATTATGGGCAAGCCCGTAGATCTATCGATTTTTTCACTTGGGCCCATTTCGTTTTTATGAATGGTAGTAATCATGTGTATATTTTTTTTATCGCACCATTTCAAAGCCATCATTGGATCAAAATACTTAACTTCTTTCTCTCCCTTTTTCAATTTTTTGAATTTCGGCATGCCAGACCTGTTTTTGTTGACTGTGCCACATGAATGAATGTCATGTTGCTTTAAAAAAAATTATAATTTGGGACTAGAGTCCCAGTTATCTGTATATAGTTTTCTATTTGTACCATAAAATCTCGCCATAAGTGTTGTAACAACAGAACCACTTATACCTAAATCTGTGGAACGTGTTATCGCGGTTTGTGAACCACAGTATATAATAAAATCCAGTATGATTCCAGTACGGACATCACATAGTACAAAGAGCTTTATGCCAAAACGGTTTCGTTTTTTAGGTAGATACTGCTTAATTACAAGTCGCCCTTTGAAGGGCACTATACTTTCATCAATACAAAGCTTTTGGTAAGGAATGAATGATCCTTGGTACTTCTTCCGTGCGAGATTCACCATATCTGAATTTTTTTTGAGTATACTGTCACCTACTCTTCGCGGGCCTGGCTGACTAAAATGTAACATACCAAGTATAGTACAGTAGCGGTTTCTTGGCATGAGCCTAGAAAAAATATCAGATTTCAACAAAGGATCCGTAGACCAATGCTCTTCAATGGTGTGACGACTGTTCTGAGTCATCAGCATTGTCATAGCTAAAAACATATACATCTCTGATATGGTTACATCACGCCAAGCTTGAAGACGCGAATGTTGCCTTAAATCCACATTTCTTATAAAATACTGATGGTAGCTATTAGTAAAGTCGACTACTTTTTGTAATAACTCTTTATCGACATAATATTCAAAGATGTCTAATTCTGATGATGATGAAGAAATATTTAATGACGGTGAAATTCCAGAAGAAAACTCGTCGAAAGGTCTATCATCAGGAGTAAATGGCTCACTGTTCCACTCAAAATGTCGCTGTGGCAGTCTCTCAGCTCCCTCATGCGATCGTGAAGGTTCCTCAGCGTCCTCCTGTGACCGTGAAGGTTCCTCAGCGTCTTCCTGTGATTGTAAAGGTTCCTGAGCGTCCTCCTGTGAGTTTATAGGATCATGTTCTTCCTGAAATTGAATAATCACGTTATTAGCTATTTTTTAAGAATTCACAGAAGCCCCCTCCTAAGTATGGCTCATGATAGTCATGATCCGTAGGTTGCAGCTTCAACCAACGCAGGTGCACAAAAGTGCAAAGTGACTTTGTGAATTTGCTTCAAGTTAGATTAGGAAAATGCAGGCTGAATCTTCTTTTTGTCTGAAAAGTAGGATGATTCCGTGCTTCGAAAGCTCGATAAGCCGTCGGTCTCGGCCGAAATCTCTAATAGTGCTAGTTATTAGATTCAAGATTCAAAGATTTATTGAGACTTAAGTGTACATAGGTCTTATTGTAATACATGGAACTTAAAAACTTAATTACTCATTTTGTGAGTATTGCAGTCTTAATAAAATAATTTAATATGCTATAGTAAAACTATTACAAACTTATAAAATAGTACTATGTCAATAATATATTATAATTTATTAATATTATTTTTACATTAAAAATCGCATCAGTGGCAAAAACTCTGACAAAAGGTCTGTCGAGTAGCTGACCTTACAATTACAACCCACAAGCAAAGAAGAAGCCTAGTTCTTATACAGGCTGTCCGCCGGCAGATTTTACACTTTATAAAATAAAATAAAATAAAAGTATTTACAAAATCTGAATTATTAATTTGTTTTCTTACAAAAGGATAGTGCGGAAATCACTTCTTAAAAATTACACCACTCAAATGACGTCCTTCTAGTCGCAAACATTCTTGTAGTCTTTCCTTCATATTGGTGAAAACTCTTTTGCAAAGTGCTGGACTGATAGCCTGAACTTCGCGGCGGATATTTTCTTGTAAGGCGTTTATTTTTGATGGAGAATTATTGTAAACGCGAGACTTGAGATATCCCCAGAGGAAAGAGTCGCAAGGGGTCAGATCTGGAGATCTAGGGGGCCGGCTACGTTGCCGAATCGACTTATTAATTTTCCAGGAAAACGCTCTCTCACCTTAATCATTGACTCCCGGGCGGTGTGTGCTGTGGCCCCATCCTGCTGAAAGTGAGTTCTGTTATTGTAACCGACGTGACGATGCAGCTTGGGTATAAAAAAAAAAATCCAACATAGCGCGGTACCGCTCTGCGGTAACAGTTTCACCTCTGTTAAAAAAATTCGGGCCAATTATGCCATTTCCAGAAATGGCGCACCAAACCGTGGTCTTCGGGCTGTGAAGAGGTTCTTGATGGACTTCATTTGGGTTGCTCTCACTCCAATATTTCATGTTCTGTTTATTGACATACCCTCCAAGGTGAAAATGCGCCTCGTCACTAAAAAAGATGTTAAACATACGCGTAGGCGTAGAAAATCGTTCCAAAAACACTCTTGCGTAAGTCTGCCTCTTTATGTAGTCATCTTCTTTTAATTGCTGGATAATTTGTAGCTTGTATGGATGGAACTTCATCTTTTTTCGAATTATTTTGTGAACTGACGTCTTTTTCACACCTGTTGCAGCTGCAATCTTCCGGATAGATTTGCGAGGATTTCGCAAAAATTTTTTTCTCACAAGCTCTGTGTTTTCAGGCGTAGTTACAGACGTTGAAGGTCCAGGCCGAGGCTCATTTATGACTGATCCAGTTTCTCTGAACTTCTTGACCCACGCCCATATCAGTTGATTCGACGGACCATCCTTTAATCGGCGGATACCGAAGTGAGAATCAAAAGAACGCCTCGCCACATTGATCGATTTGTTGTTCGCAAAATAGACCTCGACAGCGAAAGCGCGATGGGGAGCGCATCGCGCGTCCACTGACTCATGGCTACTAAACAACCCGCAACACTCCTGCGTCGAACGATACCCCGCACCCCCCGCCACCGCCTTACTGCACGCTGTGAGCTCAATGCACAGTGTAAAATCTGCCGGCGGACACCCTGTAGTGTAACACCCTACACTGCGCGTGTTCCGACAGGTACGTCGCCGGTGTTTACAGATTTGATTGAATACGGTCAGTGCGAGTGAATGTATTTTTATTTCATGCTTAATTCATTGGACTATTCGTTACTCAGGTAAAGAAAATAAGATCAAAGTCGGGTACTTAGGCTATTTTCAGATGTCAAAATTTTGACGCGCGATTACAAATCGCCCGTTTAGACATCCTTTTATTTACCTAACAACAATTATTTATGTCATTCGATCCTTATAAACTATTTACCATCGAACTAGATTATCGAATAGTGATAAGTAGTCGCAACGCGCGTTAGCGTTTGTCATCTGAACTGACTTTCAATTTGATCGCGCGTTACATGTAAGCTTAGCCTCAATAAGTAAAAAGTAATTACCTCATTATCCAAGTCACTGTTATCAAAATCCAAATCTGACTCAAATCGCACATCATCCGGATCTACACCTTCTAAAATTATCAATAATTTCTTGTACTGAAGACATGATTATTTCAATTATTCTTTACACAAATGTTTTCACTCTAAACTGTGCTTCTAGCAAATAAATTAACGTAAAGTATAAATTAGAACAAGGTAGTACAAAAATATTGACCAATATAAATTAAAAACAAGGTAGGTACAAAAAATATAATATGCACTTACCCACATGTTCACAACACTATTTGTTTATTAGCTTCGCTTGTGACGTCATAAGCGGGCAACTATAGTTGCCCATGGCGTAGAGATGACCAATCCTTACAAAAATCTAGAAACGTCTGGGTATATCGATAATAATAATAACGTTTTTTGAGTACCTACTGTCTGGTTCCAGGTCAGTTTAAAAGAAATTAAATACGCTGTAATACAGTAAAATAGTTAAGTGTTTGTTGAGTGTTGGTTCAAGATTACAGAATACTGAGAAGTTTAATTTTTTTATTAAAATATGTTAATTTTGCTTATTTGTTTCACTTGATTACAAACATTTAATTATATTCAGTTACAACATCATTTGATTTCTTTTCTTTAGTCGGACTCGCACATGAAGGGTGCAAATAGCAAATTTCAGACAACCTTAGTTGGCGGTGGCGTCTCAGCCACGCGACGGTTTGGCAACTAAAGTGGTCAATGGCGTTCAAAAGGTTAATAAGTGACTTAACTAAAAAGTGTATTGCTCAAAAGTGTAAACAAAAATAATGTGCAAATCAATTTAATATTAGGAATTGATTATATTTGAAAGAGAAAATGAAAAAACAAGTGTCCTAATAATTGAGAACCTAAACAATTCTACAACAGAAATTATAAAAGTACCCTATAGTGAATTGTGTTTAGTGCAAAAAGCTAAGTGTGTGAATCACACAAAAACGAACTTTTGTATTGGAATTGTACTGCACTACCCAACTAATGATTAATTTCAAGCAATTTATCAACTGAACAGTTGGCGCAGTGGTGCGCACAGCCAAATCGGAACATCCCGATTGCGGAGGGTGACAGTTCAATTCTACGGGGTGGTCACGTCTTTTGTATATTATTATATTTTATTTACGAGCTCCGATGCAAAAGAGTACGGCTATCTAGGTAAATTGAACCAGGGAGATACTCGTAAGACAAAGTTTTAAAATGGCACCAAAAGAGATAGTCACTTGCGCGAAATGCCAAAGAAAAATAACCAACAGAGACTATCTTAAATGCAATGTAAATACATCTTCGACTTGGATTGTGCAAACATAACCACTAAGTTCTTTGACATAATGAAAAAGGAAAGTAAAACCAAATGGAACTGCAGTAACTGTAAAAACAAAAAAAAAAATACTAAAAAATCAATATGTTCGTCAACACCAAAGACAAATGAAACTGCGAGCATAAACAAAGTGTCCCCTGTTACCTATGCGGAACCAAGTACCAGCAAAGTTGTTTCCTCTTCTACTTCGTCAGCCATGATTCTTGTTGAGCAAAATGGCATTGTGTCTGAGAACAAAACCTCTAAGCAAACCGAGACACGGGAAAGTGTTGAATTTGTGAAACATTGCGAAAGAAACCGTCCGGTGAGGGAATACTGAACCTATCACTACCAAATCTAGACAGCCCCAATTCATCTACCCTTTCAGAACAAAGTTGGCCAAATAAGACATTACCAGATCTATCTTCTTTTCAAAACAAAGACATTGAAAACCTACAGGATGAAATATCAAACCTGAAACTGAAATTGTCTGCTGCTGAAAATGAAATAGACAATCTAATCCTAGAAAAAAGCACTCTGGAAAAAATCATATCTAATCAGAGCCGTAAGATAAACAGTCTGCTGAATGTATGCTCAAGCAGTACACTGAACCAATTTCCACTAAGCTCGAGTAAAAAGAAAAAAAGGAATCCGATAGAAAATCACTCTGTAAAACGATTTCTAGAAAGATGAAGACAACAACAAAAGAGGCAGACCAAAATGAAGAATCCACGATAGAACAAAAGGAACATAACATTATAACTGAAACTCATGAAAAGAAAGAAGATAAAAAACCAAACCTGAAGAAAAACTCTAGTCCTATATATACTTGGTGGACAACAATGCAGTGGATTGGCATCCGCATTAAGCCTCTCTAGAAAAAATACTAAATTTGGAAAATACAAAATAACATCCATTGTAAAACCTAATGCACCATGTGAAGAAGTTCTGAAGTCCACCGAGACACTACGTGCTGGTTCAGATGATGTAATTATTATTCACATCGGAGAAAATGATAAAAACCCTACAAAGCTATGCGCTGAACTAAGCTTTTTTCTGAAATCACACCATAGACCTACTGTGATTATTATTGGGGCTAAACAAAATGACACTTAAATGAAATGAAACTGAATGCCACACTCAAAATGTATTGTAATGTTTTTAGTAACTGTAAATTTTTAGATTTAATTGACATTGAACAATTTGATATGAATTTTATGAATAGATTATGTAATAAGTTAAATTTTATCATTGACACACTGGTGATCAAATCCATGGGTAAACAATCTCAATCCCCACCGACAAAAACTCAAAAATGCCAAAAGGGGACCATTCCTTATTATTTTAAACCTAAAAGAAACCTTTGCCAGGCGCCACTCGCGCGAAACCATGTCACACTCAAATGATAGTTTTTTTCGTAAATAATATTGATAGTGATTGTTTTTCGGTATTTCATCAAAACATAGCGGGAATACTGAGTAAAAAGGAATTAATAGAGCTCACTCTGGAAGAGCTTTCAAGTGATGGTAAAACGTTTGACGTGGTTTGTTTTAGTGAAACGTTCGTAAGAGCAGGTAGTGAGAATAATATAAACATAGCAGGGTACAAATTAACAGCATCATACCTGAGATCTCATCAGAGACGAGGTGGTGTTTGTATCCTATGTTCCAAGGATATTCCAGCCAAAGAGCTACCATACCTCAAGGAAATGGCGCATGATTATGTTTTTGAATGTTGTGGGATAAAGATACCTGCAATAAAATGTATAGTTATATGTATTTATCGAACCCCGTCTTCAAGTCTACTCGTATCTTCGTTTTTTCAAAAACTGGTACTACTTTTCGCGAAGCTTAAATTAAAAACGAAACATAAAATTATTTTAACTGGAGACCTTAAAAAACATTATAGACATATTAAAAAACACAAATGAGGCGGATGAACTAAGCAAATTAGTAATGAACCATAATTTTTCTTTGAATATTACTACACCGACACGCAAAAACGCATGCCTAGATCAAATAATCAGCAATATCCCTGAAAGTCAAAGTGAAACCCTTAGCCTTGGTTTATCTGACCACGATACTGCACAATTTATAAAATTCCAATCGTTGCCGAAAATACCACCACTTAAACGACGGTTCTATAAGAAAAGAGACTATAACTCAGATAATTTGTTTCAAGTTCTGCAAATGTTTAGGCAGTCTCTTATGGTCAGATGTTTATGGAGAATCTGATATGCAAACCGCATTTAACAATTTTTTCAATGGTGTAAAACTATTTTATGATTTATGCTTTCCAATTCAAAGGGTAGCGGTGAAACCTCAAGCAAAAAGTTCGAATTGGTTAACAAAAGGCTTAAGAAGATCAACGATAAAGACGACTGCGTTTCTCTTACTATAAGACTCCAAATGAAAACTCCAAAACAGAACACAATAGCTATTCAAAACTTCTCAGACGCTGTATCAACCAAGCTCAAAAACTGACTAATTCAAAATATATAAAAAAATCAAAAAACCTTTGTAAAGCAGCATGGGATGTAATAAAAGGTAAGACGGTAAATGATCAAAAACATTGACAAATTAATTATAAATAATAAAAGCATTGATAATCCTACAGACATTACAAATAATTTTAACGATTATTACATTAATCTGACTAAATCGAATCCAAATTGCGCATCGGCCAGCTACGAAAATGTACATTATAGTCATGAAAGCTTTTTTTGTATACCCAATCGACGAACAGGAAGTCGTTAAAATAATAAAGGCTTTGAATTCTACGAATTCCACTGGATTTGATGAGATACAAACCAAAATATTAAAATCATGTGTTATGGAAATTGCACCTGCATTGAGTTACCTGATTAATTTGTCATTTTCGACTGGTGTCTTCCCCGAAATTCTCAAGACCTCTGTAGTCATGCCCCTTCATAAGAAAGGAAGCAAAGAACTTATAGCGAATTATAGGCCTATATCTCTTCTGCCTACGATTTCAAAATTTTTTGAGAAAGCTATGCACGTTCGTATGACAAGCTTCTTAAATGCATTTCAATTAATAATACCTGAGCAACACGGATTCCAAAAAGGTAAATCCACATCTTTAGCTACTTTTACGCTACTTAATAAAGTGTCTTATTATTTGGACAAGCGTATACCAGCCACGGTTGTCTTCTTCGATATGAGCAAGGCCTTTGATTTCGTGTCGCACAAAATACTACTAAATAAATATAGCACTATGGGTATAAGAGGAATAACAAGCGAATGGCTTAAAAGTTACCTCGACAATCGAAATCAGTATGTAGAGATAACACACATGAATACCAGGATGGAATTGACCAAGTACAGGTCATTCATGAAATTAAACGATGTTGGCGTGCTGCAGGGTAGCATTTTGGGCCCTTTGTTATTCTTGCTCTATATAAATGATCTTCCAGAAGTAACTCATCATGATTGTATACTTTTTGCCGACGATGTATCGGTTGTTATTCCATGCAACAATTCAGAAACATATAATGACGAAATTTTGTATTTCATGTTTTAAGCGTGTTTCGGTGACATTTTGACAATATAATAATTATTGATAATTTCCATGTGAACTTAAAATTATAATAATGAATTTTGCATGCTATGCTATAGTGAATTGTAAGGACTTTGTATATATATATATATATATATATATTTAACATCTTTGTACCACTTTCAAGCGAAATAAATGATTCTGATTCTGATTCTGATTCTGACTCTGACAATGAGGGAATTGGCAATGATAGCCATTGCTTTAGACGAGGAAGAAAGAGAAAATAACAGACGATCGAGGCGGTACTGGGTTCACGCCGCTTTAAAAAAACGAAAAGTCGAGGGAGAATAAAGGACGTTATTTCGTCACTTAGTTGATGACGAAGGAAAATTTTATATGTATTTTCGTATGACGTCATTTCAATTTAATGAATTGTTAAGACAGATTGAAAACATTATCACTCGAAGAAACACCACATTTAGAGAAAGTTTAACACCTAGAGAAAAACTGGCAGTGTGTCTACGGTAAGTAAAATACTAAAAAATGTTTGTTCATTTATTTTTTATTCAAAAGTATAAAAGTATTGAATTGTATTTATGGTAAGAACTGTAGCGTCTGGTCATTCCAATTGTCGGAATTTGTCGGCAATGGCTGGCTCGTCTGGTCATCCCAGTCAGGGCTCGTCGGCATTGGCGTTGCACTAGTACTTGCTGACTGCGGAGATCCATTAAAAGCGTATGTAGTTGAACTAGGTGGGGCAAGTTGTTGTAGTTCTATTGAAGATACAAAAGAAAATATTTTAATTTAAAACACATTTTTAAATAAAAGTAGAAAACTTACCAGATTGTTTTAGTTGTTCCCCAATTTCTTTCCACGCAATGTCTTTCTTGACATTATCCATATATTTTGGATGTTTTAAATTATATATAAATTCGTAATTGCGAACAATTTCGATTTATTTTTCGTCGTCCATATTACAGTGAACGCGTACGTGTGTCTACTTGAACCGATGGTAACAAAATGGCTAATAGACAGAAAGAGAAGAGTGGCAACGCGTTTTTAACGGCCATCTTACGCGGTTATAACCCGGTTGCTCACCGTTTCGCGCGCCTGCGCGCACCGGTGTGGCAACGTCGCGTGTCATGCACGGAGCGTATCGCCACCGGCAAAATATTCTCGCTGACAATACTTGCCGGCCCGTGCATGGCACGCGACGGTGCTGGTCGGTAACGGAACGGGCTAGTGGGCATGGTCTCATACTTTTTAATACAGATAATATTTTTTTGCCTGACATGTTCATAGCACGGTTATAGTATGATACTATGTAGTGGGCAGAGACAAAAACTTTATCAGTGTTATAAGTAAGTTTTTTAATATTCAACTAACATGGCAAGTATTTTCTTTCAGGGTTTTTACTTTTACGGTAGTAATGAGACTTTATACACTTGTGACTCTGAATAAAAAGATGAACAGATTCTTTTTTCTGTGCATACTTTTCAGTCTTCCGATCACCCCCACGAGCTTCACGAGGGAGTTAACCCGTTTCATAATACTTCTTCATTAAGTACTCCACTCTATACTTTTTAATGCCAAAAATAGGTACTGAGAAAAAATTGTGGGCAGATCGGCACTTTTTTTTATTATTGAATACGAAATAGTTCGTTTTGAATTTCTTTTTGCCTCTAAAGTTGGGTCTTGCTTTAGTTTCTGGAATTGAAAACAATTTGAAAATAATCATATCTTGGTCATACTTTGTCGAGTATTATAAAAATTCCGATGTATTTTTGCCAAATCACTCATTGCCATGTTGCACATTTCAATGCTTTCGAATTATGTTCGCATACTCGAGTTGGCATGAAAAGAAAAGAAAAACATAGCGTGTTAAGGACTATTGTGAAAGTGTATTTACATAAACTAAAATAAAAAGTAGTGCTTTGTAATAAATAAATTCAAAATTTACTTAAAATTGTGCCAACATAGCTTAAAAGATTCTAAGATTCAAAGATTATGCACACATATGGTTGTGGTTACAAAGTTGTTAGGTACGTTGTTGTTGTTGCTACATAGCTTTAAACGTTTTGCAACATTTGCTTACCATTTTGTGGGATCTCTTTTCTTCTTTCTTGCAAACTTATTATTTACACGGGAGATTTTAAAAACTAACTTTTAAAACGTTAATTGTGTAATAAATGGCAAAATAAACGCTCACAACTCACTACACAAACATGTTACTACACGCCATTTTAACATGCACTAAAATGAACGCCTGTGATTGGCTGACGCTCACAAATTGCTGGTTTTGAAACTCATCGTCAGTACATATTTAATTACAACACGGATTTATGAGTTTTTTTCGTTACAAATTGCTGTTTATAACACTATGTTATTAAATAGGCAAAGGTTATTCTAATGGAACAGTGTTGCCCTATAAATAACTTAATTTTTACCAAATTGACAGATAGCTGTTTTTGTTTTTATAAGACTCATTAGAATACTAGTGTCTAGTCTTAGTTCACGTAGATTGTAAGTGTGACTAATTGAAACTATTGTTGAACCAGTAGAAGTAACTCCCTCGTTGATTCGAGTAGGATTCGAGACCTTGTTCCTCCTTGATTCTTCAAGTGAGCTACTACCGTCCTGTTGTCGGATTGAACCATTACAGACTGTCCTTCTAGTGCCGTTGGGAAACTTTCCAAGGCCATTTGAACCGCATAGAGCTCATTCCGGTTTAAGTGCCAGATTGATTGACCTTTCATCCATCTTCCTGAGATCTCCGATCTGAACTCCCCAGCCTAAGTTCGAGGCGTCGGTGGTGATGAATATCTTCGGTTCTGGTATCAAGATTTGTCCAGCTTTGTATGAATTCTCTATCCACCAACGGCAGTCGTCTAGAGCACCTTGGGGAATTGCACTTTTCTTTGTGGGATTCTCTTCTGAAAGGGATCGGCTCGCCCTTTGAAGGCGTCTTGTAAAACAAGTGTTCCATGCCACCCCTAAGAACTCGATTTCTTGTGTTGCTCTTGTAATATATTTCTCCAGGTTTACAGACCAGCCCAAGGCGCGCAACAGACGGACCGCCTCCTCTACTCGCGACTCCAACAGATAAGGATTCGGGTGAGCGAAAAGGAAGTCGTCCAGGTATCCTAGGATGCGAATACCTCGAGCTCTTAGGACGCTCGCCATCCAGTTGCTAACCCGGGAAATTGCTGGCGGAACACTTGACAGCCCGAACGGCTATGAAGTCATTTGATATAACTGGTTTTCGAAGGCAAAGGCCAGTTAGCGACGATGACTCATGAGAAAATACGCTCAGATGTGAAAATACGCTTGTGAGTTGTCGAACTTGCACATATGATCGTTTTCCCGGAGAAATTTGGGGACTTGACCTTTGTTCACCAGCCTGAATTTCAGAGGGTTCTGATACCCTTTTAGCTTTCGAAGGTTGAAGATCTGTCGTACTTGTCCATTTCGTTCTGGGATGAGGAACATTTGCGACAAGAAACCTGTAGCGGGCTTCGCTCTTTCGATTACGCCTGACTGCAGAAGTGATCGTATCTCCCTTGCCATTGCTGTTGAAGGCTTTGTCGCGAAATTGCTCATCATGTTGCGGTCCAGTGGAATATATGGCGGTTTTTGTATAAACGGAATGGCATAGCCCATTGTTATCTTTATTACGTGAGAAGGGGCCCCTAACTTTCGCCATTGATCTGAGAAATACTGTAGTTGGCCGCCCTTGAAGTTCCTGTCAATATCTACGACGCTGTTGTTTTCGACGCTGCTGGTCACGCTACTCTGCCCCTTTTTTGGTCTGGTTGTTCTGCTGGCTTCGTTTGTGTGTCGCCGGGAACGGGATGGGAAGACGCGAGAACTACCACCCTGATCCTAACGAACTTTGACAGCTTACTTTCCTCAAAGAGATGTGATGGTGAGGGGGGTATCTGGTACAACAAGGATGAGAGTGCCTCATTACTTGCCTTGAGGTTTCTCCGCCTCATCTCAATTACTTCTGCGCGGTGGGCGCATACAAACTGCAGCAGGTCATCTGAGGTAGCCTTGAAAGCTACCTTCACCTCAGGCAGAAAATCTAACTCCGGAGGAGGTGGTAGTGAATGGTCTGTATCCATGCTTGTAGATGAAATGTTCAGAGCATCAAGGGTAGGAGCTCGCCAATCATAGAAACGGAGCTGGGTCGTGAGTAAGGAAGTGAACGTTCTTCATCTGAGTCTGTACCCTCCTCTTCTCTCGTCCAATTATGGTGGTTCTTACGTGGATGCTCCGTTAGCGACTAATTTTCTCCATAATAGTAGTGAACATATTGTCCATTCGATTCTCTAGCTCATCTATCCTTGATCTCTTTGGCTCAGTCAAGTCGGAGATCGAAGACCTGTTCCTTTTCCTACTTTCGGGCTCCCCCTCACGGTCGCACGATAAAGCCCGATTTGTTCTGACCTCGACATTGGCCTCTGGGGCCCAATAGCCTTGTTAAACAATTCCGTAGCCGCAGCTGATCCCCGTATTCTGTTGCAGATGGCGGGAGGACTCAGAAGCAAAGCACTTGAGAAGGCCCAATCAAGAAGTTTTATTTTCATGTCTCTAAACCCTTTTTCTGACAGATGCGATGCTTCGCGGTCAGAAGCTCTGGCTAGCAAATCCTTTGGAATGGCGAATCAGAGCCTGTTCAAAACCTGTGAGTCGACGTGATCCCCGAAAATATCCTCCTTGAAGAGCTGCAACACCTTCCAAGTCGTCCAACATTCTGGCAAGTGCTCTTGAGCCAATAGCATGGTTCTTGGTTCATGGTTCATGGTTCACTCGTTCGAGGATTTCACTATCATTTTCGGCCTCATCGACCTCTTCCATTAGCTGACCCAGCGTAACGTTAGCGGCTCCCCGCGCAATCGGGAATAACAAAGAGAAGACTCAAGTTAAATGCGTCCTCAGCGAACTCGCACGGCCGCGACCCACGATCTGGAATGCTGCGGCTTACGAGCCGTTCGGCTGCAGCTGGCCTGCCGCTCGGTTGCGACTTGCGAACCCATCAGATGCAACTCATGCTCCAGTTAAAGGAGGGCGGAGTGACACCTTAGGCGCGAATTACACAGAAAAGGCGTGAGGTGAAGGCGCGGCGGACGGCGACGGACGCGACTTAAATTATATCAAAAAGGCGAAGAGACGGCACACAGAGTCATTACGCAGGCTGACTTTATCGTGATAGCATCTCTTCCTCTTCAGATGACGAAGATGCACTCGCTTTGCTGCAACTCATTAATGTGCAGAGACACCGAAGATATTGGGTGCACCCTGTTTGGAAAATGTCACAAGAGCATAGATATTTTAAAATGATGGAAAGATTATGCGAATATCCTGATCGTTTTCCAACAGTGTTCAAAATGTCACTAGAACGTTTCCACATAATATTGCCGAAAGTAAAACACGGTCTTCAGAAAAAGCATCCAAATTGGAGAGAACCAGTCTGTCCTGAAGAAAGACTGTTGATAACATTAACTCTCACTCTCTCAGCACTCCAGCCCGCAGTTTGCCTCGCTTTGTCTCCTTAATAGCCTCCCGCAATCTTCTTATTTGTTCTGCATAGTAGGAGCCTGTAATAGTGGCCCCCTTTTCCAAGTAGTCCACCATGATTATTCCTTCAGCATCCCAAAAAACAGACGCCATAACCTTCCCTGCTGAGCTTGACACTCTGAATTTCTTCGGCGTCGGTTCATCGGATCGTTTCCATGTCATCGATTGTTGTTTTGTTGCAGGATCAAAATGGTGGATCCAGGTCTCGTCCATGGTCACTAAACGTGACAAAAAATTATCCTTGTCTGCCTGGAACTTTTCGAGATTTGCTCTTGACATGTCGACTCGTTTCTTCTTTTGCTCGTCGTTTAACATTTTCGGTACCCAACGCGCGGAGACCTTTCCCATATGCAATTCGTTCGCAAGGATTCTTTGAATGCTGCCATATGAGATCCCTGTGACCTCAGATACATGCCTGATAGTCACTCTTCGATCTTTCAATACAACTTCTTCAACTTTTTCCACATTTTCTTCAGTGAGGGCCGTCGCGTGTTCGCGGTGTTCGTCTTCCGTCGATGTTCTTCCCAGCTTAAACTCCTTAGCCCAGCGTGCAACTGTGGAATATGGAGGAGAAGAGTCCCCTAATGTTTCCACCAAGTCGCTGTGTATGTCTTTGGTAGACATTTTTTTCAAGCAGAGGTATTTAATGACAGCTCTGATTTCGTGTTTTTCCATTTTGATGTTCACTCCTTGACAGTTCGTATTCAAATGAATGTAGCTCCCGGGAATCGTGGCCTATTTATATGATTTTTTTTTCCTGAACTAGTGGGTAACTGAGCAAGTGACTAATATTTTTTTGTATTTTTGTGTGCACTAGAAATAACTGATTATCATTACTTTTGGGTCACCCCTCGTATCTGTGAGAATACCTTCAGTTTCGATTGACTGCCAGCACTTTTTGAGTTTATAGCTGGAATGAATGTAACTTTCATCTAAATATATGATGTCTTTTTGAAGTTCTTCTGGCAAATTTCGGTTATTCATAATTTCATGCAGATCCGAGGGCCATTCAATAAATACTTAGCCTACAAAAAGTAAACGAAAATTTTGGAATAATGGCAATTTATTTTTCAACATAGTCTCCTTTTAGTTCGATACACTTAGCCCAGCGATGCTCCAACATTTTTAACCCGTCCGAAAAATAGTTTTTGTCAAACTCTGCAAAATAGGCCTCCGTGGCGGCGATGACCTCCTCATTTGATCCATATCTATTCCCGGCGAGTGATTTTTTCAGATTAGGAAACAGAAAGAAGTCACAAGGGGCCAAATCTGGAGAATACGGTGGATGGGGCAGCAATTCGTAGCGTAATTCGACCAATTTGGCCATGGCAACGGCAGACGTGTGAACCGGTGCGTTGTCGTGGTGAAACAGCACTTTATTCTTCGCCAGATGGGACCGTTTTTTCTTTAATTCGGCGTCGAATCGGCCCAATAAATTTGCATAGTAAAGCCCTGTAATTGTTTTACCCTTCTCGAGGTAATCGATGTAGATCACACCTTGTGAATCCCAGAAAACGGTGGCCATAACATTTCCGGACGATTTTACAGTTTTCGCCTTCTTTGGAGCACGTTCCCCGGTCTGGATCCATTGTTTTGATTGCTCCTTGGTCTCTGGTGTGTACCAGTGGATCCAGGTTTCATCGACGGTCACAAAACGACGCAAAAACTCCGCTGGATTCCGCTTAAACAGCGCCAAACACGTCTCCGATGTGGTCTCACGGTTGCGCTTGTTTTCCGGTGTGAGTAACAGCTTTCTCATGCCGAGTTCCTCGTGAAGAATATGATGCACTGTTCCTTCTGAAATGGCTACAGTCTCAGCTAGCTCCCGAACCTTCAATCGGCGATCTGCCAATACGAGATCATGGATTTTTTTAATGTTTTCCTCCGTAGCAGCTGTTTTCGGTGCACCTGGACGTGGTTCATCAAAAACCGACGTACGGCCACGTGCAAACTCGTTGAACCAATTCTTGACGGTGGCCATCGATAGAGAAGAGTCACCGTACACAGCATCCAAGCGCTCTTTGATTTTCATGCGCGTTTTCTCTTCCAAAAATAGGAATCGAATCACCGAACGATATTGCTGTTTTTCCATTTTTGTAAAACCGATCGACACGTTCGCTTCCATAAGTTGTCAAATTAAAACAAATGAAGGGATTGGAATGAAAATTTGAAAAAAGAATTGAAAAAGAAGTGAATGTCTACACTGTGGTAAAACTCTTTTGAAACTACAGCGCCCTCTGGCGATGAGGATAGGTACTTATTGAATGCACCTCGTAACATTCCCTTTTATGGGCTATGATGGGTTTTTCTATTAAAGCTTATTTTTGCATTTTTTATATCTGAACCCATTTTTTTTTTAAAAGTATACGTAAATGTTCTCGACTTCTTTTATACCTAATATCTTGCCTTAACTGAGCTAATAATTTATGTATTGTAGGCACTTCTTTTTTGACAGTGTAAAAAAATTGTATCTTCTGACGGATTGAACAAATATCAAAATCATCAAGTTTCATTGCAGGTCGACTCTGTCGATGTTTAGCTGGAGTTGAAAATATACCTCCATTTACAGAACCTTGTCTGACTATTCTTCGCACTGTACTTTCAGACACACCTAAAACAACGAAAGAAAGAGGTAAATAAGTCAAATTATTTTTTTGCAAGAATTAATAATTGTAAAAGACATTCTACTAGTAATTAAACTGTCGCAATAATTTATAACGCTCAAAATCGTCAAGTCGCACTATAATAACCCAAATATTTCATTGTCTACCCATAACCTCAAAAATTTAGGATATATTGAAAAATAATGTTTGTTTCTCGGAATTTAGCTGATAAGACAAGAATATTTTGGGTAGATAAATAGTTAACGTCTTTCATAAGTTGCTTGCCGGTATAATCAGCTGTACGTTGGTAAAAATCCCCCAGATTATGCAACAAACTTCCTGCTTGATGTTCTGCCAAACACCGCAAGAATACCTTGTATATTATATCGCGAGAACCGCTACGGTAGGTCTTGTTCATGATGTCACTTTGTAGCAACCCAGGTTGTAGAAATTATCACGTCAAACACAATGAATTAACAATTAACTTCAAACGATAGAAAAAATGTGTCAACCTCTTGACAGTTTTGAGATATAATGAAGTGTTGCCAGTAAAAAGTGTACTTAGTTCCGGAATATTTTTTGTCAACTCTTAATTGTCGGGCTTTAACAAACATAAAAAAAAACATACAGTCGAATTGAGAACCTCCTCCTTTTTTTGAAGTCGGTTGACAATGTTTATTTCTACAACTTCTACAAAAAAACATAAATAATTAAACTTTTCATACAAAACATGGTCAGCTGTTTGGTCATTTTGTATGGGAAGTTAAAAAAATTAATGTCTGTATTGGAAAATTCATAAACAAACATTGTTCAGGGACCAGGGTGGCATATAGAACACGAAGGCAAAGGGATGTAAGCATTTAACGACATTTGACTCTATGTAATATATATTATTAATAGAAACATTATATAAAAACATTTTCTAGCAATAATACGAATAACACAATTAATTTAAAAAAAAGTCTTTCTACATCAATTAAAACCTAACATATAAAAATAAAGAACCAAATAAAGGACTTATTTATAAATCATAAAACTAACACAGAAAACTGAAGGATATAACTAATTTAATAACATACTTTAAAAATCAAACTCAACACGCAAAATATCAAACCTAGATGCCTTAAATTTAAAAGTAATAAGAGCACAGGTCTACACAGAATATACAAACTAAAACATAATAAATATTTTATTTCAGGCGATTCTGGATATCCACTTCGCAAAACTATGATGACACCCATTTTAGATGCTCGGTCGGACACTCCTGAAGCCTATTACACTCAAAAGCATGTGCAGGCCAGGTGCATTATCGAAATAACTATTGGACTTCTGAAGGCACGGTTCAGGTGCCTGTTAGTTCACCGGGTGCTACATTACCAACCACATGTAGCTGGCAGTATTACAAATGCATGTGTGATTTTACACAACATTTGTAATGCAGCTAATGTACCTGTGGTTGAACTAACAGAAGATGAAGTTCAACAAGAGTCCTTAATGCAACCATCAGCAATGCAGAGTGTTGAAGTTCCTGGACGCCAGAACCTAGAGTTGCAAGCAGGCATTGCTGCACGGAGAGATCTTGTCAGTGGACTATGGCAGCTTCGTGAACAACAATGAAAGACACTGTGTATGTGGCCCAGTAGCCAACTGAGTAATAACAGAATTCTTCAATCATTGTGTGATTCAGTACGAGCAAACCTGAAAAAGAAAATATTTCATATAAAGGAAAATGTTATCAAACATTCATACTTCAGAAGTAGTCTATGAACAAATGTAAAAAAGGTTAAGCAAGAGGTCAACCACACAATAAAAGATGTGTCAGTTTTATTGAAATTCCTTTAAAAATATTTTAGCATCATATTATCTTAGAGTTAACTTAATGTAGCACTATAATTTTTATTTTTTAAGAAATTCTTCTGCCTTTCATTCATTTTTGATTCAATGAAATTGCATGTACCAAGATTTTACTATTTTTATCCCATAGAAATAGTGTTAATTATTATTGGTAATTAAAATAGTGTGATACATTAGGAAAATTAGACATACAAACAATTATTTTCCATATTTATAATCTTACCTTGCTTCTATTCTTGTGAGTACTGACACTACGTCTCCAAGTAGATCAACAGCCCTTGCTATGGAGCGACTCTTGGCGAATTCTGCCTGGGCCCAAGTTTGCGCGGCTGCCACTAATTGCCGTCTCGCATCTTGAGCGGTGAGACGAGGACCCCGTCGCTGGCGCCTCGGTCTTGAGCCCTGCTCTTGTACAGGTGTTGTACGGGTTCTAGGTGAAGGTAGGGAATTTGGCTCAATAGCAGGTGGTGTAAACTCTGCTATTGATGGCAGTTATGGTGCATTAGGTTCTATGTCAGCCAATATGAGTTGATGACTAACATCTTCATTTACAACTTCTTGATTGATGTGCTGTAAAAACATTTATTACAGTTTGTCACCTACTTTAAAAGAAGCAAGAATATTAACAGTGATAAAGACAATTACATTGTCACTTGATGCCACTTCTAGGTATATTGGCTGGCTAGATCCACTAGTGCTTGGTTGGTCTTCATGTTCCTGGAAAATTTAAAATTTATTGAAATAGTACTTAGGCTTTTAATATTCCAAAAAACAATTAAGTAAAATGCTGTATAGTTTATACATAAGAATCTTTTAAGAATGCATAAGGCATAGGTATGTTTTATTTAAGTAATGTTTATTTATATGTATATGTTAAAAATACTTACTTGTGTTACTATTGGCTGTATACCAGGTAGACCACTTCCATAGTCGGTTCCTAATATTGTTAGGAACTTTTGCTCTATTTCTGAAAGCTCATCAACACAAGGACCACCACCTGTCCTTCTACGGGCATCGTTGATGAGCCTATTTTTTCTTTTGATTTTGGCTTTCAGGTCTACCCAGTACTGGAAATAGAATAACAAAATACATATTTTGACTTCATGTAATACATACTATCAGCTGTTAAGCATAAAGTACATAGGGTCACACATCAACCTACCCAAATCTGACAACAATTTCAGCAAACAATTATTAGCATAATTAATGTCCCAGAGTTAAGAGTTCAATATCAATTGAGGAATTTTGACATTTGGGTAGGTAGATGTGTGGCCGTGTGTACACACATGTGCATCATGTTACAATGTTAAAATAAAAATGTTTTATCAGTACAAAGTTCATTTACACAACTTTACACCAAATAACCCATTTCAATTATATTTCACTGTTTTAAATTTATATCAACTGCACAACGTAAAAGTGAGGGTGTATGTAGCAGTACTATTATTTCTGTGCAATGTCAAAAAGTACTGACCTTGTAAAATAAGTAAATAAAGTTTTATGTAATGCAAACATGAGTATGATGTGAAGGGGAATATTTCCATGGAATTCCTGACCATAGGCTACCGGGTGTTATTTTAAATGTTCTACCCGTAACAAAGGGATATTTAATATAATACTGGATAGCCTATGGTCATGCATAGCTTTGCAAAAGCTTTAAAACTGTGCCCGTGTTAACATTACAAAGCATGGACCATAAAATATTTAATTTTATGACATACCTTTGACACACCCGAAGAGTTGAGCGTTTGTGCCACCGTTTCCCACATCCTCTTCGAATGCTCCCGAGCTTGAGCAGATTTGTTATACCCAACTGCAATTTCTCTGTGATTGAGAAACTCCCACAGATGAAACAGTTGGGTATAACTCACGCGCCGTCTCGTTTGTTGGCTTTCACTGCATTTAATAAATTTACAACCACATAATTGGTACTTGAAATTGCATGTAACTTATTTTTTATATTTAAATAGAAATTTACTTACGACATTTTAAATACTAAGTATACTTTGGAAACACAAAACTTATGAGATGCTTGGCACTTTGGCTGCTGCTGGTAGGTCTGCTCCAAACGGGATTGAGGAAACGAATGTATGTCCCGAAACATTTCGATCGAAGTCCGTGCACTCAAGCTTTTCTGTGTTCATATCTAATCAGTGAGAACTAGGAATAAAAACCATCAAGTGGTTTGACAAAAAAATTCAACAAAAATATCGTATTGGAAAGGCAATGTTGACAAGTTTTTGTTTTGGTGTAAGACTGCGACCTGCGTTCAGAAATAAGTAGGTAACAAGTACGGAATGAGCATTTCTTATCACAATTTTATTCTAAACTACTGTGTATTATGAAAATTTTGGTAACGAACCAGCGATGAACAAATTTACTTTACTAAAAACGTAAGTTTGCTCATCCATTGATATTTCAAAACATAAATTAAAAACCGGTAAAATGTAAAATAACTCGTTAAACGGTTTTCGAACGGAATTGTTTGAAACACTAAGAAGACCAGAGACAGCGAAAAACGTTCACCTTTTTTTTTACAATGCAATAGTCGTTCACTCTAAAGAGTGTCATAGTACGATTCTAAGCAGCTCAAAAGCAGGCCTGCTTTTGAACTGACCTGCTAATGGATGGTCTTCGTAAAAGCTGGCAGTGTAAGCCCCTAGGCTACGAAACGACGTGCCTGTGACACGCCGCTTGAGTATAATTAACAACGTGTCGCTTACCTACATTATGCATTGAAACGTTTTGAAGCGGCAAGATGCCTGCGCCGCGCCTTCACCTTACGCCTTCTCTGTGTAATTCGCGCCTTAGTAAAGTAAAGTAAAGTAAAGCAAAGTAAAAAATATCTTTATTCATATAGACTTATTAAAGTACTAATGACAAGTCATATAGTTACAAAAAAAAATTATAGCAAAAATATACTAAAATAAACTTACATAAAATAATACTATGATAGTAAATATCATAATTAAACATAGTGTGACTCTACCACCGGTTCGGAGGTTGTTTCCGATCGAGAAGACTCCGGCAAGAAACTCGATGGTTACTCTTTTCAATCTTGTTTATAAACACAAAAATTGAATTGACAGAGTAAAGTCATAACAAAAAAAAATGTGCAGAGGAGCAGATTATACCTAAGATGACCACAAATTCTTATCATTTAAGTAATCCTCAACACTATAATAACCTCGCTTCATTAACTTAGCTTTAATTTGTGACTTAAACTGGTGAAGAGGCAGTTCAACAAGAGTTTGCGGAATCTTATTAAAATATTTAACACATTGACCAACAAATGATTTTCCTACCTTATGCAGTCTTAGACTGGGAGTTACGAGCTTATTTTTATTTCTAGTATTGAGTTTATGAACATCACTGTTTTTCTTGAAGAGATGCAAGTTTTTACGGACATACGAGTATACTACATTATCATAAATAAATTGAGAGTACACCGTTAAAATATCTATCTCTTTGAATACTTCACGAAGCGAGTCGCGTGGTCTAAGCTTACAAGCTTTAGTATTACAATACTAGTGAGTCGTCTGGCTACGACTAGATCAGGGGTTCCCAACCTTTTTTTGTCTACTGCCCACTTTAAGAATAAATTATTTTTTAACGCCCCCCTTTTTAAGCATACTTAAAAACCGCTAAGTACTTATAACTGATTTTTGAAACGCAAATTTATAGTCTCTGATTTTGAGCAATTACCAATTGTGTTTCGGCATTCTTCAGAGCAGCCTCGGCCCTCAGTTCTTCTATTCTATGAATCACGCCCCTAGCCTCCTCTAAATGACTTCTGCTAGCTGGAAAAAAAGGTCAATAAAGGTTTATTATTACTATTCATTATTCCAGGAAAGACACACTTAAGCAACATACCAAATCAGATGAGTCCCTTGTTTTTGTGACAGTGGCATAAAAAGTAAAACACTTATGGATTTCTATACTGCATCAAGATTTTCTCAGAATTGACCTTTTTTTGTATTTGTAAAACATGTGGTCACAAAATGTTCAGTTCACAGCTTTCTTGACAAATTGTAAAATTACTATTTGAAATATTTCTACTAATATACAATCCATACATTGTATTTTAGTTGGTATTAACATTTAAATCTATTTATATTAAAATTAAATAAAGTAGCCTCTTTTTTTCTATCATAATGTTACCTACATAGGACTCTACTTACATTGTGCTGGTGCATGAGCTGTGGCTTGGCGTGGAGCACGCACAGTCTTGCGGCGTTCTCTTACAGGTCTGCTGTCTGTAAAATAAATAAGTTCTAAGTCGGTAATTTAAAAGTCATTTTTATAATCTACCACTGTTGAAAGTTTCACTATAACATACCTATGTTAGCTCTTTGATCACTCTGCGGTGATGGCGCCTGTCCCTGCAGACTAGGGACAGGAGAAGCTGCAGCTGGGCGTTGAACTTCTGCCTCATTTATATTTAATCTTATCAATGGTTAGAAATACAAATGTTTGACTTATCCTTTATATGATTTTATATATAATTACTGCAGCCAGCTATGCCAACCACATTCCACTGATTATTTTTCTATAGGTACTTTACTTTGAATGATTAAAACTTTCAAATAGCCTAGTAACCATCACCAAATAAGTTTGCATTGTGTGCCATTGTTTGCCATTTTTTTCTTAGGGTTTTGTTAGGAACACCCGTGTGTTCCGCTGACACTCAAGGGGTTAAATTATGTTATTCTCCTTAAACTTACACTATTCGTGGTGAAATATTTTCAGATTCATTATCTGCGACAGCCAAAACTTCCTCCACCACATCACCCTCAATCTATAAAAAGAGAATTGTGAAAAAAATAATATATAAGCATTAAAAATGAAATGAAAACAATGAGAGAGTTACTAATTGCATCATAAAAAAAGACTAGCCTTTTATGAAATAATGAAAACATGCATGAAATGATGAATAATTTAATACTAGGTATCATACTCACATCGTTTAGGGCAAACTGGTCATGTCTAACATTAGGCAGGGGTCCAACATCTCTGCCTAAGATTTCGTCGGTCGAAAACAGTAGTGGAACAAACAAAAATGAGTCATTGTGAGATATTGAGCAATTAAAAATGTCAAATATTTATTTTCCCATTTACAAAGTTTTGAAAAGGATTGTGTTTTTATGGTACGAGTATTCTATTTTTGTTGGACCTTACATTTATGTTTTCTATTAAATTCAATCCTTTTTTTTATTTGTTTTTTAAATATCATTAAATATTTGAAATGTTCCAATACTGACTTATTTTATTGACTCCAAATATCGCTCTGATAATGGATCATTTCTGGATGTACTAGTACTGTATTACAAAACTATGTTTTTCTGTTGGGTTATGATGACCTTAATGAAAATTCAATCTCGATTATCTAAGTTAAGAAAGACATTATTAAAGAATAATTAATTAATTTTATGCCTAACATCGAAGCATTTCATCGTGCTGTCAGGAAGATAGGTATCCAAGTAATAAATACTGAAAGGAATAGTAGCTTGCATGAATATCTTCTTGATCTCATTCCACACTTTCCAAAGTGTGAAATTAATTCTTTTAAATCAACAATGTCTGAATAATTCAAATCATGAACTTGGTAAGGATTACCTTTTTTCTTAGCACATTGTATAATGGTCCTCCATTGAGATGGTACGAACACGGAACCATTATTTAATATTCGCGATTTTTCTCTTTCAATAGTGGCATGAACGCTATCGCCCTCGTTCTGTGCGTGGCCGACGACAAAGTATTTATGCGTTACAGATTTCACACCCAACATTTTCATGGCATAATAGTATAGTGACAATAAATACTTGTTCTTATTTTGTGCCGAGCAATTGTCGGTATAAAATATAACATGTTTTCCATGACAAAACTCTTTGAAAAACTGTAAAATGCAAGATCCTACCTCGTCACATCCTTTTCCTCCAAAAGTTTCATCCCACAAATAACAATGTCCAGATTTATTAACGATGTCGTATACGGTACAATTATAAACATTAAGGCGTCTCTTATAAAAAAATAGCCAGTCATTACCAGCTGGAGTTTGAAGAACCGCTTGCATGTCTTAGCAACAAATAATTTTTTCTTCATCATTTTTGCATGTTTCTATATCTCTTCTTTTCTCTTCTCTGCAAAGCTCTTTTTCTGTAAGATGATCTCTATAACTCTTTTCCATTTCTTGTTTCTGTTCTGTTGTTGCATTATTGTAAGAACAGCAAAGAGAGCACTGATCCTTCTTTGGTACATGAAAAGCTATATTAAACTCAGTTCTAAAAATGTTTTCATAAGTTCCTTGTTTAGCAGTAGGTTTACCTTCTTTATTACACCACTCTTTGTATTGCCTATACATCATACATAAATTCAAATCACCATCCAAATATTGTTTATTTGATGATGCTCGACAATAGTGTGAATCTTTAGACAAAATCAGGTAATAATATGCCTTTCTTGTCATGCTTACCTCTTAAATCTTCTAAAACTATACCCGATGATGTTGTTTTCTTACATACCGTCGTTATAAATGAGTGGCCAATATCCAAAGTGTGCATAAAAAAACGTTTACATACCCTTGTAATGCCGCCATCTATTGTTAAATGATAAGCCGCATTAACAGATTTTTACTTTGAGCATTATGTAACGAATATTTCGGCTTAACTTCCTTCATGGCGTTTTTGACAAAATCTCTCTGCCTATTCAAATTACCTTATTTCCAAAAACTATTGAAAATTACTAATCTTCGCTGCTCATTAATCTTCAACGTGCACTTTAACCGACATTTGTCTCCACAACCAGGTTTTAATTGTTTTGCATTAATTAATTTTCCTTTCTCAGTAGTGTAAGCCATACCTGAATTTTTTAAACATTTATTTTTATTTTTCTTCCATGCTTCAGGATTACGCTGTCTCTTTCTTGTCATTTTCTTATTTTCTTCTGAAGCACTATTTTCAGCAAGCGGGGTAGATGGTGAAGGCTCCCTATTATTTAGAATACAATTTTCTTTATCTTCCCCTTCCCGTAAATTTTCAACAAGCAATAATGTCCAGGGATATTTATTTATTATTTATTTATTATTATCTGGCTCACTTAATGCTACGAATCTATCGTCTGTAGAACTTTTCATATTTATTTCCTGCTCAACACCTTAAAAGCAATCCAAACAGTTAAATATACTCAATATACCAGAACACAAGAACTATTCATGCAGGTAGGTACGTACGTCGATTATGTTCTTCATTCAGGGGAAAATAATTTACTTCAACACATAAAAAATCTTACCTAGATAAGAGATAAGATAAGATAAGATTTATTTCCAAGAATATGGTTACAATGATCTTAGCAGCTATAAAAAGTTCCACATATTCTGCCACTGTTTGTTGGCGTAGAAATATAATAAATTAGTAGTCACAAACACACACAATTTAAATTATTAGATTACAGGTTAATATCAATAGGTCACAATTAAATAATATAATTCAACGTACACACTTAAATAAAATTAAAAATTAAAATTAAAAATCGTCATATCACATATTTCCCTCCTGAGTCATCAGCTAATAGTTGAACATTGTTTCATCTAATTTTATGTCAAGGTATTCTTTAATGGAATAGAAACATTTTTGCATAAGCCAGTTATTTAGGGTATATCTAAATTTATTCAACGGCAATGATCTGACTCTCGCGGGAAGCCTGGAATTTATTTTAATCGCATTACAGTAAACATTGCTGGAGAATATTCCCAGTCTTTGAAAAGGTGTGTACAGTTTAGTCTTTTCTCTGCTATTACATTTTCCAAGCACCGTGTCATGTAACGGAAAGAAATGTGGTTGTTTTTTTACAAACATGCAGAGTTCCAAAATATATTGGCAGGGCAAAGGCAAAATTTTAAGGCGTGTAAATAATGGTTTGCAGTGGTCTAAGTAGTTAACACCGCATAAGGCACGAATGCACTTTTTCTGTACTCTGAATGCTCTCTGTACATCTACTGAGTGCCCCCATAAAATCAACCCGTACCGTAAAACTGAGGCCACATATCCATAATATGCCGATAAGGCAGTGTCTTGAGAAGCTACTAGTCTTAAGCGACGCAGGGCAAACACGAATTTATCAAGCTTTGTGCATACTCCATCAACATGTTCCTTCCAGTTTAAATGTTTATCTATGGTGATACCTAGAAACTTTGTAGAACTGGCTTGATGTATAGACGTGTTGCTATTATTAATATTGAAATGCGCCTCTGCTTGATTATATGCTCTAAAGTGGATAGCGTTTGTTTTTCCTAGGTTCACCTTTAATTTATTTTGTTCAAGCCACTCTGTTACTCTCCTTAACTCTTCATTTGGTGAGTTTTCAAGTGCAGTTTTATCTTAGATTTGATTATGCGAGTAGTATCATCTGCAAATATTATACATTCCTGTGTCAATGCATTTGGTAGATCGTTTATATATATTAAAAACAGCAGAGGTCCAAGGTTACTACCCTGGGGCACGCCAGAACAATTACTTTTGGTGGAAGATTGATAAGTAATTTTCTCATTGTTCGTAATTTTGCATATTTGTGTCAATTGAGAACGCTTGATCAAATAACTCTTCAGCCATTCATATGCTTTGCTTCTAATTCCATATTTTTGTAGTTTATGGAGTAGCCGGGAGTGACAAACATGATCAAAAGCTTTGCTCATATCTAGAAACAAACCCATAACAGTTTGTTTTCTATTTAACGCTTCAGTGATTTCCCTTACTAAAGAAAAGCATGCTTGAGTAGTGGATCTGCCTTTTCTAAATCCAAACTGTGTGGACGACAGAATATTGTTTTTAGATAGAAAACCCTCCAATCTCTCGAGCATTGCCTTCTCAAAGACTTTTGACAGTATTGGTATCAGTGTGATCGGTCTATAGTTTTGAATGTCAGAGGGGTCGCCTTTTTTAAAAATGGGTTTGACAACTGATATTTTCAGCCGCTTAGGAAAAATACCTTGTTCAAAAGACTTGTTCATTATATTAGACAATGGTGAGGCTATAAGGTCGGAAATCATTTTAATAATTTTCGTGCAGATCTCATCATAGCCCGCGGAATTTGTGTTGTTCAGAGACTTGATAATTTTTGCTACTTCGGTTTCGATAATCGGATTTACGAACATACTATTAATCGTATCGTTTATATAGTTCATATCATTCGGATTGTTAGAAATGTTATTATTTACTTTTTCAGTGGTGAGATTTATAAAATAATCATTAAACAATTCACAAATGTCATTGGGATTGTTATAACTTATGTCATCTTTCTTTATTATGTTTATGTCGCATTTACTACTACTTAAATCAATATTATCCTTAATAACGTTCCACGATGCACAACATTTGTTTTTAGAGTCAACAATATATCTATTGTTGTTAATTTGTTGAGATTTCTGGATGCATCGTTTTAATATTTTTGTATAGTCTAGGTATTTCAATTTGTTCTGTTTTTTATTCGTAGCGTCGGTTTGATATCTGAAATATAATAATCTTTTTTTAACACAACATTTTTTTAGACCTTTGGTAATCCATTTATTTTTAATTGTTTTTTTTCCGGTTCTGACTCGTATTAACGGAAAACAGAGATTATAAAACAGCCTCAGCAGATCGTGAAAGATTTCAAACGATTTATTACAGTCTTGTTCTTCATAAACCTCACTGAAAGACAGAGAAGATATGCTCTCCCAGAACTTTACTAAGTTTTCTTTACACAAGTCTCGGCGATTTTCAGACCATTGTTTCAGGAATTTGTTGTCTTTATTTGGTTTGGGAACAGAAAATAATAGAGATTGTCCCGTATCGTGGTCTGATAAAGCCAAATGATGTGTAGCCACCTTTACCTTTGAACTTGGGAGATTACTGGCTATTTGGTCTATACTGGAGGCTTTTCTAGTAGGTATGTTAATGTGTGGATGTAAATTATGATTAGATAAAATAGTTTTGAGTTCCTTGGATTGAGGATTATCCTTTAAAATGACGATATTCCAGTCTCCACAAACTATCACATGTTTATTATATTTTTTTGTAATTTTAGCAAGAAGCAGGGACATCCCATCAAAAAACCTCTGCACATTCGAGTTTGGTATCCTGTAAATACACACTATTATGAGATTATGGCTTATTAATTCGATTCCACAACATTCGAAACTGTATGTACATGCTAATTTGCTCGTGATTTGTAAGGGTTTGTAATCAAATCCATTCCTTATTAGGATGCATGAGCCTCCTCGTCTTTGATCTTTCCTACTATAGCAAGATGCCAGTTGGAAGCCTGATAGTTGTAAGTTGCATTCTGATCCTTTTTTCATGAATGTTTCAGTCAGACATACAAAATCTATGTGTCCTAGTTCTTTAGAAAGCTCTGCGATTGTCAAGGCAAATATTTCATTTTCATTGAGGATTCCCGCAATGTTTTGGTGGAATATTCTAAAAAACTGCCTGTTCTCCTTGGTTATGTTTTGGTCATAGATGATTGGGCCGTCTTCAATAAAAAATTCTCCATTTGGCGTGTAGAAGGGGATAGGTTATTTTTTGTACTAATTTTCTTTTCTAACACCGGGAAGTAATAAGGAATAGTGCCCTTCACTGAAATTAATTTTCTATTTGTTTTATTTATATTGTTTGCAGTGTTGGCTTTAATAATTTCTCTTAAACCCTTAGATGACAGGTACTTGGAGCTGTAGTTGTGATAGTCAATTAAAAAATTAATTCTTTTACATGTCAAATCAAGATAATTATATCTACTAAATTGTGATTGGTCAAAATTATTGTCAACAAAATTACAATTGGGTACATTTCTGCTAACATTTGCGATACATCTATTCAATTCGGTGGTGTTTAGATACTTATTATTTAAAATACTTAGTACGAAAATATTGATAGATTTAAACTTTTTCAGGGTTGACGCAAATTCTATGAAAACCTTTGTCGGGTTTTGATCATGTTCGCCAGCGCAAAGTACTAGGTAGTTTTGCGATGAGTCTTCAACATTGTCACACCTTTTTAATATCTCCTCAGCCGAAGCGTTTGGCTTAGTGAGAGCGCATACTGAAAATTGTCCGAAGTGGCTATTCAATCTTGATTGTAGAAGTTGGTGCCCTAGGCCAACACACTGCTGACTGCCAAAGATATAAATCTTTTGTCGTGAATCAGTGATGGATTCAGAGGTCGGTGCACAGTTTAATGTTGATTTAAGTGACTCTGTGCTGGAGGTTTCCACAGTTGAGTGATTTTTTCCCTCGATCGGCGTCGTGGGTTCTGTATGAGTTCCATTCCGTTTTTGTGCCTTATCGCATGAGGCAGCTGGACGTACCGACTTTCGGCAAGGTGTGCTTGTATGGGATTTTTTGTGGCCGTTTTGCTTCAAAGGGGTTGATTTACGTATTGCCGGCTCTGCAAGTAGCTGCTTTAATATTTGGTTTTTTCTTTCTTGTTCTTCCATTTTTCTCTGTATACTGGTGACTTGCATATTCAATCGATCGATTTCCTCATGAGCGCTTGCTAATCTAGTTTTAAGAAAATTTAATTCTTCCTGAAGCTCTTTATTATCGTTGATATTAAAATCCGGCAGGCTCATACGCGTGTTTTCTAAGCTACTGCTAATTGAGGAGTCAGTAACAGACTTGTCTAGTAGTTCGACCGAGGAAACGTTGAGCTTATTTCGTTGCCGGGTTGTTACATTCTCGTACAACGCGTTGTCGCTAACATTATCGTTACGTAGTGGTGACGACGACACACAGCTGGACGATTGAGATGCACGAGTAGGTTTTGCGACAGGTTTAGTCAGACATCTCTCGCATTGCCATGTCTTCTTGCGGTCTGCGTCCATAATTTTAAATCTAACATAAGCGACATTTGCACATCCCAGATCAAGTTTTAGTTTGCATTGTGAACATATCAGATATTCTCGCTTAGGTATGTCTTTTTTGCATTTGTCACACTTTACTTTTGTTGTTTTATTTTTAGAAGACATGTTTTAATGCGATGTTGTAGTATCTATCTATGTGTATTAATATTTTACTTAATAATTATATGCTTTTCACTGGTTATTAAAAATTCTTATTTTTTAAATAAAAATAAACCAATAAATTCAGTTAGATCAAACAAAAAAAAAAAAAATTCGACTGCCAGGCTCGAACATGTGTCACCGGCTAGGCACTACGACTTAATTTGCTATTACACCAATACTCTGATTCTTTGACCGACGAAATAAGTGTTCAGTAGCGCCGGACACGAAGCGGGTGGTCGTTACATACACAGAACATGTTATTCCACTCTTCATAATATATGTAGGCTTTTTTTTCGCGGTTTCCTTTCTTGAATAACCACAAATGACAACAATTATTGGTAGTATTCACTGTGGACACTTATCCGCTTATTTCGTGGTGAAAGTCCACGACTTTCGTAGAGATAACACTGGATGCACTTATATTAAAGCTATTCTTTACACTTTTGAAGAAAAATCTGGTTTAGGAAGACATTTACTAATTTTAATTATTTTACAAATACGGAGCCGATGTTAAGCGTGCGACACTAGCGCCGTGAATAGATTTAGATTAGAAGCTTCTCCATTGTTAGTACTATCTGGCTCACTTAATTTTTCTTGAACACATTGCTGCATCTCACCAATTTCATTATTATTGGGTATAAAAATAGCGTCTGGAGATTGTTCTGTGTTCAATGTTTGCTCAGCATCTTTAAAGCAACAAAAGCAGTTAAAAAGTCAGTTTAATAACACATAATTTTAGTTATAAAACATATACCTGAGTTGGTTAGATACCTTGACTTTGTACTTCATTTTGTGGCAAAGAATTCTCTTCAACTTCTTTTATCGCACTTGCTGTAGAATAAAAGTGGTTAAAAGATATAGGCAAAGCTTGCAGAATTTAAAAAGTAACGACATTTTACAAAATACATAAACGTAAAAAAAACGTAAACACACCTTTGTTTTCAATATTGGCTTCTTCATAAATTACCATGTTCAACATTTTCATTGATCTTCCATGTAACTTAGACACAGACATTTTTGGGAACTGGTATTTATTTTGACAGTAACACGTCTACCTAGCGTGCATGCTGCGCGTAACTGAACAAAACGCGCGCGAAACTCTAGCGAGATCGGGAAGCGTGGTGGAATAATTAAATTTAACTTTGGATTTTGAGTGCTGTATTGGAACATTTCGAAGTGTCCCACTACTGAATAATACTATAGGCACAGAGTAGAAGTGGAACTTTTGTTTTCTATCGAGTTGTATGCGGAGTTCGACTTATTCCGATACTGATATAGAATCGGCACGAAATTGTAATGTAACACACTTCAAAGGTTGAAAACCAAAATTTCAGAGATGTTCCACTACTGTTTCCGATCGACGATATTGGCTATCACCTCTGGAGGAGAGCTCCAGAGGTGACAAAGTAGGAGCATTGCAGGGTCCGCCTCCAGTGGCTCGTTGGCTAGCATTAATGCTCACCAACTTCCCTCTGACCCGGCACTTCAAGTCTTTTTACACCTAGAATTAATATTGGTTTTTATGTTGCTTAACTTTTCTCAAAAAGCGCATTATTGAGATTGGGTTAACAGTACAAACCTTAGACCATTCTTGGACGTCCTTGCAGGTCCTTCTGCATTCAGGCTCTCGGCACTTTCCCTCCACAACCGTGCTGCAACCGCACGAGCCTCTTTGGCTCTAACCCGTCCAAGAGCGAGTTCTTGATGATGCTCTAAAAAGTCGAGCATCATTTCCAACTGTCTGACGGTCGTACATCTGCGGCGTTCCTCCATTATTATCAATTCACAAACACTTTCAAAACAAAAACTTCAATTTACAAACAATCTTCCGACTAAAACTTTGAATGAGGAGAGAAACGAAAACCAAACTTTATTTGTCAAAACGTCCTTTTTCTCTAATCTGTGGTCGATACTAGTGTTGCCAACGATAAATCAATGATCGATTGTACTTAAAACACAGGTAGCAGTTATAATACTAGGGTAACATCTCTAACGTTTCTAATTCAGCTACGGTTCGCTTACGATTCAACTTTGGTTGAAGCTGGAACTTTAACGCGATAGCGAATTTTAAAAAGCTGAATCGAAATTGAACCACAATTAGAACTGAATCGTAACTGAAACACAAACGTCGTCACATGTTTCGAATGAACGCGATTGGCCTCCAGGACTACAAACAAGAGTTCCCAGAGTTCATCCGATCGATGTCATTCAAAATATCTTCACTAATCCCACAATTGAATTTTATTTTTATGGAACAAGGATGCCAGTGTTGAACCTTTAGTATTGCGAGTGTCCATCGGTAAAATCAACCCAGTTTATGAAAGCATAACAACAAAGACGGGCAGAAGACCACAATTTGCTAATGAATAAAAATATTGTGTACTGGTAATTATTAAAAAGGATAAAAATGGTTAAAAGTTCGAATTGCGCAACATCTTGTTCTGAATATGCATACGATAGTATTATTTCAATTTTGTTAAATGAATTATTCCTATGTTTGGACATTTAATTAAAAAGTAAAACTAATTAGAAAACAGATAAATAGTAGTAAAAGTTTGTGATTGTTACCATTTCTAGTCACTTTTCACTTTGCAGGTAAATCAGCTGGGCTTCTGCCTTTACTTCAATATGTGAGGAGCTTTCCGATTTTCTAAGGAAAACACGTCCGCTGCTCGTCCAACAGTATTTGTACTGCTTTGCAGTGGCGAACTCCCTTGCTTGATAAAACAGTTTGCGGCCTTTATTTGTAAGGGCTTCCGAGATAATAATTGGAACAGCTTCCGCAGGAAGGTCTAGATGGGCAGAGTTCAGTATCTGGCTTGGATTTCTTGTGTTGAATTCTTTATCCCCGTTAATTATATCATGTTATAGCGTTGTCCGAGTAAGGTCCGTGACTATCGTGGCTCTACCAGATTTTGCGTTTAGTCGGAACACATCTCTGATGTCAGTATGTTGGACTTCCAAGTCGAATGTTTTGCAAACCTTTTGAACTAGAGTGGTAAGCTCAGTTGTGGTGTCTGATTTGGAAGTTAATGGCACATTCCTAATTTCAAAAGTGCTTGACTTTAAGCTTCTATGGACCTCTTCAACTTTAGCCTCGAGCGATGATATACACAGGAGATGTCCTTTCTTTTCCCGCTCCAAGACGTCAATTCTTCTTATCATGTCGTCATATTGACGCGAAAGAAAGTCAAGTGACTTTTCTATTTCTAGGTTTGACTGCTTTATTTCTGTGTTTGACTGTTTTATTTCTATGTTCTGAGTTTTTATTTCTGACCCATCTGCTACAAGTTTGCTCAAATTATTATTTAACTCATTGAACATCATCTTCATATCACCTTTCAGATTTGCTATAGGTTCTTCCCAACTATCCCTGCGGCGCTTGTTTCGTAGGCTCACATGTTCATCTTGACTGCTTCCCGATTTTAAATTACTAACATCACTACCCGAGTCAGTTTCTTTTGCTGGACTTCTCAAAGTTCTGAGCATGGTGAGATGATTCGATTTACAGGCTGAAGTTCGCAGTTTATGCAGTTGTTGTTTGCTAGCCAGTTTATCTAGAGCTTTGAGTACGTGCTAGCTCCAGTGATGCTGGATTCTTTGGAGTATGGTACTGGATGACCGGCGCGTTTTTCGAATGGTGAAATATTATGAATAGATTTCAAATCAAATTTTTAAAATAAATATTTGGTAAAGAGGCGCGTGTGTTCACGGCCGTGGTCCGGGCGGAAGAGGGATATAAATGCTGCTCCGGTCAGCATCGGTGGATGTAAGCCCTATGTCTTCGGTGGTGAGACCTCTTTTCTTTCGAATTGCCGATATAATGGTGTCTTTAATAAGTTGGCTGCTCATCTTCGCTATAATATTTTTAGGTATTTTGGCGTTGGGTGTCCTCTGTGGTACACGATGAATGCTAACAATGTCCTGCGCCGTCGCCTGGATGCCCAAAGTTTTACATATGGCCAACAGACATTGTGGGAGATTCTCATTTTTGTTTTCCGGGACGCCAGCTAATTCTATGTTATGTAATCGTTCCCGCTGTTGCTGTATGTTGATGTCTCGCTCTAAGTTTAAAAAGCGGCAATTGTAGGTATCGAGCTCCTTCTCGATATTTTTTAATTGACTGATATCTTTAGTCATGGCTTGCGTTTTTGTCTGGAGATCTTCGGTAGACTTAGCTTGGAATTCCAGTGAATTGGAGAGATCAATAAGCTCAAGCTTGAACTGATTTTGCTGTTGTGATAAATTTTGCATGGATTTAGTCACTGAACTCACTTCGGTTTTAATAATAATAATAATAATAAAAGTTTATTTCGGAAACAATACATCCATATGTGTTAGTACAATATTTTACTTAAAAATCTATGGTTAGTTACAAAAAATATACAGAAAATAATAATTCAAACAGCACGATAAGGTCCTGTGATTGTCCCAACAGCATCCTGAAAATATTATTATATTGGATGCGCAGGGCTTCAAGCGATCATTTGGTGTGTTTGACCCACAGGTTTCCCGTATACATGTTCTGACAATAAGCTTTAAAAAGAGTAACTTTAACTTGTTCTGTACAACGGGAAAATCTGCGGGCCAACATGTTACCTCTAACCGCCAGAGCCCTACGCTCCCTTTCAATGTCAGCGTCATCTTTGAGGTCACTCGTAATAATATGTCCTAGATATTAAAATTTAGTGACGCGTCTAATGCTCAAGCCGTTTAGGGTTATATTCTCAGCACTATCATGACGTTTACCAGCGGTACCATGTATTCGGTTTTTTTGACATTATATGTCAGCCCATGCTCGGCTGCATACTTCTCACACACTTTCAACATTTCTACAAGTCCCCTCGCCGTGGGGCTGAGCAGCACCATGTCGTCAGCGTAGCTAATGTTATTGATACTAACTCCATCTATACGACACCCGACGCGCATGATGCTCAGCTCCACGATAAGATCGTTTACATAAATGCTGAAGAGCTTGGGAGACGTCAACCCCCCCTGTCTCACCCCGCACTCCAACTCATATGCTTCTGAAAGACAGTCCGCCCATCTCACAAATTTGGTTTGATTGGTATACCAATATTTAAATAGGTTCAGAATTCCCCCCGGTACACCCCTGTCACCCAGCTTTCTCCAAAGGACGTCATATGATACAAGATCAAAAGCTTTAGAGAGGTCAAGGAAACAGGCGTATACCGGCGTTCTACGGTCTGTGTAATACCGGACGGCATGCTTGACACCCACGATAGCGCTTTCAGTAAATAGTCCGAGACGAAACCCGAACTGAGCATCATGTAGATTGAGGTATTTTTGCAAGTGAGAGTCGAGCAGGCCGTCCAGTACCTTAGCAATGGTTGTTGCTAGCGAGATGGGGTGGTAGTTATCTTTGTTCGAAACAGTACTCTCGGTAGGTGATTCCCTGCATGTCTCAATTGTTCGACACTGAGTCCATGGTGCCCGGCAGATTTTCTACCCGTCATCTTCTTAAGTATATCTCTAACTTGCTTGGCAGATAAATGTACAGGCAGTCCACCACCCGGACAACCGGGCCCAGAGTCGATACACGTGGTCGAGGAGCCAAGTGGAGAGCGCACGCCAAAATGGTATTTAAACATGTTAGCTATGTCGTTAGGCTCACTCATCCCCTCAACACTTACTGGAAGACCAGGGCTAGTCTCTTGTTTTCAAAATTTACCGTATCTTTCCAAAATTTTCCAAAATTTTTTGATGACCTATGTTTGGCCAAGATATCCATTTTTAATTGCTCCTGATTATTTTGACACCACTTCAGGCGACTTTTAAATTTTTTTGAGTTCCGGTATGTCTGAACTTACTTGGGCTTTGAGTTCCGATATGTCTGCCCTCATGCTTTGGATGAAATCGCCATTGAATTTTTTAATTTCACTGAGCATAGACATCATCTCCTGTCTGAAGTCTAGAAATCAGCTCTTTGTACATGGTCAGATTCTGGCTGTTTTCGTTTTCGATGCTTGCTCTGCGAATCCGAGGCGGTAGAATCGTATTCCGTGAGATCTGTTTGTGAGCCAGTATAAGCAGACCCCACACAGGATTTAGGAGGCGAACGTTTGACGCTCATGTTGGCTGGTCACTCGCAGCGTTAACAAAAGCAGCTACGGACGGTGAAAGAGGCGAAAAATGCAATTAGCCTTGTCCCGCGGGGGTGCACCGGAGTGAGGTAGAAGTACTCTTAAGTCGTGAAGGTGATAAACCGTGCAAACTGGACCTAGAAATTTAGATTTACAGGCACTGTACTTATGGTTAATAGGGTAGCACTAATTTAAATTTTGTTTAGAGAAAAATGTAATAGCGTAGCACACGTAAATTCTTGTAATTTTTTTGATTTTTCTCTTCACTTCAGTAACAGGTAATTTTAATTCAGTTACAATATCATTAAAAGCGTCGTAACGTTTTGGCCGCATTTTATAGTAACTCAGGAGGTAATTTTCAATGGTAGTCAAATCCACTTTATGTGAAATTGAGAAAAGACGACTTTCGTGTACCGGCATGATATACGACATTCTAATTCTTAGAATAGTTATTGAGAATTATTATGGAGCTCAGGAACATAGAAAAATAACTAAAATGCAGTTAATGCTTGTGTTTGCAGCGTAAAACTCGATAAAAAACGGATTTAAATGAAACCGAACTGGATTTGACCAATTCTGTAAGGAAGCTGTCAGGATTTGACTATTTTTGAATAATCCAACTAACGACTTAATTAGGGCTGTCACTGGCTATTAATAATACCCATTTATCAAAAGGAAAGAATACAGATTGGGCCAATTGTCACGTTTGTATTTAGAAATAAATAACAAAACGCTTCAATTTAAGTTTAGACAATTTATTATTAAAAGTTCAGAGCGTAGGTCAGGTCCTGTTTCCCCCGTGCTACCCTTAGAGACCACTATGCACTCCCCTTGGCCGTCCACAGTCTCCTATCCACGCCACTTCAAGGGTCTTCGACGGTATCTCCTTAAAGGTCCTCTTCTTGTGGCTCGGATCAGCTTCGATAGCCCGTCGGGTGAACCTGAAGTCATTACAACAAACAGTGTAAGATGACTGAGTCGATGTAAGTACATCGGGGCAGAGAAGTACAGGCGAAGCCAGGTGAAAAGAACAGGCACAAGAAGAGGCATTCTAAGAAACCATAGCTATGATCTGATGAGATGCGGCATTTACAAAAATTAACAAGCAGATACGGGGCATATACACTAGCTAGTGGCATGATTAACCAATTATGGATTTACATCTAAATCAATCAGAGCTGTAATACCTCTGCTTGAAAAAAATGTCTACCATAGACATACACAGCGACTTGGTGGAAACATTAGGGGACTCTTCTTCTCCATATTCCACAGTTGCACGCTGGGCTAAGGAGTTTAAGCTGGGAAGAACATCGACGGAAGACGAACACCGCGAAGGACGCCCATCGACGTCCCTCACTGAAGAAAATGTGAATAAAGTTGAAGAAGTTGTATTGGAAGATCGAAGAGTGACTATCAGGCATGTAGCTGAGGTCACAGGGATCTCATATGGCAGCATTCAAAGAATCCTTGCGAACGAATTCATATGAGAAAGGTCTCCGCGCGTTGGGTACCGAAAATGTTAAACGACGAGCAAAAGAAGAAACGAGTCGACATGTCAAGAGCAAATCTCGAAAAGTTCCAGGCAGACAAGGATAATTTTTTGTCACGTTTTGTGACCATGGACGAGACCTGGATCCGCCATTTTGATCCTGAAACAAAACAACAATCGATGACATAGAAACGATCCGATGAACCGACGCCGAAGAAATTCAAACTATTACAGGCTCCTACTATGCAGAACAAATAAGAAGATTGCGGGAGGCTATTAAGGAGAAAAGGCGAGGCAAACTGCGGGCTGGAGTGCTGTTCCATCAAGACAACGCACCGGTTCACAAAGCTGCAATTGCCATGGCTGCCATTCAGGAAGCGGGCTTTGAGCTGGTGGAACACCCCCCCTATTCACTAGATCTAGCCCCCAGTGACTTCTATCTCTTTCCACGACTCAAGGAACACCTCCGAGGCAAGAAATTTGACGATGATAGCGACGTGATGGCCGCGGTTGAGGACTTTTTTGAGAGTCAAGATGAAGATTTTTTTCTAAGGGAATTTTAGGTTTAGAAAAGAGATGAACTAAATGTATAGACTTGCTCGGAGACTATGTTGAAAAAAAAATTCATTTTTTTATTATATTTATTGTGTTTATTATTGATTATCATTACTTTTGGATCACCCCTCGTAGATACTTCAAATTTAAAGGTATTTATTTTAAAAATCTTAGCAAGTATGTACCTGTAGTAGGTACCTAATAATAAGTATCTACCCTATATCATATCACGAAGACAAGCTTCTTCAACATATTCTTCACACATTGCCTCCTCTATGTTATTATCATCCACATTATTTGTATCAGAATTTCTGTTCAAGCCTATAACAGTTTTGTAATAGTTCAGATCCTCTCTTTGCATCCAGTCCTTTCCGAAATGTTTTGTCAGTAGTAAAGTCATTAATTTTTTATTTTCTTATATAAGGAGAGGTGGGGATAGGGTCTGGTTATCTGACGCGTATTTGCCGAGTTTAGTGATGGAACGTCGAGCACCGGTATCATTATGGTAAAATATTTCACCTCTCACTGTAACTCCTCGGGGTTCTCCTTTCATTCTTGTGAATACAAACCTCTTGCAAGACATTATTTTGAAATGGAGAGACTGGGTCCTCGTATGAATTTATTGGCTTGCTGTCTTCCAATCACTGACCTCAATGTTTTCTAGATGGAAAGCAGTTGCATGTTTTTTTATAATACCAACATACTCATCCGGACGTACAATGGTATTTCTCTTCTTGATTTCTTTTTCAGCAATACCAAATACTCTAACAGGAAAAATGAGTTCCACCCTTTTTAGTTATCTCGGCGCACTACTGCTGAACCATTTGGAAATCATTCCTATCATGGTAGAGTTCTTATTTTGGCCAGAACACCCATCAGCCATTAGTCGGAGAACCTCTACACCAGTGAGATCTATATTATTTTGTAAGCAGTGATACAGTGCACTAGATAATTCATTTGACCCCTTTGCGTAAACATCTTCGGTCCATACGTAAAAATATACGTAGTAAGAACATACGTTTTCTTTTGTCAGATCTGCGTGGGAATGACCTACAACTATTGTATAGTTATAAATGTACAACAAAACCCCGACCAGAGTAATACTCGTATGTACTCTGGTCAGGGACTTTTGGAACGGTTGGTTTTTACCACAGTCAAAAGATATTTTTTTTACTTTGGGGTTCTTATCTGCCAAGAAGTTAAAAAATGATTTGCTTCTTTTTTCGTGAACGTTCAGTTCCATTTGAATTTGGGCCTTTGTTGCATCGTCTTTTTCAATTTTTATTTTCTCTTTGAATTCTAAGCATGTGAAACACATATCAACGCTTAAGAACCAAGACCATCTATCTACAAAAAAATGACTTTACAGGAGACGAAAAAAACGTTTGAATTTTTTTCTTAAAACAATTTCATTATTTTTAAGTTTGAACATTCACTAGACAGGCATAGGAAACAAAATGTTTGCATGTATTTCAAGAAAGCTTTATTCGTTTCGAAATTACTGTAGATAGCTGGTATTAGTTAAAATATTGTAAATTTCACTGTAAGATAGGTGGTATTGGCAAGTGAAACAAATTTAAACACAAGGAATTAAACACTTTAATTAAACAAATTAATAACTAGGTATACAATTTTAGTCATGAGACATTTTTATTTATTATTAAAATTTAAATGTGCGGCAACGCATCATAAAACGTGTGACAATCCTTTGGTAGAACATCTTTTAATTGCTGAAGATGGTTGTATTTTGTGGACGAAATTGGTAGGGGAGTTTTATGTAATTGCGTGTAAGCCACAGGAGTATTAATGTTGCAATTTCTCTGAGGCAAAGCCCTCCAATCTTCATCAAAATCAAGTTTTATCAGGATGTCACCATTTGGTGTGTATTTCATTGCACGCAGGTCTGTGACAACTGAATCGCCAGCTTTACGTCCTGGTCGAATATTTTTATATTGAAAAGTAGAAGATTCAGCATATTTTTTAAAGAAGTTGTAGTCAACTTCAACTACCTTATAGGGCTCTTTAGTGCGAGCCTCTTTGGTGACAGACACGTAATCACTCGGAAGATGAATCTCCCTGTTTTTGAGCCTTCGCTCGATGGCACTGTAACCGAGTCACACTCCATTGGTGTGTGACCCGGTTCTAAGTACTTATGGGTTATGGTGACATTGTGCTTGATGCAAAAATTCAGAAGACCATTGGAAAGCATAGTGTTCAGATTCTGGTATGTACAACCATCTGAATATATCACAATGGGTAACTGTTTGGGCAGACAATGAACTTCCAAATAATCGATAACACATGTAACGGCCAGGTTAAATCGCTTGCTGTTTCGGTGAACCAGTAACATTTGCAGTGCCTTGTAGCTAGGTTGAAGATAGTAAAGTTATGGCAGGTCAATTTCATTTTGAAATAAAGAGCACTTGCCGTTAAATATGGACAAACTTTAACTGCTTCCAAGTTCATAGTGAGCAGTATGAATTTTCCAGAAATAGCAAGTTTTTTGTCTGCCTCCTTTTCCTGTCGTGCTCGATTTTTTTTTAATATGTGCATTTGAAAAGCATGTTCATCATAATTTCCAGTTTTATGACTTGCGCATGTGTCACACATGTCTTTTTTTAATACGTAAAACGCTAAGTTTTTTTATTGTATTCCTTGTCAAATGTAAATCTGCTGACTGAAGGCTCTTCGTATTCTGTGCAATATTTATTGTAAGTTCTGTATAATTGAGAAATCGAATGGTAAACGGGTTCCAGATTTTGTCGTTACATTTCTTGCATAATGAAATGGTAATTTAGGAAGATTGTCAAAAAAATTACGCAACGTTATGGTTTTCCTGTCAACAGTGCTGCTTGCTCTAGAATTGCGAAAATTTTGATTTGGCACCAATGCAAATTCTGCTTGTTTTACCCAAGACTGCACGGCAGTAGCACAAAGCGATAAAGTACTTAAAAACATTATTTTGCAAACCTGGACTTTCACGTCAAATTCTATCGGCAAATAATAGCTAAATGTGGCTTCTCGGCGTGAAGTTTCCAAAGCAGATTTTGTATAGCGGGATCGAGCAGAGCGCGTGACAAGACCAGCTACATAAACTCTACGCTGATCCCAGTTCATCGTTTTCCAGAATATATCGCGTATGGATTTCCTAGTCTCCTCTTCAAACCTTTGGCAACCTCTCAACTTACTCTTTTGACAAAAACTGGACGCTCTCTTGTATCGCTTTGCATCCTTTAGGTTTCCTGTATCCAACATATTCTTCACCAAGCATGCGAAGTTTCTTTGCTTTGTTTTTTTCCCAAGAATTTTCATCTCGGATATGACGCCGCTTACGTCCTTCATTCATATCTCCAAAATCATCTGATGAGTCTTTTTCATACTCACTTTCACAATAATAATATGAGTCATTTCGCTGTGTCGAGCGATGAGTTCGACGATGATTGCGGCCGGCTCGCATTGCACAACACGAGCTTGCGGGTTTCGTTTTATTTCTAACGTGGTTTGTGGAATTTCAGGTACCATAGCAGCGGCGTTGTTAAATGTTGGTAACCATTCTGGACCTTGGAACCACAGGGTATGCTTCAACAGTTGGGAACAGGATACCCCTCGGGTTGTACAATCTGCCGCGTTATGTTCCGACTTCACATCGACGGGTGCAAAGTAAAAAAATATATCTGCAAAATAGCAACTTTACAGGAGAGCGAAAAGATCGAAAAAGTTGTTTTTTTTTTCTAAATAAAGTAACCAATTTTTCTGAAAATTTTATCATAACATCCTAATACTGTAATTAATTTTTACATAATGTTGATTTTACTAATTTATTGTTATTTCACGAGATCTTGCAGTTAGTCGCATCTACATCGTACTATAAATAATACTCATTGAGCCAAGTACCAGTTAGTCGTATTTACAGGGGACTTAAAGTTTTGTGTATAAATTGTATTTGCTTTAATTCACTGTAAAGATTTTCTTAACAAACCTTTAATATAATAAAACTGACTATTTTACTCATATAAATTAATAAAATAAGTACTAAAGAACGTAATAATGCAGATAGCTTCTTATACTCCGTATTTTTCAATATTGAGTTACGTACAATGAGGTCTACTGAAATACTTTAACTTTGATTCAAACTTTTTTTATTAGAAACAGACTTTTCAAATTATATTTAACGTAAACAATTAACTTCCGCATCATCAAAAACGTAGAAAATACAACTATTTTCTGCGTTTTTGATAATGCAGAAGTTAATTATTTACCGTGAAAATGGTCAGTTACAAAACCTTTAACTTAACAACTTTTTTTCACTATTTTGATTGGACATTTTGACTTATGTTAAACAGTCTTAAAATAATCATCACAGAAATAAAGTATACTCTTCATAAAACATGATTTATCAAACATCTGAATCAACAGTATTAACTTAATAAAAAGAAAATAAAAGTAACTTTGTAAAAACAATAAGATACTTACACCCATAATATTACAACCTTTTCAATTTCACATAATTAAACTTACGTTAATCAGTCTACTAATGATCACAAAAATAAAATATTTGACTCTTTTCAAATCAAGTAATGGTTTATCAATCACCTAAATCAACTTTTTTAAACTTATGTATTTAAGGGTAAAAGACAACTTAACAATCAATCAGTCTGATTCTCTTGAGCATTAGTACTATGTTTCAAATTTTTATAAAAATCGTGATACCTAGGAGGTATTAAATTTTGCTCACAAAGGTTAATTAAGTCATTGTATTTAGAACGTGTTATCATCATAAGTATCATTATAACAAACTTTAAGTTCTGTTAAATCATCCCGACGGGATCGTGTACTTCGCTTTTGTAATAGGTCAATTCTCTTAGATTCTTCTTCATGAAAATCGTATTTATAAAATATTGTGTTAGGATGTTCCGCTTTTACTACAACCTCACGAACTTTACTCCATTTTACGTTTTCATTTTCAACGTTTTTAATCCACTTCAAATCATCCAAACATTCCTTAAAATCAAAAATCATGTCTTGTGTTATTTCTATTACTTCATAGGGATCTCCAGATATTTTACACCATTTAACAATCGTATACCATTCTTCAGGACTATATATAGTTTTCTCTTAGACGACCTTTCTATCAGTGCATGGACACTGTCGCCTTCTTGTTGGGTATGCCCCTTTTCTAAAAAACGATGACATATGTCAATTTTTAATTTCGGTGAGCAGTACACGTACATGTAAAATACGGCCCGGTTCCTATTTTGACCTCTACAGTTGTCCGACCAAAGGCGGACGTCCTTAGTTCCTTTTCCAGCAAAATCAGCAATAAAACTAAAAGACAACTAGCCACCTCGTTTGACCCCCTTTTAGCTGTAGTTTCAGGGGCCTTACTGTCAGCTTTTATAGCAGGACTGAAATTGAACTGCCTTGCTTTTTTGTACTATGACACCATATAAGCAGGCCTGTGGCAGGGCAGTTAAGTTGACACTTCGAAAACCGTTCACCTTTTTTTTGTATGGTTTTTTCATACTACGAGTACTATTTTTATCTATGCAAAACGTCTTTTGAGCGTCTGAAACGTCAAATAAACAATCTTCAAGAAGTTACAAAATCACTAGCTTTTTCAACATTGTTATCAAATTTACGAGCTCTACGTGCTTGAGTTTTGTTGTGTAGTGTACCATTTCGTGGCTGTGTTCAAGTGTCTTTTTGTTCCCTATTCCAGATAAAAGTTCTTTGTTTTCAACGTAAGTTTTGATAAGATAAGAGTTAATTTATTGTAACACCGTCTACCTACTTGAAACTAAAACGAGTTTGAAATGTAAAGCTTTTAACATTCCACTAATGTTTTTTGTAGATGTGTGACGAATATGAGTTATTCGAGTATTTAGAAACCGAATTCCAAATAGAAAGTAGAAACACAGCTTCGCCTTTGAAAATTAGATGACCCTTTCGAAATGGAAGAAAGGGATTTTATTAATGAATGTAGGTGAGCTAATTTTGAATAAAACAGTTGACATAGGTTATTTAATTTGCCTGAAGTTTATGTTTATGTTCTGCTGTTTAAGGTTATCACCAGATTTAGTAACCAATTTGTGTGCTGATTTGGAACCCATAATGAGGGTTAATCCAAGGCGGTCATGTGATTTAAGCTTAGAAACAGAACGGAATGCAATTAAGTTAAGGTATACTCCTTTTTTGATTGAAAAGTGAAAGTAAAAAAAAAATTAGTAAGTACCTTCAGTCTCTTTTAAAGTCTGATGAAATAATTTTGAAGAGTATTTACGACATTAAAATATCTAGGTAACTGCAAAATCAACTTTCAAACCATGGCTGGTAACTATTATTTCCATCAGTTATGATGAGTATACAGTTACTGATGAAGTCAGTGGCAGATAACAACACATGTCTAGTAGCCCTGCGAATATATCCCAGGCTACAAAATCTAAAAATATCTCTTATCTTGCTTACAGATTTTATAAAAAATTTGGCATCCCAGGTGTGGTGGGTTGCATTGATGGAACCCATGTAGCCATAGTAAGACCCAATGCGAATGAGGAGAGATACCTTTGTCGGAAAAATTACCATTCTCTGAATGTCCAGTTGGTGAGCAATAACAAAATATATGTTTGAACTTTAATTATTGCAACTTTTGGTTTTAACAATACCATTCAATCATTTGTTTCAGATATGCAATGCTGATATGGAGATCATAAGTGTTGATGCAAGCAATCCTGGTGCCAATCACGATTCCTTCATTTGGTCTAATCATCCTCTTCGCCCACACTTGGAGAACCTAAGCACTACAGAGGCTTTATGGTTTTTAGGTAAAATATTTGTTCATTTTCATTCATGTATCAACTAAATAATATGGAAATTAAGTAGTGTAGGTACAAATTTTTGCAATAATAAATTAAATTACAACTGGTGCTTTTATAAGTGCTTAATTTTTCTTAAAGGCAGAAAATGAATAAAAAACTGTTTATGATTTAAAGTTTATGTTTATTTATATCAAAAAAGCGCGGTTTATTGTGAAAATGTATAACGAATGAAATGTTGTTCATAAATATTTTACAAAAAATTGTTGAACAGCAAGAGTCTATACAGGGTGTATAGTTGAACATTTTCATCCTATCGCCCACGTCATGTTCCATAGATCACCCTAAACAATGACTATTTCTACGACTTCTACAAAAAACATATATAATTCAACTTTTCATACAAAACATGGTCAGCTGTTTGGTCAGTTTGTATGGGAAGTTCAAAAATTAATGTCTCGTGTTGGAAAATTCATAAAACAAACATTGTTCAGGGACCAGGGTGGCATCTAGAACACGAAGGCAAAGGGATCTTTAATTTAACGACATTTGACTCTATGTAATATATATTATTAATAGAAACATTATATAAAAACATTTTCTAGCAATAATACCAATAACACAATTATGATAATTAAAAAAAAGTATTTCTACATCAATTAAAACCTAACATATAAAAATAAAGAACCAAATAAAGGACTTATTTATAAATCATAAAACTAACACAGAAAAACTAATTTAATAACATACTTTAAAAATTAAACTCAACACGCAAAATATCAAACCTAGATGCCTCAAATTTAAAAGTAATAAGAGCACAGGTCTACACAGAATATACAAACTAAAACATAATAAATATTTTATGTTTCAGGTGATTCTGGATATTCACTCCGCAAAACTATGATGACACCAATTTTAGATGCTCAGTCGGACACTCCTGAAGCCTATTACACCCAAAAGCATGTGCAGGCCAGGTGCATTATCAAAAGAACTATTGGACTTCTGAAGGCACGGTTCAGGTGCCTGTTAGTTCATCGGGTGCTACATTACCAACCACATGTAGCTGGCAGTATTACAAATGCATGTGTGATTTTACACAACATTTGTAATGCAGAACCTAGAGTTGCAAGCAGGCATTGCTGCACGGAGAGATCTTGTCAGTCGACTATGGCAGCTTCGTGAACAACAATGAAAGACACTGTGTATGGTGGCCCAGTAGCCAACTGAGTAATAACAGAATTCTTCAATCATTGTTTGATTCAGTACGAGCAAACCTGAAAAAGAAAATATTTCATTTTATAGGAAAATGTTATCAAACATTCATACTTCAGAAGTAGTCTATGAACAAATGTAAAAAAGGTTAAGCTAGAGGTCAACCACACAATAAAAGATGTGTCAGTTTTATTTAAATTCCTTTAAAAATATTTTAGCATCATATTTTCTTAGAGTTAACTTAATGTAGCACTATAATTTTTATTTTTTAAGAAATGCTTCTGCCTTTCATTCATTTTTGATTTAATGAAATTGCATGTACTAAGATTTTACTATTTTTATCCCATAGAAATAGTGTTAATTATTATTGGTAATTAAAATAGTGTGAAACATTAGAAAAATTAGACTTACAAACAATTATTTTCCATATTTATGATCTTACCTTGCTTCTATTCTTGTGAGTACTGACACTACGTCTCCAAGTAGATCAACAGCCCTTGCTATGGAGCGACTGTTGGCCAATTCTGCCTGGGCCCTAGTTTGCGCGGCTGCCACTAATTGCCGTCTCGCATCTTGAGCGGTGAGACGAGGACCCCGTCGCTGGCGCCTCGGTCTTGAGCCCTGCTCTTGTACAGGTGTTGTATGGGGTCTAGGTGAAGGTAGGGAATTTGGCTCAATAGCAGGTGGTGTAAACTCTGCTATTGATGGCAGTGATGGTGCACTAGGTTCTATGTCAGCCAATATGAGTTGATGACTAACATCTTCATTTACAACTTCTTGATTGATGTTCTGTAAAAACATATAATACATTTATTACAGTTTGTCACCTACTTTAAAAGAAGCAAGAATATTAACAGTGATAAAGATAATTACATTGTCACTTGATGCCACTTCTAGGTATATTGGCTGGCTAGATCCACTAGTGCTTGGTTGGTCTTCATGTTCCTGGAAAATTTAAAATTTATTGAAATAGTACTTAGGCTTTTAATATTCCAAAAAACAATTAAGTAAAATGCTGTATAGTTTATACATAAGAATCTTTTAAGAATGCATAAGGCATAAGTAGGTTTTATTTAAGTGATGTTTATTTACATGTAAATGTAAAAATACTTACTTGTGTTACTATTGGCTGTACCTGTATACCAGGTAGACCACTTCCATAGTCATTGTTAGGAACTTTTGCTCTATTTCTGAAAGCACATCAACACAAGGACCACCACCTGTCCTTCTACGGGCATCGTTGATGAGCCTATTTTTTCTTTTGATTTTGGCTTTCAGGTCTACCCAGTACTGGAAATAAATTAACAAAATACATATTTTGACTTCATGTAATACATACTATCAGCTGTTATGCATGAAGTACATAGGGTCACAAATCAACCTACCCAAATCTGACAACAATTTCAGCAAACAATTATTAGCATAATTAATGTCCCAGAGTTAAGAGTTCAATATCAATTGAGGAATTTTGACATTTGGGTATGTTGATGTGTGGCCGTGTGTACACACATGTCATGTGCATCATGTTACAATGTTAAAATAAAAATGTTTTGTCAGTACAAAGTTAATTTACACCTTTTGACACCAAATAAACTAATTCAATTATATTTCACTGTTTTAAATTTATATCAACTGCACAACGTAAAAGTGAGGGTGTATGTAGCAGTACTATTATTTCTGTGCAATGTCAAAGAGTACTGACCTTGTAAAATAAGTAAATAAAGTTTTATGTAATGCAAACATGAGTATGGTTTTAAGGGGAATATTTCCATGCAATTCCTGACCATAGGCTACCGGGTGTTATTTTAAAAGTTCTACCCGTAACAAAGGGATATTTAATATATTAATGGATAGCCTATGGTCATGCATAGCTTTGCAAAAGCTTTAAAACTGTGCCCGTGTTAACATTACAAAGCATGGACCATAAAATATTAAATTTTATGACATACCTTTGACCATTCTGATGCAGACTTAATTGCTCCTTCACCCGAAGAGTTGAGCGTTTGTGCCACCGTTTCCCACATCCTCTTCGAATGCTCCCGAGCTTGAGCAGATTTGTCATACCCAACTGCAATTTCTCTGTGATTGTTGAGAAACTCCCAAAGATGAAACAGTTGGGTATAACTCACGCGCCGTCTCGTTTGTTGGCTTTCACTGCATTTAATAAATTTACAACCACATAATTTGTACTTAAAATTGCATGAAACTTATTTTTTATATTTAAATAGAAATTTACTTACGACATTTTAAATACTAAGTATACTTTGGAAACACAAAACTTATGAGAAACTTGGCACTTTGGCAGCTGCTGGTAGGTCTGCTCCCAACGGGATTGAGGAAACGAATGTATGTCCCGAAACATTTCGATCGAAGTCCGTGCACTCAAGCTTTTCTGTGTTCATATCTAATCAGTGGGAACTAGGAATAAAAACCATCAAGTGGCTTGACAAATAAAATTCAACAAAAAAATCTTATTGGTAAGGCAATGTTGACATGTTTTTGTTTTGGTGTAAGACTGCGACCTGCGTTCAGAAATAAGTAGGTAACAAGTACGGAATGAGCATTTCTTATCACAATTTTATTCTAAACTACTGTGTATTATGAAAATTTTGGTAATGAACCAGCGATGAACCAATTTACTTCACTAAAAACGTAAGTTTGCTCATCCATTGATATTTTAAAACATAAATTAAAAACCGGTAAAATGAAAAATAACTTGTTATACGGTTTTCGAACGGAATTGTTTGAAACACTAAGAAGACCAGAGACAACGAAAAACGTTCACCTTTTTTTTTACAATGCAATAGTCGTTCACTCTATAGAGTGTCATAGTACGATTCTAAGCAGCTCAAAAGCAGGCCTGCTTTTGAACTGCCCTGCTAATGGATGGTTTTCGTAAAGGCTGGCAGTAAGCCCCCAGGCCACATGTAACATAATCCCTTTTTAAGACCCATTTCAAACACTGAAATTAAACACAGAAAGTTTACGTTTATAATAAAATGAACTTGTTTCTCCATGAGGTGTAGATAAAAATTTTTGAAAGTCAAAGGTAGCTGAAGTTATAGTTTCTGGATTTACGGTAGCTTGAATTTTATCATGTTTCTTTAAAGACCTTGCTACTTCTTTATTTTTTATATGTTTATTATACTCATCGGTGCTTTGAGTATCGGGGCAACTTTTGAATGCGGGGTACACACATCGCATTGATCCTTCTTTGGGACAAAAAACCTGAAATTCATTTCCCTATTAACAATATCTCGATATTGGCGAACTGTGCTTACCCTTTCTGTAATATTATTTTCGTCTGCCCATGCCTGATATAATTTAAACATAATTGAGAAGTTCAAGTCACTGGATAAGTAAAGTTTATTAGTGTCTTTCCTTGTGTAATGTGACTCTACCGGCTGAAAAGATTTTACGTGATTGCAGACACCTTGGATTGCAGTCACTGTGTTTATCTTATTTTTGCTATCGTGATGGCCCCTGAAATCTTTAGCACAGGGCCCAGTATGATTGTCGTATTTGTGACACATAATGTGTTTTTAAACATTGTTTTACAAACTTTAATACTCCTAGGGCTAGATTTGTCAAAATTACATGGAAGTGTGTAAGTTACACTAAAATAGCGCTTTCAATCATTCTCAGTGCTTATTCTTTTTTTTTGAACGTTTGGTAAATTTACCGATGAACGCCCATTGCTTTTCATGATTAGCAAGCCCCCAAAATCGATCAAAAATATTTTTTCTTTCTTGATGAGAAATCTTTGAATTACATTTTAATTTACAAACATCACAAGGCGGCTTGACACATTTGACGGGTTGCAATGTACCACTTCTTGACAAGTGTTGTTTACCAGAATTCAAGAGTAATTTTCGTCTTGTATCTATCTATCCAATTGTCTTTGTTTCTCAACCTCTTCTTCTTAGACCTATCAATGTTAAATTGACGCCTTTTTCTCCTAATTATATTATTAGAAGGCGTCGAACATTCACTTGATGCATCAGCTGCAGAAGATGCGTCAGTGGTGGTTATTATAGAAAACTGATAATTGACTTCTGACGTAATTGCGTCATTGCCGAAATTTACTGACTGGAGTGTTTGATTTGGTATCAATAAATCATATGTAGGACTAGTAGGACTTGAAGCAAATGAGTTATATTCCGACGGCGTAGGTGTGATAGACATTGTTTCAATGTGATCATCGTTAGTATCATCAGGATGAATAACTTCAGATCGGGAGCATGGCCGCGTCAAGATAGTAAAAGAAGATGGTGTCGGTATGATTTCTGACTCATCTTTATTCAAAACTGCAACGCCTAGATCGTCCATCAGTTCATTCATTACTTTATCTTCCAATGGATGATGTTTATCGAAGAATCCCGTACTTATATTTGGTAAGCTAACATTATTTTCTTCTTTCACACCTAAAGTTGAATTTTATGTAAAGAAAAAACCCAAATACACATTAAACAACAGCACACAAAAAGTAAAATCCTTGATTGATTTATCAAAATCTTACTTAATTTTATACAGTTAAATGCGAAAGTTTGTGAGTATGGTGTAACTATGTTTGTTACTCTTTCACGCAAAAACTACGAAAAGCTTATTCATCAAAATAACACATACATTTCATACAAATTTTATGTAATTTAATAAAGTTTACGCAGGCGAAGCCGCGGGCTGCAAGCTAGTAAGTCAATATTAATAACCTTAAGAATATTATTTTATGAAGTCAGTTAAAGAACAAAAATCCGACCACATTACAAAATATTTTTTACAAAATTAACTGACGTAAATCATAACATCTACGATGACAAGGAAGTAGGAAGAGTCAAATGGCAGATGGTCTTTTATGCATCGATACTATCTACGGTGACAAGGGAAGTAGAAAGAGTCAAATGGCAGATGGTCTTTTATTCGTCGGTACTTTATAAAATTAACCTTTAACACAGATTCAAACTTTAAAATAAAAAGTTACTGAATTTAGAGCATTACCAAACTAAATTACATTACTACATACCAGCTTCAGTTTCACGGTTGTTAAATTTCGTAAGTTCTAATAGTTCTTCTGATTCCTTAATAGCAATTGCTTTTCTTGTTCTTCCTAATTCCACCAACAGCTTGCGGCGTTCTTTATTCATTTTAGTGGTCGTAAATACAAATACAAATGAATGTTATAATAAAACCTCGAATTTTAACCAATATCATAGAGAAACTCTTTTTTAACCAAAAAATGTACGCGCGTCGACGTAGCGCGTGTCAACTGCCTGATGTCATTTTGTGTACGCTCGGTGCTCCTCCCGCGCCCCGCGTCAAAGCGGTCAACGTTACTTGGCCACATTGCATTCGTTGTATTTGAAAGTCGGTACGTAGCTGGCTTTTTATACGTACGAAAATTAATTGAAATAAAGTGAAATATGTAAAAAAAATATATCAGTTTGTGGGGCTTTGTTTAATTAGAACGATTATGCAATAAAAATAAAATCGTCAATTTGTAGATGACTTTATTTACTTTGCACCTGTCGACATAATTCCAGTGTTCCTTTGGTATGACGTCATGTACTTGTTGTACTCGATTACTCACGAACGTTTTCCATTTAGCTGCGTCACCGTTTAACCAGCTTAGGACGATCATCGAATCACTCCAAGCAAATGTCTCCTTGTTAATTTTTTCCCACTTGAAGGCTTGTAAGACCTTTTTCATGAGTTGTGCAAGTAAAACAGCAGCGCACAGCTCGAGACGTGGAAGTGTTAATTTTTTGTTGAGGGGGGCTAGTCTGGATTTTGCAGTGATTAATCTTACTACTGGCTCGTTTTCGTCATTAATTGTACGTAGATAGCGCACGCGTATACTTTCTCAGATGCGTCGCAAAAACCATGAATTTGGAAGGGCTTCGTCATGTCACCTAGCCATCGGGGCATCTCCACCTTTTGTATGTCGTCAATGTCAATTATGAACCTCCTCCATTCCTCTTGTATTTCCTCAGCTAAAACGTCATCCCAGGAGCCATTGACACCCAGATTTTTTTAAATGAAAGTTTAGATCGTAAGATCAGTAATGTCAAGGGCGTGAGAAAGCCGATAGGGTCAAATGTCTTTGATATTTCCGATAACAGTTTTCTTTTCGTCAAATTGTCAGAAAACTTATTTGTTTTATTTGTAAAAGTGAAATTGTCATTGTTAGGGTTCCATTGCAGACCTAATGTTTTGGTTAACCCTGCATTTGTGAAGTGCATCGTTGTTTGGTTAAGCTCGGAGTCTGCCAATGTCTCGAGTAACATGGGTTCGTTACTGTTCCACTTTCGCAAGGTGAACCCAGCTCCTTGAAGCATATTTATTAGTTGTCGTTGGATCTCTTGTGCTTCACTTACGAGTATTGTTTGGCTGCCCAATATGACATTTGATTAGTTATGACGTCAGCCGCCAGTGGAAATTTTTTAGCATCGTCTTGTGCAAGTTGCCTTAATTTTCTTAAGGCCAGGAACGGGGCGGCTTTTGTACCATAGGTTACCGTACAAAGCTGATATTCTTTTATCGGACCTTCAGTACTCCCTCTCCATAAGATCTGCTGCAGCGCTTGATCTTCTTCATTTACTAAAATCATTCTATACATTTTCTCGCAGTCTGCAGTAAACACATATTTAAACAGTCTCCAATTCAATAGTAATGTCAGTAGATATTGGTGTAGCTTTGGCTCACAGTCCATCAAATCGTTTAAACTGAAGCCTGTTCCTGTTTTTTGTGAAGCGTTAAATACCACTTAAAACTCCATGATGAGGGAGATAACAAAACGGTGTGATGTCTGTTTTGCTTTCCTTCATGTGGCCCATTTCTAAATACTCCTGCATAAATGTTGTGTAATTAGCGGCCAACTGCTCATCTCCATGTAATCTGCGTTCTATCTGTCGAAATTGAGCCGCGGCTTGGGGTTTTGATACGCCAAGTTGATGCTCAAATTGTTCTTTCATAGGAAGCCGGACTTCATATCTTCCACTTTCCAACCTCCGGGTGGTTTGAGCGAAGAACTCTTCACAGCGCTGCTCCTCTAACGTCATTTGATTCTTGGAACTTTTTTCGTCGACATCTTCAATCTCCCAGTATTTTGTCAACTCCTCTATGTTGTTCATCACTACATGGCAGTTGTATGTTTTTACGCTGCCTGAAAAAATCCAGCCTAACTGAGTTTGCTGCGCCATAGGTTGATTTTCTTCTCCCTTGAGTGAATGACTCCCCATAAACGTGTGCATCAAGAAGTATGTCTACGGCCCTCGAAACGTTATACTCTGGGTCGGCTAATGTAATGTTTGTTACGTGCGGCCAGGACTTTTTCATGAATGAGACGTTCGGCAAGTTACTTACTACACGGGCTATTACTAATGCTTCAGTCGTAAATTGAAACTCATTATACAACGACTGACAGACTAAACTTACTTTGCCCTTACTCTGACTTGAAATTGTACCTATTCCACTTACGCTTGCATCCAATTTTTGTCGCTGCAGCCCTAGCCTTTGCGCTGCATTTTCTGTCAGTAAAGTAATTTGTGAACCTTGGTCAAGGAAGCCACGTAATGTAATGAAATCTCCTTCTGAATTTTCACCTTTACCAACACAGTTGCCAGTAATATCTTGTCGTCGGTCATTTGATACAAAGTTATTTTGCGTAGTTCTATTGGACGTCGTCGTTGACACATACTTCATCGGAAGCGCTGATTTAACAGTGGTGAAGGGTCTATTTTCGGAAGCGGTGAATGCATTATGTAACCATGAGTGATGTGATTCATGGCATTCTCTACACCTTTTCTCTGAGTCACAGTACCCTTTGTTATGTACAAATAAACAATTTTCGCATATTCTCTCTTTCGTAATAAATTCTACTTTGTCAGCATCTGGCATGTTAAAGAACTGCGAGCAATTATACAACGCGTGCCTACCTGTGCATAATGGGCAAGACCACGTAATAAGTTACCTACATTACAAGCCTGATAATCGCGAGAACTAGAATACGTATTTTTAGTGTTTTGGCGACCCGATGCCCTGTTATGTGGGTAGGGCGTGTTACTAAACTCTCCCTTCGCCGGTGGTCTCGGAGTAGTTTCAGGCCTTCTCCTCTGCAGGGGCTCTAATGCAATGAACTTGTTCTCAATGAAATCCATAAAATGATCGTATGTTGGAATTTCCCGAGGATCTGTTCTAGACTGCATATACTCAGAGTACGTATCGCTGTCCAGTTTCTCGCATAAAATGTAAACCAACATTGGGTCCCAAGTCGAGGTGTCCACGCCTAAATTGTGGATTGCATGAATAGCCTCACTGCTTAAGTCGTACATTCTTTTTAATTCAACTGCGGATTGCCTTTGTATGGTTGGTTGGCGCATAAATAACTTAACATATAAAGTTTTTAGTGAATAGGAGGTGCTTATTGTGTATCTATGGTTAAGCAATCCCCAGCACGTTTCATAGTCCTCACTCGTAATATGCAAGTGCTGGACTAGCCTTTCGGCTTCGCCCCGCAGTCTTCCCTTCAAATGTTGCATCTTCTGAACTTTCGTTAATGCAGGATTGTTATGAATGGCCTCAGAATATAAGTTGACAAAAGTAGGCCATTGTGTGTAATTGCCACTGAAAAAATTGACATACCCGCTGTATGTCAATTTTTGGCATCGCGTGTTGCTGGTAAGCCGAAGTATTCATTTTTACATTCAACGCACGTTTTATCCGGTCGTACTGTTTTTCGTGGACCATAAATGCTCCATAATAGGCCTCATCACTACCATTTAATATCCCTTCAATTTGCATGTGCAACCTGTCAATAGCGCTCCAACGCGTGTCTATAGTTCTTAACTAATCCTCAATTTCCCATTTTTCTGTAATTTCGTCAATGTACATAGCCTCTACTAACCTTGTCAATGCCCTAAAGTTAGCATTCTGCAACTGTTGTAATTCTTGTATCTTTTCATCCTGTTGTGGACTTTCAAAATGTCGACTGTCGAACCTTATTTCGCTCTTAGCAGTACCCTCCGCGTCAGCGCGTGGTTGCGCCGTAGCCCCAGCAGACACTCTCGGCTCCCACGCTGCAATTTCTCGACGGGCACCTTCGTACCACCCCTGTAAGACGCTGAAGATATTCTCACTAAAATACTGATGAGTTTTGTCCTCCATCCCCATCAATTTTTCGTGATTGCGCCTACACTTCTCCCACAGCTCGTCTACTTTCTCTAACTTCAGGATAACGTATTCCTCGGTTTTTCTTTGCGCTCCATCCTTTTTAAAGTTGGAGTGTACCTGTTTGAACTCCTGAAGAAGAGCCGCCTGTCGTTCAATTACTGCCTCCATTATTGTCAAGTTAGAAAGGAAAGATCTTACTTGTTAGCCAGGAACTTGCCCTCAAATGTAGTTCGTAGTTTGTCGCCTGTAAACTCTGCACCGCACAGCACACACAAATTCACACGCGGCGATACGTTCGTCAAAGTCAAATGTAACTAGTTCAAATCTCGGACCTCGGCACTCAGTTAATGTAGACCGAAATACCCTAAGCCTTTTTTCGAAGGACCAAAAAAAATGTAAGAGTCAATGTTGGTAGTACGTTAAAGTCAATGTTAAGTTAAATGAGTGGCCGGAGGGATAAGATGCTGTAAATAAAAATCCCGAGTTGGTCGTCTAATCGAACACTAAATCAAAAAATAAATACATTCGACAAAGTTGTCTCAAGCCCGTGTACATCATTTAGGTCGCGATCAAAGTACATCTAGAAATTGAATCGCGACTAAGCAAATTCGTAGAGAATACGGAATCACACATAACTAATTAATTTAGGAATCTAGGTCTTTAGATCGCGGTCAAGGTATACCTTGAATCGCGACTAGGTAACAATCTAAGAAATTGTAAAATAGCAAATAACTTAATAGAACTTAATAATGTATCCAACAAAATTCTTGCTGGGTTGCCTCGGTTACAACTCTCTCGAGGTTCGGCGAGCACTGAACCAGATTACAATGGCGTGCAAGGTGTTTCGAGGCCTAATAGACGTACAGGACTTGAGTGATCTGCTTTGCCGCTTCTTTGTGCCGGACAATTATCGCCGTCTACGCAAGCACAACCTGTTCGTCGTGCCTCGGTGCCGTACCGTAGCGCGAGCTAATTCCCCGATTCCTCGCGTACTCGCTGCACTCAACGCACTCCTTAACGTCAACCCACAATGTGATCTGTTTGCGGATGCATGGATGAAGGTAGTTGCGGAATGTCTGAGTTTCTGTGAGCGGGGCGTATGAGAGTGTCTATGTTTGTGCTGTCCCAATTGTGATATTGTTAATCTGTAATTCGATTTTAATTAATTTAATGTAATTCAATTATGGTAATTGGCATCTGCCGTTTAATTTGAATTAAAATAAATAAATAATAATAAAATCATGTACGTACTCGTACATCGTACAATGCATTTTAATAAAGACAGGACTCGAATTTAAGAAATTATTATGCTTCGATGACCTGTATACGGCACATCACTTTGAATGTTGCGCAATAAATTTAAGCACAAATCATATCATAGTAGTATGCATTTATAGAATTCCCTCTAAGAAAAAAGAACACATTGATTGTTTCTTTAGCATGATTGACATGTTGTTACACAAATGCTTACTCAAATTTTCAAAAAAGAAAATAATTATTACTGGAGATTGGAATATCAACATGCTTGTCATAAACGAAAACACAGCAAGGCTAAAGGATCTATTAAAAAAATATGATTTTAAATTGCACATATCTGAACCTACAAGAGGAAGCGCATGTCTCGACTTAATACCACTTTTGTTTTTAATTTATATTAATGACCTGCCACAATCGACAACTCATAAATAGATATATACATATACTGTACGCAGATGATACGACTCTCATTGTTAAAGGTGAAGATAAAGATACTTACGAAGTTAGTATAAATAATGCACTTAATGACATAATTACATGGATGAATAAAAATTACCTAAATTTAAATGTAACAAAAACTCAGTTTATGCAATTCCATTCTTATAAGACAAGGCCACTGCCGCTAACGATAACTCACGATAGTAACCAAATTGAGAAGGCAGATGCTGTTAAGTTTTTGGGATTGCATATTGATTAGAACTTAAACTGGAAGACTCAAATTGACGCAATTTGTAAAAGATTGGACCGGTTTGTGTTTGCCCTAAATAAGTTAAGAAACACTGTTTCCATAGAAGCAGCAATCACTGCTTATCATGGTCACGTTTCCTCGGTACTCAACTACGGCTTAATTTTATGGGGAAATTCTGTGGAAATAGATAGAGTGTTTAAGCTCCAGAAAAGATGTATTCGAGCCATAACAAATACATGGTTTAGAGTAAGCTGCAAACCCTTATTTAAAGAGTTAAAAATCTTACCTCTGGCTTGCATGTACATAAAAAATGTTTGCACTTTTGTGATGGCCCACCCTGAGTTCTTCCAAAAACTCGTTGAAGTCAAAGTCCGGAAACTGATAGCACAGTATGTCAATCTATTACAGCAACCTAAATGTTCCACTTACATTTATGAAAAAAATGTTTTTAACATGTGTATCGCACTGTTTAACAATCTCCCGGAAGATATCAAAACTTTGAAAGGTAGAAGGTTTAAAATTAAATTGACTGCATGGCTAATGGAATATTGTTTTTATAGCGTGACTGAATTTATGAATTATAAAATAACATGTAATAAATAAAATCACTGACATAAATTAATACTTCATTAAATTGATTAATATAAATATTTAGTACTAATTGAATACATTGTGACATAACCTAATTACATTAATTTGCACACCTGCGTGCAGGTTGAGTACATGTACATAACATAGATAATTTTAAGACCTTTAGAACTTGTATTCTTGCAAATAAACGAATTTATTATTATTATTAATAGTAAGCAATATAGGGGATGCCACTGGCTATGTTTTGACGTTGTGGTTATCCGACCATGATACTGCTCAAGTTATAAAATTTAGCTTGAAAGAAAAAAAAGAAATACCAAACTTTGTATTTACTTACAAAAAATATTACTCCTTGGAAAATATTAACAAATTTAAAGGATATATAGTCTTTCTTTCTGTAATGTGTTCAAACAAAATGAGTTAAATGCTGCTTTTAATGAATTCTATGATATTCTGCTTCTCATTTATAACCTTTGCTTTCCGGAAATAAAAACAAAAAATAGTACATCAGCTAAGCCTAAATGGATGTCAAAGGGTCTCAAAAAGAGCAGTCTTACAAAGAGATCACTTCGCTTTAAACACTACTCAGATAAAAATGATGTAAGTCGTTCAAAGTACATGAAGTATAATAAACTGCTTAAGAAATGCATAAACGTTTCTTAAAGGATTGCTAATCAGAAATATGTATCAGCAAGTAAAAACATTTGCAATGCAATATGGACGGTTATAAAAAATGAAACAAATGGGACATATCACAAAAACTACACAAATGAAATTATAAATAATAATGAGAAAATAACAGACCCTATGAGTATTGCCACAATATTTAACGATTATTTTATAAATGAAACAAACACATCTAATGAAAGTACAGAAAACACACTGAAGACAAACTTACAAAACAGTATTTTTTTAGCACCCGTAAATGAAGAACATATTTCAAAAGTCATAATGTCACTAAATAATACTCTATCTGAAGGGTACCACGGTATATGTACCAAAGTCTTAAAAATGTGTAAAGATGAACTTAGTCCTGTGTTGGCTTTTTTGGTAAACTTGTCTTTACAGACAGGAAAGTTTCCCGAAAAACTAAAATTGTCTAGAAGCCATTGTTCAAAATAGGTGATAAAAAAGATATTTCCAACTACAGATCAATAGCGCTCCTCCCAGTTATATCGAAACTTTTTGCCGACTAATTGCCTGTAACTGTACTGTAAACAAATTTTACTTTTTTTAGGTATGTACGTACACCGCGTTACAACATAGGCTTAGTTAAGTGTAAGTAGGTAAAAATTATGGTTTTTCAAGTATTTAAAAAAAACTGTGACATAAAGGTACTTAAAATATATTTATTTATTTATTTACTTTATCGAGATGTTATTAGAATCAGTCAGGTATACATGTGACGCCCTGCAAGGGCATAGCAAGTCAGCGCAGAGGGTTTTGACACAATGTGAATAACTAACATTTACAATTTTAAATATTTAACTAGTTCAATCTTGAAATAATTTCATAAATTTACATAATCGCATAATCAAAATAATTAAAATTAAACATTACAAAAAAGAAAAAATGAAAAAAAAGATCGTCAAAGTACTCTCCCATAGTCGTCATATAATATAAAATATAAATACAAAATATACTACCTACCTACTACCCGTTTTTTTAGCGTTGATAGACGTAAACAACAAATGTTGAACCTTTTTAAAAAAGCAAAACGTAGGTACTTACTTAGTTCCGAATTTATTTAAATAACTGATATTTAGTAGTTACATGAAGTTGTTTACATATTTAAAAAAAAACGAACCCTTAAAAATATATGTAGTAGGTCTAGGTATGTATTTTTTTCATTACCAACTAACCTACCTACCTATAAAATTATCAAAAGCTAATAATGTCTAACAACGACTAGAATCTAATATCTCAGATACAGTAGTTTAGGTACTAAGAATAACGAAATACTAACATTTATTTACCTACCTATCTATTGAGAATGTTGCACAACCGTAACCTCGGTAAACAATCGAAATATTCCAAAAATTACTGACCTTTTCTTCTTCGAGAACCGTTAGGCGCGTACGCTTAAACTCAATGTATGGAGGAGTGCAAGATGGCGGATGGGTTTTGAGCGACGTGATTGGCTGAAACGGATCTGACTCGTTTGAAAGTAAGGTGCTGGAATAGGCTAATTTTGAAAGTAATGTTGGTATTTGTCTATGTTTTTGAGGGTTCCAAGCTGGATTTGGCTAGTTATGATTTATATTAACCAATGAAGAATTCTTCCTAGAAAAATATTGTTTACTTACTTCAGAACTCTATGGATTTGGATTTGACCACTTTTGAAAATTACCTCCTGAACTGTGTTTTGAATCCCGCAGTAGTTGTTTTGTGCGATAGTGGTCTTTTAGTTTCATCACTTTTTCTTCGTCCCATTCCATGTTTTTATTTGATAAAAAACACTGAAACGTCACTATTCCTTGAAAGCCGCCGAATTAACTGAATGAGGGAAGAGGCCGGAGTCGTGCCGCAGGTAATACGCGCGAGCGCAAGCCGCCGGCAGATTACTTTGTAAGTGTCCTTTTCAGCAACTTCTAAAACTTGTCCTATAGAAAAAAAGATCTTTTTTTCCAGTTTGAATTTTACCAAAATAAAGCTATCAACATCGACCGTCAGTTGGCCACGTTCAGATTCTTTATCTTCAAGCTCACTTATACCTTTTTAGTAATTAAACCTATTTAGTAATATTTTGTAATCACGTCGAAGTAAATTACTAAATCTGCATGTCCTTCGATATGAGGAAGAAATCAGTCTTAATAAATTCACCCAATTTTACTGAAAGTTCACACACTTACTACCTACACGGAAAGTACATAGTAGTTATGTAGTTAGATAGGATGTTCTAGCGACACAAATGGGTTTATTCCGACTAGCGCGAGTAACCGATTGCAACGGGAGGAACACTGGTTTGTCTTCGCTTCGGCCCTAACGTCATAGAGTGATTTTTAGGTTTAAAGACAGACATTTATTTCTCATAAAGACACACAGACTCCACTCAAAATGAGAATACAAAAGGTTAAACTTAATAAATAATTATTGCTACTTTTGGTACATCGGAAAGCGATATAAAATTCAATATTTTAGTGTTTTACATGTTTTTTCAATTATTATAATCAGGCAGCAAGAAACCTTTCTTTAATCCAAAAGAGAAAAACAACAATATCAGATTTACAACATACACTACACTCTATTTCAATTGTAATACATATTTTTTAAGTTTACTTTTAAATAATTTTTTACTTTCACATTTCACAATGTCACTAGGCAGCTTATTAAACATCTGTACTCCCTCAAACAATATCGTTTTCTGTCCATAGTTGGTACGAACTTTGCACAGATGAAGTTTGTTTTTATTTCGTAGATTGCGCGAGTGAAGTTTTTTATGCAGTGTTATGTTTGTTTGGATGGAATTGGTTGTTATATTTTTTATAAGAATGCAGGTGCAATAGGTGAATATTTGTTTAAGATTAAATAAGTTAGTTTTTTCATACAGCTCTTTTGTTGGTGTCAGATAATGGAAGCGAAACAATACTTTAATAATTTTATTTTGTAGTCTTTGTAATGGATTTAAATAAGTTGCAGCGGCTGATCCCCACACTTCTATTAAATATTCTAAGTGTGATTTGACTAAAGAATTATAAATTATACTTCAGGTTTTGTCTGGAATACAACCAAAAGTTAATTTTATTTTAACATGATCAATGTGCCATCCCCAGGTAAGCTTGTCGTCTATCCATAGTCCTAAATATTTTTCTCGATAAGAACGCTGTATATATTCGCTGTTAATAGCTAGTGGTGTGAAATCCGGTATACATTTATTTTTAGCTCAAAATACCATGTAGGATGTTTTAGATGTATTTATTGTTAATAAATTGAATTTAAGCCATTCGTTTAATGTGTCGAGATCCTGTTGCGCCGTATTTATAATTTCATGTATAGATTTCCCAAAATAGAATAGACAGGTGTCGTCTGCATACAATGTTATGTGTCCTTGGAGTCCTATTTTAGCTATATTATTCGTGTAAATTAAAAATAGCAGGGGTCCAACAATTGAGCCTTGTGGGATACCATAGGTCACGTGACGTGAGCAACTAGTGAAGTTATCTATTTTAACAACTTGGTGTCTGTTATTTAAATATGATGAAAACATTGCGAAAGCAGCGCCTGTAACGCCTATGTTGTTAAGTTTTTGCAATAGTTTTCGATGGCTGACTGTATCAAAACATTTTTTTAAGTCGACAAATACTCCTAAACCTATGTTTTTTTGGTCGATGTTCATTTTTATTTGTGTTATTAAGTCAACAGCAGCATTCAGCGTTCCAGATTTTGGACGAAAGCCGTACTGTTGGTCGATCAGTATTTCTTTTTTTGTGACATAGGTATATAAACGGTCATATAATATGCGTTCGAATATTTTTGAAATCACGGGTAAGACAGACACCGGTCTGTAATTACTAGGGTCTGTCCTAGGTCCGGATTTGTAGATTGGACTCACCTTTGCGCTCTTAAGTGAATCGGGAAAAACACCGCGCAACAAGCACTCGTTAATACATTCCGCTAACCTACTGGCTATTATGTCTTTGAGGCACTTAATTGCCTTTGTGTTAATTCCGTCTAGACCTGTGCTCGTATTATTTATCCAGGTTATCAATAACTTTACATATTTCGGCTGTACTACATGGTTTAAGCTCGCTAAGAATCAGGTTATGCGTGTAGTTATTATCAAACATAAGTGTATTTCCAGAGTTTTGGTTATAAGGGATTTGTTTAGCTAGAACAGAACCGATTGTTGCGAAAAAAGTATTAAACAAATCACAGATTTCCTTACCATCCGTCACAGGGATTCCTGTATCCGATATTAGTTTTGAGGGAGCACAGTTTACCTTGATTTTGTTTGAGGCCAGATTGTTAATAACTTCCCACATTTTTTTCGGGTCTGATTGATTTTTGTTAAACAATCCATGGTAATAATCTTGTTTTCGTATCTTAATAAGTGTTTTCACTTGTTTTTGTTTCTGAATAAACTTTTTCTTTAGTTCATTATCTTCAGGGGTCGTTATTGTTTGTTGCCATAAGATAATTAATTCGATCAATAATATCCCCTGATATCCAGTCCTTTTGCGGTGGATTCATGTATTTAGTTTTTTCTATTTTATTGTTACACACCTGTTCTGTGATGAACCTCTCTAAGTAGTTAAAATCATTCGTGCCATTTTTGTAGTTAGCCCTTGTGGCGGAGCTGTATAATTTCTCGTAGTCTAGAGCTTGATAATGTATTTTTCCATTCACCTGCTGCGGCATACTTACAATTTGTATAAATATCTGTTTGTGATCGGAAAGGCATGATTCTATAATTGTCATGTTAAATATTTGATTGTTAATATCCGTACAAACATGGTCTAATATGGTTTTTGTTGTGCTTGTTTCCCGCGTACAGAATTTTTTCTCAATTTTATTTACTATTTCATAGCCAGCTTCTTTTATTTCACTCACATATTTTATTTAATCACTTTTTGGTTTTTGATTAATATATATATATTTTTTAATAATTTTTTATTTCGTTTGAAAACTTATACATAGGTACATCGTTGATTGAGGTCTCCATTTAAGCAAGTAATGCCTGTGTTTGGGGACCGCGCTCTTCCTTATCTAAGCATACATAATCTAAAAATCCAAAAAGAATACAAAATAAGAATTAAAATCAAACTACTTACTAAAAATAAAAAATAAAAATTAGAAACATACAATTCCAACAGGCCAATAACAGATTTATGTGCGTGTGGGTTTGCGTGTGTGTGTGCGTGTGTGCGTGCGTGTGTGTGTGTTTGAGCGCGCGCGCGCGTGTGTGTGTGTGTGTCTGCGGGTGTGTGTTTGAGTAGGTGCGTGTGTGATGTGTATGTATCTATGTTATGATATTCGATACAACAGGAATTCGGTTTCATCATAGGTTTTAGTTTTCACCCATTCCTGAATAAGTTTTTTACATTCAGAATAAGTTCTCTCATACATATTTATTTCTCTGTTTATTTTGCAATAGAGAAACACAGAGCGTGAGCTAAATTGCCTTGCAGCAAACACTGTTCTTGGGCCAGAAGACACAGCTAAAACATCATTACGCCGCCTTTTTAAGACACTTGGGACAAAGGGTATAGATTTGTGTGCTTTAAGGGTAGTCATAATGATTTAAAGCTTTTTAACACTGAGCAGACCACTTATCACATGAAGTTTTTCAGTGGGAAAACGTCTATTTTTAAAATACATAACCTTGAGGAGGGTTCGTTGGGCTTTTTCCAAATTTAGAAACTCCGTCTTTGCAGCTCCTCCCCAGAACGGAATGCAGTAACTGATGATTGATTGCGCTAGAGAGACGTATATTTGATTCAAAAGATATCTGGGGGAATTCGATTGGTTAGTACTATCAGTTATTACATGTCTTAGAGTTTTGAACATCCAGCACAATTTTCGGGTCCTGTTAATGACATGTTCTATATAATGATGATGATATGTAAGCATTAGTGTCACTACACCTTCAATGCTGTCTTCTACTAATGCATCATCAAATAACCCGATCTGTCAGTACTATCATGAATGTTATATCGTGACGCAGATCATTATTGTTCTCAATTGGTGTAGAATTTATAGAGTCGTCTACATTATATTCAGCAAGTTCTGTATCATTTCTTTTACACATATGGCCCGAATATCTGGTATTTAACCCGACGAGCGCAAGGTTAGAATATGTAACACGGAGCGCTAGGTCGGTGTATCATATAAAATAGTGATTATGTGGTTTTAATACACTATTATTATTAATACCTATTTTCTTGAATACTAAACTAATATTTACTTCTATTTTGAACTAATTTCAGGAAAAATTAAAATAATAAATAATTATTGTTACTAATTCATGATATTAACAAAATTAACAATTTGAACTTACATTAGTACTAAAGGCACATACTTATACTTTTTGTCAAAAATATGAAAATAGAAACAACAAAGTATTTTTTTTCTTCTAATAGACTAAACATGAAAACAAAATAATACTTAAACTCGATTATAAAACTAATTACAAATTACTTATTCATCTTGAGATCTTGTGCAGTTTTCACAGACGAAAATGGATATCCATACATAGATAACGGCTGCACTGGTAACAAACGTATTTAGTCTTGCGGTCTCTTTTTGTAGGACATATTTCACATCTCTTAATAGATCTGGCTACTTTCTGAGGTAGTTCTTTTGAGGATTCACCCACATGAAGTTGAATTCTTTTACGAAGTTCTGTGGGCAAATGTAGATTTTCCTTCCTGTTTCGTAAATGTTCAGAAATCAATTCTATTCCTAGGTCTCTAATGAAATCTCGACGTTTCACGGACGAGTTGTTTTTGTTTTTATAGATAATCATGCTATTTATTCCTGAAATATTCAAAACTGCATAAAAAATTACCATTAGCCATCTTTTTGTGTTGCGTGAAACATCATAATTGCTCCACAATTCGTCAACAACATCTACACCTCCCTTTGTTTGGTTTTGTAAATAATCATTTCAGACTTTTGTTTCCCTAAACTTGTAGGATCAATCTTATCATCATGATGTAATGTCGACATCAACAATGCCACCTTATTTTTCTTTGGCACATTAGATACTATTAAGATATCCTTTTGAAAACCAAACAGGCTGCTAGGAAATTCTCTGTTACGGTTTTCGAGCATTTTCTTTGGAATTTCAGTCTTATTTTTGCGAACAGTCCCTGTGCTTGTCAAACGATGTTCACTCAGCAAATGTAACAACAATGGATAACTGGTTAACCAGTTATCAAAGGTCACATTGCGATTGGTCTTTGAAATAGGCGCTACGAGCCTATCTACAACGTCCATTGCTTTATTGCTGAGTGCGTACGGTCCTGGTGGCTGTTTTCCCGGGTAAATTTCAAGGTTGACTACGTAAAACGACTTTGAGTCCACTAAAGCATATATTTTCAAACCGTATTTGCTGGGTTTATTCGGCATGTACTGGCGAAAACTGCAACGGCCACGAAATGATGGAAGTTGTGCGTCAATGGTCATGTATTCAAATGGTGTATATATTGACTGGCAACATGCAACAAACTTCACAAAAACGGACCAAACAGCGGCCAAATTATCAATACTTTTTCGTTCTTGTCTTGAGTCATAGTATATTTAAAAATCTCGATTCCAGAATCCAGATCCATCACTCCTCCACAAAGCTTTCAAATTTAGATGATTGGATTTGAAGCGCCCAGCTAAATATAATAGGCCAATAAAAGCTTTCAATTCTGATGTGGTGATATCAGGCAAAATATATTTATTTGTGTGAGTATTTTGGCATGTGAGACAAATCACTAGAAAGAACATCGTCATCGGAAGAAGTCTAGCCTGTCATAGGTTCGAAGGTCGGGTAATCCACGATAGTCGAGGCAGTTACAAAAACCGTGCCAACGACGTAATTTCTGCTGTGTTTCAGTGGTTGAGTGGCCGCTCATCACTAGGCGTATATTAATGCCGGCATATGCACGGTGCATGTCCGACACATAAAATGTATGTAGGAGCCAGGCCTCATATTGCTCTCATTTATAGGGTCGAGAGCCGAGCGCCTCTTGTAAGAAATGAGCTCCACATGTATTTTTTTGGTTTTTCTGCTCATACACCTAAAGGGCCAGGTCTGGCGGCGTAACAGAGCCGGTCCCTGTGGTATTTACGTGTAAATAAGTGCATGTTATCTACCCCTACGACATCGTCATCCCCACCCAATTGCACGCGGCCATAAGTTCCGCCACCTCGCACACCTGTTTTAAAAATGTACACTTGTTTTGCTGTGTTTTTTGTGACTCCAACGTCTCGGGTGGTCCGGGTTAGAAGTTGGTATAAATTCACGGTTGAGTCTTGTGTTCCGTAGCAGTCTGTCTGTCGTTGTTTGAGGCATCGTGCTAATAATGGAAAATTATACAAAAAAACATTATTAGCGTAGGACCTTGTTGAATTGTAATAGTGGTTGTACTAAGTCGAAGACCATTTTTGCTGTGGAATTAGTGGGTTGAAAGTCCGTCCTTGTGTCTTGGTCAGTAGTGTTGTCAGTAATGTTTTCAGTAGTGTTTTAATTATCGTTGCTGTCGTTGTCTTTGCATTTTGTTTTGTCTTTTCCAGCATACACCCGAAATTGCCAAACATAGCTCGTAGATGATTCGCATACTTCGTACGTCTTGACCCCTCCTTGTGCCTTTCTGGTGCTTATTTTTTGAGCGAACCTCAGTCAGCTGTACCATTTGAGTAGGGACTCGTCAATGGCTATCCCCTGCTGCAGGCTGTAGACGCTGGAAAACTTTTTATTGAAGTATTCGATTGTAGGTTGAATTTGGAAAAGTCTTGTCTTAGTCGATTCAGAGTCATTGTCGGCAAAGTGAAGCAGAGATTTAAGCATGAGATATCTATTGTAGGGAAGAATTCTGGAAAAGAATTGCATGGCGCGAAGGCGGTTAAATATTTTATGATTTAAAACACCGCCCGACGAAATACCTAATATGGACTTGTGGGTTTCGTTCGGCGTCCTCAAAGTCAAACTCAAGGCTGGTACCTTGTCAAACTCACGGTACCAGTACGTCTACCACGAGTTGCCACTTTAAATTTACGTTATCGTTTGCGTAAAAAAATTGTATTTAGATTTGACGTTGTCATGTCATATCCCGATTCATATTTGATTGATTGATGTTTTGAGCTTGAGCTATTCAACCGTAAGGTTATTTGAATTATTTTTTTTAATATTTGTATTTTATTATTACGGTATTTAGAATATTAGGTATTTTGAGTTAGGACATGTTGAATTAAGGCGTTATGTTTTTTAAAATCTAATATGTGCGCGTTTGTACACGTTGGTGCGGCGTTTGCCACCGTCGTCCCTCTGCCCCGCGCAAATTCTGTGCCCGCGCGTAACCCATGGCTTCTTGCCGCTAGCACAGCTCGCTCGCTTTGCTCAGTCGATGCACCGCTCTTTCGGATAACATGTTTGAAAATCAAGGACCTGCTAAACGGCTTTAAACGTTAACCGGTTAGAGTCTAACCGGTTAACGTTGTTACGTACCGTCTAACTTAGACGTTTAACCCTTATTGATAGTTAATTAATACTGAATAACTTTCAGAAACATGGGTCAAAAATGACAAAAAAAATCCCTATCCATACTAAAACAATCACGTGACCGCGCGTATTTTTATCGAAGGTCCAATTTTTTTGTCGTTTTTGACTCTTATTTCATTGGAAAAGTTACAATACAATAGAATATTCTTTATTGCACTGAAGTATTATCTTATCAGGATATTTTGGAACATGCTGTTAATAAATTATTTGTTCTTTTTAGGACAATAAATAATAACTATACCGGAAAGTGAAGATGCTGCAAGCAGCGAGGAAAAAGAAAATCCAGAAGAATTAAAAAATACTGTAATGTCATCATCACTACAGTCATTTTCGTTAAACCCTGACTCATCTACTCCAGATTTAGATTCCTCTAAAGCGTCCGTTTCGGTCGTACCTTTTGATGTTATACTAAATGATATACAATTTAAATTCCGGTTAAATTCTGGGAATATGTCAATGAAAGAAGGAAAGCAAGACCGCACTTGAATGCTTATACCTATGAAGGAGTAGCGGTGACCGGTCAGGCTGCTGCAGACGCTTTTGCTGAGTATTTTAGCTCAGTCTTTCAGGACAAGGAGCCATTACTAAATCCCACTGAGGCGGGGCGAGCGGCCCATGGGGACGCGACTTTCATCTCGGTGGGAGGGGTGGTGGACGCGGACCTGAGAGTAGCAGCAAAGCGTCTCAAACCGCGATCAGCTAGTGGCCCTGATCATATCCCAGTGTTTTTAATTAAGGATTGTGTGTCTGCTTTGCGAGCACCACTCCTGTTTCTGTACAATCTTTCACTGGACCAAGCTAAGTATCCAGAGCGCTGGAAATTATCTAGAGTGATACCGGTTCCAAAAGGGGATCCGGGACGAGACATTACTGCTTTTAGACCTATTGCTGTGCTTTCAGTTTTAGCTAAACTCTTTGAAACAGTGTTAAACCTTTCTATTAGCAAGCAAATATGCAATATCTTGCACAGCGATCAACATGGTTTTCGGAAGAGTCGCTCCACTAACACAAATCTTGTAGCCCACGTGGATTACATTTGCGCTGAAATGGACGCTGGTCGACAGGTAGATGCTGCGTATTTCGATTTCAAAAAGGCTTTTGACTTGGTCGATAACGACGTTTTGTTGCAGAAATTAGCAAAATTTGGCTTTGCTCCAAATCTTTTGAAGTTGCTTGCTAGCTACCTCGGTAACCGACGTCAATTTGTAAAAGTAGATGGCTACGAATCTAGTCAGTACTACACAAGATCGGGAGTAAGTCAGGGTAGTACCCTCGGACCAACGCTTTTCCTGATCTTTATAAATGACTTGCCAGAAAAGGTCAAGTCGGCCAAGTGTCTCCTGTTTGCTGATGACCTGAAATTGAGTTTAGGGATTGGTGATGTAGCAGATGCTCAGACTCTGCAGGTAGATATCAGCGCTGCCTTGGAATGGAGTAAAGATAACCGTCTACCTTTCAATGAAAATAAATGTAAAGTAATTACTTTCTCACATAAACGTAACCCTGTTTCTGAAATTTATAAACTAGCTGACGCCCCTTTGGATAGAGTAAGTGACATTCGAGACTTAGGATTAATTTTGGACTCCAAACTTGACTTTCATAAACATGCGACATCTATTTGTAAACAGGCTAGTAAGACATTGGGCTTCGTTATGAGGACTGCTGCTGATTTTAATGACATAAGAGTTGCAAAAACGTTATACAACGCGTACGTTCGTAGCAAACTGGAGTATGCTGCGGTTGTATGGAATCCCTATGAGGAAAAATACATTATGTTAATCGAAAAAATTCAACGCAAGTTTGCCAGATGGCTTTACAAGAAAATTCATGGTTACTATCCGTACCTGTATCCATCATCGTTTGTCTTGGGTATGGTGGATATGGTAACTCTGAAATTTAGGAGAGTAATGGTGGCAATAACACATTACTTATCCATAATTCATCAAACCCTTGACAGTCAAGCGGTGGTGGAGAGGGTAGGCCTTTCGGTCCCCAGGTACTTGCGACGTGATGGGGCAGGGACTGTAGCTCCGCGTCGTAGGCCGCGCCTCCTTCACCAGCCCAGAACGCGCACCAAACGGGCAGCACAGGCACCAACCAGTCGTATATTGCGACTGATGGGTGACATACTCGCTCGGCACGATGAAATTGACTTGTTCGCTGACAGTTTGGGAAGTCTGCTAAATAGATTCCGAACAATCATAGACGACATGCTCACTGACTAAGATTATTGTGACTTTATATTATTTTATTCTTGTTTTTGTTTTCATTTTATTCGTAGTTTTGACATTGTTTCTAATCAATTTTATGTATTTCTTTTCAACTAGACACTGTATCTAAGAAAATGTATTTCCTACTGGAGTTTATTGCTATTATTGTTGACATTGAAATTGAGTGATATTTAGTTTAGATATTTAGTTTTAATGCAAATTTATCTTGTATGCGCATTGGTAATAATAATACTGTAAGCATGCTTTTGAGTCTAAATAAATAAATAAATACAAGACAAAGAAAATCCGCTGCAAAACATGGAGGATAATATTCATGAATGCTACCAATTTGTATTATATACCTTTATCCAAGTTAGCTGAAAAACGACGCCATGAATATAAACATGGAATGATCCATGTTGTCATGAACAGTACTAGAGCAACAACAGGAACAGGAACAGCAGCGACAGTCACCAACATGATTAAGTTATATTACCTATACTATTTCCCTATAATTTAGACTCCTTATTCCCGTATCTCCGTATTTCGAGAGAGAAGCAAACTTTTTTGCATATTCAAAGAAATTACATTCAGTGTGTGGATAGACATTTATTCTACTAAAAATCAAGATTCTAAAAAGTCAGTATTATGACGATGAAAACAATCACATGATTATATTTAAGTAAATGAAAGTGAAGATTTTTAAACAATCAAATAGAAAATAAGAACAATTATTTAGAATTTAAAAATTACTGTATTCTGATAATAATCAATATTGTAACAATGAAATAAGCCAAAAGATTAAGTTAAAAGGTTTTAATAATGTACTAAAAGCTAAAAAATAATAGGATAGGTCCTAGGTACCAGTCATACCATTAACCACTGTCCTCATCAATCATGGACATTGAACAGACAAAACAATAAAATCGGGGCGCGTAGCGTAACCTAAGTGAAATTGACATGAGCGGTTGACTGTTGATAGAAATTTCACACGACCCACGATTTAATTTTTTTGTATGTCCAATCCCTAGATTGATGTGGATAGTGGTGTGATAACTGGTACCTAGAGTATAATAATTCGGTAGAATTATTATTTCGATTTTAGTACATTGTTGAAACCGTTATATCACTTTTTTTTTATTATTATCAGAATACCTCTTGAATTCCTAAGTTGATTTTTAATTTACATTTTTTGAATCTAAACCGCTTAAAAACTGCAATTTTATTGATCTTTGATGGTCTTTACTTATAATTACAATTACTTCGAATAAACAATATAACATCAACAAGACTGTCTTTCAATGACATCCTTAAGTTTGTTAATACAACAAACAAAACTAAATCGTAAGTCTTACTACGGTCCAATTTTGTTTGTTTTCTTAATTCTCAAATGGCAGTTCCAGTTTCTGTTCTAAAATTTTAATTTCAGACATATGCTTTTCATAACAATTGTGAACAAGATTCTCTGTGCATCCAGAATCAACATTCCAAGTTCAAGTTCAAGTTCAAGTTATTTATTTGCTAACAACTCAATTAGCTCACTATTATTCTGATTACAATAAACATTTTCAGTACCTGCTATGAACATAAAACCTTCATCTTCTGTGATAGTTGCTGCTGTATGACTCGATGACCTGTAGCTAGCTGTAGCTGTACTAGGCCTACATTTTAATGTTAGTAGTTTACGCCTCAAATGTATTTTCGAAATCACGCTTCTTCTCAGGAACATTTCTTTGAGTATATTAATCATATCCCTGCTCGTCTGGCAGTCTTTTATCAAATTCAGATGCTTGTCTGTAAGACATTGTACAATAATTGACTTACTTCGCCTTGGCGTCTTGTATGAAAAAAGATTTTTTATTTTCTTCACTGACATTTTTCACGTCTATGTCTGTAAAATATTTTAATTGCCTTTCGTCTACATCTTTACAAGAGGACGCGCAAAAGGGCAGAGAGATACGCTTTCTTTTTTTTATAGGAATAGACAAGATTACAGCTGCGTGCATAATGTTACCTTAGCAATAAGATGGTCATTTTGAATGCGTTTTATGGCTTTTTTTATTAAGGTGTTTTTAGTTTACTTATAAAACAGCCTTTAAAATTCAGGGAAAAAACAGAATTTCTAAATTTTTCAACTTAATCATTTTTTTTAGAGTTATGATAAGTGTTATGGATGTGAATTCATCAGAACCATCTAGCGCTATTATTTAACTAATAAAGATAAAAAACAGGCTATTATCTCAACAGATCGCGCTACAGTGACCGAAAAAGTGACTCAACCCAGAAATGTTAAAAAATTAGTAAAAAAGTTCATAACTCGAAAACTACAAAAAATCGGGTTACATACATTTATTTATTAAATCACTATGCCTGCTTTCAGTTGTTTGACCAAAACACAGACAAGTCATGCATACAGTAAAATTACATTAAAACCACAATAAAATTATAATAAAATTACGACATAAATAAAATAAAATTAAAATTACCATTAAACAATCAAAATTACAATAAAATACGATAAAATCAAACAACCGTTCGACCATTGCACCCGTCAACCCTTTTTCTTTTGCCGCCTCTTCACATAGGCCAGCGCATTCGCCAACGCGCTGGGCGGTGCACTTGCCAACGCGCTTGTGAGTAATCCACACATTGAAGGTCGTTTAGTTATGGTTTGGTTCGGGCCAATGTGCGGACGGATTCAAAATGGATGTTGAGTCGCTAACAGCTGCAGCTGTATATTTATTCACAGCTTATAATTACTTTGTAAATGTGTACAAGAAAAGGGTGATAAAAAAGAAATGGCAAAAAAGAAGGTGGTGGATGTTATCAATACATCGAAACAGAACAAGGTAAAATAATTTTAATTAATAATATGAAAAATAAATATAAAATAATATGAAATAGGTAAGTACTAATTTTGTTGACAATGTATGATGAATATAATACTACAAATAAACTTTCGATATGAGTCTCATACACAAAGTTGATTAGTAATACATACCTTCGTTATTCGTTAAGCTTTAGGATGTCGGCAAAGCGATTGACCACTGCGACCAAGATTAATCTATTGTGGTCATCATCCCATCAAAGATCACTCTCCAGGCCTACAGCTATCATGAACTGGATTATTTTCCTGGGAGTGATGACGTCCGGAGGGGCAGGCTTGTGCCCGCCGAGAACGCGGTTTCTGCTGTGTATTAAAGCATCACAGTCGCATAGGACATGGACCGGGGTCTCTTCCTTTTCGCGACAGAATCTACAGGTTGGTGACTCAGCGATACCAATCCTGTGTCCGTGCTTGTTCAGCCTACAGTGCCCCGTAAGGGTTCTGGTAAGAGTTCTTATCTGTCCCCTTCTTAGTCCAAGGGCCTTGGTGGTGAACTTATGTGAGTAGCCTTTGATAAGTGCCTTAGCATGTACCATACCATTGCTAGTGGTCCAGTGTTTCCTGCTAAGGTACTCCATTTGGGCTAATAGCGGCTGCCTCAGGGCGCATTTGGGTATTAGCAGGCTGTCAGTGAATTAAAAATTACCCTATATAAGTATACATTTTAAACCTTTGTGGTTTACATCCGCGAATCTATTTTTTTATTTTTTGCAGGAGTAGCATGGATAAACAACTAGCAGAACTGCTTGCAGAGCCATCAGGAGAGTTTGATAATTTTGTTCGGATGTCATTTAGCGATTTTGAATACCTGCTACAAAAAATATCTCCAATCGTTGCCAAACAAGATACAAATTGGAGGGATGCGATTCCTGTGAAAATACGACTGGCTGTGACATTAAGATATTTAGCTACTGGTGACTGTTACAAGAGCTTGCACCATACTTTTAAAATATCAAGTCAAGTTATATCTAAAATTATTCAAGAAGTATGTTCAACTCTCAATATAGTTTTGAAGGATTTCGTAAAGGTAAATAAAACTATTTTAATTTAATTACAATTACTCTTTATTATAAAAATAACAAGGTACTTATTGTTACTATAAAATTAGCAAGTAAGTAAAATTCAACAGTAGGTATATCTTTCTTCATTCATGTTCCGTGCACGCGTTTTCAAATGCTTCGAGCAAGATATTAGTTGATCCCGGTTGAACTATTTCTTGAGATATTACATGAACCTTGCTGGGTACATATTGACTCTCATGCAATATTTCTTGATGGAAGCTTTGTGATGATGAAGGGCGATTTGATATCTCTTGCATTGTTGGTCTAGTGTGGGAACTGCGTGATGATGAAGGACGATTGATTATTATTTGCGGAGATGTATCAGAGTACAAGGAAGGCTGTTGAATAATGTGTGAGCTCGGAGATATGTTTCCTGGCAGCGAATCATTCGAGTAATAGGAACCGTGTGCCGATGAACTGCGAGTGTAAATAGGAGACGAAATAACGGGCTGCAGCACTCGGCCGCTGCTGCGACGACGTTTGCTTCTGATCAAACCATGGATTTCGTACATTAACTCATCTCTTGCCTCTTTAGGAAAATTCCTGAGCTGTTTTTCTAGAAGTTGACAAAACAAACCAGCGTCATCATTTTCTTTGTCTTCTTGATGTTTCCTACTTTGTAACACGCTATTTAGTGTACTGAATGCAATGTTCATGTGCTTGCTGGCTTCTTGTAATTCAGGCGGATTTTGTGCTTGACGTTTTTGTACCACTTTAGAAGCAGTTGCAGGGTTACTATTCTGTGAAGGAGATTGTAAGGCACTGTTTCCTGCATCGCTATTTTGCACTTCGGTTGTCCTGTTACTTCCCCCAACATCGAGTTCATCAGTGCGTAAACCTTCCTCCCCGCCTTGAGTCTGAAATAAAATAACGTTTATACTAAGTTGAAAGAGCTGTGAAAACTTGATTAACACAGTTGCGTATTTTTTTTCAGATTCCAACATCCGAGGACGAGTGGATATCTAAATCAGAAGGTTTTCGATTCCCCAATTGCGTCGGCGCTTTAGACGGAAAACATATCATGATTCTACCACCACCATTCACTAGCTCCGAATACTTTAATTACAAAGGGCATTTCAGTATTGTGCTATTAGCTTTAGTTGATAGTGACTACTGTTTTATGTTTGTAGATATAGGCTGCCCTGGACGAATAAGTGATGGAGGAGTATATAATCAAAGTGTTTTACGACAAAAAATTGAAACAAATGGCATCAATTTACCACCTCCTAATAGAAACAATAACTTGCCCTATGTATTTTTAGCAGATTCGGCATTTGCGCTGAGTACATGTATCATGAAGCCATTTCCTGGACATCATGCAGTAGATACCCCAGAAAGAATATTCAATCAAGAACTGTCTCGCTCTCGTGTTGTCGTAGAGAATGCCTTTGGAATACTGTCTAGCAAGTTTAGGATTTTTAAAACCTGTATTCCGCTTGACGAAGTTAAAGCTGCTAAAGTTACAATGACTTGTATATTGTTACACAATTTCTTAAGAAGGAGCAATACTTCTCGGAATTTGTACACCCCTACTGGCACAACAGACAGTTATGTTAATGGCGAGTTACTTCGAGGAGGATCCTGGAGATTTACCAATAGAGGGACAGGTATTACACCATTGAACGGTGTACCTCGTAGAAGTACAGTGAATGCGCTAGAAACTAGGGTAAACTTTATGAATCATATTAACGAAAGACGAAATAACAGTCAGGCACAAATTGCTTAAAACGCACCTATTATGTTTAAATTGACCTCATGTTTTATTAATAAACAAAACATGAGTTTTATAAGAAACTACACTTTGTTTTACTTACATGTTCTTCACTATTGCAGATGCTTTTGCATTCGTATACATCCTTTAAAAATACTTCCATCGCATCATAGAACTGCCAAATTGGTTAAAACGCATCTTCTTCTCCAGCTCCTGACCTTAACGAATCTATTTTTTTTTAAATTAGTTCGAAAGGTTGCCATCAACCTCTCTTTTTTCTTCTTTATTTCATGCATTGGTACACCCATTGTATCTGCAATACGTTTCCAAGAATCGTTGGTCTGAAATAACAAAAATAATTAGCTAGTTGAATATTCTCGAAATAAAAATAAAGTAGTTAGGTAAAAAGTAGTTTAAGCGTGACGTAACAAACAAAGAAATAACCTCACTTTCACATTTATTATATTAAAATAATAATAAATTAGGATGCTCTTTGTGAAGTAAAACATCGTGAAGAAAACGGCATGTCCAAGAACCTTATTTATTCAGCACTTTAAATACTTACAACATTTTTATTTTTATGGTACTTATTTTTTGGGTTCCACAGGCAGTTTTCACTCTGATAGAGCTCAATAAATTTAAATGTTTCCTCGTTATTCATGTTCGCCATTTCGTCAAGTTAGGTGTTAATTCGCCGCAAGAAGAAAACGTGCACTCTTGATCGCTGCTTCGGGCAAACTGACCGCGCGGCCAATGTGTGGATGGTGCGGCAAGCTTGCGACAAGTGTCCTTTGATGTTGCCGACACCGCGCGGCAAGCTCGCAAGCGCGCCAGTCAACGTTCAAATACCTACCGCCAATGCGCCAACGCCCGTTCTACACATTGGGCCAGTGGCTGGGCCAGCGCGCTTGCCAACGCGTTGGCCTATGTGTAGAGGCGGCATTTCAATTTTGTGAGTGGTTCGGCCATCGCACTAGTCCACCCCTTTTCATTCAATTTTGAGAGTAGAGACATTTGAGCGCCTGTGATTTTTTGCATAGCAAGACTTTGCATTTGTATGTCATTGCATAGGTTTGAAATCATGGACAAGGATTCTTGCATAGTAAATTTTGGTCACCACATACACAATAATAATTGCTGATCTTGCCCTTGCCCTGCCCACGTCGCAAAGTGACGTTTTCGAAGTCATTTTCGGAAATGGTGTCATCAGCGTCTCCGGCAGTAGTATTATCAAATGAGTTCGTTGTTGTACTCATAAGTTGGCGATTTTGCTCTTACATGACACACACTTCGCGGGCAAGAGAAGCATATTTCTCTGTAGTAAGTCCAGCGCACAACAAGTCATATATATCATCATATTTCGAGCATTTCATTGAGTAATCTCCATCACCGACTTTCTGATTGCATCCAGAACAATTAGCCATAGTACTAACAGTGTTTTACCTTAGTTTCAGTTGTGGTGCGGAGCGTGGGTAGGTATGTAGTTTATTGCTGACTTAAATGCGAATGAAGGTTTCTACATACAAGGGGAATTTTCGGATACCCTTAAGTGTGAGGAAGCTAAAAAAGATTGTTGACGTGTATGTTTGGACCAGCCTGTATAATCACGGCACGGCAACAGCACCGCTCCAACCCACCAATCAACTTGCCATTCAAATCAGAATATTAAATTGTGTGAACTTTATTTCTTGAAGGACACCGTCAAAATCGGGGCCTTAGCATTCACAAACGAATGTCCTTCATTTAAACTCTTCTATTTCTTTTTTATTAGTGTGTGTGTATTTTATTAATGTTACCAGTGTGCGTGCAGTAGTGTGCGGTCACGTAGTGAGAGCAGCTGAAAAACTGGGAATTGACCACAAAACAGTTTTGGCGCATTTGAAAAGAACTGGGTACACAAAAAAGCTTGATATTTGGGTACCTCACGAGCTCACTGAAAAAAACCTGATGAACCGTGTACTCATTTGTGATTCTTTATTACGACGTAATGAAACCGAACCATTTTTGAACAAACTTATAACTGGTGATGAAAAGTGGATCACGTACGACAAGAACGTACGAAAAAGGTCGTGGTCAAAGGCCGGTCAGGCTTCACAGACTGTGGCGAAACCCGGGTTAACTCGCAATAAGGTGATGCTGTGGGGTTCCCTATGCGTGTGCGAAAATTGTTGGTTCGATTTTTGTTATACCGAACACGTTGTGTCGATAGTTCAGTAGTGCGATGTTTCATTGGGCCGATGCTTCATTAGTACGATGTAACGTTAGTGCGAAAAATGTTGATGCGAGAAACGCTGCAGCGAATAATCATTCGTTCGAAAATTCATTAGGACGATAGTATGGTGGTCCGAAAAACCTGCTGAGAGTATAATAATGGGAAGACTAAAAATATGGTAGTAGGTAAGGGCGGATTAAGGACCATAAGGTCGGGTTAAGAGGTTAATAAGATTAAGAGGGTAGTAAGCGGGGAGGCTTTCCAATGTTCCACACAAAAATACTAATAAATAGGTAAACGAACAACACATAAAATACTCAATGATATTTTTTTAATTTAACAAAATTAGGAACATCAAATTGAAAAGAAATCAACTCAAATAAAGAAATTCTTTGATATCCATCTTCGTAAACGACTATCATATTCAATATAAAACAAAATTAAACAACATTATAAGTAAACAAAAAAAACATGATTGATTTTCTTGCAAGATTTTAGAGAAATGAAGAAAAGTATTAATAAATATGAATTATATTAAAATTTGTTATTATAGTTCTATGTGATTAGAAATGGCTCTCAAAAAAGGAAGTAGTTCCATATCATTGCGGTTTGCGCAAATCTTAGCAATACAATTGGATACTGCTTTCCTTTTGTTTTTGGCGGAGTCTTATTAACGCTAGCCTGTGCTTTCTCAACAGCGTGATTAGTGCTTACTTGCTCTTTGATAAGACCAACTCTTAATAAGTAAATAATAATAAATAAATAAATATCTGGGACAATTCACACCAAGATCATCTGACCCCAAACTAAGCAGAGCTTGTATTATGGGCGTCAGACACTGATAAACATACTTAAATATTTCTAAATACATACTTAAATAGATAATAACACCCAGCCACACAACAAATACAAATGTTCGTCACACAAATATTTGTCATGGGTGGGGATCGAACCCACGACCTCTGGCGCTAAAGGCAGGATCGCTGCCATTCCGCCAACAGGCCAGTCGAAGTGCGAAGTTGCCTTGTAAGTTAAAAGGACTTCTTAGTTAATTATATCGAAGAATGAAGCGATGAAATATAATTATAATTGCCAATGTGATCATAAGACAAAGTATGAAATCCCCCATGAATATTTCTATTTCTCCATGAATTATGCACCCAAATACTCTAATGTCTTCTTTTTATTTTTATTTTCGAAATTCTTCTTCTTTTTTTAAACAAAAGATTAACAAAATAAACGAGCGAGACATTGAAATGCTTCCATATGTGAACTCGATCACTTCAATGTTGCTTATCCTACACATCTATGGACAAACTTTGTAAATTATGTGTGCGGTTTTATTATGCAAGCTATGTAATTGTACTAGTATTTGAGTAATGAATTACCACTTTGATGTTGCTTTCATTGATTTAGGGTATATTGGTCAAGCCTGAAAACGGTTTGAATTCGTAAAGTGGTTTTTTGACACCCATTTTAGTTTAGATTCGTCAAATATGAATCAAATTTTGATTTTAAATTCCAGTTCTTTCGCTTTTATTGCCAAAATTTTTCGTTTCTTCGCCTTTTTATTAATTCATTTCAGCTCCTTTGCCTTTTTCATGACCTGTGTTGTTTTTTGGAAGTAGCAAGTATTTGCTTCAGGGAACACTTTTATGGCATTAAACATGGCTACCTCATAATCAATTTTAATCAAACTTGGCTTAATTTCCGGCAGCTATTTTTTCAAAAGGGTAAGGAATCTTATATCAGTACGTATATGGGTTAGCGGTTTATTAGCAGTGATATTAAGTTTGAAAACTGTATCGACCCAAGAGTTGAACATCACCGCCACGCGGCGCTTCGGAATTTCGGATGTGCTCGACTCCAACATCGAGCTTCGGGCTTCGTCGGCGCGCGATCATGGATCATCGTTTTTCCTAGTTCTTCAGACCGATTTCGCATACCACGCAGAGAGCGGCCTCTCTCACGCGCGCTCCCCGGTTGTTTTATATCTAAGACAGTCTTCTAAATAACCTTAACCTTTATATGTTCGGTTGATAGAACATAAATCACACACGAAAAATTCCGGTTGGGAGTGGGCGGCGACGTTATTCATTGAAGAGTTAGGTACGCTAAAAGAGATACTTATGTTGAAATTAAATTGAAATTCTTGCTATTAAAGTTAGAAAACAAATCCCTTAGGGAATATACGATAAAATTTCTATAAAAACTAATTTAAAGTTTATGACACTTGTGCTTGACAGTTGACGTCTCTAAAGTTCTCCCGCTGCTCTGATTCGTCCGCACCTCATAATAAAAAGTCGCCGCATGTTTTCATTGGTGGTTGCTTATATACAATTTTTGTTGCTGTGGGAACAGAACGGCAGCCTTAGCAACCAAGATGTCAGGTATTTTTTGGAAAATGGACTTTATTTTATGTCCAAAAATCTGCTCGTGGAGGGCGCAGCTGCGCAGGCCTTTAATACCACGCGCACGTCAAACTGTGACCATCTTCTAGGTGACTTCAAAAGCTTGTAAAACACGCGGGTTTTGTTGATAAAAATTCATAATAGATCCCGTGCCCGCTCATGTCAAAATCATCTTTCTTATCATTAAATTGAATGCAATTAAATTTTCTAATCTTTACCCTTTATTTAGAAGACTGTCTTAAATATTAAACAACAATATATTCGAAGTAATTTAATTATATTCATTCAAAACATGATTCAGAATTATTTAAACAAAACATTTGAACAAAACTTTTGGAAATGTAATATTATTTCCGTTTATTGGTGAGTGATAGTAGTGCACGACTTCGGTGGCCATCCATTCGGCGCGGGTGGTGGCGTCGTCCGGTTTGTGGGCAGCGGTCAGAATGCACAGGTCGTCGGCATACTGCGAAAGGAGTTGCCCGCGGTATCCACTGCGGGGTATATCTGAAACATATAAGTTAAAGATTAAGGGGCCCAATATGGATCTCTGTGGCACGCCATGAGGTATTTCTTTAGCGGTGCATCGCGTTGTTCTGAAAATACCCTGGGTAGTGCGCCCGTCTAGGTAGTTTTCGATAACTTTTATGATGTTGTTTGGCGCTCCGGCGTTTTGCAGTTTCTTCACCAGTCCTTCGTGGTTGATGGCGTCGAAGGCTTTCAAAAGGTCCGTGGATATCATCGCTACACTCTGGCCTTTCTCTAGCGAGTCGGTGATGTTCTTAGCAATGCGGAGGATCTGCGTGTGGGTGCCTCGGTGTTTGACAAACCTGTGTTGGTGGTCGGGAATGAGGTCGGAGCACTCTTCTAGTATGTGTTATTGTATCAGTCTCTCGGCCCATTGGCCCATGATGTTGAGTAGCGAGATGGGGCGGTATGATTCGGGCTTGGTGTGGTCTTTTCCGGTCTTGTGTAAGAAGATTTATGGACGATGACCTGGCCGCCCAGTTTCAAATGGTCGGCTCGTATCCCGTCCAGTCCCTCTCGGTTGGAAAGGCGTTGATTTTTCGTGCCCCTCGTCTTCTAGTGAGATATGGGCTTCGGTGACTATGGCTGTTTCCACCACACGGTCGATCGTTTCCAAATCTGTTCGGCATTCCGCTCGAGTTGGAAGCAGTTGCGGTGGTTGTTTCATGGCCCGTTGAATTCGCCACAGTTTCGAGAAGTTGTTTGCTCCGTTGTCTACCAGCTTGGTCCAGACTTCCTCGCGATAGAGGGCCAGAGCCTTCGCTAGGTCATGTTTGACCCGATTGTATTAAGCCCCTTCTTTCCGTGGCGTTTGGGAATATGAATGCATGATAATGCGCGTCCCCATACCGCCAGAATTGTAAAAGACTACCATGGAGAGGTCGGTATCGAACTTAAGCCCGGACTTGAACCTCATCGAGCACGCCTTGGATGAGCTTCAGAGATGCGTGAAAGGTCGAAGCTTCCCACCAATCATGCTCCCGGGCTCAAACAAGCACTGGTGGAGGAATGGGAAGGTACTCCTCAGCACTGGCTCAGAAATTTGGTGTAATAATTCAGAGATTAATATTGCAGGTGCACCGAAGTTTCATTTTATTTTTTATCTGTATAATTACATTCTCAATTGAACAGTCTTCGTTTCATTAGGATGGCATACGTAGTTCGGGAGATATTCGGGTTTATTTGACTGACCCGTTAATATTAGAACCGAGTGTAGTTAAGTTGTTTTTAGGGTGTATTCTGGAATTGGCAGATTCAGATAATGATTTTATGTTTAAATCCAAAGGCAAAAAGTCGCATTTTCGTTTAACCTGATTTATCGAACACGTTGTATTAGTACAAGATTCGATTGTATCCGCACTGTATATAACATCATCAGTATCTTTTCAAAAATATGCGCCACATTACATTCACAACTAATAATAATCCTGTTACAGTTTCAAAATATCATTTCGAGTTTGATAAATATTGTGCAGTGAAGCATCACCAATAAGCATTTTGATAAATTTACAATAAACTTGATTACTAGTATTTAATATTCGGCCAATACAAAATCCATCTACAACCGCAACAGCAATTGCTTGTTAGACAGAATCAAAAGCGCATGTATTTTTCACGATTACATTTTTTCCAACGGCAAATTTTGCTCTAAATCCATTCTTTAATAAAGTAACTTTCGCTGTCTCATCTAAAGTCTTATTTCTTCTTTATCGTTTCGTCGCTAGTCCTCGCCAGTTTTCTATGAAACTTGGGACTTATCCAGAAAATTTATTCTTCGGTATGTCCTATAAACTTTCCCCTTTTACATTCTTTGTCTCTGTCTTATTCTTCGGTTTGTTTCTAATTTCAAGGCCCCTTTTATTTTTAAATTGTTTTAAGTTACTGAAAGCAACTTTCAATTCACCAGATAAGAATTCTAAATGCTTCATGAATAATTCATGGTATGTGTTATATATATGTACTCTACATAAATGATTGACATACTTGATTCTACATAAATGTATTTTGACGTTTTTGAAATGGCTTCACTTATTGGGCACTTAAGAGCAGATGGTCCTTCTTCTCGAACACTTTCAAACAAAACGTTCATATCGTGGAGCGGAGTGTTGTTTGAAGATTCGAAATTGCCTATTTTGTTGCTGGCTTCAATTTCAATTTGAGAATCCGCAGTCCGTGTGATTACATCTTAATTTTTTTAGCCTGATTTTGGCTTCTTCGCATCGTGTATTATTATCTTCACTGTCTACACCATCGAATTTGTTTAGGCACAATGTAATCATATCTATTCTGATTTGCTTTATTTATTTTGTCATAATTATCACGTTGCTTTAGTTCTAGCAGACATTTTAGGTAAAAAAACTTAACCGGTGGGTTAATATGTTTAAAACAATTTAGATTGAATAAAATCTATATCAAAAGACTTATATCGATGCGTATAAAGCATTTTTAGGAGTATATTCTTGCTTTTCTAGTTTTACGAAGGAATCAGTTATGTATTCTTTTATTGAGTTGAAATTTGTGAATGCTTTCTCAGCAGCAGCTGAATCATCTGTAACTACTTCATTAGGCATTTTTTTGTTTTTAGCCCAACTATCCAGCTAAAGTCAAAAATTAGTTGAGTAACTGTAACACTGCTCTCATTTTGATCAGACTGCATCACACATGAATAGAAGAATGTCTACTTTGATAAATTTTAATTTCCCACTCCTACTGGTTTGAAAAAGCTACCAGTAGCATCGATGCTTAAAACAGTCTTCGCTTTTTTACTATACTCTTTATTATATTCATCTTGCGCTGGTGACCAATAATACATATTTAGAAGCAAAACTGAAATAAGTTTTATAGTTTCTTTGTAAGGGGCCAGTGTAGACAAAATCCATAAAACCAGCATTGGATTAGAATCATAGAACGGGCCTTACAGTCTTATTTGACGTAGGCAACCGACAGTGGATAAATGGTTTGGTTCGCTGTCTTCTACATTCATCACAGTATTTGCTATTCTATTTTTGACTACAATAGCCGACTCGCGTTTAAACTCATTAGCCAATTGGGTATGGGAAAAAAAATCAAACATGTCTTAAATTGAAAACCATTTCGAGGTATTTGTATTTTATACCTTATTTAAATATTTAGAATTTTTAAAAACAAAGGATCGTGGATATTTTAAATTAAATACGGTGGCAAACTGAGGGTCAAATGAATGACCTCAGTTTGCCAACGTCTGCAAAGAGTATATTATGGTTCTTATTGGACTCTTGACGGTAATCAAATTGACATCTCACAATTGAAACCTATTGGGTCGTATAAACGTCCTTTCACGTGATTGGCTTATAATCTATCCATCAAACAATCAAATGACGCGATCTGTATCATACGTAAGACTTTTAGCTAGGTGATTCTACTGCATGGTACGAGTATTAATGGGGTTTCCAGATAGCAGATTTAAAATTCCCCCAGCTGAAATATATCTTTCCACAAAGTTTTTTTTAATAATACGTACATTAATTTACGCCCATGGTCCAGACGGGTAGGTAGAACTTAAAATAGTCATTCGCTATAATCCCAACCCTTTAAGGTAGGGCTTCGTTTCAGAACTTGGCAAAATGAATTTTATTTTTTTATTTTTATTTTTTTTATTTTATTTTACGGTCTCGCGTACCACTATGCTATAGGTGTGATTACCAGTACCTACCTACTTACTTATACACACATCAAAAGTGTCTAGGGATCAACATATATTTTTGCAATAACTTTTCTCCTGATTGATATTAATTAAAATTTTCTTTAAGGATTCATCAAATAAAGTGTTTTCGTTTGTCTACAGTAACGATAAACCAAGTCACCTTTGCATTAATAAAGAAATTTGCCATTTTCCTAATAAAGGGATTTTTGACATTTGAACCACTAACATTAAAGTTCGAAAAAAAGACTGAAATAACAGTTTTCTTTAAAATTTTATTGGGTAACTTAAACAATTAATAATCCGTGTTTCTACCGCGAACACTAACAACACAAGAACATCGGTTTGGCATACTCAAAATGAGTTCATCCAAATCACGCTGTGGAATGGCCGCCCATGTTCGTTGCAACAACAAAAAAAGGTATTCTTGCGACTGGATACCCTCCATATTCGGCAGAGATCTTCTCTGCAGCATATCCCATGCATGCTCAATCGGGTTCAAGTCTGGCGACTGAGCAGGCCAGGGCAGGACATTGATGTTAGCTGCGGCGAGAGTCTGTCTTACAACTCTTGCGGTGTGCGGTCGTGCATTATCATGTATTTACTGAAATAAGGGACCGATTTGCACTTGTAGAGGAACGATGACGTCTGATACAATCGTCTCAGCATAAATTTGAGCGTTGAGGTTGCCTCTGATCCAAATCAACTCGGTTCTTCCGCCGATCCAAATACCCGCCCATACCATGAAGGTTCCACCACTATAAGGATGGACTTCCTGGCAGGATTTTAATCGCTGTTGGCGTCCAGGGGTTCTCCAGTGTCGTATACGTCTTGTATCCGGTCTCATACCAAAACGAGACTCATCAGAAAAGCACACGAAACGCCATTGTTCTTCTGCCCAATTTCTGTGTTCAGAGCCCATTGATATCGAATCCTACGATTGTGCATTGCTATAGGTGGTACCCTTAGCGGTCTTCGGGAATGCAGGTTCACTTCATGCAAGCGGTTTCTGACTGTTTGGTTGCTAATTAAGTTCCGTGAAGAGTGATGAAGCCTCACGGCTAACATCATGGCGGTTATTGTTGGAGCTCTTCGAGTTGTGATTTGAATGTATCGGTCTTGTCTCCGTGTGGTGCAGTGATACCGTCCTCCATGGCGCTCAGCCACGGTACCAGTGCTTCGGTAACGTGTCCAAAGTCGACTGATAACACTCTGACTTGTATTCAGAGCTAAAGCCACAGTACGTTGCCGGGAACCAGCTTCTATCATTCCCACGGCTCTGAGCATTTCTTCCCTGCTTAAATGACGTCGCCGCTCCATAATAACGTTGGTTTTAATCAGTAGTAGGGAAACAGTAGCACTAATAATGTCTTCAATGCGTTGTATGTTTTTATAGGGAAAATATTGACAGCTGATTTTCATCTTTTACTCGAATTTGATTGACAGTTCCTATTTCAAATTATGAAATGCACCAAAAAGGATCCATATAAATTTATAAAATCATAAATTTATTACAAAGCCATATCTCAATCTCAAGAAATCCGCATAAAAATGCTTGATCCCTAGACACTTTTGATGTGTGTATTTAAAAAAAAGTACTTACTTAGTAAACCTAATTAGGATAGGATGGCTTTTACGCTCAGTCATTAGCAGCAATTAATTTCTATGTTGATCGTCACTACCTAGTCGGTTTTAATGTTTTGCTTGGGATTTCGGTACGGCTTACTAATATTTAAATAAAATTAAAAAAATAACCCTAACATACTGACACCTGAAGGATTTCTGGGTGGTCATAAAAAAAAACCGTAACCTACTGACACCTGAAGGATATCCGGGTGGTCATGAAAAAAATAACCTTAACCTACTGACACCTGAAGGATTTCTGAGTGGTCATAAAAAAAATAACCTTAACCTACTGACACCAGAAGGATTTCCGGGTGGTCATAAAAAAAAACCCTAACCTACTGACACCTGAAGGATTTCCGGGTGGTCATAAAAAAAATAACCCTAACCTACTGACACCTGAAGGATTTCCGGGTGGTCATAAAAAAAATAACCTAATCTACTGACAGGTACTATGGTATACTCGGTAGGTACTTATGTGATGTAGTAACTATGCAAGTGATAATGGAGTTATTTATAGTTTAATCAATTTCATTTTTACCTATAAAGTTTTCATATCGTTTACCGATTAATCATCTCATTTTTCTAAATCTTCTAAATAATTCCCTATGCATGTGAAATTGTGAATGTTTAACGAGTAGTCAATCAAAAAAAATCAAGTAATTGCAAAATATGTGAATTATGTAGGGACTATTGACCTTCATTAAAAGTATTGATTTCATTTGCAATTGCTTTCATGATTTAAATCACATTTTGTGTGGCTTGGGTTTATTAAGTAAACTTATTTTGTGCTGAAAATTTATTTTATTAAATGAGTTTACATAAAAGTGGGCACATAAATTATAAGTTTTTGTTTAACACTTCAGAATGATTATCTTCCGCCAGTCTTGTCATTTCTTTTCATTCTATGAATCTGAAAAATACAAAAATGTATGCGTTAATGAAATACAAACTATGCATTTACGAGTAGCTACGAGGGTCATTCAATAAATACTTAGCCTACAAAAAGTAAACGAAAATTTTGGAATAGTGGCAATTTATTTTTCAACATAGTCTCCTTTTAGTTCGATACACTTAGCCCAGCGATGCTCCAACTTTTTTAACCCGTCCGAAAAATAGTTTTTGTCAAACTCTGCAAAATAGGCCTCCGTGGCGGCGATGACCTCCTCATTTGATCCATATCTATTCCCGGCGAGTGATTTTTTCAGATTAGGAAACAGAAAGAAGTCACAAGGGGCCAAATCTGGAGAATACGGTGGATGGGGCAGCAATTCGTAGCGTAATTCGACGAATTCGGCCATGGCAACGGCATGGCCTCCCGTCAGTCCGGCCTTTTTTCGCGAATATCCCTATCTGTCAAGCCGTCCCACGGAATCCGGACTGACAGGGGTTTGAGCCAACTAAGGGTTTGCTAGAATTGGATTTTCTCCTAAACTAATTGGACTAGCGTATTTGTAATAGTACGATAACATGCGTAATGAAATTATCTAGCTATTTCTGTACATTAATTCTGCCATTCAAATGATTTGTTACTTTAAAATGATAAGTTTAGTGGAGGGTACCTATAATTATACTACAATTCTTCAATAAATATGAAATAAAAGTATTGTTGGTACTTGTAATGCCTTTTATTCATACCTTAGAATGTTTTTACATTGAATAGAATCCAAACCCTTGATGCCCCCATACATTTTATTCTCACAACACTTGTTTACAATATTGACAAAAAAAACATCATAACTAATGTCATCAAAAAAAGGGTCTCATGTTTCTTGTTATAATTTGTGATTGCACAGCGTTAGTGGCTATGATTGTATGTAAACAGTAACTTGAGGACATATACTACTTAAATAAAACACAGGGACAATGTTACATACATTAAAAGTTGACTTATGATTAAACAAATAAGGTACTTCATTTGTTGCCAAAATTAGTACTTTTAAGAACCTTTGATTTTTGGGTAATATCTACTCCTATAGGAAACAAAAATACATTTTCCAAGATATATATTGAATAAACTATTAATTCAAACACAAAACACAATCAGTTTCATAGAAATATTTTATGCAGCAAGTCTACAAAAACAGTAATTTTCAACACATTTGGCCCCATTTGGGCTAAAAAAGTATGGATAGGGCTTCGAATACAGCGATTAAATTTAAATTCTACACTATCAATATACATTATTTTTGGTATAAACTGGGTCTCATGTAATAACAGCGTAGTACAAAATGTTTATGTATTTAAATATTTATTTGTTTGAATAATTTTTTTTTATTTTCCAAGACTACATTTTACAACGAATTTGTGTACCAGCTAGTTACTTGGCTTCACTTACAGCATTCACTTGACTTCATCAAAGCTGGCTGAAACTAGTGTTTATACCTGACTTTGCTCGTTCAGTTATTTATAATACACACAATCTATGCAGGAACACCTCGTGGGCCAAGCTAGAGGCCGGTAATCTACCAGACTGGACAGCGTCGGACGACCGTTGCCGTTGGGAGTTTCGGAGGAGGCTGTCTACTCAGCGGGCACTGAGCATCGGGAGCAGCTGTGTACTAAGGGGAGTCAGCTACGAGTTGCCAAGTTGATACGACCTAAACCTACCTGCGGCCCTGTTACCTTAAACTTAATAATTATTCCTAAAATCTAATTTTGTGGTTTTATTTTACAATAAAACATGACAAATCGCAGCATTCCCCCCCCCCCCCCCCTAGCAACTCCGTTATACGAAATCAGTACGTCTACCACGAGTTGCTACTTTAAATGTACGTTATCATTAAATTTATTTATATTTACGACAATGTCAAATCACAATACATTTGTTTTACGCGAATGATAACGTAAAATTAAAGTGGCAAGTTGGAATTTTCGGCTGTGCAACATTTAACAATGGCAGCGAGGAGAACAAATATTAGATATTAATACTTATATATATTAAAAATAATTTAATCGAAATAAATATACTATATTATTTTTTATACATCATATTGCCCTAAAGAAAGTTAAACAGCATCTGAACTCAATGACATAGTTGACTAAGACAGGATGCATCAGCGGCTCACTTGTGAGCTGATCACGCAACGACCACTTCAGAGCAAGTTTGGAGGTAGATTTTTGGATGTGATTTTTCCGCGTACAGCCCAAGATATAGAATGATCTTCCTGCGGAGGTATTTCCAAAGTGATATGACATCGGAGCCTTCAAGAAGAGAGCGTTATTCCCATTTAGAAGACACGGTGATACCTCAGGTGTTGCAGTTGTCCATGGGCGGAGGTAATCACTTTCCATCAGGAGACCTCCCAGCTCGTTTGCTACCTATTACATAAAAAAAAAAAAAAATTTCAATTGGATAAATTGCAATCTACGTTCGGATTGACAGAAAAGAAATAAATCACCGAACCTTTTTAGCGCGGGCCAGCAGTGTGTGGAGGACGATGAAGACACGCGTGGTACGGAAGTGGAAGGGTGAGGAAGGAGTCAATGTCACGGCTCAAGTTGTGACGGAATGTGCATAGAAATGCATGTTACCAAGTGATGAAATGTCAATGATTTTAATCGAAACATACAAATACACATGAAATGTGCATAGCAATAAATGTTACCAAGTAATAAATTGTCATTGATTTGGATCGAAACATACAAATACACATGAAATGTGCATTGCAATAAATGTTACCAAGTAATAAAATGTCATTGATTTGGATCGAAACATACAAATACACATGAAATGTGCATTGCAATAAATGTTACCAAGTAATAAAATGTCATTGATGTGGAAGAGTGGTTGGAATCAATTGAAAAGGCGATACGAATGAAAATGAATGTTGCTAAAATGTCATTGATTTGGATCAAAACATATAAACACGCATGAAATGTGCATAAGTAGCAAAAGTGACCCATCTAATTATAGACCCATTTCTATACTACCAGCTCTCAGTAAAATCTTTGAAAAAATTATATTGAACCAGCTGCTTTCACACTTTGATTTAAATAACTTACTACATGAGAAACAATTTGGTTTTACTAAACACAAGAGCACAACTGATGCAGGTGTAGCACTTATCAAACACATATTTGATGCTTGGGAAAACAAGCAAGATGCAGTAGGAATATTTTGTGATCTTTCAAAAGCATTTGATTGCGTGGATCATGAAATATTACTGATTAAGCTAAGACATTACGGTGTTTCAGGTATCTCATCTCAATTAATACAATCCTATCTTACAGATAGAACTCAAAAAGTTAGTATCAACGGAACTGCATCTTCCGGTGCCACCATACGTATGGGAGTGCCCCAGGGATCTATATTAGGACCTTTGCTTTTTCTTATTTATATAAATGATCTTCCTACCTATGTCAAAGATATTTGTGAGATAGTATTATTTGCTGACGATACCTCGGTTGATTTTTAAAGTCGACAGAGGTAAGCAAGCATTTGACGATGTAAATAATACTCTCTCAAAAGTACTATGTTGGTTCACTAGTAATAATTTATTACTTAATGCAAAAAAAACAAAGTGCATCAAATTCTCTATGCCCAATGTGAGACAGGTTGATACTATTGTAACTATGAATGACGAGCCATTAGAATTAACAAATTCTACTGTATTTTTAGGAATAACTTTAGATTCTAAGTTGCAATGGGGTCCGCATATAACGGCCCTGGCAGGGAGACTCAGTTCCGCTGCTTGTGCTGTTAGAAAAATACGACTCTTGACTGATATTGAAACAGCAAGACTAGTATATTTTAGCTACTTTCATAGTGTTATGTCGTATGGTCTACTGTTGTGGGGTTCAGCTGCAGACTTGAACACCATTTTTGTACTTCAAAAAAGAGCCATCCGCTCTATTTACAAACTTAGACCACGCGACTCGCTTAGGGAAGTATTTAAGAAGATCGATATTTTAACTGTGCATGCTCAGTATATTTTAGATAACATAATGTATGTGCGCAAAAACTTGCATCTGTTCAAAAAAAACAGTGACACTCATAAACATAATACCAGAAATAAAAACAAATTGAAAACTCCCAGTCTTAGGCTACACAAGGTGGGAAACTCATTTGTTGGTCAATCTGTAAAATACTTTAACAAAATACCTCAAAGTCTTGTTGATCTACCTCTTCACAAGTTTAAGTCTGCAGTTAAAGCAAAGTTAATGAAACAAGGTTATTATAATGTAGAGGATTACTTGAACGACAAAAGTTTGTGGTCATAGTAGGAATAATCTGCTCCTCTGCTCAATATTGTGTTCTTTTTTCTACTCGCATTGACTGTACTCTGAATTTATTTTTTGTAAAACAAACAAAGTTGAAAAGAGTAACTATCGAGTTTCTTGCCGGAGTCTTCTCGATAAGAAGCAACGTCCGAACCGGTGGTAGATTCACATTATGTATATTCACGATGTGTACTAATATTGTACTATTTTATTTACGTTTATTATTATTATTTCTGTATACTTTTTTTGACATGTCATAAGTGCTTTGTACAAGCTTAAATGAATAAATGATTTTTTACTTTACTTTACTTACATAGCAATAAATGTTACCAAGTAATAAAATGTCATTGATTTGGATCAAAACATATAAACCCACATGAAATGTGCATAGCAATAAATGTTACCAAGTAATAAAATGTCATTGATTTGGATCGAATCATACAAATACACATGAAATGTGCATTGCAATAAATGTTACCAAGTAATGAAATGTCATTGATTTGGATCAAAACTTACGAAGACATGAAATATGCATAGCAATAAATGTTACCAAGTAATAAAATGTCATTGATTTGGATCAAAACTTACGAAGACATGAAATATGCATTGCAATAAATGTTACCAAGTAATAAAATGTCATTGATATGGATCAAAACATATAAACACACATGAAATGTGCATTGCAATAAATGTTACCAAGTAATAAAATGTCATTGATATGGATCAAAACATATAAACACACATGAAATGTGCATTGCAATAAATGTTACCAAGTAATAAAATGTCATTGATTTGGATTAAAACATACAAATACACATGAAATGTGCATAGCAATAAATGTTACCAAGTGATAAAATGTCATTGATCTGGATTAAAACATACAAATACACATGAAATGTGCATAGCAATAAATGTTACCAAGTAATAAAATATCATTGACAAGACATCCACTGCTAGGCATAGGGGGGGGGGGGGGGGGGCGTACATTTGTTTTTCAGACGGCTCTTAAATTCTAATACCTAAAATGCAATGACTGAATAAAAAGTGTTTTTTGTGTAGTATTATTGACAAGTGGAAATGTAATGTGTAATAAATGTAAATGTAAATTACACGATGTATGTATGATGATGTGTGATGTGTGTGTGATGTAGGGTACGACATTATTGCCTGTGGTGCGGCAGAAAGCAGGTAAATACGCACAGTGGCACACGGCATGCCATGCAGTATACGCTGGTGCGTTTTTTGCACACAACGCATACATGGCGGCTGTGCTCCCGTGTGCCCCTGTAGGGAATAATCTCGTACTGTGCTGGGAAATGTTGTGCGGTGGAAGCTAAAGGTGTAGCCGGTGCAGGAGGTTTGCCGTGGCGAGCAACCAGCTCGCATACCAGGGACCTCCTAAACTCCCGGTGTGTCAGTTGTGTTGTGGCGTTGTGTTTGTAAAGTATGTATGCATTTAAGATACTGGCATTCAAAAGCCGCCTGAAAAACTTTTTGTACCAGATGCGGTTGCGCCTCCGTTCGATGGGGTACATAGACAGCATCTGGTCTTTCCGGTCGACCCCGCCCATGCAGATGTTATAATTATTATTAATTATAATCATTGACAACAGTGGGCTTTAGCGTGTCACCACACATCGTCGTGGCTAGCCCATGGTATGTCGACACAAAAGCCACGCGGTTTTTGTGTCGCCATACCAGGAGATCCACATCTCCCGATGTGCAGCCACTCACCTGACCCACTGCCATGTCGGTTTTCTTCAGGTTCGTCAGTTCTACAGGAACAAACTGACGATCCGTGCGCAGCGTCCCCACGCAGTCAAAACCATTTGATTTTAACTCTCGCGCCAGAGCGGGAGAGTTGTAATAATTGTCCATCCAGACAGTGTGGCCTTTATGCTCCAGACCATCAAGGAGTCTGAGCACAATGGCCGACACAACTCCGGAAAGTGGACTGTCGGTAACCGGTGCCGCAGCGTCATGGCCTGCGTAAACTTCAAACCTCCACAGGTACCCCGTGTGGGACTCGCATACTTCGTAAGTTTTGATTCCTACAGAAGCCGCCTTATTGCTAATGAACTGCCTAATATTCAACCATCCCTCCACATGGTTAAACTCTCGTCTAGTGCAATATTTTGCGAGAGCGTGTACAGTGATGAAAACTTTTCGTTCAAATGGTCTAATATTTTTTGCAATTTGAAGAGTTTAGCTTGAGGCCGTGTCAATGTCTCTAGGTGGCATGTACTGTTGTCTGCAAAATGCAGGCACTTGCTCAGCAGGAAAAACCGATTGTAGCTCATCGACGTAGAAAAATCTGGAGTACTGAACATGTCTTGCGACTTGTTCCAGTACTCCTCAAGACGTGATTCCACTACAATCCCAATTGATGAGACTATAGCGAAATATACGTATAGTTCTTCTGCGTCGACGTCTTGCCATCGCGTGATCCTACTTTGAGGCAGCATGGTGCCGCCCTCCAGCATGACCACGGACAGCTGCTGCGCAAATCGGTTGGTCTCCTGTGCAATGTATTCCATGATATCGCGATCCCATATGGCAGTAAATGCGTCATATGGGCTCGCGAATGGAACAGCGGGTCCGCAATTAATGTTGGAAAAACTTTCCCTCCTCAGTTCAGGTGCAATCTGAGGCTGCGGGAAAGCTCTCCATTCGAAGGGCGAGTGCGCTGCAGAAGACGGAGGAGGTGATGGTAGGGGGGTTGGGGAAAGAGGCGCTGGAAAAGAGGGAGAGGAAGGTATGACAGGAGTAGATGGAAGGGGGGGCCAGGAAAGGGAAAGGGAGGCATCACGTGGTGCTCCATCCGGTTCGTCCTCGGGGTCCAAGCCCAAATACGGGCGCGCCACATGCGGGATGGTTAAGTGAAGTGGCTCAACCTCGTCGTCCTCGTCGTCCTCTCCGGAATCATCCTCGCTGCCTGTTTATGAAACATTAACGGAATAATGTCGGCAGCAAACAATATTGAGTCAAATTATTTTATGCAATGCACTAAGAAGTCCACACTCCATCATAGTTGACTCATTACTAGCCGATACACCTACGATAAAAATAAAAAACCTACCATAGTTGAGGAAGGCGCTTATTTCAGCATCCCGGAGAGGCCGACTTGACGAAGGTATCCTTAAATAAAAAAATTAAATTGAATTAAATCAGCGTAAAACCAAAACTTACAAGAAATCATCAGATCATACACATTTATTTGCTATTCTTGTTGTAAAAGATCTACATAACGTTGAGGCCTTTACTTTTTCCGTTGAAATCGGAAAATTTCCTGCGGTAACACGTGGATTATATAACTTTCTTACGTCGTAAGATCAATTAAAATTAATACATAAGTTTATTATTCCAAACAAATAACCTTTTGATAAGACCAGTAATTAAATATACTCACAGGCGCCGCTTGGACAGCCCGCTCCCACTCGCCTGCGGTTCAGGCCTGTCAAAACAAATATGAAAACCACATATAAAACCTATATAATTACTCAATGCATCGACTGTCCACGGATATTACAAATAAATACTTACGCGACTCGCTTTTGGGCCATCCTGGGCGTGCAGGGCGTGGACGCCCCACTGCCGCCACACTCTACGTACCTGCAAAAGCAAAAAATTTATATTAGCAAAATAATTAAAAACAACAAATATAAATTAAACTAATGTGGATAATTACATCACGGGCGATGGCGCTGCGATGATCTCCTCAGCTGCCGGCACCGAGAAGGCTTCCCTCCCCTCTGTCTCTTCATCCAGCCCCGACATCATGATGGGGGCTGGCACTGCGTCCCCCCCCTCTGGCTGCGAAGCCCATACCGATCTGATTTTTTTTTTTTTAAATTGCTTCTACAATAAATAAGTTCAAATCAAGATATGTATCAAAACCTTACTCTGCATCATACGGCGTTACTTTCGGTAGCATCCTCTTAGTCGTCTTCGTCACCCCCGTTTCGAGGGGCTGGCCTACGGGGAGGTCCTCGACCATTCCACAAAAGACTCTAAAATTTAAAATAATTTAAGCATAGTAACATCATCTGTACGTTAATTTAATTATAAAAATATTATTACGGATCAAGCGCCAAGGGCCTTTCATTGCCCCGTCCACCACCCCCCCCCCACGCGTCAGCAATGCCCTTCCACGTGGCCGCACGCTCTGCTCACTAGGAAGTTGCGGAGGGCCACCTTGCCCACCCCGTCCGCGCCCACCTCGTCCGCGCCCGCCTCGACCGCGCCCGCCTCGACCGCGCCCACTACGTCCGCGCCCACCTCGTCCGCGCACATTATTCTCAGCTCTAATTAGTAAAAAACAAAAAGCACATTAAATACATGCACATTAAATTCAAAAATCCAAGTGTAAATAATAAAATCGCAAGAAAATACTAATACTAGTACTGGCCAAAATATCGCAATAAAAAACCACAAATAAAATGATGATGATGATGATGATTTGATTTGACGGCACGGTTGGCGTAGTGCGCTGTACCACGGTTTCTCGCCTCGGAATCTGTAGTGCCCCGGGTTCGATCCCCGGTCGGGTCAATTCAGGAAACGATCTTTTCTAAATTGACTCGGGTCTGGGTGTGCTGAAAGATTTATTAATTTATTATTTATTTATTTATTTATGATGATGGTGGTCATGGTCATCACATCAGATGATCTTAATCTTTTCTAAATTAACTCGGGTCTGGGTGTGCTGAGATATTTATTCATTTATCATTTAATTATTTATTTATGATGATGGTGGTCATGGTCATCACATCAGATGATCTTAATCTTTTCTAAATTGACTCGGGTCTGGGTGTGCTGAGATATTTATTCATTTATCATTTATTTATTTATTTATGATGATGGTGGTCATGGTCATCACATCAGATGATCTTAATCTTTTCTAAATTGACTCGGGTCTGGGTGTGCTGAGATATTTATTCATTTATTATTTATTTATTTATTTATTTTTGATGATGGTCATGGTCATCACATCAGATGATCTTAAGAATAAGAATAAGAATAAAATAAGTTTCCAGCACTTTGTTGAAGAGTAGCGGATACTTCCACGGAAAACCGTTGTATTGTATTGCGGACAAATCAACAGCGGAGCAATTCTTGGCTCACGGCTAATAAAGTGCAACTTGTCGAAATATATGATGTCCATATTAATTAATCTATTCACATTTAATATTATTATTTATTATTTACATTACCTATTTACATTACCTATTTACATTAACTATTTACATTAACTATTTACATTATTTATTTTTATTTCTTATTTACATTTACATTTATTTTTTATCTTGGTGTACATTGTCCCAGATATTTATTTATTTATTTAAAACAAACAAAATTTCAAAGAGTCTCCATAGTCTGAAACCCAGCCGCCATTACACACTTACACCTGTCAACCCGCGTCAGTCCCAATGCCGTCGGACGGCAGAAAATGACAATGGCCTTTTTCAGTTGTAGGGTACAAGAATATACTGTTATTTAGTCTATTTTTATTCGTATTTACAAATTTACTACCTGTATTTCGTGCAATGTCAATAAAATAGTCATCAAATAATTTAGAAATGTCATTTATATTATGAGTAATGTCATCTTTATGTTTAATTGATTTTATTTCATTTTTATTAGGATTTTTGTTTATGCTATTATTTATTATTTTCCAAGACGCTATGCATTTGTTTTTAGCATATAGAATATATTTAGAATTGTTAATTCTTTGCGCAGCGTTCATACATTTATGTAGAAGTTTAGTATAGTTTTGGTATTGGCATTTTTTATTTCTTTTATCATTTTTACTAGAATAAATATAGTTATGGTATAGTTTGCGTTTTTTTACACAGAATTTTTCAGGACCTTTTGAAACCCATTTTAATTTCTTAGAATTTGAATCTTTCTTTATTCTTGTAACCGGAAAACAAAGATAGTAAAAAAGTGAAAAGATATCGTGAAATGCGTTGAAGGCTTGATTTGGGTCATTTTGTTCAAGTACATTGCTAAATGTCATCGAATCTATATGTTTTATAAATTGTTTTTTATTTTCATGACTCAAATCTCTTTGCAGTTCAAACCAGTGTAGTTTTTTACTATAGTTTGCTAGATAAACTGAAAGAATCTGACATTTGGTATGATCTGACAGTGATAGTTCTTTAGTATGGTGAAGTACTAGGGCGAATGATATTATCTTTGAGCATTTTGTCGACTTCTGTTTTGATTTCTTCTCTGTGTACAAATGGAAATCTATATGTTTTAGTGTGAATAGGCGTTTCTGATGTTGTAGGAATTGAATGTTTCGTTTGGTTGGTAAACGTTAGTGGTTCACCTTCTGTGTAAAATACACACATCAAAAGTGTCTAGGGATCAACATATATTTTTGCAATAACTTTTCTCCTGATTGATATTAATTAAAATTTTCTTTAAGGATTCATCAAATAAAGTGTTTTCGTTTGTCTACAGTAACGATAAACCAAGTCACCTTTGCATTAATAAAGAAATTTGCCATTTTCCTAATAAAGGGATTTTTGACATTTGAACCACTAACATTAAAGTTCGAAAAAAAGACTGAAATAACAGTTTTCTTTAAAATTTTATTGGGTAACTTAAACAATTAATAATCCGTGTTTCTACCGCGAACACTAACAACACAAGAACATCGGTTTGGCATACTCAAAATGAGTTCATCCAAATCACGCTGTGGAATGGCCGCCCATGTTCGTCAACAACAAAAAAAGGTCTTCTTGCGACTGGATACCCTCCATATTCGGCAGAGCTCTTCTCTGTAGCATATCCCATGCATGCTCAATCGGGTTCAAGTCTGGCAACTGAGCAGGCCAGGGCAGGACATTGATGTTAGCTGCGGCGAGAGTCTGTCTTACAACTCTTGCGGTGTGCGGTCGTGCATTATCATGCATTAACTGAAATAAGGGACCGATTTGCACTTGTAGAGGAACGATGACGTCTGATACAATCGTCTCAGCATAAATTTGAGCGTTGAGGTTGCCTCTGATCCAAATCAACTCAGTTCTTCCGCCGATCCAAATACCCGCCCATACCATGAAGGTTCCACCACTATAAGGATGGACTTCCTGGCAGGATTTTAATCGCTGTTGGCGTCCAGGGGTTCTCCAGTGTCGTATACGTCTTGTATCCGGTCTCATACCAAAACGAGACTCATCAGAAAAGCACACGAAACGCCATTGTTCTTCTGCCCAATTTCTGTGTTCAGAGCCCATTGATATCGAATCCTACGATTGTGCATTACTATAGGTGGTACCCTTAGCGGTCTTCGGGAATGAAGGTTCACTTCATGCAAGCGGTTTCTGACTGTTTGGTCGCTAATTAAGTTCCCTTTAAATTAAGGCTAACATCATGGCGGTTATTGTTGGAGCTCTTCGAGTTGTGATTTGAATGTATCGGTCTTGTCTCCGTGTGGTGCAGTGATACCGTCCTCCATGGCGCTCAGCCACGGTACCAGTGCTTCGGTAACGTGTCCAAAGTCGACTGATAACACTCTGACTTGTATTCAAAGCTAAAGCCACAGTACGTTGCCGGGAACCAGCTTCTATCATTCCCACGGCTCTGAGCATTTCTTCCCTGCTTAAATGACGTCGCCGCTCCATAATAACGTTGGTTTTAATCAGTAGTAGGGAAACAGTAGCACTAATAATGTCTTCAATGCGTTGTATGTTTTTATAGGGAAAATATTGACAGCTGATTTTCATATTTTACTCGAATTTGATTGACAGTTCCTGTTTCAAATTATGAAATGCACCAAAAAGGAGCCATATAAATTTATAAAATCATAAATTTATTACAAAGCCACATCTCAATCTCAAGAAATCCGCATAAAAATGCTTGATCCCTAGACACTTTTGATGTGTGTATATTAACTAATGCATTCGGAATAGTAAGGAAATCGTTAATAATTTGTTTATCGATGATAGCTGCACCGTTAGGGATGTCGTTACAAGAACATTTAATTACGGTTTCTGAGCGTTTTGGTACAAATTGTTTATCGTTAATTTTGTTTTAGATTTCGTCGCCAAGGAAGAATAGATTGTACGATCTATCGCGAACTCGCATTGTTTTTGACTGAACATAAATGTTTACGTTGAATTTAGACATGAAGTCGTTACCTAAAATACCATCTGAGGCAATGTTAAGATCGGCAATATGGAACTTGTGTTTAGGGAATTGATCGAGGGAAATGTCAGAGGTACCGTGTGTACGAATAGTAGAGTCGTTATATGAGACTCCTACAATAGAAACTTTGTTTTTAGTATTTATGTGATTGTTGCCTATTTTGTCCTTACGTATCACAGAAATAGTGGCTCCGGTTTCTACCAGCAAAATAAGAGGTTGACCATCGACATGAAATCTGCAATGTAAAAGATTTTCGGGAGGAATGTTTAGAGAAGACATGTTGTATGATTTCGTTTCAGATTCTTTAAAGGATTTAGTAGATTTTGATTTAGGTTTTGATTTAGATTGTCGTTTATTTTTTTATTCGGAAGTGGAGTTGGATTTCTGTTGAGTTGGATTAGTATCTGGAGTTTCTGTGGAATTGTTAGAGTTAGTATCTTGTGATTGAGACGATGTGGTATTTTTAATTGTTGTTGATTTTGATTGAGGCGATTTAGTATTCGGAGTTATCATAGATTTAGTGTTTGGAGTTAACATAGATTGAGTTTGATTTAGATTTGGTGATTGAGACGATTTAGTGATTGGAGTTGGCAAAGATTTGGTAGAATTTGTGTCAAATGATTTTGACAATTTAGTGTTTTGAGTTGGAATAGATTTAGTTGAGTTCGTGTTAGGTGATTGAGGAGATTTAGTATTTTGATTGGATTTAGTAGAGTTAGTATTTTGAGTTTGTTCCGATTTGGTTGATTTAGTAAAGTAAGTAGATGACTCGATAGTTTGTGTACCGAAGTCACGATAGTGTCTATGAAAGACTGGCTTTTGTTCTGACAGTTGAGTTGTGTTACAAGCCAACTGACTATCTTGATGAGACAATCTGGTGTTTGTTTGTCCCCGATGGACTGGATTTAACAATGGACTAGATTGTCTTTTAGGATGTTGATTTAGTTCTCGAATTGGAGGTTTTCGAGACTCGAATTCATGTATTGGGTTTGCATCGATGTTGGTGTCGGGGCTGTCGAGTAGTGGGCTAAAGCGGTTTCCATGGATTAGCCCGTTTCCATGGCCGCCTGTGAGTTTAAATGAGTAATTGGTTGAGCTGGTGCAGGCAATGCACGCTGTACCTGTGGCGATGATTGGAGCTTTATATTGTTGTTGTAAGCTCTTTTGCGACATTCTGTTATGAGATGACCTGGTTTTTTGCAGTAGTTGCATTGTTTGAAATTATTTGATTGCAACGTTGGTCTTGGTAATGTGGGTGTGGAGTGTTTTGAAATGGTCTGTAGGTGGACGGTTGTTTGACACTGTAGGACGTATTGGGGGTCTGAAAGGTTTATTAAATAATTGTCTAGCATTATTCATTTTCCTAATATTTTCTTCCTGCATAGCGAAATTACCAGCATCGGAAAGCTTGGCAAGTTCTTTTGTCCTAAGCATCGTTCCAATGTCCGAACTAATGCCGTTTATAAAAACATTTAAGGCTGTTTCTTCAGTTGTTATTTTTCGGCCCATTAAAGAGTTGTCAAAGATTTCTGCTGTTAGTTTGTCTAGTATTTTGTTCCTATAGGTCTACCCTGTAGTAGAATTTCGTTATTGTTTCATTCGCCTGTTGAAACATACTCATAGTTTGCAATTCTAAATTCAAATGAGCTAAGGTTTTAGTTTGTGAGAATTTCTCAATTAAAAATGTTTTTAAGTCATTCCAGTCTATGAACTGTCTGGCGTGAATGTCCGATGAAGATGGACCAGTGATTTTATTCAATGCGTAAATTAATAAAATCTGTTTTTGTACTATGCTGGCTAATTGAATGCTGAATCACATGATCGAACGAATCGATATACTTACAAATTGTGATTCGTATCAAAATCTGTAACTAACTGGAGTAACGTATTGAGAGCTATCTCTGATACCTTGAAGTCTCCTAAAGTTGCCATGGTAAAAAAAATGTGATGGATATGTAAAAAAATAAAGGTATAAATTATGAATTAGAATAAATATGATGATGTTATGATTTAGAAAATAGTATCATTTGGAGTTAGGATATAGAAAAGAATAAAATTATAAGTTAAAAATAGGATTTAGGTTTGTTTTGATTTTGGGTTAGGATTTGGAATAGAGCACAAAAGTTCTAGCCACTCACCATAGTAATGTGTAGATCGAGAGCTTCATTCCGCGAAGTTTCTTAAAAGCCTGCCGGCGATGTTGTCCGATTTTTAAACGTTTAAAACCGCGTTATAACTTCGTCTTGATGCACACGCGATCCTACCGACTGCGCCAAATGTTATGAAATGAGCAGCGAAGGAACTTTAAAAAAAATACTTTATTCCAAAAATAGGATTATATTTAAAGATACAGAGTTCTTGCTTATGTGAAGTCTAGATAGTAACTGACTAATTCTAAGGGATACAGTGATTATATAGGGAGTTTGTGGGAGTAGTAAATACTTATGACTAATGAGACTATTTTCTAATGAGGTGTTTGAAGACTTCATTACAACAAAAGGATATTGATTTTAAGATTACTAATGATATACTGATAAAAGAGTTTAAGGAGACAATAAATGATTACTAATGGATATTAAGGTAAAAGTATTTAAGTGTGAGAATAACAAATGGAAGACTGTATCTATGTGAATGGAAGAAAAGAATAACAGAGAAGTGACATGTTCGCTTGAAAAACAAAAACAGGAAAGCGACCCGAGACATCCACTCTACGGGCTCTCCCCCGCCACAGGTCGGTTGCGAAGCCGCAAAAGCTTCCTGCGATCTACGCAGCCTACCGACGAAATCCCTACTGACATGAGGTGCAGGCTTTGGGCAAGCGAGTACCCACATTCACTGTACCCCCCTGATGAAAATCTGCCTCCAGGGTATAAGGAACCTTGGCCAACCTGGAGAAGTCTAAATAGGCTGAGGACCCAGGTTGGTCGAAGTAAAGATAACCTGTGTCGGTGGGGGTACTCAAGCAACGTAGACGCCAGCTGTGAATGTGGAGAACCCCTGCAAACCATGGCTCACCTCACTAACTGTCCCGCGTGCCCGACCACCTGCTCGCGTAAGGACTTACTTGTCAGTAACCAGAGGGCTACCACAGTAGCCGCTTTCTGGGCAAGTCGGATTTAGCCCGTGTTCTTGCCGACACGAAAGAAGAAGAAGACAAATGGAAGATATGATAACTAATTAATATGATAATAGATATAGGTATACTAGGTAGTTGAAGGGTTAACCTTAAGGGTTATGTAACACCATGCATTTGATATTTACGTAATTAGAAGTTGAATTCCTCACGGGTATCGAAGGGAAGGAGACGAACGAAACTGCTGAAGAAACGAACCAAAGAACGGACGAGGTACATTCTGGACAAGACTGGAGACTGGATACCAGATGATACAACTGCTACTGTGATGGCTTACCCACAACCTTGTCCACAAGGTCCAGCCAAGCGCGGCCTAGATGGATTGAAGTGAAAGCATGGTAAAAGATATTGTCCTTCACAGTCCTACTTATGGTGGCCCTGTCCCACAGGATTTTACAAGCGGGTTCACAACGCGGGCTTCATTTGTGAGACACACAGGCAGGTAAATTAACTTTGGGAAAGTAATGCCGCCCGAGTAAATGGTGTGATATTACAACAATGAAATCCACAATGTCAATGTATATGTAGCACATGAAGACGTTAGCACACCAATGCACATAAAATCATGTGTGACATTAACATTGGTAATGATTACATTGATAGTACAACCTGACCAAGCCGCCACCTCCCACCCCCTAACGCTTCCCCCCCCCCCCCCCTCATTCATTTGTGCACTAAGCCTGAAGTTAATAGATTTCAATAGTGTTATTAGGTGCTATTCAAAATGTGTAGCACTTTAAAGTTCTTTATTAAAAAGTTTGAATAAAGTAATATTAACAAACATTTTACATTGAAAGTATAAATCCATCAAGGTCAATTTTCATTTAAGATCGTGAATTTATGTTACTTATACATGTATGTTTACGTTTGACTCTATTGTAGCCAAATGCTGAATTAAATAAGTGGTGTTTCTGTCATTCCGTTTAATATATTTCGTTTGATATATTATTTCACTCACTTGATATCACTTTTGTTATTTGCATGAGTGCAAAAAATTAAAAAAGTATGACTTTATCAACATAGATATTAAATTGACTTATTTGTGACTTCAATTTGTACGTATCACAATTTGCGTGGACGGCTATAATAAATAATAACTTGTCTGCATCCGAATAAGGAATGATCTCCGATTTATTCATTTAGTTGATAACGATAATATGATATTTGCATTTATGGAATGGGACATTGTTGACTGGTTTCATGATAACCAAGACGTGCTTGATTTTTATGCTGGAATTCGTTTCAAAATACCTCCTACTACATGCTTTGAAATTGTATTATTTAAGAATTACATTCAAAATAGCTCACATAGTATTATTATACAAAAAAATGGTTTGAACTAACCAGAGTTCTATAGTAAGAGCAATCATAACTTAATTAGAGTTAACATTATTATCATAGCTATTTCGTTATGGCACCGGATGTGAAAATTAAGTGTTTAATTTACAATATTTTGTCATCCTTCTGTTTAAGAAATCAACAAAATAAATTGAGCAATAATGGATTAATTACTATCTCTAAAGTTATTTTGTAACGACACACAAAACAGGGATTTTTAGTCCCTCTACCTGCGAATAACTATTTCGATCTATGTCTGTAATTCAGACCAAATGCCACCTAGATGTATGTGAATTTAAGAGCGGTTTCGAATTAATATGTGGCAGTCAATTATTTGCAAATGACTGATCTAATGAATGGACCTAAACATGACTTACACGGACTGACTGTCGAAGCAATGATAATTATTATTAGGTCCATCAAGTTATTTTACCTGCGAATAACTATTTCGATCTATGTCTGTAATTCGGATTTATTGCCATCTAGGTGCATGTGAATTTAAATGCGGTTTCACAATAATATGTGGCAGTCAATTATTTTCAATTAGAATATGATGACCGATCTAATGAATGTACCTAAACTTGACTTACACAGACTGACTGTCGTAGCAATGATAATTATTATTAGGTCCATCAAGTTATTTTACCTGCGAATAACTATTTTGATTTATGTCTGTAATTCGGATTTATTGCCATCTAGATGCATGTGAATTTGAATGCGGTTTCGCAATAATATGTGGCAGTCAATTATTTGCAATTAGAATATAATGACTAATCTAATGAATGGACCTAAACTTGACTTACACAGACTGACTGTCGAAGCAATGATAATTTTTATTAGGTCCATCAAGTTATTTTACCTGCGAATAACTATTTTGATCTATGTTTGTAATTCGGACGTAATTCCATATAAATGTATGTGAATTTAAAAAACGGTTCAGCAATAATATGTGGCAGTCAATTATTTGCAATTAGAATATAATGACTGATCCAATGAATGGACCTAAACTTGACTTACACAGACTGACTGTCGAAGCAATGATTATTATTATTAGGTCCATCAAGTTATTTTACCTGCGAATACCTATTTCGATCTATGTCTGTAATTCGGATTTATTGCCATCTAGATGCATGTGAATTTAAATGCGGTTTCGCAATAATATGTGGCAGTCAATTATTTGCAATTAGAATATAATGAATGGACCTAAACTTGACTTACACAGACTGACTGTCGAAGCAATGATTATTATTATTAGGTCCATCAAGTTATTTTACCTGCGAATAACTATTTTGATCTATGTTTGTAATTCGGATCTATTTCCATAAAAATGTATGTGAATTTAAAAAACGGTTTCTCAATAATACGAGTATGTGGCAGTCAATTATTTGCAATTATAATATGTTTTTCTGTATTAAAGTGTATCAACAAAAACCAATGAACTTCCTTTTAATAGTTAAATCAACAATAAATAAAACGTACATTATTTTAATGAAATGTAGTTTACAAAATAACAGATCCAAAGAAGGACGGCGAACTTCCATGTAATTTCAGACCTCTACTTACGGGCCACGTACATAAAAGAAATCGGTAGATGTTTTTAGAACTACGCTAGACTAACAAAAAAGTTAATTGTTTTAACTCTTTCAAAGCTGGGGTTAAAAAGATATTAAAGCTATTGAAGGTAGTGAGGTTATATTTTAAATCGCTGGTTTTTAATCATTTTTTTATTAAAATGACATTGATGCTTACACATCAGTCAGAATGGATACATGTTCCACTACAATGCAACGTACAATATCTGCATTTTGTCTGACTAGGCACGGTTCCATGCAAAGTGTTCCGTTCCGGAGAATTGCGCGGATGACCGTCGTGGGAAGGCGGACTCCGCACCCTCGCAGACGGGGCCCACGTCTTTGCGACGGCGCGGGTGTACGAACGGGCTTGTTCAGTCAACAGCGCTACATGATACGTGCAATGAGAACCCTAGATGGGCCTCATCCACCACATCCTCATCCCATGCAAGGCGCACTGCGAGTTTGTTAGTACGGCCGCGTGCTTCTTCTACTACGCGTATAGCTCGTGCCGCATCAGTGCGCGGCACGAGCGATCTGTCACCCGTTGCCCTTACCACATCATCACAAAACTATAGAACAAGACAAAGAACAAAAGAAGTACATTTCTGGTGTACTTATATTAAGTTCGTTGAGCTCAGTATGAGGCTTATTTAGGTTTTACTGCTATGTAAGCTTTGAAATGAAAATCATATTAACTTATTTATGTACATTTATTTAAATAATTTACAAGTGGTTCAAGAATGCAACAGGAGCTCCGAAATGATCCTGATGACAAGCGTACCCCATGTACCAAAAAATGGGCATTATGTGCGAGCAACACCCAACTGTATGATTTCCAGCAGCACAATAACAATAATATGCTAAAATGGCTTCACTCCCTTGTACTACTTAAAGTCTACTAAGTAGGACCCTTCTGCGTATTGACTCAGGTACATGAAGTTTTTCCCGATCATCACACTCTGGAAACAAGCAACGGCCAGCAGTGGAGCTGCTCTTCTTATTGTTGGAAGACCTATTTGAGTGTTAGCTTTCTTATTTCCTTGCTGGGTTTCAATTTGATTATGTTTTTCTGCAACAGGTGGTGCAGGTAATTCTGGAGGGCTACTTTCTCTTACAGTTTGATTATTTGATGAAAGCGAAAAAACCTGTTATAAACATTATAATAATAAAAATTAAACGTAACGTAATGTGAGTGATTTGTTTGACATTGACAATATTGACATTGATGACAACAATGGGAAGGCAAAGAAGTATATTACCATACAGCCTCTTTATCAGTTTGTTTTTTCACTTTGAACTTGAATACATTTAAAATACAAGTATGTGGCTTTAAAATGTTCATTATAGTGTATTTATTTAATTAAAATAGGTCAAAACAGTTAAAATATAACTTACCTTAACACAAATTGAAAATAAAATTAATTCCATGATTGAAAACTTCTGCGTAGATTGGAGTACTCTTACACGAAATAAAACCGTTTAGTTTTTGCACTTTTTGTTGCACTACAGAAAAGTTTTGTTTCATTGAAATCGGGAATAATTTATCTTTGACCTGCCTTCTTTAAAAATCCTGATTATATGGTAATAAATACAACAAATTTAACTCTATTTATTTAACATGTTTCCGTTTGGTAACGTTTTTGTAAAATATGGAGGCGAGTTTCGCCGTCCTTCTTTGAATGTAGACTGATAAATCCGTACAAGTAGAGCATAATAGAAAAGTTAGTGCAAATGATCCGTCCGCGCTAATCAACTTATTATTTAATAAGTCGGCGGGAGGATTAGCAATTTTGCATGTGCTCATTGAAGATGGAAATTTTAATACGTATAGGGTGACCGACATTTATACTCGTAAGTTGGTGCAAAAATCCATCACACACTGATCACGGATCGCGATGCAGAGAGAGGAATTGCTCATAGCATATACTCGTGTGATGATGGTAAATATAATCAGACTAATCCAAATGTGGATGTAGAATAAATTAAAGGTGTAGTGTAGAAATTTTTTAATAGATGTGTAACCCGGTTCGTAAAATAATAATTCCTTGAAGGATTATATATACAATGGAATGTTAATTTAAAAAAAATATTTGGAAGCATTTGCAAATGTGATATACTGAATATTTTATTGACCCAAGTTATTTTTAACTGAAGAATTTTTTTTTTCATGGGCCAATTGAGGATGAAAAATTATATATTATTTGATGATATATAATTTTTGAACTTTGACTGTTTAAAACGTTAGAGCAAAATAGATAAGTTAGTAGTGCAAATGTTCCGATAAGCACTAAAGGAACTATAACTTATTGAAGCAGCGGAAGGGTTTGCATGTGCTCATTAAAGATGGTATTTTAATCAGTATAGGAGGAGTGACACTAAGAAGTTGGTGCAAAGAGTCGTCATACGATCACGAATTGCGATGCAGAAGGAGGAATTGCTCATAGCATGTGCTCGTGTGATGACGGTAAATACTATCAGATTGATATAAATTTTGATGTAGAATGAATTAAAGGAATTGTATTTGATATGGTTTGGCACAAATATATTTAGTTTAATAAAAAGCAGATAATAGAACTGCAATTACTTTTAAATGATATAGTTTCATATTAAACTGTATGAACATATTTAAGTTAAATCATATGGTTTTTCTATAGTTGATGAAGGGCAATAAGTTTTTTTTGTCATATTATTAGAACTTTTGACCTTGATAGAATTATAATTCATATCAGATTTCAAAGTGTACATATACGAGTAATGTATTTATTAAACATTTTAAAAGTTGTAAAAATGATATTATCTATAATTATTTCGTTAAAGAAATTCAAATAGGTATTTACTATGAAAAAGTATCTGAACATGAACAAGTGTTTTTTTTTGTAAGTCAGTTTGTAAGAAGTTAATCTTTAGTTATTAAAATCTATAGTTGGTGGTTTTATAGTTGATGAAACGTAATAAATGAAATTATTATTTTTATTTGTCAGATTATTAGACATTTTGACCTTGATAGAGTTAAAATATTTTTTAATTTAATTCATTATAATTAGTTTTTAATTTAATTTATTTGGTAGGTACTATGAAAAAGTAATTGAAAAATAACAAGTTATAATCTTTGTAAGTCAGGTTATATATAAACTTTTTTTAGTCTTTAATAGATCAATCAACGATGAAAAATTCTAAGTATACGAGGGTCATTCAATAAATACTTAGCCTACAAAAAGTAAACGAAAATTTTGGAATAGTGGCAATTTATTTTTCAACATAGTCTCCTTTTAGTTCGATACACTTAGCCCAGCGATGCTCCAACATTTTTAACCCGTCCGAAAAATAGTTTTTGTCAAACTCTGCAAAATAGGCCTCCGTGGCGGCGATGACCTCCTCATTTGATCCATATCTATTTCCGGCGAGTGATTTTTTCAGATTAGGAAACAGAAAGAAGTCACAAGGGGCCAAATCTGGAGAATACGGTGGATGGGGCAGCAATTCGTAGCGTAATTCGACCAATTTGGCCATGGCAACGGCAGACGTGTGAACCGGTGCGTTGTCGTGGTGAAACAGCACTTTATTCTTCGCCAGATGGGACCGTTTTTTCTTTAATTCGGCGTCGAATCGGCCCAATAAATTTGCATAGTAAAGCCCTGTAATTGTTTTACCCTTCTCGAGGTAATCGATGTAGATCACACCTTGTGAATCCCAGAAAACGGTGGCCATAACATTTCCGGACGATTTTACAGTTTTCGCCTTCTTTGGAGCACGTTCCCCGGTCTGGATCCATTGTTTTGATTGCTCCTTGGTCTCTGGTGTGTACCAGTGGATTCAGGTTTCATCGACGGTCACAAAACGATGCAAAAGCTCCGCTGGATTCCGCTTAAACAGCGCCAAACACGTCTCCGATGTGGTCTCACGGTTGCGCTTGTTTTCCGGTGTGAGTAAACGCGGCACCCATCGCGCCGACAGCTTTCTCATGCCGAGTTATTCGTGAAGAATATGATGCACTGTTCCTTCTGAAATGGCTACAGTCTCAGCTAGCTCCCGAACCTTCAATCGGCGATCTGCCAATACGAGATTATGGATTTTTTAATGTTTTCCTCCGTAGCAGCTGTTTTCGGTGCACCTGGACGTGGTTCATCAAAAACCGACGTACGGCCACGTGCAAACTCGTTGAACCAATTCTTGACGGTGGCCATCGATGGAGAAGTCACCGTACACAGCATCCAAGCGCTCTTTGATTTCGATGCGCGTTTTCCCTTCCAAAAATAGGAATCGAATCACCGAACGATATTGCTCTTTTTCCATTTTTGTAAAACCGATCGACACGTTCGCTTCCATAAGTTGTCAAATTAAAACAAATGAAGGGATTGGTATGAAAATTTGAAAAAATAAATTAAAAAAGAATGTGCTACACTGTGGTAAAACTCTTTTGAAACTACAGCGCCCTCTGGCGATGAGGCTAGGTACTTATTGAATGCACCTCGTACAACTTGAAAAAAAATTGTTAGATTTGAATATAGACTGATAAAGTAGTAAGATACATATAAGTAGAGCAAAATTGGTAAGTTAATGCAAATGTTTCGTCACGCGCTGATCAACTTATTGAGGCAGCGGGAGAAATTGCATGTGCTCATTAAAGATGGAATTTTAATACGTACCTATAGGGAGAGCGACACTATTAAGTTAGTGCAAAGACACGTCACACCCTGATCACGAATCGCGATGCAGAGGGAGTAATTGCTCATAGCATGTACTCGCAAAATGATAGTTAAGATTATCAGACTGATTCAAAAGTGGATGTAGAACAAATTAGAGGTATCTACATACTTAACTTACAAAAGGTGTGTGAATTAAAAATGTTGCATATCCAGTTCGTTCAAAAATATATGTTAAGGTGATCTAAGTAGACTTCGTTGAATGATCTTGCAAAATGGAATGTTAATTGTAAATTTACTCTCAAAAAAAACTTTGATTAGGTCAATGTGCGAAGTGATGTTATGAGCATCATATTGATTAAGGTGCATAACGTGGAACTTAAAAAAATATATTGCTAAATTGTTTTTCGCCATATATAAAGCGCTATATAGTGATGCAAATAATTAAAATAATACTTTATAGTATAAAGAGAAAACTATAATGTATTAAATGGTAAAAATTTGCAATTCGGTTAAGTTTGTTATTTTTAATAATTTAATGAAAATTAAATCGGTAAAATAATTTAAAAGTGACGTTATAATTAACTTTAACTTCAGGACACATTAAAACAATATCTTCGACAACAAGACAGCTTCTTCTGTCCCTGTTCTGTCCCTATCACATAGTCTCCCCGCCCCCTTAACCCCCGGACCCCTACTCACCCCCCATTGCTCGTTCAAATTGTACTATCAATGAAAACATTACCTATGTCAATGTCACACATGATTAATGTGCATTGGTGCACTAACGTATGCTACATATGCATTGACATTATAGATTCCAAAGTGTATATATCACACCACTCACTTGGACGGCATTATTTTACCCAAGCCATCCACCTACCCACCTGTGTGTCTCACTAATGAGGCCTGCGAAGTGATCCCGCCTGCAGAATCTTGAGTGGCAGGGTCACCATGAGTAGGAGTGTGAAGGTACAAAGACAGATAGACACATATAACGCTTATTTGCAAGCAAATAAACGTTATATCCATCTATGTATCTCTTTATCTTTTACCATCCTTTCACTCCAATCCACGGAGGCCGAGCTTTGCTGGACCCTGCGAAGAGGGTTATGTGAAGGCCACCACAGCGTAACAGCTGCACCTTCTAGCACGCCGGTCTCCGGCCCAGATGATTCCCCGCCCATCCCCCAGTCCGCTCACTCAACAGCCCCGTCCCTCTCCTTTCACTCCGATAACTGTGATTACTCCTACTCACTAATTACGCTCAATGCACGGAATTACATTCCATGTGATAACGTTATAATGGTGTAACCATCAGATTTAGTGTACTAACACTTCCTGACGTATATATCTCAATATACTCACATACACTTCCACACCCATTCATGCAACCATAATAAACCATATTCAATTAAATCCACCGATGTAGTGCAACAATAAATCACGATGAATTTTCAAGTGTGACGCGCATGTAAAGTGTATTATTAATGAAATAAAAAATAAAAAAATAACGCACAGTGTATACCTATTTTGTGTCGACATGATAATTGATTTACTTTATATTTCTGTTCTATTTACAAAAGTATTGCCCACTGATCAGAGGTGAACAATTTAAAGGAAGCTGCCAAAAAAAAAAACTACAATAGTTGCGGATACACAATATTATTGATCATAACTTTATCGTTAAAAAGGTTATTACGTGAAACTAATATTTTTAAACTGTCCCTATCCTGTACTCTACCTAACGCGACATACAATTGACCGTGACTAAATACGTCTGACCGCAAGTCGACACCTACTCTGCTTATGGTCTGTCCCTGGCTCTTGTGTATGGTCATCGCGTAGCTAACCTGTAAAGGGAATTGGCGACGCGTCATTTTGAACGGACTATTCGGTTCGACCTGTGCTTTAAATAAAATACGCGGAATTAAGTATTCGACTGATTCACCCGGCCTACGAACTGTTATCACGCGCGGAGAAGTACGAACGATAATAACTTTGGTTCCATTAACTAATCTATCGGCAAAACTAAGATTACGGATAATCATGCAAACGCAACCTACCTTGAGTTTAAGAACATGATCCGGAACACCTTTGGGTTGTAATTTATTTAAAGTATCCGCACCTAAAAATATTTCATCCGCACTATCCGAAACTACCTCGTCTATGGAGAGGAAATGCAATTCCTCTTCTGGTAACTTTGATAAAATTATGGAATTGATTTCCCTAACATTCTCATTGTGTGTCGTCAGAATGGCTCGATGAGCACACACATCAGGCTCATCAATTACAACATGTGGGAATACAAAATCTATAAGATCCTCTACATCAAAAACAATAGAGGGGACAAATCAACTAAATTTTGAATAGTATTACCAATTTTTACTTGATGAAATGGCAGTTGGTTTGAGCCTAATTGCAACAAATAATTTGAAAATTCTAAATCGTCTTTACAACGTTGTGACTTGTGATGTATTTAATGAAAAACTTTAATGTTGGGCCAAATGTGGGAAGATTTTACTGGGCAATTAACTATGTCTGAACTTGTTTTAGCATTTACTACAACTGGAGGAATTTCGCGAAAGTCGCCAGCAAAAATGATTACTTTACCGCCAAATAATTTATCAGATCTCATAAGATCGCGGAGTGACCTATCAAGTAAGTGAATTAAATATTTGTGTGCCATAGGGGGCCTCGTCGTAAATGATAACATTAGACTGATGAATAAGTTCGGCTCTCTGAGAGCCATTGGTGATGTTCCAGTAACCAAAATCATCTACGGGACTTAATGGGAATCTGAACATGCTATGTGCGGTTATGCCGCCTTCATAGTTCTGAGCTGCGATGCCAGAGCTCGGAGTACACAAAACTATACCATTTAAATCACCTCGTACGTGTGCAGTTATTACATTTAATAACAGAGTTTTTCCTGTTCCAGCCAGACCGACTATAAAAATAGCACTATCACCGGAATCGCGGAATAGTTCGTCGCCTACCAGACGGTCAACATACTCGTAAATAATACGTTGATCCTCTGACAACTTTGGTAACCACTCTAGAACAAACGCCTGCAAGCTAGGATTGTTGTATTCTACACGTTCGCGGCCTACCTCTGTCGTGTCGTCTACAACTGCCGGCAACCCTTGTTGTACCCTGTTGTACAAGGGATGTACCGTGTTTACGCATCAACCTATCGATAAATAGCAAACAGAGCTTATGAGCCTCATCGTCGTTTTCAGGAAAACGGTGCAAGATGTCTTGGCTCAGTAAATGCTTAAAGTTGTCCCACAGCGATACTACCCGAACCCCATTTACAGCGAGAAGTACGAAGAAGCTCCTCAGGCAAGGCCCAGTTAAAAAAGTAGAGGCTTCTTGCATAGCAATTTCGTATTCTGCTTCATCGTTCGCGATCCCTGCAGCAACGGCAGCTTCCTGGAAAGTGCTACAATCTGAACCACCAAGATTAAGAAGGTCGCCATAACTGCGACAAGGATATGAACCTAACAGTAATCTTAAATAAAATGGTTCACCTCTGTTTGGCGCGACCCAGAATAAGCGCGAGACTAATTCACCCCTCTGACGTTTGGTAACAAACCCATTGTTACTAATTTCAAATATTTCAACGTTTTTGGTCGTGGGACGTCGCGTATGAACAATATAGTGTTCATAAAAATCTAAATATGTTAAATTATCAAAATGTTCGCCAGAAGGACGATCGAAATATGTCAAGAGATCAGACGTAGCTCGACGTGCCGCTTCAGCCTCGGTGCCCGGTTTGAAGAAGATAGATTACTGCCCTTGTAGATGAACAGCGAGTTGCTTGACGTTCGGTTCGCGCGCAGTAATGTCGAATTCTAATGTTCGCCATGTCGCTTCGCAAGATCCTAAGTAACGCTTAGTTACGTACAGCTCTATTTCGTTATTCCTATCCTCTTCTGAAACTAATGTGACACGTGATTCATCTGGACCTTTGGTCATATATTTACATAAATATTTCACAATAGCACGATTGGAATATACCAACAAGTTAATGTGACAATCATACTTGAGAAGAAGAGCGGCATTGTACGGAACCACCCACAAGTCATTGATTGGAACATCACGGTTCCTATATTTAGTTGTGCCTTCATTTTTACTGTCCCTACGTAAATGAACAAAGCCCCTATCGTCACAATAAGTTGTAGACGTTTCGCGCTTTGGTTTTTTTTTTTTTTTTGTCTTTATCCCAGAACGGTAAATCAGTTCTATAAGGTGGTCCACATGGGCCATGTATCATGTGAGTAATCACGGCCTTTCGCAGTCTTCCTCCAGCCTCTGATGGATCTGGAAAATCTGCCCTAACGAATTCATCAATGTCCGTGTTTTGGACTGGACCACCACCTTCTACTCTAAAACAAATATGCGCATGTGGCAGTCCGCGTTTTTGAAATTCTATCACATGCATGATGTATAGACATTTACCAAACCAAGCGCCGATTCTAAGGTCTTTGAGAAGTTGGCTAAGCTTCAAATTGATTGTTGGATCTCAGGCCATTTTGGATTGCAAGTCATAGTTAAAAAGAAAGATGGAGGACCTAACCTATTAACTAACGCTATGGCATCCATATATTTTGTTTTCATGTAACGTGGACCCCCAGTAAAAGTATTGGGCAAGTAACAACGCCCCGGTATAATGCCGCCTTCTCCCAGAATGGTCTCGTCCTCTTTGATGTTATTTACAATTTCTAAATTCTGTTCTACCTCCTGAAGGGGGGCAGATCTAAGAGTGGTTGCAGGTTTCTGCATATTATGAATGTAGCGGAGACGTTCCTCTAGTACTCTGCAATTCATGTCTACTATCCACTCTTCGGAAAGTCTACCCAATTCAGAGAACCGTGGTTCTGAGAGTAATAAACAACGTACGTATTTGTTTTGAGTTAATTTCGCACCGTTGTTATCCATCTTATTTAGTAACCAGCCTGGGTTGCCATGAGGATACAATAAAGGAAACTGGAAGCTCTCATAAAGTGGGTGAAAAAGATCCACAGTGTGAGGTTTTTTAGCTCCAATTTTCCAAATTACAATGGCTTTTGGTATAAACCTTTCGCGCTCTGTGCTCAAAATAGCAGCTACTTCTGAACCTACGGGTGTGTCACCTAAAATGTTACCGTGGGTTCGACGTGAAGTGGGTTCGAAAATGAGGTGTGCCTCTTCCGAAGTTTCCTGATGCAATCGCTTAAAGCATTCTATGTAAGGATTTACTTCGTGCATGAAATGGGTGACGCAACGTATCACTTGCATATCTAGATTTTGACCTGCAGCTAATCTCTCTCGTTCTACGTTATCGTATATATATAAATTAAAAGGATTTGTAGTATCCGTATAGCCTAAATCAAAAACGCGATGATATGTGCGACCTTGGATTTTTAAAAACGAAATACCTGTTTCAGGGTGTTGAAACCCATGAGACAAGCCTAAAGCACTAAATGCGAATAAGTTATTATACGCCCTAGATCTGTCAATGAAAGACGGATTTGAATAAAAATCTTCCGTTAATCGTTCAAAACATTGGACGTTGTACGCACCAGCACCACATCACCATTTAATTCTAGTTTTCTCTTCTAAGGAGAGACGCGCATGACAGTGAGAACACTGAAAACTATTATTCAAAGAAGAGTTCTTCAAGGTAAATAATTTAACTGGACCTAGTTCCTGACCTTGTTTCTCACCTATCAAATTTACACACCTACGTAGAGCCGGGTCTACATGCCTTTTGACTGCATTGTACCGTGCGGACGCCTGCCTATTGATATCCGGATTTTGTTCGGTATACCGTTCGACCGCCTGCCTATTTACATCCGGATTTTTTGCTGTGTACCGCTCTACCGCCTCCCTATGCACGTCCGGATTTTTAATCCGGAGTTATCAATTTTGTCTAGGACCACAACCGGTTTTAAATCAAATTTTGAAACGACAGGTTTATCGCGGCATGCCGTAGGCAAATTTTTCCTAGCCCGTTTTTTTTCTGAGGCCGGCCTCGTTTCACTACTTTACCTGTTGTTTCCAAAACTGACAAATCTAACCTATCAAGCTTTACTATTGGCTCTAATTCCATCAGTTTTAAGTGATGGATTTGTTCGATTTTATCTAAATACTGTGGTCGTGGATGAGCAGGAGTGGTAGTGTTCACTACAGCAGAAAGTTTCTACTCTAAGTTTATTGATGGCATATTGATTACCATCATAAGAGGGCTTCTCTTGCAAAGAGAAGCTTTGCGAGAGCGTTCTGAGTGTTGCATCTAAACTGACGTGCTACGTTAACCTCACCACCGTGACTATACATATTTTGGCTGTCTACGGCATGGCTATTAAATAGATAATAACTATTACCGTATTTCCAAAAAGATACTGTGTAGTCCTGACCTGTGAAAAGATAATTATCTGAACTATCGACGTGATCAGCGTCAAAAATAATGCGACTCAGAAGATCTTCTAATTCTAACACTCTAATATCGTACTCCCGAAAACTGTTTGCGAAGAGACCGTTCGCATTCCAGCTGTGGTCCATCGGATTTATTTGGGCCAAAAAATTACCTACAATTCAGTGGACAATTCATCTGGAAGTAGATATATTTGATCAGCAGGCTTAACATTCAAATGCAACGAATCCCCGTAATTTAGAACAACGTCAATATCCGGCGTAGTAAACGTTTCCCTTCCCATAATTACACTTAATGCAGACGCGCATGCCGACATAGCCACACACTGTGCGTTATTACCTCTGAACGGGGCGTCACCTTGGTGAGTTGCTCCTATGTTTAAAAATTGAAGAGGTGTTACATAACATGCAATTGTAGAAGCGCGACTTATACGCAAGCAGCAAGCAAAAAAAATCGTCCAAATTTTTTATATTTACAAGGGAATCGAACCCCCTACCTCATCATCACAGATAAATAAATAATAATGTAGGCGCCAGACAACACACCTCTTTTAACTGTCTCGAAGTAGGGATTAATATATCCTTGTGTTAGGAGATATCACACAAAGAAATAAACCAGGGGTCTCCCAGCACACCCAGACCCGAGTCAAATCAGAAAAGATCGTTTCCTGAATTGAACTGACCGGGAATCGAACCCGGGACACTACGGAAATAGAGGCGAGAAACCGTGCTACCGCGCACTACGCCAATCGTGTCGTCAAAGTACAATGTCACTTATTAACAAAACTATAAGCCCCTTCGTACACAAGGCTACTCAAATCTTCGATACTAATGTTGTATACTACATTAGTATCGATTCGCGAGTATCGAGTAGCGCACGGTCCGTACACGTGACATTGAATCGCAAGATGCAAATCGCCTATTCAGTCACTAATAGGCCGACTAAACAGAGCACACGTTTACAAAATGTCTGACACAAGTGATGAAACTATAATTTTGTACTACCTTTACCGGAAGCAAAGAAATCGCCGTAATAGAAGATACTGGGTTCATCCGTATATAGAAAGAAACATATATTGCAGACTGTTCGTTGCTGCAAAAGAATTACAACAAACAGATGCGAAATTCTTTTCATTGTACAGAATGTCCAAAGAGAGTTATAGACATTTAGTGGATTTACTTATTCCACATATACACACATATGAGAGAGTGTGTGAGCGCAGAGGAAAGGATTTTAATTACAATCAGGTACGTATGATAACAAATTGTTTTTTTTAAATATAATCAAGAATAATCAAACTATAACATTTACTTTGAAAGTAAGATTAAAGTAATACTACTTTTAGAGGTCATTGTTACCCCTCCTGAAATGTGCACGAAATCTCAACAATGTCATCAATTCTGGGTATAATTTTCTTCACCCAGTGTTTTGGAGTAGTTGAATATATGTAGATTCATTCAGTCCATCGTCGGTTGTATATTCGGTCATATTGGGCAATTCTACGCCAGTTGTTATCTGCGAAGATAATGTACTTGAAGTATTTGCTATATGCACTAAGGGCGGTGTTTGCATAGATGAGCTGTGAGGTACATTCATTATGTCATCTATCACATCTATAACTTTACGTGTGAATGTCCTAATTTGTGTTGATGTCATACAATTCAAGTCTGGCAACAAACTTAACAAAAACATCTTGTTAGCGCTATTATTTGTCGTCTCATCATCGACATAATTCTGCTTGCTCATTTTCGTGTTTAAATATTCATTGAAGAGTTCATCATTCTCACTTGTTTTATTCTTATGACGCTTAGATTGTTGGCTAGAGCAGGCAGAACTACGCAGAGTTGGGAATGACAGAGAAGTTGAAGTATGTTCAGTTTGATGGCCGGAGGATGCAATAGGTGATGTCGGGGGTTGTGGTGATGCCGAGGGCTCTGGTGATGCCGAGGGCTGTGGTGATGCCGAGAACGGTGGTGATGCTGAGGGAGGTGGTGATAACAGGGCTGGTATGGTGATGTCAGATCTGGTGGATGCTGGTGGTTCATTTTCTTGATTATTCGGATTAGGTAAACTGCCAGATGGAATTCCAGCTGATTTAATATAAGGAAGGGCAAACTGCATTGCATCTGTCAAATAGTATTTCTTTTTTTTTGATGATCCACTAGCCGGAGGTTTTAAGTTTCGCACGTAAACAGAACGGAGGTTTTTCCATTTTTCTTTCGCTTGCGGTCCTAAAAGTAATAAAAACTAATCAATTAACTACTAATATTAAATTCACCACTTGTAATATGTACAAAGCGTGAAATAAATAAATAAGTAATAATTAAACTTTTTTTAGATATTTGGCAACTGGCGCAATATTCACATCGATTTCCTTATATTTCGCTCGAGGAGATTCTACAGTATCAAGAATAATCGCAGAAACAACAGCAATCATATGGAATGCTTAAAAAGATATTTATATGCCAATACCGGATAAAAATCAATGGAAAATAATAGCACAACGTTTTGATTTGCTATGGAATTTGCCCAATTGTTTGGGTGCTCTAGATGGGAAGCACATAAGAATAGAAAAGCTACCAAACTCAGGATCGCTTAACTTTAACTACAAGTCGTATCATTCAATTGTTCTTATGGCATGCAGTGACGCTGATGGCCTCTTTACATACATCGAAACAGGTTTTGCTGGAAGGAACAGTGATGGCGGTATATTTCGTACTTCAGCCATCAAACATTTCATTGAAGGAGGCAATCTTGACCTTCCTGTTCCTTTAAGATTACCAAATGATGATAACAACTACAAATTTCCATTTTACTTTGTAGGAGATGAAGCATTACCGCTGTTACAGTATTTGCTAAGACCTTATCCACAAAGAGTACTTGATAATAAGAAAAGAATATTTAACTATAGATTGAGTAGAGGAAGGAAGACTGTAGAATGCGCGTTTGGGATGATGACGGAGAAATTTCAGGTTCTTAGTACTGCGATAAGATGCCACGACTATATAAAGATAAATAATATTGTAAAATCAGTATGCATTTTACACAACTATGTTAGGAAAAGAGAAGGCATTCCATATCGTGCGTATGAAGAAAATTCCAGTAGTATACATGAGGTCATCATACAACCTCAGCAAATTCAACTGAATGCGCGCTCTTCGCCAAATACGTAAAGAAACTATTTAGCTTATTACTTTCTAAAACCTCAGGCAGCACTTCCATGGCAGTATAATTATATTGTATAGATATTCTTAGTCAGTATAAATAAAAATATTCTATAAATACAAAGAAATATTTTACTGGACTACACACCATTAAGTACTATAGAAAGTTCCATTTTCCATTTTTACTACTAACTAATTTAAAACATCAGCATTAATTTACAACAACATCCGGTGATGTTGTCATCTAGGATAAAAGCGTACCCTTTTATCCTAGATGACAACAACACCGGCGATCCGACAGTTCACATACAACAACATCGGCTTTCATAAATAAATACGTACCCAAAACATCATGTATGTACGTAAAATAAAGGCAAAAATTACTGCTAAAAATGCTACTACATACTTTACTACATTACTGACTATTCAATACTATAAAAAGATACCAACCTGTTAATGTCCAGGGATATTTATGTAGCGACGATCTCGACCGGCAGGTAGCGCACGACTGGCGCGACGCGAGTCGCGGGACGAACGTCGGCGACGCGACTCGTGTACGAACCTCAATGGATTTATATGGCGATAGTCGCTTGGAGACTAAAATCGCAGAGTATCGAAGATTTGAGTAGCCTTGTGTACGAAGGGGCTAACTCTTACGCCGCGGTACCGTCTCATAGACGTAAAAAATCAAATTGAAATAAAATAAATTAATTAATCAACTGTACTGTAAGGGTTTTAGAAATTGATTAATACATGTTTCAGGTGAATTAATTACAGATAAAAAAAAACAACCATCCTTATTTTAAGAATAATCAACATTTATTTAACAATACACAACAATTGCTTAGCTAAATTTAGGAACTTAGATCAGTCTTTTTTTAAAAAAAATCTAAACACCAATAGAAAAATTAACTTGAAAAATCGTTACTTCTTTGTACTATCATTAAAAACTAACAAAAATAACCAGTCTTCCTTCAATAATGAAAAAAATTACAAGGCACATATTTGGTACATTTTCAACGTCGTAGTTTACAGTCATTGCATATTTGTAGACAGCAAGTAAGACACATTGGCTTTTTGCATTGATAGCAATAGTACTCGGTTCTTCTTTTTAGGCGGCTTGGGCAAATTGCACACGTCTTTCGCGTCCCAGGATCTGGATTAGCTTGGCTTCCTAAAGACGAAGGTTCAGGCATGTCGGTTGGACCAATAATACGCTCTATAGTTAGCCGAAGTTCACGCGGAATCCTGTCATTATATAAACGTAATTTCATTTCAGGCAGAACTAATTCTCGAGCAAGTGATAGTAGAAAAGGGCCACGTCTCATATTGACCTTATTTGTAAAGCACATAAGAATTGATACCGCTCAAATCTGTCAACCTGTAAAACAAAGCTATAGGCCAGCGTAGTGTTCTTCGAGAGCAAGAATAGTTAGCGCATTTCTTGTCCACTTCATCTACGCCCCCTTTTGTCTTATAATAGTCCATGATCATAATAGGTTTATTGGTCGCAACATCAGTTTCTTTAGTGTGGTGCATTGAGGATACTAGTATGACAGCTTTATTCGGTTTTGTTACGTAGGACATCATGTTATAATCTTTTGTAAAACCATAGAGCGAAGTACCTTCTACTCTGTCTTTATGGGGTTGGAATTCTGGTGGAAGTCGGCGTCTACTAACAATAGCACTTTCAGTCCATACTTATTTGGCTTGTTGGGCATGTAAATTCGGAACTTGCATCGTCCTCTGAACGCCACAAGCATTTCGTCGATGCATACGTGAGTACCCAGGGTATAATTTAGCTTGCAGTTGCTGATAAATGCATCGAATAATTCTGAAATAGCAGCCAGTTCGTCATGTTTTAATCGATCAGTTCTTGTTCCAGCATCATCAAACCTCAAACAGTTTATTAAAACCAAAAACCTGTTCTTGGACATGACGCAACGGAATATTTCGCGGCCTGTACCATCTGTCGCAAAAATAAACTCTGCATTCTCGTGATTCGAGCAGAATACTGACGTATAGAACAATAAACCAATTAACGCCTTCAATTCTCTTTCATTATTTGCTCACAGTTCAGATTTACTCGTGTCTTTGTACTTGGCTCGATAGGTAATCAGTTTCCCATTCGTGTGTGTTACTATCTTCTCAATCATTTCTTCGGTAAAAAATAGTTTCCATAATTCTTCAAAATATGTAAATTCTGTTGGACTTACTTGTTGTGGTGCGTTAACAATGTTGTGCGAACGAACTCGCGTTGTGCGGGATGGTTCCACTGATGACCATATGTATCTATTTTTTCCATAAAAATAGCGTGGATTACTCATAGTCAGCTGCTCTGACGTGTCCTGTTCATCACTTATTACCTGATTAATATTATTCCCCTCTCTAATTTGCTCATTTTCAGCTTGATCCTCATTACACTGTTCTAGTCTGACTTCTTCATTGCAGTCCTGTTCTTCATTCTGTCCGTTACTGTCATGGCTTCCTTCAATATGATGTTCGTGGTCCAAGCTACAAAATAAAGTATGAAATAAATAGTAAATAGATATAATGTTATTCATGCACACAAAACATACACACACACACACATACACCCGAAACAGTTACCTGATTTCTTCCAGGCGACCCTCATTTACATCGTGATTCAAGGCTCGACTCTCGTCGTCTTCAGATTGTTCCGATTCCGTGTTGTGACTGCTTTCCAGAACAAAATCAGGATCGCCCACGTCGTCGTCAAAGTTACTGCAGTTATCATCACTTTCAGACACGAGGTTTTTGTATATCTGTTTCGTTCAATAGCCTGTTACGTATACGAGGTCTTTGTGGCGGTGGAGAAACGGAACTTCCAATAACTGTGGATTGTTTCCGCTTTCTTGTCATACTTCTAGCTAGCCTAGGCGTTTGTGGCACTGTCGTTGGTGCAGATTTCCTCGTTCTAGGCATTCTGCGAAATTGAATTAAACTTAAAACCGATGTTACGTCAATGAGACACTATGTGGTTACCTACGTAAACACAGAGGTGACGACCAATAGACATGCTAAGTTTTTGTACATAAACACCGTACTTACCTCTGTGAGACGGCGATCGCTCCTGCGTGGACACCTGTGCACTCGGCGCGCTCGCGGCCTTGACTGGCGGCAACAAGATGGCGGGATAGGAAGGTAGCGGGAGAGGGAACGCCGCGCGACGCGTGTTTAGAAAAATATTGTAATAATAAAAATATTCACGTCTGTGAGACGTATACCACGTCAGTTAAAGGTTAAAGTATCCGCACCTAAAAATATTTCATTCGCATTATCCGAAACTACCTCGTCTATGGAGAGGAAATGCAATTCCTCTTCTGGTAACTTTGATAAAATTATGGAATTGATTTCCCCAACATTCTCATTGTGTGTCGTCAGAATGGCTCGATGAGCACACACATCAGGCTCATCAATTAAAACATGTGGGAATACAAAATCTATAAGATCCTCTACATCAAAACGAAAGATAGAGGGGACAAATCAACTAAATTTTGAATAGTATTACCAATTTTTACTTGATGAATTGGCAGTTGGTTTGAGCCTAATTGCAACAAATAATTTGAAAATTCTAAATCGTCTTTACAACGTTGTGACTTGTGATGTATGTATGAAAAAACTTTAATGTTGGGCCAAATGTGGGAAGATTTTACTGAGCAATTAACTATGTCTGAACTTGTTTTAGCATTTACTACAACTGGAGGAATTTGGCGAAAGTCGCCAGCAAAAATGATTACTTTACCGCCAAATAATTTATCAGATCTCATAAGATCGCGGAGTGACCTATCAAGTAAGTGAATTAAATATTTGTGTGCCATAGGGGCCTCGTCGTAAATGATAACATTAGACTGATGAATAAGTTCGGCTCTCTGAGAGCCATTGGTGATGTTCCAGTAACCAAAATCATCTACGGGACTTAATGGGAATCTGAACATGCTATGTGCGGTTATGCCGCCTTCATAGTTCTGAGCTGCGATGCCAGAGCTCGCAGTACACAAAACTATACACCATTTAAATCACCTCGTACGTGTGCAGTTATTACATTTAATAACAGAGTTTTTCCTGTTCCGGCCAGACCGTTTATAAAAATAGCACTATCACCGGAATCGCGGAATAGTTCGTCGCCTACCAGACGGTCAACATACTCGTAAATAATACGTTGATCCTCTGACAACTTTGGTAACCACTCTAGAACAAACGCCTGCAAGCTAGGATTGTTGTATTCTACACGTTCGCGGCCTACCTCTGTCGTGTCGTCTACAACTGCCGGCAACCCTTGTTCGACAAGGGATGTACCGTGTTTACGCATCAACCTATCGATAAATAGTAAACAGAGCTTATGAGCCTCATCGTCGTTTTCAGGAAAACGGTGCAAGATGTCTTGGCTCAGTAAATGCTTAAAGTTGTCCCACAGCGATACTACCCGAACCCCATTTACAGCGAGAAGTACGAAGAAGCTCCTCAGGCGAGGCCCAGTTAAAAAAGTGGAGGCTTCTTGCATAGCAATTTCGTATTCTGCTTCATCGTTCGCGATCCCTGCAGCAACGGCAGCTTCCTGGAAAGTGCTACAATCTGAACCAGCAAGATTAAGAAGGTCGCCATAACTGCGACAAGGATATGAACTTAACAGTAATCTTAAATAAAATGGTTCACCTCTGTTTGGCGCGACCCAGAATAAGCGCGAGACTAATTCACCCCTCTGACGTTTGGTAACAAACCCATTGTTACTAATTTCAAATATTTCAACGTTTTTGTTCGTGGGACGTCGCGTATGAACAATATAGTGTTCATAAAAATCTAAATATGTTAAATTATCAAAATGTTCGCCAGAAGGACGATCGAAATATGTCATGAGATCAGACGTAGCTCGACGTGCCGCTTCAGCCTCGGTGCCCGGTTTGAAGAAGATAGATTGCTGCCCTTGTAGATGAACAGCGAGTTGCTTGACGTTCGGTTCGCGCGCAGTAATGTCGAATTCTAATGTTCGCCATGTCGCTTCGCAAGATCCTAAGTAACGCTTAGTTACGTACAGCTCTATTTCGTTATTCCTATCCTCTTCTGAAACTAATGTGACACGTGATTCATCTGGACCTTTGGTCATATATTTACATAAATATTTCACAATAGCACGATTGGAATATACCAACAAGTTAATGTGACAATCATACTTGAGAAGAAGAGCGGCATTGTACGGAACCACCCACAAGTCATTGATTGGAACATCACGGTTCCTATATTTAGTTGTGCCTTCATTTTTACTGTCCCTACGTAAATGAACAAAGCCCCTATCGTCACAATAAGTTGTAGACGTTTCGCGCTTTGGGTTTTTTTTTTTTTTTGTCTTTATCCCAGAACGGTAAATCAGTTCTATAAGGTGGTCCACATGGGCCATGTATCATGTGAGTAATCACGGCCTTTCGCAGTCTTCCTCCAGCCTCTGATGGATCTGGAAAATCTGCCCTGACGAATTCATCAATGTCCGTGTTTTGGACTGGACCACCACCTTCTACTCTAAAACAAATATGCGCATGTGGCAGTCCGCGTTTTTGAAATTCTATCACATGCATGATGTATAGACATTTACCAAACCAAGCGCCGGTTCTAAGGTCTTTGAGAAGTTGGCTAAGCTTCAAATTGAATACTCTGGCACATATTAAGGGATTGGGCCTTTGTCCTTGTGGAGTTGATTGTTGGATCTCAGGCCATTTTGGATTGCAAGTCATAGTTAAAAAGAAAGATGGAGGACCTAACCTATTAACTAACGCTATCCATATATTTTGTTTTCATGTAACGTGGACCCCCAGTAAAAGTATTGGGCAAGTAACAACGCCCCGGTATAATGCCGCCTTCTCCCAGAATGGTCTCGTCCTCTTTGATGTTATTTACAATTTCTAAATTCTGTTCTACCTCCTGAAGGGGGGCAGATCTAAGAGTGGTTCAAAATAGCAGCTACTTCTGAACCTACGGGTGTGTCACCTAAAATGTTACTGTGGGTTCGACGTGAAGTGGGTTCGAAAATGAGGTGTGCCTCTTCCGAAGTTTCCTGATGCAATCGCTTAAAGCATTCTATATAAGGATTGACTTCGTGCATGAGATGGGTGACGCAACGTATCACTTGCATATCTAGATTTTGACCTGCAGCTAATCTCTCTCGTTCTACGTTATCGTATATATATAAATTAAAAGGATTTGTAGTATCCGTATAGCCTAAATCAAAAACGCGATGATATGTGCGACCTTGGATTTTTAAAAACGAAATACCTGTTTCAGGGTGTTGAAACCCATGAGACAGGCCTAAAGCACTAAATGCGAATAAGTTATTATACGCCCTAGATCTGTCAATGAAAGACGGATTTGAATAAAAATCTTCCGTTAATCGTTCAAAACATTGGACGTTGTACGCACCAGCACCACATCACCATTTAATTCTAGTTTTCTCTTCTAAGAAGAGACGCGCATGACAGTGAGAACACTGAAAACTATTATTCAAAGAAGAGTTCTTCAAGGTAAATAATTTAACTGGACCTAGTTCCTGACCATGTTTCTCACCTATCAAATTTACACACCTACGTAGAGCCGGGTCTACATGCCTTTTGACTGCATTGTACCGTGCGGACGCCTGCCTATTGATATCCGGATTTTGTTCGGTATACCGTTCGACCGCCTGCCTATTTACATCCGGATTTTTTGCTGTGTACCGCTCTACCGCCTCCCTATGCACGTCCGGATTTTTAATCCGGAGTTATCAATTTTGTCTAGGACCACAACCGGTTTTAAATCAAATTTTGAAACGACAGGTTTATCGCGGCATGCCGTAGGCAAATTTTTCCTAGCCCGTTTTTTTTCTGAGGCCGGCCTCGTTTCACTACTTTACCTGTTGTTTCCAAAACTGACAAATCTAACCTATCAAGCTTTACTATTGGCTCTAATTCCATCAGTTTTAAGTGATGGATTTGTTCGATTTTATCTAAATACTGTGGTCGTGGATGAGCAGGAGTGGTAGTGTTCACTACAGCAGAATGAGTTTCTACTCTAAGTTTATTGATGGCATATTGATTACCATCATAAGAGGGCTTCTCTTGCAAAGAGAAGCTTTGCGAGAGCGTTCTGAGTGTTGCATCTAAACTGACGTGCTACGTTAACCTCACCACCGTGACTATACATATTTTGGCTGTCTACGGCATGGCTATTAAATAGATAATAACTATTACCGTATTTCCAAAAAGATACTGTGTAGTCCTGACCTGTGGAAAGATAATTATCTGAACTATCGACGTGGTCAGCGTCAAAAATAATGCGACTCAGAAGATCTTCTAATTCTAACACTCTAATATCGTACTCCCGAAAACTGTTTGCGAAGAGACCGTTCGCATTCCAGCTGTGGTCCATCGGATTTATTTGGGCCAAAAAATTACCTACAATTCAGTGCACAATTCATCTGGAAGTAGATATATTTGATCAGCAGGCTTAACATTCAAATGCAACGAATCCCCGTAATTTAGAACAACGTCAATATCCGGCGTAGTAAACGTTTCCCTTCCCATAATTACACTTAATGCAGACGCGCATGCCGACATAGCCACACACTGTGCGTTATTACCTCTGAACGGGGCGTCACCTTGGTGAGTTGCTCCTATGTTTAAAAATTGAAGAGGTGTTACATAACATGCAATTGTAGAAGCGCGACTTATACGCAAGCAGCAAGCAAAAAAAATCGTCCAAATTTTTTATATTTACAAGGGAATCGAACCCCCTACCTCATCATCACAGATAAATAAATAATAATGTAGGCGCCAGACAACACACCTCTTTTAACTGTCTCGAAGTAGGGATTAATTTATCCTTGTGTTACGAGATATCACACAAAGAAATAAACCAGGGGTCTACCAGCACACCCAGACCCGAGTCAAATCAGAAAAGATCGTTTCCTGAATTGAACCGACCGGGAATCGAACCCGGGACACTACGGAAATAGAGGCGAGAAACCGTGCTACCGCGCACTACGCCAATCGTGTCGTCAAAGTACAATGTCACTTATTAACAAAACTATTAGCCCCTTCGTACACAAGGCTACTCAAATCTTCGATACTAATGTTGTATACTACATTAGTATCGATTCGCGAGTATCGAGTAGCGCACGGTCCGTACACGTGACATTGAATCGCAAGATGCAAATCGCCTATTCAGTCACTAATAGGCCGACTAAACAGAGCACACGTTTACAAAATGTCTGACACAAGTGATGAAACTATAATTTTGTACTACCTTTACCGGAAGCAAAGAAATCGCCGTAATAGAAGATACTGGGTTCATCCGTATATAGAAAGAAACATATATTGCAGACTGTTCGTTGCTGCAAAAGAATTACAACAAACAGATGCGAAATTCTTTTCATTGTACAGAATGTCCAAAGAGAGTTATAGAAATTTAGTGGATTTACTTATTCCACATATACACACATATGAGAGAGTGTGTGAGCGCAGAGGAAAGGATTTTAATTACAATCAGGTACGTATGATAACATATTGTTTTATTAAATATAATCAAGAATAATCAAACTATAACATTTACTTTGAAAGTAAGATTAAAGTAATACTACTTTTAGAGGTCATTGTTACCCCTCCTGAAATGTGCACGAAATCTCAACAATGTCATCAATTCTGGGTATAATTTTCTTCACCCAGTGTTTTGGAGTAGTTGAATATATGTAGATTCATTCAGTCCATCGTCGGTTGTATATTCGGTCATATTGGGCAATTCTACGCCAGTTGTTATCTGCGAAGATAATGTACTTGAAGTATTTGCTATATGCACTAAGGGCGGTGTTTGCATAGATGAGCTGTGAGGTACATTCATTATGTCATCTATCACATCTATAACTTTACGTGTGAATGTCCTAATTTGTGTTGATGTCATACAATTCAAGTCTGGCAACAAACTTAACAAAAACATCTTGTTAGCGCTATTATTTGTCGTCTCATCATCGACATAATTCTGCTTGCTCATTTTCGTGTTTAAATATTCATTGAAGAGTTCATCATTCTCACTTGTTTTATTCTTATGACGCTTAGATTGTTGGCTAGAGCAGGCAGAACTACGCAGAGTTGGGAATGACAGAGAAGTTGAAGTATGTTCAGTTTGATGGCCGGAGGATGCAATAGGTGATGTCGGGGGTTGTGGTGATGCCGAGGGCTCTGGTGATGCCGAGGGCTGTGGTGATGCCGAGAACGGTGGTGATGCTGAGGGAGGTGGTGATAACAGGGCTGGTATGGTGATGTCAGATCTGGTGGATGCTGGTGGTTCATTTTCTTGATTATTCGGATTAGGTAAACTGCCAGATGGAATTCCAGCTGATTTAATATAAGGAAGGGCAAACTGCATTGCATCTGTCAAATAGTATTTCTTTTTTTTTGATGATCCACTAGCCGGAGGTTTTAAGTTTCGCACGTAAACAGAACGGAGGTTTTTCCATTTTTCTTTCGCTTGCGGTCCTAAAAGTAATAAAAACAAATCAATTAACTACTAATATTAAATTCACCACTTGTAATATGTACAAAGCGTGAAATAAATAAATAAGTAATAATTAAACTTTTTTTAGATATTTGGCAACTGGCGCAATATTCACATCGATTTCCTTATATTTCGCTCGAGGAGATTCTACAGTATCAAGAATAATCGCAGAAACAACAGCAATCATATGGAATGCTTAAAAAGATATTTATATGCCAATACCGGATAAAAATCAATGGAAAATAATAGCACAACGTTTTGATTTGCTATGGAATTTGCCCAATTGTTTGGGTGCTCTAGATGGGAAGCACATAAGAATAGAAAAGCTACCAAACTCAGGATCGCTTAACTTTAACTACAAGTCGTATCATTCAATTGTTCTTATGGCATGCAGTGACGCTGATGGCCTCTTTACATACATCGAAACAGGTTTTGCTGGAAGGAACAGTGATGGCGGTATATTTCGTACTTCAGCCATCAAACATTTCATTGAAGGAGGCAATCTTGACCTTCCTGTTCCTTTAAGATTACCAAATGATGATAACAACTACAAATTTCCATTTTACTTTGTAGGAGATGAAGCATTACCGCTGTTACAGTATTTGCTAAGACCTTATCCACAAAGAGTACTTGATAATAAGAAAAGAATATTTAACTATAGATTGAGTAGAGGAAGGAAGACTGTAGAATGCGCGTTTGGGATGATGACGGAGAAATTTCAGGTTCTTAGTACTGCGATAAGATGCCACGACTATATAAAGATAAATAATATTGTAAAATCAGTATGCATTTTACACAACTATGTTAGGAAAAGAGAAGGCATTCCATATCGTGCGTATGAAGAAAATTCCAGTAGTATACATGAGGTCATCATACAACCTCAGCAAATTCAACTGAATGCGCGCTCTTCGCCAAATACGTAAAGAAACTATTTAGCTTATTACTTTCTAAAACCTCAGGCAGCACTTCCATGGCAGTATAATTATATTGTATAGATATTCTTAGTCAGTATAAATAAAAATATTCTATAAATACAAAGAAATATTTTACTGGACTACACACCATTAAGTACTATAGAAAGTTCCATTTTCCATTTTTACTACTAACTAATTTAAAACATCAGCATTAATTTACAACAACATCCGGTGATGTTGTCATCTAGGATAAAAGCGTACCCTTTTATCCTAGATGACAACAACACCGGCGATCCGACAGTTCACATACAACAACATCGGCTTTCATAAATAAATACGTACCCAAAACATCATGTATGTACGTAAAATAAAGGCAAAAATTACTGCTAAAAATGCTACTACATACTTAACTACATTACTGACTGTATTCAATACTGTAAAAAGATACCAACCTGTTAAATTAACGGCTTTGCCGACTACTACTCAAGCTTTTTCTGTGATCTCCTTTTTTGAATATTCTTTTAAGTTATAATTATATAAACAGGGATGTTTCTCCACCTCAGAAACAAATTTAATATTTAATAATTGTTCCGCCATCTTGGAATACGCCGCGACTTATGTAGCGACGATCTCGACCGGCAGGTAGCGCACGACTGGCGCGACGCGAGTCGCGGGACGAACGTCGGCGACGCGACTCGTGTACGAACCTCAATGGATTTTTATATGGCGATAGTCGCTTGGAGACTAAAATCGCAGAGTATCGAAGATTTGAGTAGCCTTGTGTACGAAGGGGCTAACTCTTACGCCGCGGTACCGTCTCATAGACGTAAAAAATCAAATTGAAATTAAATTAAATTAATTAATCAACTGTACTGTAAGGGTTTTAGAAATTGATTAATACATGTTTCAGGTGAATTAATTACAGATAAAATAAAACAACCATCCTTATTTTAAGAATAATCAACATTTATTTAACAATACACAACAATTGCTTAGCTAAATTTAGGTACTTAGATCAGTCTTTTTTAAAAAAAAAACTTAACACCAATAGAAAAATTAACTTGAAAAATCGTTACTTCTTTGTACTATCATTAAAAACTAACAAAAATAACCAGTCTTCCTTCAATAATGAAAAAAATTACAAGGCACATATTTGGTACATTTTCAACGTCGTAGTTTACAGTCATTGCATATTTGTAGACAGCAAGTAAGACACATTGGCTTTTTGCATTGATAGCAATAGTACTTGGTTCTTCTTTTTAGGCGGCTTGGGCAAATTGCACACGTCTTCCGCGTCCCAGGATCTGAATTAGCTTGGCTTCTTAAAGACGGAGGTTCAGGCATGTCGGTTGGACCAATAATACGCTCTATAGTTAGCCGAAGTTCACGCGGAATCCTGTCATTATATAAACGTAATTTCATTTCAGGCAGAACTAATTCTCGAGTAAGTGATAGTAGAAAAGGGCCACGTCTCATATTGACATTATTTGTAAAGCACATAAGAATTGATACCGCTCAAATCTGTCAACCTGTAAAACAAAGCTATAGGCCAGCGTAGTGTTCTTCGAGAGCAAGAATAGTTAGCGCATTTCTTGTCCACTTCATCTACGCCCCCTTTTGTCTTATTATTGTCCATGATCATAATAGGTTTATTGGTCGCAACATCAGTTTCTTTAGTGTGGTGCATTGAGGATACTAGTATGACAGCTTTATTCGGTTTTGTTACGTAGGACACCATGGTATAATCTTTTGTAAAACCATAGAGCGAAGTACCTTCTACTCTGTCTTTATGGGGTTGGAATTCTGGTGGAATTTCCTTCTTGTTTTTCTTCAGGGTTCCTAAGTAAGTTAGACTACGATCTTTTAATGCATTCAAAAGTTCGATTGAAGAAAACCAGTTATCTGCAGTGATATTGCGGTTACTACCTTCGAGACCTTTACTGAGCCGTATTACAGATTGTGAAGGGATTCCAAGGCGCTTCTCTGCGTCGCTGAGACCTTTGCCATCAGATCCTCTCCCATGGTATATGTATGCATTGTATATATAAAAAGAGTCGGCGTCTACTAACAATAGCACTTTCAGTCCATACTTATTTGGCTTGTTGGGCATGTAAATTCGGAACTTGCATCGTCCTCTGAACGCCACAAGCATTTCGTCGATACATATGTGAGTACCCAGGGTATAATTTAGCTTGCAGTTGCTGATAAATGCATCGAATAATTCTGAAATAGCAGCCAGTTCGTCATGTTTTAATAGATCAGTTCTTGTTCCAGCATCATCAAACCTCAAACACTTTATTAAAACCAAAAACCTGTTCTTGGACATGACGCAACGGAATATTTCGCGGCCTGTACTATCTGTCGCAAAAATAAACTCTGCATTCTCGTGATTCGAGCAGAATACTGACGTATAGAACAATAAACCAATTAACGCCTTCAATTCTCTTTCATTAGTTGCTCCCAGTTCAGATTTACTCGTGTCTTTGTACTTGCCTCGATAGGTAATCAGTTTCCCATTTGTGTGTTACTATCTTCTCAATCATCTCTTCGGTAAAAAATAGTTTCCATAATTCTTCAAAAGATGTAAATACAGTTGGACTTACTTGTTGTGGTGCGTTAACAATGTTGTGCGAACGAACTCGCGTTGTGCGGGATGGTTCCACTGATGACCATTTGTATCTATTTTTTCCATAAAAATAGCGTGGATTACTCATAGTCACCTGCTCTGACGTGTCCTGTTCATCACTTATTACCTGATTAATATTATTCCCCTCTCTAATCTACTCATTTTCAGCTTGATCCTCATTACACTGTTCTAGTCTGACTTCTTCATTGCAGTCCAGTTCTTCATTCTGTCCGTTACTGTCATGGCTTCCTTCAATATGATGTTCGTGGTCCAAGCTACAAAATAAAGTATGAAATAAATAGTAAATAGATATAATGTTATTCATGCACACAAAACATACACACACACACATACACCCGAAACAGTTACCTGATTTCTTCCAGGCGACCCTCATTTACATCGTGATTCAAGGCTTGACTCTCGTCGTCTTCAGATTGTTCCGATTCCGTGTTGTGACTGCTTTCCAGAACAAAATCAGGATCGCCCACGTCGTCGTCAAAGTTACTGCAGTTATCATCACTTTCAGACACGATGTTTTTCTATATCTCTGTTTCGTTCAATGGCCTGTTACGTATACGAGGTCTTTGTGGCGGTGGAGAAACGGAACTTCCAATAACTGTGGATTGTTTCCGCTTTCTTGTCATACTTCTAGCTAGCCTAGGCGTTTGTGGCACTGTCGTTGGTGCAGATTTCCTCGTTCTAGGCATTCTGCGAAATTGAATTAAACTTAAAACCGATGTTACGTCAATAAGACACTATGTGGTTACCTACGTAAACACAGAGGTGACGACCAATAAACATACTAAGTTTTTGTACATAAACACCGTACTTACGTCTGTGAGACGGCGATCGCTCCTGCGTGGACACCTGTGCACTCGGCGCGCTCGCGGCCTTGAATGGCGGCAACAAGATGGCGGGATAGGAAGGTAGCGGGAGAGGGAACGCCGCGCGACGCGTGTTTAGAAAAATATTGTAACAATAAAAATATTCACGTCTGTGAGACGTATACCACGTCAGTTAAAGGTTAAAGTATCCGCACCTAAAAATATTTCATTCGCATTATCCGAAACTACCTCGTCTATGGAGAGGAAATGCAATTCCTTTTCTGGTAACTTTGATAAAATTATGGAATTGATTTCCCTAACATTCTCATTGTGTGTCGTCAGAATGGCTCGATGAGCACACACATCAGGCTCATCAATTACAACATGTGGGAATACAAAATCTATAAGATCCTCTACATCAAAAACGAAAGATAGAGGGGACAAATCAACTCAATTTTGAATAGTATTACCAATTTCTACTTGATGAAATGGCAGTTGGTTTGAGCCTAATTGCAACAAATAATTTGAAAATTCTAAATCGTCTTTACAACGTTGTGACTTGTGATGTATTTAATGAAAAAACTTTAATGTTGGGCCAAATGTGGGAAGATTTTACTGAGCAATTAACTATGTCTGAACTTGTTTTAGCATTTACTACAACTGGAGGAATTTGGCAAAAGTCGCCAGCAAAGATGATTACTTTACCGCCAATCTCATAAGATCGCGGAGTGACCTATCAAGTAAGTGAATTAAATATTTGTGTGCCATAGGGGGCCTCGTCGTAAATGATAACATTAGACTGATGAATAAGTTCGGCTCTCTGAGAGCCATTGGTGATGTTCCAGTAACCAAAATCATCTACGGGACTTAATGGGAATCTGAACATCCTATGTGCGGTTATGCCGCCTTCATAGTTCTGAGCCGCGATGCCAGAGCTCGCAGTACACAAAACTATACCATTTAAATCACCTCGTACGTGTGCAGTTATTACATTTAATAACAGAGTTTTTCCTGTTCCGGCCAGACCGTCTATAAAAATAGCACTATCACTGGAATCGCGGAATAGTTCGTCGCCTACCAGACGGTCAACATACTCGTAAATAATACGTTGATCCTCTGACAACTTTGGTAACCACTCTAGAACAAACGCCTGCAAGCTAGGATTGTTGTATTCTACACGTTCGCGGCCTACCTCTCTCGTGTCGTCTACAACTGCCGGCAATCCTTGTTCGACAAGGGATGTACCGTGTTTACGCATCAACCTATCGATAAATAGCAAACAGAGCTTATGAGCCTCATCGTCGTTTTCAGGAAAACGGTGCAAGATGTCTTGGCTCAGTAAATGCTTAAAGTTGTCCCACAGCGATACTACCCGAACCCCATTTACAGCGAGAAGTACGAAGAAGCTCCTCAGGCGAGGCCCAGTTAAAAAAGGAGAGGCTTCTTGCATAGCAATTTCGTATTCTGCTTCATCGTTCGCGATCCCTACAGCAACGGCAGCTTCCTGGAAAGTGCTACAATCTGAACCACCAAGATTAAGAAGGTCGCCATAACTGCGACAAGGATATGAACTTAACAGTAATCTTAAATAAAATGGTTCACCTCTGTTTGGCGCGACCCAGAATAAGCGCGAGACTAATTCACCCCTCTGACGTTTGGTAACAAACCCATTGTTACTAATTTCAAATATTTCAACGTTTTTGGTCGTGGGACGTCGCGTATGAACAATATAGTGTTCATAAAAATCTAAATATGTTAAATTATCAAAATGTTCGCCAGAAGGACGATCGAAATATGTCAAGAGATCAGACGTAGCTCGACGTGCCGCTTCAGCCTCGGTGCCCGGTTTGAAGAAGATAGATTGCTGCCCTCGTAGATGAACAGCGAGTTGCTTGACGTTCGGTTCGCGCGCAGTAATGTCGAATTCTAATGTTCGCCATGTCGCTTCGCAAGATCCTAAGTAACGCTTAGTTACGTACAGCTCTATTTCGTTATTCCTATCCTCTCATGAAACTAATGTGACACGTGATTCATCTGGCCCTTTGGTCATATATTTAAATAAATACTTCACAATAGCACGATTGGAATATACCAACAAGTTTATGTGACAATCATACTTGAGAAGAAGAGCGGCATTGTACGGAACCACTCACAAGTCATTGATTGGAACATCACGGTTCCTATATTTAGTTGTGCCTTAATTTTTACTGTCCCTACGTAAATGAACAAAGCCCCTATCGTCACAATAAGTTGTAGACGTTTCGCGCTTTGGGAAAAAAATTGTGCTTTTTTTGTCTTTATCCCAGCACGGTAAATCAGTTCTATAAGGTGGTCCACATGGGCCATGTATCATGTGAGTAATTACGGCCTTTCGCAGTCTTCCTCCAGCCTCTGATGGATCTGGAAGATCTGCCCTGACGAATTTATCAATGTCCGTGTTTTGGACTGGACCACCATCTTCTACTCTAAAACAAATATGCGCATGTGGCAGTCCGCGTTTTTGAAATTCTATCACATGCATGATGTATAGACATTTACCAAACCAAGCGCCGGTTCTAAGGTCTTTGAGAAGTTGGCTAAGCCTAGGTTTTAAATTGAATACTCTGGCACATATTAAGGGATTGGGCCTTTGTCCTTGTGGAGTTGATTGTTTGATCTCAGGCCATTTTGGATTGCAAGTCATAGTTAAAAAGAAAGATGGAGAACCTAACCTATTAACTAACGCTATGGCATCCATATATTTTGTTTTCATGTAACGTGGACCCCCAGTAAAAGTATTGGGCAAGTAACAACGCCCCGGTACAATGCCGCCTTCTCCCAGAATGGTCTCGTCCTCTCTGATGTTATTTACAATTTCTAAATTCTGTTCTACCTCCTGAAGGGGGGCAGATCTAAGAGTGGTTGCAGGTTTCTGCATATTATGTATATAGCGGAGACGTTCCTCTAGTACTCTGCAATTCATGTGTACTATCCACTCTTCGGAAAGTCTACCCAATTCAGAGAACCGTGGTTCTAAGAGTAATAAACAACGTACGTATTTGTTTTGAGTTAATTTCGCACCGTTGTTATCCATCTTATTTAGTAACCAGCCTGGGTTGCCATGAGGATACAATAAGGGAAACTGGAAGCTCTCATAAAGTGGGTGAAAAGATCCACAGTGTGAGGTTTTTTTGCTCCAATTTTCCAAATTACAATGGCTTTTGGTATAAACCTTTCGCGCTCTGTGCTCAAAATAGCAGCTACTTCTGAACCTACGGGTGTGTCACCTAAAATGTTACCGTGGGTTCTACGTGAAGTGGGTTCGAAAATGAGGTGTGCCTCTTCCGAAGTTTCCTGATGCAATCTCTTAAAGCATTCTATATAAGGATTGACTTCGTGCATGAAATGGGTGACGCAACGTATCACTTGCATATCTAGATTTTGACCTGCAGCTAATCTCTCTCGTTCTAGGTTATCGTATATATATAAATTAATAGGATTTGTAGTAACCGTATAGCCTTAATCAAAAACGCGATGATATGTGCGACCTTGGATTTTTAAAAACGAAATACCTGTTTCAGGGTGTTGAAACCCATGAGACACGCCTAGAGCACTAAATGCGAATAAGTTATTATACGCCCTAGATCTGTCAATGAAAGACGGATTTGAATAAAAATCTTCCGTTAATCGTTCAAAACATTGAACGTTGTACGCACAAGCGCCACAACACCATTTAATTCTAGTTTTCTCTTCTAAGAAGAGACGCGCATGATAGTGAGAACACTGAAAACTATTATTCAAAGAAGAGTTCTTCAAGGTAAATAATTTAACTGGACCTAGTTCCTCACCATGTTTCTCACCTATCAAATTTACAGACCTACGTAGAGCCGGGTCTACATGCCTATTAACTGCATTGTACCGCGCGCACGCCTGCCCATTGATATCTGGATTTTGTTCGGTGTACCGTTCGACCGTCTTCCGGTGAACTTCCGGATTTTGTGCGGTGTACCGCTCCACCGCCTCCCTATTTACTTCCGGATTTTCAGAGATGTACCGTTGGACCGCCTGTCTATTCACGTCTGGATTTCTTGCGGCGTATCGCTCAACCGCTTCCCTATTTACGTCCGGATTATTTCCGGAGTACCGCTCTACCGCTTTTCGATGAACGGTGGGATTTAGGAGCGGATAACGTTTTGTCGCCTCTCGGAGACGCAAAGTTTTACTATCATCCACGGGGATTGTATTGGCTACAAGACGCAATGACTTTTATTTCAACAAAGTTTCGGTATCAATTTTGTCTAGGACCACAACTGGTTTTAAATCAAATTTTGAAACGACAAGTTTATCGGGGCATGCCGAAGGCAAATTTTTCCTAGCCCGTTTTTTTCTTGAGGCCGGCCTCCTTTCGCTACTGTACCTGTTGTTTCCAAACAAATCGACAAATCTAACCTATCAAGCTTTACTATTGGCTCTAACTCCATCAGTTTTAAGTGATGGATTTTTTTAATTTTGTCTAAATACTGTGGTCGTGGATGAGCAGGAGTGGTAGTGTTCACTACAGCAGAATGAGTTTCTACTCTAAGCTTATTGATGGCATATTGATTACTATCATAAAGCACTCTTGCAAAGAGAAGCTTTGCAGGAGCTTTCAGAGTTTTGCATCTAAACTGACGTGCTACTTTAACCTCACCACCGTGACTATACATATTTTGGCTGTCTACGGCATGGCTATTAAAAAGATAATAACTATCACCGTATTTCCAAAAAGGTACTGTGTAGTCCTGACCTGTAGAAAGATAATTATCTGAACTATCGACGTGATCAGCGTCAAAAATAATGCGACTCAGAAGATCTTCTAATTCTAACACTCTAATATCGTACTCCCGAAAACTGTTTGCGAAGAGACCGTTCGCTTTCCAGCTGTGGTCCATCGGATTTATTTTGGGCCAAAAAATTACCTACACGAAATTCAGTGGGCAATTCATCTGGAAGTAGATATATTTGATCAGCAGGCTTAACATTCAAATACAACGAATCCCCGTAATTTAGAATAACGTCAATATCCGACGAAGTAAACGTTTCCCTTCCCATAATTACACTTAATGCAGACGCGCATGCCGACATAGCCACACACTGTGCGTTATTACCTCTGAACCGGGCGCGTGTCGTCAAAGTACAATGTTGCCTATTAACAAAACTATTATATATAACAACACAACAAAACAAAATAGAATACTCCTTTAATCAAGACACTCTTATCCGAAAGTGGTTGTCAGATTAAGATAAGGAATCGAAGCCCCTGACCTAACAATATTATATGTACCAACTTTTTAAATTAAGCTGTTTTAACGTAATACAATAAAACATAAATATATACACCTTCGATTCAGACACTCATAACTAAATGTGGTTGTCTAATTATGATAGGGAATCGAACCCTGACTTAACAAATTTAAGTGTACCAACTTTTAACATAAAGCTATTTTACATCATAATACAAAAAACAAACACAATACACCTTTGATCGAGAGACTTGTGTTTAATCAAAATTGGTTGTCTGATTAAGATAGGAAATCGAACCACTAATTTTATCGTAGAACCTTTTTTTTATTGTTAAAAAATATTATGTTTGTTAATTTTTTCGTTTATTAACCAAATAAAAGTTGTCGCATACATTTTCACCCTTTTATATGAACCTTTTCATCATCATAACATAACGAAACGAAAAACCATATAACTTCGGAACAAAATGTAACATACAAACAATAACAAAATGTGGTTGTCTGATTAAGATCACTAACCTGCAGCGATGCAGGAGCTCTCGGGGATCTCGTCGACAGATGAACGCGACGCCAGTCTTGACATCATCATCATCCTCGGCACGCGGCGAGGAGGGCTCGACGTCATCTCTGTCATTATGAACACTAATGTTAGAAATAATCACAATAAAATATATTCTGAGAGCTACACTTTTAGTTCTTTATATAAATGTTTGTCCAGGGTGGGAATCGAACCCGCGGCCATAGCTTCTCTAGTAAGGAAATCTGGCACTACGCCTGCTATGATGTGAGAGAACATGAGGCAAAAGGTATTTTTGAAAATAACAACGACACGACGCACAGTGGGCTGAAATTCGCGTTTCATAGACATTCAAATTGTTTTTAATAAGTGACGCTTTTTTTGCTTGGAAACGACAGAAAATACCTACTATATGCCCTAAATAATGAACTTTCAGGTTTATAATCGTTAGCAACGCACTCAGATTTTTTTTCTAAAAAAATGTATGGAGATGATCAAATAAATGATGATATCTCCATTATCGCACAATTGCGCCTAATATCCTCTTAGGTCATTAATATATGAATTATTTCTGACTTTTTGACATACTCCATGCTAAGGTCAAACTTGCGCCGTTTTTTTAAAAAAACACTTAAATAATTACAATAATTTTTTTTTGTTTGTATCTATTTAAAAATGTTTATTCACTAAGTTATTAAAACTTCATCATACATTTTAATAATTGTTTTTTACATAAGTACTGTATGGGTACCTACACTGACAGATTATAGCCTGATGGCTAACTCTCTAAACTCTGATGAGTTTGAGCATAATGTTAGAATTCATAACAATAAATCACACAAAAATTATACTAATTAAAATCAACTTAAAACTTTCCTACCTAAAATATGCAATGGGCTGTTATGTTAGCAAAGGAAAAAGTTACATAATCAAATCAAATTGAAGAAATATGTTTAATTAATTGAAAGACAAATTTAATTAGATCATAGTTAATTTAGAGAGAAAATTTGGAAAAAAACAATTGACATTCTACTGATGCCTACATGTCCGCGTCATCCGCGTGTGGTTGACGCCGACTTATTTTCACTTTTAACAATACAATTCAAAATCAATTGCACTTGTATACATTTATTTAAAAGCCCCCCGGTCCCCCCTTTACTGTGTCTTTGCCCCACATCTTCAGTAGGAAAAGTGGTTTTAGGGTTCAATTTAATGTAATTTTTTAGTGCCTGCCTACACGTTCATAACGTAATACTGCTAGCTAGCATCTCCTTTTCTCTAAGTTCAGTGCAAGGGAGAGAAAGTGATTATAGAATCGGAAAATGTTCGCGAAAATCATTATTAAAATAAAATTCCAGCATTGTCAATGTGAAGTGCTTAGTTGTAGCAAGGTTTTAGCAATAAATCAATGGAAATGGAACGCACTTTATAAAATGTCACTTTGACAGATCAGATGGAAAGTTAATTATGTGGTAGTTTTGAAACTATGGATGGACTTACGATTAAAGTTTTACTATTTAAAACGTGTTATTATATAATTTTCTATTTCAGGAATAAAGTCTCATACTGACCCAAACGATTCAGCCTTTGTAGGTAACACATAAACTCACGTGTTTGCTGTGGACTTCGACTACTCATGCTTAAGTGGGTAACTATTTAATATCTCTTGATTGATTTCAAATAATAGCACTTTACATAAGATTGCTTACCCTAATACCTTGGGCAAGCTGACAAGCTACCTTAGATTCTGTCTAATATACGTAATTTATTTTCCAGATGTACCAACAAGTCTGTTGATAAGTTAAGTGGCAACAAAAGTTTATGCAGGTTAATGCGAGAAACTGTCCCCCCTGATTTTCCATTGGAAGATTTATAGATAGTAGAGGTTGTCTGTGTTAGTTGACTGTCATAACGCGATGAGACCAGGTTACCTATTTCAAATAATGAAATTGTTGTTTGTTAAATACCCTGTGTATTTATATTGGTAATAATTTACACATGTTAGCTAATATATTAGTACAGTAAAAATTAAAAAGAAAACCTTAAAATAAATATAACTAAAAACTACTAAGAAAATTTTGCACCTGTGGTAAGGTACCCAAGATGCTGGCAGCATTCCCCCGTTGTATAGAAAGACTCACACGTTGTGCGAGGAATGTACCAGCTCTTGGGTCACCTGTAGTTGAAATCAATTTTTTAGCTAGAGTTTTTAAAAGGTTCTGTGCACTCGGACCCCACGGACCCAGGGTTTCGACGCCGAAAGGCACAAAAGTGTAACCGGAACCGATGTTCTGGTACTTTTGTGCCTTTTTATATTCCGCCGCTTCAGCCGCCGCGCCTGCCCGTTTACTTGTAGCGGGAACATGGGAAGGGGCCAGCGTGTCGACGCAGGTCGCATCCCACACCAGCGGCCGGCCCATGGTCCATGGAACGAGTGTCATCCCGTCGGGTCTTTTACCGTCGTCACGTACGATACCTTGCGGCTCTAACATAGCCGGTACGTTGACGGAGGCGAAGGCCCGACGAATGACATCGTTCAAAGCGGCGTGGCGGGACAAGCGGCCTGCACTCCTAACACATGAGAGCCCGTGGTGTCCCAGTGAGTCAACCACAGTACCACAGGGGCAGGTGTGTGATACGCACAGCTCTGCTCCGAGGCGCAATCCCACTGCAACACGCAGTGTATTAGGGTCGAGGCAATTACCCGTATTTGTGCAGGGGTAGGCATTTAGCCAGTGCCCAGACTCTTTACGGGAAACTGCCTCAAGCCTTGCCCGCTCGGAGCCTGAGCTGCACAGAAGCAAACTATTGTGTGCAGCACTGCAGATAATTTCATCCCAACTTCTCTGTGAGTTGGGGCACGCGGGAATTTGGTTAGGCCAGGCCATTTGCCAAGCTTTTTTAGCGTTGTCTAGTTCGAAAATTTCTGATGTCGGAACGGAACGGGAAAGAATTTGTTTGGTGAGGTCGGATGTGCTGTAAGCAGACGATAAAAAAGCTGGTAGAGATACACTTGAAATTTTGCGAATGCCTAGTCCTCCAAATCTTATGGGAAGAGAGGCTTGTGTCCATGAAGATTCATGTAATTTTATATTAAGGACAGTTTCTAATGAAATTTTGATAAGCCTGTCTATGGACAAAAGAAGATTTTGATTAGTCCAAAGAGGGGTTGATCGGAGGAGGTAAGTAATTGATTCATTAAGTATTTTCTAACTGTTCTTTTAATCATAATCAATCAAAAGAAAAGAAAATCAAAGATTAAAAAGTTATTTACATTCTTACAAATCAGTATTTTCAATAATGTAAAGAAATGTAATTTGGAATAAACTTTTTTTGCAGAATAAAGGTTGTGCATTGCTGGCTAAAAGTTATCAAGCACTGTTTAATAGATTACTTCAAGCAACAAGATTATTGCAAATATATATTATGGTTATTAATGCTTAGTTATGTGAACAGAGACATTGCGCAGAATACCCCAAACACTGGCAGTGGTTCAATCTCTGAACCAACCGAACAGTAATTGAAAATCAACATCTGCGTGCCCTTGACCTGTTGAGTAGGCATTTAAAGAAACCATCATTATCATAGACTGGTGAAACTCTTTGTTAGGTAGATGCAATGTGTTATTTATATCTTCTATCTGATAACCTTGCGACGGGATCTCGCAGCAGTACAATATACATCAGACTCTCACAACAGACTCTCAGGGCAACTGAATCTCACAGCATATGCGATAGCAGGACCTCGTCGTTGGCCCGCTATTCAAGGGGCTGGCTCGTCGGACTCGTCGCAAGGTTATGGGTAGGGATCTCGGACAATTTGGTTGCTTATGGTTTTTCAAATAAAAGATGGTCCATATGACTTGTCGTTTTATTGTAGAAAGTTCAAAACATAGATGGGCTTAAAAAATAAGTAGAGATAGGAACTGTAACAAATGATAAAAATACATGGTTAAAATGAATTCTAGGTGCGATTGGGTGGATAGCTAATCTTATTAGGTAAGTAGGTGTGATAATAATATGCTTACCCCGATACACGGGTTCCTTATAAGTGCTAGACATTATAGGTTTAAAGATATTTATTCTCACTTAAGACTTAAGTCACTTACATGAGAACATGGCTTAAATAAATTATGATTTATGTTCGTCTTCATGAAAACACAAGATTGAAAAAACATTATACGGCCGGGTAATTGCAAACTATTACTGAATTATTATATTTCTGGAGAGCTCCGCTCGGTACGAGGGTTTTAGTAGGACTGAATCAAAAAAGCTGCGCATGCAATGCGAAACGAAATTTAAATTTGAAAAACAAGTACAAAATACTTTTAATGGCCAGCCGTTAAACCATGAAGTTTCCAGCCATCGTGGAGGTTCTAACGTCCACGAGACTGAAGGGAAACGGCATCGTTACAACCTTGTCCATAGACTTGGATATTTCTGTCTAATCATTTTGTAAAATATGATAAATATGAACAAGAATAAATTCTTACTTCAAATTTAATGAGTTTATTTTAATCGAATACAGTAAACTCAAACTCAAACTCAAATAACTTTATTCAAATAGACTGTATCAGTACTTTCAAATCGTCAAATTTACAGCAAAATATTCTAAATAATAGACATAAATACCATAATAATATGGATATGTAAATAAACAGTATACAGACATAATGCGACTCTACCACCGCGTCGGAGTAGTTTCTTGCTGAGAAGACCCGGCGAGAAACTCAGCAGTTACTCTTTTAAACTTGTTTTGGGTTTACAACAGGCGTTAGTAAAGTACAAGCAGTGTGTCATTTTGATACAAATAAACCTAAAAGAATATAAAACAAAGAAAAAAAAACAACCATAAAAGAATATAATAACAAGAATTCATTTAAACAATTCAAAAACAAAAATTGTTAGTCAGTACATACAAACTAGGTACCTATTAACTCTTACAATAAAACATCTGTTACAATAGAGCTATTTAATCCCGCATCGAGCAGAGCGCTTATACCCAGGCATTTTTATCTATAAGGTAGTCTTTTGTAGTATAATAGCCCTTTTTAATAAATCTGTTTTGATGTGATTTTTGAATCTATGTAAAGGTAACTCACAAATGGTTTTTGGAATTTTGTTGTAATAATGTATACCTTGCCCCATAAAGGGTCCTAAAACTTTTTGTAACCTAAAGAGTGGAAGTGCAATTTTATCCTTATTCCTAGTATTTCTGCAATGTATGTCACTGTGTTTAGCATAGAGACCAATATTTTTTCTGACCAAAACAATGCAATTGTAAATGTATTGTGACGCTACAGTGAGGATACCAATTTCCTTAAAAATCTCCCTAAGTGAAGCCCGTGCACGAAGCTTATAGATGGATCTGATAGCTCGCTTCTGGAGGATAAAGATGGTTTGTATATCCGCCGCTTGACCCCAAAGTACAATGCCGTAAGACATTACACTATAGAAATAACTAAAATAAACTGAACGAGCAGTATCAACATCTGTGAATAACCAAATTTTTCTCACTGCAAATGCAGCCGAACTAAGTCTGCCTGAGAGAGCTGTTATATGAGGGTTCCATTGCAGTTTTGAATCTAATGTGATTCCAAGAAAAACTGTTGTATCTACAAGCTTCATAGTATTACCATCAATTTTTAGACTAATGGGGTTATCTTTAACATTAGGCAACTTAAAATTAATACATTTAGTCTTTTTTGCATTAAGCTGTAGATTATTTACTGTGAACCATTGTAAAACCTTTGAAAGTGCGTCATTAACATCATCAAAAAGGTTTTTATTTCTGTCAGTTTTAAAAACTAAAAATGTATCGTCTGCAAACAATACAACATCACAAATATCTTTTAAGTAAAAAGGTAAATCATTTATATATATCAGAAATAGTAATGGACCTAGAATGGATCCTTGAGGAACCCCCATTTTAACTTGTGATCCTGTAGACAGTACACTGTTAACATCAACTTTTTGAGTTCTTAAACTAAGGTACGAAATTACCAAATCTAAAGCATTATCCCTAACCCCGTAAAAATCAAGCTTGCGTATAAGTGTATCGTGATCAACGCAATCAAAGGCCTTGGACAAGTCACAGAAGACGCCAAGAGCGTTCTGTGAATTCTCCCAAGCCCTAAAGATGTGTTTTAGAAGTGCAATGCCAGCATCAGTAGTAGAACGGCCTCTCGTGAATCCATATTGTTCACTGTGTAAGAGATTGTTCTCATAAAAATGGCTTAATAGTTGTTCTTGAATGATTTTTTCAAAGATCTTACTTAGAGCTGGTAGGATTGAAACAGGCCTAAAGTTACCTGGGTCTTGTTTGTTGCCTGATTTAAAAAGTGGTACAACCCTACTGTGTTTCATTAAGTTTGGAAAAACACCTTCATCAACACAATCATTGAATATTACGGCTAAATAAGGGGCAATCACGTCAATTATGTGGCTAACAATTTTGACTGATAAAGCTCACCAAACCTTATGGGTCACCATTGATCCCTCAGCTCTCATGGTTAAGAAACTGTTCAATTGTATACTTGAATGGTTTGAAAATTAATGTTCACCCTTTAGGTTTCTATGACTATATCTGGTTCTGGTTAGTTTAAAACATAACTGTATATAACATAGGTATGTTAAAATTACTACTGGATGCCCTAGTAGGGCATCCCAGGAGCAATAGGTAGAGAGGTGTTGCATTTAACGGCGAAAGTTGTGGGTTCGATCCCTACTCAGGACAAACATACTTGTGACGACTTTTTTTGGTTGTGTCCGAATTACTTCTTTGTTCACTTCAATGTGCATTCTATAATAATATTTAAGTAGGTAGGTAACTAAATTTATCAGTCTAGCCAGAAAAAAAGCACTACTTGGTGTGGCAGCAGATGATTATAGTGTAGTGTAATCCGTGACGTGCGTGACGATATGATATACGATACGATACGATATACATCGAGGTATTTACCTTAAATCAATGAAAAAATAAATAGGTAAGTACTTGGAAAAATTACACCAAGACCATCTGACCCCGAACTAAGCAAAGCTTGGTCAGAGACTGATAAAATAACTTACCTACTTAAATAGATAATATATTTAATAACAACCAGACACAAATTTTCGTCACATTAATGTTTGTCATGGGTGACGATCGTGCCCGCGACCTCCGGTACTAAAGGCAGTATCGCTGCCATTGAATTAACAGGGACCTTCAAAATCCAGTTAATTACCAAAATTGAAGGTGGCGAGCGAAAATTATCAGTACCTGAATATCCAGCCTTGAAGTTGCGTTAGTGCCAGGTAACCGCTGACTGGCTGGAAATGAAAGATCATATTACGAAATTGTTCTCTACGCTCGGTTTAGGGAATATACTTGATTTGCAAATTTTATGGGACAGTAGGTGTGTGTGTGTAGGCTTAGGCCAGTCAAAAGATATTCTCACACCTCCTGTGTCGATGCAACAGTATGTCAATAGACGACCAGCCCTCCGATTAAGAACGAAGTTATCGACCGATTCGGTAAATTTGTATAAATTATACCTAGTAAATGATCCGCTAAGCGGTAGCAATCAATATTTTGATATGTTAAAGTCAAAGGCCCTAAGTTTTCATAAGCCAAATTAGATAAAACCTACCCTACTTAAAAAAAAAAAAAACCGAATCGGTCGTTAACTTCGTTCTAAATCGGGGGGGGGGGCTGATTAGCTAAAGTTGTAGGTACTTCTGGCTATTTATTTCTACTTATTCCATAATAATATGTATGAACTATACTGGCTTTAAGTACCCAATTTACTACTAAGTTGCAATGGAAACGCTGGAGCATTAGCACCTTTGTGTGGGCAAATCGTAGAAAATCATAAATATTCACTTTAAAAAAATGCATTTTTTCATGGGGTAGGTAAATCTTTGAAATTACCCTTAAAATGGGGTATTTTTACTAAAATTCTCAAGTCTCACTAAACTTACCCAAAAACTTAGGATTTTGGTGTATTTCTTCGCGAAGATACCTACTTAGTAAGATTATTATTAAATTAAAACTAAATGGTATTTTAGTCTTAATAAAGTTAATAATCAGTCAATGGGGTATTTTTACTAAAATTCTCAAGTCTCACTAAACTTACCCAAAAACTTAGGATTTTGGTGTATTTCTTCGCGAAGATACCTACTTAGTAAGTACTTAAGATTCGACGATGGGCGCTCCTACGCGGAGTTTTACTCAACTTCACTGGACGGAGCTCGGCCGGCTAATTCCGGCATAGTTTTTTTTAGACTTACCTTATCCGATGAACGTTTTGATTTATGATCAATGTTATGGTCTCATAAAAAAAAAAAAAATTTAACTTTTAAATTTTAAAAAGTGATCTTAGTTGATTAAACTATCACGAGTACTAGGATATACAACTTTTTTTTAAATTTGACCAGTAGACGGATTTTCCCTTCTAAATTGGGAAAATCCGTCATACTGGAAGATTATATTGAAATCTTTAGTGGGTTTAAGGAAACACGTAATAATTACATGCGTTCGTAAGAGACAGTCAATTCTGTGCTTAACGATCTTAAAAATAAAGTCTCTTGTCAGGTTAAATACTTAAAAATCATATTTAGGGGCTATTTCGGCATACCTAAACAAGCAGGGGTCGTCAACATATTTTAGTGGAGCGTTATTAGCTCATTTCTTATTATTAAATAAGTACAATTAATAAGTATTAAGTAATTTGCACAAAAAAAAAAGATATTTTTCTCTTTATAATGCTGACGAAGTCGCGAGTAAAATAACTACTTAATCTAACTTAAAGACAAAAGCACACATAAAAAGTGTGATTTTCTGGATAAAATTAAGGTACCTTAATTTATGAAGGTACCTTAATAAAAATACACATTTGGTATCGTAAATCGTTTTAATACGATAAAAAACTTAAAATCTATCAAAACTAAATGGTATTTTAGTCTTAATAAAGTTAATAATCAGTCTCATTATGGTAACTATTAAATGAACTAAACATAAAATGAGAAGTATCAAAGATAAACAATATAAAAAACAAAAAATCTTCACTCAACATCAGGCGAGATAGCAGTCAAACGCTAGCCTGTCGAAGACTAAAAAAAACAAAAACATTCACAATAGAACTAAAACCAATCAATTAAAAATAAAAACCAAAATTTAAGTATTAATTGCCGTGTACTGTAAGTTTTGTACACGTATAAAATCAACGTAAAAGAAAACCTAAAAGAAAGTTTAATGCTTTTTTACTTTTATAACACGTAGTATAAAATTACAAACAAAATAATTATTTTACGATACTCATAATTTATTTTATTAATTAAAATAGAGCTCATCATCTTCAAGAGACAAAACCAAGCCATTTAACATTTGTTCATCGTTGTGTAAATTTACCTTTTTAACGATTGATTCATCAGGCACATTATCTTGATCAACTCTTTTAGTCATTTTGAACAAAAGCTTCGGTTTTTTTATGGTTTTATAAAATCTGACAGAGTAATAAATCTCTTTATCTTGAATATAATTATTGTCTATAATGCCAACATAGTACGTCCACTTGTTCCTGTTATAGTACCTTACTAAAACATGATCATTGACAGAATATACGTTTTTGGTTGTCTTGAGGTTCATATCATTTTGATTAATACTACACTTATTCCTTAATTTGAGTCTCAAACTATTATTTTTAGCCTTATTTATTTCAGTCTCTTCGTTGCATTCTATTTTTGAGACCTGATTTTGTGAGTGATGTGAATGACTCTCAAAATCAGGTTCTTTCATAAACATATCCAAAAATACATCGTCATTATATTCATAATCGGAACTTACATTTACTATGTCAGAATCACTATGGTTGCTACATGATCCAGAGACACTGGTGGTTGAACTAGATCGAGAAATTTGTTTTTTTCGTTTTATTACCTTCGCGTGTTTGCTATGGTGCAAATTGTCATTAGTCTTTTCCAGGTGAAGTTCTTTGGCTTCTTTTCCCTTACTCTTTTTGCCAATTCCTTTTCCTTTTAATTTCGATGTCTTTATTATTTTCTTTGCAGAAATCTGAATTGAAGTAGCGTTTTGATTAATAATATTGGTTTTCCTCGTTGGTTTTAACCCTGAAGGTCCTGGTTTAATATGATCCTCGTCTGGTTTGGTTGCAGCTTTTACAATAACGTTGGATGTAATTTTAACTTTAGGAGTGTCAAGTTCGTGATTTTGAAAACAATCAGGCAGATCTTGGGAATTTAGTGCGGTAAAAGGTTTTGACTGAGAGTTGTCCCTTCATAAATTACTTAACAGAACTACATCATCTATGTTTTTCTTCGTCATATTAGACTGTATTTTTCTTTTTTTCTTATTATTTTGTTCGTCCTTTTTGAACTTGACTTGTCTTGTTGAACATCGTCGTGAGTAATTACTTCTGCGCCTGGTGCCACTTTTCGTTTTTTTGGTTTGGATTCATTTTCGCTGCGTTTTACTTTTAAGAGCAGCAAAAGAGATTTTATTATCTTCGGCCAAATCAATCGATAAATTGCCTTGTTCTTTCCGACAAAAATGGTTATTAATGCAGTTAAGAGCTATGGATAATAACTTTTGGGGTTCCTTCGATTGTGCAGGCGAGTTTAATAAATACTGTTGCCAACGTTTTAGTTGCAATGGATCGAATAGCCGCTCTTCGATTTCATTCCGATTTATTGAATAAATTCCGGTCTTTCTAAACCCATTCCGTAACACTTGAGGATTTATTTTTGTCCATATAGATCCAGTCAATCTAGAAAATTCCTTTTTTGGTAATGGCTTACCTACATTCAGTCTTTGCCACTGTACTAACGTTGTATCCCATTGATCTTTAAAATATTTCATAACTGAAACATCCAGTGGTTGTAAGACGTGACTGGTATGAGCCGGTATTTTTAGTATAGTTACGTTAGATCTGCGAGCTTCTTCTATTATATTTAATCCAACATGTGTAGAGTGGCCGTCATAAATCAAAAGTACTGGACGTTGGTTGCCGATTGTTGTCAAAAAAGTTTTTTTAAATGCTTCAAAGACTTCGGACTCCATCCACCCATTCTTAGTGGCGGCATATGTTGTACCTGGATAAGCGTCTGGAGAAGTCCACTCATCCCATACGTTTTTGCCCTTAAAAATGATTAGTGGTGGTGTTTTTTCTCCCGCTGCACTTGCGCCCAGGAGAACCGTTGTATTGTCTTTTCCAGGCGTTGCAATCACCCTAGTTGCTGCATAGCCTTTCACTCCAACTATTTTTGTTTTTGATGGGTCTTTCGAAAAGCTCGTTTCGTCCAAATTCCAGATCGCGTGTGGTTTATCTTGTAAATTTAATTCTTTTATGGGTTTTTCCAAGAGATCAAAGTATGGAAAAACTATATACGGATCTATTGCAGTTTTAATCGATAAATGATGGCGTTTTAAAAATGAAACAAACCAATCTTTTCCTGGTCTCCCATTTTTAAATGATGAAGGTATATTATTTTGTTTTATATGTTCTCCAACCATATCTAACACTTCTGCCCTTGTCAATCCAAAGCCATATGTTTCCATAGTATGAAGACAGGATGAAAGATTCATTTCAACTTCGGGAGATAGAGTGGTTTTCCTCCAAATCATATTGGAGCTTCTTTTTTTATGTACGTGGTCCATTATTGTCATTCTTGGAATTTTGTATACTTTTGCAGCTGTATAACCACTTAAGGTGCCATAATGCACTGCTAATACGGCTTCACGTAGTTGATTTTTATCATAAGCACCTCTATTTGTACGTCTTTTATATGTACGTACTATCATGAATGACGGCGACGCGGCTAGTTGAACTGAAACAATTTAATTATTTAATTAATTCAATTTAGTACCAACCGAATTATCTAAATTCTTTCTTCATTATCTAAGACTATTTGTGATCATAAAAAAAACATATTCAGAAGAAATGTCCCAAAAATTGATTGAGGTAGCGATTATTCTGTAACTATTACGTACGCAAACTATATAATATCTATTCTCTTCTAAATGAACTTTCTTTGAACTTCAGTTAAACACATTTGCTAAATATTGATTTGTTCTCTTTTAAAAGTTGGGACAAAAAAAGGTTTACGATCTCAGAAATGGGGCAAATTCGTCATATGACGATCTAGCCCCATTCAAAATAGACGGAATTATGGACTTAACGATTTCGAGGTTATAAATTTGTAACCTTGAATAATCTATCAATTTGCAGCGTTATCTTGCAAAATAATACGCGAAACTTTAACAAGGACCCTACACTACATTTATTGAATTCATTCGACGCTGTACGTTACATAATTTTAAACTTACCTTCGAAAATACAGCAGCGTAACACACTCACATGTCACTTTAAAAAAGCAACTTAACTTTGAAGACTGTTTTACCCATTTGTAGCGACTAACGCCATCTAGGGAATTTTATTTGAAGTTAAAACTAAAACTGTTTTACCGACACAAATACTGCAACTCGACTGTAACGAGCATAATTTCAAGTAGACGGTTACGCCCCATAGACGGAATATGCCACCCTGACCTTACATTGATTTTTTAGGATGCAATAAAATTTCACGTAAATTTTCAAACAAAATCAAATTCGGAGTCCGTCCCCATACTAAATGTATGGAATCCCATAGTACTACAGACTTTTAAGTAATTTACCCTTTATTATCATCGAAGAAAGTAGAGAACCCAAAATGGGGGCAAATCGTGAACAAATGATAGTTTTCAACAGGATATTATACTTTTTTTTCTGAAATTTTGAAATTTTTTGCGAGGCTTTAAATCTCAGAAATTACCCCAAATATGGGGTAAATTTTTAAACCATCCTAAAGAACTTTCTAAACCTTACACAAAACCTAAAAAAAAAAATCCTTAAAATGTTGCCATCTTCCATCAAAATCTACTTTGAATAAATCGTCAAAATGAAAATTTTACAAAATGGCCGCCAATGTATCCGCCATCTTGAAATTTATAAATATTATACTTTTTAAGTAATAACATCTATAATACACGTCGAGCTCAATTTACAGTTTTTTTCCATCTCTCATACAGCCTTTCCCATAACCTATCAAAGAGACCCCTTCCGAAAAAAATGGCCTAATTTTCATTCCCAGTGTTGCCAGTTGATTTTGATGAAAATGGTCAAATGTCATTATTTCCATTTTCGACTTTTCTGGCCAATTACTCGAAAACTACCAAAAATTGCAAAAATATTTTTTGACGTGGCAACTCGCAAGCACAATCCTCACGATCGCCTAGTATATTGCAACACTCTCAAAAGTTGGTGTTGATATTTAGTTTAATTGAATCAAGCAAAAATTAACGTATTTGTTTTATTTTATACTGGTATTATTACTAACATGGCATCACTGAATGTTTAGTATAAAAGCCATGAACGCCCGTTACTCTGTCCCTTTTTCGAATTCACTCTGTGCTAGGAAACAGACATTATACCTTCCTCGTACCATAATTTTGAAATAAATTATTTAACGTATTTCTAAATTCAATCTGCATATTCTTTCGCCCATTTCCTATTTCCCAATAGGTTATGGGCCCAGCCATACTATCACATTGGTATTGTGCTGTAGATTCCAAAAGTAAATTAAAGTAATTCTGTTCTATCAATCCAAAAGTCTCGTGTACATATTTTATCATGGAGAATCTAAAAACCAAAAGAAATATTCAACCTTTTAATGGTGAAAAATACAGCGTCTGGAAGTTTCGCATTCGCGCGCTTCTATCCGAATTAGATATCATCAAGGTCGTTGACGAAGAACCCATCTTACGTCTCGAGGCATGGGAAAAGCAAAATCGAACTGCGAAGAGCGTAATTGTCGAGTATTTGGCAGACTCCTTTCTTAGTTTTGCTAAAGAGGAACTGACCGCCCGTGATATCTTTAGGAATCTAGATGCCTTGTACGAGAGAAAAAGTTTAGCGACACAGCTGGCAATACGTAAGAAGCTCCTGGGTTTAAAGCTGCATGGTGACACTTCGTTAGCCAAACATTTTACAGTTTTTGACGACCTCATGACGGAGTTGTTGGCTGCTGGCGCTAAGCTCGAAGAAACCGATAAGGTATCTCATTTGCTTCTTACCCTCCCAACTTCATACGATGGCGTCATCACGGCGATCGAGACATTATCAGAAGATAATTTGACATTGGGGTTCGTAAAAACAAGATTATTAGATCAAGAAGTAAAGTTGAAAAATGAGGGTAGTGACACATCTGCAAAAGTACTTCACGTCCGCGCCGAGTCTTCCAGAAGACGATTTGATACGAGATCAAACCAGCAAAATTTCAAGGATACCAAGAAACACTTCAAGTGCTACCATTGTGGTCGAAAGGGTCACGTCAAGAACGATTGCTATTATTTCAAGCGCCGAAACTACCAACAAAAGTTCGACCGGCTAAGTCAACCTAACCAACATCGAAAACCTGCGGACCGGACCCGAACAGTTCAAACGGTTGAAGTGACCGAGGGGGCGATCATGTCTAGCGAAGGCAACGGATTTGCATTCATGTCCGGAAATCACGAAGCTGTTGACGACGGGAAAAAGATATCATTCCTGTTAGATTCTGGAGCCTCCGATCACATCATTAACAGGGAAGATCTTTTCAGTACCTATACGATCTTGAACACGCCGTTTAGGATTACAGTTGCTAAACAAGGTGAATTTATTACAGCTACAAAACGTGGAACACTGAAAGTGATCACCGACACCGGCATCCAGGGCACCCTAGAGGACGTGCTGTTTTGTCCTGAGGCGCCGTACAACCTGCTATCGGTATCGAGGATGCAGCGTGCCGGGTTGAACATCACCTTTGATCAGCATGGAACACATATCAGTAAGGATAGCGTAATACTGATGCGAGGTAAGACAGTTAATAAATTAATTTCGGTAGATTTTGAGGTAAAAGTTGATCGATCTGTTTCTCAATTGTGCAATAGTGGTAAAAGTAATTACGATTTATGGCATCAACGATTAGGTCACATCAGTAAACAAAAGTTTTTAGACCTAAAGAATAATCGCATGACTCATGACAATACTTTAATTGAATCGGTTACGATTGACGAAAACCTGTGTGAGGCATGCATAAATGGGAAACAGACACGATTGCCTTTCAACACATCTAAAGATAAAATTCATATTAAGCGACCATTATTTATTGTGCATACTGACGTTTGCGGGCCGATCACTCCTTCTTCAATTGAAAAATAAGAATTATTTTGTTTTGTTTGTTGATCAATTTACCCACTACTGTGTTACATACCTTATAACCTATAAATCAGACGTGTTTTCTGCTTTTAAAGATTTCGTGGCAAAAAGTGAGGCTAAATTTAATTTAAAATTGGTGAATTTGTACTGTGATAATGGCCGGGAGTATTTGTCTAGTGAAATGAAAGATTATTGTGTGTCTCGGGGAATTTCATACCATTTTACAGTTCCTAGAACGCCACAACAAAACGGGGTGTCAGAGCGCATGGTTAGGACAATAACAGAAAAAGCCCGTGCAATGATTAGCGGTGCAAAATTACCTAAGTGTTTTTGGGGAGACGCAGTATTAACTGCAGTTTATTTAATCAATATCACACCTACCCGCGCTTTGCTGCAAAATAAAACTCCCTTTGAAATGTGGCACGGTAAGAAGCCTTCACTAAAATACTTAAGAGTTTTTGGTGCTACTGTGTATGTGCATAATAAAACACGAAAATGTAAGTTTGATGAAAAGTCGTGGAAGGGTATATTGGTAGGTTATGTACCTAATGGCTATAAGGTGTGGAACACGGAACATGAAAAATATGAAACGGTGCGTGATGTTATTGTAGATGAAATTAATTTTATGCAATCAAGGCCCGAGTTGAAATTTGAAGGAAATGGAATAGAACATTTTCAAAATACGGAACTGACTTCGAAGTCAGGATCATTGACACCTCAATGTTTTGACAGATTGAAATCCGGTAGTTTAAAATCGGGTAGTTTGAAATCAGATATTTTAAAATCTGATAAATATGTTTCTGCTCCTAAGATTCGTAAACTAAACGATTCAAATAACATGCCAAAGCCAAATGTTGAAAATCAAGCGAGTTCGACCGAAACTCGTAGTTCTGTGTTAAATAACGATGTTTCTTGTGGATTGAGAAGGAGTGCTAGGCTAAAAGGTCGTACATTAAAATCTTATAGTGAAATTGACGAAAGTTTATTGTGTGCTCAATCAGTTTGTTGTGAAATACCTACTTCTTTTAGTGAGATTAAAAATCGAGAAGATAGAACTCGATGGGAAAGTGCAATTAAAGAGGAATTAGACTCACTCTTGTGTAATAACACTTGGACGTTAGTACCTAAACCTGATGATAAAAATATAGTAGATTGCAAGTGGATATTTAGTATTAAAAATGATGAGTTCGGAAATCCATTAAGATATAAGGCACGTCTTGTTGCTAGGGGCTTTAGCCAGGAATATTTAACCGATTATCATGAAACTTTTGCCCCTGTTGCCCGCATGGCAAGTTTTCGATTAATGATTAGTTTTGCCAATCAATTTAATTTATTGGTCCATCATATGGATGTGAAAACGGCATTTTTAAATGGCATTTTAAAGGAAGAAATTTATATGAAAGTGCCAGATGGGGTAGTCTGTGAAGAAAGTTATGTGTGTAAATTAAATAAAGCGTTTTATGGATTAAAACAAGCTGCCAGATGTTGGTTTCAATTATTCGATCAATGTCTGAAAGAAAAAGGTTTTGTGAGCTCATCGGTTGATAGATGTATTTACATTTTAGATAAAGGTGACGTAAGCAGAAATATTTATGTGTTATTATATGTTGATGATTTAGTTTTGGTTTGTGCTGATAAGAAATCACTAGATAGTTTAAAGGATTATCTAATGAGCAAATTTAAAATGGTTGATTTAAATGAAATTAAAATATTTCTTGGAATCAAAATTACTCGAAGTAATGATACTATAACCTTAGATCAAAGCTCATATATAAAAACAATTTTATACAGATTTGGTATGTCAGAGTGCAATGAAATTAGTACACCTATTGAGAATAAACCTAACTATGAAGCTCTGAATTTAGATAGTGAATAGAATGCACCTTGTCGTAGCCTAATTGGTTGTTTAATGTATATTATGTTATGTACTCGTCCTGATTTAAGCGTGAGTGTTAATATTTTGAGCAGATACATGAACAAAAATAATAAGGAATTGTGGCAAAGTCTCAAAAGAGTGCTGAGATATTTAAAAGGCACTTTAGACCTAAAACTAACGTTTAAAAGGTGTAATAATTTTGAACATATTTTGTGTGGTTATGTAGATTCAGACTGGGGTGGTAATGATGTAAATGATAGAAAAAGTACTTCTGGCTATTTATTTAAATTGTTTGAAAGCTGTACAATAACCTGGAATACAAAGAGACAAATGTCTGTGGCGGCTTCTTCGACTGAAGCCGAGTATATGACATTGTTTGAAGCTGTAAAAGAGGCATTGTGGTTAAAGTCTCTAATAATCAGTTTTAAAATTAATATTGTCAATCCAATACCTATTTTTGAAGACAATAATGGTTGTATAAGTATAGCAAACAATCCTACAAACCATAAGCGATCAAAACACATTGATATCAAGTATCATTTTTCAAGAGAACAAGTTGAAAACAATGTGATTAAATTGTTGTATCTCTCCACAGGTAAACAACTAGCTGATGTGTTGACCAAGCCACTGCCAGTAGTCACATTCAGACAGTTCAGAGATGAAATGGGTTTATGTTTGTAATAATTTAAGTTGATTTTTTTTGTGTTAGTTGTTAAGTATTTAATATGGTCTGATTAGGTTTTACTGGGTTTCCCTAATCCTAGCAACAAATGTTGGGCCATACTTTGTTTCCCAGGCAGTACATGGAAGGTTTAATGATCTGGTTAGGTGAAAAAAACTATGATTGTAAATAGTTGTATGTACTTGATTAATTTTTGAGGGGGCGTGTTGATATTTAGTTTAATTGAATCAAGCAAAAATTAATGTATTTGTTTTATTTTATACTGGTATTATTACTAACATGGCATCACTGAATGCTTAGTATAAAAGCCATGAACGCCCGTTACTCTGTCCCTTTTTCGAATTCACTCTGTGCTAGGAAACAGACATTATACCTTCCTCGTACCATAATTTTGAAATAAATTATTTAACGTATTTCTAAATTCAATCTGCATATTCTTTCGCCCATTTCCTATTTCCCAATAGTTGGCAACACGCAAAAAAATTTAGAAAACGTTTTGAAAATCGCAAACATTTTACGAAATGGCCGCAAGCGTCGCCGCCATCTTGAATTTCGGAAATATCGTATTTTCCCCATATTCTCGACTATACAGGGTGTCCCAAAAAGAAGTGTCAAGCGGAAGCCCACAGAAAGAGCACCCCTTAGGGTACCCGAATCACTCCCATGTATGTTCCGCGATTGTTCATAGTTTTCGAGTTCTGATTTTTTTTCTGAATTTCTGAGAATTTCGGACCTAAAAGTTTAAATTTTTTATTTTTTAAAAAGTAGAAGACTTTTAAAAAAATTTCTTTTGCTCTTTTTTAACAAATTAATGAACTTCAGGAATGATAAAATGGCCAAAGAACAGTTATTAATCTAATAGTTAATTTCAAGAATTTTCCACCTCGCTGTCTTTGAAGGCTGATTTTAGCCAAAGTAGCCCATTAAGTACTTCTGTTTTGTAATGATTATGAAAGCTGAGATTCTGTAGCATTTTTGAGCTTTACTTAGAAACCATACAGTCACCCGCTTAGATTTTTAATTTAAAGTTGAAAATTTAAGTCTTTATTCATCAACCATACATTTTTGGTTTTATACCAACATTTTCATCATTTTGGTCAGAGTTATGAAACTTTTTCCGTGTTGCGTCGACTTTTAAGTCTGAGCTCGACCTGGACACGGCTTTGGCGGCCTTAAGTGTTTCGGTTAAATTCTGTCCGAATAACAGATCATCGATCTTGGTGTTGCTAAGCTGTTCTTTTAAATCTTTCTTTAGCGAAGCTAACGCATAATTACGCCTTGAGGTAGACTGAACATATTGTAAATCGCACAAGATTCGACTGACGTCCATCAACTTTTTTAATAAGTCACTATCTCTCGTGGAGTTATTGATTTTCGTAGTTACAATTTGGCCGATGCATGTCACGGCAGCCGCAATTTGTTTCTGATTGAATTCGATGGATTTATCACGTTTTTGGACATATTCCGGGGTTGCAGCTTTAATCTCGGGGTTCAATTGTGGGGCTGACAAGTTCTTACAGTTGCCCGGGATAAGATATTTTTGTAAAAGTTCCTTGCGGACCTCTTTATCCAAACCGGAAGTGGCCATGTGATTTAGGCGGCTTGCCAGCTCGTCGTTAATATCTGGACCATATTCCATGACTGTCGACGGATCTGTACCCAATATGTCCAGTATTTCGGAATCCAAACCTGCGTCTGTCGTCATTGGCTGATCACAGTCTCCTTGTGGTGTGTCCAGATTGTGGGGCTCTTGGGGGGCCCCTTCCGCCGTATTTGTTGATGTCCCGGCGATAGGATCTGGCGCCGTTGCGGTAGCAGCGGGTTCTGTTGTCGCTGGGTAGCGTTCATTACGATCTGAAATAGAACGTACTAGTTTTAATGCACACCGTGGGTGTAATTGAGATTTATAATAATCTCTAGTCAGTCTTTAATACTGGCTGGGCACCGTGGGTGCAGGGTTTTTTATAAATATACACCATGGGTGTAAATGCAGCTTGGGTGAGGTTTACTCGTAGCCCATAGGGCTGGCCTGACACCGTGGGTGTCGAATGATACAACACCATGGGTGTCGAATACAACAGTTGTATTTGAAGTTGCAATACTAACCTTGGTCTGATAACGCCAGCAGAACCGGCGGAGCAGGTGAGCATTCCCGTGAACTTTCCGACGATGATAATCTTCTTGAGTTTGAGGAACTTGAAGACGATTCGGAGAGGGATCGTTGCTTTTGCGATCGCTTAAACTTCTTTTCAAGCTTTTTGAGTTTGCTTGCTAAGTATTGCACAGAGCTTTCGTGTCTTCTCTTCGACATTTTGGTGAACGTGCGAAGTGGCTGAGCACTAAACTGCGAAATGACGATAGCGCTACCGATATCCAAAGAGGTGGGGTAAGTAGAAAACAAAATGGCGGGAAGTCGTGCCCTTCCTTTAACATTTTATTTTTCCATTTCCGTTCCAACCGGAAATTAGTCAAATTATTATCGTTTACGGTTTTAAATGATGATTTCAACCGGAAACGATGAATAAATTCATTTTTAAACTAAAAGTGCAGGAGTGGCAACACTTACGCGTTACTACATAGTGTTTACATATTGTATTTAAATAAGTGGTAAGTATACTAATCTAGAGGACGAAGCACGAGTATAATTATTAAGGATGATTCAGAAAAAAATTAAAAAGTCTTCTACTGTTTAAAAAATAAAAAATTTAAACTTTTAGGTCCGAAATTCTCAGAAATTCAGAAAAAAAATCATAACTCGAAAACTATGAACAATCGCGGAACATACATGGGGTGATTCGGGTACCCCAAGGAGTGCTCTTTCTGTGGGCTTCCGCTTGACACTTCTTTTTGGGACATCCTGAATATCCAACTTCATCATTATTCAATAAGTCATCTTTGCATTTCGAGCAATTTTTAAATATGTTTTTGTTGTAATATTTAATACATATCCACTTACATATTGTAGTGGAGCCATTATTTTTGGATTAGTTTTTTCTGACAATGGCGTAATGTGCGTACTTATTTAATATTTTATTTATATCCACCTCAGTTGCTGTATGTTGACTTCGCAGTCCTTACAAGAAATCAAATTAATTAACGAATTACAATAGTGTTTTTGACAATTGGCACCTGGGGCATGGGCGCTGGAAATATTATTGACTAATAACGCTGATAGAAATGCATCAGGAATTGGATTCATATTGCGGCACCGATGGGACCTGATTGCACCAAAATAATATTCCAAAGGATCTTGGTTTAGGTGCCGCATCCAAACTGATGTTATATTGAACTCATTTTTTATTTTTTTTATATAATTTCAATACCTTCCAGCGTCCACACCCAGTTCTTTAAGGTCGGTACAGTTTCTCTATCTGATGAATCAATTTTACAAAATTTACACCATTTTTTATGGTTAATCGAATGTGTTGTTACTGCTTGAAGCAATGGTTTTGAGAACCTCTTTTTATTGCAGTAGCTGCCATTCACTGAATCGAAGAGCTCATCGATAAAGAGCAGCAAATCTGCAGTGTCTTTGCATTCTTGTGGTAATAATTTACACCATTTTTATGTTTAATCGAATGTGTTGTTACTGCTTGCCTATTTTCTCTTTTTAATCTTGTCATTTCCTCTACCTGCAGGTTGTCTGGAATAGATCGCTTCCTAGCGATAAGACCGCCTACATTGTACAATCTAAGATTATGTAATGCTTATGTCAAGTATGATTTGTTGTACAATGAAGTATATTTATCTTATCTTATCTTATCTTGAAGCAATGGTTTTGAGAACCTCTTTTTATTGCAGTAGCTGCCATTCACTGAATCGAAGAGCTCATCGATAAAGAGCAGCAAATCTGCAGTGTCTTTGCACTCTTGTGGTAATATTGAAAGAAACTGAAAGATAAAAGATATTGTTATAAATGTTAAAATAAGAATAGACTTCCATGAATAAATTTACTTACACAGTACACCAATTGATTAAATGAAGAAAAATATATTTTATTATTTCATTCATAGTCCTACTAATATTTTAAATGCGAAAGTTTAGATGTTTGGATGTTAGTTACTCAATCACGCCAAAACGGCTGAACGGATTTGGCTGAAATTTGGCACAAAGATACTTTGTAGTCTGGAGAGGAACTACTTTTTATCGAGGAAAAATATCACATTCCCGCGGGATAACGTCGTGTAGTCCACGCGGGCGAAGCCGCAGCCGGAAAGCTAGATACTAATAAAGGTGGGAGATGAGTCCTTAAAAGTATGGGAAAGTTTAAGAAAAATAAAATGGTACAATGAAATATGCATACCTGCTAAGTATCCCATATTAGACGCCACGGTCTGACTAAAAACCTGGGCCGCATATTTCACCTTCATTTTAATTTTTCTTTTATCTAAATGATTTTCTGTTAATTTTGGCACCATTTTATCAAAATGAGCATGACAAACTCAGAGCGATTTTTGTATATGTACTCATTATTGAACGCCAAAGTGTCCCCACCAATATTGAACAGCCATGACTTGAAACGATCCATATCCTTTGCAGGTTTTGAAAAAAGATGTAAGACATTGCGGGAATCTAAAAAAACAGAACAGAGATAATGGTCACTAGACAAACTTATGGGGCATGATAAAAATGGTGTTTATTAAAAACTCGATCTAAAACTCAAAAACAGAATGAAAAGTCGTGGACAACCTGTCGTGTTCACTTTTTATAAACAATGTCTAATTTAGAAGTCATGAAAATTAATCAATATTTGGTGGCGTTATAGTTTGTTCAATCTAGGATGATAATTTTGACAGCTCACAATAGGGATGGGGTAGTTTATAATCGTTAGTGAATAGATTCATTATTTAATAGAACTTGGAATCGTGAGTTTATTTTAATGTGCATTTTAAAAGTAATTAGATAAATATAAATATGTTACGACTAAAAACACCCTCATGTGAATTAAATAAGGTAGGTATTTAGGGTTTAAAGTTATTCATTACTAATATAATGGTGCACACCATAAATCACTCTAATACTTTTATTATCAATCCTTGTTCACAATAACACCTCCGTTCAAATAGTGTATTAACTCATAAAATCACATTGTTGAGAAACAGGACTTGTCAATTTTTTTCACTATTCGGTTAATAACTTGAAAACTAATCCGAATTGCTAAGAACCCTTGTCGGATATTTAAAAGCTTTTCATGTCTTAAAAACTTGTATACTTACTCGGTATCTTGAAATAATGAAAAATAAAATCTAGGGTTTTGAGTTATGACAGTATAAGGTTAAAGAAAATGCAAGTTTAGAGAAATTTTGTTTTTATTAAGAGTCATTTTTAAACAAAAATCTTTCAGTTTTCATGAAAAAGTTGACTAAATGTGTATAAATCAAGACTTAAAAAACAATAGCCAATAATTAGCTCCTAATAACTTGACGGTTGCCACTGATTATTTAGTAGGCAATAATAAAACTTCCAATAAGTCTGTCAAAATCACTTTCTCAATAAACTACTGTAAGTAATCTTATTTTTTTAATAGAATTATCTTTGTTGTATCAATTTACGCATCTATATAATCATATTCTTAACACTACTCGTGCTAACGTGCTCGCGTAGGCATCATTTGTAGCCCATTTTAAATTGAAATACACTGAAAGATAATCGTTTAATTTTCAAATAAAACACATTTATTATTACAAATGACATTCATTAAGTAAACCGAAATAAAAAAATATAGCTTTTCTTTATTAAACTTACAATATTAACAAAAATTCAGACTTCTCAAAAAAACACTTTATTTTTACTTATTTGAGATCAATCAACTTTTGGTTAATTCTTACATATATTTTTAAAACTTTTTTTTTTAATTTTCATCACACGAAGGGCAAATTAAAATTTGGTGATCATTACATATACGCCTGTAGCATTTCGAGCAAGTTTTCTTTGTGCTGCGATTGCGCATTCTGCTACAAAACGCACAGCGTGCAACCCCCCCCACGAATTGGTATATTTCCTTGTTGAGGAGCTTCTGACACATTTAACAATAATTTTGCTTTTAATTTTATGCTCCTTGGAATATTATCCTGATGAATGCGTTCTAAAATTAATGGTTTCACAAGATCAAACCCCAAAGACTGAAGAAAAATGCGTCTGATATTTTTTTCATTTGGATTGTTCAACTGGTGAATAACCAGACCGTTTATGCCGGCGATGTTCAAAAAATTAAAAAATAATGTGAGTGGCCAACGCCTACTATTTCTAGACACGTCATATTGACGACACATCCTGTCCACAATATCCACCCCACACTTTGTTTGATTATAAAATGTTATAATTTCGGGCTTTTTGGTATCGCCGGTAGTAGCGTCGATTGCTGCATCGTGGTGCATTGTTGACAATAATGAAACTGTTTTGTTCTTTTTTGGCACATAACTGACTAGTGTACAGTCTTTCTGAAACCCAAACAAAGAGCTATTTATTTCTCGGTCCTGACTAGTTTTATAATTTGGGGGTATTTCTGGCTTATTACTCTTCAGAGTGCCGACAGCAGTAATTCTTTTTTCCAAAAGCTGCAATGCCACTGGATAACTGGTGAACTAGTTATCCATCGTAACATTACGTCCCATATGTATAAGTGGCTCTAGTAATCTATGAGTGACGTCTGCCACTTTGTTGGATACATGAAATGGGCCTTCTGGTTGTTCGCCACAGTATACTTCAAAGTTGTAGACATACGGACATTTTGTGTCCGCTACCATAAATATCTTTATCCCAAATTTTGCCGGTTTGTTGGGTAGGTACATAATAAAACGACATCGTCCTCTAAATGCTACAAGTTGCTCATCCAATGTCAAGTTTTCACATGGAGTGTAATAGTCTAAACAATGGTGTCTCATAGCCTCAATAAAGTCCCGTATGGCAGCGAGCTTATCAATTTCTTGTCTCTGAGGGCGGTCGCGGATATCATTAAATCTTACAGATCGTATTAGGAATCGAAATCGATTTATAGACATTGTGAGATAAACCAGCTCGAAGCCCGTTCCTATAGAATTGTCCCAAAAATCTTTAAGATTTTGACGTCCTGATCTATTGACACCGAGGATTATGAGTAGCCCAACAAACGCTCTCATTTCAGTTAGAGTCGTAGCCTTCGCATCGCGTTCTCTTTGGTATTTATTCTTTATAGTATCAATATATATATTTGTACACTTTACCAGGGATTCAAAAACATCAGGGTCAAAAAATAACTCGAAACATTGAAGAGGTGTACTGGCATTAGAAGCTGTACCTTTTGGTCCTAAAGGTCTTTGTATAATATTATTAGAACGTACCCTTGTTGTAGGAAATGGTCGCTTCCTCCATTCCGTTTCATTTCGTGACTTATAAGTGGCTAATTGTGCGAGTGACATACTGTCGTCCGAATTACTATGGTTTTGTTCAGCATTCTCACCATTTCCATCAGTCTGATCTTCTTGCTCGGTATCAGTGTCGTGCGGAGAATGAACTATATTTTCTTCTTCTCTCAAATCCTCTTCCTGTTCGCTTTCAATCAAATCATCCTGATCTAACTCCTCTTCTAGCCATCTCAACACGTTTTCTTCCATTCTGCGATCCATATTTAGCAATCTGGTAATAAAATATCAACAAACAGTAAGTTTACAGTACATAAATAAAATATAATACAAAAATTAATAAGAAAAGATAAATACTTACTTCAATTTAAAAAAAATATTCCGCTCCTAAGAAGTTCCGCCAGTGCACGCATGGGCTACATACTCGTACGTAGCCCAACAACTTGAAATCGTTATTTTTAGCACGTGCGCCAGCGTCGATCGCTCACGCCACACTGAATGCATCGAGCAACAACCAATCGGAGCTTAGCTAGAGACTCGAAGTTGAATCACGCTATTTCACGAAGTCATGAACAAAAACAATACCGCGGGCTACATTTGTAGCCCACGCGTGTACTCTAGTGTTAATAATCAAATTATTAATTCCACCTATCGATCTCGAAACCATCAAAACTTAAAAATCACAAACAATAGCCAACAACAAGACCCTACTAACAAAAAATAGGAATTCTTTATGCCAAAATAATTTAAAAAATCTCTAAGAAATAATTCAGAAGCCAATATAGCCATGCGTTACAACATAATCATGACGATAAAAATTAAACAAAATTAAAATTCTCAGAAATAGTTTACATTTTCTTAACAACTAAATAATAGTATTAAAAAAACTTAAAAGAACTTAAATGACATAATACAGCATCGGTGGAAATAAATTAAAAATCAACACTAAATGCAACAATAGAACACAGACTAAGTTCAAAACAAACTTGATAAAACAGAAGTAATTCTATAAGCTATTATAAAAATCAGAATAAAAGCTAGGAATGTGATTGTTTCTTAACAATGTCATTAAATCAATCTTCTTATTTTCTTTGATTGCCAATTTATTGGTATAAGCTGGTTTGGCTTCTGGAATATTCGCCTTTCTATTTCGAGCTAATAATTACTCTCGGACTATTCAGTGTCTGTATACGAGGTTTTATACATTAAAGTAGTTGGTCTATCTTTGGAGATTACCATTATTTTGATGTCAGAAATCTTTACTTTACCAAGAGTTGTCACACCCATTTCATCTGTTAAACCTTTTAATGAAATAAAACCTTTATGTGACAGCTCATTTACTCTCATTGGTTTTCCTGTTTTTTTAGCCTCTTTAATGATCTGCACGTATTGACTAGGGACGTAAATTGGACCTGATTTCAAAGAACGCTTTATTTGTTTTTGCTCAATGAATGTACCGAATCACCCTCGTTTTGGGTATGCCCGGTGATCAAAAATTTGGGTGTGATCGAATTCAGCTTAGAATATTTCATTACCGCATACATGTACAGGCCAATTATGTACTTATTTTTATTTTGACCACAACAGTTGTCTGAATAAAAGACTAAATCAAGAGGGTCATTTCCTGAATGAGTACTCATTTTTTTTTTAATAAACTTTAATGAGCAGGTACCTATTTCATCCGCACCTCTTTTCCTTTCACCCTCGTGCCAGAAATAGCAATCAGTGACGCTTTGGTTCACCACAGGATCACTGGCATTACTTTCACTTCTAACTTTATGGTTTTTTCTTTTCCTTCCATTTCCTTCTTCTGGTTTTAATTTGCTTGCAGTAAAATTCATGTTATTAAGTTTGCTTTTATAATAAAAAACGGAAACATCTCCCCGAGGTACCTGCAGTACAGCTTAAAGATCATAAACAGCAATAATGAGGTTTTTGTTTTGTGTTTAAGTTTTCTTTTTTTTTCTCTTCCCTCGATAAGTTTTTCTCTATTTGATGTTGGTCATACTTATCTTTTAGTTTTAATTTATCGTCAGTGGATGAGTTTTCATAAGCGTCACAAAGCTCGCATCTATCTTTTTTGGGAATAAAGAACCCTATATTAATTTCACGATTGAAGATACGAGAGTACATGACATAATTTCCATATTTTCGACCATCATGTTTACACTGATTCATGTAGTCCCGATGCAAATCAGATATAGTTTTCCGCCTATCAATATAATCTCGTGTAGACTGCGCCCTTAAGTAGTGGCTTTCAATTTTTGGTATACTTTTTATATGCTCCCTGATATCATTTTTAACAGATTCGTCAACAGAAACATGTTTATTATGGTTCCCTCTTTAATCGTCATTTAGAAACCCCCCACATGACTTTTGTGTTACAGTTCTAATTGTTCTGTCGTTAATATCCAGTGTACTCGTATTTTAAACATAGTTTTGCAAACACTTTTTTCTGAGCCGTCAACTTCAAAATAAAAAGCATAATTATTAAGTCTGGCTTTTTTTGCTTTGACAAACCGACACTTTACCTCTAGAGTTCTTAAATGTTTGTAAATATATTGTCTCTTTTTCTAGATCTTGCAGGGACCAATGATAATCAAAGAACAGCTGTCTTTTATCGTTTGTAGGAAAGGAACTGCATTTCAATCTACAACCTTCTCCACAACTCGCTTTCATAGCTTTGGGTTCAATAACCCGATTTAGTTCTATATGATAATACGGAGTTTCGTAGTTTTTTTTAATGTTTTGTTTCCATTGACTCTTATTACACTGTCTTTTACGTGAGGTGTTCTTCAGTGGTTTTTCTAGTTGACTGTCATTTAACTGTGGCTCCTGTAAAAGTGATGGACTCACTGATTGATTACGATTTTCACTCTCGTTATCAGAAGATGAAGACGAAGAACTGGAAGAAGATTATGTTGAAGTGGTCGAGCTAGTCGAAGATGACGATGATGAGCGATTATTAGTTGGAACAATTATATTATTGGATTTTTAACGACGAATACTTAAATTGGGATCCTTGACTGAGTCATCTGTATTCTCACACTCTGTCGATGACTGTCGCAAAGTAGAATAGTTTTCTGCATTATTTAGTTTCATGACATCATCATGACATTCTTCCGAATCATTGCGAACGGCAAAATCAGATAAATAATCATGATCCGAGATACTAGCCTGATTTTCTATACCATAGTCACTTTCTGGCTTTTCTGTAACAGTAAAAATTTACTTTGTTATCCTACTAGTATTATAAATGTGAAACTTTGGATGTCTTTTCGTTTTGTGCTCAGTCACGTCTGTAGGAGATGATCCGATTTGTATGAAATTTGGTACACAGGTAAAATATGTCCTGAAGACGGATATGGGCTATTTTTTATCCGCGAGAACTACTTTTTTAATAAGTAGTTCCCACGAGACAAACAATTTACAACTACAGATGATTTTCACGAGTGTGGCACTGCAGATAGACAGTTCAACATAATCCTAAAAAAATAAAGTTACATATCCATTTGACTGTCCAGTATGCTCAGGTTAAAAATCTTTAGGGCATGTAAAACTTAACATTAATTCTACAAACATAATATTAGCAACTCAGAAAAAAACAACGTACCCGTTGACATGTCTTCAGAAGTTTCCTTGGATTTAGTAGGTAGATTCAGGCTGTCCGACTGAGATTTCTCATGCACAGTTTCTGTAATATTTCGTTTCTTGATCTCATTATTACATTCAACCGTTGAATTGGAAGCATGACTGACAGAATCAGATAAACAATCGTCCTCCGGAGTAGTAGCCTGATCTTCCATAGCATATGCATTTTCTTGCTTTTCTGTAACAGTAAAAAAATACTTTGTTAATCGACATAAATCTATTTGACCGCCCGTTACGCCCAGGTGAAACCTGTAGAGCATCCGTCCACGCGCACAACGAACCGTTCGTGTACGAAAGTTTGAATACAATGTTGGCTACCCAAAAAAATTCGATCGTTACGTACCAATTGACATGAAGTCTGCAGTAGTTATCACAGATCCATGCAGAGATCTTGTATGCAGCTTCGGGCTGTTCAACTGGGATTTCTCAGACCTGTTTTGATTTTTGTGCGACTCCAAGGTGCAAAGTTCTAAAAATAACTCTACACATAATAATTGCCTAATCAAGACAAGGAATAAAATAAATTCAACATTTTATGTAGGGTAGGTACTTAAATTGTTTTATAAATTAATTGTAAAATTTTACCGATATCTTTATTTTCCTTTCCACTACGTTTGATTACAAGTGGAGTCGCCGGTCTACTCTTTTCTTGATCCGTTAGATTATCAGATTCGTCACGATCGAGGCATAGCGACAAAATTTTTTTTGCTCTACTTACCAGGTATGCATTGTATGCAGCTTCGGCGGTTCAACTGGGATTTCTCAGACATGTTTTGATTTTTGTGTGACTCCAAGGTGCAAAGTTCTAAAAATAACTCTACACATAATAATTGCTTAATCAAGCCAGGGAATAAAATAAATTCAACCTTTTATGTAGGGTAGGTACTTAAATTGTTTAATAAATTAATTGTAAAATTTTACCGATATCTTTATTTTCCTTTCCACTACGTTTGATTACAAGTGGAGCGCCGGTCTACTCTTTTCTTGATCCGTAAGATTATCAGATTCGTTACGATCGAGGCATAGCGACAACATTTTTTTTGCTATGCTTGCCATGGTGTGCAATGTATGATTTTTTCACCTAGAAAAGGAAAAAAAAAGTTGTGATTTTCTAATTTAGTCACAAAAAAGTTTTTGAGTACCTACCTATTACGTTTTAATTAAATTTTTCGTGAAGTAAACATTAATCGTATAGACTATAGCATGATAATTATACCTGAATAATAAAATAACGAATCAATTTTGCGAAACAAATCTCATGACAAATAGCGAAATAAAGTCATGACATAAAGTCATGTCTTTAATCATTATAGACTTAGCGTTCAAACAGCTCACTTGTTGCAAACATGTAATGGCTTTATTCAGCTTAATACATAATCTACGTTAAAATTATTAGTAACTTAAAAAACACTGTCATCTCTCGACACATTACTTCGACTTTGTAAATAAACTAGAATTTCCACTTACCTTGTTCGAATATAGTATCTTAAGTCTACAAAATACACTATTACTTAAAAATAAAAGAAATGCTTACTTCAGTTGCTTGAAAATAGTGGCATGAGTCGATAAAGTACACACTAATATTTGCACTGGATACACAACCACCTGGCGCAAGGTGTCATACGACACTGTCTGTGCGTCGGCCAATCGCGTACGCGCTAGACAATACAATGGCACTGCTGCCATCTATCTTAAATATCTAAAACTACTAATATGACACTATTAGAGATTAAAGTTTGGACGATTGTGGTTCGAAAGCTGTAATAAACCCGTTTCTCAAAAAAAATTAGTTGATACACTATTTGAGCGGAGGTGCGTTGATGTTCACAAATTTTATAATTATGTTAGATTAATTTTGTTTCTCAATTTTTCATTGTCTTTTGTTATTCGTATGTAAGGTACTTCACTAAGTGAAGTATCCCCCGCTCTATTGAGTGAACGCTAAGTAATGATAACTATCAAACTACTCACAAGCTTGTTAGCATGAATAATAGTAAAATTTTAATAAAATGTATTGTGTTAAAAGTTATCTGAGCTTAATGAAACTTACCGAAAATCCAAGTTCTATTTTACCAACCCCGATGAAACAGCAATTGGTCTAAATGCCGACACGTCCATACTGACTTGTTGCGGAATAGGGGTAACTCTGGAAGGTTTCCAGTTTTCAGGGTACTTTGCATTAGCCAAAGATAGGTTGAAGAGATACAAGAGAGGCACCTCCAGTACGGTGGTACAATCCTTAACCAGGAAAACAGGGATACCATCAGGCCCACTAGAAGAGCGTGGCTTGAGGCGTCGCATAGCTTGCTTATAATCCCTCCCATTAACTGTGTCTATAGATACGGACGTAGTGTCCTGTCTTATATGTGCAGTTTGAGCAGCTTTATTGGGATCTAATAAGCGTCTATTTGGATGAAACACAGAGCTAAAGAATTCAGCAAACGCATCAGCAGCAGCCTGCCCCTCAACCTCAGCATCCTGATGTATATAAACTTCCGCACGTCTCCTACCACCTGACTTCTTATCTCTAACGTAATCCGAGGGGCACACTGAAATGATCGGGAATAAGAAAGACCACATGCACGGTATAGCCAAATTGTATTTTATTGTTTTTCGAAGTATTCTCCGTTCAACTTAATGCACTTTTCCATTCGTGCAAACCAATGATTGGTTTGAAAACAGTAATTCCAGTTTGAAGTTGATGTTGACAAAATGGCTGATTTGTACGCTTCCACAGCTGCTTCGGGGTCTTCAAACCGTTGACCGCGTAATAAATCTTTCATTCTAGGGAATGTAAAGAAATCGTTTGGGCTCAGGTCAGGACTGTACGGAGGATGGCTCATCAGCAGCTCAACGTTTTCCTGCTTCAAAAAATAATTTGTCTTCCGAGCCGTATGGGAGCTCGCATTATCGTGATGTAAGATGATGCGACTTTTCGGGTTATTTTTTCGGAGTTCGGCTATCATTTCTGGCAAATAAACTGTGATATACTCAGCGGTAACCGTTCTGCGATCCTGTAAAGGAATTGTAGCAACATGCCCCTTTTTCGAGACAAACGTAGCGACCATTTTCTTTGTCACGCTGCGGGAGCAAACCACTTTCGTTGGTTTCACCTCGGCTTCGAATACCTAAACTGCTGACTGATGTTTTCTATCAGGTTCGTATGAATAAATCCATGATTCGTCACCTGAGACTACATTATAAACGGCATTTGACTTAGCTCCGTTGAAGCGTTGCAGAGTATTCCGGCACCAATCTACACGAGCAGCCTTTTGCTCTTCGGAAAAATTGTGGGGAACCCAGCGGGAAACTAGCTTTCTTACACACAACTCATTATGTAATAACGACTGAATTGTAGTCATTCCGATACTGATAACAGCCCGAATCTGATGGTCATCTAATATAATCGTTCGCACAGCTGCGATGTTTTCAGACGTGACCGCTGTTCTTGGTCGACCTGCAGAAGAAACAGTGCTGAGCGACACACGACCGCGTCGGAACTTCATAATGGCATACGTGATAAATTAATAAAGCAAAATACCTGCATGAGGTTATCGTTGGATACGGAAGAAGAACTAACCATAACCTTGAGGTAAGTTCTCTTTACTTTTACATCTATATTCATTAAAAAAATACAAATCAACTATCATATTTAATGGTTAAAGTTGAGGTGTTTGCCAATATGTATTATCTTCCTGTTCTTGTCCTTGAGATTCTAGAACTAAAAAAGTTGCAGCTGCGGTATCCTCGGCATGTTGAAGATTATCACCATGTAGAGATGTAGAAGGTGATGTGTAGTGATGACGTGGTGGTTGAAGCGGTGGCAGATGTGTAATAGAGTTAATAACCACAATGGAATTGTTTGGGGCAGATAATTTATTTTGCGAAGAAGATGAAGTAAAGTTTGGCAATCGAGATTGCGTTTTATATAACATATTAGGTGAAGTTTCTGGTGCAGGAATATATGAAAAAGAGGGGGATTAACCACGGCTTGATGCTGGCGTTATTAAACGGTGGTTATCATAACTTAGAGAAGAAGATGGAGATGAATTGTACTCAGTATTAATTTTTTTTACTAACTGTAGCATTCCCAATTTAAAATCAATTTTTTGATTTTCATTCATATGTTTCATGTGTGTTCTAAACGGCTTAATAGCGAAGAGCCTCGACCAACACCTCGAGAGGCTTTCGCTTAGCGGCTGGATCAAGGGTCAGATACAGAAGGCGGTACTCTTGGACACGGCACGTATTGTCAGGAGGTTCCTCTCTCTGCAGCCCTAACCACCGGTAGTCTAGGCCTCGCCTGCCCCGCTACCGGCGGCTCCCTAAGTTAAGATTTTTATGGTATTTTTATAAATCATTGTTTTTGTGACTTTAATCTTATGTTTTGTAATTGTAATTATTTAGTTTTTATAATTATAATTCATAAGTTGTTTTTAATGTTATAAATCTCTGTTTTTGTAAGAATACTATACAAATTTTATATATATCTAAGATTTATACTGAATAAAGAGAATAATAATAATATAAGTTTTTATTTACTCATCACATTCGACTTAAACAAACACTTTTCAGCTTAGCTAATAAACAAAAAAAGAAATGGAAACCTTAATGTGAGAGTCTGGTGCCTGACAATGGGTATAAAAATACCTGTATTACAGGTCACCAGGCCCCGTACAATGGTCATGTGATTGGCTTAAAATAACACAGTGGAATTTGTGTGAAAGTGAAAGTGGTATTAGTACTTACTATAGAATACAAATGTAAAAAAAGAAAAAGAAAACAAAAAAATTAAAACTAACTTAGAAGTTATAATAATGAAGTATGTTTGCGAGGGTGCATGTGTGTTGAGTGGGAGGAGATTTGCATGTTGGCTAGTTCAAGTGTGATGAATGATGTGTGTGTGGGTGAGTGTGCGTGTGTGATTTGTGTGATATGGGCGTACTATGGGGACTCTGTGGATTAAAGGTGAGATGGGCGAGACGAGGGTGGAGGGGAAATCGGGGATGCATAGAATATTAGAATCATTGGTTTTGTCGGAACAAAATACACACATCAAAAGTGTCTAGGGATCAACATATATTCTTGCAAAAACTTTTCTCCTGATTGATATTAATTAAAATTTTCTTTAGGGATTCATCAAATAAAGTGTTTTCGTTTGTCTACAGTAACGATAAACCAAGTCACCTTTGCATTAATAAAGAAATTTGCCATTTTCCTAATAAAAAAAATAAAAAAAACATTTTTTTCGGACCGGAATCCATAGTGTTAGTAACAAATAACTTATCAACTATGTTAATAACAGAAAAATTTGTTTACACAAAGAAAGACACTACTATCCCGCATATCTATTGTACGTGATAGCAGTGTCCTTAGTTAGGTGGACGCGAGTCCAGTGTTGCATTATTGCACTGTCCACGTCTAACCTCCCCGCCACGGTCTTCAGGAGGCTGTTTGAGCTGCCGCGCACCCGCTGTATCAGGGACGCTATACGCTTTCTGATGATAGCAGAAAAACTATCAACCTCAGCTGTGGCTAGCATTCCTGACGCACTGCAGTAGCGCGGAAGGCCCAACAGCGCCCTGTAGGCATTGTTATATTGGGTACGCAGGGCCCTGTATGCTCCCTGCGTGTAATTCATCCACAGGCCGCACGTGTACAGAGAGTGACAATACACTTTAAAAAGTGTGATTTTGGCTTGTTTAGAACAACGTGCAAACCTGCGGGTAAGCATATTAGCTCGAATGCACAGGGCCCTGCGCTCCCGTTTCATATCGATATCGTCCTTGAGCGATTCCGTGACCCAATGCCCTAGGTACTTAAATGTATTTATTTGCTCAATTGGATCACCATTGAGCATTACAGGAGGAACTTTATACGACTTGTTACCAGCCTTAAACACAAGTAGTTTAGTTTTTGTTGTGTTCTGCCTAAGACCATGAGCCACTGCGAACCCCTCGCAGATGCTCACAAGTTTATTGAGCACACTGATTGATGGGCACAGCAGCACCATATCGTCGGCGTAACTTATATTGTTGACAAAGGTACCGTCGATAGAACAGCCGACTCCGGCGCCGCTGAGCTCCTCAATCAGCTTGTTAATGTACAGATTGAAAAGGGTTGGTGAGGTTATTCCCCCCTGCCTCACACCACATTCCAAGCTGTACATACTTGAAAGGCCTCCAGACCATTTTACACAATTCTTTTGATTCGCGTACCAGTATTTTAAGATGGAAATATACTCATGTGGCATACTAGTATCGTTACCGAGTTTTTTCCAGAGCATGTCGTATTGAACCAAATCAAAAGCTTTGGACATGTCCAAGAACACAGCATAAACAGGCGTGTCCCTGGCAGTATAGTACTGGACAGTCTGCTTGAGGCACAGGACAGCGGCTTCAGTAGACAAACCTGGTCTGAAACCAAACTGTGCGTCGTGAAGTTTAATATTAGCGCCCAGCTGCTGGTCAATCAGCCTGTCCAGTACCTTAGCCACTATGGTAGCCAATGATATTGGTCTGTAATTGGATTTGTCACTAGTATCACCAGTCTTATTCTTAACAATAGGAACCACTAACGTTTTTAACAAACTATCTGGCAAGTACCCGTGATTAAGGCAGAGGGAAAAGAACAAGGCCAGAACCCGAGGCAAATGCGCACCAGCATATTGCAGATGTTCAATACTTAAGTGATCGTGCCCAGGAGATTTGCCCCGAGTCATTTTTCTCAATACAGATCTAACATCCGCTGCTGTAATCACAACCGGTTTTTTGCTAAGACAGAGTACACTAGAATAAGTGGTATTAACGCTATTATTAGTAGAAGCTATCCCCAAGGGTGACTGTACTTTAAAGTGCTCCTTGAACATTTCGGCTATGAGTATGGGTTCACTGAGCCCCTCCACATTTGCTGGAATACCTGATTTAGGGTTAAGCTTTTTAGTAAGTTTCCAAAAGTTTGAAAAATCTTTTTTCGAGTGATGCATAGCCAGAATGTCCATCCCAATCTGCCGTTTATTTGTTTGACACCACTTAAGCTTAGCCTTAAAGATCTTTTTTGATTCATACATTTTGTCATACACATAACCAGCTCGAGGTTTATTATAAAGAACCCAGTACTGAAACCACATACGAGCCTTACTATGTGCTGACTTCACATGTTTATTCCAGCCACATACATACTTCTTATTACGCTTACATAAATCCCTTTTAGTACTAAAAATAGAGGCCTCTGTAAGAGTATCAACAATGTCAGTATACATATCCAACAAGACTTTATTATGACTAGGTATCACACATAGCAGCTGCACAATCACTGGAAAGTCAATTCGTTTTAGTTTCTCATTACAATATGATGTGTTAAGTGATATTTGAGATGCGTCTCTTTCACCCCATAGAATTGCATTAACATGATCATTTTTACAGTTATCGGAAAACTCAATTTTAGATCTTATCAAATTCAGGTTACATTGTAATTCCAACGGATAGTGGTCAGACCAGAAAACATTGTAATTAATAGACACATTTACAATAGTATGTCTACTACCCTGAGTTACTATACAATGATCAAGCCAGCTGTTGGTTCCATGACTGTCACTCACATAAGTATATGAACCCGAAGACAAACCAAGTAGTTCAAAGTCAGCGCATACCCAATCCTGAACTGAACAAAAATCAATTAGTTCATTTCCAAACCGTCTACCCGGGTGAGCGTTAAAATCACCGAGAAGAAATGCATATTCGACATCGCAACTATCTATAATGGCATTTAACTCACCCAAGCAATGCGTGAATTCCACTAAGTGACTTGGTTCATCCGTAGGCATGTAAACAGAGAACACTAGGAAAGAACACTGAGCAATGGTAATTTTTATTGCAATGATACGGTCACTGGAACACTGCACTGATGTTACTGAGTCAAAAATATTTTTTCGCCACAGAATAGCCACACCTCCATAAGGACGCCCACGCAGTACACCCGCCGACGTATCCACAGCTGATTTTCCAGTATAATCAAAATTCCGGTCCACTGTACCCAGCAAAGGGATATCGTGCGGTAGCAAACACGTCTCCTGTAGTGCTACTATGTCTGCTGTTTTGCACAAAGATCTAATACAGTCCACAGATCTTACGAACGACCTACAGTTGAAAGTGATAAACTTGTTATAGTTGGAATTCATTAAGAAGTTTTGTTATTTTCAGTTACATCACTTATAATACGTAAGCGATTCTTCTTAAAGAAACGACGAAAGGTCACCCCTTCAGGCCACATGCTGTCATTCAAAAATAAAGATAATTTATTTTTGGGAACATAAACAATAAAGGAATTGAAAGGTTTTGACTCTTTCGAGTTCAGTTTTCGTAAATTAACATGAACCTGGGTTTTACTGCTGATATAATCAGTGATATTTTTCTCTGTTGTGCTCTTATCTACATTGTTTATAAACAGAGGAATGTTTACATCAGCCGCCTTAAACTTTTCCGATGGATCATTATCAGCTTTGCCATGACTGCTAACAAACCGGTTTCTTAATCGTTTATGCTGAACGAGAATCCAGTCCTGTGTAGACGTTTTTTCCTTTGAATGCCATTCTCCTTCAGCCGCCACAATGTTTGCAATAGTTTTCGATTTCGTAGCTAACGGCGTAGATAATTGACCCATATTGCTTACGACAGAGGGTTGAACGTTGATATCACACACTGGAGCCGCGGTGCTGTTCTTATCACTTGAGGGCGACGACCGAAGCGGCACGTACGAGTGTGAGCGAGACGGATCATGCTGATTCAAAATGACTGGATCGCCGCTCTGTTGTTGTTGCGATTGCGAAATACTCGTAATATGCGGTAGCCCCAACGGTCCGCTGTCCAAACAGTAACTGTTTTGACAACCACCGCCTCTTTTCTTATTGACAAAATAATCAGGCTCGGTTAAGATTGATGCATATTTTATCATTTCAGCTTTTAAATCTTGCAGTTCTTGATGTGTGACGTAATTGTCTCTTATTGTTTGCAATTCACTCTTTAGAACTATCACATCTTTCAGCAACCTCGACGCATCTATGTGGTCAAAAGTTAATGGTGGAAGTTTTTGTAATTCCTTGGCCACAAACACTGGTAGATCTTCTGGGTTGGTCTCCTTAAATACGGTAATAACGTCATAGAGGTTCTTATAAGACTTCGACGCCTTTTTTCTTGTTATTTTACTTTGGGAAACGGCGGTAAACAACAAAGTCTTAGCCTCTTCTATGTCTTCACTCGAAAAACTCGTAACGCACAAAGTCACTAGCGATTTTTCGTCCATAACATCCTGCTTATTTTGAATGAGGGCAAGGAGCTCACAGATCACAATATTACAGGTCGAACACTTTAATGTTGACGACATTGCAAGAAAACACAGATATGCGTACGCACAGGTGCGCCCGCTTGCTTAGCGTTCAAGGACGCGACTGTCTTCTAATAAAGGGATTTTTGACATTTGAACCACTAACATTAAAGTTCGAAAAAAAGACTGAAATAACAGTTTTCTTTAAAATTTTATTAGGTAACTTCAACAATTAATAATCCGTGTTTCTACCGCGAACACTAACACACTAACACAAGAACATCGGTTTGGCATACTCAAAATGAGTTCATCCAAATCACGCTGTGGAATGGCCGCCCATGTTCGTTGCAACAACAAAAAAAGGTCTTCTTGGAACTGGATACCCTCCATATTCGGCAGAGCTCTTCTCTGTAGCATATCCCATGCATGCTCAATCGGGTTCAAGTCTCGCGACTGAGCAGGCCAGGGCAGGACATTGATGTTAGCTGCGGCGAGAGTCTGTCTTACAACTCTTGCGGTGTGCGGTCGTGCATTATCATGCATTAACTGAAATAAGGGACCGATTTGCACTTGCAGAGGAACGATGACGTCTGATACAATCGTCTCAGCATAAATTTGAGCGTTGAGGTTGCCTCTGATCCAAATCAACTCAGTTCTTCCGCTGATCCAAATACCCGCCCATACTATGATGGTTCCACCACTACAAGGATGGACTTCCTGGCAGGATTTTAATCGCTGTTGGCGTCCAGGGGTTCTCCAGTGTCGTATACGTCTTGTATCCGGTCTCATACCAAAACGAGACTCATCAGAAAAGCACACGAAAAAAGTTCTTCTGCCCAATTTCTGTGTTCAAGAGCCCATTGATATCGAATCCTACGATTGTGCATTGCTATAGGTGGTACCCTTAGCGGTCTTCGGGAATGAAGGTTCACTTCATGCAAGCGGTTTCTGACTGTTTGGTCGCTAATTAAGTTCCCTTTAAATTAAGGCTAACATCATGGCGGTTATTGTTGGAGCTCTTCGAGTTGTGATTTGAATGTATCGGTCTTGTCTCCGTGTGGTGCAGCGATACCGTCCTCCATGGCGCTCAGCCACGGTACCAGTGCTTCGGTAACGTGTCCAAAGTCGACTGATAACACTCTGACTTGTATTCAGAGCTAAAGCCACAGTACGTTGCCGGGAACCAGTTTCTATCATTCCCACGGCTCTGAGCATTTCTTCCCTGCTTAAATGACGTCGCCGCTCCATAATAACGTTGGTTTTAATCAGTAGTAGGGAAACAGTAGCACTAATAATGTCTTCAATGCGTTGTATGTTTTTATAGGGAAAATATTGACAGCTGATTTTCATCTTTTACTCGAATTTGATGGACAGTTCCTGTTTCAAATTATGAAATGCACCAAAAAGGATCCATATAAATTTATAAAATCATAAATTTATTACAAAGCCACATCTCAATCTCAAGAAATCCGCATAAAAATGCTTGATCCCTAGACACTTTTGATGTGTGTAATTATGCAATTTGGATTTGAATTTACTGAATGTCAAAATTTTCAAATCATCCGGCAATTTATTAAATATTCTTATTGCCATACAGTAAACATTCCTCGAGTATAGGTCAAGCCTTTGGGGTGGAATGTACAATTTGTCCCCCTTTCTGCCTCTATATGCATAATCTTTGTTTTATTTCAACAATTCTCCATGTCTTGTAACAAATATACAAATTTCAAATATGTTTAAGCTAGGGAGAGGTAATATATTCAATTTTTTGAAAAGGGGTTTACAGCTGTCCAGGTAATCAGCGCCACAAATTGACGTAATACATTTTTTTTGTAATTTGAAAACTCTTTGCATGTCTACTGAGTTTCCCCACAAAATGAGTCCATATCGCAATAGACATGCTACATATCCATGATAGGCAACTGTAGCTGTCTCCTGAGATGCGACTAACCGGACTCTATTAAGAGCGTACACGAACCTATCAAGTTTGTTTGTTAGTAAGTCAATTTGAGCCCTCCAGTCGTAAAATTTATCTACTGTGATACCTAGAAATTTTGTCGAATTTACCATATTTACAACATTGTTTTCATAATTTATGTCGAATAGCTTGTCCTCACTTTGTTGCGTCTTGAATTGAATACATTTGGTTTTATTCATATTTATGTTTAAATTATTGTTATCCAGCCATTTGATTATTTTTGACAAATTATTGTGTGTACTGTTTACCATTTCTTCAATGGTTTCACTTTTTTTAATAAGAGTTGTGTCGTCAGCAAATAGGATACATTTTTGATTAGTGACACTTGGTAGGTCATTTTTGTAAACCAAGAACATTAAGGGGCCCAGGACACTACCTTGGGGCACACCGCATTTGGTAAAACAATAATTAGAAGAGTAAATACTTTTAAGTACTGTTAAGTAAGTGACATCTATAGTTATCCGACGCCAACTTTTGCAGTATAGTACTTGATATTACTGTCAGTAAATTAGTTCTAAGATTTAGGCCCTGGCTTTGGCGATCACATTGATGCAGCCGGATACCAAAAATATCAAACGATCTTTTTTCACGCTTCCGGATAGACGTAGCAACAAGACCGCTAGCTAAAAAATCCTCCTCATCTGTCACTGTAACACCTGACAGGAAACGAAACTCCGTTCCGTTCATCACTCAGAAGACGTTTAAAACATAAATCAATACATGTTTCAAAAGAAAGAGACATGGATTTAATTCCATGTGAATTAGTAAAATATCGAAATTTTACGTTACCAAAAATACATCTAAATTGATAATTCAATAAAAAGGAATGTTGCCAGTCTGAATGACGTCAAAACCAAAGGTGCTTGTGTATCTCACGAAATTCCTAAGAAAACAATAGATGTCGCTAGTAGTGATTGAAATTGCGAATGCGACGAACTAGGATTTTGTTTAACACAAAATGTGCAACGTTACAATAGTAAAAGTTCGCTCAGAGTTTATGGAATAGTTTCTATGCTTTTTGGCTTCTATAACGTTGCCACTTTGCTTCATAAGAACCAGAATTCCAAAAAATTTCAATTCTTTCTTACGCATATCAATTGAAATTTTTTCTGTACATTTTAAAGGGCATTTACGAACATTACTGTTAATCTCATTCGCGTAAACTTTTTTCCTTTTGCACTGTAGTATTCTTGATTGCTGTTCGCTTTCTTCTTTTTTATAATATCAGGTCGAATTTTTCTAGTTACTATCTCTATGTTGATTTATCAATAATATGAAAGTTATGGTTTGTCCTAAAGCTTAGAAATAATCATATTACCCATAAGGGTTATCTACATTTATAAATAAACTGTAATTATTACCAAATTAAATATTTTTTATATTTTATTGCTGCCCCGTTGGTAGCTATGACGGCATCACATCGCGATCGCATGGTGCGCACAAGGATTTCGCACAAGTCAGGGCCCTGAAGTGAATCCCATACTCGGTTGCAATGCGCTATTACATTTTCCCTAGACCTTTCCATTAAGGTGTTCCACCGCTGGACCATCAAACACCATAGATTTCCTATAGGGTTTAGATCTGGAGATCGGGAGGTCCAACGTACGTTTCGAATATCTGGCTGTGCCTGGAGCCAGCCCTGAACCACACGCGCGGTATGTATGGGGCAGTTGTCCTGCATAAGAACAAACTCTGAAACTTCTGTCTCCGGATAAACCACGCGCACCTTAGGGACCATCGAGTCCTGAAGAAGCTCGAGGTAGGACTGCCCAGTGGCTCCCAGATATTACTATTAGCTACCCAGGTCCAGCCGCACTCATCCATCCCCACATGTTGACGGAAACTCTACCCGAGCTATTATTTGGATTTACGTTACGCGGCTCATAACGAGTGTTGTTCACACGCCATAAACGCCGACGACTTATTTGATTAGATCTAAAACTTTTTCATTGGCAAATATGGCATGGATAAAATTGAAATTCCTATACTCTCGAGCGAACCGGACTCTGGCCGCCTTATATTCTTCGGACAGAATATTTTTTGTTGCGGGTTTCCTGTGGTGCATTCCAGCGCGATAAAGGGCCCTCCTAACAGTCCGTAAACTACAGTCGAATTGTTGGGCGAATTCCCGAGTGGGTGTGAATGGCTCCACTGCATATCTGTTCACCATTTCTTGAGGTTGTGTGTCATTAATAATGTATGAATGTAGCCACCGTGGTCGATCTAATTGTCATCCTCTTCATGACGGCTTATCCAAAGACTGTGAAACAAAAAAATAATAACCCGCCACTACAAAACTACGCAGAGGTTTTAGGTTACAGATTTTATTAAAACTTTTACATTTTCTATTTCTATATAAAACTATGTATAGTTATAAACGTCTATATTTTATTATTATTATAAAGTCAAAATCATATTATTGATACCTGATAATTTTAAAAATCATTACGTTGCCTAGTGTTTTAGAGAAGCCATTTATATGGCTAATATGCAGTCATGATTCTTTTCGCGGTATCTGAATTAATTTTACTGAATCCAAAAGAAAAATTAACTTAAAATATATCACGGAAAATAGACAGGCTAAAAACTAGAAGTTTCATTCTGGAGTTGAAAAAAAGTCTTAGCTTAGACGGGCCATTTCGTAAAAATACATCTCGGTTACAAAATTGAGAACAATAAAAATAAATTTAAGGAAAATCATTTTTAGGACGTAGATATCATTGTCCTTTTAAATGTATTATTTTAATAACAATACTACAAAACAAAATTAACTTTATTGGGTAAATAAGACTTTCAAGTACAGGATGGGGATTCTAGGTTCCATTTTGTTACTTCTTTTAAAATGAATATAATAAAAACACAGTGATTTTGATTAAAAGAATTTCCTTTATTAAGAAACTAACAATTTCGTATTATTCTTTTAACACATTATTATTTCTATAACATTTATCTTTGAAACATTAGGCCTAAAAACATATACACTTTGTAACTTTTAGGTAAAGAAGTCTTGTTATTTTTCGAATGTGATCATTGTAATAACAGTCTATAAGCTCAAAATAATTATTAAAAATACTTTAACTCTGTTTTACCGAAAACTACCAGAATGTTATCTGGTTTGCCTATCGAATAATCAAAATATTTAATATTTTCAAGTTCAAAAAACATGAGACAGTTACAAATTGGAAAGAAGCAGTAACGCGTTGGAAAGTAAAAAGCTCAATTCACAAGTCTTTTTAATTTAGGTAGCTTCCATTTTAAAAAGAGTAAAAAATAATAAAATATTAGTATGGTTCTCATACAAAGAGCAAGTTACGTAATTAATTGTACTTATAATAATATAAATTGAGATCAAAAAGTAAAATTATCAAGGATATGAAAATTTATTGCAAACATTTGTCACAAATATAATCGAAACCGGTTTGGCCACTGCATTCTTTGCAAACACGGTTTTTACACACCATGCACAAAGAAGTTTCAATTTTCGTGAAAAATTTACGTAGGTTGCACACATAACAAGTAAAAAATCGTGTAACTACAGTCTTCAAGGATTTAGAACAATATTCATTCAAAGACGACTTGCTAGTGCTAGCAGTCACGATTTTTAATTTTTCAATATAATTGGTTTCACTTCAGGTTTAGTACGGCTAGCTTTATTTTGATCAGAAGAAGGCATGCAGGTTGGCAAAAGCATTTTAACTTTTTTTGGTACCCGGTCATCGACTATATTCTTCCTTTTCATGCCAGTAGATATTACTGAAGAAGAATTATTGTTGTAGCTTCAAGCTTTTTTGGACATGCGTTCTTTCTCTTCATAAAGCTCTATTACTTCTTCAAAACAGCACTCTGGAACAATAAAGTAAGAAAGCAGTGTAAAAAGCACAACGCAGTTTACCGAATTTTAAAACTGCATCCTAAATATGTTTTATTGTATGATGTGACCAATCACCTGGAGGCGTAAGCTCATCATTTGAAGCAAAAAACTTTTTTTTTTGGAACATCATTTCAGCATCTGCCCCTACAGAATGTTGAATAGCACATTGTAATGATATGTCTTCACCTATAATAATTTTAGAGTTGTGCTCTTGCAATATCACATCTAAAACAAATAATAATATGCAAAGATTTAAAAAAAAAACTCAACCCAAAATATATTTAACAACATTCAAAATACATCGCGCATTTATGTATAATCGTCCATCACCTGAAGGTTTAGCAGCAATAGCAACAAAGTTCTTTAAAAAGAACATTTTTTTCCGATAGCATTTCAACACTTTTGCCTTCTGAAAATTAAGAATCAGCATTTAATGATAGATCCGAGGATGTTTCCCATAGTAACGTCAAGAACTTTCTTCCGTATTGCAACATAAAAATAACCATAAAACTTAGACAAAGGTAAAAAGTGGATACAATGTTGTCACCTGGCGCAGACGTGGCTTCAACAGTTGCTTCTTCGGGAACGACGACATTATCTTTAAATAACGTTTTAACACCACTATTTTGGGAAAGGTGAGAAGCAGTTTGTAAAATGGGCAATATAGTAATAAATACCTACCTCCTTATTTATTGTGAATTTAATAGAATAGTCAGAAAAAAAAACGTTGATTTATATAAAAAAAACATTTTTATTAGAATTAAAATCGCATTTATCAAAATAAACCGAATCACAGTCGAGTTCGATCTACATACTTACTAAAATGAATCGAATACCTAACGGGTTTTACCCTGTTTCAACAAATTACACAAAATTGTAATCTTGCTTAGCAAAGTTTTAACATAACCTACCCACCTACCCATGTAAAGTACAATAGTAACTTAATTATCACAATCAGTGGGTACTTTAAGCTATAATTCAAAACCTAAATTATTACTTAAAACAAACAGTCTTTTAGTTATAAAATTGAGATAATTTGCTACGTACTACGGAAAAAAAACATAATGAACTGTTAAATTAATTAATAATAACACGCCTACTAACATTTTTAATGCCACAATTTTAAGTTCAAAATGTCATTAAATGCTTATCAAACACATAAACGATACATTAAAAAAATCTATAAAATACTACACCAAAGGTTTAAAAGAAAAACATTAAAAACTTTTATATATTAAGTAATAGCAATTGATAAATACCAAATTTACCTAGTATTTTAATTTTGATATGGCATTGGTATTATCAATTATATTATCTTAAGATTCTGGCTCCCAGTTCTCTGCCAGATCAAGAGAATTTTCGGATGTTGGGAGAGTTTGCCAAAATCCTATCCTGGTTTCAGGCAAAACCCGAGACAGCTTATTTAAAATTCCTGCTTTTCTGATGTGTATGTGGGTAACATACTCATTATGCATATTGAGGGTAACCTGTAAATCGGTTTCTGTTACGTATTAATAAACCAACGGTCTTCCAGTCAACTTGTGTTTCAATTATTAATCTCCATATATATCATCTGGCGACGAGAAGTACCCAGTGCAGTGCAGGATGTCGACTTTCATTGGAAATTTGACGACGTTTAATTATAAGGAGCAATCTTGGGATATATTCTTAAACCGTGTGAAGAATTTTTTCAAAGTCAACAATATTACAGAAAATACGAATAGCATTTTGCTGACTTATCTCTCTGACGATACATATTTGTTGGCTCGGAATTTAGTGCATCCAAGGAATGTAGAAGAGCTGACATTCGAAGAGTTGGTAAGGGCGCTGAATGAACATTTTACCCCAAGAAGATCAACATTTGCCGATCGGGCAATGTTTTACTCGGCGACCAAAGCAATTGACGAGTCAATGGAAGAATGGCTGGCCCGCCTAAGAGGTCTTGCAGTCCATTGTAATTTCGGCGTGGCATTAGAGACCGTGTTGCGCGATCGTTTTATTCTAGGCCTAATGGATGGCCCGGAAAGGAATAAACTATTCGACCAAGATGAGAAGTCGTTGACAGTGGCTAAAGCATTGGAGTTGGCCCAGCAAGCAGCGTGTGCAAGGATGGTGAAGTCAGCTGTGAACAGCAGCGGGTATGATCGCGGTGCGAGTGGTACCGTGGTAAAAGAGGAGGCGATATTCAGCGTGAGCAGCGGCGCACGCGACGGTCACGTGAGACGCTGCCCGGCTTCCCGCCCGACCGCGTCGCGAGGGTATCGTGATGACGGCGACGTTCATCAGTCTTGTAGTGTGTGTGGGCTAAAAAGCCATAGTGCAAATTCGTGTCGTTATAAAAATTACTCGTGTTTAAGTTGTGGTCGTAAAGGTCATTTGAAGAAGGTGTGCAGAATGAGGAAGCCTAAAACACAGTTGAACAACATTACGGAAAATGTTGTGGAGGATATGGACGAGGACTGTCGTGAATGTGAGCTCTTCAATATGAGGTATGGTACCTATGATCCTTATACGGTAACCGTGCGAGTTAATGATGAATTGCTGAAAATGCAAATTGATTCGGGTTCTGGTTTAACTGTTGTGTCTGATAGCTATTTTTATTCACATTTTCCTACTTGTAAGCTACAAAAGTGTAACATGAGATTTTGTTTTTATACAGGCCATAACATCGAACCTATAGGATATTTTCTAGCGAAAATTAAATTTAATAATTTTGAAAATTTAATTAAAATTTTTGTTGTTAGAAATGGCGGTCCGCCGTTATTAGGAAGAGATTTTATGGCCAAATTCGGAGTGAATTTTGTTTGTTTACATCATGTTACCTCGAGTAGCGAACCTGAAATGTGTAATCTGTTAAACCGATTTGCCGATTTATGGAAAGACGAATTGGGTCGTTTTAATAAGTTTCAAGTCAGCTTACGAGCTAAACCGAATGCTGTAGCTAAATTTTTTAAGCCTAGACCGGTGCCTTTCGCCCTAAAAGATAAAGTAGAAGCCGAGTTGGAGCGCTTGGTAAAGCTAGGTATACTAGAACCGGTTTCTTATTCGAAGTACGGTACACCTATTGTTCCCGTTCTGAAAGCCGACGGCGGAATAAGAATATGCGGAGATTATGCACTTACGATTAACAGAGATATCGAAGTGGAAAAATATCCTCTTCCTCGAATAGAGGAAGTCTTTGCTAAGCTACGGGGCGGAGAAACCTATTCAAAAATAGATTTAAAAATGGCCTATAACCAGCTCGAATTAAATTCGCAGGACATGTCCCGTGATTTAACGACAATAAGTACTAGTAAAGGGTTATTTAAATATACTAGGTTAGTGTTCGGACTAGCCAACGCCCCAGCCATATTCCAACGGGCCATGGAAAATCTGCTCGTAGGTATTGAGGGGGTAGTTATATGGTTAGACGATATTTGTATCACGGGGCCAAATAAACAAATTCACTTAGAGCGCTTAGAAGAGGTGCTCAAAAGACTAGCAGACGCAGGACTGCGTCTTCAGAGGCAGAAGTGTGAATTTTTTCGACAAAGCGTAACATATCTTGGTTTTGTTATTGATAAGGACGGGTTGAGGACATGTCCAAAGAAAGTGGAGGCTGTTAATCTTGCCCCACAACCATCTAACGTCCGGGAAGTTAAACGGTTCATGGGCATGGTGAATTATTATCGGAAATTCATTCCCAACGCATCATCTATCATGAGTCCGTTAAACGAACTCCTGCGCGACGAATCTACCTGGGAATGGGGCGATAGGCAACAACAAGCATTCGATCGCATTAAAAAGGAGCTGGCGTCACCGCGAGTGCTGGCACATTACTCGCCAGAAGCACGATTGGTGCTGACCGTGGACGCGGGCCCCGGCGGCCTCGGCGCGGTGCTGGCGCAGGGCCCAGAGGGGCAAGAGCGTCCTATTGCTTTCGCTTCTAAGTCGCTTTCGAGTAGCGAGAGAAACTATAGTCAGATACATAAAGAGGCAACCGCAATTATTTTTGGCGTTAAATATTTTCATCAGTATTTGTATGGCCGGGGGGGAACCATTTGTATTAAAAACGGACCATAAACCTTTACTGGCAATATTCGGTAAGAAAAACGGAATATCCGTTATGGCCGCATCGCGTCTACAGCGTTATGCGATTTACTTGGCAGCGTATAACTACGTCATACAATACACGCCAAGTGGGAAAAATGTAATAGCCGATTATTTTTCTCGAGCCCCAATAACTTCACAAGATGGCGGAACTCACCACTGCCATGACGCTAATATATCTTTTTTAAATTACCTGGATGATAATACGTTACCATTGTCATTCGTTGATATAAAAAAAACAACAATGAGCGATCGCACGCTTCAAACAGTACGAAGATACATGCAGCGGGGGTGGCCTCGGAAGGTTAAATGTAAGGAAATACAACCTTTTTTCAAATGTAAGACGGATTTAGAGTGGCAAGAAGATTGTTTACTACGTGGCCATCGTATTGTTATTCCCAAGTCTCTGGTAAATAACTTGCTACAAGAATTACACAAGGGACATCCGGGAATAGTCAAAACAAAGGCGTTGGCTCGTGGTAGAATGTGGTGGCCTGGCATCGATGCAGACATCGAGCGCGAGGTGGGCGCGTGCCCCACGTGCAGCGCGCTGCGCCCTGCGCCCCCGCGCGCGCCGCCTCAACCCTGGCCGCGGCCGCCGGCGCCCTGGTGGCGGATTCATATTGACTACATGTCTATAGGGCAAAAGACGTATCTGGTTGTAGTGGACGCTTACAGTAAGTGGCTCGAATGTCTTTCCATGAATTCCGGAGTCACGGCTCGCGCGCTCATATCAAAACTAAAGTACATTTTTTCTAGGCTAGGCCTACCCAAGGTTATTGTTTCTGACAACGATGCAAAAATAAAAACAAACGAATTTGAGCACTTTTGTAAAGTTAACGGCATCGAACACGTAACCTCGCCCATATATCATCCTATAAGCAACGGCCAAGCCGAAAATTCAGTTCGCACTTGTAAAAAGATGATTAAATGTATTTTAAATGAATCAAAATTAAATAACGTTGACGAAGCATTGTTACATTATTTATTCCAATATAGGAATAGCATTCACACCTCAACAGGAGTGACACCAGCGAAACTGATGTATGGACGAGATTTGCGTTGTAGGTTAGATTTGATATGCCCGCCGAACCGACATTGTGTTAATAGTGACAATAAAGAAAACACAGTTAAAAAGTGTAGATTTTTTAATATAGGCGATCAGGTTTGGCTGCGTTGGTATGTAGCTAGAAAACCCCTATGGATTGTTGGTTATGTAACTAGAAAAATTGGAAACAAGTTATATCTAGTATCAGTGAACGGAGAGGTCGTTAAAAGGCATATTGATCAGTTGATAAAATGTACTCATAATAGCAACAACGGAAGAGAGCTAGGTGCGAGCGGGACGGCGCCTGGGCGCTCCGTGCTGGCTCCCGCTCTCGCGCGGCATGCCTACTGTCCCGCGCCCGCGACGTCACCCAGCAGTCACTCCTCACAAAGCCTTGTACACACTGACGATACTACCAGTCCTCTAGTCACTGTAGATGCACCGCGGAATGAGACCGATAACGAGGAGCTGTTTGTGGACGCCTGTGATGGCGCGGAGGAAGATGGGGCCGCGTCGGCAAACGAGTGGTCAAATAATTTGTCAACCGAAAATATTCAGAATTCAGCCCAAATAGTTAATTCCGACTTGACACACTCTTCCAACAGGCGTTATAATTTAAGACCGCGTAAAAATATCTGTTATAAGGAGTAATTATTTAACTAAGTTAAGGTAGTTAGTATAACTTCCTTTCTGTGTAATCTACCAAGTGTTTTCTGTCTTCCCCCAGATACCCAAATTAAGGAGGAAGGAATGATGTGTATGTGGGTAACATACTCATTATGCATATTGAGGGTAACCTGTAAATCGGTTTCTGTTACGTATTAATAAACCAACGGTCTTCCAGTCAACTTGTGTTTCAATTATTAATCTCCATATATATCATTTTCTCTCTTCGGTTATACCGCGTGGCTTTGTATTTTGGACAGGATCAGGTAAAGAAGATTGCTTGATGAATTTCGTTTTCAAAAAGCTTATCTCCTTGGTGTCACCGTCATGAGTAGTTCTAACAAATATGTTAAAACTGTTTCTCTGCACCTCAACGCAAGCTACTTCTTTCAAATAAGTCCTCTCAGCATGCTTTTTAAGTTTATATTGCGAAGCATGGTCAACATACACACATCAAAAGTGTCTAGGGATCAACATATATTTTTGCAATAACTTTTCTCCTGATTGATATTAATTAAAATTTTCTTTAAGGATTCATCAAATAAAGTGTTTTCGTTTGTCTACAGTAACGATAAACCAAGTCACCTTTGCATTAATAAAGAAATTTGCCGTTTTCCTAATAAAGGGATTTTTGACATTTGAACCACTAACATTAAAGTTCGAAAAAAAGACTGAAATAACAGTTTTCTTTAAAATTTTATTGGGTAACTTAAACAATTAATAATCCGTGTTTCTACCGCGAACACTAACAACACAAGAACATCGGTTTGGCATACTCAAAATGAGTTCATCCAAATCACGCTGTGGAATGGCCGCCCATGTTCGTTGCAACAACAAAAAAAGGTCTTCTTGCGACTGGATACCCTCCATATTCGGCAGAGCTCTTCTCTGTAGCATATCCCATGCATGCTCAATCGGGTTCAAGTCTGGCGACTGAGCAGGCCAGGGCAGGACATTGATGTTAGCTGCGGCGAGAGTCTGTCTTACAACTCTTGCGGTGTGCGGTCGTGCATTATCATGCATTAACTGAAATAAGAGACCGATTTGCACTTGTAGAGTGATTATCAATCAGGAGAAAAGTTATTGCAAAAATATATGTTGATCCCTAGACACTTTTGATGTGTGTATTTGTAGAAATCGGGAACCTCCATGGCCTTAACTTTGACATTCCCGGAATTTGACAACTGCACACAGTCGATGAAGTCGGCAAAGTCGTACACTTTCTTAGCTTTTTTCAATTGATTTTCAACCTGGTGGTGAAAGTTATCCGCCGACATAAAGGTATGACCTGGTTCAAGATATTTGATGATGATTTTAGTTCCAGAAATATCAGAGCTGTTAACCATATGAACCAGAAATGAAAAAAAGGCCCTGTTTTTATTTTGGCTGGAACAGTTGTCAACCCAAACAATTATTTCGGAACAGTCTCGTTTGCTCAAAAAAAAAGCTCGAAAGGCACTTATTATGTCTTCCTGTTTCCTGCCAGATACAGCTTCGTGCCACAGAACTGCAAATGGTTTTGAATCATTTGTGCTAGGTCCCAGAGGTACAAAGCTCTCATTAAAAGCTATGATTCTTGGACAAAACATGACAATTTTAAACATGTCCATTCGAGGAAACATTACGACCTTCTGCAAGTCCGCTGAAAAAAAAGCTTTCATAGCGTTTTCTTCGTTCTGTGAAGTATCGACGTCCCTTTGGTAATAGATCCTTGCACTTTCGTATTTTTCTTTGTGGCTGCGAAATGCTTGACATTCTTCACAGCTTTCTGTATTTTCGCAAGTTGGTTGATGTATTTTATTACTCTCGCATATCTCGCATTCTTCATTTCCCAACTGCGCAAACGAAATGTTCATGTCTTTTTTGAGAATATTCCTGTACAATTCGTATGAAACTTTAATGTTTGGATTTTTTTCCAAAAAGTCTTCATGCATGGAAGTAGCATTGAGATCACTGGGCAAGTAGCGTCTATTAGGGGCATGTTCTTTTCTATAGTGTGCTATGGCTGGTCTGAACGTTTCGATATGAGCTTTGATCAATTCTCTGTCAAATTTTACTGGATTTGGTTGTTTACCACGATGGTCAATTTGCGCATCTGGTTGCTTTTTCAAACAGCTTAATATGCGTGTGTCATTCTTTGCAGCATACCCTAAGGTGGTCAAAAAAAACACTTTGCAAACTTCTGTTTTCTTGTCATTTTTATGAAGAAAATAAGTGTAGGTCTTGTTCCGGAGAGCTTGGCTCAACACTAAGCGCTTTCGAACATCCATTTGTCTGACTAATGATTTTATGTAGAGTCCTTGGCATTCATACGAGAGTTTCCAAAATGTATTGTTGATTTCCGTGCGCTGTTCTTCTGTAAAATGAGTCTTACATTTCCTCTTACAAGTGTCTTTGCAGGCAGGCTTGACAGACCTTTTCTCCAACGTATCTTCTTTCTTTATAAATTTTCTTGTTTCTAGCGGCGTTTCATATTTGTTCCGTTTTCTTGGTTTTCCTGTTTTTGTTATTCCCTTTGAAGGTACTGCTGTCGAATCATTTGTATTAGTTCCATGAGTCCTATTTTGTCCATTAGATATTTCCATTCCGTCATCGTCTTGCTCTCCTTCATTTTCATTGCTCTGGGTATTTGATCCTCCATTTACTTCCATTTCATCATCTTTTCGTTCTACTTCAAATATCTGCCCTATATTTTCATCATCAGTTTCTATCACATCTTCCTTTGTTTGTTTTTCTTCCCTATTGGGCTTTTTATTGTCAATCCTTGTGCATATTAAATTTTGTTCCGATGGCGATGTCTTATTTGTTTCTCCAAAGTCAATTGTAACATCTAAAAGCGTTACATTTAGTACTGAGTCTGGAAAAGTCTCGTCACATAGTAGACTAATACTAGTTTCTTTCTCACCTAAATAAGACTCGTTTAATTTTTCGGTCAGCTCCTCCAATTCTGAATGCTTCAAATTCAAGGACGACGCATATTCAACTTTAGGAACGAGAACGCTTTTGTAGTCATTGTAATCGAAGGGATGTGCCCAAAGTTTGCCGAAATTGTGAATATTGCACATTAATTCAATTTCGACAATCGTTTCTTCTTTCATGGGTGACTGAGGATCAATTGGAACTGACTGTTTAGAAACGATTACATTTTCCTTATTTTCTGAACTCAATACCATTTTTACAAAATTACGACCTCGATGATTCGAAGACATTTTTATCTGAAAAAAAAGTTATAAGCTATAGAATATGTACCCTAAGCCCTCAAGCAACTCGCGGTGCAAAAAAAAATTTTTAGTAAATAATGTTGTATTAAAATAGAAAGCAAAAAAAATATCAGCGTGAAGTTAAAATGTGCCATAGAAGGGAAACAATACTAACTAGGCCACTATTATGTAAAATCCAACAAAACTTCAAGTTTCCAGAATAACCAACAAAAAAACGCGAAACATAAAACCAAAATCCTTAACTGAAATCAATTCGAGCTAACAAGCTGACAAAAGAACAGACTGACCTACAGTCGCGTGCACTAACATGTAAACTCGTAAGAACCTTGTCACATTAATCTCTTCTAAATTGACTTTGACAAGGTACTGAAGTTTACCTTTACATGTTAGTGCACGTGACCGTAGGTACATAATTGAAGGCAAACGGTTGGTATTAAGCCGGGTAAAACTTAGGAACGTGCGCGGTTATTAATCTTGTTTTGAATAACATCCATTGGCTTAGTAACGGTGCACACAAATCTTATAGAATAATACAAATAGACTCCAATCAGTCGTTCGAGTAGTTTGCCAACTTTAAAAACTTACCGAGTTCGACGCACTCTTGGACGCGCGTCACTCGCGGATGCGTAATGCCGACTGAATAGCGAACAAGCGCAGTGCAACGAAAGAACAACGTAATATCTCTTACTGTCTCTCTCTACCGGTGACTCGCCGTTAGGTTTAAAGTTTCTCAACGCAAAATACTAAGAAAGAATGCGGTAATAACCAATACTGTTCTTGAGCTTAGCATTTTCGTAAACTGTACTAAACTCAAATGCAGTAATGGTTATTACTGCTTTCTAACTTAGTTTTTTGAGATTTAACATGTTGTTGTTTGTTAAAATAAATGCAGTGATAACTAATACTGTGTTTAAAGTTAGCAAAATGATAAATATTACTGCGTTTTAAACTAGTACATGCTTATTACTGCGATATTTCTTAGAATTAGGCGGATTTCCATGACATTACTGCATATTTTCTTACTGAAATTTCAGGTTTCTGTAAATCTTACAGCCACCATTATTTTTTTACTTATAGAACTATACCTGAGTAGCAAATTTTTGCATCCAAAGTAAAAACGCAGTAATGGCTATTACTGTGTTTCTCGTTACGAGGGCAGTACTAGGACTAATTGTAAAAAAGCTAATTCAAAAAGCTCTCGAATAATTAATGGTTACTCTCTGAGCTAATAACTCGTATGATATAAATGTAAAGAGACAAAACGAACATATATTATCAACACCTGATAAACGCTGATCCTTTGGCAGATGTAACAATCTGTGAACCTTTGGGACATAGCAACAGCACAACCCAGGTTAGCTTCCACGAAAACAACTTAGAGGTCTGTGAAGGACCATATTTTCTTTTTTGGTCGTAATAATTTGATGTACTTCGTTATTACCAGGTAGTGGTCGCAGATTCGTAGGTATTTTTTTTTTAATATTTTCAATTTCTTGAACACTTATAAAAAATGATTTAACAGATTTCATAGCAGCATTGATGTTATTAAACACGTCGTCTGCATTTCTAAGGTCATGACCGTATAGGACCTGGCGATCTAAACACCGCTTTACGGCACCCCTAATACCGTCAGCTACCCCTTTGCCATGGCCACTTTCTGTATATGACCATGTTGCATAGTCAAAGTTAAGTTTCTTGGTGAAAATATTCAGCAGAAAATAGTTTTTCTTCTGACGGTATTGGCTTGTGGGCCAATTGGAGTAAACATGCAGGACAGTTGTATTAGGACTGCGTTCTCTGATAAACTTAATCACAGGCAATAGGTGCGCCCAAACGGCTGATGGTTCATGACATGGACTATCAGAAACAGTACAAATTGACTGGCACTTGTCTTTCCAGTGAATCATAACACAATGTAGCGTCACTTGCTGTTTGGATGCCCCGAAGTGCATCGATTGAATCTCTTCTGTCAGTTTGGTGTTGTAATTTTCTGAATAATCACATATCATAAGCACTTCATGTGATTTTAATTGTTCCATGCATATTGGTCGTGTTGGGTCTTAATATTAAAATAATGTTTTTTAACTTTAAACACAGTAACATTGGAAATGAATGTCATGTCGCCTAGTTTCATTCAAAACAATATTTTTTAATTGCCTTTTTTTAAAGAGGTGCTAATCTTATACATGGCCTTTAACATGCTCTCTGTAACTTCATTTTTGCAGGTTAATTTATCAAGATCTGTGTTTAATTATGTGTGTTGTTTTCCTAATTTGCGCCTCGTGCAGTATTTCTTGACGATAGTTCCTTTTTCGCAGAGGAGCTATTGTTTTATTAAGTTTTTAATTTCCTCAAACGCACATTAAATGTAGGTTTTTTTTTAAGTGATTCTCTATCTCTTTTAGTTTCATTTTTCTTTGCTACCACTTTTTTCTTCTTTTGTTTTTGTTTTTGCAGTCGCCATTGCTACCTTTTCTCATTTTTTTCTTCTTCCGATAAATTTTGAATCTTTTTGGTCGTTTTTTAATTATTTCTAAATTTTTTTTACGTATTTCTTCTTTTTTTTCCGGATTATTTTTCAATCTTTCCCTATAGCGTCGTTGCTTTTCAGCATTCGTAAGAGGCATAGTGAATTCACCTAAAAATAAAATATATGTGTAATTTTAATGCTTAAAGGTTTCCGACCTGTGTGTCATTCGTTTCATAATGGCAAAGCCAAAAAAGGGTTATATTTTTTATCTGAATGTATGTTTGTGAGTATGTATTAACCATTTATTTGTCTGCAAATATGAATGTACTTTATATATTTTAAATGGAAGTAAAAGTATGTTTCTAAGTTACATTTAAATATGAATTTGTAATCTTCTAAAGTCCTCCATTTGAGTACCTACCCTACTCGATTTGTTTAAAAGTTTTTTTTTCGAACCACACATTATGGAGTCTGAAATCCACCATTTTGATAATTAATTTTATGTACCCAGTGACACTTGCCTTACTTAGACAAATCTATCGACGTATAATTTATCAGAATCGGTTGAGTCGTTGAGCAGTTACGTGCGGGCAAATGAGTTCACACACATACATTACATATAGGTCAAAAACATAACCCTCCTTTTTTGGCTTTGCCACAGTCGGGTAAAAAAAAATATTACCACGTGGCTCGTGACAAATAGATTAGGTACCATGAGAACTTGACCTTATATTTCCATTTTTTAACTTAAACGTTCCACATATATGTAACCAAACAAAATGGCAGTAACGCTTTGCTGGACATCAAGACGCGATCGTGCATTACTTTAACTCAATTGCTATTATATGAACAAAAATAATGATTATCATTTTTACCATTATTTACGTAATCAAATTGCTACAGCTTGATAAATCAAAAATACACACTTACCAGCAAAATCGCAGTTAGAAAGTGGAAGAAAAAATTTGCACAGTAACGCGTTACAAGTTGCGACACAAACTGACTTTTTCTGTGACGTTTGACAACGTCTTCAAAATGGCGTTATCAAAATATAATGTTGCCATGAACTAAATTAATGGTAAACTTAGCAGTTTTATTACAAACTTTTGCTTTTATACTAGTTACAAAGTGGATTTTCCACAGATGGCTGAAATAGTGAGACACAATTTAAATTATAAAATGTATGAAAAATATTATAGGAGTACCCACATTTTATGTTCTATTGTGATAGTTCTAACCCAACTTAATATATTTAAACCCTCTTTAGCTTTGCACATAATATTATTTATGAATTAATCGTATTCAAAGTTCCACTTATCACTATAGGACATATGAAAATAAGGGGGTACAAAACTAAATTTTAACTAATATGTCAATATAGGTATAAATAATTGAGTTATTTGTTTGTGTTTTTAACATAAATTGCTTAAAAGAATTAAATAAAGTCATTTTTTAATACATAAAGTCTTCCATTTCTATGAAACTTATGTGAGAACTCATAGGACAAACCAAAACATTTGTGGACATATTTTTACGAAATCGCCCAGACTGCAAGAGCGCTGGCAAATTTTATTTTGAAATATACTTCCTAAGAAAGCAACTCGAAAGTGGCCACTTTTAGGAAAAACGACGCGATCTAAAACTCAAAAACAGAATGAAAAGTCGTGGACAACCTGTCGTGTTCACTTTTTATAAACAATGTCTAATTTAGAAGTCATGAAAATAAATCAATATTTGGTGGCGCCACATACGAGTATATATACATAGTTTGTTTAATCTAGGATGATAATTTTGACAGCTCACAATAGGGATGGGGAATCGTTAGTGAATCGATTCATTATTTAATAGAACTTGGAATCGTCAGTTTATTTTAATGTGCATTTTAAAAGTATTTAGATAAATATAAATTTGTTACGACTAAAAACACCCTCATGTGAATTAAATAATGTAGGTATTTAGGGTTTAAAGTTATTCATTACTAATATAATGGTGCACACCATAAATCACTGTTATAATCATCATCGTCAACATCAATAGAAGAACTGTCCCTTGAGTTTATTATCAATCATAATTTGAAAGTACTGATACAGTCTATTTGAATAAAGTTATTTGAATTTGAGTTTGAGTTTGAATCCTTGTTCACAATTGATGTTCACAAATTTTATAATTATGTTAGATTAATTTTGTTTCTCAACCGATTTTTCATTGTCTTTTGTTATTCGTTTGCAAGGTAGTTCACTAAGTGGGCGGAACCCATCAATAAAGTAAGATATTATCTGTTGTACAATTTACCGAAAAAAATGCAATACTTCATAGGCGTTAACTGTCAAAATTATTATCCTAAATTGGACAAACTATAGTTAACGAAACTAATCGCCTTAAAGCGTCTGATTCGTAACTTTACAAGACACCAAAAGTGTCACTAAAAGTGTTAAAAGAATACATGGGTGATAGCCAGCATTATCCCCCGCTCTATTGAGTGAACGCTAAGTAATGATAACTATCAAACTACTCACAAGCTTGTTAGCATGAATAATAGTTAAATTTTAATAAAATGTATTGTGTTAAAAGTTATCTGAGCTTAATGAAACTTACCGAAAATCCAAGTTCTATCTTACCAAACACCGATGAAACAGCAATTGGTCTAAATGCCGACACGTCCATACTGACTTGTTGCGGAATAGGGGTAACTCTGGAACGTTTCCAGTTTTCAGGGTACTTTGCATTAGCCAAAGATAGGTTGAAGAGATACAAGAGAGGCACCTCCAGTACCACTGCACAATCCTTAACCAGGAAAACAGGGATACCATCAGCCCCACAAGAAGGGCGTGGCATAGCTTCCTTATAATCCCTCCCATTAACTGTGTCTATAGATACGGACGTAGTGTCCTGTCTTATATGTGCAACTTGAGCCGCTTTATTGGGATCTAATAAGGGTCTATTTGAATGAAACATAGAGCTAAAGAATTCAGCAAACGCATCAGCAGCAGCCTGCCCCTCAACCTCAGCATCCTGATGTATATAAACATCCGCACGTCTCCTACCACCTGACTTCTTACCTCTAACGTAATCCCAGAATTTAATAGGATCATTGTCAATATTTTGTGAACTGTTGTAAGATATTGTCCATACTTCCTGTCGATTAGTGTTTTTATCTGTTCTCTATAGTACTTAAACATTTGTCTATTGAATTCCTTACCTTAAACCTCTTCAGATGAAAGAACTCATTCTTAATTTTACTTATAATTTCTGAAGTATACCATTTCGGATAGACGTATCGGCAATCAGTGTTAGCATTTACAGAAACGGGTATAAAAAGATTAATGCAATTGTATAATCTTTCGTAGAACAACTGAACAACACAGTCTACATCAGTCTCCCTGAGAAAATCGGACCAATCTAATTTGGAAATAATGTGCATCAGGAAGGGATGACGTTGGCGAAGCAGGAGAAGAAATCGATGTTGGACAAGCGAATGGAAGATTGATTATTGTTTCGAGGGCGGGACGGGATGGTACACATCAATTTCAACCAGAGGGTCTAGATTCAGAGATACGCTTATCTGATTGGGCTCAAAATTTCTCAGCAGGAGATCCAGAATACCGCCCCGTCTATTTAATACTGTATTAAATTGATGGACCCAACAAAAGTTACAAAAAAAGTCAAATTGGGTTTTTACATTAACGCTACAAGCATTCAATTTGAAATCACCTAGAATTAATACATTCATGTCAGAGTGAGCCAACATAACATCCTCAATACAGGTCAAAACGTTAAAATACTGGTCGTCACTATAGCTCGGAGGTAAGTATACAACACAAATTTTTCATACATTTGAAATTTATAATTACAAATACTATTTTTTTGTCAAAAGTCATGCTATCGATACTGGTAACAAGACGAACATGATAACAATCTCGAACAGCAAGCAGTACACCTCCCCACCTAGTATCACCTACTCTGTCTTTACGTATTACCTGACAGCCAGGGGGGAAAGTTCGCTATCATAAACAAAACAAGTCAAGATCGTCTCAGTTAATGCTATGATGTCATATTTACTATGTGTAACATTGTTCTTAAATGCACTTGTTTTAGACCTTAGGCCTCTAACATTTTGTTAAAAAAATCGTAACTCGCGCATTCGCGTGCGACACTTGTTGGCTTTTGTCTTGGGCACGAAAGTTTTGACGCCAAGGTTTAATACAGCCTTCCGCCCAGTCAGATGATATGACTGTTTCCGCAATCTCATGAGGAACTTCTAACTTAAAGGAAGCGTAGCGCCCACAAGACTTCAGCTTTTCGGCGGTACACATATCACCTTGACAAAAGGAGTAGAGGTGGTCACATACTTGCTCCACCGTGGTGTCTCACCGAACATAGTAAAGGTGCAGGTACTTCCACCTAGCGGCAGCCTGGAGTGTTGTGGATCCAGGCGCTGCAGTACCTCTCAGCACGCCTGGAAGTGAGGCACGTGTCCGTCGGCGTCTCACCTCCACCCATCCGGCCTCACCGGGGTTGACAGAGACAGGATCGCTAGCTGCAGCAGTGGAAGCAGAACGGGTTATCTCGATAGTTCTATCAGCACCGTAGCTGCAAGCGGAGCGCCTGGTTTTTTATTCAGCATATCGGTCACGACATTCGTCCTGGGCTGAGGTTCAGTTTTACTAGATTTTCGTTCAGAGGCTATTGCGTTATCGTACGTTAAATTGTTCGTCCTCATCTTCTGATAGGTATTTGTTTGTATTTTGATTGTTTCTTCTAATTGCTGGATTTTACTGGACACAAGATTGTTTTTTCTGAAAACTCATTTTTGAATGCTAGGAATTGTTCAGTTATTAATTTATTGATTTTACCCAAAAGTTGTTCCTCGAAATTGGCTTTTATTTTCCCCAGCTCCAGAATAACAGTTTCCTTCATCTCGTTTAAAACAAAGTTAGATGTTGAGCTCTGGTTGGGAGTTTGGATAAATGGAGACCCGCCACGAAGCATATTTACATTATCTGTCGGACTACACATACTCTGGTCCAAGAACTCATGCGTGCGCACAGGGGTCTGCGTATTGTCGCCTTTAGGTAGTTTACTACGACATACGCATACCCAAGACCTTTTAAAATCAACTGAAAAGGTAGCAAACTGATCAGGAGTGAAATTCGCTCAAAAGATGTCGAAAATTTGCTTACATTGCGCACACTTCATAAAAGCGCCGTCCTCCGTCACAACTCCGCGACATCCCGCGCAGGAAGCCTTCCTCGGTGACATATTTGCGCTGTAGGCGACGGTACTTAACACAGAAACGCAAACAGCGAGGGGCGATGGGCCGGCAGGCGCGATGAGTCACAGCAGAGCAGCAGGCGATCCGCGAGTTGTCGTAGGTTAGTTACACAACCGTTGTACGAGAAATTCAAAATGATTTTCGTAGGTTCATGGAACTGATAATCCAGACCAAAGGATTTGAATAGAGACTTGCTTTCAGGTGAGTTTACTAGCAAATCTGTTTAGACTTAGCACTTAACCTACCCAAAGCTTCCTCCATAACTGTCTCAAATCTATCTAAGTTAGTTTTTGGGGGACGGTATACACTTATCACAACAAAACCCTCTAACTCAACATAAAACAATTCGACAATACGCTCTATGGACAGGCCTACAATGTCAGTGCGATCTTTACATTTCAAACTATTTGCAGTAATAATTAATTTAGAAAAACCACCATGAATAGTGGTTTTTCTAAAGAACACGCTTGATAATCTAAAATTATTAATGACAAAAGACTGATGATAGTTTTCATCAGTCAGCCAATGTTCAGTAAAACATAACATATAGTGATATTTATTTTTGGTTTTCCAGAAATAGTTTTATTTCTAAATCTTTGCCCGTCAAGCTTTGAATATTTTGGTGGAAGAAATTCAAGTATTTGGGCTTGGCGGTTGTCTTAGGTCCTAGTTTAAACATGACGCTGAAGGAGCATCACATGAAATAGATAAATTAGTACTAGTACTAATGTCAGAATAGAAAATACTGCCAATAGCGGCATTGTTAATGTTATTTGCTAACAAAGTAGCTAGTTTCTGCTTAGTCCTAATGGGAAGATACATAGTATCTTCAGTTAACTTAAAATATAAAACAGATTTGTCGTCGCACGAATGCTTAATTGTCCAATCTCCATTTGCAACATTTTACACCAGAGACATTTAACTGATTATCTTAACACGTTCATGGACACTACACATTTAGTAGTTACACCTGCGATCGCACTAAAAAATTTCATACATTGCCTACAGGCGTAGTGTCACAATGCGTCAAGAAAAATATATGTTTGATGACAGTGACTTCTGTAGGCGTATACGTCATAGGGCGTTCTGTAACATACTTCACTATTACTACTATGTCCAGTGACAGTTCGCCTATAGGCGCTTACGCCTATGTGCGTTGTGTCATATTACAAATATAGAAAACTTTTCATTTGGCCTATACGCCTATAGCCGTAAGGATGTGAAGTAAATAAAATCAATATAAAATTGCAAAAATTTATTACGAAAATAAACAAAAACAGCTTCGTTTATAACGAGTTGCTGTTAAATTTAGCTTACCGGTATAATCAAAAATATCAAAACTCAATAATGTCTGTGAAATTAACAAAATATTATTCTCTTCTTATCTTTCAAATTTCTTATAGTTCTTAAGTTTAAACAATCTTATAAATCAGTCTCCTTTTATTGTTCGTAAATAATTAGTAGTAATCACAGCTAATTTCAGGGACTATCTTATTCAACAGACCATCACCATTTTAAGTCACTTTAGCGTTTTAATTTACTCAGACTTATTAACAACAAGTACTCAACAAGAAGTAATTTATCACAATTTTTATTACAGCTTTGGGAACTATTTGAATAAGATAAACTGTCTTTAATCCAACAAAACTTTCTTATAATAATAATAATTTCGTAAAATAAATGGTATTTAAATTAACACATACATGTAGTTTAATCAGAATTATGTAAGCTTTCATGATATGGTTCAAAGCAAGAAGCACAAAGAGGGGGTTTATCGGGACACCCTTTGCAACGATAACTCGTTTCCTTTCGAACTTTTTTTCGCGTACAGAATTTGCACTTTAAAAATGCAAATTTCTTTGTCGTTCCAACTCGGGCTGGCATTTGTTCTGGCCAGTGACCGTGCATTTTATTCACATATATATTTTCAGGTCGATTAGTGGACTTCAGCAGGCTTTAATCTTGACTTGCCAAATCTGTTACTAACTTCTTGCATAGAGGGATGTATCTTAGTGGTGATCATTAGGACGGGGCGCTTATCTTTCCACTTCGAAACATATATTTTATTTTTACGAGCCCATACATGCTCGCCTTTTTTAAGTTTTTTTGTAGTTATAAGTTTAGGGTTATCTTTGCGATTTGTACGTAAGGTACCGGTGCTGTGAGTTTTCAAATCAAGCAGTTTTTGTGACAACTTGACAGAGTTGTAGAAGTTGTCCATAAATAAATGATGGCCGCGAAGCAAATACGGCCGCATCAACCTCAACACCAGCTTCTCTGTTTTCGACACACCTTCATTCAAATCCTGATTAGTAACTTCCTTACCCGAATACATTTTAATATTTAGTACATACCCGTCGTGTGTAGTGAGTTCATAGAATTTAATGCCATATCGGGTTTTTTTAGATTTTATATATTGCCGAAAATGAAGCCGACCCCGAAATAGAAGAAGTGACTCATCTAAGGACAATTCTTCGCCTGCATTAAATATTTTTCTGAAGTTTAGTGTCAGCATATCTATGAACTTTGCAACCTTCTGTTGTCCTTTATCATCCAATTCCGATGCACATAAACAGCGTAATAATTGTTCATACCTTCGCCCTGACATCGTATAAGAAAATACAGGATGATAATACAATGCATCGGATAGAGAAAACAGACTTCTTTGTTTGGGGCATTTCACCTGCCCTTTCAGAAGGCAAAGTCCTAGAAATTTCATCATTTCTTCGTAATTCGTTTCACGATAGACAGTTTTGCGGCTATATCTTGTATGAGGTTTGTTAGTATTACACAGAGCATTACCATAATTATTAGTGCAATTTACCAGATATTCAACAAAATTTTTAGGAAATACTAGGTGAAAAAAGTCCATTACATTTTCCATGCTATCAATATTCACGGTTATACCCGAGGCGGCGTTATCAAAATTGAATTCTGGTATGTCAGCCACCGTATCAGACCAATATTCTTCTTCTAAAGATGCTGAAGATATATCTTAAGTACTGGGTACCTGACTGATTGGGTTTGGCTGACCAGAGATTTCTTGTGATACACTTGAGTGTGCACCGTCATTTCTAAGCTGGTGGTTAGTTGGTAAAGGAACGACCGATGAAGCAGGTGCCAAATCATGGGCTACTTCTACATTCTCATTTTGTCCCTCAACCTCAGATGGGCAAAAAGTTTTATCACTACAATCCGAATCACTAGACGAAGAAGATGTGGACTCACCAGAAGAATTATTTGCTTTTTTCTGTGATACACGCCTTGGTAATTGGGCTCCAGTTGCATCCTCAGAACTTGTCGATTCGCCACCTGAGGGATTATAATCTTGATCGGATCCATATTCGCCATCATCTTCATATGGATCCTGACTAGATTCAGGAGTTGACGCTTCCTCAAACAGCTTCAATAATCGTTGCTGTCGTTTTTCATACGGATCTCCAGACGCCATCTGCAAAAAATCGTTATTTTGTTTTATAACCAAAAAACACGTTCAAAACAAACCACCATAAGCAATACAAGTCTCTACACCTCATGCCTTAGCAATAATACTTGAATTGTAATATTTCAATAAATGGAAATACAAAAAAAATAAAAGTAACTTACCGCTCAAGCCGTTATTTGCGCGCGAAAACATGTAGCAACATAAAGCGTAACGCCGGCGCTCACTACGCGACTAAATGTATGAAAACACGACGCCCAACGGCGTAGTTCGGGGGGAGAGGGTAACGGAAATCTGTCAATGTGTGCGTTTCTTGGCGAGCCCTAAAACTTTATACGCTGACAGTACGAAAGGCGCATTGGTTTTGTGGTGACACTACAGTTTGCTCATCCTTGAGGTAGTACGAAAAATCCGACGTTCTAAGGCGTACTGTAATAAAACATGCAAAAACTGTGACGTCCACAGCCGTTCTGTCACATCTCTTTTAACCACCTGAACGTCTTCGGCGTTACTGTCCATGAACGTGTTAAGTAAATATTATGATTTCTTAAAAGTATCATATTTTAAAAATAGTTAATTTAGTAACTAAATGTTATATTGCTAATAAGCATATAACAATTGTAGGATTAAGTTTATTTTTACATTTATTTATGGAGGTTGAACAAATAACCACATAAACAATTTTGAAATTGGAGATACATCATTACTAGAGTGGAGGTTGAACATTTTGCGTTCGAACTTATTCAGTACTTATTTGTCATAAGAACCACTTACAGGGTGTTTAGGATTATAATTTTTCCGTCTTGTCAGAAGCACGAATACGGATATCTACAACCTCTTTCAACCATGAACATGAGCTTTTATGCGTACGTATACATTTTATTGCTGGCGACGGGTACTTATGGTGACAAAATGAAAGACTTTTAAAAGTTTTCATTTATTTATTACCAAAAAAAGAAATAAACATTACATGTTACTATTACCTACATATTAGATAGGTTGTATTAAAATTAGATAAGAATTCATAAAAAAAATGTTTAAAATTACAACAATATAAAAAGATGAGTGAGTAGTTTTAGAACTACTAAAAAAAGGTTAAATAATCATTCACGTATGAGTACAGTAATTATTATTTGACCTTTTTTTTATTATTCTTTTTGCTTACTGTGCAGTTAGCAATAGAAGCTCGCTTACTTTTCCTGATAGCTTCTACATCTCCTGTTTCTGCACTCAGAACTTTATTTATCAACGCTTCCATAAATACTTTGTCGTCTGTACCCATGTACTTGCATGTACTCCTAATGTCTTTAATTTTTTTTTTGGTGAGTGTTTGATTTGGCTGTTTGACAGTTATGTTTTCTAAAACTGCAACCTTGGTCTTAGTAGTCAAATCAACACTCTTTCCTGGGTTTGAGAAACTAGTCTTATATAATATTTTTCCAATTCTCCTTCTGGTAAAACAAGTATTTCACTTGGGAGTATGGAATTTGAGAAAATGCCAATTTTGCTGACTCTTCGTGGTAACTTAAAAAGTCATTATCTGTCATTGTTAAGAATGTGAACTTTAATGCATTAGACTGTAGTTTCAAGAACGCTCGTTTTAAAGATAAAGGACTGAACATTTGTTGGTGTCGAAGATTTCTTTCAATCAAACTATGAATGGCATCTACCTCCTGTACATTTCCATGTCCGGGTTCCGAAAATTTCTGGATAATTTCGGTTATATTTTTATTTTCATTTGATTTTAAAAAATGTATTAGAGCCATACTCATATGTGAATTTTTATTTTGGGGGACACAAGAATCGGACGACAATATAAGTCGTGATATTTCTGGTGGTAAGACTGTAGATAAATAATTCAAGATTTTTATAAGAGCACTCGCGATGTCATCCCCACTTCTACCATTCGTAGTTTCATCCCAAGTTGCATTAACTGCATGTTTTCCAACATTACAATGAGCAGTCAAATTATAAACAGTCAGTTTGGATGTATAATACAAACAGGAAATTGCAGCTTGAGGCAAGCTGAAGATGTTTTCGAGATCAAAAGTTACAACCGCAGTATTTTCCGTGTCTGCTTTTCTATCATAATCTTTTTCTTTATTACCTTTTTCTTTGCGTTTTAAGTGTTCTTCATATTTTAGTTTTAAATCATCACCAGGATTCATATTAGCTTTGAATTCAGAACATAAGTCGCATACATCTTTTTTTGGCTTATGGAAGCTCAAGTTGAAGTTTTCGTTAAATATTTTCCGGTAAATAGCTTCTTTCACGGGTTGGTCATATTTTTGAACATACAATGTGTACATTTTGGCTACACTGAGTTCTGGTGATAAGTATTTCCTTTTAGTATTTGATCGGCAGAAGTGAGATTCTTCTACTGGGAAAGATTTAATGTGCTCTATTATTTTTTGTATTTTATGATCCGGTGTCTGTTTTTTCACATGTTTTCCTTTAGTTGGTATTGGGGCTATTAGCAAACTTTGACTGTCCAGTTTTTGATGGAAATAATAAATTCGTCTTACAGATATATCTAATGTATTACAAAAAAACTTTTTGCAGACTTTTTCTTTTTGGTCTTTTGTGAAATTGTACTTAAACGAGAACTTCCTTCTACTATTTTCTACATTAGTGCGCTTACGTACTGTTTTAGTCCTTTCCGTGAATTCCATATAGAACTTATTTTTTTGACAATCTGTAAGACTATAAAATGATAATTTAATATTTTTTCTATCTTCTTCAGTAAATTTCTCAGAGCATTTTAGTTTGCAATTTTTTTCACAAACTGGTTTAACGGCTTTGGCTTTTCTAATTTTCCCATTACTATAATATTCCTCACCTGCCTCTCTAAGTTTTTTCGTGATATTTCTTTTCCAATTTTCCGGACGGCGCTGCTGTTTACGCTTGGGAGAATCATTTATACCCTTGTTACTGACTTCTTTGAATACTGTCGTTTTTACTATATTATCTTGGCTACCTGTCTCAATTACAATATCAACTTTGTTTTCATTTGATAAATCTAGCATACTTGTTTTTTCATCTTTAAAACAAATATCTCCCATTTCAAAATCGTTCGGAATCAAGGAATTTATCTCTGGTAATTCTGCAAATGGGAAAATAATGACGTCCTCGTCAAGGATCCGATAATTCGGGACATTTTCTTGAAGGTGATTTAGCTGTGGTTTTTGCGTTAAATCAGGATGATCGGAAGTAAGTTTTACAGGTAAAGTTATGTCATTGTCCTCATCTCGAAACAGGATTCTTTTCACATTTTCAACCCTTAAATATAATGAATTATATTATTTACATTTATGTCTTTATTCAGTTCCTTATTAAGTCATACACAAACGGCAACCACAAGTACTACAATATACAACCAAATGAAATACAGATGCTAGATCTTGCACAAACAAGACTGAATGTTAGCAAAATGAGTGTTTAGATAATAAGAGCAATAAACGTTCCAAAGAAACATTATCATGCTTGCACGCAAAATATATCTAATAATAAACTAGTGGCCCGTGAGCAAATTTCCTCGCTTTTATGATTTCATAATAAAAAGCTGGGTCGCAATACCCAGCTAACAAACATACATCATTAAAATACAAATCTCATAGGTAATAATAATAGCATTCAAAATCAACACCCTCGAAAAGCTGTTGAGCTTCCTGAACGAGCTGAGTGAGAATAGGCAAGCTAAAGATTATTCTCACACTTGTAAAATAGGCGCAATGTGAGTAGTAGCAGATATTGGCCCGTATACCTAAAATACCCCCGAAAACCTAATTAACAAATTTTCTAAGGCACTTGACGATTAAAAATCAGCTTATCAAACTATCGCCCAACTTTGATCAAAATATCGAACAACTATCGGCCGACCATCGGCCGACTACACATGAAGGACTATTTGCATTAAGGATTACGTGAGAGAGCGCACTGAATTTAACTAAAATATCGGCCAACTGTCACCTGCTAGTTTGATCAAAAACGAGCGGTCTCTAATGTCACTAGAACCAATTCTATGCAGAAGAAATCGCGGGCGGGCCACTAATTATAAATATGATTGTTTCAGTGCATCTAATATTATTGTACCATGTTAACACCAAAACTTATTTGTTAATGACTTTAACCAAATGATATAAACCAATTAGCTAACATGCAAGTATTAAATGCCATACAGTAGCTACAACATAACATATATTAAAACATAAAATATATTTTGTCTAATTTATCATTCATTTCATATTGAAGAAACCCAGTCACCGCACTCAAGCAATAATTTTTATTTAATATTTTATAACCTTACGGAAAAACTCAACACAGTCCTCTATTCCTACAGCTATGGATACATCACTATGTAAAACTGAAATTATAACAAAGAAATTAAACATCCTGTACGCTAAGTTAACGATACGCTCAGATACCCTACAATACAAAAAGATATCAAAAAACAACTTACTGTTCTTTTTCAATAGTTACGATTATGTTTTCCGATTTATAACGTGTTACGGACATTTTATATCACGTTTTCTGATTGAAATTACGGCTATTTTTAATATTTTTTGTTAATTTTATCTTAAACTGCGCACTGACACCTGCTTTGACACGAAAGAAATGAATATGGCGTCGTATTGCGTCATCTAAATGCAATGTCGTGATTGGCTACTCGTAAGGAGGTAGAACACTTAAGCACGCAGTTGACGTTTGGATACACATTTGGTGTATCTGCACGGATTTTGAACAAATAAGCACGAAATTTAAATCAAGTAGTGTTGGTATTAAAAAAACTAAAAGTTATTTTTAAATATGTACTTAAAGTCCAAATTGCATTTACTTTGCAAGTATTTTATACCAATCGAACGAAAAATTCAACCATAACGAAACTGCATTTAAAAGTGAAAATCGTTAAAATGGTCCGTTGAACAAATAAGCATTCATGCGACGTTGTATCAAAAAAGTCAATGTCACTATACCGACGTGTCAGATTATACATAGTTCAATTAAGGTCTTGCATGGCCTTGTTCTGACTTGAAGTACTTCAGGTACTTGAGTATGGGAATGCACACAAAATAAATTTGCACTTGTTCTTTGATTGAATACCCATTATTGTTTCAATATTTTTAATTAACCCTTTTTTTGTCAATGATCGGCAATCTCCATAAAAGACAACCAAAGTGGAGTTTACCCCTAGCTTCTCTTTTGAGATGTTACTAACTAGGTCAGAATAGGACATACCTGGATGGCATAAATTGGTTACTTGTTAATAAGATTTATTAGACAACAATATGCCTAATCCTTGGCCTAGCTCGTCAGAAAATATAAAAGTATTATTTGGAGCAGCCTGTGGAGTATTACATTTATCCACCTTAGCAGGCTCTGATAAGTCAGTTGGCGTGGCCTCAACACGTGACAATTCAGTATCCATCTCCACTACTTGTTGATAACAATTATTGAAAGTGATTTGTTTGCTTATAAGCGAATCATTAAGGGGTCATCGTGTCATGGGTTGCATTGTTATTATGCGCTGTCGTGGTATGAGTTGTCGAAGTGTGGGAGGTCATGGCGTGGGTGGTCATACTGTGACTTGTCACGGTGTGGGTTGTCATGGCGTTACTTGTTGCTGTGTGGGTTGTCATGGTGTTACTTGTCACTGTGTGGGTTGTCATGGCATGGACTACTATATTTACAGTCCTTAAAGGGATGAGTGCGGCCAATATGTTCGCATTTAAGATTGCAGCTGCTACGGCTCGGCTAGAAATCAGTCGTCCTGATCCCCTGTTATTGTGTTACTTGTCACTGTGTGGATTGTTATGGTGTTACTTTTCACTGTGTAGGTTAACATGGCATGGACTACTCTATTTCCAATCCTTGACGGGATGAGTGCGGCTAATATGTTCGCATTTAAGATTGCAGCTGCTACTGCTCGGCTAGAAATCAGTTTTCCTGATCCCCTGTCATTGTGTAACTTGTCACTGTGTGGGTTGTTATGGTGTTACTTAGGTTTAGGTTTAAAGACATTTAATCTCATAAAAACATAGTAGTTCACTTAGAATGAGACAATAATAGACTTAATATTAATTAAAATTAGGCGCAGCGCAACTGCATGCTAGATGTTAAATTAGCTTAATATTAAACTAAAGGTTGTTAGCTTATCTCCGTGCCCGTACGCACACAGGCGCATACATACAGCGGAAGGTTTTTTTTTTGCGACATATTCACAGTGCATACCGGTCTAGGGTCTGGCGCGGCTGCCGCACAATACAATAGACGCAGGCAAGTCATTTAAACTTGTAGACTAAGAAATACATCGAGTAGATGATGTTGAACATTATTTTACAATAAACAGTGTTTGTAATAAATTAATCTTAATTTTTAAATTAAGAGGAAAAGCAAGATAATAAATTATGTTTCTACAAATAATGCGTTTACGAGTTTTGCTTTTACAATATATTTTGATTCACATTTTATGTATCCATATATTCACTTAAATGCATACATATACATTTTACATGTATACATATACATACATATAATATCTTTTGGTTAAAATGTTGTGTTTTGCTGTTGGTGTACCTTATTAAATAAATAGATAGATATAATTTTATTGAATTTACAATTGACTTGTCAGATGTGCTATAAGTTTTTTTTTAAATGTACACATACTTTTACAATCCTTAACTTCCTCAGGTAATTTGTTATAGAACTGTACACCCTCATAAGTGATAATTTTTTTCCCATAGTTTAGGGTTCTGGGCAATGGGAGGTGTAGTTTATTTTTGTTTCTTAAATTGTGCATAAATTTCCTTTTGGGTATGGTAATATTACAATGTATTGTATTTGATGTGATTTTTTTTATTAAAATACATGTACTATATGTATAGAGTTGGTTAATATTAAATAATTTTGTATTCATATATAAGGTATCCGTGGGAGTAAATTTGTTTAAATGAAAAATAACCTTGATTATTTTGTTTTGTACAATCTGTAATTGTGTTACTTGTCACTGTGTGGGTTTTTATGGTGTTACTTGTCAATGTGTGGCTTGTCATGGCATGGACTACTCTATTTCCAGTCCTTGAAGGGATGAGTGCGGCCAATATGTTCGCATTAAAGATTGCAGCTGCTACGGCTCGGCTAGAAATCAGTTGTCCTGATCCCCTGTTGCTGTGTTACGTGTCACTGTGTGGGTTGTTATCGTGTTACTTGTCACTGTGTGGCTTGTCATGGCATGGACTACTTTATTTCCAGTCCTTAAAGGGATTAATGCGGCTAAAATGTTTCCATTTAAGATTGCAGCTGCTACGGCTCGGCTAGAAATCAGTTGTCCTGATCCCCTGCTATTGTGTTACTTGTCACTGTTTGGGTTGTTATGGTGTTTCTTGTCACTGTGTGAGTTGTCATAGTGTTACTTGTTAATGTGTGGGTTGTCATGGCATGGACTTCTCTATTTCCAGTCCTTGAAGGTATGAGTGCGGCCAATATGTTCGCATTTAAGATTGCAGCTGCTACGGCTAGGCTATAAATCATTTGTCTTGATCCCCTGTTATTGTGTTACTTGTCACTGTGTAGGTTGTTATCGTGTAACTTGTCACTGTCTAGGTTGTCATGGCATGGACTACTCTATTTCCAGTCCTTAAAGGGATGAGTGCGGCCAATATGTTCGCAGTTTAGATTGCAGCTGCTACGGCTCGGCTAGAAATCTGTCATCCTGATCCCCTGTTACTGTGTTACTTGTCACTGTGTGGGTTGTCATGGCATGGACTACTCTATTTCCAGTCCTTGAAGGGATTAATGTGGCTAAAATGTTTCCATTAAAGATTGCAGCTGCTACAGCTCGGTTAGAAATCAGTTGTCCTGATCCCCGGTTATTGTGTTACTTGTCATTGTCTGGGTTGTTATCGTGTTACTTGTCACTGTGTGGCTTGTCATGGCATGGACTACTCTATTTCCAGTCCGTGACGGGATGAGTGCGGCTAATATGTTCGCATTTAAGATTGCAGCTGCTACTGCTCGGCTAGAAATCAGTTTTCCTGATCCCCTGTCATTGTGTAACTTGTCACTGTGTGGGTTGTCATGGGTGTTACTTATCACTGTGTGGGTTGTTATGGTGTTACTTGTCACTGTGTTATTTGTCACTGTGTGGGTTGTCATGGCATAGACTATTCTATTTCCAGTCCTTAAAGGGATGAGTGCGGCCAATATGTTCGCATTTAAGATTGCAGCTGCTACGGCTCGGCTAGAAATCAGTTGTCCGGCTCCCCCATTATTGTGTTACTTGTCACTGTGTGGGTTATCATGGTGTAACTTGTCACTGTGTGGCTTGTCATGGCATGTACTACTCTATTTCCAGTCCTTGAAGGGATTAATGCGGCTTAAATGTTTCCATTTAAGATTGCAGCTGCTACGGCGCGGCTAGAAATCAGTTGTCCTGATCCCCTGTTACTGTGTTACTTGTCACTGTGTGAATTGTCATATCATGGACTACTCTATTTCCAGTCCTTAAAGGGATGAGTGCGGCCGCTATGTTCGCATTTAAGATTGCAGCTGCTACGGCTCGGCCAGAAATCAGTTGTCCTGATCCCCTGTTACTGTGTTACTTGTCACTGTGTGAATTGTCATATCATGGACTACTCTATTTCCAGTCCTTAAAGGGATGAGTGCGGCCGCTATGTTCGCATTTAAGATTGCAGCTGCTACGGCTCGGCTAGAAATCAATTGTCCTGATCCCCTGTTACTGTGTTACTTGTCACTGTGTGGGTTGTCATCGTGTTACTTGTCACTGTGTGGCTTGTCATGGCATGGACTACTCTATTTCCAGTCCTTGAAGGGATTAATGCGGCTAAAATGTTTCCATTTAAGATTGCAGCTGCTACGGCTCGGCTAGAAATCAGTTGTCCTGATCCCCTGTTACTGTGTTACTTGTCACTGTGTGGGTTGTTATCGTGTTACTTGTCACTGTGTGGGTTGTTATGGCATGGACTACTCTATTTCCAGTCCTTGAAGGGATGAGTGCGGCCACTATGTTCGCATTTAAGATTGCAGCTGCTACGGCTCGGCCAGAAATCAGTTGTCCTGATCCCCTGTTACTGTGTTACTTGTCACTGTGTGAATTGTCATATCATGGACTACTCTATTTCCAGTCCTTAAAGGGATGAGTGCGGCCGCTATGTTCGCATTTAAGATTGCAGCTGCTACGGCTCGGCTAGAAATCAATTGTCCTGATCCCCTGTTACTGTGTTACTTGTCACTGTGTGGGTTGTCATCGTGTTACTTGTCACTGTGTGGCTTGTCATGGCATGGACTACTCTATTTCCAGTCCTTGAAGGGATTAATGCGGCTAAAATGTTTCCATTTAAGATTGCAGCTGCTACGGCTCGGCTAGAAATCAGTTGTCCTGATCCCCTGTTACTGTGTTACTTGTCACTGTGTGGGTTGTTATCGTGTTACTTGTCACTGTGTGGCTTGTCATGGCATGGACTACTCTATTTCCAATCCTTGAAGGGATTAATTCGGCTAAAATGTTTCCATTTAAGATTGCAACTGCTACGGCTCGGCTAGAAATCAGTTGTCCTGATCCCCTGTTACTGTGTTACTTGTCACTGTGTGGGTTGTTATCGTGTTACTTGTCACTGTGTGGCTTGTCATGGCATGGACTACTCTATTTCCAGTCCTTGAAGGGATTAATGCGGCTAAAATGTTTCCATTTAAGATTGCAGCTGCTACGGCGCGGCTAGAAATCAGTTGTCCTGATCCCCTGTTACTGTGTTACTTGTCACTGTGTGGGTTGTTATCGTGTTACTTGTCACTGTGTGGCTTGTCATTGCATGGACTACTCTATTTCCAGTCCTTGAAGGGATTAATGCAGCTTAGATGTTTCCATTTAAGATTGCAGCTGCTACGGCTCGGCTAGAAATCAGTTGTCCTGATCCCCTGTTACTGTGTTACTTGTCACTGTGTGGGTTGTTATCGTGTTACTTGTCACTGTGTGAGTTGTCATGGCATAGACTACTCTATTTCCAGTCCTTGAAGGGATGAGTGCGGCCACTATGTTCGCATTTAAGATTGCAGCTGCTACGGCTCGGCCAGAAATCAGTTGTCCTGATCCCCTGTTACTGTGTTACATGTCACTGTGTGGGTTGTTATCGTGTTACTTGTCACTGTGTGGGTTGTTATCGTGTTACTTGTCACTGTGTGGCTTGTCATGGCATGGACTACTCTATTTCCAGTCCTTGAAGGGATTAATGCGGCTTAAATGTTTCCATTTAAGATTGCAGCTGCTACGGCTCGGCTAGAAATCAGTTGTCCTGATCCCCTGTTACTGTGTTATTTGTCACTGTGTTGGTTGTTATCGTGTTACTTGTCACTGTGTGGGTTGTCATGGCATGGACTACTCTATTTCCAGTCCTTGAAGGGATGTGTGCGGCCACTATGTTCGCATTTAAGATTGCAGCTGCTACGGCTCGGCTAGAAATCAATTGTCCTGATTCCTTGTTACTGTGTTACTTGTCACTGTGTGGGTTGTTATCGTCTTACTTGTCACTGTGTGGCTTGTCATGGCATGGACTAATCTATTTCCAGTCCTTGAAGGGATTAATGCGGCTTAAATGTTTCCATTTAAGATTGCAGCTGCTACGGCTCGGCTAGAAATCAGTTGTCCTGATCCCCTGTTACTGTGTGGGTTGTCATCGTGTTACTTATCACTGTGTGGGTTGTCATGGCATGGACTACTCTATTTCCAGTCCTTGAAGGGATTAATGCGGCTAAAATGTTTCCATTTAAGATTGCAGCTGCTACGGCTCGGCCAGAAATCAGTTGTCCTGATCCCCTGTTACTGTGTTACTTGTCACTGTGTGGGTTGTCATGGCATGGACTACTCTATTTCCAGTCCTTGAAGGGATGAGTGCGGCCACTATGTTCGCATTTAAGATTGCAGCTGCTACGGCGCGGCTAGAAATCAGTTGTCCTGATCCCCTGTTACTGTGTTACTTGTCACTGTGTGGGTTGTCATATCATGGACTACTCTATTTCCAGTCCTTGAAGAGATGAGTGCGGCCACTATGTTCGCATTTGAGATTGCGGCTGCTACGGCTCGGCTAGAAATCAATTGTCCTGATTCCTTGTTACTGTGTTACTTGTCACTGTGTGGGTTGTTATCGTCTTACTTGTCACTGTGTGGCTTGTCATAGCATGGACTAATCTATTTCCAGTCCTTCAAGGGATTAATGCGGCTAAAATGTTTCCATTTAAGATTGCAGCTGCTACGGCTCGGCTAGAAATCAGTTGTCCTGATCCCCTGTCATTGTGTAACTTGTCACTGTGTTACTTGTCACTGTGTGGGTTTTCATGGCATAGACTACTCTATTTCCAGTCCTTAAAGGGATGAGTGCGGCCAATATGTTCGCATTTAAGATTGCAGCTGCTACGGCTCGGCTAGAAATCAGTTGTCCTGATCCCCTGTTATTGTGTTACTTGTCACTGTTTGGGTTGTTATGGTGCTTCTTGTCACTGTGTGGGTTGTCATAGTGTTACTTGTCAATGTGTGGGTTTTTTCATGGCATGGACTACTTTATTTCCAGTCCTTGAAGGGATGAGTGTGGCCAATATGTTCGCATTTTAGATTGCAGCTGCTACGGCTCGGCTAGAAATCTGTCGTTCTGATCCCCTGTTATTGTGTTACTTGTCACTGTGTGGATTGTTATGGTGTTACTTGTCACTGTGTGGCTTGTCATGGCATGGACTACTCTATTTCCAGCCCTTGACGGGATGAGTGCGGCTAATATGATCGCATTTAAGATTGTAGCTGCTACTGCTCGGCTAGAAATCAGTTTTCCTGATCCCCTGTCATTGTGTAACTTGTCACTGTGTTACTTGTCACTGTGTGGGTTGTCATGGGTGTTACTTATCACTGTGTGGGTTGTTATGGTGTAACTTGTCACTGTGTGGGTTGTCATGGCATAGACAACTCTATTTCCAGTCCTTAAAGGGATGAGTGCGGTCAATATGTTCGCATTTAAGATTGCAGCTGCTACGGCTCGGCTAGAAATAAATTGTCCTGATCCCCTGTTACTGTGTTACTTGTCACTGTGTGGGTTGTTATCGTGTAACTTGTCACTGTGTGGCTTGTCATGGCATGGACTACTCTATTTCCAGTCCTTGAAGGGATTAATGCGGCTAAAATGTTTCCAATTAAGATTGCAGCTGCTACGGCTCGGCTATAAATCAGTTGTCCTAATCCCCTGTTACTGTGTTACTTGTCACTGTGTGGGTTGTTATCGTGTTACTTGTCACTGTGTGGGTTGTTATGGCATGGACTACTCTATTTCCAGTCCTTGAAGGGATGAGTGCGGCCACTATGTTCGCATTTAAGATTGCAGCTGCTACGGCTCGGCCAGAAATCAGTTGTCCTGATCCCCTGTTACTGTGTTACTTGTCACTGTGTGGGTTGTCATATCATGGACTACTCTATTTACAGTCCTTGAAGGGATGAGTGCGGCCACTATGTTCGCATTTAAGATTGCAGCTGCTACGGCTCGGCTAGAAATCAGTTGTCCTGATCCCCTGTTACTGTGTTACTTGTCACTGTGTGGGTTGTTATCGTGTTACTTGTCACTGTGTGGGTTGTCATGGCATGGACTACTCTATTTCCAGTCCTTGAAGAGATGAATGCGGCCAATATGTTCGCATTTAAGATTGCAGCTGCTACGATTCGGCTAGAAATCAGTTGTCCGGATCCCCCATTATTGTGTTACTTGTCACTGTGTGGGTTATCATGGTGTAACTTGTCACTGTGTGGCTTGTCATGGCATGTACTACTCTATTTCCAGTCCTTGAAGGGATTAATGCAGCTTAAATGTTTCCATTTATGATTGCAGCTGCTACGGCGCGGCTAGAAATCATTTGTCCTGATCCCCTGTTACTGTGTTACTTGTCACTGTGTGAATTGTCATATCATGGACTACTCTATTTCCAGTCCTTGAAGGGGTGAGTGCGGCCGCAATGTTCGCATTTAAGATTGCAGCTGCTACGGCTCGGCTAGAAATCAGTTGTCCTGATCCCCTGTTACTGTGTTACTTGTCACTGTGTGGGTTGTTATCGTGTTACTTGTCACTGTGTGGGTTGTCATGGCATGGACTACTCTATTTCCAGTCCTTGAAGAGATGAATGCGGCCAATATGTTCGCATTTAAGATTGCAGCTGCTACGGTTCGGCTAGAAATCAATTGTCCTGATCCCCTGTTACTGTGTAACTTGTCACTGTGTGGGTTGTCATCGTGTTACTTGTCACTGTGTGGCTTGTCATGGCATGGACTACTCTATTTCCAGTCCTTGAAGGGATTAAAGCGGCTAAAATGTTTCCATTTAAGATTGCAGCTGCTACGGCTCGGCTAGAAATCAGTTGTCCTGATCCCCTGTTACTGTGTTACTTGTCACTGTGTGGGTTGTTATCGTGTTACTTGTCACTGTGTAGCTTGTCATGGCATGGACTACTCTATTTCCAGTCCTTGAAGGGATTAATGCGGCTAAAATGTTTCCATTTAAGATTGCAGCTGCTACGGCGCGGCTAGAAATCATTTGTCCTGATCCCCTGTTACTGTGTTACTTGTCACTGTGTGAATTGTCATATCATGGACTACTCTATTTCCAGTCCTTGAAGGGATGAGTGCGGCCGCTATGTTCGCATTTAAGATTGCAGCTGCTACGGCTCGGCTAGAAATCAGTTGTCCTGATCCCCTGTTACTGTGTTACTTGTCACTGTGTGGGTTGTTATCGTGTTACTTGTCACTGTGTGGGTTGTCATGGCATGGACTACTCTATTTCCAGTCCTTGAAGAGATGAATGCGGCCAATATATTTGCATTTAAGATTGCAGCTGCTACGGCTCGGCTAGAAATCAGTTGTCCTGATCCCCTGTTACTGTGTTACTTGTCACTGTGTGGGTTGTTATCGTGTTACTTGTCACTGTGTGGGTTGTCATGACATGGACTACTCTATTTCCAGTCCTTGAAGAGATGAATGCGGCCAATATGTTCGCATTTAAGATTGCAGCTGCTACGGTTCGGCTAGAAATCAATTGTCCTGATCCCCTGTTACTGTGTAACTTGTCACTGTGTGGGTTGTCATCGTGTTACTTGTCACTGTGTGGCTTGTCATGGCATGAACTACTCTATTTCCAGTCCTTGAAGGGATTAATGCGGCTAAAATGTTTCCATTTAAGATTGCAGCTGCTACGGCTCGGCTAGAAATCAGTTGTCCTGATCCCCTGTTACTGTGTTACTTGTCACTGTGTGGGTTGTTATCGTGTTACTTGTCAATGTGTAGCTTGTCATGGCATGGACTACTCTATTTCCAGTCCTTGACGGGATTAATGCGGCTAAAATGTTTCCATTTAAGATTGCAGCTGCTACGGCGCGGCTAAAAATCAGTTAACCTGATCCCCTGTTACTGTGTTACTTGTCACTGTGTGGGTTGTCATATCATGGACTACTCTGTTTCCAGTCCTTGAAGAGATGAGTGCGGCCACTATGTTCGCATTTGAGATTGCGGCTGCTACGGCTCGACTAGAAATCAATTGTCCTGATCCCCTGTTACTGTGTTACTTGTCACTGTGTGGGTTGTTATCGTGTTACTTGTCACTGTGTGGCTTGTCATGGCATGGACTACACTATTTCCAGTCCTTGAAGGGATTAATGCGGCTAAAATGTTTCCATTTAAGATTGCAGCTGCTACGGCGCGGCTAGAAATCAGTTGTCCTGATCCCCTGTTACTGTTTTACTTGTCACTGTGTGGGTTATCATGGTGTAACTTGTCACTGTGTGGCTTGTCATGGCATGTACTACTCTATTTCCAGTCCTTGAAGGGATTAATGCAGCTTAAATGTTTCCATTTATGATTGCAGCTGCTACGGCGCGGCTAGAAATCATTTGTCCTGATCCCCTGTTACTGTGTTACTTGTCACTGTGTGAATTGTCATATCATGGACTACTCTATTTCCAGTCCTTGAAGGGATGAGTGCGGCCGCAATGTTCGCATTTAAGATTGCAGCTGCTACGGCTCGGCTAGAAATCAGTTGTCCTGATCCCCTGTTACTGTGTTACTTGTCACTGTGTGGGTTGTTATCGTGTTACTTGTCACTGTGTGGGTTGTCATGACATGGACTACTCTATTTCCAGTCCTTGAAGAGATGAATGCGGCCAATATGTTCGCATTTGAGATTGCAGCTGCTACGGTTCGGCTAGAAATCAATTGTCCTGATCCCCTGTTACTGTGTAACTTGTCACTGTGTGGGTTGTCATCGTGTTACTTGTCACTGTGTGGCTTGTCATGGCATGGACTACTCTATTTCCAGTCCTTGAAGGGATTAAAGCGGCTAAAATGTTTCCATTTAAGATTGCAGCTGCTACGGCTCGGCTAGAAATCAGTTGTCCTGATCCCCTGTTACTGTGTTACTTGTCACTGTGTGGGTTGTTATCGTGTTACTTGTCACTGTGTAGCTTGTCATGGCAGGGACTACTCTATTTCCAGTCCTTGAAGGGATTAATGCGGCTAAAATGTTTCCATTTAAGATTGCAGCTGCTACGGCGCGGCTAAAAATCAGTTAACCTGATCCCCTGTTACTGTGTTACTTGTCACTGTGTGGGTTGTCATATCATGGACTACTCTATTTACAGTCCTTGAAGGGATGAGTGCGGCCACTATGTTCGCATTTAAGATTGCGGCTGCTACGGCTCGACTAGAAATCAATTGTCCTGATCCCCTGTTACTGTGTTACTTGTCACTGTGTGGGTTGTTATCGTGTTACTTGTCACTGTGTGGCTTGTCATGGCATGGACTACACTATTTCCAGTCCTTGAAGGGATTAATGCGGCTAAAATGTTTCCATTTAAGATTGCAGCTGCTACGGCGCGGCTAGAAATCAGTTGTCCTGATCCCCTGTTACTGTTTTACTTGTCACTGTGTGGGTTGTCATATCATGGACTACTTTATTTCCAGTCCTTGAAGAGATGAGTGCGGCCACTATCGTTATCGTGTTACTTGTCACTGTGTGGCTTGCCATGGCATGGACTACTCTATTTCCAGTCCTTGAAGGGATTAATGCGGCTAAAATGTTTCCATTTAAGATTGCAGCTGCTACGGCTCGGCTAGAAATCAGTTGTCCTGATCCCCTGTTACTGTGTTACTTGTCACTGTGTGGGTTGTTATCGTGTTACTTGTCACTGTGTGGGTTGTCATGGCATGGACTACTCTATTTCCAGTCCTTGAAGGGATGAGTGCGGCCACTATGTTCGCATTTAAGATTGCAGCTGCTACGGCTCGGCCAGAAATCAGTTGTCCTGATCCCCTGTTACTGTGTTACTTGTCACTGTGTGGGTTGTTATCGTGTTACTTGTCACTGTGTGGGTTGTCATGGCATGGACTACTCTATTTCCAGTCCTTGAAGAGATGAATGCGGCCAATATGTTCGCATTTAAGATTGCAGCTGCTACGATTCGGCTAGAAATCAGTTGTCCGAATCCCCCATTATTGTGTTACTTGTCACTGTGTGGGTTATCATGGTGTAACTTGTCACTGTGTGGCTTGTCATGGCATGTACTACTCTATTTCCAGTCCTTGAAGGGATTAATGCAGCTTAAATGTTTCCATTTATGATTGCAGCTGCTACGGCGCGGCTAGAAATCATTTGTCCTGATCCCCTGTTACTGTGTTACTTGTCACTGTGTGAATTGTCATATCATGGACTACTCTATTTCCAGTCCTTGAAGGGATGAGTGCGGCCGCTATGTTCGCATTTAAGATTGCAGCTGCTACGGCTCGGCTAGAAATCAGTTGTCCTGATCCCCTGTTACTGTGTTACTTGTCACTGTGTGGGTTGTTATCGTGTTACTTGTCACTGTGTGGGTTGTCATGGCATGGACTACTCTATTTCCAGTCCTTGAAGAGATGAATGCGGCCAATATATTCGCATTTAAGATTGCAGCTGCTACGGTTCGGCTAGAAATCAATTGTCCTGATCCCCTGTTACTGTGTAACTTGTCACTGTGTGGGTTGTCATCGTGTTACTTGTCACTGTGTGGCTTGTCATGGCATGGACTACTCTATTTCCAGTCCTTAAAGGGATTAATGCGGCTAAAATGTTTCCATTTAAGATTGCAGCTGCTACGGCTCGGCTAGAAATAAGTTGTCCTGATCCTCTGTTACTGTGTTACTTGTCACTGTGTGGGTGTTTATCGTGTTACTTGTCACTGTGTGGCTTGTCATGGCATGGACTACTCTATTTCCAGTCCTTGAAGGGATGAGTGCAGCCACTATGTTCGCATTTAAGATTGCAGTTACTACGGCTCGGCTAGAAATCAGTTGTGCTGATCCGAAGGGATTAATTCGGCTAAAATGTTTCCATTTAAGATTGCAGCTGCTACGGCTCGGCTAGAAATCAGTTGTCCTGATCCCCTGTTACTGTGTTTCTTGTCACTGTGTGGGTTGTCGTCGTGTTACTTGTCACTGTGTGGGTTGTCATGGCATGGACTACTCTATTTCCAGTTCTTGAAGGGATTAATGCGGCTAAAATGTTTCCATTTAAGATTGCAACTGCTACGGCGCGGCTAGAAATCAGTTGTCCTGATCCCCTGTTACTGTGTTACTTGTCACTGTGTGGGTTGTCATGGCATGGACTACTCTATTTCCAGTCCTTGAAGGGATGAGTGCGGCCACTATGTTCGCATTTAAGATTTCAGCTGCTACGGCGCGGCTAGAAATCAGTTGTCCTGATCTCCTGTTACTGTGCTACTTGTCACTGTGGGTTGTCATATCATGGAATACTCTATTTCCAGTCCTTGAAGAGATGAGTGCGGCCACTATGTTCGCATTTGAGATTGCGGCTGCTACGGCTCGGCTAGAAATCAATTGTCCTGATTCCCTGTTACTGTGTTACTTGTCACTGTGTGGGTTGTTATCGTGTTACTTGTCACTGTGTGGCTTGTCATGGCATGGACTACACTATTTCCAGTCCTTGAAGGGATTAATGCGGCTAAAATGTTTCCATTTAAGATTGCAGCTGCTACGGCGCGGCTAGAAATCAGTTGTCCTGATCCCCTGTTACTGTTTTACTTGTCACTGTGTGGGTTGTCATATCATGGACTACTTTATTTCCAGTCCTTGAAGAGATGAGTGCGGCCACTATCGTTATCGTGTTACTTGTCACTGTGTGGCTTGCCATGGCATGGACTACTCTATTTCCAGTCCTTGAAGGGATTAATGCGGCTAAAATGTTTCCATTTAAGATTGCAGCTGCTACGGCTCGGCTAGAAATCAGTTGTCCTGATCCCCTGTTACTGTGTTACTTGTCACTGTGTGGGTTGTTATCGTGTTACTTGTCACTGTGTGGGTTGTCATGGCATGGACTACTCTATTTCCAGTCCTTGAAGGGATGAGTGCGGCCACTATGTTCGCATTTAAGATTGCAGCTGCTACGGCTCGGCCAGAAATCAGTTGTCCTGATCCCCTGTTACTGTGTTACTTGTCACTGTGTGGGTTGTTATCGTGTTACTTGTCACTGTGTGGGTTGTCATGGCATGGACTACTCTATTTCCAGTCCTTGAAGAGATGAATGCGGCCAATATGTTCGCATTTAAGATTGCAGCTGCTACGATTCGGCTAGAAATCAGTTGTCCGAATCCCCCATTATTGTGTTACTTGTCACTGTGTGGGTTATCATGGTGTAACTTGTCACTGTGTGGCTTGTCATGGCATGTACTACTCTATTTCCAGTCCTTGAAGGGATTAATGCAGCTTAAATGTTTCCATTTATGATTGCAGCTGCTACGGCGCGGCTAGAAATCATTTGTCCTGATCCCCTGTTACTGTGTTACTTGTCACTGTGTGAATTGTCATATCATAGACTACTCTATTTCCAGTCCTTGAAGGGATGAGTGCGGCCGCTATGTTCGCATTTAAGATTGCAGCTGCTACGGCTCGGCTAGAAATCAGTTGTCCTGATCCCCTGTTACTGTGTTACTTGTCACTGTGTGGGTTGTTTTCGTGTTACTTGTCACTGTGTGGGTTGTCATGACATGGACTACTCTATTTCCAGTCCTTGAAGAGATGAATGCGGCCAATATATTCGCATTTAAGATTGCAGCTGCTACGGTTCGGCTAGAAATCAATTGTCCTGATCCCCTGTTACTGTGTAACTTGTCACTGTGTGGGTTGTCATCGTGTTACTTGTCACTGTGTGGCTTGTCATGGCATGGACTACTCTATTTCCAGTCCTTAAAGGGATTAATGCGGCTAAAATGTTTCCATTTAAGATTGCAGCTGCTACGGCTCGGCTAGAAATAAGTTGTCCTGATCCCCTGTTACTGTGTTACTTGTCACTGTGTGGGTTGTTATCGTGTTACTTGTCACTGTGTGGCTTGTCATGGCATGGACTACTCTATTTCCAGTCCTTGAAGGGATGAGTGCAGCCACTATGTTCGCATTTAAGATTGCAGTTACTACGGCTCGGCTAGAAATCAGTTGTGCTGATCCGAAGGGATTAATTCGGCTAAAATGTTTCCATTTAAGATTGCAGCTGCTACGGCTCGGCTAGAAATCAGTTGTCCTGATCCCCTGTTACTGTGTTACTTGTCACTGTGTGGGTTGTTATCGTGTTACTTGTCACTGTGTGGGTTGTCATGGCATGGACTACTCTATTTCCAGTCCTTGAAGAGATGAATGCGGCCAATATGTTCGCATTTAAGATTGCAGCTGCTACGATTCGGCTAGAAATCAGTTGTCCGAATCCCCCATTATTGTGTTACTTGTCACTGTGTGGGTTATCATGGTGTAACTTGTCACTGTGTGGCTTGTCATGGCATGTACTACTCTATTTCCAGTCCTTGAAGGGATTAATGCAGCTTAAATGTTTCCATTTATGATTGCAGCTGCTACGGCGCGGCTAGAAATCATTTGTCCTGATCCCCTGTTACTGTGTTACTTGTCACTGTGTGAATTGTCATATCATGGACTACTCTATTTCCAGTCCTTGAAGGGATGAGTGCGGCCGCTATGTTCGCATTTAAGATTGCAGCTGCTACGGCTCGGCTAGAAATCAGTTGTCCTGATCCCCTGTTACTGTGTTACTTGTCACTGTGTGGGTTGTTATCGTGTTACTTGTCACTGTGTGGGTTGTCATGGCATGGACTACTCTATTTCCAGTCCTTGAAGAGATGAATGCGGCCAATATATTCGCATTTAAGATTGCAGCTGCTACGGTTCGGCTAGAAATCAATTGTCCTGATCCCCTGTTACTGTGTAACTTGTCACTGTGTGGGTTGTCATCGTGTTACTTGTCACTGTGTGGCTTGTCATGGCATGGACTACTCTATTTCCAGTCCTTAAAGGGATTAATGCGGCTAAAATGTTTCCATTTAAGATTGCAGCTGCTACGGCTCGGCTAGAAATAAGTTGTCCTGATCCTCTGTTACTGTGTTACTTGTCACTGTGTGGGTTGTTATCGTGTTACTTGTCACTGTGTGGCTTGTCATGGCATGGACTACTCTATTTCCAGTCCTTGAAGGGATGAGTGCAGCCACTATGTTCGCATTTAAGATTGCAGTTACTACGGCTCGGCTAGAAATCAGTTGTGCTGATCCGAAGGGATTAATTCGGCTAAAATGTTTCCATTTAAGATTGCAGCTGCTACGGCTCGGCTAGAAATCAGTTGTCCTGATCCCCTGTTACTGTGTTTCTTGTCACTGTGTGGGTTGTCGTCGTGTTACTTGTCACTGTGTGGGTTGTCATGGCATGGACTACTCTATTTCCAGTTCTTGAAGGGATTAATGCGGCTAAAATGTTTCCATTTAAGATTGCAACTGCTACGGCGCGGCTAGAAATCAGTTGTCCTGATCCCCTGTTACTGTGTTACTTGTCACTGTGTGGGTTGTCATGGCATGGACTACTCTATTTCCAGTCCTTGAAGGGATGAGTGCGGCCACTATGTTCGCATTTAAGATTTCAGCTGCTACGGCGCGGCTAGAAATCAGTTGTCCTGATCTCCTGTTACTGTGCTACTTGTCACTGTGGGTTGTCATATCATGGAATACTCTATTTCCAGTCCTTGAAGAGATGAGTGCGGCCACTATGTTCGCATTTGAGATTGCGGCTGCTACGGCTCGGCTAGAAATCAATTGTCCTGATTCCCTGTTACTGTGTTACTTGTCACTGTGTGGGTTGTTATCGTGTTACTTGTCACTGTGTGGCTTGTCATGGCATGGACTACACTATTTCCAGTCCTTGAAGGGATTAATGCGGCTAAAATGTTTCCATTTAAGATTGCAGCTGCTACGGCGCGGCTAGAAATCAGTTGTCCTGATCCCCTGTTACTGTTTTACTTGTCACTGTGTGGGTTGTCATATCATGGACTACTTTATTTCCAGTCCTTGAAGAGATGAGTGCGGCCACTATCGTTATCGTGTTACTTGTCACTGTGTGGCTTGCCATGGCATGGACTACTCTATTTCCAGTCCTTGAAGGGATTAATGCGGCTAAAATGTTTCCATTTAAGATTGCAGCTGCTACGGCTCGGCTAGAAATCAGTTGTCCTGATCCCCTGTTACTGTGTTACTTGTCACTGTGTGGGTTGTTATCGTGTTACTTGTCACTGTGTGGGTTGTCATGGCATGGACTACTCTATTTCCAGTCCTTGAAGGGATGAGTGCGGCCACTATGTTCGCATTTAAGATTGCAGCTGCTACGGCTCGGCCAGAAATCAGTTGTCCTGATCCCCTGTTACTGTGTTACTTGTCACTGTGTGGGTTGTTATCGTGTTACTTGTCACTGTGTGGGTTGTCATGGCATGGACTACTCTATTTCCAGTCCTTGAAGAGATGAATGCGGCCAATATGTTCGCATTTAAGATTGCAGCTGCTACGATTCGGCTAGAAATCAGTTGTCCGAATCCCCCATTATTGTGTTACTTGTCACTGTGTGGGTTATCATGGTGTAACTTGTCACTGTGTGGCTTGTCATGGCATGTACTACTCTATTTCCAGTCCTTGAAGGGATTAATGCAGCTTAAATGTTTCCATTTATGATTGCAGCTGCTACGGCGCGGCTAGAAATCATTTGTCCTGATCCCCTGTTACTGTGTTACTTGTCACTGTGTGAATTGTCATATCATAGACTACTCTATTTCCAGTCCTTGAAGGGATGAGTGCGGCCGCTATGTTCGCATTTAAGATTGCAGCTGCTACGGCTCGGCTAGAAATCAGTTGTCCTGATCCCCTGTTACTGTGTTACTTGTCACTGTGTGGGTTGTTTTCGTGTTACTTGTCACTGTGTGGGTTGTCATGACATGGACTACTCTATTTCCAGTCCTTGAAGAGATGAATGCGGCCAATATATTCGCATTTAAGATTGCAGCTGCTACGGTTCGGCTAGAAATCAATTGTCCTGATCCCCTGTTACTGTGTAACTTGTCACTGTGTGGGTTGTCATCGTGTTACTTGTCACTGTGTGGCTTGTCATGGCATGGACTACTCTATTTCCAGTCCTTAAAGGGATTAATGCGGCTAAAATGTTTCCATTTAAGATTGCAGCTGCTACGGCTCGGCTAGAAATAAGTTGTCCTGATCCCCTGTTACTGTGTTACTTGTCACTGTGTGGGTTGTTATCGTGTTACTTGTCACTGTGTGGCTTGTCATGGCATGGACTACTCTATTTCCAGTCCTTGAAGGGATGAGTGCAGCCACTATGTTCGCATTTAAGATTGCAGTTACTACGGCTCGGCTAGAAATCAGTTGTGCTGATCCGAAGGGATTAATTCGGCTAAAATGTTTCCATTTAAGATTGCAGCTGCTACGGCTCGGCTAGAAATCAGTTGTCCTGATCCCCTGTTACTGTGTTTCTTGTCACTGTGTGGGTTGTCGTCGTGTTACTTGTCACTGTGTGGGTTGTCATGGCATGGACTACTCTATTTCCAGTTCTTGAAGGGATTAATGCGGCTAAAATGTTTCCATTTATGATTGCAGCTGCTACGGCGCGGCTAGAAATCATTTGTCCTGATCCCCTGTTACTGTGTTACTTGTCACTGTGTGAATTGTCATATCATGGACTACTCTATTTCCAGTCCTTGAAGGGATGAGTGCGGCCACTATGTTCGCATTTAAGATTTCAGCTGCTACGGCGCGGCTAGAAATCAGTTGTCCTGATCTCCTGTTACTGTGCTACTTGTCACTGTGGGTTGTCATATCATGGAATACTCTATTTCCAGTCCTTGAAGAGATGAGTGCGGCCACTATGTTCGCATTTGAGATTGCGGCTGCTACGGCTCGGCTAGAAATCAATTGTCCTGATTCCCTGTTACTGTGTTACTTGTCACTGTGTGGGTTGTTATCGTGTTACTTGTCACTGTGTGGCTTGTCATGGCATGGACTACACTATTTCCAGTCCTTGAAGGGATTATTGCGGCTAAAATGTTTCCATTTAAGATTGCAGCTGCTACGGCGCGGCTAGAAATCAGTTGTCCTGATCCCCTGTTACTGTTTTACTTGTCACTGTGTGGGTTGTCACATCATGGACTACTTTATTTCCAGTCCTTAAAGAGATGAGTGCGGCCACTATCGTTATCGTGTTACTTGTCACTGTGTGGCTTGCCATGGCATGGACTACTCTATTTCCAGTCCTTGAAGGGATTAATGCGGCTAAAATGTTTCCATTTAAGATTGCAGCTGCTACGGCTCGGCTAGAAATCAGTTGTCCTGATCCCCTGTTACTGTGTTACTTGTCACTGTGTGGGTTGTTATCGTGTTACTTGTCACTGTGTGGGTTGTCATGGCATGGACTACTCTATTTCCAGTCCTTGAAGGGATGAGTGCGGCCACTATGTTCGCATTTAAGATTGCAGCTGCTACGGCTCGGCCAGAAATCAGTTGTCCTGATCCCCTGTTACTGTGTTACTTGTCACTGTGTGGGTTGTTATCGTGTTACTTGTCACTGTGTGGGTTGTCATGGCATGGATTACTCTATTTCCAGTCCTTGAAGAGATGAATGCGGCCAATATGTTCGCATTTAAGATTGCAGCTGCTACGATTCGGCTAGAAATCAGTTGTCCGAATCCCCCATTATTGTGTTACTTGTCACTGTGTGGGTTATCATGGTGTAACTTGTCACTGTGTGGCTTGTCATGGCATGTACTACTCTATTTCCAGTCCTTGAAGGGATTAATGCAGCTTAAATGTTTCCATTTATGATTGCAGCTGCTACGGCGCGGCTAGAAATCATTTGTCCTGATCCCCTGTTACTGTGTTACTTGTCACTGTGTGAATTGTCATATCATGGACTACTCTATTTCCAGTCCTTGAAGGGATGAGTGCGGCCGCTATGTTCGCATTTAAGATTGCAGCTGCTACGGCTCGGCTAGAAATCAGTTGTCCTGATCCCCTGTTACTGTGTTACTTGTCACTGTGTGGGTTGTTATCGTGTTACTTGTCACTGTGTGGGTTGTCATGGCATGAACTACTCTATTTCCAGTCCTTGAAGAGATGAATGCGGCCAATATATTCGCATTTAAGATTGCAGCTGCTACGGTTCGGCTAGAAATCAATTGTCCTGATCCCCTGTTACTGTGTAACTTGTCACTGTGTGGGTTGTCATCGTGTTACTTGTCACTGTGTGGCTTGTCATGGCATGGACTACTCTATTTCCAGTCCTTGAAGGGATTAATGCGGCTAAAATGTTTCCATTTAGGATTGCAGCTGCTACGGCTCGGCTAGAAATAAGTTGTCCTGATCCCCTGTTACTGTGTTACTTGTCACTGTGTGGGTTGTTATCGTGTTACTTGTCACTGTGTGGCTTGTCATGGCATGGACTACTCTATTTCCAGTCCTTGAAGGGATGAGTGCAGCCACTATGTTCGCATTTAAGATTGCAGTTACTACGGCTCGGCTAGAAATCAGTTGTGCTGATCCGAAGGGATTAATTCGGCTAAAATGTTTCCATTTAAGATTGCAGCTGCTACGGCTCGGCTAGAAATCAGTTGTCCTGATCCCCTGTTACTGTGTTTCTTGTCACTGTGTGGGTTGTCGTCGTGTTACTTGTCACTGTGTGGCTTGTCATGGCATGTACTACTCTATTTCCAGTCCTTGAAGGGATTAATGCGGCTTAAATGTTTCCATTTAAGATTGCAGCTGCTACGGCGCGGCTAGAAATCAGTTGTCCTGATCCCCTGTTACTGTGTTACTTGTCGCTGTGTGGGTTGTCATATCATGGACTACTCTATTTCCAGTCCTTGAAGGGATGAGTGCGGCCACTATGTTCGCATTTAAGATTGCAGCTGCTACGGCTCGGCTAGAAATCAGTTGTCCTGATCCCCTGTTACTGTGTTACTTGTCACTGTGTGGGTTGTTATCGTGTTACTTGTCACTGTGTGGGTTGTCATGGCACGGACTACTTTATTTCCAGTCCTTGAAGAGATGAATGCGGCCAATATGTTCGCATTTAAGATTGCAGCTGCTACGGCTCGGCTAGAAATCAGTTGTCCGGATCCCCTATTATTGTGTCAGTTGTCACTGTGTGGGTTATCATGGTGTTACTTGTCACTTTGTGGCTTGTTATCGTGTTACTTGTCACTGTGTGGGTTGTCATGGCACGGACTACTCTATTTCCAGTCCTTGAAGAGATGAATGCGGCCAATATGTTCGCATTTAAGATTGCAGCTGCTACGGCTCGGCTAGAAATCAGTTGTCCGGATCCCCCATTATTGTGTTATTTGTCACTGTGTGGGTTATCATGGTTTTACTTGTCACTGTGTGGCTTGTCATGGCATGTACTACTCTATTTCCAGTCCTTGAAGGGATTAATGCGGCTTAAATGTTTCCATTTAAGATTGCAGCTGCTACGGCGCGGCTAGAAATCAGTTGTCCTTATCCCCTGTTACTGTGTTACTTGTCGCTGTGTGGGTTGTCATATCATGGACTACTCTATTTCCAGTCCTTGAAGGGATGAGTGCGGCCGCTATGTTCGCATTTAAGATTGCAGCTGCTACGGCTCGGCTAGAAATTAATTGTCCTGATCCCCTGTTACTGTGTTACTTGTCACTGTGTGGGTTGTCATCGTGTTACTTGTCTCTGTGTGGCTTGTCGTGGCATGGACTACTCTATTTCCAGTCCTTGAAGGGATTAATGCGGCTAAAATGTTTCCATTTAAGATTGCAACTGCTACGGCGCCGCTAGAAATCAGTTGTCCTGATCCCCTGTTACTGTGTTACTTGTCGCTGTGTGGGTTGTCATATCATGGATTACTCTATTTCCAGTCCTTGAAGGGATGAGTGCGGCCGCTATGTTCGCATTTAAGATTGCAGCTGCTACGGCTCGGCTAGAAATCAATTGTCCTGATCCCCTGTTACTGTGATACTTGTCACTGTGTGGCTTGTCATGGCATGGACTACTCTATTTCCAGTCCTTGAAGGGATTAATACGGCTAAAATGTTTCCATTTAAGATTGCAGCTGCTACGGCTAGGCTAGAAATCAGTTGTCCTGATCCCCTGTTACTGTGTTACTTGTCACTGTGTGGGTTGTCATCGTGTTACTTGTCACTGTGTGGGTTGTCATGGCATGGACTACTCTATTTCCAGTCCTTGAAGGGATTAATGCGGCTAAAATGTTTCCATTTAAGATTGCAACTGCTACGGCGCGGCTAGAAATCAGTTGTCCTGATCCCCTGTTACTGTGTTACTTGTCACTGTGTGGGTTGTCATGGCATGGACTACTCTATTTCCAGTCCTTGAAGGGATGAGTGCGGCCACTATGTTCGCATTTGAGATTGTAGCTGCTACGGCGCGGCTAGAAATCAGTTGTCCTGATCCCCTGTTACTGTGTTACTTGTCACTGTGTGGGTTGTCATATCATGGACTACTCTATTACCAGTCCTTGAAGAGATGAGTGTGGCCACTATGTTCGCATTTGAGATTGCGGCTGCTACGGCTCGGCTAGAAATCAATTGTCCTGATCCCCTGTTACTGTGTTACTTGTCACTGTGTGGGTTGTTATCGTGTGACTTGTCACTGTGTGGCTTGTCATGGCATGGACTACTCTATTTCCAGTCCTTGAAGGGATGAGTGCGGTCACTATGTTCGCATTTAAGATTGCAGCTGCTACGGCTCGGCCAGAAATCAGTTGTCCTGATCCCCTGTTACTGTGTTACTTGTCACTGTGTGGGTTGTCATATCATGGACTACTCTATTTACAGTCCTTGAAGGGATGAGTGAGGCCACTATGTTCGCATTCAAGATTGCAGCTGCTACGGCTCGGCTAGAAATCAATTATGTGTAGGTGTGAAAACTGTGTGTGTTGTTATGGTGATACTTATCATTGTGTGGATTGTCATAGTGTTACTTGTCAATGTGTGAGTTGTCATGGCATGGACTACTCTATTTCCAGTCCTTGAAGGGTTGAATGCGGCCAATATGTTCGCATTTAAGATTGCAGCTGCTACGGCTCGGCTAGAAATCAGTTGTCCGGATCCCCTATTATTGTGTCAGTTGTCACTGTGTGGGTTATCATGGTGTTACTTGTCACTTTGTGGCTTGTTATCGTGTTACTTGTCACTGTGTGGGTTGTCATGGCACGGACTACTCTATTTCCAGTCCTTGAAGAGATGAATGCGGCCAATATGTTCGCATTTAAGATTGCAGCTGCTACGGCTCGGCTAGAAATCAGTTGTCCGGATCCTTCATTATTTTGTTATTTGTCACTGTGTGGGTTATCATGGTTTTACTTGTCACTGTGTGGCTTGTCATGGCATGTACTACTCTATTTCCAGTCCTTGAAGGGATTAATGCGGCTTACATGTTTCCATTTAAGATTTCAGCTGCTACGGCGCGGCTAGAAATCAGTTGTCCTGATCCCCTGTTACTGTGTTACTTGTCGCTGTGTGGGTTGTCATATCATGGACTACTCTATTTCCAGTCCTTGAAGGGATGAGTGCGGCCGCTATGTTCGCATTTAAGATTGCAGCTGCTACGGCTCGGCTAGAAATTAATTGTCCTGATCCCCTGTTACTGTGTTACTTGTCACTCTGTGGGTTGTCATCGTGTTACTTGTCTCTGTGTGGCTTGTCGTGGCATGGACTACTCTATTTCCAGTCCTTGAAGGGATGAGTGCGGCCGCTATGTTCGCATTTAAGATTGCAGCTGCTACGGCTCGGCTAGAAATTAATTGTCCTGATCCCCTGTTTCTGTGTTACTTGTCACTGTGTGGGTTGTCATATCATGGACTACTCTATTTCCAGTCCTTGAAGGGATGAGTGCGGCCGCTATGTTCGCATTTAAGATTGCAGCTGCTACGGCTCGGCTAGAAATTAATTGTCCTGATCCCCTGTTACTGTGTTACTTGTCACTGTGTGGGTTGTCATCGTGTTACTTGTCTCTGTGTGGCTTGTCGTGGCATGGACTACTCTATTTCCAGTCCTTGAAGGGATTAATGCGGCTAAAATGTTTCCATTTAAGATTGCAACTGCTACGGCGCGGCTAGAAATCAGTTGTCCTGATCCCCTGTTACTGTGTAACTTGTCACTGTGTGGGTTGTCATCGTGTTACTTGTCACTGTGTGGCTTGTCATGGCATGGACTACTCTATTTCCAGTCCTTGAAGGGATTAATGCGGCTAAAATGTTTCCATTTAAGATTGCAGCTGCTACGGCTCGGCTAGAAATAAGTTGTCCTGATCCCCTGTTACTGTGTTACTTGTCACTGTGTGGGTTGTTATCGTGTTACTTGTCACTGTGTGGCTTGTCATGGCATGGACTACTCTATTTCCAGTCCTTGAAGGGATGAGTGCAGCCACTATGTTCGCATTTAAGATTGCAGTTACTACGGCTCGGCTAGAAATCAGTTGTGCTGATCCGAAGGGATTAATTCGGCTAAAATGTTTCCATTTAAGATTGCAGCTGCTACGGCTCGGCTAGAAATCAGTTGTCCTGATCCCCTGTTACTGTGTTTCTTGTCACTGTGTGGGTTGTCGTCGTGTTACTTGTCACTGTGTGGGTTGTCATGGCATGGACTACTCTATTTCCAGTTCTTGAAGGGATTAATGCGGCTAAAATGTTTCCATTTAAGATTGCAACTGCTACGGCGCGGCTAGAAATCAGTTGTCCTGATCCCCTGTTACTGTGTTACTTGTCACTGTGTGGGTTGTCATGGCATGGACTACTCTATTTCCAGTCCTTGAAGGGATGAGTGCGGCCACTATGTTCGCATTTAAGATTTCAGCTGCTACGGCGCGGCTAGAAATCAGTTGTCCTGATCCCCTGTTACTGTGCTACTTGTCACTGTGGGTTGTCATATCATGGAATACTCTATTTCCAGTCCTTGAAGAGATGAGTGCGGCCACTATGTTCGCATTTGAGATTGCGGCTGCTACGGCTCGGCTAGAAATCAATTGTCCTGATTCCCTGTTACTGTGTTACTTGTCACTGTGTGGGTTGTTATCGTGTTACTTGTCACTGTGTGGCTTGTCATGGCATGGACTACTCTATTTCCAGTCCTTGAAGGGATTAGGCTAAAATGTTTCCATTTAAGATTGCAGCTGCTACGGCTCGGCTAGAAATCAGTTGTCCTGATCCCCTGTTACTGTGTTACTTGTCACTGTGTGGGTTGTCATATCATGGACTACTCTATTTCCAGTCCTTGAAGGGATGAGTGCGGCCGCTATGTTCGCATTTAAGATTGCAGCTGCTACGGCTCGGCCAGAAATCAGTTGTCCTGATCCCCTGTTACTGTGTTACCTGTCACTGTGTTGGTTGTCATATCATGGACTACTCTATTTACAGTCCTTGAAGGGATGAGTGCGGCCACTATGTTCGCATTTAAGATTGCAGCTGCTACGGCTCGGCTAGAAATTAGTTGTCCTGATCCCCTGTTACTGTGTTACTTGTAACTGTGTGGGTTGTTATCGTGTTACTTGTCACTGTGTGGGTTGTCATGGCACGGACTACTCTATTTGCAGTCCTTGAAGAGATGAATGCGGCCAAAATGTTCGCATTTAAGATTGCAGCTGCTACGGCTCGGCTAGAAATCAGTTGTCCGGATCCCCCATTATTGTGTTACTTGTCACTGTGTGGGTTATCATGGTTTTACTTGTCACTGTGTGGCTTGTCATGGCATGTACTACTCTATTTCCAGTCCTTGAAGGGATTATTGCGGCTTAAATGTTTCCATTTAAGATTGCAGCTGCTACGGCGCGGCTAGAAATCAGTTGTCCTGATCCCCTGTTACTGTGTTACTTGTCGCTGTGTGGGTTGTCATATCATGGACTACTCTATTTCCAGTCCTTGAAGAGATGAATGCGGCCAATATGTTCGCATTTAAGATTGCAGCTGCTACGGCTCGGCTAGAAATCAGTTGTCCGGATCCCCCATTATTGTGTTATTTGTTACTGTGTGGGTTATCATGGTTTTACTTGTCACTGTGTGGCTTGTCATGGCATGTACTACTCTATTTCCAGTCCTTGAAGGGATTAATGCGGCTTAAATGTTTCCATTTAAGATTGCAGCTGCTACGGCGCGGCTAGAAATCAGTTGTCCTGATCCCCTGTTACTGTGTTACTTGTCGCTGTGTGGGTTGTCATATCATGGACTACTCTATTTCCAGTCCTTGAAGGGATGAGTGCGGCCACTATGTTCGCATTTAAGATTGCAGCTGCTACGGCTCGGCTAGAAATCAGTTGTCCTGATCCCCTGTTACTGTGTTACTTGTCACTGTGTGGGTTGTTATCGTGTTACTTGTCACTGTGTGGGTTGTCATGGCACGGACTACTTTATTTCCAGTCCTTGAAGAGATGAATGCGGCCAATATGTTCGCATTTAAGATTGCAGCTGCTACGGCTCGGCTAGAAATCAGTTGTCCGGATCACCCATTATTGTGTTACTTGTCACTGTGTGGGTTATCATGGTTTTACTTGTCACTGTGTGGCTTGTCATGGCATGTACTACTCTATTTCCAGTCCTTGAAGGGATTAATGCGGCTTAAATGTTTCCATTTAAGATTGCAGCTGCTACGGCGCGGCTAGAAATCAGTTGTCCTTATCCCCTGTTACTGTGTTACTTGTCGCTGTGTGGGTTGTCATATCATGGACTACTCTATTTCCAGTCCTTGAAGGGATGAGTGCGGCCGCTATGTTCGCATTTAAGATTGCAGCTGCTACGGCTCGGCTAGAAATTAATTGTCCTGATCCCCTGTTACTGTGTTACTTGTCACTGTGTGGGTTGTCATCGTGTTACTTGTCTCTGTGTGGCTTGTCGTGGCATGGACTACTCTATTTCCAGTCCTTGAAGGGATTAATGCGGCTAAAATGTTTCCATTTAAGATTGCAACTGCTACGGCGCCGCTAGAAATCAGTTGTCCTGATCCCCTGTTACTGTGTTACTTGTCGCTGTGTGGGTTGTAATATCATGGATTACTCTATTTCCAGTCCTTGAAGGGATGAGTGCGGCCGCTATGTTCGCATTTACAATTGCAGCTGCTACGGCTCGGCTAGAAATCAATTGTTCTGATCCCCTGTTACTGTGATACTTGTCACTGTGTGGCTTGTCATGGCATGGACTACTCTATTTCCAGTCCTTGAAGGGATTAATACGGCTAAAATGTTTCCATTTAAGATTGCAGCTGCTACGGCTAGGCTAGAAATCAGTTGTCCTGATCCCCTGTTACTGTGTTACTTGTCACTGTGTGGGTTGTCATCGTGTTACTTGTCACTGTGTGGGTTGTCATGGCATGGACTACTCTATTTCCAGTCCTTGAAGGGATTAATGCGGCTAAAATGTTTCCATTTAAGATTGCAACTGCTACGGCGCGGCTAGAAATCAGTTGTCCTGATCCCCTGTTACTGTGTTACTTGTCACTGTGTGGGTTGTCATGGCATGGACTACTCTATTTCCAGTCCTTGAAGGGATGAGTGCGGCCACTATGTTCGCATTTGAGATTGTAGCTGCTACGGCGCGGCTGGAAATCAGTTGTCCTGATCCCCTGTTACTGTGTTACTTGTCACTGTGTGGGTTGTCATATCATGGACTACTCTATTACCAGTCCTTGAAGAGATGAGTGTGGCCACTATGTTCGCATTTGAGATTGCGGCTGCTACGGCTCGGCTAGAAATCAATTGTCCTGATCCCCTGTTACTGTGTTACTTGTCACTGTGTGGGTTGTTATCGTGTGACTTGTCACTGTGTGGCTTGTCATGGCATGGACTACTCTATTTCCAGTCCTTGAAGGGATGAGTGCGGTCACTATGTTCGCATTTAAGATTGCAGCTGCTACGGCTCGGCCAGAAATCAGTTGTCCTGATCCCCTGTTACTGTGTTACTTGTCACTGTGTGGGTTGTCATATCATGGACTACTCTATTTACAGTCCTTGAAGGGATGAGTGAGGCCACTATGTTCGCATTCAAGATTGCAGCTGCTACGGCTCGGCTAGAAATCAATTATGTGTAGGTGTGAAAACTGTGTGTGTTGTTATGGTGATACTTATCATTGTGTGGATTGTCATAGTGTTACTTGTCAATGTGTGAGTTGTCATGGCATGGACTACTCTATTTCCAGTCCTTGAAGGGTTGAATGCGGCCAATATGTTCGCATTTAAGATTGCAGCTGCTACGGCTCGGCTAGAAATCAGTTGTCCGGATCCCCTATTATTGTGTCAGTTGTCACTGTGTGGGTTATCATGGTGTTACTTGTCACTTTGTGGCTTGTTATCGTGTTACTTGTCACTGTGTGGGTTGTCATGGCACGGACTACTCTATTTCCAGTCCTTGAAGAGATGAATGCGGCCAATATGTTCGCATTTAAGATTGCAGCTGCTACGGCTCGGCTAGAAATCAGTTGTCCGGATCCTTCATTATTTTGTTATTTGTCACTGTGTGGGTTATCATGGTTTTACTTGTCACTGTGTGGCTTGTCATGGCATGTACTACTCTATTTCCAGTCCTTGAAGGGATTAATGCGGCTTACATGTTTCCATTTAAGATTTCAGCTGCTACGGCGCGGCTAGAAATCAGTTGTCCTGATCCCCTGTTACTGTGTTACTTGTCGCTGTGTGGGTTGTCATATCATGGACTACTCTATTTCCAGTCCTTGAAGGGATGAGTGCGGCCGCTATGTTCGCATTTAAGATTGCAGCTGCTACGGCTCGGCTAGAAATTAATTGTCCTGATCCCCTGTTACTGTGTTACTTGTCACTGTGTGGGTTGTCATCGTGTTACTTGTCTCTGTGTGGCTTGTCGTGGCATGGACTACTCTATTTCCAGTCCTTGAAGGGATTAATGCGGCTAAAATGTTTCCATTTAAGATTGCAACTGCTACGGCGCGGCTAGAAATCAGTTGTCCTGATCCCCTGTTACTGTGTTACTTGTCGCTGTGTGGGTTGTCATATCATGGATTACTCTATTTCCAGTCCTTGAAGGGATGAGTGCGGCCGCTATGTTCGCATTTAAAATTGCAGCTGCTACGGCTCGGCTAGAAATCAATTGTCCTGATCCCCTGTTACTGTGATACTTGTCACTGTGTGGCTTGTCATGGCATGGACTACTCTATTTCCAGTCCTTGAAGGGATTAATACGGCTAAAATGTTTCCATTTAAGATTGCAGCTGCTACGGCTAGGCTAGAAATCAGTTGTCCTGATCCCCTGTTACTGTGTTACTTGTCACTGTGTGGGTTGTCATCGTGTTACTTGTCACTGTGTGGGTTGTCATGGCATGGACTACTCTATTTCCAGTCCTTGAAGGGATTAATAGGGCTAAAATGTTTCCATTTAAGATTGCAACTGCTACGGCGCGGCTAGAAATCAGTTGTCCTGATCCCCTGTTACTGTGTTACTTGTCACTGTGTGGGTTGTCATGGCATGGACTACTCTATTTCCAGTCCTTGAAGGGATGAGTGCGGCCACTATGTTCGCATTTGAGATTGCAGCTGCTACGGCGCGGCTAGAAATCAGTTGTCCTGATCCCCTGTTACTGTGTTACTTGTCACTGTGTGGGTTGTCATATCATGGACTACTCTATTACCAGTCCTTGAAGAGATGAGTGTGGCCACTATGTTCGCATTTGAGATTGCGGCTGCTACGGCTCGGCTAGAAATCAATTGTCCTGATCCCCTGTTACTGTGTTACTTGTCACTGTGTGGGTTGTTATCGTGTAACTTGTCACTGTGTGGCTTGTCATGGCATGGACTACTTTATTTCCAGTCCTTGAAGGGATTAATGCGGCTAAAATAATTCCATTTAAGATTGCAGCTGCTACGGCTCGGCTAGAAATCAGTTGACCTGATCCCCTGTTACTGTGTTACTTGTCACTGTGGGGGTTGTTATTGTGTTACTTGTCACTGTGTGGGTTGTCATGGCATGGACTACTCTATTTCCAGTCCTTGAAGGGATGAGTGCGGTCACTATGTTCGCATTTAAGATTGCAGCTGCTACGGCTCGGCCAGAAATCAGTTGTCCTGATCCCCTGTTACTGTGTTACTTGTCACTGTGTGGGTTGTCATATCATGGACTACTCTATTTATAGTCCTTGAAGGGATGAGTGAGGCCACTATGTTCGCATTCAAGATTGCAGCTGCTACGGCTCGGCTAGAAATCAATTATGTGTGGGTGTGAAAACTGTGTGTGTTGTTATGGTGATACTTATCATTGTGTGGATTGTCATAGTGTTACTTGTTAATGTGTGAGTTGTCATGGCATGGACTACTCTATTTCCAGTCCTTGAAGGGTTGAATGCGGCCAATATGTTCGCATTTAAGATTGCAGCTGCTACGGCTCGGCTAGAAATCAGTGTTCCGGATCCCCTATTATTGTGTCACTTGTCACTGTGTGGGTTATCATGGTGTTACTTGTCACTGTGTGGCTTGCTATGGCATGGACTACTCTATTTCCAGTCCTTGAAGGGATTAATGCGGCTAAAATGTTTCCATTTAAGATTGCAGCTGCTACGGCTCGGCTAGAAATCAGTTGTCCTGATCCCCTGTTACTGTGTTACTTGTCACTGTGTGGGTTGTCGTCGTGTTACTTGTCACTGTGTGGGTTGTCATGGCATGGACTACTCTATTTCCAGTTCTTGAAGGGATTAATGCGGCTAAAATGTTTCCATTTAAGATTGCAACTGCTACGGCGCGGCTAGAAATCAGTTGTCCTGATCCCCTGTTACTGTGTTACTTGTCACTGTGTGGGTTGTCATGGCATGGACTACTCTATTTCCAGTCCTTGAAGGGATGAGTGCGGCCACTATGTTCGCATTTAAGATTTCAGCTGCTACGGCGCGGCTAGAAATCAGTTGTCCTGATCCCCTGTTACTGTGCTACTTGTCACTGTGGGTTGTCATATCATGGAATACTCTATTTCCAGTCCTTGAAGAGATGAGTGCGGCCACTATGTTCGCATTTGAGATTGCGGCTGCTACGGCTCGGCTAGAAATCAATTGTCCTGATTCCCTGTTACTGTGTTACTTGTCACTGTGTGGGTTGTTATCGTGTTACTTGTCACTGTGTGGCTTGTCATGGCATGGACTACTCTATTTCCAGTCCTTGAAGGGATTAGGCTAAAATGTTTCCATTTAAGATTGCAGCTGCTACGGCTCGGCTAGAAATCAGTTGTCCTGATCCCCTGTTACTGTGTTACTTGTCACTGTGTGGGTTGTCATATCATGGACTACTCTATTTCCAGTCCTTGAAGGGATGAGTGCGGCCGCTATGTTCGCATTTAAGATTGCAGCTGCTACGGCTCGGCCAGAAATCAGTTGTCCTGATCCCCTGTTACTGTGTTACCTGTCACTGTGTTGGTTGTCATATCATGGACTACTCTATTTACAGTCCTTGAAGGGATGAGTGCGGCCACTATGTTCGCATTTAAGATTGCAGCTGCTACGGCTCGGCTAGAAATTAGTTGTCCTGATCCCCTGTTACTGTGTTACTTGTAACTGTGTGGGTTGTTATCGTGTTACTTGTCACTGTGTGGGTTGTCATGGCACGGACTACTCTATTTGCAGTCCTTGAAGAGATGAATGCGGCCAAAATGTTCGCATTTAAGATTGCAGCTGCTACGGCTCGGCTAGAAATCAGTTGTCCGGATCCCCCATTATTGTGTTACTTGTCACTGTGTGGGTTATCATGGTTTTACTTGTCACTGTGTGGCTTGTCATGGCATGTACTACTCTATTTCCAGTCCTTGAAGGGATTATTGCGGCTTAAATGTTTCCATTTAAGATTGCAGCTGCTACGGCGCGGCTAGAAATCAGTTGTCCTGATCCCCTGTTACTGTGTTACTTGTCGCTGTGTGGGTTGTCATATCATGGACTACTCTATTTCCAGTCCTTGAAGAGATGAATGCGGCCAATATGTTCGCATTTAAGATTGCAGCTGCTACGGCTCGGCTAGAAATCAGTTGTCCGGATCCCCCATTATTGTGTTATTTGTTACTGTGTGGGTTATCATGGTTTTACTTGTCACTGTGTGGCTTGTCATGGCATGTACTACTCTATTTCCAGTCCTTGAAGGGATTAATGCGGCTTAAATGTTTCCATTTAAGATTGCAGCTGCTACGGCGCGGCTAGAAATCAGTTGTCCTGATCCCCTGTTACTGTGTTACTTGTCGCTGTGTGGGTTGTCATATCATGGACTACTCTATTTCCAGTCCTTGAAGGGATGAGTGCGGCCACTATGTTCGCATTTAAGATTGCAGCTGCTACGGCTCGGCTAGAAATCAGTTGTCCTGATCCCCTGTTACTGTGTTACTTGTCACTGTGTGGGTTGTTATCGTGTTACTTGTCACTGTGTGGGTTGTCATGGCACGGACTACTTTATTTCCAGTCCTTGAAGAGATGAATGCGGCCAATATGTTCGCATTTAAGATTGCAGCTGCTACGGCTCGGCTAGAAATCAGTTGTCCGGATCACCCATTATTGTGTTACTTGTCACTGTGTGGGTTATCATGGTTTTACTTGTCACTGTGTGGCTTGTCATGGCATGTACTACTCTATTTCCAGTCCTTGAAGGGATTAATGCGGCTTAAATGTTTCCATTTAAGATTGCAGCTGCTACGGCGCGGCTAGAAATCAGTTGTCCTTATCCCCTGTTACTGTGTTACTTGTCGCTGTGTGGGTTGTCATATCATGGACTACTCTATTTCCAGTCCTTGAAGGGATGAGTGCGGCCGCTATGTTCGCATTTAAGATTGCAGCTGCTACGGCTCGGCTAGAAATTAATTGTCCTGATCCCCTGTTACTGTGTTACTTGTCACTGTGTGGGTTGTCATCGTGTTACTTGTCTCTGTGTGGCTTGTCGTGGCATGGACTACTCTATTTCCAGTCCTTGAAGGGATTAATGCGGCTAAAATGTTTCCATTTAAGATTGCAACTGCTACGGCGCCGCTAGAAATCAGTTGTCCTGATCCCCTGTTACTGTGTTACTTGTCGCTGTGTGGGTTGTAATATCATGGATTACTCTATTTCCAGTCCTTGAAGGGATGAGTGCGGCCGCTATGTTCGCATTTACAATTGCAGCTGCTACGGCTCGGCTAGAAATCAATTGTTCTGATCCCCTGTTACTGTGATACTTGTCACTGTGTGGCTTGTCATGGCATGGACTACTCTATTTCCAGTCCTTGAAGGGATTAATACGGCTAAAATGTTTCCATTTAAGATTGCAGCTGCTACGGCTAGGCTAGAAATCAGTTGTCCTGATCCCCTGTTACTGTGTTACTTGTCACTGTGTGGGTTGTCATCGTGTTACTTGTCACTGTGTGGGTTGTCATGGCATGGACTACTCTATTTCCAGTCCTTGAAGGGATTAATGCGGCTAAAATGTTTCCATTTAAGATTGCAACTGCTACGGCGCGGCTAGAAATCAGTTGTCCTGATCCCCTGTTACTGTGTTACTTGTCACTGTGTGGGTTGTCATGGCATGGACTACTCTATTTCCAGTCCTTGAAGGGATGAGTGCGGCCACTATGTTCGCATTTGAGATTGTAGCTGCTACGGCGCGGCTGGAAATCAGTTGTCCTGATCCCCTGTTACTGTGTTACTTGTCACTGTGTGGGTTGTCATATCATGGACTACTCTATTACCAGTCCTTGAAGAGATGAGTGTGGCCACTATGTTCGCATTTGAGATTGCGGCTGCTACGGCTCGGCTAGAAATCAATTGTCCTGATCCCCTGTTACTGTGTTACTTGTCACTGTGTGGGTTGTTATCGTGTGACTTGTCACTGTGTGGCTTGTCATGGCATGGACTACTCTATTTCCAGTCCTTGAAGGGATGAGTGCGGTCACTATGTTCGCATTTAAGATTGCAGCTGCTACGGCTCGGCCAGAAATCAGTTGTCCTGATCCCCTGTTACTGTGTTACTTGTCACTGTGTGGGTTGTCATATCATGGACTACTCTATTTACAGTCCTTGAAGGGATGAGTGAGGCCACTATGTTCGCATTCAAGATTGCAGCTGCTACGGCTCGGCTAGAAATCAATTATGTGTAGGTGTGAAAACTGTGTGTGTTGTTATGGTGATACTTATCATTGTGTGGATTGTCATAGTGTTACTTGTCAATGTGTGAGTTGTCATGGCATGGACTACTCTATTTCCAGTCCTTGAAGGGTTGAATGCGGCCAATATGTTCGCATTTAAGATTGCAGCTGCTACGGCTCGGCTAGAAATCAGTTGTCCGGATCCCCTATTATTGTGTCAGTTGTCACTGTGTGGGTTATCATGGTGTTACTTGTCACTTTGTGGCTTGTTATCGTGTTACTTGTCACTGTGTGGGTTGTCATGGCACGGACTACTCTATTTCCAGTCCTTGAAGAGATGAATGCGGCCAATATGTTCGCATTTAAGATTGCAGCTGCTACGGCTCGGCTAGAAATCAGTTGTCCGGATCCTTCATTATTTTGTTATTTGTCACTGTGTGGGTTATCATGGTTTTACTTGTCACTGTGTGGCTTGTCATGGCATGTACTACTCTATTTCCAGTCCTTGAAGGGATTAATGCGGCTTACATGTTTCCATTTAAGATTTCAGCTGCTACGGCGCGGCTAGAAATCAGTTGTCCTGATCCCCTGTTACTGTGTTACTTGTCGCTGTGTGGGTTGTCATATCATGGACTACTCTATTTCCAGTCCTTGAAGGGATGAGTGCGGCCGCTATGTTCGCATTTAAGATTGCAGCTGCTACGGCTCGGCTAGAAATTAATTGTCCTGATCCCCTGTTACTGTGTTACTTGTCACTGTGTGGGTTGTCATCGTGTTACTTGTCTCTGTGTGGCTTGTCGTGGCATGGACTACTCTATTTCCAGTCCTTGAAGGGATTAATGCGGCTAAAATGTTTCCATTTAAGATTGCAACTGCTACGGCGCGGCTAGAAATCAGTTGTCCTGATCCCCTGTTACTGTGTTACTTGTCGCTGTGTGGGTTGTCATATCATGGATTACTCTATTTCCAGTCCTTGAAGGGATGAGTGCGGCCGCTATGTTCGCATTTAAAATTGCAGCTGCTACGGCTCGGCTAGAAATCAATTGTCCTGATCCCCTGTTACTGTGATACTTGTCACTGTGTGGCTTGTCATGGCATGGACTACTCTATTTCCAGTCCTTGAAGGGATTAATACGGCTAAAATGTTTCCATTTAAGATTGCAGCTGCTACGGCTAGGCTAGAAATCAGTTGTCCTGATCCCCTGTTACTGTGTTACTTGTCACTGTGTGGGTTGTCATCGTGTTACTTGTCACTGTGTGGGTTGTCATGGCATGGACTACTCTATTTCCAGTCCTTGAAGGGATTAATAGGGCTAAAATGTTTCCATTTAAGATTGCAACTGCTACGGCGCGGCTAGAAATCAGTTGTCCTGATCCCCTGTTACTGTGTTACTTGTCACTGTGTGGGTTGTCATGGCATGGACTACTCTATTTCCAGTCCTTGAAGGGATGAGTGCGGCCACTATGTTCGCATTTGAGATTGCAGCTGCTACGGCGCGGCTAGAAATCAGTTGTCCTGATCCCCTGTTACTGTGTTACTTGTCACTGTGTGGGTTGTCATATCATGGACTACTCTATTACCAGTCCTTGAAGAGATGAGTGTGGCCACTATGTTCGCATTTGAGATTGCGGCTGCTACGGCTCGGCTAGAAATCAATTGTCCTGATCCCCTGTTACTGTGTTACTTGTCACTGTGTGGGTTGTTATCGTGTTACTTGTCACTGTGTGGCTTGTCATGGCATGGACTACTTTATTTCCAGTCCTTGAAGGGATTAATGCGGCTAAAATAATTCCATTTAAGATTGCAGCTGCTACGGCTCGGCTAGAAATCAGTTGACCTGATCCCCTGTTACTGTGTTACTTGTCACTGTGGGGGTTGTTATTGTGTTACTTGTCACTGTGTGGGTTGTCATGGCATGGACTACTCTATTTCCAGTCCTTGAAGGGATGAGTGCGGTCACTATGTTCGCATTTAAGATTGCAGCTGCTACGGCTCGGCCAGAAATCAGTTGTCCTGATCCCCTGTTACTGTGTTACTTGTCACTGTGTGGGTTGTCATATCATGGACTACTCTATTTATAGTCCTTGAAGGGATGAGTGAGGCCACTATGTTCGCATTCAAGATTGCAGCTGCTACGGCTCGGCTAGAAATCAATTATGTGTGGGTGTGAAAACTGTGTGTGTTGTTATGGTGATACTTATCATTGTGTGGATTGTCATAGTGTTACTTGTTAATGTGTGAGTTGTCATGGCATGGACTACTCTATTTCCAGTCCTTGAAGGGTTGAATGCGGCCAATATGTTCGCATTTAAGATTGCAGCTGCTACGGCTCGGCTAGAAATCAGTGTTCCGGATCCCCTATTATTGTGTCACTTGTCACTGTGTGGGTTATCATGGTGTTACTTGTCACTGTGTGGCTTGCTATGGCATGGACTACTCTATTTCCAGTCCTTGAAGGGATTAATGCGGCTAAAATGTTTCCATTTAAGATTGCAGCTGCTACGGCTCGGCTAGAAATCAGTTGTCCTGATCCCCTGTTACTGTGTTACTTGTCACTGTGTGGGTTGTTATCGTGTTACTTGTCACTGTGTGGGTTGTCATGGCATGGACTACTCTATTTCCAGTCCTTGAAGGGATGAGTGCGGCCACTATGTTCGCATTTAAGATTGCAGCTGCTACGGCTCGGCCAGAAATCAGTTGTCCTGATCCCCTGTTACTGTGTTACTTGTCACTGTGTGGGTTGTCATATCATGGACTACTCTATTTACAGTCCTTGAAGGGATGAGTGCGGCCACTATGTTCGCATTTAAGATTGCAGCTGCTACGGCTCGGCTAGAAATCAGTTGTCCTGATCCCCTGTTACTGTGTTACTTGTAACTGTGTGGGTTGTTATCGTGTTACTTGTCACTGTGTGGCTTGTCATGGCATGTACTACTCTATTTCCAGTCCTTGAAGGGATTAATGCGGCTTAAATGTTTCCATTTAAGATTGCAGCTGCTACGGCGCGGCTAGAAATCAGTTGTCCTGATCCCCTGTTACTGTGTTACTTGTCGCTGTGTGGGTTGTTTCGTGTTACTTGTCACTGTGTGAATTGTCATATCATGGACTACTCTATTTCCAGTCCTTGAAGGGATGAGTGCGGCCGCTATGTTCGCATTTAAGATTGCAGCTGCTACGGCTCGGCTAGAAATCAGTTGTCCTGATCCCCTGTTACTGTGTTACTTGTCACTGTGTGGGTTGTTATCGTGTTACTTGTCACTGTGTGGGTTGTCATGGCATGGACTACTCTATTTCCAGTCCTTGAAGAGATGAATGCGGCCAATATGTTCGCATTTAAGATTGCAGCTGCTACGATTCGGCTAGAAATCAGTTGTCCGGATCCCCCATTATTGTGTTACTTGTCACTGTGTGGGTTGTCATCGTGTTACTTGTCACTGTGTGGCTTGTCATGGCATGGACTACTCTATTTCCAGTCCTTGAAGGGATTAATGCGGCTAAAATGTTTCCATTTAAGATTGCAGCTGCTACGGCTCGGCTAGAAATCAGATGTCCTGATCCCCTGTTACTGTGTTACTTGTCACTGTGTGGGTTGTTATCGTGTAACTTGTCACTGTGTGGGTTGTTATCGTGTTACTTGTCACTGTGTGGCTTGTCATGGCATGGACTACTCTATTTCCAGTCCTTGAAGGGATTAATGCGGCTAAAATGTTTCCATTTAAGATTGCAGCTGCTACGGCGTGGCTAGAAATCAGTTAACCTGATCCCCTGTTACTGTGTTACTTGTCACTGTGTGGGTTGTCATATCATGGACTACTTTATTTCCAGTCCTTGAAGAGATGAGTGCGGCCACTATCGTTATCGTGTTACTTGTCACTGTGTGGCTTGCCATGGCATGGACTACTCTATTTCCAGTCCTTGAAGGGATTAATGCGGCTAAAATGTTTCCATTTAAGATTGCAGCTGCTACGGCTCGGCTAGAAATCAGTTGTCCTGATCCCCTGTTACTGTGTTTCTTGTCACTGTGTGGGTTGTTATCGTGTTACTTGTCACTGTGTGGGTTGTCATGGCATGGACTACTCTATTTCCAGTCCTTGAAGGGATGAGTGCGGCCACTATGTTCGCATTTAAGATTGCAGCTGCTACGGCTCGGCCAGAAATCAGTTGTCCTGATCCCCTGTTACTGTGTTACTTGTCACTGTTTGGGTTGTTATCGTGTTACTTGTCACTGTGTGGGTTGTCATGGCATGGACTACTCTATTTCCAGTCCTTGAAGAGATGAATGCGGCCAATATGTTCGCATTTAAGATTGCAGCTGCTACGATTCGGCTAGAAATCAGTTGTCCGGATCCCCCATTATTGTGTTACTTGTCACTGTGTGGGTTATCATGGTGTAACTTGTCACTGTGTGGCTTGTCATGGCCTGTACTACTCTATTTCCAGTCCTTGAAGGGATTAATGCAGCTTAAATGTTTCCATTTATGATTGCAGCTGCTACGGCGCGGCTAGAAATCATTTGTCCTGATCCCCTGTTACTGTGTTACTTGTCACTGTGTGAATTGTCATATCATGGACTACTCTATTTCCAGTCCTTGAAGGGATGAGTGCAGCCGCTATGTTCGCATTTAAGATTGCAGCTGCTACGGCTCGGCTAGAAATCAGTTGTCCTGATCCCCTGTTACTGTGTTACTTGTCACTGTGTGGGTTGTTATCGTGTTACTTGTCACTGCGTGGCTTGTCATGGCATGGACTACTCTATTTCCAGTCCTTGAAGGGATTAATGCGGCTAAAATGTTTCCATTTAAGATTGCAGCTGCTACGGCGCGGCTAGAAATCAGTTAACCTGATCCCCTGTTACTGTGTTACTTGTCACTGTGTGGGTTGTCATATCATGGACTACTCTGTTTCCAGTCCTTGAAGAGATGAGTGCGGCCACTATGTTCGCATTTGAGATTGCGGCTGCTACGGCTCGGCTAGAAATCAATTGTCCTGATCCCCTGTTACTGTGTTACTTGTCACTGTGTGGGTTGTTATCGTGTTACTTGTCACTGTGTGGCTTGTCATGGCATGGACTACACTATTTCCAGTCCTTGAAGGGATTAATGCGGCTAAAATGTTTCCATTTAAGATTGCAGCTGCTACGGCGCGGCTAGAAATCAGTTGTCCTGATCCCCTGTTACTGTTTTACTTGTCACTGTGTGGGTTGTCATATCATGGACTACTTTATTTCCAGTCCTTGAAGAGATGAGTGCGGCCACTATCGTTATCGTGTTACTTGTCACTGTGTGGCTTGCCATGGCATGGACTACTCTATTTCCAGTCCTTGAAGGGATTAATGCGGCTTAAATGTTTCCATTTAAGATTGCAGCTGCTACGGCGCGGCTAGAAATCAGTTGTCCTGATCCCCTGTTACTGTGTTACTTTTCGCTGTGTGGTTTGTCATATCATGGACTACTCTATTTCCAGTCCTTGAAGGGATGAGTGCGGCCACTATGTTCGCATTTAAGATTGCAGCTGCTACGGCTCGGCTAGAAATCAGTTGTCCTGATCCCCTGTTACTGTGTTACTTGTAACTGTGTGGGTTGTTATCGTGTTACTTGTCACTGTGTGGCTTGTCATGGCATGTACTACTCTATTTCCAGTCCTTGAAGGGATTAATGCGGCTTAAATGTTTCCATTTAAGATTGCAGCTGCTACGGCGCGGCTAGAAATCAGTTGTCCTGATCCCCTGTTACTGTGTTACTTGTCGCTGTGTGGGTTGTCATATCATGGACTACTCTATTTCCAGTCCTTGAAGGGATGAGTGCGGCCACTATGTTCGCATTTAAGATTGCAGCTGCTACGGCTCGGCTAGAAATCAGTTGTCCTGATCCCCTGTTACTGTGTTACTTGTCACTGTGTGGGTTGTTATCGTGTTACTTGTCACTGTGTGGGTTGTCATGGCACGGACTACTCTATTTCCAGTCCTTGAAGAGATGAATGCGGCCAATATGTTCGCATTTGAGATTGCGGCTGCTACGGCTCGGCTAGAAATCAATTGTCCTGATCCCCTGTTACTGTGTTACTTGTCACTGTGTGGGTTGTTATCGTGTTACTTGTCACTGTGTGGCTTGTCATGGCATGGACTACACTATTTCCAGTCCTTGAAGGGATTAATGCGGCTAAAATGTTTCCATTTAAGATTGCAGCTGCTACGGCGCGGCTTAAAATCAGTTGTCCTGATCCCCTGTTACTGTTTTACTTGTCACTGTGTGGGTTGTCATATCATGGACTACTTTATTTCCAGTCCTTGAAGAGATGAGTGCGGCCACTATCGTTATCGTGTTACTTGTCACTGTGTGGCTTGCCATGGCATGGACTACTCTATTTCCAGTCCTTGAAGGGATTAATGCGGCTAAAATGTTTCCATTTGAGATTGCAGCTGCTACGGCTCGGCTAGAAATCAGTTGTCCTGATCCCCTGTTACTGTGTTACTTGTCACTGTGTTACTTGTCACTGTGTGGGTTGTTATCGTGTTTCTTGTCACTGTGTGGGTTGTCATGGCATGGACTACTCTATTTCCAGTCCTTGAAGGGATGAGTGCGGCCACTATGTTCGCATTTAAGATTGCAGCTGCTACGGCTCGGCCAGAAATCAGTTGTCCTGATCCCCTGTTACTGTGTTACTTGTCGCTGTGTGGGTTGTCATATCATGGACTACTCTATTTACAGTCCTTGAAGGGATGAGTGCGGCCACTATGTTCGCATTTAAGATTGCAGCTGCTACGGCTCGGCTAGAAATCAGGTGTCCTAATCCCCTGTTACTGTGTTACTTGTAACTGTGTGGGTTGTTATCGTGTTACTTGTCACTGTGTGGCTTGTCATGGCATGGACTACTCTATTTCCAGTCCTTGAAGGGATTAATGCGGCTAAAATGTTTCCATTTAAGATTGCAGCTGCTACGGCTCGGCTAGAAATCAGTTGTCCTGATCCCCTGTTACTGTGTTACTCTTCACTGTGTGGGTTGTTATCGTGTTACTTGTCACTGTGTGGCTTGTCATGGCATGGACTACTCTATTTCCAGTCCTTGAAGGGATTAATGCGGCTAAAATGTTTCCATTTAAGATTGCAGCTGCTACGGTGCGGCTAGAAATCAGTTAACCTGATCCCCTGTTACTGTGTTACTTGTCACTGTGTGGGTTGTCATATCATGGACTACTCTGTTTCCAGTCCTTGAAGAGATGAGTGCGGCCACTATGTTCGCATTTGAGATTGCGGCTGCTACGGCTCGGCTAGAAATCAATTGTCCTGATCCCCTGTTACTGTGTTACTTGTCACTGTGTGGGTTGTTATCGTGTTACTTGTCACTGTGTGGCTTGTCATGGCATGGACTACACTATTTCCAGTCCTTGAAGGGATTAATGCGGCTAAAATGTTTCCATTTAAGATTGCAGCTGCTACGGCGCGGCTAGAAATCAGTTGTCCTGATCCCCTGTTACTGTTTTACTTGTCACTGTGAGGGTTGTCATATCATGGACTACTTTATTTCCAGTCCTTGAAGAGATGAGTGCGGCCACTATCGTTATCGTGTTACTTGTCACTGTGTGGCTTGCCATGGCATGGACTACTCTATTTCCAGTCCTTGAAGGGATTAATGCGGCTTAAATGTTTCCATTTAAGATTGCAGCTGCTACGGCGCGGCTAGAAATCAGTTGTCCTGATCCCCTGTTACTGTGTTACTTGTCGCTGTGTGGGTTGTCATATCATGGACTACTCTATTTCCAGTCCTTGAAGGGATGAGTGCGGCCACTATGTTCGCATTTAAGATTGCAGCTGCTACGGCTCGGCTAGAAATCAGTTGTCCTGATCCCCTGTTACTGTGTTACTTGTAACTGTGTGGGTTGTTATCGTGTTACTTGTCACTGTGTGGCTTGTCATGGCATGTACTACTCTATTTCCAGTCCTTGAAGGGATTAATGCGGCTTAAATGTTTCCATTTAAGATTGCAGCTGCTACGGCGCGGCTAGAAATCAGTTGTCCTGATCCCCTGTTACTGTGTTACTTGTCGCTGTGTGGGTTGTCATATCATGGACTACTCTATTTCCAGTCCTTGAAGGGATGAGTGCGGCCACTATGTTCGCATTTAAGATTGCAGCTGCTACGGCTCGGCTAGAAATCAGTTGTCCTGATCCCCTGTTACTGTGTTACTTGTCACTGTGTGGGTTGTTATCGTGTTACTTGTCACTGTGTGGGTTGTCATGGCACGGACTACTCTATTTCCAGTCCTTGAAGAGATGAATGCGGCCAATATGTTCGCATTTGAGATTGCGGCTGCTACGGCTCGGCTAGAAATCAATTGTCCTGATCCCCTGTTACTGTGTTACTTGTCACTGTGTGGGTTGTTATCGTGTTACTTGTCACTGTGTGGCTTGTCATGGCATGGACTACACTATTTCCAGTCCTTGAAGGGATTAATGCGGCTAAAATGTTTCCATTTAAGATTGCAGCTGCTACGGCGCGGCTAGAAATCAGTTGTCCTGATCCCCTGTTACTGTTTTACTTGTCACTGTGTGGGTTGTCATATCATGGACTACTTTATTTCCAGTCCTTGAAGAGATGAGTGCGGCCACTATCGTTATCGTGTTACTTGTCACTGTGTGGCTTGCCATGGCATGGACTACTCTATTTCCAGTCCTTGAAGGGATTAATGCGGCTAAAATGTTTCCATTTGAGATTGCAGCTGCTACGGCTCGGCTAGAAATCAGTTGTCCTGATCCCCTGTTACTGTGTTACTTGTCACTGTGTGGGTTGTTATCGTGTTACTTGTCACTGTGTGGGTTGTCATGGCATGGACTACTCTATTTCCAGTCCTTGAAGGGATGAGTGCGGCCACTATGTTCGCATTTAAGATTGCAGCTGCTACGGCTCGGCCAGAAATCAGTTGTCCTGATCCCCTGTTACTGTGTTACTTGTCACTGTGTGGGTTGTCATATCATGGACTACTCTATTTACAGTCCTTGAAGGGATGAGTGCGGCCACTATGTTCGCATTGAAGATTGCAGCTGCTACGGCTCGGCTAGAAATCAGTTGTCCTGATCCCCTGTTACTGTGTTACTTGTAACTGTGTGGGTTGTTATCGTGTTACTTGTCACTGTGTGGCTTGTCATGGCATGTACTACTCTATTTCCAGTCCTTGAAGGGATTAATGCGGCTTAAATGTTTCCATTTAGGATTGCAGCTGCTACGGCGCGGCTAGAAATCAGTTGTCCTGATCCCCTGTTACTGTGTTACTTGTCGCTGTGTGGGTTGTCATATCATGGACTACTCTATTTCCAGTCCTTGAAGGGATGAGTGCGGCCGCTATGTTCGCATTTAAGATTGCAGCTGCTACGGCTCGGCTAGAAATCAATTGTCCTGATCCCCTGTTACTGTAATACTTGTCACTGTGTGGGTTGTCATCGTGTTACTTGTCACTGTGTGGCTTGTCATGGCATGGACTACTCTATTTCCAGTCCTTGAAGGGATTAATGCGTCTAAAATGTTTCCATTTAAGATTGCAACTGCTACGGCGCGGCTAGAAATCAGTTGTCCTGATCCCCTGTTACTGTGTTACTTGTCGCTGTGTGGGTTGTCATATCATGGACTACTCTATTTCCAGTCCTTGAAGGGATGAGTGCGGCCGCTATGTTCGCATTTAAGATTGCGGCTGCTACGGCTCGGCTAGAAATCAATTGTCCTGATCCCCTGTTACTGTGTTACTTGTCACTGTGTGGGTTGTTATCGTGTTACTTGTCACTGTGTGGCTTGTCATGGCATGGACTACTCTATTTCCAGTCCTTGAAGGGATTAGGCTAAAATGTTTCCATTTAAGATTGCAGCTGCTACGGCTCGGCTAGAAATCAGTTGTCCTGATCCCCTGTTACTGTGTTACTTGTCACTGTGTGGGTTGTCATATCATGGACTACTCTATTTCTAGTCCTTGAAGGGATGAGTGCGGCCGCTATGTTCGCATTTAAGATTGCAGCTGCTACGGCTCGGCCAGAAATCAGTTGTCCTGATCCCCTGTTACTGTGTTACTTGTCACTGTGTGGGTTGTCATATCATGGACTACTCTATTTACAGTCCTTGAAGGGATGAGTGCGGCCACTATGTTCGCGTTTAAGATTGCAGCTGCTACGGCTCGGCTAGAAATTAGTTGTCCTGATCCCCTGTTACTGTGTTACTTGTAACTGTGTGGGTTGTTATCGTGTTACTTGTCACTGTGTGGGTTGTCATGGCACGGACTACTCTATTTGCAGTCCTTGAAGAGATGAATGCGGCCAATATGTTCGCATTTAAGATTGCAGCTGCTACGGCTCGGCTAGAAATCAGTTGTCCGGATCCCCCATTATTGTGTTACTTGTCACTGTGTGGGTTATCATGGTTTTACTTGTCACTGTGTGGCTTGTCATGGCATGTACTGCTCTATTTCCAGTCCTTGAAGGGATTATTGCGGCTTAAATGTTTCCATTTAAGATTGCAGCTGCTACGGCGCGGCTAGAAATCAGTTGTCCTGATCCCCTGTTACTGTGTTACTTGTCGCTGTGTGGAATGTCATATCATGGACTACTCTATTTCCAGTCCTTGAAGAGATGAATGCGGCCATTATGTTCGCATTTAAGATTGCAGCTGCTACGGCTCGGCTAGAAATCAGTTGTCCGGATCCCCCATTATTGTGTTATTTGTTACTGTGTGGGTTATCATGGTTTTACTTGTCACTGTGTGGCTTGTCATGGCATGTACTACTCTATTTCCAGTCCTTGAAGGGATTAATGCGGCTTAAATGTTTCCATTTAAGATTGCAGCTGCTACGGCGCGGCTAGAAATCAGTTGTCCTGATCCCCTGTTACTGTGTTACTTGTCGCTGTGTGGGTTGTCATATCATGGACTACTCTATTTCCAGTCCTTGAAGGGATGAGTGCGGCCACTATGTTCGCATTTAAGATTGCAGCTGCTACGGCTCGGCTAGAAATCAGTTGTCCTGATCCCCTGTTACTGTGTTACTTGTCACTGTGTGGGTTGTTATCGTGTTACTTTTCACTGTGTGGGTTGTCATGGTGTTACTTGTCACTGTGTGGCTTGTCATGGCATGTACTACTCTATTTCCAGTCCTTGAAAGGATGAGTGCGGCCAATATGTTCGCATTTAAGATTGCAGCTGCTACGGCTCGGCTAGAAATCAGTTGTCCGGATCCCCCATTATTGTGTTACTTGTCACTGTGTGGGTTATCATGGTTTTACTTGTCACTGTGTGGCTTGTCATGGCATGTACTGCTCTATTTCCAGTCCTTGAAGGGATTATTGCGGCTTAAATGTTTCCATTTAAGATTGCAGCTGCTACGGCGCGGCTAGAAATCAGTTGTCCTGATCCCCTGTTACTGTGTTACTTGTCGCTGTGTGGAATGTCATATCATGGACTACTCTATTTCCAGTCCTTGAAGAGATGAATGCGGCCATTATGTTCGCATTTAAGATTGCAGCTGCTACGGCTCGGCTAGAAATCAGTTGTCCGGATCCCCCATTATTGTGTTATTTGTTACTGTGTGGGTTATCATGGTTTTACTTGTCACTGTGTGGCTTGTCATGGCATGTACTACTCTATTTCCAGTCCTTGAAGGGATTAATGCGGCTTAAATGTTTCCATTTAAGATTGCAGCTGCTACGGCGCGGCTAGAAATCAGTTGTCCTGATCCCCTGTTACTGTGTTACTTGTCGCTGTGTGGGTTGTCATATCATGGACTACTCTATTTCCAGTCCTTGAAGGGATGAGTGCGGCCACTATGTTCGCATTTAAGATTGCAGCTGCTACGGCTCGGCTAGAAATCAGTTGTCCTGATCCCCTGTTACTGTGTTACTTGTCACTGTGTGGGTTGTTATCGTGTTACTTGTCACTGTGTGGGTTGTCATGGCACGGACTACTCTATTTCCAGTCCTTGAAGAGATGAATGCGGCCACTATGTTCGCATTTAAGATTGCAGCTGCTACGGCTCGGCTAGAAATCAGTTGTCCTGATCCCCTGTTACTGTGTTACTTGTCACTGTGTGGGTTGTTATCGTGTTACTTGTCACTGTGTGGCTTGTCATGGCATGGACTACACTATTTCCAGTCCTTGAAGGGATTAATGCGGCTAAAATGTTTCCATTTAAGATTGCAGCTGCTACGGCGCGGCTAGAAATCAGTTGTCCTGATCCCCTGTTACTGTTTTACTTGTCACTGTGTGGGTTGTCATATCATGGACTACTTTATTTCCAGTCCTTGAAGAGATGAGTGCGGCCACTATCGTTATCGTGTTACTTGTCACTGTGTGGCTTGTCATATCATGGACTACTCTATTTTTAGTCCTTGAAGGGATGAGTGCGGCCGCTATGTTCGCATTTAAGATTGCAGCTGCTACGGCTCGGCCAGAAATCAGTTGTCCTGATCCCCTGTTACTGTGTTACTTGTCACTGTGTGGGTTGTCATATCATGGACTACTCTATTTCTAGTCCTTGAAGGGATGAGTGCGGCCGCTATGTTCGCATTTAAGATTGCAGCTGCTACGGCTCGGCCAGAAATCAGTTGTCCTGATCCCCTGTTACTGTGTTACTTGTCACTGTGTGGGTTGTCATATCATGGACTACTTTATTTCCAGTCCTTGAAGAGATGAGTGCGGCCACTATCGTTATCGTGTTACTTGTCACTGTGTGGCTTGCCATGGCATGGACTACTCTATTTCCAGTCCTTGAAGGGATTAATGCGGCTAAAATGTTTCCATTTGAGATTGCAGCTGCTACGGCTCGGCTAGAAATCAGTTGTCCTGATCCCCTGTTACTGTGTTACTTGTCACTGTGTGGGTTGTTATCGTGTTTCTTGTCACTGTGTGGGTTGTCATGGCATGGACTACTCTATTTCCAGTCCTTGAAGGGATGAGTGCGGCCACTATGTTCGCATTTAAGATTGCAGCTGCTACGGCTCGGCCAGAAATCAGTTGTCCTGATCCCCTGTTACTGTGTTACTTGTCACTGTGTGGGTTGTCATATCATGGACTACTCTATTTACAGTCCTTGAAGGGATGAGTGCGGCCACTATGTTCGCATTTAAGATTGCAGCTGCTACGGCTCGGCTATAAATCAGTTGTCCTAATCCCCTGTTACTGTGTTATTTGTAACTGTGTGGGTTGTTATCGTGTTACTTGTCACTGTGTGGCTTGTCATGGCATGTACTACTCTATTTCCAGTCCTTGAAGGGATTAATGCGGCTTAAATGTTTCCATTTAGGATTGCAGCTGCTACGGCGCGGCTAGAAATCAGTTGTCCTGATCCCCTGTTACTGTGTTACTTGTCGCTGTGTGGGTTGTCATATCATGGACTACTCTATTTCCAGTCCTTGAAGGGATGAGTGCGGCCGCTATGTTCGCATTTAAGATTGCAGCTGCTACGGCTCGGCTAGAAATCAATTGTCCTGATCCCCTGTTACTGTGTTACTTGTCACTGTGTGGGTTGTCATCGTGTTACTTGTCACTGTGTGGCTTGTCATGGCATGGACTACTCTATTTCCAGTCCTTGAAGGGATTAATGCGTCTAAAATGTTTCCATTTAAGATTGCAACTGCTACGGCGCGGCTAGAAATCAGTTGTCCTGATCCCCTGTTACTGTGTTACTTGTCACTGTGGGTTGTCATATCATGGAATACTCTATTTCCAGTCCTTGAAGAGATGAGTGCGGCCACTATGTTCGCATTTGAGATTGCGGCTGCTACGGCTCGGCTAGAAATCAATTGTCCTGATTCCCTGTTACTGTGTTACTTGTCACTGTGTGGGTTGTTATCGTGTTACTTGTCACTGTGTGGCTTGTCATGACATGGACTACTCTATTTCCAGTCCTTGAAGGGATTAGGCTTAAATGTTTCCATTTAAGATTGCAGCTGCTACGGCTCGGCTAGAAATCAGTTGTCCTGATCCCCTGTTACTGTGTTACTTGTCACTGTGTGGGTTGTCATATCATGGACTACTCTATTTCCAGTCCTTGAAGGGATGAGTGCGGCCACTATGTTCGCATTTAAGATTTCAGCTGCTACGGCGCGGCTAAAAATCAGTTGTCCTGATCCCCTGTTACTGTGTTACTTGTCACTGTGGGTTGTCATATCATGGAATACTCTATTTCCAGTCCTTGAAGAGATGAGTGCGGCCACTATGTTCGCATTTGAGATTGCGGCTGCTACGGCTCGGCTAGAAATCAATTGTCCTGATTCCCTGTTACTGTGTTACTTGTCACTGTGTGGGTTGTTATCGTGTTACTTGTCACTGTGTGGCTTGTCATGGCATGGACTACTCTATTTCCAGTCCTTGAAGGGATTAGGCTAAAATGTTTCCATTTAAGATTGCAGCTGCTACGGCTCGGCCAGAAATCAGTTGTCCTGATCCCCTGTTACTGTGTTACTTGTCACTGTGTGGGTTGTCATATCATGGACTACTCTATTTACAGTCCTTGAAGGGATGAGTGCGGCCACTATGTTCGCATTTAAGATTGCAGCTGCTACGGCTCGGCTAGAAATTAGTTGTCCTGATCCCCTGTTACTGTGTAACTTGTAACTGTGTGGGTTGTTATCGTGTTACTTGTCACTGTGTGGGTTGTCATGGCACGGACTACTCTATTTGCAGTCCTTGAAGAGATGAATGCGGCCAATATGTTCGCATTTAAGATTGCAGCTGCTACGGCTCGGCTAGAAATCAGTTGTCCGGATCCCCCATTATTGTGTTACTTGTCACTGTGTGGGTTATCATGGTTTTACTTGTCACTGTGTGGCTTGTCATGGCATGTACTACTCTATTTCCAGTCCTTGAAGGGATTATTGCGGCTTAAATGTTTCCATTTAAGATTGCAGCTGCTACGGCGCGGCTAGAAATCAGTTGTCCTGATCCCCTGTTACTGTGTTACTTGTCGCTGTGTGGGTTGTCATATCATGGACTACTCTATTTCCAGTCCTTGAAGAGATGAATGCGGCCAATATGTTCGCATTTAAGATTGCAGCTGCTACGGCTCGGCTAGAAATCAGTTGTCCGGATCCCCCATTATTGTGTTATTTGTTACTGTGTGGGTTATCATGGTTTTACTTGTCACTGTGTGGCTTGTCATGGCATGTACTACTCTATTTCCAGTCCATGAAGGGATTAATGCGGCTTAAATGTTTCCATTTAAGATTGCAGCTGCTACGGCGCGGCTAGAAATCAGTTGTCCTGATCCCCTGTTACTGTGTTACTTGTCGCTGTATGGGTTGTCATATCATGGACTACTCTATTTCCAGTCCTTGAAGGGATGAGTGCGGCCACTATGTTCGCATTTAAGATTGCAGCTGCTACGGCTCGGCTAGAAATCAGTTGTCCTGATCCCCTGTTACTGTGTTACTTGTCACTGTGTGGGTTGTTATCGTGTTACTTGTCACTGTGTGGGTTGTCATGGCACGGACTACTCTATTTCCAGTCCTTGAAGAGATGAATGCGGCCAATATGTTCGCATTTAAGATTGCAGCTGCTACGGCTCGGCTAGAAATCAGTTGTCCGGATCCCCCATTATTGTGTTATTTGTCACTGTGTGGGTTATCATGGTTTTACTTGTCACTGTGTGGCTTGTCATGGCATGTACTACTCTATTTCCAGTCCTTGAAGGGATTAATGCGGCTTAAATGTTTCCATTTAAGATTGCAGCTGCTACGGCGTGGCTAGAAATCAGTTGTCCTGATCCCCTGTTACTGTGTTACTTGTCGCTGTGTGGGTTGTCATATCATGGACTACTCTATTTCCAGTCCTTGAAGGGATGAGTGCGGCCGCTATGTTCGCATTTAAGATTGCAGCTGCTACGGCTCGGCTAGAAATTAATTGTCCTGATCCCCTGTTACTGTGTTACTTGTCACTGTGTGGGTTGTCATCGTGTTACTTGTCTCTGTGTGGCTTGTCGTGGCATGGACTACTCTATTTCCAGTCCTTGAAGGGATTAATGCGGCTTAAATGTTTCCATTTAAGATTGCAACTGCTACGGCGCGGCTAGAAATCAGTTGTCCTGATCCCCTGTTACTGTGTTACTTGTCGCTGTGTGGGTTGTCATATCATGGATTACTCTATTTCCAGTCCTTGAAGGGATGAGTGCGGCCGCTATGTTCGCATTTAAAATTGCAGCTGCTACGGCTCGGCTAGAAATCAATTGTTCTGATCCCCTGTTACTGTGATACTTGTCACTGTGTGGCTTGTCATGGCATGGACTACTCTATTTCCAGTCCTTGAAGGGATTAATACGGCTAAAATGTTTCCATTTAAGATTGCAGCTGCTACGGCTAGGCTAGTAATCAGTTGTCCTGATCCCCTGTTACTGTGTTACTTGTCACTGTGTGGGTTGTCATCGTGTTACTTGTCACTGTGTGGGTTGTCATGGCATGGACTACTCTATTTCCAGTCCTTGAAGGGATTAATGCGGCTAAAATGTTTCCATTTAAGATTGCAACTGCTACGGCGCGGCTAGAAATCAGTTGTCCTGATCCCCTGTTACTGTGTTACTTGTCACTGTGTGGGTTGTCATGGCATGGACTACTCTATTTCCAGTCCTTGAAGGGATGAGTGCGGCCACTATGTTCGCATTTGAGATTGCAGCTGCTACGGCGCGGCTAGAAATCAGTTGTCCTGATCCCCTGTTACTGTGTTACTTGTCACTGTGTGGGTTGTCATATCATGGACTACTCTATTACCAGTCCTTGAAGAGATGAGTGTGGCCACTATGTTCGCATTTGAGATTGCGGCTGCTACGGCTCGGCTAGAAATCAATTGTCCTGATCCCCTGTTACTGTGTTACTTGTCACTGTGTGGGTTGTTATCGTGTTACTTGTCACTGTGTGGCTTGTCATGGCATGGACTACTCTATTTCCAGTCCTTGAAGGGATTAATGCGGCTAAAATAATTCCATTTAAGATTGCAGCTGCTACGGCTCGGCTAGAAATCAGTTGACCTGATCCCCTGTTACTGTGTTACTTGTCACTGTGTGGGTTGTTATTGTGTTACTTGTCACTGTGTGGGTTGTCATGGCATGGACTACTCTATTTCCAGTCCTTGAAGGGATGAGTGCGGTCACTATGTTCGCATTTAAGATTGCAGCTGCTACGGCTCGGCTAGAAATCAATTATGTGTGGGTGTGAAAACTGTGTGTGTTGTTATGGTGATACTTATCATTGTGTGGATTGTCATAGTGTTACTTGTCAATGTGTGAGTTGTCATGGCATGGACTACTCTATTTCCAGTCCTTGAAGGGTTGAATGCGGCCAATATGTTCGCATTTAAGATTGCAGCTGCTACGGCTCGGCTAGAAATCAGTGTTCCGGATCCCCTATTATTGTGTCACTTGTCACTGTGTGGGTTATCATGGTGTTACTTGTCACTTTGTGGCTTGTCATGGCATGTACTACTCTATTTCCAGTCCTTGAAGGGATTAATGCGGCTAAAATGTTTCCATTTAAGACTGCAGACTTTTTTTTTTGCTGTGGCAACACCGGCTGTCAGTTGTCTTCGTAGTGTGCAAATTTTAATTAATTTAATTTTAATGTTTTTTCCTTAAAATCAGCGAAGTTTATTAGTGATTTAGGCTGTGTTTAGCTTAAATATCAAGTGAAAATAATAAATCACCCTCCTGGTGAACAACTACTTCGAATCTAAGAAGAGTCTGCTGCCGGGCGGTTGCCTTACAAATTTACGTTCAACGGATTCAGGGGAGTATTGTTTACTTTTCAATTTTACTTTCTAAAACAACAGTGGAATACTATAAACAGACCACAGTGAATTTTCTATAAGTATAACTCATAAGATTGTTAATTATTCAGTAGAATTAGGTTTTGTATTTTGACTTTCAGTTGATTACATTGGTGTAGATCCTGAGTATTTATCTACTTTTTAAAACATTAAACACTGCACACTGCTCATTAAAGTGAGACACGTCAAATTACAATACGATTAGGCATTGTTGTTTGTCTCTTCGCTTGACTAAAGTGGAAGCAAAGTTGACGTAAAATAACCTCCCGCCTCAGTCAATTTACACTTTACACTAAACAATATTGTTTCAAACTAACACATCTAATACTTCATTAGCCAATAACACACAAAACTCATCATTACTTGTTAGCATAGATACTCATTTCCTACCCTACTATTTATTTAAAAAAAATAAGATTTTATTTAACTGAAAAACATAGTTTATTTTTGAGAATTATTCAATTTAACCTATCAATGTTTATTTCTCTAGGTTAGGACTAACATATTTGTTACTAGTTGAACTGTTGCCTGGTTAAGTGTCCTACTAGGAACAGTATTTTCTATATACTTCTTTCATATTATTTTGCTAGTATACTGACACCACTTCCCTTGCTTTCAGGGTGACAGTGTAAGACTCTTCGCACCCTATAAGTGACCTTGGTGTCTGCTGGCCCCGCTTCATACAATTTCAGTTAGAGGATTGCATCAAGCCCACTTCAAGATGATGACCCGCAGTAAACTCGCTGAGTTATACAAGCAGGCATGCCATGACCTCAAGGTCGCAAGGAGCGACAATGTCCAGCTGCTTGAAGAACGCGCAGATAGTGAATTGGAAATAAGAAATATTGTCGACAAGAACAGCAAACTTAAGTGTGACCTTGCCGAACTGGAGATCAAGTACTTGAACATGGCTGATCGGTGCACCCAGCTGCAGGAACTTGTTGATTCTTATAATGCATGCAATAACACCCACGAGCTAGCACTAAATCGGATTAATGACTTGGAAATTAGTTTATATGAGTCACAAAAAACCATTAGACAGTTAGAGAGTGACAAAAATTGTACAATTGAGAGTGGCAATCAAAGTTTATTTGATGAGTTAGCTTTAGCTGATCCAAATATATGTTCTAAAATAATTCCTATGGTTGATCTCACATGTGATGATTCAGTCTCTGAAACTAGATTCTATAGGTTTAATAGCAACAAAAAGTTAAAGAAATATATTAAAATTAATAAATACATTAACAAAACTAAAAAATTAGTTAATAAACAGTTGGACATCAAGAAATATAATATTTTAAGAAAAGAAAAGTTAGATTTAATCTCTGAATTAGAACAAGGTAGCTTACTATTAGATAGTACTAAAACCTCCTATGAAAATGAGACCATGGCTCTTGAGCTTAAGATTGCTTGCTTAGAGAGTTCTCTGAGGGACACCAAAAAAATGTATGATATATCCCAAAAAGAGATCAGTGAACACATATTAGCTGCCACAGAATTGTTAAAGATGTCAACTTACAATGCAGAGAGGTTTGATTCGCTTATAAGTAAACAAATCACTTGCAATAATTGTTATCAACAAGTAGTGGAGATGGATACTGAATTGTCACGTGTTGAGGCCACGCCAACTGACTTATCAGAGCCTGCTAAGGTGGATAAATGTAATACTCCACAGGCTGCTCCAAATAATACTTTTATATTTTCTGACAAGCTAGGCCAAGGATAAGGCATATTGTTGTCTAAAAAATCGAATCAACAAGTAATAAATTTATGCCATCCAGGTATGTCCTATTCTGACCTAGTTAGTAACATCTCGAAAGAGAAGCTAGGGGTAAACTCCACTGTGGTTGTCTTTCATGGAGACTGCCGATCATTGACAAAAAAAGGGTTAATTAAAAATATTGAAACAATAATGGGCATTCAATCAAAGAACAAGTGTAAATTTATTTTGTGTGCATTCCCATACTCAAGTACCTCAAGTACTTCAAGTCAGAACAAGGTCATCCAAGACCTTAATTTAACTTTGTATAATCTGACATGTCGTCATAGTGACATTGACTTTTTTGATACAAATCTGTTTGTACCATACTTTAGGTTAACTGAAGATACTATGTATCTTCCCATTAGGACTAAGCAGAAACTAGCTACTTTGTTAGCAAATAACATTAACAATGCCGCTATTGGCAGTATTTTCTATTCTGACATTAGTACTAGTACTAATTTATCTATTTCATGTGATGCTCCTTCAGCGTCTTGTTTAAACTAGGACCTAGGACAACAGCCAAGCCCAAATACTTGAATTTATTCCACCAAAATATTCAAAGCTTGACGGGCAAAGATTTAGAAATAGAACTATTGCTGGAAAACCAAAATATTGATATTTTATGTTTTACTGAACATTGGCTGACTGATGAAAACTATCAGTCTTTTGTCCTTAATAATTTTAGATTATCAAGCGCGTTCTTTAGAAAAACCACTATTCATGGTGGTTCATTAATTTTTACTGCAAATAGTTTGAAATGTAAAGATCGCACTGACATTGTAGGCCTGTCCATAGAGCGTATTGTCGAATTGTCTTGTGTTGAGTTAGAGGGCTTTGTTGTGATAAGTGTATACCGTCCCCCAAAAACTAACTTAGATAGATTTGAGACAGTTATGGAGGAAGCTTTGGGTAGGTTAAGTGCTAAGTCTAAACCCATTATTGTGTGTGGTGATTTCAATATAGATTTGCTAGTAAACTCATCTGAAAGCAATAGGTTATTGTCGCTATTTAAATCCTTTGGTCTGGATTATCAATTCCATGAACCCACGAGGATAACAGCCACAACATCTACTTGTCTGGATAATGTATTTTGCAACTGTGTACCCATTGAAAAGGCAATAGTAACTGAATTAAAGTCTGATCATTGTGGGCAGAAGATAACATTTTTAGATTTAACTAACAATAGCGTTAATTACAGGAAAATAACATGTAGACCGAAGACGGGTAATCGCATTAATAGTTTTAAAACTAATTTAAAGCATAAAGTATCTTCCATTCCTTATAAGCAGGGTGACCCTGATGCAGTCTACAAAAGACTGTTTGATTGTGTTAAAAATGAATTTGATGCTTGTTTTCCCACCAAACAAGTTACTTGCAGAGTTCAATCTAAGTTTTGTGAATGGGCCACGCCTGGAATTTACAGGAGCAGACGTAAGATGTATGAGTTGTACGGCATGAAAAAATACAATTTCGATCCACTTTTTGTTGAGTATGTCAAGAACTACTCCAAAATATTCAGAAAAGCCTGCACTACAGCTAAGGCATTGCACATTCGTGATAAAATATCAAAGTCCACTAACAAAATAAAAACCACTTGGGACGTCATAAATCACGAAACAGGTAAAGCTAAACAGCGCGATACCTCATACACTCTTAATATTAACAATAACATCTTACAATCAGAAGCATCTGTTGCTGAAGCATTTGATAAGTATTTCAGTAATATACCTATAATCACTACAGCTTCATTAAATTCCTCACCAACTAGAGCGGAACATTTGTTGAAAGATAATGTATCTTGTTGCAGTGTTTTCTTTAAATTTAAACATGTTGAGTCACTAGATATAATAAAAGCATTCAGATTAATTAATTCAAAAGATACCGCTGATCTTTGGGGTATATCAGTCAAAATTGTTAGCCACATAATTGACGTGATTGCCCCTTATTTAGCCGTAATATTCAATGATTGTGTGGATGAAGGTGTTTTTCCAAACTTAATGAAACACAGTAGGGTTGTACCACTTTTTAAATCAGGCAACAAACAAGACCCAGGTAACTTTAGGCCTGTTTCAATCCTACCAGCTCTTAGTAAGATCTTTGAAAAAATCATTCAAGAACAACTATAAAGCCATTTTTATGAGAACAATCTCTTACACAGTGAACAATATGGATTCACGAGAGGCCGTTCTACTTCTGATGCTGGCATTGCACTTCTAAAACACATCTTTAGGGCTTGGGAGAATTCACAGAACGCTCTTGGCGTCTTCTGTGACTTGTCCAAGGCCTTTGATTGCGTTGATCACGATACACTTATACGCAAGCTTGATTTTTACGGGGTAAGGGATAATGCTTTAGATTTGGTAATTTCGTACCTTAGTTTAAGAACTCAAAAAGTTGATGTTAACAGTGTACTCTCTACAGGAACACAAGTTAAAATGGGGGTCCCTCAAGGATCCATTCTGGGTCCATTACTATTTCTGATATATATAAATGATTTACCTTTTTACTTAAAAGATATTTGTGATGTTGTATTGTTTGCAGACGATACATCTTTAGTTTTTAAAACTGACAGAAATAAAAACCTTTTTGATGATGTTAATGACGCACTTTCAAAGGTTTTACAATGGTTCACAGTAAATAATCTACAGCTTAATGCAAAAAAGACTAAATGTATTAATTTTAAGTTGCCTAATGTTAAAGATAACCCCATTAGTCTAAAAATTGATGGTAATACTATGAAGCTTGTAGATACAACAGTTTTTCTTGGAATCACACTAGATTCAAAACTGCAATGGAACCCTCATATAACAGCTCTCTCAGGCAGACTTAGTTCGGCTGCATTTGCAGTGAGAAAAATTAGGTTATTAACAGATGTTGATACTGCTCGTTCAGTTTATTTTAGTTATTTCCATAGTGTAATGTCTTACGGCATTGTACTTTGGGGTCAAGCGGCGGATATACAAACCATCTTTATCCTCCAGAAGCGAGCTATCAGATCCATCTATAAGCTTCGTGCACGGGCTTCACTTAGGGAGATTTTTAAGGAAATTGGTATCCTCACTGTAGCGTCACAATACATTTACAATTGCATTGTTTTGGTCAGAAAAAATATTGGTCTCTATGCTAAACACAGTGACATACATTGCAGAAATACTAGGAATAAGGATAAAATTGCACTTCCACTCTTTAGGTTACAAAAAGTTTTAGGATCCTTTATGGGGCAAGGTATACATTATTACAACAAAATTCCAAAAACCATTTGTGAGTTACCTTTACATAGATTCAAACATCACATCAAAACAGCTTTATTAAAAAAGGGCTATTATACTACAAAAGACTACCTTATAGATAAAAATGCCTGGGTATAAGCGCTCTTCTCGATGCGGGATTAAATAGCTCTATTGTAACAGATGTTTTATTGTAAGAGTTAATAGGTACCTAGTTTGTATGTACGGACTAACAATTTTTGTTTTTGAATTGTTTAAATGAATTCTTGTTATTATATTCTTTTATGGTTGGTTTTATATTCTTTTAGGTATCAAAATGGCACACTGCTTGTACTTTACTAACCCCTGTTGTAAACCCAAAACAAGTTTAAAAGAGTAACTGCTGAGTTTCTCGCCGGGTCTTCTCAGCAAGAAACAACTCCGACGCGGTGGTAGAGTCGCATTATGTCTGTATACTGTTTATTTACATATCCATATTATTATGGTATTTATGTCTATTATTTAGTATATTTTGCTGTAAATTTGACGATTTGAAAGTACTGATACAGTCTATTTGAATAAAGTTATTTGAGTTTAGTTTGAGTTTGCAGCTGCTACGGCGCGGCTAGAAATCAGTTGTCCTGATCCCCTGTTACTGTGTTACTTGTCACTGTGTGGGTTGTCATGGCATGGACTACTCTATTTCCAGTCCTTGAAGGGATGAGTGCAGCCACTATGTTCGCATTTAAGATTGCAGTTACTACGGCTCGGCTAGAAATCAGTTGTGCTGATCCGAAGGGATTAATTCGGCTAAAATGTTTCCATTTAAGATTGCAGCTGCTACGGCTCGGCTAGAAATCAGTTGTCCTGATCCCCTGTTACTGTGTTTCTTGTCACTGTGTGGGTTGTCGTCGTGTTACTTGTCACTGTGTGGGTTGTCATGGCATGGACTACTCTATTTCCAGTTCTTGAAGGGATTAATGCGGCTAAAATGTTTTCATTTAAGATTGCAGCTGCTACGGCTCGGCTAGAAATCAGTTGTCCTGATCCCCTGTTACTGTGTTTCTTGTCACTGTGTGGGTTGTTATCGTGTTACTTGTCACTGTGTGGGTTGTCATATGATGGACTACTCTATTTCTAGTCCTTGAAGGGATGAGTGCGGCCACTATGTTCGCATTTAAGATTGCAGCTGCTACGGCTCGGCTAGAAATCAGTTGTGCTGATCCGAAGGGATTAATTCGGCTAAAATGTTTCCATTTAAGATTGCAGCTGCTACGGCTCGGCTAGAAATCAGTTGTCCTGATCCCCTGTTACTGTGTTTCTTGTCACTGTGTGGGTTGTCGTCGTGTTACTTGTCACTGTGTGGGTTGTCATGGCATGGACTACTCTATTTCCAGTCCTTGAAGGGATGAGTGCGGCCACTATGTTCGCATTTAAGATTGCAGCTGCTACGGCTCGGCTAGAAATCAGTTGTGCTGATCCGAAGGGATTAATTCGGCTAAAATGTTTCCATTTAAGATTGCAGCTGCTACGGCTCGGCTAGAAATCAGTTGTCCTGATCCCCTGTTACTGTGTTTCTTGTCACTGTGTGGGTTGTCGTCGTGTTACTTGTCACTGTGTGGGTTGTCATGGCATGGACTACTCTATTTCCAGTCCTTGAAGGGATGAGTGCGGCCACTATGTTCGCATTTAAGATTGCAGCTGCTACGGCTCGGCTAGAAATCAGTTGTGCTGATCCGAAGGGATTAATTAGGCTAAAATGTTTCCATTTAAGATTGCAGCTGCTACGGCTCGGCTAGAAATCAGTTGTCCTGATCCCCTGTTACTGTGTTTCTTGTCACTGTGTGGGTTGTCGTCGTGTTACTTGTCACTGTGTGGGTTGTCATGGCATGGACTACTCTATTTCCAGTCCTTGAAGGGATGAGTGCGGCCACTATGTTCGCATTTAAGATTGCAGCTGCTACGGCTCGGCTAGAAATCAGTTGTCCTGATCCCCTGTTACTGTGTTTCTTGTCACTGTGTGGGTTGTCGTCGTGTTACTTGTCACTGTGTGGGTTGTCATGGCATGGACTACTCTATTTCCAGTCCTTGAAGGGATGAGTGCGGCCACTATGTTCGCATTTAAGATTGCAGCTGCTACGGCTCGTCTAGAAATCAGTTGTGCTGATCCCCTGTTACTGTGAGACTTGTCACTGTGTGGGTTGTTATCGTGTTACATGGCAGTGTGTGGGTTGTCATGGCATGGACTACTCTATTTCCAGTCCTTGAAGGGATGAGTGCGGCCACTATGTTCGCATTTAAGATTGCAGCTGCTACGGCTCGTCTAGAAATCAGTTGTGCTGATCCCCTGTTACTGTGAGACTTGTCACTGTGTGGGTTGTTATCGTGTTACATGGCAGTGTGTGGGTTGTCATATGATGGACTACTCTATTTCTAGTCCTTGAAGGGATGAGTGCGGCCACTATGTTCGCATTTAAGATTGCAGCTACTACGGCTCGGCTAGAAATCAGTTGTGCTGATCCAAAGGGATTAATTCGGCTAAAATGTTTCCATTTAAGATTGCAGCTGCTACGGCTCGGCTAGAAATCTGTTGTCCTGATCCCCTGTTACCGTGTTTCTTGTCACTGTGTGGGTTTTCGTCGTGTTACTTGTCACTGTGTGGGTTGTCATGGCATGGACTACTCTATTTCCAGTCCTTAAAGGGATGAGTGCGGCCACTATGTTGGCATTTAAGATTGCAGCTGCTACGGCTCGGCTAGAAATTAGTTGTCCTGATCCCCTGTTATTGTGTTACTTGTCACTGTGTGGGTTGTCATCGTGTTACTTGTCACCTAGTGGGTCGTCATGGCATGGACTACTCTATTTCCAGTCCTTGAAGGGACGAGTGCGGCCACTATGTTCGCATTTAAGATTGCAGCTGCTACGGCTCGTCTAGAAATCAGTTGTGCTGGTCCCCTGTTACTGTGAGACTTGTCACTGTGTGGGTTGTTATCGTGTTACTTGTCACTGTGTGGGTTGTCATGGCATGGACTACTCTGTTTCCAGTCCTTGAAGGGATGAGTGCGGCCACTATGTTCGCATTTAAGGTTGCAGCTGCTACGGCTCGGCTAGAAATCAGTTGTCCTGATCCCCTGTAACTGTGTCACTTGTCATTGTGTGGGTTGTTGTAGTATGTATTAAATACCGGCTTTTGTTTTGGTCCACTTGAATCATCAATCTTATCAGCATGGTGTAGACTTGACATCAATAAAACTATCTTATTTTTTTAGGTACATGAGACACAAGTGTAATCTTTTGTAATCTTTTTGAAAGCCAAATCTAGACGAATACACATCTACCCCACGAGTTTTAGTAAATTCAAAAGGGATCTGTCGTTTGTTTTCACGCAGGGTTCCAACTGATGTCAACCTGTGTTCTTTCAGTAGATGCTGGACAAGTTCGTAACTGGTAAACCAGTTATCACAACATCGTATGGTTTATTGCTCGCTGGAAATGGACCAATAGGTTGTTTTCCGGGATATATTTTAAGATTTGAAATGTAGTAATTTCCCGCATCTACTAAAGCAATAATCTTGATACCGTATTTCGCCGGTTTGGAAGGAATGTATTGACGAAATTTGCATCGGCCTCGAAAAGCTATCAGCATTTCATTTATCGTTAAACAATCACCAGGAGTATACGCTGTTTTGCACTTCCCAACGAAAGCTTCAAATAGCTCCCTGATTGGCGCCAAGTTATCCAACAGTTTCCTCTCCTCGCGAGTAGTGTCATCATCAAAAGATAAACAACTCTGTATAAAATGAAATCGTTTTTCAGACATAACCAGCCTAAATATTTCGATTCCAGTGCCATCAGAAGCCCACAAATCGCTTAAATTTTGCCTTATTGAGTGGATCAGGCCAGCAATATATAAAAGGCCAATAAATGCTTTAAATTCTGTCATAATACACTCCTTCATATAAGTGTGCTTCGACAAATCTACACAAAATAATATTTTACGTTGAACACGCACATTAGTATGAGTCAAAATTTTCTGTAACATCATTACTGAAAAACAGGCCCCAACATTCTAACTCAGAACAAGCAGACTTGGCTTCTGTTGTTACTTCTGGCAATAGAGTGATTATATTATCTGCCCTAGTTCTTACATTTTGCCGAAAAGGTGTCTTGAGCCAAACTGTACAGTCTCTGCCTAGATATCGTGGAATTTGTACTTCAAGACTTGACGTTCCTGAATTTGATACTGGAAGCTCTTGTGAATATACGGGGTTTGTGTCCGTTTGCATTTGCCTACTAATTTGAGACAACGGAATATTATCATCAGACTTATCAGTTTCTGAACATTCCTGTTCTGTATCGCTCGGTTGACTTTGGACGCTAATATGATCCTCTTCTTCAACATTGTCGTCAATATCTGATTCTTTCTCAGAGTCGGACTGCTTCAGAATCGATAAAATACGTTGCCTTTCTCTTTCCTCGGGATCCATTGGAAGTTTTTACAATTTAAGTACCTTCAGAAAAGAGAAAAAAAAGTCACTACAACAAAACCAACAAAAGTAAACCTCAAAATTTCTTAAATAAACACTAAATTAGTTAAATAAACACCAAACACAATCAAATAAATATTAAAAAGAAAATGGCGCAAAATTGTTACGTTAGTGGAGAGGATGGGTCAAATTTACCTTTTTAAAAATTGCACGCGTGCAGCTTCCGAGGCGGCGACCGCTACACTGATTCTATGTCAAAAACGTGTAGAATACAGCGTTAGCTCCAGCTACTGAGAAGAGCGGCAACGTCGCGTGCGTACTTTTAATAATATTTAGGTTCCATAAACATGGCGGGTAATTTTGACCCAACCTCAATGACGCCGGGTTAAGATTGCAGCTGCTACGGCTCGGCTAGAAATCAGTTGTCCTGATCCCCTTTTACTGTGTTACTTGTCACTGTGTGGGTTGTTATCGTGTTACTTGTCACTGTGTGGGTTGTCATGGCATGGACTACTCTATTTCCAGTCCTTGAAGGGATAAGTGCGGACAAAATGTTCGCATTTAAGATTGCAGCTGCTACGGCTCGGCTAGAAATCAGTTGTCCTGATCCCCTATCGTGTTACTTGTCACTGTGTGGGTTGTCATGGTGTTTCTTGTCACGGTGTGGCTTGTCATGGCATGGACTATTTTATTTCCAGTCCTTGAAGGGATTAATACGGCTAAAATGTTTCCATTTAAGATTGCAGCTGCTACGGCTCGGCTAGAAAGCAGTTGTGCTGATCGCCTGTTACTGTGTTACTTGTCATTGTGTGGGTTGTCATGGTGTTACTTGTCACTGTGTGGCTTGCACAGCATGGACTACACTATTTCCAATCCTTGAAGGGTTGAATGCGGCCAATATGTTCGCATTTAAGATTGCAGCTGCTACGGCTCGGCTAGAAATCAGTTGTCCTGATCCCCTATTATTGTGTTACTTTTCACTGTGTGGGTTGTCATGGTGTTACTTGTCACTGTGTGGCTTGTCATGGCATGTACTACTCTATTTCCAGTCCTTGAAAGGATGAGTGCGGCCAATATGTTCGCATTTAAGATTGCAGCTGCTACGGCTCGGCTAGAAATCAGTTGTGCTGATCCCCTGTTACTGTGTTACTTGTCATTGTGTGGGTTGTCATGGTGTTATTTGTCACTGTGTGGCTTGCACAGCATGAACTACACTATTTCCAGTTCTTGAAAGGATGAGTGCGGCCAATATGTTCGCATTTAAGATTGCAGCTGCTACGGCTCGGCTCGAAATCAGTTGTGCTGATCCTCTGTTATTGTGTTACTTGTCACTGTGTGGGTTGTTATCGTGTTACATGTCACTGTGTGGGTTGTCATGTCATGGACTACTCTATTTCCAGTCCTTGAAGGGATGAGTGCGGCCAATATGTTCTCATTTAAGATTGCAGCTGCTACGGCTCTGCTAGAATTCAGTTGTCTTGATCCCCTGTTATTGACAGGTGCACCTACCTGCCTTTTTTATTTTATTTTATTTTATTTACATTTTTAGGTCTTATAAAAATTGCGATCTCCGTTACATCGAGCTGGCCCAGGGCGGAGCTAGTTGCTGCATTACTTGGTCGTACTGTACGGTCGTAGAGCTAGTTGATGCACTACCCGGGTGCACTATACCCGTGTGATTCTGAATAAAGTCAGTTGCTGCACTACTTGGGTCCACTCCCCGTGTTCTGCGCAGGGCCAGCAGCTTCACATTTGGGCACTCGTTCCTGCTTCCAGAAACTCTTTGTGAGTTGGAGCTAGGCTGAGCGCTCCTCAGATTATGCTAAGCGGCAATAATCCCCTTCGGGGCCGCATTTCCGGCTATGCTTTATCTATAGGTAATCGTTGGGCGATAACGAGCTATCGGTTCGATATGCTCATTGAAATCGAAAGAGCATTTAATTGGATTGCTATTTTAATTAAATTGGGTATATGACTCCGGAGCAGGAGTGTTCCATGCTGAATCTCTTGCTGCGCTCCCCCGCGGGTTGAACTTCGATTGTGGCGATGGCAGTACTGGTTTTAAAGGATCCATTCTTGTAAATTAAAAGCAAATTCTTAGCAGCGAATATAATTTCCAGTGCTCCGCGCTGAATTTGACTATATTTTTGTTCTGCCGGCGTGAGAGCGTGTGACGCATAACACACAGGCCTCTCCACTAGTGCGTTTGCGCTGCATGCACCCTGCGCAGGCGCGGGCTGCGACAGCACGCCGCACTCTGATGGATACCGTCGGTAAGGACCTCTCGCTCCCGGCCTTAATACAGGCCATGCTCAGGAGTGAGCAGGCATGGACGGCAATGGTCTCCTTCTTTGAGGAGGTATTGACGCGGAAGGAGACCGCGGAGAGGGCCCTGGAGGATGATCCTCTGGCGGCCCCTCTCCGACGCAGACGGCCGGGGGCAAGAAGACGGCGGTTCGCCCGTCCTCCTCCTGCTCAATAAAAGTAGCACCGGGGTGTAAGCAGGGGGGCTTACACCCTATTCCATGGTGCTCCCGTTTGGGGGTGTCCAGTATACCGGGACGCCCCCGTAGCGTGAGGAGGCCCGGCGCGTAGGCTGGGTCGACCGCTGGGATGACGTGGTAATCCGTAATGCTCCATGTTTCCCTATTCCATAGTGGTGAGGGTATACCTGGGTGTTTTTAGTGGGTATGCCGCCGGTCTTACTGGCGGAGAGCCCCACACTCCCCCACTGCCCCACCCGAGCAGTGGGATAGTGCGTAAGGCATTTTCACACCCGGAGAACAAAAAAAAAGGGATAGCATGCCAATCATCTCATTGAAAATGTGCCCGAATCTTAATTACAACGGAGTAGAGCATAGGTGGTTGATTTTCCTAAGACGTGTAATGATGACTTAAGTAATTTGAATTAAGTCTAAGTAGAAACGAAGTTTGAGGTGATAGAAGAACATCGCTTGCCATTTTATGCAGTTAAAAGGATGTATAGGACTTAGGTACTACATAACATACTGTTTTGGGGCTGATTTGTCTAAGATTTTGTATTTTTTAGTATGGATATTACCAATATGTTTTTTTTAAATAAAAAATAATTTATAAAAACATTTGTTTTATTTCCATTTGAACCGTTTGGATCGTTTTTGTTAACTACTTTACTAACCTTGCGCTATTCATAAGTGATTTTAGCGAAAACGATCCAATGCCATATTTTTGTCCATATCTCAAAACGTAATAGGCAACGTCCAATTATGCACGTGGAAGACGTTCACGTATTATCGCTCATACTACAGGCAGATGTAGATCTGCGAGTAGTCGTGTACTCAATGTTTTCTATTTCATATTTACAAAGCAGACTTTGAATGTCTAATTTTAGCTTGCTTTGTAAAACTGGTTGAAATTTGCGCATTTGAGCAGCAATGTAGAGCGCGTATGTGGTAATTTCATCTTCTAATTCTAGCGTTTTACTTTTCCTTTCTTTAATTGCTTTCAAAGTAAGATATATACCAGAATTTCGCTTTTGTCCGAGCCCTTGACTCTCAGTGGCGGTGGTATCGAAGTAGTTGGTGGTGGTGTCTGCATAGATGGTGGTGGTGTTGGCGTAGATGGTGGTGGTGTCGGCGTAGTTGGTGGTGGGGTTGGCATAGCTGGCGGTGATGGTGTCAGCATAGCTGGTGGTGATGGTGTTAGCATAGCTGGCGGTGGTGGTGGTGATACCTGAAATAAATGCAATGTATTTCTATCACTTACAGACACCTTCAACTGCTAAAGAATGGAGAAGAATATCAAGAAGATTTGACACTAAGTGGAATTTCCCTCATACATTAGGTGCATTAGACGGAAAACTTATAGTTATGGAAGCCCCAGCAAATACAGGAAGTCTGTATTTTAACTACAAAAAAACATTCAGTGTTGTACTTCTGGGCATGGCAGACTATGATTACAATTTCACCTATATAGATGTTGGCTGCCAAGGCAGAATCTCTGACGGAGGGGTTTTTAGGAATTCTACATTATTCAGAAGTCTAAATAATAATACTTTGAATTTACCGGAAGATGAGCCTTTACCTTATGGAGACGGGAATTTGCCATATGATATAGTAGGCGATGATGCTTTTCCACTATCGCACTATTTAATGAAACCCGATAGTGGAGAACATCAACATCGGAGAGAGTCTTTAACTAAAGATTATGCCGTGCACGACGAGTAATAGAAAACGTATTTGGCATTTTAACTTCGGTGTTTCGAGTTTTTAAGAAACCCTTAACAGTAGAAGTGGGTACAGTAATACCGGTAATTTTAGCTTGCGTTGTTTTACACAACTATCTAAGGCGAAATAAAACAAGTAGAAGTATATATACGCCACTGGGTACTTTTGATATAGAAGAAAACGGTGAATTGGTTGAGGGTTAATGGAGGAACGAACCAACAGCAGAAGGTTTACAACCACTTCCAAGAATACCTAGGAGATCACCTATAGATAGTCGGCAGGTAGTCGTGATAGTTTTGCTTCGTATTTTGTCAGCGAGAGAGGAATGCTTCCATGGCAAAACTTTGTTTAAGTAGTATGAGTTTTTTTTAAAAACAGTGATTATTACCCTATTATTAACCTATTAAAATTATTAAAATGCACAAATTATATTTTTATTGCAGTAAAATGCACAAATTACCTGTATTTAAACATACTTATTACGTTCTCACACCACGTTTCACTAAATGAAGTTGGAAATTAAGCAAGAAGGTTATAGGGTCCAATCTAAATGATCAAACAAATATTTTAAGGGGAGGTAGGTACACTACAGCACGTTTTCATTACCAATAAAATAAGTACAAAATCACAACTTTTCTTAATATGGGAATGACGGATAGACGGACAGCAGAGGCTTAGGGCCATGCCACACTGGCGGATTACAAGCGTTTTCAAAGCGGAGCGGTCACGCAGCGAACACGCCGCGGGTGCGCGACGAAAAAGTCGCAGCTGCGCAGCCAACACGTTGCGGACGCGGAGCGAACGCGTCGCGGATTCGCAACATTTCCGCCTTGAGTGAGCAGCGAACGATACACTCAGTAACAGAATGGATTCCGACGAGGAAATACTGCTGTTAGCTTTGTTACTTCTGTAAGAATCGTAATCGTATCATTTGATTAATATTATACTATTTATCTTAATTTAATTCCATGACCGGAAGTCCACTTAAATCACAATATCCGAGTTGGGTTATAAATTATAATTTTATTTGCTAGTGTGTTTAATAATCGTATAAATATTTAATTGCGTCATTACTTAATTTATCAACAATAATTGAATTACTTTAAGATTTTGTCATGTACTAATTATTGTAACGGAAGCAATGTTTTAAGTGGCGCCACGGTACAGACGGTTTGGAGTGTGCTGAGTTACGGGTAGGGAGATAGGGATATAAATAGAAAGGTCGACTCAGTTTGGCTATCTATTGGATTCGGAAAAAAAAGCAGTGGAGAAACTCTGCCAGTTTTACCATAGTGTGTTGGTTACAGTGAATGTTACTTACATATTAGACCCAAGTGTGTGAAGAAGTGTGTTGTATAAATTATAAGTGAATAATTCAACCAAAATTCTATCATTTTACCACCTGATCCTTATATCAGAAGTGGGATGAACTCTGAAATGCACGAAAATACTGAATGCCGGCAACAATCCGCTCGACACCGTAAAAAGAGTCGTCATAGAAGCACGAGTATGAGTTCGACAAACAGCGATGCATCCACGGCAACGTCGCGGGTGAGCCGCAAGAGACGTCGCCGTAGTCGTCGTGATCAACATCGGCGGCACAAGAAGCGCTCGTCGGAATCCGGGCGGCGAAGCTCCCGTCGCAAACACTACAGCTCGCATGCGGATTCGCCATTGTTACGTGATGAGGAAACCACTGATCAGGCGAGTACTAGTGCATATTAATTATGTTTAAGTTTGAACATTACCTAACTGCTTAAAATTCTAGTAGTTTTTTTTTCGCCTTCGATTTTAATTATTTAATGCAAACGATTTTTATTTTACCATCACATTTATGCGTTTTTTTAATATACCTCCTTACCTATTTTCTTAATTTATGATTTACATATATATACACACATACATATGATATAAGTGAACAATTTGAATGGTTATAATAATGTAATCATAGAACCCAGCAAATTTAATTATTTCTATAAACCTTTTTGAGGATATAATTTTTATTGAATGAAATATAATTTTAATAATTTGATTTTCATGTTATTTACGCAGTGAGTTAACTTTCTGCCTATGTTCTTCTCTGCCTTCTTGTGTTTATTTTTACTTTTCCTGAACTTTAGCCTAGTGTTTTTAGAAAATGATACGGGACAACTGTGAATTTCAGACACGGAGAGATGACTGCTACGAAACGGGGACACCAGCTCCGATGCCAGTATTGCCTGCCGCAGCGGCTGCTTCACAACCAGTTACGCCAGTGCACCATAGCATCCCTGACGCACCAGCGCAGCCACGAAGTCTTCAAAGGAGTGAGCCAGACCTCGGAATGAATTCAAGTAACGCGCATCCTAATATGTCCATAAATGTTGCTGAACTAGCTCAATTATTACAAAGTTTTTCCAAATCCAATAGTCACATTAGCTACGATAAGAATATGGTACCTGCATTTGATCCATTACAAAAAAATCAAAGAATAGAAAGCTGGATAGCAAAAGTAAATCAATGTGCACGTATTTATCAATGGTCTGACGAACAAACTGCTCATTACGCTTTGCCAAAGCTAAGCGGCAATGCGAGAAAATGGTACGAGGGGTTACAATCAATTCTTATGACTTGGCCTGAGTGGCAAGAGAAGCTGATCAGAGCTTTTCCGTCTGAAAGCAATTTCGGAGCACTTTTAACCGACATGTTAGAGCGACGTATGCGTTTAGGTGATTCCATTGACGAATACTACTATGAAAAAATGACACTTTTAAATGCTTGCGATATTCACAGAAAGAAAGCTGTGGATTGTCTGATACACGGCATTGATGATAGAATGATTAGGGCAAGCGCATCCTCTGCGCGATTTCAGGATCCAGAAGATCTTTTAAAGTTTCTGAAGGACTTGTGTAGGGAAACTAACGCTAAGTTTAAGCCTAAAATAGTGACGGCCACTTCTAACGAACTGATTTGCAACAAATGTCACAAACCCGGACATCGCGCACTACAATGCCGTACTATTACTGACGTTATTTGCTATAATTGCAGAGAAAAAGGTCATATATCGACCAAATGCCCTAAACCAGCCATAAGATGTAACCTTTGTAACCGTTTAGGTCACACTAGTACAGATTGTAGGCAGCATAACATTGGTAACTCCAATAAAAATGAAAAACGAACCTTGTTCACTGAAACTAGTAAGACAGATTCTAAATATCATAAAGATGTCTTAATCAATGGTTCTATTAAAGCACAAGCTTTTATAGATTTTGGAAGTGACTGCACACTCATTCGTTAAGATTTTGTAAAGGCTAATTCATTGATCATTAACACAGACAATTTGCCAAATATAAGAGGGTTTGGTAATAGCGTCTACCCACCAATTGGTAAAACTTCACTCACCTTGACCTTAGGTGAAGTGTGTGCGAATATTGAAGCGTATGTAGTGGAAGACTCTCTTCTGTGTAAAACTTTGCTAATAGGTCAAAATTTTACGGAACGTGAAGATCTCATCGTTATAAAAACTAGTGATAGTTTAGAGTTTCATGTACGAGAGGCTCAATTAGGACTTACAACCTTACCTGTAGAAAACGATACTCATTCAAAAATTGTTTTACGCATTACTACGGATGTATCAATCGATAGTGTCGATCTCGTTAATTGTATTGATGAAACAAGAACAACGAGCCCTGTTCTAATTGAAAGTAGTGCTCGGATGGCAGGGAATAAGAGCTATTGCATTGTAGGTGGTATATACCGTTTGGAGAAAGGATTGTGCCAAGTTGCCGTCTTAAATACTTCTTCAGAGCCTCTGACTCTTAAGTCTAACTGCACTCTCGCGCGCGCACTTAAAGCAGTAGATTCTTATTCGAAAGACACTGAGAACCATTTGAACATTAATCAAATATCTCAAACCGGGGATCAGCAGCCAATCACAGAGGAGGAAATACACTTAAATGACTCTCTGACTAAAGTACAAAAAGATTCGATTATTAACTTAATCAATAAACACAGAAATTGTTTTGCTAAAAATTTGTCCGAATTAGGATGCACAAATATTTCAGAGATGGAGATAGTTCTATCAGACCATACTCCGGTGGTCTACCGGCCATATCGTTTAAGCTTTTCTGAGCGGGAAAAAGTACGAGATATGGTCCAAGAACTTTTAGACAATGACATTGTAGAAGAGTCCACATCTTCTTACGCAAGCCCAATTGTGTTAGTTTCAAAAAAAGACGGAGGTAGTAGATTATGCGTGGATTTTAGGGCCCTCAACAGAAAAACGGTAAAGGATCACTTTCCCATGCCTCGAATTGATGACCAATTAGACCTTTTAAACGGTAACAAATATTTCTCAAGTTTAGACTTAGCTAGTGGCTACTACCAGATACCAGTAAAGCCAGACTCTAGATATCTAACAGCGTTTATAACACCAGACGGATTATATCAATTTAAAAAAATGCCCTTTGGATTAGTTAACTCACCGTCCGTCTTTCAAAGAACTATTAATACAGTATTGGGCAATACTCGGTTTAATTCCGCTTTGGCTTATATGGATGATATATTAATACCGGGAAGAGATTTTGATGAGGAATTTGAAAGACTCGAAAAAACTTTTGAGTTAATCGAAAAAGCAGGGCTTACTTTAAATATAAAGAAGTGTAATTTTTTTAAGGAAAAGTTAGAATATCTAGGCTATGAAATAAGCCAAGACGGAGTTAAGCCAGGTAAATTAAAAATAGAAGCCGTTGAAAATTTTCCCACCCCTATGAATACCCACGAAGTTCGTCAGTTTATTGGACTGGCGAGTTATTTTAGAAGATTCGTTCAGAATTTTGCCGCCATTGCACGCCCTTTGACCGACTTGACCCAGAAAAACATAACTTGGCATTGGGGATCGGACCAAGAAAATTCATTCCGAAATGTTAAAGAAGCTCTCATTCAAAGGCCTTTGTTAGGTATATATGATCCCAGAAAGATTACTTTCTTGCATACCGATGCTAGTAAGCACGGACTGGGCGGCATTCTAATGCAAAAAGATGATCAACTTTCACCTCTAAGACCCATAGCCTATTTTAGCAGAAAAACTACCGCCGACGAGCAAAAATATCATGCATATGAACTGGAAACATTGGCAGTCATAGCTTCGTTGCAACGCTTTCGTGTTTATTTACTGGGAATAAAATTTACTCTAATAACTGACTGTAGTGCGTTGCGTGCCTCATTTGTAAAAAGGGATCTGATACCACGAATCGCTAGGTGGTGGATTGTACTACAGGAATTTCACTTTAATATCGAATACAAACCCGGTCACACAATGGCCCATGTGGATGCCTTAAGCAGAAACCCACAAGCTGGCGAAATTCCAGAAGAAGATCTCTTACCTTCAGTATTAAGTATAACACAAGAAGACTGGTTGATTAGCATCCAATTAAGCGACTCCGAGCTAAAACGAATTAGGGGTATCTTAGAAGATCAAAAACTTTCTGATGTCATGGATGTTAAGAAAAACTACGTAATTAAAAACAATCGTTTGTACCGCAAAGTAAATGATCAACTTAAGTGGGTGGTTCCCAAAAGTGCCAGATTCCAACTTTGTAAACTCAATCATGACGACATCGGTCATTTTAGCATAGATAAAACTTTAAAGAAGATACAAACCGATTTCTGGTTTCCCAAAATGAAACGCTTTATTACTAAGTATGTTCGGTCATGTATTGAATGTGCGTATAGTAAAGAACCCAGTGGATCCAAAGAAGGTTTTCTGCATCCGATTCACAAAGTTGATAGACCGTTCGATACCGTACATATCGACCATTTAGGTCCCTTTATTAGAAGCGCTAAAGGTTATTCTTATTTACTTGTACTAGTGGATTCATTCACAAAGTTTTGTTTGTTGAAACCTCTTCGTAATTTAAAAACTAAACCCACCATGAACTCACTAGACGAAATCTTCTCAACATTTGGCTACCCTAATAGACTTGTATCAGATCAGGGTACATCGTTCACATCTCATGAATTTAAAAAGTATTGTGTGGACAATAAAATACGTCATATTTTGAATGCTGTAGCCTCACCTAGGGCCAATGGACAGGTCGAGAGATACAATAGAACGATTTTAGACGGTTTAACAGCTTATACGGATAAATTAGGTGAGAGAAACTGGGATCAAGTGTTAGGTAAACTTCAATGGGGCCTCAATAATACCTTGAACAAAGGAATAGGTAAGGCACCCACAGAAGCATTGTTTGGGATACAACTTCTAAGTAGCGGAGACAACATATTTGCCAAGATTTTAGAAGATACTCGCTCCATAAATGATCTGCAAAAGGTTAGGAAAGAGATTAGTACACATATTGAAAAAGACCAAGAAAGTCAAAAGTTACGTTATGACAAAAATAAAATTAAAGCTAGAATCTATCAGGTTGATGACCTCGTTAAGATTTTAAAACCTACTCCGCATAACGATGGGAAAAGTAAGAAATTATTACCAAAGTTTACAGGACCCTTTAGAATTTCTAAAGTCATGGGGAATGACAGATATGAGGTGTCGAGCATCAGAGGCTCCACCATTACTCAGAGGGATTATTGTAACGTGTGGGCTGCCGATAGAATAAAACCGTGGATAAGTGTTTCGTTAGGTGATTCGTCTGACTCTGATAATACGGATACTGAAACTGAATGAAACTCAAATAATGTAAGATTAGTAATGGATCATTTACGGGAATTACATAGTATTATTAAAACCTTTTATTTAATGTTCAGATGATGGCCTTAAAGATAGCTCCTGTTTGGTATAAATTATAGTGTAATTATAGCCATGTATAATTTTATTGTAATTAAGAAATTTAGATTATTACTGAAGTAGGAATCTTGAATCAATGTGTTAATAGAATCAGATATAAATTACTTGTTAAGTGTCTGCAGATCTAGCATGAGAAAGGTAAATTATTTGGTGTCGATAGAACCACCATAGGTAAATGATTAGGTGTCGATAGAACCACCATAGATAAACGATCAGGTGTCGATAGAACCACCATAGTTGAATGATTAGGTGTCGATAGAACCACCACATATAAATGATAAGGTGTCGATAGAACCACCACAGATAAATGATAAGGTGTCGATAGAACCACCAAAGATAAATGATAAGGTGTCGAGAGAACCACCCCCATAATTAGTAGTTTAAAAGGCATTTACGGGTATCGATAGATCTACCGGTGAATTTTTTTTATTTTCAAGCGTGATGTCGATAGATCCGTCATAAGCCTATTGATCACTAAGGAATTAGTCAGTAAGAGTTAAAGTAGTACCTTTATATATGCTTAGAATTATTGTTAGCTCTGATAGTTAACTTGCATGTGTCCCAATTAAGTTTGAGGACAAACTTTATGTCAGGAAAGGCCGAATGTAAGAATCGTAATCGTATCATTTGATTAATATTATACTATTTATCTTAATTTAATTCCATGACCGGAAGTCCACTTAAATCACAATATCCGAGTTGGGTTATAAATTATAATTTTATTTGCTAGTGTGTTTAATAATCGTATAAATATTTAATTGCGTCATTACTTAATTTATCAACAATAATTGAATTACTTTAAGATTTTGTCATGTACTAATTATTGTAACGGAAGCAATGTTTTAAGTGGCGCCACGGTACAGACGGTTTGGAGTGTGCTGAGTTACGGGTAGGGAGATAGGGATATAAATAGAAAGGTCGACTCAGTTTGGCTATCTATTGGATTCGGAAAAAAAAGCAGTGGAGAAACTCTGCCAGTTTTACCATAGTGTGTTGGTTACAGTGAATGTTACTTACATATTAGACCCAAGTGTGTGAAGAAGTGTGTTGTATAAATTATAAGTGAATAATTCAACCAAAATTCTATCATTTTACCACCTGATCCTTATACTTCGAAGACGCAAGAAACGTAAACCAATACTTCGAAGATATTGGGAGGATCCAATAACAACCAATCGACTGAATGAAAGCGACTACTACGAGTATGTGTTGTTTTGCAAAAGAATAAAAAATAATCCAAGACAATTTTATTCTTACCTGCGTATGTCAAGACCTTCATTTTATGAGTTGTTACATCTGATTCAAAATGACATAAAACATAAAGATAAACACTTCAGATTATCGGTATCACCTGAAGAAAGGCTTGTAATTACTATAAGGTAAGTACGTTTTAAATTTAAATACAATATTCATTTATTTTCTTTCATTTTTCATTACTTTTAACAATTTAACAGAATAGCAGTTTAACTAACAAATATCTCTATTAAAGTTTCATTAATCTAATCAGTCGACAATATGGCAATTAAACAGTAAGGAATCATATAAATGTTTTATAAACGTTTTCATAATCTAAATAATCAACAATATGAGTAACAATAAAAAGTTCTCAAACATCCTTTAACACAGTGACATTTCAACAATAGTGACATTTCAACAATAGTGATTAAACTATCACGCGAAGAGAACATAGTTAAGTTGTGTAAGAAAAAATTACTTAATTAAAATAAATCAGTAATAATTGAATCTTCAGTGTTGCTGTCCTCACCCTGAAAACTTGGTGAAGAATAACTTGATTGGTTAGTTAATTGGACATTTTGAGGTACTTCTGGAGTGGTAAAATATCCATAATAATTAGAAGGATTGTTTGACATCTGTTTATATTTTTTTAGAACGTTCATTATCTCTATTTTTGCATCCATCATAAAATCAGGGTGAATCGCTTTTAAGTCATTCACCAGTGACAAAGCAAAGTTATATTCAACTTCATTTTTACCTTTTCTGTCTTCATTCTGATATCTTTCGTCCATTCTTTAAATCAAAGTTTGAATCAATTTATCTTCAGCATCGGTATTAGATGTCTTTGCTTTTTTTGTTACTTTGTTTGAATCATTATACACGTTTGTTGTATTCTCATCTTCTGGTGGTGCAGGTGGTGTTTTTGATGGACGGCTTCGCGTCGTTGGGTCCAAAAAGGATAGCAAATGAGAATATAAATATTCTTTGGAAGTGGATGCTCCAGACCCACTTTTGATTTTTTTGTTCTTATTTTTGACGTCAGCGTCGCGAATTCCCTGCCACTTTTTTTTTGTAATTTTACAGCAGCTAACCAAAGCTTAAACTATTATGGGTGTCAGAGACTGATAAACATACTTACATATTTCTAAATACATACTTAAATAGATAATTAATAACACACACAACTAACACAAATGTTCGTCACATGAATGTTTGTCATAGGTGGGGATCAAACCCACGACCTCCGCCGCTAAAGGCAGGATCGCTGCCATTGCAGAACAGGACAGTCAATTTATGCTTTGCAAGGGTTATTTCTTTAGAATAACATAAAAAAATCAACAGTTAACGCTTTAGAATTCTTGTTTTCATATCTGATGTTAGTTTGAAAGTTTGATAATAAAAAAAAGCATTACAAAATGCTAAAATCAAAGCGAAATACAAGAAATTATGTAATATTTAAATAAATAAGTATTAACTTTGACAATGACAATGAGTCGTGTCCGCGTTATATTAGAAAACAACAATATATTACATGCCTAGGTATTTTTTCAGCCATGATAACAATTTGGCGGAATTTACCCTTATTTACCCGATCAGAGCGCACGCCCTCCTGTTTCTGTAGCATAAGCGAGACTAAGGACACTGCGCCGCGCGGGGTGAGGGGCGAGCGCAATTTGCGTCTTTTTAGCTTAGTATTGTCACTTAATGTCCTTCTAGGGTGGGTTGCACTATCTAACTTTAACAATAACAAACATCGAAAAAATGAGTTGCACCAGTTGACAAATAGTTAAATGACGTCATAACATTAACCGTAACGGTAACCGCTCACTTTTCGCTGGTTAGTGTTATTGTTTGTGTCAATTTTTTTGTCAAGTTGTCAAACGCGTCTAATATAACCTCTAACAACATCATGTCCGTACTCCGAGAAATACTCGCGGAAACCTGTTCTGAAGACGAAAGTGGTCAGTGTGCATAGAAAAAGTAAAGTGTATTTACCAAGACCCGATCTTTCCACATGGGATGAAGAATATTTCTTGGCGAGATTTCGAGTCACCGAAAACGTAGCTTGGTGGCTTACTTTACGATTGGAACGCTGGTTAAAGCCTCCTACAATGAAGTAAGTTTCCTTATGCCTACCTACTTACTTAACTAATTATTGTCATGAGATGTAGTTATCTACACACATCAAAAGTGTCTAGGGATCAACATATATTTTTGCAATAACTTTTCTCCTGATTGATATTAATTAAAATTTTCTTTAAGGATTCATCAAATAAAGTGTTTTCGTTTGTCTACAGTAACGATAAACCAAGTCAACTTTGCATTAATAAAGAAATTTGCTATTTTCCTAATAAAGGGATTTTTGACATTTGAACCACTAACATTAAAGTTCGAAAAAAAGACTGAAATAACAGTTTTCTTTAAAATTTTATTGGGTAACTTAAACAATTAATAATCTGTGTTTCTACCGCGAACACTAACAACACAAGAACATTGGTTTGGCATACTCAAAATGAGTTCATCCAAATCACGCTGTGGAATGGCCGCCCATGTTCCTTGCAACAACAAAAAAAGGTCTTCTTGCGACTGGATACCCTCCATATTCGGCAGAGCTCTTCTTCTTCTTATCCCATGCATGCTCAATCGGGTTCAAGTCTGGCGACTGAGCAGGCCAGGGCAGGACATTGATGTTAGCCGCGGCGAGAGTCTGTCTTACAACTCTTGCGGTGTGCGGTCGTGCATTATCATGCATTAACTTAAATAAGGGACCGATTTGCACTTGTAGAGGAACGATGACGTCTGATACAATCGTCTCAGCATAAATTTGAGCGTTGAGGTTGCCTCTGATCCAAATCAACTCAGTTCTTCCGCCGATCCAAATACCCGCCCATACCATGATGGTTCCACCACTATAAGGATGGACTTCCTGGCAGGATTTTAATCGCTGTTGGCGTCCAGGGGTTCTCCAGTGTCGTATACGTCTTGTATCCGGTCTCATACCAAAACGAGACTCATCAGAAAAGCACACGAAACGCCATTGTTCTTCTGCCCAATTTCTGTGTTCAAGAGCCCATTGATATCGAATCCTACGATTGTCCATTGCTATAGGTGGTACCCTTAGCGGTCTTCGGGAATGAAGGTTCACTTCATGCAAGCGGTTTCTGACTGTTTGGTCGCTAATTAAGTTCCCTGAAGAGTGATGAAGCCTCACGGCTAACATCATGGCGGTTATTGTTGGAGCTCTTCGAGTTGTGATTTGAATGTATCGGTCTTGTCTCCGTGTGGTGCAGCGATACCGTCCTCCATGGCGCTCAGCCACGGTACCAGTGCTTTGGTAACGTGTCCAAAGTCGACTGATAACACTCTGACTTGTATTCAGCAAATAATATGGTTCTATGAGGCGGGGATTTAACGCCTCATAGAACCATATTATTTGCTGATGATGTATCGATAGTAATAACAACTAATTTGAATGAAGGTCTAACCCATCACGAAACTGAAATTAATAAAACGTTAAGTAATCTTGTTGAATGGCTTGAAACGAATAATTTGAAAATTAATTTAGTTAAAACAAATTTTATACAATTTAACAAACTTAAAAATAACAATTTAAATATATCATATAAAGGAACACAAATAGAATCGGCTGATAATGTAAAATTTTTGGGATTGCAAATAGATAGGGACATTAATTGGAAACCACATATTGTGCAAACATGTGACAAAATTAATCGCTTTGTATATGTTTTAGGTAGACTTCGCCATGTAGCGGACCGTAGTACAGTCCTTGCTGCCTATCATGCATATGTCGCCTCTATATTACGGTATGGTTTAGTATTCTGGGGAAATAGTGTAGATGTGCGTAAAGTATTTGTAGCCCAAAAAAAATGTGTGCGTGCCATCTACGGCCTACCACCTTTCCAGACATGTAAACCACTTTTTAGGGAACTGAAGCTTTTAACATTACCAAGCCTATACATTTTCGAAATTGCTAAATTTGTTAAAACAAATCAAAGACTGTTTGATAGGGCTGGTGACATTAATCCTCGTAATAAAAGGAATCCTGATAGATTAGTATTAAAATTTTCACCTAGAACCACTTTGTATATGAGGAATTGTTTAAATATGTGTATCAAAATCTTTAACAAAATTCCAGAAACGATAAAGTCATTGGGAGTTCCCTTATTTTATAAAAAATTACATTTATGGCTCATAGATAAGAATTTTTATAGTGTTGGAGAGCTTATTAATTAAAATATTTTACATGCCATATATTTGGCGAAACATGTGATTCTACTTTATTTTAACTTTAACCATCATTTCTTGTACCGTGTTTCTAGTAAATAAAGATTTATTATTATTATTATTATTATTATTATTAAAGCCACAGTACGTTGCCGGGAACCAGCTTCTATCATTCCCACGGCTCTGAGCATTTCTTCCCTGCTTAAGTGACGTCGCCGCTCCATAATAACGTTGGTTTTAATCAGTAGTAGGGAAACAGTAGCACTAATAATGTCTTCAATGCGTTGTATGTCTTTATAGGGAAAATATTGACAGCTGATTTTCATCTTTTACTCGAATTTGGTTGACAGTTCCTGTTTCAAATTATGAAATGCACCAAAAAGGATCCATATAAATTTATAAAATTATAGTTGTTGTGGTGGTGTGTGAGTGTAGTTGGAGATGGTAAATAATAAATTGTTCGACTCACGGTTTATATACTCCCGTATATTGTTCACACACAGTATACACACAAATAACAGAGTACAGAAGGAGTAGGATTCACAAGCACATACACAGAATAGTCAGAAGCGAAAGCAGAGGAAAGATATAACGAGATAGTTCACAATAATTGGCAATTAACAAGGTTCATTAGCGCGAGTACATAAGCGTGACCAGAAAAATGGCAAGGAGCAGCGTGCGCTTCGCGTCGTAGAAGGATCTCGACTGATCGGGCACGCCGGTTGGTCGCGCGTTGCGCGCGGCGTACATAACATAGGTGTTATTTACCTGAGCGTGCATAGTGCGACCGCGGTGTCGATAATCGATATCGACAAGCTGATACACATGTTACGTGTATTGTGAATATTGATTCTGTGTGTATTTGTTTAGTATAAATATAGTGTATTAAGTTATATAAATATTTAAATGTTAGGAATAGGTTTAGGTTAATTGTAAATATTAGGTTTAGAACATTTGTAAATATTAATATGTGTTGTTATTAATTTATACTGAGTAAAGTACGTGAGTTACCTACACCACCCCCCTCCAGAGGCCGTCAAGGTCGATAATAATCTGGAAATCGCACGTGACGTGACGAGAACGAGTAACGACGTCTTTGTGCGCTGTGTGTGGGGTATGTGTGATTGTTGGAGCAGGAGCGAGGTCTTCATTGGCGTCAGAAATGACAAATGCTGGTTTGAGCCTGTTGATGGTTACATTGGCTTCCTTACCATTCAGCATAATTTTGAAAACCTTATCCCCTCTGGCTAGGACCTTGTGTGGTCCAGTATATGCTGGAGTGAGAGAACCTCGCGACGCGTCTTCACGTAGGAAGACGAAGTCACTGGTAGCTAACTCCTTGTATATGAAAACTTTTTGCTCACCGTGGCGCGAAGTAGGTGTAGGACGCAACCTGTTGGCGAAGTTCCTAACTCGAGCAACGAACTCGGACACATCTGTAGTCACTGGAACTATAGGCTCAAAGAATTCGCCAGGAAGTCTCAACGGCTCGCCATAGACCAGTTCGGCTGCTGATGACTGCAAGTCCTCCTTGTATGCTGTTCGCACTCCTAGTAGGACCCATGGCAGTGACTCAGTCCACCCACTGTCTGCATGGCAGACTATTGCAGCTTTCAACTGCCTGTGAAAGCGCTCCACGAGACCATTGCAAGCAGGGTGATAAGCTGTCGTGCGTTTGTGTTCGAATCCGGCCATTTGTGACAGACATTTAAATAGGGACGACTCGAACTGCCGGCCTCTGTCTGTCGTTATGTCTGTCGGACATCCGAACCTGGAGATCCAGCACGACAGCAACGCTTTGGCTACCGTCTCGGCGGTGATGTTCTCTATCGGTACTGCTTCTGGCCATCGCGAAAAACGATCTATGGCAGTCAGGCAATGCCGGTAGCCCTGAGAAAGCGGGAGTGGTCCAACTAGTTCGATGTGGATCTGCTTAAACCTCGCGCGGGGTAAGTGATACGTGCTTAAGGGGGCGTTAACGTGTCGCGTCACCTTCGCACGTTGGCAGGCTAGGCAAGCGCGTGCCCAATCTCTGCAGTCTTTCCTGACGCCAGGCCAAACAAAACGTTCTGCTACTAATTTGGCGGAACCATTGGCGCCAGGGTGACTTAGCGAGTGGAGGCTGTTGAAGACTTGCCTGCGGAAGTACTTCGGTATAAACGGCCTGGGAGTCGGTGTACCGACATCGCAGTACAGTGCATAACGACTTCCAGGTACTTGTCGTTTCTCCAAGCGTAGAGATGATCCTCCCTCGATAAGCTGAGCTAGTTCAGGATCAGAGTTTTGGGCTTCGGCTAATGACTCGAGGTTGACAGGTTCGCTCAATTCTTCTATCCGTGACAAAGTGTCAGCCACGACGTTGTCTTTACCGGATATGTGGCGTATGTCTGTCGTGAACTGGGCGATGAAATCAAGGTGTCTGTACTGCCTAGGCGAACAGTTCTTTTTCCTTTCATGGAAAGCGAAACTGATCGGCTTGTGGTCAGTGTAGACGGTGAAGTGTCTGGCCTCGAGCATATGCCTGAAATATTTTATGGCCTCATATATGGCCAGCAGTTCCCTGTCATAGGGGGAGTACTTGACCTGTGACGGACTCAGTTTCCGGGAAAAGAAAGCTAGGGGTTCCCATGCTCCGTTGCTCATCTGCTGCAATACCGCGCCCAATGCTTTATCGGAGGCGTCTGTCACTAGCGCCAACTTCGATGAGCAGTCGGGGTGCGCTAGCAGTGCAGCTTCCGACAGGCTGTTCTTGCAAGCTTCGAAGGCGGCCAAGGTGTCTACTTCTAGGTTTATCGGATGTGAAGCTTTGACCGACCCTGTGAGAAGCGCGTGCAAAGGAGCTTGCATTTGAGCTGCATGTGGCAGGAACCTACGGTAAAAATTGAGCATACCTAGGAACCTCCTGAGCTGCCGGACATTGGTGGGGGGAGGAAAATCCCTTATCGCCTGGACCTTTGCGTCTAAAGGCTTGGTGCCTTTGTTGGAAATGCTGTAGCCCAAGAATGTGACTTCTTGAGCACCAAATACGCACTTTGACGTGTTCACCAGCATGCCGTATTCCCGCAGCCTGTTGAAGATCTGGCGCAGATGCCCCTCGTGCTCGATTTCTGATCTGGAAAAGACCAGAAAATCGTCCAAATAACAGTAGACGAAATCGAGCCCTTGGGTCATCTCGTCCACGAATCTTTGGAAAGTTTGACCCGCATTCCTCAAACCAAACGTCATATACGGGAATTCAAACAATCCAAAGGGTGTGGTGATCGCCGTCTTCGCTATATCCTCTGGGCTAATGGGTACCTGGTTATAGGCTTTAACCAGGTCTAAGGTGCTGAAGATGTTACAGCCAGAAATGCTATGGGCGAAGTCATGGATGTGCCTGATTGGGTACCTGTCAGGCACCGTACGTGCGTTCAGCATACGGTAATCGCCGCAGGGACGCCAGCCGTTGTCCTTCTTCGGCGCCAGGTGTAGTGGTGAGGACCAGGGGCTCTCAGATGGTCGAGCTGTACCACTTGCCAGCATGTCCTGGAACTCCTGCCTGGCGATCTTTAATTTGTCGGGAGCTAAGCGGCGGGGGGAAGCTGAAACTGGGGGACCTGGTGTCGTGCGGATGTGGTGGACGGTGTTGTGTGGTATAGTGGTGCGATGTGTCCCAGCTGGTCGGGTGATCTCAGGATACTCATCTAAAATTCTGTGATAACGAGACTCACCAGTCGAGACCTTCACTGAATGCACGTTTTTACAATTAGCAAAAGCGGCAACAGCTGAAACAGAAGTAGTATTATCTATCAAGCGCTTATTGCAACAATCTACAATAAGGTGATAAAAATTTAAAAAATCTACTCCTATAATGGCCTTTGACACATCTGCCACTACAAAGCGCCAGCTAAAAGCTCTACGTAGACTAAAATCTAAAATAAAATGTACATAGCCATACGTGGTAATTTCCGAGCCATTAGCGGCACACAAATTAAAGTCTGTTTTAGCACGACGATCACGTAGCGCCGACCGAGGGAAAACGCAGAGGTCGCTTCCTGTGTCGACCAGGAATTGCGTCTTCGTAGCTCGATTGGTGACGAACAGGCGACCAGATGACGATGGGCAATCTTCAGTCGCCATTAACGACTGCCCCCGGCATTTCCCGCCTTGAAGTCGCATGGTCGCACGCACTTTTTCGCGTTGTCTCCAAATTTCGCGTGAAACCAGCACAATGGGAACTTCCTATAGCTGGAGTTCGACCGCTGTCTGGACGAGGATCTGCTGTTGGTACGTTGAGTCGACCGCTGCTGTCCTCTGCTGCTTCTGCCGGATCCCATGTTCTGCAGCTGTCGTCTTAGTTCCGCTACCTCTCTCTTGAGGTCCATAACCACGGAACTGGGGACGGGGTCACTGATGGCGGCAACTCGGGGTGTAGAAGTGGCGAGATCATTCACTCGGTCAGCAAGGTCAGCGAGGTCTTCGATCATTGCTGTGGATGGCTGACCTGCCAGGACCGTCTGGACGCCGTGAGGGAGTCTGCTTATCCAGATGGTCTTCAGGAAATCTTCCGGAACGTCCATGCCGGCAAGGCTTTTCAGATGACGAAGAAACTGCGACGGTTTGCGGTCACCCAGCTCTTCGTGCATCATCAGCTGTTTGAGCTTCTTTTCATTGGACGCTGTCAGACGCTTGATCAGCTCCTGCTTCAGTTTGCCGTACTTGTCTTTCGCTGGCGGGTTGATAATAATATCTTTCACCTCCCGTGAATATTTATTATCGAGCTGGCCGATGACATAATTAAACTTGGTCGCATCACTAGTGATCCCAGCTATGGCGAATTGACCCTCCACTTGCGCGAACCAAATCTCCGGCTCCTCGGGCCAAAAAGGTGGTACACGAGCTCCGACTCCATATACCTCTCTTTTCTTTTCTGTGGGGACGGTGGGTACCGTGTCATTTTCGCCCTCGGGGTCAAAGTCCGACCCGTGTGCATCGCGGAATTCTCTCTCCATGTTCGAGCGGGGTCACCAATATAGTTGTTGTGGTGGTGTGTGAGTGTAGTTGGAGATGGTAAATAATAAATTGTTCGACTCACGGTTTATATACTCCCGTATATTGTTCACACACAGTATACACACAAATAACAGAGTACAGAAGGAGTAGGATTCACAAGCACATACACAGAATAGTCAGAAGCGAAAGCAGAGGAAAGATATAACGAGATAGTTCACAATAATTGGCAATTAACAAGGTTCATTAGCGCGAGTACATAAGCGTGACCAGAAAAATGGCAAGGAGCAGCGTGCGCTTCGCGTCGTAGAAGGATCTCGACTGATCGGGCACGCCGGTTGGTCGCGCGTTGCGCGCGGCGTACATAACATAGGTGTTATTTACCTGAGCGTGCATAGTGCGACCGCGGTGTCGATAATCGATATCGACAAGCTGATACACATGTTACGTGTATTGTGAATATTGATTCTGTGTGTATTTGTTTAGTATAAATATAGTGTATTAAGTTATATAAATATTTAAATGTTAGGAATAGGTTTAGGTTAATTGTAAATATTAGGTTTAGAACATTTGTAAATATTAATATGTGTTGTTATTAATTTATACTGAGTAAAGTACGTGAGTTACCTACAAAATCATAAATTTATTACAAAGCCACATCTCAATCTCAAGAAATCCGCATAAAAATGCTTGATCCCTAGACACTTTTGATGTGTGTAGTTACTGATTTTGTAAGATACCTATTTATCTTTAATTTTTCAGAAATAAAGCAGTAACTCCAGTGCAGCAAGTATTCATCGCATTAGAATATTATGCTTGTGGTTCGTTCCAAAGATGCGTTGGCGATACAGCTGGTGTGCATAAGTCAACAGTATCTCGCATAATATACAGAGTGAGCCGGGCAATTGCAACAATGCGAGCAGAGTGGATATCCATGCCGCAGACCGTTGAGGAGATGGACAGAACAGCGGCAGAATTTTATGCCTTAAGTACTTTTCCGAAAGTAATTGGAGCAATTGATTGCACTCATATACCGATAAAGTCTACAGGTATTAAAAGTTCCCAGTCTAATGAGGCATGTTAAGTAGGGTTAACAATTATAAGATATGCCATAGTAATTATACTTTATTTTCAGGTGGCTCAGATTCTGAAAATTATAGAAATAGAATATTGTCATTTTCTATGAATGTACAAGTTATATGTGATGCAAAAATGTACATCACATATCGTCTGCTTACTGGTAAAATATGTTAAGTGCACATTTTGTGGAAACGAGATATTAAGATTTGAAAGTTTAAATATATTTTTGACTATCTTTGAATTCAATTGTTGTAGCATGTTATATGACATACTAATGGTAATATATTAACCTTTCGTTGTGTATATTTAAAGCAGAATTTATTTGATGATAATTAACAAAAAAATATAATTATGTTGATCGAGGCACTGCGCTGAACTGGTTTTACCTGTAATTGAAATATGTGAAATAAAACCTGTTTTTCACACGTTTTTTATATTTTTAATGAAAAGTACATACTAATACTAAAAGTTAGCCCTAACATAAAAAAAAAATTGCATAGGGAATAAATTTACGGAATTATCGAAAAAACTACTGCATTTACCTGATTTTACCAGTAAGTTTCTAAAGAAAAGTTGTACTTACCATAGTGTTTTTCCATAGTTATAAGTTCCACCAACTTAAAAAGCTGTTACAATAGAAATAATAAATTTAAAAGACATCATTTTAATGTCACATTAATCAAAATATTGTAAGAAACATAATAAAACAATCGTAAACCGCTACAACCACTAAAGAATACCTCAGAATTAATAATAAAGTATCCGGTCTCCCTCTTCCGAAGAATCTTCGTCAACTGCAGGTTCTGGTAAACGGTCTGGCTCATCGATGGCAGGCAAAGACGAAAACCATCCATGGAATTCGTCAGGGATAACCCCTTTATCACACAACGCCAAAAGATCTTTTTTCTTGGCTTTTGTTACAGGCAAAGGCTTAGAATAAAGCTTTTTAAGAATAACTTGGCTTGTTTCATGCGGCTGTTCCTTGTCCCTGCGCCTTTTTGGTCTGTGACTTGCATTCTGGTTTCTTCCCGAGACATCGATGGAAATAAATTCCTCTGACATGTCATAGTTAAAAACCTTTTAGTTGGTTCTGACTTGAGATATTTCATTCTCTTTATTTTCAACCACTTGACTGGTTGTCCATTGCAGTCTTTTGACTTATTGGTGATTGTTTGCTCGGCTAATTTCTTGAGATCATAGAAATCATTGTACTTAAACTCTCTGGTTTGGTATGGTTGTTTAGTGTGTTTGACGCCTTCAACAGTGACAGTTTTAACAGATCTAGCTCGTTTAAAAATGGAAAGGTAATCAGGCATGCAGTAAATTTCTGAATTCTTTTTGGCAGACTCGATGCTGCTGTGCATACTATCTACTTCCATGTAGCTATGTCCAGACTCTAAAAAATTGTGTTCAATTTGTTTTATGTGCTCTATGTTTTGAACGGCAAAAAGCAGTAAGGCTGCAACGAATTGGTTTCTGTTCTGTCCACCGCATGTGTCTGAATAAAAGCAAACTTCTGACACATCTTGACGACCGACTTGGTGTAATGGTTAAGAAGTTGGCTACTACACCAGTGGTCGCGGGTTCGATCCCCGCACAGTACAAATATTTGTGTGCATGAACATGTCTGTTTGTACTGGTCTGGGTGTCTCCTATGTATAATAAATATGTATTTACAAAATAAAATGTATTTAAGTATGTTTATCCGTTGTCTAGTATCCCTAACACAAGCTTTAATTAGCTTACTTTGGGGCTAGATGGCGCTGTGTGGAATAATGTCCAGGGATATTTTGTCCAGGGATATTTATCATGCGGTACACATTCTGATAGGTAATGATATAAAATACTTCCGATTTCAGAGCTTCCGCGTTTCCCGTTAATTTCAGACCATGCAAAACAATAAGCATTATTGGGCACAGCAGCTTCATAAAAACAGAGATTGTAGACACATAATTTTCTGCTGTAATATAGCTGCCCCACCAGGCCGCTAGGAATCTGTAAAACCGCTTGAAGATCAAAAGTAAGACAGTAAAAACTTTTCTCTTTTAAGGCTCTTTCTTTATCTTTATTTTTTTCAAGGTTGCAAGCTTCCTTCCGTGCCAAGTGATCATCATACCGTGGAACGGGGTGACTTTGATCAATTTTAAAATTGAAATGCATTTTACTCCTCAAATTTAACAGCAAAAAATATGAAAGAATTTGCATAATATCGGTTTTGTTTACAGTATCCACTTAGACAATAAAATAATTTTTAATATTATTATATTTGTAGAAAAAAAAATTCATGTGAGTGATCAAAGTTAAACGATGGTCGGGGTTATTTTGCTACCCCTCGTTTTTTTAACGGAAATCGAAAGTATCCCCTGCAAGGAATACAACGAAAAAATAATTTTCAAAATCCGTCAATGGGTTAAGGATTTATTATGGTTTTTATATATTTGGGGTGACTTTGACACATAAACACTAGGGTATTTTATGTAATAATCAACTTTATTTATAAACTTTGTAGTTTTCAGTCTTATGAAATGATTTGTCAGTGTTTAACAATGTACTTAAAGTATTTAAACATAAAATTTTCCAAAACTTAGCTTAAAAGTAAAAAAAATAAAAGCAATCTTTGAGATCAATAAATCAGGATAATGTTTACTTAATCTACTTATAATTCTTTGATATCAATTTCAAATGGAAACTGAACATTATTTTCAGTTTCTAAAGGTTTTGGCAAAAATGCAACTATATATATCACAACGATCAATTTCAGAAATGTCTTTGGGTATTCGCTTGAACTTAGTTTTGTTGCCAACAGACTTGAATCCTTCAACTAGCATAGGTTCTGTTTGTACAATTTGACAAACGTATTTATATCCTTGCTTGCCACGTTTAGTGGTATAAAATCTCACTAGCACAAATCGTCCGACTGTACATTCTGCGTCATCATCTTCCTCTTCAACTATATTTGAGTCAACGCTGCCTTCATCTTCTTGCTCATCTTGATTATGTAACTCTATCTGGTTAGTCTCTTCTTCGATTAGGTCCTGTTGATTTGTTTCAGTCGGTTCATGAACTTCGCTTAGCGGGGCTGTATCACTAGTATCTTGACGACTGGTACCTGGCTGAGGCGAAGAAACAGTCGCGCTATTGCCGTCTCGGGTAGTAATACTCTTGCCGGGAGTGACATCTAATCGCTTCTTTCGGGGAGGTTGGTTAGAGCTGTTGCCATATCGTGACTCTTTTAAAAAAGTTGTCAAAGTGCTTTCAACTTCTTGTTCACTTATATTATCTTCCCTAGGCAGTCGATCCAACACTTTGTTTTTATTAAAAGGATGAACGCCAGTGGCACAAAACCCACTTATCAAGTTGCGTTTGATTCCTGAAGTTATGTTTAAAAAAGGAGAGTTAGGCTTTGGTGCCACCTGATCCATTTTGTTTAAGGCTTTCGTAAGGAGATGTGGAAAGGTATCTTTCGGAACAGTTGCAAGTCGGGGGTTTTGGATCTTCCAAGTTGTCAATATGTGTCTCCACGCTGACTTCATGGGTCGGAAGAACGCCACATCAAGTGCTTGAGATAAATGAGTTGAGTTTGGAACAAGACAAACAAATTCGATTTCATTTCCACTGCATAATCTCAAAACTTCGTCGTCTAAATGGGATGAAATGTTGTCACCAAGCAATACTTTTCTTCCAGGTAAACGTTTTGCGTGTGGTAAAAATGCCGTTATAAACCAGTCCCTAAACGTAGGGCCGTCGATCCATCCACTGGTTGTTCGATTAAACCGGGAACCTTGTGAACAACAAGGTTGGTCACAACATGGCGGACCACATGGTGCTCTCTCCTTCCAAGTGTCATATAAGTGAACACTTTTGTAAATGATGTATGGAGGCAGAAGAACACCATCTGCTGAACCACAGACCATAACTGTTGTGGCGCTTTTAGAGAAATTCATTGCCTTTTCCGGGTACTTTACCCCTCTTTTGTATATACCAATTTTTTTTCCTGGATCGTCGCTCATATTTGATTCATCGTAGTTAAATACACACATCAAAAGTGTCTAGGGATCAACATATATTTTTGCAATAACTTTTCTCCTGATTGATATTAATTAAAATTTTCTTTAAGGATTCATCAAATAAAGTGTTTTCGTTTGTCTACAGTAACGATAAACCAAGTCACCTTTGCATTAATAAAGAAATTTGCCATTTTCCTAATAAAGGGATTTTTGAAATTTGAACCACTAACATTAAAGTTCGAAAAAAAGACTGAAATAACAGTTTTCTTTAAAATTTTATTGGGTAACTTAAACAAATAATAATCCGTGTTTCTACCGCGAACACTAACAACACAAGAACATCGGTTTGGCATACTCAAAATGAGTTCATCCAAATCACGCTGTGGAATGGCCGCCCATGTTCGTTGCAACAACAAAAAAAGGTCTTCTTGCGACTGGATACCCTCCATATTCGGCAGAGCTCTTCTCTGTAGCATATCCCATGCATGCTTAATCGGGTTCAAGTCTGGCGACTGAGCAGGCCAGGGCAGGACATTGATGTTAGCTGCGGCGAGAGTCTGTCTTACAACTCTTGCGGTGTGCGGTCGTGCATTATCATGCATTAACTGAAATAAGGGACCGATTTGCACTTGTAGAGGAACGATGACGTCTGATACAATCGTCTCAGCATAAATTTGAGCGTTGAGGTTGCCTCTGATCCAAATCAACTCAGTTCTTCCGCCGATCCAAATACCCGCCCATACCATGATGGTTCCACCACTATAAGGATGGACTTCCTGGCAGGATTTTAATCGCTGTTGGCGTCCAGGGGTTCTCCAGTGTCGTATACGTCTTGTATCCGATCTCATACCAAAACGAGACTCATCAGAAAAGCACATGAAACGCCATTGTTCTTCTGCCCAATTTCTGTGTTCAAGAGCCCATTGATATCGAATCCTACGATTGTGCATTGCTATAGGTGGTACCCTTAGTGGTCTTCGGGAATGAAGGTTCACTTCATGCAAGCGGTTTCTGACTGTTTGGTCGCTAATTAAGTTCCCTGAAGAGTGATGAAACCTCACGGCTAACATCATGGTGGTTATTGTTGGAGCTGTTCGAGTTGTGATTTGAATGTATCGGTCTTGTCTCCGTGTGGTGCAGCGATACCGTCCTCCATGGCGCTCAGCCACGGTACCAGTGCTTCGGTAACGTGTCCAAAGTCGACTGATAACACTCTGACTTGTATTCAGAGCTAAAGCCACAGTACGTTGCCGGGAACCAGCTTCTATCATTCCCACGGCTCTGAGAATTTCTTCCCTGCTTAAATGACGTCGCCGCTCCATAATAACGTTGGTTTTAATCAGTAGTAGGGAAACAGTAGCACTAATAATGTCTTCAATGCGTTGTATGTTTTTATAGGGAAAATATTGACAGCTGATTTTCATCTTTTACTCGAATTTGATTGACAGTTCCTGTTTCAAATCATGAAATGCACCAAAAATGATCCATATAAAACATATAAATTTATTACAAAGCCACATCTCAATCTCAAGAAATCCGCATAAAAATGCTTGATCCCTAGACACTTTTGATGTGTGTATGTTGGTGGGAGGAACATCCTTAACGACTTCTGCAAGATTATCGAAGTATTCACCAAGCGATTCGCGAGATACAGCAGATCTTGCTTTTTTTATGTTTGTCGCAACGCGTCGAGAGAATTCATTTTTATGTCTTTTTAACAATGAATAGGCCCAATCGACTCCAGGAACATTGTTTGGGAATTTAGACACTGATCTTCCTTGTTTATCTAAGAGCATTTTTGCGAACATGCGTAAATCTAGAAGAGATAAAGGAAATCCCCATTCAGCACTTTTGGCTGCAGATTTTAATATTATGGTCTCTTCATTTTCGGAAAAAATCGGTTGTGCTCCAGGTTTTTTGCCATATTTACCATGGTACTTGTTAAATAATGTTCCGTACGGAATGTTATACTCTTCAGATGCTCGGCGTAATGACAATCGACCTTCCACCACTTTTGTGATTGCTTTATTTAAAGTCTCTTCAGAATAATTTTTGTACTCTCTGGAGCCTAAACGTCTTTTATAAGTTCTTGGCATGATGCTATAACAAAAAGAAACTGGCATAAATAAATAGATCAAAATCAATTAGTTATAAGCCGTAATAACTCTAGATTAGTTACTTCATGGGGTGTCATTGATCAATGATCAAAGTAACCCCGCATAGGTGATCAATGACACCCCTTATCGAAAATAGCGGCAAAAAACTACTGGCTATCAAGGTTATAATTTTCAAAGAAAACCAAAATTCCAGACGAATATACGTCTAATTGAGTGGACCACATAAAATATATGTCTCTGCAATACTCCGTGTAGTAGGTTAGAAGTTATGTAAGCTATTAATATTAAACAAAACATCTACTTACATATTTTAATTTTTTTCGTATGGATCTGCCAAGTAGATTTCACAGCGACTGAATAAACGCAAGCATTGACAACCAATGCTGCCAACCGAAAAAAATATACTAAAGGTTGCGTTCAGAAACCGTATAATTTGAGTTTCACTACGAAATGAAGTTTTTATCAAAGTAACCCCAGCATTCAAAGTAACCCCATTCCACGGTACTCTTTTTTAATTTTAAGTTGTTCTTCCGTTGATGCCTTCTTGTATTTAGAGCACGTCAAACACTGGTCTTTCTTTGGCACAAAAAAGCTATAGTTGTAATTGGTACAAAAAATTCTTCTGTAGGTTATTTCCGAAACTGGGGTAACGTTTTCTTCATCGCATTTAGATTTGTAAAGATGGTACATTTTTGTAATAGACAAAGAGGCATCTAAGTACAAACGTCTCGATGTTTTTCGTATATAATGCGGCTCCATAGTAGGAAAAGATTCGATATGCATCTTAACCAAATTTACAACAGATTCGCTAGTTTTGTTCGGAGGTTCTTTTTTTCCTCTTCGATCGTTAATATCGTATAAACCACACTCATTACGTTTTCTTATGGCACCAACAATTCCTGTGGGAGATATCGCTAAGGTGGAGCAAAAGTATTTCTGGCATACTTGTTGCCTAGATCCATCGTAAGTGAAGAAACATTTTGTTGTGAACTTTCGTTATTTTCTATTACTTTTCTTAACAGCAAGAACTCTTTTTGGTGGCTCAATCTCTATATTGCTTAATATAAAATTCTTCTTTTCTACGTAACTCAAATTCCAATAGTGTCTGCATGAAATCTCTCTGGCGTTTTTTGGTAAGTTACATTTATAAAAGCATTTGCTACAGTCTACATCTTTTGGAACCTTTGCCTTTTTTTCTATACCTTTTTTAGATTTATATGGTAAACCATCTGATCGCCTTTTCTTCGCCACATTTATTTTCCAGTTATTTGGATCAGATTTTTTCCAGCGTTTTCTAGACTTGGTAGCATCGAAAACTCTTTCTATCAATAGGGCTGATAGTGAAATAGCAATCGCCCGTGCACCTGAACCTTCTTCTGTTTGTACTTTATCATCATCATCATTCGTTATTGGGTCGTCTTCATCCCAGTCTTCTAAAAAATTCAAGAAATTAATGTCAATGGCTGTACTGGCAGATGGCTCTCTCACCAAATCCCTGAGTTCAATTAGATCTGTCTGTGGATGATAATCAGGGTCTTCGTGAGAATCGTCGCTTTCGAACATCTTCGTCTTCGCAGAAGCATCATACACTATCCTTTCTCTCTTGCCTTCCTGTTTCACTATATGATGTGGCAGATAGTGTACTACCGTTAGTGCTTGATTATCATGATATATTTGTGCTGGAACTGTCTCTATCACGCCAGCGTCTAGCTGTTTTTTCATCTCTTCTCATATCATCATCTAACCTCTTATGAAGACCTTTCAGCCGTCCAAAGGCTAGACCGAAATTAGTAGGCAGATCTGGTTGATCCAGGGCAACTTTACTTCATATCTTCCATTTTTATATTCGACAGTATCATTGAAGTATTTGACAGTTTCTTCATCTCTAGTCTTTCCAAGTGAGTCTGTTATTCCAAGATTCTCCAAAGACCATAAAAAGTCTACATCTGTATCTCGTAGTGAGAGATCAGGTTCAGTAAGACGGGAACAGCCAGGATTTTGGCAATATGTCACTACAGTGAATATGTTGTCTTTATCGCACTTAATTGTGCTACCAGATATGACCCAATCTAAGTCAGTGTCAATCAGGTAGAGTCTATCATCCAGTTGAATGCGGTTCTGTCTTATCAGTGTGTAATAATAGTCATTTCCAATTAGTAAATCAATTTGAAGGCCTGCGAAGTCATCATCAGCTATAACATCTATTGATTTAAGTATGTGAGAACTTAATTCAGTAAACGGAATACCCTTTGTGATATATGGTACTACATTTACAGTAATATTCTTTGTTATGCCACGTTTAGTAAGGATAGTTACTTCCGTTACTGAACTTTGAGTTTCTACTGGTACATTTGATCCAAAGGTGTAAATAACTAGCTGTTCCTTCTCACTAGTATTCAAATTCAACTCACATGCTAATTTTGCAGACACATAGCTCCTCTGGCTTCCGCAGTCCAACAATAATCTACAAGTTGTTACTGCTCCTCTTTTGTTGTAGATCTTGGTGGTTGCAGTCTGTAAACATGATTGCATATTAATAGAAGCGAGACACATTGCTCTTTCAATGGAATCAAAACAATTACTACCTTTATTACTGCTAACTGTAGATCTAGGTACCGGACATAAGGCTCTATTATGATGTTTTCCACAGTATTTGCAGTTTCCATTATTTTGACAGTTCTTCAAAAGGTGGCCACTTTTGAAACACAGGAAATATTTACCATAAAATGTTCGTTTTCTTTCTTGAACAGTCTTATATTGCGGGCACTGATCGTTATAATGGTTTCCGTCACAAAAAACACCCAATTTTCCTTTTCTTCGATCCAGTTTTATCCCGATTATTAGAATGGAACTGTAGTTTCCTCTTTTGCTGGTCTGTAGATCTACCTCTTTGGCCATTTTCTCTATTAGCAGTATGTAGTACTCGTGTGGTCGATGTTGTTAGATCATCCGTTCCCTTAGGCTCTGAGACACAAAGTTGGCCGCACTCCATCGCGGTAATTACCTGGTATATGGTTTTCCTTAGGTCTTCTATGTTATCTGGAGCCTTCAGCAAATTAGTTTGGTAAATTACAGTACTTGGAAACTTTTCTGAAATAATAACTCTTAAATTATTGCTGTTAATATTCTCCACAAGTGAAAGTAGGATGCGTAGATGTCGTTCAATATGATTCAATGTACGTCTGCAGCCATATGCAGTTTTAGTACACCTTTTCGGAACATTTAGGGCTTTATAGTGCGCATCTATCACTTTATTTAAGTTACCATATCTTTTACGGAGAATTTCCAATGCAATTTCATAATTGTCATTAGAGGATGTCAAGCCGTCTTAACACTCCAGAGCCTCTCACCCTGCAGGTGAGATAATAAATAGCATAATTTTTCAGCCTCGAATATAGTCTTAGAATCAACATTAGTATGGAATTTGTCCCAGAAGCTACTCCATTCTAAAATATTCCCACCAAACTTGGTCATCTCAAGTTTAGGTAGCTTGCTGGCTGATGGTTGCTCGTGAGATGAACCCGAGACCTGATCTAATGTTTCCAAGTTCAAGTACGATTCCTCTGCTTGGATAAGATCACTGTTACATGCTTTGATTATTTCGGCGGCACCGCCTCTCTGGATCGTGAAACGTATTTCCCTATCAAGGGAATCGATAGACGCCTTTAGGCGGATCTTGGCTTGAATAAAATCCGCTCTAGCCACGCCAGTAGAACATCGTTCATTCACCAAGTTCGCTTTATGTAGATTTTTAATGAGAATTACTCGCCTTAAATTCAGGTTTGATATAATTATATCTTCTTCCATTTTAAATTGTTACTGAAACAAACATTTTGTCTTATGATGACGGATTCTATAAAGTTGACCACATTCTTCTCTATTATGCTTACCAGTTTCCGTATAAACCACTTCTTTATTAAAGAGTCACGATGGCGGGTAAAATTCGCGATTAACTTTTGTTTTGATCACCACACAATTCACAAACTTCACAAATTGAAAAAATAACGAGAGCATAGACGTAAATTCTATATTCGAGACGCTTGATCGTGATTGGTGGAAAGTTACTTTCATGTCTTTCATTGACATTTCCGGGTTTGGAGTCGTTTCCTTTGAGTCTTATCCATAAATCGATTGAAGCATCGATTTTCAAGGGTAGCGGCATGACGTTATCGTATTGGATTTGGTGTTTAATAAATGAAACGGACGGATTTTTTTTTTCTTTTTCTTTATTGACATTATAATCACAATTAACATACTCATACTATTCTATATCAATCTGAAATCAAATACAGTATTGTATTTGATTTGATGGTTATATAAAGTCGTTTATTGAAGTACTAGCTTATTTCTAAGGCAAGTCACTTCAATTTTGTTGAGGCCCTAAACACAATGCAAGTAATGCTTTATTTCTAAAGCAAGTAACTGGAATACTGAAACCAGCTAGTGATATTGCTATTATATAAGACTCTTACACTACCTTAGCTTAGGTAGGCTGCTTACAATTAATTCTTTCCTTGCTCTCTTCAAGCGGGCTGCCATCACTATTTATTTTCTGCTGCGCGCTCCTCCTAAATAGACTATAAGAAATTCGAACCATGCCCTCTCTAAGCGGGCTAAAAACATAAAATTCAAACGATACTTCTCTAAGCGGGCTGCCCATACAGCATCCACAAAATCGTCAAAATCATAAACTTTTTTTTTTTTAAGGACTTTTCAACTTGATGGTGAAAATGATCAGCTGACATAAATGTGTGGCCGGGTTCGAAATACTTTATTGTAATAGATTCAGCAGAAATAAGATGACTATTAACTATGTTTACTAAGAAAGACATGAACGACCAATTTTTGTTTTGAGCCGCACAATTATCAACCCATAAAACAAAATGTTTGACATCACGATTGTGTACGAAAAATGACTGATATGTAGAAATGATGTCTTCTTGATTTCGTCCGGAGACAGTTTCGTTCCACAATACAGCAAAAGGCACATTTGTGCCAGAACTACTTCCAAGGGGGACAAAACTTTCGTTGAAAGCAATAAGGCGTGGGCAAAATATGGCAGACTTGAACTGATCCATTCTTGGGAGCATTATAACTTTTTGTAAATCTACAGAATAGTAAATACAATCCTCGTCAGTAGAAAATGCTTCCTTGTCGTTCTGGTATTCTTTTCGCGTTTTCTTGTAAAGCAACTTATGTTTATTATATTGAATACACAGTTCACAATTTTCTTCAGAGCATTATCTATGTGGTATATGCAGAGCACATTGCTCGCATTTCTCATTGCCGGGATGAGCAAATGAAATGTTCATTTCTTTTAAAACTTGACGATATGTTTCAAGAGATATCTGCATATTGGTATATTTTTCTATAAACAATTTGTGCATCATCGTAATATTTAAGTCACTGGGTAAATTAAACTTATTGGGGGCATGTTCGCGGCGATAGTGTGATATGGTTGGATTGAAACTTTGAATATGTTCTTTAATTATGTTTTTGTCAAATATATTTTTTCGTTTGTAGCTTCCCCGTTTGTCTTTGTCATCAATTTCCTTAGTGCCATATGAATATGTCTGTTATTTGTTGGCTTATATCCGAGGGTTGTCAGAAAAAATACCTGACAAACTTCAATCTTTTCATTGTCAACACAAAAATGATATCGGTAAGAAACATTCCTTTTTTTGTTGGATACGCTATCTATATTTGTTCGAGTTTTAACGGTATATTGTTCAACCATGCCTTTTATAAATAACCCTCTTGACTCCCAATTCAAATTTTTATAGCGGCCGTTGATATTAACTCGTGATTCTTCTGTAAATTTTGTCGTACACTTTTTTCTGCATTTATCAACACTACAAGGTGGTTTTAGTGCTAATTTTTCATCAGCGGCCTCTTTTTTTTGTTTAATACGTTCTCCTACTTTAATATCATATGCACGTCTTTTTCTTGGTTGGCCTGATTTGGTAAATCCTTTTTCATTTACAGGTAATAATATAGTTGATGATTCTACTTCCCCGTGTTCCCGCTCTCTGGTTTCCGTATTTTCTTTCTCTCCTCTTTCACTGACACACTGCTCTTTTATCTGTTCTGTTTCTTCATTATCTATTTCTTTTTCTGCTCTATTACCAACACATTTATTTGTATTTCTTTCATTTTCTGATGCAATTACTTGACTTGTACTAGCTTCAAGCAATATGTCTTCGGAAATGATAACATCAAGATCATTTTGTATTTTTTCTGATTGATTTGATGTACCTGGTCAATTTCTTTGGCTATCGTGATTGTATTTGGGAGTATTTGTTTGATTATTGTGAATTTCTGCTCTAAATGTTACAATTCTTGGACCAGGTTTACCGCAGTTGGATGAATCAGAGTCAAAGTCCGTAGAGCAATCAGGTGCGTAATCTTTGTCTCTGACGCTATCATCAGAATCTTGAAACATGTTGACTTTACTGCCGCGACTATCGTCTTGGTCGGACAGTGGAAGCTGTTCATAACACTTCAAAGAATGACGAGTAACAATATTATGTTCAATTTGTTGAGTTTTAGAAAGAAGATCATTTAAGTCAATATTTGGAACTATGTTAAAGGAATTACTATATTCAATACGAAAATCAAAAATCGTTTTAAGTGTTGGATAATGGGTTGAATCTTGAAGAGTTTAGCTTCCGATGCCGAAAGTTGAGACGTGCATATGTCCTCATTACTTTTGAAGTGAATGAATTTGTTTAACAAAATGAAGTGGTTGATCGCCATATGTGCCGCAAAATCAGGCGTGCTGAATATGTCAGCGGTGGTTTTCCCGAATATACACAGTTTTCCAGCATACATGTCTACAATCAGAAGTAATGATGCTTACTTAAGGCATCATAGGATGGCACATTTGCACTTTGAAGACCTAAATAAAATATCTAGAAGAACAGGCATAAACATTTGAAACAAAGACAAAGTTGTATGCATTTCATGTTTGAAGGGAAAGCAGTCAAGAAATCCATTTCCTTCTGAAGGTTGCAGAGCAAAAGGCTTGCTAGAACTTGTACACTGAGAGGCGCTCATTTAGTCACCTTCATCAATGACTTTTCCAGGAAAGTATTTGTTTATTTAATAAAAAATAAGTCAGATGTTTTTGATATATTCAAAGAATATAAAGCCATGTTTGAAATACTACTTAATTTTTCTAAAAAGACTTCGCACTGATAATGGCAGAGAATATCTAAGTAATGAGTACAAAATTGTATTACCCAATTGTGGAATTACTTATCAGACATACACAACTTACACACCCCAGCAAAACGGGTTAGCAGAAAAATGAATCGCACATTACTAGAACGAGCTCGTTGTATGCTATTAACCTTTGATGGCCCCAGCGCTCCAGGCGATCAGATTACAAGGGCGTACCGCCACTTGACACCGCGCCGTTTTTTTTTTGCTGCGCTCGGCACTTATCGCTTTGTTTTTGTTAGTGAGGCCAGATGTTTACATTCACGAACATCACAGTTACGGTTCTGAGTAGCTATTGAACCAAACTAACGACTTAAGTACATTGGAGAGCTTTATGATGATTGTATGAAATTTTGTCGGCGAGGTGTTCGATTGAGGTGACAGAAATTTATCGCTTGGGAATGAAACGCTTGTTATAAGTGTTTGGAAATATTTACGTTTTAACACTTACGTTTTCTATTTACGTTTTCTAATCTACAATATGTTAGCTTTGTAATAAAGGTAAAATTTGGTTATACTCCGATAACAAATAAATTCATCACTACGCATAATATGAAGTTAGGCAACTTTTTTTTCTTATTTTGGCCCTGCGCCATTTTGAAACAGATATTATGAGCAGATTATTATATCTAGGCATATTATGTTTACCATCATAAGTTAGGTTACTTATAGAAGAATATAACTTTATTTTTATTTTACATAGTCCTAATAGGTTATAGGTTATAAAAAGTAAAATATCAAAACACAACCCAACCGTGAGGGGTCGGTGTTATCGTTAAATTTGAATATTTTATGATTGATTATTTACAAATATAATAATACAGCTGAAAAGCCAATAAAATTACCTTTTTGTTGATATGTAACATAATATGGCTTGTAATAGAATAAATATCATAGAACATGGCAGAAAGATCCGTCACATTTACGCGAGCTTCCGCCATATTATTATTATGCGAGCGGATCCCGCAATGTTTTTCCGGGGTCACGAGAGTTCAAGGGCATGCGCGACTCCGCGAGATAGTGAAATTATTGAGCGTAGAGTATATAGATATAGATACAGCCTTATACGTCCCACTGCTGGGCACAGGCCTCACCTCAACTATGAGGTGGTACGAGCCATACTCCAACTCGCGAGCTCAGTGCGGATTGTTGGAGACGTGAATGTAAGGCCAGTGATAAACCTTACCGTCAGACGTTATCAAGCTGCCTTTTTAGCCTCTGACTAGGCTTTACGACTGATATCTTGCGACGTCAGCCGGGATCAACTGTTTAACGTGCCTTCCGAAGCACGGAGATGCCCGAAAAACACATCACTTAATTTCGGTCGGGATGGTCACCCATCAATAACCCGACCTGACTGTCGTTGCTTAACATCGGATCGTTGCCGATCCGCTGCCGTCACTTAGCCACGGGCACCTCGTAGCGAGCGTAGAGTATACCGGGTTACATTTTATGTAAGAACGTTGTGATTGTGAATAACTCAATAATAATAATAATAATAATAAAATCATTTATTTTCTCTCACAACGGTACAATATTGGAATACAATTTCTCTTATAAACTAATTGCCATATGCCTTGTGTGTGAGAGACTGGTGCCTGATATAGGTTTGAGTAAAACCCGTGTTACAGGTCACCAGTGCTCCACCCCCCAGAGTAGATCTGGCTAATACGCGAAAGTGATGATGATTGATGAGGAAAACTAAGTGTGTTAATAATTATTGAAAATGTATTACATTATTAGTGAATATTACACTTAGTTAGTTACATTTAGGTTAGTAATGAGAGTGAGTTTATCATGCGAGGTTAATCTTTACCTATAGAGTATTTCAGCATATTTTTTTTTTTTTAAGTTAAATTACTATTTTCAGTTTTTTAATTTATTAAGTATAGTTTTTATTTTTAATTTTTATTTGTATGTTCTTATATTTTCATATAAATACACTTAAATTAGATGGTCCAGTTTTTTTTTTTTTTTTTAAATTTTTCAATTACTTCCTCATTTATTATTGTATAGTTGTGAATAAATAAATGAAAATGAACTGTATAGTTAGATGAATTGTATTTAAAAATAAATAAGATAAGATGGACATCGTGTATTAGATTAAATTAAATTATTCCTAATCCTCTTTTTTATATTAATTGATGCAGGAGTGTTTCAGTTTGGTAGTAGTCAAGTGTTTTAAGCCATTCGGAAGTAGTTTTTTTGCAGGAGAACTTTATAAGTGGATATATTGACAAGATGTTATTGATTTTGTTATAGAGGTAAGGGCCGAGAAAACAAAAGAAATGGTGGGAGTGCTGCGAGTGGAATGGCTGGCTCTGGCAAACTGTCTCTTTCCTTCGCTTTCCCTTGTTTAGGTTAGGGTCATACACGAGTTCGGTATGTTTCTTGAGCACTGTTTGCAGAATGAAACTTTGTCTAATGGTGAGGACTTCCCATCTCTTATACAACTTTGTGGTTGGAAAGCGAAAGGGGAGGCCAGCACTCACTTTTAGAATGGCTCTTTGTGCCCTTTCTAATTGAATTAAATTAGTTTTCACGGCTCCACCCCACGAGGTGATACAATAATCTATAATAGATTGACAAAGGGAGTAGTAACCATTTTTATGGTTTTCTCGTTGGTAACATGCTTTAGTGTTTTAAAAACAAAAATCAGTTTTCGTAGCCGGGTAACAAGGGTAGTAATATGGGGTCTGAAAGTAAGGGCCCGATCCAATGTGATACCTAGGTATTTTACTACCTCTGTTCTTTCAAGCGAGGGGCAATTACAGTTTAAGGTAGTTGAAGGGCAAGAATGGACTGTAACCTTGAGGGTTGACGGCGGAAGCAGGTGAGATCGGTGGGCGAAAGCCATGTATTTGGTTTTGGCAACGTTTAAAGTTAAAATGTTATTTCGTAGCCAATCAGTTACTATTCGCATGCCTTGCTGCGCAGTGTCAAAAACTTCGTCCCATCCGTCTCCGGTGAAAAATAGTGCCGTGTCGTCAGCAAAAGTCAGTATGGAACAGTTTAGAATTTTGAGGTTACAGAGGCTGTTTATGTAGACGAGGAAAAGGGTGGGTCCATTGATACTACCCTGCGGAATGCCATATGTGACATCTTCCTCGTCACTGACCCAGTTGCCTATTTTGACTCTTTGTCTTCGGTTTCTAAGATAGTCCTTGTACAATCTTAGTGGGACATCTCTCACCCCAATATCCTCCAGTTTGGATATAAGGTGGGGGATAGAAACCGTGTCGAAAGCCTTAGCTAGATCAAGGAAAACTGCTAAAGATTTCTTTTTTTTGTCAAGGCTATTGATTATCAGGTTTGTCAGGTCATGCACTGCGTCGTTGGTGGACCTCTCTGGTCGAAACCCATACTGTGATGGTGAAAGTAATTTTTTTTTTTTCTAAGAATTTGATTAGTTGGGTGTTCATCAAGCGTTCAAGAATTTTTGAGAGTATCGGAAGGATTGCTATTGGCCTAAAGTTGTCAACAGAGGTTTTCTCTCCCTTCTTGTAGATTGGTTTGACCAACGCCACCTTAAAGGCATTTGGGAAAACTCCGGTAGCTATTGCTAGGTTGCAAATATGGGTTATGGGTTTTGACAGCCATTTACTGTTGTTTTTGATTATTTCGGTCGAAATTTGATCGACACCAACGGCACAGTGAGTTTTCATGCTTCGAATAATTTGAATAACTTCAAGTTCATCCGTTGGTGCCATTACAAAAGAGTTGCAAGGGGAGCTGCTAGTATGCGAGTCAGCAGTAGAAAAACAAGAAGGACGATTTGGCGGTATGATTTTTTCTGAGAGACTCTTCCCAACACTGGCAAAGAACCTATTTACAATATTTGTGCTCTCCAGAGGATTAGAGGGTGTAAGGAGGCAGGTTGAGTAGTCCGGTGATTTTTTTATGTTAGTGACAGTTTTGATGGCATCCCAGAGCTTTCTTTTGTGACCAGTAGCTGATTCAAGAAGTTTCGCATCAAAGTCTCTCCGTGTTTTCTTGAGTGCGGCTTTACAGAAATTCCTGTACCGTTTGTAGGTCGTAGACAGTAACTCATTGTTAGGATCTTTTTTTAGTTTTTTGTGCAAATTGTCTCTATTTCTTAGGCATCGTAGGATAGCCTGTGTCATCCATGGCTTAGTGGTTCTATGTTTTATAGGTATCGCCTTTTGTATAGTGTTTATTTCAATAATTGTACTGAGTTGGTCTATTAAAAGATCTGTTGCCTTGTTTGCGTCAGAGCAGTCAAGTACTGCCTGGAAATCAAGTGATTGTATGTCACAGACAATCTGGTCATGGTCAGTCCTCATAAATGTTGATTTGTAAATGTCTAATGGGTGGTCTAGGTAAACAGTTAGAGTTACAGATTCGTGGTCTGTGATGGAAGACTCTACGACGAAGCAAAAAGACTCCAACCTGGTTTTAACCATCATATGGTCCAGACATGTGAGTCCGTGAGTGGTCATTGTGTGTCCGGGAAGTAAGGAGTGACTAGCCAGCATATTCAGGTATTCATGGTTGCGTGAGTCAGTGGAATTTGTTGCTATATCTATATTTATATCTCCACATAAAATTATGTTTCTACAACTTTTCAGGCGATTTAAAATTAAATCAATGGAGTTAACAAAATTGTTTGTGTTTGGTTCGCTCGGTGGTCGGTAAATCGCTATAACCGCAAAGTCACTGCCCAGTTTCAGTACCATGCAATTTGAATTAGAATCAGATGGTTCTTCAACAATACAGTGGAGTTGTTTTTTAAAATAAATTACCACTCCTTCGTTCTGCGTTTTATGCAGGGAGGTGGAAACGTGCGAATAGCCTTCAAGGTCAGGAATATGGTTAGAAAGAGTAAGCCAGCACTCACTCAGAACTATGATGTCCCATTCTATATCTGATCGGTGCAATAATGTGAGAAAGCTATGAAAGTTACAATTTATACTTCTTATGTTTTGGGAGATGATATTGAGAGAGCGACGAGAGGCATAATTGGAGCTCAGATGGGGTTTAATATTTTCAATGTCACATGATATAGATTCAGCAACTGATAGCGAATCCAATCCAGAGTTAAGAATGTCAAAGCTCTGTGTAACCATTTTTCGTAAGATTTTGCAATTTGTATTTTTGGTGTTTGAAAACGATACAATTTTAAAAGCTAACAGTAAGGCGAAGGTTCTTTATCGTAGTAAAATATTTTTATTTTTTTTATTTTTTAATATTCTTGGATTTTCCCAGTTATAGTTTAAATTATTGTTAATAACTGGCATAACATTAATATAATAAATTAGTAATAGAATTTTAATTGGAAATTCAATTAGAATTGGTATTTTATCATTATTATCTCTTAAAACCTGATATAACTGTAGTTTATAATTGGACAGGTAACAAAATAACAGTAGGCAATAGTGAGTAAGTGCAGTGTGTTAGGTCAGTGAGTTAGGCGCTAGGTACCTACAAGTTTAATGTGCCTACTTATACCTGCAAGGACTACTACGAGTATTAAGGTTTTAACAACTTGGGGGACTACTATGATGGTGTGTGAGTGGTTTTAGCCTAGATAGAGAAATACTAACAACTAACAGCCAAAGACCAATACCAATACTATAATCAAATACTATTAATCATTAACATAAATTCAAGACAAAAGCTATAACTTGGAAAAAGAAAGTAGCAATAACAAAAGATTTGGTATATACTTATGACGGATATAGACTAGTTTAACATGCTGTCTTGTGTAGGATTAGGCAAGTGGCCTTGGAGTTCTTCTTCGTTGTTTATGCAAATAGGCGGCTCGCCTTCTCTGATCTTGGCATAGACTTTACCGTAGGATGTCCAGGCAGCAGCAAAGTTCTTGTTTTTCACCTGTTGTCTTGCCAGATAGTAAAGGTAGCCGATTTTAGAGGTGAGCCGGTCAGAGATGAATATGGTTTTAGCGTCTCCTGGTAGTCCTAGGCTTTGTGTGTTAAGCTGGGGTTCGTTGCGGGTTCTTTCAGCTTTATTGAACTCCCTGTACTTAGAGATGACGTTTTGTTTTCTGCCAGTAGTGGTAAAGTCGACGACGATCGTGCTTGATTTGGTGCGGTAGATATCGCGTACTTCGCAGTCATGCAGTGGAGGCGAAGATCCGACGGTCGAGATGATGTTGTGGAGCGCACCGGTAAGTTGAGCCTTATTTTCAGGTTCGCTTTTCGGTATGTTACGTATTTCATTCGAGGTCGCTTTGGATTGTCGTTCCAGGGTTTCTAACTTATCTTCAAGATAATGAACTTGCGTTTGGTAGCATTGATTTTCTCTCTCCAGGAATTCAACCTTGTTTAATAGGCTGTCGTATTTATTGGTCATGCACTCCACTGAGTATTTTATGTCTTTATTCTGTTCTATGAGTGTTGACAAAGCATTTGTTAAAGTATCGAACTTGCTATCTTGTGATGCCCGGAGTTCGTCAATCTTCTCTTCCACCGATTGCCCTGATGAACCGGGTGTGTCGGAACCTCTGCGCTTCGTTCGTTTTGTGATATTTATTAAATCACCCCTGCTCACGACACTTGCATGAAAATTAGGGTCAGACCCGTAGTGAAGTGGGTTTGTAGTGTTGTTTAAGTTTTCCGGTGGAGAACGCAGTGTATTCATAATAAATAAAAAATATTTGTTCTGCGCCGCCGAGTAGGCCTAAATATTGTAGACGAGCCGGCGGCAAGTGCGCGTGATCAGGAGGCGGAGCTTGCGTAGGCGCAGCCCTTTCCAGCTACGGATCAATTAGTAACAGGTGTGTATGACAGGCGCTCACGGGTGACCTATATCTATCACACTCTGACAGTGAGGCCTCCCGCTCAAATGGTTTACTAGCGGTACTGATGATCTATATTTGTTTGCTTTTCACAATGGGTCTCGCACTTACTCGTTTGTTATGTATCTCCTGTGATTACTGCGCTCCTGGTAGCACTCGCGGATTTTTAACACAATTTTTGATTTTATTTTATTTTAAAAATTGATATAGGTATTGGCTTGCACACGACTGATCTCCTCAGTGGTCCGGGGGGGAAACTAATCAATAAAATTAAGTAGTTAAAAAAGCAATGTGTTTTATTTCTTGAACTTGTTCGTTGTGTTATTTATGATATACCTGTCTATTACCTTATTTCCTAGATAAAGTGTCTTAGTGATTTTATGATAATCTAATCATCCTATGGCAATAAAATATCAAGGGAGAAATAAAATAATGAGATTACTTGTAAAAATATAATAATAATAAAAATAAACAACGTAGGTAATAACAAAAAAAAATACAAGAAACAAAATGTAAAAAAAGTAATAACAGTAAAACAATAAATTATTTACAACACTGCTTTTGTGTGGTACTCCGCCCAGCAGGGGCCGGTGCACAATGGCACTTTGCAGAAACTGCACATCAAAGTTACCATCCTGCGCCGGCCTGCCGCGGTACACCGCACACAACGCATCTGCTTGTGGGCATTCTTGGCGGGAACCTTCTCCGTGTGCTCAACAAAGTGGTTGACTTGCATAAGCCGCCTGCTGTCTTTGTTGAGCACAGATTCGGAGAAGGCTGCCGGCGCCGGTGCATGAGGCATAGGGAAGCGGTCCAGCAGGTCTGTAGGTTTTTTTTTACTTTCACTATGTTTGTTGACAAAATCTTCCCAAGGAAATTATAGGTACTTTCTAAAGTGACATTTTCTAATAAGTTTGTCAGCATTTATTCAGTGATCTCATAAAGTATTATCCCAAAACCATTTTTTTTCCAATACATTCTCGAGTCCAAATATATTTAGAGCTGGAGCCGAAGAAGGCGGTACCAAAAAGGTGCTTACACGCCAACTCTGTAAGTTGGGGATAAGCTCCCTCATAGCTTCTCCAGGATTCTAAAGCGCCTTCCTTTAATCCTATTAGGGGCGCAGATATGTACAAGTTTCATTCGGATGTGTGACTGTGACTTTGACTGGTTCTCACAAACAGTTTGTTGTGGGTTTCCCAAATGTCATCATTATCAACATCAACAGCGGCCGAAATTGTTGACGGTGGACAATGCTCAATGGTCGATTTTCTTCAATGGATCGTTTTATGTAGTTTTTAGTTTTTGTCAAAGATGGCATCCGTCATCAAGGTGTAATTTTTAACAGGATCCAAAAATGTTGCAGTAGTAAATAAATAAACTTTTTGAATGTGCTCAAATCTTTTTTTAAATTCATTTAATAATGAACTTTTTGATTGAATTGCCAACTCATGTGATGGATCTGTTTTCCAAATATTGTTTCTGGCACTTTCATAAAGGCATAGGGACATATTTTTCACTACATCTCCTCGTTTACTTTTTCAAAAGGTTTGAGCATGTTTACAACCTCTTTCAGTACAGCTATTTAACTAGCTTGAATCATAGGCGGCGCATTAGAGTGATTCAAGAATATGCCCCCGACCGTCCCACTCACCCCTTTCAAGCATGTGCAATTGTGAATTCCACCGTGTTGAAACTTCTCCTATCATTAGTTTAATTTTTCAGGTACTTTTTTTCAGCCTTCTGATAATTTCTCAATTTGATCTGCACCAACTCCGCTCTGGTGGAACCATTGTACAATTCTGCGAAGTTTATCGATAAATATATTTTTTTCCGTCACCATGACTAAATTTTGCACAATAACATTAAAATTTAATGTGTTTGCTTTACAACTAACATGCTCTTCCAAATGCTAATTCAATAGTGTAAGAGGAGGCTAGTGAGAGATTACTTTGTGACTATTCATTTAATTGTTTCCAAAAGATGTTATAAGAATCCACCTCGTTACAAATGGACAATCCATTCGACCAGCCACAACACGTAGAATGCCATTGGAGCTACCTCGAACACGGGTTAGCATTGAGGCAGCTCTTTTGCGAAGGATGGCGTGAAAGCCATCAGTATGAGCCTCCGCAAACATGCCTGATGCACTGCAGTATCTTGGCAACCCCAATAGCAATCTGAACGCGTTGTTATATTGAACGCGTAAGGCGTTGATGGTCTTGAGCGTGAAATTGACCCACAGGTTGCACGTATAAAAGGACTGGCAAAATGCCTTAAAAAGTATCACCTTAACGGGTTCTGTACAACGTGCAAACCTGCGAGCCAGCATATTACATCTTACCGCCAACGCCCTCCGCTCCCTCTCAATATCCTCATTATCGGAAAGGTCCTCTGTCACCCAGTGACCCAGATATTTAAAACGCGATACTTGTTTGAGGGCAACACCATCCAAGAAGACTTTAGGTACTGATGTGATCTTATGGCCCCTAGACTTGAACATCAGTAGTTCACTTTTCTTCGCATTATATCTGAGCCCATGTGCGCTAGCATATTCCTCACAAATTTTTAGCAGTTTATGAATGGCACTTATCAAGGGAGCCAGCAGTACCATGTCGTCGGCATAACTCAAGTTATTAACAAATTTACCGTCAATGGAACAGCCAATCCCTACATAAATTAATACATAAATTAGTTAGAATAGTTATTAGATACGGGACATTTACCATGTTATTTGTTTTAGAATATTCGATATTTCGGTACTGTTGCCAGTGCCAAAACATGGTATAAATCCCGTAACTAATAATTACTTTACTATTCCAATAGTAGACCATGAAAGTTTAAAATAATATGTTATAAATTAATGAGTTAGGTACTTACGTCTTCTTCCTCAATCATCCCGAGCACAAAATGAGTAGGTACCTGTACAGTAAACCTTGTACATTTGCATAGTATTGCATTTTAACGACGTCGGCGATTCATACTGATTTGACCTAGTTTAATTAGTCATTGTAATTAGCATAATCAATTTATAATTTTAGTGTTGAATAAAGACTACGACAATCGACATTTCTCTTATCATTTCTTACATCTGCATCAGTCTTCGGCACTCACAGCATATCAAATCTTTAATGTGTAGACCTGACACTGCACATTATACATGGTCCTTCGAGCGACACTGAACCACGACATCTGGAGAATACACGACATTAGACGACATATTCGACATTGACTTGGTGAGTTTGTTGCTTAAGTGTAGTAGCGTATCGGTTTGGTCGGCCACCCAGAAGCGGGTATCACCGATCGAATTGATAAGGTCGACGCACATACTACGCAGAGGCTGCAAATCTTACTAAGTTCATCATCATCTGACATTTTCGACATTATCGACATGGAGGTGTTATTCAACCGCCAAAACACTATCATCAATGAAGTTGAAAGGATTTTCACCAACTTTCGCAAGGACAGTGAGTCCAAAAAAAACAAGTGTGTAGGCGACGCGTTATACTCTGTGGTGAACAGGGGCGCGGGGATTGCTCTCGCGGGGCAGGGAACCCACGCGTTTCCTCCAAAATTTGTAACGGTCAGTTCGCCAGTTCGCAAACCGCCACCGCACGCGACGCCCGCGCTCCCTTGCCAAATATTTGTAACTAAACTCTCGTATACTATTCTTGTATGTGCTCTGTAGTATTAATAAAGTGTGCCAAACCACTCCTGGATTTTACTGCCGAGACCCTGTGGCCTACATCGTGGTCTTCGAGCCAAATCTGAACTGGACGTCGATGTTTCATACTCCACCAGGAAAAATGGTGAACACACGCAGTTCCGTACGTAAAGAGCAGCAGAGATCATCCGCCAAGGAGCCATCAGAGTTTGGCGACATGAACGCCGAGGCAAGCGTAAACGCATGCCCGAGTACGTCGAGAAACGTTCGATCGGAGATCGAGAATGTTCCACGGCTGGAAATCGGAACAATGAAGAGCGAGAATGTTCCACGCCTGGAAATCGAAGCAATGAAGAGCGAAAATGTTCCTAATAAGAAAATACCTTCATGTAAGAAAGATTCCAGGAAGTCTTCATGTTCAACAAGGGCGCGCAGGTTGCAATTGGAATTGAGGGCGGCTGAGGAAAAAGCGCGAATTCAAAAGGAGCTGATCGATAAGAGGTTAGCTGCCGATCTAGCTGAAATGGAAAGTTGTTACAGTTCACGTTCGAGTTCACGGTGCTCCACGAGTGCAGTGGGCAAGTGGATTGACCGCAGCCAGCAAGAGCTGAGGATGCAGGCTGCCCACGAAGGTATTGAGAGAAATCGGGCAAACCTGTGTCCACCGCCGGAAGCCGCAAACACGGCCGCTCCCGGCACTGAGAACGCGGTCAGTCAGTTAGCTACTGTACTTAAGGACGTCGTTACTGCAAAGGCTAGTCCAAGCACCAACTTGTTGAGTCGTTTAAGTACACCGAAGGAACTACCCTGGTTTTCCGGGGACCCCATGGAGTGGCTTCAGTTCAGGCAGGCGTACGAGGAATCTACTGCCATTTGTAAGTTTAGTTCCATAGAAAATCTATGGCGGCTAAGAAAATGTCTGCGTGGTGCCGCTAAAGAGGCCGTATCTGCGTTGCTGGTATCCTGTACTTCCGCTGAGGAAGTGATGTCCACGCTGGAATTACAGTTTGGAAACCCGGACATTATCTTGTCTCGCATTGAATGGGAGATAAATAAACTGCAAGCATTACCGTCAGATTACCACAAGTTTTTAGTGGCATTTTCAGTAAAGGTGAAGAATTACGTGGCAGCAGTGTGTGCCCTGGGTCGCAATGAGTACCTGCACGATACAAGTATTACAAAAAATATCTTGTCTAAGATGCCTACTGTGTTGTTGTCAAAGTGGACGGATTATTGTTACGCAAGAAACAATTCACAACCAAAAGTTAGGCAGCTGTCTGAATTTCTGAATGAAGAGGCTGTGAAAATATCTACATCCAACGTGAATTTGATAAGCATTCGTCATGATACGTATAAGCGTAAGCAAGAAAATAGTGTCAATGTGCAGTGCGAAACGGCGTTAGTGCAAAGCGCGCGAAGTGATAGTGATCAGTGTAGGTATTGTCGTACATCGGTTCATGCGCTCCCAGACTGTAAGAAATTTAAAAAGTCGCTTCGTAAAGATAGGTGGACATTCGTTAAGCGCCATGGTTTGTGTTTTAAGTGTCTTACAGCGCGGCACGATCGTAATACGTGCATCGCGCCCGTGTGTAATAAGAATGCTTGCGGCCAGGCGCACCATCAGCTGTTGCATTATGAGGTTTCGAAACCTGTCGATACAATTGTTAATAACGAGTCCGTTAACGTTAATGAGCAGTGCCAAGCCGAGCCGTCGCAGATGTTAACGCAAACGGAGACGGTAACGAATTTACATGTAAGTAATTTCAAAGTAATGTTAAAAGTTGTTCCCATTGTTGTTCACGGGCCGCTCGGCTCCGTCCGCACGACCGCGCTCCTCGACGACGGCTCGACTGTGTCACTGATAAGCGCGAGTCTGGCTGCTAAGGTGGGCGTGGCCGGCAAGAAAGAAACCCTGCGTGTGAGCGGGGCATGGAATAATCATGATGTTATTTGTGAATCACAGATTGTAAACATTGATGTTTCGAATAGTAAAAAGGATTTGTTCAATATAAATGTTAGAAGCGTTGATAGGCTTGCCTTGCCCTGTCAGGACCTGTCCTCTATTGATTGCAATAGGTATATTCATTTAAAGAATATGAAAGATTGTTTTGTGTTTGAGAAATGTAACCCGGAAGTATTAATAGGCCAAGATAATAATCATTTGCTTTTACCCTTAGATGTTGTTATGGGAAAACCGAATGAACCGAATGCCACTCGTACGCCCTTGGGTTGGTGCGTCCACGGTAGGCTAGCTCAATCTTTGCCAGTTTCGGCGCGCCACCACTCCTTGTTGCTGAGCTCGCGCTGCAGCGGCGAACATCAGGCGCTCCAGGACATTCATGATGAGGTTCGTGCTTATTTTTCTTTAGAGTCGATGGGAGTGAATGGGAAGCCCAGGCAAAACGCTAATGATGTCCGCGCCATTGCTCACTTCGAGCGGACAGCTGTTTTGCGTGATGGCCGGTGGTGTGTAGGACTACCTTGGAAGGATGAGGAGGGTTCGATGCCCGACTCTTATCCACAAGCATTGAACAGGTTGAGAGGTGTCGAGAGGAAGATGAAGGCTAGTACTGGTTACGCACTAAGATATACGGACAGAATTAACCATTTGTTTGAAAATGACTTTGCAAAAGAGGTACCTAATGAAAGCTTATCACCAAAAACTTGGTATTTACCTCATTTTGGGGTTGACAACCCGAACAAAAAGAAATTACGATTAGTCTACGATGCAGCGGCAAAATCGAACGGCGTCTCTCTTAATGACTGTTTGTTAAAGGGCCCTGACCTGCTCTCGTCTCTGTTTGGCATCATGTTGCGGTTCCGTGAGAATCCTATAGCCGTAACTGGTGATATCAAAGACATGTTTTTACGTATAAAGATAAGGTCAGAGGATCAAGATGCGCTTAGATTTTTGTGGCGTTATAATCAAGAAAATTTAGTAAAGACTTACGCTATGACATCGTTAATTTTTGGTGCTAGCTGTTCACCATTCATAGCCCAGTTCATTAAAAATAAAAATGCGCAGTTATTTGAATCATCCATGCCATCAGCTGTTGAGGCCATATGTAAACAATTTTATATGGATGATTACATAGATAGCCTTCCAAAAGAAAGTATTGCAGTAAATTTTGTAAAAGAAGTAATTCATATTCATGAGCAGGGGGGTTTCAACATATGTAATTGGAATAGCAACAGCGAGGCGGTTTTAAATAGTATTCCAAAGGAGTCCCTCGGTTCAGCGGGTGTAAGGTTTAAATTCGATCAGCAGGGTATTAGTGAGCGCACCTTAGGATTATTGTGGGAACCTAAGAGTGATACGTTAAGGTTCGATTTGTCATTTAAGAATGTACCTAAATACATTATCGATGGCACACAGCGGCCAACAAAAAGGGAAATATTAAGAGTTGTAATGTCAATTTACGATGTTTACGGTTTTCTTTCGCCGTTCACTTTAAACGGTAAACTTTTGTTACAAGAAACTTGGAAGTTAGGCTTGGGGTGGGATGACCCTTTAGGGGACGACCTATACAGTAAATGGTGTGCATGGATTAGTCAATTAAATAGTGTCAGTAAGGTCGGTTTGCCACGATATTATGGCAATACGAATGCTACTGTAGCGGTAACAGGTACTCCTGCGCGGCCGTCGGCACACGTGCCGGCCGCCCAACCAGCGCGTCCCGCTTCGTGCCGCCCGCCCGCCCGAGCCGAGTGTCCCGCGCGACCCTCGCCTCCCGCGCCGCGCGACCCACCTGCGTATCCCGTGCCGCTCGCGTCCTCCGCGCCTCCCGCCACCCTCGCGCCGGCGGCGCCTGCCGCGTGTCCCGCGCAGTCCGTTAGCAAACTGATGCGCGATGTAAACAATTACAAAGATTTGCAGTTACATATTTTTTGTGACGCATCAACGAAGGCTATGTGTGCCGTAGCATATTGGCGGTGGGTGAGTGACGACGGGACCCGCGTAGCATTTGTAGCTGCTAAGTGCCGGGTTGCGCCCGTGAAACATGTATCTGTGCCTAGGCTAGAACTGCAGGCGGCTTTGCTAGCTGCGAGATTGGCCGATACAATTACGAAAGAACACCGAATAATCATTACGGAACGGTATTTTTGGTGCGATTCAACAACTGTGTTGCATTGGATCCGTAACGACGCGCGTAACTATAAAGTATTTGTCGCTCATCGCTTAGGCGAAATAGATGAGTTATCGCGCTCGTTTGAGTGGCACTACATACCTACGATTATTAACGTTGCGGATTTAGCTACTCGGGAGTCTTATGATAGTACTGTGTTACGAAATGAATGGCTTTGCGGGCCTATTTTTCTCCGGAACGATCCAAAATCATGGCCAGTAGACACATGTACACCTGAAACAGATAAATGTAAATTAGAAATTGTTACAATTAATATACAAATCCATTCGGTTGACTTACCTGTACCCGATGTTTCACGCTTTTCCAGCTGGTTGCGATTACTAAAAACAACATTTTATGTACTTACCTTTATAAACAGGTGTAAAAGACTTACCAGTCCTGGAGATCATGAGCTGATGAGACATGCGGAACGTTTATTATTGCGTAAGGCCCAGGAGGAATCATTCGGTGATGAGTTAGCTGCAGTAGGGAAAAATAATTGCGTTGATCGGAAAAGTAAACTACTTACCTTATCACCCTTTCTCGATGAGCACGGTATCCTCCGCGTCGGAGGTCGCGTTGGTGCCACCGTTGATATTTCAGATGAAGTTAAAAGTCCCATAATATTGGATGGGCACCACCACTTGTCCAAATTAATCGTTATGTACTATCATAAAAGAAATTTTCACGCTAGTCAAGAGACTGTAGTAAACGAGTTGAAGCAGAAGTATTGGATCATAAGGCTGCGTCCTACTGTCAAAAATGTCGCGTCTAAGTGCATGTTCTGTCGCATTAGGAGGGCATCCCCGTCGATGCCAAGGATGGGTGACTTACCGAAGGCTCGTGTAGCTCATGGACAACGGCCCTTTACGTTTTGTGGCGTTGATCTTTTTGGCCCCATGGAAGTTACTGTAGGCAGGCGCAGGGAGAAGAGATATGGAGTACTTTTCACCTGCCTTACGGTTAGGGCAGTTCATATAGAATTAGTTGCTTCGCTAACGACAAGTTCTTTGATTATGGCATTGCGGCGTATGGCCGCACGACGCGGTTGGCCACAAAATTTGTTTTCGGACAATGGTACTAATTTACGGGGAGCAGAAGTCGAATTAAGGAAATCGGTCCAAGACATAGATCAAGATATTTTAAAATCCGAAGCTCTTAATTATGGCACTAGCTGGACCTTTATTCCACCTGCTAGTCCTCATTGGGGTGGGGCCTGGGAGAGGCTAATTCGAAGTGTAAAGACTGCTCTAAAAGTAACGCTTAAAGAACAGGCACCGCGCGATGAGGTGCTTAGCACGTTGTTAGCGGAAGTGGAATGTATGGTTAACAGTCGGCCGCTTACTCATGTATCTGTGGAACCAGGTAGTCAGGAAGCACTAACACCAAATCATTTTCTTCTCGGCACCACCTCTAATCTTCCTACTATAGGTATCTTCGACGACTCTGACATGTTCCTGCGTAAGCAGTGGCGAATTTCCCAGCGGTTAGCGGATATGTTCTGGCGACGCTGGGTAAGAGAAGTTCTGCCTACATTACTACCAAGACAAAAATGGAATCAGGAGTCTCGGCCGGTACGTACTGGCGATTTTTGTTTAATAGCAGATCCTGATTCCCCTAGGAATATGTGGCCGAGGGGCATCATTCATTCGGTTTTCCCAGGCAAGGATGGTCGGGTAAGGATGGTCGATGTCAAACTTAAGGCTGGTAGAGTGCTTCGACGGTCAGTCGCACGCATCGCTCCTGTACCATTAGGAGATGAGTGCTGGTAGGCAGCACTGGGGTGGGGCGATGTAGGCGACGCGTTATACTCTGTGGTGAACAGGGGCGCGGGGATTGCTCTCGCGGGGCAGGGAACCCACGCGTTTCCTCCAAAATTTGTAACGGTCAGTTCGCCAGTTCGCAAACCGCCACCGCACGCGACGCCCGCGCTCCCTTGCCAAATATTTGTAACTAAACTCTCGTATACTATTCTTGTATGTGCTCTGTAGTATTAATAAAGTGTGCCAAACCACTCCTGGATTTTACTGCCGAGACCCTGTGGCCTACAAAGTGACTACATTCAATTACGTGTGCAAGCATTGGACAGTATGTGGGGTGAATTCCTGCAGAACAACTCTGAGCTAGAACAGCATAGAGACGACAAGTATGAATATTTTTCTAAAAACGTCTTTGATGAGTTCAAGAAATATTTTGACAGTACAAGGGAGACAATTTCTTCTTTTAAGAAAATCCCACTCTCAAATGCATCTGACATGAAATTCAATGTTCCGGTAGCCGATGCGGGAAAGGCGGATAGCCAACCTTCAGATCGGCTGGAAGATCTGTTATCTCAGCAGAGGACGAATTTCAGAGCACTGCAACGTCTTATTGACAATATCGATATCACTAACATCTCTGAAAAGTGGGAAATCGAAGACGAGCTGAAGAACATACAGCATCGGTGGCATACTATTGACGAACTCCACTTGAAAATCGATAACCTGCTAAAAGGAGAAGATGGTTTCTATGATGGTGAATTCCAACGTATGGAAATGATTTTCAAAGGACACGAAAAAAGCATTAAACAGGAAAATGTTTTCGACAAATCACAGTCAGCGATCTGTACCGCAAATTGATTTACCAGTATTTAACGGCAACTACATTCAATGGCCTACATTCTGCGATCTATTTACTGAGACAATCCATGCTAACAACTACTTGACAAAGACGCAGAAGATGCAACATCTGAAAAGCAAGGTTAAGGGCGAAGCAGAACGTTTGATACAACATCTTAACATATCATGCGACAACTACGACACTGCCTGGGACCTTCTCTTCCACCTTTACAACAACCCCCAAGTATTGTTCACTAAACAAATAGAGACTTTCTTGAACCAACCGACAGTACATAAACAATCATCGCAGGAACTGAAAAAGATATACGACACCACAATGGAATGCGTCCACGCCATCCATAATCTCGGGATTGACACCTCTACCTGGGATCCTATGCTGGTTCATCTGGTTGTCAAGAAGCTGGACCCCGATACGTATACGGATTATAAGGAGTCACGCAAAAAACCAAGAGAGTTACCATCATTCGATGAGCTTATGGCATTCATTGAAAACAAATTTATTGCCCTTGAACCGTTACATAAACGAGAAAAGGAAACTTCTACACAAATAAGGCCCATTCAGCATTCTTCTTATAAACCGGCGTACAGCAACCCTAATTATCAACCCAGATCGACGTTTAAGAATTAGACAGTTGCGACATTCACAAGGAAATGTCCGTATTGTGCTTCTGAGCCCTAACTTATACGCATGCAAGAAGTTCTTGAGTAAGACCTCAGAAGATAAGCTAAGGATAATTAAGAAATTACAAATTTGCCATAATTGTCTTTATCAACATCATTATAAATGTACTTCGGTGAAACGATGCAAAGAATGCAACGCGGCACATAATACGATACTGCTCGATACAATTACGAGCGTGTCACCGAGTGCAATGAACCCGTCTGCAAACGCGCTAGCTGAAATTTGTCAATCATGTTGCTACGCATGATGAAGAAATTTTGCTGACAACCCTTTCGCTACGCATTAAGGGATCTGACGACAATTTTATCACCTTGAGAGCCCTTTTAGATCAGGGATCTCAGATCTCACTCATCTCCGAAAACGCAGCACAGCTATTAGGCTTACAACGACGACAATATCAAGCATCAGTATCTGGCATTGGCTTCGGTTCTAAGCAAGGAAAAGGGATCGTATCATTACAATGCAGATCAATTCACGACGACTACACATTCCATACGCAAGCTCTGGTTATCAAACACGTGATAAGCAACCTGCCTAACGCTTCTTTCCCTAGACAGACATGGTCGCATCTTCAACACTTGAAGTTAGCAGACCCGGAGTACAATATCTCCAAACCTATCGACATCTTGCTAGATGCGAGCGTTTATTCTGACATCATTTTGAGTGGTCTTATCAAAGGACCACCGACAGCACCGATAGCACAACAAACACTACTCGGATGGATATTATCAGGCAATGTGATGACATTCAGCTGCAATGTAGTATTGACCAAACTTGCGGACTTGACAAAATACTGGGAAGTAGAAGATATTTCCGAAGAAAGCCCTTTGAGTCAAGAAGATATTCGCTGCGAGAAACTCTTTCAAGCTACGACAAAACGATTAGTGGATGGCAGATACGAGGTCACATTACCCATGAAACCAGACTACCAACAAAACATAGGCTTTTCTAAACCTAAGGCGCTAGCACAATTTAAACAAATTGAGAAAAGGATGACTAAGGAACATCAACTGCATAAAGGTTATAAGAAATAAAAAAAATACTCAAATATTCTTCAAAATCTCTGCTACACTTTACACGTTTCATTTATTGCCTTTTAAAGAAAACGAATAATAATAATAATTCTTTATTTGCTTAAAAACATGGTATTTGTAGATGGTACAGTAAAATAAGAGCACATGTTTTGCTTATCATAAGCACGCAAATTTAAGTTTTTTGCTACACACATTTTCATACAAGAAATAAAATCGAATAAAGTTTTAGAATTAATAAGTGAAAATAATGTCAATAAAGCGCATAATAAAAATATCCATAAATTAATACCAAGTCACAATAAATAATATAAATCAATAATTATTAAATTTTCATGTCAAGAAACGCTTTAATGTCATACACTCTTAGTTTAATGAGCCACTTATAAAGTCTTGACTTAATAAAATTCATTTTGAGATTTTGATAATGAAACATGCTTCCTTAATAATGCCTAAAAATTTTCATTTGGTGCATCTAGTCTTAAACAAGAAGTTATTTTTACTTGCAATTTACACCAATGTGTAGACAATTGATTAATAAAGATTTTACACATTTGAATTTTTCCAAAAAAGCATTTTTTAATCCGGTAAATTAATAATTTGTCATTTATGTTGTAAATTCGTACGTGATTGTGCGCGAGAATGGCGGGCGGGACGCGGGAGCATAGAGGATAGTAATACGAGTACATTGGGTATAGAGAGCCTTCTCAAGCTTTTTTTTCCAACTCCTTATGTCACTCGATTAGCCAACGCCATCTTTTATCGTCGCCCGAAACTAAAATAATTATATACCTACCTACCTATACGCATAGAACGGTATATACTAAATCTAAGAAATCGGAAAACTATTTTTACATTACCGTCTAATATAATGCTGAAAAGTAAGCTTAGAACTTACCTACGTACTTTATGAATCTTAGAATTAGATACAAAGTTAAAATAATAGTGAAAAGACAAATTATGAAGTAGAATAAAGAAAAAAATATTAATACACATTAGTAGAAATTGTAGAGAAATGAAGAAACAAAAATTATTATTGTTTATGTTTATTTCTATACATTTGTGCTGCGGTCTTCGTTACATCATTCCCACTATATTGTATAATTTTGCCAGCTAGAATTCGATTCACACAACGACACCAACTATAAACAAGCACATTTATCACGGTAGTTTCAAAATATTCTTTTAATTCATTCTTATGTGAATTACACCTGAAGGGAAACTCAACAAATATTGAACATTTTTATAGTTTTTTTTAAACCTTTTTTAGGAATTTCTTTTCTTAGAACTTCTGTAACTATATTTTGAATTGCCACAAAACATCTTTCTACCTCTTCGCTTGGATGCAATAAGGATTTACCACCTATTTTATATCATTTTGCCCTAATGTAACCATTTGATTTTGCCTGAGGGTCACCAAGAACATCTATTTTACAGTTTTTGCATGATTTTGAAACATTTTTTAAACATTTTCCCAGGACCCAACCACATGCATAATTTCCTTGTCCAAGATTTTTAATTTCAGTATTCAAATTTATAAATGGTACCATTATTGAAAGTACCACTATGGAAAGGAACGGCGACGCCTTTGCTGTGAATGCACAACCCTGCGTTTTCTTGGCATTGAACTCGACAAGATTGCATGCACCCCATTCTGAAATGCGGTCCAACACTCCGTCAAGCTCAACACCAACACTTCGCCTCTTCTCCTCGATGTCAGTCTGTTTTGCCCCAGGGCGCTCGAAATAACTCGCGTGGACCGTGCTATCATCCGCATAGCAATGAATATTACCAAGAGATAACATGTCATTGATATGCAGAAGAAACAACGTCGGCGACAAGACGGAGCTCTGCGGCACTCCGTTATTAATCTGGAGAAAGCGTGATTTTTGACCATCGCAAAGGACACGAATTCTACGTCCCTCCAGAAATCCGGCGACCCAGTCGCATAGGCGAGGTGGCAGACCATATGCCGGAAGCTTGGAAAGAAGCGAACGATGCCATACACGGTCGAAAGCTTTGGCAATGTCAAGGCTGACGGCCAAAGATTCCCCATGCTTGTCCATAGCCTCCCCCCAGATGTGTGTTACGTACGCTAGAAGTTCACCCGTAGACCGTTTTGGTCGGAAGCCGTACTGACGGTCGTGAATGAGAGAGTGATCCTCTAGGTAGCGGATGAGCTGCGTGTTTATGATCCGCTCAAACACTTTAGCTAAAACTGAGGTTACGGCTATTGGACGGTAATTGGCAGGGTCAAACCGGAACTGGTTGAACGTTCGCCTCCCTCCAAGACAGCGGCACAAGACCCGAATTGTAGGAGAGGCGATACAGGCTAGTGAACACTGGAGACAACTCCGCTGCACATTTCTTCAGCACCACAGCTGGAATTCCATCAGGGCCACTGGCTTTCCTGACATCGAGTGACTGCAGTTCGGCACGAACATCACACTGCCTGATACGAATATCAGGCATTGTGGAGCCGCAATGTGGAATATCAGGCGGCGCAGCACCGCAGTCATCGATGCAAGAGTTTGCGGCAAAGAGGTTAGCCAGTAAATCGGCTTTCTCTTGCGGCTGATGAGCCAACGATCCATCAGGGAATCTCAGTGGGGGCAGCGAAGGCACGCAGAAGTTAGATTGCACGTGTTTAGCCAGTCGCCAGTAGGAGCGGCTACCCGTAGGGTGCGTGATGAGTTCTTGGCCAACACGTGCAATTCGCTGGGCGTCAGCTTTAATGAAATAGAAATAGAAAAACATTTATTAACTTTAAGGACATCGTTACATTTATAAAGTAAACACAAAAGAAGTAGGCATTAACAACAAAACATATAGGTAACAGGAAAAAAAAGATCATACCATCAGACAGCGGTGTCCCGATGCCCAAAAAGACAAATGGACCTCACTCAGCATATAGCCTGGGCTTTATGGGCCCAGGCGCTGATTTTCAGTAGGCCCAGACTGAGATGACGCACGGACATTTGTGGCGGACATACGTGTGTGCATATACATATAAGTATCATAAATACTATAGTATAGATAAAAATAAATGGTGAGTGATTCAATATATTGTGTAGTGTAATAATTGTAATACAATACATAGACAATAGATACGGTACCGAATGTGTAGTGTGACTGTGTGTGTGTGTGTTGGTACAGCACAATACAGGTGGTGCTGCAACTGGAAATTAATAATAATAATCTGCCGCAGGTGGGTAGTTTGACTGTGCAGAGCGGCGCTTGGGCCCGCTGATGCAATAACTCAATCTCGACTAACTCACGCTTAAAATTAGTTCCTAAATGATTGCATTGGTGCTTCGTGATCAATGTAATTGGATAATGTAAGCCCTCTTCGTGGCCTTGGTGGCTTTATTAAAGGCTGCTTTCAGGGAGGCAAGGTTTGAATGATCATTGAGTGCCTGGGCCCTAGACCAAGCACGGTACGCCGCCTGTTTTTGTTCAACAGCTGCGGCACACTCGCGATTGAACCAGGGACCAGTTTTGCTAGCACTGACGACATCAGTAAACGGAATGTAGTATATCATTCCGGTACTGACCTCGTCAGCGATAGCAGATGCACTCTCTGAAGCATCCCTTTCTCCAAAGCAGCACTGCCGCCAAGGGACGGAGGCAAAATACTCTCGCAATCCGTCCCAATCTGCCGACGAGTAGTGCCATAACCGCCGCGTCACCTCCACAAGTTGTGGGGGAGCTGCACAAGGCACTGTAGCGCCAACCAGACAATGATCAGAGGAGCCCAATGGAGCACCAACCGACACTTTATACCCGGCTGGGTGACTCGTCAGCAGAAGGTCCAATAAGGAGGGTGTATGACCGACAATATCTGGTACCCGGGTGGGCTGGTGTACCAGTTGCGTCAGGTCTTGCGTGAGAGCAAACGCATGGGCAGTTCGGCCTGCATGGTCTGTTTTTGATGAGCCTAACCAGGACTCATGGCGGGCATTGAAGTCTCCCAAAAACACCATTTCGGCATTTGGGAACTGCGCCTGAGCGTTGTCTGCGGCCTGACTCAGATGCTCGAAGAGTCGAGTTGTCTCGGCGTCGCCTTTGTGGGAGAAATGTGAAAAATTGTTTTATTTTCCAAAAATCAAAGAAACAGTCAGAATTTTATGAAGTTAATTTGTACAGTCAACAACATGTCATAACTGCATTGTACATTAGTAGTAATATTTTATTTTTTAGATAATGATTGTGTGAAAAATTGTTTTACTTTCCAAAAATCAAATAAACAGTAAACATTTAATGAAGTTAATTTGTACAGTCAACAACATGTCATAACTGCATTGTACATTAGTAGTAATATTTTATTTTTTAGATAATGATTGTGTGAAAAATTGTTTTACTTTCCAAAAATCAAATGAACAGTCAAAATTTTATGAAGTTAATTTGTACAGTCAACAACATGTCATAACTGCAATAAATATGTTTTTCGGAAATATTTCTTTACATTCATATACAGGGTGAAAAGAACGAAAAGGTAAGTTCTAGCGGACAATTCCACTGGCAAGCAGAAAGCTGGTAGCGCATAAATGATCAACATAAAAATCATGAAGTTATATGGTTACCGACAAGTTTATTATGCCTGCGTCGTGCAGACCAACTTTATTCATACTGCTAGCCAGCTGCGAAATTCAAGTTTGTATGCAGTCTATGTGAGGTTCCGGTTTCTAATTGCTTTTTCCGGCATCGAACCTACAAACTCATGGGCTCTGAATCGGCGTGTAGTACTAAGTACTGAAATAATGCATTAAAAAATGATTTTCTCAGCTGGCTGGAAGTTCGAATGAAGCCCTCCTGGCAAAGCCCAAAGTATAAACAATCTTTTTTTATGCATTATTAGATAAACAATCAAAATAAATATTATGAAGTTAATTCGTACAGTCAGCAACACGTCATAACTGCAACATATTTATTTTCTTTCCAATGTCTACATTCATATAAAAGGTGAAAAGTTGTAAAAGCTACGCAATTTCGCTAAAATTGAAAGTATGGCACAAATGATCGACATAAAAATCATAACTCACATTGATGTATCATGTGAACAAGCACAGTCCTACGCAGTGAATTCTTACCGTATTCGTGAAGAGAGAGATAACAATAATCAAACAACTTCACGGATATAACTCGCGGAATTCATATTTTTACATTTTCTAACCCGAAGTTTCGACTCTTTTACAGCATTCGTGATCACAGGATGACTCGGATGTTATTTGTCAAGAAACTAATTATTTTCTCAGCACCGTTAAACCAAGTAAACTGAGTTTGGGGACAAGACTTTTGAAGTTTGCGGTAGTCTACAGTCATAAAAAATATAGAATAGAATAGTTGTTTATTTTGCTTTAAATGTGGTACATTATTGATGACATTTTTCTTATTCAGTTACACAGCACATTTAGCTAATTCACTTAGAAGGCAAAATTATTTATTGTTTAGTGAAATATTATTAAGAACAATTTAGCACGTACATGTCAACATAATTATCTATATTAAAAACTTAAGCCAAGCGGCATTATTCTAGAGTTAGCAAATAAGATTCAAATTACACACATCAAAAGTGTCTAGGGATCAAGCATTTTTATGCGGATTTCTTGAGATTGAGATGTGGCTTTGTAATAAATTTATGATTTTATAAATTTATATGGATCCTTTTTGGTGCATTTCATAATTTGAAACAGGAACTGTCAATCAAATTCGAGTAAAAGATGAAAATCAGCTGTCAATATTTTCCCTATAAAAACATACAACGCATTGAAGACATTATTCGTGCTACTGTTTCCCTACTACTGATTAAAACCAACGTTATTATGGAGCGGCGACGTCATATAAGCAGGGAAGAAATGCTCGTGGGAATGATAGAAGTTGGTTCCCGGCAACGTACTGTGGCTTTAGCTCTGAATACAAGTCAGAGTGTTATCAGTCGACTTTGGACACGTTACCGAAGCACTGGTACCGTGGCTGAGCGCCATGGAGGACGGTATCGCTGCACCACACGGAGACAAGACCGATACATTCAAATCACAACTCGAAGAGCTCCAACAATAACCGCCATGATGTTAGCCGTGAGGCTTCATCACTCTTCAGGGAACTTAATTAGCGACCAAACAGTCAGAAACCGCTTGCATGAAGTGAACCTTCATTCCCGAAGACCGCTAAGGGTACCACCTATAGCAATGCGCAATCGTAGGATTCGATATCAATGGGCTCTTGAACACAGAAATTGGTCAGAAGAACAATGGCGTTTCGTGTGCTTTTCTGATAGTCTCGTTTTGGTATGAGACCGGATACAAGACGTATACGACACTGGAGAACCCCTGGACGCCAACAGCGATTAAAATCCTGCCAGGAAGTCCATCGTTATAGTGGTGGAACCATCATGGTATGGGCGGGTATTTGGATCGGCGGAAGAACTGAGTTGATTTGGATCAGAGGCAACCTCAACGCTCAAATTTATGCTGAGACGATTGTATCAGATGTCATCGTTCCTCTACAAGTGCAAATCGGTCCCTTATTTCAGTTATTGCATGATAATGCACGACCGCACACCGCAAGAGTTGTAAGACAGACTCTCGCCGCAGCTAACATCAATGTCCTGCCCTGTCCTGCTCAGTCGCCAGACTTGAACCCGATTGAGCATGCATGGGATATGCTACAGAGAAGAGCTCTGCCGAATATGGAGGGTATCCAGTCGCAAGAAGACCTTTTTTTGTTGTTGCAACGAACATGGGCGGCCATTCCACAGCGTGATTTGGATGAACTCATTTTGAGTATGCCAAACCGATGTTCTTGTGTTGTTAGTGTTCGCGGTAGAAACACGGATTATTAATTGTTTAAGTTACCCAATAAAATTTTAAAGAAAACTGTTATTTCAGTCCTTTTTTCGAACTTTAATGTTAGTGGTTCAAATGTCAAAAATCCCTTTATTAGGAAAATGGCAAATTTCTTTATTAATGCAAAGGTGACTTGGTTTATCGTTACTGAAGACAAACGAAAACACTTTATTTGATGAATCCTTAAAGGAAATTTTAATTAATATCAATCAGGAGAAAAGTTATTGCAAAAATATATGTTGATCCCTAGACACTTTTGATGTGTGTAGTTACAGAGATAATTACATGTCAAGTTAGTCTACGTTTTAAGATACAACTAGTCATTTTATCAGCTCTGATATGGAATAATAATTTTTATCTTTGAGCCATTTGCTGAGTGCCTTTTTGTATTTTATGTATGGGAGACCCTTCATGTCGCTTGGTATGGCATTGTAAATTTTTATGCACATCGCGTAGCATTGTCTCTGATACATTGTTGTTTGCGGCAAAGTATCATAAACCAATCTATCACGGTTTCTCTTACTACGGAGATATATGTCATGTGCCTTTTTGAATCGATAAAGATTTGCTCTAACAAAATTTCCTACCTTGTATATGTACATGCATGGGAGAGGGATGATACCCAATTTTGTAAATAGTGGCTTACATGACTCGAAAGGGGCCTTTTTTATAAATATAAAATAAAAGAATGTAAAGCGTCTGTCTGTTCGCCTGTTATTCAGGTTGTATGGTATATTTTCATACATGACGCGCACAGTGGCACTTTACATGCCTCGTACATATACGGAGTAGTAGTGTTTTTTTTTTCGCGGAAGCAAACTACACACCTTCTGCGTGGCTGGCGGTTTCGATTTTGAGACAGATCTGTTAGTGGCATCAAGACGAGCCAGTGCATACTGTCTATTGGGCCACTATGTGGATGGGGGGTAGAACGTGTGGATGAGCTAAGAGACAGATGGTGATTCATAATAGACTGAACCAGAGAAAGGCGGAATTGCAAGTGGTCTAGTTTACTGTGAGTAGAGGACTCAAGAAGAATGCGGGCGTTAAGGATGGAAACGTTCAAAAGGCGTTTGAAAAGTTTCATGTACCACTTGGCACATCGTTTCCGCTCAAGCAAGTACGGCTCGAGCATTTGATCTTTAAGTTCGACCCCTCCCATGAACTTGTAATAGTCCAAAACAACCTGCGGCTTATGTGGCACTGGCCAATTTGAATCTGGGTTGGAATTGATGGTGGACATGGCGGTAGCCGACCCGTGGCAAGTAGAGATCATGTTGACGCGTTTCTTGTCTTGCCAGGACAAGACACTGACGTCGCCCGAGTGTCTAGCTATTAACTGACCTCGTTTGAGTGGAGCGATCTGCACAAGCTTTGGCACATGAGTGCGAGAAGTTCTAAGTGTACCAACACAATCGGTGTGACACCTTTTGAGCCAGCGTGCCAGAGCAGGAGAGTTGTACCAGTTGTCCATGTATACTTGGTACCCTTTGTTTAATAGTGGTCGAAGGAGCGCTTGAACTATAGCGGTATTTTTCAACACAAAAGCATTGTTCGCAATATCGAGGCTCCTCTGCTTTCCTGTGTACACAATGAAGGACCACAAATAGCCTATAGTACTCTCACAAACATCAAAAGTCTTTATGCCAAACTTTGCAGCTTTCAACGGTAAGTACTGCTTAATATTTCTCTCATCGAGGGCGATGTGTTGGGAGAGAATATATTGACTTTTGAAGACCTCATTTAGTCTTGTAATGATAGGCCTAATAAGCCCAAGACGATCTGTTTTCACAGCCTCGTCTCGTTCGTCAGCGAAATGTAGCGCCCTAACTAGGTGTTCATATCTGTTACGATTGAAGAGTTTTCTGAAAACTTCCGTTTTTAGAACACTCTCTCTCGAAAAACAGCTTTTCACTGTCGGCATTCGGATGATGCCGAGCATCATCCAGAATGCAAACAGGCACAGGAACTCGTGCACGTTGGTCTGAAACCACTCGCGCTGGAAGGTCGAAGATGCAACCCTGGTTGCGTACTGGTTCGTCTGAACGACGATTTCCTGTTCGTTGGACCAATACGCATGAAATGCATCGTACGCAGTTGAGTGTGACTCAACCGAACCAGTACGTTCCACGGTGAATGGCTCCGCAGTTCCTTGGAAGGAATCCATGGAATGCCATTCAAATGCCTCGCCTTCCAGAGCGGCAGCTTCTACAGCGTAGCAAAACTGTTCTTCCTCGTCTGTTTCGGGCTCTGCACGGCGCACTTCCCCTCTCTCTTCACGCGCTCTAATAACTCCTCGGGCTAGAGCCATTAATTCTGGTGGAACGTCGCCGTCCGACAGGAAAATTTCTTGTAGGGACATCCCATTTTGCCACCGGGTGCCCGTGTCGCGGGCAACACGGCCTGCTCTTCGGCCTGTCCCTAGGCTTGTCCCTCGGCCTGTTCTGCGGCTCGGACGGCCCGATCCACGGCCGCGCCTAGCACGGCGTGCTGGCGCTTGTAGGCGTTCTACTCCAGGGACGAACAGGTCGTGGGCATCCGGCACAAAGAATTGTTCTCTGAAAGAGATGGCCACTTGTGAGATTTTTTTATTTTTCTCTTTTGTATGCACTGAGACGCACATGTCCCAGGCCGCACCTGTCCTAGACCATAATTTTAATTATCTAGATAATTAGAAATACTTACGGGTCCACTTCCATCGCGCCGCTTATTTCGTCGCCATTTTCAGAGTACATCGCGATGACTATGGCGGGCTGGGGTGATTGTCTAAAATAGATGTGCCCTATGTTAGCATTTGATCACATTTTTACTTCCTAAAAGCTGATTTCTAGCAGTTACAATTCGTAAAAACTTACGGAGATCTATCTAAGGGCGAACGGGAGCGAAGTGGCGAACGGGAGCGAGGTGGCGACATTGATGGCTGGCGGCGTTCCAGCGATCGGATCAGATCGGAGAGTAGGCCGGTGCTATAGGCTCATCCTATTTGAAAAAGTTAAGAAAGTATAAAAATGACTTTTTTTTCTAGTATCTACATATAGGATAATTATACCTGATCAGAGCTAACCCCTGCTTCTTCTTCCAACAATTCGGCTGGGTCTGGCTCGATATCATCCTAAAATTTTAAAAAATGTGTCATAATTTGGTAAAAGATCGAAGGGCCAACACAATGCAGGTTTAGTAGGCAGCATAAAATAATTAATAAAAATATTAATCATGCTTATACAATTAATTTGCCCAGTAATATCACAATTGCACAAAAGCCATCACTTTGTAAAATTAGTTCGTTAGTTAGTTCATCACCAAATCATAACAAAGCCCACCGACAAAAACAAAATAAACAATCCCACCTAGTAAAATCCTATTTTTCCATCTTACTCATCTATCTTCCCATTTTCACGGTAAGTCAACACATTGCATAAATTTAAATAGCATACTCATATCAAGGCCAACCAACAAAAACAGCACACATCTCAAACACCTAAATTTGCACTAAAGTACCTCACGGATTTCCCCACAATATGAATAAAAAGTAACGAAGTTGTAGTGGTGCTAGGAATAAAAAAATAATTAATTAAGTTAATTGAAATAAATTAAAAAAAATATACCGTTTCCAGATCGGATGGATGACTTTCAAACCATCCGTCGCCTAAAGCACCGTCATCCACAATGTCCACCTCCTCCTCATTGTCACTCCTGTCACTTCCATAAAGCTCATCTAAAAACTCCTTCGGAGCGTCTCCAGAATTACGCCAAACAGATTTTTTTTTATATCTAAAAAATAAAGATACTTTTTGTAACACAAGAAATGTAACACAACAAATTCTAGGCATTCTAAATTTCGTGCAATGAAGATTAAATAAATAAATAAATACACCTAATAAATAATATTGTTAAATGGCGCATGGCAGGAGCAACTCTCTTGTCGTGACATTTTGCAAAATAATTACACAGTTACACTTTAGTTTGACGATGTTAATCAATACGTGATCGGGGCAACTCTCCGATAGTATTGTTTTGCATCAATTATGTTAAATGGCGCGTGGCAGGAGCTACTCTCTTGTCGTGACATTTTGCAAACGAATCACACAGACATACGCTTTAGTTTGACGATGTTAATCAATACGTGATCGGGGCAACTCTCCGATAGTGTTGTTTTGCATTAATTTTGTTAAATGGTACGTGACAGGGGCGACTCTCTTGCCGTGACATTTTGCAAATCGAATAAGAATATTTAATAGGCTAAGCATGATTTTGCAATTAAGTCAGTAAAACTTAAAACTAGATTTATTAAATATTTAACGTGGAGAGTATATTTTGTATCTAAACGGGACAGATGTTTACATAATTAATATTTTTTTTGTTTACTGAATCATTAAACTTTTAGAATACCAGACTTAAGTACAGATTTAAGGGTTTTGTACCTTTACTAGAATAATGGAACGTACCTATTGGAATTTGGAAAGGATTACTTTAGGGGTTATGTGTGCCCTAACTGGACTGGAATAATGGAATGTATCAAAGTTTGAAAAGGATGCAATGACTTCAGGGGTTATGTGTGCCCGGATTAATGAAAAGATTATTTTTAGGAATATAATTTCAAGAAATTATTTAAGATTTGTTCACTTATCTTCACGTGTGCTATAAAAAAATAAACAACTCTTAAGAATAACTTACGAGTTTGCTTCACTGCTTATTCAACTAAATGATCAAAGCTTTTCTAGTATGATTAGATAATAATGATCTATTATAATTGACCTTATGACTACTATAATCGTTAGGAAGAACTAATATTTGCAATATATGCAGCTAATAACTGCTCTTTGACTGAAATATTTCACTTTTGTTCTGGTTCTTCCTCTTAAACTGAATTAATTAAATTTACTCACATAGAAAAGGACTCTTAGCGGAGGACAAATACTGATAGTAAGGATAGATTAAGTTAGCGTTTTGTCTAATTGAAACAATTTATATTATAGCAATGGACGAGAATGCAGATTCTCTGACTCCCGAGCGAAGTAAGAGGAAGCGCTCGTTGACACCATCTGACGAGCGAAGAAAGAGCAAGGCCCGAAAATCTACACCGGGACTGACTACTGAAGACGTGCTCAAGATTCTGGCTGCCTGGAAGAATGGTTCAAGTGAGGGACACATATCTTTTCAAAGTAGTCAGTTTAATAATGTCATACCTGAATATGATCCTTTGAACAAGGCGAAAAGTATAGAGTGCTGGTTGAGGAAGGTGAACGAATGTTCTAAAATATACGGTTGGGATGAGAGACAAACCATTCATTTCTCTCTACAAAAACTAGTTGGTCTTGCTAAGAAATGGTTTGAGGCTCTCTCAACCGTAGTATTTACTTGGGACGGGTGGCAAACAAAATTAAAAAAAGCTTTTCCAAGCGAAGAAAACTATGGCAAGCTCCTGGAGGAAATGTTAGCTCGCACCACCCGTCCCGATGAGAGCCTTCGTGAGTACTTCTATGATAAATTAAGTCTTTTATCTCGATGTGAAATAGCAGGGAAAAAGGCTGTTGAGTGTATTGTGCACGGTATCACCGATAGGTCTGTAAGAAACGGAGCTCAGGCATTAAATTCTACCGAACCGGAAGACCTTTTGGGGTTTCTCTGCTCTCAGCGGGTTTCTCCCCCTATTATTTACCGAACTCGTGATCGAAATAATCAGAAATCAATTTCTAATACCACCAGCGCTTTTACACGTTCTGTTTCGAATTATAATAACCAAATTGTGTGCTTCAACTGCCGGGTGAGAGGTCATCCCTACCACAAATGCCCAAAACCTCTTGTAAAGTGCAAGCGTTGCAATAGAATAGGACATGACCTCGATACATGTAAACAAACAAGTAACACCTATTGCAGAAAACTCAGTTTCTAGGGGTAGTAATGATCCCGAGAAAACCACATTAAAGATAACGATTAACAATAGTAATGAGAAGTTTTTCAAACAAGTTTCCGTAAACGGAGAATTTTTAACGGCCTATATTGATTTCGGTAGTGAATGCAGTCTTATGCGCCGCCGTGAGTCGTTGAAATTTGATCTGGTAACGAAAAACGATAATGTTCCTGTGATAAGGGGTTTCGGCAATTCTTCCATTATGCCTTTTTTTAAATCATTTGTAAACGTGAAGCTTGATGATATTGAAACATCTCTCGAGTTTCTTATCGTTGATGACGAGTTCATGCAAACACCTCTTTTAATTGGGCAAAATTTTACGGAACTTCCATATGTTACTGTTCTTAAAGACTGTAATCGATTAATGTTTTATAAAAGTCCTGGTAATGAGCTACTGAGCAAGGACTCAACTATTAAGCCATGTTCGGAGAGTTCTGTTGAAGTGATAAACGTGGGTGTAATTCCGGTTACTGAAAAAAATGGTTTTACTGGAAATTTATACGTAAAGGGTTATACTTCCTTTTAACCTGGCCGAGAATTTCGGTTGTGGCAAGGTACCTATAAATTAAATAATGGTATTGGAGAATTGTTTTTGACCAATTTATCACAAAAACCACTCAAATTTGAAAAGGACAACTTGATTACTAGGGCAATTACGTTTAACGAAACGGGAATTTGTCAGGTCAAACGCATCACAACTGACAGTTCTTTTATGGAGCCGTTAAGTAAATCTGATATCAAGGTTGGCGATGGATTAAGTGAAGGTCATGTCGATGATTTGTATTTATTGCTCCATAGATACCGTGATTGTTTTGCCTCAAGTCTCTCTGAAATCGGTTGCACTCCAGATTTTGAAATGAAGATAGATCTTTCCGATCCAAGGCCAGTTTTTTTATCGGCCGTATCGCTTGTCCTTTTCAGAACGCGAACCAGTTCGTGAAACGATTGATGAATTGTTACGCAATGACATCATTCAAGAATCCAACTCTGACTATGCTAGTCCTATCTTAATGGTGAAAAAGAAAACTGGTGAGAAGCGACTTTTTTTGGTTTGATAATAGATGCAAATTTAAATTGGAAGCCTCATGTACAGAAAGTGAAGAGTAAATTGGCCAGCTTTTCGTATGCACTCCGCGAAATAAAGAGAACCACCGACGAGAAAACTGCAATCGTAACCTACTATGCCTACGCCCATGCGTGGCTTAGCTACGGTATAATTTTGTGGGGACACTCTACAGAAGCACCTAACCTATTTATAAAACAAAAAAAACTTATAAGAATAATTTTTAACTTAGAACAAACGAACAGCTGCAAACCATTTTTTGTAAAAAATAATATACTAACTTTACCATGCCTCTACATATTTGAAATATGTAAATTTGCACTTAAAAATCAACATATGTACACGAAACGTGAAGACTTAAAAGTGAAATATGAGTTACGTCACAGGAATAAATTGCTACTACCGCCTTCAAAATTATCGCTGTACTCTTCTAGCCCGTTTGTCATGAGCATAAAAATTTATAACAAACTGCCAGCAACCCTCAAACAGGAAGCAAATGAAAAGCGTTTTCTAAATAAATTAAAAAATCATTTATCAGCCAAATGCTACTACACAATCGAGGAATATCTTTCAGAAAAATAGATATAGGTAACATTTGTAAGGCAAGTGAATATTCATGTAGGCTTATGGATAATTTATATTAAGTAGATATTTAGTTGAATAGAAGAAAGCTAGTTAATTACGAGTGTTAAGTTAAAAGCGTCCTCCTCTATCCTATTTGCTGTGCCCGAAAGGGTCTGTAATGAACACATCAAATTTGTAACATCTTCACTACATTATGGAATGCAAATAAATGATTGAGTATTGAGTATTGAGTATTGTGTTGACTTTAGAGCTCTCAACATCAAGACTATCAAAGATCGTTACCCTCTTCCGCTAATTGAAGATCAACTAACAAATCTTAGCGGTAACAGTTACTTTACGTCACTTGACTTAGCTTCTGGTTATTACCAAATTCCTATGGCTACCGATAGTAGACATCTCACAGGCTTCGTCACACCGGACGGGCATTACGAATTTAAACGTATGCCCTTCGGACTAGCCAATGCACCGGCGGTTTTTCAGCGCATGATCAATAAAATACTAGGCAATAAACGTTTTGAGTATGCTCTGGCATATTTAGATGATATTCTTATACCATCCACAAGCATTGAGCAGGGATTTGAACGTTTGCAAGAAATACTTGATCTGTTGCGAAAATTCGGATTAACTCTAAAGTTATCAAAATGCAGATTTTTTGATACCTCTATTAATTACTTAGGTAATGAAATTTCGAGAGATGGTATTAAACTAGGCGAGGCAAAACTATCTGCGGTCAAAGAGTTTCCTATCCCCAAAAATATTTATTTATTTAACCAATTACACTATCTTACAGGATAACACAACCTTATGCGATAGAGTAGTAAAAAAAAATACAATAGAACGCATTTTACATATTACACACAATAAACATTGTTAGCCTCGTGAACTCACTCAGAGCACACGAAAATAAGTCAATATCACGTTGCACACAATTAAACCAAGTTTAATTGTGTGCAACGTGCGCGTCAAAGGAGCCCTGGCGAGTAGATTGGTCCGACTTCGCGGCACTGCGAACAGTCGCGGACGCCGCCTTCGCCCCACGTAGTCGTTCGGAACGCAGAAGTTAATAGTGGCTAGTAACTGGAATATACATATAAATACATATATATATGGCATATACATGAAGTGCGCCAATTTTTAGGCCTCACGGGGTATTTCCGTAAATTTATAAAAGGGTTTGGTGAAATAGCACGACCTTTGACGGACTTATTAAAGAAAGAAGCCACTTGGCAATGGTCAGCTATGCAAGAAAAGGCCTTCACCTTCCTAAAGGAGTCCCTGCTATTAAGATCGGTCTTGGCATTGTATGATCCAAAATTGGAAACCGAGCTTCACACAGACGCGAGTGCTCTGGGCCTAGGTGGCATTTTAATGCAATGGCAAAAGAGCCCGTACGCTTTGAAGCCCGTTGCCTATTTCAGTAGGCAGACTACAGCTGACGAAAGGCATTTTCATTCATATGAATTAGAAACGCTAGCTGTGGTTTGTTCTCTTAAAAAGTTCAGAATTTATCTCTTAGGTATCCCATTTAAGATTTTCACTGATTGTGCAGCCCTTAGGACCACTCTTACTAAAAGGGACCTAATTCCACGCATAGCCAGATGGTGGCTACAGATTAGTGAATTTAATTTCGAGATAGAGTACCGACCCGGCACTAACATGACCCATGTAGATGCTTTGAGCCGAAACACGAAACTGACCGTAGAAGATGAGGGAAATTCTGCATTCGTTTATAGTATTGGAACCGATAATTGGTTACTTACCTTACCAATGGGTGACCCAGAAACTTCGCGGGTTTTGAGAATACTTAAGCCCGAAGTTGATAAAGAGTGCAAGGAGATAAAAGAGAACTTTACTTTAAAAAACCATGCCGTAAATCGAAAAGTAGGTGATCGTTTGTGTTTTGTGGTACCAAGGAGCGCAAGATGGCAAATTTGTAAAGCTAATCATGACGACATTGGTCATCACGGTTATGCTAAGACTTTGGAAAAGATTCAGACTCAATTTTGGTTTCCCAAACGGAACGACGGTTAGACGGTTTGTAAAGAAATATGTTACTGCCTGCATAGAATGCGCTTATAATAAAGACTTGGCTGGAAAAGAAAAAAGAGGTTACCTTTATCCTATCGAAAAGGTAAGCATTCCTTTTCACACAATACATTTAGATCATCTCGGACCGTTTGTGAGGAGTAGAAAGGGAAACTCTTATATTTTGACCGAGGTGGATGGATTCACGAAATATGTTTTTGTAAAGGCAGTCAGAGATACTAAGACCAAGACCACTGTCAAAGTTTTGGAAAACATATTTTACGATTTTGGCTTACCAGCTAGGATTATCTCTGACCGTGGCACATCATTCACATCAGCAGCCTTCAAAACCTTTTGTCATGATCATGGCATCAAGCATGTTCTTAACGCTGTTGCCTGTCCGAGAGCAAATGGCCAAGCCGAACGATTTAATCAAACCATTATGAATTCGTTATCGGCACAAAACTCTAGTTGCTCTGAGCGCGACTGGGACAGGTGGGTCGGTAAGATCCAGTGGGGAATAAACAATACAGTAAATGCCACCACCAATAAAACTGCGACAGAAGCTTTGTTTGGTATTAGATCGCGTGATGATTTAGCTAATAAACTGGAAGTGCCCACAGATCTTCCATCAACCAATATAACCGCCTTGAGAGAAGACATAAGTAAACTCATTAAGGATTCCCAAGCTGAACAAAAACAACAACATGACTCTAAACACGTACCGGCTATTAAATATAACGTTGGGGATCTAGTGAAAATTACCAGAACGAATTATAGTAACAATGGAAAAAGCACAAAGCTTCTGTCAAAGTTTGTGGGTCCATTTAAAATTGTTGAAGTTCTGGGCAACGATCGATACAGAGTCTGCGATGTCCCAGGCTTCAACAACTAAAGAAAACCATATGAAAGTGTATTTTCTGCCGATAGGTTAAGGTCATGGATTCATATTAAGGCGTTAGAAATAACTGGTAGTGACCAAAGCGATTCCGAGAACTCTGAAGTAGAAGAATAACTTTCCTCTGATGTAACGCCATACAACGATACCCGTTTATTTTCCTGAGACTTTTAGCAACCGTAATACTATTAAGTTAATTAATCAGAATATTGATAAAATTGTGATGTATCTTCGGGGTGAAAATGAATTGCTTAGGTATCAATTCATTTTATGTTTTCATATTAGAAATAAAACTATTGAATTATCATAGCATTGAACTTATATTCAACGATTGATTAAGCATTGATTGTTTGAGAATAAAATAGACTTAGATTGTTAAGATTTGTTTGTTTACTTATAGAAAATGTGGTTTGGAATTTAAGTTAAGTTTTAATGTTGATTATTCATGTATATTTAAAAAGACTAAAATTTAATTAAAATATAATTTTGTATAAAGAAATTGGAATAAAAGTGTCATGATTTGAATTTTATCATACTTGTTATTGTTTGTATCATTCTATTGTTGGATTTCAGCATTGTAATGGTTTGTCTTATATTGCTTCTATAAACTTCTATAAATGGATGATCTTTTATAAATAGTGCTTAAATATTTGTTTGGTTTTGTGTAATGGCTTGTTACAATAAAGTAATACATTTCAAGACGCTGTTGGGATCTTACACATATATTTCACCAATTTGTTATAATATTAATACTTTACTAACTCTAGAGAATCACTCGGGTGTATCTAAATAATTGCTTAAAGAAACTAATAATAAAACAATAAGAACTTATTATTCAATATGGATGACTACTACAAAATATTATATAAAACTTTTATTGATTTTGTTAACATCCTACATCTATTATTTACTTACCTACTTTTAAGATTAATGTGATTTTGATTTTGACAATTATACACATCTATTCGAAGGGAACTGACTAGCTTTACCATAATTAGTATTAGAAGTGCGTCAGGAGCCACACTTGGTCGGATGGCCGAGTGTCATGATTTCTTATTTTCTTTGTTGGCAACATTTATATTAACGTTCTCAATGGTATCCCTGCGCGCCTTCTGGAAAGAATGGTAGGGGAAGTGGAGGGGCCTGAGGGCTTTTGAGAACGACTAGCCCGGTGAGGCGGTCAGTTCTTTTCGGATCGGCGTGACGACTAGTCTACAAGTGGAAACTCTGTATCTCTGGTTCAGTAAAATAACAAGTGATATCATATTATAACAAAAAAGTATGTCACCTATTCTGGAGTTTTCATTAAACACTAATGTTTGATATGATGATTGTTTCTAATAAGTTTGTATAGCTAATCAAAACGATTGTGCCGCAAATAAATTCGAAAAACGCTCGAAAAGCCGATTTATAGTAACTGAACCTAAACATTGAAATCTTGTACACACACGACACATTTCTAGAATCCTTATAGCTTACGTTGCTCACAAATAGCAAAACTAGAAAGAAATAGCACTTACCGTCACGTAAACACACTAAAAACCACTTTTCACTCCAATTTATGTGCGTAAAACCTTTGACATTTGACCGATTGGAAAAATTTATTTGAATTTTCGGATGTCATATAAAAAAAAAGGCAAAGTGCGACCAGTCTTGTCATTTTATATAGTTCATCTGTGGTTAAAAATATAAGACCACAACTCCAAACTTTTTAATACACCGTTCAAAACACATCTGGCACCGGACGGCCCAGGTTGCCGAGGCTGTCCGGCGCGCCTAATCGGGCTCGAACGCATCGCTTGAAATGTCACGCGCGCCGGGCAGCATAATGGGATTCAGCAAATCTTTGTTTACCTATGATTTACGGCACCCTTCAGTAAATACTCCGTGTTAATTGGCTTGGGTTTTAAAGGTGCCAAACGATGTGCAAACTTAAAACAAGCTAACAAAATAAAAATTTACCTAAGTGAAAATGTTAACAATCACTGCCGAATAGGGTTTCGTAAAAGAAACTGAAAATCCAAAATGCTTGAGCGCAAGCAGTGATGTTTCCCTAGTACTTCTGCTCCCGCGTTGGCCTTCTTTAAGCGCTGCCTTACTAAAATGTCTGATAAAAGGTACTTTTTGATTATTATTTTTGTTGTTATCATTATTATTGGCAACTGAATTAATCGAAAAAAAATATTGTTAATTGATTGGTACAGACGCGTTCACATCAGCCTTTACAAAACCATAGCAAAATAACAAACGTTTTTCTCCCGAAGGGATAAAAACGATTCATGTCTTGCCTAGGCTTGACTTCCTGAGATTACAACCTTCGATTGTCATGTGAAACACTTGTGTCATAGCTCCCTGTGCCGTCTAGCAGCGCTCAACTTTCGCTCCTCGCCCCCCCGCCCGCTCCGCGCCGGCGACGGGGGCCCGCGGGGCTTGAGCGCGCTGGCTGCCAGTACCTTGAGATTATTGAGTCGTCAAGGGTTTATTCAGTCAAGCCTAGGCAAGACATGAAATATATCGTTTTTATCCCTCCGGGGGAAAAACGTTTGTTATTTCATGGTCTGTGCCGTCGGCTTGACTTCCTGAGAAGTTTTTGGGTTCTGACGACACAGGGAGAGCGTACTGTTAAAATTACAGATTATTATAAGAGTTGCAATGCAATTAAAAACAGGGTAAATAGTAAGTGCTTGTATAATATATTATCAATAACAACAAAATATAATATTATTAATCATATTTATTTAGTAAAACAAAAAATTAAGCAGCACAAAAGAATGTTGTTTGAAATATTACTTAATAAATCACTAAATCAAACAGTAGTAAAGCTAGCATTTACTAAACTTAAGTCATTGGTATTATCTTTGGACGGATTGTCAATTATTTCTTTAAAATAATGTTTTATCACATTTTTGTCGCTCTTCCAGTTACCATTTCTTATTATTGTTTCTATAGGAATGTTACTATCTCTTCTGGAAGAAGCTACTGCAGATCTCATACTGCCAGGTGAGTAATTAATGTTCAGTTCTGAGAAAGCAGATCTGATCCACCCCGCTATAACTGTTTTTGATGCGGGTGCTACACGACCTCTACTGGTAACAAACAAGGAATCTATGCGATTATTTCCAGTACTTCGCCTAGAATTTGAAGCGATAAGATAACGCTTTACCCAGTTAATAGGATCGAGTTTCTCATTTGGGACCTGCAAAAGTTTCCAGGCGGATTGCCTATGAGAACGATTATCTGTTTTTGATCCAAACTCAGGCCAGAATGAGACAGACGTCTCATCTATTGCCATACTGCTTTCATCAATTCTTAGTAATGTAAGGTCATGGATTCTTCTGCCAGATGCCAACAACAATAATAGAGCCAGGTGACGCGAGATTTGAAATATACTATCTTGCTTTATTAAAGTATTCTCAAGCCATTTAATCAATCGGTTAACATCCCATATAATTTTCTTTGAAGGGGGCGGTTTTGATAGTTCTATAGCTTTGATAACTGTTTAACTACTGGATTCTCCGTTATTCGAGCCCTATTAGAAGGGTCAGCGAAAGTAGCAATAACTGATTTATGTAATTTAATGGTGCTTGGCGATATTTTTTTAACTCTATACAGAAAACTCAAATGTTGTGCTACTGACGTTGCATCTGGATTGTTGGGGTTGACCCCGAGAGCTTTGCATCTTTTTAGCCATGTTTTCCATGGGGCACGGTACGTTTTTAGCGACGAATTACGCCATGCTTTTTGTATTAGATTGTAGTCTTCTTCTGCCCAGTTTTTCGTTAGTATCGACCACCCCATACCTTTCAGGCCTCCAAATGTATATTTCGTATTTTCGTTATGCTCATGTGAGTTGTTAAGTCCTTCAGATGGTGGTGAAGGTTCCGTATTTGAAATGGAGGGCACAGTGCCCGTGATTGCAGATCCGACCTCCAAAACACTCTTTCCCAACGTGGAACTATCAGGATGTATGTGCCTTTGGCTTCGTTTAGGTGGGCAAGTACTCGTGATATCAGTGAAGGTGGTGGGAAGATCCATCCCAGTCTGAATTCCCATTTCTCGCTGAATGCATCTATGCAAAATGCGTTCCTGTCTTTCACATCCCGAGACATATACACTGGGACTACCTTCGAATGGCTCGATGCGAACAGGTCCACTTCGGGAGTTCCCCATTTTTGAAATATTCGGTTGCAAATTTTTGGAGAAAGGTGCCAATCTGCTAATTGCGTTTGACGTGACAGACTGTCTGCCACATCGTTGTATATACCTGGTATGTATTGAGGGCAAATTTCTGACTGTAAGTTCTTGATCATTGTAAACAACTGAGCAACCAGATTGGTTAACTGTATTGACCTCGTCCCACCTTGATTCCTCAGATATGCAACAACAGTTCGGTTGTCCGACTGTACGATAACTCTCTTGTTCCTTATTGACTTGCTCTCGGATTGGACAGCTAGAACTATGGCAAACAGCTCTTTCATGTTGATGTGCCATTGAAACTGGTGGAAATCCCAGGTGCCGAAAATATGTTTCCCATTTACTTGAGCTCCCCATCCTTTGTCTGATGCGTCCGATGTGACAAATACAGTTTCGGTCGAACTGAAAATGGTGCCTTTTTCTTTTAAATTTTGGAGCCACCTCTGGCATTGCTGAAGGGCTTTTGTTGGAATGAGAGATTTTTTGTGGGCTTTTTCTTCTGGAAGAACATTTGATGCTCTTTGTATTTCCCTGGAGTGAAGCCTTCCAAGCGGAATCACAAATGACGCAAAGTTTAGTTTTCCCAACAAACTTTTTGCGGATTGCCAACTCCATTTTTGACTTGTTAGAACCTTGTTGAGATCTTTTTCTAGGGACAGTATTTTCCTTTCTGGAAGTGCTTTTGTGTTGCAAATCGTGTTCCATTGTATGCCTAGATAATCGATGCTCTGAGAAGGGGTCTGCAGTGACTTCTCCATGTTTATTTTCCAACCAAGTTTCGTGAGAAACTTTACCGCTACTTTGGCATCGTTCTGAAGATTTAGTGGATCTTGATTTGCAAGCAAAAAATCGTCGAGATATACAATTATCTCTCTTATGTTCATTTGTCGCAGCCTTGATGCTAGCCAATTTGATACTCTTGCAAAGGTCAGAGGAGCCGTCGAGAGACCAAACGGGAGGCACGTAAATTGGTAAACCTTTCCTTGGTGAACTATTGAGAGGAATCTCCGGTGACGGCTTGTTACTGGAATATGGAAATAGGCTTGGGAGATATCGATCTTTATGAGAAAATCTCCTTTTTGTAAGAAATGAGGTACCTTGAAATGGTTCAACAGGCGGAACTTTTTTGGAGCTAGATATTTGTTTAGACCTTTTAGATTGATAATAGGGCGTATTTTGTCGTTTGGTTTTGGAACGGGAAACATTGTTGACAGAAATCCAGTCTGAACTGTTGATATCTCTAAAACTTTTTGCTGTTTTAAAGTGTGAATCTCTGCATAAAGGTTTTTTGTTTCGAACTTTGCTAGTATTTTCGGGCGAAACGGTATTAATGGTGGTTTCTTTACAAATGGAATAGTGTATCCTTTTATTATTTGTTGGATATTTGCCGGTGCCCCCTCCTCCTTCCAAACTTCCACAAAATGTGAAAGACGCCCCCCTTTGAATGTGTCATTCGGATTCTATGTCTTTTTGAAGTATAGTTCTTAGACGACTTGCCACGGGAAGAAGATTGCCTGTGGTCTTGATTTCTGGTGTTGAAAGGCCGTTTGAAATTTTCTTGCGTTTTTCTAGTATTGGACTTTCGTGATGAAGTGTAACTTTGACGTTTTCGCGACTTTATAGGTGGGCCTGGTCTGACCTTCGGCACGAGTGATATACATTGTATTGAGATTCTTCGTTTGCATGGGCTTCCTATTGCGAAAAAAGGCATGTCATCTGACAGAGTTTTAAAATTTGAATCTGCCGATAAAATATCTTTGAGTTCTTGTTTTAAATCCGGGTGCTTGATGGCCAATTCCTTCAACGAGTTTGTCAGCGCCTATCGTTGAAGTAGCAGACCATGGGAAATTGTTCCTAAGGTATAATCCATTTTAACCAAATAATCTGGGTTTGAGGAAGTACTGTATCTGACAAGAATAGGATTGACTTTTAAAGCAGCAAAAACTGGACTGGCATGTAGTTTTTTCTGAACCTCCGCGTATCTTATCTGATTGAAAGTTATGTCACCTAAGCGCTGGCATTCAGTCCCCTGTGTTGCAATGTGCGGTTTCGGGGCTGGTATAATAGGATCTTGTTGTTTTGTTGTAGGGGTCCATTCAAAATCATCATCTGTAATAGACGTTGGAGCATTCCAGGGCTTAAGTGATGGTATAGCCAGCTGAGGCATGGTTTCCTCTTCTTCGGACTGATCTGGAGAAACACAGCCCTTATCGGAATCTGAACTAGAATGATATTCTGGCTGAAAGCTGTTAACGAATTGTCTCATCATTTTCTCCAATTTAAGTTGACTTTGTTCCAATTTGTCTAGGCGACTCACTTTCTTGGATTTGTTAGCCGATGTGACTGTAGAAGCGATGGATAGCTCGTCTTCGGATCCGAGATCTGCAGTCAGTTCTCTGTCTGCCTCTTCTCTGCTTATGAGTAAGGGCTTTATTTCAGTGATAGCTGCTTGAATAAGCTCATTTTGAACTGCAGAGCCTCTTATCCTTGCAGCTAAAGACACTGGATGAATTATAAGGCCTATGCACAAGGGCCACTCCCAAAGCTTTAGTTTTATATTTCGATAAGTTTTTTTCTTTCAAAGCCGTGCAGTCGGGGAAAAACGCCCTAGCTAGACCCACGGTAGGGATAGCAAACCTTATCTAATTAAGTGTTTGGGGCTCAAAATCTTCACCCAACAAGTCTATTTTATTCATTTTTCGGACCTTCCATTGTTTCCAACCGCTTGGAAGATACTCATCAAGCAATTTAATAATTCTGCTAAGAATCACATTATCCTTTGGATCTGGAGCTTGCCAGCTGAGCAGAGAATCCAGTGTGTGCATATCTGCAGAGGACGTGGCCTACAACAAGGAAAATTAACTTTTGTAGTTTGTAAAAAAAGATCCAAATGGGTCAACAAATTGAGCCGTACGGCTCACTAAATTGACCCGTACGGCTCACCAAATCGACCCGCATGGCTCACTAAATCGACCCGTACGGCTCACCAAATCGACCCGTACGGCTCACCAAATCGACCCGTACGGCTCCCCAAATCGACCCGTACGGCTCACCAAATCGACCCGTACGGCTCGCGATTTGACCCGTACGGCTCGCGATTTGACCCGTACGTCTTGTGAATTTGATCCGTACGGCCGACAAAATTGACCCTTTAGGCTCGAGGAGTCGATCCGTACGCCTCGGGAAAAAGACATAACTATATGTCTCAAAAAAAAAACCAATATGCAAGTTCGGCTGGACAAAAGGAGCAGTAGGTATTTTTAGATTTCACAGGTTGTGAAAATAATACCGACATTCTACGGGTTAAGAACTTAAGACCGCATAGAACTCACTCAGTCAGGTGATACAGATAAACGAAAATCCGGGCTGTGTGGCACGCAGATCAAATATCACTCTTTTTCCTACAAAGTGGAGTGACCAAGCAAAATTGAGTTTCATTTACAAAATCACTTAATCAAATCCTGCAATGTAGGTAAAAAGAAATAGTTTCGAAAAATTTAATTACAAGCACTTACAATTAGACTTACCATGTTTATTTCGCAATCCGTAATATCGTATCAAAATATCACTGACGATCATAAACATTTAAACCACAATGTTTAATCACTTTTTGTATTATGATCTCGAACGAACACTCGTCGTTGTATGATTTCACAAAATTGACACGTGTGTAGCACGATACAATCGAAAGCGTACTGGCAGCTGGCAGCCAGCGCGCTCAAGCCCCGCGGGCCCCCGTCGCCGGCGCGGAGCGGGCGGGGGGGGGGCGAGGAGCGAAAGTTGAGCGCTGCTAGACGGCACAGGGAGCTATGACACAAGTGTTTCACATGACAATCGAAGGATGTAATCTCAGGAAGTCAAGCCTAGGCAAGACATGAAATATATCGTTTTTATCCCTTCGGGGGAAAAACGTTTGTTATTTATTCTTAGTTTGAAAATACATCTGATTACTAAATGCTTCCACGAACTAAAAGAGTGTCTTGTTGATGGATGAGAAAAAACAACTTCTTCTTTTTATTTCTTAAAAATGTTAATTTTTGTTTTTGTTTATGTAATTTTAAGGTTCCCTCCAAATATTGCAATGCCCTAACAGGGCGACACAACTATACGATGTAATACATATCACTAATGTTCTAGTTTTCTAAATTGTCTATTTTTAGTCTATGATAGAATCGCTCAAATAGAACACGTATAATAAAGTTTGCTTTTATTAATTACAAGAGGTTATGGGCCCAGGCCCACGCAATTCTTCAAAAGTATATAATATAAAGTGATATCAGTAAAAAGTAAATTAATCCAATCTCTAATCAGTATTGAAAAAGAGTAGTGAAGTCTATCCTAACCTAATAGTGAAAACGTGTTTGTCGTCCCAAAGCGTCTATGAGCGTCTTCATCAGCAAAATGTCTTCAAATACGATGACTCTGATAGAAAAGCTGACCCGAAGAGATAATTATCCCACTTGGAAGTTCTCAGTACAAACTTACCTCGAACACGAGGAACTGTGGGATTGCGTCGAATCTTCAAATCAAGTGGATTTAATAAAGGACACTAAAGCCAAGTCCAAGATAATTTTATTAGTTGATCCTATCAATTATATAGTAAAGTAAAGTAAAAAATCATTTATTCATTTAAGCTTGTACAAAGCACTTATGACATGTCAAAAAAAGTATACAGAAATAATAATAATAAACGTAAATAAAATAGTACAATATTAGTACACATCGTGAATATACATAATGTGAATCTACCACCGGTTCGGACGTTGCTTCTTATCGAGAAGACTCCGGCAAGAAACTCGATAGTTACTCTTTTCAACTTTGTTTGTTTTTATACATATACAACAAGCTAAAACAGCAAAAGAAGTGTGGGATAACTTGGCCAAAGCTTTTGACGACAAAGGACTGACCCGCCGAGTAGGCCTGTTGAGAGACCTGATCACAATTACGCTAGATGGATGCCAAAACATCGAGGAATATGTAAACCGAATAATGTCAACTGCTCATAAACTCAGAAACATTGGTTTTATTGTAAATGATGAGTGGTTGGGAACCTTACTACTGGCCGAATTGCCAGATGTATATCAACCAATGATAATGGCTTTGGAAAGTTCAGGTTTGGCAATAACAGCTGATTTAGTGAAAACTAAGCTCCTTCAGGACATTAGAAAATCAGAAAATGCTGCGCTGTATGTTAACAAAAGTAAAATTAACTCGCAGAATGCCAAACAAACTTTAGATAAAACAAATAAACCAAACAGAGGTCCAAGGTGTTTTGTTTGCAACAAATATGGGCATATAAGTAAGAATTGTACACGCTCTCTACATTCACGCCTTATAATCCCCCTCGCCTTAAAAGTCGTAATAGCTTTCTCCGCGGAACCCCCTCTTTAAAGTGCACCCCAGGTGAGGGGCGATGTAAATTGTGGCGTGAGACTCACCCTCCACCACCAGAGTATATGGCGCTCCTTGAACATCTTCCTGCCGGATGTGAACTGCCGTGGCCCACATGGAAGTCGCTTAACCGTTTCCGAACCCAAGTGGGCCGCTGCAGGAGTAACCTTTTTAAATGGGGGTACATCAGTGCGGACAGGGTAAAATGCGACTGCGGAACCTCGGACCAAACAATGCAGCACCTGCTGGTTTGCCCCCAGTGCCCTACCAGCTGCTCAATTAAGGATCTATATGAGGCCTCTCCCACTGGGGTGGCGATGGCGGAGCACTGGGCTGCTGTTATTTAGTATTGGCGATGGGATCATCGACACGAAGAAGAAGAAGTAAGAATTGTAGAAACAAGAAAATGGAACAAAAGTCAAATGAGAACTCTGGCTATGTGGCAGTATTTTCTGCATCAACAAGTAATGACGATGGCTGGTATGTGGACTCAGGGGCATCAATGCATCTAACAATGCACCGTGACTGGCTCTATGATGAAATACCACCTCTGGTTGACACTATTAAAGTGGCTGATAACAAGAATCTCACTGTGAAAGCATGTGGTAAGGTAAATCTACATGTTATTTACATGTACATATTAAGTGTATGTATCTTTAAATTTATGTATTGTGATTATGTATAATTTTGGTATAAGTATGTTTTTTGTATTAATAGTATATAATTAGCATTCTGGAGCGTTATTTATTAAAAAAAAGAAATTTAATCACAAGCAAACTATTTATTGAAACCAAAAACTAAATTCTAGGATACCTAGGTGCACTAAAATTAAACACTAAATCCCTATCAAGTGAAACGTCCGTCCGATCCGCTGGCCGCCGAAAAAGTGAAGTCTGGAGACGGCGTAGTCCATGTCGTGCGCTGTCCACTCTACCTGACGCCACTCGTGACGTCACAGCTAGACCACGCCCTCTAGAGCCTGTTACTAGGCTAATACGGCCGTTCCTGAAGGCGGCGCGTCCTCGCCCGCATCTTCATCAGAACTCAGCGGTGGCTGAGTTGGTACTCGGCGTGGCTGCGATGGTTGAGCGTGGACCTCTACTTGCACCTCTTGTAAGCTCACTCCAGCATTTTCTTCCTCGTCAAAGTGATCAATTTCACTTTCATTTTCGTCACCTAAAAACCATAATTGTTTGCATTAGTACAGTACTCCAAACTTAACAACCAGAAGTATTTATTTATTTTACTAGACATTGCCCGGGTTGTCACGTAAAATAATAAATCTCTTACTAGCAGAGCCCTCAGGATATACGGTGAGAATACATGAACAGAGCCCTCAGGGTGTTCATTAGAATGCCCGTACAGAGCCCTCAGGATGTACGTTAATAAAAATGCAGAGCCCTCAGGATGCACATTGCTGCACATAAGTGACGTAACAGAGCCCTCAGGGTGTTAACGACCATACGCATGCAAAAGAGAGTAGAACAACAGAGCCCTCAGGTTGATGCAATGTATAAGCGTACACCTCAAGTTAAAAGTTATTAAACAGAGCCCTCAGGTTGTTTAGTAACTTATGCTGAGCCCATACTCACAATTAAGAAAGTTGCACACACATCAGGGGTCCATTCTCCTCGCCACAATATCATATATTCCGCTGCGGCTTGTGTGGTTTTTTAATACGACCCAGTGATTAGTCGAAGCTCGTAGCGACCATGTGGCAGTTGTTTTGTTACCATATATGGACCCCGCATGCCAGAGTCTAACTTGCCGGTAGACTGGCTTGTTTTGCGTACGGAAACCATGTCTTTGTGCTGGAATGTGCGAGGTGCTCTTCGCCGCTCGTTAACACGAGCGTCTTGTCGCGCTCGGTTGGCGTCTAACAGCTCACTCGCGCGCTGCCTTGCCAATTCGCGCAGCGTTTCGCGGTTTGGGCTAGATGCTTCTATCGCGATGTCGCGAACTACGGATCGGATGACAGGCGTTGCACCATCACTACCAATTAATAAATTCAAAGGTGAGTATTGGGTAGACTTTTGTCTAGTAATGTTCAGGTTGAGCTGTATTTTCCAAAGGATATCAGACCAGCTTTTTTGTCGAAAGTTCGCTTCTACTCGAATCATATTAGTGACAGTACGGCAATACCTCTCAACCTGCCCATTACTTTGATGCATTTGTGGAGTAATGAAATGAATTTCACAACCTAATTCTCTAATCCAATTAGTGAACAACGAACTTTCATACATTCGTCCTCGATCAGCTACTATTAAGCGAGGAGTGCCAAATAAAGAAATGACATTTTGAAATATTCGTTTTAATTCGTTGGCCTCCTGTCTAAAAATTGCGTGTAAAATACAGTACTTTGAAAAAGCGTCTATGAGTATTTTACAAATTTATAACCATTTGAGTCAGGGAGAGGTCCCAAAACGTCTGTATGGATAGTATCAAATGGAATACTGGGCTTGGTCCATGACTCAATGGGCTGTAAAGGTTGGCGCGGTACTTTCTTATGGGCTAGGCAAACAATACAATGTTGGATATATTTTCGTACAAATTGTCGCAACCCGGGAAACCAAAAGTGTTTAAGAATCAAATCAGTGGTTTTCTCGATACCTATGTGCTGATGCTCGTCGTGAAACACTCGCAATAAGCTTAAACGGTGGCCTTTGGGAACATAACATAATAAGCGAGACTGCTCTCCAGACAGGTTTAGCTTGTAATACAAAACATCGTTGTGTTTAACATATCGTCCTGCATCTAACTGGCCATCGTTTAGCTTTTGCAACAATGATTGAGTCTCCTCGTCAGCAGCCTGCGCTATCTGGGCCCAACTATGCGGACTTTGAGTTTGACATATATTAATTGCATTACGACTTAGATAGTCGGCATGAGATAACGCAGACCCCTTACGATATTCGAGGTCAAAATCATAGTCTTGTAAATACATCCACCACCGAGCTATTCTCGGCAGTAAGTCCTTTTTGCGTTGGGTGAGTTTCAAGGCGTTGCAATCTGTAATTACTTTAAACTTGCCACCAATTAAATAGTGCCTAAAATGTTGCAGCGCCTTGAGGACTGCCAACGTTTTGAGCTCATAAGAGTGGTAGCGAGGTTCTGCACCCTGGGTAACCTTGCTAAAATACGCAACGGGTCGTTTGCGTCCCTCAGAGTCAGTTTGAATTAACACAGCCCCATATCCTTTGGAAGATGCATCGGTATGCACTTCAGTTTCCAGTGAAGGATCGAAAATAGACAAGACCGGTTCGTTAGTTAGCCTTTCAATAATATCTTTACGAACGTCTTCGTGTTCACTTGTCCACTGAAATTGCGAAGCAAATTTGCTATGCAAGCTGTCTTAAGCGAGTAATTGGGGATATATCGCCGGAAATACCCAGCGAGACCAAGAAACTGTCTCACTTCTTTAACGTTGCTAGGAGCATGGGCTTTGACCAACGCTTCGATTTTATATTTGCTCGGCCTCACCTGACCGTAACTAATTGTGCGACCCAAGTACTCTACCTCCTTTGCAAGAAATGTACATTTTTTTAGGTTGATTGAGAAACCCGCATTGGTCAAAGTCCGCAACACATCACGAAGCGTTTGTAAACCCTCATCTATGGTCTCATTCGGTAGTAATACGTCATCAATATAAACCAGAGCTCTACCAGAGGTTATAAAAGGGCGAAACGTGTCTGTTATTATGCGTTGGTAGACGACAGGTGCATTAGCGAGACCATACGGCATTTTTAAATACTCGTAATGCCCTTCTGGCGTCACGAAGCCGGTTCGATGAATTGAGTCACTATCCATTGGCACCTGATGGAACCCAGTAGCCATATCTAAGCTTGTAAAGAACTTGGCTTTGCCCAAACGATCAATATGGTCTCAATAAGTGGCAGTGGATAGCGATCCTTTACGGTATTCGCGTTTAAAGCGCGAAAATCGACGCACATTCTGTCGCTACCATCTTTTTTCATGACCAGCAAGATGGGGCTAGCAAACTCTGATTCAGATTTCCTAATTATATTTTTGTCAAGCAGATCTTGAATAATTTCACGGACACGCATTTTTTCGTGATAAGACATATTATATGGTCTGTATACTATAGGCGTCTCTTTGTGGAGTCGGATGTGCATGGAACCAGTGTTAACTGTTGTAGTAGCCGTACCGCTTACAAAAAAATCAGAAAATTCATTAATTATGGACAATAAACGTCGTCTATCATCGCCATCAACGGGCGTATTCACAGCTTCATGCACCTTCGACTCCACGCTGAGAATGTTCCTAGCTCGCGTTAAGTGTTGAGTGCCTCGGGTTCGCGTGTGGACCACGCCATCCCTGTTCAGTACATCAGTACCCAGTATTACCGGAGTATTCAAATATCGGTCAGGAACAACATGAAAATCTACCTCAAGAGAGATCTCAGGGAACTCCACGGTTAATGTAGTTACGAAAGTAGACTCGACATTTTGACTACCTATTCCACGCAAAGTGCAGAAAGAAGGAGTATGCGTACATTGAAAATGTTTCGCAATTGATTCAGAGATTAGAGAAATCTGCGAGCCACTGTCTATAAGTATGTCAACGGGCACCCCTTGAATTACCGCAGCCGCTATATCGTTCTGTATATATTCATCAATTGCCTCACGGCAAAAATTAACGTTAGATTTACCACGCGCGTTGCGCGTTGCTTTGCAAAACAGTCTTCAACCTTATGGCCGATTTTTTTGCAAAATGTACACGGGTCACCCTGTGGTCGAGAACTGTTCGAATAAGAAGGTCTAGAATGAAACGAATTATTTTTTTCAACAGGGTCCGTAATTGATCTTAAACGTTTAGGGCAATTTGATTGCTTAATCCAAAATCACCGCATTTAAAACGTTTTGATTTTGTTATATGATGATCTCTTTTGCGTGGATTATTATTAAACGAGTCACGACTTGTCGCAACACGAGCCCTGTCACGATACAGCACCGCTGAGGTAGGCTTTACATAAATCGACAAAAACCCAACTAAGTCACAGGGTAGCAAATTCGCGTTTGTAGCGGCAGCACGGATCTGTGGATCTGTAATTCCACGTATTATAATTGCACTGGTTAATTCCTCACTCAGACCGTTAACAATGCGTAAGCGTAACAAAAAACGCCTAGCGTATTCTGCATAGGTAGGGTAGTTATTCGAATCCGTTCGCATCACATCAAATAAAATATTAGCAATATCTACCCGACGTGGACACAATGATTCAAATTCACGCTTAAAATTGGACCACGTACGGTCGTTGGTCGCCCACTCACTAAACCATACACGTGCGTCACCCTTAAGGCAGTTGCCGATACGTGCCAAGCACTCGCGATCATCCCATCGATTAATATTACACAAATGATCTACTTCACAACACCACACAGCAAAATCATTAAAAGAGGGATTTATGGGTTTATGGCGTTAATTGCGGTCACGAGTTTATCCGTAACCTCGTTAATTACCACCTCAGCACTCGAAATAATTGTACTCGGCTGCGCGGACGCAGCGACGCTCGCAGCACAGGACACATCGCTAGGCTGCACCCCCGGAGTGGTGACCAAGCACAGCGGCGGCGTGTACGAGCGCGCCTCCTGCACGGGCGCTGGCAAAGCGCACGCCAACGCATCGGTACACGCGCCAGCCTCTCCTGAAATTCGGCCCCTGGAACTATCTTCCAACACCGCCAAACGAGATATTATCGTTTGGAGTTGTTGCTCGATAGCCGGAACAGACGAACGTCCACTTTTCTTTGTCTTAGTCTTCGTACTTTGAGACATAACGGCCTTTAAATATCGGGAACGACACTAATATATGTAATTCACGCCATCAAAAGTAAGTTGCATTACTAACAAAAATTAATTAAAAGCAACACTACCCACGGATTAAAAACAAGAGTTTTAAGCAACACTATTGAATAAAAACAAAACTTTTAAGCAACACTTCAATTATTCACAAAACTTTATAGCTCAAGCAGCCGAGAAAACCAACTCAGTTCGTGGCACTATCCCATTTCTGAAATTAGCGTTATTTATTAAAAAAAAGAAATTTAATCACAAGCAAACTATTTATTGAAACCAAAAACTAAAGAATAAATAAATAAATAAATAAATGTTATTGACTTAAATGGCAACTCTGAAGTGATTGAAGTACACAATGTTCTTTATGTTCCTGAATTGGCTACCAACCTTCTTTCAGTGAGCCAAATAATTAAGAATGGCTGTCATGTGCAATTTGACAAGGAAGGTTGCAGAATATTTAACAAAATGAATAAACAAGTGGCAAACGCAAAACTGGAAAATAATATGTACCGGCTCAATACACAGAGTGTTCCAGCATAAATGTCTACAATTAAAAGTAATGATGCTTACTTATGGCATCAGAGGATGGCACATTTGAACTTTGAAGACCTTAATAAACTATCAGGAAGAGCAGGGGCAAGAATTGAAAACAAAGACAAAGTTGTATGCATTTCATGTTTGGAGGGAAAGCAGTCAAGAAATCCATTTCCTTCTGAAGGTCGCAGAGCAAAAGGCTTGCTAGAACTCATACACTCAGATATCTGCGGCCCCATGGAAGTCCAATCACTGGGAGGTGCACGTTATTTTGTCACCTTCATCGATGACTTTTCCAAGAAAGTATTTGTTTATTTAATAAAGAATAAGTCAGATGTTTATGATAAATTCAAAGAATTTAAAGCCATGGTTGAAAAACAACTTAATTCATCAATAAAGACTCTTCGCACTGATAATGGCAGACAATATCTTAGTAATGAGTACAAATCTTTCTCAACCAAATGTGGAATTATTCATCAGACATACACACCTCAACAAAACGGGTTAGCAGAAAGAATGAATCGCACAATACTAGAACGAGCTCGTTGTATGCTATTAAATGCCAAATTACAGAAACAGTATTGGGCAGAAGTAGTATCCACAGCAGCATACATAACAAACCGCTGCCCAACTAGAGCCCTGGCATTTCAATCACCTGAAGAAATCTGGACAGGCAAACAGCCTGATATTAGTCATTTGAAGATCTTCGGATGTGAAGCAATGGTTCATATACCAAAAGAGAAAGTCAAGAAATTGGATTCAAAGGCAACTAAAATGGTATTCATTGGATACAGTGAACAGACCAAAGGTTACAGGCTTTTTGATCCTAAAATAAGGAAAGTGTTTATTAGCAGAGATGTCATATACTTGGAAAATTCAGTGATGAGAAATTATGCTAATTTACCATTGTCAGAATTTACTTCAGAATCTGACAAACACAAACCTGACTCTCATAATAGTGAATTATCATTAGAAACCTCAGAACAAAGCGCTACAAGTGATGAGTCATTTCACTCAGGTGAGGGATCTTTGTATGAACCTGAAGAAATAATAGATTTAAAAGAAATTCATCCAAATGTGACAACCAGATCGAAAAGTAGAATAAATAAAGAAGGTAATACTTACTTATGCAAAGATGACATGTCAGATCAGCAGGATATCCCTCAGACATACAATGAAGTAAGATATCTACAGATAATGAGAGTGCAGAAAAGTGGAAGCAATCAATTAATGAAGAATTGTTGGCACATAGAGAAAACAACACTTGGAAGTTGGTGGACAAACCACAAGGAAAGCGAATAATTGGCTGTAAATGGGTTTTCCTTATAAAATACCTACCATCTGGTCTACTAAACAAGTCAAGATTATGTGCTAAAGGCTGCGCCCAAACAAAAGGCGTGGACTACTCAGAAACTTTTTCACCCACAGTGAGGTATGATTCTATTAGGGTTTTACTTTCAGAAGCTGCTCGATATAATCTAGAGATGGTTCAATTGTCGTTAAAACTGCCTTTTTATATGGAGATTTACAGGAGAACATATATATGATACCACCAGAAGGTTTGAAAATATCACCAAATCAGGTATGTCAACTTAATCGTTCACTTTATGGCCTTAAACAAGCACCCCGGTGCTGGAATAATAAGTTTGACAATTTACTTAAGAAATTTGGCTTTGAAAGCAGTCATGCAGATAAATGTGTTTATATTGGAAATGTAAACAATAACATAGTATATTTGTTACTGTATGTCGATGATTGGCTCCTAATATCAAGCTCAAAAGAATCTCTGGATATAGTCATGTCTGAATTGAGCAAAAATTTCGATATTAAAGAATGTGAACCAAATAATTTTGTTGGACTACAGATTGAAAAGTCTAAAGGTTGCATATTTATTCATCAAACAGACTACATTGAACGATTGCTGAGTAAATTTAATATGCAGAATGCTAATTGTAATGTCATTCCAGTAGATCCTCACACCACGCTAGAAAATAGCTCAGCTGCACCAGACAAAAATATACAATACAGGGAAGCTGTTGGCTCCTTGATGCACCTGGCTATAGTAAGCAGACCTGATATAATGTATGAAGTCAGTCTGGTGAGTAGGTATCTCAATTGTTATGATCATACACACTGGAATGTTGTCAAGAAAATTATGAAGTATCTAAAGGAAACACAAGACTATGGTCTATGTTACAAATCATCATATAGTAATATACTACAGGCATATAGTGACGCAGACTATGCTAAAGACGACGATCTGTGACTGGATATGTTTTTATAAAAAATGGAGCTGCTGTAACTTGGGCAACTCAACGTCAACAGCGTGTTGCGTTATCTACTACAGAGGCTGAGTTCATGGCAGCATGTGCTGCTACAAAAGAGGCTTTGTAGTTGAAAAGACTATTAACTGATATTGATTCATTTCATCAAGATACAGTGATTTTACATATAGACAATCAAAGTGCAATCTGTTTAATAAAAAATGTGGACTATCACAAACGGTGCAAACATATTGACGTTAAATATAATTTTATGAAGGAAAAGTATGCTGATAAACAAATTGATTCATGTTCCGTACCGTAACAGATTGCTATGTTACGTAAGGTTTTGTTAAATGTTCGCATATAAATAAGGCAACACAATTTGAAAGTACGTTCAAATAGTTTCGTATCCTTTTCTCAATTTTCACCAAGCTATGCGCTTATCTGTGGTTCTGAACGCACCCCCCCCCCCCCCGCGATGCAAAACTTCTTTACCACCCGCCATCTTGGTCGGTCGGGTACACTCAGCACACACAACTGTTGAAAAGACATCGCCGCCGTGTGAGGAGCAAAATATCCCAGCTTCATCGAGGACCATTCCATTGAGGGCGAGAGAGGACCATTGAGGAGGATTCCAGTGCCTGTGAAACTTCTGATGTCAATGTGGAGTGCGCGCTTCCATCACCAAACCGAGGGGACGGATCCCTGAACGCGTGGTCGCCAACGGTTCCCGGGTAAGCCGCATGGTCTCATAGCATTTACGCGGATACATATTTGTTGGTCCTTACGAGCCGCATTTACTTGCTTCCAGTTTGTGTTGTCTTTTTTGAATTAGCAGTATAACGTATACTCATTTTCAACGCATTCTTATTCGATTCTCATTTCCACCGCCATCTTTGTATCGCAAAATGCCGGGCGACGAGCATCCTTGCGAATGCGAACAAGACATTTTCGAAAGGGATCTAATCCTCGATGAGCTTATTCGTACTCTTCAGTTCGCAACTACAGATGAACAACAATTTCGTTCGCGAACTACTGACCTAGCTTCTCATCAAAGAAAGTTCAATAAAATTCAATCCAAAATAGAAAAATCGCTCATCAAAACTAAAACTTTCGACAAACAAACAAATATTAAGATTCGTAATGATTTTGGTGACCTATATTACGCAATCATAGCTCAAGTCAATAATCTAAAATCATCCGATGAGCAAAAACGTCGCATGAGTCGGTCATTCAACCCGCCAGATTCTTTAGATAACCATAAAATAAATTTACCTAACTTGCCATTACCGGAATTCAACGGCGATTCGACTAATTGGCCAGCTTATTTCGATTTATTCATTTCGCTAGTACACGGCAACAGTGCCTACACAGATACGGAAAAATTGAGGTACCTTCTCCTGTCTGTAAAAAACGAAGCATTTAATTTAATTAAATCTATCCCTCTCACGGAAGATAATTATTTGATCGCGTTAGAGATTCTAAAATCGAGATACGAAAACAAAAGAGTTATTGCATCTAAACACTTAGATCGTATTTTCGATATCGAATCTTGTTCGGATCGCTCAACTCAAAGTGTGCGTAACTTATTAAATACCTACCAAGAGAACATCAAGGCACTCGAAGTTATGCAGTTTCCCGTTAGCCAATGGAGTTTTATGCTATTGAATCTCTTACTTCGTAAAATACCTGTTAGTATGAGAAAAAATTACGAACGGTCCTTACTCAAACCGTCCGATATTCCCGATGTGAATACATTGATTACATTCTTAGAGCGTGAAATCTCTGTGGAGGAAATAGCTTCAATTTCTAATTCGACTTCTAGTGCGCAGTCCGCTAAGAATCACGCGCACGTTGGGGGTAGCGCGAGACAAAATTATGGCTCGAACGCGGGCTCGAAGAGCAGCCCGCGACGTATTTTCGCAGCTAGCGTAAATCCTTCCGCTGCAGATCAAACTCGGCCTAATGTCGATAGCGGTAGGGTCCGATTGTGCTTGAGATGTAAAGGTCAACACCTGCTATCTATATGCTCGGAGTTTTCAAATCTTTCGCCAGAAGATAGGCATTCTTTTGTTAAAAACAAAAACATATGCTATAATTGTTTGAACGTCGGACACGACTTAAACAATTATAAATCGAATTTTGTTTGTCGTACATGCCATATGCGGCATCATACTTTAATTCACTTGAATTCTTGTCAAGCGTTATCGGTGTTGAGTGAATCTACGTCGCCTAATGCTGTCCCGTTCACTCCCACGGAAGAAGTACCTAAAGTGGATCTGATTCATAATAATTGCGCGGCAAACACGCCGTACTCACGTACAGCTACTGTTTTACTATCAACAGCCTTAATAGACGTGTGTTTAGGTAATCATAAAATATCAACCGTTAGATGCATTGTAGATATAGGCAGCCAAGCGTCTTTCATTACAGAGGCTTGCGTACAGAGACTAGGGCTTCCGCGTAGGCATAGTAGCATACCTATTTTTGGTATTGGTGATATCGAACCCGTGCAACCCAAAGGGATGGTTTCATGCACGATTACGCCAAAAGGTAAACAACAACCTACCATTCTAGTCAATGCTTTAATTTTGCCCAAGTTAATTTCAAGAATACCTAGTGTTTCGTTGCCTTATACACAGTGGCCACATTTAAGAAATGTACCTCTAGCCGATCCCGAGTTTCACACACCTCAACCGGTAGAAATGTTATTAGGAGCGGATATACTATCTCACATCATATTAGGTGATACTATTACTGGACCACCAGACACGCCGATAGCGATGAATAGTGTGTTAGGTTATTTATTATTAGGTAAAATTTCATTAAAGTCAGTCGATTCGACTCCACTCCAAGCATGTTTTAGCTCGTTTGACAACGACAACCTTCAACGTTTTTGGGAGCTGGAGTCATTACCCGAGCAGCGGAGTTACACTCCCGATGAAGAGTTGTGTGAATCCTTTTTCCAAAAGACACATACTCGTGACGCGACGGGAAGATACATTGTCGCACTCCCGTTTAAGCCCGACGCACCGCCTCTCGGCGAGTCTCGGCCAACGGCACTAGCACGGTTCCGTAAATTGGAATACCGTCTAGAACGTGACGAACAGCTAAAGGCAGACTACCATGCGTGCCTCCAAGAGTACGTGGACCTCAACCACATGGAGCTCGTGGAGGAGGAGCCCCCCTCTGCCGCAAAGTATTATATTCCTCACCATTGCGTGGTGAAAGCGTCCAGCGAGACAACTCGCACGCGCGTAGTGTTTGATGCAAGTTGTCGCACGACCAGCGGCTCTTCGCTCAACGACGCATTATTAACAGGGCCTAAACTTCATCAAGACATAGTAGATATTCTTCTAAAATTTCGTTCTCACTACGTTGTTTTCTCCGCGGACTTTAAACAAATGTATAGGAACATACTTGTCCGTGAAAGTGATAGGGATTTTCAGCGCATTCTCTGGCGCCAGTCACCAGATGAACGCTTGCGTGAATACCGACTTCGCACGGTCACATTTGGTGTGAGTTCTTCTCCCTATCTGGCGCTTCGTACAATTCAGCAACTTGCTCATGATGAAACCGAGCGTTTCCCGCTTGCATCTGCCGTGTTACTGAATGAGGTTTTCGTCGATGATGTCATTACGGGCTCTGCCACGGAGGGTCAGGCGCTCGCTCTGCAGCAGGAGCTAATCGGTATTTGTAAAACGGCCGGGTTCGATTTACGCAAGTGGCATAGTAACTCGCCCGCGATACTCGCTGCGGTGCGACCGGCGGATTCTCATGGTGAGCGGCGCGAAGACGTTTTGTTTGCTGAGTTGGAAAACGACAAGGGTGTAAAGATCCTTGGACTTCAGTGGAAGCCTGGATCAGATTCATTCACTTTTAAAGTGCAACCGATTTCTAACAAATGCACTAAACGTATTATTCTATCGGAAGTAGCTAGAATATACGACCCGCTCGGGTTCTTATCTCCGATAACATTATATGCCAAACATTTAATTCAATTGTTGTGGGTAGCAAACGTTAATTGGGATGATACCCCACCTATTGATATTATAAACTCGTGGGTTGGTTTACAAAAGGTTTATCGCTTCTATCTCAAGTTTCTTTTCCGCGTCACATATTTCATGGTGATGACGTCGATTCTATTCAAATTCACGGTTTCGCCGATGCGTCTCAAATTGCGTACGCAGCTTGTGTTTATGTTCGCGATACGGGTAAGAATGGTGAAGTTCGCACGCACTTGGTTATAGCCAAAACTCGCGTGGCACCGCTTCGTGTGTGTCTCACAATTCCTCGCCTCGAATTGATGGCAGCTCTCTTACTTTCAAGATTCCTTGAGAAGGTATTACAGATATATAGCGATCGCATCAACATCGACCAGGTTTACGCTTGGTCAGACGCTTCCATCGTGCTAGCATGGCTTCGCGCACATCATCATAAATGGAAAACATTCGTGTCGAACCGCACTAGCGAGATTCTGTCCCTGGTGCCTGCGAGGTGCTGGCGTCACGTCCCGTCAGCTGACAATCCCGCTGACGCTGCGTCACGTGGCCTGCTGCCCGCAGCGCTTGTCCAGCACGACTTGTGGTACCATGGTCCCTCATGGCTCCAACAAAATCACGAGTGCTGGCCTGTACAGGATCCCGTAACAAATACGCTCGAAGAGAAACGTAACATACCTACTAGTCTATGCACGTCTGTATCACCTTCTCAGGATGTCGATAGTATTTTTACGCGATTTTCATCGCTAGGCAAACTTGTTCGTGTCACGGTTTTAATATTTCGGTTCTATAAGAAATGTAAGAAAATTAATGAAACGTTTCCAGATCACATTACAGGGCCAGAATTTAACTTCGCACTTACGCGTCTTATTTACATTACTCAACAATCAGTGTTTAATGAAAACATTAAAAATGTTCATCTTAATAAATTGACTTCACCCAACTTACGTCGGCTCACGCCATTTCTAGATAGTGACGGGTTATTACGTGTTGGTGGGCGGATCCATAAATCGCTTTTACCCTTTGACTCAAAACATCAACTGATTTTGCCTAAACGACATCCTTTGACGGATCTTATCATTGACAATGCACACATAACGGAATTGCATGCCGGACCTCAAGCCGTTCGGAACTCACTATTACAGCGATACTGGATCTTATCTAGCCGCGACATCGTGCGTCAGCGAATACATCGCTGCGTTCGTTGCTTTCGTGCGCGCCCCGCTCGCGTTCAACCGCGCATGGGACAGCTTCCCTCATCTAGACTTCGTCCTGCGCGTGTGTTTACTAAAACGAGCGTTGACTTCGCAGGTCATTTTTTCGTGCGCGCTAATAAGGTTCGTAACGCTAAAATAGTGAAATGTTACGTAGCAGTTTTTGTATGTATGAGCGTAAAGGCCATACATCTTGAGCTCGTGTCAGATCTCACTACAGAGGGTTTCCTAGCTGCGTTATTACGTTTTACGTCACGTCGAGGCTACTGCACCGATATTTATTCTGATTGTGGTCGCAATTTTGTCGGCTATAGCAATTACCTTAAAGAGTTATTTACGTTTTTACAAAACGATTCTGTTCAAAGTGAGCTAAACAAGCAAGCATTAACATTAGGTCTTACGTGGCATTTTCAACCACCGTATGCGAGTCATTTCGGTGGGTTATTCGAGGCAGGAGTAAAAAGCTTCAAACATCACTTACATCGCGTGGTAGGAAATCGTACTCTGACATACGACGAGATGAACACTCTCCTATGTCAGATAGAAGCTGTATTGAACTCGCGTCCGCTTTGTGCTATCAGCTCATCTCCATCGGATCCTTTACCATTAACACCAGCTCATTTTTTAATCGGTGAACCATTAACTGCTTTGCCTGATGTTTCCTTGGTAGACGAAAATCCAAACCGTCTTACCCGTTGGCGCTGGGTGCAACAACCGACCCAGCACTTCTGGAAGCGGTGGAGCAAAGAATATCTCCATGAGCTTCAACAGACTACCAAATGGCTTCAAAACCGCGGTTCTGACATCCGTGAAGGCACTGTGGTCGTAGTATGCGATGATCAGCTGCCGCCGCTGCAGTGGAGGCTGGCGCGCGTCCACGCCCTTCACCCCGGTTCTGATAACGTCACACGCGTAGTCACTTTGCGGAGTGGGAATACTTTATTTAAGCGACCGGTGGTCAAAGTGTGTCCCCTCCCAGTTGAATAGCTATACCTATTTAAGGTGACCTAGTTATTACGATCTTAATATTAAAAGTATGTCTTAAGTTTATCTTAGTTTCCTTCATTCCAATTTAGTTTCAGTTTCGTATATTGAAAGACATCTGCGTGCTTTCAAGGTGAGCGGCATGTTCCGTACCGTAACAGATTGCTATGTTACGTAAGGTTTTGTTAAATGTTCGCATATAAATAAGGCAACACAATTTGGAAGTACGTTCAAATAGTTTCGTATCCTTTTCTCAATTTTCACCAAGCTATGCGCTTATCTGTGGTTCTGAACGCACCCCCACGCATTATTTGGGCTTCGAAGTATCAACAGAAGGTGTACGGCCTGGTTCCAAGAAAATAAAAGCAGTTGAGAGATTTCCCACACCTCAATCTCAAAATAACATACGTCAATTTTTAGGACTCGCGAGCTTTTTCCGGAGATTTGTCCCTGGGTTTTCCATTATTGCAAAACCGCTAACCCAACTGCTGAAGAAAGACACTGCGTGGGTGTGGGGCCCGGAACAAGAAACTGCTTTTCGAGAGTTACAAACGAAGCTGACCCAGCGACCGACACTAGCATTATATACTCCCCTAGCTCAAACCGAGTTGCATACAGACGCTTGTAAAATTGGCCTAGCTGGCATCCTTCTCCAAAAAGATAATGAGAACAATTTTCGGCCGGTCGCCTATTTTAGCAGGCAAACCTCCCCAGAGGAACAGAACTATACCTCATACGACCTAGAAACATTGGCTGTTGTTGCATCATTACAAAAATTTAGGGTTTACCTTGTTGGTATCTCTTTCAAAATTGTAACCGACTGCAATTCTTTACGCGCAACTTTCCAAAAGAGGGATGTGATACCTCGTGTGGCTCGTTGGTGGGAACAAATGCAGGAGTATGACTTTAGTATAGAATATCGTCCGGGAAAATCAATGGCTCACGTTGATGCACTGAGTCGTAATCCTGTCCAGGAGTCACATGATGTACTCAAAGTTACTGAATCTAACTGGCTAGTGACCGTCCAAAGCTCTGACTCTGAGCTGCAGCGTATTATGGGAATTTGAAAAGACCCAGCGCTGGATGATGTTGTAGACATCAAAACTTTCTATAAAATAAAGGGTGACTAACTGTTCCGAATCACATCAGAGGGTGACAAGTGGGTTGTGCCCAAAGGCGTAAGGTAGCAGATAACAAAACAAAACCATGACGATATAGGTCATTTCGCTCTTGACAAAACACTTGAAAAAATTAAAGCATCTTATTGGTTTCCGCACATGCGTTCATTTGTTAGAAAATACGTCGAATCCTGTCTGGAATGCGCATATTCTAAGTCATCAGGTGGAAAGAAACCCGGCTACCTGCACCCAATTGAAAAGGTGGATACTCCTTTCCATACAGTTCATACAGACCACGTAGGTCCGTTTGTACGCAGTTCTAAGGGAAATATGTATATTTTGGTTTTAATAGATGCATTCACCCGATACAATATACCTTAAAGCGGTACGAAATACGAAAGCGGCCACAACCATAAAGACGTTTCGCGAGTATTTTGGTATCTTTGGTGTACCTAAACGGGTTATTTCCGACCGTGGCACATCTTTTACGAGCGACTCTTTCAAAGAAATATATGGCAGAAAAGGGCATCAAGCACGTCTTAAATGCAGTTGTCACTCCCAGAGCCAACAGACAAGTGGAGCGCTACAACAAAACTTTAGTAGACTCTCTAACAGCTAAATGTGTTGAGTCAGCAGAAAACAAATGGGATGACCACTTGCCTGATGTGCAGTGGGGAATGAACAACACATTCAATAAGGGTATAAACTGCACACTGTCTGTAGCATTATTTGGCAAACGTCTCACAGGTGCAACTGAAAACAGAATTATATCTGAACTAGACGATGACTTAGGTGACAAAGCTCATACGCAAAGCATTGGTCAAATCAGAGAAATTATTAACACATTCATAAAAACTACTCAAGCTGCACAAAAGGAGGCTTTTGACAAAAAGCGTACAGAAGCTAAACAATATTCGGTAAACGATTTAGTACGTATTGAACGCCAAGTACCATCTACGGGTCAAAGCAAAAAACTTACACCTAAATTCCAAGGGCCTTATAAGATCAAAAAATATATGATCATGATCGGTACCAGGTTAAAGACACTCCCATCACACAAAAAGGTAACCGTCGTTATTCCACAGTAGTCGCTGTGGATAAAATTAAGCCTTGGTTGAACTTTAGCCGACCTCATGACATGTTCTCTGACGATGAGGAAAACAATAAATCGAACCTAATCCATTCACCAGACCGGCAACATATAGCTGACGAGTAGCTTTGTTGACTCATACTAAATAACGTGCTTACATATTTAGATAAAATATTTAGTGATTAATGAAGAAGGTAACAACATTCCATTTAATGATTACAGAAAACTGGTTATAGCTACTGTGCTGACTATTTTCAAACTAATGTTTTTTTTTTTACATTTGTACAGCATCTCTGATGCTATTATTACTGAACATAATTTCACACAAAGGTGTAAAACATGAAGCATAAAATTATGCTATAATACTTATAAGAGTATTTACAATTATAAATACAGCATCACTGATGCTATTATTACTGAAAATTATTTTACACAAAGGTGTAAAACATGAAGCATAAAATTATGCTGTAAAACTTATAATAGTATTTATATTTATACAGCATCACTGATGCTATTATTGCTGAACATTATTTTACACAAAGGTGTGAACCATGAAGCATAAAATTATGCTCTAATACTTATTCAAGTTTGTAAAGCATTAATACATGCTAATATTATTATTAAAATATCATTTTGTAAAGCATTCACTGAGTGCTTATAATATTAATTGTTTTTAAACATTCATTTGTACTTTTATCTCTGAACAAAGATTTCCATGACATTACTGTGTACTACTGTCTATACTCGTATATTTTTTTTTTTTTTTTGTATGGACGCCGCTGCTTGGCCTCGACGGCCTTAGCAGCTTCACCGGTCTGTATACTCGTATATTATTTTGTTTTACATAACATGTAAGTTATAATCTTAAGTTGTATTCTTCGAAAATATTGACGAACACGTTGGAGATTTGTATCAATAATTGGAGTGTAAGTTAATGTTGAAATACAAAATGTGAGTATTGACTGTATCTTGTTTCAGTAAAACACCCCTAAGCCTATCAGTTTACTTCAAATATTAACTACTCGCAACAGATTTAGTAATAAAGCAAACCTAATAGTCATAGTGGTTTACACACTGTATAGAAAAAGAAATAAATTTTTGAATGTAAAAAAACTGAATGCCAAAATTTAAACGACGTCGAAGTACCCGAAATTTTGACCAGAGATTTTTTGGTGTGGAGTGATGGAAGATAACAATGACAAAATATTGATCTTCTGTACCAAATCAAGTCTGTTATAGGTCTGTGGTTAAAGAACTTCAATAAAGAGCAGATGATAATTTGCAATCAAAACGTTTATTTTTACAGCGCACAGAACACACAAGAAAAATGATAATGGCGTTATCTAATTTAAAAAAAATTGCCACATTACCACCTCCCCGCGATATAATATTTACTTTTCATATACAGTTTAACTCCCTCTCAAAAAGCAAATAATCTGTCTCTCAAACGCTTTAAAGCTATGCCTCTTAAGGCCTTGGTCAAAATATCTGCAAGCTGGTCACTGGTATTAATATATTTTAACTCCAGAGCACCCATCTCCATCTTTTCCTTCACAAAAGCTTGTTTAATACTTAAACGTTTAACTCTTGAATTACCAGTGACCATTCTTGTCATTCTAATAGTAAAGTAGTTGATTGTCTTCATGCATGTCAACAACAGAATTAAACCCAAAAATTAACAAAATATCTTTTAGCCAGCAAGCTTCACTTGTTGCTGTACATAGAGCCTAAAACTCCGCCTCTGTTGACGAGAGAGAAACAGTTGACTGTTGTTTACACAACCAGATAACCGAACATACAAAGATTTTAAAAACACAACCTGTTGTTGACTTGCGATCTGTACAGCCCCCCCAATCATTATCAACATATCCCTCAACATTATTATTGCAATCTCTATAATAAATCAATTTCAACCCAATAGTTCCCTTGACATACCGCAATACATTTAATAAAAGTTTATATAACAACTCGCTGCTTATAAACGATAAATCCACAAATCAAAATTGTCCGTGATTCGTTTTTACTCAAAAATATGGCCAAAACTACCCATATTTTTATATTTCACAAAGACACTCGTCAAAATCGGCTTCCCAACAACAAAAATACGCACGCGCCCTTTTGACATTTGTACGCATCGCTGGCTTAGTTCGGAGCAAAGCGACCATCTTTTGAGTTGCAAACCGGCCGTCGTCGCGAGCGCATGTGAGTTAAGTGACAAAGGGCCACATCACAAAAAGTGGCCTGTGTTGTGAGTGAACTTTATGAGCAAGACCGCCACATATGGGAATGCTTCCGTTTTGCTTATAAACTAACGAGTTTGTACAGAATATGTCTGTGTCTTTAAAACAAAGGTGCCACGTTTTTAAATGTGTCCTTTTAGAAATTAATGATGTATGATTTGTAATTGTCGTTGTAAACTAACGAGATATTTTAGTGAAACATCCGTTTCGCTTAAAACATTGTTGTGTTTTCGTTCTAAAGGCGAGATTAATGTTTAGTAAAATAGTACTTTCCTTTGCAGGTCTTATTTAATCGCATCATATTACTCGTATACTACTCAAAACAAAATAAGAGCCACATGAATTTTGTTTATTATTTATTTATCATTTTATTGTTTTCAGCAAAAGCGGTGATGAACAAATTATGTTCAATTATTAAAGAAACTGTTAAATAGGTAATTTTTATCAAATTAATACAAACGCTCATTAAAAGTAATGTTTGTTTGTCTTATAACTTTACGGGTGGCCCTTATTTTGTTTTGATTAGTTTAGTATATTATTTTATTTTTACTAACGCTACCCCAACTTTTTTGCTACCCGATTTGTTGTCGTTCTATTTTACTGCCATAATTTATGTATTTACTTTGCCTTGCATTTGGGGACTACGAAAAAGCCTTCAACTCTGTCGAGTCGATACCTAGGCTGTTCTGGAGTCACTTCAGCGATGTCAAGTCGATTGGCCTGGAGTGGGCGGGGCATAAACCTAAATGGCTAGTACATTTCACATCTTCGGTTGGCTGACGATATCGTTATCATGGCAGGGTCGTCGCAGGACCTGACTAAAAAGTTGCAAGAGCTCCATGCATCTTCCAGATATTTAGGACTAGGTATGAATTTGTACAAAACTAAGGTTACGAGTATGTACAATTCATTCGTGGACCCAATGCCTGTTACCAACGATAATGTCAGTGTCAAAGTTGTTAAGGAATATTATCTACCTGGGACAGTTCGACAAAGAGTCCGGCAGAAGAATACAACTGGGCTGGGCAGCATTTGGTAAGCTACGTCAGATCTTGGCTGTGTCTATTCCTCAAATCCTTAAGACAAAGGTGTTCGATCAATGCGTCCTTCCCGTTCTAACTTACGGTGCAGAGACGTGGACACTCACGAAGGGCCTCGTACCTAAATTTCAGGTCGCACAGCGCGCTATGGAGGGAGCTATGCTTGGGGTGTCTCTTAAGGATAGGATCCGGAACGAATTGATCCGGAAGAGAACCACAGTCAAAAACATAGCTGAGAGGATTAGCGAGATGAAGTAGCAATGAGCGGGTCATGTGTGCCGTAGGACTGATGAATGGTAGGGGAGATGTGTCCTGTAGTGGAGACCGTGGACCAAGCGGCCAGTAGGACGGCCACCCGCTAGGAGGACCGACGACCTGAAGAACGTCGCAGGAAGTGGCTGGATGTCAAAAACAGAGAACCGTGTGTGGTGACGCTCTCTAAAGAAGGTCTATGCTCAGCAGTGGACGCGTACAGGCTGAGGATGATGAAAGAGTAAATACTTGCCATAGATACACACTGATATTAATTTATATTTTAGAAATACATAATAATAGTTTTAAGTAGTTTAGTAGTAGTTTTTTAAGTACATAAAACATACAATTTAAAATCGTCTTATGTGTGTGTCGAAGCTTAGACTTTCGATTTACGTTTTCTCTGGGGTCAGGTACAGTACAGGTCTCTCCAATGAATTCGTTTATTTCTGTTAAATAAATAATTCGTTTATTTGAACCGTTTACAATAAGTATTTACATGAGAGAGATCTAGCAGTGACAACGCAAATTTCAATTCAAATGTGGTTGGGTGTGAAGCTAGTCGCACCCCCCCCCCCCCCCCCCCCGAGGCTTGCAGTGACGTCCGTTGTCTTCAACTTCATCTTAGCTTTCGAAACCTACTCGTCGATTGCCATTGGGTAGCTCTCTGCTTGAGTGGGCAGCGGCAACGGGCAGATTTTTGAGAATGCTCGTTGTACGATTCCAGTTGCTGTACGAATGTTCGCTACTCGTGCGACGCCGTCCTTTCCTGGGAAAATCTGCGTAATTCTTCCCAAACGCCACTTGAGAGGCGGCTGTTGGTCATCTTTGAGCAAGACAAGGCTGTCGAGTTGTAAATCATCCTTGTTTGTCTTCCACTTAGTCCGAGTCTGCAGTTCCGAAATGTATTCTGTGGCCCAGCGCTTCCAGAAGTGTTGTGCTGCTCGATCCTGTCATAGCGTGTCAGGCGAGTAGGTGGCACCTCGGTGACGTCTGCGGTGGCCGGAGTTGTCAGAGGTCGGCCGATGAGGAAGTGGAAGGAGTTAAGGGTTGGTAATCAGAAGGAGTTGAGGGTAGGTAATCAGAAGGATCTGTGGATAAATATGACAAAGGGCGGGAATTTAAGACGGCTTCAATTTGTGCTAATACCGTGTTAAATTCCTCGTATGTTAAATTAGCATTGCCTAATATGCGTCTAAGGTGATGTTTACATGATTTTATACCAGCCTCCCAATAACCGCCAAAATGAGGAGCATAAGGAACAATATATTTAAATATGATTCCGTCATTAGCTGCAAAATCGATTATTTTATTGCAATTTTCGTTTAAAAGAAGTGGAAATTCTTTTACCGCTCCGACAAAGTTTTTTCCATTGTCGGAGAATATTTGTTTGGGTTTTCCTCGTCTAGAGATAAAGCGTTTTAAAGCTAGAATATAATTAGCAGTAGATAAGCTGCCTGCTAATTCCAAATGAAAACACCGCGTTACAAAACAAATAAACAGACATATATAGCTTTTTACCAATTTCGCTCTGCGTCCTTTGCGATTCAAGATCATGACTGGCCCAGCATAATCTACACCTGTATACATAAAAGGAAAACTAGCTTCTAATCTTTCTTTTGGTAAGTTGCCCATGATTGGCGATACAAGTTTACCCTTCATTCGTGCACACGTAGTGCAGTCGTGAACTATTTTCCTGGCGAGGTTCCTGCCTGTCAGCGGCCACCAGTTCTCGCGAATAGTACTCAGCATGTGCTTAGGACCCGCGTGGAACAACATTTTATGCTGATGTTCAAACAAAAGCGCTGTAAATCGACTTTTACTACACAACAATATCGGGTGCCGTTTATCATAATCAAAATTAGGCGCATTACTCAATCGTCCGCCAACACGAATTACTTTATGATCGTCTAAAAATACATTAAGACCTAAAACTTTATTTGTTTCTTTGCATTTTCCTATCGGCAATCCCTTCAATAATCTATCATACACAAAAGGAAATGATTGTTTTTTAAAAGTAAAAGTAAAAAGTAAAGTAAAAAATCATTTATTCACTTAAGCTTTTACAAAGAAGCACTTATGAAATGTCAAAATTCACAAAAAATATATATAAACGATAATAGACGTAAATAAAATAATACAATAATAGTACATATACTAAATAAACATAATGCGAATCTACCACCGGTTCGGAAGTTGCTTCTTATCGAGAAGACTCCGGCAAGAAACTCGATAGTTACTCTTTTGAACTTTGTTTTGTTTTACAACAAATAAATTCAGAGTACAGTCAAAAGAACAATAAATATACATTATTTGAGCAGAGGAGCAGATTATTCCTACTATGACCACAAATTCTTGTCGTTCAAGTAATCCTCCACGTTATAATAACCTTGTTTTATCAGCTTTGTTTTAATTGTAGACTTGAACTTGTGAAGAGGTAGATCAACAAGACTTTGAGGTATTTTGTTAAAGTACTTTACAGATTGACCCACAAAAGAATTTCCTACCTTATGTAGCCTAAGACTTGGAGTAATAAGTTTGTTTTTATTTCTAGTATTGTGTGTATGAGTATCACAGTTTTTTTTGAACATATGCAAGTTTTTGCGCACATACATTATGTTATCGAAAATATACTGAGCGTGCACAGTTAAAATATCAATCTTCTTAAATACTTCTCTGAGCGAGTCGCGTGGCCTAAGGTTGTATATCGACCGAATAGCTCTTTTTTGGAGTACAAAAATGGTGTTAAGGTCTGCAGCTGAGCCCCACAACAGTAGACCATACGACATAACGCTATGAAAGTAACTAAAATACACTAGTCTTGCTGTTTCAATATCAGTCAGCAGTCTAATTTTTCGGACAGCACAAGCGGCCGAACTAAGTCTCCCTGCCAGAGCCGTTATATGTGGACCCCACTGTAACTTAGAATCTAGAGTAATTCCTAAAAATACCGTAGAGTTCGTAATTTCTAAAGTCTCATCATTCATGTTGATAATGGTATCAACCTGTTTAACATTAGGCATAGTGAATTTAATACACTTCGTTTTCTTTGCATTTAGTAATAAATTGTTGCTTGTGAACCAACATAGTACTTTTGAAAGAGTATTATTTACATCGTCAAATGCTTGCTTACCTCTGTTGATTTTAAAAATCAACGAGGTATCATCAGCAAATAATACTATTTCACAAATATCTTTGACAAAGTAGGGAAGGTCATTTATATAAATAAGAAAAAGCAGTGGGCCCAATATCGATCCCTGGGGCACTCCCATGCTAATGGTGGCACCGGAAGAGGTGGTTCCGTTTATACTCAATTTTTGTGTTCTGTCTGTGAGATAAGATTGTATAAGTTTAGACGAAATATCCGAAACACCGTAATGTCTCAGCTTAATCAGTAGGATTTCATAATCCACGCAATCAAACGCTTTCGAAAGATCACAAAATATTCCTATTGCATCCTGCTTGCCTTCCCAAGCATCAAATATGTGTTTGATAAGTGCTACACCTGCATCAGTAGTGCTTCTATGTTTAGTAAAACCAAATTGTTTCTCATGTAGTAATTTATTTAAAGTAAAGTGTGAAAGCAGCTGATTTAATATAATTTTTTCAAAGATTTTACTAAGAGCTGGTAGTATAGAAATGGGTCTATAATTAGATGGGTCACTTTTGCTACCAGATTTAAAAAGCGGGATGACTTTACTAAATTTCATTAAGTTGGGAAACTGACCTTCGTCAATGCAGTTATTAAAAAGTACTGCTAAGTGGGCTGAGATGATATTTATGATTGATTTAAGTAGACTTATCGAAATACCCCACAGATCTTCGGTGTTTTTCATATTAAGTTCCTTAAACACCTTGATTATGTCATGAGAATTTATATGAACAAAGTTGAACTGAAATGAGCACTCATCAACACTAGATGTGAGCAGGGACCTAGCTAGCGGTGCACTAGAATTTAAGGTACTTGTAGTTACAATGGGTATATTAGAAAAGAATGTTTCAAAGGTATTAGCTATGTCAATCTCAGACTCAATTAAATTATCTTGAATTTTAAGAGCCAATGAGTGATCTCGAGGTTTTGATTTACAAGTTTCCTTATTAATTATGTTCCAAGTAGTTTTAATTTTATTTTTTGCTTGTTTTATTTTGTCACGCAAAAATATAGACTTAGCCATATGGCATGATTTCTTAAAGATTTTTGAGTATAATTTGACATAATCTACTAGTTTTTGACACTTAGAATTAGCTTTTAAACCATATAATTCGTATAATTTATTTCTACTTTTATGGATGCCTGGCGTAGCCCAATCACTAAACTTAAACTTAAAATTATCGACCTTTAATTTCTTCTTAGGAAAAATAAAATTATGTTCCTGTTTAATTATCTCAAAAAGACGCATATACTGATCATCTATGTTGTGGCATTGGGGTAGTAGATTAGAAAGGTTTTTATTCACATTACTCTTGAACTTTTCTACTCGATTCTTAGTAACCAGTCTATAACTAATATCCACTGATTGAGAGACGTGACGGTGCTCAAATTTAGTCAATAGACCACAGTGATCTGATTTCAAACAATTTATAATTGATTTTTCAATTGAGATATTTTCACAAAAAATATTGTCCAAGCAGGTGGCTGATGTGTCAGTGATCCTGGTTGGTTTATCATATAGATTTAGTAAATTAAATGATTTGAAAAGATTTAAAAATCTTACAGAGGTCTGAGAAGAGTCTAAAATGTTAACATTAAAATCACCGCATACAACCACCTTCTTGTTTGCTTTACAAACCTTCTTCAGCACTTCTTCCATCGTCTCTTCAAACCGACAATAATCGGCCGAAGGGGGTCTATACACACAAACAATAATAATCTGCTCTAACTCTGCACATGAAAGTTCAATGGTTCGCTCAATTGAGAGTGCTACTATGTCTTTTCGCTCTCTACATTTAAACTTATTATGAATTAATATCAGTGACCCACCGCGAATAGCAGAACTTCTCAAGAACGAACTAATGACACTATAATTATCAATGCTAATCATACAATCATTTTCTTTCAACCAGTGTTCGGTTATACATAAGACATGTATGTCCATACAGTCTAAGAATAATCCTACTTCTAATTCTTTGCCAGAGAAGCCTTGCATGTTTTGATGCACAAAGTTTATTAAATTATTTTGGGGCTTCTCTCTTGTCAATAATTTGCAAGAGTTTACCTCTGTTGTCTCTATATCTAATTTAAATTATTTGGAACAAGTTCCAAAGTCTGTGGTACAACGGCATTCTGCTCAATAAAAGCAGAGTAGTTAGCCAAGTGATTGGCTGAAATCATAAAAAAATAAGATAGCGACATAGCTATCTGTCGTTTATAAGAATTTGATAAATGAAATCTACCTTTCGTCAGGTACATATTATTATTAATAATAGGATTGATGTCAATTAGATTAATTAAATTATTTGAGAATGTCACAGTATCAAGTGTCATATTGATTTTATACCTTTTTTCATTTTCTGCTTGTGACAGACCCCTACTGTAAGGAACTGATGCTATTGCGCGCAGCGCAATAGCATCAGTTGTGCCTCCTGCAACTCGTCTGCCGATAAGGAACCGATTCGCCGCGCGGACCTGTTACGTGCGTTATAAACAACTCGGAGTACGTAGGCTCCCGTGCGCTTAAGTCGATTGAACGATGAAAACCTACTTATATCTATAACTGTTTCCTTTTCAGTGCATATTGCGCTTACTGTTTTAGATTTTATTTCAGGTAAGAATTCACAAATTGGCGTCGGCTGTCTATGTGGAGACCATTTAGAAGATTGTAGGTAACTAGGACCATGCCACCATAAATCATTATTTTTAAGCTCTTGGATCTTAAGGCCCCTCGACACTAGGTCGGCTGGATTGTTATGACTTTCTACGTGTAACCATGGCGCGTCGTTTGTTAAATTATTAATTTCTGAACATCTATTTTGTACAAACGTTTTAAGAACGTTTTGTGACGTACTGAGCCAACCTATAACAATTGTTGAATCTGTCCAAAAATAAATGGCATTGAATGTTAGGCTCATGGAGTCTAAAATGTTTTTATACAGTCGAGCGCCGATTAAAGCACCGCAAAGCTCTAATTTCGGAATAGTGATTGTTTTTAAGGGTGCTACTTTACTTTTTGCACAAAGTAATTTAATATTGATTGCATTGTCGTTTAATATCGAACGTACGAAAGCACAAGCGCCATATGCTTCTTGAGAAGCGTCAGAAAATATGTGGAGTTCTAACTTTTGAGTGTATTTGCTTCGTATGAATCTTGGAATGGTTATTTCGTATAAGTGTTGTCTAATAGAATTTACAAAGTCATTAAATTGTACCAGCACGTCATTTGGAACGGTCTCATCCCAATCGATTTTACACAACCATAGTTTTAGCAGTAGTATTTTTGCAATTATAACTACGGGTGCAAGAAAACCTAAAGGATCATAAATGCTATGAGACAACTCATAGCATTTTACGCTTAGTTAATGGTGACGCATCTATTAAATTTAATTTAGTCGTGAAATGAAACTCGTCTCTTTTGTTATGCCAACCTAACCCGAGTGTTTTTGTTTGCGTATGCTCACCTATAGCCAAGTCTTTAGATTGGGCCACCGCAGTGTCATCACAATTAAATGTCCACTTACGTAATGGATAACCGTATTCGCTTAGAATATGGGACGTTTTTTCACAAATATTAATTAGCGTTTCTGGATCATCATGTGACGTCAGAAGGTCGTCCACAAAAAAATCTTCTCGAATTACACGTGACACTGCCTCGTCATTGCATTCATGTGCGATTTGATGCAAGCAACGTATACATAGGTACGGCGCTGACGCAGTGCCATACGTCACTGTATTTAACTGATAGATATCAATCGGATCTGACGATTTTTCCCGCCACAATATTAGTAACAGATCTCGCCGATCAGGTTGCACAAGCGTTTGTCGGTAAGCTTTTTCTATATCAGCACAGGCCACATACTGGTGTTGTCTAAACCGTAATAATATTGTAAAAACTTCATTTTGCAGTTTTGGTCCAATGTATTGAATATCATTTAGCGATTTTTAAGAAGTAGTGGCACAGCTAGCGTCAAAAACAACTCTTAATTTAGTTGTTGTGCTACCTTCACGAAATACCCCATGATGTGGCAGAAAATAATGTGGCCAGGAGTAGGTATCTACCTTTGTCATGTGACCTAATTCGCGATATTCACGAATAAAACTTATTTATTTATTTATTTATTATAAACAACAAAACTTACATTTATAAACTAAATGATGTCCCGCAAAACTGCAAAGCAGTTTGACTGCAGGATCAGCGAGTTAACTTACTTATACCTACCACAGATTATAAGTATACTATCTTAAACTAATACTAACTATCAGGACTACGTATTTATAAGGTTAATCACGCGGTGGTAAACACATGTAATGCCTTCTAATCACATTTTTGAACCTAATTAATTTAGGTTCATTTCTAATGCCCTCAGGTAAACTATTGAGTAGATATGGGAGGCGTTTCTTTAGAGTACGGTCTCCGTAATAATTATTAATTCTAGGCACGAAAAATTTACCTGAGGTCATTGACCTTGTGTTATGGTGATTGTCTACATTAACTAACAAAGAATTATGCTCTCGACTGCCATGGTTCCTAACGGCCAGTAAGTACTTATGTTTTAAGCTAGCTGGTAAAACTTTCATTACTTTAAATAGTTGATAATAATTGTTTTTGTATTTATTTTTCTGTTTATTGTTTAACATTAATTTTAGGAATCTTATTTGAATGTTTTCTATTCTATCAATATATGATTTAAATGTTAGGCCATAGCTGTCAAGCGCGTAATCAATTATAGATTCAACTAAACAATGATATAATAATCTTAAGGTTGATTTAGGAACTTTATAACTAAGATTGTTTAACTTGCCCAGAATTATTCTTAATTTTTTACAAACGTGATCAATATGACCACACCAAGAGAAGTGTTCGTCAACTTTAACCCCTAGGTAAGTTACACAATTAACCCTCGCTATTGGCTGACACTTACAATTAATTTTGTTTTTGTGAAAACAATCAAATGAGTGAGTAAACAGACGGGTAGGTTCTAGAGCAATAGGCATATAAGGAGAATGTATAAATAATAATTTAGTCTTATCTGAATTAAGTACAATCCCATTGTCATGAGACCATTTGACAACAGCATCAATATCTTGTTGTACAAGGCGGCAGGTCTCAGTCAGGTCAGTCCCGGCGCGGAGCACGCAGAGGTCGTCCGCGAACATGTGAGGAGTACAGAGTTGTAACACTCCACAAAGGCTATTAACGTGCATTAGGTAGCACACAGGTCCGCACCCTGATCCCTGGGGGACTCCGCACCTGACCTTCCATACGTCACTGAGCGTGTCGCCCACCTTTACTTGGTAGGAGCGCGAAGTAAGGTAGTCCTTGAACCACCCGTTCAATGGCTGCCCCACTCCACACTCCCACATGGCGTTTAAAACTGTAGTAAATTCTAAAGTTTCAAACGCTTTTTTGAAGTCGAAGAATACAGATACTACAATTTTCTTGTCATTTAGGTAATTATTAATTTCGTCTGTGAAGCTAGATAACAACGTATTAGTACTTTTACCTTGTTGAAAACCATGCTGAGACGTATTTAGAATATAATTTCTGTCCAGGTAGTTACTAAGTTGGCTAACTATACATTTTTCTATTATTTTTTCCACGCTTGATAAAATAGCTATGGGTCTATAATTAGCATAAGTTTTATGGTTACCTTTTTTGTATATTGGTCGTATTATTGCTTCTTTTAATTTATCCGGGAATGTATTATACTTAACAGAAAGATTAACCAACTTAGTTATGACAGGAGTTAATTTATCACTTAATAATTTAATATCAGACATGCGTATGAGATCACTCCCCGGTGACTTCTTAGCATTCATACTATTTATTACTTTTTTAACATAATCATTACTAACCGGCTGCCATCTCATACTTAAGTCTATTTTCTTTACATAATTATATCTATGCAACCATTTTTCACTACAAACATGCTTAATTTGCTCAACTTCTTTTTCAAAGGTCTCTGCGAATTTATTAGTTATTAATTTAGTATCACCCTGGCTACTCATATTTTTAATATTACACTATCTACACATGGCTTATTCTTACCTAATAATATATTTATTCTATCCCATATTTGCCTTATATTTCCGTTACAATCTACTATACACTGTTTATCATAATCATTACTACTTTTATTGAATACTTTATTACACTTATTTCTATATTTTGTGTATTCTAAGCGTTTATGCATATTCTTAGGTTCCCTACTCCGAACGCTAAACAGCCTATCCCGTTCCGTGATCATATTTCTTAAGTTTTTAGTTACCCAGACTTTATTATTTCTAGAACTATTATTACCTTTCATTACTCTTGTTTTATAACAATCATCGTAAATTTTAATAAATATTTGTTCCATCGCATTATAAAGCATAATTGGACACTCATAAGTTAAAAGCGTATCAAAGTCAGTTTCTAACAATCTTTGTCTTACCATACGATTGTCGATTGAACGACGACAACTCGGTAGGTTATTTACTGTTGTAGCGCAGTGTCTCGGCTGCCGTCGTGCACGATCGGCCGTGCTCGTCGAGCGCGCGGCCGGACCGCGTTTCCATTGCAATATTGCCGAGACATAATAATGGTCTGCTATTTTATGTTGAATTACTGCAGATTTAATTATAGATGATGTTTCTCTTATGTAAATGTGATCAAGACATGATTCAACTAACATTCCTTTTACGATTTCTTATTTCTTGGCGTGTTACTTTGTTAATACATTTGACTAAGCCAAACTCAGCCATTAAGTTTTCGTATTCAACAACATGTTTATCTGATTCATTTAATAAATTTATATTTATGTCACCTGTAAAATATATTTTAGAGTTTTTTGGTATACTTTCTATTACATCGCGTAACTCCTTAAGAAACTGAACTATTTTATCTTTTTTGTTTATTCTAGGTGGTCTATAGATGGAAATAAATAGGTTCATCACCTTCAAGTACAATGGAAACGCACTCGGCCGCTCGCATTCTAGCCGTTAGCGAATTGTCAACACGCGCGTCCAGAGAAGTGCGAGTGTAAACAAGCACCCCCCCCCCCCCCCCCAGCGCCGTTCATTACGCGTATAACTATTTACATTAAAACCAGGTATTCCATACAGATCTAATAGGGAAAAATATTTGGTTCGGTTATTACTAGAACGTCTATGCTACTTAAACTATTATGTAAGGTTATCAATAATTCACTCCAATTTTTCTTAATGGATCTAATGTTTATATGTAAAATACAAAAGTTGTATTCATTACGATACACAGTCAGCCATCCGTCTAAACTGGTACTTTCTGACGCCTCAATTGCATCATTAAGTATGAAATCAGTAACATTTAAATCTGTGAATTTTAAGGATATTTAATACCTAAAATAACCATACCTATTCAAACTACACACATCAAAAGTGTCTAGGGATCAAGCATTTTTATGCGGATTTCTTGAGATTGAGATGTGGCTTTGTAATAAATTTATGATTTTATAAATTTATATGGATCCTTTTTGGTGCATTTCATAATTTGAAACAGAAACTGTCAATCAAATTCGAGTAAAAGATGAAAATCAGCTGTCAATATTTTCCCTATAAAAACATACAACGCATTGAAGACATTATTAGTGCTACTGTTTCCCTACTACTGATTAAAACCAACGTTATTATGGAGCGGCGACGTCATTTAAGCAGGGAAGAAATGCTCAGAGCCGTGGGAATGATAGAAGCTGGTTCCCGGCAACGTACTGTGGCTTTAGCTCTGAATACAAGTCAGAGTGTTATCAGTCGACTTTGGACACGTTACCGAAGCACTGGTACCGTGGCTGAGCGCCATGGAGGACGGTATCGCTGCACCACACGGAGACAAGACCGATACATTCAAATCACAACTCGAAGAGCTCCAACAATAACCGCCATGATGTTAGCCGGGAGGCTTCATCACTCTTCAGGGAACTTAATTTGCGACCAAACAGTCAGAAACCGCTTGCATGAAGTGAACCTTCATTCCCGAAGACCGATAAGGGTACCACCTATAGCAATGCACAATCGTAGGATTCGATATCAATGGGCTCTTGAACACAGAAATTGGGCAGAAGAACAATGGCGTTTCGTGTGCTTTTCTGATGAGTCTCGTTTTGGTATGAGACCGGATACAAGACGTATACGACACTGGAGAACCCCTGGACGCCAACAGCGATTAAAATCCTGCCAGGAAGTCCATCCTTATAGTGGTGGAACCATCATGGTATGGGCGGGTATTTGGATCGGCGGAAGAACTGAGTTGATTTGGATCAGAGGCAACCTCAACGCTCAAATTTATGCTGAGACGATTGTATCAGACGTCATCGTTCCTCTACAAGTGCAAATCGGTCCCTTATTTCAGTTAATGCATGATAATGCACGACCGCACACCGCAAGAGTTGTAAGACAGACTCTCGCCGCAGCTAACATCAATGTCCTGCCCTGGCCTGCTCAGTCGCCAGATTTGAACCCGATTGAGCATGCATGGGATATGCTACAGAGAAGAGCTCTGCCGAATATGGAGGGTATCCAGTCGCAAGAAGACCTTTTTTTGTTGTTGCAACGAACATGGGCGGCCATTCCACAGCGTGATTTGGATGAACTCATTTTGAGTATGCCAAACCGATGTTCTTGTGTTGTTAGTGTTCGCGGTAGAAACACGGATTATTAATTGTTTAAGTTACCCAGTAAAATTATAAAGAAAACTGTTATTTCAGTCTTTTTTTCGAACTTTAATGTTAGTGGTTCAAATGTCAAAAATCCCTTTATTAGGAAAATGGCAAATTTCTTTATTAATGCAAAGGTGACTTGGTTTATCGTTACTGTAGACAAACGAAAACACTTTATTTGATGAATCCTTAAAGAAAATTTTAATTAATATCAATCAGGAGAAAAGTTATTGCAAAAATATATGTTGATCCCTAGACACTTTTGATGTGTGTATTTATATTTTAGTAAGTTACCGATATCACTTTCGGAACGTACCCAAACCGATTTATCGTTATCGTTCTTCTTAACCAGTATTTTCCCGTTTGCAATCCAGATATATTTAAAAGATTTCCCCAATTGTTTTTTGCAGTTCCAGAGTAATGTACGGGTTTCTTTTGTCAGGTCCTCATTGACGTAGATTTTGTCCTTGCTGGAGCCGCCAGTGATCACATTACTGGTCACCTCGTATAATTTCCGCCGCTGCGCCAGCCACTCGTCGCGGGCCGCGGTACCCACATTACTGAATCCAACTGTAATTGTCCCGGGTTTACCTCCCTCTTTTCGAGAGCGGTTTCTCCTTACCCATTCGATGTCGCCACAGTTTGTACCCATCTGGCTAGCAATGTTAGATACCAGCTCCTTCACATTCTCGTTAGGCATTTGTTCAACACCCACAATCACAATATTATGACAGCGACTAGCTTGGTCGTAGTTATGCAATTTCTGTTCAAACGCGGCCGTGCATTTTTCTAGATAAGTATATTTATTGTTGGAATTTTCCAATTGTTTTTCCAATGTATGTATTTTTTCTTTAGACTTTTCATGCTCGGTTAACAAAGTATCGTATTTTTCAGAGAGTAGACTTATACTTAGCTTTATTGAATCAAGTTGTTTTTTAACTCCAGGTATGTCTCCCACTTTTTTTTGGATATCTTTTAGGATCTTCTCCAATCCTTGGCTTCTGGTATCTTCCTCTGTCTCTTCCCCTTCCGAAACTTCTTCATCTTCCTCACAGTTATTGCAAAAAATACGAGTCTTCCCTGCCTTCATATCCGCGGCTAATCCCTTGACACAACTTTTGTGAAAAGTTCCACCACACGGTCCTTGGCACAAGAAATGCGAACCCTTTTTTGACAACACCTTTCTACACTTGTGGCACTCCATTATCATGCAGTTAATAAATACGTTATTATTAGACTTAACTCGCTAGATTAGCGCGCGAAAGTAAACACGGATCGCACACGCGCTCTGGTCGCCGTTCTGCGCGGGAATGACTTGAGTACATATGTTTATATTCAGGCGTGCGATCTAATCTACGTTCTAAAGCAATAAATCGTTTATAAGCAATCGTATAGGAATCACCCAGCAAATCAGCTGATTCCTTTAGTGGCATTTAAACTGTAAACCTACCGTCTAACTCACGTTTAGTCGTATTTATGAATAATTCCTCGCACTGCCGTTCGGAACTAGAAAAAGTATATTGTTTTGATAGATCTTCCAGCTCCCAGAACCTTTTCAACTGTAAATCTATACTATCTATGTTTTGAACAAAATAACATTGAATACTCGAATTATTTGAATCATTTTGGCTTTGTAATTTATTCAAATAAATCGGACCAGAAATAATCCACCCGAATTTAGAGTCTTGTAAATATGACCCAGAAGATAATCGTATTTTATTTTCGTTTAAAAGATCCCAGAAAACATCTGCCCCCATTAATATATCGATTTCCGATGGGATGTTATAGGTAGGATCAGCAAGTTGAACATGTTCGGGTATTCGTATCGAATTTACATCTATAATTGTAGTTGGCAAAAATGATGTAATTTCACCTGGCAAAACATAACAACGCATCTTCTTAGAGTAATCGTTTATTTTTGATTTTATAATTAAATCGCATAATTTATTCGATTGTGTGACCGATTGTCCCACTCCCGAAATTTGAACAGTGGACTGTATATAATTCGTATAATTAATTCGTTTACAAAACGCGTCTGACACAAAACAATGCTGACTGCCACTATCTAACAGCGCGCGCGCAGTATGGCGTTTATTGTTATCATCGATTACGTCTACATGTGCAGTAGGTAGAAAGACTAGGGGCGTGATCAGCTGATCCGCACGGATACCGTCATTACAATGCGATCCTAATGAAGAATGCAGTACGGTCGATTTTGTTTCAAACGATTTAGGCTTTGGCTGCACTAATGAACTCCCACAGTTATAAGTGTTCCCGAGGCCTATAGGCTTTTAGGCTTTTTTTAAGCCTAGCCTATGAATTAAGGGGCTAGAGGGGGCTAAAAGCCTAAAAAGGCTTTTTTTCTTTTTGTCTACCCGAGGACTATAGGCTTTTAGCCTTTTTGTAGGCTAGGCGCATGATTAAATGGCTTAAAAGGCTAAAAGCCTATGAAGATTTTTAGTCCTCTAGGCTAGATCTATTTTATAAATTTATTGTTCGAGTTTAAAAATGATCAACTAAATTTTATGATTTTAAATATTCTTTCAAACTGCAGGAATGTTTTTTATTTCATTACTATTATTTAAAGTTTATTCCACACATTATCTACCAGTCAACCTTTGGGTCATATAGAAAGGTACTATGTAATCGCAAATCCGAAAGGAATACGAGGGCGACATTTTACGATTTGGCGGCAAATTAAAAATTGTCTGTGTCACGTCAGCATGAATAACGCGTGATGATTTTTTATAACTTTCGATGTCATTTAACACGTTGAGCGCCGTCAACTCCGGGTGGAGTCAAAAACAATAGAATATCTATTATGTCTCGTTTCGCGGTAACGAAGGTGTTTAGTCAACAAGAAAGTTATGATAGACTTCGATTGGCCTTTCACTATGAAGCACCATCTCGTGCTTCTGTGTACGACTGGTTTAATGAGTTTAAACGTGGCACTAATCTCACAGATAATCTGCGTGAGGGACTGCCTTCTACAGCGACGACTGAAGATAACATCATTGTTGTGCGGCGTATGAAAAATTGTTTTAGTGAATCGAAAAACAGTTACTGTAGAGTGGTACACTCACAATTGTTTGCCACTTGTCTTGGAAAGAGTTCGAGAGAAACGACCTCGCAGTAGGATCCCCCTTCACCAAAACAACGCCTTGTCGCACACCGCCAAGCAAACGATCGACTATTTGGCGACATCAGACGTGGAATTAATTCGACGACACGATTGCCGTAGTGCGCTGTAGCACGGTTTCTCGCCTTGAATTCCGTAGTGTCCCGGATTCGATCCCCGGTCAAGACAATCCAGGAAACGATCTTTTCTAAATTGGCTTGGGTCTGGGTGTGCTAGGAGACGCCCCTGGCTTAATTCCTTGTCTGGTATTTCGTTACACAGGGATATTTATCCTTACTTCGAGACCATGACAAGAGGTGTGTTGTCTGGCGCATATATATATATGTTTATTTATTTATTTATTTATTTATTTATTTATTTAATCTTTAATGCACAAAATAGTACAAAAGGCGGACTTAATGCTAAAAGCATTCTCTACCAGTCAACCTTTGGGCGGGACAGAAATGTTGTTGGCGGTGCTAGTATCTGGGTTTGAGAAGAAAATAAAAGAAACAAAGATATTAAAAAAGACAATAAACAACCTTTAACTTACTAAAAATACCTAATACCTATATCAATAAATAAATAATAATACAACAAACAATAATATATATATTTATATATATAAATACACATACCAAATAATATATACATATATATAAATAACATACTCACTTTTCCATAAGAAATGAAGATGATGGAGGGGAATCTGTAGGAATTACGTAGAATTTCTCAGATGCTCACGGGCTGATTTTTTGAAAGTGGCTTTAGTTTGTGACAATTTTATAGCGTCAGGCAGCTTATTCCACAGTCCGATAGCTGTAAGAGTAAAGGAATGGCCCACGTGGCCGGTCCTATGCGCGGGAATTTCCAGTTTGAACATATTGCAGGGGCGCTGTCTGCGGGAACTAGTTTCACCCTTCAACATGAATCTGCACCTAAGGTACTCCGGATTTATTTGTAAAATAGACTTTTAACACAGTATACAAGATTTAATTTCGTTTAAAGATTGTAAAATCCGTTCCTATCCGACGCCATGCGGGCCGTTTGGTGGGAACGGACCTTAACGGAACGGAAAAGGAACGGATTTTACAATCTTTGAACGAAATTAAATCTTGTATACAGTGTTTAAAGTCTATTTTACAAAGTCACGCACAGCGGCTTGTCGCCGGTTGTGTTCACCCGTGACACTCGTCGACGCACTCGCCCGCCCGCAGTCAGCTGCTTACTTAGTGAATGATTTTTCAAACTACCCTCAAAAAATGAAATTATTTTAGTATTCGTTTGTAGCTTGCGGTACATTTTGTATGTTTTATTTAATGTTTCGACTGATCTGTCAGGGTACAGTACTCTTCTTAATGCGGTTTTCCTGCAAGTGTGAATCACAGTGATTGTTGTGTATAAAATACATTAACTTCGAAGCAAAACTACACAAACAAAAGCATCAATCTTTTTATTACCTAACATTTGGAATTTTGGAATCAATGGAACGTGAAGATGATTCTGATGTGTCAGGAGGACACGAAGGAGAAGCGAGTGAAGAGACTGTTTCGCCAAATAGGAGTACTGCATCTAGTACAAAGAAGTACAAAAAAGTAAAATCTTCACATTTTACCAAATCTCAAAATGGATTTAAGTGTAATAATTGTGATAAAGAATTATCGATAAAAAGTTCACATTCTACGTTCGTAAGCCATTTAAAAACACACGAGATTGCCTTAACAAACAGCACGAATTCAAGTAAGCCGAATAAGCAGTCAAATTTTGATCAGTTAGTACTTAACTTTGTAATACATGGAAACCACGCTTTTAGTATTGTCGATGAGGAGCATTTGAAAAAAATGTTGAATGGTCTCAATTCTAATTATTCGCCATTAAGTCCTACTACTCTTACTGTCAACATTCAGGAATTGTTTAAACAAAAACAAAAGGAAGTCATCGAAACATTAAAGACCATTACAAATAAAATTTCCTTAACATTTGATTTTTGGACTTCTGTCACAAACAAACCCTATGTGGTTGTAACAGCACACTTTATAAACAATAGTTCTACGTTACAGTCATTTATCCTTGAGTTTGATTTAATACCATATCCACACAAAAGTGAGAATATACTGAGTAAAATCGTTGAGATATTTGATTTATATTGTTTAAAGAAAAAAATCATTTCGATTACTACCGATAATGAGAAATCGAATGTGAAGTGCTTAGAGTTACTTAAGCTATTCCATGATGATTACGAAGATGTGATCCATACAAGGTGTTTGGCACATATTTTAAATTTAGCCGTAAAGAAAGGATTAAAAGAAGTACAAAATCCTATATCAGCTGTGTCTAAATTAGTGAACGTAATTAATTTTTCGCCGAAAAAAACAGGCATATTTTGAAGCCTGCACCACATTGAACATGCCACAATTAGGTTTGGTAAAGGAAATCAATATTAGGTGGAATTCCACCTACCTGATGTTAAAACGAGCATTCGAAATGAAAGACGCTCTGAATTATATTTGTCAGAACAATAGTGATTTCCAAAAATATTTAATTGAAGATTCTGAATGGAATGGAACCATGTAAAATTATTCATGGATTTGTTAATGCCATTTTATGATGCCACATTGTTATTGTCAAAGTCAAAATATCCAAGTATATACTATGTATTACCCATACTTGATGTTCTTATGAATCTAACTTCTGATATGGAAATAGATGATGACCTTATAAGAAAAGCTGCCGCAGCTATGCCAAGTTGCAAGAATTTTCACCTTTACTGCGTACTGATTATGCAAAGTTTTCTGTCGTGTTGGATCCAAGACTAAAAACTGATTATTTTTCTGGGATGAATGATAGTGAAGACCTTCTGACATCTATAACCTTATTTTATGATAACAAATATAACCTTCAATATCAAGAAGTTATTTATTTATTTACTTGCGTTCCAAAATGTTACATGAAGATGGTATATTTTAAATTATTGATACAATTTTGGACCCTGTTGGGCACAGCAATTTGGTGGAGAGGATGACGCCATTCATTCATGAGACATGAATTTAATTTTACCATTAATGCTTTATTTTAAAAATAATATTTCCTTATCAGTTGAATATAACTTAATTACATTTAACATTTTGTATTTAAAATTTTATTAATAAAATCAGTCAGTTTTGAAATCGAAATCACTTCAATTCTTTGTCGTTCAAGTATTCATTTACTGTATAATAATTTTTATTTAATAACAGGCTCTTTAAATATCTTTTAAATTTATTAAAATTGTTTTCATTTTTAATTTCGTCTGGTAAGTTATTATATATTTTTACTGACATTACATATGTACTAGATGAGTGTTGGTGTGATCGTGAGGTGGGTAATATTAATTTGTTACGATTTCGCGTGGTATGTTTAATTGGTGCGTCTTTACGTTTTGTATATAATTCCGGATATTGGCGGACAAATTTACATATTTCCATTATATAAATACACGGTAAAGTGAGGACTTGGTATTTTTTGAAAAGCTGTTTGCAACTCACTGTATTTCTTAAATTTTCCAATATTCTTATTACTTTTTTTTGTAAAACAAAAACAGAAGGTGCATCGGTACTATTTCCCCAGAGGATCACCCCGTACTTCAACCATGAGTATGCATAAGCATAATACATGACTAACGCAGTTTTTATGTTAGTGGTTCTTTTAATTTCTCTGAAAGCATATACAAAACTGGCTATTTTGGATCTGATATTTTTGACATGCTGTTTCCATGTAATGTGCTTATCTAAAGTAAGTCCGAGGAGGTTAAATTCACTGACTACTTCTATATTGTTGCCTCTAAAATTAAAATCAAAATTCAGGGACTGCTTTTGGTGTGGGTGGAAGGTTATGAGTTTGGTTTTCTTAAAATTTATCCTAAGATTGTGGTCATACATCCACTCGGCTGTTCTATCAAATACATCTTTAAGATCTACGTTAAGGTTACTGCAATTTTCGGCTGCTACTAGAATAGACACATCATCCGCGAACAAGACGCACTCTTTGCCTATAGCTGGAGGCAGGTCGTTTATGTAAATCAAAAACAATAAACACCCCAAGACGCTACCCTGTGGGATAGATGCATTGACAAGCACACCGTCAGATTTTATTTTTTGTATTTTCCTAGTACCTATATTATAATTTTCTATTTCTACAAATTGTTCCCTATTACTGAGGTAAGATTTAAACCACCCGTGCGCTAGGCCGCGGATACCTATTCCATAAAGCTTATCTAAAAGAATATGATGCTGCACCATATCATACGCTTTTGTCATGTCCAAAAATAACCCTATTGCATATTTCTTTCTATCAATTAGATTGTGTACACTTTGCATGTATTTATACACTGCCAAAGTAGTCGATCGCCTTTTCCGAAAGCCGTTCTGATTATCATTAAAGATTTTGAATTGTTCGCAATATTCGTATAGACGATCACACATAGCCTTTTCAAAAATCTTTGATGCTGTTGGAAGCAAGGCTATTGGGCGATAATTATTCGGGTCCGTTTTTAATTTTTTTTTGTGAATTGGTTTTACTAATTTTTTTTTAACAAGTCTGGAAATATCCCTTCGCTAAATGATTGATTTAATAATAAACTTAGGGGTAAGGCCAACTCATCAGCACATTGTTTGACTAAATTTGGTGGAACCTCATCAATTCCATGACTATTTTTATTCTTAAGATTTTTAATTATTTTATGAACCTCTGTAGCATCAGCTGGTTTTATGTAAATAGAATTCACTGACGGGTTCCGCACTGGCCGACCAATTGGGGGCACGACAGTAGGGTCAGGCTTACCTATTGAGGAAAAAAAATTGTTAAAAATGTTTGCCACTCTATACGTATCGTCTATCAGTTTGTTGTCTAATTGCAATTTAATGATATTTTCGCTTTTTTGTTTGATTTTGTTAGATCTTTCATTAATTATTCTCCACATAGTTTTGACTTTGTTGCTGGATTTGTTAATTTTTTTAATGTATTGAATTTTTTTAGCAGTTGTTATAGTTTTTTTAAGTACTTTTTCATATTTTTTGTAATATTGAGTTAGTATATCACTATTAGCATTCATAGTTAACATTTTCAATAGCCTTTTATTTCTACATGAGCGTTTGATGCCTTTAGTTAACCAGTATTTTTGACACTGTGGTTTTAACTTAATTTTTTTCTTTGGAAAACATTGATTTATGCATGTTTGTATAATTTTATCAAATGTTTTATAATTTTCGTTTGTATTTTCATGTGGTGTTAGAACATTATGCCAATCAATATTTTTTAATATTGTTTTAAATTTCACTATGTTCCACTCGTTATTAAAACTTCGTTTTTCTATAACCCAGTGATTTTGTTTTTCTTCTTTAGGAATATTTATGTGTATTATAGTACTGTAATGGTTTGAAAATCCAAATTCTTCTACGGTAGTGTAAAATTGCGTGTTAAATGAGTTGGCAAATATTAAATCTAAGCAAGTTGAAGTTGTCTTAGTTACGTGTGTTGGTTGATTTATATGTTGAGTAAAGTTATATTCAGACATTAGGTCCAGAAATAAGTTTTTTTTTGTATTCTCTTTTAAAACATTAATGTTAAAATCTCCTCCTATTACTAGATTAGATTTATCAAACTTTTTATTTATATAGTTCAGAACTAGTTTTAACTGTGTATAAAAAACGTTTTCCTCTCCACCATTCCAATATATTGTTACTATTATTCGATTTTCCTTTATAAGTTTTGTTGCACATACTTCAAAAACGTATTCCACTGACATATTCGTAACTTCTTCTATGTGAATACAGTCAATAACCTCTCGCAATAATATGCAAACGCCTCCACCTATCCTAATTTTCCGGCAAAACGAGGCTGCTATTTTGTAGTTTTCAAAATGCATTAATTTAAGTTTATCTTGTGTTAACCAGGATTCTGACATGCATATAGCTTGATATATGGGATTTTTATCAATAAATTCAGCCAAAAGATGTTGTTTATTGCTGATGCTTTGGAAATTTTGGAATAATATTTTATAGTCATATTCTGTTTCTACGAAAGGAGTTGTTGCCTATATTTTCATTAGAATGTGTTTTTGAGCTTTCAATATCATTTTCCTGACTTTCTATGAATTTGTTCCTGATTTCTTGATTCGTCATTTGCGACAAGTTTTGGGTCTCATTTTCAATGATCATTTGTTTACCATCTATGTATAATTTATTATTACGTAAAACGGCATGCTGTCCTTTCTTTCTAGCTTTTATCATTTCATCCCTGAGTACTTTCCTGTCTTTTCTTGCATTTTCATCCAAGTATTCAGTGACTGCCAATCGAGTTCCTCTAAAGTAGTGTCCATTTTGAACGATATACTTAGCCATTTTTTTTGTTATTAGTTCAATGACTAGCGGTCTATTCGTCGAATTGTATCGTCCTATTCTGTAAGTTTCTTCTATGTAGCTAAATACATCTATACCAAAAAGATCCCTGAACATCGCGTCTATCCTATTATGTAAATCGTATTCATTTTCTCCTTTTATTTCTGCAAAACCGTACAAAACTATTTTCTTTTCCTTTTTTTCAGGCGTTGGTTGGCTTTTGCTTGAAAACAGTTTCCTTTCTAGTTCTTTGATTTCTTTTTTCAGTACCTCACTGTCCTTTTCAATCCTTTCTATTTTATTATTTAATTGTTTCACATTTGCCTCAGTTTGTTCGTAGAGTTCAGATAAAGTTGAAGTTTTTGCTAACATTTCTTCTCTAAATTTAGTTAATGCATTCTGAATTTCAGAGTTAATGGTGTTTTTCAACTCTAAAATTAACAATTTATTATTTTCTTGCAGCTTCTCACTTATAATTTCACTTATAATTGTTAGGTTGTTTCCTGATTGAATATCACTTTTGGAATTTACATCCTCTGGGTAGATGGTGTCCCCGAGCAGGCTTAGGTCTTCCGTGTTGATTGTGTCATTGGCCTGCAGGGTAGGTCTCTTCCTGATGGTGATATTATTATGATCAGACGGCGTGGTATTCATTTTGCTATTTTGATGGACTATGACATCATCGTTCCTTGCACGTACCGGGGTATTCGTGTTGTCTTTTTTCGGTTTTTTACTACGGCAGGTTACGCATTTCCATTGATTTTTATGTTCTGGTCCCATAGTGTTATAAAAACGCTGCGTAGACACATTCGCACAAAGCAAATCGTAGGAGTCTTTACATTCAAAACATGACAAATATTCCCTGTTTGGTATTTCCTGCATACAACCGGCGCAACACAGCGTCATTTTTGATCGTTGTTACAGATTGCAAATTATCAAGTACAAAAAGACTTTCTAGAGGATCGAACCCCCAACGCTTCAGCCTTTCTACCGTGGCAGGACCGATATACCCTCAATAGCGCCAAGCGCCTCTTACTTCCTGTGGCGAATTTGTCGTATCTATTTCGTGTTGTGCCTTAAAGTTTGCAACTTTAAGTTCTCAGCTGGCACCACCAGTTACTGTATTGTAACACGTAACTCGTCTTAGTAATTAGGTAGGAGTGTTCGCAGACTAAAACAGATGGCGTTGTCACGTGTGCACACAAAAATAGTTCCAGTTAACTTGGAGTATGAGTGAAAGTCCTATGACAAATGTAGAATATTCAAAAAAATAATCAACCGTCCAGTTCTAATATTGATCACAAAATTACACTGGGTTTTAATAAGCTGATTTTCACTTCACTTTCCTGGAGACCCGAAGGTCATAATAAACGCTTCACAATTGTTTATAAATATGGGAGTCACTACACGTAGATTTAGTCACTTTTGTTCATCACTAATCGACGGATATTTTATTGTTAATTGTTCCTCCAAATCTGCAAGGTTCTCACTGAAAACACTTTTTCACGATAATTAGGCAATATTGAAGCCAACTAAGTAGCTATAACTGTTGGTATTCGGTTCGATGTATTTTTAAAAGTAAATAAACACGGAGCTACTGTTTACGTTGAGGCGCAGCGCCATCTCTCGTTAATCTCTTAATATATAATCTCTTAAGTTAATCAACAACCTGCGACTTCTAGATTGTCGGAATCAGCGCCAGCGACGCCAGCTAAAAAAAATATATTTTCATCAGTTTACAAACGGAGAAGAAGCAATGAAGGTGAACTACAAAAGTATTTATCCTATCCCATTGAAACTGAGGATACAGATGTTATATCATGGTGGAAAACTCAAGGAAGAAATTTACCAAATTTACAATCTATGGCTTTTGATATTTTAGCAATACCTGCAACAAATGTCCCCAGCGAACAATCTTTCTCTAAGGCAGGACATTTAATTAATAAAAAAAGAAATCGTCTGGGTGACAAAAATATAAAATATTCAATGTGTTTGTCATCATGGCTAAATGTTTTCAAATGATTCGTTTTCCTTAAATTTGTATATAAATAAAAATAAATACAATACAAAAATAAATGGTGTTTAATTCATACTAAGTCAGAATCTCAAAAATGGCTATAAATAAGCCTATAGCCTTAAAATAAGCCTACTATTTTAAGAAGACTTTAGTCGTAAAAAAGCCTAAAAGGCTATTTAGGCCTATAGGCTTTTTTAAAAACTATAGGCTTTTTTAAAACCTATAGGCTTTTTAAAGTGAGTAGCCTTTTAAAGGCCTACTATACAACCATAGCCCTCAAAAAGGACCAATAGGCTTAAATTAGGCTTAAATTTAGGCCTAAAAGCCTATAGGCCCCGGGAACACCTTATTGTCACTTACATTCACGTTTTTATGTAATAAACTATTATGTTTTTGTTTACAGTGTTGGCACGGTCCAAAGTAACACTCACCAACCGAATGGCCACCACGCAGACAGTTGGAGCATAGGCTTCTATCATTCACTAATTTGTATCGATCTTCAACAGATAAATTCAAGAACATACTACAAATATACAAGGCATGGTTACCATGACACATTCACAAGAACGATTTCGTTTACCTGACTTCGCAGTATTTGTGGCCACATAACTGTGACTTTGTGATTGCGCAACCTGCGTTTTGGACTCGCGATGAAAAGATTTGTTACCTTTATTGAAATTATTATTTTGTTGTTTCCCAAAACTCTGCGAATTATTTAAGTTACTGTTAACGTTTACCATTTCCAATAAATCAGCTCTGTTTCTGAGAAAGGTCAGCAAATCCTCCAATACCAATTTACGTTTAATATTTTGACTTTGAAAACCTGACACGAGTGACCCTTTGTGATTTTCCCACTCGCGCTCGGTAGAAGTATCTAGTTTACATACAATTATATAAATAATTAGGGTATCCCAGGACTCTGTGGGCTCTCCTAACGACTTAAGCGAACGTAAATTGCGCAAAATTTAATCTATCATCTTTTTGATCAGAAAAGGAGACTCTTTATTCATATTAGGAATAGAAAACAACGATTTGACGTGGTTGTGTACTAAAAGTCGATCATTTTGAAATCTATTTAGCAACAAATCCCACGCATGGGCATAGTTTTCAGCTGTAAACTCCAGCGCGCTTATAACCTGGAGTGCACTCCCGTTAAGTGATGATCGCAAATAATGGAATTTATGAATCGCATTTAAATCCGCACGTTTATGTATCATCGTTAAATATGAGTTTTTGAACTCGAGCCAGTCATCATACGAACCACCAAAGGAGGGTAATTTTATGTCCGGTAATTTAAATTGTAACGACGTATTATTATCACTTGGTAATGGATTATTATTCAAGGTTTGATTATCACTGCCCACCGCGAGCGACTTTGCAATCGAAACACATCGAAAATATTGTTCCTCAAAGGTTTCACGATATTCCAACGCGATCAAAAGATTGTCTTCATTACTGAAATACTCAATTTGACCTTGAATTTTCTGAAATTCTTCAAAAAGTAATTCCATTTTAGAAATTCTTAAATTTATCTCGAGCGATTGACATTTTGTGATAATCGAATCTTGAAATTTAGAAATATGATTTTCGAAAGAAGTAACTCGACCTTTTAGGATTCCTCTTTGTTTCTTCAAGTCTGTTAATTTCAAATTATTGCTAGAACGTTCTGCAGAAGGCGAACGACTACCCTCTCTAGAAATTGGCAATGGAACTTTCAAAGCACTATCACTGTTCTCACTTATTTTGGGGTGTAATTAGAAAGCAAAAGGTACTCACAGTCGTACAAAATCACCTTATCAGCTTGTAAGCTGTGTTAGCCGCCACAACAGGCGATCACTACCGTGACTCGGTAGGTACAATTTGAACTGGAATAAGCAAATAGGAACGGTTTTAGCACAAATCGATTGATAGGGGAAGGAAAGGAAAAGTACGACCTGATCGTCTCCCAGGCGCTGATTCTCAGGATTCTTGGTATCCTCAGGTATCGACTTCTGTAGGATCTTGAATCTTCTGTTTTCTATGCGGGTCGATGGACCATGTCGAAGCTCAGACTTTCGATTTAGACTTTCGACTTTTGTCTGGGGTCAGGTACAGTACAGGTCTTTCCAATGAATTCGTTTATTTCTGTTAAATAAATAATTCGTTTATTTGAACCGTTTACAATAAGTATTTACATGAGAGAGATCTAGTAGTGACAACGCAAATTTCAATTCGAATGTGGTTGGGTGTGAAGCTAGTCGCGCACCCCCCCCCCCCATTAATAAATGCTTACAGTAGGTACCTACTGTTTCTCAACAACCAAAACAATAGAATGGTTACGTATGCACACTTCAAATGTTCAATCATCTATCCGTTACTTTCTGTGAAAGTACGCTTATTTACAATTTAACTAAGGCAGAAGGTAGGCACTACAAATAATAAATGTTTCTAATCTAAAGAGACACAAAAACAATGAAAAGGACGCGTACATTAAAACTGTAATTTTAATAATTCAACGGCTCTGCCATAGAATGACCGTTAGTACCAATGACGAATGTATTAAAATTACTTACATCACAGAAAGCAGTTAGAAATATAATTGTAACACTCACCCAGAACGGGGTATAACAGCACACTTATAACTTTATACTTTATTACTGTTATAACGTTAAGACTTAGATGAGGTATTTAACTTTTAGGTTATCAGGTAGAATGCAAGATCTAGAAACTCGTAGTAGTGCTCAGGTAGAATCAACAACTCAACTGTCCTGCGAGAAATACAAGTGGCTAGTGGCGAGAGCGCGTCGGTCGTTTCTGCGTCTGCGCATCCACCAAACATTCTAGTTGTGTCCACGCGACTGTACGTCATCAATGGCTTGGGAGAATTTAATAGCATCTTCTGAATCTAATGTGCCGAAGAATGTCTTCAGAAGTGATCCACCAAAATCTATGAGACCCCTTTTGACGCGTCTGTTAGGTTTATCATCAGAGATCAGATATGATACAGATGAGAATTTATTAACATTATTGAGATGCTGGTTTCTCAGTGCAGATAGTGAGTTAGCACAGTCAGGAAGAAATCTTAGAAGATGTAAAAGAGTTGCAAAATGAAGTAATTCTCTCAAATAAAAATTCAACCTTGTCAAGATTAGGGCTAATGTGACTGATATCAATGTAGGTAACTACTTTCCAGTCGCTATTAGTAAACTTAACATCTAGAAGCTTGTCGTAATGTAAACCCGAGCTGGATACGATTGATGTTACATAATCACACGTGGTCGGCGGCTGGCCTGACCTGTAATAGAATGATATTATTGAGGTAGGTTGAATATTTGCTAAGTATTATAATGAGGTGTGATCTGCGGCGAGTTTTATCTCGTCATAATGGTGACGTACGTGCTTACGATTTATTAACACGGTGACGGTGTGATTACCGTTTAACTTAATAACTCTAAACGGACCCTTCCATATAGGAGATAAGGCCTTATTTTGTTTGTGATGACAACGAATATATACCATGTCACCGACATTGTACTTGATAGGTTTGGTTCGAGAGTCATAGTAAGTTTTAGATCTTTCTTTAGATGATTGTATGCTCTCGAAGGCTTTTGCCGAGAGTAATAGAGTCTATGATTTAGAGCGCGACTATAGTCTGTATATGTGTTAGTGTCTAACGTGTCTATGCTGCTAGGTATATATGGTTTGTAGCCAAATAATAATTCAAAGGGTGAAAACCCGGTGGTACTGTGAACGTTTGAATTATAAGCGATCATTGCGCTAGGAACGTAAAGATCCCAAGTGTGCTGGTTTTCTCCAATATATGACCTTAAGTATTCTTTAAGAGTAGCGTAGCTCCTCTCAAGAGCGCCACACGTTTGAGGTGATAAGGAGATGCAAATATATGTTTAATTCCGAATAATTTTCTAACTGTTTAAAGACTTCCGAACAAAAATTCGTCCCCTGATCAGTTATGATCATTTTAGGGATACCAATGTGTGAAATATAGTGAACGAAGAGTCTAGCTGTTTCTTCTGCGGAACACGTTTGCATAGGATAAGCTTGTGAATATTTAGTTAAGTCATCCTGTAAGGTAAGTATAAATTTAAATTTATGTTCGTGTGTTTCAGGGAGCGGGCCAACAAGATCCAGAAATACTTTTTCGTTAGGACGCGTGGCGGTGGAAGTCACTATCATCGGCGCTCGATTAGTCTGCCTTGAAGGTTTATTAATCTGACAAGAGCGGCAATTTTTAACGTAATCTTCGATATCCTGTCGCATACTCTTCCACCAGAATTGGGATTTAATCCTATCTAGCATACGGGAGATACCGGGGTGACCGGCTGAAAGGGAGTCGTGATTATCTTTAAGGATTTGTTTGACTTCATCTGGTGTAGGATATATAATAGAGTTGTGGTATATATTTACTTTAATTCCAGTATTATGAAACAGAAAGGATAGGATATTATAGATTTTAGTAAAAGATAACTTATTGAAAAGGTCTCTAAAGTCTGATATGGCAAATTCTTTTTAGTCAGTATTTAATCATATCCCGGTATTCACGTAGTACGTTTAAATATCCTTGTACGTCATTTCGTCAAAATGATTCATTCGCAAGAACAAGTGAGAGTAGACGTGTTTATCATTGGATGTAGAATAGTAAGTGTGCAATTCGTGTTCTAATTCGCGAATGTCTGGATCCCTTGTAGACGAGTTTATGATGTCTAAGCAATATGGGACTGATTCATCAAGGTCTACTGACGTAGGGTATGCGATAAGCCGACATTTGGCCTTGAGTAAAGGCTCATTGTGTTCTTGTATCATTGTGTCGTAAGAAACACCTGATTGTTTAGATATTTGTAGGTACTGCTCGTAAGTCTCACATAACGAAGGTAAGTTATGTAAGTCGTTATTATAAACGGTTTGTGTTGCGTTGCATAACAATGAATCTTTATCTTTAGTACGAATATTTAGAGTGTTTATTGGGAAACGTGATAACGCATCTGCGTTGGAATTCAATCTGCCTGGTTTGTATGATATTTTGTAATTGTACTCTTCTAGTTTAAGACGCCATCTGATGAGTCTGGACCCGGGATCTTTTACTTTAAATAACCATGAGAGAGGTCGATGATCGGTGACGATATGGAATAGGCGACCGTATAGATAAGGTCGGAAGGTTTTTACGCCGAACAAAATGGCTAGGGTCTCCTTTTCTATTGTGGAATAATTACCTTCGGCCTTGTTAAGAGTACGCGATGCGTATGCGATGGGCTTGTCCTTTCCTACTTCGCCTTGTGATAGAATAGCGCCTATAGCGTAATTCGAAGCGTCAGTTGTTAATAGGAAAGGTTGGCTTAAATCAAGATATTGGAGAAGGGGTGCCGAAGTTAACTTCTCCTTTAAGAGATTGAAAGATTGCTCTTGGTCGTGGGGCCATTGGAAAACAGCGTACTTTTAAGGAGGGAAGTCAAAGGTTTTGTAAGTTTCGAGAAGTTTTCTATAAAACGTCGATAATATCCGACTAGGCCCAGAAAGGATTTTATATCCTTAGAATTTTTTGGAGTTGGGAATTGAGTTACAGCTCTGATTTTATCAGGGTTCGGGGATACGCCCTTATCAGTTATGATGTGCCCTAAGTAAGCGACCTCGCGTCTTAGAAACTCGCATTTATCGGGCTGTAATTTAAGGTTGAACTTACGAAGTCTGTCGAAGACAAGTTTAAGTTTGTCAACCATATAATTTAAATCATGGGCATATAGGATGCAGTCGTCGAGGTAGATGTAGCAGTGAAGACCTTGAAGACCAGATAACGCAGTATTCATCAATCTTTGGAAGGTGGATGGTGCGTTTTTAAGACCAAAGGGCATTCTCGTGAATTCGTAGTGCCCTGACGCATCACCATTGGTAATAACAGTGAAACCGGTCTTCGGAGCGTCTTCTGTCTTGAGCTTCAGCTGGTGGAAACCTGATGCCAGGTCAAGGATGTCGGTAATTAAAGGAAGAGGGTATATCTCTGTAACTGTTGCATCATTAAGTTTCCGGTAATCTATTACTATCCTCCATTTTTGTTTACCGGAAGCGTCTAATTTTTTCGGGACTACCCATATTGGAGCGCTCCAAGGCGAAATTGAAGGTCGAATTATTTTTTGGTCGAGCATTTGTTTAATTTGGGTTTCAACTTCGGCTTTGTGGCATTCTGGAAATCGGTATGATTTGACATGAATCGGAGCAGCATCTTTCGTGTTGATCGCATGCTCAATAGCATTGGTACACGATAACGATTCGCCTTCGAGATGAAATATGTCTGTGAATTTAGAGCAACAACCTAAGAGGGCGGTTCTTTCCTCGTTATTAAAATGTGAAGTTCTTATATGATCAAGGACTTTCTGACTCCTATCAATGGATGAGTTGAAAATTGTGAGCATATTCGATAGGAATTGACGGCTGATTATTAAAAGGTCACTAATCACTACTTCGGAGTCTGTAGTATTGAGAACTGAGACATTCACTCGTTTATTAGGTTTCACTGTGACAATGCAATTTGCAAGGATGACGCCGTTTGAGACGGTGTGATCGAGGATTAGGCCGTCAGATATATTTAATAGTTCTGATGAAGGGTTTGAGAGTGGACACTCAATGATTGCCTCAGATCTTGCAGGAATTATATAAGCAGGTTGGTTGAAATAAAATGGGAATCACTGACCTTGATAGACTAAACAGTTTTGAGAGTATTGGATATCAACATCCAGATCTTTCAGAAGATCGCTCCCTAAGATTCCATCGTATTTAAGATTAACATTTTCGTCAATGGTGTGAAATTTGTGTGTAAGTGTAATATTACGTGAGTTATTATTTGTTTGGCATTGAAGTTCCAATTGTAAAGACCCTAGGGCCTCACAAGATGAATCATTGTTACTTAAACCCTTAAGGATTATTTTCTCACGTGATAAAGACGGTTTAGTATCAAGGTTTGTGAGTTTAAGGATGCTGACAGTTGAACCTGTATCGATTAAAAAACATATAGGATTCTCAGCGTATTTGGTTTTAATAAAGATATGAGGTAAAGATATTTTATTCAAGGACGAATTTACTTCGTGAACAGGTATAGTGCTATCAGGATTTTGATTTTCAGGATTCAAATTCTTAGGAGTTTCAGAACCAGTTGGTTTGGATTTATCATTACAAGGGCTCGGCGATTTATAAGATCCCAAAGGGGTCGACCGAGGTTTAGTATTTTGACTACTCAGTGATTTCAAGGTTCCCGAAGGGGTCGACTGAGTTTTAATATTTTGACTACTCAGTGATTTGGAGGATCCCAAAGGGGTCGACTGAGTTTTGTGTTCGTTAAGGCTCAATGACTTACAAGATCCCTGAGGGGTCGATTGAGTTATTTATTTATTTATTTAATCTTTAATGCACAAAATAGTACAAAAGGCGGACTTAATGCTAAAAGCATTCTCTACCAGTCGACCTTTGGGCGGGACAGAAATGTTGTTGGCGGTGCTAGTATCTGGGTTTGAGAAGAAAATAAAAGAAACAAAGATATTAAAAAAGACAATAAATAACCTTTAACTTACTAAAAATACCTAATACCTATATCAATAAACAAATAATAATACAACAAACAATAATATATATATTTATATATATAAATACACATACCAAATAATATATACATATATATAAATAACATACTCACTTTTCCATAAGAAATGAAGATGATGGAGGGGAATCTGTAGGAATTACGTAGAATTTTTCAGATGCTCACGGGCTGATTTTTTGAAAGTGGCTTTAGTTTGTGACAATTTTATAGCGTCAGGCAGCTTATTCCACAGTCCGATAGCTGTAAGAGTAAAGGAATGGCCCACGTGGCCGGTCCTATGCGCGGGAATTTTCAGTTTGAACATATTGCAGGGGCGCTGTCTGCGGGAACTAGTTTCACCCTTCAACATGAATCTGCACCTAAGGTACTCCGGAGCATTTGGGTCTCTGAGGATACTAAAAAGAGAGCACAGCGTTCTTAGTTCTCTGCGTTTGCGGATGGTAAGCCATTTTAGTTGGCTACGATACGGAGATATATGGTCGTACTTTCGCACTCCAAAAATGAACCGCAGACACCCGTTGAGGAGACTGGAGATGAGATAAATTTGAGCAACAGACGTCTGCGTAGTCGATTATTGGTAAAACCAGCGCCTGAACCAGAAGCACTTTAGTGCTCGAAGGGAGAAATTTTTTAAACGGTACAGGGCTCGAAGGGTAGCTGACACCTTACGACTGGTTTCAGTAATGTGTTTGTCCCAGCTCAATGTGCGATCTATAAATAGTCCTAAGTTCTTGACACTTTCAGAATAGGGAATAACAGTTCCATTAAATTTGAGCAAGGCGTCAGCGCCATTATTTACCCTAGCGAGAAGATGCCGAGTACCTATAATAATAGCTTGACACTTCGAAGGATTCACTGCTATGCCGAAATTGTTAGCCCAGTCGTACAGGCGGCTTAAATCCTCATTCAGAGCAGATATAGTTCGCTCGAAATTATCAGCGGTACATTGTTCATAAAGCTGTAGGTCGTCAGCATAAAGGTGATAAGAGCTGCGCAGATAAAAAGTGACAAAATTAATAAAAACAGAGAACAGCAACGGGGAGAGGATACCTCCTTGTGGGACCCCAGAGTTTAGGACGCACCAGTCCGAAAATTCACGTTTAACACGGACAACCTGTTGCCTGTCCCCAAGGTACGACGCAAACCACTTCAGGGCTGATGGAGACACACGCAGGTGGGCAAGAATAGAAAGAAGAATATCGTGGTTCACTGCATTGAATGCATTTGAGAAGTCAATCAAGACAAGAACAGTAAGTTTTGATTCCTCTAAGCCAGCTCTAAAATCCTCTGTAACTTTGAGGAGGGCAGTGGTAGTACTATGGCCTGGCCTGAATCCTGATTAAAAATTACTGATAAGATTATTGCTAAGTACGAATTTGGAAAACTGCTTGTGTACAGTGGCTTCAAGTATCTTGGAGATAAAAGGGAGAATAGATATAGGGCGAAAGTGACTGGGAATGCTGGGGTTGGACACTTTGGGAAGAGGACGGATAAAAGCTTTACGCCAAACGCATGGAAAATTGCCAGACTCCAGCGAAAAGTTGACAATATGAGTGATAAAAGTAATAACAAAATTAAGAATTGGAGTCAGCATATTCCGGGTGATCTGATCACAGCCGGAAGCATTGGATTTAATGGAATTGAAAATTTTTAAGATTTCGTCATTGGAGACCGGAGAGAATCGAAAAGGTTCAGTAAAAGCAAACGGAATTTGGGAAATATCAAAGATTGTTTTTCTTTTAACAGATTCATCCATACTAGAAGAACTGGAGAAGTGGACGTTCAAATCGTTAAGAGGGATAGTACAGTTTTCAACAGAGCCTGAACATTTACCGAAACCGAGAGAATTGAGAAATTTCCAGGTATTCGCCGGAGAAGACTGGACCAGGTTATCGTGAAAATGACGCCTCTTCGCAGCTCTCACCATCTGATTGCAGCGATTCCTTGCCTTTTTGAACAAAAGCCAATTCTCATCAGACCGGTTGCGCTTAAATCTACGGAACGCGCGATCTCTTCTGGTCATGGCCATTCTTACCATATCAGTAATCCAAGGGGCCGGAGGACGTTTCAGTTTGACCGATCTCAGCGGGGCATGGGCATCATACAGTTTTAGAATAAGTTGATTGAGAACAGAAATTTTGTCATCCACTGCAGAAGCCGACACCACCGCAGACCAATCATGACTTGCTGCGTCTTGATGCAGTTTGTCAACATTCAGTTTTGAGAAGTTTGTGTGGTGCTTTGGCGGCTTGATCTTATACGACGCAAATATTAGGTCATGATGTGAAAAACCTGGAGCTGCAAGTTGCCCATGTTTAACAACGTACTCAGGAGAAGACGTCCAAATGAGATCGATCCATGTATCATCCGTGTCAATGTTGTGGTGAGTTGGATTAAGAGGGAGTATAGCCAAGTTTACTGAGTCTGCGATGGAGCGTAACTTTGAGGAACGAGTTGAGTTAACTAAGAGGTTGACATTAAAATCGCCCATGATAATGGTATGTTTATAAAGAGAACAATGGGACTCTAGAATTACCTCTAGGTTGTTTAAAAAATCGACCTTCGGAGGGGAATAAACGACCCCTAAAAGGGCTTTGGAACCTTTAACATTAATCTCAATAAGAATAAATTCCATAGATTGAGAATAAACTGGATCAGAATTGGCTATATTGACATAGGGAATATCGCTTCTTAGGTATATTGCTACACCTCCGCCACCCTTGCCGACCCGATCATTTCTAATCAGTATAAAGCCCGGAAGACTGTAGCTGGTAGAGGCCAGATGAGGTTTAAGCATGGATTCGGAGACCAGAATCGCATGAATATTGCTGTCCGAAAACACGTCCAGAAGTTCTGAATGCGAAGACGGTATGCTCTGCGCATTAATATGGCAGACGTTCAAATTTACGCTATTTGGGAAATTAGACCTTATTTGCTCTCGTAAAGAACCAGACTCCTGGACTTCCTCGTCTACAGAGTAATATGAATTAGAATTATCAGATTCACCAGCTGAGAAAAAGTATTTCTCATCAATTATAGTAACAAGTAAGTATGTGTAAATATAATAAAATAAATAATCTTAATAAGACAAGAATAAATAAATAGGTGTGGATAATATCCACACTAAACTATACTAGGGAATGCTTTCTGTGCAACCTGCCGGCTAACTGTTAACAATATAAAATAACACAATGGTACATTTTACAAAGAGAGAGAAAAAAAAAATTAAAATTACGCCACCACAAAAAAAAAGACAAAACTGTGCCAATTATTACTGGCTCAAATTACACATGTCCAAAGCCAAGACGAAGTTGAACCTCAACACTAAACATGGCTCAAAATACAAGTGTCCAAACTTCGTTGAAAGGTTGAAAAAGCAAATCATTTTTATTGACATTTACTAGCTTGACTGTCCAATGCCACAAACATTTAAAAAAAAAATCTAACATGACTGACATGACACACATGACGTGACAGTTTGACTTTGACAGTACAATGACAGTAATTTCGGCAAAAAGTAAATTTTAGAGGGTAACAAAAGTATAAAACTTATCAACATCACCTTTGACCTTACATACCTATTTAAAGTGGCCGGAAAAATCAGAAATGTAAACAACACAGCAATTATTATATATCTATTTTCTCGTGGATCGCTTGACTTTATGGGGCGCCCCGACCATAGCTGCCTTTAGCAGGCATGGCTTCGTCTTTGCTGCCAGTAATTGGGGAGAGGAGCCGGCGGCCGGCACGCTCGGGGCAGCCTGCGATACGTCCGATTTATGTTTATCTTATCATTATCTGGGTTGAATGTCGTTTTATTAAGTGTTTTTAACACGACATTTTTATTTCATTTAGAATAGCATTCATGCGTATTTCTTTGAAATTGTTTAGTGCCTAAGTTCACCGGAATACGACGGCACGGCTTCGTAATCCGACCACCTAGTTTAAATCGCTATCAGATTCGGCGGCATATTCGCAGGGAATTTGATCCGGTGTCGGTGACGATACCGACGACGGCGGCGGTTCATCATAGGAAACGTGAACCGGCTTATAGTTATTAGAATTTTTATTTTCATTGAATTGTCGTTTCCGACACTGCGAAATATCATGACCTTTGGTTTTGCAATACCTGCAGAAAGTCAAGCCTGGTGTTTGTTGCGAATTCGAAGGTTGATTTGAGGGTAAAAATACAGCACGTGGCTGGCCCATACGTTTATTATTTCGGCAGTCAGACTCAGAATGACCAGGCTTTCCGCAGATTTTGCATTTAGGCTTAATACTTGAAGTCTTATTTATATAGGAGGTTCTGTATTTTCTCCTCTTCTAGACCAATATTAATTGCGTCATTTAAATTTTTAGGGCTTCTGCACCTAACGTTATTACTCAACCGCGGTTGTAGACCTAGGCTGAAAGTCCGCCCTGATAAATCCTCCTTTAAGGATTCTGAGTTGTGAATCTCTGACTGAAGGTCAGTGAGGCAACTTTCTATCCGTAAAGCAAATTCAGCTACCGTCTCATTGGACTGCTGTTTGCAGGATTGTAGGTCTAATAATAGGTGATTATAATGTTTCCTTTCTCCAAAGTTTTAAGTGAATCAAAATTATCAAATATCTTATTTGAGCAGGCTATCTGTGCCTTGCTTTCTAATTTAGCTATAATGTATTTAAATAATAAAACCTTTTGATTAGGTAAAGCCAGGTCCAAAGCATTCTGGCAGTTTGTTAGAAAAGCCGTGAGAGTTTTACGTTCGCCCTTATAGGGACTGATAAAATTGCATAGAACTTGAATTGGGAATGGTTCTAGTGATAAGACCTCCACAGCAGCGTTCTTTTTAGAATCTGCTGGTTTGTTATGTCATTTTAAAATTCTTGAAAATAATTAACGTACGAAAATAAGTAGGTAAGTATAGTTAACAGGTTAAGCGTTTAAATGAATAATTGAGGATAATGAGATTTAGGATAAAAGGTAAGTACCAATGATATTTCGAACACACACTAGTTTAGATTTAAGAGAAAAAGCGATAACAGTTAATAACAGGTTTCACTTACAGGAATAGCATAATCGCGAACGAAATGGACATCATGGCACTGGGACTACGCGAATTCAGGACGAGCGGCGACAGGAACAGCGTAGCAGGGACTCGACGTGGCACGATGGACAGAGCGGCGCACGGAGATGATGAAGGTTGCAGTCACGGGGCCGTGTAGCAGACCAACGGGATGCAGCGATGAAGAAAACGTCACACTCCTGGCGACGGTGATGATGTAGCCCACATTCTCGGCGGTGACAGGAACTGGATGGGACGGCACTGGTGGCGCGCCTGGATGATTGTCTCTGGGCGGCTCGTCAGCAGGCTTACTGTCGTGACGAAGCTCACATGGACGGAATTTGTCGAAGAACTGCACAGAACTTCTCCGGAGTTGGGTTGGCTGGAACTTCGTGAAAGTATTTGCCGTGACGCGTATGAGATACCAGCGAATACGATATGGTTTACGTGCTGGTATCCCACTTCTGACATCACTGTTATGGGGTGGGTCAGGTGAAGCTTTTTAAAAAAAGACTATTTGATTCACCCAATGATTATATTGATTAAAAACACGATTTACAGTTACTATCGCGGAATATAATTACTTAGTTTGAGAATAACGTCGTCACGCGGCGGTCCAAACCCGACTGATGAGTAAAACACCCGGAAAACATAAGATTGGTATTGCATTGACGTCAATGCAATAGCAATGTCCTGTCAGCGATTTTATTTGAATATTAAGCTAAGCTAATTCTGATATAACAGTACATTAAGGTTGAACCGGCAGTTTGTTCCGAACAGCCTTAAGAATGTTAACAAAAGCGATATGCGAGTTGGGGAGGTGGCATTTAGCCATACTGAAGATCTAACTGTGATGGCGTGGAGAGACTCCAACCTAGTTTCACTGATATCTACCTACCATAAAGGTGAAGTTGGCGGCAAGTCCAAATATGGACAGTACAAATACCGGCCCCAGATCGTGCTTGACTACAATCTCGCCATGGGAGGAGTTGACAAAAAAGATCAGCTTTTGTCAGCCTTTCCCATGGAACGATGTAGAAACGCGATTTGGTACAAAAAACTGTTTCGCCGACTGCTGAATGTCACCATCCTCAACTCGCATATCATTTTTGAAAACAAAATGAAGATGCCTGCCCGAGACTTCTGCTTACAACTGCTTGATAATATCTTCAAAGCGTTCAAGCCCCCTAAACCCGAACTTCCCTTCGGCGGACCGCATTATTTAGAGAGGGGCACAACTAGTCGAGCCCGATGCAGGTGGTGCAGCAAAAATGGGAAATTGACGAGAACTACATGGCAGTGTGACAAGTGCAAAGTGCCATTCTGCGTGGAATTCTGCTTCAAGCAGTTCCACGCATAATGTCATTTTACATGTTGTTTTTATCGATGTTTTCCATTACCTTAGAGTTAGTCGAAAATTGAACAAGGCACACAAAGATGGTTCTGGCCAGATTTGAACTCGGGACCACACGATCTACGATCCGAGTTAGGGTGGTGCTTAACGCCTAGGCCACGCCGCTCTCACCACCTTCAAATCAGTTATTTTTTTATGTCTGAACAAACTATTAGATGTTATATTGTCTTAACATTACTAGATTTAGTTTTGGTTGCTTGAAAGTGTTGCCATAAAAAATGAGCAAGTACTACATAATAAGTGTACCTACTACACATTGATTTTGCTTTATTATTAGTTACGTGAGTAACTCACTAACGTTTTAGAATTGCGATGAATTCTTTTATCTTTTGTTTGTCATTGAATATTAGAGTAAAGGTGGCAATATTGTCATATTTGTGTTGTTTTAAGCCGGAAAAATAACTACATTGTGTTCAAGCGCGTCCGGCTCTTCGCCGGCATTGTTTTTCATTTATTTATTCATTGCTGTTTCGATTTGATCGAGTTTTACAGCACTCTCACCACTTGGCCACGGCCATCTGTAAAGTTATCAAGAAAGTAACAAAACTAGCTATATAAAAAAAATACATTTTATTTTCGTCAAGCTTTTTTTTATATCACGTCGGTGACAATCAAGCTTCTGCTAGTTCATTCAAACCCGGGGTAATTAAGAATTTTTTTTGCTGTAATAATACAACGTTTTTTCTGTTATTTATCAAATAAAATTACATTTATTAAAAAACATTCTAATGCAAATAAATCATTAAACAGTTATCTTAGCTCGGTAACATGAAACGGTACCAGTACCACCGGTACCGAATGGGCCGATAGTGTAACCTGTGCCTTATTCACCGTTTCTTGGGACAGATTTACTGCACCACTTGAGTTAATTTGGTCGTAACTTTTTTGTTTACTGTGTAAAAAGATTGATTCATATCTCATTTGAAAGATTATTAAACATCTTGTTGCATTTTGACACTATTTAAATAAAATATGTTATTTTTACTAGGAATAAAACAATGCAAACTTCTCATTTGCTCTCGCGGACCGGGGTACATATCAGTAATTTACGGATTACTAGAGAAATATATCCAATTAGACTATGTAAATATTTAAAATAAACCTAAATGAAGTAGGTTTCCTAATGTTAGTCATATTTTTGCTGGCTGTGCTAAGATACAATAATAAATAATGTATCTTTAGACGCGCGAAAAATTCACGTACAGTGAAATTTCGATAAAACTTTGATGGTCCGTATCATTAATATTAATGGATGCAATTGAAGTTTATTTGATCAATTACTCCACGATGAATAAGAATATAATAGGATTATGCACCATTTACTTGTATCAAATTATGGTTTCGAGCAATTATTTGGGAAATTGCACAAAAAAATGCTATGTTTACTTGTCAAAGGCTTGTAAAATAATAAATATTGTAAATTTGATTAGTGTTTTTATTTTATCATACAGTCCTTATCTTAAACTGAATGAAAAACACAACTTCATGCCACTTGTAAGGGTATAAGGTCATAAAAAAGGTGATTTATTGCACTGGTACTTAGCGCGCGGCAAAGAGTCATCGATCGCGAGCGACTGACCACCCGCTGGGCCCCACTCGTCACACATGTCACCGGATGAGGAGTGTGCTGTAGTGAAAAAATAGAACGATTTATCGGCAAAAGTATGTTAACTATATTTTTTATTCCTACAGGTTAGTACAGGTAAAGAAGAACATAATGCCGAAAATCAGCCCAGTGTCAGTAGTGGACATAGACATGTAGTAAATCCTGTGCGCCGAGGCGCTCCTCCACCAACTGAAAATATTTGGGAGGATAATGTAATAGATATTCCTTTGTTTGAGTTCAGATCGGCTGACTTTTGAACTTAACGAAAATACCACATGTGAAGAAGTATTTGATCAAATTTTTACACCAGAGATGTTAGAATATTTGGTTGAAAGGACTAATTCTTACGGAGGAGCCCTTACAAATACTAACCGGCCGCATACACGCCATGCACGGAATTCTGTATACTGACCAACAAATACTGAAGAGATGAGAAAGTTCCTAGGGCTCACATTACTAAATTCATGTCCCAAACCAGAGAAAACTATTCACTTACGATCATCCGCTGTACTTCCATCCCGTATTTTCTTACACAATGTCCTGTCGAAGATACGAACAACTGTTGCGATGTTTATATGCAGCTGATTTGGGCGCAGCTGGAGGTGCCAAAATTGAAGTTTTCATCAATACACTGACACAAAATTTTCGAAACAAGTATAACCCTGGGCAAGATTTGTCTCTTGACGAATCACTAATGCTGTATATAGGACGTTTGGTGTTTCTTCAATATATAAAGTAAAAAAAAGCGAGATATGGTATAAAGTTTTACGTTTTAACGACATCTGATGGGTATGTATTGAATATTAAAATGTATACTGGAGCGGTAGATGCAGATTCAACAATGAGAAAAACAGATAAGTTGGTCCTTCGTTTTATGCGTCCCTATGTGCTAAAAGGTCGTAACGTCTTTATGAATACTACAATTCTGTGACACTTTCAGAGAAGTTAATTGATTTAAAAACTCATTCTAATGAGACCCTGCGAAAGTCGCGGAAAGACAACCCAAAAGACGTCACAGAAAAGAAACTAAATAAAGGACAACATATCTGGGCAAGATAAGGAAAAGTTTACGTAAGTGCATGGAAAGATAAAAGAGAAGTCTGTATGATTACAACTTTGGACCACCCAGAACTTATTGAAGTAACCAACAGATATGGTAAAAAGAAAACCAAACCAAAAGAAGGTCATAGATACAACCAAAAAATGGCGGGTATAGATCGAGCTGACCAAATGGTCAGTTATTATTCGTCGCTAAGGAAGACCATTCGATGGAAGGACCATATCATACGATCATCTACGTCGTCCTATGCAAGTCTTATTGTACTTGTGCAAAAAAACTGGGGACTTCAGGCTCTGCATAGACTAAAGGGCGCTTGATAAGAAAACTTTTTTTTTTTTTTATATTGCCCGTCAAGATGACCTCACTCCACCTGATGGAAAGCGGTCGTGAGGTCCAGATATGAGGTTGACAAGCCCAGTCATTCAAACGAATCACTGGGCTGGCCATCCTCACCTTGAAGGCCTGCAGAAATGCCTTTCCACGCCCCGCTTGAAGAACCCGGGACTATACGAGGAAGGAAACACATGTGCTGGAAGAGCGTTCCACGTCTGGATGGTACGACAAAGAAACGAGTCACCGAACTTTTTAGTTCGGGCCAACAAATGTTGAATTGTGTGTGGGTGACGCCGTAGTCCAGCACGCGTGGTACGGGAGTGGAAAGGTGAGGGTGGGATAAGCTGGAATAACTCGTCAGAGCATTCCCCATTGTAGAAGCGATAGAGAACACTTAGCCTGGCAATGTCTCTACGCAATTGGAGAGGCTCAAGGGTCAAAGTTGCCTCTGGGTTTCCAATAATACGGATAGCACGCCGCTGCAACCTGTCAAGAACTTCGAGTAGGTACTTAGCGGAACCGTCCCAGAGATGAGAGCAGTATTCCACACACGAGCGAACTTGTGTCTTATACAAGAGACAGAGCTGCTCAGGCGTGAAGAATCGTCTCACTCTGTTCAGGACTCCGAGTTTACGGGATGCAGTTCTAATGACGCTCTCAATGTAGTCCCGCTGGTTTAGGTTGCTACGAACATCCATGCCAAGGATGTTTAGGCTATCCTTAATCGGTAGTGGGGTGCTCTGAAGAGTGGGATGGGAAAGGAAAGGCGACGCCTTTGCTGTGAATGCACACACCTGCGTTTTCTTGGCATTGAACTCGACAAGATTGCATGCACCCCATTCTGAAATGCGGTCCAACACTCCGTCAAGCTCAACAACAAGACTTCGCCTCTTCTCCTCGATGTCAGTCTGCTTTGCCCCAGGGCGCTCGAAATATCGCGCGTGGACCGTGCTATCATCCGCATAGCAATGAATATTACCAAGAGATAACATGTCATTGATATGCAGAAGAAACAACGTCGGCGACAAGACGGAGCCCTGCGGCACTCCGGCATTAATCTGGAGAAAGCGTGATTTTTGAACATCGCAAAGGACACGAATTCTACGTCCCTCCAGAAATCCGGCGACCCAGTCGCATAGGCGAGGTGGCAGACCATATGCCGGAAGCTTGGAAAGAAGCGAACGATGCCATACACGGTCGAAAGCTTTGGCAATGTCAAGGCTGACGGCCAAAGATTCCCCATGCTTGTCCATAGCCTCCCCCCAGATGTGTGTCACGTACGCTAGAAGATCACCCGTAGACCGTTTTGGTCGGAAGCCGTACTGACGGTCGCGAATGAGAGAGTGATCCTCTAGGTAGCGGATGAGCTGCGTGTTTATGATCCGCTCAAACACTTTAGCTAAAACTGAGGTTACGGCTATTGGACGGTAATTGGCAGGGTCAGACCGGTCCCCTTTTTTGGGAACTGGTTGAACGTTCGCCTCCCTCCAAGACAGCGGCACAAGACCCGAATTGTAGGAGAGGCGATACAGGCTAGTGAACACTGGAGACAACTCCGCTGCACATTTCTTCAGCACCACAGCTGGAATTCCATCAGGGCCACTGGCTTTCCTGACATCGAGTGACTGCAGTTCGGCACGAAAATCACACTGCCTGATACGAATATCAGGCATTGTGCAGCCGCAATGTGGAATATCAGGCAGCGCAGCACCGCAGTCATCGATGCAAGAGTTTGCGGCAAAGAGGTTAACCAGTAAATCGGCTTTCTCTTGCGGCTGATGAGCCAACGATCCATCAGGGAATTTCAGGGGGGGCAGCGAAGGCACGCAGAAGTTAGATTGCACGTGTTTAGCCAGTTGCCAGTAGGAGCGGCTACCCGTAGGGTGCGTGATGAGTTCTTGGCCAACACGTGCAATTCGCTGGGCGTCTGCTCTAATGTAAGCCCTCTTCGTGGCCTTGGTGGCTTTATTAAAGGCTGCTTTCAGGGAGGCAAGGTTTGAATGATCATTGAGTGCCTGGGCCCTAGACCAAGCACGGTACGCCGCCTGTTTTTGTTCAACAGCTGCGGCACACTCGCGATTGAACCAGGGACCAGTTTTGCTAGCACTGACAACATCAGTAAAAGGAATGTAGTATTCCATTCCGGTACTGATAAAAAAACTATGAAGGAGAATTATCCCCTACCACTAATTGACGATCAACTGGATGTCTTGGCAGGGAACAATTATTACAACACCCTAGATTTGGCATCAGGTTATTACCAGATTCCCATACGAGAATCTGATAAACACAAAACAGCGGACGTGACGCCAGATGGCCATTATGAATTTAATCGCATGCCATTTGGCCTCGCGAACGCACCAGCCACGTTTCAGAGGATCATGAACCAAATTCTTGGGTCTGCAAGACACAAAGAAGCTCTCACGTATTTGGATGACGTCATTATCCCCGCAACAAGCGTTTCGGAGGGTATGGTACGTCTTGAGTCACTTTTGGAGCTTTTCTCAAATGCTGGCCTGACACTAAATCTCACCAAGTTTTCGTTCTTTGGACAGACTGTAGATTACCTGGGCTTCGAAATAACAGCAGATGGTATTCGACCTGGAACTAGGAAAATAGAAGCCGTTGGAAAGTTTCCGGTGCCCCAAAATCAGCACAACATTCGACAGTTTCTTGGGCTAGCCAGCTTCTTTCGCCGCTTTGTACCAGGATTTTCCATAATATCGAAGCCATTGACTAGTTGTTAAAAAAGGACATGCCGTGGAGTTGGAATCAAGAGCAAGAAAATGCGTTTAGGAGCCTCCAGAGGCAGCTCTCACAAAAACCAACCTTAGCTCTTTACGATCCTAAAGCGAACACTGAATTACATACGGACGCTTGCAAGGTTGGCGTGGCTGGAATCCTGTTACAAAAGAGTCATGGCAATAAATTACGGCCGGTTGCCTATTTTAGTAGGCAGACCACGCCGGAAGAGCAAAACTACTCCTCGTACGACTTGGAGACCTTGTCTGTTGTGGAATCCCTAAGAAAATTTCGTGTATATTTGTTTGGAGTCACTTTCAAAGATCAATATTATGTAGCTCATCCTCATCATCACCATCGTCACTTGAGCTTTCGTCGCCGACGTGAATGATGAACTCTTCTGTCATCATGATCACTACATGATCACTTTTTGCGTATTCTGCTTCTATGCTTTTGACTTTATTGCATAACGCCTCCCATTCTTGCTGCCCCATCAAATCAACCTTTTCTCTTACAAGCTGCATGGCAGTATTTATATTCCAGTTAATATTTTTACTGCCCACATATTGCTTTATAGCAGACCATGCCATCTCTATTGGATTTAAATCAGGATGGTATGGAGGCAGTCTTCAAATGGTATGATTATGTTCAGCCATAATTTTGTCAATAGATAATTTTTTAAATTTCTCTGTATTGGCTTTGATTAGATCATATAATTGCGGTTTCAACATATTCTCCTTGTAATGTATTTCCTTTTCAGTAAACCATGCTTGAATTTCTGCCTTTCTAGAATTCGATGTGGGTGCCATGTCGTATTGTTTGTTATGGTACGAAGCATAATCAACTACCACTACAGAATTTGGTGGAATATTGGGTAGAAGCTGAGTTCTTAACCATTTTACATAGTTTTCATAGTTCATATTATCGTGGTAATCACCGGTGTGGGTACCTGCTTTAAAAGTGAGCAAGGCATTTTCAACAAAACCTTGTTCGGACCCAGCATGAACAATGACCACCCTTTGTCCTTTTGAAATGGGTTTTTTCAATCCTTTTGTGGACCCGTCAGTCCAGGCTTTAGGATCTGAGTGAGATGAATCCACACAGGATTCGTCGGTGTACATTATACACTTACCTTCCTCGCGGTACTTTTTAATTTTTTGCAAATATTCAATCCGCTGCAAACGAATATTCGAAGTTTCGATCAGAACCTTGCGTTTGTTTTCAGTTTTTCTCCATCGAAAACCTAATTCCTTTACTATCTGCCTGAGACTTCCATCTGACCCTTGAAAATTTATATCTTCCTGTAATTTTCTTTTCAGTTCCTGAATGGTTGGTAGCTCTTTGTTCGTGAGATGGTAGTTATGTATGGACCTATTTATGACACCTTGGTTAAAGCTGTCTATTCCGGTGACTGGTTTTGCTCTTGGCCTCTTTTTACTGGGTGTTCTGAAAACTGCAATAAGCTCAGAACCATCTGCTTGAGTCCCAATCCTTTTTACTGTTGCAACCGACTTGTTTGTTGCAAGAGCTGTTCTTTTTTAACATTTACCCAACTGTTGGATGATCCCCTCTAGATTATTCACATTTAATTTACTAACTTCTACAGTTTCTTCACCAATTTGTTTTAACTGATTACAAAGTTCAGTAAATATTGGTTGTGCTACGGAACTAGCTCTTCGCTTATGAGCCTCGAGACTTTGAATTGTAACTTTCAAGTTTTTCTGCAAAGAAGTAGCCAACCCAGCTGTTCTGCTTTTGATCTCTTTTAAACTGCCGATTACATCTTGCGGTTCTTTTTTCATGTGATTGTTTACGTCATAGACCATTTTTCTAGCCTGCCGAGTTAATACTTTATTTTTTGGCATTTTTACCAACAAAAACGAACACAAAACAACAAACAGATAACAAAAAAATCAACAAAACAAATGTCAAAAAGTATTTGACTTTGTGCGTGATTGTACTCCAGGGACGCGAGACGTGTGAACGGGAGGCGGGAACAGCGAGCGACTGATCAAACCAATAGAAAGCGTTGGCGCGTTCCCCCCGCGTCGCGCGCGCCTGAGTGTCCCCCCCCCCCACAAACAGACCTAAAAATGAATACTGCGCATTCAAGGTCAGCGCTCATAAACCATTGCAATGCTTGTACAAGTGTCGCAACGGTTTATGAGCGCTCGGCAAAACTGGAGGGGATGTTTGCGCAGGTGTACATTCGCGCACAAAAATGCTTATACCCAAACTTTTTGCAATATTAAAGGCTAGGTACTTCAGCGCGTTCCTTAATAAATTTACGCTTTGACTGTAATACTATAATAAATTGATTGCTTTTGTGTTCTAGATACAGTTAACGGCTTATAAGACAGTTAGTGAAATTAATAAATAATAATCTCTGACCGAAAATGATAAATATGAAAAATAGGGTAAATCAAAAAATATTTAGTTATTTATTTTATTCCTATAGATAGAAATAGAAATATTTATTTGCAAAAAACATGGTATAAAGGTGTACATTTTTTTATGAAGTGGCCTCATGTTTTGCCATTTGACAATAGCAAGCAAATCAATTTTGACATTGGTGGTCATTTCCTTAAATAATTTAAATGTTAAAAAGTAAGTACAGTAAACAACAAAATCATGTCAAATTATCTCTTATGGGCAAAAAAGTCCTTAATACTATAAAAATTATCGCTGTTAAGCCATTTATGTAGTTTATTCTTAAACAAGCTCCACTTCAAGGTTTTAAATTCGTTAGGAATCTTGTTAAACACTCTCACGCACATAGCTAAACAGCTTTTACCGTAGCGGTCAGATTTGGGAACAGTGTTTATTACCAAACTATGTGGGTTACGACGCTGCCTAGAGTTTTGACAGTCACTGGCTTTTTTGAAAAGATCTTTGTTTCTCATTACAAAGTTGCATATCTCCAGGATATATAATGAAGGTAGTGGTAACAAACCAAGATGCCTAAATGATGGCTCACACGATTCGCCAGGCTTAATTCTACATATCGCTCTTATGCATCTTTTTTGGGCTATAAATGCTCTATTCCAGTCTGTGCTATTTCCCCACATCATAAGACCATACCGCAGCACTGATTCTACGTAAGCCTTATAAGAAATGATAGCCGTCTTTTTATCAGTTACTTTTCTTACCTGATCTAGAGCATAAGCAAATCTATTTACTCTGTTACACGTGTTATCAATATGGTGTTTCCAATTCAAATCCTGGTCAATAGTCACTCCCAAAAATTTTGTATGCGGTACTTGTTTGATTTCGTCAATATTTAATTAAAAATTGTATTTAGCGTGTTTTGAATGATTAAATTGAATAAATACTGATTTTTCTAAATTTATTGTCAAACCATTAATTTGTAAGCAATTTTTGATTTGGACAGTGGTATTATTTATGTCAGCTTCATGATTAATGATGGAGTTATTAGTTTTCTTACTTGATGTGACTATAACTGAAATGTCATCCGCGTATAAAATGCATTTATGTTTTGTAACGTCAGTTATGTCATTTATATACAACAAGAACAATATTAATCCCTAAATACTGCCCTGGGGCACCCCCTTATTAGACTCGCGATATTTGGAAGAATGTGACACCATTTTCTCTCTTACCATATTGGAAATAGTGACAAGCTGCTTTCGGTTTGTCAAATATGATGATATCGATTGTAGTGCTACACCTCTTATCGCAACGGGTTCTAGTTTTTTTAAAAGTAAACTGTGGGAGACGAAGTCGAAAGCCCTCGACAAATCGAAAAATAACCCTGTCGTTAAATGGTTATTATTAACATTAGTAAGTATAATATCTAAAAGTGTGAAAGACGCCAGTGGTGTGTTTTTTCCTCTTTGAAAATCATATTTTTCACTTTTAATAATTTTATATTTGTCACAAAAGTCTACGAGTCTTCTGTACATGCATTTTTCAAGGATCTTTGAAAATATGGTAATAAGAGTGATAGGACGATAATTAATAATGTCGTTCTTATCGCCCTTCTTGTAAAGTGGTTTTACGACCGACAATTTTAAGGAGTCTGGAAAAAATCCTGACTGAAAAGATATATTCACTAAATGTGTCAAAACGCTTGCTAGTTCGATCACACAAGACTTAATAATAATTGTATTTATTCCGTCATACCCCTCTGAGGTAGTGTTATTCAATGTCATTATTTCACTTTTCATTTCCGCTTCCGTCATAGGGTTTAGAAAAATTGAATTCGGCATCGAATCATTCCTGATTATACTATTTCGTCCATTAGCAGTCCGGAGCGGCATTCGATAAGTCAATGAAGTGATTATTAAATTTAGTGGCTATGTCAATGGGATTCCTAATTTCAATTTTATTACATTTAATCGATGATATGTCATTTAGTGTTTTATTGTCTATTTCATTTTTTATAACCTTCCAAGTCGCTCTGCACTTGTTGGTGCTTCTATTTATAAATTTACTGTTGCATTGACTCTTAGATTTATACATGCATTTTTTTAAGATTTTGGAGATATTACAAATAATTACAATGGTGATATCCCCTCCATTAAATCATCATAGCTTGACAAAAATTCTGAAGCAATCTGTGGTGAGGTGTTCCCGGCACTCGTAGAAGGCACTTCATGATCAATATTATGTAGCTCATCCTCATCATCACCATCTTCACTTGAGCTTTCGTCGCCGACGTGAATGATGAACTCTTCTGTCATCATGATCACTACATGATCACTTTTTGCGTATTCTGCTTCTATGCTTTTGACTTTATTGCATAACGCCTCCCATTCTTGCTGCCCCATCAAATCAACCTTTTCTCTTACAAGCTGCATGGCAGTATTTATATTCCAGTTAATATTTTTACTGCCCACATATTGTTTTATAGCAGACCATGCCATCTCTATTGGATTTAAATCAGGATGGTATGGAGGCAGTCTTCAAATGGTATGATTATGTTCAGCCACAATTTTGTCAATAGATAATTTTTAAAATTTCTCTTTATTGGCGTTGATTAGTTCATATAATTGCGGTTTCAACATATTCTCATTGTAATGTATTTCCTTTTTAGTAAACCGTGCTTGAATTTCTGCCTTTCTAGAATTCGATGTGGGTGCCATGTCGTATTGTTTGTTATGGTACGAAGCATAATCAACTACCACTACAGAATTTGATGGAATATTGGGTAGAAGCTGAGTTCTTAACCATTTTACATAGTTTTCATAGTTCATATTATTGTGGTAATCACCGGTTTGGGTACCTGCTTTAAAAGTGAGCAAGGCATTTTCAACAAAACCTTGTTCGGACACAGCATGAACAATGACCACCCTTTGTCCTTTTGAAATGGGTTTTTTCAATCCTTTTGTGGACCCGTCAGTCCAGGCTTTAGGATCTGAGTGAGATGAATCCACACAGGATTCGTCGGTGTACATTATACACCTACCTTCCTCGCGGTACTTTTTAATTTTTTGCAAATATTCAATCCGCTGCAAACGAATATTCGAAGTTTCGATCAGAACCTTGCGTTTGTTTTCAGTTTTTCTCCATCGAAAACCTAATTCCTTTACTATCTGCCTGAGACTTCCATCTGACCCTTGAAAATTTATATCTTCCTGTAATTTTCTTTTCAGTTTCTGAATGGTTGGTAGCTCTTTGTTCGTGAGATGGAAGTTATGTATGCACCTCTTTATGACACCATGGTCAAAGCTGTCTATTCCGGTGACTGGTTTTGCTCTTGGCCTCTTTTTACAGGGTGTTCTGAAAACTGCAATAAGCTCAGAACCATCTGCTTGAGTCCCAATCCTTCTTACTGTTGCAACCGACGTGTTTGTTGCAAGAGCTGTTCTTTTTTAACATTTACCCAACTGTTGGATGATCCCCTCTAGATTATTCACATTTAATTTACTAACTTCTACAGTTTCTTCACCAATTTGCTGTTGTGCTACGGAACTAGCTCTTCGCTTATGAGCCTCGAGACTTTGAATTGTAACTTTGACGACACGATTGGCGTAGTGTGCACGGTTTCTCGCCTCGACTTCTGTAGTGTCCCGGGTTCGATTCTCGGTGCGGCTGATCAAACCAATAGAAAGCGTTGGCGCGTTCCCCCCCGCGTCGCGCGCGCCTGAGTGTCCCCCCCCCCAAACAGACCTAAAAAATGAATACAGCGCATTCAAGGTCAGCGCTCATAAACCATTGCAATGCTTGTAGGTGGGTGAAATTAAGATATATACATATGGCAACACTGCTAAAACAAATGTTCACCTATTCCGTGGTCACTTTAAAATCAAATACGGCCATTAACCCTTCAAAAATACGAAGTAAAACTCGGCATGGGATCAAAGACGGCAATCGACGCGACCTCACAACCATAGTTGGCAATCTTTCGCTGTCAACCAATCAGAGGCGTTGTAAACCGCTGTTTCAATATGGCGGATTGTATTCATTTGCATAGAAGATTGCTGCGAGTTTTCTTTGAATTATAAGTGTTTCTTTAGCCAAAAAAAGTTATCCATCACAATGGAGCATAGCCCAACACCGGCTACGAATAATACAGCGAGGAAAAGGAGCAGAAATCCCGAGACATGGAAGAAAAACGTGTTGAAAAAGCAGAGGTAAGTAGCAACATCAATCGTATTTTATCCATATTTTACGCTAGGGCTGTGTTTTATCTAACACTTTTGTAATTTTATTTTTTCTTTATTTGAAATGAAAATGTACGATGAGATGTATAAAAAATTTACTCTTAATGCAAGTAAAAGAAATCGGAGTTATTACTCGCTATTTGTAGGTTATCACAATTGTTTCAAAGATCTTTCACGAAGCTTCTGAGATACACCATAGCCCTGGGGTGTATTCTTAGCTTTGGATGTTATGGTTATGCTATTACTTCATAGATTTATGACCACCCGTAGATAAATCACTCAAACAAAACAAAATCTGTCACCTAATTGACTATAGGTACACTTGTACCGCGCGCCCGAACCAAAATGGCATTACGTAAGTAAAATATTCTAGGTACCAAATATCTCCAGTGTTCTAAAACACATAGAGCTCGAAATTGCACTAGATATCGAAAAGGACTGCTTGACTTGAGCTTAATCGCTAGCTCCAAAAGCAGTCCTTTTTCGGCCTACTTTTTAAGCGTTCATGTGATATCTACGGGTGTTAGTAAATCAATGTATTACTTACACTACATACATGCACACACGCTACACTACACACACACACACACCCAAGCTACACTACAAACACACGCATGCTACACTACTCACAAATACACACACTATACTACACTAGGCTACACTTTATTACTTACTTACTACTTACTATACTGGCGCAGCGACCCGAAGTGAGTCTTGGCCTCCGATAACAAGCGTCTCCATCTTGGTCTATCCTGCGCCACCTCCTGCCAGTCATCCACACCGAGCTCGCGCAAGTCCTTTAGGACCTCATCCTTCCAGCGGTACCTGGGGCGACCCACCGGTCGCCGCCCACTAGGTCGTCCCACGTACGCTTTCCTCACTCCACGATCTTCATCCATTCGCTCCAGGTGACCGAGCCAGCGAAGTCTTTGGCTCTTGATCTCGCCAATGATGTTCGGCTCACCCACCAGGTCCTCGAGCTCTATGTTGTTCCGTCGCCTCCAAGTACCATCGTCTGCCTGCACTGGTCCCAGGATCTTTCTCCAAATCTTCCTTTCCGCCACTCGGAGTTTGGTCTCTTCTTTAAGGGTCAATGTCCAAGTCTCGCATCCGTACATGAGGATTGGCCGTATTACCGTTTTGTAAATACGGATTTTTGTTGGCGTGTAGAACGCAACCTCGAAGTATGAACGCATGTAATGTAGTTCGCATTTAAGCCGCTGTGCGGCGTTTTTTTTTTCTTACTCGAAAACTGCCTTGTAACTGTTTTTTACTTTAGCAAATCAATTGCACGAATAAGTTATTACTTGCTTTATTGTTAATATTCCTTCATGGTAGCAGAGCGTAGTTCATTAGCAAGTATCAGTACTAATATTCGCGCAGAATTTATCATACCTTGTGGTCGGTACCTTGTGGTTTACGTGTACTGCAACAAATTTGAATGTGACCGGCCGGCGAGTTTTAAAAAATGAGTTCGTCGCATCACATGTTTAATCTCGATAAGTTGATCGGGCGTGAGAACTTCGTAACTTGGAAATTCAGTGTCCAAACTTATCTAGAACACGAAGACTTGTGGCAATGTGTGGAGCCAAAAAGTGACGTACCTGTTGATGTAAGTAAGGATATCAAGGCGAAGTCCAAGTTAATATTGCTGCTAGATCCGCAAAACTATGTACACGTACAAAGTTGTAAGACCGCCAAAGACGTGTGGGAAAATCTGCAACGCGCGTTTGATGACAATGGCTTGACCAGAAGAGCCGGACTATTAAAAGATTTAGTCAATACTACTCTAGAATCTAGCGGTAATGTGGAGTCGTATGTCAACAAAATAATGACCACAGCCCACAAACTACGTAACATTGGGTTTGAAGTCAACGATGAGTGGCTGGGAACCTTGATGCTAGCAGGTCTACCAGACGTCTACGCTCCGACGATTATGGGGCTTGGAAGCAGTGGCGCGAAGATAAGCGCCGATCTTATCAAGACCAAGCTCTTACAGGGAGTTAGATCAGCAGATACCAGTACTGCTTTGTATGTTAACTCAAAACAATGGAAACAACGTCAACGTCAGCCACAACAACCAAAGGCCAAAGGGCCAAGATGCTAAAATCTATTCCTTAATTCCAATTGAAAAGTTCTACGTGTGTCCTCATTTTTGATGCTATCTATATTAATGTTACTCACTCCCCGGGCTACTTTTCTTTTAGCGACGCTGATTTTCGCTCTAATTTTTATTCCCAACATGTAATGGTCACTGTCGCAGTCAGCGCCTCTGAATGTTCTAACATCTTCTATAGTGTTTTTGTGTCTATTATCAATGAGAACATGGTCTATTTGATTTACTGTTTTTCCGTCCGGTGATTTCCATGTCCCCTTGTAAATATCTCTATGAGGAAACATCGTGCTTCGGATAACCATCGATTTTGACGAAGCAAAGTTTACCAGTCTGATTCCATTATCGTTAGATCTTTCGTGCTTGCTGTGCCTTCCAATGGTGGGCATAAACGCCTCTTCTCTTCCTACTTTTGCATTAAAATCTCCTAGTAAGATCTTTGCATCGTAGTCTGGGATACTATCATATACATCTTCCAACTCTTCATAGAATTTGTCCTTGGTGTCGTCATCAGATACCTCTGTTGGGGCGTAAGCATTCACAAAGGTGATGTTGAAGAATCTGGTTTTAATGCGAAGCGTAGATATTCTATCCGAGGTAGGATTGAACTGGAGAACACCGGGCAGCAATTGCTTATTTACAAGGAAGCCTGTCCCGTTGGTATGTCTATTGGTATCCGACCCACTATAAAATAGTATGTGCCCGCTTTCTAGTTCACACTCTCCATTTCCAGGCCACCTTACTTCCTGCAGGGCTGCTATGCCAATTCTGTAGTTTTGCATCTCTTTCGAAACTTGGTATATGGCGCCCGGTCTATACAAACTTCTAACATTCCATGAGGCTGTGCGTATGTCCATTAGTCCATGCCGTAAATCGTCAGTTTTGAGATCAGATCGTTTTTTTCTTATTATCGGTTTCGTAACGTTTTGTCTTTTTCTGTGTTAGCCTACCGCACAACCCCCGATATGCTGGAGGACCACATCCTACTTTGGTCAGCAGGTCCATCGGACTTAACCGGTAGCTATCTAGGCTGTGTTACCGACCATTCCCCCATCGGCCACCCGGGGGACGCTCCTCCACGCCGTGAGGCCCAGCGCGAGGTACACTTTATTACACTTATTATTCTTTAATGTCATTTTTATTTTATTTGTTTTATTAATTGCGTTCCACTTTTTAAGGTTACGTACTGTCCCTTATGTGTCCATCCGTCTGTCCGATTCTTTAGGTATAATATTTTGCTTAGGTTGGTTAATGTTTTTATTTGCTTTTTTGTCTTCAGGTATGGACCAAAGTACTTGCCAGAACGCATTTGTAACCATAACACACCATCGTTTAAATGCAGTAAACTGACAATGACTAATTTGCTTAAAATTCATAAGAATTTTTATGCACATTCAAGAAAAAAAGACCCAAGGTGCTATTCTCCTTCAGCAGCTTCATTACAGCAACAAATCAAAACAAGAAAAATCTACACAAATTTAAAGGAAAAAAACAGACAATAATTAAATATGGAGTAGTCGCCGATAAGAAGAAAATACCTATCTGTCAAAAAATCTTTTTACATATCTTCGGGATCACTAAGCACCGAGTGGCCTTTGTGATGCCAAAGTTTTATCACAGTGGAGCAGTCGGGACGGAACACCGCGGAGGAGACCGGAAAACAGTGAAGCACGCAGAGCGGAAACAATCGGTGCATAACTTTATTGCAAAATTAAAATGCATAGAATCCCACTATTGTCGCAATTCCAAAACAGCCGAACGAAAATATTTACCATCCGAATTACATATCAATAAATTGTACAGGATGTACCTTGAAAGTGAATATGTTCTTTCAGATGTGAAAAAATCTTATTTCCGCCGTATTTTCAATACTTGTTATAATATCGGATTTGGATCCCTAAAAACTGACGTATGTTCCAGATGCTTAGAACTGACCGAAAGAATCAAAATAGAAGCTGACCCTATCAAAAAGAGTACCCTGATGGTTGAAAAACGTATTCACAGCTTGAGAGCTAAAGCTTTTTTTGAAAAATTAAGGGAGGCACAGGACGACGTTAAAATAATTTCGTTCCACTGTCAAAAAAACTAACCTATCCCTAAGTTGCCGGATCAATCCAAATATTACAGTCAGTTGAAATGGTATTCCCAGTTACTGTAAATTTAATTAATATATATATATTATAATCAGTATTTTTATAGAAATAAGTAGCCTGGTAAGAATAAAATTATTATTATAAAAACAATAACACAGCATGGCAAATTGGAAGCGAAAAATACAAGACACCCGACAGATGCTGGTAGTTTTTTTTGCGTTGAAGTGTCAAGTCAACCAAACGTCATTAACTTATTTTTTTTGGCTTCGTACAAAGCTGATTTAAGCCAATGTATAATCTGATTTAAAATGAAAAGTTGATTAAACATCTATCGCATTGACAGTAATGTATTGTTACTCATTTTTAAGAGCCCGTAGTAAGTTCACAACTACATTTTCTTGCACAAACAAGGTTTCTTTTGTCAATACAAAGTAAATTAAAATATTGTTGCGATGGCTGAACAACGGAGGGCACAGACGAACGCAGCATAAATGGTATTAAAAAATGTTTTCGTACGATAAATCTTTTCAGTATTTTTAAGTTTGATATCAAAAATCAGAAGTGTCCGTGACAATCTAATAAGTGATAATTATGTCTTAAATCATGGCCAGAATTATGACAAATGTCAAATGTTTGTTGGTTCATAGGCCAATTTGGACACTGTCCTTTCTAAAACTATACTTAAAGTACTAATATTATAGCTTAATTTAGACGTACTTATCAAAATATCGTCCAAGAAAAAACTAACATTAGGTATATCTTTATACAATTCGCTCATCACTCTTTGGAAAATCCCCGGACTTGACGCGAGTCCATAGACTAATCTATTATATTTAAAAAGGCCGCGATGCGTTTTAACTACCGTCAAGTTAGTAGACTCACTGTCTAACAATGAATGATTATAGGCTTGTGCCAAATCGATTTTTGAAATATATTGACTACCACTGATTTTTGAAAAAAGGTCTTCAATGTTTGGTACCGGAAATTTATCGACTAATAACGCACAGTTTAATATATAATCAGCGCACAAACGGAGCGATCCGTCAGGTTTATTCACTATTACCAGGGGTGTGGCCCAGTCGGAGTGGTCGACGGGCTCGATGACGCCGGCACGCAGCATGACGTCGAGCTCGGCGTCCACGCGCACGCGCAGAGCATACGGCAGGGGGCGCGCGCGGCAGAATACCGGCTTCGCGCCCTCGCATTCGCGGAGCCGGGCTCGCCCACCCGTGAAATGACCCAACTCTTCACTAAGCAGCTCCTTGTACCTACATAACAATTCCTTTACATAATTGTCCGTATCTACGTTATCTAATTTATTACAACTCGTATTTGGCACTGATAGCTTAGGTATAGTTATATTTAGCTCCGCTAACCACTGGCGGCTTAATAAATTGGTCGTCCCGTTCTCAATAACATATAAGTCTAGAAATTTACTGGTTTTATCATAAGTTACATTTACCTCAAGCACACCCAGTGGTTTCGCTCGGATACCGTTATAAAATGTCAGAGTCAAATTGCATGACTTTAAGTTTGTACACCATCTCGCTAATGCATGATAAGGCTGTACCTGTATCTACCTCCATGTTAATAAATTTATTTTGGACTTTAATTGGAATGCTCACCGGTTTATAATTACCCAGAGACATTAAATACATGGGCTCCTCATCCTGGATCTCGAAACCTTCGCCATCGTGGATATCTTGCTCCTCTTGCACATAGTGGGCTCGTGTGCCGTCTCGGCCCCAGGCTCCTCCGCGCCCGCGCCCCCGCCCCCGCGCTGTATATGATCCACCAGCACGCCCGCTACCGCGCCCGGCGCCTTTTTGTGTCATGTTGCTACTATCATGTTAACTCTGCCGAAGTAAAAGTACAGGAATTAAAATGGGTGAAAGAGTTGTCTCAGGATTTTGTTTTTGAGTGTTGCGGTATAGATATTATATTAATAAAATGCATAGTAGTGTGTATTTATAGAACACCAACATCGGACATTAAGGTTTTCTTTCGCAAATTAAAACAGTTGTTAATAAAATTAAAAAACAAACTGCATTATAAAGTTGTTATCGCTGGAGATCTTAACATAGATGTCCTAAAAAAAAGCAAGGATACCGAGGAATTAAAGCAGATCGCTGCTAACAATAATCTAAAGCTCCACATCCTCTGTCCCACCCGTAAACAATCCTGCTTAGACCAGATCCTTAGTAACATATCGGAAGCAACTGGAGAAACTCATAAACTAGGCCTATCGGATCATGATACTGCACAATCGATTAGTTTTCCAATGTCAATCACAAATAGATTACCAAAAATGTTATATTATAAAAAGCGTGACTATAGCCCCGATAACATTGCAAAATTTCTAGTATGTTTGAGAAGCCTCTCATGGAACGAAGTGTACGAAGAAGCCAATATGAGAATTGCATTTGAGACTTTTTTTGATGAATTCAGATTATTTTATGATCTATGTTTTCCTACACTTAAGATTAGAGTTAAGCAAAATAAAAAATCGCACTGGTTTACAAAAGGTATAAGAAAGTCAACAGTCACAAAGAGACGACTGCGATTTAAATATTATCAAAATTCAAATACTTTATCAAGAACAAAGTATCAAAAATACGCAAAATGCTTAAAGAGATGTATAAACCAGGCTCAAAAGATATCGAATAAAAGATATTTAGACTAGAATAGTGGGATTCTATGCATTTTAATTTTGCAATAAAGTTATGCACCGATTGTTTCCGCTCTGCGTGCTTCACTGTTTTCCGGTCTCCTCCGCGGTGTTCCGTCCCGACTGCTCCACTGTGATAAAACTTTGGCATCACAAAGGCCACTCGGTGCTTAGTGATCCCGAAGATATGTAAAAAGATTTTTTGACAGATAGGTATTTTCTTCTTATCGGCGACTACTCCATATTTAATTATTGTCTGTTTTTTTCCTTTAAATTTGTGTAGATTTTTCTTGTTTTGATTTGTTGCTGTAATGAAGCTGCTGAAGGAGAATAGCACCTTGGGTCTTTTTTTCTTGAATGTGCATAAAAATTCTTATGAATTTTAAGCAAATTAGTCATTGTCAGTTTACTGCATTTAAACGATGGTGTGTTATGGTTACAAATGCGTTCTGGCAAGTACTTTGGTCCATACCTGAAGACAAAAAAGCAAATAAAAACATTAACCAACCTAAGCAAAATATTATACCTAAAGAATCGGACAGACGGATGGACACATAAGGGACAGTACGTAACCTTAAAAAGTGGAACGCAATTAATAAAACAAATAAAATAAAAATGACATTAAAGAATAATAAGTGTAATAAAGTGTACCTCGCGCTGGGCCTCACGGCGTGGAGGAGCGTCCCCCGGGTGGCCGATGGGGGAATGGTCGGTAACACAGCCTAGATAGCTACCGGTTAAGTCCGATGGACCTGCTGACCAAAGTAGGATGTGGTCCTCCAGCATATCGGGGGTTGTGCGGTAGGCTAACACAGAAAAAGACAAAACGTTACGAAACCGATAATAAGAAAAAAACGATCTGATCTCAAAACTGACGATTTACGGCATGGACTAATGGACATACGCACAGCCTCATGGAATGTTAGAAGTTTGTATAGACCGGGCGCCATATACCAAGTTTCGAAAGAGATGCAAAACTACAGAATTGGCATAGCAGCCCTGCAGGAAGTAAGGTGGCCTGGAAATGGAGAGTGTGAACTAGAAAGCGGGCACATACTATTTTATAGTGGGTCGGATACCAATAGACATACCAACGGGACAGGCTTCCTTGTAAATAAGCAATTGCTGCCCGGTGTTCTCCAGTTCAATCCTACCTCGGATAGAATATCTACGCTTCGCATTAAAACCAGATTCTTCAACATCACCTTTGTGAATGCTTACGCCCCAACAGAGGTATCTGATGACGACACCAAGGACAAATTCTATGAAGAGTTGGAAGATGTATATGATAGTATCCCAGACTACGATGCAAAGATCTTACTAGGAGATTTTAATGCAAAAGTAGGAAGAGAAGAGGCGTTTATGCCCACCATTGGAAGGCACAGCAAGCACGAAAGATCTAACGATAATGGAATCAGACTGGTAAACTTTGCTTCGTCAAAATCGATGGTTATCCGAAGCACGATGTTTCCTCATAGAGATATTTACAAGGGGACATGGAAATCACCGGACGGAAAAACAGTAAATCAAATAGACCATGTTCTCATTGATAATAGACACAAAAACACTATAGAAGATGTTAGAACATTCAGAGGCGCTGACTGCGACAGTGACCATTACATGTTGGGAATAAAAATTAGAGCGAAAATCAGCGTCGCTAAAAGAAAAGTAGCCCGGGGAGTGAGTAACATTAATATAGATAGCATCAAAAATGAGGACACACGTAGAACTTTTCAATTGGAATTAAGGAATAGATTTTAGCATCTTGGCCCTTTGGCCTTTGGTTGTTGTGGCTGACGTTGACGTTGTTTCCATTGTTTTGAGTTAACATACAAAGCAGTACTGGTATCTGCTGATCTAACTCCCTGTAAGAGCTTGGTCTTGATAAGATCGGCGCTTATCTTCGCGCCACTGCTTCCAAGCCCCATAATCGTCGGAGCGTAGACGTCTGGTAGACCTGCTAGCATCAAGGTTCCCAGCCACTCATCGTTGACTTCAAACCCAATGTTACGTAGTTTGTGGGCTGTGGTCATTATTTTGTTGACATACGACTCCACATTACCGCTAGATTCTAGAGTAGTATTGACTAAATCTTTTAATAGTCCGGCTCTTCTGGTCAAGCCATTGTCATCAAACGCGCGTTGCAGATTTTCCCACACGTCTTTGGCGGTCTTACAACTTTGTACGTGTACATAGTTTTGCGGATCTAGCAGCAATATTAACTTGGACTTCGCCTTGATATCCTTACTTACATCAACAGGTACGTCACTTTTTGGCTCCACACATTGCCACAAGTCTTCGTGTTCTAGATAAGTTTGGACACTGAATTTCCAAGTTACGAAGTTCTCACGCCCGATCAACTTATCGAGATTAAACATGTGATGCGACGAACTCATTTTTTAAAACTCGCCGGCCGGTCACATTCAAATTTGTTGCAGTACACGTAAACCACAAGGTACCGACCACAAGGTATGATAAATTCTGCGCGAATATTAGTACTGATACTTGCTAATGAACTACGCTCTGCTACCATGAAGGAATATTAACAATAAAGCAAGTAATAACTTATTCGTGCAATTGATTTGCTAAAGTAAAAAACAGTTACAAGGCAGTTTTCGAGTAAGGAAAAAAAAAACGCCGCACAGCGGCTTAAATGCGAACTACATTACATGCGTTCATACTTCGAGGTTGCGTTCTACACGCCAACAAAAATCCGTATTTACAAAACGGTAATACGGCCAATCCTCATGTACGGATGCGAGACTTGGACATTGACCCTTAAAGAAGAGACCAAACTCCGAGTGGCGGAAAGGAAGATTTGGAGAAAGATCCTGGGACCAGTGCAGGCAGACGATGGTACTTGGAGGCGACGGAACAACATAGAGCTCGAGGACCTGGTGGGTGAGCCGAACATCATTGGCGAGATCAAGAGCCAAAGACTTCGCTGGCTCGGTCACCTGGAGCGAATGGATGAAGATCGTGGAGTGAGGAAAGCGTACGTGGGACGACCTAGTGGGCGGCGACCGGTGGGTCGCCCCAGGTACCGCTGGAAGGATGAGGTCCTAAAGGACTTGCGCGAGCTCGGTGTGGATCACTGGCAGGAGGTGGCGCAGGATAGACCAAGATGGAGACGCTTGTTATCGGAGGCCAAGACTCACTTCGGGTCGCTGCGCCAGTATAGTAAGTAGTAAGTAAGTAATAAAGTGTAGCCTAGTGTAGTATAGTGTGTGTATTTGTGAGTAGTGTAGCATGCGTGTGTTTGTAGTGTAGCTTGGGTGTGTGTGTGTGTGTAGTGTAGCGTGTGTGCATGTATGTAGTGTAAGTAATACATTGATTTACTAACACCCGTAGATATCACATGAACGCTTAAAAAGTAGGCCGAAAAAGGACTGCTTTTGGAGCTAGCGATTAAGCTCAAGTCAAGCAGTCCTTTTCGATATCTAGTGCAATTTCGAGCTCTATGTGTTTTAGAACACTGGAGATATTTGGTACCTAGAATATTTTACTTACGTAATGCCATTTTGGTTCGGGCGCGCGGTACAAGTGTACCTATAGTCAATTAGGTGACAGATTTTGTTTTGTTTGAGTGATTTATCTACGGGTGGTCATAAATCTATGAAGTAATAGCATAACCATAACATCCAAAGCTAAGAATACACCCCAGGGCTATGGTGTATCTCAGAAGCTTCGTGAAAGATCTTTGAAACAATTGTGATATCCTACAAATAGCGAGTAATAACTCCGATTTCTTTTACTTGCATTAAGAGTAAATTTTTTATACATCTCATCGTACATTTTCATTTCAAATAAAGAAAAAATAAAATTACAAAAGTGTTAGATAAAACACAGCCCTAGCGTAAAATATGGATAAAATACGATTGATGTTGCTACTTACCTCTGCTTTTTCAACACGTTTTTCTTCCATGTCTCGGGATTTCTGCTCCTTTTCCTCGCTGTATTATTCGTAGCCGGTGTTGGGCTATGCTCCATTGTGATGGATAACTTTTTTTGGCTAAAGAAACACTTATAATTCAAAGAAAACTCGCAGCAATCTTCTATGCAAATGAATACAATCCGCCATATTGAAACAGCGGTTTACAACGCCTCTGATTGGTTGACAGCGAAAGATTGCCAACTATGGTTGTGAGGTCGCGTCGATTGCCGTCTTTGATCCCATGCCGAGTTTTACTTCGTATTTTTGAAGGGTTAATGGCCGTATTTGATTTTAAAGTGACCACGGAATAGGTGAACATTTGTTTTAGCAGTGTTGCCATATGTATATATCTTAATTTCACCCACCTACAAGCATTGCAATGGTTTATGAGCGCTGACCTTGAATGCGCTGTATTCATTTTTTAGGTCTGTTTGGGGGGGGGGGGACACTCAGGCGCGCGCGACGCGGGGGGGAACGCGCCAACGCTTTCTATTGGTTTGATCAGCCGCACCGAGAATCGAACCCGGGACACTACAGAAGTCGAGGCGAGAAACCGTGCACACTACGCCAATCGTGTCGTCAAAGTTACAATTCAAAGTCTCGAGGCTCATAAGCGAAGAGCTAGTTCCGTAGCACAACAGCAAATTGGTGAAGAAACTGTAGAAGTTAGTAAATTAAATGTGAATAATCTAGAGGGGATCATCCAACAGTTGGGTAAATGTTAAAAAAGAACAGCTCTTGCAACAAACACGTCGGTTGCAACAGTAAGAAGGATTGGGACTCAAGCAGATGGTTCTGAGCTTATTGCAGTTTTCAGAACACCCTGTAAAAAGAGGCCAAGAGCAAAACCAGTCACCGGAATAGACAGCTTTGACCATGGTGTCATAAAGAGGTGCATACATAACTTCCATCTCACGAACAAAGAGCTACCAACCATTCAGAAACTGAAAAGAAAATTACAGGAAGATATAAATTTTCAAGGGTCAGATGGAAGTCTCAGGCAGATAGTAAAGGAATTAGGTTTTCGATGGAGAAAAACTGAAAACAAACGCAAGGTTCTGATCGAAACTTCGAATATTCGTTTGCAGCGGATTGAATATTTGCAAAAAATTAAAAAGTACCGCGAGGAAGGTAGGTGTATAATGTACACCGACGAATCCTGTGTGGATTCATCTCACTCAGATCCTAAAGCCTGGACTGACGGGTCCACAAAAGGATTGAAAAAACCCATTTCAAAAGGACAAAGGGTGGTCATTGTTCATGCTGTGTCCGAACAAGGTTTTGTTGAAAATGCCTTGCTCACTTTTAAAGCAGGTACCCAAACCGGTGATTACCACAATAATATGAACTATGAAAACTATGTAAAATGGTTAAGAACTCAGCTTCTACCCAATATTCCATCAAATTCTGTAGTGGTAGTTGATTATGCTTCGTACCATAACAAACAATACGACATGGCACCCACATCGAATTCTAGAAAGGCAGAAATTCAAGCACGGTTTACTAAAAAGGAAATACATTACAATGAGAATATGTTGAAACCGCAATTATATGAACTAATCAACGCCAATAAAGAGAAATTTTAAAAATTATCTATTGACAAAATTGTGGCTGAACAATGGCTGTCAATTATGCCTACACATGGCACATACAGGGTGGCCGGGGAGTTGACGTTCAAGCGTAAAATTTAGATACTTTATGATGAGGAGTATCCATATCACCCCTATGTATGCTCTACGATTTTGCGTAGTTTTCGAGTTATATTTTTTTTTATGATTTTTTTCGTAATTTTCACCTAACATCAGTTTTCGATTTTTTTCTCATTCTGTTGGACGTTTCTGGTTCAGTTTTTTTGTGATAACTGACTCATATAATGACTCTAACCCACAGATACAAACTAGAGAGAGTGAGATAACAAAAAAATCATAAAAAATTATAATGCGAAAACTACGCAATATCGTGAGCATACATAGGGGTGATATGGATACTCCTCATCATAAAGTATCTAAATTTTACGCTTGAACGTCAACTCCCCGGGCACCCTGTATATTGTATTTAGTTTTATTTCACAGAATTTAACTAAGGTTCGACAGAATTCGAATAAAATTGAGTAAAATATTTAATGTGTGTCAAATCATACTCTATCATTTACTACGACTTATGACGATAGATAGATAAATGACTTTGTAAGTAGTATTTCTCATTTTGTGAAACTGTCTATTTCTTAAAAAAAATGTACGTAACGAAAATGTAGTAACAAAATAGTATTCAGTGGTAACTAAATAACTGTTATACAATGGCAAAATATTGTGACGCCTAATGATCAATTAGGTTACAAATGTTTATACTCAGCTTTATGTTCGTCGCGTTTGAGAGCGTCGTGGCCTAGTGGTTCAGCACCCGAACTCAGATCGAGGCTTGTGTGTTCCCTAGTTCAAATCTTGCCAGAACCAAAATCTTTGTGTTCATTGTTAAATATCCGACTTACTCTCCGGTGGTGGAAAACATATAATAAACAGATAAAAAACCAAATCAACCCGGATAACGGCGGAAGGCTCACCACCTTCCACGTTGGGTTCTAATACCATTGGTGAAAAGTGGTCTTCTGAGTGTTTCGTTCACCATGACGAAACAGTCACTTGCCACTGACTACCCCGTTTGGGATACAGTCGTGATGGTATGTATGTATTATGTTCTACTTATTTTCGTATAAATATTACCGGCAACCTGTATAATCCAGCATTGTATACAATGCCTAAAACGTTCAGGCAATGTATGAAATATTATTCATTTTATACTTTGCCTAGGTATTGTATAATATTTAGAAACTGATATTTTATGTTCTGATTATCTTTTGATTCAACTGAATAGTATTTTTAATTATATTCATAATCAGATAATCAATTATATTCATAATGATTGGTAGAATTCAGTGCAAATGTTCATAACCTTGTCGCGATTACTGTGGTTTTGTTCGTGACGATCCCGCAAACCAGTTATCCAGGTTTTAGTTTTAGTACTTCCTTGTTTTGCTGATCTTAAATAAGTATTTTCCTCAAGTGCAGTCTTGATTAGATGGGTGTTGTGGTTTCTGATGTCTTTTCCAATGTTTCGTTTAACTTGCCTGTCTAGTCTTCTGTACTCCACTGCACCCAGTCTTGTATCTATATACAAGACTGGGTGCAGTGGAGTTAACGCACTAAAACGTTGATCGCTAAAATACTATTCTTTTATCGAGCAATGTTTTAGTGCGTTTTGATAGATTACCGTAATTTTGTTTTTCTTGTTTGATATTATTGTTTACTGTTTTATTCCTGCCAAAATTGTGTTGTACTGTGTATTGGCGTCTATATCACGATATTCACGATCTGTTATCACGTTATCAAAGTAATTATTTGGTTCCAAATTCAAGTAATTTTATTCAAGTTAGTGTATTTTTTGTAAATTTTTCCAGATGTTTTTTTTACATTCATCAAATTAATTCAATAAAAACAGTTTTCAAGCAAAACCTCTCTTAGTTCTCGGTTCAATATTAGGTAACCTTACTATCTACCTTGATTACTAAATTTTATTCCAATCTAGCTAGTCTTAATTCTTTCGGAATACGTGTGGTACGAAAAGTATTAAGAAGTCAATGCTTTTATCAAACCATTTTCCAGATGTTTTTTTACATTCATCAAATTAATTAAATAAAAACTGTTTTCAAGCAAAACCTCTCTTAGTTCTCGGTTGAATATTAGGTAACCTTACTATCTACCTTGATTACTAAATTTTAGCTAGTCTTAATTCTTTTGGAATACGTGTGGTACGAATAGTATTAAGAAGTCAATGCTTTTATCAAACCATTGGCTTTTTATCTATCTATCGTCATAAGTAGTATATGAAGCCAATGGATTTATCAAACTATTTTCGTAACGGATTTTATATTGATACGAAAAAAAGTGGAACATAAAGCTGAGTGTAAACAGTTACAACCTGATTGATCATTAGCCGTCACAATATGTTGTCATTATATAACAATTATTTAGATACCTCTTAATACTATTTCATTACTACATTTTCGTTACATTTTTTTTTTTGAGGAATAGACTCATAAATTCACAAAATAAGAAATACTTGCTACAAAGTCGTTGTAAAATATGATAGCGTATGATTTGACACACTTTATTATTTGATTACTCAATTTTATTCGAATCTGGTTAAATTCTGTAAAATAAATCTAAATATATTCTATATGCTGAGGCACAATTGACGCACTTTTTTTTGGCATACTCAGTACCTTCACACTATTGATATTTTATTAGATCTGGCTGTGGTCGGGCCAGGAACTGTGGTTCCCAGCCCGCCCACAATCGTACTCTTATTTTTCGAAAAGCATGGGGCACAAATTCGAGAGACAAGTGGCACAAGTAAAAACTCCGTCCCATGTCATGGTCGGGCCAGGAGTCACAACACAATTGCCTGGCTCACTCTGTATATTATGCCTGATACTGTTGACTTATGCACACCAGCTGTATCGCCAACGCATCTGTGGAACGAACCAGAAGCATAATATTCTAATGCGATGAGTACTTGCTGCACTGGAGTTACTGACTTATTTTTGAAGAATTAAAGATAAGTATCTTACAAAATCATTAACTAGATAACTACATCTCAAAAAGTACAAGTATTTTTCAATCGGACTTAGTATTTTTCAATAAAATACAGAAACTTTCAATGAGTTCTTACGATGTATTTTTCGCAAGGTTTCGTTTTTTACATGTATTTTACATTGTATTTTTCGCTGTTTTTTAGGACTAATAATAATAAAATAACTTTATGGTTAAATCAGCATCCTCCTTTACATATAATTAAAATCATTGAATTAATTTTTGTTAACTGAATCTGAAATTTGTCAATGCTAAAGACGGTATCAATGATGTTACAATTGACGAACCAGACGACGTTCAGGTTGACGATTGCAATAGTGATATTGAATAGTAGAAACCTTTTTTTGTAAATAAAAACACTTTTCTCCTAGTATACCTAATAATAAATAACGTAAATAATTATAACAAACAGTGTCATTATCATTGTTTTTTTTTTCATTAATTGTAATTTATGAAAAATACATTGATTAATACACGCATTATAAATGTAAATTTGTATTTTTCAAATAGCCCTAAATTTGTATTATTCCAAAGTTACATGTATTTCACTGGAAAGATTCAAAGTTACAAAAAAAACAAATGAGTATCTTTCGCCATTTTCATCCCTAGTAGGTAGGTATGTGCTTCATTGTAGGAGGCTTTAACCAGCGTTCCAATCGTAAAATCAGCCACCAAGCTACGTTTTTGAAGACTCGAAATCTCGCCAAGAAATATTCTTCATCCTGTTAACGACCTGTTATATTTGAACACCATATTTAATTAATGATAACGTTCTTTTTCTATTAGTTTGTTATAATTTACTTAAAAATAATGACATGCTGCTCCGGGGCGGGACCACCTTAAGCTTGGTGAATTTAATATGCAAGAAAAAAATGTAGATTAAATTAAATTAAATTATTAAATTAATAATGTGTTTATTACTTCCCAACAGATACAAAAAATAGTTATAAATTTAACATACAGTAATTACAGAAAGCAATTGGAGGAGGCTCAGCTTGTGCTGACCTAGGATCGGGACCCTAGACAGCGCTGATTTTCAGCCCCACCCATTTCTCTGAGGGTGTTAAACGAGAATTAGTAATGAGGGCTAAACATATACAAAAGTTAGGTTAAAGTTAAATATTTTAAAATTCAAAGAAGACTACAAATCAAATAAAATTAAAAGCGGTTCTCTTTTGTGTGTTATGCGCGTGTGTTTATGTGTCTGTATATGTGTGTGTGTTTGTGCGTGTGTGTGTATGTGTATCTGTGTGTGTGTGTGTGTATATCTGAGTGTGTGCGTGTGTAAGGGTGCGTGCTGTGATAGTGTGTAGATAATGTGTATATAATTGTAGACTCAATGGAAAAAATTGTATAGCTATAGTCTCATTGGAAAAAAAAAATCAATGTGGGGCCGCTGGAGAGCATACATAGCGGCATTATACCAGGATAATTCCCGCTACCTAAGGCTTTTCACATTCGTTTCTGTCACCATAAAATGTATATTAAATGTATAAGAATGTACTATAGTCAATTCGTTATGGTGTTAAGAGTGTACAAATTTACGACCACTTTTAAATTTGCCTCGGAGTATTAGAGCAGCGCCTGTTAAAAAGACTATTGCAAAGTTGTCTTAAGGAGTAAGTGAGTGCAGTTTTATATCAGTACGTTGACGTGACATGTTACTATTTAATGAGTTAATGATATTATTTAACTGGATGGTTTATTTTCATTATTTTCCTGTAATAATTGAATCAACAAACATATGGAAGACTATTTTCCATTTATCGTCGTTACAGGCGTTACCATAGGCCATATTTTTAGATACTTTAGTATCTCGTTACAGCTCAGAAGTGGGATTACCGCAAAATAACCATTTTGCAACGCCCACGAAAAAGTCAAGGTAATGATATTGTGCTAAAATTATTGTGAGGACAAACAGTTACCTAGATTATTTAGAACTTAGGGATCAATATAATAAGAACTATAAGGTTTTCAAGTGATATCACTGGTCTAATTTGAACAGAATATGTCGCAGGATTTATGTTATTTCATCTCAACAATGTTAAAATTTCCAACGTAAAACAATTTGACTATGTTATCAGCTGCATAAAACTATATTTTTGAAGAAAGTTGTTAAGTTGCAAGCACGACAAATGATTAACATGATAATCAGCCACGAAATTATCATACTTTAGCTGAGAAACAAAAATACTACTTTTTTTTTATTATCTTGAAACAATGATTCAACAATGACAATGAAATTAAATGAAAACTTGGTAAATGTCTGCTAACAAAGGTAATCAAAACAACCACCTTCCGGTATTAGCAATAAAATTAATGTTAATCAAGATATTGTGAAATATAAAGTTGAAGTCATATTATTTTATCAATTTATTCAACCTAAATTTATTAATCAGAAATGTTTATGTTTACTGAATTAAACATAAATCAAACACTGACTTTAAATTTTTTTTTTTTTGCAATTCAATGTGCGGATTGATAAAATAAACACAGATTAAGATACTATCACTGTTGCAACCTCGTCGGTTACAACAAGTTTTACCAACATAAGTTACAATTCATAACAATGTGACATAAAATAAGAATATTTATATAGAACAATGGCTACATAGTATGATTAGATTGGTGAGATGAAGAAGAATGGTGAGGTGGGTTGTCTGGAAAAGATCGCTTTTAAGCAATAAGACTGCCTAATTGTTTCATCATAATCTTGTAATACCAACCTATAATGGTTAATTGATATGCAGAATATTCATCTTATCTTATCTTATAAACAGGAAATAAAGATAAATAATTGCAGTTTTGACTATTTAAAAATACCTACTGTCCAAGTCTATGTAAATAATATATTGAGTTTGAGTTAATGATTTAAGTTGATGCATAGTTGAATCTCGTTGATTGTTTCGTGCTTATACGCAGCCAAGCAATTGAACATTTTTATGTAATACATATATAAATTTCAAGTTTCAGAATAAATTATGGACGGAGGACGGAAGGACAGTGATGACGATGGGAATAAACGGAAAACACCTGACCGGAACCGACGGCGGCTGAATGCGGATCACGGCGGAAGCAGACGGGAAAGTGAACGGCGCAGTCGAAGCCGCACGAGGCAAGGCAGCCGTCGGCGCTCACGGAGCATCAGCGATGGCAAGGAGGTAACCCGTTGTCGGACTCGAGAACACAGAAAGAGCCGTAGTCGTACTCAAGAAATAATTAGCCGTGATAGAGATACTCGTAGGTACGGAAGACGCCGCGCATCGGAACGTCAGAGTCGGAGTAGCAGCCGTGAACGTCGGGAGTTACGTGAGCGGCTAACGTTGTTAGAGAATATGTTGGTTAAAGAACGTGATGGAAGGATGCGTGCAGCTCGCAGTGAGAGTTGTGGGGAAAGGAAGTTGGAGTCCGTGCGTAGACTGTCGTCACCAACCGCAGGGTTACGCGAGGTAAGCGTTCAGAGAGATCGAACGCACATTGAACGCAGCCCTTTAAGACAAAGAACTGATAGCACGGACAGTAATAGACGGAAAGAAAGAGACAATACGGATTACTTGCAAGAATTTGTAAAGATTTTTAAGAGTAGGGATAGGGATCGCGAAGCTTTACCAGCGATGATGCATGTCATCCCTGACTATAACCCATTATCTAAGGAACAGACCATTAACTACTGGTTGAATAAAGTAGATGAGTGTATGGAGATTTATGGATGGAGTGACAGACAGACTGTTCATTACGCTTTACCTAAATTGACAGGTCACGCTAAGACTTGGTACCAGGGCCTGCCCTCGATTAAGCATACATGGGTAGAGTGGAAGCAATTGCTCTGGGAATCATTTCCGTCAACTGAAAATTACGCGGAGTTACTAACGGAAATGCTTAATAGAAGGGCACGCCCAGGGGAGTCTTTAAAGTTATATTACTTTTCGAAGATTAATCTTTTAAACAGGTGTAGAATCTTTGGGGCAGTTGACTGCATAGTTTTTGGGGTAGAAGATAAAAGCGTCCGACTAAGTGTCCAAGCAGGTAAATTTGACAAGCCTGAAGAAACGCTAGAATTTTTCAAAACCATTAAAACACAATCTAAAGAAATCATGGATTTTCGCAGGGACGTCAGGCGCCCTTCCAATTCGTCGACTTGGACGAACACCCAACGAAATGTAGATTCTTCCAAAAATCAGCACAGATCATCTATTATGTGTTTCAATTGTAAAGAGACAGGCCATCCAAGTTTTAAGTGTACCATTCCAATAAACCGATGCTCCCTATGTAATTTCATTGGTCATAGTGATAAAGATTGTCCCAAGAAAAATTTAAATAGTTATAAATCTAATAATAGCGTTTGTAGGCGAAGCATTCCTGGTTTCTAATTTAAAAAAGAAAGAAAAAAAAGTAAGTGTCAGTTTGACACTTAAGACTGGCTGTAATTTTATTGTACCTTCTTGTAAAAATAAACCGTCGCTACAAGCATCGTTTTCTGATCTTGATGGCAACTAACTTTCGTGTATCATTTTCATCCCTGCAAAACTGGTCTTCGAGCGGATCTACGGATTACCAACAAATGTATCGGACGCCGGCATCGAAAGTACTAACGCGCCGTCAACGACAGGAAATAATGGAAGCCGACGGACAAGAGGCACCTAAAAAGGATTACAAGAATGGACTATCCAAGGATCGTAGCTACAGCTGTGGTAATCTTCAACCTAAGAAGCTACACGAAATGGAAGAAATCAAAAGTGAGCCCATAAAACAGTCGTCACTTTGTGGTTCAAAAAACTCGACACGTCACGGTCACGTGGCAAAGGGTTCTGTAAAATCAAAAAAATCTACTGGATCATCAGCAGCAGCCCGGCGCAAGCAGTTGGAGTTAGAAGCTGCAGAAGCCAAGGCTAAGATACAGTTTGAGCTGATTGATAAGCAACTCCAAGCGAAATTGGCTGCCATAGACATGGAAAATGAAGAAGAGCAGAATGAAGTGGAGAGTGAAAGCTCTAGTCAGCATGGCAGTGAAGTTCTAAATGAACAGTCCAGGGTTGAGACCTGGCTCGAACGTGATTGCCAACCACCAAAAACAAGTGAGGACCCTAGCATCAATATTGCTATTCAGCACTTAGCAAGTGCTCTAAAGGACATGGTGAAAGATCAATCATCCTCACAGCAAAACGACCGCCTAATAAGCCGCCTTGCTACTCCACGTGATCTCCCTTTGTTTAATGGGGACTGCATTGAATGGTTACATTTTAAAAGTGCCTACGAAGAGTCTACTCGAGTGTGTCAATTTAGTGAGTCTGAGAATTTATGGAGATTACGGAAGGCACTAAGAGGTGATGCCATGGAAGCAGTGACTGACTTGCTAATTGGCAACACTGCACCTCAAGTTGTAATGGAGGCACTAGAGCTAAGGTTTGGCCGTTCAGATTTAATTATATTGAATATTACTGCACAATTAAAAAGATTGACTCCACTACCTAGCTGGTATCACCAAGATATAATTAACTTCTCTGTGCGAGTGAACAACTGTGTGGCAACCATTCGAGCACTTGGCCAACAAGATTATTTGCGAAGTCCTACTGCAGTATTATCCAAGTTGCCGAGCACACTTATTGGAAAATGGACTGACTTTGCTTATGAGAAACTAGCTGAAGGACAACCACGACTCGAATTATTGGCTGCTTTCCTGAAGAAAGAATCCCTAATGTTGTGTAGTGTTGGTTTTCCACAGCCACGGGAACCAAGAAAATATCCTGAACCGCAGAATAGGAAAATAGAGGATACAAAACAGCGTGGTCGACCTATTTTCACAACAACTGTCCTGGAAAATGATTCTAAATGTAATTACTGTCAGAAATAAAACCATGAGTTGCCGGACTGCCGTATATTTCGCCGTGCTTTACGCAAAGAGAGATGGAGATTTGTAAAAACTAGTGGTTTATGTTATTGTTGTCTCATAAGTCACCATGCTCGTGATACATGTCCCGCTCCTATGTGCGACATTGATAATTGTGGATTAGCACATCACCCACTGTTACACTGGAAAAAGCCCACACAGCAATTAGAACAAACAGCTGATTACTCCCAAGAAACGGTTTCCCCAGCTTCGGACGCGACGATAGCTCATGTCGCCGCGAATGCTGACACCACGTCGTGCTCCTCCAGTGACGTCATGTTAAAAGTGGTACCTGTGACATTACGCGGACCTACCGGCACAGTATCTACGTATGCCCTGCTAGATGACGCAGCTTCAGTGTCCATGATAGACTCTGCCTTAGCTGATAGTTTAGGTCTAAAAAGTGAACAATCAAGTGCAATTAAGTTTATCGACGCGTTCGGCCTTGAAGTGTATCAATCGGACGCCCCTAAGGTGCACACACAAATTAGCGCAAAGGACGGCACTAATATTCACGATGTAATGTTTCGTAAAGTATCTAAGCTGAATTTACCTTAACAAAATTTGTCAGTTGTATCTAGCTTAAACTATTCGCATTTATTGCCTGTAAAGGAATTGGTGTGTAATGAGTGTGTAATTCCACGTTTACTTATAGGTGAAGATAATTATTTTCTTATCGCTCCGTTAGAAGTACTACACGGAAACAGGAATGCGCCGTATGCAACTAAGTGTCAATTGGGATGGTCCACTCACGGGTACTGTGGTCGCACTCGCTCCTCGGTAAGTCAACCTATATTTCATCTCGCTCATACTGATGTGTCAATGACCGATATCAGCGAATTAAATAACACATTGAAGAAATCATTTGATTTTGATGCCATAGGGATTTCACCTTTACGCCGTGAGAATACGGCACAAGTTAGGGCGTTACAAATTTTAGAGAATACAGCACGCAAAATAGGTAATCAGTGGGAAGTTGGCTTACCTTTTAATAAGGACGAATTTGTTTTGCCAAGCTCTTATGAATATGCACTTTCTCGTCATCGATTATTGATACGTAAATTTAAAAAAGATAATGCTTATGCTCAAAGGTATACATTAGAGATACAAAAGCTATTCGACAGTAATTACGCCCGCAAACTGACAAGTAAGGAAAAAGAAGGTCATTTTCCGTTTATATGGTATCTTGCTCACTTTGGCATTTTGAACCCTAATAAGCCTGGGAAATTGAGATTGGTTTTTGATGCTGCTGGAAAAGTTAATGGTGTTTGTCTAAACGATTATTTAATAACTGGGCCAGACTTATACAATTCATTATTTGACATAATGTTACGGTTTCGCGAAAATAAAATCGTAATTATTGGAGACATAAGAGATATGTTTTTAAGAATAAAAATCCGTAATGAAGATCAACACGTTCTCCGATTTTTATGGCAAGAATCTGAGAATTCTCCAATACAACATTGTGTTATGGATAGTTTAATTTTCGGGGCAACGTGTTCACCGTTTATTGCTCAATTTATAAAGAACAAAAATGCTCTTATGTTTGAAGATTTACACCCAGAGGCTGTAAATGTCATTCTCAATAGTCATTATATGGACGACTGTTTATATTCAACAGCAAGTGAAGAAAATGCCATTAAATTAGTCAGAGAAATTAGTATGATTCATAAGGAGGGTGGTTTTGAGATTAGAGGCTGGTCAAGCAATAGCAAGCAGGTTTAAGAATCCATACCTACGGAAGCACTTGCACAAAGTTCCATTCATTTTAAAGATGGAGCAACAGACACAAGTGAGCGTACGCTTGGATTGCTATGGCATCCTACTGATGATTCATTTAGCTTCAATATCTCCTTTGACCGAATACCGGAACAGATATTAAGCGGTATGGAGCGACCCACCAAAGCAAAGATGCTGAGTATAATAATGTCAGTGTACGACATTCATGGTTTCTTATCACCATTTACAATAAAAGCAAAAATGATTTTACAGAGTGTTCATCGTAGCGGCATAGACTGGCAGTGTTGCATTCGAGATGAGGAGCATGCGAGCTGGGCGAGGTGGCTCGGTGAACTGAAGCTACTGGACACCTTGCGCATCCCGCGATGGTATCACAATGCAAGTGTGTGGACGCAGTGCTACACTGCGGAGCGGTCAGGTGGTGAGTCATCTTTAAATGATAACCTGGTTATTATGGACACACAAATGCATATTTTCTGCGATGCATCTATAAAGGCCTACGCAGCAGTAATTTACTGGCGCTTTATTCGATCAGACGGAATGGTGATGGTTTGTTTTGTGGCCAGTAAAAGTAGGGTGACGCCGCTGCGCCCCGTATCAATACCTCGCTTAGAGCTGCAGGGGGCTATGATTAGTGCTCGCCTCGCCAACACTGTACAGCAAAGCCAGAGTATAAAGCCATCAAAGCGTTACTTTTGGACTGATTCTAGTACTGTACTGCAGTGGATCAGGTCAGACCCAAGAAATTATAAAGCCTTTGTTGCTCACGGGCTCGGTGAGATTGATGAGCTTACATCAGTGTCGGAGTGGAGACATGTACCCTCTGGTCTGAACGTCGCTGATCGAGCAACAAAAGAGAACACACCACCATTGCAGTACCATGATGAGTGGTTTCAGGGTCCTAATTTTCTTCGTCAACCAGAAGAATGCTGGCCTAAGGATTTTGTAACAAAAAAGATTAAAGAGGAAGCTATTTGTGAGGAAAGAAATATAAATTTACTGGTTACAAACGAAATAAATAATTTTAAATTTTCTTTACCAGATGAGAATAACTTTTCTTCATGGATTAAACTTAAAAGAGTGATGGGAAGAATTTTATTATTCATAAGACGATGTCAGGGGCACGCTGCTGTTTTAGATGCTACATTATTGAATGAAGCAGAGCAGCTGCTTCTAAAGAAAAGTCAACACGATTCATTTTCATCCGAAATCTTGTGTTTACAATTACAGAAACCACTACCAGCTACTAGTCGCTTGCTGAATTTGACTCCTTTCCTAGATCAAAGTGGGTTACTAAGGGTTGGAGGGCGAATCGATAAGGCTAGTGGGATAAGTGAACATCTGATGCGACCATACATACTGGACGGTAAACACAGAATGTCCAAACTACTGGTTGACTTCTACCACCGACAGGCTCTTCATGGAGCCAATGAATTGGTCGTGAACGAATTACGTCAACGCTATTGGGTCATCAACCTACGACCTACCGTACGAGATATTGCTAGCTACTGTCTGTTCTGCAGGTACCGCCGAGCAGTTCCACAGCCTCAGCGCATGGCTGACTTACCGGCAGCACGTCTGCAGCACAACCGAAGGCCGTTTTACTGTACTGGCATCGACTACTTTGGCCCGATGGAGGTGACGGTTGGCCGCAGAAGGCTAAAGCGTTACGGAGTATTATTTACATGCTTAACAATACGTGCTGTCCACATTGAGGTTACCGAAGACCTCACCGCTGATGCGGCGATCATGGCTCTTAGGCGAATGTCAGCACGGAGAGGACAGCCGAGCGTTGTCTATTCGGATAATGGGACCAATTTAAGAGGCGCTGCTTCAGAACTTAAACAAAGTCTCGCTGAGCTCAATTTGGAAAAATTGACCGAAGATGGCTCCGTTAGGGGCATAGATTGGCGTTTTATACCACCGGGCTCTCCGGAGATGGGGGGTGCATGGGAGAGGATGGTACGCACTGTAAAAACTGCCCTCAAAGTAGTGCTAAGAGATCGAGCACCACACCCCGAAACCTTAACAACTATGCTAGCAGAGGTCGAGGCTCTCGTCAACAGTCGCCCATTGACGCATGTATCAGTCGATCCTAATTTCCCAGAAGCTCTGACACCTAATCATTTTCTAATAGGAACTTCAGCTAATAGCCCGTCTATCGGAAAATATGATAACGCCGATTTAAGCCTCCGGAAGCGCTGGAGAACCGCCCAACGATTAACCGATATGTTTTGGGACCGCTGGCTAAAAGAATATTTACCTACCTTGTTGCCGAGACAAAAATGGCTTAAGGAGGGCGGCATTTTAGGTATCGGTGATTACGTGCAACTCATAGAACCGAATATCGAGCGAGGGTGCTGGCGACACGGGGTAGTAAGTGCGACTCACGCCGGTGACGACGGACGGGTGCGCATAGTAGACGTGCGCACACGCACGGGGGTTTTGCGCCGGCCTGTGACACGCGTCGCTTTACTGGCACCGTCTGAAGGATCTAGTACTAAATGATTATTTAGCACTAAGGAGGGGGATTGTAGGCGACGCATTCCTGGTTTCTAATTTAAAAAAGAAAGAAAAAAAAAGTAAGTGTCAGTTTGACACTTAAGACTGGCTGTAATTTTATTGTACCTTCTTGTAAAAATAAACCGTCGCTACAAGCATCGTTTTCTGATCTTGATGGCAACTAACTTTCGTGTATCATTTTCATCCCTTACAGCGTTAATAAGCCTAAAGATGTTTTGGATGTTTCAATTGATGATGACAGTAGCGATAAGTACAAAATTCTTATCAAAATTAATAACGAGGGCATTCTCTGTCAAGTCGACCTAGGCACCCAAGTAACATTAATTAGGGAGTCCGATGCTCATAAACTAGGACTCGACTGGCAATCCGTGGAAGGTCCTCTACTTAGAGGCTTGGGTAACATTCCATACACCCGTTAGGTAAGGTATCAGTACTTATAGAAGTCCAAGGGGTAAAAGAAGGAAGCGTAGATTTATTTGTGGTGAGCGATGATCTTATAAATATGCCAGTTATTTTAGGCCTTAGCTTTACTGAGCGATCTATTTTAAAAATAGTTAAAACTGCAACTGATTTGCGGTTTGAACGCATTGTCTCTGATAAACAGGTTAAGTTAGCTCTGACTACAGCTGTTGATATTGAATTGGAAATTGGTAAATTTAAAACTATTCCAGTTTTATCTCATACAGCCTACGGCGGCAATATATACGTAGGAGGTTCAGTGAGAGGTAAGCCGGGTACAGAGTACTATCTTTTAACTGGTGAATATTGTAGCGTTGCTACATTATTTCAAGAATTTTTGAGAGAACTTATCCTTTTAGACGTTCTGAATTGCTTGAATTTTTGAGAAAACTTATCCTTTTAGGCGTTCTGAAACAATTAAAAACACTGGTTCATATCTGGTAATGTTTAAGTAAAGTTAGAGGAACAAAACTATGGGAGAATTGTTCTTTCTTAGGACAAGAACAGAAAATACTTACTTATATAAATTGAACTTACAGTTTATTGTAGACTATTAACAGCCGTGAGCAATCGTGTCCCACGTAATATCTGGATTGGAGGACCTTCATAGGCCTCATGACTTCGCCCCAAAACAAAGCAGTTTTTGGGGTTAGTAAATGCACTTTTTGTAGTCTTCTTTCACACTTAACACTCGAGTTCCTCACACTAGAATGTACACGAGCGTTCATTTAACTATTCTTGGCTCTTTGTAATAGGAATTATATCAATTTTAGTTCTCAATTAGTAAAATAATGTAATAAACATGTTTGACAGCTGTCATTCCAAATGGCACTGTTTTCGTTCAGGATAACATTTTCTCCAAAACAAACTGATGTCCATTCTAAGTAGTTTTTTCCAGTCTTTTTGATTTTCTAATTCTCTTTTACGATTTATTAGTATTTCGATGAATATTTTTCACTTCTCCCTTCCCATTTGATAACTTACATTCCGTTCTCACCTAAAATCGAAGTAATTTTTCCAAACACCTGACAACTAAATTTATTAGTAACAATATGATTTAATGTATTTTGTTTTGTTGCACATTAATAGTCATAAATAAGCGCAGTTATAGTAACCTAAAATGAATTGGTTCTCACAATTTATAACCCCGTCATAAGCGAAATATCTGACAAAAAGGTAAATGGTCGTTTTTCATAGTCGCCTGCAAAGAAACGTCACTTTTTTTCACCAGTTTTCTAAGTACACGAAGTTCTGACCCGTATGGTGTGTACTAATTAGTTCATGTTTTCTATGCAAAAGCATAAAGGGGCCCAAAAGGGTATATAAGCGCGTGGAAACCTTCCCCATTCTCTTTTTTGGCGTTGAAATCCGAACGAATCGTCTAATCTGTGAACGAAACGCTGCCCGGTAATTTTCTTTCGCGAATAGTTTTTGCAAGTCACCATGAGGGTGAGAAGTATATCATCAAGCGGAACCTAGCGTGCGCGTCGGCGGGCTCAAATGCCCTAATAATAGTAGTAAACAGCAAAAACCACGGGAAAACGTAACGTAAACAAATAAAATTGTAATGTAAAAGTCGTATTAGTATCAATACCTTCGACGGTTACGGCGTGGGTTCGTGCGGACCGGGGGTCCCTATACCCAGTCACCATTTCTGGCCTGAGTAACGCAGAGGAGCGGCCTATGCAGACCTGAAGCCACCTCCATCTTCGGCGATGACAACGGCGACGTGATACCTCCCCACTTCTTCGGCGTTCGTGACGTAACTTCAGTGCGCGATTACCGTCGGAATTTCTGTAGACTTTCGTGCGGCTAAAATAGACCGGTACTTATTCATAAGCGTCACCATGGTGTACGGCCCGAGGTATTGTAACCTTTCTCTTACTATTTTCCGTAATAACGAAGCTTCTTAGGGTAATTATGTAACAGTTGCAACGCAACACAGCTGGTTGTCTGTATCAATATACGATGAGTATTCTGTAAGATCATTAGTTTTCTAAATTCATATTTGTTGCAAACAAAGTTTTATAGTAACTGATTGTTGGAGGATGATCTCGGTATCTCCTCAGAGCTTTCCTGTACGAAGTCAAATTTGTTAACTATATATCATATCGCATGCGACCAAAGTCTTTTCAGTAAAGCTCAATAATTTTGTATATTGAGGCGAGCCTCCGCTTTCCTTTATAATTGTGTACTAATCCTGCGGCGTGTAATTAAAACGTAAACCATATTTTGTTCCATGTGACTAATGCTGTTCTTAGAATTTTAGAATACTTCTGTAATATTGAATTTGTTGAGAGCCCCGGCTCGCTTTTACGCTTTCATTACACACTTGCAGTGAATAAATGAACTTCTCATGTAACCTTTTTACCTTATGCAACTTACGCTGTTTTGTTTTTGAAATTTTCTTATTATTTTAGAAATTGATTTAAAAATGAGCTCCTGCTTTCTTTTGGCAAATTTGTACCTAATTGCAGTGAACGATTAAGTTCTCATGTAACCTTTTTACCTTATGTGACTTACGTCCTTTTGTAACTTAAATAATATTTGCAAATTATTTACATTATACCGTTTCCCGTTGGTAACTTTTGTGTATGATTTCTCTCCTAACTAAGCAACCCCAAGGCAGGTAGGAACTGGCCTTCTCCAAAGGCCTGATGCTCCAACTGGTTGAGTATTCCAGGCAACCCTACATCATTTATTCATTTAAATGATTTTTTCCTGTTTCTAATTTTTTTTTTCTTTCATATTTTTGTAACGTGTACTCATTCTCGAACCCTACCATTTACTTAAACACGTTACAATATGAAGTTATTAATGGGACTTGTAACTTGCTAGCACAAAATGTTTGGCATCAAAAATATACTTTTTAAAAGAGGTACCCTACTTTCAAGAGTTTTGACCACCTTAAAAACTATTAAGAACGTCTTCAATGTAAGCAAGGAGCCTAAAATAGGTTCAGAAGTTGATAAAATCGATTGCGGTGCCCAACTGACCAGTATCGAAAAACAACAATGTTTAAATCTTCTCTCAAAGTACAAAAAATGCTTTTCGAGTGGCCTCCACGACTTAGGATTTACCACGGTTGCCGAAATGGTAATACACCTAAAAGACTCGACACCAGTCGCATATAGGCCGTACCGGTTATCGCACTCGGAGCGTAAAAATGTGCAGGAGATGGTAGATGAAATGATTGACAGCGGTATAGTACGTGAGTCCAACTCTCCCTATGCAAGCCCGATAGTGCTTGTCCAAAAGAAATCTGGAGAAAAACGCTTATGCGTGGACTATCGCGCCTTGAACAACCGTACCAATAGGGATCACTACCCTTTACCACGCATAGATGATCTTTTGGACCAACTAAATGGTCAATCCTTATTTACAACCCTTGATCTTGCCTCGGGCTACCACCAGATAGCCATCGGTGAGGAGTCCAAGGAGAAAACCGCGTTTGTTACACCCGATGGGCAGTACGAATATAATCGTATTCCTTTCGGGTTGGCAAACGCGCCAGCGGTTTTTCAGCGTGCCACATACAAAATCTTGAGTAAAACTAATGTAGTATAATTAAATCTAATTTACCTAAAAGAAGAATCTAATTCCTTATGTAGTAATCTACATGGATGATATTCTAATACCATCCCGGACATTTGAAGAAGGAGTACAACGACTAGAAGAGGTGTTACAACTCCTCAGAGAGGCAGGATTGACACTGAAAAGAGATAAATGTAACTTCTTCAAGGAGAGTGTACTCTTTCTTGGGTTCGAAATCGATAAGACAGGGGTACGCCCTGGTGTGCAAAAGACAAAAGCAGTTTCTCAATTCCCGATACCACGTAACCAACATGAGGTGAGAAGATTTTTAGGACTGGCGGGGTTTTTCAGGTTTGTTAAGGATTTTGCGCTCATTGCCAAACCTTTGACAAACCTCTTGAAGAAGGATACGACATGGCAATGGGAAACTACCCAACAAACGGCTTTTGAAAAATTAGAAACCGCTCTCATAGAAAGACCAGTACTAGCACTCTACGACCATAAGGCGGAGACACAACTGCATACAGACGCTAGTAAATCTGGACTTGGAGGTATTTTACTACAGCGTACTGGGGCAAATCCATGGAGGTCAGTAGCATTTTATAGTCGTCAAACAAGTCCTGATGAACAGAAACTCCATTCTTTTGAGTTGGAGACACTAGCAGTAATAAGCTCTCTTAATAATAATAATAATAATATATTCTTTATTGCACACAAAACTTACAGTACAGAAATAATTTACAATAAATGAAAGTACAATTTGGGCAGCTTTATCGCTAAAAAGCGATCTCTGCCAAGCAACCCACAAGCAAAGGAAATTTGGCGAAAAGGGCAAGTAAGTGCACCAAGAAAAATAATAAATAAAATAAGTTTAATTATAAATATCTACACAGTATAGGACTAGGTTTATATATTCACATGACACATACATACTATATATAAAAAGTAGAAACAAATGTGACGTTATTTAAACAGACAATAGCAATCAGCTCAGTTGCAACTAAAATGATCAGGAAATATAAAGGATAAAGAAGAAAAATTAAGAACAACAAGGACTGATGTCAAAGTGCAAGGAAATGTGCTTTGACCCTTGCTTTAAAGATGGATAAGGATTGGGACTCTCTGATTGATAGGGGTAAAGAGTTCCATAAACGTATGGATTTCACAGTAAATGACTGTGTGTAGGAGTGGGAAGAATGAGGAGGGAATTGAAGGCGGAGTTTCTTGGAAGAACGCATTTCTCGTCCACGGATGGGATACAGAAATTGGAACCGCTCCTTGAGATAACGGGGTGACATTGGGTTGAACAGAATGTTATATAGAAGGAAAAGGACATGAGAATCACGGCGAAGACGAATGGGAAGCCAGTTTAGCTGGGCCCGATATTTGGAAACATGGTCGTACTTGCGAAGTCCAAAAATAATGCGAATGCAAAAATTTTGAGGCCGCTCAAGTTTATTTAGGAGATTCTCATTAAGGTCTAAGTAGCAACAGTCGGCATAATCTAGAATGGGAAAGAGTAAGGCTTGTACAAGAGCAATTTTGGTGGGTATTGGCAGAAAATTACGAAGTCTACTTAGGGAACTAGCAGAAGCAAACATTCTCCTGCTGACCTGACCAACTTGAGTTGTCCAAGCCAACGTACTGTCAATGTGTACTCCTAGGTTTTTCACTTCCTTACTGAACGGAATTTGAACACCATCAAACACAATTGCTGGCAAAACACTCCAATCAATTCTAGCAGTTAGCCACGAACTACCAACAATCAGTGCTTGAGTTTTTGCAGGATTAACTTTAAGCCCGAACGACCTGCTCCAATTAGAGATCTGTTCCAGGTCATCATTTAAGGTCAGAACGACGTTTGGAAGTTCAACAAGGCTGCCTTGGGAGTAGATTTGGAGATCGTCTGCATATAGGTGGTAAAAAGAAGAGATATTACTGGTTATCGAATTAATGAAAGTAGCAAAGAGAAGAGGGGACAAAACGCCACCTTGCGGTACACCGGCACTAACGTCGCACCATGAAGAGAAAGAATCCTCAGCCCTAATGCGTTGCCGGCGCCCATGCAAGTAACTATGAAACCAGTCAATTACCATTGGAGATATATTGAGAGAACGCAACACGCCGAGTAGGATGTCAAGATCAACAGTGTTAAAAGCATTACTGAAATCCAGCAGAATTAATACGGAAAGGCATTTAGAGTCCATGCCAAAGCGAATGTCATCCGTGATCTTGACAAGTGCAGTAGTCGTACTATGACCGGGACGGAAGCCGGATTGGAAATTATTTGGGAGCTGGTTCCTAGTCAAGAAACCACTAAGTTGCTGGTGAACAACGCGCTCTAGTACTTTTGACAGGAACGGTAGGATGGATATTAGACGATAGTCAGTGTATGCAGTAGGTTTGGATTTTTTTGGGAGTGGTATTATTTGCGCATCTTTCCACAATTTTGGAAAAATAACGGTGGTGAGGAAATGGTTGAGGATACTTAATAAGTTTCGCACTCACCTTTTAGGTATAAAATTTACAATCATATCTGACTGTGCTGCACTGCGTACGACATTCACAAAACGCGATCTAGTTCCCCGCATTTCACGTTGGTGGATCCAGTTTCTGGAGTATGACTGCTCCGTCGACTACCGTCCCGGAAAGAGGATGGCACATGTTGATGCTCTTGAGCAGAGGAACCACCTTGAATGATCCCGAACCACCGCATATCATAGACATTCTAACCATAAAAGTTGATGACTGGATCGCAACCGTACAGACAGCAGACGATGACATAAGGCGAATTAAAAATAGCGGCCATATTAAGGTGTTTAAAGCATTTTTTAGTCTTTTTGGATCCCCAACAAGGCTAATTACAGATAGGGGCACGAGCTTTACAAGCAAAAAGTTTAAAACTTTTATGCAATCAGTTGGGGTGAAGCACATTCTAAATTCCGTTGCGACACCACGCGCTAACGGACAAATAGAGCGTTACAACCGCACTATTTTGGCGTCACTGGGCTCGATGACGCATGGCCATAGTGACGATACGTGGGACACATACCTGCCAGATGTGCAGTTAGGAATAAATACAGCTGTGCATGGTGTCACAAAAAGAACACCTACGGAGCTATTATTCGGTCGCAAAGTGGGGAACCCGTCTCAGGGTATTTTAAACGAAATAAGCGATGACATTGGTAATAATGAACGGACAGAAAATATTGAAGAAATTAGAAGGGAAGCGAGTGACTTTATAAAAGAAAACCATAACAAAAATAAACAGCGGTTTGATAAACATAGAAAGAACGCTATCAAATATAAGGAAGGTGACCTGGTGAGGGTGGCTAGAGCTATTGTAGGAGGTACTGGGAAATCAAAAAAATTAGAGTCTAGATGTCGGGTCCGTATAGGATTGAGAAAATTCTTCCAAATGATCGATATCTTGTGGTAGACACACCATTAACCCGTAAGGGAAAGAAGTATGAAAATGTTGTTTCAGTCGATAAGATATTCCCGTGGATGAGTTTTAACGGTCCTGCTTGCTCCTCAAGTGATGATAGTGAGGTTGAAGAGTCTACCTAATGTTAACATGATTGAGAATCAGAGTGTAAGCAAATAAATATAAGCCATGATAATTGAATTTTGAGCTCAACATATCGAGTTAGGAAAGATCTTAGATGTAATTTACAAAATGATTTGATTCATCAAGTTCAAATAACATGAGAAAGAAGTGGAGATTTAAAAATAATATTATAAAAAGATATTAAGGTGATGTTAAGGACATGCTAAGGATATGATAATGCTAAGGATAGGATATGATAAGTGATTAATAAAGTTATGATAGGAATTAATAAGGTTGTGATAGGATTTAATAAGGTTATTATAGGATTTAATAAGGATATCATATAATTTATTTAAAAAGGATATGATGGGATTTGACAAGGATTTGTTAAGGATTTGATCAGGATATTTTAAGGGAATGATAAGAATATGATACGGATTTGGTCAGGATATAAAAAGGAAATGATATTGAAGGAATAAAGGAACAAGGATAGATTAAAGATGTTTTCATAACATAGGACAGGAGTGGCAAGGACATCGCCGTCCATATTGTGTTATGAGACATGCAGCTTAGTACTATTTGGTGAAGGCAGTAACCTCATAGACTAGCTATAGTTAAAATTAATTAAGGAAACTAGTTGATTATGGGACTTGGAAATGGTGGGTGAAGGCAGTAACCTCCCATTTCAAATTGTGTAATCAGTAGAATTATTAGAATTGGCAAGCATTGTTTTGTATAAGTTAAACGAAGAGACTCGTTTACGTGGAGGATGGCCGACTGTAACAGGCATTACAGTTCTTATTAAATAGTAACTTAAAATAGTACGCCATCAATATTAATTCGATAGTAGATTAGGCATTACTCGGATAATTCCTTGGCCAGCTTATGATCGGCCATTGACTTTTTAATGGACGTTTGACAAGTCTCTCTCGGCGGTAATTATCTTGGTTGTACAACGTGATTTATGGAAATAAAAGTGTAATACGAGTGGAGTTGGAGTTTTATTGTGAGAAAATCCTTCTGAGCGTTACATATGTCACCTTACGCTTTGTACTTTTCAGTTAAACGTAATTTTGCTTATTTTTTCGAAAGTGACAAAAGTAATAGTGAAAAAAATTGTATTAACAAAAATAGTAGTGACGATGTAAGTAGTGACAGTGAATGTACTGCCGACGACATTAAGAACACTAATGAGACAGACAGTGACGATGGTGAAAATTCAGTTTCTTTTGTTTTATCCTCCAAAGAGTGGGCTGAAATTCATCCGGAGATTTACCCTGGAGTTCGAAATGACAAGAAAAAGCTGTTGGTTAGAACTCGTAACAGACGAAAAATGCCAAAAAATAAATGGACCGACATTATGAGCGAACACATTTGGAAAAAAACGTCTAATCGATGCTCATGGATCTTTAAATCTAATTCAGTGAGCGGCAATCATTCTGTGGTAATAAAGGGACATTGTAAAAAATGTGATGGTAAAATTGCAATTAAAACTGAAATAAAGAGGATTGTGTGTCTGTTCAATACACATTGATAAATGTAGATTCCCAACTGTTACATGATCCCATCAAAAAAATTAGAATAACGAAGTTCAAGAAAGAAAAATTAGCCGCTCAACTAGAAAACCAGTATCCAATTGTTGTTAGACATAAATTAGTAAATTCTGCTATCACTGCCAATGATACGCAAGAACCACCTTTTGTGCCTGATCTGAAAACTTTGCAAAATATCAAAAGTAGAACAAATTTGAAATATTATCACAACAATGTTGTTCTGGCTTTGTGGATTATGGTTTTTACATCGCCTTTTAACGATGTCGTAAGAAATATTTCACTGCATCCATTTTTCGTCTACTACTGGACCCAAGCACAAAAAAAAATTACGAGCATTTTCACGAGCGCACTGCACATTGATAAGCCTAGATGCTACAGGTTCACTGTTTAAAAAAATACATCCACCTATAGATTCTCCTCAACAAACCGCAAAGCATTTATTTTTATACGTTGCAGTACTTAAATTACAAAAAACATCCGTCCTATTAACACAAATGATTTCAGCAAGTCAGACAATGGACAATATATTAATGTGGTTAAAAACCTGGATCAGTACCATGATTAAGCCGAATGAAGTAATTACTGATGACTCTAGTGCATTAATTGGAGCGTGTGTGAAAACTTTGACAACATTTGATTCTACTAAAGAATATAATAATAATAATAATTTATTTATTCAGACATCATAATATGGTCCATTTGGTTAGTAACAATAGAGCTTACAACTAGGTTAGTAACAAGACAAATTCGGATAAATTAGATACAACCAGACAACACATTTAATTAACATAATAAATAGGGTTCGGGTTTATGAGTGCAGTGATCCAGTGCCGTAGTAATGCACTATCCCACCTCCCCGCCAGTACCCTTAGAATCCTGTTGGGACTACCGACCATTCTGTTTTTAATGGACAGGATCTTCTTCCTAGCCACTGCATGGAAGTCGTTTACATGTATATGTGTATATAAGGCACTGTTTTAAGCTACTTGAGGGACAAACAAAAAATATTCCAGCCTGCTTCATGCGTTTGGATACGTCTCATTTTGTAAAGTGTATATATAGACTCCAATGTTTTAAATTGATAGAAAAACGAGTCAAAATTTTTTATGTCAGAATCTTGTTACATTTGAAAAGTTGTAGAAATTACTCAGTAGCTAAAGAAATAATACGAAATACAGTAATAGTATCTGTAAGCAGATATGATCGCTGCACAGAGGACAGTAAAAAAACTAAATGTGAAGTGGCAAAAGAAAAATTACTGGACGCTCTAAAAAATGTTAAAGAAATCAATGATTTGGACACTGAAATGGAACCAGGAAATGCTGAACAATCTATCATTGAATCGGATGTGCTCCCTGACAACGACGATGTTTTGGCTGGGTTCACTCACTAGCAGAAACAGAAAAGTTGTATGCCGATCTTTGTGAAGAAACAAAGTATGAAAATGTCTATTATTTTCCGAATTTCATTGATACTTTCACAAAACTTTTGTACAGGCTTCCCCTTTGGACAAATGTATTGGTGCAATTTTTTAAGGAAACAAATGATTCGCCAAGTAGCAGTAACATTGAAAGCTATTTTAAAAATATTAAACATCTACTGTTGAATACAAAAACTGGATTGAGACGTGTAGATGAATTCATCATAAAACATACTGATTATATTTCAGGTGAAATAAAATCGGCACAGTGTTCTTCTTTCAGTAATACAGAAAAATCGAATAATGAACTAAGTCCGCACCTAGATAAAGAAAAAAGTTCAATCATAACAAATTTAGTCATAAATGATAATCATGACGCTAGTTTTACAAAAGAATCAGAATTTCAGTGCAGTCCAGTTTACGAAGAAAACTGGCGCAACAAAAGCCATAATGACAAAAAAAATCCCTTAAATAGAAACTATAAAACCAAAACATCATCGAAAATATGTGGCGTTATTACCAAATGGAAATACAAGTCGATCAAATATAGACAACTTGATATTACGAAATACGTGTGCTTTCGATTCCGTGGTGCATGCATTCGCAGTCGCTTACAAAGAGTACAGCAGCGTTAGAGCATCACTGGAAAGTAAAACACCATCACCATTTTCAATATTAGTTAAAGCCATTTCAAATCAAGATGATACTGTGGATGTTTTACGATTGAGAGCGAAATACTTTGAAACTGTAAAGCAAAATATTATACAGGTTGTTGACTGTAGTTGTAATGTAACGAGAATTTTTGAAGGTCTATTGTTAAATGAATATTATAGTGCAAAAAATGTGAAAAAATGTTCCGTATGTGATTTTAAATTGGAAAGAAACTGTCCTGTACTTTCACTCGATCTTCTAATCTTGGCAGAAGAAAATAGTCTTAAAACTAGTTAAGAAAAATCTGCTAATTCTATGATATCAGATAAAATTTCGTCATCAAGGTATACATGCAATATAGAAAATGAAGCAATGGTTATTGATAAATACGAATTATGTGATTTAATAGTTTTCGAAATTGCTGGCAACGTAAATATTAACGAGATACCTAACAGTTTAATATTGAAACAAAATGAAAGATACTCTGTTGTTTCAGCAATAGAATACGTACCAGGATTATTAGGCAATTCAGAGCACTATAAGGCACACTGCAAATCTGGCTTTAAATGGCACTGTTATGATGACTGTTTAAGCAGGATTACGAGTACTGATGTAAAAAAAGATATGCAGATAGATGTACTGTTTCATCTTTATCATACATGACGTCTAGCATTATACTTTTATTAAACTATTTTTTGGCATTTTTTAATTTTACCCCAATTCCACGAACATGTATCGTACTGATAGAAAACTTCACTCACTTACTCCTAAAGATAACTTTGCCATAGCCTTTTTACCAGGCGCTGCTCTAATACTTCGAGGCAAATTTAAAAGTGGTCGTAAATTTGTACACTCTTAACTCTATAACGAATTGACTATAGTACATTCTTATACATTTAATATACATTTTATGGTGACCAAAACGAATGTTAAAAGCCCTAAGTAGCGGAATTACTCCAGCGGCCCCACATTGATTTTCATTTTACAATGAGACTAAAGATATACATTTTTTTCAATTGAGTCTACAATTATATACACATTATCTACATTTTTTTCTTACATATTAAATTCACCAAGCTTAAGGTGGTTCCGCCCCGGAGCAGCACGTAAATAATGTTATGGGAGTGAAATTCGGACCGGCAACGTCAAGAGAGCTGTCAAAATAGATTATCTTGGAGACTCTCTACGTCGGTTTAAAAAATGATTACAGCTAAAAAAAAATTGGAGTGTATTGTTATTAAAAGCCTGTAATTACAAGCCTTGTTTTACCTCTCAGTTTAAAAAACCTATGTGGAAAAAGGATCGGGCGAATACAATAGCCCGATCCTTTTTACCTATTTACCTAGGTAAATACAATTTTCTTTTTCTATGCGAACTGACCAGTTCATCACTTTCGTCTTCAGAACTGGTTTCCGGGAGTATTTCTCGAAGTAGGGACATGATGTTAGAGGTTATATTCGACGCGTTTGACAACTTGACGATAAATTAACACAAACAATAACGCTAACCAACGTAAAGTGAGCGGTTGCGGTAAATGTTATGACGTCATTTAACTATTTGTCAACTGGTGCAACTCATTTTTGGCCTAAGCGGTACTTTAACTGAAATTTCGATGTTTGTTATTGTTAATATTTTTTAGAGAGAAAAAAATGTCTATTTGGAGGGTGTCCAATGACGCGGGCCCGCCGCAGGATTTTCTGAATGAGCTTTATGAGAGCGACATCGAACCGAATGACGATGAGGAGGAGGTGGTGGATGACACCGCCGCTGATGCTGTTCATGAGGTATCTTCTATATTTTTTTATCTTTGCAGCCATTTATTTAAATGAATTGTTTTTATTTCTAGGACAACAACTTCGCTTCCTTTGATTGATATCATGGGGAAATCCGTGAGGTAATTTAGTGTAAATTTAGGTGTTTTGGGAGGATATGTGCTGTTTTTGTTGCTTGGCCTTGATAATAATTGAGATGTGTTGACTTACCGTTCAGAACAAAACTGATCAACTTCGCTCCTAGTTTTGCAAGAGTTAAGGTAAATTAAGGAGTGTGTTTTTTGGCCTTCTTCCAGGCCACGTACTGCCCACGAGAGAACGTGCTTGCCTGGATCACTTCATGTTAAAATTTAATAGTTATGTGCATTTGGCGTCCATCATAGTATTTGACAGCACTATAACTGACCACCGTATGATATTTCTAAGGTTAAACAGTACAACGAAACCTGACGTACATAGAACAAAATATAAAACTATTATAAACTATGAAAAAGCAATCATGAGCTTAGAGGAGAGTAATCTAGATAATTTCATCACATATAATAATCCTGCAGAACTGACTAATACCCTCATAACCAAATTACAACAATGTCTTCTTGTTAACTCTAAACCAAAACGCATAGGCTCCAAAGATCGTTTGATTAAGCCGTGGATTACGCCAGGTATATTAAAATGTATCCATAATAGGAATGATCTGCAGCGGAAGTTGCGTGCGGATCCATTCAATGAAATCTTAAAAATTACTTACAGAAGGTACCGTAACTTATGCGTTAACTTAATGAGAAAATTAAAGATCCAGTATGAAAGGGAACTCTTAGCCAAAAATAAAAGTAATTCAAGAACTCTATGGCAAACTATAAATCATTTAACTAGCCGAAACACAAATAAATCAAGTAACTTGGAGCTGCTGGATTCCCAGGATACCCCACTATTATCGGTTGACCATGTGAATGTGTACTTTGCAAACATAGGCAAAACTCTAGCTCAAAAAATTTCATCAGGTTTGACTTTGCAGAAGGGTTGTAATTTGAATCAGCCCTTTGGCTCACCAGTCGCGTCTTTTGCTTTTTTGAGGACTGATGCTGAAGAGGTTTACAAGATCCTGATGAGCTTAAAATCTGAAAGTGCACCGGGATGGGACAACGTACCCACTCGATTTTTGAAATTAGCAAATAAATTGGTAGTGCCAATAATTTCACATCTGGCAAATCTATGTTTTGAGACGGGGATCTTTCCAGCAGCATTAAAAAAGGCAATGATTACACCAGTGTATAAGAATGGGGACAAAAGCGACGTATCGAACTATAGGCCAATCTCAGTTTTAACAACCATATCTAAAGTAGTAGAGAAGTTAGTAAATAAAAGACTCGTTAATTATTTACACAAAATTGATTTTCTCTCAAAATCACAATACGGCTTTCGGCAAAATCTCTCGACTGAAGACGCAGTTACAGCATTAACATCTTATATTGTAAATAGTGTGGATAGAGGACAGAAATGTATTGCCGTGTTTTTAGACTTAAAAAAAGCCTTCGATACAGTCTCTGTACCCATTCTTATGCAAAGGCTGCAAAACATTGGCGTTAGAGGAGTTGCCCTGTCATTATTTGCAGACTATCTTAACGAGCGTAAACAACAAGTCAAAATAGACCAATATATTAGTAGCGAAAGCAGCGTGACGTATGGTGTTCCGCAGAGCAGTATTCTAGGGCCAACCTTATTTTTGATCTACATAAACAGTCTCTGTAATATGAAAATCAACTCAGGACGTGTCTTCTCATATGTAGATGATACTGCTATTGTTTTTGTAGGAAATACGTGGGATTCTGTACGCCTTTCTGCAGAGGCAGGACTTGCGGAGATCGGTAACTGGTTACAGGAAAACCTCCTGACATTAAATAAAGAAAAAACGAATTATATTACATTTTCAAATTATAACACATCGCAACCTGACAATAATTTTAAAGTTCATATCCATTATTGTAACGATCGAAACATGACGTGCTCATGCAGGGCTATCAACAAGGTGACAGATACCAAATATCTAGGCGTTGTGGTTGACCAGAGGCTTTTTTGGCATGCCCAAATTGAGTTAATGGCGGGAAGAACAAGAAAACTAATGTGGATTTTCAAAAAGCTCCGACATATTGCTGATAAAAGGCTATTGAAACAAATATACATTGCACTGGCTCAGTCGCTAATGGTCTACTGTATTCCAGTCTGGGGAGGGGCTAGTAAGATTAAGTTTCTTAAACTGGAGAGAGCGCAAAGGGCACTCTTAAAAGTAATTAACTTTAAGCCGTACAGATTTCCTACAGAAAGCTTATATAAAATGAGTGACACTTTGTCGGTTCGGCAGCTATATTTGCTCAATATAATCTTGAAAGCTCATAGAACTTTGCCATACGATCCTTCTACATTATCCAGAAGACGTAAACATAACATGGCTCCAACTGCTAGAATTAAGACAGTGTATGCTAGGAGACAGCTAATGGCACGGTCTGCACTTTTGTACAACAAGGTAAACAAAATTTTGAACATTTATCCTATGAATAACTATACTTGTAAAACAAATCTTACAGCATTGCTAAAATCATGAAGTTACGACAAAACTGAGGCATTTCTGGAAAATAATAAATAACAAAAAAAAAACTATTAATTGAAAGTAACAAAAGAAAAGAGAATTGAACTGAACGCTATTTGTTCGTTTCGTATTGTTTTAAACTAAACTACATTTTACCTAATAAATATATATATATATATATATTAATGACTAAATTGGTTACACCCACAAGCCCAAACACACACACACACACACGAGCACTCACGAACTATTAGCATTATTGTTCGTTTTATACTTATTACTTTTACATAAGCAATAATTTATAGACTGAAAATATACTATAATAATAGGTATCACTCATGTATTAAATCTGTATGGAGAGCGGGGTTTTTCTAACACAAGTATTTTATTACTTAAAAGAAAGCCTCAATCGAAATTGAAACATGGAAAAACTTGATACTGAATAAAGAATTTGTATTTGTATTTGTATTTGTTGTATTTGTGTATTCTTTTTTTTGGTGGTAACTATGGTATGTTTTGTGAGGTGTTGAAATTAAACTAGATTGTTACGCTTAACCTTTCATAAGATAACTAACTAATTGGACTGTGTAATGTTAATAATTTTACCCTCCTTTGGGGAGAGAAAGTAAGATAGTTTTGCTAAAAGGTGAAAGAGAATGAAAGTAAGTAAGTTAACTAATGAAATTTAAATAAGCAAATTAGAATGGAAAGTAATTAAAGATGAGTATGCAAGCTAGGCATAGGGCGTTATCCCAGAGGGGGAGTAACCTTTTTTTTTTTTTTTTTTTGGGCGGGAAAAAATGCATTACGCACTATCCCGCTGCCTGGGTGGGGCAGCGGGGGAGTGTGGGACTCTCCGTCACTGAAGGCATACCCACTAAAAAGACCCCCGGTATACCTCATCGCCTTGACGGGACGACATGGTGCCTAGTTCGGATTACCATGCCGTCCCTGGCGGGCGGCCCAGCCTTCACGCCAGGCCTCCTCACGCAGCAGGGGCGTCCCGGTATACGGGGACACCCCCAGACAGGAGCACCGTGCAATGGGGTGGAAGCCCCCCGACTTTAACCCCGGTGCTGCTTTTAGGGAGCGGGAAGAAGGCGTGCAAACCGCCGTCTCCTCACTCCCCGCCGTCTGCGTCGGAGAGGGCCCGCCTGAGGATCTTCCTCCCGGGCCCTCTCCGCTGTCTCCTTCTGCGACATCACCTCTTCGCAGAAGGAGACCATCGCCTCCCATCCACTCTCGCTCGCCAGCATGGCCCGTATCAGGGCCGGGAGCGAGAGGTCGGTGCCGACCACATCCACTAGTGTGCGACGCTGCACCGCCCAAGCAGGGCACACCTCAAGGGTGTGCTGGGCGGTGTCCTCCTCGGTGTCGCACTGGTGGCACCTCAGGGTGGGCTCCCTCCGGGCGATATTATGCAGGTACTTCCCGAAACAGCCGTGTCCGGGAAGTACCTGCACCAGCCGGTACGTAAGGGGCCTCTTCTCCCTACGCACCCACTGGTCGAGGACCGGCCTGATCGCCTCTATGGTTTGTCGGCCATAGAGCGGGTCGACCAGGTCCTCCGCCCACCTCCACAGTAGCGCGCTTTGAGCACGCCGGCGCACTCCCTCAATTTGGTCCCAATACGGGACCTCTCCTCTTGTTCTCGCTGCTGTGCGGGACTGGTACACAGCAGCAAGAACGTCCGCCTCCAGCTCCCAGGGGGGCATGCCTGCCAGGACACAGGCAGCCCCCCCGATACCGTACGGTAACCCCGATACCGTACGGTAACCCCGTACGGCCCTCAACGCTATTTGTCTCTGAGGCGCCCGTAATAGGCGCCTGTTTTCAGCGTTGAGGGCCCCCGCCCAGATTGGCGCTCCGTAGAGCGCCATACTTTTAAGTATGCCGGCGTAGAGACGCCGCCATGACTGGCCCGGGCCGCGCTCGTTGGGCAAGAGTCGGCCCAGAGCACCCGCGGTGCGGATTAGGCGGGGCGCGAGGCGGGAAAAATGCGCCCCAAAACTCCACCGCCCATCCAACACGATGCCCAGATATTTCATCTGGGCCCCCACCCTAACGACTTCGCCATTGAGGCGGACCACCGCGCCGGGAGGCGGCCCCTGCCGAGGCCCATGGAAGAGGAGGGCCTCGGTCTTATTAAGGGCCACCTTAAGGCCCAACGCCTCAATGCAGCCGACCACTAGACTGGCGCCGACTTCTGCCAGTCTTTTTACTTCTTCGAAGGACTTGCCGCCCGCAATGACCAGGGTGTCATCCGCGTAGCATATGACGCGCATCCTCGGAAGGAGCGCGCCGCGGAGCACCCAGTCATACCCTAGGTTCCATAACAGGGGCCCTAACCGTTTTAGGTGACCCCTGGGGGACCCCACACCTCATCGGCCGGCGGACCAACTGTCCTCCTCCCTCATAGAGGACCTCCCGCCCTCGGAGGTAGTCCTCCAACAGTCTGCCGAGATAAGTAGGCACTTCGAAATACTGAAGTGCCTCCCTTATCACGCCGAACGGCAGACTGTTGAAGGCGTTGGCGATATCCAGGCTTATCGCCAACGACCGCTCGCCCCGAGCGGTTGCTACCTCCGTAACCTCTTTCAGCTGCGCTAGCGCGTCAATTGTGCTGCGCCCCGCACGGAAGCCGAACTGTTGCCCGGGAATATTCGGGCCCCTCTCATTTAAATGCTGGATGAGGCGGAAAGAGAGGAGTCTCTCGAAGACCTTCCCAGCCTCATCCAGCAGGACAATCGGCCTATACGCGCTGGCGACACCCGGGGGCCTACCCTCTTTCTCGAGGAGGCAAAGCCGCCCCTCCTTCCACAGTTTAGGGAACCGCGCTGATGTTAGCGCGGCGTTAAAAATTTCCCTAAGCTGCTCCCCCAGGTGCTTTAAGGCCAAGCCTAGGACTTTTCCCGGCACCCCGTCGGGACCAGGAGCCTTTTTCTTGCCCTTGGGCCGATCCAGCACTGTCTCCATCTCCTCGTCGGAGACTTGTGGGACCGGCTCACCGTCCGGGGCCCTCGGGCGATAGGTCATCAGGGAGGTGTGAACGGCGGGGGCTCTGGGAAAAGCTCCCCTACCACCCGCTCTAGCACCTCCGGCTGGAGGGTCTCCATCACGGGGGGGCCTTGGAAGCGCAGTTTGTTCTGCGCAGCGCGGTAAGGCCTCCCCCATGGATCTCGGTCCAGAACCTCCAGCATTTCATCCCGCGCCCTGGACTTGGCCTGCCAGATGGCCAGCTGCACTGCCTTCTTATCGGCTTTGTAAACCACATACAGCTGGCCTTCCCTCTCCTGGTCCCTGTTGCTCGTCCTCAGGGCCCTCGTATAGGCCCTCCTTGATAGGGAGCACCTTTCCCTCAGTTGGGCAATTTCCGCGGACCACCAGTAAACCTGGTGGCGCCGCGGAGGGGTTCCTCGTATTCGGGGCATGGCGGCATCGCAGACCTTTGAGATGAGATCTCGAAAATGGCCCGCCGCCTCATCGACCCCCGATGTTGTGGGGGTCGTGCCCCAAGCCGCCACTATGGCCGCCTCCTCGGCCAGCTCGGGATCCAGCTTGGTGAGGGCCCACCGCGGAAAAAAGGCGTGGCCCTCCCGTCTTCTCGGCGCCGCTGAGCCGTCGGAGGTGGAGACCTCGAACCTAATATATTTGTGGTCCGAGATCGTCTCCACCTCACTCAACACCCGCCAGCCCCGGACGCGCCGTGCGAGGGAAGGGGTGGCAAACGTTACATCCACCACGGACCCCCCGACCCTACGCACACACGTGAAGGATGTCCCCTGATTGAGTGGGGACATCCCGGAGCTGACAGCCCATGCCTCGACGGCTAGGCCCCTCACGCTCGTTGACACGCTCCCCCAGAGGGTCGACCATGCGTTTAGATCGCCCATGACCAAGACTGGGAGAGGTGCCAACCGCTGGATCGCCGGACCAAGACCCGTCAGGAACGCCTCCAAACAGGCAAGCCCAGTGTTGGGGGAGACATATACTCCCACAACAGCAATGCCCCCCCAGGTGGCGGCCACATATCCAGCCCCTCTTTCCCGCACTAGTAGCGGCCGCGAGCGAGGCTCCGCTGCGACTACTATGGCCACAGAGCCTGAAATATCCCCAGCCCAATTAGGCTGGGGGGAAACAAAATAGGGCTCTGCCACCACCGCTACATCTATCTCCCACTGCGCCATGGACTGCATGAGCAAGTCCTGGGCCCCAGCGCAGTGGTTGAGTCCCCTGTAGGAAGTTGTAATGGAGAACTGAACTCATTGCTCCATTACAGCTACCTCTAGCGCTACGCGCCTCCCGCTATCGGCGGCGGCCTGGGTCCTTGGTGCCGCCCTTGCTTTAGTGGGGGGAGGGTTACAACTCCTCCCACTCATCGTGTGGCCCGAAGGCCGACCCGCTTCGGCGCACACGACGCAGTGCGCCGCCGCCATACATCCGGCGGCCCTGTGCCCTGGCCGTCCACAGCGGAAGCACAGGACCTTGTCGGACGGACACAGCTGACGCGTGTGCCCGATCCCCATGCACTTGAAGCAGCGCATGGGGAGTGCGTCGAGAGCTCGGACCTGCACCGAGCTCCATCCGATCAAAAGACGACCTCCGTTGACAAGCGCCTTTCCGGGCAGCATCTCCCCAACAGTAGTTGCCGTCTCGCTTCCTCTGGGCGCAGTCCGCATTGCGGTAGCGTCCGTTTTTATGGAGGAAACTGAGGACATTGCGGTGACGCTGGACAGGGTACGAGACGCGGTCGACCGGCTGGCTACGCGCGGTTGCCTGGTCGCTGGCGACTTTAACGCCAAGAGCCCGTGGTGGGGCTGCCAAAGTGAGGATGCCCACGGCTCTTCGGTCGTTGATTGGGCCGCGGAGCGGGGCTTGGACGTGGTGAACGAGGGGTCGGAGCCCACCTTCTATGCATACAGTCGGGGATTGCCGCGGACAAGTATTGTCGACCTTACGCTGGCCACTCCCGACGTCCACCGCCTTGTTGCAGGGTGGAGAGTGGACCCCGACTTCTCCTGCCTCTCCGATCATCGCGCGGTCGTGCTGACGCTGACCACCGACTCCCCGCTGCCACCTGTCCCGGCGCCGACTACCAGGCGCTACAATAAAAAGAAAGCAGACTGGGAGAGCTTCCGCGCAAGGGTTACCCGTGAATTCCGGGAGAGAGGGATCAGCGTGGAGAGCATGCGGGGCCTATCGCAGCCTAAGCAGGTCGACGCCCTGGCCGAGCGGTACACGGCGGCGATTGCGGCCGCCTGCGAGGAGGCGGTGCCCCACATCAAACCGAAGGGCAGACCGAGGGCGGCAGTCTGGTGGACTCCGCTCCTGGATGAGGGGAAAAAGAATGTGGCCAGGCTCCGGTCGAGGCTTCGCAATGCGAACCCCCAGAGAAAGCCCGGTGTGCTGCAGGAGTTCCTCCAAGCTAAGAGTACATATAAGGAGGAAATTCAGAAAGCAATGACTTCTAGCTGGATGGACTTCTGCAGCTCACAGGAGAAGGAGAACGTCTGGCAGCGCATCTACCGAGTCATGAAGGTCTGCGGCGGCTCAGTTCAGGACCGGCTCCTTCGGGCTCCCGGTGGGGGAGGGACTCTTTCTCCCCAGGAGTCCACCGACCTGCTGGCTGCGGCCTTCTATCCGGTGGATGAACTGTCTAGCGACACGCCCTTCCAGCGGGACAGACGCGCGGCAGCGGATGGACTGAGGGGTGAGCTCATCGCGAGCGAACCGGAGCCCCGGCCATTTACCCTTACTGAGCTGGAGGAGGTGCTCTCGGGCATCAGCCCTAAGAAGGCCCCTGGTGAGGAAGGTTTCACCGCGGATATATGCGCGGTGGCCTTCAGGGCGGAGCTTGAATTAACGCTCGAGCTATTCAATACGTGTCTCCGCGTCGGCCATTTCCCGGCGCTATGGAAGAGAGCCGTTATAAAAGTTATCCCCAAGCCGGGGAAGGACGACTATAGCGTCCCAAAGGCATACCGACCCATTGGCTTGCTCCCTGTGCTGGGCAAGGTCCTCGAGAAGCTTTTTACTCGGAGGCTCACGTGGAGCCTGGGCAGCGGGGGCCACCTCAGCCCGCGCCAGTATGGCTTTATGCCGCAGCGAGGGACCGAGGACGCGCTATACGATGCGCTGCAGATCATCAGGCGGGGAGTGCGAGAGAAGAAGATAGTGGCAGTAGTTTCCCTGGACATTGAAGGAGCGTTTGACAACGCATGGTGGCCGGCAGTTCTCGGGGAGCCCCACGCCCGGGGGGTTGATAGCTCTACCCTTAAGATCGTACAGAGCTACCTCTCGGGCCGATCTGTGGAGCTGAGATATGCTGGCGCCATTTCCACCAGGGAAACTAACAAGGGCTGCATCCAGGGCTCCACGTGTGGGCCCTTGCTTTGGAACGTGCCGCTCAACCCTCTCCTGAAAAGGCGCACGTCCAGGCGTTCGCCGATGACATTATCGTCATTGCTGCGGCCCGTACTGGCGCTGAAGTTGAGGCGCAGCTTGCGGAGGCCCTCGAAGCCGTAATTGAGTGGGGTGACACCTATAAGATGCGTATTGCGGCACACAAAACCCAGGCCCTAGTCGTTACCCGCAAGCTAAAGTACGACGTTCCCAGGGTTGTGGTGGGAGGCACAGAAGTGCCCATCCAGGATAGCCTGAGGGTTCTGGGGCTGACTGTGGACCGAAACCTGAGTTTTCTCCCGCACGTGCAGGAGGCCACGCGCAAGGCGATCAACCTTTTTAAGACCATCCGGAGGACCGCCACAGCAACCTGGGGTTTAACAGCCAGATTACCAGGTTGCTTTACAAAGCAGTGGTGGAACCGGTGGTCTTATATGCGGCCAGCGTCTGGGCGGACGCATGCGGGAGGAAATTCATCCGCAGAAGGCTAAACCAGACCTCCAGCCAATTCGGCATCCTGATCGCCAGAGCACATAGGACTACGTCCCTTACATCCGCGGTGCTGCTGGCAGGCATTCTGCCCCTCGACCTTCGCGCTGCCGAGCAGAGGGAGTTATATGAGGCCAGGAGAGGCAAACCTCTCCCCTCCCTGCCGGGACGTGAAATGGAGCACCGAGTGAGCCCCTTTACCCTGCAACATCCTGCCTTAAGGCACCCCCTCAGCTTCGGGTCAATCGAGAGGCACGAGGACCTCTCCAAGCTGGATGAGGGGTGGACCCATATTTATACTGACGGCAGCAAGATAGAGGGAAAGGTTGGGGCGGCCGTGACGTTGTGGAGGAGCGGCGCAGAGCGCCTGTACGCCACCTTCAGGCTCAAGGACTACTGCTCGGTATTCCAGGCCGAGATGGCCGCAATACTTAGAGCAGTAGAAATTGCGGCAAAGAAGGCGGAGTTTAAAAGGGCGTATATCTGCAGCGACTCACGGTCTGCCCTTGAGTGCCTCAAGGACCCGAGCTCCCTCCACCCGATAGCCAGCGAGATCAGAGCTCGCCTCCGCGAACTCGTGGATGGAGGCGGAGCGATCCGTTGGTTCTGGGTTAGAGCCCACATCGGTCTCCCCGGAAACGAGCGTGCGGACGAGCTCGCTAAGAGGGCTGCGCTGAGGGACAAACGGGTTCGCCTACGACTGCTTCCCTCTGTCGACGGCGAAGGGGTACATCAGGAGCGCAACCATAGAGTAATGGCAGGAGCGGTACTCTGCCGCCGCCACGGGTGCCATTACCAAACTGTTCTTTGGGGACGTGCGTGTTGCCCATAAGGTCCTGCGGGGAGCCCTGCACACCAACATCCGTACGCAGGTGCTCACCGGGCACGGGGGATGCAGGAAATACCTGCACCGGTTCGGGCTGGCAGACACCCCCTTCTGCTCCTGTGACGACGAGACGGAGGAAAGTATTGGGCACATCCTTGCGCATTGCCCTAAGTACTCCGTCCTCCGATACGACTGCGAGTCCAGGATGGGGGTGACCATAGAGCCCGACAATTTTATGGCCCTTGTTTCCTCTAAGAGTACGGTGGGCCCCTTCCTCCAATACTGCGAGCAAGCGATGTTGCTTGCCAGCCGCGCGAATGGGGGGCGGCAGTAGCGCACCTATGAATAAATTGAACTTGGCTTTTGCCCCATTTTATCAGTTGCTTTTGCTTCATTTTTAAAATAATTTAATAAGTTGTGCTTTTAATTTATTCTTTATTTATTAATTTAAAATACGTTCGTTCCTTAGCGCGTTTATTGCAAGACAAAGAGCCGAGCGAGCGACGCCGGGCGTATCGGTCTACCTTCACCGTATAATATTACACTTACCTACATAACACCTCACCACTAAATTTAAACATAATAATTACATAAAATTCTATAAACGCTGTTTAGACATACTAATATAAGTTATATAAGGCAAAGAAAAAAAAAAAATAATAATACAAAATCTTAATCTATATCAATTCCATAGCGTTTAACTGGAAATCTAACACGTGTAATAGGTACATCTGTAACAGTTTGTTCCGACTGAGAGCACGTAGGTAACGAGTCAGGCAAGGCGCGAGCGGGCGCCTCTGCGGGCGGGGAGGCTGAGTGCTGAGTGACACAACTAGTCGGGTTCGATTCCCGCATCGGGATGTTTTCGTTCCTAACATTAGGCAATATGCTAGAAGACCGTCTTGGTTCCATTGAGCCTGCGATTTCCCCGACTGAGCTGCTTTGTGTTTTGAATGGTGACAATGGCAGTGCTGTTAAAGAGTTTCTAGACCTCCTCTTTAGTTGATCGATATGTCGATGTGTTTCCTTACCACTTTCATCCCTCACCTTATAATTAGTTGAACCTAGTTTTTGTAATATTTCACCTGAGACCCATTTCTGTTCTTTGTTAAGACTGAAATCTCTTAAATAGATTTGATCCCCTGTGGAAAAATCACGATTTAAACCCCTGACTTTTTCCATTTGTTGTTCTTGTGCTTTTAACACTCGCTTACTCCTATCAGGTTTAATCGTATCTAGTCTTGTCCGCAATTTTCTACCTTGGAGTATACGTGCAGGGCTGTCTCCAGTAGTGGCGTGCTCAGTATTTCTATATAATAACAAATACCTTAGCAACGCTGTCTCAACCTCGACATTATCTTTAATAGCTTTTTTAATAACAGATTTACATATTTTAACTGCATTCTCTGCAGCTCCATTTGATGATGGGTGATAAGGGGCCGAAAAAGACTGGGTTATACCGTTACTCTCAAGGAACGCCTTAAAACTAGAACTGGTAAAGGGAGGTCCATTATCTGATACCACCATCCGAGGCAACCCAAACTGAGAAAATAGGCGCCGTAAAATTTTTATTACTTCTGAGGCGTTAGTGCTAACCATTCTAAAAGCTTCTATCCATTTTGATGATGAATCTACCACGACTAAAAACCTGTAATTGCCGATAGGCCCTAAGAAGTCTATGTGTAATCTACGCCAAGGCTCATTGCACCAAGGCCAAGGGTGCGGGGTGTGTGCGGGGGGCGCGGGTGCGAGCGCCGCGCAAGTCCCGCAGCTGCGGCATTGCGCCTCGATCTCTTCGTCCAGGCCGGGCCACCAGACATAACTTCTAGCAAGACTTTTTGTTTTTACCATTCCTAAATGTGTCTCATGAAGTTCTCTAAGCACAAAATTACGACACTTTTCCGGTATTATGACACGATGACCCCACATTAAACAACCTAATTCAATATAAATTTCGTTTTTTCTATTAAAATACGGTTGTAATTGTTTGATATCTATTTCTGCTGGCCAACCGTCCTGAACATAACTAGCAACACGACTTAAAAACGGATCCTTACCCGTTTCCCTGCGTAAATCTTGATAATCAAATAAAAGTGCGTCACGAGCAAAATGCAAAAAAGTTTGTTCTGGATTTAATAATTTACTATTATTCCTATCCTGCAACGGTAATCTTGACAAAACATCGGCATTGTTATTTTGTGATCTTACATACTCTACATCAAAGTTATATGCCTGTAATATAACCGCCCATCTCTGAAGCCTACTTGCAGCCATACACGGCACCCCGGCTTTGGGACCAAAAATTGCAATTAACGGTTTATGATCGGTCCTAAGTAAAAACTTCCTACCGTATAAATATTGGTGGAATTTCTTAACAGCGAATATAATAGCTAGCGCTTCGCGCTGAATCTGACTATACTGCTGCTCTGCCGGCGTGAGTGCGCGTGACGCATAACACACAGGCCTCTCCACGAATGCGCGGCAGCCGCCCGGCGCAGGCGCAGGCTGCGCCAGCACTGCGCCCACTCCGCGCGCGCTTGCGTCACACGTCACTATCAGCGGCGCATTCTGGTTATAGTACAGGAGCACGCGCGCACTAGTCAATTGTTTTTTAATTGATTCAAATGTACTTTCGCACTCTGTATTCCAAATCCAGTCTGACGTTTTCTTAAGAAGTTTGTATAATGGTGCCATAGTGGAACTCATGTTTTTAATAAATTTTGCGTAAAAATTTACCATTCCTAAAAATGAACGTAATTCCGTGACATTCGTAGGCCTAGGTAGTTTAACAATGGCCCTAATTTTCTCTGGATCAGCGTGTATACCATCTTTATCTATGATATAACCTAAATACGATACCGAGTCTGCAAAAAATACACATTTTTTTTTGTTCAACTTTAAACCACTTTGCTGCAAACGTTCAAAGACTGCTTCTAGTGTTTTTACATGCCCTACCCTATCTTTAGCCGTTATGAGTAAGTCATCCATGAAAGCTGATACTCCCTGTATATTTTTCGTTATACTAGTCATAATTCGTTGGAAAATTGCTGGACTTGACGCCAACCCGTACACAAGCCTATTATACCGAAATAATCCGCGATGCGTATTGATTACTGTATATTTCTTTGAGTCATCTAATTCAATTTGATTATACGCAGAACTTAAATCGATTTTTGAAAAATGAGTACCTCCACTTAGATCTGCAAATAAATCTTCCACACGGGGTAAGGGATACTTATCGACCAACAAAGAGGGGTTCAGAGTGACCTTAAAGTCAGCACATAACCGTAATTTGCCATTAGGTTTACTTACAGGTACCAGGGGAGTCGCCCATTCTGAAAACTCCACAGGCTCAATAGTACCATTCTGTAACATGGTGTCTAGCTCTCGGTCTACTTGGTCGCGCATTGAGTACGGTAAAGGACGCGCTCGGCAATATACTGGTGTCGCGCCTTCCCGCACATGCAAAGTCGCCCGTCCGCCCGTGTACCTTCCCAGCTGACCGTCGAATAACTCCTTAAACCTATCGAGTAAACAAGACACATCGTTAGCTTCACACTTTACACTGTTTACGCTATTATTATGAAATACAGGATATTGTACACAGAGCTCGGAAAGCCATTGTCTGCCTATTAACGAAGTCGTACCCCCTTCAATTACATACAGATCCAACTTTTTAGTACAATCAGCATATTTTACAACAGGTTTTATTATACCCAGGGGATGCACTTTACTACCATTAATGAAACGCAAAGTTAAAGAACAAGATTTTAACGGTAAATATTCAAACATTTTTAAATAGGTATCCTCACTTATACATGACAAAGCGCTTCCCGTATCAACCTCCATTATTAACTCCTTGCCTTCCATCAGAATAGGCATGCTTACCGCAGGGTAATTCCTCAGAGACATCTGATAAATTGCCTCTTCTTCAGACGAAACCTCCTCGGCGGTCTGGTCATCTACCCTCGATGCCGAAAAATGCTGCCCTGTAAATTCCCGACGATGGTCTTTCCTTGACATTGGTTTCTTGTATTTGTCTTTTTTGAACACACCTGCTTTGTGTCCACCTTTGTCCGGACACATCCGCCGCAGATGCCCCACTTTCTTGCAATCACTACATTCATACATGCGAAAACGACATCCACTGCTCATATGATATACTGATCCACAAACTAAGCATCGATCCGATCTGTCCGCCCTGCCGTTGCGACAACTGCTACCTGCATCATTAACGGACAATTTATGAATATCCTCATTCACCTGCTTCACTTGCTTTTCTACCACCGCGGAATTTTTCTCAGCAGCCTCTAATGCTATCGTTAACGACACAGCTTTATTATAACTTAATTCTGACTCTGCGAATAATCTCTGCCTTATTATATCATTGGTTAATCCACAAACCAGCTGGTCTCGCATATTATCCTCCAGTGTATCCTTAAATCCGCAATACCTGGATAGCCGTTTTAATTCTGCTACGTAGTTAGCTACACTTTCGCCATCTTGTTGCCGCCGCTGCCGAAATTTGTACCTCTCCGCCATTTCCGATGGTTTCGGTTGCAAATGCTCGCCAACTATCGTAATAATTTCATCAAATGCCACTTTTGATGGTGGCTTAGGGCTCAACAAATTTACTATGAGCTCGTAAGTCCGATCACCCACTGTTGCAATCAAAGTTGGTACATGCAATTCCTCCTTAATGGCATTTACCACAAAGTACATTTTCAAACGGTCACAATACGTTAACCAGTTACCGTTTTCAACGTCAAACTCGGAAATCTTCCCTATAGACATTGCACTTTTGTATATTAGCACTGTTCACGCTCACAATCTTCCCGCAGTTCGTTATTTAAAATCCTCGTCGCCAATAGTTTGTATCACGGGAGTAAATAAAATACGTTCGTTCCTTAGCGCGTTTATTGCAAGACAAAGAGCCGAGCGAGCGACGCCGGGCGTATCGGTCTACCTTCACCGTATAATATTACACTTACCTACATAACAGCTTTTGCCCCATTATTATTATTATAATTTTTCTTTTTGTTTTAATCTATGACTTTGTATATAGCTAGTAGTTAGTAAGTTTGCATTTTTATTTTTGAATTGGCTATTGCCCCATCCGAATTTTCAATTTTACTCGCATTAATCTGTATATAGTTAATAAGCATGCATTTTAATGTTATTTATTATTATTTCTTAATTGGCTTTTGCTCCATAATTATCCTTAATTCAATTTGCTTTTGCAACATGTTAATATTTGTAATCGGTGAAAAATCTATAATTGGTGGTATTGGTATAAAGGAGGCAGAAGTCTGCAATCAATCTCGATTCTTAAGTGTTCAAAAAAAAAAAAAAAAAAAACTCTAGCTTCATAAACAGATTAAAAATAAAAATAGAAACAAGCTGCCCATCATCGGTAGGGCAGCTCGATTGCAGACGAGAGGGAGTAAAAAAAAAAAAAAAAAATAGATTTGGTCTGGCAAATGATTTTTTTTTTAAATATACCTAAGTACCTATAACCTAATATTTTCTTTCAGTTAGTGTTTAAGTAGCACACACTTACGCTAATTATACTCTTACACTTAATCCAAGATGTTAATCTTTGACAATAACAGTGCAGGTTTCCTTTTTTTTTTCTCTATCTTTGCTTGCTTATCAACTACCTACACCAATAGTTTATTATTATTGATTTTTTTCCTCGAAAAATAAGTTTAGTCTTGTCTGCCTTTGCTTCACCAGTACATACTTAATAACATTTAATCTTGTTTCATTAGCTAAACTTGAATTTTTTCCAATATTTTTTTTTTATTTATTTAAGATGGAAGAAAGGCCAATTCAATTTCATTTACTGAATAAAGATGAGTTAATTTACGAAGTGGTAATTAGGGATGCGGTTCCTGAGACGACTGTTGATAAACTTCGCAGTCAAATAAGAAAGTTAGCAAAGGAGATCCCCACTGATGAGATCGTAGACTTTGACGAGGATCTAAGCTCAGAGTTAAGCACTGTACAGGAGAAATTAGGGGAATTGTCTAGTTATTTGTTGTCAAAGCGTACTACACTTAAATCCCTAAACAGGATTTGTAATTTAGGTAACCACCTATTTCATAGGTTAGGCAGGATACAGCCAGAAGAGAGGGAGCAGCTAGAGCTGAGGGAACACCTGGAGCAGGAGTTAGAAACCATCACGGTAAAGATGGATAAGCTGATGTCCACCTTCAGGTCCAGCCAGGAACAGAAACCTGAACGGTTAGTTCCAGACTTGTCAGAGGCGGGTCTTGTAGGTGAGGCTTCGGGTAACAGTGATATCCCCACTCCTGCACCATCAAGTGTGAGAGAAACTCAGGTGTGCACACAGTTAATTTAAAATTTAATGGCAAGGGTTGCGTTATTGAATTTTTGCACAGGTTAGAGGAACTTTCTGTATCCCGGGGGATAACAGAACCTGAATTGTTTACTTCAGCAGTAGAGTTGTTTACAGATGAGGCATTGGGTTGGTTTCGTGCGGCTAGGGCTAGTGTGAAGAGCTGGCCTGAGCTCAAATCTTTACTTCTCAAAGAATATTTACCATATGACTTCGATGATCGCTTACTGCAGGAGATTCGTTCTCGGACTCAGGGCCCTGACGAATCTATTGTCAATTATTTGTCTATTATGTGTAACTATTTTGCACGACTGTTGGTACCCCTTTCAGATGAACACAAACTGAAAATTGTATTGCACAACATCAGGCCATTCTATTTCACACAGTTGGCATTGCACGGAGCTACGAGTACTACGTGGGCACAGTTGAAGGCACAGTGTCGTCTGTTGGAAAACACTGCAATGCGAGCAAATAACTTCACTGAACCTCCACAGCGAACAGATGACTTGCTCGCCAAAGACCTGGCTTACAAGCCGCCGGCGAAGACTTCGGTATCCTGCTCTGCGGTTAGTAACGCCAAGGATACCTTCTGCGTCCGCTGTAGGACAAACGGACATTCATTGTCATCCTGCAAAGCTCCACGTATTATTGTTTGTTACAGGTGTGGTGAAAAAGGGTTCACCGCAGCTGATTGTAAACGATGCCATTCCAAAGCAGCCGATTCGGGGAGTCGTGAAGTGCGTACAAATAATACCATTCGTTCAAAAAACTAGCCGGTCCGAATCGGAGTCAAACGAACACTTTTCAAACCAAATTATTTTTAAATTCTTATCTTAAAAATAAGGATTATATTTCTTTTTATAACTGTAATTACCTAAAATCAATACCTACTTTTATTACTCCTAAATCTAATAAATCAACTTCTACGTTTGAAAAGTGTAACACTAGCTCAACACCTGTGAAGCAGCGCCCAGTAGTTTACGTAATCGGTAGCAACGATTCGAGGCCTTTCATGGACGTAAACATTTTAGGCACTATGCACAGTGGGTTGTTGGATTCCGGTTCGAAAATTTCGATAATTTCAGACAAAATTTTAACTTCCTTCTTACCGAAACACTTCACGGTTCACGAATCGTATGATTTGGATTCCATTTCCACAGCGAACGGTTCTTCCTCTCCCGTCACTGTTTATTTGTACCTACCGGTCACGGTAAAAGGTAAGACCCGTGACGTTCGCTTCTATATTATTCTCGGATTGACAACTAATCTTCTCCTAGGCATCAATTTCTGGAAGGCATTTAAAATGGCCCCCGAAATTTTGAGCCTATGTAAACGTGCGCCTCCTACCGAGCAACAAACTACCGTTGTTTCGGAGATTCGCCGCCGTTTAAAACACTCTGATTCTCTTACCGAGCATCAGAGGTGTACCGTAAACCTACCTACACGAGTCGTGTTACTCGAGAACAAGGATACTTGGTGCTCAAATATCTTTGAACGATGTTCCACACGTCCAAAGACGACTCCTAGTTATCGAATAGCCGATTTTAAACTACACACATCAAAAGTGTCTAGGGATCAAGCATTTTTATGCGGATTTCTTGAGATTGAGATGTGGCTTTGTAATAAATTTATGATTTTATAAATTTATATGTATCCTTTTTGGTGCATTTCATAATTTGAAACAGGAACTGTCAATCAAATTCGAGTAAAAGATGAAAATCAGCTGTCAATATTTTCCCTATAAAAACATACAACGCATTTGAAGACATTATTAGTGCTACTGTTTCCCTACTACTGATTAAAACCAACGTTATTATGGAGCGGCGACGTCATTTAAGCAGGGAAGAAATGCTCAGAGCCGTGGGAATGATAGAAGCTGGTTCCCGGCAACGTACTGTGGCTTTAGCTCTGAATACAAGTCAGAGTGTTATCAGTCGACTTTGGACACGTTACCGAAGCACTGGTACCGTGGCTGAGCGCCATGGAGGACGGTATCGCTGCACCACACGGAGACAAGACCGATACATTCAAATCACAACTCGAAGAGCTCCAACAAAAACCGCCATGATGTTAGCCGTGAGGCTTCATCACTCTTCAGGGAACTTAATTAGCGACCAAACAGTCAGAAACCGCTTGCATGTAGTGAACCTTCATTCCCGAAGACCGCTAAGGGTGCCACCTATAGCAATGCACAATCGTAGGATTCGATATCAATGGGCTCTTGAACACAGAAATTGGGCAGAAGAACAATGGCGTTTCGTGTGCTTTTCTGATGAGTCTCGTTTTGGTATGAGACCGGATACAAGACGTATACGACACTGGAGAACCCCTGGACGCCAACAGCGATTAAAATCCTGCCAGGAAGTCCATCCTTATAGTGGTGGAACCATAATGGTATGGGCGGGTATTTGGATCGGCGGAAGAACTGAGTTGATTTGGATCAGAGGCAATCTCAACACTCAAATTTATGCTGAGACGATTGTATCAGACGTCATCGTTCCTCTACAAGTGCAAATCGGTCCCTTATTCCAGTTAATGCATGATAATGCACGACCGCACACCGCAAGAGTTGTAAGACAGACTTTCGCCGCAGCTAACATCAATGTCCTGCCCTGGCCTGCTCAGTCGCCAGACTTGAACCCGATTGAGCATGCATGGGATATGCTACAGAGAAGAGCTCTGCCGAATATGGAGGGTATCCAGTCGCAAGAAGACCTTTTTTTGTTGTTGCAACGATCATGGGCGGCCATTCCACAGCGTGATTTGGATGAACTCATTTTGAGTATGCCAAACCGATGTTCTTGTGTTGTTAGTGTTCGCGGTAGAAACACGGATTATTAATTGTTTAAGTTACCCAATAAAATTTTAAAGAAAACTGTTATTTCAGTCTTTTTTTCGAACTTTAATGTTAGTGGTTCAAATGTCAAAAATCCCTTTATTAGGAAAATGGCAAATTTCTTTATTAATGCAAAGGTGACTTGGTTTATCGTTACTGTAGACAAACGAAAACACTTTATTTGATGAATCCTTAAAGAAAATTTTAATTAATATCAATCAGGAGAAAAGTTATTGCAAAAATATATGTTGGTCCCTAGACACTTTTGATGTGTGTATTTCGATATACTAGAACAACCACTAAGCTTCGCACTGACTTCTCATGGAAGGAGGTTGTACCACTTGAGAGGCGGAGGTCAGTATTGGATAGGTTTCATCCCTCCAAACTGACAGCCCTCAATACTAGGTTTTTCAATAAGACCCATTTTCAATACCTACTTAAATTGAAATACTTTTGGCCTGGAATGGTCCAGGACGTAAGTAATTATACCTTTAGTGGTGTGTCCTAAACCCACACACCCTAAATTATCTTTCCCCATTTCGGCTAAATCCCGAAATAGGCGTACTATATTTACCCAAAACACTCAGTCTACCACTGATGTTTTTTAATTCAGGCTCATTGACGAAAACTCAATTCGGACCGAGCCTGTTTCCTATAACTTTACAATATCTAGGTCAAGGTCATAGATTTATAACTTGTACCTAACTTCATTATCGTTCCTGCATTCCATTGCAGATTGCAGTTATTATGTTTATGTTTTGTTAGTAGTAATTAGTTAACTCATTTGTTTTTATTTAGCATTTCATTGTTACGGATTTAGACAATGGACAATAGATAGATAGATAGATAGATATACTTTATTGCACAAAAAAGGAATAAAAACAGTTGTATTACATAAAACAAGCAATTTGTACAATTTAGGCGGCCTTATCGCTAGAGAGCGATTTCTTCCAGGCAACCTTTGGGTAGAGGAACTTTTTAAAGCATGAGCTTTGAGTGGAGTGAAAATGAATCTATGAGAAAAACAACAATATATATATATATATATATATAAATCCATCAATCAATCAAGATTATATACCTACAAATAGATATAAAATAAATGTATATATCTGTATATACCAAAAAAACATACATAATACAATAAACATACATATACCATACACACATACAAAGAATTATTATAATAAATAATAAATAAATAATAAATAAATATCCCTGGACATTATTCCACACAGCGCCATCTAGCCCCAAAGTAAGCTAATTAAAGCTTGTGTTATGGGATACTAGACAACGGATAAACATACTTAAATACATTTTCTTTTGTAAATACATACTTATTATTCATAGGAGACACCCAGACCAGTACAAACAGACATGTTCATGCACATAAATGTTTGTACTGTGCGGGGATCGAACCCGCGACCTCTGGTGTAGTAGCCAACTTCTTAACCATTACACCAAGTCGGTCGTCTTATGGCAAGGACGTCGCAGCACAGTAGACACCAAAATAACCATGAGAAGCAGAAGGTCACAGTAAAAGGAAATACGCTTTGACACGGGATTTAAATATAGGAAGGGATTGAGATAGCTTGATAGGCAAAGGCAAGGAATTCCACAGGCGTATGGATTGGATAGTGAAGGAATTCGAGTAATAACTTGAGGAATGTGGGGGGAAAGTTAAAAGGAGTTTTCGGCTCGAGCGCATAACATCGCATCCTGGCAGATTGCTGAAATTTCAACAACTCTTTGAGATAAGGAGGCGTCCGGGGATTGAACAACACGGTGTAAAGTAAGGAGAGAACATGAAGATCTCGCCGGCGGCGTATAGGGACAATTATTGCCAATCCTACCTTAGTTGGTGTATTTCTTTTGTTAGTTATTTTAGTGTTGATTCAATAACTTTTTTGGAGTTGTTTTTTTTATTTTCTTACACCCTTCTTCCTTTCAGATTAGCATTCTGTTTGATTGTGGGTTGTTCCGTAATATATTTTTTTCTTTTTTCATGGGGTTCTGGTGGCTGAAGTTCGACGAGGGCGTCGATCGAATTCCTTGCGTGAATTCTTACCGTGGTGAGGGGAGTGTTGTAACGTTGTAATTTTCACGCACATCAGTGGATGTGTTTTTTCCTTTATACTACTTTCTAGCAAAGGGTGTGTTCTCGCCCTATATTGTCTATGCGTTTTCGAACGCATCGCATCGAGTTTTGGAACGTGTCGGTTTGACAACTGGCTTGATTATTAGAGGTTATAAATTCAGCGGAGGCCTGACGCCAGCCATACCTCAGCCAGTCACCCGAAAGTAAAGAGCAGCAGACTCCGCCGCCGACGCGCCTCAGCAGGCCAGCACCGCAGTTGACATCGGGCAGACTAAAGTCTGTAGGCCAGTTTTCCTGCAAAAGGTAAGTAGCCACGATCGCCATCTTGAAGCTTCGGCAGGCGGTAGGCGCTTGTTGCGTGACTCCTTCTAAAAGAAATTGTTTTTACAGTGCTCCTGACCCGCCACGTGCCCAGGAGTTGAAATTGGCGTAGACAGCCTACGCGACACCATTGTCCTCCGACAGGTGAGTGTATGAACCAATTATTTCACGTAGGGCCCATCCCATAGTGTATAGGTTAGGTTGTGTTCCCCAAACGCGTGTAGAACCCCGTCATGGTCCCCCATTTCGAAAGTGTGCGATCCGTACCTTATATTGCTCTTCTTCTGACAGGAGGTTTAACGTGGCGGCTCAAGAAGAGGCGAGCGCCGGTTCCCCATAGGTGGTGCTCCCCGAGGGAGAGCCGAGGGTCGCCGCAGGCCGTCCCAGGACCGCGTGGAAACCGCGTGGACCTCCCACGTGCTACCCCACGTGCTACCCCACGTGCTACCCCACGTACTACCCCACGTGCTGATCCCCTTATTATCAAAGCCTCTGTAGTACAAAGACTTCCATTTAGTTTTCATTCAAAGCCTTACAGTAATAACTTCAGTAATAACTTTAATTTAATAATATATATTGTTACCGACCAAGCCAGCCCGAACCCTGGACTGCCCCTCGGAGAGCTAAGTCCATACTATAAAAATGTATTTTTAAAGCCTTAGGGCATCTTTTTGTAGAAGCCGTGCGGTCGGAATTTATTTTCATACCAGGGAGCCTTTAGGGAATAATTTATTAACATCATTAACCATACCAAACCCCGTAAGACATCCAATTTACTAATTTATATCTAATCCTACTAACGTGTGATCTTGGCTCAACTGAAGTTCCATACTTGGCCGGGGTATCAAACCCCAGGCTTGAATTCAGGCCACATGGTTTCCTTTTGTACCACCTAAATTATGATAGATTATAAGGGTTTATAGACCAAATTTATGATAATATCCAAATAAATTTATTTCCTGTTTTTACTTTAAAACATTTGTTTCTTTTAAAGATAACCTTTAAAATAACAAAACGCATTGTTTAAAATAATAATTCGAAGGTAGTTTTTATAAATAAGATTCGTAAAATAAAAATCAAAAAGGGGGTACATTGGTTTTTATGTCATATTTACGTCAGTTACGGAGAAATAGCTTTGTTCTTGCATATTGAGGAAGAAAATTAATTGCATTTAAATATAATTACGCGTGACTTATGATGTTATATACAATTATCTAATTTGCAATTAAACATGGAAAATGGATTTGAAATTATTAATAATCAAAAAGGTGGTTTATTGTTGATTCGTAGTGATGGGCATAGATTTACTAAAAATAAATCAAATAAGAACGGGTCTTCGTTGTGGCGGTGTGTTAATCGTACTTGCAGTGCTTCGGTGACACTAAGTAATAATAATCAAGACATTTTACGCCATAGTGCGCATGTTTGCGAGCCATCTGTGCTTGTGAATGAAGTAATAAAGAAAAAAGAAGAGTTAAAACGTTCAGTGTGTAAAAAACTAGACCCAGTTCCAAAAATTGTAGAAGATTCAATGAAAAAACTAAGGAATGATAACAAAAATGATGCAGATTTGATACCCACTTTTAATTCAATCAAAGATTCACTACACAGAGCACGCAAACGATTTTTGAACACAGATTTACTGTCCCACACCACTACACAAAGCATTAATATTCCTGACGTTTTGGCACAAAATTTTTTAGTATGCGAAGACGGCAATCAAGAAAAGATTTTTGTTTTTGCAACAAGAACAGCTCGAAATATTGTGAAAAAACATAAACGGACGTACTTTGCCGATGGTACGTTCAAGGTGGCTCCGAAACCATTTTACCAGCTTTATGTTCTGCATTTAGATATCAATTCAGACAAAAAAACGACTAATATTGTACCGGTCATATACGCGCTGTTACCAAATAAGACAGAAGAGACATAAGTATAATAGATTATTTGCAATCATTAAACAACATTTGGAGGTTGAAATTGAGACATTTAAGTGCGATTACGAATTGGCGCAAATTAATGCTGTTTCGAACATCTTTCCTAACGCCGTAATTAGTGGATGCTACCACCATTTCAATGACGCGGTTTGGAATTATGCCAAAAAAATTAATTTAAACGCTACCTCAGAAGGGCGAAATGTTATCAGGATGGCAGCAATGTTTCCACTATTACCTGCGAATTATATTCCTGCTGCTTGGCGTCATATTTTAGATAATTCTCCAAACTGTGCCGAAATGACCCGTTTTCGTAACTACTTTGAGACACAGTGGTTTCCTAAGTTTCCAGCATCTATTTTAAGCTGTGCCAATCAGCGCCATCGCACCACAAATGCATTAGAAGGTTGGCACTATCGCCTAAATGGACGAATCAGGAAAAATCCCAATTTGTATTATTTTTTGTTCAAACTTCGCAAAGAAGCGAAACATTGGAATCAACGTATTACTTCATCGTTATTTAAAACATTGGGTAACAAAAGAAGACTCCGAGATATTGTTTTTGATGCGAAATACGAAAAAAATTCAAAGAAACTGCTAGACGGTGAACTCGATATACCAAGATTCATAAAAAAAAATATTTATTTGAGACTTTCTTTGTTTAAAAAATAAGTAATGATCAATGTTAATCATATTTCATGAAACAATTTGATTTACTGTGATTTCTTTGAAAAATTAGTAAAAAGTAACAAAAAATGTTAAAAGTATGACATTACAATTTGATTTACTGTGATTGGCGACTTTTTTTTTTGCCCGTAACCTACTAATATGTATTACTATTTGTTTATACGGTCTAGGGGTACATAAAGTGTGTGATTTTTTAGATTTTAGTCATTTTTCAAAAGTTGGCAGTCTGAGAAGTTGGCATTATGCGAAGTTGGCATTGTGAGAAATTGGCATTCTGAGAAGTTGGCATTTTGCGTGCGGTTGGCATTTTGCGAAGTTGGCATTATGAGATGAGACGCTGTCCTTCAGCAATATTCAAGACGCTATTAACCAACTTCAGAACCTACAATCAACTGAAGAAATCCAAGAGAAACTTTTATGGCTCAATAATTGTTGTGACCCGTGGGGAACAGTCGAAACATACTGGGACGCCACAACCAAACAAAGACTGACTGAATTGACAACTAAAATTACAGTTGAAGAATATCTTAAAAAAATTAAGCCATTGAACCAGCCAGGCGGTGTATTTTTGGTAAGTTTGTGATTTTTTGTCTTTTTCTTTCTCCGCAGTCAAGTACTAGTCGGAGCTTTATATAGTTTTAAACTTCTTTTTAGATGGACGGATTTCAATATTTTTAAATACGTTCGTAGATGAAACATATTTTATACTTAATCGGTTATTTTATTGTGACTGACGAAGTGAATATTGATTTCAGCTCACGAGAGACTTTAAAAGTCTCCATCCCGAGTACGATGACAACTTATACCAGAACTGGCCATTGGTAAGGCACAAGCTAATTGAATATGCCAAAACTAGACAAGATTCTAATTTAAAAGAAATTTTAATTAACACTGAAAATAACGGTAAGTTTCTTTTTTAAATGTATTTTCACACGGATGAACAAGGATATACGAAAACAGAGGTCCATATAATGAATACCTTAAACACTAAAATAAATATTTTAAAAAAGCTATAAATTTATAGAATTTTATATTGGTCCATTTTTCAAGTATTTTTTTCAGAAGATGACTTATTTTCCAGATGCTGAGGAGATTCTCAATGTGGTTGGGTTTATGACCTTGCCATTCTTGATGACAACTTCTATCATAAAAAAAAACGAAAAACAAAAAACAATGGAGACCATCGAAACATGAAGTACTTCAAAGTTTTGTTTGTCACTTAAAGAGCGCAGCAGAAATAGAAGAAACTATACAACGTCGCAAGGTAAAGCTTCAAGAACTGGGGTTGACCCTGCAACCATTTATTAATGTGGTGGGTCCTACTATCAAGGATATTTCTGCAAGGTATATTGTACTAAACAATTTGCGATACGAGTTGCCCTCCATTTTAAAGTCAGTGGATGCTTGTTTTAAAATAATTTTTGCTTTGAACGCCGAATATTCTGTAGACTGTCAACATGTTTGGCAATTCCTTCAAAAATTTGTATACAAAATGAACACTAAATATGACAAAACTTTCACGACGGTACGAGCTTTAGCTACTGATCTCGGACTAGAAATACAGTAAAATAACCAAACGGTGAAAAATGTATATGGGCGCTGTTCGCCCTTCCTTAGAAAAAAAAATACTTACAATACAATACAATAGAATACAAATATACTTTATTGCACTCACACAAAATAGACAACAACAAAATACAATTTTATAAAAACAGTACATGAGTCTTTACCTAATAATATAACACGATGATTACATGCTTTATTTGTTTCAACAAATGTGTAGGTGTCAAGGACTTATTTAAAAATTTTGCCATTGCTCACAACAAACACCGTTTTTCAGTTTATCACTGTATAGATGATGGCTGTGACCGAACATTTTACTTAAAAAATACATTCGGTAAACATTTAAATAAATTTCACGTTTGTGACTCCATGAACTTGTCACAACAGGACCTACCTTTAATTAATGCAAATATTTCCTCGCCACAAACAAGTTCTCTTTCTGATTTAGCTCTTCCAGGTACATCGCAATCAAATCAGGTACACCTTAAACAACTCAAGCAATTCAAAAAGTGATAACCACTCATTATTATTTTTGTCTTCTTTGTATGCAAACCCTTTGTTACCTAGAAAAATAGTTCAAGACATCGTTGAAGGCGTAAATGTGTATTTTTCTAATATCATTACTGATAATATTCAAAAAAAATTTAACAACTTAGGCCAGTCGACAGGAAATGACTTAGCATTAATTAAACAAAAGGTGCTGTCAGTTGGCTACTCCATGTTGCAAACATTAAATACTGAGCATAGCCGCCTAAAATATTTTGAAAGTGTCGGAACATACATAGCCCCAAATGAAATAGTCATTGGTCAAAGAACAACCACTATAACTAAACGCGGTGTCGTGAAAGCGGTTACAGTAAAATGTGTGGAACAATTTATATCACTTAGACATGTCCTTCAAAAATATTTTTCTCTAGATGGAGTGTTAAGAGAAACATTAGACTACATAAACACTTTGACAAATTGTAACAATTTTAATAAAAGTAACTTTATACAAGGTGCATTTTGGACTAAATTTATAATGCGGTACAAAGACAAGCTCGTTTTTCCGTTATTTTTATTCTTTGATGACTATGAAAGTGGGAATGTGCTAGGCAGCCATTCTGGAATTCACAAGTTAGGGGCTGTGTACGTTTCTGTGGGTTGCGTACCTCCAGAAAGAGCCTCTACTTTAACTAACATTTTCTTGGCGCTCTTATTTCATTCATCTGACCGAGTTTCGTTTGGCAATGGAGTAATGTTCAAACCATTAATTGATGAGCTTAATTTTCTATTCGAAACAGGAGTAGAAATTAGAGTTCCAGCATTTCACGGGCAGTTGTATTTTGCTTTAGGCCTAATAGTTGGTGACAATCTCGGCATTCATTCAATTATAGGATTTAATGAATCATTTTCATCTAACTTTCCATGTCGAATTTGCAACGTTACCAAGGAAGTAATGAAAACTCAGTGTTTTGAAGACGTGTCTTTGCTCCGCTCTACAAACGATTATCTTGCACAGTTGGAATCAAATTGTTTTAGTAATACAGGAATCAAAGAAAAGTGTGTTTGGTTATCTGTTAATCATTTCAGTTTATTCGAGTAAGTAGGAGTAGACGTAATGCATGATATACTTGAGGGAATTTCCAAATATGTCATGTCTTTCCTTATCTTAAAATACACCCGTGATTTAAAATACTTTACATTGAAAATTTTAAATGATAGAATAGATAATTTTGACTATGGACCTGATACTACTAGCAAGCCATGTGCTTTAAGTATAGAATATATTTCAAAAGGAAACGTTCGACTCTCTGCTTCGGAAATGTTAACATTTTTACGATATTTTGGTCTGATTATTGGTGACTTCATACCAACTGAGGATGAATATTGGCTGCTGTACATCAATTTGCGAAAAATTATTGACATATTAATGTCAACTGTTTCGAATGAAGGTATTAATCAGTTGTTGAAAGTTTTGGTATCAGAATTGAATGAACTATATTTGGCATTAACAGGCGATACTTTAAAACCAAAATTCCATTTTTTACTTTATTACCATGGCATGCTATCAAAATTTGGTCCCTTAAATAATATATGGTGTATGCGTTTTGAAGCTAAGCATAGATTGTCTAAAATGGCTGCTAGAGCTTCGTTCAATCGACGCAATCTTACTAAGTCACTTGCAATAAAACATCAACTGCAATTAAACGAGGTTTTTACTAAAGGAACATTAGATGCAACACTATCTGTAAGTCCTTCAAAACGACTGCGAAAAAACAAATATGATGACGTCATATACTCACTTAAATTGCGACCAGGTGGTTCACTAAATCTGGTCACATGGGCTAAAGTAAAAGGAACAAAGTACAAGCTTGGGACCATTATTGTTCATGATGAGAAAGACCTTGCAGAAATAACTTTTATGGTGATTAAAAATATATTCATTTATGATACAAGTACAGTTATTTTTTAAAGGTTCTTTAATGAACACCATAAGTTTTGACGATCACTTAAATTGTTTTGAGGTAGAGAAACCTGATAGAGAGTGCACTGTATATACTTTTCAGAATGCCTTGATATCATACGCTCTCTGTCATATTAATATAACTTCAAGTGGCAAAAGTTATGTAACTCTTCGAACAGCGTTTTAGTAATAAGATGGATAGTACATTCCCCATAATGGTAATATTGTTCCAGATTCATTCAAAGGTTTAATTGATGGTTTATACTCTCTGCAAATTTATTTTTTATTATGTTTAGCTTTGTGATCTTTGTTTCACCACTCTCGGATAAGTCTTTGAAAGCTTATCTCCCAGATATTTTGATTTATTGACTCGATGATGAGGGTCAGAGACATCAGAGAGTGGTTGAATCAAAAGTACATAATGTATGACTGTTTTAAATTGCTATTAAATGGTGTTGTTTTAATATTTAAAAAATACATTCTTGTGATAAGAAATATGTTATGTGGTGATTTAATATGTTAGATTTAGTACATTCCCAATATTGTAGATTTTGTGCAAGATTTATTCAAAGGCTTAATTGAAATATGGTTACTCTACTAATTTGATCTGATAAATATAAGTTTTTTGTAGCTGAAATTACTATCAGATGGCGTTGTTTTAATATTTATAAAATATATTCTTGTGATAAGAAATATGTTATGTTGTGATTCAATACATTAATATGTTAGATTTAGTACATTCCCAATATTGTAGATTTTGTGCAAGATTTATTCAAAGGCTTAATTAAATTATGGTTACTCTACTAATTTGATCTGATAAATATGAGTTTTTTGTAGCTGAAATTACTATTAGATGGCGTTGTTTTAATATTTGTAAAATACATTCTTGTAATAAGAAATATGTTATGTTGTGATTCAATACATTAATATGTTAGATTTAGTTTGTAACGATGCCGTTTCCCTTCAGTCTCGTGGACGTTACAACCTCCACGATCGCTGGAAACTTCACGGTTTAACTGCTGGCCATTAAAAGTATTTTGTACTTGTTTTCAAATTTGATTCAATTCGATTTTTGTTTCGCATTGCATGCGCAGCTTTTTTGATTCAGTCTTACCAAAACCATCGTACTGAACAGTTTGCGAGCATTTTACCAGATTACCAGTTTAAGTATAACTTATGTGATGGTGTATTTTTAAATACTCTAAATAACCAATTTTGTAAACAGTTAAAACAGTTATAAGCAACACAGGAGCCGGTGCGCCGGGATTCGTCACACAATATTTAGGAGTAGTTGTAGTTGTGGAATAGTTAATAAAAGATCAGCCAATCCAGTGATACATTAATATGTTAGATTTAGTTCAAATCAAATCAAATGTTTTATTTGCAAGAATACAGTAAATACATCAGGTGATAATGATAGAATGAGTCCAATGCATTCAGTCTAATACTAGCGTGCAAATATACATATTACAATAATAATTATTAATATTAATGAAAATTTAATTTATTATATTTTATCTTTAAATTCAAGAAATTCTTTAACAGTGTAAAAACTGTGGTGTAATAACCATTTTGTCAGCTTTGATTTAAATGTATTTATGTCATGAATTAATCTGAAGTCGTCTGGTAAATTATTGAACAGTACAATACACATATTATAAACATTTATCTTATATATTCGTTTATGGCAAGTAGGATGTTACAATTTGTTCATAATTTTAGCTCTAGTTTGCCTGCTATTTATTTCAGCTCGTGTTTTCCAAAATTGTGGATTGGAGAATACAAACAAACAGACTTCCTTAATGTAAAGCGACGGCAGAGGTAGAATCGCAAGTTTTTTGAACAGCGGTTTACAGCTGTCGTCAAATTTCGCGTTGCAGATGGCTCTTATACACTTTTTTTGGATTTTAAAAGCCTGATCAGCGTTTACTGAGTTTCCCCATAATATTAACCCATAACTCAAAACGGATGAAACATAGCCGTGATAAGCTGTCAGAGCCGCCTTTACAGAGACTGTTTGTCTCAGTTTTCGCAATGCAAAAACAAATCGGTTAAGCTTATTACACACTTGCTCTACATGTCCTTTTCAATTTATATGCTTGTCAATAGTAATGCCTAGGAATTTATGATCATTAACCGAGTCTACTGTGTTATTTTCATATTTAATTTGAAGCGGTAGAGGATGAGAATTATAAGATAGAAATTGAATTTGCTTACACTTATTAACATTAATTTTCAAGTTATTACTCTCCATCCATTTAATTACATTTTTAAAAGTATCATTTACCTCTTTTTCAAAATTTTCCAGAACATCACATTTGATTATTAAAGTGGTATCGTCCGCAAAGAGAATGGACTCGTGCCTGCTGGCTTGTGGGAGGTCATTAATATACAATAAAAAGAGAAGAGGACCGAGTACACTTCCCTGCGGAACACCTGTTTTGTTATATTTGAGGTCAGACCGAAAGGTGTGTTTCGCGAGAATATTTTGTGTTATAACAGTTTTAGGTATCTCTATATATTGCTGTCTGTTTTCTAAATAACTCGCCACCCAATCCAGTGCTCTACCCCTAATACCATAAATATGTAATTTGTTTAAAAGTTGAGAATGATTAACAAAATCAAAAGCCTTACTCATGTCCAGAAATATGGACACAAGAGGTACACTATTATTTAAGCTGTCAGTAACAATTTTCAAAAAGTCGAAACACGCAAGTGTCGTTGAGCTACCTTTTCGAAAACCATATTGTTGTGGGTGTAAAATATGGTATTTGGACAAAAAATAATTTACTCGGCTTAGATACGCCTTTTCAAAGATTTAAGATAGAACAGGGACTAGTGTTATTGGCCTATAATTGTCAGGCTCATGTTTGTCTCCTTTTTTGTGGAGTGGTTTGACAAGCGATAATTTTAACCTCTCCGGGAAAATACCATCAACAAAGGAGAGGTAGTCTGAGCGTAGCGAGCGATTTCTTACAATTTCAGCCAGTCAGCGGTTACCTGTCAATAAAAATGCATCCTCTAGGCACGAAATTGCTGGCTACCCTTAGTTTAGGAAGTTTACTTGACCGGCTATAAGAGATTGTAATACGGTCCTGATAGTATAGCTTTCTAATGGTGAAGGAATTTTTAAAATCGATCCAGTAGATTCGGAGCCCATTTAATACAAACAAACAAATCATTTCTCTTTATAATATATTATGTACAGATAAACCACAACCTCGCTATATAATTAAACCGAGACTGACATCTCTATACCAGTTCTCAATGGATACTAGCCTAGTAGCATGCTCAATAAGCAAACCTGTTCACACGTGCTAAAAGCACCACCCGCGCCGCAGGTAGCATGCTCATAAATCGCACGGCTGTCGATTTTTAAGCATACTCGAAAGTAGCATGCTCATAACTAGCAAGGCTTCGACACACGTGCTACTAAGTAGCACTTACTCATTAGTAGCATGCTTTCGTGCTAGTAATGAGCATGTGTAACTGTAGTTTAACTATAGCCAAATTCATAAAAGGAAGCGCTAGCTATTGTTTTTGCAGTTAAAAAATTTCATCAGTATTTCTATGGGAGACAATTTGTACTTAAAAATGATAATTAACCCTTAGTTAGTATTTGGACCTGTTTACGGCATTCCAAGTATGACCGCTAGTAGGATGCAACTCATGCAACAATGGGCGTCATTGTTACCAGCATATAATTTTACCGTTGAGTACATTCGTACGGATGCGAATACGGCGGATGCATTATCACGATTAGAGGAAAGTTATAAAGCAAAAGATAGTGCCGAGTGTGATGAACCAGAACAAACCTATCTTCATTTTGCTTCAGAGGCATTTTATTAGATTTTAACGTAATAAAAAAGGAGACACAAAGAGACCCGATCCTAGGTCGAGTGTTGAGTTACATAAAAGATGGCTGGCCAGATGAAATAGATGTCAGGGAATTAAAATCATATTTTAAAAGACAATTCGAATTATATTCCGAGTCAGATTGTGAAATGTGGGGACATAGACTGATCGTACCGCAATCGTGTCAGAGTAAAATATTAGACGAACTTCACGATGTACACATGGACATTGTTAAGACAAAGAGTATTGCCAGAAGCTATGTGTGGTGGCCGGGCGTGGACGAGGCCGTGGAGGGGATGTGTCGCGCCTGCGGGGTGTGCGCGGAGACAGCGGAGGCGCCTCCTCGCCACGCGTCTCAGATGTGGCCCTGGCCGGGTAGACCGTGGACTAGATTGCATGTTGATTTTCTGGGACCTATAGAGGGGCGACGTTATTTAATCATTATAGACGCTTATTCTAAGTGAATTGAAATAGGTCCAATGAACACAACTTTGGCAGGTACGCTCATCAGTAAATTAAGAGATATTTGTTCGAGGTTTGGCATCCCTCGGCAAATTGTGAGTGATAACGGACCTCCGTTCAGTACCGAGGGGTCCTGGGGTTTTCATGTTACATAACGGCATCGAACATTTCTTTTCATTACCTTATCACCCGGCTTCAAACGGAGCCGCGGAGAATGCTGTAAAACCATGTAAGAAATTCATTATGAAAGCTATAAAACAGGGCGTAGATTTAGAAATAGCCCTACAGCGGTATTTTTTGATATATCGTAACACTGAACACAGCACAACTGAGGCAAGCCCAGTTGAGTACACTGTAAGTTTATGATAAAAAAAATCATCCAAAACCAATTAATGGCTTCTGCAGTATTTCATAGACTACTAAACCTGAACATAAATAAAAACGTAGACATCATTTGATTGGTAGCAGACGGGTGTGGAGCTCAAAATAAGAACACAGTTATGATTGGAATGATTGCTTATTGGCTCAGAAATGCATATCCTCAAATTAAATTAGTAGAGTTGGTTTTTCCTGGGCATTATTTTCTACTGCCTGACAGGGTTTTTAGGAATATAGAAAAGGAAATAAAGAAAAATGAAGAAATTATTGATCCAGAGACATGAATCCATATTTTTGATAAATATGGGACAGTTGTAAAAATGGAAGATATTGTAATGGACTGGAAATCTGCTTTTATGGATGTAATCAAACCACCTAGATCATGGCACTTTAAGTTTGCTCAATGTAAGAGATTTAATCTCAAAAGAACAGCATCTAACATTTTGGCAAGAGGTGAAATGCACTATGGCACAGACATGATCGCATACAAAAGCATTAAAAAAAGAAGTTATGGACTGACATAAATGGACGGCGGAATGGACTTTTTGATTCGACAGAGCAAGCACCTACTCGCCACGCTCCTCACCGTGTCTCGAAGATGAAGCAGCCAATACTGCTGTCGCAGCTCTTTTTTTTTTTTTTTTTACTACGTCGGTGACAATCAAGCACGCGGACCGCCTGATGGTAAGCGGTTATCGCGGCCTATGGACGCGTGCAACACCAGGGGTATCACTCGCGCGTTGTCGACCCTAAAATCACCAATTCATTATTAGCGTGGCCTGCACGTCGATGAAAATAATGCACTAATAGTGTTGTAACTGGGTGGCGACCGTCTAATTAAACTGAAGTTCTTACGTCAGATCCAACTCCCTCTACAAATTTAATTCTCCCGTTTAAATGCAGTAGATTGTTTTCCCCACAGCGGGTGACAGCTTAAATAGGCGACTCTTCTTTGGAATCTGTAGTGATTTCGATAGACTTTCAAACTCTTCCTTAAAGCTGTCCAGCTGCATCTGTTTTGTTTGTATATTGTTAAGTAAAGTGTCTTTCAAATAGGGCGGGTCGATATTGACAGTTTGTGGCGGCCATGTTGTTTGGAGGGCATCTGTGAACTGCGTTGTTATTTCTTCAGTTACTGATGCCAAATCATCATGGCAAGTTACACGATTGAGCAGCACGTCCTAATGATAAAACTTTATTATCAAAATGAGTGTTCGTTAGTGCAAACGTTGCGCGCATTACGTCCATTTTACGGCAGACGCGGTGGCCCTTCGAAGTCAACTCTCCAACGTTTGGTGACCAAATTCGAGACGACTGGTTCGGCAAACAACCAACCAACACCCTTACGTCAAAGGAACGCCAGATCAGCCGAAAACATCGCTGCTGTCCGTGAGAGTGTGCAGGAGACTCCGAGGTTGTCGATTTCTCGCCGTGCACAAGAACTCGGCCTTTCGCAGACTTCAACTTGGCGAATTTTGCGTCGGGACTTGGGCCTACACCCGTACAAGATCCAACTGACCCAGGAGCTCAAAGTAAATGACCATAGATGTTGGGTGGCCTATTTATGTTAGGTACTGTGTGTCAGGTGAGACGTTAAATAAGACAACCGTTCTTTGTGAGTGTCAGGCGAAAACTGTTTTATTATTTGTGTGAATCGCTACATATAGTGGTGGCGTACTGTAGGTGTGTGTCCCTACAGTATTCCCCCTTTTTTTTAAAAACAAAATACATTTTTAGTTACCTTTTACACATTAAAATGATTGCAAGTACAACGAACATAGGTACTACGTTGTAATTATAACGTCTTAGGCTATTCTTTACTGCATAGGGTATTTTGACAACATTCACTTACACGTTCATGGACAGTAACACCAGCAGACGTTCAGGTGGTTAAAAGAGATGTGACAGAACGGCTGTGGACGTCACAGTTTTTGCATGTTTTATTACAGTACGCCTTAGAACGTCGGATTTTTCGTACTACCTCAAGGATGAGCAAACTGTAGTGTCACCACAAAACCAATGCGCCTTTCGTACTAACTGTCAGCGTATAAAGTTTTAGGGCTCGCCAAGAAACGCACACATTGACAGATTTCCGTTACCCTCTCCCCCCGAACTACGCCGGTGGGCGTCGTGTTTTCATACATTTAGTCGCGTAGTGAGCGCCGGCGTTACGCTTTATGTTGCTACATGTTTTCGCGCGCAAATAACGGCTTGAGCGGTAAGTTACTTTTTTTTTTTTTGTATTTCCATTTATTGAAATATTACAATTCAAGTATTATTGCTAAGGCATGAGGTGTAGAGACTTGTATTGCTTATGGTGGTTTGTTTTGAACGTGTTTTTTGGTTATAAAACAAAATAACGATTTTTTGCAGATGGCGTCTGGAGATCCGTATGAAAAACGACAGCAACGATTATTGAAGCTGTTTGAGGAAGCGTCAACTCCTGAATCAAGTCAGGATCCATATGAAGTTGATGGCGAATATGGATCCGATCAAGATTATAATCCCTCAGGTGGCGAATCGACAAGTTCTGAGGATGCAACTGGAGCCCAATTACCAAGGCGTGTATCACAGAAAAAGCAAATAATTCTTCTGGTGAGTCCACATCTTCTTCGTCTAGTGATTCGGATGACAGTGATAAAACTTTTTGCCCATTTGAGGTTGAGGGACAAAATGAGAATGTAGAAGTAGCCCATGATTTGGCACCTGCTTCATCGGTCGTTCCTTTACCAACTAACCACCAGCTTAGAAATGACGGTGCACACTCAAGTGTATCACCAGAAATCTCTGGTCAGCCAAACCCAATCAGTCAGGTACCCAGTACTTCAGATATATCTTCAGCATCTTTAGAAGAAGAATATTGGTCTGATACGGTGGCTGACATACCAGAATTCAATTTTGATAACGCCGCCTCGGGTATAACCGTGAATATTGATAGCATGGAAAATGTAATGGACTTTTTTCACCTAGTATTTCCTAAAAATTTTGTTGAATATCTGGTAAATTGCACTAATAATTATGGAAATGCTCTGTGTAATACTAACAAACCTCATACAAGATATAGCCGCAAAACTGTCTATCGTGAAACGAATTACGAAGAAATGATGAAATTTCTAGGACTTTGCCTTCTGAAAGGGCAGGTGAAATGCCCCAAACAAAGAAGTCTGTTTTCTCTATCCGATGCATTGTATTATCATCCTGTATTTTCTTATACGATGTCAGGGCGAAGGTATGAACAATTATTTCGCTGTTTATGTGCATCGGAATTGGATGATAAAGGACAACAGAAGGTTGCAAAGTTCATAGATATGCTGACACTAAACTTCAGAAAAATATTTAATGCAGGCGAAGAATTGTCCTTAGATGAGTCACTTCTTCTATTTCGGGGTCGGCTTCATTTTCGGCAATATATAAAATCTAAAAAAGCCCGATATGGCATTAAATTCTATGAACTCACTACACACGACGGGTATGTACTAAATATTAAAATGTATTCGGGTAAGGAAGTTACTAATCAGGATTTGAATGAAGGTGTGTCGAAAACAGAGAAGCTGGTGTTGAGGTTGATGCGGCCGTATTTGCTTCGCGGCCATCATTTATTTATGGACAACTTCTACAACTCTGTCAAGTTGTCACAAAAACTGCTTGATTTGAAAACTCAGCACCGGTACCTTACGTACAAATCGCAAAGATAACCCTAAACTTATAACTACAAAAAAACTTAAAAAAGGCGAGCATGTATGGGCTCGTAAAAATAAAATATATGTTTCGAAGTGGAAAGATAAGCGCCCCGTCCTAATGATCACCACTAAGATACATCCCTCTATGCAAGAAGTTAGTAACAGATTTGGCAAGTCAAGATTAAAGTCTGCTGAAGTTGAAATTTACAACAGAAATATGTCTGGCATTGATCGGTCAGATCAGATGGTATCGTACTATTCTTGTCCACGTAAAACCATTAGATGGTACAAGAAAGTCATTTTTCACATGATAGACACTGCAGTGTGGAACGCCTGTTACCTTTTCAAAAAATATAAAAAAAAAAAATCTCAATCGTATGCCTTTGTGAACTACCGTGAAGAATTAATAAAATCAATGATTGGGCTGGACAAACATTTAAAAGGAAGGGACTTAGTAAAAACAACCAGTATTCACGATAACAGACGATTCGAAGCTGGTACATCATCATCCACTAATCGACCTGAAAATATATATGTGAATAAAATGCACGGTCACTGGCCAGAACAAATGCCAGCCCGAGTTGGAACGACAAAGAAATTTGCATTTTTAAAGTGCAAATTCTGTACGCGAAAAAAAGTTCGAAAGGAAACGAGTTATCGTTGCAAAGGGTGTCCCGATAAACCCCCTCTTTGTGCTTCTTGCTTTAAACCATATCATGAAAGCTTACATAATTCTGATTAAACTACATGTCTGTGTTAATTTAAATACCATTTATTTTACGAAATTATTATTATTAAAGTTTTGTTGGATTAAAGACAGTTTATCTTATTCAAATAGTTCCCAAAGCTGTAATAAAAATTGTGATAAATTACTTCTTGTTGAGTACTTGTTGTTAATAAGTCTGAGTAAATTAAAACGCTAAAGTGACTTAAAATGGTGATGGTCTGTTGAATAAGATAGTCCCTGAAATTAGCTGTGATTACTACTAATTATTTACGAACAATAAAAGGAGACTGATTTATAAGATTGTTTAAACTTAAGAACTATAAGAAATTTGAAAGATAGAATAAGAGAAAAAGAAGATAATAATATTTTGTTAATTTCACAGACATTATTGAGTTTTGATATTTTTGATTATAACGGTAAGCTAAATTTAACAGCAACTCGTTATAAACGAAGCTGTTTTTGTTTATTTTCGTAATAAATTTTTGCAATTTTATATTGATTTTATTTACTTAACATCCTTACGGCTATAGGCGTATAGGCCAAATGAAAAGTTTTCTATATTTGTAATATGACACAACGCACATAGGCGTAAGCGCCTATAGGCGAACTGTCACTGGACATAGTAGTAATAGTGAAGTATGTTACAGAACGCCCTATGACGTATACGCCTACAGAAGTCACTGTCATCAAACATATATTTTTCTTGACGCATTGTGACACTACGCCTGTAGGCAATGTATGAAATTTTTTAGTGCGATCGCAGGTGTAACTACTAAATGTGTAGTGTCCATGAACGTGTTAATAGTTTACTTACATAGATACTTAGAATTTACGTTACATTCACATCTACGCACACAACACGTCACTATTTATTTCTTAATACAACTACACTACACCATTTGACCGGTGTCCCTGCGGCCTGCAGCTACTTCCTGTCTAACTACTTTTCGCATTTGGATTAGACATTTTTTATATACCATATATAGGATAGTTTCTATTATTACTAGGAATACAATAGATACTGCTGTTCCATATAATTCCATTTGCTGCTTATAATGCGAATTTGTAGCATCATTCGCGCCGTTTTGCGCAATGATTACTTCCTCAGTTTTTTTCTCTGTACTGTAGGTTTTACCCATTATGTATAAATGATATAACAAAGCTTGTCATCTGTGTAGCGACTTACAAAATTATGTCTTTTTTGCATATTCACCTTGCCTCATTACTTGACCTGGTTAATACTATGCTAGGTAAGCTATGTAAAGACTTATGCTAATTACATACTACTAATTCTACGTGACTTTACTTGTTAATTTTTTTATATTGCCCTTTTTTTTTTTTTTTTTTTAAACCTAATACTACTTAACTACTAATTTAGTGAACTATTGTTACAATGTTGATTCGTATGCAGTATACCTACCTATGTTTAAGAAAATCTGACAGGAGGTTTAATGACCCTTCCGCTACTTGTTTTCCTAATACATGATTTTACACTTTCATCTGAAGAGTTACATTTTCTTTCAAAATAAACGCTGGTTTCAGTCGATCTATTGATATTACCAGTTCTCTATCTGGCAGCTGTAATTTGTAGACTTTATCGTATCTATCTAATATCTTATATGGACCTTCGTATGGACAAGTTAAACTCTTTTTTATCATATCGTTTCTAACAAATACGTGCGAACATGTCTTTAATTCAGGGTGAACAAAAAATGATTTTGAGTATTTACTATTACTACTTTCCTTACTAGCTTTTAATTTGTTAATAGTTTCGTTAATATTTTGTACGATAATATAAGGTTCATATAAGGTACTTTTAGATTCCACAAAAAATTCACCAGGCAGTCGTAAGGATCGTCCGTAAACCATTTGAGCGGCACTAATACCTGTATGCGACTTGTTAGCAGCGCGAAGTCCTAACATTACAGTAGGAAGTTCGCGTGCCCAATTTTTATTGCTATCTAAACGTGCCATTAATGATGCCTTGACACACCTATGCCATCTTTCTATAGCTCCGTTACTTTGCGGGTGGTATGGCGTTGTCCTTATTTTTTGTATACCTAAATATGACATTAAAATTGAAAATAACTTGCTCTCAAATTGCCTGCCCTGGTCGCTCGTGAGCTTAACAGGACAGCCAAATCTACAAATCCAACCCTCATACAAGGCTTTTGCTACGACCTCGGCCGTTATCTCTTTTAAAGGAAATGCCTCGGGCCAGCCTGTGCCTCGATCTATTACCGTTAAACAATACCTATAGTCATCTGTAGTAATCGGTAATGGTCCTATTAAGTCTACATGTATATGGTCAAATCTATTTACCTGAGAAAACTCTCCATAACTCGATAGTGTATGCCTATTTATTTTAGCTTTTTGACAACTAATGCATGTTTTACTCCACAACCCTATATCCCTGTTCATACTAGGCCAAAAAAATCTGTCTTTAATCATTTGCCGTGATGTACGTAAACCTGGATGACTAAGGTTGTGTATTGCGTAAAAAACATCTTTTCTAAATTTTTCTGTAAGATAAGGTCTGGCAATTCCCGTAGAAATTTCACAATAAATAGGTTTAGAAGTGTTTGGTATTAAAATGTTTTTTAATTGGTGTCTAGAATCATTTAAATACATTTTAAGCTCCTCGTCTAATTCTTGATCTATTGCTAATTTTTCGAAATTGATAACGCTAGAGGTACATTCTATGGTATCCACTCGGGATAATGCGTCTGCCACAATATTATCTTGCCCGCTTACATGTCGTATATCCGTTGTAAATTCACTTATAAATAGTAATTGTCTAACCCGTCTTGGACTCTCTTTGTTATTATTTTTACATAATTTGGAAAAGGCGAATGTTAATGGCTTATGATCCGTGAAAATTATTAATTCTTTACCTTCAAATAAGCATCTAAAATGTTCCATGGCTAAAAAAATTGCTAGCAATTCTCTATCATACGTGCTATACTTTTTTTGTGTCTCGCTTAATTTACGTGAAAAATAACCTAATGGATACCACTGACCCTCCACGTGCTGTTGCAATACGGCTCTTACGCAGTTGACGCGTCGGCAAAAAGGGCATACGGCGCGTCCGTCGCTGGGTATGATAACGTGACTGCCTCCATGAGTTTATTTTTACATTCTACGAATGCGTGATCGGCATCCGGTGTCCAACATATCAGTGTCTTGTCATTTTTTTTAGCTTTGCAAATGAAACTATCTAATGTTTTTAAGTACTCGGCGGCTTTAGGTAAATGATTTCTATAGAAATTGGCCATGCCTAAAAATTTTCTTAATTGACTCACATTTTGGGGTTTTGGATATTCTACGATAGCCTTAACTTTGCTGTCTAACGGTCTAATACCTTCTGTTTCGACTTTATATCCCAAAAACTCTATACTTGTTATTCTGAAAGTACATTTATCTAAATTTATCGTTATACCGTATTGGTCTAAGCGTTTGAATATCTGTTCTAAGTGCTGATTATGCATATTTTCCTCTCCCGAGGCCACTAAAATATCGTCACAGTAACAGTAAACGAAGTCTAAGCCTGCTAACACTGAGTTAGTCATGAAACGTTGAAACGTTTGGGCAGCGTTTCTCAAACCAAAGGTCATGCGTTCAAATTCATATAATCCGAAAGGCGTCGTAATAGCTGTGTTCGGTATATCATCAGGGTTAATTAAAATATTATGATAAGCTTTTTTTATATCAATTTTTGAAAATATTGTTTTTCCACTAAGTAAATATGTAAAATCTTGAACTCTTAGGATCGGATATCTGTCCGGTTTAGTGATTGCATTTAAAGCTCTATAGTCACCACAAGGTCGAATTTGACCGTCTTTCTTTGGGACCAAATGCAAGGGACTAGCCCATAACGATTTGGATGGTCTACATATACCTGCCTCTAACATATTTTGAAATTCTTCCTTAGCCATTTTATAACGACTAGGTGGTAATGGCCTAGGCTTGCAAAACACAGGCGGACCTGTTGTTTCGATATAATGATAAACTGAATGCTTTGGTGCCTCTTTAAATGACATAGGTTTGAGAACCGCTGGATAACGTTTCAGTATGTCATATACCGGGTGATCACTTCGCAAGGTTGAAATAGTAACATGGAATTGTTTACGATCGATCCATACACTGCAAAATTGGTTAACTTATCTAATAAACAACGACCATTAATATCTATGATTAACCTATGATAATTAAGAAAATCTACTCCTAAAATGGGTTGTTTGACGTCACATACAATGAAGTCCACTTGAATGGTCTTCTCAAATTAAGGTCAAGTGTGAGCGTCTTGGTTCCGTATGTTTTGATTTCAGACCCATTGGCTGCGAACAATTTAAAATTTGAATTATAACATAGTTCCTGTTTATTTTTAATGACTGACCTAGGTAAAACGGAAACATGCGCACCGGAATCGATCAAAAATCTTAAGTGAGAATTTCTGTCACTTACAATTAGGCGGTAGTCCTCAATTGTGCAGCCTCCCGCCGTGTGCTGCACCTCATTCAGTTTCCCAAAGGTGCTGCTGGCTGCTCTTGCGATGTCGACGTAGGGTTCCTCCAGTTGCATGGCGGGACACATTTTCTAGCTCTCTTCCTGTACCTGTAGTGGTACGTGCACAACCAGTTGGGGCTATTTGGTGTCCTGTTGCCCCTAGATGTAGAACGAGAGGGATTCCTGTTCCCGTTCCTGCTCCTACTCCGTCCTCTGAATCCTTGTCTTTCCTTTTCCATATTTGTCATTTTCAGGTTGATCTTCGATATTTCCGCCATGATCATGGCTACGTCGTATGCGGTAACAGTCTCCGGTCGACTGTGGGAAACTTCGCTGATGCGAGCTGGCTGGTAAGTCTCCATTATCTTGTCCGCTATGCTCGCGAGACTGTCCAGGTCCTGAGATGCTGTCACCGTGAGGACTGCTCGTACAGATGAAGGTAAGTGACCCTGCCATAGAATGCTGAGGGTGTCGTCTTCAATCTTTCCTCTAGCCAGTTCCTTCATTCTTTTTAATAGCTGACTAGGCTTTTGATCTCCGAGCTCTACTTCAGATATTAACTTTTGCACTTGCCTCGTCTCTGATTCCTCATAAATTTGTAATAGTCTGTTTTTCAGGGTTTCGAACTTGTTATTCTCAGGAGGTTTCGCCAAGATATCTGCTACCTGCTGGATCGCTTCTTTGCTGAGTTTCGCCACAACCATGAAATATTTATTTAAGTCCGATGCCTTCTGGGGTGCTAATATGGCTTCCACTTGCATGAACCATAGCCTTGGATTCTCGGGCCAGAAATCAGGTATCCTCCCTGCCACCGACAGGGCAGATATATCGGTGGAGGCCTCTGGCTCCTTGTTATCCTGTGCTGATGTGCCACACGGTGGCATTGGTGGTGGAACCGGCATCGTCAAGTCTGCATACGCTCCGGAATACATGTCTCACTAAGCGTGCACTATACTGGACGCACGAAACGTAACGCGGGGTCACCAGTGTTGGGTGGCCTATTTATGTTAGGTACTGTGTGTAGGTGAGACGTTAAATAAGACAACCGTTCTTTGTGAGTGTCAGGCGAAAACTGTTTTATTATTTCTGTGAATCGCTACATATAGTGGTGGCGTACTGTAGGTGTGTGTCCCTACATAGACAACGCCGTTTGTTCGCTGACTGGGCTACAGACCGTTTGGAAGAGGATCCCCATTTTAGCCGAAAAGTCATCTTTAGCGACGAGGCGCATTTTTGGATGAATGGTTTTGTTAATAAGCAAAATTGCCGTCTAAGGGACGACCACAACCCACATGAGGTTCACCAAGTGGTAATGCATCCACAAAAATTTACTGTTTGGTGGGGATTTTGGTCCGGCGGCGTCATTGGTCCGTACTTCTTCAAAAACGATGATGGCGAGGCCATTACTGTCAACGGTGAGCGCTACAGATCAATGATTAACAATTTCTTTTGGTCTGAATTGAACGATATGGACGTGGACATCATGTGGTTCCAACAAGACGGCGCTACGTGCCACACAGCAAACGATAAAATGGACATTCTGCATGAACGGTTCGAGGGTAGGGTTATCTCTCGCAGAGGTGACGTGAATTGGCCACCAAGATCGTGCGATTTGACCCCGCTAGACTTTTTCTTGCGGGGTTTTCTCCAGTCGCAGGTCTATTCCAATAATCCGCAATCAACCGATGCCCTGAAAGTCAACATAACGCAGGCCATCGCTCAGATTCAGCCGGATCTATGCAGTAGAGTAATTGCAAATTGGAACTCACGGATCTGTGCCACCGTTCGAAGCCGCGGTGGACATTTAAACGATGTCATATTTCATAAATAATAGCATAAATGGGCCTTTCAAATAAAATCATAATTTCTTTAATATCTCACATACAGCTTGTTTTATTAAATTTCAACATCGACCCGTCCTTGTTGAATGACCCTTTACAAACGATATGGATACTAAGCCAAGCACGTCAAGCCAAAGCATTTTATCCCCAAAAAGGAAGAGACCACGGGTAGCTTTAAGTGCTACCGAAAAACTGATGGTACACAACCTTTACAAACATGTTCTTGAGGAGAAAACTGCTTCCATAGCACCAAATGAAACTGTAATGTATCGAGTAGTTATAAACTACATATATAACTTATGTGTAGGCAGATTTGTATTCTCTCTTCCGTATTAGACGTTATACCGAATGGTTGTGTTTCATTGTGCTCCCCTGAAGATTCCTCGGCTGGATACAGTTAGGCGACATCTTATTGGCGACGAGGGACTGGGACTTATGGGTGGACCGGTTAGAGAAATATTTCATTGTAAATGATGTTAAAGAAGCAGTGAAAGTGGCTACTTTAATAACGGTGGTAGGAAGCGAAGCGTATGAGCTTATGTTGAATCTATGCACGCCGGATAAACCTTCATCAAAAACATATAATCAATTGGTCACAGTTATAAAAAAAAAAAAATTAAGTTATGAAGACACATTTTAGACCGCAACCTAGCCTGTTAGCCGAGATATTTAAATTCCGACAGCGGTTTCAAAATTCGGATGAGAGTATTGCAGTTTGTTTCGGAATTGAAGAGATTATCCAAGCATTGTAGATTCACGGCTGACAGCCTAAAAAAACATTTGCGAAACCTGTGTGTAGGGTATGCAACCGGGCACCTGAAAAAAATGTGCCCTAAAGCAGGAACAAGTACATCGCTTTATAAGGTGATGGATGCCGATACGGATTCTAAGGATACGACGGACAGTGACAGTGACGAGATAAACAATAATTATGGAATTATTTCGCACAGAATGAAGTTAGAACCCTATGTTATTAATGTGTGTATAGAACAAAAATGTATTGCGATGGAGGTAGACACCGGCAGTGCGATATCGTGTATTGGCGATGATTGTTATAGGCAGCACTTTTCACATTGTAAACTTCAAAATACGAATTTAATTCTTAAGTATTACACTGCAGAGAATGTGAGACCCCTTGGAATGATAATAGTTAATGTAAAATTTCGTGAAAGATACCGAAGATTGCATTAATACATGGGCAATAAGGCTCAAACAAATCTGATTGGTATACAATGGTTACATGAACTAGGAGTAAACATAACCCTAACAAATTGTCATAACGTTAAAAAAGACGCAGTATTTGATTTTATACAATTCAGGTATTGTGAAGTTTTCGCTGATGGCTTGGGAAGGTACACTGGTGGCAAGGTGGGTTTCCAGCTTCGCGAGGGTGCTCGACCGGTATTCATGCGCACCCGGCCGCTTGCCTACGCGCTGCGCAAGCGCTCGTTCAGCTGGTAAGCGATGGCGTCATAACGCCCGTAACCACCTCGAACTGGGCTACTCCTATCGTACCGGTCATGATGAAAGATGGCACTATTAGGGTATGTGGCGATTTTAAAATAAATTTGAATAAATGTCTCGAGGTGGATCGTTTTCCCTTACCTAGAGTAGAAGATTTGCTGACTAAATTGCACGGGGGGCAAAGATTCACTAAGCTCTAGATTAGAGTTACTAGACTAGATTTATCTCAGGCCTATGCACAATTTGAACTAGATGAATCAAAAAAGTTCACGGTCATTAATACACACAAAGGATTATTTATGTTTAATAGGTTAATATACAGTTTAGCGTCAAGTCCGGGTATTTTCCAACGATAATTAGAACAGCTGTTTGCAGATATGCCGAGGGTAGGGGTGTTTTTGGACGATTTAATAATAACGGGATCAGATGACAAATCACACATACAAACTTTACATGAGTATTTTTTTTTTTTTTTTATATTGCCCGTCAAGAAGAAGAAGGTATTTGAAAGACTGTTAAAATATGGTTTAAAAATAAAGAAAGATAAGTGTATTTTCTTTGCAGAATCGGTAACATATTTAGGATTTGTTATAATAATAATAATAAATCATTTATTTGACCAAGAAACATGCTTGGGTACATACATTGCAGAAGATTATGAAATGCATGCAGATGATAGAATATTAGGGTATGTCTAACATGTTCTGCCTAAATAGGCGTTCAAATTTCGAGGGAAGTCGTTGAGTCTTTATTAAATGCATTATAACCATAAAAAAAATAGTCCTAAATTACATAATGTCAAATTGATTTAAAATACAAAATGTCAAATTGTTTTAAACTGAGTCACATAGCCTAAAACTGTCGAATATTTTTTCTTTAAGAAAATCGTCTACACTATAGTAACATTTATAAGCCAACAACTGTTTTAGTTTTGTTTTGAATTGATTAACATTAAGGTTCTTTAAATCTTCAGGTAATTTGTTAAAAATTGCAGGACCCATGCAGAAAATGCTTTTAAGCATAAGAGTCTTCTTGGCGATTGGAAACCTGAGTCTGTTTTTATGTTGTGGGCGTCTATTACGAGCTACTGAATCTGACAGGCGTGGAAACAGATGTGGATTAGTTTATAGATAAGTAGTAGAGGTGTTCACACGTCCCCAGAGAAAGTACAGGCAATTACAAAAGTGCTGAGGCCTAAGAAAATATCCGAATTACGCTCGTTTATCGGAATGGTAATGTACTTTGGGAAAATTATCCCAAACTTAAGTACAATTATGCAACCACTGTATGAATTGTTGTAACAGGATAGTAAGTTGGAGTAGGCTGCATTGCATAGTGAAACATTTAATCTAATCAAAGTAATGCTCACTTCCAGTACGGTATTGGCGCACTACTCAAGCGAGCTGCCGCTAGTACTGACGACCGACGCGAGCGCAGTGGGCGTCGGGGCCGTCATCTCGCACCTCACGGCGCGCGGGGAGCGCCCCATAGCGTATGCTTCACGAACGCTTAACGCTGCGGAATAAATCTACTCGCAGATCGAGAGGGAAGCATTAGCGATCATTTATGGAGTAACAAAATCCCATCAATATTTATATGGCCGTAGTTTCACCTTGAGAATCGATCATAAACCGCTGGTGACCATTTTTGGTGATAAAACGGGTATTCCGGTCATGGCAGCTAGTAGGATGCAGCGCTGGGCAGTCATACTAGCCGGCTATAACTGAGTCATTGTCAAAATGGTCACTAGTTTTGTCCCAAACGTATATCTATTAAATTCAAAACAATTAAAACTAACTATGTGTCAAAAGTAATTAAAAATGGTTCAATGCAGTACCCTATATTCGTTCACAATTACAATTAGGAATATTTTTTACTTTATTTCAATATCAAGCTTTAAACGTCCGCTTCGGTGGTCCGTCGCAATACCATTTAATCAAATTATGAACCAGACAATCAAGTCATATATTACCTTGTTATTTGATTTGTTTCTTCAAAATGGTTGTGAATGAATACTATTTTATTTATTAGCAAAGCAATTGTCATAAAAGCTTTTAAAATAAAAATAACAAGACATTGTCATTTGTCGCAAAGAACATTCGACTTTTCGGTAGTACAAATAAAATGACGAATATTCCTAAAAATATTATGTTTCTGAACGCACCCATTCATTTGACATTTAGTTTGACAGTTCAAAACTCACGTGACGGCCATATTAGGTGTCAAATTTGTGCAGTGGCTAAAGACGTGTTGCGCCTGTTTAATCTTGTTTTTTTGTAAAACTTCACTGAATCTTTCCGGTTACTGATTTTTTTGGTAAGTTTTTAATCAAAGTTCAATAATATTGCACTGGCGTCATGAAATAATAAAACGAGATCCTGTAGCTTTAGCAGAGAAACGAAAAAAAGATCGAGAATATTATTACAAGAAAAAAGAAAAAGGTATTGTTAAGACAATTAAAGACTTACCCCTAGAGATCAACGTAAATTAAGAAAAAAATGGAGAGAGGATTCGAAAAAACGTCGTGCAATTAAGAAGATACAGCGATCTGCACAAGATTTGCTTGACCGGGAAACTCCCCCACCATCTACTGCATCTTTGCCGTCTTTGTCAACATCTAGTCTCATCTGGAAAATCAGTGGCCGCCAAAAACCGAAGAAGACTTACAAATGAAAATTTGCATTTAAGACAACAATTGAAAAATTTGAATAGAAAATTGCGAATGTATCAAAAAAGAGTTGAAAGGAGACTGCAATCGGAAAAAAGGTTAGAAGTAGAAAAAAGTTCTTAAAATAGGGAAACTAAACAAAAACGCTCACAGTTACCTGAAGTTAAACGTATGATCCAGGATTTTTTACTTGATGATCAGAACAGTAGACTTACGTCGGGGAAAAAAGATACTATTACCAGAAATAAGAAAAAAAAAACAAATAAGACTGTTAAATGATAGCTTGCTAAATCTTCACGAAAAATTTGTCGAAAAAATCAATAAAAAAATATCTTACAAGACTTTTTGCCGTTATCGTCCATTTTGGGTCATCAATCCCAAGGCATCTGTCAGAAATACATGTCTTTGTGCACTTCATGAAAACACAGATTATATTGTAAAAGCTCTAAAAACTCGCAATATTATAAATGAAAATTCAGCATTAGAAGTGGCCAAAGTTATAAGTTGCGAAGGTGAATTAAAAGAGAAATGCATGGAACGGTCGTGCCCTGATTGTTTCAATAAAACCTTAAATTTTAATCAATATTTTCCTAATGATTCTATTAATTACCATAGATGGATCTCGAAAAAAACTTTACAAGTAGTAAAAGGACGAGAAAAAATGTGCCAAAAGACAGTTAAGGAAGAAGTTCAAACAAACGTGAAAGGATTGATTGATCTCTTGATATTGAGAATGCCAGTTTTTATGAAACATGTTTCAAATATGTTCCATCAATTTAAAATAGTTCGGATCGTTAAAAGCAATATGAACTCGCAATTTGCAATACTTCACCTAGACTTTTCAGAAAATTATCTTTGTAAATACGGTACTGAGGTACAAGGAGCTCATTTTGGAGGATCAAAGGCTCAAGTTAGCCTTCACACCTCAGTTCTTTACTTTAGAGATGAAAATATTCATACTAAATTACAACATAAGTCATTTTGTACAATCTCTGAAAATTTGAGACACGACCCAACGTTGATATGTGCACATTTAAATCCAGTGATTGAGAATATTAAGCAATTGGTTCCGAATTTAAAGTCCCTTCACTTTTTAAGCGATGGCTCTCTGACACAATACCGCAACAAAAGTATGTTTTATTTGTTAGTACATCACATCGGTATCCAGCTCAATATAAGTGAAATGACGTGGCATTACAGTGAAAGCGGTCACGGAAAAGGTGCCCCCGATGGCGTTGGAGGCTGCCTGAAGCGTTGTGCAGATACTCAAGTTGGACTTGGACGTGATATTTGTGACTTTAAAAGTCTTGTGGAATGTTTACAAAAGAATGTTCAAGCTGTAAATGTTATTCCAATTGATGACCTAAATATTTCCAAAATAGAAAACACTCTTAACAATGCTGAACTGCATGCTTTTAAAGGAACACTTTAGATTCATCAGCTCGCATGGCATAATAATAGTCCGTATTTACTACGTGCTCGAAGATTGAGTTGTATGGAATGTCCTAATGATTCTGTTTGTAAACATTATGAAATTGGGCAGATTCATGTTAATCCTAAATCATTTTCCGAGATATTAAAGGATCTATCACCAAAACCCCCTACATACAGCCCGCATTTTAATATGCCTTCCACTTCAACAGGAAAGTACAAGTATTACAGTATTTATAGTTCCGATTCTGACTCATCAGAAGATAGTGTACCACTAGCACAAGTGAAAGATAAGACCCGTGCGACGGAACTGGAAGAATCCGACTCTTTTGATGAAAATATTTTCTAATTAAATCAATGTTACCGAAAAGATAGTCTTTTCGGTAGTCACGAATCTAATTTGTGATTCTTCAAATGATTTCATAATGAGAATATGTGAGTTGATCAGTTTTGAAAGCAAAAATTTAATTATGACTGATTATTACTTAGGGCTTCATTATTTTTGTACTGTGGCTAGAGATAATTTTGATTCTAAGCTTTTCGGTGGTCATGTGCGTCTTTTCTGTGGTGCTGTTTGACAGATTTTTTTATTTTTTATAGGAATTAGTGTGTAACGATCTCATTTCTACATTGCTAAGTATAATTAACGTGATACTAAATACGAATAAAACATTTTTCTTTAAATTTAATGCTTTTTATTTTTTGGACCACCGAAATTTCTTATTTGACAATGACCCAACTATACAATTGAGTATATACGCAGCGACCGGAATGCGGCGGATGCTTTGTCACGGATGCCAGTAGAATCCGAAAAGAGGGCCAAAGAGGAAGTTACATACGTACAATTCGTACAAAATTTTCTTGGTATGGAAAAATGGATAAACTAAGACGAGCGGCGCGGGCGCCGCGCGTCTTAGTTTAGTGATGTGACGAGATACGGACGCACGCTGCCGCCGCCCGCGCCGGAGCGCTCATATTTTTACGTGAGCCTAGTGACTTGTTTGCTAGATTATGGAACGTTCAAGTGAAAAACGTTGCAGAAAGAGACTTTTGTCTACGCCGCACTTCGACCAATAAGAGAAGCCAAATATCACGCGATGGGCGAAGACACGGCCAATCAACACTCAGCACCCCAGCAGCGGACGACATCGCCCGCAATCCTCGTCCACGTTCACTTGCCTTGCTCACGCCCGCCATATCGGTCTAGATTCTAACACCTAGTTAAGCATTAATAAACTATGGTAACTTCATATTATACTCTTTGATAAAGTTTAAATCTCTTTTATTTTAACAAAAAGTGGCGACCGTGACAGGACTTGCAGTCAGCGAACACGAATCTACACGTTGTTTTGTGCAGGTTTCAAACAAAGGTCAACGGGCAAAGGCGGCCACGTGTTGTCAAGCAGCGCCTACAGACTGGTAAGGAGAACCAGGCAGGTCTAGCTGTCTATGCATTCGCCGGATCAGCAGCGTGCAGCCAACCCGCCCTCACCACACAAATCACCACTTCAAAACGCAGATGAAAGTGCCTACCTGCAAGCCACCCAGGCGACGGCGTCTGGCTTGCCTACCTCGAACGTGAGCCCGTTCTTTTTCTTTCCCCTTCTATTTGTGTAAATTAATTGTTAGTGCATAAATGTTATGGTGCTAATTTTAAATTTATTTTCAAAGTCATTTCTTCTACTACCATATTTCTATCACCTATCTAGCTAGCTTCTATTCATTCAATTTATTTTAATATCTCATTAACATTTCTAAATTTTTCTAAAGAAAAACTACCCACCCACAAAGGACAGTGCCCAAGTTGGCCTATGAACCAACAAACATTTGACAATAATTCTGGCCATGATTTAAGACATAATTATCACTTATTAGATTGTCACGGACACTTCAGATTTTTGATATCAAAATTAAAAATACTGAAAAGATTTATCGTACGAAAACATTTTTTAATAGCATTTAGGTTGCGTTCGTCTGTGCCCTCTGTTGTTTAGCCATCGCAACAATATTTTAATTTACTTTGTATAGACAAAAGAAACCTTATTTGTGCAAGGAAACGTAGTTGTGAACACACGTACATTACTGTCAATGCGATAGATGTTTAATCAACTTTTTATTTTAAATCAGATTATACATTGGCTTAAATCAGCTTTGTGCGAAGCCAAAAAAAATAAGTTAATGACGTTTGGTTGACATGACACTCCAACGCAAAAAAAAACCAGCATCTATCTAGTGTCTTGTATTTTTCGTTTTCAATTTGCAATGCTGTGTTATTGTTTTTATATTAATAATTTTATTCTTACGACTCTGCTTAAAAAACGGACTTTGATGGCTCTCTGTAGTGACCTACCTCCTTTTAGATTTAACCGTTTAAAGACTTTGTAACCTGCACATAGCTAACTGAGCAATAATTTAGGATTTACGATCATCGCAATCAGCTAGTGGTTCCATGGTACTGGCAGAAGTGGCAGATCAACAAAATATGTGCTCGATGAACATTAGTCCCACTCACGTAAATAAAACTTCGCATTATATTATTAAATATAACCTCAAAATTTTCAGTTTTTTGATATTTAACGAGTTCTCCGAAGTGTCCGTCCATAAACTACATTTTGACACTAAAGTGTATGTATTTATGAACCCTAAGAGGTATTTTTCATGACTGTTGGTTCATAGGCGGCAATGTATGGGCGAATGTACACTATTCTTTCAATCGCAAGTTCTCAAGTCGCAACGCAGCATTTGCGCAGCCCGCACCCGTCATTACAGTTATTTCAACGTCTATTTAGAGGCATTCATCGATCATATCCAGTGTCAAGGCCACATCCGATCGATCGCCGGCCGGCCGCCGCCGCCTTTTGTCATCGTGCATCCCATAGCCCGCAGCCTGCGCGCGCGAGTTTGTGCCGCTTCCCGGTAAGAAACCGGTCCTGCACGCCTGTCTACGAAGCAAGGAGCGTAACGTACCTATTAATTTATTACCTGCTTGCAATTTGGCTGGTCGCAATGGCTGAATGTAAGTTAAAGGAGTTAAATAAAAAAGGTGGTTCTATCAAGAGACGCGTATCTAAATTTTGCAATTATTTCGATACTGTGGAAACATTAGAATCAATTTCAGCTATTGAGATGAGCAAACTTGCGATGAAGCTATCTCGCATAGAATATATATATATATAGATATTCATTGAATTCGACGAGTTGCAAGGCCAAATAGAAATGCTCATCCCCGAGTCTAGCCAAGAAACGGAATAAATAACGTGCGACTTAATGGAACACGAGTTTGACAATTGCATTTCTGTTGCCCAAAATTACATTTCAACTTTGCCGACCCTGACTTCAATAAACCAGCCCCTATAGACATGCTCATTGGTGCTGACCTATTTTGGGATTTACTAGGCTCTAAACTGCACTCCCTAAGAAAAAATAACCCTATTCTAAGAAACTCTAAGCTAGGCTGGCTCATCTCTGGCCCTATTGCTATTTTACCTAAGAAATCTAAACGGCCTAACAAGCTTATCATATGTAATTTCCTTCTCAATGAAGAATACTCGCCAAACCTTAATGAGGAATTAACTAAATTTTGGGAACTAGAGAATATCCCTCAAATCCATCCCCAAGCCCTGGAGGAAAAGCTTTGTGAAAAGCCCTTTCTCACTTATACTAAACGTGAAAGTGATGGTCGCTTTTGCGTGGCTCTCCTTCTAAAAGACGAGTTAGACTGTCTGGGAGAGTCCTATTATGTTGCAAAAAACGGGTTCTTTAATTTAAAAGCCCGTTTTCGCATAAATCCAGAGCTTATAGCTCTCTATGGCCGCGTAACTGCGCTCCGCTTCATGCTGATCGACAAAAAAAATCCAAGATTGAATTTTAAAAAACGCTGTCACTCATTCAAAAGATTGAAACTTAGAATGACAAATATTAAATTATTTCTTTTGTTATTGATAAATTAACTATTTTTCAAGTAGTTAAGTGACTTATGTATCAAGTTTATTTCAACGTTTAGAGAAAAATAATGTCGTATTGAACGAAGCCTGTGTAAAAGAATGAATTAATGCCGCTTTTTGTTTTCCTATATGTGTAAATATTTGAACCATGGATGATCTTTAATTTATCATGGCCTCAGTTAGTCTCAGATCTCGTCAGTCCCATTCAACCCGGCGGAATGTCAAATCACCCTATCAGTCCCGTGCCGCCAGGCGGCACAGATTATGACGTTCCATACACGTTCACATTTTTTATTTACGAGTAAATCGGTTGAATTTAGTCTCGAATCAGTTGCAAAACGCATTTGACAGTTACGGAGTTATAAGCTAGGTTGTATGTGTATTGTTTCCTTAGCATACTCCTAGTACAAAAAAGGTTCGTAGTTTGTCATTGAAAATTGTGTCCAGAAATCGGCCATTACGTTTGTTTACGTTTGTTTTGTGAATTGTGTTTTCGTGGTTTTACCAGCTTATTGTGACCTTCCCGTTAGATAAAACAAGGAAACGTAAGTACTGGTGCATTTTATAACTTTATCTAACGTGTTCTTTTGGTAATTTGAGGAATCTAGCTTTGTTAATTACGTCCCAGCCGCCAATCATAACCTTGAAATAAAGTAACATATTTTTTTAATTAGGAGTCAACATTTATTGGATGTAACATTGTCCCTGTGTTTTATTTGAGTAGTATATATCCTCAAGTTACTGTTTACATAAAATCATAGCCACTAACGCTGTGCAATCACTATTAATAACAAGAAACATGAGACCCTTTTTTCCATGATATTAGGAAGTGTTTTTGCCAATATTGTTAACAAGTGTTGTGAGAAAAAAATGTATGGGGACATCGAGGGTTTGGATTCTATTCAATGTATAAACAATCTAAGGTATGAATAAAAGGCAATACAAGTAACAATAATAGTTTAATTTCATTTTTAGTGAAGAATTGTAGTATAGTTATAGGTACCCTTCACTAAAATTCTTATTTTAAAGTAAAAAATCATTTGAATAGTAAAATTAATGTACAGAAATAGATAGAATACTTCATTACGAACGTTATCGTACTTTTAAAAATACCGTAGTCCAATTCGTTTAAGAGAAAATCCAATCCTAGTAAACCCTTGATTGGCTCAAACCCCTGTCTTTCGAATGTGATAAAACCCCGTGACAGACACGCAAAATGGCGGAAAAAGAGCGGACTGACGAGAAAGAAAGAACACATTTTAAGCCTGGTACTAACTTTAGTACTGTAACAATCCTAGATCTTTTAGTCCAGGTTAAACTAATTCTAAAGCATTTTTTTGTAATAAGGCTGAAAGAGCTGCTTTGAGGAAGTCTACAGATATATGGAAAATGGTAATGATGAGGAGGACGTGGAGAAGAATGCTGTAACAAATGAGTTCGATTTTTATTTGAAAACAATTCGCCTAGATCTGAAGGCTGATCCTTACAAGTGGTGGTCAGCAAACGAAAAACAATACCCAAACCTCTCGAAATTTGCTAAAGTTTATCTTTCTTCACCTGGGAGTAGCGTGTATAGTGAGAGGTTATTTTCTGAAGCTGGTATCATTAACGACGAAAAGCGTAATCGTTGGCTACCAACAAATGCCGAAAAGCTTGTTTTTATCCATCGCAACTTACCACTGATTTAATTTTACTTACTAAAGTATTGTAATTTGATTATGAATACTTAAAGTCACACTAAAAGTTTCCGAAATTGGCCACTTACATAAACAATGTTTAAAAAGTTATTACTACATTTGAAAATAGAACTCTTTTCTTCTCTTCTTTTTCTCTGATTGTCGATTGTTTTCCCATTGTGGCGTCATTAAAATTGAGTGATTACAATAAAATGGATTTAACTCGGGAAAATTTTCGTTGCATGAGATTTTACGATTTTAAGCGTAATTTAATAGCTCAGCAGAGCCTCGTTCGGTATCAATCTGCTTTTGGCGAAGAAGCACCATGTAAGACGACTATTTATAGCTGATTTGCAGAATTCAAACGCGGACGTGTTAATCACCATGATGAAATTCGTGAAGGTCGCCCGTGCACCGCTGTGAATAATAAGAACATCGATGCTGTGTGCCGTATGATTGAAACAGACAGGCATTTGACCTACCATGAGATCCGGCCATCTTTGGACATAGGCATGAGTCAAATACAGTCAAACCTACACAAACATTTGGGTGTGAGAAAGCTGTGTTCTCGATGGATCCCACACAATTTAACCGATGCTCAAAAAAAGGACCGCATCACTTGGTGCTTTGCTTGCCAGTTACAACAAAGGGGCTTCAAACTTGGTGTGGGACAAAGGACATGGATTTACAGCTATGATCCCAAAACGAAGCAGCAATCGAGCGTATGGGTCTATAGAGATGAGCCGAAACCAACCAAAGTGGCGCGCGTGAAAAGTGCCTCGAAGCGGATGATTGCTTATTTTTTATTAAAACTGGACACGTGGCTACTGTTGCTTTGGAAAATCGTCGTACCGTGATCGCCGTATCATCTTAATTTTTGACCATTTGCCACCACTGCTTGACCAATGCTTCGATCATATAAGGTACTTGTGCTTGAGATGGCCCAGTCCCTAAGATAGCCCACTTTCAAAATTTCATACTTTAATTTTTTACTTTAACATGTTCCGTTAGTACCATAGACAAATCTGCAAGGTCATGTCAGTTCAAGGGAGCCACCATCTTTGCAGTTGTTGACAGTTTGTCAGTAACAAATGCCTTACGATTTATAACCTCATGTTCACAAACTTTTTAGTATATCTTTAGAAAAACAAACTGTTTTCGAGTTGTTTTTAAGTATAATGTTACTTAGATTTATGGGTACTCCTGAGAAGGTAAGCGTTGTTCATAAGGTTTGTTAATTATGATTTAAAGGAAGAAATTCTCGTTACCCGGTAAAGTCCATTTATAGGCCCACCACACGGATTCCCAAGGTGGCCCGGGCCCTATTAGGACAATGTAATAGTATAGTTTTTTTTTCAATGAGTCATTTTGATTATTTATTAGATATAAGGCTGTAGCAAATCATCTGCCTACACTACTACAAACAGCAAAGTTATGTTCGTAAGCGCGCAAAGTGTGCGTGTGCTTGGTTAATGCCATTCAAAAAACACTGAAATATAATACGGGGCGGTTGATCTCGGGTAGGGAGTGCCCGTTTTGTACTTAGTTAGTACTATTTGGTATTCTGTGTTTGAGGTGTGTTCAGACGATTTCGTAATCTTTCTTTATAAGTTTTAACCATTTTACGTGATGCTACATAAAATAATAGTTTTGTTCATATTTCTTAAATTTGAACTTACATTTTCAGATTTCATAAATTGGAAACAATTAATAAGAAACCACGTGGTGAATGGACTGAGCAACAGCTTAAATCAGCTATAGATGCAGTAAAAAACCGTCATATGTCGCAACGACAGGCAGCAAAGACTTTCAGTATCCCAAGAAGAACTCTCAGAAACCATCTCAAAACTGGCAGTGAGAAAAAGATAACTGGTCGACAAAAATTATACGATTAGCTCAAGTAGGCGTTCCGTTGACTCGCAAAATTGTTAGAAAGCAAGCCTACTTATTTTGTAAAGCGCATAAAATACCAAATACTTTCAGTGAGAATAGATAAGATAAGATAAATATTCTTTATTGCACATCAAATAAAACAATACAGCTTAGGATTACGAGATTATGATGAAGCAATTAGGCGGTCTTATTGCTTAAAAGCAATCTCTTCCAGACAACCCAAGTAGAGGAAAATGTCAGGAAGGGTAAGCAAGTGCACAAGAACCTGAAAAAATAGAAATAAAACAATTGATTCACTTAAAAAATAACAATAAAAAGACAAATAAATAACAATAAAATATAGAATCCGTAACTAACAGCCCACGAATAACAAAAAGTGATCAGGAAAAGAAAAAAAGATTATAAGTAAACAGAAAGGGAGAAGTAAAAAGAAGGAGAGAGATTAGGAGACTAAGCAGGAGCGTTAAAGGGCGAGGAAATGTGCTTTGATCCTTGTTTTGAAAATAGACAATGATTCTGACTCTCTAATAAATAAGGGTAGGGTATTCCAGAGACGAATAGATTTAACAGTGAACGACTGTGTGTAGGAGTGCGACGAATGAGGAGGGAATGCAAGGCGAAGCTTCTTAGATGACCGCGTCGGCTGACTTCGTACTGGTTGCAGAAATCGGAACCGCTCCTTAAGATAACGCGGCGACAATGGGTTAAACAAAATGTTATACAGGAGAAAAAGAACGTGAGAATCTCGACGAAGACGCATAGGAAGCCAGTTGAGCTGAGACCTATACTCAGAGACATGATCGTACTTTCGCAGTCCAAAAATAATGCAGATGCAGAAATTCTGGAGCCGCTCAAGTTTATCAAGAAGATTCTCAGTAAGATCTAGAAAGCAGCAGTCTGCGTAGTCGAGAATGGGAAGGAGTAAGGCCTGGACAAGTGCAATTTTGGTAGGTATTGGCAAAAAATTACGAAGCCTACTTAGTGAACTTGCAGCAGCAAAGATTCTCCGGCTAACCTGACCAACCTGGGTTGTCCAAGTTAATGTATTGTCAATACAAACACCTAGATTTTTGACAGTTTTACTCAAAGGAACTACCACACCGTCAAATACAACTGAAGGCAGAACATCCCATCCCATCCATCAACCCTAGAGATCAGCCACGAACTGCCCACAATTACTACTTGCGTTTTAGCAGGGTTAACAGTGAGCCCAAAAGACTTGCTCCAGTTGGAGATAAGATTCAAGTCAGCATTAATGGTATTAATAACTCTGGGCAGATCAACAAGACTTCCTTGGGAGTAAATTTGGAGATCGTCTGCATAAAGGTGATATGAAGAAGATAGATTTTGGGAAATAGAATTAATGAAAGTAGCAAAAAGAAGAGGAGACAAGACACCACCTTGGCGTACGCCGGCACTAAGGTCGCACCATGACGAGAATACATTCTCAGCACGAATGCATTGCCGGCGCCCATGCAAGTAACTTTGAAACCAGTCAATTACAATTGGAGATATGTTGAGAGAACGCAACACGCCAAGTAGGATGTCGAAATCAACAGTGTTGAAGGCATTACTGAAATCCAAAAGCGCCAACACAGTAAGACTTTTTTGGTCCATACCAAGACGAATGTCATCTGTAATTTTGACAAGTGCAGTAGTCGTACTATGACCAGGGCGGAAACCGGATTGGAAGCTATTGAAGAGTTGGTTTTTGGCGAGGAAAGCACTGAGCGGCTGATGGACAACACGTTCGAGTACTTTGGACAGGAAAGGTAAGATGGATATAGGACGGTAATCAGAGTATGCAGAAGGATTTGCTTTTTTAGGGAGAGGAATTATTTGAGCATCTTTCCACGCTTTAGGAAATGCTCCTGAAAGTAGAGAAAGATTGAGGATGCGGGTAATGACAGGTGAAAGGATATCAAGGATAGGTATGATCATATTACGACTAATGCTATCACTACCCACCGCATTAGATGCGATGGAGCGAACGTTCTTCTCAACATCACAATCATATATTTGACTAAAATTAAAAGAGGTGTAGTCAGGAACTGGTAAAGATAAAAGACGATGAAGTGTATTCGATTTAACAGTACTATTAGTAGGAGTAGAGGAAGAGAAGTGCTTATTTAAAAGGTCAATGTTTACATGATTTGGGATAGAATCTTTACGTGTTTTTCCAATTCCAAGAGACTTGAGAAACTTCCAGACTTTAGCTGAATCTCCATTTTCAACAGATTTATGAATATGGCGTCTTTGAGCGTCTCTACACAACCTATTGCAGCGATTCCGAATAATCTTGTAATGTTCACGAGTTCTGTCGTTCGGGTCTAATTTGAACTTACGCTTAGCAGAGTTTTTCTTGTCCCGCAGAGCCTTAAGCTCCTCAGTCAGCCAGGGTGCCGGAGAATGTTTGACTCTCACTGAACGAACGGGCGCGTGTGTATCGTAGAGTAGCATGACGAGCGAGTTAAAAACAGCGATTCTTTCGTCCAGGTCACCAGCACTATCTACCAAGGACCAGTCGGTACCTAAAGCATCGCGTCTTAAAAGCTCAACATTCATACCACCAAAATTTCGTTGCAGGAGAATTTTCGCTTTTGGCTTTGGCGGACGGATTTTGTACGAGAGATAAATGAGGTCATGAAAGGAGAAGGCATCAGCTTGATGCTGGCCATGCTTAGCAACGTGATCTAAGGAAGAAGTAAATATTAGGTCAAGAAGAGAAGGTGCACAGTTAGGAAAAAAATGAGAAGCATTCAAGGGAAGAATATTAAGGTTAGACGCATTAATAATTGATTTGAGACGGGAGGAACGTGTATCACGTTTTAGGAGACAAGTGTTGAGATCTCCCATTATAACAGTGTGATTGTAAACAGGAGTCAGGTCCTCTAACAGTTTCTCGAGCGTAGAAAAGTAGTCCACTCTTAGAGAAGGGCTGTAAAAGACACCAAGGAGCAGTTTTGAGCAATTTAGAGCTAACTCAACAAAAAGGTATTGTGGCGAATCAGAAGAGGACGAGGGCGGTGACACATTGACAACAGAGTATGGTATGTGGGATCGAATGTACATTGCAACACCACCACCGGTCCTGCCGACGCGATCATTCCTAACTAGGATGAAACCAGGAAGCGAGTAGGATGTGGATGGAAGCGAAGGGTTAAGCCAAGTTTCTGAGACTAAAATCACATGAACCGTTTTGCTCTCGAAACTTGCTAAGAGGTCAGGGTAATGGCTGGGAATACTCTGGGCATTAATGTGGACAAGGTTAAGGTTTTTAGGGACATCGGAAAAAGTAGAATCAAGCACTTTAGAGAGAGGTAAAGTGGTGAAGTGAAAACTGTCACTTTCTGAAGATGAAGAGAAAGAAAGGAAGTGATCACTGAAGTCACATGAGCTGTCAGTCGAATCCATGATGAAGAGAATCAAAAAACAATAATTTAACAGTAGATCCTAATAAAAACAGATAGTTAATAAAATAAAGTTATAGCCTAATCAAGTCGGCAAACAAACATTTTCCTCTACCCGCCAACAATTTAAGCAAGAAAAAAGGAAATAACAACATTTATAAAATTATTACACAAACTACATCGATAAACTATGAAGTGAAAATGCAAACATAAAAATTACAAGGAATGGAACGCACCCAACATCTTGAACGAACAAAACGTTAAAATAAATTATTACCTTTGACATCTGTCAGACAACTGTCACAATTGTCACAATATTTTATTTACGGTACTGTGTACCTACACAGTACCGTTTACATTTAGAAATCGGAAAAGAAGGGTAAATTAAAGTAATTATAGGTAGATAACAACAGCAAAAAAGTTAAGTAATTAAGAAGATAGACAGATTTACCAACAAAAGAAAAGGTGTACGAAAAGAATGTGGATACATACATAAAAGTGAAGACAAGATTAAATTCACTTTTTAGCATTACGCTTGGGCCTGCCGCCGCCTGTTCTAGCCGAAGTCACACCCACAGCTGCTGCTCCGCCGTTCAAGTCCTGGACGTCCTCAGTTGAAGGTCCACATAGCCTGTCAAGGTCATCGTGCAAGGCTAACCTGTGCTGTTCGCCGTCTGGAGCGAGTACAATAATGTCCCCATACCGCGTCCAACACTTTTGCACTCCAACCCGCTTTCGCGCCTCCAGAAACAATTCATGACGGCCGCGAGTCAGGAACTCCGAGATAGTCACCCCAGAGCCCTTGAGACCAGTCTTGGCAAACCAAGTTTTATCCCGATCGAGCACTTCACGGAACTCCAAAAGAACTGGTCTAGGCTTAGAGTTGCTGACACGTCCCATCCGATGGCAGCGACTAAAAGAAGCCTGGGATAGCGGCAGTTTAAGGCGCTCGGACACAGCTCTTAAGACACTGCCACAAGTGTCCTCTTTCTGTCCCTCAGGCACACCGTGCACCAGCAACATATTCCTGCGACCCCTCATCTCGAGTTTGTCCCACTCCTGGCGTAGCAGCTCAACCTGCTGTTGCAGGTGTGTCACAGTTGACATTATAAACGCCCTGAAGACTTTGAAATCCTCAGCCAAAGTAGCAAGGGTTGTGGCTGATGACGCTACTGGAACAGCACTATCCAAGTTCCTCTGATATTCAGCGATCCTGCCAGTGCACAGTGCCTTCACCTCTTCAAGCGACTGCTGGAGCGATTGCATCTTTCCGAGTGTAGCGTGTGTTCAATAAAAAGGAATTCTGGCCAGGATTTATAAATAGTAGTGTGTTGGCAAGTACTGACCTTAATTTTTACGCATGAAATGTATAAATTGTTACTTTTAAATATTTAAACAGATGTATTTTTGGGTAGCACAAAATTTCGCGTCTTATTATTTATGCACCTACCCGCCAAAAAAAAATAAAAAAAATAGAATAGATGCATAGCAGTCACATCACAGTCATCACAGTCATCACAGTCGCGCACGCGCATCGTTCGGTGACGCGCGTGTTAACGATAGCGGCAGCGCTCTGTGAGTGCGCAAACATAATGACGACCGTGAAGTGCACTAATTGCAATATCGTAATAAACAAGCAGTTATCGTACGTTCAAAATAAAATATCGATAGTGGATGAGGATAGCCTGGTGAAAATATGTCTATCCTCTTTTAGTAGTGAACAGATTAGCCATTCGGAAACGTTGCTATTTGAATCGTTATCGTCGGAGCACCGAAATAAAGTGCGTAAAGGGCTGGGAAAAGAAAACAGGGAGTTTAGTGATATCATTAGCTTGTTCAAAGTGGTTGATCCTGATCTGATACCAGTATTCGTGGCGCGTGACTTGGAAAAACTACCCCCCATCACCTTTGATCATCTGGATGTCTCAAAATTACTGAAAGATCTGCTTTTGGTACAGGCTGATATTAAACATGTTAAAGAATCCTACGCGCCCCTGCATCAGCTGGAAGATTTAAGAAAAGACATGAAACACTCTTATTCGTCTGCTGTACCATCATTTCCTATCAGAAATATCACCGTTAAAAGAGGAGGAGGAACTTATCAAGACAGCGGGCCATTCGGTTTGTCAATTGTAAGCGATTCTGAGGTGGCCGAATCAAGTGATGCACCATGTTTAGCCTCATCACCTAGTGAACGCAGTTTACACTATCGTAATATAACTACGAAACTCGGAGAGGGTAGCAGTGGTGAGGGTAGCGCAGTAACAAATACGATCTCAGTTAATTGTGAGCACAGCGGCAACGCGAGCGCGAGCGTAGCGGTCCGTAGCTATACAACACCGACCGCGGACGATAACCTGTTTGCTAAACAGCTGACGGACACGGAGCGTAATAACTCCTATGTTGAAGCGGCTAAATCGAGTGCTAAAATTAACCCTGGAAACGACGGCTGGACCACTGTACAAAATAGAAAAATGTACAGAAATAAACGCCTTACGGGTAGAATGGGAAACTACACAACGGAACCAGAAGAAAAGTTCAGGTCAGCTGATAGAAAGATGCCTATGTTTATCACAAACGTCCATAGAGGAACCTTAGATTCCGATATCGCATCTTATATATAAAGAAAAACGATGGAAACCGTAAAGTTAGATAAGATATCAATGAAAAAGCAAACTGATTATGATGCTTACAAGTTTTTCGTGGCACAATCTAAGTTGCATATGTTTTTGGATGAGAAGCTGTGGCCACAGGGCATAATATTTAGACGTTTTGTACATTTTAAAGCAAAGACAGCGGTTGGAATTACTCGCTATTCTGAAAACGGTCATACTAACCATCACGGAGCTCCGTAATACCTACAAATTCATAAGCTTCAATTGTAAGAACGTAAAGCGTTCAATTGAAGGCATAAGACATCTGTGTAAAACATCAGACATAATAGCACTTCAGGAGACGTGGTTATTGCCCGACGAGCTCTCATATCTGCGCAGCATAAGTGAGGACTTCAGCAGCACGGGCACGTCAGCGGTGGACACCTCAGCGGGAATGGTGCGCGGGCGTCCCCACGGCGGCGTCGCGCTCCTGTGGCGGCACAGTGTGTTTTCCAAGGTCACGGTCGTGCAATGTGATAATCCACGTATATGTGCGATTAGGGTAGTGCTACACAACCGATCCTTTTTAGTGGTGAGTGTTTATATGCCTACTGACGTGGCTTCCCACCTAACTGAGTTCACGGACATCCTTGCCGCGGTAAGTGCAGTCATTGACAGTTGCAGTAATGAATGTGTTTATATATTGGGTGATTTTAATGCACACCCAACCGAAAGGTTCTACGATGAATTGACTTTATTTTGTAGAGAACAGGATTGGACTTGTATAGACATTAAATTCTTAAATGAATCAAGTGATTGTTTTACCTTTATAAGCGAAGCACACGGGTCTAAGCGGTGGCTTGACCATTGCGTGTTTACTAAAGCGGCCTTGCCGTCTGTGAGTAAGGTATACGTGCACTATGATATGTTTTGGTCAGATCATTTTCCTCTGGCAATAGAATGTAATTTAGATGTAATTTTAGAAAAAAAGTTTAATGTTATTAAATCTATGCAAGATAAAGTAAATTGGGGTAATAGACACGCGGAACAAACTAATATATTTTTTAAGAAATGCAATGAGCAGTTAAGATTGGTCGATTTCCCATTTGAATTTCAGAGTTGTGCCGATCGAACCTGTAGTAATATGCAACATAGAACTGTAATCGACAATTTGTATGACAATATTGTAACGGCATTAATAAAGGCAGCAATTGTCAGTTGCAATAATAGTAAACATGTGAAGAAGAAAGCCGTTTTAGGGTGGAATAAGCATGTAGGCGGGGCGCACAGGGTGGCAAGGCAAGAGTTTGTGCGATGGCTTTGGCATGGTAAACCTAGTTTCGGTCCCATATACAATGATATGTGTGCAGCTAGGAAAGTTTTCAAAGCCAAACTGAAGTGGTGTCAAAATCACGAGGAACAAATAAAGGCTGACATCCTGGCCTCCCATCATTCTAGAAGTGACTTCCGCTCGTTTTGGAAAGCTACAAGTGAACAAAGGATTCGACCTGGCCAGCCTGTGTGCGTCGAGGGTGTTAGTAACCCTGAGGAAATTGCGAATCTTTTTAAAGACCATTTCGCTGTTGTATCACCGTTAGGACCGCCTAGTACGGTGTTTAGTGTTGAGAACAGTAAAGAGATAAGAACAGTATGTACTGTTGCAGAGATTAAGAAGATTATCTGTTCAATGACCAGAGGTAAATCTCCTGGCCATGATGGTCTCAGCATTGAGCATCTGCGGCATGCGGGGCCTCACTTGCCGAGGGTGCTGGCATTGCTCTTTAATGTTTGTATTGCTCACTCGTACCTACCTGGTGATATGATTAAAACCCTAGTTGTTCCTATAGTTAAAAATAAAACTGGAGATCTCGCAGATAGGAACAACTATAGACCTATTTCCTTAGCAACGATTGTCTCCAAAGTGTTTGACAGCGTGACAGTTTTGATACCAGTTTAAATAAAGTTATACAACCACATGATAACCAGTTTGGGTTTCGAGCCCACCTGTCAACGGAAAGCGCGGTATTATGTGTTAAGCACGCTGTCAAATACTACACCAACCGTAAGACGCCAGTCCACGCCTGTTTCCTCGACCTGTCGAGGGCATTTGACCTGGATTCCTACGATATCCTATGGAAGAAACTTGAAAATGTTGAATTACCATCAGAACTCATCAATATTTGCAGATATTGGTATGGAAACCAGGTCAACAGTGTACGATGGGCGGGCACGCTGTCGCAGTCATATAGGTTGCAATGCGGTGTGAGGCAAGGGGGTTTATCCTCGCCGACCCTCTGTAATCTATATGTTAACGACTTGATTGTTGAGCTCGGCAGCGCCAGAGTTGGTTGTCATATAGATGGAGTCAATGTTAACAACATAAGCTACGCTGACGACATGGTGCTGTTGAGCGCATCAATCTGTGGTTTAAGGAAGCTTGTGGCAATTTGTGAAAAGTATGCCAGAGATCACGGTCTTGTTTACAACGATAAGAAAAGTGAAATCATGGTCTTTGAGGTCAGGGGAAGGGATGCTGAGAGCTTTCCGCTTATTAAGTTAAACGGTACAGCGCTGAAGAGGGTGTACAAGTTTAAGTACCTGGGACATATACTGACCGCTGACCTCAAGGACGATGATGATATTGAACGGGAGCGGAGGGCGCTGTCGGTGAGAGCAAACATGATAGCTCGCAGGTTTGCACGCTGCTCTAAGCAAGTTAAGCTTACACTCTTCAGAGCATATTGCAGTTCGTTTTACACGTGTAGCCTGTGGAATGTCTATACCCAACGATCCTACAGCGCCCTGAGAGTTCAATACAACAACGCCTTCCGGGTGCTGTTGAGGCTGCCCCGCTTCTGTAGTGCCTCGGGGATGTTTGCAGAAGCACGCATAGACTGTTTCTACGCAACTATGCGTAAAAGATGCGCGTCCCTAGTGCGGCGGGTGCGGGCCAGCACCAACAGCATCCTGAACATGATTGCTGACAGGATGGACTGTGCTTATATGAGTCGCTGCAGCGCAATATCCTACGGACTTGCACTGTAATGATTCATTGGTGATTTAAATAATAAAAATAGTTTTTAATATTTTGTACTCCCTTACTAACATTAGTTTAAGATTATTGTTACTAACACTATGGACTTTGTCTGATATAAAAATAAATTGAATTGATAGCAGGTAGAAAATGGCTAATTTTTCGAAACGAAACTCTGAAATTTCTGTTCGCAAAGCCCAGTTTATGAACTCTGCAAGGGCTCAAAAATTAAATAAGCACATTGTGCGACAGCATTTCACGGCAATTAAAAGGTTGTATGACGAGTTAGACATTCCTCAACATCCAGAACGTCTTTATAATATAGATGAAAAGGGTTGTCGACTTACCTTGCACCACCAACAACAGGTACTTGCGCAAAAGGGAAGCAAGAGAGTCCATTTTATTGCACAGGAACATGCTGAAAATGTCACCATCGCCATATGTGTCAACGCTTTAGGTAATTCTGTCCCTCCTATGATAATATCCAAAGGTAAAAGACTTAGGCCAGAATTTAATGATAATTTGCCTGATGGTACTATAGTCAGAATGGCACCAAAAGGTAACATGACTACTGAATTGTTCATTGATTTTATCCATCATCTTGGCAACTACAAGTCACCCGGAAAATGTTTGCTAGTTTTCGATGGAGCTGCTTCGCATTTGGATGCTAGAATTGTGGATGCCGCAGATGAGAATAACATTGTATTATATTGTTTACCATCGGACACTACTCGCGAGTTACAGCCATTAGACAAATCGGTAAACAAGTCCTATGAACATCAATGGGATGAAGAAGTCTTGTACGCCTATCGTCATCCAGACCGCAAGCTCACCAAGGCAAGATTTAACAAAATTTTCTCTCAGGTGTGGCCTAAGTGCATAACTCAAGATAATATAACTGTGCTTCATCCTTACAATCCAAATGCGATCCCTGAGGAGGCTTTTGCACCTTCTATCCTAACTCAACGCCCTATCTTGCATGAAAATGATTATAACTCAGCTGCTTCAGCAGATCCTGCTTTTCAAAAGCCAGCTGTTCCTCACCGTTACGACTCTGATACGGATTGTGAAGAAAGTTTCCGCATGTCACCATCATTATTATCAAACCATATTGATGTCCTTGATTGTTCCTCTAGATCAAAAACATTACGGCTTCTATCTCAGCCTTCGTCTGAATATTTACCTCTACTTTATTCTACAATTCAGCAACAGAAACATTCGCCAACATTCGCATGTAAAAAATTAGTTGATTACAGTTCTTCTTCTGAGTCTGCTACTGAAGATATTGTAGAACAACTTACAGAAACAGACATGATTGTAAGCGATAGGATGTCACAATTTCATTCTCCTATTCCCTGCACTTCTGGGTTAGGACAGAATGTACTTCGAAGACCAGTTATCAATTCTTCTACTTCAGGCTCAGACGATGAAAACATTGATATGAACGTATTACCAAAATACTCTCAATATTATGCCAGGAACTATAATATTTATACATCATCAGACTCAGATGAAAATATAGTGGATCTATCTGATGTTAGAGCTGACATAGCCCAACAGACACGGTGCATCCAAATAGAGGATCAACAATTTGATGATTCTGACAATATGCCACTATCAAATTTAAAAGTAAATAATATGAAAACACAGCAAAAATCTTCATTTCATTAAACCAACGCCAAACCGCCGTCTTGTTTTTACCAAAAGCGATCTTGAAAATAGCGGCACAAAAGTATTATTTATTGATTTTATTTGGAGATTTTAGTTTTATAGGTATATTAAGTTTTGCTGAGCCTAAGATGGCCCATCGTACAATAATGACCAAATAAAACACTGTAATAGACTGATTACCTAAGAATCTCATATTTTATGTTAAGTTTTATGTATAAACTGATTTTTGTTTTGATAGCATTTATAAATAATTTAATTAATGTAGGGCTGAAATGAGTACCTATGTTCCTAAACAGGCCCACTTTAGAAATTTTTAAAAACATTTTTTTCCTTAATGAATAATTGTTTAATATGTTGAAATAAATGAGAAACATTGTGTTGAAGTTTGTTTTCATATTTATTTTATTTTATTTCTTTATTGCAAAAACTGGGCCTTACAAGGCGCACGTACCTAAAACCCTAGGGTTACAGCGTAAACGCACAGAAAGTGAAGCCGGCAACTAATGCTCCATTCGAGAGTGATCATTAGATTGCTTAGTAGTCATTTGATCGCCCGGCGTAACGATGCCTAAATGTGTTGTGTATTGAACGTAAATATTATTGCACTATAAATTTAAAGTCAAATATGTACCGAAAATATCTTAATTTCATTATTTATACAAAAATATTACAATATTCCTTGCCGCGCAACCGTTTCTTCTATTTGCGTAAGTAAGACAGAGATGCAGACATGACCAATTTGGAAATGATTCATTTTTGTTTACGGAGACGCTTTGTGCATATATATTTTTTATATTACTTGCAGTTCATAACTTATGCATTTCTATGACGATTACAAAATGTTATTATTTTATTGTACAGTGGATAAAATTATTTTTTATTTGACTCTCATTAAATAATATGAAATCCGAATGAAATCTTGTGGAGAAAAAAATACGTTTACCAACTTTACTTCTGTACGTTATTTTTTTTCCAGTTTTCCAGTTAACTTATCACTAAAAGAAACATGGAGGAAAATGATAGCCCAAGAACGTCGAGAATAATTTTATAGACCAAATAAATCGAGCGTTGTCTGTTCCGATCATTTCTCGGAATCTGACATGTACTATACACTGCTAAAGGGATTCGAAGGCTTAAGCGAGATGCTGTTCTTGTGTTGAGTAGTCTAATCTAATCTTATCCTTTAGATTTATTACAGTATATGGTGGAATTATTTCATGATACCTGGAGGGAAATGATTTGAAGTAATGGAGATGCAAATTTCACTCAAAGGAAACATTCATTTATTAAATGAAAAAACCCTGTACATATATATTTATACAAGATGGCCCATTTAGGTGTTGGCCACATTGTGTAGGTCTTAAGCATCAAATGTTACTATGAAACATAATATCTTATACAATACATTCAATTTAATTTAGTAGTTGTTCGAAATGACAACTATTTTTTTTTTCAAGCAAAATTCAGCTCGCTTTGTTGTAAATAAAATCGATGACATGGTTTATTTATAAATCATTAATGTATATGTCGAATTGGCAACAATACTTACACCATGACGCATTAATTTTTTTAGGTTGACATTAATGAAAAATTGGAACAAAGAAACAAAGTGGCTGATTCGGTGAAAATACAAGATAGGCGAGGGACACTTCTTTATATTTTACCGACAGAAGTCGAAACTAATTCAAAATCTAAGGCTACAAGCACGGCTAGAAGAGAAATTTCTGAAAATGAAGTATTTAGTTATCATATTTACATACGTTTTCACACATAATCATAATCCATTATCCAAGAATTGAAAAAGAAGCGCTTACCATGTATATATTAAGCGCTCTTTTTCAAAAGTCTCTCCAATGATTTACAACAAAATAGAGATGAATCAAACATTTTGTCCGTTTTAACAGCAGAAAAAAAAGGGTTTTAGTAAGTATCCACCAGCACTTCGTAAATTCGCACTGACACTTAATGTTTATTCACCTGCATTACCACACCCCAACACTATGTTCAAATGGTATCAAAACGTCAACGCTCAGCCAGGCTTTACAGAAGAAGCAATGTCTAGGTTAGCTGACAAAGCAAAAACATCCACAGAACCTCTCTTGTGCGCCATGGTAATTGATGAAATGTCCTTACGAAAGCAAAAAATATGGACTGGCACAAAATATGAAGATCTTCTTATAGATCTTGTTGCTAGTCAAGTCTTTGGGTTTGTGTGTTTAGTTATGTATAAACCAAACAGTTTAAGGAGATTTATAATACCCTAAAGAGCCGCAAGGTGGCGCGCGCTATTGTACTGTACTGATTTTCGCTTGGTCGGTTATACTCTCTCTCTGGTAAAATGTCTGTCATTGTAATTCATATAAAGGAATAAATCCACAGTTTGCATATAAATCTTCTTTTGTTTTCACCCTAACCTAACAGGTTATGGGCCCAGGCGACGCAATAAATACGTAGGCGTAAATATTTGCAAAGAAATCTATTTTTGCTGACTTCGTGATGATGCAAGAAAATGAAGATGCCGGTTTGGTCCGTGGAGGCTCAGGTTCCGGTTCTGCGACAAGTTCTGCTGGGATTTCAATTATTTCGAGAAGCTCAGTGGAATTTCCAATTATGGAAATTGGAAGTTTTCGATGCGTATGTACTTGATACATGAAGATTTGTGGGACTGCATCGAGGAATCTTCGCCGGGCGTAGCCAAGGTTATTGACGCAAGAAAACAAAAAAAGGCTCTTGCAAAGATATGTTTGATGGTGCTGCCTACTTCGTTTTCACATGTTCGGAATGCAGATACTGGGTATGAAGCCTGAACAAACCTAAAGAGGGCATACGAAGACAGAGGACTATGTAGACGCCTTGGACTTTTGAGAACATTGTTTGGATTAAAATTAGAACAATGTAATGATATGGAAACTTATCTCCTAAAGATCACCGATTTGGATCAACAATTACGAGACATAAACACTCCATTGGACGACGATTTCCTGTCAGTCTTGATTTTAAGTGGATTACCGCCAGATTACGAGTATGATCCACTTATTATGGCGCTTCAAAATTCAAATATCAAGCTGTCTAGTGAAATTGTGAAGAGCAAATTATTACAAGAAAATTTACGTCGAGATTTTGATAGGACTGAAGAGAGTACTCTGTTGACAAGACAAATTCACAAAAGCGTAAACAAATATACTACAAAACCAAAGTGTTTTATTTGAAAAAAACGAGGACATTTTGCTAAAAATTGTTTTACTAAAACTAACCGAAGTGATAATAAGAGTGAAAAAGCATGGAATGGAACTTTACTCACGGCTTTAGCAGTTGACATTAACTGTAATGCGTGGTATGTAGATTCTGGTGCAACTGGTCATATGACAAACAACAAAAAATTGTTAAAGAACTATGTTGTGGACACTCCCCGGTTAGTGACAGCGGCAAATAATCAAAAGATGTGTACTGATGGACATGGTGATGTAGAATTAGTGTTAAAAGGACAAAAACAAACAACAACAATAAGTGAGGTTATTTTCGTGCCAGGTTTGTCAACAAGTCTACTTTCTATCAGCAAATTGACAGCAAAGGGAATACAAGTGCATTTCAATGATTATGAGTGCAGTATTTGGCATGATGAGGCAGTAATTGCAAGTGCTACACGAGTAAACTACGTTTACCAACTGAATATAAACAGTGAGTCAACAGATAGCAGCCAGCAGGCTGCAATGTCACAACAAATTACTGACAGCCTGTCATTAGTAAGGACCATGTCTAACACTGAAGGAGAAACAGATGGAAGTGTACTGGCAGCGGCTTGTCAATCAAGGGCTGAAGGGCAACTCTTGCAGACTCCGTTAACACTTGAGGGTCTACAAGCTGAAAAGGACCATCTGTGTGGTGCAAGCACATCTCATGAGCTTTGGCACCGTCGACTTGGACATCTGAACAAAAGGAGTATGGATTTACTAAAGAAAGGTATGGCAATTGGAATTAATTACACTGATGATAAATATAGTCCATGTGTAGCTTGCATTGAGGGTAAACAAAGCAGACTACCATTCCCTAAGAAGTCTCATACCAGAGCAACAGAGAAATTAGGTCTTATACATTCGGGTGTGGAGCAATGTCAGTTTCTTCATTCAGTGGTGCTAAGTATCTCTTGACCTTTATTGATGATTACACAAGAATTACATTTGGTTATTACATCAAACCAATGGCCCAAAGGTATTGTGACGATTTTATGTGACGCTGGTGGGACATTTACGCATTCTGAAAATCTAATGAGTTTACATTTGTCAAGGTTCAAAAACAGCTGATTTTTGACGGACCATAGAGCTAACCGGTCCAAATCATCCTGCAATAGAAGTATATCGTGCGGATCTCTAATAACCATGGACAGCTTCATGTCATCTGCATACAAAAAACATGAGGCATTTTTAAAAATAGACACAATATCATTGATAAAGATATTAAAGAGTACCGGACCAAGATGGGAACCCAGAGGTACGCCAGATGTAGCCAAAAACGGCTCTGACCACCAACCACGACCCTCGATGACCTCTGCCCCAGGTATGAGGAAAGCCATTCAAGAAGTTCACCGGAGATACCAAATGCAGAGAGTTTACTAATCAAGATATTGTGGTCCACGCTATCAAAAGCCTTGCTGATGTCTGTGTAAATGGCATCAACAGATAAACGTGAGCCAAGCGATCCAGAAACAGATGTCACAAACGAGACAAAGTCAAAGTCAAAGTTCTTTATTTGCGAATCATGGGTACATTTGATGTTATGGATATGATAAGTATCTCCATATTTGGCCTCTCGGCATGCAAAAAACATTTGAAAACACTAAATCACACTCAAAACAGGCATAAATACAATTTCAAAATTTCATTTTACAGAGTCAATTCAAGTCACGAGCCATTAAAATATTATTACATCTAGGATCAATTATAAATAATATGAATGTCAGATAGCAGATAAAATAAAATAATAATAATAATAACTAAAAAATGTCAGACAAATATTCATTAACCGAGTAGTAGCCCTTCTGTAACAGAAACAATTTCACTTTATGCTTAAATATATTAATATCTATTATTTCTGAGAACGATTCAGGTAAATGGTTGTATATTCGAGGTGCCATGCAAAAAATACTATTATTTAAAAAAGTGGTTTTGTTTGGCGGAATACAAATTTTTAAAAGGTGTCGTCGGCTATTTAATCTTACAAATTGTTCGATATTATTTTTTACAAAAGTTACAGTTTCAAAAATATATAAACTGGCAAGAGTTAAAATCTTTAACCTAATGAAAAAGGGTCTACAACTGTCAATCTGTTTTAAATTACAAATAGCACGTATGCACTTCTTTTGTGCTCTGAAAATGGATTCTCTATTGGTTGAATTTCCCCAGAACATAATACCATACCTTAAAAGTGGAGCGACATATCCATGGTATGCTATTAGGACAGCTGCTGTACTGACTGTTTTTGCTAACATATATAATGCATATGAAGATCGGTTAATTTTTGAACATAATATTTCAATATGCGCTTTCCAGTTCAAACTATTATCTACATTTAATCCCAAATTTTTTGTTTCGTTCACTGTGTTAATGGTATAATTATAATAATGAATGTCGATGTTTCCTATTTTATCAATTCTATTTCTAAATGTCATTAAGTTTGTTTTGTCAAGATTTATTTTTAAGTTATTTAATGTCAACCAGCCTATGATATTCGATAAAGTGTCATTAATGTCCTGCTGAATGCGTTTCTTATCATTGCCAGTGAATAAAACGGTGCTATCATCTGCAAATAATATGATTTTATTACTAGTTACTTTGGGCAGATCATTCATATAAATAATAAATAAAAGTGGGCCCAAAACACTACCTTGTGGTACTCCAAAGGCGACGTCTCAAGTTTCCGACGAATATTTAACTATTCTATTGGTGGCTGAACATATTCTAGAGATTTGCGTTGTCTGTTTTCTGTTACTAAGATAAGACTTAATAAGTTCGAGCACATTACCTCTGACACCGTATGCATATAATTTATTTAACAATGTTTTGGGGTTTACATAGTCAAACGCTTTACTAAGATCCAAATATAGAGCGACTGTGAGATTTTTCTTATCAACATTACTCATGATTGTACTAAGGAACTTATGGATTGCCATATTTATGGATACAAGATTAGTAGTTGTAGACCGAGATGATAAAAAACCAGACTGCTGCGGTGAGATTATTTGTCTCATGTGCCAGGACAGCACAGGACATACCAAGGACTCAAAAACCTTACCGAACACACAGAGTATCGATATTGGTCTACAGTTTTTAACTGAACTGGCATCGTCGGATTTAAAGATTGGTACAATACGTGCCTCCTTCTAAATCATCGGGAGAGTGCCACATTTCAAGGACGCGTTAAAAATGGCAGTCAAGGGCAAAGACAGAGCCTCACGACAGTTAACCGCGAACAAAGATGGTATTCAGTCGTGTCCAGCCCCCTTGCTTCGATCCAGCCCGGCCAGAGTTTCCAGCACCTCGGCCCGCGAAAAGCTGAGACTGGCAATATAGGTTGGTTTATCTGTAGGCAGGGGCCAAATGGAGCTAGTCTTATAGACTGATGCAAAAAAAGAACCAAAGAGATCACAAATGCTTTTGCCGGAATCCGCTCCATTATTGTCAAAAATCATTGAGGATGGATAAGCATTACGGTTACGTTTTTTACTCTTTAAAAATGACCAGAATAACTTCGGATTTTCAAGTTGGCTGATGTAATTTCTATGACAAGTGTCAATCAACTCTGCGCATCTTTTCTTAGGAGCACACAAGGCAAGTTCATCTTGTGCCGTGCTGGTGGCGGCACTTTAAGGGGGGGCTGGAGGCTGCCCCACCAGGTCGCGCATAATCTCGGGGTGGCTCGTCGTGCCGGGTGGTGCCCGGTTCCGGTGGGGCCCGGCGACCACACCCGAGGGGGTACGTGGGCCCTTCCGTCCGGCGGACCGGCCTACAATATTCCACGCAATTAATACCAATGCAGGGCACCACGCTTTGTCTTTCATTGCCTCGATCACAGTCGTCCTTTCACGCTCCTCCCATCCTCCAACTTCTATGGCAGTCAGAAGCATGAAAAAACGGCCTACAGCGGCATCCCCATCCCCCACCAACACGCTGTTTGAGGTGCAGTTCGCTAACCTCCGCGGACTCCATGCAAACCTCATCGCCGTCCATCAAAACCTTGAGACGGCGAGGCCTGCGATGCTCTTTTTGACGGAAACACAGATAGGCCGCCCTGCCGATACGTCATACCTGCACTACCCCGGCTATGTGCTGGAAGAGTCCTTCCAACCTAAAGCCGGTGTATGTCTATTCGTCAGGGCGGACGTCTGCTGTAGCCGTCTCCGCTGCCTAGAAGACCCATCCTTCTCCACTCTCTGGGTGCACGTTGACCTGGGCTCCACAAGCCGTGCCTATGCGTGCATATACCGCTCCCACAAAGGCGACGCCGAGACAACTCGACTCTTCGAGCATCTGAGTCAGGCCGCAGACAACGCTCAGGCGCAGTTCCCAAATGCCGAAATGGTGTTTTTGGGAGACTTCAATGCCCACCATGAGTCCTGGTTAGGCTCATCAAAAACAGACCATGCAGGCCGAACTGCCCATGCGTTTGCTCTCACGCAAGACCTGACGCAACTGGTACACCAGCCCACCCGGGTACCAGATATTGTCGGTCATACTCCCTCTTTATTGGACCTTCTGCTGACGAGTCACCCAGCCGGGTATAAAGTGTCGGTTGGTGCTCCATTGGGCTCCTCCGATCACTGTCTGGTTGGCGCTACAGTGCCTTGTCAGATTGGGACGGATTGCGAGAGTATTTTGCCTCCGTCCCTTGGCGGCAGTGCTGCTTTGGAGAAAGGGATGCTTCAGAGAGTGCATCTGCTAACGCTGACGAGATCAGTACCGGAATGGAATACTTCATTCCTTTTACTGATGTCGTCAGTGCTAGCAAAACTGGTCCATGGTTCAATCGCGAGTGTGCCGCAGCTGTTGAACAAAAACAGGCGGCGTACCGTGCTTGGTCTAGGGCCCAGGCACTCAATGATCATTCAAACCTTGCCTCCCTGAAAGCAGCCTTTAATAAAGCCACCAAGGCCACAAAGAGGGCTTACATTAGAGCAGACGCCCAGCGAATTGCACGTGTTGGCCAAGAACTCATCACGCACCCTACAGGTAGCCGCTCCTACTGGCGACTGGCTAAACACGTGCAATCTAACTTCTGCGTGCCTTCGCTGCCTCTACTGAGATTCCCTGATGGATCGTTGGCTCATCAGCCGCAAGAGAAAGCCGATTTACTGGCTAACCTCTTTGCCGCAAACTCTTGCATCGATGACTGCGGTGCTGCGCCGCCTGATATTCCACATTGCGGCTCCACAATGCCTGATATTCGTATCAGGCAGTGTGATGTACGTGCCGAACTGCAGTCACTCGATGTCAGGAAAGCCAGTGGCCCTGATGGAATCCCAGCTGTGGTGCTGAAGAAATGTGCAGCGGAGTTGTCTCCAGTGTTCACTAGCCTGTATCACCTCTCCTACAATTCGGGTCTTGTGCCGCTGTCTTGGAGGGAGGCGAACGTTCAACCAGTTCCCAAAAAAGGGGACCGGTCTGACCCTGCCAATTACCGTCCAATAGCCGTAACCTCAGTTTTAGCTAAAGTGTTTGAGCGGATCATAAACAGGCAGCTCATCCGCTACCTAGAGGATCACGCTCTCATTCACGACCGTCAGTACGGCTTCCGACCAAAACGGTCTACGAGTGATCTTCTAGCGTACGTAACACACATCTGGGGGGAGGCTATGGACAAGCATGGGGAATCTTTGGCCGTCAGCCTTGACATTGCCAAAGCTTTCGACCGTGTATGGCATCGTTCGCTTCTTTCCAAGCTTCCGGCATATGGTCTGCCACCTCGCCTATGCGACTGGGTCGCCGGATTTCTGGAGGGACGTAGAATTCGTGTCCTTTGCGATGGTCAAGAATCACGCCTTCTCCAGATTAATGCCGGAGTGCCGCAGGGCTCCGTCTTGTCGCCGACGTTGTTTCTTCTGCATATCAATGACATGTTATCTCTTGGTAATATTCATTGCTATGCGGATGATAGCACGGTCCACGCGCGATATTTCGAGCGCCCTGGGGCAAAGCAGACTGACATCGAGGAGAAGAGGCGAAGTCTTGTTGTTGAGCTTGACGGAGTGTTGGACCGCATTTCAGAATGAGGTGCATGCAATCTTGTCGAGTTCAATGCCAAGAAAACGCAGGTGTGTGCATTCACAGCAAAGGCGTCGCCGTTCCTTTCCCATCCCACTCTTCAGAGCACCCCGCTACCGATTAAAGATAGCCTAAACATCCTTGGCATGGATGTTCGTAGCAACCTAAACCAGCGGGACTACATTGAGAGCGTCATTAGAACTGCATCCCGTAAACTCGGAGTCCTGAACAGAGTGAGACGATTCTTCACGCCTGAGCAGCTCTGTCTCTTGTATAAGACACAAGTTCGCTCGTGTGTGGAATACTGCTCTCATCTCTGGGACGGTTCCGCTAAATACCTACTCGAAGCTCTTGACAGGTTGCAGCGGCGTGCTATCCGTATTATTGGAAACCCAGAGGCAACTTTGACCCTTGAACCTCTCCAATTGCGTAGAGACATTGCCAGGCTAAGTGTTCTCTATCGCTTCTACAATGGGGAATGCTCTGACGAGTTATTCCAGCTTATCCCACCCTCACCTTTCCACTCCCGTACCACGCGTGCTGGACTACGGCGTCACCCACACACAATTCAACATTTGTTGGCCCGAACTAAAAAGTTCGGTGACTCGTTTCTTTGTCGTACCATCCAGACGTGGAACGCTCTTCCAGCACATGTGTTTCCTTCCTCTTATAGTCCCGGGTTCTTCAAGCGGGGCGTGAAAAGGCATTTCTGCAGGCCTTCAAGGTGAGGATGGCCAGCCTAGTGATTCGTTTGAATGACTGGGCTTGTCAGCCTCATATCTGGACCTCACGACCGCTTTCCATCAGGTGGAGTGAGGTCCTCTTGACGGGCAATATAAAAAGTAAAAAAAAATAAAAAAAAGAGGGTTTTTATATTTACGAAACTTTACACGCAGCTTATATTTTTTTTTAAGAAGACGAATAAGTTCCTTCTTATACCATACTGGGAACTTTTTCGAAAACGGTTTACACTTAGTAACGAACTTAACAATTACTTTTCTTAAAATATCATAGAAAGAATCCACCTTGACGTCGACTTGAGTTTACAAGCTGATATCAGTTCTGTAGCTGAATGGAGTAGGCTTAATAACCTTCCTTTCAATGATGGTAAATGTAAAATAATTTCATATACACGTAAACGTAATCCTATTGACAATGATTATTTTCTGCATGACGCGCCCATAGAAAGGGTACGAGTATATAGAATTAGGCACTTAGGACTCACAATGGACATTTGGATTTCCATGACCATATATCGACAATTTGTAAAACTGCAAATAAAACTCTAGGATTTGTAATGAGAACCTCTATGCAGTTTGACGATTCGAGAGTTGCAACGGTACTCTATAACGCCTACGTTCGCAGCAAACTTGAATTCGGTGCTTTGGTTTGGGATCCACATGAAGACAAGTACTGTCTAATGGTGGAGAAAGTACATAAGAAGTTTGCTCGCTGGCTGTACAGGAAAAAGTTCGGATACTATCCATTTTTGTATCCGTCTTTGTATATTATAGGTATGGTCGACATGAACACTCTTAAATTTAGAAGAGTCACACAACTCATCAAGTACTATCTATTCGTATCTATAAAACGCGGCAGAGTGGATAGTCCAAAGATACTGGGTCAAGTCGCGCTGGTAGCTCCTAAGCGATTGGGCTGGGGCGGGCGGGCGGCGCCGCCCGCGCCTGCTGCGGCGGCCTCAGGCTCGCACTGTATACGCCGCACATGCACCTACTAATCGTGCCTTAAATTATGTAGGAGACATGCTTGTCCATGACTATGGTACCGATCTATTTGCTGACTATTTTGGAGTATTGCTCAGGAAGGCCTTTGATTTTATAAGTAGTACCCTATAGATTGATGTAATACAAAAATTTATTGACATAGTATTGTAATTTATATCTAAGCTGACATTTGTATTATTCTATGGTATTCATTGACATTGTTTTATTGTAAATTAAATTCATTATTATACCTATTTATCTGGATGTGACATTTATAAATGATTTTGTGATATTATTGACATTATTAATTTTATTCTTTTTGACATTATTGTATTTTGTGTAACTGTAACTTTATTATTGACATTAATTTATTCTCTAGACATTATTGTATTCTGTGTAGGTTATGTGAATTTGGTTTGCTTGTATTTAATTTGAAATGACTGTACCTGTTTTAACCATACTGGCGCGTTGGGAAACTGTAAGTCGGTATGTGCATGCTTTTTATGATTAAATGATTAAATGAGAAAAATGTTACTTGTGTGCGAATCTTATGCTTTGAATCACGGTTTAAAATACAATGTAAAAAAGTCAGAATTTATGGTTTTTGAGAGCTTATGTAAACTGCCTAAAAAAGTCCCGCCTCTTCTGCTAAATGGAGCACCATTAAAACGTGTATCTCATTTCAAATACTTAGGGCACATTGTCTACGAAAATCTAAATGATTACCTTGATATACAGCGCGAGCGCAGGGCTTTGGCAGTACGTGGAAACATGTTGGTACATCGTTTCGGGCGTTGTACTACAGGTGTAAAGCTCACTCTGTTTAAGGCCTTCTGTCAAAGCTATTACACCAGTGGTCTATGGGCCAGTTTCAAGCAGAGAGCCTAAATGCACTCAGAGTGCAATATAATAACATCCTTAGGGCCTCGTTGGGGCTCCCGCGATACTGTAGCGCTTCAGGTATGTTTGCTGGTGCCGGTGTGGATGACTTCCACACCATTATGCGAAAAAAGACTGCTGCTGTTGTGTTGCATATCCGCGGGAGCGCCAACGGGATCCAAGGTTGATCGAGGACAGAATGGACTCTGTCGTCCTCAATAGGTTCACCGAGTTGCATGTGACTAAATGTGCAATATCTTGCCTGCATATGACTGAAATTTCAATTTTGGTCATATTGAAGCTAAAGCTCAATTTTCCACACAAATGGAGATGCCTAGTGCAGATTAATACTGCGATATAAATGCTACCTCGGTTTTGCCACCTTTTACAAAACACCATATTCAAGCTTACTTTGACAGGCAAGGTTTCATTTTGTAAATTTCCATGAACTTTTGCATTGCTTAGTTTAGAGTTAACCTGTATTTTCACAAGTACCTACTGCGACTAGAACAAAGTTAAACTGTGAGACATCGTGTTCATTGCTCTAGCTTTCACTTTTATACAAACAAATGAACAGGTGGTGGAAAGATAACTTAATGAGTTATTTTAGCCATTGTATTATTATTATTACTTTTTTGTAGGTTTCAAAAAAGTTTAATTGAGTCTACTAGATTATATGAAAACCGCTTCTTACTCATACTGAGATACTTCAAAGCTGCTGAAGGCTATACATTTATAAAAGGTCAGTTCTTTAGTATTTTTCTTTGCATGACCATGAATTTCAATGTGTTACCCTATCAAATATTATGAATATGAAATTGCTCATGTTATTTGTCTGCAATTAAATTGTATATTATTATAAAACATAAAACCTAGTATGTATATAAAATACCTGATTCAAATGCACTAAATTATAAAACATATTTTAGGAAACTGCAAAGCTCAAATGAAGCAACTTCAGTATGAAGTAAATATTAAACTTGCGGAAGATGGCGAGCCTCTAAAATCACAATGTGAATGTGCTGCTGGCAAAGGCAATGATGCCCACTGCAAACATGTAGGTGTTGCATTACTAGGCGTAGCAGATATGTCCCAAAAGCTGCAAGCTTTTCACCAACCTGCCAAAAAATATGTAGCTACACCTTTAAGAGCAGCTAAATTGCCAACAAAAAGGAAAATAGAAAATAGCGTCTTTTCCCCATATGCTATAGAACGAATTGATAAACAGGTATATAATGTGCAGTTCAGAAACAAAATTATAAATTTTCAGAAATCCTTAATGCCTCTGAAACAGCTATTTGAGCCAGCAAATCCAGCGGCCATTAAAAATGATCATTTGTATAATTCCGATAGTTCAATTACTGCAATTTTAAAAGCAAAAAATGTTGTAAATATAACCAAACAAAAAGTGTTCGAGATTGAAAAAGCCACCAGAGGCCAGCATCAAAATAAAAAATGGCATGAACATAGAACAATAAGATTGACCGCTAGCATTTTTTACACAATTTGCCACTTAAGGCAAACTATATTGCCTCACTTTGCGAAGCAAACTTTAAATAAAGTGGCTCTCAAGTCGAAAGCCTGTGCTCATGGCATTGTCAATGAAGCTGTTGCAATAAAAACATATGAGGAATTACTGGGTTGGTAGTAGAGAAATGTGGTGTTTTCATTTCTCTTGAAATACCATATTTAGGCGCATCTCCTGAGGGGCTTTTAGGGCCAGATACTAAAATAGAAGTGAAGTGTCCCTACTCAGCAAGATACCAAGAAGTCACAACAGGAACAGTGTCATATCTTCACGACGAGAATGGTACTATGACATTAAATATATATATATACATAAATTCTGCAATTTGATTGTGTATACTTTTAAATCATTAGTCTAAAATCTTTGACTAGTCTTGTTAGTGTAGCATTTGAATAAATTACAGCAGGATTGAGCCAGACAAAGTTTCTGCTAAAGTTTCGAGTTATGTATCAATCACAGACCTGTATTGTACAGTCACCATCAGATATATTGTAGTAGACAGGGTGACCAAATACTTCTGAACAATTTAAAATGTTCATAAGTTCTTAACACTAAAAACTACCAATAATATCTGAATATTAATAACATCATTAATATCTGAGCAGCAGTTAGTCAATAATTTCTATACACACAAATAACCAAAATTATCTGAACACCTAAAACGTCAAGTATATCTACGCAGACAAACACCAGGCATATTGTTAATATGAAACACTAGCTGTTCGCACGCGGCTTTGCCTACGAGAACTAAACGATTTTAGCTGTCTGTTTTCTCCAGTTAAAATATATCCTATGTTACTTGTTTCTTGACGTTCAATGATGATAAAGTTGTTTGCTGAAATAACTTTGGAAATTGGTCTTGTAGTTTTGGATTATTTTATTCCTTACTAGCTGTCGGTCATCGTGTCCGTGTAGACGATTTTTACCCTTAAAATATAGCCTAATATTTAGGCCACCCGCTATGTCACGCGCTTATGTAATGTAGCTTTATTTTGGTGAAAGCACTTTTGAAATCGGTCAAGCAGTTTTAGAACCTATTTAATACAAATAAACGAACAAAATATTTTTTCCTTTTCATTTATTACGTACTTATAAACGATCAAGAACTAATTTATAACCCTCTAATACACGTTGTTATAGTTCGATTTAATAAAAAAAAAATGATTAGACCTAGTGTATAAAATACAAAAACAATAAGGATATTATTACAAAACTGAAACTTTTGGTATTAAAAAAACACGTTGGTTTTGTAATGAATTCTTAAACCTTAAAATTAAAACAATGATGCAAAACATTTAAAACTGTGCCGAATGGTCACGTAGTAAGATTAGGCACACACAGTGTACGTGTATGAGTTCGTATATAAGCTTTAGTAGAATTATAATAAACTAGACTATTACCAACTGTTGTCTCATTTCACTGCCATTCCGTCTGTGGTTATATAGTAATTCTTGAGGTCCAACTGTGTCTTATTGCGTCTCCTCGACAGCACTGCAACAGTGGTGGACCCCGACGTGATATCACGTCGGGGTCCGCAACAGTGGTGAAATTTACCAGCACAAAATTAACGAATGGCGTACAAAAACCAAAAAAATATATTCGTGAGGCACTGGCCCCAATCACAGCGTTTCTGTTATTCAAAGCAAAAAAGGAACTCAAAAATACGGGTATATTTGAGTATGTGTGGTGCCAAAACGGTATCGTACTGGCTCGGAGAGCAGAAAAAGAGAAGATATATTCGATTAGAATCGAAAACGACATACAGTGCCTGGCAGATAAGTATAAACAACCTAAAAAATGAATACGGGTTAGCAAACACACCAGGTTAACCAATTATTTGACTGCTTAATATATTATAAAAAAAAAATGAATCATAGTCATAAAGGAATAATTGAAAGTAAGCGTAAAAATTGGAATTTATTTGTTACTCACATCCCAGAACAAGACAAATTCTTATGTTTACACGTAAACATTCGCTCATTAATAAAGAATTTCAACCATTTAGAATACATTATATATAACAGCCCCCAAACTATACACTGCATTGTTATTTCGGAAGCAAACATTCAAGAGAAAGTTAAAAACCTATTCTTACTACATAACTATAATATGCACTACCAACTACGAGATCGAAGGAAAGGAGGCGGCGTAATTGTATACACACACAATAGCACAACATTCACAAGATATTCCACCTGCACTAACCACTGCGAATGCATAGTAGGCAAGATCCAGACCAACGAAGGCTATAGCTTGGGATTGTGCGCAGTATACCGACCACCCGATAAAGACAAAATACGATTTGTAGACGAAATAGCACGAATCATAGCGATATACCCAACAAAGGGTGATTACGTATTAATAGGAGACTGCAATATCGATATAAAAATAGCTAACAACACAGTGTCATACTACACAAACAAACTGAGTGAATTGGGATTAGAAGCAGGAATAACCCAATACACACGTATACAAGCTCGAGGTGACGTCATATCAAGAACATGCATAGACCATATTTTTGCGCGCTGTGCAGACAGCCGGCCGACGCACACTGCGGTGATTCACACAGAGATAGCCGATCACTTCATAACTGGATTTGCAACAATAGGGCCAACAAGCGGAAGATCGCCGTGCGTATACAATAGTATATTAATAGATAATAAAGTGCACCGCCAACTTAGTGAAATGGATTGGAGTCCTGCGTTAAAAATGGACAATCCGAGTGATATCGCTAACTTTTTAAATCATAAGTTTAGTTGTGTTTATAAAAACGCAGTACGTACGGTTAAAATAAACAAAACAAACGAGGATTGTGTGATTGGAAGACAGATAGTATAGAAAAGATGTGTGAAACTAAAGATAATTTGTTAAATATATGGTTAAAAGACGAAAACAATAGATTAAATCGTTTAGTGTATAACAAATATAGAAATTTTAAAATGAATATTAAATTGCTCTCGAATAGTTTCGCACACGAATTTAGGGATAACGTAAAAAATATATGTACTAGTTGCGAGGTGCCATTAATGAACGATCAATCATATCGCATTCAGTCAGGTGTGTCCATGCGGTGGCGCAAAGCAACAAATGAGGCAGTACTTAAGATAATCAACAACCTCAACGATTAAAAAACCCAGGTTCTTATAGTATTCGCCCAAAAGACATTAAGTACATTCAATTAGAAATTGCGCCCGTATTGACACACTTGATTAACACTTGCATATCGACTCAAACATATCCAGATAGTCTTAAAATCGGCACAAAGACTTTATATAAAAAGGGTTCACATACAGACATCAATAACTATAGGCCTATTACCATACTCTCATGTATCGACAAAATACTAGAAGTTTACTTCAGTAGCGAATTAAACAACTACCTAAGAATTAATAATATCATTAACCCTAAACAATACGGTTTCCAAAAAGGACGCAATACCTCGAAACTGTTATCTGATTTTACTGACGAAATAAATGGGTACCTACTTAGACAAAGGAAAACATATTATAGCGATATTTATAGACTTTAGTAAAGCTTTCAAAACTTTAGGAATAAATACACTTTTGTCGAAATTGCAGGACAATGGGATACAGGGACCCTTACTACAGTGGTTTAAAAACTATCACACGAATAGATATGCAGCAGTTAGCATCGCTGGCGAGGTAAGCGATAGGATTATGTGTGAACAAGGCACGGCACAAGGTTCGAATCTCGCACCATCCGAGTATCTAATCTACGTAAATGAAATGTGTAACTTATTCGAAGTAGGTTCAGTGTACCAATTTGCCGACGACACCTGCCTGATGGCGGCGCATGCTGACTTACTAACAGCACAAAAGATCATGCAAAACAACTTCGACCTACTGTGTAGATGGGCCCACGATGTTGGCCTTGTCATAAACGCAAGCAAAACAAAGTTGATGCATATAAGATCGCCGCATAAAAAAGTGACTATTTTACCGCGAATAATAGCACACGAACACCAATGTTTACATTCAAGTAAAATTATTGATGTCTGTAAGTGTAACTCTCTGGAACTTGTCACTGAACATACATACTTAGGCTTAGTTATCGACAGTAAATTTAATTGGCGAAGTCTTGTTAACTCAGTATGCGATAAGCTACGGGCGATATCTGCAAAACTATCTATACTTACGAGGTGCATTCAATAAGTACCTAGCCTCATCGCCAGAGGGCGCTGTAGTTTCAAAAGAGTTGTACCACAGTGTAGCACATTCTTTTTTAATTCTTTTTTCAAATTTTCATTCCAATCCCTTCATTTGTTTTAATTTGACAACTTACGGTAGCGAACGTGTCGAGCGGTTTTACAAAAATGGAAAAAGAGCAATATCGTTCGGTGATTCGATTCCTATTTTTGGAAGGGAAAACGCGCATCGAAATCAAAGAGCGCTTGGATGCTGTGTACGGTGACTCTTCTCCATCGATGGCCACCGTCAAGAATTGGTTCAACGAGTTTGCACGTGGCCGTACGTCGGTTTTTGATGAACCACGTCCAGGTGCACCGAAAACAGCTGCTACGGAGGAAAACATTTAAAAAATCCATGATCTCGTATTGGCAGATCGCCGATTGAAGGTTCGGGAGCTAGCTGAGACTGTAGCCATTTCAGAAGGAACAGTGCATCATATTCTTCACGAGGAACTCGGCATAAGAAAGCTGTCGGCGCGATGGGTGCCGCGTTTACTCACACCGGAAAACAAGCGCAACCGTGAGACCACATCGGAGACGTGTTTGGCGCTGTTTAAGCGGAATCCAGCGGAGTTTTTGCGTCGTTTTGTGACCGTCGATGAAACCTGGATCCACAGGTACACACCAGAGACCAAGGAGCAATCAAAACAATGGATCCAGACCGGGGAACGTGCTCCAAAGAAGGCGAAAACTGTAAAATCGGCCGGAAAAGTTGTGGCCACCGTTTTCTGGGATTCACAAGGTGTGATCTACATCGATTACCTCGAGAAGGGTAAAACAATTACAGGGCTTTACTATGCCGATTTATTGGGCCGATTCGACGCCGAATTAAAGAAAAAACGACCCCATCTGGCGAAGAAAAAGTGCTGTTTCACCACGACAACGCACCGGTTCACACGTCTGCCGTTGCCATGGCCAAATTGGTCGAATTACGCTACGAATTGCTGCCCCATCCACCGTATTCTCCAGATTTGGCCCCTTGTGACTTCTTTCTGTTTCCTAATCTGAAAAAATCACTCGCCGGGAATAGATATGGATGAATGAGGAGGTCATCGCCGCCACGGAGGCCTATTTTGCAGAGTTTGACAAAAACTATTTTTCGGACAGGTTAAAAAAGTTGGAGCATCGCTGGGCTAAGTGTATCGAACTAAAAGGAGACTATGTTGAAAAATTAATTGCCACTATTCCAAAATTTTCGTTTACTTTTTGTAGGCTAAGTATTTATTGAATGACCCTCGTAGACATAAGATCCCCTACCGTACACTTCGAACAATGTATCTAGCGTTAGCAGATTCCGTAGTGTCATATGGTTTAAGTAGCTACGGAAGAAGCTACAAAACCTATTTAGAAGACATTTATAAGTTGCAACTTTCGATATTGAAAATCATTGTACCTTCCAAGATAAAAAATAATCACTGTAACGATTACAGTAAACTATTTGGATATTGTAAAATAATTAATGTATTTGATAAACTAAAGCTACTGATAATATGTGAAAAATTTAGCAATTTATGTAATTTATCCGAAAATTCGAGACCAGGCAAAGAACAAGGCAATATATGTTACCGTACATTCTTAATAATAGTCCTAAAGATCTAGTCCAGAAATTAATGATGCAGAAAAATGTTAAACAATAATAATAATAATAAATATTCTTTATTGCACATCAAAAAATAACAATGAAGGTTTGTATTACACGAAATAGTAAGATGACACAATTAGGCGGTCTTATTGCTAAAAAGCAATCTCTTCCAAACAACCCAAGTAGAGGAAAATGTTAAAAAAAAAAAGGGTAAGTATGTGCACAATAATAGTCAAATGTAAATTTAAATAACAAAATAATAATACAGGATATGTACTAATTAGCCCACCAATAACCAAAGAGATCAGAAAAGGAAAATGAGTTAAATAAACGGACGAGGAGAAGTGAAAGGAGGAAAGTAATTAGGAGAAAAAGTAGAGTGTTAAAGGCCGAGGAAATGTGCTTTAATCCTCTTCTTAAAAATAGATAGAGACTCTGACTCCCTAATAAATAAGGGTAAGGAGTTCCAAAGTCGTACAGATTTAACCGTAAACGACTGTGTGTAGGAGTGTGAGGAATGAGGAGGGAATTGAAGGCGAAGCTTCTTAGATGACCGCATCGCCTGACCTCGTACTGGCTGCAGAAATTTGAAACGCTCCTTGAGGTAACGTGGCGACAAAGGGTTAAATAGGATGTTATAAAGAAGAAAAAGAACATGGGAATCTCGACGATAACGGATGGGAAGCCAGTTGAGCTGAGATCTGTACTCTGAGACATGATCATACTTGCGCAGTCCAAAAATAATGCGAATGCAAAAATTCTGGAGCCGCTCAAGTTTGTCAAGTAGATTCTCAGTAAGATCTAAAAAGCAGCAATCTGCGTAGTCAAGAATAGGAAAGAGTAATGCCTGAACAAGCGCAATTTTGGTGGGTATTGGCAAAAAATTTCGAAGCCTACTTAAAGAACCTGCAGCAGCAAACATTTTCCGGCTAACCTGACCAACCTGAGTTGTCCAAGTTAATGTATTGTCAATATAAACACCTAAATTCTTGACAGTTTTACTAAAAGGAACTACAACGCCATCAAATACAACTGAAGGCAGAACATCCCAGTCCACCCTGGAAATCAGCCATGAACCACCCACAATTATTACTTGAGTTTTAGCGGGGTTAACTGCTAACCCAAACGACTTGCTCCAGTCTGAAATTAGATTCAAGTCAGTATTTATGGTTTGAATAACACTAGGCAGGTCAACAAGACTACCTTGGGAGTAAATTTGAAGATCGTCTGCATATAGGTGATAAGAAGAAGATAGATTTTGGGTAATAGAATTAATAAAAGTAGCAAAGAGAAGAGGAGACAAGACGCCACCTTGCGGTACACCGGCATTGAGGTCGCACCATGACGAGGAGGCATTCTCAGCACGAATGCATTGCCGGCGCCCATGTAAGTAGCTATGAAACCAGTTAATTACGATTAGAGATATGTTGAGAGAACGCAACACGCCAAGTAGGATGTCAAAATCAACAGTGTTGAAGGCATTGCTGAAATCCAGAAGTGCCAATACCGAGAGACATTTCTGGTCCATGCCAAGGCGAATGTCATCTGTAATTTTGACAAGTGCAGTAGTCGTACTATGACCAGGACGGAAACCGGATTGGAAGTTATTGAGGAGTTAGTTTTTGGCAAGGAAAGCACTGAGCTGTTGATGGACAATACGCTCAAGTACTTTTGATAGGAAAGGTAAAATGGATATAGGACGGTAATCTGAGTATACAGAAGGATTTGCTTTCTTAGGGAGAGGAACTATTTACAATGTGAAAATTTACTAAATTATCACTATAAAAACGTATATACTTAAAACAAAAATGCATTGTATTGAGAATACCTACATTGTAAGCACTTATTTCAAATTTGTGCGTAAAGACTCAAACCGCCTACACATAAACCCACTGCATGGGATTACAGTAGGTAGGTTTATACTAAAATATTGTAAAGTTTGTGATTTGGATAATAAATAAAAAAAAAAAAACAAACCCCGCGTCGGAACAAATACGCGACCCTGAAACAACAAAATGGTATTTCCGCGCAAATCGTGTATCAGTGCGTCGCAAGAAGTCACTATCAGCACCGCCGTCGTATTCCATATTCCGGAATCCTGGAATGATCAGCCCGTCTTTGGTTTGCCCAGTTTGAAGCAGTCATCGCACTACAAAAGCAAGCCGTCACAGAATCTTCGGATCTAGATAAAGGACACCCTGTTTATACGACAGCGCAAGCGAAGGTCATTATCAAATGTTAGAAGGTGTGCTGACGCAGCTAAAACAAGTACAAACGGAAATGTGTGCAAAAACGATACGAAACGCAAGAATAGCCGACGCAGCAATTATCGCAAGTATGTATTACGCGCCGAAGTCAAGTTCAAGATCGCGTAACAAAGAAGCAACAATTTGTCATTATCATCGTAAATATGGAAAATACGCTCACAGATGTGAGGAACCATGCATTTGGAGGCAACCCTTTTTAGCGACCGAAAAGGTCGAGGTTGAGTTTTTTTTAATCGATACAGGAGCAAATATCCTTGGTAATGTAACCCCTCACTGTTACCGACCGAGAAGGTCGAGGTTGAGGTTTTTAAATCGATGCCGGAGCGAACATCTTGGTTAATGTAACCCCTCATTGTTACCGACCGAAAAGGTGGTATGAGGTATTTTAACGGTACCGGAACAAATGTCTCCGAAGTGTAAGCTACATCTAGGCCGCAGATGGTTCAAAAATTAACCCATGGAGATTGTGTTCGAAAAATTGTACGAAAATGGGTTAATTAATTGGTTAGTTAATTCCTCCAGAGCGAGTTTGATTTTTTAGGTTATCGTGTAACGAAACGAGCCAAGGGATACGCCAGGAAGAAGAAATATTATAAAGCATCAACAAGTTCCCCAAGCCGAGGACAACAAAGGTGCTAAGAAGATTTTATTTCACAATATTGCACACATAAGTGGCCGTGACAATATTGTCGTAAAAGTGCATAGGCATACAAAATCCTGCACAGCGTTTGTTATAAATAATGGTTCGAGAACGTGATGGTTTGGAAAAAGACAAGAGCACGTACATGATAAGATCAGGTAGATTATTCAAACCAGAGCTCAGATTCCGTTGAAATGATATAATTAACATCCTTTGTCATTGCAATTTTTCTAGACTTCAATTTTGCAAGAGGGTAAATTATGTTTTTTTTAAAAGGGGGGAGTACTGTGCCGGATGGTCACGTAGTAAGATTAGGCACACACAGTGTACGTGTATGAGTTCGTATATAAGCTTTAGTAGAATTATTCCTGAGTAACAGTAGTATCATTATAGCTTGAAAGATGTAGTGTATTTCTTAACTTTGGGCAAAACTTGATTAGTGATTTTTGTTACAGTGTTATGCAAAAATGGCTCCGCCGAATGTCAGAATATTGAAATTAAAAAGTCTTATAAAAAAGAATAATGCTGAATCAACTTACAATGAACATTCATTAATTGAGAAGGAAAATCTACCCGCATTAGTAAATAAAAACTGGCTAAAGGACAATCCCACTACTTCCCATGAAAATCAGAAACTCCGTTCATTACAAACAACAAAGATTAGACAGATTATTTATCAAGCAGAAGATCCTCTCATTCATCTACGAAAAGTGATCAGTTGCGTGATTTTTCTCCAGCGTCAGACGATGATCGCGAATATAAACCAAGTCTATCGGAGTCGTCTTCTGACACTGAAATTGGGGAAACATCCAGTGCAAAAAAGGAAAGACTGCTAAGAAAATCTACAGTTCGTTCATCTTCTTCGAGTTTATCTCCATCTAACACATCAAGTTCAAACAGCAGCTCAGCACGTTTTGACACTAGCTCATCATCAGATTCAGAATCCGAAAAAGAAACAGAATCAGCGCCATCAGTCATTCCACAATCACTACCACCACTTAGTCCACAATCACAACTATCGCCTGCGAAACGTAGCCAAAATCCTTCACCCAATGAACTCGTAGAAGTTTACGTTCCGGTTGATTTATCTGCTGATTTGGCGATGACTTCATCGGAAGATGAAGCGTTACAGAAGTCGCAAAACAATCCGGCGCTAACAGTTAGGGAGGCCGAAGTTGAAAACACTACTGTTCCTTTTGAGAGTAACAGCCCCTTGCCATTAAAAGAACTTGCTTTTCGTTTTGTTAACAGCTTGTTTGCGCCTGGAACAAATTCGACAGCGACTACTTCGAGAAAGAAAAGGCGCCGAGGAAGTAAGAAAGAAACTGCAAAAGTACTGAGAAATTTCGGCCTCCAGTACACATCTGCTTCAAAAGGCCGAAAACATGTTGGTTCTAGAAAACTTAAACAGCCCTGTAATTCTCGTTGCCGTTTGAAATGCTCTGAAAGATTTTCGCAAGACACTCGCCAGCAGATTTTTGAACAATATTGGAACATGGCTTCATTGTCTCGACAGAGGGATTTTATTGCTCAAAGTATGACTGAAGTAAAACCCAAATACCAATACAAAAGGCTACATAATAACAGATTACCAAGGCATGCATTTTACTTTACAGTAAATAAAGAGAAACAGAGAGTGTGCAAAATTTTTTTTTAAAACACGCTAGATATTAATGACCGGCCTCTAAGAACTGTCATATCGAAACTAAATACTTCTGGTATAGTAAAACCTGAAAAAAGAGGTAAACATGAAAAACATGCAACGAAAATTCCAGAAGTGCTTTTAGAAGGGGTTAGAAATCACATCAATAAAATTTCTAGAATTGAGAGCCATTACTTGCGTAAACAAACTACAAGAGAGTATATCGACGGCGGTAAAAGTCTCACTGATCTTTATGCAGATTATAAAAAGGAATGCTTAAAAAACAATGTTGATTACGTGAAAATTCACACTTTTAGAAAAGTCTTTAATACCGAGTTTAACATCAGCTTTTTCATTCCCAAAAAAGACCAGTGCGAATTGTGCACATCCTATAAGAATGCTATACAAGAAGAAAAGAGTAGTCTGGAAGAAAAATACCAACGTCATTTAGAGGAAAAAGAAAGGAGCAGGATTGAAAAAGCCAAAGACAAAGAGGAAATAGGTTCAAATAAAATTGTGGCTTGTTACGATTTACAAGCAGTGTTACCTGTACCGAGAGGGGACGTATCGGTATTTTATTATAAATCCAAATTAAATTGTTTTAATTTTACGATTTGCGAACTAGGTACAGATAACACTGAATGCTATTTTTGGAATGAAGTTGAAGGACAAAGAGGTGCATGCGAAATCGGAACGTGTCTGTTCAAATATTTAAAGAAGAAATCTGCTGCTGCTGCTATATCTGAACCTTTAGAATTAGTATTTTACTCCGATAATTGTTGTGGTCAGCAAAAAAATCAGTTTATCGTATCTCCGTACATTCATGCTGTTCAAGAAATGCCAAATATTAAGTCTATCACCCATAAATTTCTTATAAAAGGCCACACCCAAAACGAGGGTGACGCAGCTCACTCAACAATAGAAAGGCAAATAAAAAAAGCTCTAAGATCAGGTCCTATTTATGTGCCTGACCAGTACGTACAACTAATACGGGACGCAAAAAAAAAGGGCAACAAATTCAATATAAATGAAATGAGCCATAGTGAATTTTATAATATCAAGAACTTGGCGGACCAGAAACTAAATAAGAATACAGAGGGTGAAACAGTCAAAATAGGTGATGTAAAAGTCATAAGAATTGAAAAAAGTAATGACAGTGATAGCAACCGAGTTAAAGTATTTTACAAAACTTAATATTTTCAAGATTTGTTCAAAGAAATAAATTTATCGCAACCGCAATCCCGCAGTGTACGTGTGCAGAGTATTCGTCGTCGTCCCCAATTAAAGAGGCTTTATAATACAAAGCTTCAGTTGGCTGAACGCAAAAAGGCTGATTTAAGATCTCTTATTCAATCTGATCATAGATCATAGGTACTACGCTTCCTCGTTTTATGACAACATAATAAACCATTAAGTACGCATTATTAGAAGGGATATACTCCTAAACAATCCCTATTTTCCTGAAATTTGTTCCTAATACATTTTAAGTTGATCGTTACAACGATCGGACCTCGTTTTCGTATAATGTTTAAGGTCGTCAAATGACCATGAAAAAGGTTTTGTTTTTTTCTATAATAATTTTACGAATTACATGAATATCACTGTAACGTGACGCATGAAAGCGAATTCAAATGTTATGATTCTCATCGTTGTTATTTTTTTCTATCTTATTTTAAGTTTATTACAACATTTAACATTCCAATTGTTTTTGAAGAAAGTTTATTCACATTTAGAAGAAAAGATTTATCATTTTGTTTTTTATTTGTTGATTTTTTAAAGTGTAATAATCAAACGAAGTACAATAGGAAGGTACTTTTGTTTTTCTTTTTTGATAATAAAGTTAGATTTCTTTTTATCAGTTTTTCATTGATAAATACCCTTAAATTTATTGCACTTCACTATGAAATTATGACACTATTTTCTTTTTCTTAAAATGTTAAGTGGAATAGTGACACTTTTAGTAGTTTTTTTTTTTTTAAAACCTATAATTTTGTTCTTAAAACCTTAGAAATTCACAAAAAGTAAATTGCCATCTAAAAGTAGGATAAACAATAATGCTAAAAACACCTAAAAACATTCTAATTACGCAGTTAAAAAGACAATCTGGGACTAAACATTAAAAAAAAACTTTAATCGCTGATTCCCAAAAAACTGGTTTTTCGTTTAGTGACGGTACGGTTTTCAAGGTGCGATGTGTAAACGCCAAAATATTGCCGCGGCAAGCTACTTCTGCAATTTTTTTCAGCTAAACTGACAAGCCTTGCGCTTGTGAGTTTAGATTAGCAATAAAATTTGCAGAAATGAACTTCCTCAAGCAGTTACCATTGTGTAAACTGTTGCGGCAAGTTAACTTTTGCAAGTGTTGCAACTTGCAGCGACTTGTCGGAAGTCACACGTGTAAACGCTATTTTGACATTGCGAGAACTTCTGGATTTATTTGTTCGCAAAATAAAGTTTTGTGTGTTGACCAAGATGTCAGTTAAAAAAGTATGGGCTCGAAATGAAATCGTGGCGCTAATAGAAAAGTATGAACAACACAGAGAATTGTGGGATACTAAAAGTAAGGATTATCGCAACAAAATTATGAAAAATGCCACTCTGCAACTTTTGGCAACGGAATTCGATACCAGCGATAGTGAAATAAGTAAGAAACTACATAATTTAAAAACCCAGTTTGGACAAGAACTTAAGGAACAACAGCGTAAAAGCGGACAAGGTTCAAATGAAATTTATAAAAGCAAATGGGAATTCTTTAAAATGTTGAAATTTACTACGACCCAACATGCACATGCACCACACCTGCATTGACCGGGGATTCCATGGTAATAATAAAACAATAAATATAGTGGGTACACTTGTTTATTTACTTTCTTAATGTACCGAATGATTTAGGTGCATAGTATTCAAATTTTTGTATATTGCCAACTTAGTTCACCTTCCGGACTAACAAAATAATCTCGAAATTGGTCTTGTACTGATTTTGCATTGACCGGTGGATTATTTTGCTGAGCATACTGCAAACCTATTAAAGGTTGTAAGCTATTATCTTATCTTATCTCTATCTATCTTATCTCAATCTATCTTATCTTTATGTAATATATAGTTCGGATTATTTTCAATGAGAAAATTATGCATGACGCATATAGGCAACAACATTTGTAGTTTTAATTGAGTTTAGCATAATTGGTGCTCGAAGAACTCTAAATCGGGAAGCATTCGGCATTTTCATTAAGGCATCGTCAGCTACACTGCCCACCCGAGCCTAAACCGCAGTAATAGCAAAAATTGCGATTTCAAGCTGAGTACACAGCATTAGAGTCCAATTCAAAAGCTTTCTGGCCAACAATTTTTATCTCTCTACGACAAATTTTAATTTTATTGTGATTTTTTTTCTAATGTAGTAAAGTCAATAATTTTTCAAAATTTGTTAAAAATGACAAAAATTACCAGCTAATCTGCAGTATGACACTTACTGTGCATTTTATTTTAGTTTTTCCTAGCTAAATAGCAGTAATTTGACATATTTTACTATACTTTTGTCAGTATTTAGCCTTCGTAAGTTTTAACAAATACCGACTAAATAGCAGTATAACGTTGGCCCATACAAAACGAATATGCTGCATTTTATAAAATACATATATTTTGTTAAGATTACCGATTAAAATGCAGTTCTGTCGTAACTTAATATAGCTTAGCTTGGGAGATGATAATTCACTTCGTATGACTTCCCAAATAAACTGCAGTATTAGCACTATTACTGTTTATTAGTTGGTAATATCTTCTTAATCTCATTTCGGACTTCCTAGGTAAAGTGCAGTATTAATTTTATTTCACTGCATTTTAGTAGGTTGCCTTTACACGCATCATACTTTCAAAGCATCCTTCTGAAGTAAGACAGTTTAATACTGCGTTTTAATTTGTTCCTTACCGCAATTTAATAGCTGAATCCCTAGCATTGAATGACAGTTGCGTCACTGGCGCTGGGAGAGACGGACGTGGCGTCCTGTGGCCTGGTTCTTTCGTAAGTCCCTTTCTTTTTATTACTATAATACGATATTTCGTGAGTCTGCTGAGTATTAGTAAGGTTGGTTTATAGTTAATTATGAAAGTACCTACCTATTTTTAAGCGTTATCGTTACGTAGGTATCAACCACCGCGCGTGGAATGTTTCAACTGATAGGTACCTACTCGTACCTAGTATGAAGTTGAAATCGGTGCAGAAATTTTAAGGAGATGTGTATAACTTGATGTGCTGTTTTGTCCGTATATGTAGGTATGTCAGTACAGTCGGTTTCAAAAACATTTTAGCGCTTTAAAGTGGCGCGATTTGACTCTTTTATTATGATTTATTGCAAAATGTAAAGTGTAGACTAGAAGTAAGTATTGTTGGTTCGTAGGACCTACACACAAAATGATTTACGTGATGAGCATTTTTTGTCAGATCACAAACGGGCGAATAATAATAATTGCCTTTCTATTGGCCTCAGTGGTTAGTAACGCTGCCTTTGAATTAAAATGTAGTGAGTGCGATTCCTGGACAAAGCTAACTTTGTACGCATTTAAATATTGTTTGTCTCAGTATGGATGCTATTTTACGTATTACAACAAATAGGTTTTTTAAAAAGTATACGTACACATATTTGCCAGTGATCTAGTACTTAATGTACAAGCTCTGCTTATTTGAGTACTAATAGGAATAAATCTTATCTATAAAATTGAAGTGTCAGTTTGTAATTCCAAAAGAACAGCTTTTCACTAAACGCATATTAAAGTATATAGGTACGATACTTACCTACATCAAAAACACATTTTTTTTATTTATTTATCTGTCTGTTTGTCTGTTTGTTCGGGGTAATGTCTGGGCCGATTTTGACGGGACTTTCACTGGCAGATAGCTAATATTATAGGAAGTAACTAAGGCTCCTTTTAGTTTAGAAAATCGCACACGTACGAAGTCGCGGGAAACAGGTAGTAATTACTTTATTATGACTCGACTACCTCCGTCCACCGATGGTAATGGCAATGGTAAGAGGGTTGCACTTTAACGCAACGGTTGCGCCGGAGCCAGACGTCCTGGGTTCAGTCCCCGGGTCGAACCAAAGATTTGGTTTTTATTTTCTGCGGTGTTTAAGCCCCGTGACACATAAAGCATGTTATGCCGTTGTGCCCCGTCGGATTATGAGGGTGCGCAAATACTGTGTCTACATAGTTGGCTTATCTTTGAAATTATCCACCGATGCGCCGTAGCCGGATCAGCCAGGAATACTTTTTACTTATTTGTATTACTTACATTGCACGGGTGAAAAATGGCGTCACATAGGTCGAAGATGATCTTAGAAATGGCTACGGAACGAAACCAGTCAGATATACCTGAGTCCAGGATGTTCACGCCGAGAAAGAAACTTGATGATAATTCAATATGGGCGCATTATGTGTCATTAGAAGATATGAATTTCATAAAAAATTGTAGATTAGAATACGAAAACTCTATTGAACGTTGTAAAAACTTTAATATTTATGACACTTCTAAGTTAAGCCGAACGTTAATTGCCAATGATCATGATGTTGTAACGACTTCATATGAAAATAATAAAGAGCCTTCAAGTACTCCTCAAAACTTACTTTGCGAAGAAACTATGTTACCGTCATGTCTTAATGATTATACATTTCTAGAAGATTCAGATGACTCCGTTAAGGATAAAAATTACTTACCAGAGTATCATCATCTTCATCTTCTCTAGGGGAAGAACTGAATAATACTGTAAGTCCTAGTACGGAAAAATCAAGTAACATTGAAACTGGGAAGAAGAAGAAAAAAACCTCTACAAAACAAAAAAATAGACAAAAATGTGAACAGAATCAAGCTAAATATCCCTTGAGGGATCCTTGCCACAACCTGTGTAAAAAAATGTGCACTATTAATTTTACCGAGCCACAAAGACAAAGTATACATGATTATTATTGGACTCTTGAATGGGAACATCAAGGTATTTATATAAAAAATTTGGTTTCTGAGGCAGACTGTGTGAAAAAAGGACAGGCAAATAGCTCAAAGAGGAAACGCCAGGTCACATACAAATATTATTTTCCGAAGTTTGATAACACAGAAAAAGTCGAAGTGTGCAATACCTTTTTTCTGTGCACCTTGGGCTATGACAAAAAAAATGACAGACATGTTCTCTCAGTTTTGAAAAAAGGAATTACAGAGCAACAAGACCAAAGAGATGGTCGAAATTTAAAAGTTATGAAAATAGACAAAAACGTTATAACAAATCACGTATAATCTTTTATGCCTTGCGTACATCACTACAGACGAGCTCATGCTCCCAATAAGAGATACTCGTATCTTCCAAGTGACCTTACTATTGCAGACATGTACAAACATTTTAAGGAAGCTCATCCAAACATCAAATGCAGTATTGAAACTTATAGATGTCACCTGACCAATGAAATGAACATATCTTTTGCAAAACTGGGGCATGAAGAATGCAAAACATGTGAAACCTTCATCCTACATAACCCCGACCATGTTAAAGATGGTTATGATCCATGTTGTGAGACATGTAATTCATATTTCACACATAAAGATAAATACACTAAGGCAAGGGCAATGTACGAATCAGACGCAAAAAAAAGAGCAGGTTGGAGATGAAATTATAGTCTCTGTTGATTTACAGAAGGTGATAATGTTACCACGAATTGACTGTTTTAAAACAACTGTATTTTGTCCAAGACTTGTAGCATATAACGAAACTTTTATGCCTCTGGGAAAGTTAAAAAACGGTGGCGTGTTTGCTGCAGTCTGGCATGAAGCTGTTTCTGGACGTAAACAAGAAGATATTGTTAGTACTTTTAGAGCTTTCTTTTTGAGTATGCGTGATGCAAAGTCCATAACTTTGTGGTTGGATAACTGTTCCGCTCAAAATAAGAACTGGTGCTTAATTACGTTCTTAATTAAAATAATTAATAGTAATGAAATTGCCGCCACACATATCACTTTTACATTTTTCGAACCTGGACATACATTTATGTCTGCGGACTCTTTTCATCATTTTGTTGAACAATCATTAAAAAAAAAGGTTAAGTCTACGATTTGCAGCAATTGAAAGTTCAGTAAAATTGGGCAAAGTTAATGTAAAAAATATGGAGGTATCGGATTTTTTCAATTTTAAATCTCACATAGCACTCAATAAAATAAAAGATAAAAATGGAAACAGGGTTTATTTAAGAGATATTGTAAAAATTATGGAAAAAAGGGGAGAACACTATGTCTTTTACAAAAAAGACGTGACTAGCAGTGAGTACGAAAAAATATTTTGCTTAAAGTCGAAAACTTTGCCTAACCCGTCCGTAAAAACTGACCCTAAAGGTATAACTTTAGAAAGGAAGCAAAACATACTCCGACAACTGGGCCCATTCATCCCAGAAAATAGGTTAATATTTTGGAAAAATCTTGCTATTTCCCAAAACAGTACCGACCGCGATATCGTTTTCGATACGTATGAATAGCAAGAATATTGCAAATAATTCGTGATTATTATTTGTTAAATAAATTGTGATTATATTGATGATCTCACTTTAGTGCAAAGCACTTGATTGAATTCCAGCTCACTAGAGCTAAAAGATTATAATATTTTTTAGTTATAAGAACAAATGTGCCTTAAAAAGGAGACTGATTATCTATACTTTATAATATTGTAAAGCTGAAGTGTTTGTTTGCTCTTTTGTTTATGATTGATCTCTTGTTAGTACCTATGTACTCGTAGTTTGACTACTATATAAGTGATAGTAAGAATGACCACATTGTTTGTCTTTATTTTATATTGATTAATAAACATTTAACATTATCAATTCGTTTCACTACTGCAAATTACGTCTTACCTATTTGATTATGAAAAACCTATTAAATTGCAGTACTAACTCAAACTTACTGCACTTTAGTAAGAAACATTCATAAAAATTGTTTGAATACGCAGTATTAGCATTCTTTACTGCATTTTAAATAGTTTAGGAAACGATAAAGCAAAATAATGAGATGTAGTAATAGAAGTCAAAAAATTAAAACCTTGTAATCTTGGATACTATTTTATATTTTCACATAAATTTTGTGAATTTATTTGGTCAAAAACACATTCCCTTACTTTGTCCAAGAAACTTGATTAGAAGCGTTCATTTACTATTTTTTTAATATATTCTTAAGTTAAAACGCCATTTTCTCGAGTTCGTGTTTTTGCTATTACTGCGGTTTAAACTCGGGTGGGCAGTACAATGACATAAGGTGCAATTTTGTCACTGCCTGGTCAAAAGGTCTTTGTGAAGGCAAATTTAAAGTACTGTTTTCTAGAGCCATTGATAAGTTGCAATTATTAAAAACACCTCCGTCAGAAATTCTACCATTACAACCAATATTTACATAAATAAATCTGTAAAATGAATCTACTAAGGCTAACAAAACAATGCTATGAGTGCCTTTATAATTATAATAAAAGCTGCCACTATTAGGGGGTGCCTGTATTTGAATATGTTTTCCATCCAATGCACCTATCCAATGTGGAAAGTTCCATTTATTTTCAAAGCCTTTAGCTATTTCTAACCATTCTGCTTCCGAATTCGGCATCTGAAACATATATGTATTAATTTTAATTTCAGGACAGTTTTCCGAAATTGAAAAAACCTCTGCAAGTGTACAAAATGATTCGTCTTCAGAAAGATCAAAACGTTCAAAAAAATCCACACCACAAAATGATCAATTAGCAAGAGCTGCTGCAATATTAAATAACCCTGATGATGAGTTCCAAACCTTCGGAGACTAAGTAGCGAGTGAAATAAGAAATATGCATTTTCTCAAATATAAAGGCGAATTGAAACGAAAAATACAACGTCTTTTAATCGAGTACACCGAAATCGATGATATTAAATACCACGATGACGTCAATGACAATGAGTTATTGTCTAATCGTGAATTGGTTGCAACTGAAAAAGACACTGTCTCGGATAGTGCATCGGTTTTTATAGATATTAATGGCGTACTGTTATACCTAACTTTACTATGATCAATTTGCTTACATCAACATATTTACTTTACATAAAACTGATCACAGCCATGCGCTTTGAACAGTTGCATTTCAACCTCCGGTCCGACTCCTCCAGTCTCGCGTCCCATACATTAACTAGTGTCCCGAAAGGAAAGTGAGGTTTCCCTAAGATAGTTTCCATCAATAAACTTTAGTGTGTTCAAAAAGTGTTTTTTTAAAAAGACTCCACGCGGCTGCCGCCTAACATTGGTGTCAGAAGTGGGATGATGTCCTAGTGGCTTCTTCAAGCCCAGACATTAGGAAAGAATCCGTGGTCGCCGCCCGAGTCATCGTGATCGACGGTCAGTCTCAGCCCCTCGCGCCGAGCCCGCATCAAGCACCAGCCTCCCGCCCAGCGCCGAGCCTGCGTCACGCCGAGCAAGCACACACGTGGTCGACAGTCAGCCTCCCGCCTAGCGCCGAGCCTGCATCACGCCGTGCAAGAACACACCCTGGTCGACGTTAAGTCTCCGCCCAACGCGTGAGCCCGCATCAGAACAAAAAACATAACTACTTAGGACCTCCTCTCCTCAGGGACCACTCCAGCATCACCACCTGTGGACAACCATCTCCAGCCTGTTGTACAATCATCACCGGCAGCGCATCGGACCACCACATTGCATCACCATCGCAACTCGTTCACCAGCCCCGCCACGTGATCGCCGCACACATCGTCGCCGTCGCGCTAAGTAGATCGCGCCGCGCCATACGACACGTGTAGCATTACTAATATCATATTCTTCTGTTCCTAGGTACTACATTCCAAATAATGATATCTTTCATCTTCATGTAAGTACTTTTGCCATTCTATTTCAATTGCCAAATTATTTTATTGCCAAATATTATCTCAGTTTAATTTAAAATCAGTGTTTTCTACATCTTAATCTCTTATAATTTCTTCCTATATCTTAGACTATCTTAATATTTTTACAACTTAACATAACTCAATCTATTCTGTTTCCTTCCAAATACTAAACTATTATACAAGATGTCTTATTCCGAGGACTGCCAAGCCGCCGTCAAAGTTGAGAAAGTCACTCTCAACATCCTTACTAAATTTATCCGACCTTATAATGGGGATCGCGATACTCTCCCTGCATTCACTACAAACTGCGATAACGCAATGTTCTTAGCAGCGCAAGAACAACAATTATTATTATCCAAATTTATTATTTCACAATTAGACGGAAAGGCCCAAATGGCATGTAGCCTTAAAAATTTCAATTCCTGGCCCGAACTTAAACGATTTTTAAAATCAACCTTCGGCGAGAAAAAACACTCGTCTCATCTCCTGGTCGATCTCCAAAATTGAAAACAATTATCTTCAGAAACTGTTACACAATTTTCGCTTAGAATCGAGTCTTGCCTCACTAGATTGCAATAAATCCCAATTATTAGGTAGAATAGCCGCAATGGAAGATCTAGCCCTTAACACATTTTTAATGGGTCTTAATTCTAACATTTCGACTATTGTCATATGCCTCTCGAACTCTTAACCGAGCAGAAGGTAACTATACCACAACCGAGAAATAATTATTAGCAATTATTTATGCTGTAAATACATTCCGCCCTTATCTCTATGGCACACTTTTCAAGATCGTAACAGATCATCAACCTCTCACATGGCTCTTTGGATGTAAAGATCCCGGTAGTCGACTTATGCGCTGGCGTTTAAAGTTAGAAGAATATAAATACCAAATCGTTTATAAGCCAGGCAAATTGAACTCTAATGCCGATGCCTTATCGCGTTACCCGATACACGCTATTACTCATGCTAATCTTAATAAGCAACCTTATGAGAAATACTTTAAGTTACAATTTACAAAATCTTTAACCAATGACACTATTATTAAAGAACATTTACAAGCTTTACACTTAACTAAATATAAACTAATTGCTTTTCCTACATCTTTAGATTTAGACGATTCAATACCACATTGTGAAGAAATTTTATCTCAGTTCGAAAACTCAGCTGAAATTCGTGATTCTGAACGTGAATTGCACTCTGTCTTATCTCAATCTTGTACTAATAAAACATACTTTTTCTTATTTACTAAAGTTCACCATTATGATGACATAACTTACAAAGATATTTATAATTTATTATTTAAACTACGCGACTCTATCATTGCTCAAGATCCAAGCGAAACAGATCTCGCAATCTCAGACTTCTCAGATCCTTGCTGTAAATTATCTTATACTAAAATCTATAATATGATTGCTTTTGTATTTCATAATACCAATATTAAAGTACATATCTATAAAAATCAAATAATTTATCCAACTCCAGTCGAAGTTCCTAAAATATTGAAAGAAAATCATGATTCGACCATCGCAGGTCACCCAGGCTCCAAAAGGATGTATAATCGCATCAAGGAAGCATATTTTTGGAAAGGTATGCGCTCCGACATAGAACAATATGTTAAAAATTGTAAACTTTGTCAAGTAAGTAAACCATTACGATTATCTAATAAAGCTCCTATGGAGATAACCTCCACATCTACTAAACCTTTTGAACGTTTAGCTCTCGATATCGTAGGCCCTCTGCCAGATGCAGGTTTCCAAAAATTCAGGTTCATCTTACCCTTTCAAGATGATCTTACAAAATTTTCAAACGCCTATCCCATGGTCACTTCCACAAGCGAAGAGATAGCTCGAAATCTAGTTCACTTTATGTTTTTGTTTGGTTTTCCTAAAACCATCTTAACAGACTTAGGAACATGTTTTACCTCCGATCTATTTAAACAACTAACTGAAATTCTTAAGATAAAATCTCTTTTTACTACTCCGTACCATCCTCAAACGAATGGTGCTCTCGAAAGATCACACGCAACTCTTAAAGAATATTTAAAATCTTTTGTTAATGAAAATCAAAATGATTGGCATTGTTATTTAGCCACAGCTATTCTATCTTATAACTCAACTCCTCATACTACTACACAGTTTACTCCATTTGAACTTTTATATGGTTATAAACCAATGATTCCTAATTCAATCTATGAAGATAACAGTAATAATACTTATCACGAATATATTAGAGCATTACAGTATAGAATGAAATTTAGTAGAGAAAAAGCTATACAAAATATAACTCAAAGCAAAGAAATCTCTAAACAGTACTATGATCAGTCTAGCCGCACCACCACGTACAAAACTGGTGACATGGTGTATCTTAAACATCATCATAGACTTCGCAAGGCCTTATCTCCAATATGGAAAGGTCCATACAAAATAATAAAGGTTAACGGAAAACATAACGTTACCTTAGCAGTAAATCGTAAAAACATAAAATATCATACTAATGAGATAAAACCAGCTAAATACACACATCAAAAGTGTCTAGGGATCAAGCATTTTTATGCGGATTTCTTGAGATTGAGATGTGGCTTTGTAGTAAATTTATGATTTTATAAATTTATATGGATCCTTTTTGGTGCATTTCATAATTTGAAACAGGAACTGTCAATCAAATTCGAGTAAAAGATGAAAATCAGCTGTCAATATTTTCCCTATAAAAACATACAACGCATTGAAGACATTATTAGTGCTACTGTTTCCCTACTACTGATTAAAACCAACGTTATTATGGAGCGGCGACGTCATTTAAGCAGGGAAGAAATGCTCAGAGCCGTGGGAATGATAGAAGCTGGTTCCCGGCAACGTACTGTGGCTTTAGCTCTGAATACAAGTCAGAGTGTTATCAGTCTACTTTGGACACGTTACCGAAGCACTGGTACCGTGGCTGAGCGCCATGGAGGACGGTATCGCTGCACCACACGGAGACAAGACCGATACATTCAAATCACAACTCGAAGAGCTCCAACAATAACCGCCATGATGTTAGCCGTGAGGCTTCATCACTCTTTAGGGAACTTAATTAGCGGCCAAACAGTCAGAAACCGCTTGCATGAAGTGAACCTTCATTCCCGAAGACCGCTAAGGGTACCACCTATAGCAATGCACAATCGTAGGATTCGATATCAATGGGCTCTTGAACACAGAAATTGGGCAGAAGAACAATGGCGTTTCGTGTGCTTTTCTGATGAGTCTCGTTTTGGTATGAGACCGGATACAAGACGTATACGACACTGGAGAACCCCTGGACGCCAACAGCGATTAAAAGCCTGCCAGGAAGTCCATCCTTATAGTGGTGGAACCATCATGGTATGGGCGGGTATTTGGATCGGCGGAAGAACTGAGTTGATTTGGATCAGAGGCAACCTCAACGCTCAAATTTATGCTGAGACGATTGTATCAGACGTCATCGTTCCTCTACAAGTGCAAATCGGTCCCTTATTTCAGTTAATGCATGATAATGCACGACCGCACACCGCAAGAGTTGTAAGACAGACTCTCGCCGCAGCTAACATCAATGTCCTGCCCTGGCCTGCTCAGTCGCCAGACTTGAACCCGATTGAGCATGCATGGGATATGCTACAGAGAAGAGCTCTGCCGAATATGGAGGGTATCCAGTCGCAAGAAAACCTTTTTTTGTTGTTGCAACGAACATGGGCGGCCATTCCACAGCAGCGTGATTTGGATGAACTCATTTTGAGTATGCCAAACCGATGTTCTTGTGTTGTTAGTGTTCGCGGTAGAACACGGATTATTAATTGTTTAAGTTACCCAATAAAATTTTAAAGAAAACTGTTATTTCAGTCTTTTTTTCGAACTTTAATGTTAGTGGTTCAAATGTCAAAAATCCCTTTATTAGGAAAATGGCAAATTTCTTTATTAATGCAAAGGTGACTTGGTTTATCGTTACTGTAGACAAACGAAAACACTTTATTTGATGAATCCTTAAAAAAAACTTTTAATTAATATCAATCAGGAGAAAAGTTATTACAAAAATATATGTTGATCCCTAGACACTTTTTGATGTGTATAAATTCATTTCATCTTTTCAGAATCCTATATCATCACTGCCTCGCTGAACCATCACCGCATTCAACTCTACCATTACAAGATTAAATAAAAATGAAATTAGATTGAATTCTCAAGTTGATAAACTGAACGATATTTTATCTCAAACAACAAAAAATAATAATGAGATATTATTATATATCGCAAAAATAAATAATTTAGTTGATATCATTGAAGGATCTTTATATTTCTAATTTTCTTGATTCTGTCTTAAATTCCATCTTATTTGCTAAATCGAATGTACTACATCCATCAGTCATAACTCCTACCAATTTACTTAAAGAATTATCAAAGCATAACCACATTATAAATAAACGATTAGACTTCCCAGTTCCTCTTAATATTGAAACAATTCACACTATTATAGACGTGTCAACTTTAACTTCATATTATTATAACAAAAGAATTGTATTCGTAATACAAATCCCTCTCATCTCTCCAATTAAGTACTCGATTTACAAAGTCATTCCCTTACCTACACCAACAGAAAATAATCCTAACACTTTTGCACTTATCCATCCTAGAAAACCATACCTAGCTATCACAGACGATAGGTTAAATTACGCTGTATTAGACAATATAAAAGATTGTCCCAAGATAAGCTCAGAATACTCTATCTGTCCATTAGTCACTATTTATTCTACTAATTCAAATCCCTCATGCGAAACTAAGTTATTAACTGATGTTGTTTTAACTTTACCCAGTGAATGTAATTCTAAATTATTATATGGTCAAATCGACATATGGCAAAAACTTAATGGCAATGAATGGCTCTATGTACAGTCAAAAACAAATAAAATAACTATAAAATGTAATGATGATATCAAAGACTATTCTATCTCAGGCACAGGCATGTTAAAGTTAACACCTGATTGCATTGCTTATTCTAAAACTTTACAATTTATACCTAATACTGTTTCTACATTTACTTATAAAAACTAACTTATAATAGACTTTGATATTACTCAAGATGATTGTTGTAAGAAAGATGTTATTAACAAAACTATTCCTTTGCTCTCACCGTTATCTCTAAGTAATATAGACTTAGATTCCCTAAATCACGCAGCACATCAGTTAGATGGCCTCGAAAGCGAACTCAACCAATACCAAGAGCAATCGCATTTTGTCAAATATGCAAGTTATTACTCAGGTTTTACTTATGTTCTTATTATTGTAATATTTCTATTTTCTGTATACAAACTTTATAACTGTCTATGTAAGAAAAATAATAGACGTAATACATCTTGTTGTATTCAAATCTTCAATCAATGTAACACTAGAAAAAGTGTCCAAAAAGAGACAAAAATTGTAAACTCAATTGAAATGTCTGAAATTTCATCTCAGTCAGATGACGCAGATTTAAACAACTCTTTTCCATCAAATCGCAATTTATCTAATAACTAATGATTTGATTATACTATGTCTTTACACTTTAAAAATATATACTATGTCTTTTACCTATGAAAAATATACAATGTTCTTTTATACAAATAACTTAATATTAGTCTTCTTTTCAATGTAATAAAAATTGTCTTATTTTATCACGAATTAATTGTGAATATTACTATTTCTCAGATAAAAATAAATTTTATCTTACTAGATCTTAAGTTCTAATTCCTATGTCTTAAATACTAAATCTTTACCATTTCCTATGTACTAGATCATGAATACTAAATCCTAATACTATTTCCTATGTACTAGATCTTATAATTATTCTAAATCTAACTTCTAAATCTTACAGATACTAAATCTTTACTAGATCTTATTTAAATGATTAAAATCTTATAATATTCTAAGTTCTATTTTATCTTATACTTACTATTTCCTTGTAATGTTTAATAACCTCATTCATTCATTTTTCTTTTATCTCGTCTAGATCTCGCTTCATCTCATAAGATTTAAAGCTCAATCTTAAAGGGGGGAGATGTTATACCTAACTTTACTATGATCAATTTGCTTACATCAACATATTTACTTTACATAAAACTGATCACAGCCATGCGCTTTGAACAGTTGCATTTCAACCTCCGGTCCGACTCCTCCAGTCTCGCGTCCCATACATTAACTAGTGTCCCGAAAGGAAAGTGAGGTTTCCCTAAGATAGTTTCCATCAATAAACTCTAGTGTGTTCAAAAAGTGTTTTTTTAAAAAGACTCCACGCGGCTGCCGCCTAACAGTACGATACTTAATAGATAACCAACCTTTAAGTAATGTTAATGGAGGCGATCGTACAGAGCAAGACAATATTCCATCACCATGATTGATATTGTGCAAACAGGAATTCGAATTAAATATGATAATAAGTGAAAGGAATAACCTGAAACAAATGAAAACGTTAAATAATTATGAGTGTTATTGTTCCTAGTTTTTGATTATTTTAATTAAACAAAAGATTTCCATAAGTACTTTGTTTTACTTTCTTACCTGTTGCTAGATATCGAAGAGTAACATATAAACGAACCCTGGCGGGAATAGCAGCACGCATTTTAGTATTTTGTTTTTCAATGATTGGACGAATTTCTGCTAACAACATATTGAAGTTCTCTTCAGTCATTTTCAAGAAGTTTTAAATTGTGAAGGTGCTCAGCTCAATCAATAAATTCATTTGTATACCAACAATATCTCTTCATTTTATCTCGTCTTTCACCCACTTTCGATTTTTGCGTTGCTTTACGCTGCCTAGTATCATAGCAGCTGCAGCAGCACGTATTTTACTACAAGTAGGCATTTTAGATTCGATAAATGCACGGACACTTCAAAATAATAGTTAGTTACTCAGTTGGCAATAATTCTTGCGTAGAAATGCTGGTAAAAATGTAAACAGTCTTGCCAAAATTTATAGGCGAGATATAGCTAAAGTGACTACTACTACGATACGTGACTTGCGAAAGCGACTTGTGTAACAACAATTGCAGACAATCTAAACGGACCTGAGAATGCTTGCCCAAGAAATCGTTGTAAGTCATCGTAAGTCTAAACAATCGGGCAAGAACTTGCAAGGAAGATCTTGCGGGTCACTTGCCACCGCGAATTGTGCTACAAATATTGCATGTGATGTAAACAGACCAGCAAGAACTCGCTCAAGGAATTGCAGGAAGAACTTGCTAGTCTAAACCTTGATTAAGGCCGGGTTTACCATAAACCCCAAAAAGTGTAAATTTTTTGTAGATAATATCCACTACTTAGGTAGACATATCTCTGAAAAAGGAGTTAGACCAAGTGACGATAAGGTTTCAGCTTTGGTAAATTCCCCTGCACCTCGAACCGTAAAACTGTATTTTTAGAAAATTTAGACCAGAGTTAGCTTCTCGTACAGCCTGTATCACGAAACTTACAAAAACTAACCAGAAATTGGAATGGGGACCTGAACAAGATGAGGCCCGTGATTATGTTATTCAATGCTGAGCCTCCAAACCCTTGTTTAGCATTTATCATCCTGAATTACCAACGGAATTGTATACCGATGCCAGTTCGCTTGGATATGGTGCTTTTCTCTTAAAAAAGGATCAGAACGTTAACAATTTTATAGCCTATTTCAGGTAGCGAACTACCCCAGCCGAAGCTAATTATTGCTCAAACGATTTAGAAATGGTCAAATCGACATATGGCAAAAACTTAATGGCAATGAATGGCTCTATGTACAGTCAAAAACAAATAAAATAACTATAAGATGGAATGATGATATCAAAGACTATTCTATCTCAGGCACAGGCATGTTAAAGTTAACACCTGATTGCATTGCTTATTCTAAAACTTAATAAGTGAAAGGAATAACCTGAAACAAATGAAAACGTTAAATAATTATGAGTGTTATTGTTCCTAGTTTTTGATTATTTTAATTAAACAGAAGATTTGCATAAGTACTTTGTTTTACTTTCTTACCTGTTGCTAGATATCGAAGAGTAACATATAAACGAACCCTGGCGGGAATAGCAGCACGCATTTTAGTATTTTGTTTTTCAATGATTGGACGAATTTCTGCTAACAACATATTGAAGTTCTCTTCAGTCATTCTCAAGAAGTTTTAAATTGTGAAGGTTCTCAGCTCAATTAATAAATTCATTTGTATACCAACAATATCTATTCATTTTATCTCGTCTTTTACCCACTTTCGATTTTTGCGTTGCTTTACGCTGCCTAGTATCATAGCAGCTGCAGCAGCACGTATTTTACTACAAGTAGGCATTTTAGATTCGATAAATGCACGGACACTTCAAAATAATAGTTAGTTACTCAGTTGGCAATAATTCTTGCGTAGAAATGCTGGTAAAAATGTAAACAGTCTTGCCAAAATTTATAGGCGAGATATAGCTAAAGTGACTACTACTACGATACGTGACTTGCGAAAGCGACTTGTGTAACAACAATTGCAGACAATCTAAACGGACCTGAGAATGCTTGCCCAAGAAATCGTTGTAAGTCATCGTAAGTCTAAACAATCGGGCAAGAACTTGCAAGGAAGATCTTGCGGGTCACTTGCCACCGCGAATTGTGCTACAAATATTGCATGTGATGTAAACAGACCAGCAAGAACTCGCTCAAGGAATTGCAGGAAGAACTTGCTAGTCTAAACCTTGCTTAAGGCCGGGTTTACCATAAACCCCAAAAAGTGTAATTTTTTTGTAATTATATCCACTACTTAGGTAGACATATCTCTGAAAAAGGAGTTAGACCAAGTGACGATAAGGTTTCAGCTTTGGTAAATTCCCCTGCACCTCGAACCGTAAAACTGTATTTTTAGAAAATTTAGACCAGAGTTAGCTTCTCGTACAGCCTGTATCACGAAAAAAAAAAAAAAAAAAAAAAAAAAAAACTAACCAGAAATTGGAATGGGGACCTGAACAAGATGAGGCCCGTGATTATGTTATTCAATGCTGAGCCTCCAAACCCTTGTTTAGCATTTATCATCCTGAATTACCAACGGAATTGTATACCGATGCCAATTCGCTTGGATATGGTGCTTTTCTCTTACAAAAGGATCAGAACGTTAACAATTTTATAGCCTATTTCAGGTAGCGAACTACCCCAGCCGAAGCTAATTATTGCTCAAAGGATTTAGAAACCCTAGCTATTTACAACGGTTTAAGAAAATTTAGGGTTTACTTACTTGGCATAAAATTCAAAATAATAACAGACTGCAATGCAATTAAATCCACCGCCAATAAGAAAGATTTAACACCACGCGTAGCACGATGGTGGACATATTTTCAGGATTTTGACTTAGACATTTTTTACCCCAAATTTATAGGCTGAGCGATGAGCTCGGCCAGAAGACGAAAGATATGTAAAACTTTCACGGAGATAGCTTGGAGAAGCGGGATTAAACAGTACATTGAAGAGGATGACCAGTATATGATAATTCCGCCGCAAACGTATAGGAAGCCATTTCAATTGTTTTCTGTACTCAGATATATGATCATACTTACGTAGGCCGTATATGAAGCGAATGCAAACATTTTGAAGACGTTCGAGCCTATTCAAAAGTTCCTCCGTAGCGTCAAGATAACAACTATCAGCATAATCAATAATAGGGAGCATAAGTGATTGAGCTAGTGTTATCCTGGTTCGAATGGGGAGGAAATTCTGTAGACGCCTCAGTGAGTGGAAAGCTGCAAAAACTTTTTGGCCTACCTGATTGACATGGTGGTCCCATGCAAGGTAACAGTCAAAAAAGACTCCCAGGTTCTTAACGGAAACAGCGTAATCAATTATTGTCCCATTGTACACCAACGGTGACAGGGTGATGCACAGGCCTTACCTTTTTACTTAAATGATATTTGTGATGTCGTATTGTTTGCAGACGATACGTCTTTAGTTTATAAAACTGACAGAAATAAAAACCTGTTTGATGATGGTTCACAGTAAATAATCTACAGATTAATGCAAAAAAGACTAAATGTATTATTTTAAGTTGCCTAATGTTAAAGTTATCCACATTGACCCAAAAATTGATAGTAATACTAGGAAGCTTGTTGATTCTAGAGTTTTTCTTGGAATCACATTAGATTCAAAACTCCAATGGAACCCTCATATAATAGCCCTCTCGGGCAGACTAAGTTCGGCTGCATTTGCAGTGAGAAAAATTAGGTTATTAACAGATGTTGATACTGCTCGTTCGGTTTATTTTAGTTATTTCCACAGTGTTATGTCTTACGGCATTGTACTTCGGGGTAAAGCCGCGGATATACAAACCATCTTTGTCCTCCAGAAGCGAGCGATCAGATCCATCTATAAGCTTCGTGCACGGGCTTCACTTAGAGAGCTTTTTAAGGATTTGTATCCTTACTGTAGCTTCACAATATATTAACAACTGCATTGTTTTGGTAAGAAAAAATATTGGTCTCTATACTAAACACAGTGATATAAATTGCAAAAATACTAGGAATAAGGATGAGATTGCGATTCCACTCTTTAGGCTACAAGTTTTAGGATCTTTTATGTGGCAAGGTATACATTATTACAACAAGATCTCAAAAGCCATTTGTGAGTTACGACTACACAGATTCAAAAATCACATTAAAGCAGCTTTATTGAAAAAGGGCTATTATACTACAAAATACTACTACTAGTACTACCTTATAGATAAAAATTCCTGGGTGTAAGCTTTCTGCTCGATGCGGGATTAGATAACTCTATTGTAACAGATATTTTATTGTTATTCCTAGTTAACACTTATTTTGTACTGACTAACAATTTTTCTTTCTTAATTGTTTAAATGGCCCTTAGTCTTTTATGTTTGTTTTTTTCCATGGTTTTATATTTTTTAGATTAGACACTCAGTAGGTATGTTTGTATCAAAATGAAACATTGTACTTTACTAACGCCTGTTGTAAACCCAAAACAAGTTTAAAAGAGAAACAACTCCGACGCGGTGGTAGAGTCGCATTATGTCTGTATACTGTGTATTTATATACTCGTATCTATATTATTATAGTAATTATGTTTATTATTTAGTATATCTTGCTTTAAATTTGACGATTTGAGAGTACTTACTCTGAAAGTCTATTTGAATAAAGTTTGAGTTTGAGTTTGAATAATTTATTGTGTTATAAGATCATTCCAGATTCCTTTCCTAAACTGTTCGTTCCTTGAAGATGTAGATTTGATATTCTGAGATTGTTTCATGATGCAAATTGTCACATAGAATTCTACAAAACCATAGATAAGATTCAAGAAAACTTTTGGTTTCCGTCTATGGCTGCGTTTGTGAAAAAATACCTATACGATTCCTTAATTTGTGTGGAGCGAAAAGGTCATTCAGGGCCAAAAGAGGGTTTACTGCACCCAATTGATAAATGTACAGTGCCTTTTCACACTATTCATTTAGATTGTACTGGCCCGTTTCCGCTATCACCTGAAGGATATAAATACATCTTGTTAGTTATTGACGGTTTCACTAAATATTGTCTTTTGAAAAAACTCAAAACCCTAAGTGCACCAGAGTTGGTACCCTTAATTTAAGAAACTATTACTATATACGGCACTCCATCATTAATCATTACGGATCGCGGCACAAATTTTAGTTCAAATTCAGTGCGCACAATATTCAGAGAATTAGAAATAGAACATCACATGATTGCCACAGGGATGTCACGTGGTAACGGCCAGGTCGAAAGATACTCGTATGTCTCCACTGTTATTCATATGTTGACAACCAAATGTAATAATTTGTCAGATTGGCCGAACGAATTGTGGAAAGTGCAGTTATCTATAAATACTACCATTCATAAAACTACTGGTTTTGCTCCTATTAGACTATTACTAGGTAGAAACGCAAACATACCAAATGTTCAAGCCCGACTTAACGCTATCTCTAATGACTACGCGATGGGACCAAATGTTGATGTAAGAGCGGATCGAGAACTTGCCGTAAACAAAACCGTATTAAAGAAGTAGCCCATAAATTCAAAGAACGTTTCGACGCTGTACGAAAAAACCAAAAACCTTACCACGTCGGAGACATAGTTTACGTGAACCAAGATCACAGACGTCACGAAAAACTTAGGCCTAAATTCAGGGGTGACTGCGCTGAATCTTCAGGGGTGAAATGAGGCACTGGATCTTGTGTATGAAGTTTATTCGTCGTTGAACTTTACAGAATTTGTGTATAAAAATGATTTTAATAAAAGTAAATAATGGTGCTGCTCATAAGACGTCCTGGAGCGTAGTGAGTGCCCACCGCTGCTACGTCACGGTTACGTCATATGACGTCGTTGCGTCGTCACGTGACCCTTACTGTACGCTTCAACATCTTCCCCCCCCCCTCAAAGTCTGTAGGTCTTCGAGAATCATCTGGGGTATCTAATTCCGGCAGCAGGCATAGGTTGTGTACACCACATCGAATGATACCTTTTGCTGTGTAAAGATCTACTACTCTTGTAGTACCATCTGAGCCTGGGTATGATTTGAGAACTCTGGCCATGCGCCATTTTAGTGGTGGCACGTTGGTGTCTTTGATAACCACTAAATCTCCTTCTTGAAGACCCTTCTGCTTTACACGCCGCTTAAGTTTCTGATGTAGCTCACTTAAATACTCATTCCTCCAGCGTTCCCAGAAGTGTTGTCGCATCTTCTCTAAACATCTGTAGCGGTCCAGTCTGTTGGCCAAGACTTCTGTGAGATTTTCTGAAGGCAGCGACGTTAGTGGTCTGCCGATCAGGAAGTGCCAGGGAGTTAAAGGATTAAGGTCATAGGATCGCTGGAGAGTGGAGTTAAAGGTCTGGAATTGAGGATAGCTTCAATTTGCACAAACAATGTCGATAATACCTCAAAAGTTAAATGTTTATCTCCCAGAATTTGAATAATATGGTGCTTGGCGGATTTGACGCCTGCCCCCATAATCCACCAAAATGGGGTGAGTATGCAGGTGAAAACTTAAAGACAATGCCTTCGTCGGCTGCGAAACCTGTAACGTTTTCACTGTTTGACCTTAAAAATGCAGAAATTTCGTTGTTTGCACCGACAAAATTAGTGCCGTTATCACAGTTTAGTGGCTATGGTGGTTTATTATACCATACTACTATTTACTGTATTCGATATCACGTCGAAGTAATCGCTAACTTAGCATGTTCTCAGGTATGGGGGATAAATCAAAATCCGAACAAGTTCACCAATTATATTGAGAGTTCGCACTTACGATTCACACACAACTATACAGTAGATAAGTAGTTAGTAAGTAGAATGTTCTAGTGACACAAACTAGTTATTTCTGATTGGCACAAACAACCGCGACCGCAACGGGAGGAAGACTGGTTTGTCTTCGCTTTGGCCCTAACGTCATGGAGTATTTTTGATGTGTAAGCATTTGTGCCACTACAACAGTATAGTTCTAAGGGTTTTCCTCTGCGTGATATGAACCGTCTTAAACATAGAATGAACACATCAGTAGTGAGATCACTTGCGACTTCAAGATGGACGGCCTTAGTAGATAAACATACAAATATACACATGTAGCACTTTGAAATCCTACAGCCACGACCCTTTCGGTCAGTGATGTAAAATGGCCCGGCGAAATCAACACCACTGGTATAAAAAGGAAGACTGGGAGTGACTCTGCTAGCCGGTAAGTTTCCCATTAAGGGATTTAAACTCCTACCTTTCATGATTCTACATAATTTACAATTATTAACAATGCTTCTCGCTAATATTCTCCCTCTTAAAGGCCAGAAGGTGGTTCTAAGAGTGTTAAGTAATAGTTGTGGCCCGCCATGCAATAGTTTTTTATGATAATGTGTAAACAAACAACTTTGTGAAATTGTGATTGGTTTCTAACAAAATAGGATGTTTCTTTTCGTAGGTTTCACTGAAGTTATGGATGCGGCCACCAACGCAAAGTATGCCGTCATCGTTTATGAACGGGCTTAAAGATAACATACGACACTTTGGAGGTAAGCTCTGATTGTTTTGTAATGATTTAATTTCGTTATAGAAACACTCATATTGGTGTTGTTTAATTAAAATGTTTAAAGATTCGAAAAATCTTCTGTATTTAAAGGACCTGTACGTTTAATATGTTTGTGTTGCAGATTGTAAATAAATCTAAGTGCGTAGGTCATTGATCTTTGTAACCGTGTGAATCTGGTATATCTTTCAAAATTTACAATATTTGTGATACTAATAAATGACTTACACTTAGTTACAGACTGAAGACTAACTGTAGGCTGTTTTATGTTTCTCCTTTCAGGTAGGTCCTGAATACCTTTTTGATTCAGGATTTGCGGCCATTGTGATGGATCTTCGGTTAAGAAAATTGGGCCTTCGTACCATATAGTACTATCTTGAACTAGTTTAGGATTGACTCCACGAGAGGCTAGGTCTGCTGGATTTCTGTCTCCAGGGACATGCCTCCAAGAGCTTTTCACAGTCAGTTCTTGTATTTCAGCTACGCGGTTCGAGACAAACGGACAAATCACTAGATTGAGAACATATCCAACCCAAAACCACTGATGAGTCTGTCCAATGAATTGCCGAATCGACCCTACAGCGGAGTGCCCTCAACACTTTGTTACTCAAACGCGCTGAAAGCAATGCACCGCACAGTTCGAGTCGGGGTATTGTAGTGTTCTTCACTGGAGCCACTTTAGTTTTCGCGCAAAGTAGCCTGACTAACACATTACCTAACTTATCAATTGACCTAATATAAATAGTAGCCGCGTATGCTACTTGGGACGCATCTGAAACTGAATGCAACTCAATAGATTTAGCATTTTTGATAATAACACATCTGGGAATTTCTAGTTTGGATAGTTCATTCAAGTTCGATGTGAAATTATGCCATTCCTTTCTCATTTGATGATCTACTAAATCATCTCAATCAACTTTCGACAGCCACAGTTTCTATAATATTATTTTAGATAATATTGTGCATAAATTAAGCAAACCTAGTGGATCAAAAAGTTTAGCTGAATTTGATAAAATTGTTCTTTCGGTTGCAATTGAATCTACATTAATATCTACTGGGAATTGCAGAATGTCCTCGCAGGGGTTCCATTTTGATCCGAGAATGCTAGATTGTGAAGATAAATCTACGCTTTTAGGTAATATGGTATTTGATTTGCCTTGAGAGAGTGATGGTGCGTTGGTTCGCCATTTTCTCAAGGAAAGACAAGCTGAATTGAGAGTTTTAGTTACTGAATCTACTAAGGTGCACAATGAAGTTTCTTCGTCCGTACCGTACAGAAAATCAGCCACATAAAAATCTTTCTCAATCGCTAGAGCTGTATCTTTATCTTAACATTCTTTTGAAAGCTGCAATAAACATCTAGTGCTTAAATATGGCGCCGATGCTGTCCCATATGTAACAGTATTTAATTGAAAGATTTTGATAGATTGCGAGGGTGCATCTCGCCATAGGATTAGAAGAGGATGCTGAGATGCGGGCGATTGGTCAGGAGTTTGTAGATTTGAACGATTTCTTCTGGTCGGAAGATTTCAGTACCTTCACCGGCCAGAAGGAAGTTTATTTACGGACTCCTGGCCCGTCGTCCGCAACTGAGGATCCAGTTGATATTTTCATGAAAATTTGGGACAAGGACATAATGAAAGTGATAGTAAGACAGACGAATAAGTATGCATGGGAGAAAATAGCTCCTTTCACGGAAGAGGGGGATGTAATCCCAGAACCTCTGTCCATGTGGACAGAGACCTCTTCCGAGGAGCTATACTGATATTTCGGTATTCTGGTTTTAATGTCAGTTTGTCATATGTCCGTTGTAAGCGATTACTGGACGACCGGTTTATTAGGTATGCCAGATTTCCGTCGCCTCATGACGAGAAATCGATTTCTGCTGCTCACGAGGCTCCTGCATTTCGTGGACAACGAACGTTGTCGTCGTACCAAAAAAAAAATACTCAAAATCAAGCCGATTCTAGATCATTGTAATGCGCAACTTTTGGCGCTTTACACGCCAAACCAGCACCTCAGTTTGGACGAGTCCCTTCTGTTGTGGAAGGGCCGTCTAAGCTGGGTACAATGTATCCGGAGCAAGGCCGCACGCTTCGGAATTAAAAGTTTCGAGTTGTGCGAAGCCGAGACCGGGTACTTGTTACGGTGCCTTATATACGCTGGCAAGAACTCGACCATGCTCGAGGAACCCATCCATGGATTCGAGAACTCTACCGCAAAGGTAGTTATCGAATTGATGGATGGCTTCCTCGACGTTGGCCATATCCTGGTTATGGACAATAGGTACAACCAATTGTCCTTAACCAGGTTTTTAAAAAGCAGGGGCACGGACGTAATTGGGACTATGAACCCTCGTCGGGTAAATGTGCCGAATTCGACCAAAGAGGCCAAATCATTAAAAATGAAAAGAGGTGGCCAAATTGCCTGTCATTGCGGTGACATCACGCTCATCGCATCGCATGAATTATTGTTTCAGATTTAATTAAATGAATTAAGAGAACAGTTATTGTTTTGGATTTAATTAATTAAATGAATTGATTCGATTTACAGACATTCAAATAAATGTGAGCCTTTCCTTCCGCAAGTTGATTAATGTAAGTAAAATAATTACTAAATGTGGATTAATTTATTTTGAATAGTAAAATAGGCTTTAAATAATGAGTGTTTAGTATTCAAACTAAATACTATTAATAACTATAGACGGCGCTCGTGTCGTCCTGTTTTGTCGAATCATTCCACACGTCAAAGCACCTCTGTGCAAAATAATTAAATTGTAATGTTTGGAGACAATAAACAAGTGTCAATCTGTGTTCATATTACAATAAACGATCTGTGAGTTAACCACCAGTGTTTTAGTGATCCTGCCAGCAAGATCATCATCAGAAACGCAAGAATAAACAACGAGTAATAACGCAAGAATAAACATGGTCCTTCAGCAGTCTATGGTAGCCATTTTGTGAAATGACAAGGACTGAAGATATTTTTGCTGCAGTAATTTTGCGCGCGGCGGGAAGACTTCACAATCAGGCTACTTTCGAATCAGCGCCATCTGGTGATTGCAGCAGCAGCCGGCCACAGTCGGCAAAACAGCTTGAATGTTCATAGTACTACAGCGCCATCAAGCGTCAATCTGTCATCTATCGACAAAACAGCAGAGCTACACTCGCTACTACTTTTTCGACAACATCGGATCAACCAATAACATCACAGCAAATAAATAATACCAAACAACCAATAGCAAGCCACCAGCTTCAGTTTCCTCACATGGACAAGACAATCAAGGCAACAAAAAAAACTTTGGCGCGACCGACAACTACGGCTACAGCCAACGAGACAACGTCAACCTTCTTCCCTTTTCGCAACGCAACGCAACACAGCTCCACAGAGCAAAGTTTAGTAAAATAGTAAAAAGTGCATTTCAAAAGTCGAAATATAGTGGCCACAGCCACAAACCCATTATTATCTTAATTCCACATACATTTTTAAAAAAATCAAGCATCCATTACTGGGGTAATCATGGATGAATTAGACGCCCTGAAACAGCAACGTGCCAGCCTAAAAGGTAAAATAACAAGAATCGTGAACTTCGTGAACAACTACGACAGCGAATACAATAACATCTCCGAATTAAGAGAGACTTCAAGAATTAGAAACCATTATGCCCAGATATGACGACGTTCAAATGAAAATCGAGATGTGTGATAACAGCGAAGAACAGGAGATCGCTAACGAACAAGAACGCCAATATACAGAAGATCGGTATTATGCCGTGAAATCGAAGATTGAGTCTTTCCTTTCAGCCTTTCAGGATAACAGTCGTAAGCAATTTTACTCTACTACATTTCACGACTGTTCCATGAAGAAACCACAAGTTAAATTACCACAATTGGAATTGCCCAAATTCAACGGTGACTTGAAGGAATGGACTGCTTTCAAAAACATCTTTTACGCGTCTGTTGATGAAGCAGATTTGCCGACGGTGAACAAACTTCAGTACCACAAATCTGCCCTCAGCGGGGAAGCAGCGATGCTCATATCGTCCTTACTAATCACAGAAGAAAATTACAGTAAGGCATTAGACATACTATCCAAAAGGTACGAAAACCAATCACTTATTGTTAACTTTCATTTAAAAGCATTTATTAACTATGGTGTCATATCTAAATTCAACTTGAAAGATTTTTTAGTAACTTTACAACAAAGTTTAGATTCACTCAAAGCCATTCATATAGAAGTTGACAGTTGGGATGTAATATTAGTCTTTTTAATCACCCAAAAATTAGATAACTCATTAAGAGCAGCTTGGGAAATAAATAGAAAAGATAATTCCATTGCAAACTTGTCAGAACTCTTAGACTTTTAAAATTTGAGACGAACAGCCTTTGAGTTATTAAATGATAAAACCCATGACAAATCATCTTACTTGACAGACAATCAGGTAATTCAGCCTGCATTATCATAACCAGATTTAAAGAATCTCACTTGGTGTTAATATCAATCTTTGTGTTTCGCTGTGAAAATCAAACTCATAACCTCCAGATTAAAAGTCCAAAGCTCCAACATCCAGACGGGAGACACAGTTTAGCATTATGTTGCATTTCTATTATTTGTTCACAAAATTATAAAAGAAAAAAAGTTATTTTATTTATTTGCAGGTTTCTCTGTTACCAGAAGACCTTTGAGAGAAACTACAAATCAAGCAACATCTGGAAACCTAGATAACAGTGAATCTGGTGCTTTCACAGCTTCAGCACATTTAAAAATTACTGAAGCAGTATCACCAACATTGGGTTGGTATCATAGTTTATTATCATATTTAACTCATGGGTTATAATAATCTAAAGTCAGATTTACATTGTAAGACACTTAGTTAGATCAAGCCTACAGGGATCAGACTGCTGAAATGCTCAAGATATTTGCTGATAAATATACTGCTAGTAGTAATTAACTTCATTTTAAAATTAAAAATATTGTCTGCATTACATGTTAACATACTTACAGATTTAAACAGGTTCACAATTTCCAAAGGCAGCAAACAGAGAATTTAGAATAACCAAGTTGTTCTCAATTAGATGAAAGTAAAGCTGAAACTGCAACTTCTAATATGTTTTTGAAAAGAGGTAAGTAGTATGGTATTGGGCGCTCTATATCATCTTTTAATCACTCGAGCATTCGCTCCAGCTCTCTTCAGATGATATATCATCGCCCAATACCATACTCAACAGTTTAGATGTAATTGCATTGCATATAAAAATACATTTTAATTGTTAAATGTGAAACTCAAATCACTGCATATTTGTTTCATGAAAATGCTCAGACTACTCAAAACAATTCCTATAAATAAATCGAATTCTAAGCAAGGATAACAATGATCTCGTGTAGTGAAGATGTATATCTAAGAATGTAGTGTGTGAAGAGGTAGAATGTGTGTTACTTACAATCGCATTCACTAAACTGATACACTTGAACAACAGTCTGCAGTAATATGCAATGTCCGTCTGCCCAAGTTGAAGTTGATGTTATGGATGATTGTAACTTTAAATAAAATGAGCAAAATTGACGTCGTCAGCCCGCGCGCCCGCAACCGAGCGCCCGCCCGCGTCACGCGCGCCTGCAACGGGCGTCCGCGTACCGCGCTCCCGCTTCAAGCAAAAATGACGTCGTCAGCCCGCGCGCCCACAAGCGGGCGCCCGCGTCCCGCGCCCGCGCTACTCCGCGCACCGACCTCGACGCGCTCGGGGTGGATGTAAGATGCTGACGCGACAACATGTGACGGTATTTGTCACCCAATGTGCACGAACTTGAATTAAATAAATCTTCAATGAATGAAATATGATAGTCACTTTAAATATTATATTTTAACATTAGAAGTTCACTAAGTCAAAATAGCCCTAAATTTTGTTTTGTTCACCACTTAAACATCAACTCGCTACTAAAAAAAAAATTAAATACATACAAATTACCTTGAAAAATAAATAAAAACTGTTAATCTGATAACTATATGTATTGCTGTTAGGGTATCTGCCTTGTTAATAATAAATAAGGTTAAATATTGTTCAAAATTGTTTGATCGCGTTTTTATGATTTTACAAATACTCGTATGTATTCTATTAAATCTTTTAGCTTCAAAGTACTTCGTAAATAAGAGTACCGAGGATTGTACAAACTAAATTGAACCCAAAACCAATCCGAGCGACTGATTAACCACCACGCTATCATGCTTATTACATCATCAGTCATCATCACACAACAGGGTTATGTTTAATTTTATCGTCGATACCTAGTAAGTAAGTAATTAGCCTATATAATATCCCACTGCTAGGCAAAAGGCCTCCGTCATTAAAATTAAAGACCTGTGATGTTTCTATCTCGCACAGCCCCTTCCCCGAGGGTGAATAATTAACTAGCCAGAGAATACTAAAAAAAACAATTTATTTTGCAAACTAAACTAATTACATTCTAACAAAATTACACCTTTATTCATTACGAACGACGACGGGCGGAAAGACAGAAATAACTAACGTTCTTATAAAATCTATATTAGCCTATTACTACAACTAACTTAAAACTATGGCTGGACGCCAGGAGGGTTTTCTTAAGATGTCGAGGTGGAACCCTGCCAATCCTCAGTTGCCAGCTAACCTTTACGGTAGGCACGTAGTGATTATTTGTTCTTAGATGGTTAATTCCTTCATAAACCCAGCTACGAACAATCAATAGCGTGCGGTCTTCCAATAAAGGGCGTGTCCGTAGGCTAAAACAATATAAATCATGTAACTTTCTGATCTACTGGGGTTCACCTAGCCAGCCTAGTAACAGTATTGCAATTTGACTTACCCCTTGCAGTTTATTACACAACATTAACACGATAATATCACTTTTTACAACAATAAAAATGACATTTTTCAAATTGTCGGTACTACGATATTTGTTTATCTTAATGGACCGTTGGTCTGTCTCACTAGACCACTCGTAGAACAGTGGCTGCCGTTTTAAACGATCTTAAATAAATACTAAATAACTTCAAGTTAGTGCAGATTGTTTCTAAGCAAATAATGCACATAAAGGTAAACGAATGTCACTGCCTAGATTCGAACTCGCATTCCCAGAGCGGTAAAGATGCCCACTCTAGCCATTGCACAAACTGCTAGTTACGGATTTGTGTGAAACTGTGAACCATTAGCTTACGACCAATAAACGCCAATGATTCGCAACCAACTTTGACAAAGCCCCAAAATAACACTTTACAATATCCCCCTTCCTCACAAAAAAAATGAATGGACACTACAGCGAGCTAAACAGCTTTCAATTTGTTTTTTATTCATGTAAATGATAACTGTCCTAACGTACTACTATTAGTCCTGAATATCGAATGCTTTAAGATCTTTAGCATGCCATACTCCAATTTTCTTGCCAACTGCATTATGAAGGCGATAAACGTTTGTGGATACTTTATCGACAATTACAGCTTTTTCGAATTTCGGTGCCAACTTAGACATGAACTTGTTGTTTGCATTCGATAAAAGTTTAGTCCTTTTCCACACAATATCGCCAACTTTAAATTTACTATTCTACGTTTCCTGTTGTACGTTTTAGTGTTTACCTTGTGTGAGTTTCTCATATTACTCTGTACTCTACTGTAAATACGGTTTCTTTGTTCTACTTCTAATAAAAATTGGTCGTGATTACAAACGATTGGTTTGTCTGAATCCAACGTGACCTGATTGAATGTCGACGTAGAGAGGTTGGTTTCTCTGCCAAAAAACAAATATGACAGTGTATACTCAGTAGACTCGTGTACCGCTGTCCTTATTGCATGTGCAATCTCTGTCGAGTGAACGTCCCATTCGTTGTGTTTTTTAGATTTAGTATACGCCGCAATCATTGTTCCTACAACTCTATGAACTCTTTCCGTAGGATTGGTTTGAGGGTGATAATATGGAGTGTATCATAACTTCGCACCAAATTTATCCGCTAAACTCTTGAATGTGCGAGATTCAAATTGCTTCCCATTGTCACAAATCACATACTGAGGTGCCCCGTATAACATAAATTGCTCTTCCATAATCTCACATATTTTCTCTGCTTTGCCCGTACGCAACGGAAACAAAGGCGCGAACTTACTGAACCAACAAGTTACCACCAAGAGCATTGTATTACACCTTTTGCTTTTAGGAAAAGGTGTAATATGTAGGAGTAATAAATTTTTCCAAAAACTTCCTTCACTTAGATATTGTTTCAGAAATACACGCTTGTAAAGAATGCCATCTTTTGATGCCCAATTACTGTTATTTTGACCATTTGTAACTTGCTGCACCTTGTTATTGTACCATTTGTCCTTATGTGTGTCTAGTACTTCTAGCGTGTTAATTTCTGTAGGTTCCATATCATGTGATGTGGCACGGGAAAGAGCATCGGGTACAATATTGCATCTACCCGGCCTGTTGAGGATCCTACCTACCTGATGGTGGACTGTATGTGTATGATGATAAAGAGTGTGAGGATATGGAGACTTACTGATGTGAAAACTCGGGAGCACTTTAAACTGTATATTTCACGAAACCAAAAACAAGACTGCCAAACTTATCAAAAACATCAATCAAGAAAATGTCATATCAAATATAAAAGGACTCTAAATACAAATTTGCAACTAGGCCTACCATGGACGCTACGCCGCCAGCCAGTTTCCAACATACCCTCCCCCAGTGGAACACTAAATGCTGGTGGAAACTGGCGAGCGTTCAGCCTCCAATAGGACGAGCTTTCGGACAGGACGTCGCAAGGTGCCACCTTTCGTGACGACGTCCACAACCCGCACGAGTCCGTCGGCTCCCCTGTACGTCTTTTCAACTCTTCCTAGCGGCCAAAGTCCGCGAGGCAGTGAAGGGTCACCGATGAGTACCACGTCTCCCTCGGAGAAATTCGCCAATCTGGTGCGAGGTCCTTTTCGGTGCAGCGTAGGCAGGTATTCGCGCAGCCACCTTGCCCAGAAGTGGTCAGCAAGCCGTAGTGTCCGCCGCCAATCGCATCTGCGCGTCAGGTCAGTATCGGTAAGGGATGAGGTCCATGGAGCCACCGATGAGCTTCCTATTATGAAGTGAAACGGAGTTATAGCTTCTGGTGCTTCGGGCGAAGAGGAGACGTAAGTGAGCGGCCTCGAGTTAACTATAGCCTCAGCCTCGAGAAGGACGGTTGATAGTACTTCATCATTTGGCGTTTCGTTGGTTAAGCAGGCTTTCAATGCAGTCTTTACAGTTCTTACGAGGCGCTCCCAGACGCCACCCATGAATGGAGACGCAGGTGGAATGAAGCGCCACTGGATTTTCTGATTTGTGGCAAAATTTTCTACGTCGGCACCGTGCAAAGATCGCAACTCTCGGCTTGCTCCGACAAATTTGGTTCCGTTGTCAGAGAAAATTGTAGTTGGGGATCCTCTACGCGCTATAAATCTTCTGAGGCTCATTAGTGCAGCATCTGTTGAAAGAGAGCAGACGACTTCTAGATGCAACGCCCTCCTCACTAGGCAGGTGTAAAGAGCCGGATCCTACCTACCTGAGGGTGGACTGTATGTGTATGATGATAAAGAGTGTGAGGATATGAAGACTAACTGATGATAAAAACTCGGGAGCACTTTAAACTGTATATTTCACGAAACCAAAAACAAGACTGCCAAACTTATCAAAAACATCAATCAAGAAAATGTCATATCAAATATAAAAGGACTCTAAATACAAATTTGCAACTAGGCCTACCATGGAGGCTACGCCGCCAGCCAGTTTCCAACATATGGACACCACTAATCCTGGTGACTGGAAGTGGCTTCCGAGTGCACTTAATAACGCTGATGACGCAACCAAGCCCAAGGTTCAAAAGTTAACTGTCTTCCACAGATGGTTTAGTGGCCCTTCTTTCCTCTTTGATCCGCCCACGGAATGGCCTGTTGAACCAGTTTTTGACCTCGAGGACACACCAGCTTTGGAGCGTAAGCCAGAACTGGTGGGTCTTCTTTGTGACACCATTTCCCCACTTTCTATTTTTCTTCCAAATTACCCGATGCCTTTTTTATTTTTTTTTATTTTTTATTTTTTTTTTACTATCGTGGGGAAATGCTCATGGATCCCTCGTCGATCGGGGGAACGACGAGGTTATGTCGGACTTCTACCGACTAAAACCCCACGGTACTCGACCTCAACACTTCAGCGGCGAGGCGGGGTCCCTAAAAAGTTTCACAACGCCCCGCCGCCAGTGTTTCCCCGTATTGGGGCCCCCTCCAGCCGACCCCCCAATAAAGGGGGGAGGCCACGGAAGTACCTGGAGCACGCAGGTACTTCCGCCGTCGGGGTGAAAGCCGTGCATTGCGGGCAAAAGCACCCCCGTACTCAAGCCCGCTGGCTCCCACCGTACGCGGACCCTACTAGGTCCGCAACCACGATCCACCTCAAAGGTGGATCCGCTGCCACATCTGGCGGTGCAGCCCCGCCGAGCCGCAGTGCACAGGGGGGGCCAGCCGCGGATCACTGACCCCCTCCAAACGGTTGTGCACCGCGGCTCCCACCTCGCGCCCTAAGGCGCTGCGCCCGTGGGCGCCCCTTTGGGCGGGCAGTGGTAGCACCATACCACCACCACGCCCAGCGGCAGGCAATGGGTGGGTGGGAAGTCCACCGCACTGCCATGCCTGAGCCCTCTTAGCTTCCCGGTGGTTCCACCTACCACCAGTACTAAGCCCCCCCGCCACGACAAGGCGAAGGCTCATGGGGGGGAAATTACCCGATGCCTGAGCCAACGCATTTTAGCACATGGTTACGTCTTTTAAGAGCTACAGCCCGCTTCTTACAAGCCGTTAGAATTTTTCGTTCCAAGATTTCTCGGCCTCTCAATCAAAATTCCTATGTCTGCTTACAGGGTCCTGCGTCTCCCTCGGAACTCTCAGCCTCCGATCTGGTGCGAGCTGAGTTGCTGCTTTTCCTGCGCGTTCAAGTCGACAGCTTTCCACAAGAACTGAAGCATCAACAAGCCGCGCAGCCATTGCCTAGCAGCAGCAAAATAGTAGCGCTCAGTCCAGTATTAGATGCAGCGGACGGACTTATTAAGATTGATTCTCGGATAAAGTCCGCCCCGGGAGTCTGCGAGAATTTCAGAACCCCAATCATTCTAGATGGCCACCATCACATCGTGCGCTTAATGATACTTCACCATCACTGCAACGCTGCCCACTCGTTCAACGAGCTCATTCTTAATGAGATACGCCAGCGTTTTTGGATTCCAAGGGCGAGGAGCACTATCCGGAGCGTAGTGAGCACGTGTGTGAAGTGCAGAAGGCAAAAGGCGCAACCGAAGACCCCCGTGATGGGAGACCTGCCCTGCGAAAGACTGGACCATCATACTAGACCTTTCACACACGTCGGCATAGATTACTTTGGGCCTCTCACCGTGACTGTTCTAAGGCGCCGTGTTAAGAGATACGTAGCGCTTTACACCTGCCTAGTGACGAGGGCGTTGCATCTAGAAGTCGTCTGCTCTCTTTCAACAGATGCTGCACTAATGAGCCTCAGAAGATTTATAGCGCGTAGAGGATCCCCAACTACAATTTTCTCTGACAACGGAACCAATTTTGTTGGAGCAAGCCGAGAGTTGCGATCTTCGCACGGTGCCGACGTAGAAAATTTTGCCACAAATCAGAAAATCCAGTGGCGCTTCATTCCACCTGCGTCTCCATTCATGGTTGGCGTCTGGGAGCGCCTCGTAAGAACTGTAAAGACTGCATTGAAACAACTTACACATGCTATCGGCAGGTTAAATGATCGACCGAAAACGCCCGAACTTGTTCATTTCTTTGTTTTATTTCACGCCATTTTATTGTACATTTTCTCGCATTACTTCGTGTAAGTGTTCCCATTGTTATTTCCTTTAGTTTCACGCAGTGTGTTTTTAGTTTTTTTTTGGGAAGATACCTACATTTGTTTCATAATGGTGGAAACTCGTAATCAGTCCGCGAACAAAAACAATGACTGCAGTGCCAACGACCACGGGCCTTCGCTCTGGCGGCTTCCCACCGGTGGTGCCTCAAGCCGCGGACCGCCAAATAGCCCAGGTCGATGGTGCTGCACCATCTTGCGTTTCGACACCATTGCTCTGCCGCGATTTGAGTTCCAGTGGCCGTTCTAGCAGTCGCTCAGCCCGCTCTTCGGCGACGGTGCGCGCCAGGAAACTCGCCGCCGAAGCTGAAATTCTTCAGCTCCGCATCGAACACGCTGAGCGTGAGCACGTGCGAGAGGGTCAGCGAGAGCGGGAACTTGCGGAGCGCGAGCGGAAGCTCACGGAGCGTGAGCACGAGCGGCAGCGAGAACTCGCCAGGCTCCAGTTGGTTGCAGAAGAAAAACTGTTGCAAGCTAAGCTCGCCACCACGGACGCTTCGGACAGGTCGTGTAGTTCCGTTTCGCATATGCGAACGAAGTCATGGGTAAGTGACATACAGACATAAATAAGGTAAGATTAGACCCGCCAATAACAGTGGCGGAACAGTCGCATCCAACCGTATTCCCGGGCCAACCTCGGGACAGCTTACTACAGCCGGACACCCTGGCGACACCGGTTCCGTCATTGTATGAACAGTGGCGACCGACCGCAGTGCTAGGCCAAAGCCAGCACCCATTGCGGCCGGCCTCGGAAACTAATCCAGATTACCTTGCACCCCTTGACCCGTCACACTCATATGCAGAGCAACCGTCCGACCCGATAGCGCAACTTACACATGCTATCGGCAGGTTAAATGATCGACCGAAAACGCCCGAACTTGTTCATTTCTCGGGCGATATAAGCCAATGGATGACTTTTAAAATGTGCTATGAACGTACTAAAAAAATGTTTTCTCCAGCAGAGAATATGTCGCGGCTGAATAGTGCAGTTCGCGGCCCTGCGCACCAAGTTGTGGCTTCCCTCCTGTGGGGTTCAGGTGACCCCGACGAAGTCATGCGCGCGCTGGAGCAGAGCTACGCGAGGCCGGAGCTTCTCATAGCACGGGAAGTTGCTGGACTCCGGAGCCTTAAGATAAGTTCAACTGAGCATCTTAACAGCCTGGGCAATAGGTTACGCAATTGTGTAACCTAAATGAAATTATTGAAACAGCGAGATTACCTTTACTCTCCCGAGCTGTTTCAATCAGTTTTGGTTAAGCTTAGCGAACATACCAGATGCCGTTTTACTGACTTCGCCTCATCTCATATGCCTCTTGACCAGTCCACGCCCAAATTGGAGCTCTTGTCACAATGTTTAATAGAGGAGGCAGACAGACAGCTAAAGTACAACCTAGCCCTTTCCGAAACACCAGTTAAATGGACGCCGCCAACAGTAAAGGAGGCCACTTGTAGCGTTGTTACTAGTAAGCCTCAGTCTAAGTGTGCGTTTTGCAAGCAAGGCCCGCATAATGTCAATGTCTGCAAGGCTTTCCTACAGCTTGACTTAGAGAAACGGTGGCAATGGACAAAAGAGGCTAAGGCATGTTACCGCTGCCTGAAAACCAGTCCACACCGGTGGACATTCTGTCGGGCTAAGGCATGCGGTACCAGAGGGTGCACCAGGCGTCACCACGCCCTTCTTCACGGTGTGTCTGACGTGGCACCGACACTTTCAGCAGTTGATGCAGACACCTCGGATTTACAGCCATTACCGTCTATTAAATCAGAATCTTTAAATGTAACAGGTTCCCAGAAAGCGCAGTCATGTTCAAGACCTCGTGGGTTACTAAAGATTCTGCCTGTCAAATGTTGAGGATCCTACCTACCTGATGGTGGACTGTATGTGTATGATGATAAAGAGTGTGAGGATATGGAGACTAACTGATGATAAAAACTCGGGAGCACTTTAAACTGTATATTTCACGAAACCAAAAACAAGACTGCCAAACTTATCAAAAATATCAATCAAGAAAATGTCATATCAAATATAAAAGGACTTTAAATACAAATTTGCAACTAGGACTACCATGGAGGCTACGCCGCCAGCCAGTTTCCAACACGGCCTGTGCACGATATCAACATCAAATTGCTGAAGCTTTAATGCCCACCTAGCTAACCTACCGTGGGGATCTTTCATTTTGTGCAACCACTGCAGTGCACTGTGATCTGTTATCACAGTAAATTGGGTGCCGTCGATATATGGCCTGAATTTGTCTATGGCATACACCACACTCAATAGCTCCCTTTCTGATGCCGAGAACTTCTTTTCCCGATCCGTCAGTTTTCGGCTCATAAATGCAACAGCTCGTTCGGTTTGTTCAGTCCTCTGACAAAGCACTGCTCCTACCCCACTATTAGACGCGTCACACTGTATTATAAAAGGCTTGGTATAGTCTGGACAGGACATCACCGGAGTACTTGTAAGCATTGTCTTCAACTTGACAAACGCTAATTCTGCTTCCTCTGTCCATCCAAATCGTTTTTTACCTTTTGTCAAGTCATGTAATGGGGCCGCTATCAGTGAGAAATCTTTTACAAACCTCCCATACCAACTTGCCAGCCCAATAAATCTCTTAAGCTCTGTAATACTGTTTGGTCTTGGGAAATTCAAGATTGCTGCTACCTTATCTGGATCAGTTCTAAGACCATCTTTATCAATAATATATCCCAGGTATTGTAAGCTGGGCCTGGCAAATTTACACTTACTTACATTAACTGTTATATTTGCCTCTTTTAGTATGTCAATGACGCGTTTTAATAGTTGTAAATGGCTGCTAAACGCTGAAGGGCTATATATATATAATATAATATAATAGGGCTGGTAACTTTTTTACCATTCGTATACTTTTCAACATAATATGAAAATAATATTATGTGCATATATGGTTTTTGTTTAATAAAATATTACAACCAAACATAATGGCAATATCGAGAACTTCAACGAGAGTTCAACGTGAACATATTCTTATAATCTTATAACTTCATCACAAGTAATATGTTTATAGTTGTTATGGTTTATGGTATGTATATTTACTTAACTCATTTAATTGTGGTGTAGGATAAAAACTTTTTTGTAGGTTTAAATTACATTTTATAAAAAAATAAAATATACATAAAAATTCAAGGCATAATAATTACTTTTGATGTTGTACAGCAAAATGGATAAATAATACTATTATGTTAACGCCTGCACAATATTGCCCGGAAACATGACCGCGGCCCGCATTGGCTCGCGAACTGGATCGGCAATCGCCGATATTCTATCACTTATTCATCAGACGCCGAGCTAAACGGCTCATGTAAATTATATTAATAAATACATCGCATCAAGTCTTCGAGTTTTGTTCCAACCCTACAAAATTCCATTGAGCCCTGGAAGGCTCAAACATTGGCGACTGTGACAGGACCTGAAGTTGGAAGATCAAGCTGAGGACAACTGGACATTGCCGAGCAGTGACGCAGCAAAAGTCTCACCTCGCAGCCTGGATTCAGATAAGTGCCCTGCTTACTCCTTCTTCCTATCAATCCTCAATATCCCTAATAAACCCCTAAAACCTTTAAATCCCTCATTTCCTATACATTTTCTAGTATAATTTTACACTTGTGCTATATTTATCTACCCCTTAAATAAAAAAAAATGTTAAAAATTCTCTTTTTTCCTTATTATCGTAGTTTAAAGTAAAACAATCTTTAATTGAATTGAATTGAATTGAAAAATTTATTTCGGATAGTTCCATAGATGTTAGTATACACTTGCTTACTGACTATGTTAGTATATTACATTGAACCAAAAATGAGGTGATAATTATTATTATTTCAGGTGAGTTTCCACCCACCTTTTTAAAAGGGGAGAATCCCACCTGTCCACAAACACACTCAGGATGCTGCTGGTGGCAGAGCGCAGGCGTGCCAGCATGGAAGCGCAGCGTTTGCGCATTATCGCCGCGAAGCCATCAACGCGCGCCTCCGCGAACATCCCTGACGCGCTACAGCGCCACGGCAACCCCAACAGCACCCTGAATGCGTTATTGTACTGGACACGCAGGTCGCTGTATGTCCGCTGAGTAAATTTGGTCCACAGGCTGCACGTATAAAACGATTGGCAGAAGGCCTTAAAAAGTGTAATTTTTACTGACCTAGTGCAACGCGCAAACCTGCGGGCCAACATGTTACAACGAACAGCCAGCGACCTGCGTTCCCGATCAATGTCCACATTGTCCTTGAGCTCGTCGGTGACCCAGTGGCCCAAATATTTAAATCGCTGTACTCGATTCAGTGAGGAACCAGCGAGTAAGAGTTGTGGCAATTGCGTGTACGTAGAAGTACCGGATTTGAAAACGAGCCACTCACTCTTACTGGTGTTGTATTTGAGCCCATAAGCCACCGCGTACGACTCGCAGATACACAGGAGCCTCCTCAGAGCGCCAATAGATGGGCTCAGCAGCACCATATCGTCGGCGTAGCTGATGTTGTTTATGCAGACTCCGTCTATGTGACATCCAACCTTGGCGCTGTTGAGCTCACCTATCAGCTTGTTTACATAGAGGCTAAATAGACGAGGAGAGCTCAGCCCCCCCTGCCTTACTCCACACTTCAGGCCGAATGCGTCTGAGTACGAACCTGCCCACTTCACTCTGTTTTTCTGAGTGGTGTACCAATATTTTAACAGCGCTGTAACGTGCGCGGGTACAGTCGTTTCGTGAGACAGCTTATACCAGAGCAGATCATAATTAACTAAGTCGAATGCCCTCGATAAATCCAAGAAACAGGCGAATATGGGCGTTTTTCTCTCTGTATAATATTGAACAGTCTGCTTTAGGCACAAGATTGCGCTTTCAGTCGATAAACCCGGTCTGAAACCAAACTGGCCGTCCTCTAGAACAATGTTTTCAGCCAAAATTTTATCAAGCAGACTGTCCAATACCTTTGCTATCACTGTTGCGAGAGAGATAGGTTGGGTTGGTTAGGTTGACGACCGACTTGGTGTAATGGTTAAAAAGTTGGCTACTACACCAGAGGTCGCGGGTTCGATCCCCGCACAGTACAAACATTTGTGTGCATGAACATGTCTGTTTGTACTGGTCTGGGTGTCTCCTATGTATAATAAGTATGTATTTACAAAAGAAAATGTATTTAAGTATGTTTATCCGTTGTCTAGTATCCCATAACACAAGCTTTAATTAGCTTACTTTGGGGCTAGATGGCGCTGTGTGGAATAATGTCCAGGGATTTATTTATTTATTTATTTATTTATAGGCCTGTAGTTGGAGACATCGGAGGCATCCCCTGTTTTATTTTTTACAATTGGGACTACAATCGTTTCGGTAAGTTCAGATGGCAGGTAACCATGACTCAAACACAAACTAAAAAGCATTGCAAGTACTCGCGGCAGGTGCACACCTGCATACTTTAAGTGTTCGATACTGAGGCCGTCGCGGCCTGGAGACTTTCCCCTCACCATCTGCTGAATGACTTTGGTAACCTCTTTAGCAGAAAATCTAATTGGGGGAGAGGACGAGTCCCCAGCCACGACCGCCCCACCATCGCTCACTTCCGGCACATTACAAGTGGTAGGATCAACCTGAAAATGCTTTAAAAAAGCGCTTGCGATTTCAGTGGGATCGTGCACGCCCCCGACGCTCCCCGGCAGTCCCGACTTATGATTTAATTTGTTGGTTAATTTCCAAAATTTACAAAACTGCTTTTCTTTATGACTATTTGCTAACATGTCCATCCCAATTTGCTGTCGATTATCCTGGCAATATTTTAATTTAGACTTAAACTCATTCCTTGTTGTACACATACACACATCAAAAGTGTCTAGGGATCAACATATATTTTTGCAATAACTTTTCTCTTGATTGATATTAATTAAAATTTTCTTTAAGGATTCATCAAATAAAGTGTTTTCGTTTGTCTACAGTAACGATAAACCAAGTCACCTTTGCATTAATAAAGAAATTTGCCATTTTCCTAATAAAGGGATTTTTGACATTTGAACCACTAACATTAAAGTTCGAAAAAAAGACTGAAATAACAGTTTTCTTTAAAATTTTATTGGGTAACTTAAACAATTAATAATTTGTGTTTCTACCGCGAACACTAACAACACAAGAACATCGGTTTGGCATACTCAAAATGAGTTCATCCAAATCACGCTGTGGAATGGCTGCCCATGTTCGTTGCAACAACAAAAAAAGGTCTTCTTGCGACTGGATACCCTCCATATTCGGCAGAGCTCTTCTCTGTAGCATATCCCATGCATGCTCAATCGGGTTCAAGTCTGGCGACTGAGCAGGCCAGGGCAGGACATTGATGTTAGCTGCGGCGAGAGTCTGTCTTACAACTCTTGCGGTGTGCGGTCGTGCATTATCATGCATTAACTGAAATAAGGGACCGATTTGCACTTGTAGAGGAACGATGACGTCTGATACAATCGTCTCAGCATAAATTTGAGCGTTGAGGTTGCCTCTGATCCAAATCAACTCAGTTCTTCCGCCGATCCAAATACCCGCCCATACCATGATGGTTCCACCACTATAAGGATGGACTTCCTGGCAGGATTTTAATCGCTGTTGGCGTCCAGGGGTTCTCCAGTGTCGTATACGTCTTGTATCCGGTCTCATACCAAAACGAGACTCATCAAAAAAGCACACGAAACGCCATTGTTCTTCTGCCCAATTTCTGTGTTCAAGAGCCCATTGATATCGAATCCTACGATTGTGCATTGCTATAGGTGGTACCCTTAGCGGTCTTCGGGAACGTCATCGTTCCTCTACAAGTGCAAATCGGTCCCTTATTTCAGTTAATGCATGATAATGCACGACCGCACACCGCAAGAGTTGTAAGACAGACTCTCGCCGCAGCTAACATCAATGTCCTGCCCTGGCCTGCTCAGTCGCCAGACTTGAACCCGATTGAGCATGCATGGGATATGCTACAGAGAAGAGCTCTGCCGAATATGGAGGGTATCCAGTCGCAAGAAGATCTTTTTTTGTTGTTGCAACGAACATGGGCGGCCATTCCACAGCGTGATTTGGATGAACTCATTTTGAGTATGCCAAACCGATGTTCTTGTGTTGTTAGTGTTCGCGGTAGAAACACAAATTATTAATTGTTTAAGTTACCCAATAAAATTTTAAAGAAAACTGTTATTTCAGTCTTTTTTTCGAACTTTAATGTTAGTGGTTCAAATGTCAAAAATCCCTTTATTAGGAAAATGGCAAATTTCTTTATTAATGCAAAGGTGACTTGGTTTATCGTTACTGTAGACAAACGAAAACGCTTTATTTGATGAATCCTTAAAGAAAATTTTAATTCATATCAATCAGGAGAAAAGTTATTGCAAAAATATATGTTGATCCCTAGACACTTTTGATGTGTGTATTTTCATAAATAGAGCCTGATGTCGGTTTGCTGTATAAAAGCCATTCCTGATAGCACCGCCTGGCCTGACGATGAGCCTCGCGGACATGCTTATTCCATCCCACTACGTATTTACCACCATGGCGCTTTCTTGCAATGCTCACATGTGTACGCTCTGATCCTTCTTTGAGAATACATACTAGGTTGTTATAAATACTATCAAGCAACAAACAGTGACTAGGGTCATGACACATACCATCCGCACATTTACTTAAACTTTCAGGAAAATTTATTTGTTTTAATTTATCATTACAAAATACATAGTATTCATTTAATTGCTTTTTGTCCCTTTCACCCCAAATTACTTTATTATTAACAACTTTTGAATTAATAATTTTCGGTTTGATTAAATTAATATTAAATTCTATTAACAATGGAATGTGGTCTGATACATATACACCATACAAAATGGTTGCATTGGTAACTAAGTGTCTGGCCGAGTTCGTTACAACACAGTGATCCAGCCAACGGATGGCCCCGTTCGCAAAGCTTGTAAAAGTATGTGAGTCCGAAGGCAACAGTTCCATGTCAACACAAGACCATGACTCATTACTACAGATCGTAAGCAACTCACGTGAAAATCGTGTTCCTGGGTGTGCGTTAAAGTCTCCCAATATAAACACCGATTCAACTTCACTACTTTCAATCACCGAGATAATTTCACTCAAACAATTTGTAAAATCGGCAAGATTTTCAGTACAGTCAGTGGGCATGTACACACTAAATATTAACAAGGAGCGTTCCCCCTGCACTATCTTAATACACACAATGCGATCACTAACACAGCTCACAACTGACACGGAGGCAAACAGAGATTTCCTCCACAGCAGCGCCACCCCGCCATACGGTCTCCCGACGAGGACTCCAGCAGACGTGTCAACAGCTGACTTCCCGGTGAACGCGAAGTCCCCATGGACACTCGCGAGGTAGGGCACGTCATGGGGCAGGAGCCAGGTCTCTTGTAATGCTATCACATCCGCTTGGTTACATAGATTCCGCACGCAGTCCGCAGATCGAAATATGTTTTTACAATTAAATGTACAGAGTGCAATATTTGATGTACTACCCATTATGTTTTAGATAAGGTCTCATCAACACTCTGTTTATTTACTTCCTCTGTATTTTTCTTAAAGTAAATAAACTTTCTAAACCGAATACCTTCGGGCCATATCCTGTCGTCTAGAAACTTATTTATTTTATATTTAGAAACAAACAACTTGAAGGCATTATAAGGTCTTTCCGACTTCATATTAATTTGTTGTAACTGAACTATTTCCTGGGTCTTACTTTCTATATATTCACAGATATCCTTTTCTGTAGCATGTTTGTCAACATTCGTAATGAAAAGCGGAATTTTTGAATCGGCTGCCTTAAATTTAGAGTTCGAGTTAGGGGTTGCGGTCCCAGTTTTTCCCTCGAAGCGATTCACAGACCTTTTATGTTTTACCAATTTCCAACCATCATCTTGTTTATCCTTTGGCCATTCACCTTGTGACAATACCTCCGCCGTAGTTCTAACACGCTGTGTTGTTTGTTTATTAGTCATTAGGTCGTCTGATGCATTAACTGTCCTTTCTAATAGGGTCGAGTTTCCTGGCGCAGAAGCGTGATTTACTATCGCGTCACTCGAGCGCTCCGGTATTCGAGAGTGAACGAGCGAGCGATATTGCAGTGCGTCGTCGTTATCGGGCGTGTTATTGTCCATCAGCTGTGGTGATGATAAGCGCGGCGACAATCCAAACGGTCCGCTGTTTAGGTTGTACCCTCCACCTCTGATTTTATTGACGTTGGAGTTAAATATTGGATCAGGAAATCGATTCGAGTTTAACTGCACATTACTCGTAGAACTATCTTTCAATGCCTGTTCCAAGTGTATCTTCGTGACATAATTATTTTTTATGTCAGAAATTTCGGCTTGTAGCACCAACAAGTCTTTCAATAATTTCGTTACATCCACATGATCAAAGCATATAGGAGGCAGTTTATGTAACTCGAAGGCAACAAACACTGGCAATTTATCTGGGTCTATGGTTTTGAAAACCGATATCATGTCCACCAAGTCCTTTTGTTTTTTCTCCTTACGTCTAGATTTTAGACGTTGACCGGTTTCCGATGAGCTAAATAATAGCTTTTTTGCTTCATCAATCTCTTCCTCAGAGAAAGCTGACACACATATCCTTATAAGACTTTCATTATCCATAACATCATGTTTACTCCTTATGAAAGCAAGCACTTCCGAAATCACAACATTGCAATTAGCACATTTAACCGTATTCACGGACATTTTCACGTAACCGTTCGCAGCGAGCGTTGACGCGTGACTGACGTTAATATTTCATTAAAATATTCTTCTCCACCTATTTCGCGCCGATTTTTGCTGGATATTTAGCGGATTTGCCGAACATTTCAGTGTGCCACCGGCCGGTACCTGCTCTGCGGTTTTGATAACGGGACATCAGCTGAGTCTGTTCGTTGCGTCACTGGCTTCCTGGATGTCAGCTGGACGAGGAGCGTGAGATACGTATTATTTTCGTAATTATTTATAGACTTTTTGCCTTTCTCATCATTGTGGTGCTTTGTAATTTAGTTTTTACTACATGTAATACGTTTCATAACAGTTTATCGCACGAATACGGTTCTAAAGTACTTAATAATCCTATAAACAGCCTTTAATTGATTTTTATTTCTGTTTATCGTTAAATAATTAAAAAAAATGACTGAGACTGAGGCTTCAATGTACAAACCTGAGCCTATTAGTACTGATTTAAAGCAACTCAATGTAAGACGTAGCACTGTTAAAGTTCAAATCACCCGATTTAAAAATTATCTAGATAAAATTACAAAGCAACCCAAGCTGTCGGCCATCGAGATTGCTGAATTATCTCTAAAGATCAGCAAGATCGAAGGTCTGTCGACTAAATTTGATGAGTTGCAAACTCAGATTGAACTCATTAATTGTGAAAATTTAGAGGCCGAATCGGATGAAAGGGAGCGCATTGAGCAAGATTTTATTTTGTGTATTGCAATGGCGAAAAATCATTTAGAGCAAGAAAATGAGTTAAAGACAATGGACCAAGATAAAAGAAGGCGTGAGTCCTTATTTCATGAGGCTCAGTGCGATCTCGGTTATAACGATCCTGGCGTTCGCTTACCTCAAATCCAAATTGCCAAATTTGACGGATCTTTCTTTCGTTGGTTAGAATTTAGAGACACATTTACTAACTTAATTCATAACAATCAGCGCATTTCAATAATTCAAAAATTTCATTATTTAACTTCCTACTTAGAGGGTGATGCTGCTCGCGTCATTTCGAACATTGAGGTATCATCTGCCAACTATAACGATGCATGGAGACTACTTCATGATCGTTATGACAATAAGAGATTGCTCATAAATCATCACTTTACTTCCCTGTTCAATATTCAGCAATTTACTCGTGAATCTGAGTGCTCTTTGCGATTTTTAGTGGACCATATCACCAAAAACCTGCGCGCCCTAGCTAATCTTGGTCAACCTACTGAGCACTGGGACTGTTATAATCTTTTTATTCTCAGCTAGACTTGATAACCTCACATTAGTAAAATGGGAAGAGCAGCGTGTTCACCTTGGCGATTTGCCAAGTTTAGAACAATTCAAGCAGTTTTTAGTTGACAGGGCGGATATTTTAGAGTCAACTAATCGTAGTAAATATAGTAATTCAAATATTAATAACAGTAATAATTCAAAATATCAAAATTTGCATTCAAATAATTACAAAGGCCAAGGCCAATCAAAATCTTATACTGTAGTGCAACAAAACACTAACAATAGCAGATTTACATGTATAATTTGTGACCAAAGGCACAAAATATATGACTGCCCAGTTTTTAATTCTAAATCTGTCAAAGATAAATTAAATTTAGTAAAAAAATACAAATTATGTACAAACTGCTTGCGCCAAGGTCACCCGGCTAGTGAATGCCGTATGGGTTCTTGCAGGCAATGCAATAAGCGGCACAATACACTCCTGCATCCAGTTGAAGACGCCAAAACCAACAATGCAGGTGTTGTAGAAGCTGAATCTATTGTTAACTTCTCTAAAGAAAACTCCAAAAATATAATTTTGTCAACTGCCCTAATTGAAGTTTCGAATCCAATGACCAAAGAGGCAAAAACAGTCCGTGCCTTATTGGATTCAGGCAGTCAATCTTCTTTTATCACCAAATCTCTACAACAAAAGTTATCTTTGAATTCACAGCCCACATCAATAAATATCATTGGTATCGGAAACAATTCTGAAAACAAAGTGAATGAACGTTGTGTCATACAAATAAAATCCACTTGTCATAATTATCAAGTGTACTTAAATTGTTTTATTTTGGAAAAACTCACAGGGGATATTCCAAGCTCTCCTGTGAGTTTGCAGCACTTGAATATTCCCGAATATATTAAACTAGCTGACCCGGAATTTGACCAACCGGGTCCAGTTGACCTTTTGATAGGTGCGGATCTGTTTTGGGACATTTTGGTCTGCGAACAAGAAACTTTAGGTACTAATAAGCCTAAACTTCAAAATTCTAAATTTGGCTGGCTTATTGGAGGTTCAATTAATTTAAATAAACCTCACAGTATGTACTGTAATAACGCATTAATTTATAACGAAAATATATCAGAAACAAATTGTAATATTGACACTTTGCTTACAAAATTCTGGGACTTGGAGGACGTCCCACACAAGACTATGCTCAGTGAAAACGACATGGCTTGTGAGAGTCATTTCATGACTCATACAATAAGAGTGGACACAGGTAGATTCTGTGTAAAGTTACCTCTAAAGGACTTACCCAGTTGCCTAGGAGATTCTTATTCTCTTGCTAAAAAACGACTTTTAAATTTAGAGAAACGTTTCAGAAAAAATCCTTTCTTAAAGTCACAGTACACTGAATTCATTAAAGAATACGAAACCCTTGGCCATCTTTCAGAATCACCCCATTTGCTACCAAATCCATCTTATTTCCTTTGTCATCATGCTGTCTTCAAAATGAACAGTGAATCAACAAAAATTAGAGTCGTTTTTGATGGCTCGGCACCTTCTTCTTCCGGTTTCTCTGTCAATGACTTACAAATGATAGGTCCCAACGTACAGGATTCTCTCTTTGCTATGTTAATACGTGCACGCCTTTACAAGTATTTACTTACAGGGGACATTGAAAAAATGTACCGTCAAATTGAGGTCCACCCAGATGATAGAAACTTGCAACTTATTTTATGGCGCGAGAACGAGTCTGATCCTATCAAAACTATGCAGCTAAATACGGTTACATATGGCACAGCGAGTGCTAGCTATCTTAGTACGCGTTGTCTTTGGCAGATAGGGGAAGAGTGCGATGACCAATTAATAAAAACCATCATACAAAAGGACTTCTATGTCGACGATTTAATAACGGGTTCAAATTTGGAGATCGAAATTCGCTACATACAAAAAAATATAGCGCTAGAGCTTAAAAAAGGCTGTTTTAATCTGCGAAAGTTTAAAACTAATTTAAATTCAATTTTAGATGATGTTCAACATCAGGATGAATTGACTATTAGCGAGTCTTCTAGCACATTAGGGCTCGGATGGAATCCTAATAATGACACTATAAATTTCCCTTTAAATCTTTCTCTACAAACAGACAAGATCACTAAACGATACATTATGTCTAATGTATTCAAAATCTTCGACCCTTTAGGTCTCATAAGCCCCTGTATAATGCAGGTTAAATTAATTTTACAAAATCTGTGGCAACAAAAGGTCGATTGGGATGTACCTGTCCCCCAAAATATTTTAGAATTGTGGGAATCCTTCTCAAAACACGCACACACTCTTTCCACTCTCCATATTCCTAGAAATGTGCTGTGTGACTCTACCAAATACATTGAGATTCATACATTCAGTGATGCTTCTCAAGTGGGATACGGGGCTTGCGTCTATTTAAGATCGGTAAATAGCAATGGTGAAATAACAGTGAATTTATTGTGCTCTAAGTCAAAGGTAGCGCCAATAAAGTTTACCTCTATTCCTCGTTTAGAATTGTGTGCCGCTCTATTATCTGCCCGCTTGTGCAAGACAGTCACAGACTCTATCAGGTTTATTGCAGATCGCATAGTCCATTGGTGCGATTCCAGTATTGTACTTGGTTGGCTGTCATGTAACCACTCTAATCTTAAGACTTTCGTGGCTAACAGGATTAGCGAAATTGTAGAACTGACTAATCCGTCATCCTGGAAATACGTTCCCACTGCTCAGAATCCAGCTGACCTCATCTCTCGTGGAATTGACCCCAGCCAACTAAGAAATTCAAATTTGTGGTGGCATGGTCCCGACTTTCTATTAAAACAAGAAATAGACTGGCCAATTTTAAAAATAAATAGACAGACTGAGCTACCTGAAACTAAAACTGTAGCTGCAGTTACTATTACTGAACCAATTATTTCTTTTGAACGCTTTTCTAATTTTAATAGATTACAGAGAACAATGGCTTATGTCAAACGATTTTTAAACAATACAAAAAATCCTAATCAGAAATTAACTGGTAATTTTACTTCCGAAGAATTAAGTAGTTTATTTACATCATTATGCTTCATTGCACAGCAACAATGTTTTCCAAATGAATATAAGATATTGCTAAATAATAAACAATTAACGTCAAAATGTGAAATATTATCTCTGTCACCATTCATTGATAACGACCAACTTATCCGTGTGGGTGGCCGCATAAAGTCTTCAAATTGTCCTGATGACCAAATACATCCCATTTTGCTTAATTCATCACATCACTTATGTAAATTAATATTCAGGTTTGAACACATTCGTAACATGCACGCCGGACCGCAGCTGCTACTAGCCTCTGTCCGACAAACTATCTGGCCCCTAAAGGGCAGACATCTCGCTCGGAGCACTGTGCGTGGATGTGTGCGCTGTCGCCGCTTGCAAGGAAAACCCTTAATTCCGAAAATGGGTGACCTTCCCGCGCAAAGAATCACTACTGATTTTCCATTTAGCTCAGTAGGTATTGATATGGCAGGACCATTCTATATTACAAATCGCAAAGGGCGCGGCGCCAAATTATCAAAATGTTATCTGTGTTTATTTATTTGTTTTAGGTATAAATGTCTGCATTTGGAGGTTGTCACTGATATGACAAAAATGCCTTTCTAATGACATTACGTAGGTTCGTCTCCCGCCGTGGGCGACCAATAGAAATATTTTCCGACAATGGCCGCAATTTTGTAGGAGCATGTAAAGATTTAAAGTTACTACAAGGTCAACGTCTAATAATAACGTATTTATTAACTGCATGATAATGGAGTGCCACAAGTGTAGAAAGGTGTTGTCAAAAAAGGGTTCGCATTTCTTGTGCCAAGGACCGTGTGGTGGAACTTTTCACAAAAGTTGTGTCAAGGGATTAGCCGCGGATATGAAGGCAGGGAAGACTCGTATTTTTTGCAATAACTGTGAGGAAGATGAAGAAGTTTCGGAAGGGGAAGAGACAGAGGAAGATACCAGAAGCCAAGGATTGGAGAAGATCCTAAAAGATATCCAAAAAAAAGTGGGAGACATACCTGGAGTTAAAAAACAACTTGATTCAATAAAGCTAAGTATAAGTCTACTCTCTGAAAAATACGATACTTTGTTAACCGAGCATGAAAAGTCTAAAGAAAAAATACATACATTTAAAAAACAATTGGAAAATTCCAACAATAAATATACTTATCTAGAAAAATGCACGGCCGCGTTTGAACAGAAATTGCATAACTACGACCAAGGTAGTCGCTGTCATAATATTGTGATTGTGGGTGTTGAACAAATGCCTAACGAGAATGTGAAGGAGCTGGTATCTAACATTGCTAGCCAGATGGGTACAAACTGTGGCGACATCGAATGGGTAAGGAGAAACCGCTCTCGAAAAGAGGGAGGTAAACCCGGGACAATCACAGTTGGATTCAGGAATGTGGGTACCGCGGCCCGCGACGAGTGGCTGGCGCAGCGGCGGAAATTATACGAGGTGACCAGTAATGTGATCACTGGCGGCTCCAGCAAGGACAAAATCTACGTCAATGAGGACCTGACAAAAGAAACCCGTACACTACTCTGGAACTGCAAAAAACAATTGGGGAAATCTTTTAAATATATCTGGATTGCAAACGGGAAAATACTGGTTAAGAAGAACGATAACGATAAATCAGTTTGGGTACGTTCCGAAAGTGATATCGGTAACTTACTAAAATATAAATAGTTTGAATAGGTATGGTTATTTTAGGTATTAAATATCCTTAAAATTCACAGATTTAAATGTTACTGATTTCATACTTAATGATGCAATTGATGCGTCAGAAAGTACCAGTTTAGACGGATGGCTGACTGTGTATTGTAATGAATACAACTTTTGTATTTTACATATAAACATTAGATCCATTAAGAAAAATTGGAGTGAATTATTGATAACCTTACATAATAGTTTAAGTAGCATAGACGTTCTAGTAATAACTGAACCAAATATTGATTTTTCCCTATTAGATCTGTATGGAATACCTGGTTTTAATGTAAATAGTTATACGCGTAATGAACGGCGCGGGGGGGTGTGCTTGTTTACACTCGCACTTCTCTAGACGCGCGTGTTGACAATTCGCTAACGGCTAGAATGCGAGCGGCCGAGTGCGTTTCCATTGTACTTGAAGGTGATGAACCTATTTATTTACTGTCCATCTATAAACCACCTAGAATAAACAAAAAAGATAAAATAGTTCAGTTTCTTAAGGAGTTACGCGATGTAATAGAAAGTATAGCAAAAAACTCTAAAATATATTTTACAGGTGACATAAATATAAATTTATTAAATGAATCAGATAAACATGTTGTTGAATACGAAAACTTAATGGCTGAGTTTGGCTTAGTCAAATGTATTAACAAAGTAACACGCCAAGAAATCGTAAAAGGAATGTTAGTTGAATCATGTCTTGATCACATTTACATAAGAGACACATCATCTATAATTAAATCTGCAGTAATTCAACATAAAATAGCAGACCATTATTATGTCTCGGCAATATTGCAATGGAAACGCGGTCCGGCCGCGCGCTCGACGAGCACGTCCGATCGTGCACGACGGCAGCCGAGTCACTGCACTACAGTAAATAACCTACCGAGTTGTCGTCGTTCAATCGACAATCGTATGGTAAGACAAAGATTGTTAGAAACTGACTTTGATACGCTTTTAACTTATGAGTGTCCAATTATGCTTTATAATGCGATGGAACAAATATTTATTAAAATTTACGATGATTGTTATAAAACAAGAGTAATGAAAGGTAATAATAGTTCTAGAAATAATAAAGTCTGGGTAACTAAAAACTTAAGAAATATGATCACGGAACGGGATAGGCTGTTTAGCGTTTGGAGTAGGGAACCTAAGAATATGCATAAACGCTTAGAATACACAAAATATAGAAATAAGTGTAATAAAGTATTCAATAAAAGTAGTAATGATTATGATAAACAGTGTATAGTAGATTGTAACGGAAATATAAGGCAAATATGGGATAGAATAAATATATTATTAGGTAAGAATAAGCCATGCGTAGATAGTGTAATATTAAAAAATATGAGTAGCCAGGGTGATACTAAATTAATAACTAATAAATTCGCAGAGACCTTTGAAAAAGAAGTTGAGCAAATTAAGCATGTTTGTAGTGAAAAATGGTTGCATAGATATAATTATGTAAAGAAAATAGACTTAAGTATGAGATGGCAGCTGGTTAGTAATGATTATGTTAAAAAAGTAATAAATAGTATGAATGCTAAGAAGTCACCGGGGAGTGATCTCATACGCATGTCTGATATTAAATTATTAAGTGATAAATTAACTCCTGTCATAACTAAGTTGGTTAATCTTTCTGTTAAGTATAATACATTCCCGGATAAATTAAAAGAAGCAATAATACGACCAATATACAAAAAAGGTAACCATAAAACTTATGCTAATTATAGACCCATAGCTATTTTATCAAGCGTGGAAAAAATAATAGAAAAATGTATAGTTAGCCAACTTAGTAACTACCTGGACAGAAATTATATTCTAAATACGTCTCAGCATGGTTTTCAACAAGGTAAAAGCACTAATACGTTGCTATCTAGCTTCACAGACGAAATTAATAATTACCTAAATGACAAGAAAATTGTAGTATCTGTATTCTTCGACTTCAAAAAAGCGTTTGAAACTTTAGAATTTACTACAGTTTTAAACGCAATGTGGGAGTGTGGAGTGGGGCAGCCATTGAACGGGTGGTTCAAGGACTACCTTACTTCGCGCTCCTACCAAGTAAAGGTGGGCGACACGCTCAGTGACGTATGGAAGGTCAGGTGCGGAGTCCCCCAGGGATCAGGGTGCGGACCTGTGTGCTACCTAATGCACGTTAATAGCCTTTGTGGAGTGTTACAACTCTGTACTCTTCACATGTTCGCGGACGACCTCTGCGTGCTCCGCGCCGGGACTGACCTGACTGAGACCTGCCGCCTTGTACAACAAGATATTGATGCTGTTGTCAAATGGTCTCATGACAATGGGATTGTACTTAATTCAGATAAGACTAAATTATTATTTATACATTCTCCTTATATGCCTATTGCTCTAGAACCTACCCGTCTGTTTACTCACTCATTTGATTGTTTTCACAAAAACAAAATTAATTGTGAATGTCAGCCAATAGCGAGGGTTAATTGTGTAACTTATCTAGGGGTTAAAGTTGACGAACACTTCTCTTGGTGTGGTCATATTGATCACGTTTGTAAAAAAATAAGAATCATTCTGGGCAAGTTTCACAATCTTAGTTATAAAGTTCCTAAATCAACCTTAAGATTATTATATCATTGTTTAGTTGAATCTATAATTGATTACGCGCTTGACAGCTATGGCCTAACATTTAAATCATATATTGATAGAATAGAAAACATTCAAATAAGATTCCTAAAATTAATGTTAAACAATAAACAGAAAAATAAATACAAAAACAATTATTATCAACTATTTAAAGTAATGAAAGTTTTACCAGCTAGCTTAAAACATAAGTACTTACTGGCCGTTAGGAACCATGGCAGTCGAGAGCATAATTCTTTGTTAGTTAATGTAGACAATAACCATAACACAAGGTCAATGACCTCAGGTAAATTTTTCGTGCCTAGAATTAATATTTATTACGGAGACCGTACTCTAAAGAAACGCCTCCCATATCTACTCAATAGTTTACCTGAGGGCATTAGAAATGAACCTAAATTAATTAGGTTCAAAAATGTGATTAGAAGGCATTACATGTGTTTACCACCGCGTGATTAACCTTATAAATACGTAGTCCTGATAGTTAGTATTAGTTTAAGATAGTATACTTATAATCTGTCGTAGGTATAAGTAAGTTAACTCGCTGATCCTGCAGTCAAACTGCTTTGCAGTTTTGCGGGACATCATTTAGTTTATAAATGTAAGTTTTGTTGTTTATAATAAATAAATAAATAAAAAACAAAATGAAGCATTTTCTGAGTTCGCAGCTCAGGAAAGCATAAAGTTTATATTTTCTCCATCTTACGCTCCTCACTTCGGCGGCATATGGGAGGCCGGTGTTAAATCGGCCAAACATCATTTAAGACGTGTAATGGGCTCGTCTCATTTAACTTTTGAAGAAATCTCGACACTTTTCGCACAAGTGGAAGCTATACTAAATAGCCATCCATTGTGTCCTCTCTCTCCATCTCCTGATGATTTCCTTTTCCTATCCCCAGGGCACTTCTTGATTGGAAGACCTCTGAATGCGCTGCCATCACCTGCTCCGGAGGCTGCAAGAGAGAACCAACTCAACCGCTACGCTCGTCTAGAACAAATACGGCAGCACTTCTGGAGAAGATGGCAAAAGGAATTTCTTTCAGAATTGCAAACCCGAACCAAGTGGAAAACCGATAAAACCAAAGTAAAGGTTGAAGATTTGGTTTTACTTTGCGAAGATTCTTCCCCACCGCTGTGTTGGCGCTCTGGAAGAATAACCCAACTGTATCCAGGGCCAGACGGAATATCTCGCGTGGCAGATGTGAAGACCACCACGGGATCGTACCGAAGGCCGCTAGTTCGACTCTGCCCTCTACTAAGTGACGACATTGAAGAATATGAGGGTTGAAAAACTAAAGTTTTCAACGGGGGGAGTATGTTAACGCCTGCACAATATTGCCCGGCAACATGACCGCGGCCCGCATTGGCTCGCGAACTGGATCGGCAATCGCCGATATTCTATCACTTATTCATCAGACGCCGAGCTAAACGGCTCATGTAAATTATATTAATAAATACATCGCATCAAGTCTTCGAGTTTTGTTCCAACCCTACAAAATTCCATTGAGCCCTGGAAGGCTCAAACAAAAATATTGTATTGCAATTCTAATCAATTAAGAAACATTGTTTTAAAATAAAGTAAGTAATCTTTTTTACTTATTTGGCTACTACGGAAAGTACTACGTTGACAACCCTATGCATTTCAGCAAGCTAAACAGTATTTGTTCAATAAAATCGATAGTTCCACTGATAATCGCCACATTCTCCGCAACAAGTGCTTTACATCAAGTTCTAGAACTACTAGTTGCTAGTATTGTGCTGAAGCAAATCGCTGCTCAAGAAGAACATCTGGTCAAGTGCTCAATACCGCTCTCAAGGTAAAATGTGAGTTATTTTTTTCTTTTTGCCTTTTTTACATTTGGCTATGTGACGAAATATTACAAACTGATCTAGACAGATGTACCATCTGTATAGATCTACCATCTGTTTAAAACTTCTCCTCAACCATCTCTGGAAAGAACAAGAACGCGAAACGGAGAAAGACTGCGCCAACTACATCAAGGTACGTCTTCAAAGAGAATCATCTTAATCACTCTGAAGTCGAACAAACTAAAGAATCTAAGTTCGATTGCGAAACAGTTTTATTTATTGATTTCTTGTATTTTTTCCAGATCCGATTCTGAGTGTGAATCTGCTCCGCCAACAGCGCCAAAAAAAAATCTGCCTCCAGACCTCGGTAAGTTTATGTGCAATTCTATGAAAGGTTCGGGCAAGCTTGTGTGTATGAAAGAAACGTAACAGGTTGTTCTGTACTTTTTATCAACGACGCTCGTACTATCATTCCTCCGGATGATAATGAAAAAGGATGATTATTTATGATGCTAATTGTTTTTTACAGAACATCGTCCAAGAGTAAGGACTTGTTCGGGCTGCTATCGGACGAAGACGAGGGTGCTGAACCCGCTCACCAACAGAGTGCACGCCGTAAGCTGGACAGCAGCCTGACAACGAAGGTTGCGAACGGCGCTGTGCGCAAAGTAGCTCAGCTCGCGGGTGCTTACTACGTGGAGGTACGCGTGTACAACACGCGTGACGCCCTAAAGTCACTGCCAGAAGAGCGATACAAAAAAGCGCTCGTCACTCTGAAGAGTCAACTGAACACCGACACGAACGAGTTGCAGGACCTTCAGAGGTTCATGAAGAGCGCCAAGACGCTCTTTGAAGACAAAGATCCGGTCTTCTATAGTGATAAGGTTAATTTTAAGTAATAAAATATTTTTTTATAATATAAATTAATAAATTTTAATTTAGTCTTTTTTTATTTTTATTTTTATTCCCTAAAGTTTATAGTCAAACCCATCAAATCTAGTCTAGGTAATTGGTTCTTGCAGGTAATTAATTAAACTTCCTATTGCAGTTTCAATCAATTTATCTCATTTAGGCTTAAAAAAGTAGGTAACAGACTGACAAGAGTTTCGTATTTATAATTAGTAAATCAGTTTTTTAAAGTATATATTTTTAAAATATAAAATCTTGAGATTTGATGTGTGTTTGCTATAAAATTTAGGGATTCAATTGCTTATTTTATACTAACATATTATAATTCAGCTTGAGGTAACTTGTAAGTATAACTGATTAATATTATCATGCCTTATTGTACTGTTTGTTGTTTGACCGTGAAAAACAAACATGGGATCGGACACTTGCGAAGTTTTTTCATCTGAAAATAAACTCGATGACCATATTTGTGGCGGCGTGTCTACTGTTCTTCCGCAACAAGTAGCTATCTTCATTTAAAAAAAATTAATCGCAAGCAAGACGTTCCCTTTGTTGTATATGCCGATTTCGAAACTTTACTTACACCTATAATAGCTTGTGAACCAAATCCAACTTGCAGTTATACTTTGAATCGAAAACAACACTTGCCCGCGGCTTTTGCTTATAATATTGTTTGCTCATTTGATAGCAGTCTCAATAGTTTTGTACAATATCGCGGAAAAGATTGTGTTCAAAAATTTTTAAATGTCTGTATGAAGATGTGAAAAGGGTTTGCGGTTTTAAGTGTTAAGGTACCTATGGTGTTAAATGAGGAAGAAGCTGAAATGTTTGCTTGTTCTGAAGTCTGTCACATCTGCAATAAGTTTTGCTTTTCGACATGGTTAGGGACCACTGTCATTTGACAGGCCGTTACCGAGGTGCAGCTCATCAGCATTGTAATTTACAATACAGTTTTCCTAAGCTTATTCCCGTTTTCTTTCATAATTTAGCAGGTGATGATTGTCATCTTTTCATTAAAGAGTTGGCTGAAAGTTTAGGTCTCATAAAAGTAATACCTAAGAACAAAGAAAATTATATTTCGTTCACAAAATTTTTGAAGATCGATGACGGTAAATTTGCTCAAATAAGGTTTGTACATTCTTTTAAGTTTTTGGGTACAAGTCTAGAAAAATTAGCAAATGGTTTAGATAAAAAAGATTTCATACATTTAAAACAATGTTTTTCGCAAGAACATGAATTTAATCTAATGACTCGTAAAGGCGTGTATCCCTACGATCACATGGAATCATGGAGGTCGTATTCTGAGAGACAACTTCCTCCAAAAGAAAAGTTTCACAATTCTTTGACTGACGAGGGTATCAGTGATGAAGATTATTAACATGCCAAAGCGGTTTGGAGTACTTTCAATATTGCTGATATGGGAGAATATACCGATCTCTATCTTAAAACCGATGTTTTTTGCTGACAGATATTTTTGAAAACTTTAGATCTGTCAGCAAGAAAAGTTATCAGTTAGATCCTGCTTTTTACTTAACAGCTCCAAGCTTATCATTTGACGCAATGTAATTAAAAACAGGCGTAGAATTGGAGCTACTGTCAGACTTAGACATTATACGCCTTGTACAAAAAGGAATCAGAGGTGGAATTTGTTCTACTAGACATGCCAAAGCAAATAACCTTTACATGAACAATTATGACGAAACTAAGCCCGATTCTTTCCTTGTATACATTGATAATCTTTATGGTTATAGCATGTGCCAGTCTTTGATTTCATGTTGTTTTAAAAGTCTAATTTTAGATTTTTAAAACAACATGAAATAGATCAACTGCAAATCGAGAATGTGCCAAACGATGCCGATTTTGGATATATTCTTGAAGTCGATTTATCTTACCCGGAAGAATTTCATTGTGCTCATAACGACTATCCATTTCATGTCAATTTGCGGTGCGCTTGCGGCTTTTCCGTATTTTGTGATTTTTCTCGCATTGCTATTACATTTTCCGACTTACGTTGAGCACAGTTGTTCCGTAGTCTTGGGTAATTTGAGAGAGGACTCGAGTGTTTTTGTGAGTGAAGCGCGTTGGACGCGGTGTATTTTGTACTTGTGTTGTTGTTTTTAAATTTGTGTTAACTATGCCTCCACGGTGCATTTTGGGATGCTCAAGTGGTAAGTTACATTTCATTTCACATCGTACCTACTCTGAACCAACCATTGAATCATCATTTAGAAAAAAGTGACCCTAAGTTCCACAGGCTATGTTCCATGTTTTGGCTCAACTTCGATTCCAACCCACGATTTTAGATTTGAAATGTTTACCATTCGAAAGAAAATATTTTTTTACACATATTCACTAAATATCAGATATCGAAAACTTGTAGTTTTTTTCCAATCAATGATTGAAAATCGTAAAAATTTGCTGCGATTTTTGACGTTTCTCGGGTCGGCTGACATTTCGTTTTTTACGTACCTATTTCGCGTTTTGTGTTGTGTAAGCGCGATGTTGTGTTTTTATGCAGAATTTGCAGTATTTACATACTTTTACAGTAGGTATTATCTAACTAAAAAGTATACAAAAGAAAAATTATGTTTTTATTTCCAAAACCCAATCTAAAAACTCATGCCTGTATTAGTCTTAGAAAAATCCAAGGAACAGTGGTGACACCGGGAAGAGGGGCCCCCGTCATCCTCTTTCTCTCTCCGAGCCCTTCTTACCACGAAAATGATATTTTTCATACATTAAGAGGTTAACTTTAGCCAATTTTCAAAAATTCATAAATCAAAAACTATCAATTTCCGAGGGGGTAGCGTTCTTACCATGTTTTTTTAGGGTTCTATACCCAAAGGCTAAAACGGGACCCTATTACTAATACTTCACCGTCTGTCCATCTGTCTGTCACCAGGCTGTATCTCAAGAACCGCGATAGCTAGACAGTTGAAATTTTCACAAATTATGTATTTCTGTTGCCGCTATAACAACAAATACTAAAAACAAAATAAATAAATATTTAAGGAGGGCCTCCATACAACAAACGCGATTTTTTTGCCCTTTTTTGCTTGATATCAATAATGGCAACAGTAGGCACTTAAAATATTCACAGAATACATACTCAGTTGTATTTTTACTTTATTAATAAATAATAAAAAAACCCAATTTTTTGCCTATTTTTGCTCGATATCAATAAAATGGTACGGAATCCGACTCGCACTTGGCCGGTTTTTCATTTTCAAAGAACATTTTAAAGTAATGTGTGTATTTTTTTTTTCAGATCTGGTGGTACATTTGCATACAGTATTTCCTAATCCAGCTCGATTCTCCGAGCAATTTAAGATGTGGGTTCAAATTGTTGGAGGACAGCTAAACACACCTGACGATAATGCATTTTATCGAAAACAAAGACTGTGCAACAGACATTTCACAGAAAAAGATCAGAACAGAAATAACAGATTAAACGCTCTTGCAGTCCCTTCTTTGTTCTTAAAAGGTAGGTTCCTAGTTTAACAATAATACTACCCAAACCTAACCATGTAAACTTGAGACTTCTCTTGCATGAAAAGTGCAAAGCAGAAACTGTTAAAATAATATTGTGCCTAAAATAATATACCGATGTCTTTGTTGATTGATTGATACAACAACAATATTTTTGTTGTACTTTTTCATCGAGCGAAGTTTCAAGTTTAAGTAGGTAATTGTAGTCTTAGTAATTGTAAATATACAAATTTAGGAGTAATGAATACCTAGAATTAATTTAAGAATGTTAGGTAAAAATCATCATCATCATCATCATTAACAGCCCATATTAGTCCATTGCTGCTGTAGGCCTCTCCCGTGGGAGGGTTATACCAAAGTTTCCACCCTTGGTAGACGGATTGGAGATCATTTTAATAGTAAAACCACTCTGCAGCATTTCACACAATTCACTCACCAATCCTAAATGTGTCTGTATGGTGGGTTATGCCCTGTTCACCGTATATGTGGTTACCCAGTAGTAGGGACAAGGATAATAATAAATGACAAAATGCTTTAATATTAATAAATTAATTATTATTTACAGCTGATCCTGCAGATACTTTGACTCCAATAACCAAAGCTTCTGAAACAGGAATAGAGACTTCTGTGGATGTTCCCCTTCTTCAATCAACATCTTTGATTGATGCAATGAGTGGTAAGAAACAAATTCAATTAATTTTTAAGAGTTAGATGTCTAACTCTTCTCATTTTTTTATTCATTCTTGTTTATTCTTTGAATGGCCAATCTCCAAATTTTAGTTAACAATTACGACGTCAGTTTTGACGTCAATAAGTGCCTGTGAAGGCTTATATTCAACAAACGATTTGACCTTGACTTTGAATCTCATCATTAATAGAAAAACTATTTCCTAGGTATATTACTATCAATAATAGGAATTAAGTAAATTGTAATTTTTGGGAGGGTTAAGCATAGAATATTACATTTTTAAAATGTTGATTTACAGGTGATCAGTTGACGAAAAGTGTCCATGTTTTTGAAACTGAGACAAAGAATTTTACTGACCCCCTTCTTCAAACCACTTATATAATTCATTTTTTGAGAGGTAAGAAACATCCTATTATTTCATTAAATTGGTCACATTTTTCCTAAAATCTTTGAGATTCCAATAAAAAAATCATAAACAAAATAATTAAAACTCTTAAATGCAAATAAATAATATAAATACTTTTGTCGGTAATGACAATAGAATTTATCAATTAATTAATTTCATTTAACTTTTTTCCTTATCTCTACCTACCTACCTACATACTTACCTACAATTTCAGAATTGAAGGTAAGTTCATAGTACAACAGATACTTAAAATTATGTAATTATTATGGTTTACAGATGAACCTGCACATCTGTCGATGATAAAACCAACTGTTAAAATTTCTGAAATAGAGATTGGTATTACTAAGAATGTTTCACCTCTTCACTTATCTCTGACTGGACCATTAAGAGGTATGAATATTTTGTGAATGATTGAATTTATTTGTTTAATTTTTTTATTTAGAAGGGTGCAGAAGTATATTCATCCAGACGGAAAAGGGGCACTATAAAGTAGGGATAAGCAATACTAAGAGTATACTTGTGCATTGCCAACCCTAACCTTAATCCTCAATCTAAACAACATGACATTGTATTTCGTCTTACTTCCTTTAGTGTATTTATAAATCTGTGTTCTCAAAACCATCTGTATCAGAATATTACCTGTAAATTTTAGTAGATGAATAGTTAATCAATTTATTATGTTTTTAATTACAGATGAACCCGCAGATTCATTGACACCAACAGTGGAAATTGCCAGCACAGAGGTTGCTAAAGATATTGCCCCTCTTCAAACCTCTTTGACTGGACCTTTAAGCGGTAATGATTTGAAAACAACTCAATTTATTTGGTATTTTACAAAAGCATAGTCACCGGAGCCTGAAAGAACATAGTTTAATGCTTATGTATGTTCATTGTTTCCCTATCAATTATTCAGAGGCTCTGCTTAGTTTAGGTCTGGATTTTATTATAGGCGAGATGACTAAAAACAACTCTTTAGTCCGTCAGTTAGATGATCAAAAAATTCTGGACACGTATTTTTTCTTTTTTCTCGTAAACGAAAAATGACGACGATACATTGCGTTGAAGTTTCGCGTGACGTCACGAATTTAAATGCTCTTTATCTTTTTATTTTTTAAATAATTTGATTAAGCGTAAAATATATGTCCAGTTGGGACCGTTTACCGATCGGATTAAACAGAATGACACCGCATTTAACGAAAAATACTGCTGCCCATTTTCTGGGCTACTGAGGTGTACGGTGTAGGATGGACCACCTCCCAAACACATCAGTCGCCTTCTACAGCACCTTCAATTTGTAAAGTGTAATGAATGGGATGCTGAATATTATAGCAACGATTTTCATTACAGGGCCAATCACTTCCACATTTATGGAGCACAATTACAGCAAAATTCTACTGCCTAAAAAATATAACTTGGCTCCTCTTGGTAAGATTCCAGAACTTATTTTCTTTTTCTTTTTTTTTGTTTCATACACAGTGAATTTTTTGGTTTGTTTTGTAGCTGACTGGTTTTTTTTATATTCCACAACTGGGACAATTCTGAGCATTTTATCTGATGTTCTTTAGCCTGAACAAAATAAATTAAATATGATTAAACTTTTCAGATGCAATCAAGAAGCCTGTTTTGACACTGAGAAAATATAGAAACGAACAAAATCAACTTAAAAGTTTGAAACGCCAGATAAGATTGCTGCGACAGAAGTGCACATCTTTTAAGAGCCGATTGGCAATTGCGTCAAAAATGAGTGCCAATTTCGCTTTTCAATAAGTAACGAAGAGCATGACATCTGCTGCTAAATTGTTCACTAACATGCAATTTAAGCAAACGCAAAAAAAACCGTCTGGTCGCCGATTCTCTTTAGAGGAAAATTTTTTACCACTTTCTCTTTTTAAAAGAAGCCCAAAGTGCTGTTCTCTTCTGTCGCATTGCTTCACCTTGCCATCAAAGAAGACTTTAAAAGGAATTTTGGCCTTGGTTAAGTTAGGACCCGGTGTAAATGGTTTTTTTTTTTTTTAAATTAAAAAAACAGTTACGGAAATGAGTGTTGAAGACCGCCTCTGTTGTCTTATCTTTGACGAAATGTCTTTAACTCCCCAAATCAATTATGACATGGCAAACGACAAATTGAAAGGGTTTGTGAGCACAGGGAAAAATAATAACGAGAATGAAATTGCAGTTTTTATGGTTAAAGGCATAAAAGCCAATTTTAAGCAACCAGTGGCTTGAACAGCCTTACCAGATACAAATTAAAAAATATAATTAAAGAAGTGGTTCAAGAACATGCCACTGGTTTGATTCCCTTGTGCTCGGTCTGTGACCAAAGCTTCGTAAATGGGAGCTATTTCTGATCTAATCCAAGAGTCAAAAGATAAGGTTCACAGACTGGGAAAAGAATGGCGACATGACTTTTATGAAATAAATAAACAAAAAATTATACTGCTCTACGATGTTCCTCATCTATTAAAAGGTCTGCGAAACAATTTACTTACAAAAGATTTATTATATATCGACTCAGATGATGGCAACAAAGAAAAAATCGTAAAATGGGAGTATTTTAAGAATATTTATGAAGCAGACAACATATTTGGGGAACTTCGTTTGCTTCATAAAATAACAGAAGAGCACGTAAACACTGAAAAAATAAAAAAGATGCGCGTAAAAACAGCCGCCCAAATATTCAGCCATAGTGTTGCTGTAGTGGCTGAACATTTAACAGCTAGGGGTATTTAAAAAAAAAAATGTCGCGATTTAATTCCTTTTGTCAACTTGCTTGACAATTTATTTGATAGTTTAAACTGTAGCACGTTTCATATCCCAAATGGGAAAATTTATAAAGGATGTGTAAAAAGATCGTCACCCCATCATCGGCTTTGGACTAAGGCAAAAATATTGTTAAAATCAATACATTTCATTGCATGTAAGAAGTCTGGTGACAAAATTCGATTAGTCACAAGCACTGTACCTACTATAAACAATTTTGTAAAAACAATTGAAGGCTTTGAAGTTTTGTGGATCATTTTGTCAAAGAAATATAATTTTGATAGCATGTTGACACGACATTTCAACCAAGATCCTGTCGAAAACAATTCTCCAAATACGGTAGCGTTTGAAGGTGCATTTAAAGCTCTTTTATTAAATAACTTTAATGCACCTCACTCTTTAAACGCAAACTGCGAAAAAGATGAAAACACGTGCCTTCAAACGCTAGACTTATTTTTAACAGAAAAACGAAACGAAAATGAAATGCCTAAAGATATTCCCGAAGGAGATATAGAGTTAAATGAAGAATTGCTCATGGACAGGGAAATAGAAGTAGATCTGGGCCAGAGAAATTATGTCTGTGGCTGGGTTGTCCGCAAATGTCTAATAAATATTGTAAAAGGTTGTGTCATCTGCAAGTCAAAATTAATATCCACTGATAATTGCAAAAATAATGAATGTATCAAATTAAGAGAGTATAATAAAAAATAAATGGCAGACCTATCAAAGGAAGCCGTAGACTTCTTTTATGAAATCCAAAGTAATACAATTTTATTTTTAAAAAGAAATGTTCCTAAGACTGAAATCCGTTCCAAAATAAAATTTGTTACAAATACACTGTCCAAATTCCCTTGTGAATGTGATAATCACAAGGAGCAGTTATTTGATTATTTTACAAAAACAACCATTAACGTCTTAGTTAACAGTTGGTGCAGAGATATTAATCGGATTTTGTCAGGAAAAGTATATTATGAAGGGGATGACGAAACGAAAAGAGCCGCACAATTGTACTACAACAAACATAAACATTATAAATTGAATAAATAGATGAAAATTATATTTTAAAATGCATTTTATTTTATTGTTTAAAGTGGAATTTTATTAGGCGTTTAAGGCACTACATAATTTTTATACTTCTCTAATTATCGTTGGTAAATATCAATAACAGTGTGTGTAAAAGCCTAATAAAATCATTTTTAATAATTGAACTTACCAAATAACCTAAAATACAATAAAAAATATATGCAGTAGGCACCTATACGTAAATATTTAATAACAACCACGTATAAATAAGTAGGTACCAATATCTGTTCAGCTAATTCAGTTTAAGTACATGTTAATAGATGGCGCTACTATTCAAAAGGAGTTATCAAAAATATCAGCAAGGGGGCTCTGGTATAATTATTTTTCTCTATGTCTTCCACCCATTTGATTTTTTCTTGGCCATCTTGCAATCTTTTAATAAGGGTCTAATAATTCTTTGAAATTCCCTATAATTGATGTAACCCTCACTCCACCGATAACCTCTGTGGCTTTCTATCCACCAAACATGTTTTTTCTCCTCATTAGCGAGCTCATTGTTCGTATAATAAAGCAAACTTGTCTTGAGTAAAACTCACGTTTAGATTTTCATATGGGAAGTACGTAGAATTTAAAAATACTTTAACGTCCAATGATGTATCAAAGTTATAGATACGTTGTATACGCTCTAGAATGGCAATGCGAAAGTAAGGTAATTGCCAGACTCGCATTCAGTCGGGCACACTCTCGCGTCGCGGCTATACATCGTGACTGTCACAGATTACAGCTTAAAATCACGAAGTTTCTTGAGGCAAAAATGCCTTCCTGTGTTTTTTGGGGGTGCACAAATTACACGGCAACTGTTAAAGGCAAGAAAAATGTATCATTTCATTCGTAAGTACTGTTTTTTTCATTAAAACATTAATTGTGATTACATTTGACTGTTTAAACGTGTAAGGTAAGTCAGGAGCGAGATGTAAGCTGTTCTATGCGTGAGAGTGAAAGAGATAATGTTAGCGCGGTCCAGTGGCGGCCGTTGCCAGAGTAAGTTGGAGCAAATTTTACCATTACTTCCAGAACTATAAATTAAATTTATTCCTTTTGTTATTACGTCGTTGTTATATGCCTACCTTATTTTATAATGTTATATACACTGATACAATGCGTTCTATAAAAGAATGAAGTGAATGTAATATCACTTATAATTTATTATTATTTGTTTAGTATCAATATCCGGAATCCATCTTGAGTCAAGCACCTGTCTTTTTGCCTTTAAGTCAGCCCTTCCGGTTCCTTTTCGATAGTGGCGCCCTCTTTATTGTGTAATTGGTACTACCTACTTGGCGCGCTTGCGCCACGTTGAGTCTTGTCATTATAGCGTCGGTTTTCGCGCCGCTTACAAGTCAGCTTATTCGCAAAAACCCAACTTAATTTGGCGGTTAATATATTTTTTAAATAAGTGTTTAAAGTTTCAAAATTGTTATTGATTACGTTCCTTTTCGAAATAATAATGGAGAATCCCGATCCCGATCGCGTAAGTGAAGAAAATATACCTTCTCGAAAACGTGATCACTCTCCATTGCCGAGTTCGGAGTGCAGTGGTTCGTCCAGTGACAGTGAGTTCCCAAGGAGATCCAAGGTACAGAAAGTGGATCAAACCGTGAGTTATGCACATTTTGAATTCTTATCTCAACAAGTGGCATTTTTGACAAATCTCGTAGCCCAGAATAATGAAGTTTCAAACTCTAATAAAGAAGATTCAAGGGCGGTAGATTCGAACGACCTTAACTTACGCCGGCCTACCGAAAACTTGACGAAAACGAACCAACTCAATTTGTCAGAATTAACTACGATTGTCAAAGATCCGATTTATGCACATGCGAACGAAAATTATGTTAAAAAATTAGTTGAGTTGCAACGGTTTAAGTGCGACGATTGGTATGCTGTTCGATTTGCTGATGCCCAGAAAAAATATTTAGCTACCCCCGGTTTTGTGGAGCTAAATGTTAACGACTCTTTAAAACGGTTCGAGGCAGCTATGTTACGTGATGATCCGCGTTCGTATTTGTTAGAACGTTCCTTTGCTGGTTTAACAAATGCTTTACTTTCGCAAAAAGAGGAGTTACAAAATTCACTGCAAACATTAGTAGATTGGGCATGTGATACAAAACAGACATTGAATCCTAATGCTTTATTTGATAAAATCCAATCCCTGTTTTCGAAAGAATCGTCATACAGTAAAGTGACTGATGATTTGTTGCAAATAGTGTGTGGTCGACGTGCGGATTTGATAACAGCAAGAAGAGATGCACTTTTAAGACAAATACCAGAGGGATTTCATAGAGATGTTTTTTATAAAATACCTCCTAGTGCAGAAACATTATTTAACGACGAATTACTTCAAAACTACCTTCAAAAAATTGGGGGGGCAGATAAATTGATGTCTTCATCGCAACCAGTAGCTAGATCACGATCAAGAGATAATTTTTATCAAAATCAGAAGCCGTCAACAAGCAAACAAGTAGACGAATCCTTTTTTCGTCGAAAAGCTAACTCCAAACGCCATGCCCCTCGACGGTCTAACCAAACAAACCAGGAAAAGTCGAGAAACAATAGTCAAAAAGGCAAGAAATCACAAAACCAAGCCTCTTTTAAAAATAAGCGTCGACAATGACTGTCGGAATTTTCACGGAGGCTGTCTAAAAGAATTTCAATATGTTTGGAAAAATCTGGGTGCACCGAAACAAATATGCCAGTTACTAGATGGAGCACTAATTCCTTTCATACTGAAACCGCCACTGACATTTCCAGATTCTATTACAATGCAAAATTACCGAACCAAAACTTCTATCGATATGACAGCTCAGATTCAAAGCATGTTAGATTCAGGAGTGCTCGAACCAGCAGACAAGAGCCCCAGTTACCTCTCGACGTTTTTTCTGGTACCCAAGCCAGACGGCAGCCACCGCCCAATATTCAACCTGAAACAACTGAACAAATTCGTCATGACACAACCATTTCACCTGTTCAGTCATTTTCGTGTACCAACATTTTTGCAGCACCAAGATTGGATGGCAAAAATAGACCTAAGCCAGGCGTACTTTCACCTACCGATTGCACAGCAGCATCGCCGCTTCCTGAGGCTCAATTATCATCACGATCCAAATCAGCACCAGCTGCTTCAGATGACCTGCTTACCATTTGGACTGGCGTCAGCACCGAGGACATTCGTTACTGTAACCAACTGGGTGGCCGAGTTACTGAGAAGCCATGGTATAAGGTGCGTAGTCTACTTTTAGTAGTAGATTTTCTCCTGGCAAATCAATCAATTCACCAGCTACGCGACGACATAGCCTTTACGATGAACATCATGCAGCTTTTGGGCTGGAATATAAATCAAGAAAAGTCTGTTCTGGCTCCGACACAATGCCTCGAGTTCCTCGGCATAACATGGGATTCCAAACGCAACGCAATGTCCCTGTCGGAGTCGAAGTGCCTATCGCTACGCAAAGCACTTCAACAACAGCTAAAAACAGGCAAGTGGTCCCTAAAAGAGTATCAGACGCTTATGGGGAGATTGAACTTTGCCACATTCGTAACGAAAAGGGGTCGTCTTCACTGTCGTACACTGCAATACTTCAGTCGACAGTTGTCGAAGAATCGCCCGTATCGCAAACTGAAACTTCCACTACCAGTTCAGTTGGAGATAGAATGGTGGTACAATTCAATAGGAACCAGCATGCCAATACACATGAACGATGTGACCCATCTATTGACCACAGATGCGTCAGACATTGGTTGGGGCGCTCAGCTCAGCGATCAATTTCTGTCCGGAACATGGACAAAACATCAAATGCCGTGGCACGCCAACAGAAAGGAAATGTTCGCTGTTTATGCTGCGATTCTTCACAATCAACATCACCTGAAGGACGCGCAAATACTTCTACAGACAGACAATCGAACAGTTGTGTCATACATCAACAAGGAAGGTGGCACGAAATCAAAGAAGCTTCTGAAACAAACCCGACAACTTCTCACGGTTTTAGACAGTCTCAACGTTCACCTAACAGCGCAGTACTTTCCAGGAAGATTCAACGCCGAGGTAGATGCTCTATCACGCCAGAAGACTTGCCCCGAGTGGCATCTCACAGCTGTAGCAACAGCAACCATTTTTCAAATGTGGGGAGTTCCCGAAATGGATCTATTTGCATCAAAGACTGCTCATGTGATACCGAGGTATGTCTCGATGGATGTACAAGACCAGCAAGCACAACATCACAACGCATTTTGTCACCAGTGGCACTACAGACTCGCTTGGCTGTTTCCACCGCCAAACCTAGTTCCCAGAGTTCTCAGTCACCTGAATCAAGCCAGCGGCCATTATATACTCATTGCGCCCAAATGGAACAAGGTGTTTTGGCAAGCAGACGTTCAACGCCGAGCCCTACGGCCGCCTTTTCTGATTCCAGACCTAGCACAAGTTCTTATCGACACGCGAACAGGGGCACACCCGCCGGAGATCAGAGAGCTGCATTTACAAGCATGGCTGATTTCGGGTGGCAAGATATGTTAACGGAGTGGACTGACCAAGAGCAAGAACTACTAATATCCAGCTGGCGACGCTCTACGATCAACACCTAGAGACCAGCTTGGACTAGATGGAAAAAGTGGTGTGAGTCACATTCTATTAACTTTAAATACCCTAACGCCGACCAAGTAGCACGATATCTGGCATATCTACATTGTGACGTAGGATTGGCATATAAGACTATTTTAGTACATAAGTCGGTTATTTCAACCTTTACTCATTTGGGTTCTAATGTAGATCTCTCTTCAAATTTTTTTATTAAACACATGTTAAAAGCAATATCTGTTGCTCGTACTAAACCTGTAAAGCCACCTATCTGGAATCCCAAGCAGTTATTACAATACTTAAGTTCAAATGGCCCAGACGAAAATAACCTTTACCAAGTCTCAAAACACACAGCTACTTTATTGTTACTAGCTAGTGGTCGCAGAGTTCATGATCTGACTTTGTTACGCATGGATAATGAATGTTTAATTGATGATCAAACTAGTATCGTTATATGGCCAGCCTTTGGATCCAAGACCGACAACGTAAATAATCGGCAGTCAGGTTGGAGGCTTAGAGAACATCCTGATAAAAAATTTAATTTGATTTATTGGATCAGACAATTGCTTAAAGTGTCATTAGGTCGTAGACAAAATGTTAATAATTTGTTTATAACAGCGCGGGGTGATGTAAAACCCGCCACCAGAACCGTGATCGGTGGGTGGGTCAAATCGTTATTGAAAGATGCAGATATTGAGGCCTCTCCAGGGTCAGTACGATCAGCAGTGGCGTCCCTAAATTGGATAGAAAATTTCCCTTTAGAAAAAATTCTTGCTACTGGTAATTGGAAATCGGTACATACATTTCGAAATTATTATCAAAGAGAATTAATTGCTCCTGATTCAAATAAAATGCAATCTGTTTCGTTATCAAATTACTTTGATGCGGTAAATGATTAAAGAATACTACCTCGTTGCTGTAAATGAGGAAATTATAATAACTGTAACTATTATTATTTTAGTTAGAATAACAAAGTTTGTTTTGTGATTGTTCAATGTGGAATAGTACAACAATAAAGTACTTATATGGCAAATTAATATACTTTTCTTTATTAATAGCCTTATTCTATTTATACACAATATAGCGTCAACAACTTGATCCAAGTTATTTGCACCAGGAGATAACAAACACATCACTCAAGATGGATTCCGGATATTGATACTAAACAAATAATAGAGAGTTTTACCTAAAAATAAAACTTACCTATTATTTTTTATTCAATATCCGGAATCCAGGTAAGTCCTACCTGGTGCATCATGAGTGCTATAATGACAAGACTCAACGTGGCGCAAGCGCGCCAAGTAGGTAGTACCAATTACACAATAAAGAGGGCGCCACTATCGAAAAGGAACCGGAAGGGCTGACTTAAAGGCAAAAAGACAGGTGCTTGACTCAAGATGGATTCCGGATATTGAATAAAAAATAATAGGTAAGTTTTATTTTTAGGTAAAACTCTCTACTTTCAATTTTAGGTTACCTAAAGATGGATTAATGAAAGAAAAATGGACAAATGTGATTAGGATTCAAAGATGTGAAGATGATTGGATGCCTACTACTTATGCTACAGTATGCTCCGAGCACTTTCTGGAAAGTGATGTTTACATTACAAAAAAAAAACTACCCATAATCACTGTCTTTCAGAGCTGTCAAGTTCAGAGTTGAACAGCCATGGGGAGAAGACTGAAAAAAACAGCAGTTCCTGTAATTAAGGTGAATTAATAGAACTTCATTATTTTCTATTTTGCTTTGGTTAAATCCTTTTTCAAGCGGGGAATTCACACACTTTTCGGGGGACAAGGCAGAGCCCCGTGGGGGCAAGGGGTTTTATCCTCTCCAGCAATATAATGATAACCATACCATACTTGGATTGTTATTCGTATCCGTGTTTCGGAGAGGGGCACTGTAACTAGTGCATTTACTGGGTATAAAATGAGACTTAACAACTGTCGTCCCATGTAACGGGCGCAGTGCAGTAAAGTAACAGACATTGATTGTTCAATTGTTTATTTACTGTTTAGCACTGCAGCTATCATGTACAGCCGTGTCGCTTGTACCATCAGGCGCACGATCTGCTCGTCCTGTTACAAAGTGATATAAAAAATATATGATATAAGACAATGTATCAGGTCGAGATTTTATTTAAACTCTTTTTGTTTCAGAAAGGCGAGCAAAATACCATGTCATCATCACCATCAAGTTTGCAAGGAGTTACTGTGTCCGACTATGATTCAATTTTTGATACCCCTCGAAAAGCATTTTTGAAAACAAAAGTTTAAAAAAATTCTTTAGAGAAACGCCGGCTCCAGTTAAACAATTATAATTTAATTAGGTAAAACAAAAGACTCAAAGAAAAGTGTAACAATTTGAAGCCAATCGTGGCAGAGCTCCAAAAAAAAGAAATATTTCACAATAGATCAGATTAAAGAACTGAGTCTAAAAGCTGAAGCCGTTGATTTTGCTAACCGACTAGTTCAGAAAACTAAGTTTAAAGGCTTTCGCCAAAAATTTACACCAGCATTGCGAAAATTTGCAGTCACCTTACATTACTATTTTGTAGCTGCTTATAAATATGTTAGAAATATATTTAATGGATGCTTACCACATCCTCGTGTCATAGGTAAATGGTATGAAAATACTTCTGGTGATCCTGGTTTAAACAAACAAGCTTTAAACGTTCTAGAGAAAAAACACAAAATTAGTAGGCAAAGGATATTGTGTACGTTAGTTGCTGACGAGATGGCTCTTCTTGCCTTACCCCACTTTCCAACCTGTACGCGCCCGACAGCTCCCCAGACCACTTCACATAATTATTTTGGTGAGAGTACCAATAACGTAGTATTGAAATATATTCAGGGAGCACGTCAGTGTCTTCAGCAAGCTTTTCCCAACCAGGTCAAATGCTTTTGACAGGTCCAAGAACACCGCATAGACCGGAGTCTCCCTCTTTGTGTAGTACTGGACAGTCTGCTTGAGGCAAAGCACCGCACCTTCCGTGGAGAGACCAGGTCTGAATCCAAACTGCGCGTCATTTAGTTTGACACACTTGCCCAGCTGTTCCTCAAGCAGTCTATCCAGCACCTTAGCCACAATGGTCGCCAAAGAAATGGGTCTGTAATTAGACCTGTCACTCGCACTGCAGGCTTTATTTTTGACGATTGGTACAACTATGGTCTTCAACATATTGTCTGGTAAGAAGCTATGACTGATACACAGCGACAAGAACATTGCTAGAATACGCGGTAGATGTACACCTGCATGCTGCAGATGCTTGATGCTCAAGTGGTCATGACCAGGTGATTTACCCTTAGTCATCTTTTGCATCACAGATCTAATATCCTTAGCCCTAATCACAACTATACCTTTTCCGGCGTATCCAGCACTACCCTCGCGCGTACCATCACTAATCTAACAAAAGCCCTCTGCCGGTTGAACCCTAAAGTGCTCCCTGAACATTTCGGCTATCTGAGAGGAATCATTTAATCCTTCTATACTCACTGGAGTACTTAGTTTTGGACTCAGTTTTCTAGTTTGTTTCCAGAAACTGGCGAAATTCTTTTTTGAATGTTCCGTACCTAAAATGTCCATTTTAATCTGAGTTTCATTATTTTAACACCACTTTAGTTTGGCCTTAAAAACATTTCTGGAAACACGCATTTTCTCATAAATAAACCCAACTCGTGGTCTATTATACAAGACCCATTGATTGAACCATAATCGAGCTTCACTGTGAGCGGTTTTTACATGTTTATTCCAACCGCAATTTTTTTTTCTTACAATTATTTTTCTTTCTATTGCTATAGACTGAGGCTTCCGTTAGAATGCTTATTATTTGGTCATATAAATTATCCAGTACGTTTCAATGATTAAGGTTGTTACACGTTGCATCGGCACAATCAGAAAATACAGAGGGAAAGTCTATCTGTTTTAACCTTTCATTACAATAATTAGTATATACTAAGACTTGAGAATCATCCCGTTCCCCCCATAAAATAGTATTAACCCCATTATCTAAGGGGTGACTCGACACCATTTCGGTATTAAAAGATTAAGGTCACACTGCATTGTTAAGGGAAAATGGTCTGACCAAAATACACCATAATTTATTAAAACATTATCCACTGTATGTCTAGCTGCCTGGGTCACTACACAATGATCCAGCCAACTACTAGTACCATGACTATCACTTACATAAGTATATAATCCTGAGTCCAATGCAATCAACTCCATATCCACACATGTCCATTTTTGGTCTGTGCAGAACGTCTGTAGTTCTACCTCATAACGCCTCCCCGGGTGAGCATTTAGGTCACCCAGGATGTAACTACACTCAGTATCATAACTTTCCATAATAGAGCTTATCCCACATAAACAATCAGTAAATTCCACTAAGTTCGTCGGCTCATCAGTAGGCATACTCGTATATACCGAAAACACTAGAAAAGAGCTCTCAGCACTAGAGACTTTTACCGCCACAATCCTATCACTTTTACACGGCACCACTGACACAGCACTAAAAACGTTCTTTCTCCATAATATCGCAACCCCACCATGGCAACGACCACGCAGAATGGCTCCTGAGGTGTCAACCGCCGACTTCCCAGTGTACTCAAAGTCCTGGTCCACAGTTCCCAGCAGCGGGACATCATGCGGCATAATCCACGTTTCTTGTAGTGCAATCAAGTCCGCTGTCAAACATAACTTCCTTATACACTCCATAGATCGTAATAGATACTTACAATTGAAGGTGTAACAAAGTTTACTTAATTTTTCATAAAAGTTTTTTATCATTTTCAAGATTAACCCTTGTTTGTTCTTGGTTTTTTTTAAAATCTATTAAACGTCTAAATGATACACCTTCAGGCAACAAACTGTCATTTAAAAATAACGACAATTTGTTTTTTGGAACATAAACAATGTAGGCATTGTACTGTTTTTGCACTTTGGTGTTTATCTTTCTTAGATTTACATTGACTTGCGTTTTTCCTTTGATATATTCCATAATATCCGAATCCGACGTGTTTATGTCCACGTTATTAATAAATAACGGGATTTTTATATCCGCCGCTTTAAATTTCTCTTGAGAATTCGTAGTAGCTTTACCTTGTATCGTCTCAAAACGATTTTTATGCCTTTTACGTTGAAACTGTATCCAATCATCCTCAACTACTTTTCTATCCGACTTCAGTTCCTGATTACAACTGTCCCGCACGATATCCGCCATTAATTTAGGTTTAGCCGCCACAACTGGCGTGGAAAATTGCACCTTATTCCTAGCGCACAACGGACTCCCTTCCAACCGCTTCTCACAGATGTCAGCATTCGTAGGTAACGTTCGCAAAGGCGGCGATGGCTGAGAGGGAGATGCCAGTAACTTATTATCGCCTGAGTGTGAGCAAGCCGGCGAACACGTATTGTGACCCGCGTCAGCTGACTCGTTATCCAGCTGTGTTGTTAACGGTATATGCGGTAGCTCAAACGGACCGCCATCAAAACACACACTATTTCCACATCCACCGCCTCTTTTTATATTCACAAACTGACTTTGTGTAGAAATTAACGACGCATTTCTTGCATTTACTAAGTCCGTCTTGAAATCCTGTAGTTGCTCCTGTGTAACATACGAATCCTTAACTGATTTCAGCTCGGTTTTCAGCACAATAATGTCCTTTAACAACCTTGATGCATCTATGTGGTCGAATGTCAACGGAGGCAGTTTCTGCAATTCTTTAGCCACGAATACGGGCAACTCGTTTGGATCAGTTTCCTTAAAAACTGCGATGACATCATGTAGATTCTTCAACTTTTTTGCCTTTTTTCTCGCGATTTTTCTCTGTGAGACCGCCGAAAACAACAAACTTTTGGCGGTGTCAACGTCATCTTCGGAGAAGCTGGATATGCACAAGTTCACTAGGGATTGTTCATCCATCACATCTTGCTTATTTTGTATGAAAGCAAGAAGTTCGCAAATAACTATATTACACGATGCACATTTGAGTGTAGATGACATCGTGACTCACTAATTTCTGCGCGTAACACAGATCGACCGCTCACTCGCGCTCACGGACGCAGACTTAGTCACCAACACATAGCAATGGCTTTCCTTTAATCTTTTGTTTGTGTGACTTTTTTTTATTACTTTATTTTACTTTTACTTATTTAACTAAAAATTCATTGGATTTATTAACTTCTTTTGGTTTAAATTTTGTAATACGATGAACAGAGTCATTATAGCATTCAACGACTGAATCCAGATTACTCTTTTCCCACTTATATTTACCGCGAAAGCTAAATTGTTTGAAAAGTTTACTTTTTAAAGTTCTTATGACTCGTTCTACAATGGATGCTTTCTTTATAGAATTTGTCGAATAATCGTTAATTTTGTATTTCTTCATAAGTTCACTGAATGGTTTATTATAAAATTATTTTCCTAAATCTGTTTGCATATCTCTAGGGAATCGCCTATATTTTGTTATAATACTTTTCATAGCATTTGTAACACAGGTTTTCTCTTTGGATTTTAAAGCGCTTACCCAAACGTATTTAGATAAAGCATCTTTATAGATGTTTTATCTAAATACGTTTGGGTAAGTTAGTTGTTATCAACTAATATGTATTTATAGCCTTTATTAGCATATGAATATTTTTGCATATCAATAAGGTCTGCTTGCCATAAATCATCAATACCCTTTATTATGGTCGGTCGGCGAATAAATTTTTTTCGAGCTGACTGTCTTGTGAAGCTCATCAACAATATTCTTTTTACTCATGCTTTTTTAATTTTTCTTGTAATGCTTGTATCAATTTGTCTACTTCGTGCTTTGTATAATGTGAAGAAGATAACTGGTCTGAAGTAAATTTTTAAATATAAAAATTAAATTAAATAAAAAAAAAATTAATAAAACTCATTTTTATATAAATTTTCTTCTTTGTCTCGCTATAATTATTAACATACAAATTCAAATTCATTCAATTATTTGACCTTCTAAGAGAAATCGATTAATATATTTATTAAAAAAGAAATTTACTATTAAATATCCTACTAAAATAGTAATTATAATAAGAATAATAATTAATGTATGATCATGAAAAAAAAATTTGTTCTATTCAAGGTGATGCTCCATTTTGAAAATTAAAGTTTACTATTTACAAACATGCGACGCAATAAGAATTTAAAAAGGCTATTTTTCAAAGGCCAGGTGCAATATTAGGTCTTTATTGTTCATGTATCGTGGGTAAAATGACTTTTAGGTGCTTTTCCCATGTAACGTCTCTAATGTAGACAATTAGGAATCAATACCTCCTATTTACATTTGACTGTTAGAAAATGTATTTTTGATGTCATTGACGTTGAGGTTGTTTTTCGTGACAGCTTGTGTTCCACTTCCTAATGCCAAATACTTAACTTTTACTGCTATTTAGACAACATTTCAACATTAAATATCAATCTTGAAGTATTTCTGAATGTACTTTTATAAGAAAAATATACTCAACAGGTACATCTTGAAAAAAAAACCTTCATCTCCTATTTCTGCATCCTTTTTACCAACTGTTAGGTGAGATCAGCTCCATAAAGTAACATCTCAGAACTATTATTTTTGTGAAACTAAGGCAAAAAACAAATTATAAAAAAATTGAGAAATCATATTATCTTTGCTTGGTTATCACTTTCTGAACAATTCTGACCACTCAGACCTGTTTCTTTCTTAGGGTTCTATAAAACAGTGATGAAATTTTTGCTGGCTGCTAATAAAAAAAATGGCGGCACGGGTCCATACAAAGTTACTCAAACCCCTTTCGCCACTACTTGTTCCAGCGATATTTTTAGAGAATCAATGTCGCCGTGTCGTAATATGTATTACCACCCTCAAACCAAACAAAAAGTTAAGACGGAACGTCCAGAACTAAAAAGTGAAGCCTACAAAACTACACCCAACTGTGTACATACACAGTTACACGCACACACATGTAACAAAACTACACCCAACCTTATCCAGTCACACTATCCCAGCCCGTGGAGCGTTACGTAGCAATAAATTAAATAGTTTTTGATAAAAATGCCGAATTGTGTAGCAAAAGGGTGTAAAAACCACACCTCAAGAAGTAAAAAGCAGGATGGAATCACATTTCACACATAAGTAAAATTTTGAACTTATATTTTGACTAACTAAACATAAATATTGAGGTTATTTCTTGGAACACAAGTGTCTCAACACAAAGTGTTGCCATACAAACATTTTTGGTTTGAACCTGTTATTGGGTAACATGCAAAGTGACGTTATTTGTTTCTTGTTAAAAATAACGCGTTAACTTTTCTGTAACTCAACTATTTTTGATTAAAATTGTGTTCAAATATGTTTATTATTCTCTGTTAAAATTAAACGAATTGTACCAAATGATTATTTATTTATAAAAGGGTATAAGGGTAGGGCCCTAGCAGGGTTCATGTGTATGTACCTACTATATTTTAATACAAGACCTGTAACTTACCACATGTAGCATCGAATAAATGAATTATGAATTATGGATTATAAAAATGTCAGAATAGGTCTGTATTTAATATTTAAAACCAATAACTAGTTTTTTACCTAGTTAACAGAATATTTAACGTTGTATGTTATAGATCCAAAAATAACATGTTTAATTTTTCTGTTTTACGACTATTTTTAGTTAAAATTGTGTTCAAATATGTTTATTATTCTCCGTTAAAATAAAACGAAATGTACCAAATGTTTATTTATTTATTTAAGGGTATAAAAATGTTAGAAGAGGTCTGTAATTAAAAATTTAAACAAGTAACTAGTTTTTCAACTAGTTAATTGTATATTTAACGTTATACGTTCTTTTTTTCTTTCCAAATCGAGATCATAATGTAAAAGAGAAGTGGATCGAGGTTATTCGTGTTAGTCGGAATGAACCTTTATGGCATCCAACTTCCCGCAGCGTAATATGTTCTTCTCATTTTGAGAGTGATGATTTGTACTACAAAATAAAAGGATTACGTCGTATTAAACAAAACGCATGTTCAAAGGTTTGAGACTTTCTGTTTATTTAAATTTCTATTTAGAGCAACAAGAGTTTTATGATTCCATTTAATTTAATAATTTACTTATAATATATTTATAATATGACTTGTTTTGTCCCTCAGATTTTGCCAGGTATACCTGAGCATTTACTTGATTAAGACTTAAGCCAGCCTCCTACTATTGTAAGTTTTTATTTATTCGTATAACTGGTTATCAATTCTAAATGTTCAAGCATGGCATCGTCTAATATTGCTCTATTTTCTTCTAGGTTCAACTTACCGAACCAGACCAACCATTTTCAGATACAAACCAGCCTTCAACTTCACATACTGTAAGTGAGATAGTTACATACTTTTCGAAATATTTATACAAGAATTATGTGTCTAGTAATATTCTTCTGTTTTCTTTTAGGTTAGACCAGTTCAGTTAGTGCAAAATCCATCGATTTTTGACACTCCCAGGAAGCTAAAGCTCCGGACAAAAGTATTGTTTCTAGAGACAAAGTTAAAAATAAATAAAAAGAAAATTAAAACCTTAACCCAAAAAGTGAGGCGTCTTAAAAATAGAAATAAATCTTTAAAAGAAATATTAGTAAATCTTAAAAAGCAAAACTACATAGATACGGACTTATTTAATTCATTCAGTGACAATATTGCTGTCGTTGATATATTTAACACAAAAAACAAAACAAATATACCCATGCCCCCATGCCATTAATTTTTTTTTGCCTCACTCTTAACTATCACTCACCCAAAGCTTATGAATATGTTAGAGCTACATTTAATACGTGCCTTCCGCACCCGAAAACGTTAGCCAAATGGTATGGACACATAAAAGGTGAATCCGGATTCACAGAAGAATTTTTTCAAGCTTTAAAAGCTAAATCCGAAGCCAGTAAACAAAAGGGCAATAGAAATCAAATATTTAGTTCATTCAATAATTTGAATAAGTATATTTTAGAATTAAAAGTTAAATCGGTTACCAAGAGGAAAGTCAAACGAGATGGGCGACCTATCTTTATCATATCGCGTTTATATAAACCAGTCGTGGAAGCCAAATGCCAACCAGGTTTTATAGGTACAATAATTAATATTGAAAGTTTAAAAGTGCTCTATACAAGATATATAGAATCCGAAAAAAGGCTAATTTTCTTACCTACTTATAAATTAAGTCAGGATCACTTGGAAATATTATTTACATCAATCAGAATTCATGGAGGGCACAATGATAACCCTAACGTGAAACAATTTGAAGGAAGTTACAGAAACATTCTGTCACATTTAGAATTAAAATGCCTTTCTAGGGGTAATTGCGTTCCTTTAGAAAATATCGCGATTCTAAATTGTACTTCAACAACTCAGATCATAAACAGCACTTCATCGTCATACAGAAAGGAAGAAGAAGAATGCAATGAAAAGTCTTCGTTGCACCTTCTTCGTAATATTGTTAATGAATCAGTTGATTTGGCTAGTCGTTCACAAGACAGTGTTAATGATGAATACAGAAAAATAATAATCGGATACATATCAGGAAGTACAGTGCGTTATTTGACTAAAATCATAAAATGTTCTAAATGCTTAGATTACTTGCAGACTGATGAGAAACTCGACTTTCATAAGCTTATTAATTTACAAAACAAAGGCGGGCTTCGCTTCCCATCGAAGGATCTTTTTAAAATTTGTGTCATTTGTGAATCTGTTGTTCGAAAATTATTCGCTGAAAACGTTGTGATTACCGCAGAAAATCAACACAAAATAATTGTAATGAACATTTTGAAAAAAAATCATTGGTAACAATAAAGTTTTTGTAAATTTAGAAACAAAACATGAACAATTTGGGCAGGACCATAAAATAAATTTAGTACGATGCGTGATTGAAGAATATTTGAATATTAGGTTCCACCATATTGTTAAGTTGGAAACAATTTCAAGAACAATTGAAAGTAAAAGGCAATCTTTCAAGAAATTAATTCAGCACAAAGGCTTTTAATACACGAATACACGAAATTTTAGAAAAAAAAACAGACTATTTGTGGCATATGAAGTAAGATAAGATAAGATAAATATTCTTTATTGCACATCAAAAAATAACAATGAAGGTTTGTATTACACGAAATAGTAAGATGACACAATTAGGCGGTCTTAATGCTAAAAAGCAATCTCTTCCAGACAACCCAAGTAGAGGAAAATGGTAAAAAAAGGGTAAGTATGTGCACAAAAATAGTCAAATGTCAATTTAAATATCAAAATAATAATACAGGATGTGTACTATAATTAGCCCACCAATAACCAAAGAGATCAGAAAAGGAAAATGAGTTAAATAAACAGACGAGGAGAAGTAAAAGGAGGAAAGTAATTAGGAGATAAAGTAGAGTGTTGAAGGCCGATGAAATGTTAAAGCACATTTCCTCGGCCTTAACCACTCTACTTTCTCCTCCTCTTTAAAAATCCTCTTTTTAAAAATAGATGGAGACTTTGACTCCCTAATAAATAAGGGTAAGGAGTTCCAAAGTCGTACAGATTTAACCGTAAACGACTGTGTGTAGGAGTGTGAGGAATGAGGAGGGAATTGAAGGCGAAGCTTCTTAGATGACCGCATCGCCTGACCTCGTACTGGCTGCAGAAATTGGAAACGCTCCTTGAGGGTAACGTGGCGACAATGGGTTAAATAAGATGATATAAAGAAGAAAAAGAACATGGGAATCTCGACGAAGACGGATGGGAGGCCAGTTGAGCTGAGATCTGTACTCTGAGACATGATCATACTTGCGCAGTCCAAAAATAATGCGAATGCATAAATTCTGGAGCCGCTCAAGTTTGTCAAGTAGATTCTCAGTAAGATCTAAAAAGCAGCAATCTGCGTAGTCAAGAATAGGAAAAAGAAATTTCTGAACAAGCGCAATTTTGGTGGGTATTAGCAAAAAAATTCGAAGCCTACTTAAAGAACCTGCAGCAGCAAACATTTTCCGGCTAACCTGACCAACCTGAGTTGTCTAAGTTAATGTATTGTCAATATAAACACCCAAATTTTTGACAGTTTTACTGAAAGAAACTACAACGCCATCAAATACAACTGAAGGCAGAACATCCCAGTCCACCCTAGAAATCAGCCATGAACCACCCACAATTATTACTTGAGTTTTAACTGTTAACCCAAACGACTTGCTCCAGTCTGAAATTTGATTCAAAAAATATTTGATAAAACTAGGCAGGTCAACAAGGCTACCTTGAGAGTAAATTTGGAGATCGTCTGCATATAGGTGATAAATTAGTGGTAGGTGGTGAAGTAGTGTGTATCCACGCAATGATTGTCACTTATGTAGTACTATGTAGTTATGCATTGTGTTCTCTGTGTGTGTGTGTGTCTAAATAATCGAATATCAGCAAGCTATATAATAAGTTTTCACTCACTTGCATATTTAAAACAAATATTTCCTCTTTATTATACTAACGGAAGGTAGGAAAAAAATAATAACCATTTATAAACATTTTTTTAAATCTATATGAATAAAAAGTTTTTGACTTTGTCACTTAAATACTCGGTAGTTTTATTTTTGATACATTTTTCCTTCATACTTCCGCCACTTCTTTTTACCTTTAACTACCCTTAAACACCTCGAGTCAGAATGACTAACCGGGGCCGAAATGACGGTTTCTTGTTTTGTTTGTTATAAATAACGTTATTTAATTCGCGAGTAACGAAAAACGCGTTATTTTTATAACATTGGGGTAATATGCATGACTATGGCAACACGGCTCACGCACACGTAAATTAAAAAGTGGCTTCACTTTTGAGTTCTGGACGTTCCGTCTTAACTTTTTATTTGGTCTGAGGTATTTACCCAACAAAAAATACAAAAACGACTAATTTTAATTTCAATACAAAATGTTCCTAACTGTGATACATTTTTGATGTCTTTTGTCTTTTTTAGGCAAAAAAAATGTCACGTGTTTGTCAAATATTTATAGGTGCGTTTAGAAATAAGAATTGTCACAAAAATATGTAGGTGATACGAAGTCCACCAGGGCATCTAGTCTAGGAAAAAACGAACCGTACGTAAGTTTTTCTATCTTTAGATGACCATCATTGTCATTACTTATGTCAAAAAAAAAATGGCATAATTTCCCTGATCTAACTAGCATTGTTTTGTTATTTCTACTTACAGATGTGATCCGTTTCTAAGCGAAGCAACGACATCGGCCCAGTCAAAGCAACCTATTTGGTCCACAAATCTACCAAGCCAGCTGCATCAAATAGCATCGCCTGAAGCAGAAAGCAATTACCGTTAAGAATGGCATTTCGTTTCGATAGCTCATGCGCACACCCTTTTTGTTAATGTAAGGTAGAAGGTAAATTATTATTTGGAAACTGCCGGTGCATCAAATACCATCGCCTGAAGCAGAAAGCAATTACCGTTGAGAATGGCATTTCGTTTTGATAGCTCATGCACACACCGTTTTTGTTAATGTCAGGTAGAAGTTAAATTATTATTTGGAAACTGCCGGTGCATCAAATACCATCGCCTGAAGCAGAAAGCAATTACCGTTGAGAATGGCATTTCGTTTTGATAGCTCATGCACACACCGTTTTTGTTAATGTCAGGTAGAAGTTAAATTATTATTTGGAAACTGCCGGTGCATCAAATACCATCGCCTGAAGCAGAAAGCAATTACCGTTAAGAATGGCATTTGGTTTCGATAGCTCATGCGCACACCGTTTTTGTTAATGTCAGGTAGAAGTTAAATTATTATTTGGAAACTGCCGGTGCATCAAATACCATCGCCTGAAGCAGAAAGCAATTACCGTTAAGAATGGCATTTCGTTTCGATAGCTCATGCGCACACCGTTTTTGTTAATGTCAGGTAGAAGTTAAATTATTATTTGGAAACTGCCGGTGCATCAAATACCAGCGCCTGAAGCAGAAAGCAATTACCGTTAAGAATGGCATTTGGTTTCGATAGCTCATGCGCACACCGTTTTTGTTAATGTCAGGTAGAAGTTAAATTATTATTTGGAAACTGCCGGTGCATCAAATACCATCGCCTGAAGCAGAAAGCAATTACCGTTAAGAATGGCATTTCGTTTCGATAGCTCATGCGCACACCGTTTTTGTTAATGTCAGGTAGAAGTTAAATTATTATTTGGAAACTGCCGGTGCATCAAATACCATCGCCTGAAGCAGAAAGCAATTACCGTTAAGAATGGCAATTAGTCTCGATAGCTCATGCGCACACCGTTTTTGTTAATGTCAGGTAGAAGTTAAATTATTATTTGGAAACTGCCGGTGCATCAAATACCATCGCCTGAAGCAGAAAGCAATTACCGTTAAGAATGGCATTTCGTTTCGATAGCTCATGCGCACACCGTTTTTGTGAATGTCAGGTAGAAGTTAAATTATTATTTGGAAACTGCCGGTGCATCAAATACCATCGCCTGAAGCAGTAAGCAATTACCGTTGAGAATGGCATTTCGTTTCGATAGCTCATGCACACACCGTTTTTGTTAATGTCAGGTAGAAGTTAAATTATTATTTGGAAACTGCCGGTGCATCAAATACCATCGCCTGAAGCAGAAAGCAATTACCGTTGAGAATGGCATTTCGTTTCGATAGCTCATGCACACACCGTTTTTGTTAATGTCAGGTAAAAGTTAAATTATTATTTGGAAACTGCCGGTGCATCAAATACCATCGCCTGAAGCAGAAAGCAATTACCGTTAAGAATGGCATTTCGTTTCGATAGCTCATGCGCACACCGTTTTTGTTAATGTCAGGTAGAAGTTAAATTATTATTTGGAAACTGCCGGTGCATCAAATACCATCGCCTGAAGCAGAAAGCAATTACCGTTAAGAATGGCATTTCGTTTCGATAGCTCATGCGCACACCGTTTTTGTTAATGTCAGGTAGAAGTTAAATTATTATTTGGAAACTGCCGGTGCATCAAATACCATCGCCTGAAGCAGAAAGCAATTACCGTTAAGAATGGCAATTAGTTTCGATAGCTCATGCGCACACCGTTTTTGTTAATGTCAGGTAGAAATTAAATTATTATTTGGAAACTGCCGGTGCATCAAATACCATCGCCTGAAGCAGAAAGCAATTACCGTTAAGAATAGCATTTCGTTTCGATAGCTCATGCGCACACCGTTTTTGTTAATGTCAGGTAGAAGTTAAATTATTATTTGGAAACTGCCGGTGCATCAAATATCATCGCCTGAAGCAGAAAGCAATTACCGTTAAGAATGGCATTTCGTTTCGATAGCTCATGCACTTACCGTTTTTGTTAATGTCAGGTAGAAGTTAAATTATTATTTGGCAACTGCCGGTGCATCAAATACCATCGCCTGAAGCAGAAAGCAATTACCGTTAAGAATGGCATTTCGTTTCGATAGCTCATGCACACACCGTTTTTGTTAATGTCAGGTAGAAGTTAAATTATTATTTGGAAACTGCCGGTGCATCAAATACCATCGCCCGAAGCAGAAAGCAATTACCGTTAAGAATGGCATTTGGTTTCGATAGCTCATGCGCACACCGTTTTTGTTAATGTCAGGTAGAAGTTAAATTATTATTTGGAAACTGCCGGTGCATCAAATACCATCGCCTGAAGCAGAAAGCAATTACCGTTAAGAATGGCATTTGGTTTCGATAGCTCATGCGCACACCCTTTTTGTTAATGTAAGGTAGAAGGTAAATTATTATTTGGAAACTGCCGGTGCATCAAATACCATCGCCTGAAGCTGAAAGCAATTACCGTTAAGAATGGCATTTCGTTTCGATAGCTCATGCGCACACCGTTTTTGTTAATGTCAGGTAGAAGTTAAATTATTATTTGGAAACTGCCGGTGCATCAAATACCATCGCCTGAAGCAGTAAGCAATTACCGTTGAGAATGGCATTTCGTTTCGATAGCTCATGCACACACCGTTTTTGTTAATGTCAGGTAGAAGTTAAATTATTATTTGGAAACTGCCGGTGCATCAAATACCATCGCCTGAAGCAGAAAGCAATTACCGTTAAGAATGGCATTTCGTTTCGATAGCTCATGCGCACACCGTTTTTGTTAATGTCAGGTAGAAGTTAAATTATTATTTGGAAACTGCCGGTGCATCAAATACCATCGCCTGAAGCAGTAAGCAATTACCGTTGAGAATGGCATTTCGTTTCGATAGCTCATGCACACACCGTTTTTGTTAATGTCAGGTAGAAGTTAAATTATTATTTGGAAACTGCCGGTGCATCAAATACCATCGCCTGAAGCAGAAAGCAATTACCGTTAAGAATGGCATTTCGTTTCGATAGCTCATGCGCACACCGTTTTTGTTAATGTCAGGTAGAAGTTAAATTATTATTTGGAAACTGCCGGTGCATCAAATACCATCGCCTGAAGCAGAAAGCAATTACCGTTAAGAATGGCATTTCGTTTCGATAGCTCATGCACACACCGTTTTTGTTAATGTCAGGTAGAAGTTAAATTATTATTTGGAAACTGCCGGTGCATCAAATACCATCGCCTGAAGCAGTAAGCAATTACCGTTGAGAATGGCATTTCGTTTCGATAGCTCATGCACACACCGTTTTTGTTAATGTCAGGTAGAAGTTAAATTATTATTTGGAAACTGCCGGTGCATCAAATACCATCGCCTGAAGCAGAAAGCAATTACCGTTGAGAATGGCATTTCGTTTCGATAGCTCATGCACACACCGTTTTTGTTAATGTCAGGTAAAAGTTAAATTATTATTTGGAAACTGCCGGTGCATCAAATACCATCGCCTGAAGCAGAAAGCAATTACCGTTAAGAATGGCTTTTCGTTTCGATAGCTCATGCGCACACCGTTTTTGTTAATGTCAGGTAGAAGTTAAATTATTATTTGGAAACTGCCGGTGCATCAAATACCATCGCCTGAAGCAGAAAGCAATTACCGTTAAGAATGGCATTTCGTTTCGATAGCTCATGCGCACACCGTTTTTGTTAATGTCAGGTAGAAGTTAAATTATTATTTGGAAACTGCCGGTGCATCAAATACCATCGCCTGAAGCAGAAAGCAATTACCGTTAAGAATGGCATTTCGTTTCGATAGCTCATGCGCACACCGTTTTTGTTAATGTCAGGTAGAAGTTAAATTATTATTTGGAAACTGCCGGTGCATCAAATACCATCGCCTGAAGCAGAAAGCAATTACCGTTAAGAATGGCATTTGGTTTCGATAGCTCATGCGCACACCGTTTTTGTTAATGTCAGGTAGAAGTTAAATTATTATTTGGAAACTGCCGGTGCATCAAATACCATCGCCTGAAGCAGAAAGCAATTACCGTTAAGAATGGCATTTGGTTTCGATAGCTCATGCGCACACCGTTTTTGTTAATGTCAGGTAGAAGTTAAATTATTATTTGGAAACTGCCGGTGCATCAAATACCATCGCCTGAAGCAGAAAGCAATTACCGTTAAGAATGGCATTTCGTTTCGATAGCTCATGCGCACACCGTTTTTGTTAATGTCAGGTAGAAGTTAAATTATTATTTGGAAACTGCCGGTGCATCAAATACCATCGCCTGAAGCAGAAAGCAATTACCGTTAAGAATGGCATTTGGTTTCGATAGCTCATGCGCACACCGTTTTTGTTAATGTCAGGTAGAAGTTAAATTATTATTTGGAAACTGCCGGTGCATCAAATACCATCGCCTGAAGCAGAAAGCAATTACCGTTAAGAATGGCATTTGGTTTCGATAGCTCATGCGCACACCGTTTTTGTTAATGTCAGGTAGAAGTTAAATTATTATTTGGAAACTGCCGGTGCATCAAATACCATCGCCTGAAGCAGAAAGCAATTACCGTTAAGAATGGCTTTTCGTTTCGATAGCTCATGCGCACACCGTTTTTGTTAATGTCAGGTAGAAGTTAAATTATTATTTGGAAACTGCCGGTGCATCAAATAACATCGCCTGAAGCAGAAAGCAATTACCGTTAAGAATGGCAATTAGTTTCGATAGCTTATGCGCATACCGTTTTTGTTAATGTCAGGTAGAAATTAAATTATTATATGGAAACTGCCGGTGCATCAAATACCATCGCCTGAAGCAGAAAGCAATTACCGTTAAGAATGGCATTTCGTTTCGATAGCTCATGCGCACACCGTTTTTGTTAATGTCAGGTAGAAGTTAAATTATTATTTGGAAACTGCCGGTGCATCAAATACCATCGCCTGAAGCAGAAAGCAATTACCGTTAAGAATGGCATTTGGTTTCGATAGCTCATGCGCACACCGTTTTTGTTAATGTCAGGTAGAGGTTAAATTATTATTTGGAAACTGCCGGTGCATCAAATACCATCGCCTGAAGCAGTAAGCAATTACCGTTGAGAATGGCATTTCGTTTCGATAGCTCATGCACACACCGTTTTTGTTAATGTCAGGTAGAAGTTAAATTATTATTTGGAAACTGCCGGTGCATCAAATACCATCGCCTGAAGCAGAAAGCAATTACCGTTAAGAATGGCAATTAGTTTCGATAGCTTATGCGCATACCGTTTTTGTTAATGTCAGGTAGAAATTAAATTATTATATGGAAACTGCCGGTGCATCAAATACCATCGCCTGAAGCAGAAAGCAATTACCGTTAAGAATGGCATTTCGTTTCGATAGCTCATGCGCACACCGTTTTTGTTAATGTCAGGTAGAAGTTAAATTATTATTTGGAAACTGCCGGTGCATCAAATACCATCGCCTGAAGCAGTAAGCAATAACCGTTGAGAATGGCATTTCGTTTCGATAGCTCATGCACACACCGTTTTTGTTAATGTCAGGTAGAAGTTAAATTATTATTTGGAAACTGCCGGTGCATCAAATACCATCGCCTGAAGCAGAAAGCAATTACCGTTGAGAATGGCATTTCGTTTCGATAGCTCATGCACACACCGTTTTTGTTAATGTCAGGTAGAAGTTAAATTATTATTTGGAAACTGCCGGTGCATCAAATACCATCGCCTGAAGCAGAAAGCAATTACCGTTAAGAATGGCATTTGGTTTCGATAGCTCATGCGCACACTGATTTTGTTAATGTCAGGTAGAAGTTAAATTATTATTTGGAAACTGCCGGTGCATCAAATACCATCGCCTGAAGCAGAAAGCAATTACCGTTAAGAATGGCATTTCGTTTCGATAGCTCATGCGCACACCGTTTTTGTTAATGTCAGGTAGAAGTTAAATTATTATAAGGAAACTGCCGGTGCATCAAATACCATCGCCTGAAGCAGTAAGCAATTACCGTTGAGAATGGCATTTCGTTTCGATAGCTCATGCACACACCGTTTTTGTTAATGTCAGGTAAAAGTTAAATTATTATTTGGAAACTGCCGGTGCATCAAATACCATCGCCTGAAGCAGAAAGCAATTACCGTTAAGAATGGCATTTCGTTTCGATAGCTCATGCGCACACCGTTTTTGTTAATGTCAGGTAGAAGTTAAATTATTATTTGGAAACTGCCGGTGCATCAAATACCATCGCCTGAAGCAGAAAGCAATTACCGTTAAGAATGGCATTTCGTTTCGATAGCTCATGCGCACACCGTTTTTGTTAATGTCAGGTAGAAGTTAAATTATTATTTGGAAACTGCCGGTGCATCAAATACCATCGCCTGAAGCAGAAAGCAATTACCGTTAAGAATGGCAATTAGTTTCGATAGCTTATGCGCATACCGTTTTTGTTAATGTCAGGTAGAAATTAAATTATTATATGGAAACTGCCGGTGCATCAAATACCATCGCCTGAAGCAGAAAGCAATTACCGTTAAGAATGGCATTTCGTTTCGATAGCTCATGCGCACACCGTTTTTGTTAATGTCAGGTAGAAGTTAAATTATTATTTGGAAACTGCCGGTGCATCAAATACCATCGCCTGAAGCAGAAAGCAATTACCGTTAAGAATTGCATTTCGTTTCGACAGCTCATGCGCACACCGTTTTTGTTAATGTCAGGTAGAAGTTAAATTATTATTTGGAAACTGCCGGTGCATCAAATACCATCGCCTGAAGCAGAAAGCAATTACCGTTAAGAATGGCATTTCGTTTCGATAGCTCATGCGCACACCGTTTTTGTTAATGTCAGGTAGAAGTTAAATTATTATTTGGAAACTGCCGGTGCATCAAATACCAGCGCCTGAAGCAGAAAGCAATTACCGTTAAGAATGGCATTTGGTTTCGATAGCTCATGCGCACACCGTTTTTGTTAATGTCAGGTAGAAGTTAAATTATTATTTGGAAACTGCCGGTGCATCAAATACCATTGCCTGAAGCAGAAAGCAATTACCGTTAAGAATGGCATTTGGTTTCGATAGCTCATGCGCACACCGTTTTTGTTAATGTCAGGTAGAAATTAAATTATTATTTGGAAACTGCCGGTGCATCAAATACCATCGCCTGAAGCAGAAAGCAATTACCGTTAAGAATGGCATTTGGTTTCGATAGCTCATGCGCACACCGTTTTTGTTAATGTCAGGTAGAAGTTAAATTATTATTTGGAAACTGCCGGTGCATCAAATACCATCGCCTGAAGCAGAAAGCAATTACCGTTAAGAATGGCATTTGGTTTCGATAGCTCATGCGCACACCGTGTTTGTTAATGTCAGGTAGAAGTTAAATTATTATTTGGAAACTGCCGGTGCATCAAATACCATCGCCTGAAGCAGAAAGCAATTACCGTTAAGAATGGCATTTCGTTTCGATAGCTCATGCGCACACCGTTTTTGTTAATGTCAGGTAGAAGTTAAATTATTATTTGGAAACTGCCGGTGCATCAAATAGCATCGCCTGAAGCAGAAAGCAATTACCGTTAAGAATGGCATTTCGTTTCGATAGCTCATGCGCACACCGTTTTTGTTAATGTCAGGTAGAAGTTAAATTATTATTTGGAAACTGCCGGTGCATCAAATACCATCGCCTGAAGCAGAAAGCAATTACCGTTAAGAATGGCATTTGGTTTCGATAGCTCATGCGCACACCGTTTTTGTTAATGTCAGGTAGAAGTTAAATTATTATTTGGAAACTGCCGGTGCATCAAATACCATCGCCTGAAGCAGAAAGCAATTACCGTTAAGAATGGCATTTGGTTTCGATAGCTCATGCGCACACCGTTTTTGTTAATGTCAGGTAGAAGTTAAATTATTATTTGGAAACTGCCGGTGCATCAAATACCATCGCCTGAAGCAGAAAGCAATTACCGTTAAGAATGGCTTTTCGTTTCGATAGCTCATGCGCACACCGTTTTTGTTAATGTCAGGTAGAAGTTAAATTATTATTTGGAAACTGCCGGTGCATCAAATAACATCGCCTGAAGCAGAAAGCAATTACCGTTAAGAATGGCAATTAGTTTCGATAGCTTATGCGCATACCGTTTTTGTTAATGTCAGGTAGAAATTAAATTATTATATGGAAACTGCCGGTGCATCAAATACCATCGCCTGAAGCAGAAAGCAATTACCGTTAAGAATGGCATTTCGTTTCGATAGCTCATGCGCACACCGTTTTTGTTAATGTCAGGTAGAAGTTAAATTATTATTTGGAAACTGCCGGTGCATCAAATACCATCGCCTGAAGCAGAAAGCAATTACCGTTAAGAATGGCATTTGGTTTCGATAGCTCATGCGCACACCGTTTTTGTTAATGTCAGGTAGAGGTTAAATTATTATTTGGAAACTGCCGGTGCATCAAATACCATCGCCTGAAGCAGTAAGCAATTACCGTTGAGAATGGCATTTCGTTTCGATAGCTCATGCACACACCGTTTTTGTTAATGTCAGGTAGAAGTTAAATTATTATTTGGAAACTGCCGGTGCATCAAATACCATCGCCTGAAGCAGAAAGCAATTACCGTTAAGAATGGCAATTAGTTTCGATAGCTTATGCGCATACCGTTTTTGTTAATGTCAGGTAGAAGTTAAATTATTATTTGGAAACTGCCGGTGCATCAAATACCATCGCCTGAAGCAGAAAGCAATTACCGTTAAGAATGGCATTTGGTTTCGATAGCTCATGCGCACACTGATTTTGTTAATGTCAGGTAGAAGTTAAATTATTATTTGGAAACTGCCGGTGCATCAAATACCATCGCCTGAAGCAGAAAGCAATTACCGTTAAGAATGGCATTTCGTTTCGATAGCTCATGCGCACACCGTTTTTGTTAATGTCAGGTAGAAGTTAAATTATTATAAGGAAACTGCCGGTGCATCAAATACCATCGCCTGAAGCAGTAAGCAATTACCGTTGAGAATGGCATTTCGTTTCGATAGCTCATGCACACACCGTTTTTGTTAATGTCAGGTAAAAGTTAAATTATTATTTGGAAACTGCCGGTGCATCAAATACCATCGCCTGAAGCAGAAAGCAATTACCGTTAAGAATGGCATTTCGTTTCGATAGCTCATGCGCACACCGTTTTTGTTAATGTCAGGTAGAAGTTAAATTATTATTTGGAAACTGCCGGTGCATCAAATACCATCGCCTGAAGCAGAAAGCAATTACCGTTAAGAATGGCATTTCGTTTCGATAGCTCATGCGCACACCGTTTTTGTTAATGTCAGGTAGAAGTTAAATTATTATTTGGAAACTGCCGGTGCATCAAATACCATCGCCTGAAGCAGAAAGCAATTACCGTTAAGAATGGCAATTAGTTTCGATAGCTTATGCGCATACCGTTTTTGTTAATGTCAGGTAGAAATTAAATTATTATATGGAAACTGCCGGTGCATCAAATACCATCGCCTGAAGCAGAAAGCAATTACCGTTAAGAATGGCATTTCGTTTCGATAGCTCATGCGCACACCGTTTTTGTTAATGTCAGGTAGAAGTTAAATTATTATTTGGAAACTGCCGGTGCATCAAATACCATCGCCTGAAGCAGAAAGCAATTACCGTTAAGAATTGCATTTCGTTTCGACAGCTCATGCGCACACCGTTTTTGTTAATGTCAGGTAGAAGTTAAATTATTATTTGGAAACTGCCGGTGCATCAAATACCATCGCCTGAAGCAGAAAGCAATTACCGTTAAGAATGGCATTTCGTTTCGATAGCTCATGCGCACACCGTTTTTGTTAATGTCAGGTAGAAGTTAAATTATTATTTGGAAACTGCCGGTGCATCAAATACCAGCGCCTGAAGCAGAAAGCAATTACCGTTAAGAATGGCATTTGGTTTCGATAGCTCATGCGCACACCGTTTTTGTTAATGTCAGGTAGAAGTTAAATTATTATTTGGAAACTGCCGGTGCATCAAATACCATTGCCTGAAGCAGAAAGCAATTACCGTTAAGAATGGCATTTGGTTTCGATAGCTCATGCGCACACCGTTTTTGTTAATGTCAGGTAGAAATTAAATTATTATTTGGAAACTGCCGGTGCATCAAATACCATCGCCTGAAGCAGAAAGCAATTACCGTTAAGAATGGCATTTGGTTTCGATAGCTCATGCGCACACCGTTTTTGTTAATGTCAGGTAGAAGTTAAATTATTATTTGGAAACTGCCGGTGCATCAAATACCATCGCCTGAAGCAGAAAGCAATTACCGTTAAGAATGGCATTTGGTTTCGATAGCTCATGCGCACACCGTTTTTGTTAATGTCAGGTAGAAGTTAAATTATTATTTGGAAACTGCCGGTGCATCAAATACCATCGCCTGAAGCAGAAAGCAATTACCGTTAAGAATGGCATTTCGTTTCGATAGCTCATGCGCACACCGTTTTTGTTAATGTCAGGTAGAAGTTAAATTATTATTTGGAAACTGCCGGTGCATCAAATAGCATCGCCTGAAGCAGAAAGCAATTACCGTTAAGAATGGCATTTCGTTTCGATAGCTCATGCGCACACCGTTTTTGTTAATGTCAGGTAGAAGTTAAATTATTATTTGGAAACTGCCGGTGCATCAAATACCATCGCCTGAAGCAGTAAGCAACTACCGTTGAGAATGGCATTTCGTTTCGATAGCTCATGCACACACCGTTTTTGTTAATGTCAGGTAAAAGTTAAATTATTATTTGGAAACTGCCGGTGCATCAAATACCATCGCCTGAAGCAGAAAGCAATTACCGTTAAGAATGGCATTTCGTTTCGATAGCTCATGCGCACACCGTTTTTGTTAATGTCAGGTAGAAGTTAAATTATTATTTGGAAACTGCCGGTGCATCAAATACCATCGCCTGAAGCAGAAAGCAATTACCGTTAAGAATGGCATTTCGTTTCGATAGCTCATGCGCACACCGTTTTTGTTAATGTCAGGTAGAAGTTAAATTATTATTTGGAAACTGCCGGTGCATCAAATACCATCGCCTGAAGCAGAAAGCAATTACCGTTGAGAATGGCATTTCGTTTCGATAGCTCATGCACACACCGTTTTTGTTAATGTCAGGTAAAAGTTAAATTATTATTTGGAAACTGCCGGTGCATCAAATACCATCGCCTGAAGCAGAAAGCAATTACCGTTAAGAATGGCTTTTCGTTTCGATAGCTCATGCGCACACCGTTTTTGTTAATGTCAGGTAGAAGTTAAATTATTATTTGGAAACTGCCGGTGCATCAAATACCATCGCCTGAAGCAGAAAGCAATTACCGTTAAGAATGGCATTTCGTTTCGATAGCTCATGCGCACACCGTTTTTGTTAATGTCAGGTAGAAGTTAAATTATTATTTGGAAACTGCCGGTGCATCAAATACCATCGCCTGAAGCAGAAAGCAATTACCGTTAAGAATGGCATTTCGTTTCGATAGCTCATGCGCACACCGTTTTTGTTAATGTCAGGTAGAAGTTAAATTATTATTTGGAAACTGCCGGTGCATCAAATACCATCGCCTGAAGCAGAAAGCAATTACCGTTAAGAATGGCATTTGGTTTCGATAGCTCATGCGCACACCGTTTTTGTTAATGTCAGGTAGAAGTTAAATTATTATTTGGAAACTGCCGGTGCATCAAATACCATCGCCTGAAGCAGAAAGCAATTACCGTTAAGAATGGCATTTGGTTTCGATAGCTCATGCGCACACCGTTTTTGTTAATGTCAGGTAGAAGTTAAATTATTATTTGGAAACTGCCGGTGCATCAAATACCATCGCCTGAAGCAGAAAGCAATTACCGTTAAGAATGGCATTTCGTTTCGATAGCTCATGCGCACACCGTTTTTGTTAATGTCAGGTAGAAGTTAAATTATTATTTGGAAACTGCCGGTGCATCAAATACCATCGCCTGAAGCAGAAAGCAATTACCGTTAAGAATGGCATTTGGTTTCGATAGCTCATGCGCACACCGTTTTTGTTAATGTCAGGTAGAAGTTAAATTATTATTTGGAAACTGCCGGTGCATCAAATACCATCGCCTGAAGCAGAAAGCAATTACCGTTAAGAATGGCATTTGGTTTCGATAGCTCATGCGCACACCGTTTTTGTTAATGTCAGGTAGAAGTTAAATTATTATTTGGAAACTGCCGGTGCATCAAATACCATCGCCTGAAGCAGAAAGCAATTACCGTTAAGAATGGCTTTTCGTTTCGATAGCTCATGCGCACACCGTTTTTGTTAATGTCAGGTAGAAGTTAAATTATTATTTGGAAACTGCCGGTGCATCAAATAACATCGCCTGAAGCAGAAAGCAATTACCGTTAAGAATGGCAATTAGTTTCGATAGCTTATGCGCATACCGTTTTTGTTAATGTCAGGTAGAAATTAAATTATTATATGGAAACTGCCGGTGCATCAAATACCATCGCCTGAAGCAGAAAGCAATTACCGTTAAGAATGGCATTTCGTTTCGATAGCTCATGCGCACACCGTTTTTGTTAATGTCAGGTAGAAGTTAAATTATTATTTGGAAACTGCCGGTGCATCAAATACCATCGCCTGAAGCAGAAAGCAATTACCGTTAAGAATGGCATTTGGTTTCGATAGCTCATGCGCACACCGTTTTTGTTAATGTCAGGTAGAGGTTAAATTATTATTTGGAAACTGCCGGTGCATCAAATACCATCGCCTGAAGCAGTAAGCAATTACCGTTGAGAATGGCATTTCGTTTCGATAGCTCATGCACACACCGTTTTTGTTAATGTCAGGTAGAAGTTAAATTATTATTTGGAAACTGCCGGTGCATCAAATACCATCGCCTGAAGCAGAAAGCAATTACCGTTAAGAATGGCAATTAGTTTCGATAGCTTATGCGCATACCGTTTTTGTTAATGTCAGGTAGAAATTAAATTATTATACGGAAACTGCCGGTGCATCAAATACCATCGCCTGAAGCAGAAAGCAATTACCGTTAAGAATGGCATTTCGTTTCGATAGCTCATGCGCACACCGTTTTTGTTAATGTCAGGTAGAAGTTAAATTATTATTTGGAAACTGCCGGTGCATCAAATACCATCGCCTGAAGCAGTAAGCAATAACCGTTGAGAATGGCATTTCGTTTCGATAGCTCATGCACACACCGTTTTTGTTAATGTCAGGTAGAAGTTAAATTATTATTTGGAAACTGCCGGTGCATCAAATACCATCGCCTGAAGCAGAAAGCAATTACCGTTGAGAATGGCATTTCGTTTCGATAGCTCATGCACACACCGTTTTTGTTAATGTCAGGTAGAAGTTAAATTATTATTTGGAAACTGCCGGTGCATCAAATACCATCGCCTGAAGCAGAAAGCAATTACCGTTAAGAATGGCATTTGGTTTCGATAGCTCATGCGCACACTGATTTTGTTAATGTCAGGTAGAAGTTAAATTATTATTTGGAAACTGCCGGTGCATCAAATACCATCGCCTGAAGCAGAAAGCAATTACCGTTAAGAATGGCATTTCGTTTCGATAGCTCATGCGCACACCGTTTTTGTTAATGTCAGGTAGAAGTTAAATTATTATAAGGAAACTGCCGGTGCATCAAATACCATCGCCTGAAGCAGTAAGCAATTACCGTTGAGAATGGCATTTCGTTTCGATAGCTCATGCACACACCGTTTTTGTTAATGTCAGGTAAAAGTTAAATTATTATTTGGAAACTGCCGGTGCATCAAATACCATCGCCTGAAGCAGAAAGCAATTACCGTTAAGAATGGCATTTCGTTTCGATAGCTCATGCGCACACCGTTTTTGTTAATGTCAGGTAGAAGTTAAATTATTATTTGGAAACTGCCGGTGCATCAAATACCATCGCCTGAAGCAGAAAGCAATTACCGTTAAGAATGGCATTTCGTTTCGATAGCTCATGCGCACACCGTTTTTGTTAATGTCAGGTAGAAGTTAAATTATTATTTGGAAACTGCCGGTGCATCAAATACCATCGCCTGAAGCAGAAAGCAATTACCGTTAAGAATGGCAATTAGTTTCGATAGCTTATGCGCATACCGTTTTTGTTAATGTCAGGTAGAAATTAAATTATTATATGGAAACTGCCGGTGCATCAAATACCATCGCCTGAAGCAGAAAGCAATTACCGTTAAGAATGGCATTTCGTTTCGATAGCTCATGCGCACACCGTTTTTGTTAATGTCAGGTAGAAGTTAAATTATTATTTGGAAACTGCCGGTGCATCAAATACCATCGCCTGAAGCAGAAAGCAATTACCGTTAAGAATTGCATTTCGTTTCGACAGCTCATGCGCACACCGTTTTTGTTAATGTCAGGTAGAAGTTAAATTATTATTTGGAAACTGCCGGTGCATCAAATACCATCGCCTGAAGCAGAAAGCAATTACCGTTAAGAATGGCATTTCGTTTCGATAGCTCATGCGCACACCGTTTTTGTTAATGTCAGGTAGAAGTTAAATTATTATTTGGAAACTGCCGGTGCATCAAATACCAGCGCCTGAAGCAGAAAGCAATTACCGTTAAGAATGGCATTTGGTTTCGATAGCTCATGCGCACACCGTTTTTGTTAATGTCAGGTAGAAGTTAAATTATTATTTGGAAACTGCCGGTGCATCAAATACCATTGCCTGAAGCAGAAAGCAATTACCGTTAAGAATGGCATTTGGTTTCGATAGCTCATGCGCACACCGTTTTTGTTAATGTCAGGTAGAAATTAAATTATTATTTGGAAACTGCCGGTGCATCAAATACCATCGCCTGAAGCAGAAAGCAATTACCGTTAAGAATGGCATTTGGTTTCGATAGCTTATGCGCACACCGTTTTTGTTAATGTCAGGTAGAAGTTAAATTATTATTTGGAAACTGCCGGTGCATCAAATACCATCGCCTGAAGCAGAAAGCAATTACCGTTAAGAATGGCATTTGGTTTCGATAGCTCATGCGCACACCGTTTTTGTTAATGTCAGGTAGAAGTTAAATTATTATTTGGAAACTGCCGGTGCATCAAATACCATCGCCTGAAGCAGAAAGCAATTACCGTTAAGAATGGCATTTCGTTTCGATAGCTCATGCGCACACCGTTTTTGTTAATGTCAGGTAGAAGTTAAATTATTATTTGGAAACTGCCGGTGCATCAAATAGCATCGCCTGAAGCAGAAAGCAATTACCGTTAAGAATGGCATTTCGTTTCGATAGCTCATGCGCACACCGTTTTTGTTAATGTCAGGTAGAAGTTAAATTATTATTTGGAAACTGCCGGTGCATCAAATACCATCGCCTGAAGCAGAAAGCAATTACCGTTAAGAATGGCATTTGGTTTCGATAGCTCATGCGCACACCGTTTTTGTTAATGTCAGGTAGAAGTTAAATTATTATTTGGAAACTGCCGGTGCATCAAATACCATCGCCTGAAGCAGAAAGCAATTACCGTTAAGAATGGCATTTGGTTTCGATAGCTCATGCGCACACCGTTTTTGTTAATGTCAGGTAGAAGTTAAATTATTATTTGGAAACTGCCGGTGCATCAAATACCATCGCCTGAAGCAGAAAGCAATTACCGTTAAGAATGGCTTTTCGTTTCGATAGCTCATGCGCACACCGTTTTTGTTAATGTCAGGTAGAAGTTAAATTATTATTTGGAAACTGCCGGTGCATCAAATAACATCGCCTGAAGCAGAAAGCAATTACCGTTAAGAATGGCAATTAGTTTCGATAGCTTATGCGCATACCGTTTTTGTTAATGTCAGGTAGAAATTAAATTATTATATGGAAACTGCCGGTGCATCAAATACCATCGCCTGAAGCAGAAAGCAATTACCGTTAAGAATGGCATTTGGTTTCGATAGCTCATGCGCACACCGTTTTTGTTAATGTCAGGTAGAAGTTAAATTATTATTTGGAAACTGCCGGTGCATCAAATACCATCGCCTGAAGCAGAAAGCAATTACCGTTAAGAATGGCATTTGGTTTCGATAGCTCATGCGCACACCGTTTTTGTTAATGTCAGGTAGAGGTTAAATTATTATTTGGAAACTGCCGGTGCATCAAATACCATCGCCTGAAGCAGTAAGCAATTACCGTTGAGAATGGCATTTCGTTTCGATAGCTCATGCACACACCGTTTTTGTTAATGTCAGGTAGAAGTTAAATTATTATTTGGAAACTGCCGGTGCATCAAATACCATCGCCTGAAGCAGAAAGCAATTACCGTTAAGAATGGCAATTAGTTTCGATAGCTTATGCGCATACCGTTTTTGTTAATGTCAGGTAGAAGTTAAATTATTATTTGGAAACTGCCGGTGCATCAAATACCATCGCCTGAAGCAGAAAGCAATTACCGTTAAGAATGGCATTTGGTTTCGATAGCTCATGCGCACACTGATTTTGTTAATGTCAGGTAGAAGTTAAATTATTATTTGGAAACTGCCGGTGCATCAAATACCATCGCCTGAAGCAGAAAGCAATTACCGTTAAGAATGGCATTTCGTTTCGATAGCTCATGCGCACACCGTTTTTGTTAATGTCAGGTAGAAGTTAAATTATTATAAGGAAACTGCCGGTGCATCAAATACCATCGCCTGAAGCAGTAAGCAATTACCGTTGAGAATGGCATTTCGTTTCGATAGCTCATGCACACACCGTTTTTGTTAATGTCAGGTAAAAGTTAAATTATTATTTGGAAACTGCCGGTGCATCAAATACCATCGCCTGAAGCAGAAAGCAATTACCGTTAAGAATGGCATTTCGTTTCGATAGCTCATGCGCACACCGTTTTTGTTAATGTCAGGTAGAAGTTAAATTATTATTTGGAAACTGCCGGTGCATCAAATACCATCGCCTGAAGCAGAAAGCAATTACCGTTAAGAATGGCATTTCGTTTCGATAGCTCATGCGCACACCGTTTTTGTTAATGTCAGGTAGAAGTTAAATTATTATTTGGAAACTGCCGGTGCATCAAATACCATCGCCTGAAGCAGAAAGCAATTACCGTTAAGAATGGCAATTAGTTTCGATAGCTTATGCGCATACCGTTTTTGTTAATGTCAGGTAGAAATTAAATTATTATATGGAAACTGCCGGTGCATCAAATACCAGCGCCTGAAGCAGAAAGCAATTACCGTTAAGAATGGCATTTGGTTTCGATAGCTCATGCGCACACCGTTTTTGTTAATGTCAGGTAGAAGTTAAATTATTATTTGGAAACTGCCGGTGCATCAAATACCATTGCCTGAAGCAGAAAGCAATTACCGTTAAGAATGGCATTTGGTTTCGATAGCTCATGCGCACACCGTTTTTGTTAATGTCAGGTAGAAATTAAATTATTATTTGGAAACTGCCGGTGCATCAAATACCATCGCCTGAAGCAGAAAGCAATTACCGTTAAGAATGGCATTTGGTTTCGATAGCTCATGCGCACACCGTTTTTGTTAATGTCAGGTAGAAGTTAAATTATTATTTGGAAACTGCCGGTGCATCAAATACCATCGCCTGAAGCAGAAAGCAATTACCGTTAAGAATGGCATTTGGTTTCGATAGCTCATGCGCACACCGTTTTTGTTAATGTCAGGTAGAAGTTAAATTATTATTTGGAAACTGCCGGTGCATCAAATACCATCGCCTGAAGCAGAAAGCAATTACCGTTAAGAATGGCATTTGGTTTCGATAGCTCATGCGCACACTGATTTTGTTAATGTCAGGTAGAAGTTAAATTATTATTTGGAAACTGCCGGTGCATCAAATACCATCGCCTGAAGCAGAAAGCAATTACCGTTAAGAATGGCATTTCGTTTCGATAGCTCATGCGCACACCGTTTTTGTTAATGTCAGGTAGAAGTTAAATTATTATAAGGAAACTGCCGGTGCATCAAATACCATCGCCTGAAGCAGTAAGCAATTACCGTTGAGAATGGCATTTCGTTTCGATAGCTCATGCACACACCGTTTTTGTTAATGTCAGGTAAAAGTTAAATTATTATTTGGAAACTGCCGGTGCATCAAATACCATCGCCTGAAGCAGAAAGCAATTACCGTTAAGAATGGCATTTCGTTTCGATAGCTCATGCGCACACCGTTTTTGTTAATGTCAGGTAGAAGTTAAATTATTATTTGGAAACTGCCGGTGCATCAAATACCATCGCCTGAAGCAGAAAGCAATTACCGTTAAGAATGGCATTTCGTTTCGATAGCTCATGCGCACACCGTTTTTGTTAATGTCAGGTAGAAGTTAAATTATTATTTGGAAACTGCCGGTGCATCAAATACCATCGCCTGAAGCAGAAAGCAATTACCGTTAAGAATGGCAATTAGTTTCGATAGCTTATGCGCATACCGTTTTTGTTAATGTCAGGTAGAAATTAAATTATTATATGGAAACTGCCGGTGCATCAAATACCATCGCCTGAAGCAGAAAGCAATTACCGTTAAGAATGGCATTTCGTTTCGATAGCTCATGCGCACACCGTTTTTGTTAATGTCAGGTAGAAGTTAAATTATTATTTGGAAACTGCCGGTGCATCAAATACCATCGCCTGAAGCAGAAAGCAATTACCGTTAAGAATTGCATTTCGTTTCGACAGCTCATGCGCACACCGTTTTTGTTAATGTCAGGTAGAAGTTAAATTATTATTTGGAAACTGCCGGTGCATCAAATACCATCGCCTGAAGCAGAAAGCAATTACCGTTAAGAATGGCATTTCGTTTCGATAGCTCATGCGCACACCGTTTTTGTTAATGTCAGGTAGAAGTTAAATTATTATTTGGAAACTGCCGGTGCATCAAATACCAGCGCCTGAAGCAGAAAGCAATTACCGTTAAGAATGGCATTTGGTTTCGATAGCTCATGCGCACACCGTTTTTGTTAATGTCAGGTAGAAGTTAAATTATTATTTGGAAACTGCCGGTGCATCAAATACCATTGCCTGAAGCAGAAAGCAATTACCGTTAAGAATGGCATTTGGTTTCGATAGCTCATGCGCACACCGTTTTTGTTAATGTCAGGTAGAAATTAAATTATTATTTGGAAACTGCCGGTGCATCAAATACCATCGCCTGAAGCAGAAAGCAATTACCGTTAAGAATGGCATTTGGTTTCGATAGCTCATGCGCACACCGTTTTTGTTAATGTCAGGTAGAAGTTAAATTATTATTTGGAAACTGCCGGTGCATCAAATACCATCGCCTGAAGCAGAAAGCAATTACCGTTAAGAATGGCATTTGGTTTCGATAGCTCATGCGCACACCGTTTTTGTTAATGTCAGGTAGAAGTTAAATTATTATTTGGAAACTGCCGGTGCATCAAATACCATCGCCTGAAGCAGAAAGCAATTACCGTTAAGAATGGCATTTCGTTTCGATAGCTCATGCGCACACCGTTTTTGTTAATGTCAGGTAGAAGTTAAATTATTATTTGGAAACTGCCGGTGCATCAAATAGCATCGCCTGAAGCAGAAAGCAATTACCGTTAAGAATGGCATTTCGTTTCGATAGCTCATGCGCACACCGTTTTTGTTAATGTCAGGTAGAAGTTAAATTATTATTTGGAAACTGCCGGTGCATCAAATACCATCGCCTGAAGCAGTAAGCAACTACCGTTGAGAATGGCATTTCGTTTCGATAGCTCATGCACACACCGTTTTTGTTAATGTCAGGTAAAAGTTAAATTATTATTTGGAAACTGCCGGTGCATCAAATACCATCGCCTGAAGCAGAAAGCAATTACCGTTAAGAATGGCATTTCGTTTCGATAGCTCATGCGCACACCGTTTTTGTTAATGTCAGGTAGAAGTTAAATTATTATTTGGAAACTGCCGGTGCATCAAATACCATCGCCTGAAGCAGAAAGCAATTACCGTTAAGAATGGCATTTCGTTTCGATAGCTCATGCGCACACCGTTTTTGTTAATGTCAGGTAGAAGTTAAATTATTATTTGGAAACTGCCGGTGCATCAAATACCATCGCCTGAAGCAGAAAGCAATTACCGTTGAGAATGGCATTTCGTTTCGATAGCTCATGCACACACCGTTTTTGTTAATGTCAGGTAAAAGTTAAATTATTATTTGGAAACTGCCGGTGCATCAAATACCATCGCCTGAAGCAGAAAGCAATTACCGTTAAGAATGGCTTTTCGTTTCGATAGCTCATGCGCACACCGTTTTTGTTAATGTCAGGTAGAAGTTAAATTATTATTTGGAAACTGCCGGTGCATCAAATACCATCGCCTGAAGCAGAAAGCAATTACCGTTAAGAATGGCATTTCGTTTCGATAGCTCATGCGCACACCGTTTTTGTTAATGTCAGGTAGAAGTTAAATTATTATTTGGAAACTGCCGGTGCATCAAATACCATCGCCTGAAGCAGAAAGCAATTACCGTTAAGAATGGCATTTCGTTTCGATAGCTCATGCGCACACCGTTTTTGTTAATGTCAGGTAGAAGTTAAATTATTATTTGGAAACTGCCGGTGCATCAAATACCATCGCCTGAAGCAGAAAGCAATTACCGTTAAGAATGGCATTTGGTTTCGATAGCTCATGCGCACACCGTTTTTGTTAATGTCAGGTAGAAGTTAAATTATTATTTGGAAACTGCCGGTGCATCAAATACCATCGCCTGAAGCAGAAAGCAATTACCGTTAAGAATGGCATTTGGTTTCGATAGCTCATGCGCACACCGTTTTTGTTAATGTCAGGTAGAAGTTAAATTATTATTTGGAAACTGCCGGTGCATCAAATACCATCGCCTGAAGCAGAAAGCAATTACCGTTAAGAATGGCATTTCGTTTCGATAGCTCATGCGCACACCGTTTTTGTTAATGTCAGGTAGAAGTTAAATTATTATTTGGAAACTGCCGGTGCATCAAATACCATCGCCTGAAGCAGAAAGCAATTACCGTTAAGAATGGCATTTGGTTTCGATAGCTCATGCGCACACCGTTTTTGTTAATGTCAGGTAGAAGTTAAATTATTATTTGGAAACTGCCGGTGCATCAAATACCATCGCCTGAAGCAGAAAGCAATTACCGTTAAGAATGGCATTTCGTTTCGATAGCTCATGCGCACACCGTTTTTGTTAATGTCAGGTAGAAGTTAAATTATTATTTGGAAACTGCCGGTGCATCAAATACCATCGCCTGAAGCAGAAAGCAATTACCGTTAAGAATGGCTTTTCGTTTCGATAGCTCATGCGCACACCGTTTTTGTTAATGTCAGGTAGAAGTTAAATTATTATTTGGAAACTGCCGGTGCATCAAATAACATCGCCTGAAGCAGAAAGCAATTACCGTTAAGAATGGCAATTAGTTTCGATAGCTTATGCGCATACCGTTTTTGTTAATGTCAGGTAGAAATTAAATTATTATATGGAAACTGCCGGTGCATCAAATACCATCGCCTGAAGCAGAAAGCAATTACCGTTAAGAATGGCATTTCGTTTCGATAGCTCATGCGCACACCGTTTTTGTTAATGTCAGGTAGAAGTTAAATTATTATTTGGAAACTGCCGGTGCATCAAATACCATCGCCTGAAGCAGAAAGCAATTACCGTTAAGAATGGCATTTGGTTTCGATAGCTCATGCGCACACCGTTTTTGTTAATGTCAGGTAGAGGTTAAATTATTATTTGGAAACTGCCGGTGCATCAAATACCATCGCCTGAAGCAGTAAGCAATTACCGTTGAGAATGGCATTTCGTTTCGATAGCTCATGCACACACCGTTTTTGTTAATGTCAGGTAGAAGTTAAATTATTATTTGGAAACTGCCGGTGCATCAAATACCATCGCCTGAAGCAGAAAGCAATTACCGTTAAGAATGGCAATTAGTTTCGATAGCTTATGCGCATACCGTTTTTGTTAATGTCAGGTAGAAATTAAATTATTATACGGAAACTGCCGGTGCATCAAATACCATCGCCTGAAGCAGAAAGCAATTACCGTTAAGAATGGCATTTCGTTTCGATAGCTCATGCGCACACCGTTTTTGTTAATGTCAGGTAGAAGTTAAATTATTATTTGGAAACTGCCGGTGCATCAAATACCATCGCCTGAAGCAGTAAGCAATAACCGTTGAGAATGGCATTTCGTTTCGATAGCTCATGCACACACCGTTTTTGTTAATGTCAGGTAGAAGTTAAATTATTATTTGGAAACTGCCGGTGCATCAAATACCATCGCCTGAAGCAGAAAGCAATTACCGTTGAGAATGGCATTTCGTTTCGATAGCTCATGCACACACCGTTTTTGTTAATGTCAGGTAGAAGTTAAATTATTATTTGGAAACTGCCGGTGCATCAAATACCATCGCCTGAAGCAGAAAGCAATTACCGTTAAGAATGGCATTTGGTTTCGATAGCTCATGCGCACACTGATTTTGTTAATGTCAGGTAGAAGTTAAATTATTATTTGGAAACTGCCGGTGCATCAAATACCATCGCCTGAAGCAGAAAGCAATTACCGTTAAGAATGGCATTTCGTTTCGATAGCTCATGCGCACACCGTTTTTGTTAATGTCAGGTAGAAGTTAAATTATTATTTGGAAACTGCCGGTGCATCAAATACCATCGCCTGAAGCAGTAAGCAATTACCGTTGAGAATGGCATTTCGTTTCGATAGCTCATGCACACACCGTTTTTGTTAATGTCAGGTAAAAGTTAAATTATTATTTGGAAACTGCCGGTGCATCAAATACCATCGCCTGAAGCAGAAAGCAATTACCGTTAAGAATGGCATTTCGTTTCGATAGCTCATGCGCACACCGTTTTTGTTAATGTCAGGTAGAAGTTAAATTATTATTTGGAAACTGCCGGTGCATCAAATACCATCGCCTGAAGCAGAAAGCAATTACCGTTAAGAATGGCATTTCGTTTCGATAGCTCATGCGCACACCGTTTTTGTTAATGTCAGGTAGAAGTTAAATTATTATTTGGAAACTGCCGGTGCATCAAATACCATCGCCTGAAGCAGAAAGCAATTACCGTTAAGAATGGCAATTAGTTTCGATAGCTTATGCGCATACCGTTTTTGTTAATGTCAGGTAGAAATTAAATTATTATATGGAAACTGCCGGTGCATCAAATACCATCGCCTGAAGCAGAAAGCAATTACCGTTAAGAATGGCATTTCGTTTCGATAGCTCATGCGCACACCGTTTTTGTTAATGTCAGGTAGAAGTTAAATTATTATTTGGAAACTGCCGGTGCATCAAATACCATCGCCTGAAGCAGAAAGCAATTACCGTTAAGAATTGCATTTCGTTTCGACAGCTCATGCGCACACCGTTTTTGTTAATGTCAGGTAGAAGTTAAATTATTATTTGGAAACTGCCGGTGCATCAAATACCATCGCCTGAAGCAGAAAGCAATTACCGTTAAGAATGGCATTTCGTTTCGATAGCTCATGCGCACACCGTTTTTGTTAATGTCAGGTAGAAGTTAAATTATTATTTGGAAACTGCCGGTGCATCAAATACCAGCGCCTGAAGCAGAAAGCAATTACCGTTAAGAATGGCATTTGGTTTCGATAGCTCATGCGCACACCGTTTTTGTTAATGTCAGGTAGAAGTTAAATTATTATTTGGAAACTGCCGGTGCATCAAATACCATTGCCTGAAGCAGAAAGCAATTACCGTTAAGAATGGCATTTGGTTTCGATAGCTCATGCGCACACCGTTTTTGTTAATGTCAGGTAGAAATTAAATTATTATTTGGAAACTGCCGGTGCATCAAATACCATCGCCTGAAGCAGAAAGCAATTACCGTTAAGAATGGCATTTGGTTTCGATAGCTCATGCGCACACCGTTTTTGTTAATGTCAGGTAGAAGTTAAATTATTATTTGGAAACTGCCGGTGCATCAAATACCATCGCCTGAAGCAGAAAGCAATTACCGTTAAGAATGGCATTTGGTTTCGATAGCTCATGCGCACACCGTTTTTGTTAATGTCAGGTAGAAGTTAAATTATTATTTGGAAACTGCCGGTGCATCAAATACCATCGCCTGAAGCAGAAAGCAATTACCGTTAAGAATGGCATTTCGTTTCGATAGCTCATGCGCACACCGTTTTTGTTAATGTCAGGTAGAAGTTAAATTATTATTTGGAAACTGCCGGTGCATCAAATAGCATCGCCTGAAGCAGAAAGCAATTACCGTTAAGAATGGCATTTCGTTTCGATAGCTCATGCGCACACCGTTTTTGTTAATGTCAGGTAGAAGTTAAATTATTATTTGGAAACTGCCGGTGCATCAAATACCATCGCCTGAAGCAGAAAGCAATTACCGTTAAGAATGGCATTTGGTTTCGATAGCTCATGCGCACACCGTTTTTGTTAATGTCAGGTAGAAGTTAAATTATTATTTGGAAACTGCCGGTGCATCAAATACCATCGCCTGAAGCAGAAAGCAATTACCGTTAAGAATGGCATTTGGTTTCGATAGCTCATGCGCACACCGTTTTTGTTAATGTCAGGTAGAAGTTAAATTATTATTTGGAAACTGCCGGTGCATCAAATACCATCGCCTGAAGCAGAAAGCAATTACCGTTAAGAATGGCTTTTCGTTTCGATAGCTCATGCGCACACCGTTTTTGTTAATGTCAGGTAGAAGTTAAATTATTATTTGGAAACTGCCGGTGCATCAAATAACATCGCCTGAAGCAGAAAGCAATTACCGTTAAGAATGGCAATTAGTTTCGATAGCTTATGCGCATACCGTTTTTGTTAATGTCAGGTAGAAATTAAATTATTATATGGAAACTGCCGGTGCATCAAATACCATCGCCTGAAGCAGAAAGCAATTACCGTTAAGAATGGCATTTCGTTTCGATAGCTCATGCGCACACCGTTTTTGTTAATGTCAGGTAGAAGTTAAATTATTATTTGGAAACTGCCGGTGCATCAAATACCATCGCCTGAAGCAGAAAGCAATTACCGTTAAGAATGGCATTTGGTTTCGATAGCTCATGCGCACACCGTTTTTGTTAATGTCAGGTAGAGGTTAAATTATTATTTGGAAACTGCCGGTGCATCAAATACCATCGCCTGAAGCAGTAAGCAATTACCGTTGAGAATGGCATTTCGTTTCGATAGCTCATGCACACACCGTTTTTGTTAATGTCAGGTAGAAGTTAAATTATTATTTGGAAACTGCCGGTGCATCAAATACCATCGCCTGAAGCAGAAAGCAATTACCGTTAAGAATGGCAATTAGTTTCGATAGCTTATGCGCATACCGTTTTTGTTAATGTCAGGTAGAAGTTAAATTATTATTTGGAAACTGCCGGTGCATCAAATACCATCGCCTGAAGCAGAAAGCAATTACCGTTAAGAATGGCATTTGGTTTCGATAGCTCATGCGCACACTGATTTTGTTAATGTCAGGTAGAAGTTAAATTATTATTTGGAAACTGCCGGTGCATCAAATACCATCGCCTGAAGCAGAAAGCAATTACCGTTAAGAATGGCATTTCGTTTCGATAGCTCATGCGCACACCGTTTTTGTTAATGTCAGGTAGAAGTTAAATTATTATAAGGAAACTGCCGGTGCATCAAATACCATCGCCTGAAGCAGTAAGCAATTACCGTTGAGAATGGCATTTCGTTTCGATAGCTCATGCACACACCGTTTTTGTTAATGTCAGGTAAAAGTTAAATTATTATTTGGAAACTGCCGGTGCATCAAATACCATCGCCTGAAGCAGAAAGCAATTACCGTTAAGAATGGCATTTCGTTTCGATAGCTCATGCGCACACCGTTTTTGTTAATGTCAGGTAGAAGTTAAATTATTATTTGGAAACTGCCGGTGCATCAAATACCATCGCCTGAAGCAGAAAGCAATTACCGTTAAGAATGGCATTTCGTTTCGATAGCTCATGCGCACACCGTTTTTGTTAATGTCAGGTAGAAGTTAAATTATTATTTGGAAACTGCCGGTGCATCAAATACCATCGCCTGAAGCAGAAAGCAATTACCGTTAAGAATGGCAATTAGTTTCGATAGCTTATGCGCATACCGTTTTTGTTAATGTCAGGTAGAAATTAAATTATTATATGGAAACTGCCGGTGCATCAAATACCATCGCCTGAAGCAGAAAGCAATTACCGTTAAGAATGGCATTTCGTTTCGATAGCTCATGCGCACACCGTTTTTGTTAATGTCAGGTAGAAGTTAAATTATTATTTGGAAACTGCCGGTGCATCAAATACCATCGCCTGAAGCAGAAAGCAATTACCGTTAAGAATTGCATTTCGTTTCGACAGCTCATGCGCACACCGTTTTTGTTAATGTCAGGTAGAAGTTAAATTATTATTTGGAAACTGCCGGTGCATCAAATACCATCGCCTGAAGCAGAAAGCAATTACCGTTAAGAATGGCATTTCGTTTCGATAGCTCATGCGCACACCGTTTTTGTTAATGTCAGGTAGAAGTTAAATTATTATTTGGAAACTGCCGGTGCATCAAATACCAGCGCCTGAAGCAGAAAGCAATTACCGTTAAGAATGGCATTTGGTTTCGATAGCTCATGCGCACACCGTTTTTGTTAATGTCAGGTAGAAGTTAAATTATTATTTGGAAACTGCCGGTGCATCAAATACCATTGCCTGAAGCAGAAAGCAATTACCGTTAAGAATGGCATTTGGTTTCGATAGCTCATGCGCACACCGTTTTTGTTAATGTCAGGTAGAAATTAAATTATTATTTGGAAACTGCCGGTGCATCAAATACCATCGCCTGAAGCAGAAAGCAATTACCGTTAAGAATGGCATTTGGTTTCGATAGCTCATGCGCACACCGTTTTTGTTAATGTCAGGTAGAAGTTAAATTATTATTTGGAAACTGCCGGTGCATCAAATACCATCGCCTGAAGCAGAAAGCAATTACCGTTAAGAATGGCATTTGGTTTCGATAGCTCATGCGCACACCGTTTTTGTTAATGTCAGGTAGAAGTTAAATTATTATTTGGAAACTGCCGGTGCATCAAATACCATCGCCTGAAGCAGAAAGCAATTACCGTTAAGAATGGCATTTCGTTTCGATAGCTCATGCGCACACCGTTTTTGTTAATGTCAGGTAGAAGTTAAATTATTATTTGGAAACTGCCGGTGCATCAAATAGCATCGCCTGAAGCAGAAAGCAATTACCGTTAAGAATGGCATTTCGTTTCGATAGCTCATGCGCACACCGTTTTTGTTAATGTCAGGTAGAAGTTAAATTATTATTTGGAAACTGCCGGTGCATCAAATACCATCGCCTGAAGCAGTAAGCAACTACCGTTGAGAATGGCATTTCGTTTCGATAGCTCATGCACACACCGTTTTTGTTAATGTCAGGTAAAAGTTAAATTATTATTTGGAAACTGCCGGTGCATCAAATACCATCGCCTGAAGCAGAAAGCAATTACCGTTAAGAATGGCATTTCGTTTCGATAGCTCATGCGCACACCGTTTTTGTTAATGTCAGGTAGAAGTTAAATTATTATTTGGAAACTGCCGGTGCATCAAATACCATCGCCTGAAGCAGAAAGCAATTACCGTTAAGAATGGCATTTCGTTTCGATAGCTCATGCGCACACCGTTTTTGTTAATGTCAGGTAGAAGTTAAATTATTATTTGGAAACTGCCGGTGCATCAAATACCATCGCCTGAAGCAGTAAGCAATTGCCGTTGAGAATGGCATTTCGTTTCGATAGCTCATGCACACACCGTTTTTGTTAATGTCAGGTAGAAGTTAAATTATTATTTGGAAACTGCCGGTGCATCAAATAGCATCGCCTGAAGCAGAAAGCAATTACCGTTAAGAATGGCATTTCGTTTCGATAGCTCATGCACTTACCGTTTTTGTTAATGTCAGGTAGAAGTTAAATTATTATTTGGAAACTGCCGGTGCATCAAATACCATCGCCTGAAGCAGAAAGCAACTACCGTTAAGAATGGCATTTGGTTTCGATAGCTCATGCGCACACCGTTTTTGTTAATGTCAGGTAGAAGTTAAATTATTATTTGGAAACTGCCGGTGCATCAAATACCATCGCCTGAAGCAGAAAGCAATTACCGTTAAGAATGGCATTTCGTTTCGATAGCTCATGCGCACACCGTTTTTGTTAATGTCAGGTAGAAGTTAAATTATTATTTGGAAACTGCCGGTGCATCAAATACCATCGCCTGAAGCAGAAAGCAATTACCGTTAAGAATGGCAATTAGTTTCGATAGCTTATGCGCATACCGTTTTTGTTAATGTCAGGTAGAAATTAAATTATTATATGGAAACTGCCGGTGCATCAAATACCATCGCCTGAAGCAGAAAGCAATTACCGTTAAGAATGGCATTTCGTTTCGATAGCTCATGCGCACACCGTTTTTGTTAATGTCAGGTAGAAGTTAAATTATTATTTGGAAACTGCCGGTGCATCAAATACCATCGCCTGAAGCAGAAAGCAATTACCGTTAAGAATTGCATTTCGTTTCGACAGCTCATGCGCACACCGTTTTTGTTAATGTCAGGTAGAAGTTAAATTATTATTTGGAAACTGCCGGTGCATCAAATACCATCGCCTGAAGCAGAAAGCAATTACCGTTAAGAATGGCATTTCGTTTCGATAGCTCATGCGCACACCGTTTTTGTTAATGTCAGGTAGAAGTTAAATTATTATTTGGAAACTGCCGGTGCATCAAATACCAGCGCCTGAAGCAGAAAGCAATTACCGTTAAGAATGGCATTTGGTTTCGATAGCTCATGCGCACACCGTTTTTGTTAATGTCAGGTAGAAGTTAAATTATTATTTGGAAACTGCCGGTGCATCAAATACCATTGCCTGAAGCAGAAAGCAATTACCGTTAAGAATGGCATTTGGTTTCGATAGCTCATGCGCACACCGTTTTTGTTAATGTCAGGTAGAAATTAAATTATTATTTGGAAACTGCCGGTGCATCAAATACCATCGCCTGAAGCAGAAAGCAATTACCGTTAAGAATGGCATTTGGTTTCGATAGCTCATGCGCACACCGTTTTTGTTAATGTCAGGTAGAAGTTAAATTATTATTTGGAAACTGCCGGTGCATCAAATACCATCGCCTGAAGCAGAAAGCAATTACCGTTAAGAATGGCATTTGGTTTCGATAGCTCATGCGCACACCGTTTTTGTTAATGTCAGGTAGAAGTTAAATTATTATTTGGAAACTGCCGGTGCATCAAATACCATCGCCTGAAGCAGAAAGCAATTACCGTTAAGAATGGCATTTCGTTTCGATAGCTCATGCGCACACCGTTTTTGTTAATGTCAGGTAGAAGTTAAATTATTATTTGGAAACTGCCGGTGCATCAAATAGCATCGCCTGAAGCAGAAAGCAATTACCGTTAAGAATGGCATTTCGTTTCGATAGCTCATGCGCACACCGTTTTTGTTAATGTCAGGTAGAAGTTAAATTATTATTTGGAAACTGCCGGTGCATCAAATACCATCGCCTGAAGCAGAAAGCAATTACCGTTAAGAATGGCATTTGGTTTCGATAGCTCATGCGCACACCGTTTTTGTTAATGTCAGGTAGAAGTTAAATTATTATTTGGAAACTGCCGGTGCATCAAATACCATCGCCTGAAGCAGAAAGCAATTACCGTTAAGAATGGCATTTGGTTTCGATAGCTCATGCGCACACCGTTTTTGTTAATGTCAGGTAGAAGTTAAATTATTATTTGGAAACTGCCGGTGCATCAAATACCATCGCCTGAAGCAGAAAGCAATTAGCGTTAAGAATGGCTTTTCGTTTCGATAGCTCATGCGCACACCGTTTTTGTTAATGTCAGGTAGAAGTTAAATTATTATTTGGAAACTGCCGGTGCATCAAATAACATCGCCTGAAGCAGAAAGCAATTACCGTTAAGAATGGCAATTAGTTTCGATAGCTTATGCGCATACCGTTTTTGTTAATGTCAGGTAGAAATTAAATTATTATATGGAAACTGCCGGTGCATCAAATACCATCGCCTGAAGCAGAAAGCAATTACCGTTAAGAATGGCATTTCGTTTCGATAGCTCATGCGCACACCGTTTTTGTTAATGTCAGGTAGAAGTTAAATTATTATTTGGAAACTGCCGGTGCATCAAATACCATCGCCTGAAGCAGAAAGCAATTACCGTTAAGAATGGCATTTGGTTTCGATAGCTCATGCGCACACCGTTTTTGTTAATGTCAGGTAGAGGTTAAATTATTATTTGGAAACTGCCGGTGCATCAAATACCATCGCCTGAAGCAGTAAGCAATTACCGTTGAGAATGGCATTTCGTTTCGATAGCTCATGCACACACCGTTTTTGTTAATGTCAGGTAGAAGTTAAATTATTATTTGGAAACTGCCGGTGCATCAAATACCATCGCCTGAAGCAGAAAGCAATTACCGTTAAGAATGGCAATTAGTTTCGATAGCTTATGCGCATACCGTTTTTGTTAATGTCAGGTAGAAGTTAAATTATTATTTGGAAACTGCCGGTGCATCAAATACCATCGCCTGAAGCAGAAAGCAATTACCGTTAAGAATGGCATTTGGTTTCGATAGCTCATGCGCACACTGATTTTGTTAATGTCAGGTAGAAGTTAAATTATTATTTGGAAACTGCCGGTGCATCAAATACCATCGCCTGAAGCAGAAAGCAATTACCGTTAAGAATGGCATTTCGTTTCGATAGCTCATGCGCACACCGTTTTTGTTAATGTCAGGTAGAAGTTAAATTATTATAAGGAAACTGCCGGTGCATCAAATACCATCGCCTGAAGCAGTAAGCAATTACCGTTGAGAATGGCATTTCGTTTCGATAGCTCATGCACACACCGTTTTTGTTAATGTCAGGTAAAAGTTAAATTATTATTTGGAAACTGCCGGTGCATCAAATACCATCGCCTGAAGCAGAAAGCAATTACCGTTAAGAATGGCATTTCGTTTCGATAGCTCATGCGCACACCGTTTTTGTTAATGTCAGGTAGAAGTTAAATTATTATTTGGAAACTGCCGGTGCATCAAATACCATCGCCTGAAGCAGAAAGCAATTACCGTTAAGAATGGCATTTCGTTTCGATAGCTCATGCGCACACCGTTTTTGTTAATGTCAGGTAGAAGTTAAATTATTATTTGGAAACTGCCGGTGCATCAAATACCATCGCCTGAAGCAGAAAGCAATTACCGTTAAGAATGGCAATTAGTTTCGATAGCTTATGCGCATACCGTTTTTGTTAATGTCAGGTAGAAATTAAATTATTATATGGAAACTGCCGGTGCATCAAATACCATCGCCTGAAGCAGAAAGCAATTACCGTTAAGAATGGCATTTCGTTTCGATAGCTCATGCGCACACCGTTTTTGTTAATGTCAGGTAGAAGTTAAATTATTATTTGGAAACTGCCGGTGCATCAAATACCATCGCCTGAAGCAGAAAGCAATTACCGTTAAGAATTGCATTTCGTTTCGACAGCTCATGCGCACACCGTTTTTGTTAATGTCAGGTAGAAGTTAAATTATTATTTGGAAACTGCCGGTGCATCAAATACCATCGCCTGAAGCAGAAAGCAATTACCGTTAAGAATGGCATTTCGTTTCGATAGCTCATGCGCACACCGTTTTTGTTAATGTCAGGTAGAAGTTAAATTATTATTTGGAAACTGCCGGTGCATCAAATACCAGCGCCTGAAGCAGAAAGCAATTACCGTTAAGAATGGCATTTGGTTTCGATAGCTCATGCGCACACCGTTTTTGTTAATGTCAGGTAGAAGTTAAATTATTATTTGGAAACTGCCGGTGCATCAAATACCATTGCCTGAAGCAGAAAGCAATTACCGTTAAGAATGGCATTTGGTTTCGATAGCTCATGCGCACACCGTTTTTGTTAATGTCAGGTAGAAATTAAATTATTATTTGGAAACTGCCGGTGCATCAAATACCATCGCCTGAAGCAGAAAGCAATTACCGTTAAGAATGGCATTTGGTTTCGATAGCTCATGCGCACACCGTTTTTGTTAATGTCAGGTAGAAGTTAAATTATTATTTGGAAACTGCCGGTGCATCAAATACCATCGCCTGAAGCAGAAAGCAATTACCGTTAAGAATGGCATTTGGTTTCGATAGCTCATGCGCACACCGTTTTTGTTAATGTCAGGTAGAAGTTAAATTATTATTTGGAAACTGCCGGTGCATCAAATACCATCGCCTGAAGCAGAAAGCAATTACCGTTAAGAATGGCATTTCGTTTCGATAGCTCATGCGCACACCGTTTTTGTTAATGTCAGGTAGAAGTTAAATTATTATTTGGAAACTGCCGGTGCATCAAATAGCATCGCCTGAAGCAGAAAGCAATTACCGTTAAGAATGGCATTTCGTTTCGATAGCTCATGCGCACACCGTTTTTGTTAATGTCAGGTAGAAGTTAAATTATTATTTGGAAACTGCCGGTGCATCAAATACCATCGCCTGAAGCAGTAAGCAACTACCGTTGAGAATGGCATTTCGTTTCGATAGCTCATGCACACACCGTTTTTGTTAATGTCAGGTAAAAGTTAAATTATTATTTGGAAACTGCCGGTGCATCAAATACCATCGCCTGAAGCAGAAAGCAATTACCGTTAAGAATGGCATTTCGTTTCGATAGCTCATGCGCACACCGTTTTTGTTAATGTCAGGTAGAAGTTAAATTATTATTTGGAAACTGCCGGTGCATCAAATACCATCGCCTGAAGCAGAAAGCAATTACCGTTAAGAATGGCATTTCGTTTCGATAGCTCATGCGCACACCGTTTTTGTTAATGTCAGGTAGAAGTTAAATTATTATTTGGAAACTGCCGGTGCATCAAATACCATCGCCTGAAGCAGTAAGCAATTGCCGTTGAGAATGGCATTTCGTTTCGATAGCTCATGCACACACCGTTTTTGTTAATGTCAGGTAGAAGTTAAATTATTATTTGGAAACTGCCGGTGCATCAAATAGCATCGCCTGAAGCAGAAAGCAATTACCGTTAAGAATGGCATTTCGTTTCGATAGCTCATGCACTTACCGTTTTTGTTAATGTCAGGTAGAAGTTAAATTATTATTTGGAAACTGCCGGTGCATCAAATACCATCGCCTGAAGCAGAAAGCAACTACCGTTAAGAATGGCATTTGGTTTCGATAGCTCATGCGCACACCGTTTTTGTTAATGTCAGGTAAAAGTTAAATTATTATTTGGAAACTGCCGGTGCATCAAATACCATCGCCTGAAGCAGTAAGCAATTACCGTTGAGAATGTGGCATTTCGTTTCGATAGCTCATGCACACACCGTTTTTGTTAATGTCAGGTAGAAGTTAAATTATTATTTGGAAACTGCCGGTGCATCAAATACCATCGCCTGAAGCAGAAAGCAATTACCGTTAAGAATGGCATTTGGTTTCGATAGCTCATGCGCACACCGTTTTTGTTAATGTCAGGTAGAAGTTAAATTATTATTTGGAAACTGCCGGTGCATTAAATACCATCGCCTGAAGCAGAAAGCAATTACCGTTAAGAATGGCATTTCGTTTCGATAGCTCATGCGCACACCGTTTTTGTTAATGTCAGGTAGAAGTTAAATTATTATTTGGAAACTACCGGTGCATCAAATACCATCGCCTGAAGCAGAAAGCAATTACCGTTGAGAATGGCATTTCGTTTCGATAGCTCATGCGCACACCGTTTTTGTTAATGTCAGGTAGAAGTTAAATTAATATTTGGAAACTGCCGGTGCATCAAATACCATCGCCTGAAGCAGAAAGCAATTACCGTTAAGAATGGCAATTCGTTTCGATAGCTCATGCACACACCGTTTTTGTTAATGTCAGGTAGAAGTTAAATTATTATTTGGAAACTGCCGGTGCATCAAATACCATCGCCTGAAGCAGAAAGCAATTACCGTTGAGAATGGCATTTCGTTTTGATAGCTCATGCGCACACCGTTTTTGTTAATGTCAGGTAGAAGTTAAATTATTATTTGGAAACTGCCGGTGCATCAAATACCATCGCCTGAAGCAGTAAGCAATTACCGTTGAGAATGGCATTTCGTTTCGATAGCTCATGCACACACCGTTTTTGTTAATGTCAGGTAGAAGTTAAATTATTATTTGGAAACTGCCGGTGCATCAAATACCATCGCCTGAAGCAGAAAGCAATTACCGTTAAGAATGGCATTTCGTTTCGATAGCTCATGCACACACCGTTTTTGTTAATGTCAGGTAGAAGTTAAATTATTATTTGGAAACTGCCGGTGCATCAAATACCATCGCCTGAAGCAGAAAGCAATTACCGTTAAGAATGGCATTTCGTTTCGATAGCTCATGCACACACCGTTTTTGTTAATGTCAGGTAGAAGTTAAATTATTATTTGGAAACTGCCGGTGCATCAAATACCATCGCCTGAAGCAGAAAGCAATTACCGTTAAGAATGGCATTTGGTTTCGATAGCTCATGCGCACACCGTTTTTGTTAATGTCAGGTAGAAGTTAAATTATTATTTGGAAACTGCCGGTGCATCAAATACCATCGCCTGAAGCAGAAAGCAATTACCGTTAATAATGGCATTTCGTTTCGATAGCTCATGCACACACCGTTTTTGTTAATGTCAGGTAGAAGTTAAATTATTATTTGGAAACTGCCGGTGCATCAAATACCATCGCCTGAAGCAGAAAGCAATTACCGTTAAGAATGGCATTTGGTTTCGATAGCTCATGCGCACACCGTTTTTGTTAATGTCAGGTAGAAGTTAAATTATTATTTGGAAACTGCCGGTGCATCAAATACCATCGCCTGAAGCAGAAAGCAATTACCGTTAAGAATGGCATTTCGTTTCGATAGCTCATGCGCACACCGTTTTTGTTAATATCAGGTAGAAGTTAAATTATTATTTGGAAACTGCCGGTGCATCAAATACCATCGTGAAGCCCGTGCACGAAGCTTATAGATGGATCTGATAGCTCGCTTCTGGAGGATAAAGATGGTTTGTATATCCGCCGCTTGACCCCAAAATACAATGCCGTAAGACATTACACTATGGAAATAACTAAAATAAACTGAACGAGCAGTATCAACATCTGTTAATAACCTAATTTTTCTCACTGCAAATGCAGCCGAACTAAGTCTGCCTGAGAGAGCTGTTATATGAGGGTTCCATTGCAGTTTTGAATCTAGTGTGATTCCAAGAAAAACAGTTGTATCTACAAGCTTCATAGTATTACCATCAATTTTTAGACTAATGGACCTATCTTTAACATTAGGCAACTTAAAATTAATACATTTAGTCTTTTTTGCATAAAGCTGTAGATTATTTACTGTAAACCATTGTAAAAACCTTTGAAAGTGCGTCATTAACATCATCAAAAAGGTTTTTATTTCTGTCAGTTGTAAAAACTAAAGATGTATCGTCTGCAAACAATACAACATCACAAATATCTTTTAAGTAAAAAGGTAAATCATTTATATATATCAGAAATAGTAATGGACCTAGAATGGATACTTGAGGGACCCCCATTTTAACTTGTGATCCTGTAGAGAGTACACTGTTAACATCAACTTTTTGAGTTCTTAAACTAAGGTACGAAATTACCAAATCTAAAGCATTATCCCTAACCCCGTATAGGACAAAACTTACAAGGCGTACAAGAACAAAACCTCTATCAGTAGGTATTTTGTAATAATAATAAATAATAAAAAGCATTTATTTTCTCCACAATCTTAAGTACGATTAGAGCTATAAACATAATTTAATTGGAGACAACAATCAAGTTTGTAAAAGACTGGTGCCTGAATTAGGCAGAAGCCTGTATCTCAGAAGACCAGATCTCTCCCCTTATGACCTGAATTTTGTAATTACGTCCCTCTATCACTACTTAAATAGGAGAAATTATACTACGTAAAAAATATTCGCTACACTTGACAGCTTCACTCGTGTAAAGGATGGCACAGGAAAAGAAAAACACTGTCACAATTTGATTGAAAATGTACTCATGGGTAAAGTCCTGTAACATTTATAACATTATTTAATAACACTTCTACCTTTGATCTTTTTTTTTAAATATTGGACATTCCTAGATTTATTATTTTTATATTTTGTTTCAAAAGGTCTTCAGTGGAATTGTAATCAAGAAGTTTTAAATGATTAATTACTAACACTTTACAAGGATAACGTGCTAGGGAGACGATGTTTAGTTTCAGGTGGAGAAAATTGTATAGAAAGGGACCCAAGAAGCAAAAGAAACAATGTAAATAGGGAGGATTTTGCAACCAGGTGAGAGCGGCGTGCTCTGGAGATTGTTGGGTCGACCAAACGGTGCTGCTCAAGAAAGGCGCTTAGCATAAATAGCAGGCGAACAGTAAGAACTTGAGTATATTGGAAGAGGTCGCGGGTGGAAAAAAGAAAAGGTTTGAATGTGCAGACTTTAAGCAGTGCTCTCTGTGCTCTTTCGAGTTTTAACATAAATGTCTTGCAGGCGCCACCCCATGATGTTATTCAATAGGTAAGGAGTGACTGAGCTAAGGCTATGTACGTAGATTTCACTATGGAGGAGTCAGCAACATGGCGAAGATTTTTAAAGATGAACATCAGTTTGCGTACTCTACCTGCACAGAAAGTAAGGTGGGGCATGAAAATTAATCTATTGTCAATGATAACTCCTAAGTATTTGACTGAGTCTGCCATTTCCAGTGACTCCAGTGTAAGTATCTACAAATAAGCTTTAGGTTGACCGCCATAAAGTCGACCCTCCTGATGGTCGCTCCAGGTGGACGCGGGGCGGTGGATGCACACGGGTACACACGGCATTACCGCCGCGGCGAGAAATCACCACAACACATGATAAATAAAATCTCCGTGTTGTTTTAGTATTATTAATAAAAAAATAAACTTAATTATTAATTAGATATGGGATTAGATTGTTATTATTATGGTTGTTGCAGAGCTTCTAAATAATGTGGAAGGGATAATGTTGGTGTGTATGCTATAACGGATGTTTTTAACGGTGCGCGCGGCGGCGATCGCCCCCCACCGCCGTGCCAGTAATAAACCAGCTTACGCGCCAGACGGTCGTTTCATTACTCCGCCGATACCTACTAGATCAAAATAGTTTCTTTCTATCACATAGCATACTGTAAGGTTTATAAGACGTAAGGTAAATTTGTTTGAATATTGATGGATCTTAAAAGGTAAATTAACAAACGCTATGATATTGACTAAAGAACAAAGTGACAGCACTTCCGGTGACGTTTAAGATAATAATGGGTCATACTTTTATATTAACTGTAATCCTTTTTAAACACTTAAAATGTATTTATAAATCACTTACGTAATTTACCAATTAGTTTATAAGACTAGATTATTTTAAAGTTTAATGTAAGTCTGACTTCCGCTTGGCGCGCTTTTTCGCTTCCGGGCGAAAAAGCGTGGTGGTAACGATGCGGAGCGCAGACACTTGATCGCTACGCTTGAAAGAGCACGGAATTGGAAAACAAAAAACCAAGTGATACGAATGAATAAGGCTTACATAATAGAGGATATGGAGATAATTTATGTGAAGTTGTGATTTAAGTGAAATAAATCGTTAAAGATACCCAGTGTTTGAATTGTTGGCCATCGCCAACAATACTTTGTTCCAATTCCAAACTAAGCCGACTAAGCCTTCAACATCCCATTTTTTTTTTTTTTTTGCTGTGGCAACACTACGGCTAACAGCTGATCTTGACTTGTCCCGTATTTTAATTTGATTTTAACCTATAAATAACTAATTTATGGCCCAATTAGTCGTCGTAAACAATCATTATAGTTACCTACGTGTTAATTAGTGTTTTAATGTGAAATAAGTTTATATTTGGTGATTTATCGGTGCCGACAGTGAGTGTCAGTTAACCATTCAAATACTTGTGTGAATCATTGTTCTCTCTTTAGAAGGTATTGTATTGTATGTTTAATCATACATGCTTTTTATGACCTTTATAATAAGTAGTTATATACTCGAATTGTCTGACTCTGATTGTCAGAAACGCGAAGAGGTTAGAATACAAAAATTAATCTTGTTCTAAATACGCAACCTCTTGATTGTTTAAACAGCACTTTGGTATCAACACCGTTGTTTGTTTGATTATTTTATCAATATTACCATGATGACCCGCGCTGCCTCATCTCGCCAGCTGGAGCTGACTTTGCAGGAATTAAAGGCATCCAAAGAGTTGGTTAAACAATTGCATTTGGAAAGAGATGACAATGAGAGGGAATTGTTGGAGGCGTTGAGTAGGAATACTTTGTTTAAAAAAGACATGGCTGAGATGCATGATAGGTATTTATTAGTACTAGATGAGCGGGATCGGTTACAAACAATAGTAGATGGGTTTGGTGACTGCAGTGAAGAATATGTCCAATGCCTTAAACGGATTACAATGCTTGAACAAGAGTTGCAAGAGGCCCACCACCTAATATCTTCCATGGAGACTGAGAAACTACACACCGTTGACAACCAAAACCAAAGTTTGTTCGATGAGTTAGTTCTTAGTATGCCCAGCCTGGTTTCTGCTGCACATTTCTCAATCCCCACTGTAGCTCATGATTTGGCGAGTACTGATTTGATTGAGTCCAATGCTCCAGGGGGTATAGCAAAGTGCAGCAAAAACAAATTCAAAAAATATGTTAGAATAAGCAAATTTATTAAGAAAACTCAAAAACTGATTAAAAGTCAGAAATTGATGAATAAAAATGTGAAATATATTAAGGAACGCCGAAGATTAGGTGATGAACTGGATATTTATTCTATAATGATAGACAATAATTTAACTGAGCATGACAATGATGTGAAAGCATTACAATCAGAAATATCTAGTCTTAAGGAAAATCTGAGACGTTTATCTGACAGATACTCAATAACTAAAAAAGAAAATGAGGAACATATTTTGGCCCTGACTAAACTCTTGTGCAACCCGGACTCAGTTTCCAGCAGTAGTGATTGCCACACTGTTACTCAGTCAGAATGTGAATCCTCTCTTCTCAACTCCTCTTCTTCAGAATCAGCCACCAACATTTCCAACCCTGATACATGCCCTGTCACAAACACTGATAATAAACTAAATTGCAACATTGTTATGTTTAGTGATGACATTGGAAAAAGTATAGGCCATATTTTATTTAATAGTCTGGGTAAGTCAGTAATAAATCACTGTTCACCGGGTGCCTCATACTGTGATATAATACAGAAAATTGCTGACTATAGTTTCAGCCCCAATTCAACCCTAGTTATTTTAATTGGAAACCGAGGTACTGTGAACAAAACCCAAATGAAAAAACATTGTAATACTTTATGTTCATTACTTAATGTCAATAAAATAGTGATGTTCACATTGCCTTACTGTAGGGGTCTGTCACAAGCAGAAAATGAAAAAAGGTATAAAATCAATATGACACTTGATACTGTGACATTCTCAAATAATTTAATTAATATAATTGACATCAATCCTATTATTAATAATAATATGTACCTGACGAAAGGTAGATTTCATTTATCAAATTCTTATAAACGACAGATAGCTATGTCGCTATCTTATTTTTTTATGATTTCAGCCAATCACTTGGCTAACTACTCTGCTTTTATTGAGCAGAATGCCGTTGTACCACAGACTTTGGAACTTGTTCCAAATAATTTAAATTAGATATAGAGACAACAGAGGTAAACTCTTGCAAATTGTTGACAAGAGAGAAGCCCCAAAATAATTTTATAAACTTTGTGCATCAAAACATGCAAGGCTTCTCTGGCAAAGAATTAGAAGTAGGATTATTCTTAGACTGTATGGACATACATGTCTTATGTATAACCGAACACTGGTTGAAAGAAAATGATTGTATGATTAGCATTGATAATTATAGTGTCATTAGTTCGTTCTTGAGAAGTTCTGCTATTCGCGGTGGGTCACTGATATTAATTCATAATAAGTTTAAATGTAGAGAGCGAAAAGACATAGTAGCACTCTCAATTGAGCGAACCATTGAACTTTCATGTGCAGAGTTAGAGCAGATTATTATTGTTTGTGTGTATAGACCCCCTTCGGCCGATTATTGTCGGTTTGAAGAGACGATGGAAGAAGTGCTGAAGAAGGTTTGTAAAGCAAACAAGAAGGTGGTTAACAAAGGGGAAGGTTAACATTTTAGACTCTTCTCAGACCTCTGTAAGATTTTTAAATCTTTTCAAATCATTTAATTTACTAAATCTATATGATAAACCAACCAGGATCACTGACACATCAGCCACCTGCTTGGACAATATTTTTTGTGAAAATATCTCAATTGAAAAATCAATTATAAATTGTTTGAAATCAGATCACTGTGGTCTATTGACTAAATTTGAGCACCGTCACGTCTCTCAATCAGTGGATATTAGTTATAGACTGGTTACTAAGAATCGAGTAGAAAAGTTCAAGAGTAATGTGAATAAAAACCTTTCTAATCTACTACCCCAATGCCACAACATAGATGATCAGTATATGCGTCTTTTTGAGATAATTAAACAGGAACATAATTTTATTTTTCCTAAGAAGAAATTAAAGGTCGATAATTTTAAGTTTAAGTTTAGTGATTGGGCTACGCCAGGCATCCATAAAAGTAGAAATAAATTATACGAATTATATGGTTTAAAAGCTAATTCTAAGTGTCAAAAACTAGTAGATTATGTCAAGTTATACTCAAAAATCTTTAAGAAATCATGCCATATGGCTAAGTCTATATTTTTGCGTGACAAAATAAAACAAGCAAAAAATAAAATTAAAACTACTTGGAACATAATTAATAAGGAAACTTGTAAATCAAAACCTCGAGATCACTCATTGGCTCTTAAAATTCAAGATAATTTAATTGAGTCTGAGATTGACATAGCTAATACCTTTGAAACATTATTTTCTAATATACCCATTGTAACTACAAGTACCTTAAATTCTAGTGCACCGCTAACTAGGTCCCTGCTCACATCTAGTGTTGATGAGTGCTCATTTCAGTTCAACTTTGTTCATATAAATTCTCATGACATAATCAAGGTGTTTAAGGAACTTAATATGAAAAACACCGAAGATCTGTGGGGTATTTCGATAAGTCTACTTAAATCAATCATAAATATCATCTTAGCCCACTTAGCAGTACTTTTTAATAACTGCATTGACGAAGGTCAGTTTCCCAACTTAATGAAATTTAGTAAAGTCATCCCGCTTTTTAAACCTGGTAGCAAAAGTGACCCATCTAATTATAGACCCATTTCTATACTACCAGCTCTTAGTAAAATCTTTGAAAAAATTATATTAAATCAGCTGCTTTCACACTTTACTTTAAATAAATTACTACATGAGAAACAATTTGGTTTTACTAAACATAGAAGCACTACTGATGCAGGTGTAGCACTTATCAAACACATATTTGATGCTTGGGAAGGCAAGCAGGATGCAATAGGAATATTTTGTGATCTTTCGAAAGCGTTTGATTGTGTGGATTATGAAATCCTCCTGATTAAGCTGAGACATTACGGTGTTTCGGATATTTCGTCTAAACTTATACAATCTTATCTCACAGACAGAACACAAAAAGTGAGTATAAACGGAACCACCTCTTTTGGTGCCACCATTAGCATGGGAGTACCCCAGGGATCGATATTGGGCCCACTGCTTTTTCTTATTTATATAAATGACCTTCCCTACTTTGTCAAAGACATTTGTGAAATAGTATTATTTGCTGATGATACCTCGTTGATTTTTAAAATCAACAGAGGTAAGCAAGCATTTGACGATGTAAATAATACTCTTTCCAAAGTACTATGTTGGTTCACAAGCAACAATTTATTACTAAATGCAAAGAAAACGAAGTGTATTAAATTCACTATGCCTAATGTTAAACAGGTTGATACCATTATCAACATGAATGATGAGACATTAGAAATTACTAACTCTACGGTATTTTTAGGAATTACTCTAGATTCTAAGTTACAGTGGGGTCCACATATAACGGCTCTGGCAGGGAGACTTAGTTCGGCCGCTTGTGCTGTCCGAAAAATTAGACTCCTGACTGATATTGAAACAGCAAGACTAGTGTATTTTAGTTACTTTCATAGCGTTATGTCGTATGGTCTACTGTTGTGGGGCTCAGCTGCAGACCTTAACACCATTTTTGTACTCCAAAAAAGAGCTATTCGGTCGATATACAACCTTAGGCCACGCGACTCGCTCAGAGAAGTATTTAAGAAGATTGATATTTTAACTGTGCACGCTCAGTATATTTTCGATAACATAATGTATGTGCGCAAAAACTTGCAAATGTTAAAAAAAAACTGTGATACTCATACACACAATACTAGAAATAAAAACAAACTTATTACTCCAAGTCTTAGGCTACATAAGGTAGGAAATTCTTTTGTGGGTCAATCTGTAAAGTACTTTAACAAAATACCTTAGTCTTGTTGATCTACCTCTTCACAAGTTCAAGTCTACAATTAAAACAAAGTTGATAAAACAAGGTTATTATAACGTGGAGGATTACTTGAACGACAAGAATTTGTGGTCATAGTAGGAATAATCTGCTCCTCTGCTCAAATAATGTATTTTTATTGTTCTTTTGACTGTACTCTGAATTTATTTGTTGTAAAACAAAACAAAGTTCAAAAGAGTAACTATCGAGTTTCTTGCCGGAGTCTTCTCGATAAGAAGAAACTTCCGAACCGGTGGTAGATTCGCATTATGTTTATTTAGTATATGTACTATTATTGTATTATTTTATTTACGTCTATTATCGTTTATATATATTTTTTGTGAATTTTGACCTTTCATAAGTGCTTCTTTGTAAAAGCTTAAGTGAATAAATGATTTTTTACTTTACTTTACTTTACTTCGTATTCAGAACCTTTATTAAACACGTATAATTGATGGATATATTGACGTCACTTATCACATCACACATCAGTGCCATTTAATGACAATCAACCTCATACTAATAATAATACAGATAATAGCGTACCCATATCAAGTACTACAACGGAGGGGTCTAAAAGCAAATCTGCCACTGTCCATTTTGAACGAAAACGTAACTGATAAGCCATCTAGTGATGAAAGATGTCCGCAGAATCCGCAGATAGCCGTGGCTGTGATTTACTTGTGAAACTGCGTCTGACTATTTTTCCTTTTTTAAGTTGTGTTATAAAACATGGAAGAAATTGTAGTGAAAGTAACTCCAGAACGCGCTCGCAATAAGAAAACAGCGCCAGAGACAAGGAAACGCTCTAGAGCAAAGGTCGAGAGGTAAGCATTTTATTTCTTACAATGGCGTGCGTTTGTACAATCAGCACATAAAGTCATTGTTATTTTGGGATAGGTTAAGTAGGATTCTTTTGATTTTTCTGACAAAAAGGAGTTTTAATTAGTTGTTTCTAGACGGTGAACTAAAAAAACATAGAAAGATTTAAAAGCCATTTTTAATACATAAAAATAAAGTTTAGTTGTAGCCACGTTAAGCTTTGGTCTGTTGATCGTAACGCACAACGCTGCAGCATGCGGCATGCGGTACCCGACACTTAATCGTATGAAAAAGTCTAGAATGGTCTCTTTTTCCGTCGCAGTATGCGTCAGCGGCGAAGGGTAAGCGCGGTGAAGCGGGAAACGGGTACGCCGCACAGAGCCGCGTCGTTCTCGTTCATTCGCTGCGGTGTGCGTCGCGGACTCACGAGTTGAAAATGGATTTGTTTGAAGATAATTTAATAGAATTAATCCGCAAATATCCTTCTTTATATAAAAATAAAGAAACAATACATAAAAGTTTAATAATCAAAGAAAATTGCTGGAGGGAGATAGCTCAGAAGTTGAATAAAACACGTAAGTATCTTTTATATTTCTTATTTTGTTTATTCATCAGTTGTAGGTAGGTTACATAATCACAAAAATAGCAAACATTTTTTGTGACATGTCGGCATGACGGCGACGTCATCGTGCGCCGGCATAGCAAAAATTGTGAACACCACGTGCACCGATCACGCCACCGAGCGCTCCCCACCGCCCCTCTCTACTCGACTTGTTTTGCAACGGGTATAAAAGCGACCGCGCAGCGACGGAGCGGGCAGTACGCACGCATATCACCCACGCGATGCTTTCCCGCGGCCGCAAATGAATTCGCGAGTACATCCGCAACAGCGAATGTACCCGCCACGCACCCCGCGCCCGTAGCGCCAGCCGCGACCGTAAAGCCGGCCGCGCGCCCCGCGCGCCCCGCGACCGCCGCGACCGCGACCGCCGCGCGCCCTGCGACCGCCGCGCGCCCGCGACCGCCGCGACCGCCACGCGCCCCGCGCGCCCCGCGACCGCCGCCGCGTCTGCCGCGCGCCCCGCCCCCGCAGCCCGCACCGCGCCGACCGCGCCCGTCACGCGCCGCACCCCTGCCGCGCTCGCGACGCGCCCTGTGCCTACGCCTGCCGTACAGGCAGCACATAGCTCGCGTGACCCACGCATACGGGGAACAGGAACAATGGTCGCTGCCACAAGTGACCCGGTTGTTATGTTCCCGGCGCCGACACCGACGCAACCCCAGATACAAGCGCCGCAAGGCGCTAGAATCAGATCACCGGCGCGCTACTCGCCGCCGACGAACCTGCCAACTCCTTTCGCCACTATAGCGGCGAAACGGCAGCATGGCTCCTTATCGCCGCAAAGCGACCAGCCACAGCAGTCGATGCCGCGTCTGGATCTGTCCCCAATGGACACAGCAACGCCGGCAGTGACATCCCCGCCGCCAACCCCGCCGCCGAGTACAGCCGCCCCATCAGTAGCGAGGCAGAAATACCCGCCACTGGTAGTCGAAGTGTTGCCGGACTGGGCCAGACACTTTAAGGCTCTTAGAGCCATTCTGGGACACGCTCCAAATGCGAGGCCATATGGGAAAGGCATTCGATTCCTCCCTACATACGAGGAGGAGTACCGTGAGGTACAGAGATACCTCACAAAATTGGAAAGGGACGAAAGGATATCCTGGTTCTGCTACTCACTGCCGGCCGAACGCAGCATCAAGGTGGCAGTTAGAGGCCTGCCTGAGAACACAGAACCAGAAGAAATCAAAGAAGACCTTATAAGCAAAGGCTACGAAGCCGAGTACGTACGCAAGGTGAGAGCGAGGAGCGGCCGGCCGGGCTGCATTTTCTTCGCCGAGCTGCGGCGTACAGCCAAAACAGCGGCTATTTATGACACCTCCGAGCTGTTGGACATGCCGGGGGTGAAGATTGAGGCCTGGAGGGGCAGAAAGGGGCCGGCACAATGTCACCGATGCCAGAACTTCCGGCACTCTTCCCACAACTGCCACCGAGTGCAGGCATGTGTGCGATGCGGCGAGGAACACGCCGCCCGCGACTGCCCGCGCCCACTAGAGGAACCGCCTACCTGCGCAAACTGCGGGGGGGAACATACGGCGAACAATACCAGCTGCCCTGTATTCCGAAAGGAATGCAGGAACAAAACGGCTGGCACAGTGGTCCGCACAGAGAACGCCAAGATTCTGGAACAAGAAGCCGACGCCCCCAACGGCCTTATGGCGGCAGCCAACAACGGCCCGCCACCGCCGAAAAGGACAAAGAAGCGCCGCCAAAGCAGGCGCAGGAGGCGCCAAGCAAAGCCAGAAGCCGCACCCCCGCAATCGCAACCTGCGATTACAAATACAGAACCGCCGTCTTCGATCGCGCCGGTACCACTTCTCGCCCACGCGCCTGTAAAAGGGACGAAGGTAGGGCTGGATGGGGCGAACCCGCAGACAGAGCGAGAGAAGGCGATTGCGGAGTGCATAAAAACACTCCAAGCCGTATTAGAGGCAGTACAATCGGGAAAGAATCCTGTCCCGATTATTCTCAGAGAGCTGGCAGACCTCTACTCCGATGGCTAGTTCTCTGAGAATAATGTACTGGAACGCGGACGGCCTCACCCCGATGAAAGCCGGCCTCTTCAGAAACCTGCTGGCGGAGCACAAGGTGGACGTAGCACTGCTGCAGGAGACTCACCTGCGCGCCACAGAACACCGCAGGTTTCCCGGCTATCAAATATATCGGAAGGATGAAGTATCTCCCCTAGGATACGCATACAGGGGCTTAGCTGTCCTAGTGCGGAGAAACATAATCCACCAGCCGACACCACCTCTCACCAACCTCCGCTCCGCGTACGCTTTAGGCGTGGAACTATGCTTAGACGCTGGCCCGTGTCGTGTGTTTGCTTTCTACAAGCCGCCAGGGAGCAAGCTCGCCACAGCAGACATCCACGATCTGCTTGATACCACCATGGCCACCATTATAGCAGGCGACTTCAACTGCAAGCACACGGCATGGAACTCAATGACGGATTGCATAAGCGGTAGAGGCCTCCTGGACGACGCTGAGCGGAGAGGATATGATGTCCTCGGCCCCGAAGTGCCCACCCACTACCCTTACAATGCAGCCCACACGCCGGACGTGATAGACCTGATGGTGATCCAGGGACTCGCCAACACACCGACGCTTGAAGTCCTGGACGATCACCTCATCTCTGACCACCAACCCGTCCTGGCGGTGTACAACACGCACCCGGCACGCGCATCATACCCGCAGCGTGTGCGATATAACTGGCCCGCATTTGTCGCACACATGGAAGAAAACTCGCCGTCCTTCCCTGCAACAAACGCAGGTGAAGTCGACCGACTCGCCGAGGAGTTCGCCAACTGTGCGGCAAACGCCATGAATGCAGCCAAGAGCACGACGACAACAAATCAGAACCACGGGAAACGCCGCGAACTGCCCATGGCTATTAGCCAGGCATTAGCTGAGAAACGCAGGCTACGGCGAGCCTGGCAGAGAACCCGATGCCCGACCATGAAAACGCAGCTGAACAACCTAGCCAAGAAAATTTCTGCAGCCCTGGCAGCAGAGGCAGCGAATTCTTGGCAGGTCGAACTGGACTCAGCTAGCGATGACTGGAACAGCATCCACCGCCTATGTCGCCGCCTCAAAAATGAAAAGCCGCCAATCCGCCCGCTGAAAGCTCAAGACGGGACCCCACGCTACCGCGCCGAGGACCGAGCTGAAATCTTCGCCGACCACCTGGAGGCACAGTTTCGCCCAAACGAAACAAGAAACCACCAGCACAGCGACATGGTCATCGAGTATCTGTCGGAATACTTTGAAGCACCAATAGAGACCACAGAAAACCCCATTGACTTCTCCCCTGGACAAGTGCAGAAAGCACTGGGACGCACCCCGCTGAAGAAGGCCCCTGGCCCGGATCGCATCACCAACGAGGCGCTGCGTCGCCTTCCTCCGCGCTCCGTCGCGACGCTGACGCGGCTCTTCAATGGAGTCCTGCGAACCGGCCACTTTCCACGCCCATGGAAGCTAGGGCGCGTCATAATGCTGCCAAAACCAGGGAAGAATGTGACCAAGGCTGAAAGCTATCGGCCTATCACGCTCCTGCCAACCGTGTCGAAGGTGTTTGAGAAGATGTTACTACCGCACATGACACCGCATGGAGAAGGCGTTCGACCGCGTCTGGCATCCTGGCCTTCTCTACAAGCTGGCCACGTCTACTATGCCCCGTCGCATAGTCAAGACTGTGGCCACCTTTCTGGAAGAAAGGCACTTCCAAGTGGCAGTGGAAGATGCCCTATCCACAGAGAGGCCAATCCTCGCAGGCGTACCGCAAGGTAGCTGCCTCTCGCCTGCGTGCTACGCACGCTACACCGACGATATCCCTACTGACGCCGACTCAACACTTGCCCTGTACGCTGACGACGCAGCCTTCCTCGCCACGTCGATCAAGACCCACCATGCCGCGAAGAAGATGCAGCGTGTCCTCGACCAGCTCCCTTCGTGGCTGGACGACTGGAGGCTCGCCGTCAACGTGAGCAAGACACAGGCCGTGCTGATAAGCGCGGCCATAAAGAAGCCGCCTCGTCTTACCCTCCAAGGCCAGCCGATCGAGTGGTCCCCCACGGCCAAATACCTGGGCGTGATCATCGATCGCCGACTCACCATGGCCCCACATGTGAGGAAGACGATCCAGACTACCCGCTCAGCCCGTGCGCAGCTACGCCCCGTTCTACGCTCCAGCCTCTCGCTGAGAGTAAAACGGGGCATATACAAGACCTACCTACGCAGCCGACTAACGTACGCAGCCCCAGCTTGGTACGCGCTAGTAGCAGAAGGCAACCGGAAGAGACTGGACGCGCAACAGGCGCTCACTCTTCGGACCATACTCGACGCCCCACGTTATGTAAGAAACGACGTGATACGAAGAGACCTGCAAATAGAAACCCTGGGCGAATTTATAGGTCGCCTAGCTACTCAGATGTTCGGCCGGGCGGCAAAGTCGCACCACCCGCACATCCGCAGCCTCGCCCCATACCACGCACGCCCGCCGGACAGAAAGGCGCTACCGCGCGACCTAATCCGCCTAGATGACCCAGCTCCAGCTGCCAGCTCGCAGGCAGACGCCTCGCTGGCGGCCCGAGCCACCCCCCCGGATTGACCAACACGGCGCAGCGTTGGCTCGTAGGCGCAAGCCTCGCCAGCGCTGCAAGAAGACGCACAACACCACTAGCTGGTAGGCCTAGGCCTCGCTAGTGGCAACCCCACGACCCAGCTGTTTCAACAACTGGCGACTGAAACCACTGCAGGGGGCCATTGCCCCGACCGGTTTCCCCGACGCCACTCCAGGCGCCGAGAAGACATCTGTTGTTGGAGCGGGCAGTCTTGGCTCTGGCGTTGCTCGGTGCACTGGTTGTACTAAGCTAGCTTATCCTAGACGCTCTTGGATAATTAATTTAAAATTAATTATTATCAAATTATAAAAGTGCCCTGTTGCAATTTATAATTAATAAAACTGTCTTCACTTGTGGTAAAACCCTAGGTATTTGCCACAAGAGATAATTAGGTATTACGATTTGGTTAAGGACTTAGTTGTATTGAAAGATTGTAATTTACTATATAAGAGATTAAAGAAGCTTTATTTATCTTGAGATCCCAGACTTCTTAGCATGACCGACCCACTTCCTACATCAGAAGTGGATCGGATCCACCCCCACACCATAATGTCTTGGCACAACCAGCAATGTCATTCTTCGCTGGAATGGAAGCCATGTTTAAAAAAATGGCTGAGAGCATAAATTCACAACACAACCCTTCATCTTCCATACCAATGGTGTTGGCACCTTTTGATCCCGATGTACCTGAGTCTGATATCACCAACTGGTGCGCGTTAAGCGATATGATCATAGAAAAAAGAAAATTAGAAGGTGTCGACCTAATTATTACCCTAACTCATTCCCTTAAGGGGCGTGCCGCTACCTGCCTTACAAAAATACAACCTGACAAAATTTCTTGGCCCACCATTAAAGACATGCTTATCTCCAATTTTTCCAAACCCATGATGATGCAAGATCATTTCGATCAAATAATTAAGTTTCGCCTTGAAAATAAAGATAGTCCCGCTGAAGCTGGCTTGCGTTTATGGCAACTGATTGACAGGATCCCTGATGTCAACCTACCCGAACACGTTATCACAGGTTTCGTGGTCTCTGTTTTATCTCAATGCGATGATAAAATTCGTCGTGAACTAAATTCCGTTGTCGTAAACGATAAGCATCAACTTTTCCGTATCTTACGGGGATTCTCTCTTAAAAGGTACAATGATGAGTCCGTTGCATCAGAAATAGAACCTAAGAAAATTCGAATGTCCACGAGTTTTAGGGGCAATTGCAACTTCTGCGGAAAATTTGGACACCGGGGTTCCGAATGTCGCAACAAACTTCGTTTCACTAATAAAAATGTCTCTGCATCACACAAACCAGAGCAAATGAAGACGATGACATCCTGCTACATCTGCCATGACACCAGCCACATAGCCAGCAACTGTCCTAGGCGGTTCACGAAGAAAGAAGACACCCCTTCAAGCAGCAAGCAAGTCAACCTGTGCTCCAAGGCAGCTCGCGGTATCCTGGAAGCTGGTGGTATTAAGTTGTCATTTATTTTTGACTCTGGTTCAGAATGTAGTCTCATTAAACAAAGTAAAAGTGATTGCCTTGAGGGTGATAGGTTTCGTGATCAAATTACATTAAATGGTATAGGTGGCAATAGCATTACATCTTCTTTGCAAATAAAATGCTCGGTTAGCATTCAGGGTTTGCTGCTAGATATTACTTTTCATGTGTTACCGGACGAATATATAAGCGAAGAGGTTTTGTTAGGACGGGATATATTACAGAGCGGTGTTTCTGTAAAAATTGATAGTAACGAGTTACATATTTTCAAATCCAAGACTAGTAACTTTTGTACAAAACTGGACAATGGGTTACAATCTATTGATACTGGTTTAACAGGCTCTGATAAAGAACAGCTTATTAGCATTTTGAATAAATATTCCAACAATTTTATTAACCAGCTGCCAACCACGCAAGTTACAACTGGTGAGTTAAAAATTGAACTAATTGATCCAAGCAAAATAGCTCACAAACGACCTTATAGACTATCTCCTTCAGAGTTGGAAATCGTTGATAAAAAGGTTGAAGAACTTCTAGATGCTAAGATTATCCGAGAAAGTTCTTCACCTTTTGCAAGTCCCATCTTGTTGGTAAAAAAGAAAGATGGTAGTGATCGTATGTGTGTGGATTATCGGGATCTGAATAGGAATACGCGTCCTGATAGCTACCCTCTTCCATTGATTAGCGACCAAATAGATAAATTACACGGAGCAAATTACTTTTCAAGTATAGATATGGCCTCAGGATTCCATCAAATCAAGGTCCATAAAGACTCAGTGGAAAAAACTGCTTTTGTTACTCCCACAGGTCAGTTTGAATATCTTACTATGCCATTTGGGCTTCCAAATGCCCCCCAAGTCTTTCAAAGGGCCATTAATTCCGCTCTTAAGCCCCTTAACGATAGCAGAATCCTAGTCTACATGGATGACGTGCTCTCTGTATCTGAAACGGTCAGCGAAGGTTTAGCCAGGCTAGATAAATTACTAGAAACACTTTCTAACGCAGGGTTTTCTTTCAACTTTGATAAATGTTCATTTATGAAAAAAAAGATCGAGTATTTAGGCTACACGATTTCATCTGGAGAAATCAGACCAAATCATCGGAAAATAGAAGCTTTGCAAAAGTTGCCACCCCCAAGCACTGTTACACAAGTAAGACAGTTGATTGGCTTGGCCTCTTATTTCCGTCAATTCATTCCCGATTTTTCTAAACTATTAAAACCTCTTTACCCTTTGACAGCTGCAGGCAAAGGGAAAATATCATGGACTCCCGAACATGATAAAGTCCTAAAAACTATAATCAATTGCTTGACAACTGAGCCTGTTCTTAAAATATTTGATCCAAATCTACCCATAGAGCTTCACACCGATGCGAGTAGCGAAGGTTATGGTGCAGTTCTGATACAAAAAGTAAATCATTTACCTCACGTACTCGCATACTTCAGTCACCGAACAACTGATGCAGAGAGTCGTTATCATTCATACGAGCTTGAAACTTTGGCTGTAGTAAAGGCCATAGAGCATTTTCGACATTATTTGTACGGTCGTAAATTTACAGTCTTTACTGACTGCAGTTCTCTTAAAGCTTCTCATTCAAAGAAAGATTTAACGCCTAGAGTACATAGATGGTGGGCTATACTACAGTCCTATGATTTTGATATAGTTTATAAGGAAGGTAGAAATATGGCTCATGCCGATTTTCTTTCCCGCAATTTTGCTCATGACAATCTGTCTCTAAAAAGTAATCAAAAACCAAAGATCGTTAATCTTACTGAGTTGGAGAAGGGATGGCTTTTAGTTGAACAACAGCGCGATTCTGAGATCGCAGATACTATTTCAAAGTTAAGATCCAATGCATTTCCGACTGATATATCACACACATACGATATAAGACAGGGTATTCTTTTCCGAAAAATTGAACGCGGCAAAATTTCAAAATGGTTACCCATTATTCCCAGATCGTTAACATGGACGCTAATAGGCCATGTTCATAATGAAATAAAACATCTTGGTTATGAAAAAACTCTCGATAAATTATATGATCTCTACTGGTTCCCGAATATGGCAAAATTTGTTAAAAAATACGTCGATTCCTGCGTAATATGTAAAGCGTCTAAGGGTCCTTCGGGTGCTCAACAGGTACAATTACATCCAATCCCTAAACCAGCTACCCCATGGCATACTATTCATCTAGATTTGTCTGGCAAACTAAGTGGTAAAAGCGATTTAAAAGAATATTGCTCTGTTGCTATAGACGCCTTTACTAAATTTGTAATTTTGGAACATACTACTTCTTTAAATTCTTGTCACGCTATCAAAGCATTAAAAAATTTAGTAAATCTTTTTGGCGCTCCCAAGAGAATAATTGCTGATCGTGGACGCTCATATGACAATTCAGATTTTAAAGATTTTTGCAAAGATCATAACATTCATTTACATTTCATTGCCACGGGCTCCAGTAGAGCTAATGGCCAGGTTGAGAGAGTGATGAGAACTCTTAAAAATCTGCTCACGATAATAGAATGCGATTCTGATAGCTCATGGCAGGAACAGTTAGGTGAAATTCAATTAGCCCTCAATAGCACGCGTTGTAGGGTGACCGGATTCACACCCATTGAACTGATGTTTGGAATTCAAGGTAATTCCTTAGGGCTATCGAAAATCGCTACTCCCTGCCCAGATGATGAAACAAACAGATTAAATCTCGACAACATTAGATCAAGCGCGTCAGACAGTATCATTAAATTATCTCAAGCAGACTCTATTCGTTTCAAGAGAGGTAAAGCCAAAATCAAACAATTTTCTATAGGAGATTACGTGTTTGTAAGATCTGAAGAAAGGCATCAAACCAAACTAGATAGGAAGTACAAAGGACCCTTTAAAATTACTGCCATTTTGAACAATGATCGCTATGAATTAAAACACATTAATGGCTCAAATCGAGTCTATAAATATTCCCATGAAAACTTAAGAGAGGTGCCCCGTGGTCCCTCTGCTTGTCTGGATATTATAGAAAACTGTAGTAGCGATGACGAAGCGCTACAGCAAGTCGATATTAATGATCATGAAATCAGTGCCCATCATGGTAATACCTCTGAAACCGATACCGCTGGTTCTAGCACATTAACTGCAGAAAATGATGACTATCATACCACTAGCTCGCGTACGATTTCAATTGATTCTGAAAATGCCATATCTGTTTATTCCGAACCTACAGTTAAAGTAACACAAGCTGATGTCCATAGAGCTAATGATAGTGATTAAGATGCGTCTTGTACATTATCATTATAGGGCTTAGCCGGTCTAATGATAATAATAATAAAAAAAAATAAAAAAATAAAAAAAATATATAATAAAAAAAAAAAAGTGAAATTTGAAGGGCATATTGCCGGACCAAACTGATTAGTGTTGCAGGGTTCAAAGGAACCGGTCCAATACTATTTGCCTGAAGGGTCGATATAGACCGGACCAGAGCTGATTGTTATCTGCCTACAGGGTCATTAAAGACCGGACTAGAGCATATTGATAAATGTGTAAGTAATGATCTGTATTTTGTCAGGATAATCGAGCGATGCTTTTTAATTCAGAACCATAGTGATTCTGTTGCTGCGTACGAGGACGTCCGCATGTCAGCATGGCCGTGTCGGCATGACGGCGACGTCATCGTGCGCCGGCATAGCAAAAATTGTGAACACCACGTGCACCGATCACGCCACCGAGCGCTCCCCACCGCCCCTCTCTACTCGACTTGTTTTGCAACGGGTATAAAAGCGACCGCGCAGCGACGGAGCGGGCAGTCTTGGCTCTGGCGTTGCTCGGTGCACTGGTTGTACTAAGCTAGCTTATCCTAGACGCTCTTGGATAATTAATTTAAAATTAATTATTATCAAATTATAAAAGTGCCCTGTTGCAATTTATAATTAATAAAACTGTCTTCACTTGTGGTAAAACCCTAGGTATTTGCCACAAGAGATAATTAGGTATTACGATTTGGTTAAGGACTTAGTTGTATTGAAAGATTGTAATTTACTATATAAAAGATTAAAGAAGCTTTATTTATCTTGAGATCCCAGACTTCTTAGCATGACCGACCCACTTCCTACAGACACATGAAATATTTTAAAGATAGTGTAGTGAGTATTTGTACCTACTTGGAAAGATTTCATAACAATTTAACTTGGTAGTGTTTATTTAGTGTTATAGTAAATTAGAGAGTTCATTTTTAATAACTTATTCGATTCTTACTAACTTGTCCTATCTACTTCATTGTCTTGCCATGATCACTGTTGAAATACTGTTTAAATAAATCTCGACTCACGGAACCATTTATATTAAAATTTCTTCCCGATATATGCGACATAGGAATTACATTTTCAGTGGGCATTTCTAGAGTATTACTATTGGAACCGTGTATAACCGAAGAACCCATCATATTATGGATAATACAGGCTGGCATTACCAACTTGTCTACGACACGAGGGTTTACTGCAATAGGTGAAAAAAAAATCGGATGCGTTCACATAAAATGCCAAAAGCATTTTCGGATGTTTTTCTTGCTCTACTGAGACAGTAGTTAAAAATTAGTTTTGAGCTATCTTGTGTTGGAAACAACATTAAAAACTTCTTAGTGTTTATTTTTGTCTATGAGAATTTTTTAGTTATTTACAATTGTTTTCTGTTTTTTTTGTTTTCTTCGGATTTCCATGTCATCCTGTACATACTAAATTTTACGATTATATTTTATTTTATACAGTTTTTGGCGTTTTTATCTGCATTTTACACAGAAGCTTTATTACAGTCCATCTATCCAGTGTGTGCAGCTAAAGGCATGGTGTTCAACATGGTTCTTCGCCTATCAAAAAGCTAATGCAGATATCCACGAAGACGCCATTTACAAAAAATATTTTCAGTTCCATTTATTATTAACGTTTTTCTGTAGTGGAACGAAGTACCTATATAAATTCTATGCAAAAGTTGTAGTAGAAGAGCTACTGACTAAAACATTTCCTATGAAGCGGTTAGAAGAAGATAAGGAAATAGACTCCGAATAATTTTATTGAGGCGCCATTTTAACATCAAGAATACAAGGAAGGAAACAACGCCGCGCTTTTGTGCATGCACCGAACATACGAACCGGTCAAGTGTATGAAACGAAACGCGCGCGGCGGCGGTGACGCGGTGTGAAGAAGCCCCGATAATTACGTCGAGTTCGGCCATCTTTATTTTCTACTTTTGGTGTTTGTGCGCGTTGTGCAGTGTTGTTTGTTTTGTGTTTCGGAAGTTTAACCTTAGGGATTCTAAGTGATAATTTAGTTACTAACAATGGAAAATCAAGGAGATGCTAATGTATCTGTCCTAATTAGGCAAAGAGGTAATATCAAGGCTTCAATAACTAAGATACATAACCAATTTTCTGAGCCATCATCAGAATTGCTGTCGAGGGAAGCCCTAATCGTAAAAGAGGAGCGGTTGCGCGCCCTCTTTTCCCGATACGAGGAATTTAATTTAAACATCATAGGGCTGAGCCACGACAGCGAGGAGGACGCAGATTTGGTCGAGGAAAAGTACAGTGTAACTTTGGCCACAATCATGAGGTTGTTGACCATATCTCCAGTGGAAGGTTGTCCTAAGTACTTGCCAACAAAGCTTCCTGATATTACTGTTCCAAATTTTACAGGAAAATATTCAGACTACAAAACTTTTATTGAGATGTTTGAATCATTGATTGGGAAAAATCCCAATCTAGATAATATTCAAAAATTTTAATACCTTAGGGGTTTTCTAAAGGGTGAACCATTAGATCTAGTGAAAATTTACCTATGCTAGCTAATAGCTATAATTAAAGCTTGCAAATATTAAGTGACAGATACAATAACCTCTTCAAGATTAAAAGTGATCATATTTATGCTTTGTTGGACATCCAACCAATCACAAAGTCAACTGCTAATAGTTTACGACAGTTTGTTTCCATGTTTAAACAGCAACAAGCTGCATTAAAAAATTTAAATTGCGAAGTAGATAACTGGGATGATTTGATATTGTGTGTACTGCTGCGAAAATTAGATTTATGTAACAGGGAATTTCAGTTTGCTTATGATCAACCCTCAGTTAAAAAATTAATTGATTTTCTAGAGAAGCGAGCCCTTGCATTGGAAAACTCTGAGCGACCCAATTCATTTGATAAGGGTCCATCCAAAATGGTATGGATGTATGGATGTAAAGAACCGCCGAAGGCCGGTTTCCCTACTGCGTGAACGACCGCACAGGGGAAGTGGGGAGCGGCAAATGCTGGGGGGCTTAATCATGATAATAATAATAATAATAATAAATAATCTTTATTGCACAAACAAATACTTACAGCACGTAAAAACAAAAAAGTAAATATTTAGTACAATTTAGGCGGTCTTATCGCTACAGAGCGATCTCTTCCAGACAACCTTCGGCAGAGAGATTTAAAACAGAGGACGAGTTAGGCTGCGCAAAAGCTATGGAAAAAAAAATAGTAATTACATTTGAATATTAAGCTAATATAAAAATAAATAAATAAATAAATACATCTATGTATACACACATATATTGTTTTAGATTACCTAGCACCAGTTTCCTTGTGTAACGAACTAAATTAGGAGAGAAACATATGTAAAAGGAACGTAAACAAAGAAAAAAAAAAAACACGAAGTCAGAGAGAGAGGAAGTACGACTTTACCTGAGATTTGAAAATAGGTAAGGATTGAGATTGACGAATGGTTAAAGGCAAGGAATTCCACAGACGAATTGAGCGAACAACAAAGGATTGAGAATAATAGCTAGAAGAGTGCGGAGGGACTGTCAGGTGGAGTTTCCGGCAAGACCGCATGCCTTCACTTTTGGTAGGCTGCATGAATTGAAACAGCGTCTTAAGGTAAGGAGGCGAACGGGGATTAAACAAAGTAGTATACAATAGGGCCAAAATATGAAGATCACGGCGATGTCGTATGGTTAGCCAGTTTAACTGAGCGCGGAATTGAGAAACGTGATCAAATGTACGTAACCCGAAGATAATGCGTATGCAGAAGTTTTGAAGGCGCTCGAGTTTATTCAGAAAATTTTCAGTGATGTCTAAATAGGCACAATCGGCATAGTCAAGAATTGGCAGCAGCAAGGCCTGCACAAGTGCAATTTTGGTGGGTATAGGTAAGAAGTGACGGAGTCTACTGAGAGAACTTGCTGATGCGAACATTCTCCTGCTCACCTCACCAATCTGTTTCTCCCAGCTCAACGAACTGTCAAGAAAGACACCTAAGTTTTTCACTATGCTGCTATAGGAGATCTGGATCCCATCAAATACAATAGGCGGCATCGACTCCCATTCGATCCTTGATATCAACCACGAGCTGCCAATGACAATAACTTGTGTTTTGTTCGGGTTCACCTTAAGACCGAAGGCCATGCTCCAGTCCAGAATACGTGCCGGATCAGCATTAATAGTTCCGACTACCCCATGAAGGTTTTCAAGGCTACCCTGCGAATATATTTGGAGATCATCTGCATAAAGGTGGTGAGAAGAAGAGAGATTATGAGTAATAGAATTTATGAAAACAGAAAAAAGAAGAGGAGACAGGACACCACCTTGCGGTACGCCAGCAGAAATATCGCGCCATGCAGAAAACGAGTCTTCAGCACGAATGCGTTGCCGGCGCTCATGCAAGTAACTATGAAACCAGTCAAGCACCGCCGGAGATATGCTAAGAGAACGCAAAATGCCAAGAAGGATGTCGAAGTCAACCGTATTATAAGCGTTACTGAAGTCAAGCAACGTCAACACAGTCAGGCTCCGGCAGTCCATGCCACGCCGAATGTCGTCAGTAATCTTTACTAAGGCTGTAGTTGTACTATGACCGGGACGGAATCCAGATTGGAAGGGATTTAAAAGGTTGTATTTGGAAAGGAAGTGACTAAGCTGATCATGTACAACACGCTCCAAGACTTTGGACAGAAACGGCAAAATGGAAATAGGGCGGTAATCGGAGAATGATTCAGGGTTGGACTTTTTTGGGAGAAGAATTACCTGTGCATCTTTCCATATAAGTGGGAAGGGGCTCGAAAGGAGAGAGTAGTTCAGGATGTGGGTAATAATAGGATTTAGGACATCGAGGAGGGGTACGATCATCTTACGACTAACACTATCGTTACCGACGGCATCAGATGCAATAGCCTTAACGTTCTTCAACACATCACAGTCAGTAACTTGACTGAAGACAAAAGGAGAAAAATCAGGAGTTGGAAGACAAGACAGTTTATTTAAAGTGTCACGCTTTCTAGTATCATTAATGAAGGTAGATGAGCAGAAGTGGGAATTTAAGAGGTCAATATTAATATCTTGGGGGGTGGATTCACTACGTAATCTTCCAACTCCTAGCGATCTCAAGAATTTCCATACTTTTGTAGGGTTACCGTTCTCAACAGATTCGTGAATATGGCGCCGTTGAGCGTCTCTACACAACCTATTGCAGCGGTTTCTTATCATTTTGTATTTTTCGCGGTTTTTGTCCGATGGCTCCATCTTGAACTTTGATTTTGCAGCATTTTTCTTGTTTCTCAAAGCTATGAGGTCATCAGATGGCTATCTGGAAAGGGAGCAGGAAAATGTTTCATCTTAACCGGTCGAACAGGAGCATGCTTATCGAAAAGCTGTTTAAGAAGGGAGTTGAATATGTTGACCTTCTCATCAATGCCAGTGGTATTGTGTATTACCGACCAATCGATGTTTATTGCATCCTGCCGCAAATTCTCAGTGCTCATGCCACCAAAATTGCGCTGAAATAGTATTTTCGCCTTGGATTTGGGGGGACGGACTTTATAAGACAAATAAACAAGGTCATGAAACGAGAAGGCATCAGCAGAACACTGACCGTGCTTAGCGGCGTGGATAGTTGAGGAGACCAAGATAAGGTCTAAAAGAGATGGAGCGGAGTTTGGGAAGAAGTCAGTAGCGTTAAGAGGGAGCACATGCATATCACTTGCATTTACGAGAGATTTAAGACGATGGGAACGGGCGTCATTCCTGAGAAGGCAGGTATTGAAATCGCCCATTATTATAGTATGGCTATAGAACGGGGTCAATTCTTCCAAAGTCTTTTCGAAGGAAGAGAAATAATCCACACCCCTAGATGGACTATAGACAACACCGAGTAGTACTTTGGTATGAGACAGTGATAATTCAAGAAATAAGTGCTGGGCTAGCTCAGAGGACGAAGACGGTGGAGAATTATTATAATAGTAAAAGGAATGTGAGATCGAATATATATGGCTACGCCACCGCCAGTTCTGACAATGCGGTCATTCCGGACAAGGACGAAACCGGGTAAGGAGAAGGATGTGGATGGAGTATTAGGATTCAGCCAAGTTTCCGACACGAGAACTGCATGAATGTTCTTGTTGTCAAAAGCTGTCAACATGTCAGTGTGGTGGGCTGGGATGCTTTGAGCGTTGATGTGAACCACGTTGAAGTTTTTGGGGACATCTGCAAAAACAGAATGTAGGACATCAAGGAGAGGTGCAGATGTGGAGTGGAAACTTTCATCGTCTAAGGAAGAAGAAGAAAAGGAAAGGAAATGCTCGCTTTGGTTACTGGTACTTTTTGGCGAAACCATATCAATACAATAATAATAAATAAATAAATATCAGACTCAAATTACACTTTTAAAATTGTACTTGCGTACAAATGAACAAGACCAAATAAAAACACTAAAGCCTCCACGTGCCAGCAATCCGGAAGAAATAATCGCACTTACTTATACAAAACAAGTTAGTTTACAAAAAAACAAAAAAAAAAAAGTAGTTGAAGCTTTGAAAATAAATCAACAGATGCACAGAGCACGAAACGGAAAAAAAAAAAAATAGCTGTCACTGTCACTGCCTCAGACGAGTAACCTGCCTGGCAACTTACCAATCAATCAATACAAATTATCATGTAAATAAATAAAGTAGGTAATAGTATTTTGTAAAAGGATTTAGATATAAAGATAGTTTTTAAAGACAAATAAGGGTAACGGAAAATAGAAGTAACATTTTGCTGCTTAAAGTAAAATTAAAGTACAAATTTAAACGACGAGACATTAATATTACCTACTGATATGTGTAACCGGAGCGACACCGACTACAACAAGCTTACAACTGGAGGAAAACTACTTCTTACGGCGGGTCTTGCCGCTGCTGGCCTCCAGGGTAGTGGCAGGCAAGGTGGCAGTCTTCTTCGGCTTCACCGCTTGGACTTCGGCCTCCGGCAGCGGGCTGCAGATGGTGTCAAGCTCGGCTAACGTTGTTAAGCCGCGCTTTTTGCCGTCCGCCGCAGCAACAATGATGACGCCGTTTTTCGTCCAGCAGTTGGTGACTCCAAGACGCTTTCGGGCTTCCATGAAAGTACTATGCCGTACTCTAGTTAGGAACTCAGACAGCGTGATTCCGGTTCCCTTAAGAGCAGTTTTCCCGTACCACACTTTGTCCCGATCAGCAAACTGGCAAAACTTAACAACAATGGGCCGGGGCTTATCCTGAGTGACTTGACCAACACGATGGCAGCGACTCATTGAGTCCCTTGCAAGTGGCAACCTCAGATACTTTGCCAATGCTGAAAGCACTTCTTCACCCGTGTCTTCGTTTTCAACCTCAGGGAGGCCATGTACCATCAGCATTTTGCGTCTGCTATGCATCTCCAATCTGTCGCAGCCTTGTGTCAACAGCTCCACCTGCCTCTGAAGACCAGTCAGAGTTGACATGATGAATGTCTTAAAAGACATAAAATCTTTGGCAAGTGTAGCAATTGAAGGCGGCGAAGAAGATGGATTAGCCTCTTCCAAGATGCGCTGGAACTCTGTCATCCTCATAGTGCACATAGCCCTCACCTCTTCGAGGGATTTTTGCAGCAACTGTGTGTCCATTTTGTTCTCTTGTCACGTAGTAGTGTTGTTAAATTGTGTGCAAAATAACTTGAATTTTATAAAGGAATGCCTGGCAGGTATATGGGCTTTAGTTTACCACATGTAAGTGTTTTTAAAATTTATTTTATTTATTTCAATTTCAATTAAATACAGAGAGCAATTTTTGACAACTCACTTTTACACCTACCCACAGAAAAAATGATCCTGATCATGCGCTTCGCGCGATCGATCGATTGCCCCCCAGCATTTGCCGCTCCCCACTTCCTCTGTGCGGTCGTTCACGCAGTAGGGAAACCGGCCTTCGCCGGTTCTTTATTATTTACCACGCCCATTACCCCGCACACCTCATTTGTAAGGTATAAATATTGTGTGCAAGCGCTTGCAACTTAATTATGTCATACTTCAGTGCACACAGCGAATCATCGGAAAATAAAGACTCCAGTCAGCTCTCCGGTTGCATCGACATCGGGACAAACGAAACAATCGACTGGAAAAAAATTGTCGGTTCATTTTCAACAAATATCTCCAGCAACCAGCAGCGAAGAAGAAAGCGACCACGAGGAAAGAAACAATCAGTTGGGAGAATTTTTACAAATGAAGAGTCAAAATCAGAATCATCTTCAGACAACAATTCAAATAGTGGAGAACGAATGCGGTCAAGATATTGGAGCCGAAACTCAAATATTAGTGGACGACATGGAGAATCAAGCTCAAGCAAGCGCCTGTGCCAAAGTAACACGGAAAAGGAAGAATACTACAAAAAAAACAACAACTCCGACGAAGAAAGTGCCGAAAGTATTACCGGATCCCCCAGCTGACAGTTTTTTGGGCATTTTGGAACTCATATGGACAACGAGTGTTTACAGTTTAGTGATGGAGAAGTTGAAATTCGGCGAACAGAAAGCGATGAAGAACAAAGACCTGACACTGAAACGAGAGTTCACGAGTCTGATATCATTGTGGAAGACAATATTAAAATTGATTGTTCACAAACTGAGGCAGAGCGGATGCGACGATTTGTCATGGAATGTATTCAAAACCATCCTCTCAGATTCCGAGTTATACATGACGTGTTTGCAATTCAAAATGAGCGATACAGCAACGTCAATATTTCACGAATATGCGAACAAGGAGGAAATTCCGGTCGTTCTTTCAAAGGGTCCATCTTCTTTGTCTGCAATCACGCCGGAGATCACCTCCATGTCGTACACGACTGTTCCTACAATGGAAACAGTTGCCGATGTCAACGAGTCAAAGAAATCCGAAGTGAATGTGGAAACCCCAGACTTAATAGAAGACTTCTTCGGTCTTCAGAATGTACAAGCGAACATTGGGTCAATCTCGCAGTCTATTTTGAAACAGGCGAACGGGAAGCAGTTCATTTTGAAATCGCCGGGAGAATGTGGACTAAATGTTATAAAACTCGAAACTTATCCATTCGCCAAAATTTGCGGCTTAGACAAGAAAAATTGGTGGAAACACGCAGACACGAAGATGGTGTTCCTGACAACTTCCAATGTCGATCCGGTGCAGATGCAATTGAACAAACTGCAGAATTCAGTAATGAAAGAGGTACCCAAAATAAAAGGCATAACAAAGGAAGTAAAGGAGATCAACTATTGGCATTCTTTTGGCGGTTTCCAACATCGCCAATAAATAACATTTTTAATAATTCAGTTTGGTTTATGTCTCAATGGAAATACTTACCATTAAACCATACTCATATTAAAGCAGTGCAGCGTATATTTCAAAGACATTTATGTGATATGAATATAATTGATTTTATGAATAAATTTAAAAAATAGTGAATCTTTATTTTACAATTGTGGTGTTCGTGATGTTAATGACTATTATTATACAACTGATCAATCGTTAAGAATAGCTATAGAATTATTATTATTTCAGTTTAATAATTCAACGGATAGAGTTAAGGAATTCTTGCTAAATTTATATAATATTTTAGCTCGAGTAATACCTAAAAAAAATTGTATGTTTATTTTAAGTCAGCCCAATGCTGGAAAAAACTATTTTTTTGATGCTGTAATTCATTTTTTTTAAATTTTGGACAAATTGGTAACTTTAATAAATATAATAATTTACCATTAATGGAATGTGTAAATAGAAGAATAATTTTATGGAATGAACCTCATTGTGAAACTAGTGCTTTTGAGACTATTAAAATGTTATTTGGAGGTGACACTTTAAATGTTAAAGTAAAATTTCAAGACGATGCTATTGTTAATAGAACACCCTGTATAGTTTTATCAAATAATGATATTTTTCCTAAAGAAAGCGCATTTAGAACACGTATGTATTCTTATGTGTGGCGTCCTTGTGACAGTTTAAAACAATGTAAAAAAAATATATATCCATTAATGTTACCTAAACTATTTTTATACTTCAATATTATAGATGATAAGGGATTTAGAATAATGGAAAATGAAAGTACTGATTATGAATCTGAATAAATCAATATTTATTAAAGATTAACAATTTTTTTATTTATCGTAGTTACATCACTATCAATAGATATATTTTTTTTATTAATTCAAAATCGTCTGTATTTATACGCTGGGCCCTTTTCGAGGTACTACCAGAGATTCCTTGGTTTCCTTTCTTTTTAGCTGATTGCCTCGTCCTGAAAGCTGGGGAATCATAATCAAACGGTTTTTTATATAGGTGATGTCTGTTTGTGTGGACTGACTCTGATAAGTTGATTCCTGTGGATTTGTCCAAGTCTGGTTCTTGTTCATCTTCAGTGAGTTTAACAGACCGTTCCAAATTTTGTTCGACCCCTGCAAAGGTTTCCGCTGTTGTGTATCTTGGGTCGTGTAAGTAGTAATATAAAGCTTTTTGCGGCATATTACTAACAGTGCCGTAAGAATAATAACTGTGCAAATCAACAGACACATCCATTTCATATTCACATAAAATGGATGTGTATATATATATAGATAAGTAGAAGTTCTCAAATTCTGTGGCTGGATTAATCTGTGGAATTGCACCAATTCCAACATGGAGCTGTGGTTGCGGATGCATCGAAGCATTATATACAGGATCTCGTGGATTAAATACTGCGCTATATTCACATGTAGTAGCGTATGTTACAGTACATTGATCTGCTAAATTGTTACCAAACACATCTGTTTTATCACCCAACACAGAATATTTATCGGATGTATATCCTTTCTTTGACATGGTACGTTTACTAATAAACGCTGCGGTGTTCATTGTCATTACTTTGCTGTGATAAGCTTTGGGTGTTACATGAATTCTATTTGGTGAAATAATGCCATTTTTGGGATTATACTTATATGAAGATATAGTTTTACCAATCATGGAGTTAATTAAGAAACGATCCATTATAGTATCTAACTGCATATTACCCATACCATGTACAGCATGTGTGTCATCACGATACCACCAATAAATTGATTTTTTTCTAGGTACTCCAAGAGACTGACATGGCACATCAAGATACATCTTTTTTATAGCATTTTCCATATTTGGTATACTTAATTTTGAAGGTATCATAGGTTTGTCTGCAGCACTTTCATAGGAGACATTAGTTCCATAAGTACTTGTATTCAAATTTGTAGCAGCATATCCAATTGGAACATGTTCAGTATTTGCGGTTCCTGATAATGTTTCACCCACACCAAAAGTTGTTCTGCAGCCCAAAAGAGTTATTTTACATCTAACTTCTTTTATAATAGATGTTCGAGGTAAATTTACCCATTCAGAAGACGTTAAATACGAAGGCACAAAATCCACAAGACAATTCATAAAAGGTGTACATACTCCTGATTCTCCTTCTTTTAAATCAATTGCTTTCATAGCATATCCATAGCTGTTCCATACCCTTGATTTCTTAAATGTGTATACCTGTGGCGACGGCATAATACTGCGAGGAATCCGTATTGATGTATTAGGTTCCGTTGAATGAGAACCCATACCCACACCTTGTCCACCACTTCTAGCAGCGTAACCCTGTGGAGCACCACCAATATTACCAACGTCAATATCCATAGTATTAAGAAAACTATCGTCCAAATCTGGGAAGTCGTCTGCAACGTCGGGTTCACCGGATCTGGTTGGGGTATCGGGTACGGCGGCTCCTCCGGCTTCTCGGTCGGTATCTCTGGGGGAAGAGTCTGGTTGTATGTTACTTGGACCAGGTTCGTTAGGATTATTATTATCACCTTCAAATCTAACACGTTTAGGAATAGCAAACTGACGTCTGATCTGTTGAGCAGCTTCACTACGAATGAATTCATTCCATGTTCCCGACGACGATCCATGCGCTCGTTTATGTTCCTTCCACGCCTTCGATAATTCTTTTTGAATATTTGTATAAGCCTGCTGTCCTGCGTGCACTCTCTTTGACATGTTGGGGTATACTGCATGATTTACTTTATATTTTTCAAATAAATGTTTTAACGTCAGTCCAGTGGCTCCAATAAACGAGCTTATATTATGGGATTCTATAAAATCTTCAGAAAATTCTTTTATAGCAGTCTCGTCAGAATTAAATATTTCTTCATCATTTCTAGCGACCCAATATTGTGCATCGTGTTTTGCAGCTATCCAATCAGCGTCATTTACTGGATCTCCTTTATCTATATCATTTCCTGGCCCTAAATATTTGTAACCAGGTAAAGTGAAGTCTCCTTTGAAATATTTTACAAAATCAAAATTGTCCATTGCGCTGGTAAATAATAAAGAACCGGCGAAGGCCGGTTTCCCTACTGCGTGAACGACCGCACAGGGGAAGTGGGGAGCGGCAAATGCTGGGGGTGGAGCTGCTGTAAAGGAAAAGCCTCCAGCTGAATCAACTGCTGCCAAACCAGAGTCGACATGCACCTTATGTAAGTGTTTGCACAAACTCTACTCTTGTGAAAAATTCAAATCAATGCCCACTGCTGATCGTGTGGCTTTTATTTCAAATAATGATTTATGCAAACTTTGTTTAAATTACCATACAAAGCCTTGTAGATATTATTTCAGATGTAATATCTGTAAGCAAAGGCACAACACATTGATTCATGTAAACAATATTTCCAATCCACTGACTTTGATGTCCAATACTACAAGCACACAGGTACTTCTGCCAACCGTAAAGGTAAAACTTGTTACAGGAGATGGCACTGAAGTACAGGTAAAGGCTTTATTAGACAGTGGGTCACAAATTTCACTTGTCACTTCTGAACTTGTGGATATTTTACATTTGCAGCCAAAAACAGTTGAGTCGGGAGTTATAGGCATTGGCAATTCAGCACATAAACTAAATAAATATGTGCCACTTCAAATTCATTCTTCAGTTAATAGCTTCAACTTACAAGTGTCATGCTTTGTACTTGACAAAATTACATGCAAGTTGCCTCAGAATAAAATTGATATCTCAAAAATAGTTCTGCCTCCAGGTGTTACTCTGGCAGATATAGATTTTCATGTGCCACTAAAATACACATATTGTTAGGAGCTGATGTGTTCTTTCAGGTGATGCTGTCTGAAGGTCCTGTGCGTGTCACTATGCCGCATACAGAGCAGTATCTACCAAATAGCAATGCCACAAACCTTACAACTCTCAGCACTCAGTTCGGACATGTGATAGCTGGTAACATGCCTGGCCCTAATAAAAAGGCAGTTTTTCGATTTTGCACACAATGTGATCAAAATCTCGATGAAACCTTAACTCGATTCTGGCAAGCTGAATCAGTGCCAGAAGTTTTCAAAGAGAATAACTTGTCAGAACACAACACTTGCGAAGAAATATTTAAAGACAATGTTAAGCTTGTTAACAATAAGTTTGAAGTTGCTTTGCCTCTAAAGTCTAAAGCTGCCCCTTACCTCTGTTAATGAAACCCTAGGAAATTCTTTACACCTAGCTTTAAAAAGGTTCCATAATTTAGAATCTAGATTACATAAAGATCCTGTTTTACTTGCTCTTTACAAAGATTTCATACAAGAATTCATTGATTTAGGTCATGCTTCTAAAATTGACATTACACAGTATGATCTTAATAAAGACCCAGACTATTTTTTGCCACACCATCCTGTGGTGAGAATGGATAGAAAGACTACTAAGTGTAGAACAGTATTTGATGAGTACATGAAAACGAATACAAAAACCTCACTCAATGACTTACTTTTAAATGGTCCAGTAGTACAGAGTGAGTTATTTGACATTTTAATGTTATTTAGATTTGAGGAGTTTGTATTTGTTACTGATATAAGACACATGTTTCGTGCAATATCACTGAACCCTCAGTACAGGTTATTACAAAATATTCTCTGGAGAGAGTCTCCGGAGAACACTATTGATTGTATTCAACTAAATACAGTCACTTATGGACTTAAAAGCTCATCATATTTAGCAACCCGGTGTTTGATAGAATTAGCTGACCGATATAAAGATCAATATCCCAAGGCAGCCTTTATATTAAAAAATCAAACTTATGTAGACGATATATTGGCAACAGATAGTTCATTAGAATCATTGATAGAGGCAAAAGATCAGCTCTGCAAACTTTTAGAAATAGGGGGTTTTCAGTTACATAAATGGTCATCCAATAAACTTGAAGTTTTACAGGATGTACCTACAAGCAAGCAATATTTTGATGAGATTGAGTTGCAAAAAGATAACGCTCATATAAAGACGTTAGGTATAAATTATGATATTAAAACCGATTGTTTGACGCTTTCTGCACCGAAAAATGACAAAATTCCAAACACCAAGCGTGGAGTGCTGAGCTTTATAAGTAAGTTTTATGACCCATTGGGTCTGGCAGGGCCACTTGTAGTCAAGGCTAAAGTCATCATGCAAAGGTTATGGCAAGCCTGCATGGATTGGGATTCTGTTCTTAAGGAAGAGTTGCAAGCAGTATGGCATGAGTTTCATAACAGTTTAGCAATCATGAAGCCCATTACCATAAGTCGGTATACAAATTTACAGAATGCACAATGCTTGCAATTGATAGGCTTTGCTGATGCCTCGAGTTTCACTGCATATGGGTGTTGCATTTATTTGAGAGTTGTTGACGCTGAAGGCAATGTAAAAATTTCTCTATTGTGTTCAAAGTCGCGAGTCAACCCTCTCAGTCAAAAGCACCCCGTGCCGAGGCTCGAGCTTAAAGCTGCGTTATTGCTCGCCAAGCTTGTTAATAGAATGCATAAAAAGTTGTCTTTAAAAAAGCTTATAAATAATACTGTCTTGTACTCAGATTCACAAGTAGTGTTAGCATGGGTAGGTACAAATGTTGCCAAGCTAAATACATACATGGCTAACAGAGTGAAAGAAATCTCACTACTAACAGCAAGCTTCATTTGGGCATACGTCAACACCACCGATAATCCCGCTGATTGTTTGAGCAGAGGTGTGTTGCCGCATGAACTAGAGCAGCATGAGCTCTGGTGGAGAGCATCAAGTTTTCTCTATAACAGGCATTACGAAGTGCCAGAAAACGAGACCCCCGTAATCGAACATCTACCAGAGGTAAAGAAGTGTTTTGACAACTCTGAGTATTCAAGTGTAATGGCTTGTACCAATGCAGACTATGGTGAGTTGAGTCTTGATTTTCTATACAAATACTCAGATATAAATAAAATGCAAAGGATTTTAGCTTATGTATTAAGATTCTGTCGCAATGCACGCACAGTAGCAAATAAGATTTTACATCCCTTTATTACAAGCTTAGAACTTAATGATTCTTTGTTCTTAATTGTTAAGCATGAACAACAAATTTATTTAAAAGATGAATTTAATTGTTCAAAAAATAATGAATCTGTAAAAGGCAGTCTAAAAGCTTTGTATGCTTTCATTGATGACAGAGGTTTGATCAGAGTTGGTGGCCGTTTACAAAACGCTGATATATCTTATTCACAAAAACATCAAATTGTGCTGCCCAGAGGTTCCATGGTGACGAAACTGATAATAATAAATGAACATGTAAAGAATCTCCATGCAGGACAAAGACTTGTACTGTCATCATTGAATCAAAAGTTTTGGATTTTAGATGCTTTACGTGAGATTAAAAAGGTCATACATAAATGTATAATTTGTTTTAAATTAAAGAAAAATGTATCTCAACAGCTGATGGGTTCACTGCCCTCAGATAGAGTCGATGTTTGCAGACCATTCCAAAAAATTGGTATATTTTGCTGGCCTTATTACTGTTAAGCAATCTACAATAAGGCGATCAATACAATCAACTGGTTACATATGCGTAATTGTATGTTTTTGACGACAAAGAAGAAGCCTCAATCGACGAGTCGTACTCCAGCTTTATGAAATGGGCAAACGACCTACGAATGCTATCGCCAATGACGGAAACAACATCACCATTTCGACCCCAAGATAAAGAAGGTCCACCTGAAAATAAGCGACCACGCTGGGTTCTTCAAAAATTGGACACTCCACCGCGACCAACACGCCCACGTGAACCAGCTATTGATGAATTTTATGTAGACCCTCGCATTGATTATCTTCCAATAAACCCTACTAAATTGTATTCCGTTGATATTCATTTACATACCAGTGAGGGCACCCTATTCACTTATGATGAAAGAATTACATTCAATGAACTTTTATCTAAGTATAAAGATATATTTAATAAAAATATAAAACCAACTGCATTTGGTCAACACCGAATTGATACTGGCAACCACCCACCTATAAGCATAAAGCCATATACACAAATCAAAAGTGTCTAGGGATCAAGCATTTTTATGCGGATTTCTTGAGATTGAGATGTGGTTTTGTAATAAATTTATGATTTTATAAATTTATATGGATCCTTTTTGGTGCATTTCATAATTTGAAACAGGAACTGTCAATCAAATTCGAGTAAAAGATGAAAATCAGCTGTCAATATTTTCCCTATAAAAACATACAACGCATTGAAGACATTATTAGTGCTACTGTTTCCCTACTACTGATTAAAACCAACGTTATTATGGAGCGGCGACGTCATTTAAGCAGGGAAGAAATGCTCAGAGCCGTGGGAATGATAGAAGCTGGTTCCCGGCAACGTACTGTGGCTTTAGCTCTGAATACAAGTCAGAGTGTTATCAGTCGACTTTGGACACGTTACCGAAGCACTGGTACCGTGGCTGAGCGCCATGGAGGACGGTATCGCTGCACCACACGGAGACAAGACCGATACATTCAAATCACAACTCGAAGAGCTCCAACAATAACCGCCATGATGTTAGCCGTGAGGCTTCATCACTCTTCAGGGAACTTAATTAGCGACCAAACAGTCAGAAACCGCTTGCATGAAGTGAACCTTCATTCCCGAAGACCGCTAAGGGTACCACCTATAGCAATGCACAATCATAGGATTCGATATCAATGGGCTCTTGAACACAGAAATTGGGCAGAAGAACAATGGCGTTTCGTGTGCTTTTCTGATGAGTCTCGTTTTGGTATGAGACCGGATACAAGACGTATACGACACTGGAAAACCCCTGGACGCCAATAACGATTAAAATCCTGCCAGGAAGTCCATCCTTATAGTGGTGAAACCATCATGGTATGGGCGGGTATTTGGATCGGCGGAAGAACTGAGTTGATTTGGATCAGAGACAACCTCAACGCTCAAATTTATGCTGAGACGATTGTATCAGACGTCATCGTTCCTCTACAAGTGCAAATCGGTCCCTTATTTCAGTTAATGCATGATAATGCACGACCGCACACCGCAAGAGTTGTAAGACAGACTCTCGCCGCAGCTAACATCAATGTCCTGCCCTGGCCTGCTCAGTCGCCAGACTTGAACCCGATTGAGCATGCATGGGATATGCTACAGAGAAGAGCTCTGCCGAATATGGAGGGTATCCAGTCGCAAGAAGACCTTTTTTTGTGGTTGCAACGAACATGGGCGGCCATTCCACAGCGTGATTTGGATGAACTCATTTTGAGTATGCCAAACCGATGTTCTTGTGTTGTTAGTGTTCGCGGTAGAAACACGGATTATTAATTGTTTAAGTTACCCAATAAAATTTTAAAGAAAACTGTTATTTCAGTCTTTTTTTCGAACTTTAATGTTAGTGGTTCAAATTTCAAAAATCCCTTTATTAGGAAAATGGCAAATTTCTTTATTAATGCAAAGGTGACTTGGTTTATCGTTACTGTAGACAAACGAAAACACTTTATTTGATGAATCCTTAAGGAAAATTTTAATTAATATCAATCAGGAGAAAAGTTATTGCAAAAATATATGTTGATCCCTAGACACTTTTGATGTGTGTAGATTGTCACCTACTAGGCAAAATCAACTTCGAGAAAAAATTGACGAAATGATCAGTAATGATATTATTGAGGAGTGTGATTCTCCATGGGCAGCACCTGTCATCCTTGTTCTCAAAGGCGAAAATGATGTCAGAGTTTGTGTTGATTATAGACGATTGAATGAAATCACTGAACCAGATTGATATCCACTACCCCGCATAGATGATCTATTGCACCAGGCAAAATTAATGCCATATATGTCTACTATTGATTTGCAATCAAGTTATTGGCAAATTTAAGTGCACCCACATGATCAAGACAAAACTAGTTTTGTTTCACCGTTCGGAACATACTGTTTTAAACGTATGCCGTTCGGACTACGCAATGCACCTGCTACTTTCCAAAGATTGATGGATAAATTCATACAAGGACTGAAAGCTGAATGTGTATTATCATATATAGATGATTTAATTTTGAGATCTTTCACGTTCTCTCAACACGTACAAGATCTGTCAGAAATATTTAATAAATTAAGAGAATACAATCTACATGCTAATAGACAAGTGTAAATTTGGATGCTCTCAAGTCAAGTATTTGGGTCATCTTATTGTACCAGAAGGAATAAAGTCAGACCCTGATAAAGTATCTGCAATCATGAACCTTAAAGAACCAAAAACCTTGAAACAACTAATTTCATTCCTCCAAACTGCATCATGGTGTAGAAGATTTATTTATAACTTTGCCGAAATTGCAAGACCATTAACTAATCTAACAAAAAATAATGTTTCTTGGCAATGGAAAACAGATCAACAGGATGCTTTTGATAAGTTAAAAACCGCTCTAATTTCTGCACCAGTACTGAAACAAGCGAATCCAGACCAAACATTTTTAACTAAAACCGATGCAAGTCAATATGCTATTGGAGCAGCTTTATTGCAGGGGGAGGGAGACAACGAACATCCTGTAGAATATGCAAGAAGATTTTTTACACCAGCAGAACTTAACTATACTGTGACTGAAAAAGAAGCCTTAGCTATAGTTTGGGCCATTTCACGCTTTCGTGGCTACATAGAAGGAACTAGATTCATAACAATAACTGACCATCAACCTCTAAAATGGTTAATGGACCTGAAAACTCCAACCGGCCGCTTATCACGATGGGCCCTACAGCTGCAACCTTATGAGTTTAAAATTCAATATACACCGGGTCGCACTAATGTGGTCGCTGATACTCAATCGAGGCCACCATGTTCCAATCATGACGATACGTGTTGCATCTGCTATATAGAAATAGAGCTACCTAAATTAGGCGAAAAATTATTACGAGAAGAACAACTAAAAGACGAAAGTTTAAAAACTATCATAGAAACTTTAGAGAGAAATGAATCAGATAAATACATAGAAATGACTAAGAAAGGATTTTTGTTACACAAAGGCGTCCTATACCGTTATATAGAAGATCAAGATGATGACAACGCAAAACTCTTGGTTCCTCGTCACGAAATGCCTAATATACTAAAAGCACATCACGATGCACCAACTGCTGGACATATGGGTGTAGAACGCACATTACAACGGATAACAAACAAATTTTATTGGAAAGGACTTTCAAAGGATTTCATAAAATATATCAAAACATGTGTAGACTGTCAGACATATAAGCCTTCGAATCAAAAACCAGCAGGATTATACCAATCTACGCCAAATTATCAAAGGTTTGAAGTGCTGTCAATCGATTTATTTGAACCCTTACCAAAAGGAACATCCGGAGAAAAATGGATATTCATCGTAGAAGACACCACCACACGATGGGTAGAACTATTTGCAATCAACGGAGCTACATCAGAAAACTGTGCAACCGTGTTATTAAATGAAGTATTCCTACGCTTTGGCCTACCACGAAAACTAATCAGCGATAATGGAGTCCAGTTTATATCAGCAATTATGCAAAAACTAGCCTACTGTTTGGACATTGAACAAATATACACACCTGTTTACCACCCAGAACCCAACGTCGTAGAGAGGAAAAAAAGAGATATGAAATCACAGATAGCTATCATGGTCAAAGATAAACATCAAAATTGGCCACTGTCTCTTTCGGCAATACGATTTGCTATGAATACAGCCATTTGTCGAACAACCGGATACTCACCCGTCATACCTGACATTTGGCCGTGAATTAAGAACACCATACGACCTAAAGCATGACCTCAGTTCAGTAGCACAATCTGAAGATTTTGTTAAAGAAATTACACCAACCCTAAACAAATTGGCACAAGACTTAGCCATTGCAAGAGAAAACATTGAGAATAATTTAGATTAAATAGACAAAACGCTAACACAAAAAGAAGGCCAGATCCAGGTTACACTGCTGGAGACTTGGTGCTTGTTGAGACACATCCGATAAGCATCAGAGCATCAGATCTTGGAGTGGAGCAGTATCTTTCCGAGTATACACTATTAACAATATTGCTCGATAAGATTGGGAGCACGGAATCGGTGCGGGATCGGTGGATTCCCACTTTTTCGCCTTCGTTGCGATCGCGGGGCGACATTCTTAACCGGAACTTAGAGGTTCCACAGATGGGAAGCAGCTTCGACATAGCTGAAGGTTACGACATGAAGCCACGGACGTTGGGTCAGTGGTTCCTGACTCTTTTACTTGAGAGGGTGAGACGAGGACAGACTGCGGGCATCGGGCTTAGGACCGCGAATGCGTTATTTTGCCGATATGCGAACTACTGTCTCGATCGGAGAGTGCACCGATGGGTCGAATGTTTTGAAAAGATCAGGATTTATACGGACGTACGGAAAGCACTCTTTCCTCACGTCCCCGTACGCGAACACGACTCTACCTGTACGAATAAAATTATTGGAAGATAAGCCCTATAAAGAATTTCATATGACGGGAAGGCAGACTGCCACGCTTCTAACTATGCTTGATTTACATGCGCGCGTCTTGCGTGCGCGTGATTGGAAGCAGTGCAAGCGCGCCTTCTTCGCGTGCTTGCATGAACGTCGTGCTAATAACGGTTCTTCTTTGGTAGAAGTGGTTTCTCAGATGGTAGAAGACCTAGTAGCACTAGGATGCTTATCGGCGGGCTTAGATACCGTCGTAGCTCACTTTGCTCTACTGCTTTTCCGTGGGAATTTGGCTGTGGAGATGATACAGGCTTATGCCTCAGCTAGAATCGATCAGATACTCAGCGCACATTCTTTCATTGTAAGGCACTGTTTCTAGCGGTAGGCTTGTGTAGTACATATACTACGTACTATAAAGACGCAATTCCTTCCTGTGAACGAGAACGAACTATTCTGTTGTGGCTTTTTTAATAGTTTTTTTAGTTCGGAACGACCATCGGGCTCGCGAGAGCAGAGTCAGACAGAACGAATAATTACGAGTGTCCGAGGGAGTTGAAAGATGAGAGACGCGTGTGCGTGAGCGTGATGGACGATGTGAGTAACACCACCAGATTGAACGAGAACGAGAACTGACGAACGAGAAAGTACCAACCAGTGTCCCGCTCAGTTAAACGTTATTTTCATAGCAGTAAGGTCTTCAACTACCTAATTTGGTTAATTGAGTTACCCATGGACATTGCTTTTCAAGAATTTTATGGCGCGAATGCTTGCTTGCAGTTTTTGTTTTGTAAATATTATGGACAATTATTAAAGTGTGTGAAATAAACTATTATGAATTATGAAGGAAAATCGAATATTAATTTCATTACATCATGTACGACTTACGACCATATTCGCGCTACGCGTAAGTCTGACTGATGTCATGTCTTACTTAGTATTCGGTCATTCGGTGAACTTTATTGAACTATTAGTACTAGAAGACCGAACTAGTTCGTTTGAGCGATTGTACTGGTTAAGAGCGTTCCTTTCAGTGTCCGATAAAGAACAAGACTATCTTGCGGGCCCCAACTCCGGATACTCAGGTGTATGCCAATACAATGTACAACATGTTTGTTGGCTCAAATCCAGAAGTTAAAAGATCGATGATTAAATACACTTTAGAAGATAGCGAACACATATACGAGCTCTGCACTACCAGAACAGATCTGAGCGCCAGGTGGAATATACCAAATCCTCAGGATGAGGAGGACATAGTGGATTATTACGATGGGTCCTCGGTTACTTTCTCGCATCAGATGGTCGCGGGTGACCAGTGGGAAGGAACTGGCTCATGGACTCGGGCATCGACTTCCGGACTCAATCCAGGAATTGCCGATGTGACGTCTTCGGCAGCGAGCGATCGTGACGAAGCGTCAGACGACGTAGAATTGAATGAATGTGAACTACCTATAATATATTGCGCCTGTATTTAGCAATTGTGCTCAATAGCCCAGCCCACATTAATGCCATAAAATAAAGAGTTTACAGAAGGACCGCTCGCGCATTTTTCCTAAACTTGCCTGACCGCCTGGGGTTACTAGGTATATTCGCTCGCTAGGCGGCTCCGAGTACGATTGCTCCCGTAGTCTGCTCAGAGTCTAGTGCTTTGCTTGATCGATGCTCCGCGTTATCAGGTTATAGCTAGCTAGGAGGATATTGGGTTGCGATGCCACGCGTCCTACCCATGATCCTATGATAGGGTACCATATGATACGCACGTATAAGTTCATAAGTATGTACTGTATGAGTGTGTATGTACGTGAATAAACAACTACTCTCAGATATCGTGGGTATTACTTCATATGCCAAACCCTATAGCTTTATTTTTATTTATATATATATACGCTGCTACTTTTATTTTGCGTAATGCCTTCCTTTGGAAAGCCCTTGCGAATGCTACATCTAGGAAATCGATTATAATACCTTACTCAATACCCAGAAACCTACTTGTGCTAACCTACTAGTTTTTATTTACAGATATTCGCCGAAAGATTACAGAAATCGGCCAGCCTGTAAGCACGAGAAAAATCTACATTGCAAGACACAAACTCTGACTGATCTACAAAAGCTTCATGCAGCGTTTTATAAAGGACAAATTAACCCAAGATTCAATTATTTTAAAACGCTGTAATGGTATGACTGTTCGCCGGCGCAAATTGAACAATACAACAAGGAAAGGTTGTGAATTCACTATTAAATAGCACATACACGCGAGAAAAAAACTTGTGCCTGTCTGTCAAAACACATTCTCAAAGTGTTTGAACATAACAAAGTACAGGCTGCACTACGTTAATGCAAATTTCTCGTCACAGCACTGGACCTGTGGAGAGAAGAGGTGTAAACAATAAGGCTCACCTGTATGACCACCAGCGAGATAAAATAAAAACATTTATTAATTCACTGAAATGCTCAGAAGCTCGCTATTGCCGCGACAGAATAACCTTATTCATATAAACTTATAAAAAGTACTTATGACAAGTCAAACAAATACTAGCAAAATAAACGGCTCCAGCGCGTCTCGCTGCCGAGGCCCGCAAGCGGGGACGCTGACCGCGATCCTGGTGGGGCACAGAGCCCGCTGCAAATAAACACAAAACAAACTTAAGAAATTTATGAGTAAGCCATGGCCCAACAATTGTAATCGGCTGAATTACAGGACTTTTGAAGACTTTTGCTTAGCAGTGGAAACGTTTTATTATTATATAAAAAGCCGTAAAACGATAACGTCTGTTTTTATCACTCAACACTTGATTGTAGTCTACACATTTAAAATTAAATATAGTCTGTGAAGCGAACGGTAAGTTCCGTTAAAGATAGAGATCCCGTGCAAATAATATTTGATAAATAAATTTTTAGTACTAACAGGACATTACCACAACATTTTCACTTTTTATTCACACTGTGTACTTCACCATAAAATTATTATGCAACGATCGTAGGTTCTGACAGAGACACTGCGCACAAGACATTTCTTACGAAAACTAAAAAGCGCGCGGTCGCTAAGTGGCGCCACCGAACAGGAAACACATGGTCTTTACAAGTACGAAAAGTTACAGGAAATTGACGTGAAACGGAAATGCTCTCCCTCAATACAAGCTTCCAGTGACGGTCAAGTAATTTAATAAATATTGGCAAAAACTGATGGCGCACAAGGCAACGGCAGTAGCAAACTCAACGTCTTCGTCCATCCCCTTGGCGTTCACAATTGCGACTGACGACGCGAGAGTGTACGGGTAGGTCTCGCGCATGGGGCTGTCGCGCGAGACATTCGGGCGAGTCTGGGCGAGAGCTCTCGGGCGAGAATGTACTGCCGCCATTAGCGCTAAGTAGTGGCACGCCCCTAGCTCTGAAGTCTTGCGACTTTGTGGTTTCCCTACCCGTGCCTCTTGCCCGGTATATCTTAAGTTAATCCCCATAAATAATACGATCCGTGTCTGTAGTATATTCATTATACGCAAGTACGAAGTATAAAAACCCAGACATCTTATTTCAACGACCTACCGATAATACCTGGACGACATCGTCATCCCTGCAAGCCCTTGCCATAACGTTGTGACACTCTTGAGACTGTTACGGTGTGGGATCGTCCGTAAACTTAGGAGAGCTCACAAAATGAAAGTCCGAATAATTGTAATTCACATTTATTCGCGTCAGCGACCGTATCGTGCCACTGCGCGGGAAACACTGGGAACTGGGAAACATTACATCAAGTATATTACATGAAATGAAACATGACCCCACAATATTCCCCCCCTTTTTAAAAAAATAAAATAAAAACTAAAACTAAATTGAAACAATGCACTAAAACTTATAACATGAAATAACTTATACGTAATTTGCTGCTGGTACAGACGGCGTCGACGCTACTGCGCCCGACGGTGAAGCGCGCACTTGTAAGACCTGATTGGCCTTGAAGGTTTCTTTTCGCAACCACGATTTTATTTTTTGATGGAAAAAGTACTTCAACACGAACAGCACGATAGCAACTAGGATCACAGCGAAGGCCAGGATGACGTAACCATAAGTGTTGATTTTATTCTGGACGTCAGCTACTTGGCTCTGGTGAGACACCACAGTAGCTACCGCAACGTTGTCCTGGTCCTTGGAGGAGTAAGTGCCCATTGTGAAATTTCTATTTCGAATACCGGACTCTGAAGAAAGTGATTCCTGACTGGTAGTCGAAAGAGAAATTGTGAATCTTTATACAATAAAATCGTGTTTGCGTAACCTCTCTAAAATACTTAATTTACAATATTTCACATACTAACACTAATAGCATACTAACCTAATTAACTACATTATTATATCTGCCTAACTAAATGCTGCATAATGTAAATGCATAACATAGTTAAACATAAAAATTACAACTTATTAATTTGCGAAACGTACAGGTCTCCTCGTAACACGACCTGAGCGTGTTGTTGTGCGCGATTCAGAATCGCTCGCATTGCGTTCGACATCAGGTGTCGATACCGATAGTAAATAAGCGGGTTTTAATCGATCAACTGATATATTAACTATTCTATTTGGGAATTCTACTTTGTAAACCTTTGTTCCCCGTTTTAATACGCGATACGGGCCGTCGTATGTGGGTTTCAAGGGTTTATGAACCTCATTCCGTACAAAAACATATTCACAGTTGTTCAAATCTGGGTGTACAAAGAATGTTTTGTTGCCATGTGACCTAGGGCTAGGCCTAAAACTGTTCAAAATGCCACGCAACTTTTGAACGTATGTATTATCATCGCTAGTACTAACAGTTTTTTCATTATAAAAATCGAACGGTAGGCGGATGGTTTGAGCATAAATCATTTCAGCTGCGCTTATGTTATTATCAGTGCGAACAGCCGCTCTAAGTCCCAGTAATACGGTTGACAACTCGTCTACCCATGACGACGTTTTTTGCGTAAGGCGTGCTGTTATTGCTACTTTCAAAGATCTGTGCCACCTTTCTACTGCACCATTACTTTGGGGATGATATGGAGTTGTTCGGATTTTATTGATTCCCAACAAAACCATGAGCTTAGAGAAAAGATCACTTTCAAATTGGCGTCCTTGGTCACTTGTTAATCTCAAGGGACAGCCAAAACGCGATATCCAACCGTCATATACATGTTTAGCTACAGTTTCCGCTGTTATATCCTTAAGAGGAAACGCTTCCGGCCAATGCGTTCGTCTGTCGATCATGGTCAGACAGTACCTAAAACCTTCAGAAGTGGTTGGAAGAGGACCTACAATGTCGATATGAATATGCTCAAACCTATCGCATGATAGAAAAGCTTCAATCGCTGAATTAGTGTGTCTAACTACCTTAGAGCGTTGACAAGCTACACACGATTTAGCCCAAGTCCCAATGTCGCGGTTCATATTAGGCCAAAAAAATTTACTCGACACCATTTTTCTAGATGAGCGTATCCCTGGATGACCTAAATTATGTACTGTGTCAAAAGCTAATCTACGATACTTTATAGGTAAGTACGGCCTAATATTACTCGTAGAAATTTCGCAGAAAATAGGTTTGCTACTGGCGGGCATAACTATTTTCTTAAATCGCATTTTATCGCTAGATTCGCTTGCTACTTGTGTGACATACTCGTCAGAACATTGCGCATCTGCTAACTCATCATAACAAATCGAGGTGGGACAATTTATTGTCTCTATGCGCGATAATGAATCCGCCACCACGTTGTCGCTACCTGTTATATGTCGGATATCGGTAGTATATTCGCTAATAAATGCCAATTGCCTTATGCGCCTGGGTGTTTCTTTTTCGCACCTTGTTTTTTTAAAAGCGAAAGTAAGGGGTTAGTGGTCAGTATAAATGCACAGCTCACGACCTTCAATTAAATCTTTGAAATAACGAACTGCTAGATAAATCGCTAAAAGTTCGCGGTCATACGTAGAATATTTAGTTTGAGCATCTGAAATTTTTTGCGAAAAATAGCCTAATGGTTTCCAATTCTTATTGACAAACTGCTGCAAAACTGCACCTACGAATTTATTAGAAGCGTCGGCCATGAGTGCAATTGGAGCTTGGCAACGCGGGTGCGACAACGTGACAGCGTCTTGGAGACTTACCTTACATTGCATAAATGCTTCGTCAGCTTCAGGTGTCCACACTATCAACGTTTTGTCTCTTTTCTTCGCATAACGCAAATAGCCATTCAAAACCATTTGATATTTGACCGCGTCGGGAATGTGGGAACGATAAAAGTTCACCATTCCCAAGAATCGTCGTAATTCATCCACTGTGGTAGGTTTAGGATAATTTTTTATCGTTTCAATTTTACTGTCTAAAGGTCGAATGCCATCTTTAGATACCTCGTGCCCTAAATATTCGATATTTGACGCGCCAAAACAACATTTACTTAAATTAATGGAAATACCGAATTGATTAAAACGTTCAAATACTTTTTCTAAATGTTCTTTATGCTGAATTACTGAATCAGAGGCGACGATAACATCGTCGATGAAAGTGAATAAAAAATCTAGACCTTGAAGTACCGAATGGTCCATAAAACGTTATATAAAAATAAAAGGTTTGACTGGCATTGCGTAATCCGAAACTCATCATGGGAAACTCAAATAGACCAAATGGTGTCGTGATTGCAGTTTTTTCAATATCGTCTGAAAATATGGGAATACAATGGTATGCCCTAATTACGTCTAGCCGGGTAAAAATAGTTTTTCCATCTAACAGATAAGTAAAATCGTGTAACCGTGGTACAGGGTACCGATCGGGCTTTGTTATGGCATTCAATCGTCGATAGTCACCGCACGGTCTTATTTCACCGTTTTTCTTAGGGACAACGTGAAGTGGGCTAGACCATGGACTCTTGGATGGCCTACAAATCCCGATTTCCTGCATGACCTTGAATTCTTCCTTGACACGTTTGTACTTATCTGGAGGGAGTTGACGAGCTCGGGCGTGCACTGGTGGACCTGTCGTTTCAATGTGGTGGTATACATTATGCTTAGGGCTATCCTTAAAGTTAACCGGTTTGGTGATATCCGGATATTTACTAATTACGTCCCAGTATGGATGACTTTTATCAATGGAGTTCACAGTCGCTACACTACAATTTACGATAGACGCCGAAATATTTAAGTTAGTAACTTTTTCAATTAATTTTCGTGACTTTAAATCGACTAATAATCCATAGGTACTTAAAAAATCAGCTCCTAGAATAGGCTGTTTCACGTCGGCTATTATAAAATCCCAACGGTACGGCCGACGCAAACGTAAATTGAGTACTAGCGACTTAGTACCGAATGTCCTAATTTCCGTACCATTCGCTGCGTACAGTTTATAGTCTGATAACTTATTACTATAATTAATGCGTTTGCTCACAGGAATGACTGAGACGTTTGCCCCGGTATCTACCAAAAAATGATAACCACTGTTAAAGTCTGTAACACGTAGGCGATGCGTTGGAGAAATAGCACAGATATTCGCCTCTCCTACCTGCGCACACTCTAGTTTTCCTTCTTCCAGGAACAGGGCTGCACACACTTGTTGGCCCGTTCCTTGAACCGGAAGTGGTAGAAACATAGCCAATCTTCACTTTGCGGAGTACGGCGGGGCTGACTTTGGCTACGTGAGCGGGAACGCTGACGAAATCGATTGTTGTCTCTACCTCGATGATTGCTACTCGATCGCTCCATGTTGTTCATCCTTGCACTTAATTTCGCGATCTCTGCCAAAATTTTGTCAGTTCCTTTACCGAGGTCAGGGGTGGATACCTCGGAAATCTGGGGCTGCTGCGAAGTCTCCATTACTTTGTCGGCAACGGTTGCCAAGTTATCCATGTCTTTGGCTTCCGTGACTGCTAGAACTGCTCGCACTGCAGACGGTAGATGACTCTGCCATAAGATCCTGAGGGTGTCATCTGGGATTTTTTCTCTGGCCAGGTCGCGCATACGGCGAAGGAGTTGTGAGGGCTTTTGGTCGCCCAACTCCATCTCGCAAATCAACTTCTGGATCTGGCGGTTCTCCAACTCCTCGTAAATGGCCAATAATCTATTTTTCAGTGCCTCGTACTTTTTGGTATCCGGGGGCTTGATCAGTAGATCAGTCACCTGCTGTATGGCCTCTTTTCCCAACTTTGATACGACGATCTGGAACTGAGCGTCGTCCCCCATCTTTTGAGGTATGAGTACCGCTTCAGCTCTGATGAACCATACTCTGGGCTGGTCCGTCCAAAACTCCGGTATCCGGTTGCTGATGGAGATGGCTGACACATCACAATGCTCCACTTTGACTTGGCATGCCGGGACTTGCTGGGTGGCGGGCTGGGCGGTCTGCAAGGGCGGCATGGGCGGCACTGGCGGTATGGGATTCATTGTCCGTTTAAAAAACTATACCCTCGCGTATAACTCGCGTCGCGCACTCAATAACGTGTTTCCGGGGTCACCAGTGTTACGGTGTGGGATCGTCCGTAAACTTAGGAGTGCTCACAAAATGAAAGTCCGAATAATTGTAATTCACATTTATTCGCGTCAGCGACCGTATCGTGCCACTGCGCGGGAAACACTGGGAACTGGGAAACATTACATCAAGTATATTACATGAAATGAAACATGACCCCACAAGACCACATCTCAGGAGTGACTCCGACAATGTATATATTTAGTTGATTAACAGAGTATTTCATAATGACTAGTTGTTTTTACATGTAATATTTTATTTTTTGTGTCGTATAATAATGTACATTTTTTTTTTGATTTGAATATTTGTTTGTTAATATTAACGTTACAATAATTTGCACCCCTGCCAGCTCTGGACCAAAGACTGATAAAAGTAAGCGGCCACTTAAGAATGTAATTTTAAATGAAAGCTTTATATGTGCTTCATTTTTTATTATGCGCGTATTTTTCAGATGTGGATAGTTTAGGAGATATTGTCTAGTTTATTTTTTGATAAACCTTTTTTCTTCTGCTAATGTTTAGATTTAATACAAACAGGAAAACATTGATATAGTACGTACGAAGAACAAAAAATAATTGACAGGAGCCGATATTAAAGTAATTAATATCGGCTCCTGTCAAGTCTTAGGTTTGCGGACCCGGTAATCAGGTAGAAATGAGTAACCGGCTCACCTTCCGACAGTGCCATGTCAATCTCCGCCGCGCGACAATAAGGTCTAAAAGCACAGTACGCTTGTCCGACCCTTCGAGAAGCCACTCTGAACTCGCCCTAATTACTAATGCACTACGGCCTCGTCCGCCGCGCCAATACGCCCGTTTCGCTCCTGTTTTTCCCACCGCGATGGCATAGCGTAGGCATAGCGCAGGCATAGCATTTACCCTTGTCACACGCATTATTCCCGCTTTATCAGTGCGTAAGTATAAAACTGCTTGAAGGATCATGCGGCATCGCACCGGACCGATCTATCATCCACGCCGGCGTGGACGCGCGCCGCGACCCCAGTCATATTTAGATTCGCGTAACTGGCACGTGCCGGGTCGTTTCTCTCCTCAAACCTACGTCCGTTTGTTATCTCCCAGTAACGCCCTAAGCCGAGGTTCGTGTCCCACCTTGGGGCACCCTTAGGCACGTTACTTAAATATAAGGGTTGAGAGCCTTCCGCTCACCCACTTGTCCGGTGAAATTGTGAAAGCCATCAGCGGCTAACAATGCATGCCATGTAGAAAAAAAAAAAAGCGTCATCGCAGTCTTTCCGCTACTTTCGGGTTGTTGGTTGTGTACTGCGCGCTTGCGTTGTTTTATTTTCGATTCCCCTGTTATTTGACGTTTTGGCTTCTCTTCTTGAACTTGATTTACTTTGTGATTCGGATTTTGAGAACTTGGATACAGAGGATTCGTATAACACGTTAAATTCTTACGACTTCTTTGAAATGGAGGCTTTAAACTGTTGTATTTGCAATACACGCCACAGAAGAAGACATTACCTGTTAACGTCATTAAGCTATTATTACTACGTATAGAGAAGACGCCACCCATTACTACTGTGTTCCGTCCAAGTGCGGCCGGCCGGCCGCACTTTACTCAGTGGCTTGCTAGCTTTTAAACGCTAAAGTCACGTTTGTTTTTTATCGGAAAAACGTGCAAACTCATTAAATATGCCCTCGTGCGTGTTACGATATTGCACAAATAATTCAAGTAATACAGCAAAATGCAAAGGAATAACTTTCCATCAGTGAGTAACTACATTATCGTTTTAAAACTGAATACGAGCAAAATATTTAACGGAGACGCCAGGTTGCGTCATATGTCATAGACCAAAAGTTCAGATGTGTCATTGTTTATGTAACTAATGTAGGTAGAATAAGCTGATGTTTATTTTTATAGCGGAATAAAATATTACACATATTGAGAAAACAACTGACTGTGTTTATGGGCGCCACGCCACACGATTTCCGAGTCCTGTACGCCAAAGCAAAAAGTAAACAAGAATACCTACGACAAGAATAGTGTTTCCAAAAGTCGATATATGGATATCGACTCTTGGTAACACTAACACGCAATTACTTATTTTTGTTGGTTGTTTTGTCCAATAAATAAGTAGATACTTATTATTTGGGCTGTTTCATTGAATATTGTGGTATCTCCCTATCTTTATATGTATGTACGTACATATATTCAGTACATAAACAAAAACCAAACATTACAATAGAATAGTAGTAAACCACAACACTACTTTCCATAGTGATGACGTCACTGTCACGACTGGACGACAATGGCGCCGCTAATTTCCTTTTTTAACTTTCATAGAGATGTACCCCTATCGCATGTTGAGTAACGATTACGAAATCGATGTTATCGAAGAAATAGTCAAAGTAAAGCACAGATAGTAGAACAATGTTACGATCTTATGACGACAAGGATTTGAGATGATAAGTCTTAAAATGAGAAAGAAAATCACACAATCTTTGCGGCCCTCTCTTGACTGGCCTGTTGGCGCAGTAAATAAAATAAAATAAAAATCATTTATTTCAGATTAAATCCATATTAAAACAATTGCATTGATTAAAATCAAAATGTCCAGATATGAGAACTACATAAGATAACAAAATTATTAAAAAGGAAACATTATAGAAGTCATGTCATGACATTAAATAAAATCAATAAAGTACCGGAATTACTTTTAAAGTCAAACAATCAATATTTATTATTAAAATTCTTACAACTGTCATGCATACATTAAATTTCTTACAGTTAATGTTATATTTGACCTGTGACAACACTCACCTAGTGCTGTTGGATAAGACAGTCGAGGCGGGATGCAATCATTTTCAGAATCCTATTGGGACTGCTTCGGAGCCGATGAAACATTGACGCGGCTTTTTTTCGCATAATGACATTAAAACCGTCGACGCGGGCGTCTGCGAACATGCCAGAGGCACTACAATACCTCGGCAGTCCCAACAGTGCCCTAAACGCGTTGTTATATTGCACCTTTAGGGCGCTGAAGGCTCGTTGCGTATATTTAACCCACAGGCTGCTAGAGTAAAAATATTGACAGTAAGCTCTAAAAAGAGTAATTTTAACTTCTATTGTGCTTCTAGCAAACCTGCGAGCTACCATGTTGCTTCTCACCGCCAACGCCCTTCTCTCACGCTCTATATCAACGTCATCCTGTAGGTTGTCAGTTAACATGTGGCCAAGGTATTTAAATTGACGCACAACTTTCGGGGGAGAGCCTTCAAGTACAACAGGAGGCACGAAGGTCGGCTTTTGAGTACCAGCCTTAAACACAAGTACCTCACTCTTTTTACAGTTGTACTTGAGACCATGCCCCGAAGCGTAGCGCTCACAAATGCCAACGAGCGTTCTCAACGCGCTGATCGAGGGAGCCAGCAGGACCATATCATGATGAATAAAAATGTGAAATATATTAAGGAACGCCGAAGGTTAGGTGATGAACTGGATATTTATTCTATAATGATAGACAATAATTTAACTGAGCATGACAATGATGTGAAAGCATTACAATCAGAAATATCTAATCTTAAGGAAAATCTGAGACGTTTATCTGACAGATACTCAATAACTAAAAAAGAAAATGAGGAACATATTTTGGCCCTGACTAAACTCTTGTGCAACCCGGACTCAGTTTCCAGCAGTAGTGATTGCCACACTGTTACTCAGTCAGAATGTGAATCCTCTCTTCTCAACTCCTCTTCTTCAGAATCAGCCACCAACATTTCCATCCCTGATACATGCCCTGTCACAAACACTGATAATAAACTAAATTGCAACATTGTTATGTTAAGTGATGACATTGGAAAAAGTATAGGCCATATTTTATTTAATAGTCTGGGTAAGTCAGTAATAAATCACTGTTCACCGGGTGCCTCATACTGTGATATAATACAGAAAATTGCTGACTATAGTTTCAGCCCCAATTCAACCCTAGTTATTTTAATTGGAAACCGAGGTACTGTGAACAAAACCCAAATGAAAAAACATTGTAATACTTTATGTTCATTACTTAATGTCAATAAAATAGTGATGTTCACATTGCCTTACAGTAGGGGTCTGTCACAAGCAGAAAATGAAAAAAGGTATAAAATCAATATGACACTTGATACTGTGACATTCTCAAATAATTTAATTAATATAATTGACATCAATCCTATTATTAATAATAATATGTACCTGACGAAAGGTAGATTTCATTTATCAAATTCTTATAAACGACAGATAGCTATGTCGCTATCTTATTTTTTTATGATTTCAGCCAATCACTTGGCTAACTACTCTGCTTTTATTGAGCAGAATGCCGTTGTACCACAGACTTTGGAACTTGTTCCAAATAATTTAAATTAGATATAGAGACAACAGAGGTAAACTCTTGCAAATTGTTGACAAGAGAGAAGCCCCAAAATAATTTTATAAACTTTGTGCATCAAAACATGCAAGGCTTCTCTGGCAAAGAATTAGAAGTAGGATTATTCTTAGACTGTATGGACATACATGTCTTATGTATAACCGAACACTGGTTGAAAGAAAATGATTGTATGATTAGCATTGATAATTATAGTGTCATTAGTTCGTTCTTGAGAAGTTCTGCTATTCGCGGTGGGTCACTGATATTAATTCATATTAGGTTTAAATGTAGAGAGCGAAAAGACATAGTAGCACTCTCAATTGAGCGAACCATTGAACTTTCATGTGCAGAGTTAGAGCAGATTATTATTGTAGTGTTCAGAAGTGCTGAAGAAGGTTTGTAAAGCAAACAAGAAGGTGGTTGTATGCGGTGATTTTAATGTTAACATTTTAGACTCTTCTCAGACCTCTGTAAGATTTTTAAATCTTTTCAAATCATTTAATTTACTAAATCTATATGATAAACCAACCAGGATCACTGACACATCAGCCACCTGCTTGGACAATATTTTTTGTGAAAATATCTTAATTGAAAAATCAATTATAAATTGTTTGAAATCAGATCACTGTGGTCTATTGACTAAATTTGAGCACCGTCACGTCTCTCAATCAGTGGATATTAGTTATAGACTGGTTACTAAGAATCGAGTAGAAAAGTTCAAGAGTAATGTGAATAAAAACCTTTCTAATCTACTACCCCAATGCCACAACATAGATAATCAGTATATGCGTCTTTTTGAGATAATTAAACAGGAACATAATTTTATTTTTCCTAAGAAGAAATTAAAGGTCGATAATTTTAAGTTTAAGTTTAGTGATTGGGCTACGCCAGGCATCCATAAAAGTAGAAATAAATTATACGAATTATATGGTTTAAAAGCTAATTCTAAGTGTCAAAAACTAGTAGATTATGTCAAATTATACTCAAAAATCTTTAAGAAATCATGCCATATGGCTAAGTCTATATTTTTGCGTGACAAAATAAAACAAGCAAAAAATAAAATTAAAACTACTTGGAACATAATTAATAAGGAAACATGTAAATCAAAACCTCGAGATCACTCATTGGCTCTTAAAATTCAAGATAATTTTTGAAACATTCTTTTCTAATATACCCATTGTAACTACAAGTACCCTAAATTCTAGTGCACCGCTAGCTAGGTCCCTGCTCACATCTAGTGTTGATGAGTGCTCATTTCAGTTCAACTTTGTTCATATAAATTCTCATGACATAATCAAGGTGTTTAAGGAACTTAATATGAAAAACACCGAAGATCTGTGGGGTATTTCGATAAGTCTACTTAAATCAATCATAAATATCATCTCAGCCCACTTAGCAGTACTTTTTAATAACTGCATTGACGAAGGTCAGTTTCCCAACTTAATGAAATTTAGTAAAGTCATCCCGCTTTTTAAATCTGGTAGCAAAAGTGACCCATCTAATTATAGACCCATTTCTATACTACCAGCTCTTAGTAAAATCTTTGAAAAAATTATATTAAATCAGCTGCTTTCACACTTTACTTTAAATAAATTACTACATGAGAAACAATTTGGTTTTACTAAACATAGAAGCACTACTGATGCAGGTGTAGCACTTATCAAACACATATTTGATGCTTGGGAAGGCAAGCAGGATGCAATAGGAATATTTTGTGATCTTTCGAAAGCGTTTGATTGTGTGGATTATGAAATCCTCCTGATTAAGCTGAGACATTAACGGAACCACCTCTTCCGGTGCCACCATTAGCATGGGAGTGCCCCAGGGATCGATATTGGGCCCACTGCTTTTTCTTATTTATATAAATGACCTTCCCTACTTTGTCAAAGACATTTGTGAAATAGTATTATTTGCTGATGATACCTCGTTGATTTTTAAAATCAACAGAGGTAAGCAAGCATTTGACGATGTAAATAATACTCTTTCCAAAGTACTATGTTGGTTCACAAGCAACAATTTATTACTAAATGCAAAGAAAACGAAGTGTATTAAATTCACTATGCCTAATGTTAAACAGGTTGATACCATTATCAACATGAATGATGAGACATTAGAAATTACTAACTCTACGGTATTTTTAGGAATTACTCTAGATTCTAAGTTACAGTGGGGTCCACATATAACGGCTCTGGCAGGGAGACTTAGTTCGGCCGCTTGTGCTGTCCGAAAAATTAGGCTCCTGACTGATATTGAAACAGCAAGACTAGTGTATTTTAGTTACTTTCATAGCGTTATGTCGTATGGTCTACTGTTGTGGGGCTCAGCTGCAGACCTTAACACCATTTTTGTACTTCAAAAAAGAGCTATTCGGTCGATATACAACCTTAGGCCACGCGACTCGCTCAGAGAAGTATTTAAGAAGATTGATATTTTAACTGTGCACGCTCAGTATATTTTAGATAACATAATGTACGTGCGCAAAAACTTGCAAATGTTCAAAAAAAACTGTGATACTCATACACACAATACTAGAAATAAAAACAAACTTATTACTCCAAGTCTTAGGCTACATAAGGTAGGAAATTCTTTTGTGGGTCAATCTGTAAAGTACTTTAACAAAATACCTCAAAGTCTTGTTGATCTACCTCTTCACAAGTTCAAGTCTACAATTAAAACAAAGTTGATAAAACAAGGTTATTATAACGTGGAGGATTACTTCAACGACAAGAATTTGTGGTCATAGTAGGAATAATCTGCTCCTCTGCTCAAATAATGTATTTTTATTGTTCTTTTGACTATACTCTGAATTTATTTGTTGTAAAACAAAACAAAGTTCAAAAGAGTAACTATCGAGTTTCTCGCCGGAGTCTTCTCGATAAGAAGCAACTTCCGAACCGGTGGTAGATTCGCATTATGTTTATTTAGTATATGTACTATTATTGTATTATTTTATTTACGTCTATTATCGTTTATATATATTTTTTGTGAATTTTGACCTTTCATAAGTGCTTCTTTGTAAAAGCTTAAGTGAATAAATGATTTTTCACTTTACTTTACTTTTACTTTTACTTTACAGCGTAGCTGATGTTGTTGACACAGGTACCGTCAATGTAGCATCCGACATGGACACTTCTGAGTCCCTCAATCAACTCGTTAATGTACAAGTTGAACAAGCTCGGAGATGTCAGTCCACCCTGACGAACGCCACATTCCAGCTTGTATTCGTCGGACAGATTATTTACCCACCTCACCTGATTCACCTGATTTTTGTACCAGTACCTAAGAAGAGATACGGCCTCCACTGGCATGACTGTCTCCTTTAGCTTCTTCCAAAGTAGATTGTAATCCACTAGGTCGAAAACCTATGCAATGGCACCGATCCTGCCTTTAGCGCCGGAGGTCTTGGGTTCGATGTGGGTGGGGCCCATGACAAATATTTGTGTGACGAACATTTATATTAGTTGTGTGTCTGGGTGTTATTATCTATTTAAGTATGTATTTAAAAATATTTAAGTATGTTTATCAGTCTCTGACGCCCATATCTGCTTAGTTTGGGGTCAGACGGTCTTGGTGTGAATTGTCCCAGATATTTATTTATTTATTTATTTGCTCTTCATATCATAAGTAAAAGACCACTTTTTTATTGGTAATTGTATATTATTAAAATCAAATATTGTACTCACTAGTTACAGTCTTAAAATATTGAAATGTTGGTCATGAAATAGCAATGGGGTGGAACACGCAAAGCTTTTCGTAACAAGTGTATATTATATTAGCACTAGGTAATCAGTCCTAAAATATTAAACATCTTGGTTATGGAATTAAAGTCTACTTATAACAGAAATCAACAAATTGTATATTACCTGACTATTACTTCTTCACTAATCAACAATTAAATATTTTTTTTGCTTCAAGTAATCAGTCTTAAAATATTAACATCTTGATCATGGAGTTTAATAAACATAGTGTACCTATAAAAATATTAAGTATCCAATATGACTTGCCAATTTACGATAATTTTAAGAATAATTGGACTGAAGGAAAATATTCCCCACATTAATTTTTGAGGTTCTATTCGAGCTATATGCAATCTATCCCCACAATATGTCAAACATACATTAACATTAATATTATCTATGGCCCGGAATGAAGATGCGTAAATTGGAACGCACCGTTTTACTGTCAATGTCAATTATTATTTTTCCTTTGAGGTTGTTCGATAAATATTTGTGCTTTTGTGCGAGTGTCTCTCAAAAATAATAACGATGCCGAAAAAAAATCTGGTAAGTACACAGAAATGGTTATTTTTTGTGGTTTTGTTGTTTTTTTATCTGAACTACTAGTTTTTTACGTGCATAATGTGTTTTATATGAGGAAAAATGCTGTTACAAAAATGTGGGATATATGTGCTTATAGCCCGATTGTAGTCATATTTATTTTCGTAGGTATATATTTATTGTATTTTAGAGCGTTGATTAAATGTTTTAGCACCCTCAAATGTTTCACTTGTCATTTATACATGTTATTTCTTTGATTACAGCCTCCTAAGACTTTTTCTGTGATAAACAAAAAACACTGCGATGAAGTCTATCAAATACTACAAGATATGATGTCTTCTGAAGATGATGACGATGATGACGAGGATTTAGGAGAAGATTTTAATGATAGATTAGACAACATCCAAAATATAGTTACAGAGCACGATTTGTATGAAATATTATCAGGTATAAATCTACTATTTATTTATAAATATAATAGCTCATTGTACAAAATTTTGAAATTATAACAGAAAAAATGTATTGCAGCTCCAGTTGATGATCAAATCTCTGCTCTGGATTCTGGCTTACCTGCAAGTTCTCCTCCAACTGATGTTACGATGCCTGCCCCTGCTGATGTTCACTTACCTGCAAGTACTCCTCCAATTGATGTTCCGATGCCTGCCCCTGCTGATGTTTACTTACCTGCAAGTACTCCTCCAATTGATGTTCCGATGCCTGCCCCTGCTGATGTTCACTTACCTGAAAGTACTCCTTCAATTGATGGCTGCCCCTGCTGATGTTCACTTACCTGCAAGTTCTCCTTCAATTGATGTGCTGATGTCTGCCCCTGCTGATGTTCACTTACCTGCAAGTTCTCCTCCAATTAATGTGCCGATGCCTGCCCCTGCTGATGTTCACTTACCTGCAAGTACTCCTCCAATTGATGTGCCAATGCCTGCCCCTGTTGATGTGCACTTAACTGCATGTTCTTCAGCAACCAGCTCTAATCAATCGAGAAATTAACCTTCAAGATCTATGTCAACTAGGCCCAGCTATGCACAGGTTAACAGGTAACTGGCAGTGGACAAATGATATTGAAGACTTTGATTCTCCTATATTTGATAGGCCTTTGAAAGTTAGAAAAATGTATTCTAACAGGAGTCTGCCCAAGGATTACTTCATGGATACGTGTCCTGAAGAAGCAATCGATTTAATTGTAGAAAATACTAATATCTATGCACAATCAAAACATTCCAAAAGTTGGGTTGACGTTACGAAAAGAGAATTATTTGCATATTTTGGGATAATAATTCCAATGTCTATAAATCCTTTATCTGATTACCAGCTTTACTGGAGTACTGATCCCTTTTATAATAATTCAGAAATATGCCGGGTAATGCCTCTAAAACGTTTCAAAAAAATTACAGAAAATATACATATTCCTAACATTACAGAAATATTGCCAAGGCATTCACAACATTATAATAAACTGTGTAAAGTGCAACCATCTATTGATATTTTGTGTGACATTTGGAGAGGCTTGTGACCAGTCATCAAACCAATCCATTGATGAATCTATGATTCGGTTCAAGGGCAGAAGCACTATGAAACAGTACATGCCCAAGAAACCTTGGGCGAGATGTGATGCTAACACAGGATTTCTCTACCAGTTTCAAATTTACACTGGAAAAGTAGGTACAGCCAGTGAAGAAAATCTTGGATACAGGGTTGTTTTAGACTTGTCTGAAAATGTACCTGCAAATACCTTGCTGGCATTTGACAATTTTTTCACAAGCTTAGGAGTACTTACAGCACTGCTAGAAAGACAGATTTATAGTCTGGCAACAATACGAAGTAACCGAAAAGGTCTACCAGAAGCTTACAGTAAAAATTCTAGAGAAACACGTCTCAATACTGGTGAGTTTATATTTTTTTATAGCAGCCCAGTATACATAATAAAATGGAAAGATACCAAAGATGTCTTTGTTGCTTCCACAGCTTACTGCCCTAAAAAAGTAACAGTAATAAAAAGAAAACAAAAAGATGGGTCAAAGAAGGAGATGTTCTGTCCGTTGGCAATAAAAAAGTATACAGAAAATATGGGGGGTGTGGATTTATTTGATCATTACAGATCATCGTATCCTCTAGGAAGGAAATCCAAAAAAAATTGGCATAGACTCTTCTGGTTTTTGTTTGAATCTGCAATTATAAATGCATACATTTCATACATGCAAGGTCACTCTGGCAGAAGGAACACACACAGAAGTTTCTAAAGAGGTACGCTCTAAATACATTTGCAGTGTATGTCAAGTGCCATTAAGTCCAGCTCCATGTTTCGAAAGGTTTCATTCTGACAATGTTCGAAATAATGCACATGACACATGAAAATTATTTCCCACAAAAATCTTTTCATAAACGCCCTATGAAGGCTGAAGGAATATACTACCCACACATTTTTTTTTATATATAGAAATAAAAATACCAAAATAATTAATACTGGTTTTCTTTAATTTCCTGTCTACATTACATATTTATCTACAGTTACTATATATCCTCACTGTGTTGCTCACGCCCAATTAAGGGTTCACAGGGCGCCGCACATGAATAAACATTGCATATTTTACATGTAAGACGAGTATGTTTTCGCTCTTTTTTAATAGCGCATTGCTTGCATCTTTGGTGTTTACCCATTCGAGACGGCATACGAGTATGTTTTACTGCGATTTTGGGTATTTTACGTAGGGGATTATCACTGCTGCATCATGCTATTGACGCGGATGGTTCCGAAACTTTAGTAGTGTGGTACCGCTCTATCAATTGTCGAATGACAGACAGCTGTAATTCGGCAAATTTTAAATTCGGCGTACCTTTAAGCCGTTTAAAACAATAAAACTCATTTAAAAGGTGCATATCAATTATATGAAAGAATAATTTCTTATACCACCTAATAGTTTTACGCATGCATTGCAACGACGACAATAACATGTCCGCGGTATCGACAGTTCCCATATTTTTTGCATAATCTAAAATAGCTTTTGGCTTCATTATAGGAAGTCCAGTATTTCTGTTTTCCCTCATTGATGGTTCCATGTGAGTGTCATGGATAGTAGACAACATGTAAATGAATATTTTATCCTTCCATTTCATTTCCCTCAATGGTGCAGCATACTTCACCTCCATTTCATGCAATTGGAGTCTACTGTCAAGAACTGGCATGCCTTTTCTTTTTTTTGTTCACTGTGCCACAGGCCAAAACGCCATCCTCGTAAAGATATTTAAACAATGCAGGGCTTGAGTACCAGTTATCGACATATAAATGACGATTTGAACCAAAGAAGTCTTGCAGCAGAGAATGAACAACAGCCCCCCTACACCTAAATTACAAGGGTCAACAATATCTGTGGCTGCGCCACAGTAAACTATAAAATCAATGATAACCCCGGTGTCTACATCGCATAAAATTAATAATTTAATCCCAAACCTATTTCTTTTCTTTGGTAGATATAGTTTAAATGATAAACGACCTTTAAATGGTACTATACTTGCGTCTCTGCATAAATTCATGAAGGGCGTTATACAATTTTTTTATTTTTCACGTGCATGATTTACACATCTAGCTGTCTTCGATAACATATATACTTCGATACATTTTCTTCGCTCCTCGGTGAAAAATGTAGCATTCCGAAAATCATACAGAATCTGTTTCTTGACATTAATTTCGAAAATATAGGTGCTTGAAGTAATATATCCGAAGACCTATGCTCTTCAATAGATAAATGACGGTTCCTGGTCATTAGCATCATTAAAGCTAAAAAAAAAAATTTGATTTCTGCAACCGTAAAAGCAGGCAAAGCTCAAAAACAAAAACGAGGTAAGAAAAACATGTCTACGGCATGTGTAGCGATGTCAGCTTGTGCGTCCGCGTTTTAGTTCTAAGGGGCAGTGAGATATTTAGCAAGTCAGATATTGACATTATCTTAAATAGTGGGGATCCATTGTATTTGGCTGTAAAGCCCGTCGAGAATACATTCGTACTTCCAGATGAGTTGCCTTCTGAATTTCGTGTAGGTAATTTTTTGGCTCAAATTAATCAAATGAACGACAGCTGGAAGGGAAACAGTTTATTCGCAAACAGCTCGCGAGAGCTCGATGTTAGATGTTTAGAATTAGAAAATCTTTTAAATCGCGAAGTTTTTGACGCTGCCCACGTCGATAGTTCGGATAGTTATCTATTCACTGGTCAAGATTATACTGTATCAATTTGGAGATACAGTAATAATTACTATTTAATTAATAGCCATGGTAATGAGGTTAAAGTAGCGCGGCAGTTTAGGTGCAACAGCTTGAAGGCTCTTGCAAAGCTTCTCTTTGCAAGAGGGCTTTGCGGTGGTTCGCAGCATTCCATCAACAAAGTCAGAGTAGAGCGTCATTCGACGGTAGTAGTTGATGGTACTGCTACTGCGAATGATGTTAGTCATGCTTCTCATGAATTTACAAAAAAACATAGCTCAAATCCATCACCTAAAGCTGACCTTTTTAGAACCGATAGTAGTTCTACCTAGGTTAGATTTGACTGCTTCGGCAAAAGCAGGTAAAGCTCAGAAACAAAAACGAGGTAGGAAAAACATGTCTACGGCATGTGTAGCGATGTCGTCTTGTGCTTTCGCGTTTTCAGTTATAAGGGGCAGGGAGATATTTAGCGCGTCAGATATTGACATAATCTTAAATAGTGGGGATCTATTGTATTTGGCTGTAAAGCCCGCCGAAAATACATTCCTACTTTTAGATGAATTGCCTTCTGAATTTCGTATAGGTAATTTTTTGGCTTAAATTAATCAAATGAGTTTTTGACGGTGCCCACGTCGATAGTTCGGATAGTTATCTTTTCACTGGTCAAGATTATACTGTATCATTTTGGAGATACAGTAATAATTGCTATTTAATTAATAGCCATGCTGTAGACAGCCAAAACATGTATAGCCACGGTAATGAAGTTAAAGTAGCGCGGCAGTTTAGGTGCAACAGCTTGAAGGCTCTTGCAAAGCTTCTCTTTGCAAAAGGGCTTTGCGGTGGTTCGCAGTATGCCATCAACAAAGTCAGAGTAGAGCGTCATTCGACGGTGGTAGTCGATGGTACTGCTACTGCGAATGATGTTAGTCATGCTTCTCATGAATTTACAAAAAACATAGCGCAAATCCATCACCTAAAGCTGACCTTTTTAGAACCGATAGTAGTTTTACCTAGGTTCGATTTGACTGCTTCGGCAAAAGCAGGTAAAGCGGTGGTAGGTAAGCGAGGCCGGAATCAGATACAAAAACGGGGTAGGAAAAACATGTCTACGGCATCCCGCGACAACAATTCAGTCGAATTAAAAGAAATAAAGCCAAATCCAGTTGTGGTCATAGATAAAATTAATACGGACATTTTACTAAAACAAAACTCCGGGCGTCTTGTTAACAGTAACATCCCCGAGGATGACAGTGTGGTATTGCGTCATCGAGAGGCGACCAAGCGTTATTCTCTACCATTAATCGTTAAGCAGTCGAGCGGTATACTGCTAAAAATCCGGTCGTTAATAGGCGGGCGGTCAAGCGGTACACCGCAAATAATCCAGAGGTTCATAGGCAAGCGGTCGAACGCTTTAGGCAGGGAACAAAATCCAGAAGTTAATAGGCAGGCAGTAGAACGGTATAACGCCGTTAAAAGGCATGTAGAGCCGGCTCTACGTAGGTCCGACAATCTTATAGGTCAGAAACATGACGAGGAAAAAACTCTAACTTAAACAGAAGCGTCCATTGCCCTCACTGTCATGCTCGTCTTTTAAGAAGCATTTTAGTTATTTGAATCCTAAGTGATGGTGAATTTTAACAGAGACGATCCAGCCCAGCCCTCCGCGCCGCGTGACGAGGCGCACGTCTCGCCTGGCGTCGCGGGCGTCCGCAGAGGAAGCCGCAGAGTTCGCCTGCGTCGCTACAGGTTAGTTTATCATTTTGTACATGCAATTAACTCTTTATTGTTTAAGAGTTGATGACATCTTACTTGAAAGTTTTAACAGCAGACCTGCTTTGGGTTCAATTCCCAATCATGTCAGAGAAGAAGAAACAAAGCAAAAAAATTCTAGTGTTTCTCAATTTTTCACGTACTTAATGGTTATTCATGTTATTTATTTAATTGCCCTTTTTTAAATTTTGATTATAAGTTTGGTAAAGTGCATTAAAAATTAAGATAAGTTTTGTAAGTTATAATTTTATTTACCATTTTAATTTGTTAAAATTGTAAAACAAATTAAATAACAATATTACTAACATAAATCTCTAAAATCAATAAACTGGAAATGCTTGCTGAAGTTAAACTCCGACTGGTGTTTTGAGGATCTAAATTGTTTTTCTTTGTTTGTTTGCTGACTAGGCGAAATGACACGCTCTTACTGACAGCATGATTTTTAACACTGATTTAATGACTAGCATAGGCACTACGCATCAGGGCGACCAACGCTTCCGAGGTAATAACGCCCAATGTGTAGCGATCTCGGCTTATGCGTCCGCGTTTTCAGTTATAAGGGGCAGGGAGATATTTAGCGCGTCAGATATTGACATTATCTTAAATAGTGGGGATCTATTGTATTTGGCTGTAAAGCCCGCCGAGAATACATTCGTACTTCCAGATGAGTTGCCTTCTGAATTTCGTGTAGGTAATTTTTTGGCTCAAATTAATCAAATGAACGACAGCTGGAAGGGAAACAGTTTATTCGCAAACAGCTCGCGAGAGCTCGATGTTAGATGTTTAGAATTAGAAAATCTTTTAAATCGCAAAGTTTTTGACGCTGCCCACGTCGATAGTTCGGATAGTTATCTATTCACTGGTCAAGATTATACTGTATCAATTTGGAGATACAGTAATAATTACTATTTAATTAATAGCCATGGTAATGAGGTTAAAGTAGCGCGGCAGTTTAGGTGCAACAGCTTGAAGGCTCTTGCAAAGCTTCTCTTTGCAAGAGGGCTTTGCGGTGGTTCGCAGTATGCCATCAACAAAGTCAGAGTAGAGCGTCATTCGACGGTAGTAGTTGATGGTACTGCTACTGCGAATGATGTTAGTCATGCTTCTCATGAATTTACAAAAAACATAGCGCAAATCCGTCACCTAAAGCTGACCTTTTTAGAACCGATAGTAGTTTTACCTAGGTTCGATTTGACTGCTTCGGCAAAAGCAGGTAAAGCGGTGGTAGGTAAGCGAAGCCGGGATCAGATACAAAAACGGGGTAGGAAAAACATGTCTACGGCTTCCCACGAAAACAATTCAGTCGAATTAAAAGAAATAAAGCCAAATCCAGTTGTGGTCATAGATAAAATTATTACGGACATTTTACTAAAACAAAACTCCTTGTGTCTTGTTAACAGTAACATCCCCGAGGATGACAGTGTAGTATTGCGTCATCGAGAGGCGACCAAGCGTTATTCTCTACCATTAATCGTTAAGCAGTCGAGCGGTATACTGCTAAAAATCCGGTCGTTAATAGGCGGGCGGTCGAGCGGTACACCGCAAATAATCCAGAGGTTCATAGGCAAGCGGTCGAACGCTTTAGGGAGGGAACAAAATCCAGAAGTTAATAGTAGCAGGCAGTAGAACGGTATAACGCCGTTAAAAGGCATGTAGAGCCGGCTCTACGTAGGTCCGACAATCTTATAGGTCAGAAACATGACGAGGAATTAAAGCCAATAAAATTATTCTCTTTAAAAAACTCTAACTTAAACAGAAGCGTCCATTGCCCTCACGGTCATGCTCGTCTTTTAAGAAGCATTTTAGTTATTTGAATCCTAAGTGATGGTGAATTTTAACAGAGACGAACCAGCCCAGCCCTCCGCGCCGCGTGACGAGGCGCATGTCTCGCCTGGCGTCGCGGGCGTCCGCAGAGGAAGCCGCAGAGTTCGCCTGCGTCGCTACAGGTTAGTTTATCATTTTGTACATGCAATTAACTCTTTATTGTTCAAGAGTTGATGACATCTTACTTGAAAGTTTTAACAGCAGACCTGCTTTGGGTTCAATTCACAATCATGTCAGAGAAGAAGAAACAAAGCAAAAAAATTCTCGTGTTTCTCAATTTTTCACGTACTTAATGGTTATTCATGTTATTTATTTAGTTGCCCTTTTTTAAATTTTGATTATAAGTTTGGTAAAGTGCATTCAAAATTAAGATAAGTTTTGTAAGTTATAATTTCATCTACCATTTTAATTTGTTAAAACTGTAAAACAAATTAAATAAGAATATTACTAACATAAATCTCTAAAATCAATGAACTGGAAATGCTTGCTTAAGTTAAACTCCGAATGGTGTTTGGAGGATCTAAATTGTTTTTCTTTGTTTGTTTGCTGACTAGGCGAAATGACACGCTCTTACTGACAGCATGATTTTTAACACTGATTTAATGACTAGCATAGGCACTACGCATCAGGGCGACCAACGCTTCCGAGGTAATAACGCCCAATGTGTAGCGATCTCGGCTTATGCGTCCGCGTTTTCAGTTATAAGGGGCAGGGAGATATTTAGCGCGTCAGATATTGACATTATCTTAAATAGTGGGGATCCATTGTATTTGGCTGTAAAGCCCGCCGAGAATACATTCGTACTTCCAGATGAGTTGCCTTCTGAATTTTTTTGGCTCAAATTAATCAAATGAACGACAGCTGGAAGGGAAACAGTTTATTCGCAAACAGCTCGCGAGAGCTCGATGTTAGATGTTTAGAATTAGAAAATCTTTTAAATCGCGAAGTTTTTGACGCTGCCCACGTCGATAGTTCGGATAGTTATCTATTCACTGGTCAAGATTATACTGTATCAATTTGGAGATACAGTAATAATTACTATTTAATTAATAGCCATGGTAATGAGGTTAAAATAGCGCGGCAGTTTAGGTGCAACAGCTTGAAGGCTCTTGCAAAGCTTCTCTTTGCAAGAGGGCTTTGCGGTGGTTCGCAGTATGCCATCAACAAAGTCAGAGTAGAGCGTCATTCGACGGTAGTAGTTGATGGTACTGCTACTGCGAATGATGTTAGTCATGCTTCTCATGAATTTACAAAAAACATAGCGCAAATCCATCACCTAAAGCTGACCTTTTTAGAACCGATAGTAGTTTTACCTAGGTTCGATTTGACTGCTTCGGCAAAAGCAGGTAAAGCGGTGGTAGGTAAGCGAGGCCGGAATCAGATACAAAGACGGGGTAGGAAAAACATGTCTACGGCTTCCCGCGACAACAATTCAGTCGTCTCTTCGTCAGACTCTTCGTCCAGTTGTCCTTCCGAGTGGACGTGTTAGTTGTTTAAATATTATTTTAAATAAATTATTTTATTGGACTGTGAGTGTCTTAGGGCTTCGCCCCGACTGTCGGTGCTGTCCCGCGGTGTCTTCGAGGTCCCCCGTCGTGAAAAAAGTTTGATGGTGGCGTGGCTGGGATTTGATCGCTGTGTCTCACGGTCGAAAGGTGAGGATTTTGCCACTAGACCAACGGACTGAGCGCGTTGCGGGCGAAAATTGCAAACTTAAGCAGAGCAAGCTGCGTGTGAGTGTAAGGTCACCAATCAAGTAGCTGTTGTCTTCTCTGTCACGCGCCGCTGGTGCGTTCCGTGAGCTGTACTTGAGCCGGCGTGCCACACTTATGATAATAGTGCGCCCTTGTTGCGTTAAGCTAATATTTAGAATCATTGTAGTTGAACACATCTGCACATAATGAATTGTAATGCATGTAGAAAGGACTTGTGTAAGGAGGAGTCTGTAAGGTGCAGATTATGCGTGGCAAAATTCCACCATCAGTGCCTTAATATTGACAGGCAACAATTTCTCGCACTTACAAAAGAGCAAGCATTTAATTGGATTTGCCCGGCGTGCAGTAATGTCACTCGGCGTGTGCGATCTAATGATAACACACCTGTGCGTCAAAGTAATTTGTTGCGCACTGAGGATGCGATGAATATGTCCTGTGATGTCATTTTGGACCACAGTGCTGAGACAATTCTACAGCCTTCTCCTTCAAGGACTGAAACTACCGACAGTACTGCTGTAAAAGAGGAGCTTACATTGGATAAGATTAGTGTTCTCTTAGATGAAAAACTTACTGCGTCTCTGACTGTATTTATGGAAAGTTTCCGCAAGGCATTGAGAGATGACGTTCGAGAGATGGTTAAGAGCGAAATAGGATCTGCATTAAAAAATATCGAGAATGAATTCACTAATACCACTGATTTTATTTGTGCGGAGCAGACAGAGATGCGAACAAGCATTGACAAGAGCGCCGAGGCCATTAAACAACTGGAAATGGAAAATTCGAAGCTCCAGGTGGAACTAACGAAGCTTAACACTCGCCTTACGGGGATTGATAAGATCTCACGCAACTGCAATATTGAGCTACAAGCAGTGCCAGAACACAAAAATGAAAACGTTTTGTTCATTCTCAAAAAGCTGTGTGATGTTGTACAGGCTCCCCTTGAAGACGGACATATCAGCGCGTGCCGTAGGGTGGCCAAACTCGATGCCACGGCTAAAAGACCTAGAAACATAGTAGTAACGTTCTCCTCACCACGAGTTAGGGACCTGGTATTATCTGCGTCACACAGATTTAATAAAACTAGACCTGGCGTGGGTCTGAAGTCTTCTGACCTAGATATCCCAGGTGAATCGTGTAGGATCTTCGTCACCGAGCATCTGTCCCCAGAGCAAAAACACCTGCACGCAGCAACAAGAAAAGCAGCCAGTGTACTGAAATTTAAATATGTGTGGGTGAAATATGGTCAAATCTATGTACGCAAGGATGACGGAGCTGGCGCTATTCTTATACACAATCTGGACTCTTTGGACAAGTTGTGTTAGTGTTATTCAGACTTTAACGTTTACTTAAGTTTCGTTCATTTTGGTTTTATCCTCGCCTAAATATGTATAGTGTCTTTTATCAGAATTTGGGTAGAGCAAAATCAAAATTAAAAGATCTGTATTTGAATATTCTTAATAATAATTACGACGTTATCTGTCTGACGGAAACCAATTTTGACAGCGGTGTTCTCGACAGCGAAACAATAGATAATCGATACAATGTTTTTAGAAGGGACCGCGAGAATGCTTGTTCTGCGAAACAAGTTGGGGGAGGCGTCCTTATAGCTGTTAAATGTTCTATCAGTGTTTCCCGTCAGACGTCTTGGGAGAGTAGGGTTGAGGATGTCTGGCTTACTATTCTACCAGCTGAACCTGGTCAATCTTCTATGCATATTTGTCTTTGTTACTTACCACCTGACCTCCCAATTGGAGATTATACTGAGTTTCACACTAACAGCCAGAGGGTTATTTTAAACGCAACTTTAGGAGATGAATTTTTAATTTTAGGGGACTTCAACACAGCTAACTTAAGTTGGTCAGGAAACGATGAATTAACTCGTCTCACACCTTCAAATCCCCAGGACCGTAAAGCTGTTTTACTCATAGAAACAATGCACACCTGTAATCTAGTGCAAATAAACTCGATTCCTAATAGAAACAATCGTTTCCTCGACCTGGTATTTTCTACCTTACCTTCTATTTCCGTTTCGGTAAAGGGGGCTGAACCTCTCAGTCGCTTGGATAGTCACCATTTGGCATATGAAATAGACATTTCAAGGGACAAACCGGATAGGCCTGCGAAAAGCAAATACCGCAAACGCTATAATTTTAACAAATGCGACTATGCGGAATTAAGATCCGATTTAAGAAGTGTTGACTGGGAGAAGTTGCTATCATCAACAGATGTTGACATATGTGTGGATATTTTATATAACAAAATTAACGAAATTATATCTAATCATACACCGTATACTAGAAATTACACTAATAAGTATCCCTCGTGGTATAGTCCGGCCCTAATCCGTTGTATCAAAGAAAAAAATAAGTCACACAAACGTTACAAAAAATACTCGAATCCCCGTGAGTACGATACTTTTTCATTGCTCCGACGTAGGTCTAAAACCCTTATTGCAGAATGTTACAAGAATTACCTTAATTCAGTAGAAGAGTCATTGTATGACAGCCCCAAAGCTTTCTGGCGATTTGTGAATGGGAAAAAGAGCAGAGTCTCTATACCTGACACAATGAGTTATAACAATAGGACCTGCAATGATGGGCAGGGAATCTGTGAGCTATTTTCGAAGTACTTTGGTTCAGTTTATGACGTTCCTAGTCAAACTGGAAGAGAGATTGATTTACCGAATGCTTGTAACTTTTCGTTGCATGATGTTAAGATTACTAAACAGGATATTTACCTAAAAATTAAGCAACTAGATATATGTAAAGGCCCAGGTCCAGATGATATCCCTCCAAAATTTATTAAACTTTGCTCCCAGGAACTGTCTTCTCCGCTAGCTATAATATTTAATCAATCTATAGCATCCGGAATCTTTCCCAGTCAGTGGAAGAGTGCTTATATTATACCCATCTTTAAAGCTGGAGCCAAGAACTCATGCACGAATTATCGGCCAATTAGTATACTCTCCTGCTTGGCAAAAATCTTCGAGTCACTGGTATATAGTCATCTTTATAACCACTTTACTAAATTTATATCCGACAAGCAGCATGGATTTATTAAAAAAAGGTCGACGCTCAGTAATTTGCTGGAGTATAAAACCTATCTCTGTAAGGCTTTTGCTTCCGGGAGCCAAGTTGATGCTGTATATCTGGATTTCAGTAAAGCCTTTGACAAGGTTGACCACTCCTTGTTGTGTCTCAAACTTGCACATTATGGGATTCACGGTTGTCTACTGAGATGGCTGGAGTCGTATTTAAGCAATCGATCGCAACTTGTTACGGTCAAGGGTTATACCTCTTCTCCCATATCTGTTCCATCAGGGGTTCCCCAGGGGTCACATCTTGGACCGCTCCTATTTGTTGTTTTTATTAATGATTTAACTTATCACTTAACATGCCCGTCGCTCTTGTACGCCGATGACCTGAAGATATTCACAGATATTGAAAACACGAAAGCACTTCAGGGTGATGTCAACGTCATTTCGGAATGGTGTGCTTCGAATAATATGAAACTCAACGTTGATAAGTGTTGTGTTATCTCTTTTACCAGAAGGAAAAATAAAAACGTACAATCGTACTATATAGACAATAACCTACTGACGAGAAAACACATTGTAAAAGACCTGGGTGTCATTTTCGACGAACAGCTGTCTTTCCGTCCCCATTATGAGCACGTTGTTAAAAGAAGTCGACGCCTGCTTGGATTCATATTGAGGACAACAAAAGATTTCAAAAACCCACAAAGCACTCTGTGTCTCTTCGTTAGCCTGGTGAGAGGTGTCCTAGAATACTGCAGTCCGGTTTGGTCTCCTTACTATAAAGTACACGTCGATAGCCTGGAAAGAGTTCAGAGAAAGTGCTTGAAGTACCTTTCTTTTAAACATAACTTAGGACGATCCCTCAGAAACTACGGTCATAGGCTGTCGAAGTTTGGCGTGATTTCCCTGGCGACGCGACGAAGAAGATACGACCTTCTGTATCTGCACAAACTACTTCATGCATCCATCGATGCACCAAATTTACTTTCGGAATTGAAAATTAACATCCGGCACCGGTCGCGTTGTCCAAATACCTTCGCAATACAAGTATATAAGAATAACACGTCGTTTTATAGCCCTCTGGTTAGAATGTGCCGCACTTATAATGAGCTGGTTCGCAGTAGCAAAGATATTGACGTAGACATATTTAACCACAGGTTCACAAAGTATAAAAAGGTCATATCTGACTTTCTTAGTGGCCAGGAATTCTCCTCACTTCTTTCGTAACTATTCAACTTTTTCCTTTTCACTTTTCGTTTTTACCTTTTTACTTTTATTATTATCTTTTAGCTGTATTTTAAAACCGTCCTTAGGAAATAACAATTAATCATGCTGTGTACACACTTTTTGGATTATTGTCTAGCCTATCGTGTACAAAATATTATATAAAGCCATGTAACGATGGTAATCTGTCTGTGTACCTATTCTAAATAAATAAATAAATAAATAAGTCGAATTAAAAGAAATAAAGCCAAATCCAGTTGTGGTCATAGATAAAATTATTACGGACATTTTACTAAAACAAAACTCCTTGCGTCTTGTTAACAGTAACATCCCCGAGGATGACAGTGTAGTATTGCGTCATCAAGAGGCGACCAAGCGTTATTCTCTACCATTAATCGTTAAGCAGTCGAGCGGTATACTGCTAAAAATCCGGTCGTTAATAGGCGGGCGGTCGAGCGGTACACCGCAAATAATCCAGAGGTTCATAGGCAAGCGGTCGAACGCTTTAGGGAGGGAACAAAATCCAGAAGTTAATAGGCAGGCAGTAGAACGGTATAACGCCGTTAAAAGGCATGTAGAGCCGGCTCTACGTAGGTCCGACAATCTTATAGGTCAGAAACATGACGAGGAATTAAAGCCAATAAAATTATTCTCTTTAAAAAACTCTAACTTAAACAGAAGCGTCCATTGCCCTCACGGTCATGCTCGTCTTTTAAGAAGCATTTTAGTTATTTGAATCCTAAGTGATGGTGAATTTTAACAGAGACGATCCAGCCCAGCCCTCCGCGCCGCGTGACGAGGCGCATGTCTCGCCTGGCGTCGCGGGCGTCCGCAGAGGAAGCCGCAGAGTTCGCCTGCGTCGCTACAGGTTAGTTTATCATTTTGTACATGCAATTAACTCTTTATTGTTCAAGAGTTGATGACATCTTACTTGAAAGTTTTAACAGCAGACCTGCTTTGGGTTCAATTCCCAATCATGTCAGAGAAGAATAAATCTCTAAAATCAATGAACTGGAAATGCTTGCTTAAGTTAAACTCCGACTGGTGTTTTGAGGATCTAAATTATTTTTCTTTGTTTGTTTGCTGACTAGGCGAAATGACACGCTCTTACTGACAGCATGATTTTTAACACTGATTTAATGACTAGCATAGGCACTACGCATCAGGGCGACCAATGCTTCCGAGGTAATAACGCCCAATGTGTAGCGATCTCGGCTTATGCGTCCGCGTTTTCAGTTATAAGGGGCAGGGAGATATTTAGCGCGTCAGATATTGACATTATCTTAAATAGTGGGGATCCATTGTATTTGGCTGTAAAGCCCGCCGAGAATACATTCGTACTTCCAGATGAGTTGCCTTCTGAATTTTTTTGGCTCAAATTAATCAAATGAACGACAGCTGGAAGGGAAACAGTTTATTCGCAAACAGCTCGCGAGAGCTCGATGTTAGATGTTTAGAATTAGAAAATCTTTTAAATCGCAAAGTTTTTGACGCTGCCCACGTCGATAGTTCGGATAGTTATCTATTCACTGGTCAAGATTATACTGTATCAATTTGGAGATACAGTAATAATTACTATTTAATTAATAGCCATAGTAATGAGGTTAAAGTAGCGCGGCAGTTTAGGTGCAACAGCTTGAAGGCTCTTGCAAAGCTTCTCTTTGCAAGAGGGCTTTGCGGTGGTTCGCAGTATGCCATCAACAAAGTCAGAGTAGAGCGTCATTCGACGGTAGTAGTTGATGGTACTGCTACTGCGAATGATGTTAGTCATGCTTCTCATGAATTTACAAAAAACATAGCGCAAATCCATCACCTAAAGCTGACCTTTTTAGAACCGATAGTAGTTTTACCTAGGTTCGATTTGACTGCTTCGGCAAAAGCAGGTAAAGCGGTGGTAGGTAAGCGAGGCCGGAATCAGATACAAAAACGGGGTAGGAAAAACATGTCTACGGCTTCCCGCGACAACAATTCAGTCGAATTAAAAGAAATAAAGCCAAATCCAGTTGTGGTCATAGATAAAATTATTACGGACATTTTACTAAAACAAAACTCCTTGCGTCTTGTTAACAGTAACATCCCCGAGAATGACAGTGTAGTATTGCGTCATCGAGAGGCGACCAAGCGTTATTCTCTACCATTAATCGTTAAGCAGTCGAGCGGTATACTGCTAAAAATCCGGTCGTTAATAGGCGGGCGGTCGAGCGGTACACCGCAAATAATCCAGAGGTTCATAGGCAAGCGGTCGAACGCTTTAGGGAGGGAACAAAATCCAGAAGTTAATAGGCAGGCAGTAGAACGGTATAACGCCGTTAAAAGGCATGTAGAGCCGGCTCTACGTAGGTCCGACAATCTTATAGGTCAGAAACATGACGAGGAATTAAAGCCAATAAAATTATTCTCTTTAAAAAACTCTAACTTAAACAGAAGCGTCCATTGCCCTCACTGTCATGCTCGTCTTTTAAGAAGCATTTTAGTTATTTGAATCCTAAGTGATGGTGAATTTTAACAGAGACGATCCAGCCCAGCCCTCCGCGCCGCGTGACGAGGCGCATGTCTCGCCTGGCGTCGCGGGCGTCCGCAGAGGAAGCCGCAGAGTTCGCCTGCGTCGCTACAGGTTAGTTTATCATTTTGTACATGCAATTAACTCTTTATTGTTTAAGAGTTGATGACATCTTACTTGAAAGTTTTAACAGCAGACCTGCTTTGGGTTCAATTCCCAATCATGTCAGAGAAGAAGAAACAAAGCAAAAAAATTCTCGTGTTTCTCAATTTTTCACGTACTTAATGGTTATTCATGTTATTTATTTAATTGCCCTTTTTTAAATTTTGATTATAAGTTTGGTAAAGTGCATTCAAAATTAAGATAAGTTTTGTAAGTTATAATTTTATTTACCATTTTAATTTGTTAAAATTGTAAAACAAATTAAATAACAATATTACTAACATAAATCTCTAAAACCAATGAACTGGAAATGCTTGCTTAAGTTAAACTCCGACTGGTGTTTTGAGGATCTAAATTGTTTTTCTTTGTTTGTTTGCTGACTAGGCGAAATGACACGCTCTTACGGACAGCATGATTTTTAACACTGATTTAATGACTAGCATAGGCACTACGCATCAGGGCGACCAACGCTTCCGAGGTAATAACGCCCAATGTGTAGCGATCTCGGCTTATGCGTCCGCGTTTTCAGTTATAAGGGGCAGGGAGATATTTAGCGCGTCAGATATTGACATTATCTTAAATAGTGGGGATCCATTGTATTTGGCTGTAAAGCCCGCCGAGAATACATTCGTACTTCCAGATGAGTTGCCTTCTGAATTTTTTTGGCTCAAATTAATCAAATGAACGACAGCTGGAAGGGAAACAGTTTATTCGCAAACAGCTCGCGAGAGCTCGATGTTAGATGTTTAGAATTAGAAAATCTTTTAAATCGCGAAGTTTTTGACGCTGCCCACGTCGATAGTTCGGATAGTTATCTATTCACTGGTCAAGATTATACTGTATCAATTTGGAGATACAGTAATAATTACTATTTAATTAATAGCCATGGTAATGAGGTTAAAATAGCGCGGCAGTTTAGGTGCAACAGCTTGAAGGCTCTTGCAAAGCTTCTCTTTGCAAGAGGGCTTTGCGGTGGTTCGCAGTATGCCATCAACAAAGTCAGAGTAGAGCGTCATTCGACAGTAGTAGTTGATGGTACTGCTACTGCGAATGATGTTAGTCATGCTTCTCATGAATTTACAAAAAACATAGCGCAAATCCATCACCTAAAGCTGACCTTTTTAGAACCGATAGTAGTTTTACCTAGGTTCGATTTGACTGCTTCGGCAAAAGCAGGTAAAGCGGTGGTAGGTAAGCGAGGCCGGAATCAGATACAAAGACGGGGTAGGAAAAACATGTCTACGGCTTCCCGCGACAACAATTCAGTCGAATTAAAAGAAATAAAGCCAAATCCAGTTGTGGTCATAGATAAAATTATTACGGACATTTTACTAAAACAAAACTCCTTGCGTCTTGTTAACAGTAACATCCCCGAGGATGACAGTGTAGTATTGCGTCATCAAGAGGCGACCAAGCGTTATTCTCTACCATTAATCGTTAAGCAGTCGAGCGGTATACTGCTAAAAATCCGGTCGTTAATAGGCGGGCGGTCGAGCGGTACACCGCAAATAATCCAGAGGTTCATAGGCAAGCGGTCGAACGCTTTAGGGAGGGAACAAAATCCAGAAGTTAATAGGCAGGCAGTAGAACGGTATAACGCCGTTAAAAGGCATGTAGAGCCGGCTCTACGTAGGTCCGACAATCTTATAGGTCAGAAACATGACGAGGAATTAAAGCCAATAAAATTATTCTCTTTAAAAAACTCTAACTTAAACAGAAGCGTCCATTGCCCTCACTGTCATGCTCGTCTTTTAAGAAGCATTTTAGTTATTTGAATCCTAAGTGATGGTGAATTTTAACAGAGACGATCCAGCCCAGCCCTCCGCGCCGCGTGACGAGGCGCATGTCTCGCCTGGCGTCGCGGGCGTCCGCAGAGGAAGCCGCAGAGTTCGCCTGCGTCGCTACAGGTTAGTTTATCATTTTGTACATGCAATTAACTCTTTATTGTTTAAGAGTTGATGACATCTTACTTGAAAGTTTTAACAGCAGACCTGCTTTGGGTTCAATTCCCAATCATGTCAGAGAAGAAGAAACAAAGCAAAAAAATTCTCGTGTTTCTCAATTTTTCACGTACTTAATGGTTATTCATGTTATTTATTTAATTGCCCTTTTTTAAATTTTGATTATAAGTTTGGTAAAGTGCATTCAAAATTAAGATAAGTTTTGTAAGTTATAATTTTATTTACCATTTTAATTTGTTAAAATTGTAAAACAAATTAAATAACAATATTACTAACATAAATCTCTAAAACCAATGAACTGGAAATGCTTGCTTAAGTTAAACTCCGACTGGTGTTTTGAGGATCTAAATTGTTTTTCTTTGTTTGTTTGCTGACTAGGCGAAATGACACGCTCTTACGGACAGCATGATTTTTAACACTGATTTAATGACTAGCATAGGCACTACGCATCAGGGCGACCAACGCTTCCGAGGTAATAACGCCCAATGTGTAGCGATCTCGGCTTATGCGTCCGCGTTTTCAGTTATAAGGGGCAGGGAGATATTTAGCGCGTCAGATATTGACATTATCTTAAATAGTGGGGATCCATTGTATTTGGCTGTAAAGCCCGCCGAGAATACATTCGTACTTCCAGATGAGTTGCCTTCTGAATTTTTTTGGCTCAAATTAATCAAATGAACGACAGCTGGAAGGGAAACAGTTTATTCGCAAACAGCTCGCGAGAGCTCGATGTTAGATGTTTAGAATTAGAAAATCTTTTAAATCGCGAAGTTTTTGACGCTGCCCACGTCGATAGTTCGGATAGTTATCTATTCACTGGTCAAGATTATACTGTATCAATTTGGAGATACAGTAATAATTACTATTTAATTAATAGCCATGGTAATGAGGTTAAAATAGCGCGGCAGTTTAGGTGCAACAGCTTGAAGGCTCTTGCAAAGCTTCTCTTTGCAAGAGGGCTTTGCGGTGGTTCGCAGTATGCCATCAACAAAGTCAGAGTAGAGCGTCATTCGACAGTAGTAGTTGATGGTACTGCTACTGCGAATGATGTTAGTCATGCTTCTCATGAATTTACAAAAAACATAGCGCAAATCCATCACCTAAAGCTGACCTTTTTAGAACCGATAGTAGTTTTACCTAGGTTCGATTTGACTGCTTCGGCAAAAGCAGGTAAAGCGGTGGTAGGTAAGCGAGGCCGGAATCAGATACAAAGACGGGGTAGGAAAAACATGTCTACGGCTTCCCGCGACAACAATTCAGTCGAATTAAAAGAAATAAAGCCAAATCCAGTTGTGGTCATAGATAAAATTATTACGGACATTTTACTAAAACAAAACTCCTTGCGTCTTGTTAACAGTAACATCCCCGAGGATGACAGTGTAGTATTGCGTCATCAAGAGGCGACCAAGCGTTATTCTCTACCATTAATCGTTAAGCAGTCGAGCGGTATACTGCTAAAAATCCGGTCGTTAATAGGCGGGCGGTCGAGCGGTACACCGCAAATAATCCAGAGGTTCATAGGCAAGCGGTCGAACGCTTTAGGGAGGGAACAAAATCCAGAAGTTAATAGGCAGGCAGTAGAACGGTATAACGCCGTTAAAAGGCATGTAGAGCCGGCTCTACGTAGGTCCGACAATCTTATAGGTCAGAAACATGACGAGGAATTAAAGCCAATAAAATTATTCTCTTTAAAAAACTCTAACTTAAACAGAAGCGTCCATTGCCCTCACTGTCATGCTCGTCTTTTAAGAAGCATTTTAGTTATTTGAATCCTAAGTGATGGTGAATTTTAACAGAGACGATCCAGCCCAGCCCTCCGCGCCGCGTGACGAGGCGCATGTCTCGCCTGGCGTCGCGGGCGTCCGCAGAGGAAGCCGCAGAGTTCGCCTGCGTCGCTACAGGTTAGTTTATCATTTTGTACATGCAATTAACTCTTTATTGTTCAAGAGTTGATGACATCTTACTTGAAAGTTTTAACAGCAGACCTGCTTTGGGTTCAATTCCCAATCATGTCAGAGAAGAATAAATCTCTAAAATCAATGAACTGGAAATGCTTGCTTAAGTTATACTCCGACTGGTGTTTTGAGGATCTAAATTATTTTTCTTTGTTTGTTTGCTGACTAGGCGAAATGACACGCTCTTACTGACAGCATGATTTTTAACACTGATTTAATGACTAGCATAGGCACTACGCATCAGGGCGACCAACGCTTCCGAGGTAATAACGCCCAATGTGTAGCGATCTCGGCTTATGCGTCCGCGTTTTCAGTTATAAGGGGCAGGGAGATGTTTAGCGCGTCAGATATTGACATTATCTTAAATAGTGGGGATCCATTGTATTTGGCTGTAAAGCCCGCCGAGAATACATTCGTACTTCCAGATGAGTTGCCTTCTGAATTTTTTTGGCTCAAATTAATCAAATGAACGACAGCTGGAAGGGAAACAGTTTATTCGCAAACAGCTCGCGAGAGCTCGATGTTAGATGTTTAGAATTAGAAAATCTTTTAAATCGCGAAGTTTTTGACGCTGCCCACGTCGATAGTTCGGATAGTTATCTATTCACTGGTCAAGATTATACTGTATCAATTTGGAGATACAGTAATAATTACTATTTAATTAATAGCCATGGTAATGAGGTTAAAATAGCGCGGCAGTTTAGGTGCAACAGCTTGAAGGCTCTTGCAAAGCTTCTCTTTGCAAGAGGGCTTTGCGGTGGTTCGCAGTATGCCATCAACAAAGTCAGAGTAGAGCGTCATTCGACGGTAGTAGTTGATGGTACTGCTACTGCGAATGATGTTAGTCATGCTTCTCATGAATTTACAAAAAACATAGCGCAAATCCATCACCTAAAGCTGACCTTTTTAGAACCGATAGTAGTTTTACCTAGGTTCGATTTGACTGCTTCGGCAAAAGCAGGTAAAGCGGTGGTAGGTAAGCGAGGCCGGAATCAGATACAAAGACGGGGTAGGAAAAACATGTCTACGGCTTCCCGCGACAACAATTCAGTCGAATTAAAAGAAATAAAGCCAAATCCAGTTGTGGTCATAGATAAAATTATTACGGACATTTTACTAAAACAAAACTCCTTGCGTCTTGTTAACAGTAACATCCCCGAGGATGACAGTGTAGTATTGCGTCATCAAGAGGCGACCAAGCGTTATTCTCTACCATTAATCGTTAAGCAGTCGAGCGGTATACTGCTAAAAATCCGGTCGTTAATAGGCGGGCGGTCGAGCGGTACACCGCAAATAATCCAGAGGTTCATAGGCAAGCGGTCGAACGCTTTAGGGAGGGAACAAAATCCAGAAGTTAATAGGCAGGCAGTAGAACGGTATAACGCCGTTAAAAGGCATGTAGAGCCGGCTCTACGTAGGTCCGACAATCTTATAGGTCAGAAACATGACGAGGAATTAAAGCCAATAAAATTATTCTCTTTAAAAAACTCTAACTTAAACAGAAGCGTCCATTGCCCTCACGGTCATGCTCGTCTTTTAAGAAGCATTTTAGTTATTTGAATCCTAAGTGATGGTGAATTTTAACAGAGACGATCCAGCCCAGCCCTCCGCGCCGCGTGACGAGGCGCATGTCTCGCCTGGCGTCGCGGGCGTCCGCAGAGGAAGCCGCAGAGTTCGCCTGCGTCGCTACAGGTTAGTTTATCATTTTGTACATGCAATTAACTCTTTATTGTTCAAGAGTTGATGACATCTTACTTGAAAGTTTTAACAGCAGACCTGCTTTGGGTTCAATTCCCAATCATGTCAGAGAAGAATAAATCTCTAAAATCAATGAACTGGAAATGCTTGCTTAAGTTAAACTCCGACTGGTGTTTTGAGGATCTAAATTATTTTTCTTTGTTTGTTTGCTGACTAGGCGAAATGACACGCTCTTACTGACAGCATGATTTTTAACACTGATTTAATGACTAGCATAGGCACTACGCATCAGGGCGACCAACGCTTCCGAGGTAATAACGCCCAATGTGTAGCGATCTCGGCTTATGCGTCCGCGTTTTCAGTTATAAGGGGCAGGGAGATATTTAGCGCGTCAGATATTGACATTATCTTAAATAGTGGGGATCCATTGTATTTGGCTGTAAAGCCCGCCGAGAATACATTCGTACTTCCAGATGAGTTGCCTTCTGAATTTTTTTGGCTCAAATTAATCAAATGAACGACAGCTGGAAGGGAAACAGTTTATTCGCAAACAGCTCGCGAGAGCTCGATGTTAGATGTTTAGAATTAGAAAATCTTTTAAATCGCAAAGTTTTTGACGCTGCCCACGTCGATAGTTCGGATAGTTATCTATTCACTGGTCAAGATTATACTGTATCAATTTGGAGATACAGTAATAATTACTATTTAATTAATAGCCATGGTAATGAGGTTAAAATAGCGCGGCAGTTTAGGTGCAACAGCTTGAAGGCTCTTGCAAAGCTTCTCTTTGCAAGAGGGCTTTGCGGTGGTTCGCAGTATGCCATCAACAAAGTCAGAGTAGAGCGTCATTCGACGGTAGTAGTTGATGGTACTGCTACTGCGAATGATGTTAGTCATGCTTCTCATGAATTTACAAAAAACATAGCGCAAATCCATCACCTAAAGCTGACCTTTTTAGAACCGATAGTAGTTTTACCTAGGTTCGATTTGACTGCTTCGGCAAAAGCAGGTAAAGCGGTGGTAGTTAAGCGAGGCCGGAATCAGATACAAAAACGGGGTAGGAAAAACATGTCTACGGCTTCCCGCGACAACAATTCAGTCGAATTAAAAGAAATAAAGCCAAATCCAGTTGTGGTCATAGATAAAATTATTACGGACATTTTACTAAAACAAAACTCCTTGCGTCTTGTTAACAGTAACATCCCCGAGAATGACAGTGTAGTATTGCGTCATCGAGAGGCGACCAAGCGTTATTCTCTACCATTAATCGTTAAGCAGTCGAGCGGTATACTGCTAAAAATCCGGTCGTTAATAGGCGGGCGGTCGAGCGGTACACCGCAAATAATCCAGAGGTTCATAGGCAAGCGGTCGAACGCTTTAGGGAGGGAACAAAATCCAGAAGTTAATAGGCAGGCAGTAGAACGGTATAACGCCGTTAAAAGGCATGTGGAGCCGGCTCTACGTAGGTCCGACAATCTTATAGGTCAGAAACATGACGAGGAATTAAAGCCAATAAAATTATTCTCTTTAAAAAACTCTAACTTAAACAGAAGCGTCCATTGCCCTCACTGTCATGCTCGTCTTTTAAGAAGCATTTTAGTTATTTGAATCCTAAGTGATGGTGAATTTTAACAGAGACGATCCAGCCCAGCCCTCCGCGCCGCGTGACGAGGCGCATGTCTCGCCTGGCGTCGCGGGCGTCCGCAGAGGAAGCCGCAGAGTTCGCCTGCGTCGCTACAGGTTAGTTTATCATTTTGTACATGCAATTAACTCTTTATTGTTCAAGAGTTGATGACATCTTACTTGAAAGTTTTAACAGCAGACCTGCTTTGGGTTCAATTCCCAATCATGTCAGAGAAGAATAAATCTCTAAAATCAATGAACTGGAAATGCTTGCTTAAGTTATACTCCGACTGGTGTTTTGAGGATCTAAATTATTTTTCTTTGTTTGTTTGCTGACTAGGCGAAATGACACGCTCTTACTGACAGCATGATTTTTAACACTGATTTAATGACTAGCATAGGCACTACGCATCAGGGCGACCAACGCTTCCGAGGTAATAACGCCCAATGTGTAGCGATCTCGGCTTATGCGTCCGCGTTTTCAGTTATAAGGGGCAGGGAGATATTTAGCGCGTCAGATATTGACATTATCTTAAATAGTGGGGATCCATTGTATTTGGCTGTAAAGCCCGCCGAGAATACATTCGTACTTCCAGATGAGTTGCCTTCTGAATTTTTTTGGCTCAAATTAATCAAATGAACGACAGCTGGAAGGGAAACAGTTTATTCGCAAACAGCTCGCGAGAGCTCGATGTTAGATGTTTAGAATTAGAAAATCTTTTAAATCGCGAAGTTTTTGACGCTGCCCACGTCGATAGTTCGGATAGTTATCTATTCACTGGTCAAGATTATACTGTATCAATTTGGAGATACAGTAATAATTACTATTTAATTAATAGCCATGGTAATGAGGTTAAAATAGCGCGGCAGTTTAGGTGCAACAGCTTGAAGGCTCTTGCAAAGCTTCTCTTTGCAAGAGGGCTTTGCGGTGGTTCGCAGTATGCCATCAACAAAGTCAGAGTAGAGCGTCATTCGACGGTAGTAGTTGATGGTACTGCTACTGCGAATGATGTTAGTCATGCTTCTCATGAATTTACAAAAAACATAGCGCAAATCCATCACCTAAAGCTGACCTTTTTAGAACCGATAGTAGTTTTACCTAGGTTCGATTTGACTGCTTCGGCAAAAGCAGGTAAAGCGGTGGTAGGTAAGCGAGGCCGGAATCAGATACAAAGACGGGGTAGGAAAAACATGTCTACGGCTTCCCGCGACAACAATTCAGTCGAATTAAAAGAAATAAAGCCAAATCCAGTTGTGGTCATAGATAAAATTATTACGGACATTTTACTAAAACAAAACTCCTTGCGTCTTGTTAACAGTAACATCCCCGAGGATGACAGTGTAGTATTGCGTCATCAAGAGGCGACCAAGCGTTATTCTCTACCATTAATCGTTAAGCAGTCGAGCGGTATACTGCTAAAAATCCGGTCGTTAATAGGCGGGCGGTCGAGCGGTACACCGCAAATAATCCAGAGGTTCATAGGCAAGCGGTCGAACGCTTTAGGGAGGGAACAAAATCCAGAAGTTAATAGGCAGGCAGTAGAACGGTATAACGCCGTTAAAAGGCATGTAGAGCCGGCTCTACGTAGGTCCGACAATCTTATAGGTCAGAAACATGACGAGGAATTAAAGCCAATAAAATTATTCTCTTTAAAAAACTCTAACTTAAACAGAAGCGTCCATTGCCCTCACGGTCATGCTCGTCTTTTAAGAAGCATTTTAGTTATTTGAATCCTAAGTGATGGTGAATTTTAACAGAGACGATCCAGCCCAGCCCTCCGCGCCGCGTGACGAGGCGCATGTCTCGCCTGGCGTCGCGGGCGTCCGCAGAGGAAGCCGCAGAGTTCGCCTGCGTCGCTACAGGTTAGTTTATCATTTTGTACATGCAATTAACTCTTTATTGTTCAAGAGTTGATGACATCTTACTTGAAAGTTTTAACAGCAGACCTGCTTTGGGTTCAATTCCCAATCATGTCAGAGAAGAATAAATCTCTAAAATCAATGAACTGGAAATGCTTGCTTAAGTTAAACTCCGACTGGTGTTTTGAGGATCTAAATTATTTTTCTTTGTTTGTTTGCTGACTAGGCGAAATGACACGCTCTTACTGACAGCATGATTTTTAACACTGATTTAATGACTAGCATAGGCACTACGCATCAGGGCGACCAACGCTTCCGAGGTAATAACGCCCAATGTGTAGCGATCTCGGCTTATGCGTCCGCGTTTTCAGTTATAAGGGGCAGGGAGATATTTAGCGCGTCAGATATTGACATTATCTTAAATAGTGGGGATCCATTGTATTTGGCTGTAAAGCCCGCCGAGAATACATTCGTACTTCCAGATGAGTTGCCTTCTGAATTTTTTTGGCTCAAATTAATCAAATGAACGACAGCTGGAAGGGAAACAGTTTATTCGCAAACAGCTCGCGAGAGCTCGATGTTAGATGTTTAGAATTAGAAAATCTTTTAAATCGCAAAGTTTTTGACGCTGCCCACGTCGATAGTTCGGATAGTTATCTATTCACTGGTCAAGATTATACTGTATCAATTTGGAGATACAGTAATAATTACTATTTAATTAATAGCCATGGTAATGAGGTTAAAATAGCGCGGCAGTTTAGGTGCAACAGCTTGAAGGCTCTTGCAAAGCTTCTCTTTGCAAGAGGGCTTTGCGGTGGTTCGCAGTATGCCATCAACAAAGTCAGAGTAGAGCGTCATTCGACGGTAGTAGTTGATGGTACTGCTACTGCGAATGATGTTAGTCATGCTTCTCATGAATTTACAAAAAACATAGCGCAAATCCATCACCTAAAGCTGACCTTTTTAGAACCGATAGTAGTTTTACCTAGGTTCGATTTGACTGCTTCGGCAAAAGCAGGTAAAGCGGTGGTAGTTAAGCGAGGCCGGAATCAGATACAAAAACGGGGTAGGAAAAACATGTCTACGGCTTCCCGCGACAACAATTCAGTCGAATTAAAAGAAATAAAGCCAAATCCAGTTGTGGTCATAGATAAAATTATTACGGACATTTTACTAAAACAAAACTCCTTGCGTCTTGTTAACAGTAACATCCCCGAGAATGACAGTGTAGTATTGCGTCATCGAGAGGCGACCAAGCGTTATTCTCTACCATTAATCGTTAAGCAGTCGAGCGGTATACTGCTAAAAATCCGGTCGTTAATAGGCGGGCGGTCGAGCGGTACACCGCAAATAATCCAGAGGTTCATAGGCAAGCGGTCGAACGCTTTAGGGAGGGAACAAAATCCAGAAGTTAATAGGCAGGCAGTAGAACGGTATAACGCCGTTAAAAGGCATGTAGAGCCGGCTCTACGTAGGTCCGACAATCTTATAGGTCAGAAACATGACGAGGAATTAAAGCCAATAAAATTATTCTCTTTAAAAAACTCTAACTTAAACAGAAGCGTCCATTGCCCTCACGGTCATGCTCGTCTTTTAAGAAGCATTTTAGTTATTTGAATCCTAAGTGATGGTGAATTTTAACAGAGACGATCCAGCCCAGCCCTCCGCGCCGCGTGACGAGGCGCATGTCTCGCCTGGCGTCGCGGGCGTCCGCAGAGGAAGCCGCAGAGTTCGCCTGCGTCGCTACAGGTTAGTTTATCATTTTGTACATGCAATTAACTCTTTATTGTTCAAGAGTTGATGACATCTTACTTGAAAGTTTTAACAGCAGACCTGCTTTGGGTTCAATTCCCAATCATGTCAGAGAAGAATAAATCTCTAAAATCAATGAACTGGAAATGCTTGCTTAAGTTAAACTCCGACTGGTGTTTTGAGGATCTAAATTATTTTTCTTTGTTTGTTTGCTGACTAGGCGAAATGACACGCTCTTACTGACAGCATGATTTTTAACACTGATTTAATGACTAGCATAGGCACTACGCATCAGGGCGACCAACGCTTCCGAGGTAATAACGCCCAATGTGTAGCGATCTCGGCTTATGCGTCCGCGTTTTCAGTTATAAGGGGCAGGGAGATATTTAGCGCGTCAGATATTGACATTATCTTAAATAGTGGGGATCCATTGTATTTGGCTGTAAAGCCCGCCGAGAATACATTCGTACTTCCAGATGAGTTGCCTTCTGAATTTTTTTGGCTCAAATTAATCAAATGAACGACAGCTGGAAGGGAAACAGTTTATTCGCAAACAGCTCGCGAGAGCTCGATGTTAGATGTTTAGAATTAGAAAATCTTTTAAATCGCAAAGTTTTTGACGCTGCCCACGTCGATAGTTCGGATAGTTATCTATTCACTGGTCAAGATTATACTGTATCAATTTGGAGATACAGTAATAATTACTATTTAATTAATAGCCATGGTAATGAGGTTAAAATAGCGCGGCAGTTTAGGTGCAACAGCTTGAAGGCTCTTGCAAAGCTTCTCTTTGCAAGAGGGCTTTGCGGTGGTTCGCAGTATGCCATCAACAAAGTCAGAGTAGAGCGTCATTCGACGGTAGTAGTTGATGGTACTGCTACTGCGAATGATGTTAGTCATGCTTCTCATGAATTTACAAAAAACATAGCGCAAATCCATCACCTAAAGCTGACCTTTTTAGAACCGATAGTAGTTTTACCTAGGTTCGATTTGACTGCTTCGGCAAAAGCAGGTAAAGCGGTGGTAGTTAAGCGAGGCCGGAATCAGATACAAAAACGGGGTAGGAAAAACATGTCTACGGCTTCCCGCGACAACAATTCAGTCGAATTAAAAGAAATAAAGCCAAATCCAGTTGTGGTCATAGATAAAATTATTACGGACATTTTACTAAAACAAAACTCCTTGCGTCTTGTTAACAGTAACATCCCCGAGAATGACAGTGTAGTATTGCGTCATCGAGAGGCGACCAAGCGTTATTCTCTACCATTAATCGTTAAGCAGTCGAGCGGTATACTGCTAAAAATCCGGTCGTTAATAGGCGGGCGGTCGAGCGGTACACCGCAAATAATCCAGAGGTTCATAGGCAAGCGGTCGAACGCTTTAGGGAGGGAACAAAATCCAGAAGTTAATAGGCAGGCAGTAGAACGGTATAACGCCGTTAAAAGGCATGTAGAGCCGGCTCTACGTAGGTCCGACAATCTTATAGGTCAGAAACATGACGAGGAATTAAAGCCAATAAAATTATTCTCTTTAAAAAACTCTAACTTAAACAGAAGCGTCCATTGCCCTCACTGTCATGCTCGTCTTTTAAGAAGCATTTTAGTTATTTGAATCCTAAGTGATGGTGAATTTTAACAGAGACGATCCAGCCCAGCCCTCCGCGCCGCGTGACGAGGCGCATGTCTCGCCTGGCGTCGCGGGCGTCCGCAGAGGAAGCCGCAGAGTTCGCCTGCGTCGCTACAGGTTAGTTTATCATTTTGTACATGCAATTAACTCTTTATTGTTTAAGAGTTGATGACATCTTACTTGAAAGTTTTAACAGCAGACCTGCTTTGGGTTCAATTCCCAATCATGTCAGAGAAGAAGAAACAAAGCAAAAAAATTCTCGTGTTTCTCAATTTTTCACGTACTTAATGGTTATTCATGTTATTTATTTAATTGCCCTTTTTTAAATTTTGATTATAAGTTTGGTAAAGTGCATTCAAAATTAAGATAAGTTTTGTAAGTTATAATTTTATTTACCATTTTAATTTGTTAAAATTGTAAAACAAATTAAATAACAATATTACTAACATAAATCTCTAAAACCAATGAACTGGAAATGCTTGCTTAAGTTAAACTCCGACTGGTGTTTTGAGGATCTAAATTGTTTTTCTTTGTTTGTTTGCTGACTAGGCGAAATGACACGCTCTTACGGACAGCATGATTTTTAACACTGATTTAATGACTAGCATAGGCACTACGCATCAGGGCGACCAACGCTTCCGAGGTAATAACGCCCAATGTGTAGCGATCTCGGCTTATGCGTCCGCGTTTTCAGTTATAAGGGGCAGGGAGATATTTAGCGCGTCAGATATTGACATTATCTTAAATAGTGGGGATCCATTGTATTTGGCTGTAAAGCCCGCCGAGAATACATTCGTACTTCCAGATGAGTTGCCTTCTGAATTTTTTTGGCTCAAATTAATCAAATGAACGACAGCTGGAAGGGAAACAGTTTATTCGCAAACAGCTCGCGAGAGCTCGATGTTAGATGTTTAGAATTAGAAAATCTTTTAAATCGCGAAGTTTTTGACGCTGCCCACGTCGATAGTTCGGATAGTTATCTATTCACTGGTCAAGATTATACTGTATCAATTTGGAGATACAGTAATAATTACTATTTAATTAATAGCCATGGTAATGAGGTTAAAATAGCGCGGCAGTTTAGGTGCAACAGCTTGAAGGCTCTTGCAAAGCTTCTCTTTGCAAGAGGGCTTTGCGGTGGTTCGCAGTATGCCATCAACAAAGTCAGAGTAGAGCGTCATTCGACGGTAGTAGTTGATGGTACTGCTACTGCGAATGATGTTAGTCATGCTTCTCATGAATTTACAAAAAACATAGCGCAAATCCATCACCTAAAGCTGACCTTTTTAGAACCGATAGTAGTTTTACCTAGGTTCGATTTGACTGCTTCGGCAAAAGCAGGTAAAGCGGTGGTAGGTAAGCGAGGCCGGAATCAGATACAAAGACGGGGTAGGAAAAACATGTCTACGGCTTCCCGCGACAACAATTCAGTCGAATTAAAAGAAATAAAGCCAAATCCAGTTGTGGTCATAGATAAAATTATTACGGACATTTTACTAAAACAAAACTCCTTGCGTCTTGTTAACAGTAACATCCCCGAGGATGACAGTGTAGTATTGCGTCATCAAGAGGCGACCAAGCGTTATTCTCTACCATTAATCGTTAAGCAGTCGAGCGGTATACTGCTAAAAATCCGGTCGTTAATAGGCGGGCGGTCGAGCGGTACACCGCAAATAATCCAGAGGTTCATAGGCAAGCGGTCGAACGCTTTAGGGAGGGAACAAAATCCAGAAGTTAATAGGCAGGCAGTAGAACGGTATAACGCCGTTAAAAGGCATGTAGAGCCGGCTCTACGTAGGTCCGACAATCTTATAGGTCAGAAACATGACGAGGAATTAAAGCCAATAAAATTATTCTCTTTAAAAAACTCTAACTTAAACAGAAGCGTCCATTGCCCTCACGGTCATGCTCGTCTTTTAAGAAGCATTTTAGTTATTTGAATCCTAAGTGATGGTGAATTTTAACAGAGACGATCCAGCCCAGCCCTCCGCGCCGCGTGACGAGGCGCATGTCTCGCCTGGCGTCGCGGGCGTCCGCAGAGGAAGCCGCAGAGTTCGCCTGCGTCGCTACAGGTTAGTTTATCATTTTGTACATGCAATTAACTCTTTATTGTTCAAGAGTTGATGACATCTTACTTGAAAGTTTTAACAGCAGACCTGCTTTGGGTTCAATTCCCAATCATGTCAGAGAAGAATAAATCTCTAAAATCAATGAACTGGAAATGCTTGCTTAAGTTAAACTCCGACTGGTGTTTTGAGGATCTAAATTATTTTTCTTTGTTTGTTTGCTGACTAGGCGAAATGACACGCTCTTACTGACAGCATGATTTTTAACACTGATTTAATGACTAGCATAGGCACTACGCATCAGGGCGACCAACGCTTCCGAGGTAATAACGCCCAATGTGTAGCGATCTCGGCTTATGCGTCCGCGTTTTCAGTTATAAGGGGCAGGGAGATATTTAGCGCGTCAGATATTGACATTATCTTAAATAGTGGGGATCCATTGTATTTGGCTGTAAAGCCCGCCGAGAATACATTCGTACTTCCAGATGAGTTGCCTTCTGAATTTTTTTGGCTCAAATTAATCAAATGAACGACAGCTGGAAGGGAAACAGTTTATTCGCAAACAGCTCGCGAGAGCTCGATGTTAGATGTTTAGAATTAGAAAATCTTTTAAATCGCGAAGTTTTTGACGCTGCCCACGTCGATAGTTCGGATAGTTATCTATTCACTGGTCAAGATTATACTGTATCAATTTGGAGATACAGTAATAATTACTATTTAATTAATAGCCATGGTAATGAGGTTAAAATAGCGCGGCAGTTTAGGTGCAACAGCTTGAAGGCTCTTGCAAAGCTTCTCTTTGCAAGAGGGCTTTGCGGTGGTTCGCAGTATGCCATCAACAAAGTCAGAGTAGAGCGTCATTCGACGGTAGTAGTTGATGGTACTGCTACTGCGAATGATGTTAGTCATGCTTCTCATGAATTTACAAAAAACATAGCGCAAATCCATCACCTAAAGCTGACCTTTTTAGAACCGATAGTAGTTTTACCTAGGTTCGATTTGACTGCTTCGGCAAAAGCAGGTAAAGCGGTGGCAGGTAAGCGAGGCCGGAATCAGATACAAAGACGGGGTAGGAAAAACATGTCTACGGCTTCCCGCGACAACAATTCAGTCGAATTAAAAGAAATAAAGCCAAATCCAGTTGTGGTCATAGATAAAATTATTACGGACATTTTACTAAAACAAAACTCCTTGCGTCTTGTTAACAGTAACATCCCCGAGGATGACAGTGTAGTATTGCGTCATCAAGAGGCGACCAAGCGTTATTCTCTACCATTAATCGTTAAGCAGTCGAGCGGTATACTGCTAAAAATCCGGTCGTTAATAGGCGGGCGGTCGAGCGGTACACCGCAAATAATCCAGAGGTTCATAGGCAAGCGGTCGAACGCTTTAGGGAGGGAACAAAATCCAGAAGTTAATAGGCAGGCAGTAGAACGGTATAACGCCGTTAAAAGGCATGTAGAGCCGGCTCTACGTAGGTCCGACAATCTTATAGGTCAGAAACATGACGAGGAATTAAAGCCAATAAAATTATTCTCTTTAAAAAACTCTAACTTAAACAGAAGCGTCCATTGCCCTCACGGTCATGCTCGTCTTTTAAGAAGCATTTTAGTTATTTGAATCCTAAGTGATGGTGAATTTTAACAGAGACGATCCAGCCCAGCCCTCCGCGCCGCGTGACGAGGCGCATGTCTCGCCTGGCGTCGCGGGCGTCCGCAGAGGAAGCCGCAGAGTTCGCCTGCGTCGCTACAGGTTAGTTTATCATTTTGTACATGCAATTAACTCTTTATTGTTCAAGAGTTGATGACATCTTACTTGAAAGTTTTAACAGCAGACCTGCTTTGGGTTCAATTCCCAATCATGTCTGAGAAGAATAAATCTCTAAAATCAATGAACTGGAAATGCTTGCTTAAGTTAAACTCCGACTGGTGTTTTGAGGATCTAAATTATTTTTCTTTGTTTGTTTGCTGACTAGGCGAAATGACACGCTCTTACTGACAGCATGATTTTTAACACTGATTTAATGACTAGCATAGGCACTACGCATCAGGGCGACCAACGCTTCCGAGGTAATAACGCCCAATGTGTAGCGATCTCGGCTTATGCGTCCGCGTTTTCAGTTATAAGGGGCAGGGAGATATTTAGCGCGTCAGATATTGACATTATCTTAAATAGTGGGGATCCATTGTATTTGGCTGTAAAGCCCGCCGAGAATACATTCGTACTTCCAGATGAGTTGCCTTCTGAATTTTTTTGGCTCAAATTAATCAAATGAACGACAGCTGGAGGGGAAACAGTTTATTCGCAAACAGCTCGCGAGAGCTCGATGTTAGATGTTTAGAATTAGAAAATCTTTTAAATCGCAAAGTTTTTGACGCTGCCCACGTCGATAGTTCGGATAGTTATCTATTCACTGGTCAAGATTATACTGTATCAATTTGGAGATACAGTAATAATTACTATTTAATTAATAGCCATGGTAATGAGGTTAAAATAGCGCGGCAGTTTAGGTGCAACAGCTTGAAGGCTCTTGCAAAGCTTCTCTTTGCAAGAGGGCTTTGCGGTGGTTCGCAGTATGCCATCAACAAAGTCAGAGTAGAGCGTCATTCGACGGTAGTAGTTGATGGTACTGCTACTGCGAATGATGTTAGTCATGCTTCTCATGAATTTACAAAAAACATAGCGCAAATCCATCACCTAAAGCTGACCTTTTTAGAACCGATAGTAGTTTTACCTAGGTTCGATTTGACTGCTTCGGCAAAAGCAGGTAAAGCGGTGGTAGGTAAGCGAGGCCGGAATCAGATACAAAAACGGGGTAGGAAAAACATGTCTACGGCTTCCCGCGACAACAATTCAGTCGAATTAAAAGAAATAAAGCCAAATCCAGTTGTGGTCATAGATAAAATTATTACGGACATTTTACTAAAACAAAACTCCTTGCGTCTTGTTAACAGTAACATCCCCGAGGATGACAGTATAGTATTGCGTCATCGAGAGGCGACCAAGCGTTATTCTCTACCATTAATCGTTAAGCAGTCGAGCGGTATACTGCTAAAAATCCGGTCGTTAATAGGCGGGCGGTCGAGCGGTACACCGCAAATAATCCAGAGGTTCATAGGCAAGCGGTCGAACGCTTTAGGGAGGGAACAAAATCCAGAAGTTAATAGGCAGGCAGTAGAACGGTATAACGCCGTTAAAAGGCATGTAGAGCCGGCTCTACGTAGGTCCGACAATCTTATAGGTCAGAAACATGACGAGGAATTAAAGCCAATAAAATTATTCTCTTTAAAAAACTCTAACTTAAACAGAAGCGTCCATTGCCCTCACTGTCATGCTCGTCTTTTAAGAAGCATTTTAGTTATTTGAATCCTAAGTGATGGTGAATTTTAACAGAGACGAACCAGCCCAGCCCTCCGCGCCGCGTGACGAGGCGCATGTCTCGCCTGGCGTCGCGGGCGTCCGCAGAGGAAGCCGCAGAGTTCGCCTGCGTCGCTACAGGTTAGTTTATCATTTTGTAAATGCAATTAACTCTTTATTGTTTAAGAGTTGATGACATCTTACTTGAAAGTTTTAACAGCAGACCTGCTTTGGGTTCAATTCCCAATCATGTCAGAGAAGAAGAAACAAAGCAAAAAAATTCTCGTGTTTCTCAATTTTTCACGTACTTAATGGTTATTCATGTTATTTATTTAACTGCCCTTTTTTAAATTTTGATTATAAGTTTGGTAAAGTGCATTAAAAATTAAGATAAGTTTTGTAAGTTATAATTTTATTTACCATTTTAATTTGTTAAAATTGTAAAACAAATTAAATAACAATATTACTAACATAAATCTCTAAAACCAATGAACTGGAAATGCTTGCTTAAGTTAAACTCCGACTGGTGTTTTGAGGATCTAAATTGTTTTTCTTTGTTTGTTTGCTGACTAGGCGAAATGACACGCTCTTACTGACAGCATGATTTTTAACACTGATTTAATGACTAGCATAGGCACTACGCATCAGGGCGACCAACGCTTCCGAGGTAATAACGCCCAATGTGTAGCGATCTCGGCTTATGAGTCCGCGTTTTCAGTTATAAGGGGCAGGGAGATATTTAGCGCGTCAGATATTGACATTATCTTAAATAGTGGGGATCCATTGTATTTGGCTGTAAAGCCCGCCGAGAATACATTCGTACTTCCAGATGAGTTGCCTTCTGAATTTTTTTGGCTCAAATTAATCAAATGAACGACAGCTGGAAGGGAAACAGTTTATTCGCAAACAGCTCGCGAGAGCTCGATGTTAGATGTTTAGAATTAGAAAATCTTTTAAATCGCGAAGTTTTTGACGCTGCCCACGTCGATAGTTCGGATAGTTATCTATTCACTGGTCAAGATTATACTGTATCAATTTGGAGATACAGTAATAATTACTATTTAATTAATAGCCATGGTAATGAGGTTAAAATAGCGCGGCAGTTTAGGTGCAACAGCTTGAAGGCTCTTGCAAAGCTTCTCTTTGCAAGAGGGCTTTGCGGTGGTTCGCAGTATGCCATCAACAAAGTCAGAGTAGAGCGTCATTCGACGGTAGTAGTTGATGGTACTGCTACTGCGAATGATGTTAGTCATGCTTCTCATGAATTTACAAAAAACATAGCGCAAATCCATCACCTAAAGCTGACCTTTTTAGAACCGATAGTAGTTTTACCTAGGTTTGATTTGACTGCTTCGGCAAAAGCAGGTAAAGCGGTGGCAGGTAAGCGAGGCCGGAATCAGATACAAAAATGGGGTAGGAAAAACATGTCTACGGCTTCCCGCGACAACAATTCAGTCGAATTAAAAGAAATAAAGCCAAATCCAGTTGTGGTCATAGATAAAATTATTACGGACATTTTACTAAAACAAAACTCCTTGCGTCTTGTTAACAGTAACATCCCCGAGGATGACGTGTAGTATTGCGTCATCGAGAGGCGACCAAGCGTTATTCTCTACTATTAATCGTTAAGCAGTCGAGCGGTATACTGCTAAAAATCCGGTCGTTAATAGGCGGGCGGTTGAGCGGTACACCGCAAATAATCCAGAGGTTCATAGGCAAGCGGTCGAACGCTTTAGGGAGGGAACAAAATCCAGAAGTTAATAGGCAGGCAGTAGAACGGTATAACGCCGTTAAAAGGCATGTAGAGCCGGCTCTACGTAGGTCCGACAATCTTTTAGGTCAGAAACATGACGAGGAATTAAAGCCAATAAAATTATTCTCTTTAAAAAACTCTAACTTAAACAGAAGCGTCCATTGCCCTCACTGTCATGCTCGTCTTTTAAGAAGCATTTTAGTTATTTGAATCCTAAGTGATGGTGAATTTTAACAGAGACGATCCAGCCCAGCCCTCCGCGCCGCGTGACGAGGCGCATGTCTCGCCTGGCGTCGCGGGCGTCCGCAGAGGAAGCCGCAGAGTTCGCCTGCGTCGCTACAGGTTAGTTTATCATTTTGTACATGCAATTAACTCTTTATTGTTCAAGAGTTGATGACATCTTACTTGAAAGTTTTAACAGCAGACCTGCTTTGGGTTCAATTCCCAATCATGTCAGAGAAGAAGAAACAAAGCAGAAAAATTCTCGTGTTTCACAATTTTTTACGTACTTAATGGTTATTCATGTTATTTATTTAATTGCCCTTTTTTAAATTTTGATTATAAGTTTGGTAAAGTGCATTCAAAATTAAGATAAGCTTTGTAAGTTATAATTTTATTTACCATTTTAATTTGTTAAAATTGTAAAACAAATTAAATATCAATATTACTAACATAAATCTCTAAAATCAATGAACTGGAAATGCTTGCTTAAGTTAAACTCCGACTGGTGTTTTGAGGATCTAAATTGTTTTTCTTTGTTTGTTTGCTGACTAGGCGAAATGACACGCTCTTACTGACAGCATGATTTTTAACACTGATTTAATGACTAGCATAGGCACTACGCATCAGGGCGACCAACGCTTCCGAGGTAATAACGCCCAATGTGTAGCGATCTCGGCTTATGCGTCCGCGTTTTCAGTAATAAGGGGCAGGGAGATATTTAGCGCGTCAGATATTGACATTATCTTAAATAGTGGGGATCCATTGTATTTGGCTGTAAAGCCCGCCGAGAATACATTCGTACTTCCAGATGAGTTGCCTTCTGAATTTTTTTGGCTCAAATTAATCAAATGAACGACAGCTGGAAGGGAAACAGTTTATTCGCAAACAGCTCGCGAGAGCTCGATGTTAGATGTTTAGAATTAGAAAATCTTTTAAATCGCGAAGTTTTTGACGCTGCCCACGTCGATAGTTCGGATAGTTATCTATTCACTGGTCAAGATTATACTGTATCAATTTGGAGATACAGTAATAATTACTATTTAATTAATAGCCATGGTAATGAGGTTAAAATAGCGCGGCAGTTTAGGTGCAACAGCTTGAAGGCTCTTGCAAAGCTTCTCTTTGCAAGAGGGCTTTGCGGTGGTTCGCAGTATGCCATCAACAAAGTCAGAGTAGAGCGTCATTTGACGGTAGTAGTTGATGGTACTGCTACTGCGAATGATGTTAGTCATGCTTCTCATGAATTTACAAAAAACATAGCGCAAATCCATCACCTAAAGCTGACCTTTTTAGAACCGATAGTAGTTTTACCTAGGTTCGATTTGACTGCTTCGGCAAAAGCAGGTAAAGCGGTGGTAGGTAAGCGAGGCCGGAATCAGATACAAAAACGGGGTAGGAAAAACATGTCTACGGCTTCCCGCGACAACAATTCAGTCGAATTAAAAGAAATAAAGCCAAATCCAGTTGTGGTCATAGATAAAATTATTACGGACATTTTACTAAAACAAAACTCCTTGCGTCTTGTTAACAGTAACATCCCCGAGGATGACAGTATAGTATTGCGTCATCGAGAGGCGACCAAGCGTTATTCTCTACCATTAATCGTTAAGCAGTCGAGCGGTATACTGCTAAAAATCCGGTCGTTAATAGGCGGGCGGTCGAGCGGTACACCGCAAATAATCCAGAGGTTCATAGGCAAGCGGTCGAACGCTTTAGGGAGGGAACAAAATCCAGAAGTTAATAGGCAGGCAGTAGAACGGTATAACGCCGTTAAAAGGCATGTAGAGCCGGCTCTACGTAGGTCCGACAATCTTATAGGTCAGAAACATGACGAGGAATTAAAGCCAATAAAATTATTCTCTTTAAAAAACTCTAACTTAAACAGAAGCGTCCATTGCCCTCACTGTCATGCTCGTCTTTTAAGAAGCATTTTAGTTATTTGAATCCTAAGTGATGGTGAATTTTAACAGAGACGATCCAGCCCAGCCCTCCGCGCCGCGTGACGAGGCGCATGTCTCGCCTGGCGTCGCGGGCGTCCGCAGAGGAAGCCGCAGAGTTCGCCTGCGTCGCTACAGGTTAGTTTATCATTTTGTACATGCAATTAACTCTTTATTGTTCAAGAGTTGATGACATCTTACTTGAAAGTTTTAACAGCAGACCTGCTTTGGGTTCAATTCCCAATCATGTCAGAGAAGAATAAATCTCTAAAATCAATGAACTGGAAATGCTTGCTTAAGTTATACTCCGACTGGTGTTTTGAGGATCTTAATTATTTTTCTTTGTTTGTTTGCTGACTAGGCGAAATGACACGCTCTTACTGACAGCATGATTTTTAACACTGATTTAATGACTAGCATAGGCACTACGCATCAGGGCGACCAACGCTTCCGAGGTAATAACGCCCAATGTGTAGCGATCTCGGCTTATGCGTCCGCGTTTTCAGTTATAAGGGGCAGGGAGATATTTAGCGCGTCAGATATTGACATTATCTTAAATAGTGGGGATCCATTGTATTTGGCTGTAAAGCCCGCCGAGAATACATTCGTACTTCCAGATGAGTTGCCTTCTGAATTTTTTTGGCTCAAATTAATCAAATGAACGACAGCTGGAAGGGAAACAGTTTATTCGCAAACAGCTCGCGAGAGCTCGATGTTAGATGTTTAGAATTAGAAAATCTTTTAAATCGCGAAGTTTTTGACGCTGCCCACGTCGATAGTTCGGATAGTTATCTATTCACTGGTCAAGATTATACTGTATCAATTTGGAGATACAGTAATAATTACTATTTAATTAATAGCCATAGTAATGAGGTTAAAGTAGCGCGGCAGTTTAGGTGCAACAGCTTGAAGGCTCTTGCAAAGCTTCTCTTTGCAAGAGGGCTTTGCGGTGGTTCGCAGTATGCCATCAACAAAGTCAGAGTAGAGCGTCATTCGACGGTAGTAGTTGATGGTACTGCTAATGCGAATGATGTTAGTCATGCTTCTCATGAATTTACAAAAAACATAGCGCAAATCCATCACCTAAAGCTGACCTTTTTAGAACCGATAGTAGTTTTACCTAGGTTCGATTTGACTGCTTCGGCAAAAGCAGGTAAAGCGGTGGTAGGTAAGCGAGGCCGGAATCAGATACAAAAACGGGGTAGGAAAAACATGTCTACGGCTTCCCGCGACAACAATTCAGTCGAATTAAAAGAAATAAAGCCAAATCCAGTTGTGGTCATAGATAAAATTATTACGGACATTTTACTAAAACAAAACTCCTTGCGTCTTGTTAACAGTAACATCCCCGAGGATGACAGTGTAGTATTGCGTCATCGAGAGGCGACCAAGCGTTATTCTCTACCATTAATCGTTAAGCAGTCGAGCGGTATACTGCTAAAAATCCGGTCGTTAATAGGCGGGCGGTCGAGCGGTACACCGCAAATAATCCAGAGGTTCATAGGCAAGCGGTCGAACGCTTTAGGGAGGGAACAAAATCCAGAAGTTAATAGGCAGGCAGTAGAACGGTATAACGCCGTTAAAAGGCATGTAGAGCCGGCTCTACGTAGGTCCGACAATCTTATAGGTCAGAAACATGACGAGGAATTAAAGCCAATAAAATTATTCTCTTTAAAAAAACTCTAACTAAAACAGAAGCGTCCATTGCCCTCAATGTCATGCTCGTCTTTTAAGAAGCATTTTAGTTATTTGAATCCTAATGATGGTGAATTTTAACAGAGACGATCCAGCCCAGCCCTCCGCGCCGCGTGACGAGGCGCATGTCTCGCCTGGCGTCGCGGGCGTCCGCAGAGGAAGCCGCAGAGTTCGCCTGCGTCGCTACAGACTCTTTATTGTTTAAGTGTTGATGACATCTTACTTGAAAGTTTTAACAGCAGACCTGCTTTGGGTTCAATTCCCAATCATGTCAGAGAAGAAGAAACAAAGGAAAAAAATTCTCGTGTTTCTCAATTTTTTAAGTACTTAATGGTTATTCATGTTATTTATTTAATTGCCCTTTTTTAAATTTTGATTATAAGTTTGGTAAAGTGCATTCAAAATTAAGATAAGTTTTGTAAGTTATAATTTTATTTACCATTTCAATTTGTTAAAATTGTAAAACAAATTAAATGAGAATATTTCTAACATAAATCTCTAAAATCACTGAACTGGAAATGCTTGCTTAAGTTAATTTCCGACTGGTGTTTTGAGGATCTAAATTGTTTTTCTTTGTTTGTTTGTTTGCTGACTAGGCGAAATGACACGCTCTTACTGACAGCATGATTTTTAACACTGATTTAATGACTAGCATAGGCACTACGCATCAGGGCGACCAACGCTTCCGAGGTAATAACGCCCAATGTGTAGCGATCTCGGTTTATGCGTCCGCGTTTTCAGTTATAAGGGGCAGGGAGATATTTAGCGCGTCAGATATTGACATTATCTTAAATAGTGGGGATCCATTGTATTTGGCTGTAAAGCCCGCCGATAATACATTCGTACTTCCAGGTGAATTGCCTTCTGAATTTCGCGTAGGTAATTTTTTGGCTCAAATTAATCAAATGAACGACAGCTGGAAGGCAAACAGTTTGTTCGCAAACAGCTCGCGAGAGCTCGAGCCTAGTGATTTGCTACAATCCACTTCACCTTCCCTCTTTACACTTCAAAACATTGAACCCATTTTAACGACTCGAGGCCCTATAGTAAATTATGAAGTTTCACCGATTAATTCAGACGAAAGTGATGCCGATCTAAGTGACAACGATCCAATTTATGACATAGAGCAGTGGTCACCAAATGGCGGACCGCGGTCTGCATCCGGACCGCCGACCTATTTTGTGCTGACCCAGAAGAATCTGAAAATATTAGTATCAAAATGTGTGATGTTTCAATTTAGCCCGCGCTTTGTCTTGTCTCTGCCGCTCATCGGATACCCACGCGCCAACGGACGACGGGCGCGAGCGAGACAACAGCAAGCCATGGTGGCAGGGCAAAGCGACGCGCGCGCAGCATGACAGTTTTGGTTTACTTTTAAGTGACACCACACGTACTCACTTGTGTTTGCTTGCCTACGGACTAAGTACCTTGCGAAAAAGTATTTTTAAGTTGATTTTTTACGATGGATCCGAAAAAAAGAAAGGTAGAAGCCGAAAATCGACAGTTTTTACCAGAATGGACCGATTTATATTGTTTTACGCTGCCAAATCGTGCTGGAGCAGTACCAGTGTGTTTAATTTGTCAACAAACGGTGGCTTTGATTAAAAGCTCGAATTTAAAACGACATTATGAGACCAAACACAAATCATTTGCTAATAAATTCCCACTTGGTAGTAACAATCGTAACTCGAAAATTGTAAGTTTATCTACAAGTTACACATCTTCGACCCAGATCATGAGTCGTTCAATGACTGAACAGGAAAAATGTGGTGAGGCTTCGTTACGTATTTCTTGGACTCTTGCTGAGCATATGAAACCATTCAGAAATCATTCAGGAATGCATGGTCGAAGGAAGCAATGTCTTGTTTGAGAATAAAAAAGAAGTTATTGAGACTATTAAACAAATAATATCTGCGCCTACTAATACAAGAAATACACATATTTTGGCGTTAGAAAATCACTGTGATATAAAACGGCAGTTAAAAAATGCAGACTATTATGCCTTGGCTATCGTCACTGATACAGCACAACTGATAATTTTTGTTCGTTACCTGGATAAACTCCAAGAATTTTTTGTTGAAGTATTGATGGTTATCTTGCCATTATTGGGAAGCACGCGAGGAGAATACATGTTCAAGGTTGTAATGGACTATTTCGATAAAGATGAATTAGACTTGAAAAAACTAATATCAGTTACTACCGACGGTGCGCCAGCGATGGTTGGAAGTAGTAAAGGACTAGTTCAAAGGTTATGTACCAATGCAAAATGTAGTGAAAATTTGATTTCCTACCACTGCATCATACATCAAACTGTGCTTTGCTGCAAACTTAATCCCAATCTCGAGACTACTATGCAAGAAGTGATTAAAATTGTAAAGTTCCTGCGTGCTAAATCGTCATTGAAACATCGTCAATTGAAATCATTTTTGGACGAAGTTAATGCACAGTATGACGATTTACTGCTGCACAACAATGTAAGGTGGTTAAGCAAAGGCTGCGTCTTACAAAGATTCTTCGCCATTTTAGAAGATTTGAAGACGTTTCTTTCCAAAACTGATCAGGCTTCGGCAAACGCCTATTTAAGTTTTCTTTGCGAAGAAGAAAATATGGCTACCATCGCTTTCTTATAGGATATTTTTAAACATATAAATGACCTGAACCTTAAACTTCAAGGGAAAGGGAAGCTGGTTTGGGAACTATTTTCAGAAGTGAAAAGTTTCTCACGAAAACTAGATTTATTGAAAAACGATCTTGACAATGAATTCTTGGACTTTCCTAATTTAAAAATAGTCAACAGTGGTAAAGAGATTGAGGTCGGCCAATACAAAACTTTTATTAATGATCTTAAATCGGAATTCGGAAACATATTAGTAGACTTTAAGAGAATTGAGAACGTTGTGGAAATTCTCAGTAACATTTACTCTCTGCAGCCCGATGGTGAATGGAGCAATGAAGCGGCAAATGTTTTCGGAAGTAATACAGCTGCTCTACTGATGGAAATAATCGACTTCCAAGAATATACTGTTTTAAAACACAAAAATTCGGAAGTTGCTTGCCAAGAATTTTGGATAAAATTTGTGTCTGTTAATAAATACCCAGAACTAAAAAAATTGGCATTGAAACTTTTTTACAATGTTTGGAATAACGTACATTTGTGAAGCAGCGTTTTCCAAGATGAACTTTATTAAAAATAAATTTTGATCTCGTTTTACTAATGACCATCTCCAGGATTTAATGACAATAGTTTGCACCAACTTAACGCCAGACTTCAGACAGATTGTTCAAAGTAAAACATATCATTTTTCTCATTAATATTGTTCTTACTTTATTTTTAATTCGATGTACCATAAAGAATAAACGAAGCATTCTAATTTCTTTGCTTTTATTTATTCACTAGCGGCTGCCCGCGGTTTCACCCGAGTGGTTTCCGTTCCCGTAGGAATATCGGGATAAAAAGTAGCTTATGTTTTCTGTGAGCCAAATTTCATCCAAATCGGTTTAATAGTTTTTGTGTGAAAGTGTGCCAAATAAACAAACAAACTAACATACTTTTCCATTTAGAATATTAGTAGGATTGACATTTTAAGTCTTGGTTTCTAGTTATCATCATAAACCAAACGGACCGCGATAGAGTTATATTTGTCACAAACGGACCCGCACTGAAACTATAGTTAGACCGCATAATTGAGACCTCGTCTGCGGTGTACAGGGGCGCGGGGGTTAGACGAAAACGGGGGGCGGGAGAGGTGCGGGCGGCGAGGACTCAATTATGCGGTTTAGCTATAATTGGTGACCTCTGGACTGGACGATGTGACACTTATAATCCACCGTTGCTTAAACTCTATGAACAGGAAAATGAAGGTTTTTACAAAGAAGCGTCCAGGATGGGAATGGGGTCAGCTATTCCTGAAAAGACATTCTGATTTAAAGCTAGCATTTGATCACAACATTAGTCGGAGTAGGGCTCAGCTTGGTGAGGAGAAAATCAATAAGTTTTTTGATAATCTTCAGATTGAATTGCAGGATGTACCGCCTGAAAATATTTATAACTTTGACGAAACCGATTTTCATGATGACCAGAAGAAGAAAAAAATGCTATTTAGACGCAAATGTCGCAACCCTGAAGTTATTCGTAACTCAACAAAATCATGTTACACAACCGTATTTTGTGGGAATGCTGCCGGGGAAATAATTCCACCCTACTTTATATTTAAAGCCAAAAGCACGTGGTCTGATTGGCTTATTGGAGCTCCACCTGGTTCCAGAATGACCGTCACTAAGAGTGGTTGGATAGACCTCGAAAGCTTTGACGACTGGTCTAAGACACATTTTCTCCCTATAGTTAAAAAATGAGGTAAGAAGGTTCTGCTTTGTGATAACCTTAGCTCCCACATTTCTGTTAGCACATTAAGGCTTTATGAAGAAAATAACATTAGATTTATTTGCTGGGACTAGGCATTATCATTATTATAATAAATTCAGATTGGTTTTTGGTATAGCATTACATACAAGAGATTTGTGTTATACGTTCATTCCTTAGTAACATTTTTCAAGATAAATTAAGGGCGCATTTACTCTTCTATCGAACAATGAGCAAAATAGTTCGTTTTCGGGGTGACATATTTCAAAAACCTTTGAGAATTTAAAAGATCTTTCTTGGCCAGGCAAAGATGACACATAGTTGTTGAAAATGTGTTGAGAAAAAAAACAATATTGTAGGTGTTTACTTGAAAATGAGTCTAATACCAAACTTCAGTTTTCATAAGACGAGCAATTTGGAAATCTTCACGATCACTATGAGATAAACTGGTAGCTCAAATTGACAAACTAAAATACAAAATACAAAGACTGTATTCTGGTAATGAAAATGTGTTAAGTATTTAGTTTCAAATAAGTGTTTAACTGTTAAAAAAATAACATTTGCCAACGCGTAAAATTGAAAATAATTGCGCAAAACCAACCAGTTTTTTTAATGGTTCTGAATTTCCAAAAGGCCCAAAATAAAATAAGCTGCTACTTGAATGAATAAACTTTAAATTTTAGCAAAAAATTAACCTGGAATTATTGTCTTTTGTCAATAAATAACATTCAGAAATGTGTATATAATTGGCTGCATCAGCCGGCCACCGCCAGTCTCGCTACGGCGCTAGTCGAGGTAGGGTCTGTGTCGCTCGCGTGAACTCGCGTCCTCGCCAAATTTACGCCATTATATCACAGTTATAGCGTGACTAACTCGTTTTGATCCGTAAGTAATTTTGCTTATGTTTTTTGTGTGATGTTATTTTGTGCAATGGTAAATGTTTGAAAGTACAATAATTGTGGTGGAAATTTTTAGAAAATGGGACGTAATTACCTTTATTATGGATCTCGTGGTATGGCAAGGAAAAAGAAAAACAAGGATAATTTGCGGAAGGCTCGAGCTGCCTTAAGGTAATTTTAGACTTTCTGTTTACTTTAAATGCTTTATATTTATATCATAGAAAAAATCGTAAATTTGTTTATAATGTATAACAAACATATAATATACTATATGTTATGGCCAAATTACATAAAATCTTCATAAATTGTAGCCTATTTGTTATTCTAATGTATGTACTTATTACTTAAAGGTTTATCCAAGTAGTTTTTGCGTGAAAGAGTAACAAACACCATACATACTCACAAACTTTCGCATTTATAATATTTGTAAGATAACGATTTCAGAGTTTCGAAAGAAAGTGTCTCGAGTACAGGCAGTAACTCAGAAGAAGTGTCTGCATCAAATATGCCAGGAACATCGAATAATGCACTAATCTCGTAAGACCATTTTTAAAATTTCCGTCTTTGGTTGACTATCCAAAATGAAGACTATTTTTTTTTATTTTGCCCGTAAATATGAATTCTAATATCATCATTATTATTTTCAGCGCCGAAAATGAAGAGAATACTGACACTGACCAAACAAACAATGACATGAGCTATGATATAACTGATAATTATACTGAGGTAAGTATTTATTACTTGACGAGAAATTTCTGCTGCTACTGTTTTGACTGTTTATATATGGGGTGCGTTCGAGATCGCTATCGAGGCAACATCTGTATCCGTTCGCTCCGTACAAATTTGAGTTAATTGTTGGTCAAAGTCTTAGGCCTATAGTTAAATTTGTGATAGTTTTATCAGTGGTGTACTTAGGCTACTGGTACAGCAATCAGAATTGGGATTCAAGAAGAATTGGCGGAGATATAAACAAAAACATTTTGTAAAAATTATTAACGGTCAAATATTTTTGGGCCGACACGCCGCGCTCGCTTGCTGTGTGGTGAATCATCGTGTCCTGTTGTGCGGCCGGTCGCCGTGAGCGGGACGGCTACCGAAGCGGACACTACGTACCTACCTAGCGCTGGCCGCTACTGCGATATACAGCGACCGAAGAACGATACCGGTACTGTGAATACAGTGATATCGGAGCATTGATAGTAAGTTGCTTGGTTTTTGGAGTTGCTGAATATTTAATTAACAGAAATGGCTTCGGGTGGTAGTGTTTGTGCTGGATGCCGCAATGAAATTAAATCTCGGCTATACCTAAAATGCAATATTTGTCTTGATGTTTTTGATTTGATGTGTGCTAATGTCCCGGAATGTCGCTTCCTTAATACAATGACGCCAGCTCATAAAGCCGCTTGGAAATGTCAGGTTTGTAAATGCAAAGAGCCAAAAGGGGATAATTTAAATACTCCGGTGCGACAACCGGCTTGCTCCCAAGATGCACAATATATCTCTCCCTTAGTACCGCAGAGTGGCTCGGACGATGTAAATGTAACCCACCGTAAACATAAGCCAGTCAGTTCGAATGATCAGTCCTACAATCTATCGCATTCGGAAGATATCCTCTATATGGAGTATATTAAGGAGATTATTCGAGAAGAGTTTGAGTGCAATCTGCAGGAACGTATAAGCGGACTTATAGCTAAAACCGTATCCAATCACATGTCAAGCATCATGGCTAATACTATAGAAAAGCTAAATGAAAAGGTGGCTGAGTTGGAACGTCGTATTGACACACTCGAAAATGGCAAAACCAAAACCGCCCGCATAATATCATCAAGTAAGTCATCAAACGCACTTAGGGTCGAAACCATTCAAGATCCGACACAAATGAAAGCCACTGTCAGTAACATCGACAAAGTCAATCCAGCCCCTCGTGTGCAACAGAAACAGGAATTGTCTGTGATGCGTCCAGCACCCTTGAATACCGTACCGCTCGTTCAAAACAATGAGGAAACCATAAACTATGGAGAAAAGGAGAATGAATGGACAACGGTGGAAAAACGACGACGACGAAGTGCATCCCAAAATTTGCTGAGGGGAAATGCAGCGCCAGGTAACACGAAGTTGGAAGCATCGGAACGCTTTCGCAGCTATCACCTTTATTACGTGAAAGAAGGCACTACAGGTGAACAGGTCAGTGAGCATATTAAGTCCATAATTAACAGCGACTGTTGCAAGGTAGAGGTATTGAAAGCGCGTGGCCCTTATGCTTCATTTAAATTGACACTTCCATCTAAGCTCTCGGAACAGCTGTTGAGTCCAGAGTACTGGCCCGTGGACGTATGCATGAAACCTTGGCGCCAGTCCTTTCGTTCAAAGGAAAGACTTGGAACAGGCAAGTGACTTGTCATCAGATATTGGCATAATCACCTCTTCTCATAAATTTCCAGAATTTAACATCTTCTATCAAAACGTTAGAGGTCTCAAAACAAAACTTAAGACATGGAACACGAACCTGTGTATCAATGATCATGACCTTGTAGCTGCCACAGAAACGTTTTAAGACACGTCTGTACATGACGCTGAACTGGCTGCGGGTGGTTGGAATATTATCAGACGTGATCGGGGCTCTTGGGGTGGAGGCGTGCTTCTTGCTTCGAGGCCCGGCATAACTTTGACTCGCCAGGCGGAATTAGAGACTGCTTCCGGTGAAGACTTATGGGTCAAACTCACGCAAAATGGTCGAAACTTATATATTTGTGTCATTTATATCAGACCTACTGCTTCTGATAGTGAGTATCTTAACTGGTTTACTAAAACTGGAAGCTTTATAGCTAGCCTCAACGGAACAGTGTACATCATTGGAGACCTTAATCTTAATAGTGCGTCTGAGAGTGTTCGTAATTATTATTGTTATTTTCTATCGTTCTGTAATTTAACTGAGTACAATAATGTCTATAATGAATATGGTGGAAAGTTAGATGTTGTGCTGACCCAGGAGTGCAGTGATACTCGTATTATTGTTAGTAAATCTGAGTGTGGAGGGATAGTGCGTGTAGATAGATATCACCCCCCTTTAGTCGTTACAATACACTTCGCGACTTCCGCACGTTCAAAGCCACTTCAACCTAGTAATATAGTCTTCTACAGATTGGAACTTTAATAAAGCTGACCACAATCAACTTCTTTTAGAGGTGTGTAGAATTGATTGGTCTCCAGTATTGTTAAGCACAGATGTAATAGAAGCTACGCAAAATTTCTATGAAAACATATATGATGTATTCAATAAGGTAGTTCCTAAAAAACGAAGGTCAAAATTGCATTCAAAGCGGTTTCCGGTCTGGTTCAAAGTAGATATAATAAAGGATATTCACACAAAAAGTAAGTTACACCGTGCTTGGAAAACATCTAACTGTCCTTTAAAATATGAAGAATTCAGTAAACTTCGTGCTTCTTTAAAAGAGCGTATAACATTAGCTTACTCTGAGTATATTCATAGTTTAGAAACCAGCCTTAAGACAAACCCTCGAGCTTTTTGGAGTCATGTATCGAGTCTTCGCAGTGGCGGTGGTTTTGAACCTAATGTAACTTATAAAGGTATACCACACTCCGGCGCCGATACTGCCGCGGCCTTTGCAAGTTTTTTCGAAAGTGTTTACATAACAGATGAAACAATAGCTCATTTTAGTAATTCACTACCAGATGTAGACATGTGCGTACATACTGAACGGTATAGTGCAAGTGATATTGAGTCAGCCATAAAAAAACTTAAACATACACAGTCGATTGGGCCTGACGGTATACCTACAACATTTGTAAAGGTTTGCAGTGAACTTCTTAGTATACCTCTTAGTCACATTATAAATTTGATTATAAATACATCAACTTACCCGCCTCAATGGAAAACGACTAAAGTTATACCGATCCCTAAATCAAGCAATAAAACTTCGGTTGAGAACCATCGGCCTATAGCAATACTTTCGGCATTTGCTAAGATATTTGAGACACTGTTGCATAAAACCATAAATGACCAGATTCAACCATACCTTGCGGAAGAACAGCATGGCTTTAGGGCACGCAAATCAGTAAATACCAACTTGCTTACTCTTACACAATGTGTAGCGACTAGTCTGGATAGCGGTAAGCAGGTGGATGTGTTATATTTTGATTACCAAAAAGCATTTGATCGCGTTGATAACAATATCCTACACTACACTCTTTAGGATTTGCTCCGCAAATGGTACAATTATTGCAAAGCTATCTGGCAGAGCGACAGCAATATGTTAGACACGGGTGTTATGTCTCAGCGCCTTATGCCACTACTTCAGGTGTCAATAAGGGCTCGATATTGGGACCATTGCTCTTTCTTCTCTTCATTAATGATGTTATTGGGGTCATTAAATATGCAAGGTGTCTCTTGTATGCTGATGACCTCAAAATTTATATGGAGATTGAGAACGAAAATGACTGTAACCTCATTCAACAAGACATAGAAGAATTACTCGAATGGAGCAAGTGCAATAGGATGGATTTGAATCTCTCGAAGTGTTTTGTAATGTCGTTTACTAGGAGGCATTCACCGGTGGAGTTTAAATATCAGCTTGGTGGCAACGATATCTCTCGTACGATCACAATGCGAGACCTCGGTGTAACTTTTGATCCTGGCCTGAACTTCAACCAACACATTACCGAGATTACTAAGGAATGTTTTCGTCGTTTGGGCTTTGCACTTCGTAATATGCATGATTTTCGAGATCCTCATGTCATGAAACTTCTTTACATGACATTAATAAGAAGTAAATTAGAGACTAGCTCATGCGTGTGGAACCCACACGAAGCTAAATATAAGCTAATGATAGAAAAAGTGCAGAAGGCCTTTTTGAGATACCTATACAAGAGAGTATACGGCTATTATCCATATCTGTATCCTACTAAAGGGTATGCTCGGTATGTGTTCGTTGGAGGTGAGGCGTCACAAAGACCTAATTTTAACAGCCGTGAAGGTCTTACGGGGCAGGGTTCAATGCCCTGAGCTTCTGGAGCAACTTCTGCGCCTGCATGCGCCGAACCATAGTGTTCGTCGCCGTGCCTGTCGCCAGCGCCGTCTGTTCGCGCCGCCCTCGGGACGCACTGTCGCGTATGACCACTCACCTGTCTGTCAGATGCACGCCGGTCTCAATGCACTCCTGTGTCAGCAGCCTGACTGCGACATATTTGAAGATAACTAGGGAAGTATTCAGGCTAAATGTTTATCTTTTTGCCAAAGGGGAAGCCCGCTTTGAATACTTCCATGTATATTGTAAATTGTTTCTTGTGTTCTTGTCTTTATTTGTTATTTAATATTCTGTTTTTTGTACCTGTTAGAAAATTTATATTTGTTTGTAGAATGTTTTTAAATCGTGTTATGTTTGTATTTAATAAGTTTGTATGTAGTTAGTTATGTTATTGGGTATTGCCCGTGTAACTAATTATAATAATAAGTAAATAAAATAAATAAATGAATAAATATATATAAATATGCGCCAGACAACACACCTCTTGTAATGGTCTCGAAGTAGGGTTTAATATCCCTGTGTTACGAGGCACCACACAAGGCAATAAGCCAGGGGCGTCTCCTAGCACACCCAGACCCGAGTCAATTCAGAAAAGATCGTTTCCTGAAATTACCCGACCGGGAATCGAACCCGGGACACTATGGGTATCAAGCCGAGAAACCGTGCTACAGCGCACTACGCCAACCGTGTCATCTGTAATTTGAAAGTAATTTAAAAATATTTTATTTCAGCCCACAGAATCAATGAGTATAGAAGGAAGGCGAATTATAGACTTTCAATATTTTTTTGAGGGATTGGTAAAAATTTCAGAACACAACAATATTTTTGGCTGCTCCCTGAATAACCTTAAAATTATGAAAGAAACTCAAACCGGACTCCTGTCAAAATTCAGTTTTCAATGTAATATGTGCAACAAAAGTTTTGATTTAAAAAATTGTGATGAAAGCAAAAATGATACTACATTGAATGTAAATGAAGGTGCCGTATCTGGTGCAATAATGACAGGGATCGGTCAAACGAATTTAAATGAGTTGACTGCATCAATGGACCTACCTACTATGCCATTCAGAATCTATAGCAAATGTCATGACAAAGTCGCTGAAATGTGGAAAGCTGCTGCTGAAAAAAGTATGATTGCAGCAGCCGATGACGAGATAAAAGCGGCGCGTTTACGGGACATAATTGATCCTATTCCAATGATTCCTGTTGAAGCTGACTGCTGCTGGAGTAAACGTTCATACAGAAATCAATACAATGCTTTGTCGGGCGTTGCAGCTATTATAGGACATCACACAGGCAACGTCTTGTACATTGGTGTTAAAAACAAATATTGTGCCATCTGCGCCCGCGCCACCAAAAAAGGAGATGAACCACGCTTACACAAATGTACGAAAAACCATGGTGGGTCATCTGCAAGTATGGAACCTAATATATTGGTGGAGGGATTTAAATCTTCCATAGAGAAACGAAAACTCGTTTATAACACCTTGATTGCCGATGGTGATGCCAGCACCTACAAAAACATTTTAAAAAGCAGGCCATATCCTGGTGTGCCAATTCAAAAAATCGAATGTACGAATCATTTGCTTCGTAATTACAACGGCAAAAATTTAATCCTGAAAAAAGATACCGCAATTCCTCTAAGCGAACGAAAATTGCTGACTCCAGAACGATTGACACGATTAAGAACTGCAGTTCGAGCCTCTGTTAGGCATTGGAAAGAAGAATCTTTGCCCGAATCTGAGAAAATAATGAATATACAGAAAGATATAATCAACAGCCCAAAACACGTTTTCGGACAACACAGCGACTGTAATTCATACTACTGCACTGAAGAACGAAAAAATGCACCAAACCATGTCCCTTTAGCAAAAACACTTATGTTGAAACTCCAACGTAACACTTCCCAGTTGGCAAACCATTCCAGAAGTTTGCTACATTGCTATACCACAAATCACGCAGAACAATTTAACAGCATTGTTGCAAAGACGGTTGGCGGTAAACGAATCATTTTTCTCTCAAAGATTCCTACTCAGTTCGGTGTCATGCTGCTGTTGTCAGTTTCAACACAGGAAAGCCGCAAACAACCTTTTATAAATCGGTTTGTAACAAAAGTCCAGGCAAATCATTAAAACGGTTTGAACTAAAACGAGCAGCAAACAATGAATCTCGAAAACGCAAGCTACCTGCAAGAAAAATTAACTTTGCTCAAACACCTGCACTAAATGTCGACTATGGACATTCTAGTCAAAAGCCGGACATGAGTCCAAACGACTACGAAATGGCAAAAACTACATTTCTCGAAAGTTTACAAAAACAAGCTGAAAATCGTCATGAGATAGAACGAGAAACTATCTTACAAACTGAGAGCGCAGTGTGGCTGGAATTGCGCAGATGCATTCTTACTGCATTTCATTTTGCTAAAATTTGTAAACGGAGACCGAACCAAAATTCAGCGCCAGTTGTGAAAGCCATTTTATACAGTTACTCTTTAAGTCATGTACCGGCAATCAAACACGGCAAAGATATTGAGAGTCTGGCCATAGAGCAACTCAGCCGTCAAGAAAATATCTCAATTGAAAAATGTGGTCTGTTTATAGACAAAGATAATTGTTTCTTGGGCGCTTCACCAGACGGATTGTGTGACGAGGGCACTAACACTATAGAGATCAAATGTCCCTACTCTATATTTGGTATGGATGTAGACAGTGCTATCCGGCAAAAAAAACTAAAATGTTTTAAAGTAATTGGCACCGAGGTGGTGATGAACACTCTTGTGTTCATGACTGGTATTATCAAATTCAGGGTCAACTCCACATCGCAAATAAGAATGCCTGCTTGTTTGCGGTATGGACTGGTCCTGAATTTAAAATGAAAGTTGTTAAAATTTTTAGAGATGACCGTTTTTGGGATGAAAACATGCTTCCTAGTCTTAGAAAATTTTATCATGATTGCATTCTTCCTGAAATTATTGATCCTAGAAAAACGCGATCAATGCCCATCAGAAATACGATTACATGGTGATTTTGATAATTTCTCTATTTTCACGAGTGCGTAATGCGTGTGATATTTTACCTGATTTAATTTAAACCTTCTTAAATGATTAATATTTTTATAAAAGGCTGAACTTTTGATTGTATTTTCATAAAACAATTTTAATAAATCACTTATGCCATTGATTTATTTTATTTCCACTATATTTTTCCTTTGCTACTGGAAATACGGTAGCAATCGAATTAGATATTTTGCGGAATATCCTCATACGATAATAGACTAAACAGACTACATTCAAATAAAATAAAAAATATTTTATCTCCTTAGCGGATCAAAACGTTTAGTCGACTTACAAATTGCACCGGAGCGTTGTCGATGTGTATATACACGCACACAAGCACATAGTACGCCCGGCAACTCCGGCAAGCCGCGTAGTTACCTAAACTTTGGACGGCCCGAATTGTAATAGCACTCTTAACTTAAGATTGCTCTTATATCATCGAGCCAAATAGATGTAAGTGCATTATTACGCATTTTAAAAATTGTTACAAAAAAATTAAGCATTTCACATAAACATAAAAGCCGAATCATTGACACATGCAAATTTGTAATTATGTGGCTTTACTGTGGATAAAATTATTGAGTTTTTATTGTCTCCTGAAAAGTAGGGATTTTCTTATACGTCCCTCTGGCTTGAAGCCCGCGATGTGAATTAAAAAACAAAGATTATTGTGTAGTTCTGTTCTAAATATGATTTTTATGTTGAGGTTCACCTTAAATTTTATTTTTTATGATTTTCTGAAAGTACTCATAAGTATGCAAATGTTATGTAACTCACTAAATACAGTGGTTTATTACTTGTACAATACCCTATTAATGTTGCCGCCAAAACTTAAAATTTTACTGACTCTATTTTACTCTTTTATATTTCTGAACGTTCAAAATACACGGCAATATCAACCGTAATACTTGCGAAATAGGAGTTGATTTCTCGCTCACAACGAAGCGTTACGTCGGCTGAGAAACATTTCACTCATTGGAATGAATTTGTAACTCAGTGGAAGGTAAGGACGTGTACAAATTGTAAATTAACTAGAGCCTATGCCTATATCTGATGAGAACACAGTAAACCAGCCAAATGTTGAAATTGAAATGATTGAATTAAGAGAGGACGACGAAACCCAACAAAAGTTAGCAGATGATATTTTTTCACATACTTAAAGTATATTTATACATATATATAACTATTTTCAATTAATTTAACGTGTAACCATATACGTACATTATTTAGTTTTACCCAAATTAATATTGTATCAATTTAATTTCAGGTTGTAAGGGAACACATTGAAAACGATATTTTTAAAAAACTACACACATCAAAAGTGTCTAGGGATCAAGCATTTTTATGCGGATTTCTTGAGATTGAGATGTGGCTTTGTAATAAATTTATGATTTTATAAATTTATATGGATCCTTTTTGGTGCATTTCATAATTTGAAACAGGAACTGTCAATAAAATTCGAGTAAAAGATGAAAATCAGCTGTCAATATTTTCCCTATAAAAACATACAACGCATTGAAGACATTATTGGTGCTACTGTTTCCCTACTACTGATTAAAACCAACGTTATTATGGAGCGGCGACGTCGTTTAAGCAGGGAAGAAATGCTCAGAGCCGTGGGAATGATAGAAGCTGGTTCCCGGCAACGTAATCTGGCTTTAGCTCTGAATACAAGTCAGAGTGTTATCAGTCGACTTTGGACACGTTACCGAAGCACTGGTACCGTGGCTGAGCGCCATGGAGGACGGTATCGCTGCACCACACGGAGACAAGACCGATACATTCAAATCACAACTCGAAGAGCTCCAACAATAACCGCCATGATGTTAGCCGTGAGGCTGCATCACTCTTCAGGGAACTTAATTAGCGACCAAACAGTCAGAAACCGCTTGCATGAAGTGAACCTTCATTCCCGAAGACCGCTAAGGGTACCACCTATAGCAATGCACAATCGTAGGATTCGATATCAATGGGCTCTTGAACACAGAAATTGGGCAGAAGAACAATGGCGTTTCGTGTGCTTTTCTGATGAGTCTCGTTTTGGTATGAGACCGGATAAAAGACGTATACGACACTGGAGAACCCCTGGACGCCAACAGCGATTAAAATCCTGCCAGGAAGTCCATCCTTATAGTGGTGGAACCATCATGGTATGGGCGGGTATTTGGATCGGCGGAAGAACTGAGTTGATTTGGATCAGAGGCAACCTCAACGCTCAAATTTATGCTGAGACGATTGTATCAGACGTCATCGTTCCTCTACAAGTGCAAATCGGTCCCTTATTTCAGTTAATGCATGATAATGCACGACCGCACACAGCAAGAGTTGTAAGACAGACTCTCGCCGCAGCTAACATCAATGTCCTGCCCTGGCCTGCTCAGTCGCCAGACTTGAACCCGATTGAGCATGCATGGGATATGCTACAGAGAAGAGCTCTGCCGAATATGGAGGGTACCAGTCGCAAGAAGACCTTTTTTTGTTGTTGCAACGAACATGGGCGGCCATTCCACAGCGTGATTTGGATGAACTCATTTTGAGTATGCCAAACCGATGTTCTTGTGTTGTTAGTGTTCGCGGTAGAAACACGGATTATTAATTGTTTAAGTTACTCAATAAAATTTTAAAGAAAACTGTTATTTCAGTCTTTTTTTCGAACTTTAATGTTAGTGGTTCAAATGTCAAAAATCTCTTTATTAGGAAAATGACAAATTTCTTTATTAATGCAAAGGTGACTTGGTTTATCGTTACTGTAGACAAACGAAAACACTTTATTTGATGAATCCTTAAAGAAAATTTTAATTAATATCAATCAGGAGAAAAGTTATTGCAAAAATATATGTTGATCCCTAGACACTTTTGCTGTGTGTATCATTAAATTTTATGGAAATGAATGACGGCAATAGCAGGCTAACTAAAAAAGTCAAATTTGACATAAGTTCAAGGACAAAAGACAAATTTCAATCCATTAGAACAGTAGTCTCACGTTCTATAACATGCCGTGAATGTACAGAACAAAATCCGTTTCAATTTTGTAGAAAATGTATGTGCTGTTCAGCCTGGTACTGCAGACGATGTGCTGGGATGGAAGCAAATCATTACGGTTACGATGACTACATTTGTGACGAATGTTTAGGCGACTAGTTTATACTTATTTGTTTTGATGATAATGACTATACTGATTACTGATCCAAATAAATATTTATGTTTTTATAGGCTAGTAGTTAAAGTAGCTTCCTGTTAAACAGAATAATATTATAATATAAAAAGTGTTTTGTGAGCAAAGCTTTACTTGTTCCATTTAGTTATTTCGTAATTCCATTGAGTGATGTCTGTCTACCACATCTAGTGTTAAGAAATTCAAGATATTTAATTAAGTACCATAATTAACGTGCCATTTTGTTACCAAATAAATATTTATTTTCCTTTATTTTACATTGTGTTAAGATTTTTACGTCAATTTTTTTTTTAAATACGTTACTAGCAAAAAGAAAGTGTAGGTTTATGACCAAACTGTAACTCAATGGAGGGAATTTAGATGTTTTTATTGCTCAAGTTGTGTGTACGTGTTCAATCTTTAGTACATAATTGTAGTATTGACTGATTATGTTCAAAATAAATATTATTTTATAATTACTGGCCTATTTAATTTATAAAAAATATTTTAGTTTTTCGTAACTCATTGGAGTCTTTTATCAGCTCTAGCGCATTATAAAACTTTTTATTTAAAAAGTTATGGTATTTACTTTGAAAACAAATAAATATTCAGTTTATACATATATTTGTAATTAGAAAAAAAAGTCACATCGTATGATAGTGCAGTTTTATATATATGGACTTAGTACAAGAAAGTAAAAATACGCCACCATACGCTTGGTATTAGTAAAATGTTTGTGTACCGGGCTATTAATAGGTACAATGAGACCTCTGTTTGTGACAGAAAAAGATCTGGCCGTCCACGTAGTGTTCGTACGAAAAAGGTGGTCAAAGCAGTAAGGGAAAGAATTCGAAGAAATCCTGCCCGAAAACAAAAGATTTTATCTCGGGAGATGAAGATAGCACCTAGAACCATGTCGCGTATTTTAAAAGATGACTTAGGACTTGCAGCTTACAAGAGACGTACTGGTCATTTCTTAACTGATCAATTAAATTAATTAAATAATGTCAAAATAGAAATGGAAGTAGACTCAGGATGTGCGTTTATGCTTATAAGTGAACAGACAGCCAGTTTATTATGAAACTGCCAGTTATATCCAGTGGTTATAGCTCTGAAAACTTGGACCAACAGGAGATTAGAGTTGTTAGGACAAACACAGATAATGGTAAAAAATAAAAATTATACAAAAAACTTACCTTTGTATATTGCAAAAGGAAGTGTACCTAGTCTTATAGGACGAAATTGGTTTGAAGAGTTAAAAATAAGCATACAGGGAGTTTATAATATAAAGCTGGGGATACATGAAATATCTGCCAGCAATGTGATTCGGCATCTTGATTAAATACTGTGTACAAATGCTCAAAGTGTCTACCACCAGCTACAATGCATGCCCTGCTCTGTCGCAAAAAAAATGCGTAATTTTCTGAAGGCTTATCTATTATTATGGATTGTTATTCGGGCTTCCTCGAGTCGAGTTCTTAGTTCTTGCTCCGAGTTGCATTCTTGCGCGTAAACTATTTCCTTGTAATGGCCCCACAACAAAAAAAGTCAATCGGGTTTAGGTCGGGAGACTGTGCCATTTGATAGGTGCTCTGCGACCAATCAACCTACGACTGAATTATTGCGTTAGGTGTTACCGAACCAGTGTAATAATGACAAGGTGCACCATCATTTTGGAACCACATTCGACGGCGGATATTCAATGGTATATCTAATAACAGACCTGTCAGGTCCCAACATAATAAATCCAGTTCATATCTGAGCAAAGTGACATTACATGATGAATACAATGATACTGCAGTGATAAAGATGCTACTGTTACCTAAAACATCAACATTTTTGACACAGGGGAGATCACAATTTTAAGCATTTTCAGTGAAACAAGCCGATATGGACTGAAAAAGATATTATGTACAAATACTTGTTATTCCAAATACAAACTGAGGGATTTGAAACAAGTATTTTCTATTACTTGTTGTCTGTCTGAAAAGCACCCAAATGAACAACCAACAATAATTAATGCAAATCAACAACCAATGATTTATGAAAAATCAAATCAACATCCCAAATTATAAAACGAGAACAGATTACACTATGCTCAAGGTTTGAGTAGCTATCAGCCAAGTGCAAGGCAATTAGGTCTATCGTCAAAAATATTAAAATCGTTTAAATCTATTATTTAGTGTACTCTTTCTCTGCCCAAATCATCTTGGAATCCACGAAACTGGTAGACAGTTAACGCACGTAGATCATACTCTAAAGGGCAACCATAGGGAAACAAAACAAAACCCCTTACAAACTTGTGATTTTCAGTCTCCGACGTACAAATCGTACAATTTGCTATATAACAAATCAACCAACGAACCAAACAGCCCGAAAAAACTTCAACTAACAAACACGGATGAATAAATAAAATACATTTTTTTACTTCTCCGTGCTAACACGTTTATCAACAATCAAGAAAATCACACCGGATTCGTTCGTTCGTTTGCCTACGCCTACCTATGAAATAGTGAAAAATGATGAAAGAACAATACCTACAAAATCCCAGAAAATCACAGATTTTCGAAGAAATTGAAGAAATACAGATGCACAGACAGAATAACTAGGGTACAGATGCGATGCGAATTGCGAATGCGATTGCGAAAGTTGCGAAACAGCGAGCGCCTTGCCTTCAATCATCGCCTATGCCCGTTTTGACACCTGTCCTCGATCGATCGATAGCGGCCCGCGGCGCGGCGCGGCGTAACTAGGGCTGTGTTCCAAAACGAGGCTGCGTTCCAAATCGAGTGGAAATTACACTCTGAGGCCCGTATCCAGAATCGTACTCAAGCACTGCCCCCCGATTCAGAACAAAGTTATCGACCGATTCGGTGTTTTTTTATTATTTTTAATTATTTTTTTAAGTAGGGTAGGTTTTATCTAATTTGGTTTATGAAAACTTAGGGCCTTTGGCTTTAACATATTAAAATATGCTACCGCTAAGCGGATCATATACTATAATTTAAACAAATTTACCGAATCGGTCGATAACTTCGTTCTGAATTGGGGGCTTATTTTTACTTGAGTAGATATTTCAAAACGGCAGTTCATACTAAAACGTCACTCAGATCTATACTCAAGTACTGATTTTGTTACAGAAACGGGCCTGAGATGTGAAAGTAACTCGAATCAAACCCGTTTCAAATTGACCCCGAGTGAAATCGAGGATGACCGAGCTGTCACCTGACAGTTTCCCAGTTGTTTCGGAACGGTTTTGGGTGACGTTTATCACTGACACACTGTCTGGCCTCTGACTCTTGAATCTAATTTCGCCGGATTAGCATAACTTTACTGTCGCCAAGAAATTTATTGAACCTTATTGCTGTGGAATAACGTTCAGAAATTTATTGTCTGACAGTTTTGCAATGCTTGTCCAATGAAATTCTTTTGCAGAGTCAGGCCCCTGGTGCCCGATGAAATTCACCTGACAGCTGTCAGACAAAGTTTTTGTGCACCTTGTCTCTTTCTATCCGCCGAGTATCAAAAACACTCTGCGAAGAGTGATTTGGAACAGGCCCTAGAGATGTGAGTAAAACCTACAGTCAGTAACACGTAACGTGAGTATTCCGACAGGCTTGCTGTTGATTTTCATCCTAAGGCCTCATTATTATATTTATTAGCAAATGGTAGCATGTGTATTAAGGTCTACAAAAATCCAAATAAGTGTAAGATAACACCCATGTACGTAATGATGCGTAAACTGTGTGAATGGTTGGTGGATTGTTGTAGATATCTATATTGTTAATGATTTCTTTGCTTACGTTTTGCAAGCTGTTATTACCGGTGAACGAACTTTCCGGTTTTACGGAAGAATTGGTTACATCACTATTATTTAAAAAAAAGAGGACTGAGAACGTGCTTCGAAATGAAATGGTGACACTTCGTTACGCATACTGTCTTTTGGCTTATCTTAAATTGGCATACATCATGTGGCATAAAATCAAAAAACATCATATTGTTGGCAATAATGTTCACTGAACATATTTTTAAAATTGCATAATTTTGTTTAAGGCAATAATTTTATCTAGCATATTTATTTTAGGAATGTTATTTGTGATATTCTTGTTTTAACTTCTAAAGGTGCTACCTCACCTGGAGCACTTTTCTGTAAAGTAACGTTGCAGAGTCGAGCATTCCATCAGTGAGGGAGGAAAGCCGAGCAATACAGTGCGCAAACTGTATGGTTACAAATTCGAGCTTAGCATTGGTGAGGGAAAAACAACGAGCATTGCAGTGCGCAACTTGATGATACAATGTGTAATATTTTATTACAACCTCCTTGAAGTTTTGTAGGGCAGTATTGTAATGTAATGCTCAAAATCGTATCTAAATGTAAATTACAGGTGAAAATTCGTCATGTCAGGGAGGCGTTTCAGATTCGATTTTAAGCATAACATCATAAAAGTAATGTTAAGCTCAAAATCGAATCTGAAACGATTAATTATAGGAACATGCTCCGGGAAGAATAAGAAATAGGTTTAATCGTTCATTGGTTAACCCGCTATGTAGTATTAAATGTTTCCTTTTTGAACATTATGCCTTTTGAATATTATGCGTTGACGCCCCGCCCACCGCCCACCGCTCACCACGCCATATGCCGTCGCCGCAAAATGTAGTGTTTAAACACTCTTCGGTCGCCGCAGCGCGCCCGCGCACGCTAGTCGCTGACAAATTGGGTATGGGAAAAAAAATCGAACAAAAAATGCCCTAAATCGAAAACCATTTCGAGGTATTTGTATTTCATACCTTAATTCAATATTTAAATTTTTTAAAGGTAAAGGATCTAGGATATTTTTAATTAAACGCAAAGAGTACATAAAGGTTCTTATTAATATTGGACTCTTGACGGTAATCAAAATGACAAATCACAATTAAAACCCTTTGGGTCGCATAAACGTCCTTTCACGTGATTGGTAGATAATCTATCCATCAACCAATCAAATGACGCGATCTGTTTCATGAGTGAGATTTTTAGCTAGGTGATTCTACTCATGGTATTAATTGGTAACATGGTATTAAAAACAAGATTTTAGATTCCCCCAGGTGAAAAATATTTTTCCACAAAGTTATTTTTAATAAAACGTACATTAATTTACACCCATTGCCCAGACGGGTAGGTAGGAAGGACATTCGCTACAATCCCAACCCTTTCAGGTAGGGCTTGGTTTCAGAACTTGGCAAAATAAATTGTATCTGAAGTCTACTTCTAACATTTTCGTGAGATGCTACATGATGAACGGTGAGCTCTGTTTCAGCCGTAAGTGTACAGCATCAGTAATTTTCTCTTTATTATTTATTTACCACGATTCGGGGGAAAAACACATGTGGGAACACTAAGAGAATTTGTGACGTCATGAACTCGCAATGTTAAAAAATTAATAAAACTACCGGCAAGAGCAACAAAATATTCAATTCAGTTACTTAAAATAGTAAAAGGTATTGGAAAAAATAAAATGTAAATTAAAAAAACAGAAAAAACTGTAAAAAAAAATGTAATAAAAAAACTTGAGTGGTCGGGAATCCCCCGAAATCATTTACGAAATGGGCTTGCTAGTCAATTTCCTGAATGATTTTATTATTAAACTTCATTCATATTCATAACCACTCACGTGCTTTTCGCGGCGGGTGGGATCACCGTCTTGCGCTTGCGCCGCGCATAAAATTTGACACCACTTCGGCCCACTCGCCGCTTGAGGTGTAAACACGATTTATGACTCACAAGTGTGGCTTTAAGCTAAACAAATGACTGTTTCTAACTGAGGCATAGATGCTCTATTTGATTTTAAATCCAATATGCTTACCATACTTAGTAATAAATTACAAAAAACATCAAACTACATTAGTGCAAAAAAATATCTGACTTATGGAACGAAAATGTAATATTATGTTACTATTTGGTAAGTAAAGTGGTTGTTCAGGATTGTCGATTGCTGAACGCAGCCATAGATCGCCTTTCACCTGGCAACCCCGGCCAATTTAAATTTAGTATGAAAGCCCATACATAGTTGTAACGGCGCGCCATTCAAATTATTATCGTTTTTCGTTGATGGTCGTCGTTGTCGGTGCACAAGCACACTTTTCGTATTTTATCTTTATAATATATAGTAATTTAGCACACAATCCCTTGTCGCTGTCGTTCTCGTGTGTTATTCTTGCAAAGGAGAGAAAAATCAGTTGGAGGAAGCACGGCTTTATCACACCCGGTATAGGTACTTGGCGAGAGGTAACTGTCTCTGGAGGTGAGTTCGAGTTCCCGAAAGTTATAGGAGCCCCAACCCAACGGCCGAACACCGAGGTTCTACAAGAGCACAATTTGCATAAGGTGAGTGTTTTATCCACACGATTTTCTCTTCCCACTATTGTCGCGTATTTTGTTTCGTATCGTATTTATTTAATTTATCGAATACAGTCCACTTCTTATCGCTTACATTTTTGGTCCGTCAAGCCTTATTATTAGTATTATCGCCTTACCAGGCACCGCCGTCAAAATTTAACAAGACATAATCTGTTACAGGTACTGACACCTTGCCAAACTCGTTTGTGAAACTATTCGAATATTGATTCATTGTTTCTTAACTTGAAATCGATAGTTTGTATAGAAAAACAAAGAAAAAGAAGTGGTGATGGAAGATAAATGTTTGTCTATGGAAAGGATGGATAGCTGCAATGTTGCCAAAATCTTAGAAACATCGAATAATTCTTAAGCTCAATGTCTTTATTATTTTTATTCAATGTTTTTCAAGAATAATGGTCTGATAGTTAATTACAAATAACTTTTAAACTAATCAAAATGTATTGAAATTTGAAACAAAATGTTGTGCTAGCTAAAGTCTGGCTAATGAAAGCGTGGCCTGGACTTTTCTTAAAAGTTTTTTATGGCAACATTATGAAGCTGTCAAAGTCTGTCATTGCAATTGTCAGTATTTTGTAAAAGACGTATATTTTCTTATTAAAAATTGCTGTAATATGGGTAAAACAATAAAAAGTAACGTGCGAAAGCTGCTACATACTATGATCAGTAAGTTCAAACAAAAACAAAAAGAAAAGGAAGCTGTTTTCCAAGAAAAACAACAATGTTTAGATGCGATCTCGGATATTTTAGGTTATTACGACTTTGTAATCTTGGTCTTTGTTGGCTGATTTTTATATATAATTACGATATTATAATAGTTTTTCTTATGTTTATAGAGAATTTTGAAGATATTGAAGGACTCTGTGAAATTAAAAACACTGTTGAAAGATTAAGAAAATTGGAAAAGAAATCTTTAATCTTAGAAGAAATATCTTCACTAACTGGTATGTACCTGCATCGTTTTTTGCTTCGTAAGTGTGAAGACATACAAAAGCGGATTTGTAGGTCCCTATTATTGTCATTGCGGGTCGGTTTTTACTTATATTTAACTTATATTTTGTAATATTATATCCATTATAACGACCAACTATGTTTTGAGCAATTTTAGTAGGTAGGTAACACAGCTACATCTGGCACAGTATAATGGGCAAAGTCTATTATGATCGTAAAAGTAAGAAAAAAGTGTGGAGTGTAGGGTCTATTGTAATTCTTAGAAACAAAAAATATGTGTAGTCAAATCAAAGCCCGCTTTGTCTAATCTCTCCATTTAGTTTGTTATTTATCAGTACACAAAACACACGTATTATTCTTAATTATATCTATGGACTTATGTATAGATGAATTTCTACTTTAAAAGCATTACCGGTTGTTAATACTATCTGTTTTTACGACCAAATATGAGTAGTCCCTTCGATGTCGTAATAACAGATTTTGACTGTATAACATTGGGATAGTTTACCTGTACAGATCGGTACTTACCCATATCGATATCTCTGCACCGGGAACCCACCTTTTTATGTCTACTCTTATTCGTTTGTTCCATTTCACAAAAATGTGTTATTTGATGTCATCAAACTATTTGGATACATTCAATATTAAATATTCATTTTACACTTTGCTTTGCAGAGGTTGGTGTCACAACACTAAAAAAAATTAAAAAGGAAGGATCTGTAAATGAAGGGATGTGGAGCACTCCAGGAAAAAAACGCCCCCACAAAAGCTCAGTTTCGAATTTAGACAGTTTTGACATTGATGCAATAAGAAATAAAATTAACGAATTTTATGTTGTGGGAAAGGAGGTCCCAACATTGCGCACATTGTTAGAAGAATACGTTCTAGCATTGGCTTTAGTGGATGCAGAGAAACTCTGCGTAAAATATTAATTGCCAATGGGTATGAGTTCAAGAAAAATAAAAAAGAACGCATGGTTCTTGTCGAACGTTTTGATGTTGCTGCTTGGAGACAGGTATCTACGAGAAATTGCTGCTAAACGAGCGGAAGGAAAACCAATCATCTATTTAGATGAAACATATGTTCACAAAAATTACAAGCCTTAAATGTCATGGCAAGGACCATCATCGAGTGGTGCCCCGCAACCAAGCCCACTGGAACATATCTCTTCAGGGAAAAGATATATTTTAGTACATGCTGGCTCTGAATCAGGGTTTGTACCAAATGCACTATTCGTTTTTAGTACGAAATCAAGGTTGGCGGACTATCACCATGATATGAATGCCGCAAACTTTGAAAAATGGTTAAAAGAAAAATTAATACCTAATTTGAATGAGCCCAGTGTCATTGTGATGGATAATGCTAGCTACCACACTGTACAACAGAATAAAGTTCCTACGACACAAGCGATAAAAGCTGAAATACAAGAGTGGCTTGATTCCAAGGGAATAAATTACGAAATTTACGGTTAAGTTATTGTTCACTAAGTATAGATTTAATCAGTCATGAAATATGTTTAAAATTACATATGTAATGGTCTTAAGGACGGAAGCCCTTGGTTTTCGAACCTACTTCTCTTTCACTACGGCTCAGGCAGTTGACATGAGCGTTGCTTTTAAATTTTTATTGAGTGTTTGCTAGAGATTCAGAATGGAATCTCCTGTGAATCCGCATGGATTGCAATCTACATTGGTTTCTCCCTTAGTGGTAAGTAATATTTTTCATTGTTTTTTAAATTCGTTTAGAATATTTATAGGTTATGTTGTAATTGTAACTTTGATTTTCGACACGAAAATTTACTGTTTCAGTAATTACCTGTTTGCATGTAAGATGGGAATCGGAGGTCACTCTGATTCTCATCAAATTCTCACTGACGCTGCCTTTAACATGTCAGCTGAAATACCCTGCTGATCAAAGCCTTCTGTTCCAGGCGAGTGCGTTAGATGGCGTATCAGTGGACGTCATCTTGTACCCGCTCGACACATTAAAGACTCGTCTCCAGAGTAAGCAAGGATTTACAAAAGCTGGAGGGTTCGGAGGAGTCTACAGAGGTGGGTTCTACTCTACTCATTGATTTGTGTTATGTTTTCAGTTCATTGCAAGACTGAATTTCACAATAGTAACACATGCCGTCTAAACCTGTCTTACTTGACACTTAGGACCAATTATTGGACCAATTTTTTAGTTGCCACTTTAAGACGAGTCAACCGCATCTAAAAATTGTTCACCGAACCTGTATATAAGGGTAGTGGGTTGGTTGGGGGGTTGAGGGGGTGAGGTTGAGATAATGTTCAGCTTGAAATAATGGGCTTCCAAGTGCTATATTCATCAGGATGGAAACAATCGACTTGCCTCTGTTTACCCCATACAGGCTAGTTGTGAGCGTTTTTATTAAGTTGTTTTTATTACATTGACTGTAGCATCAACTTCTATGCCAACCTCAGCATTGTTCTTTCTGTCGTATGAAACAACAAAAACCCTGGTGCAGCCGCTGGTGGCTCCACATTACGCTCCATTTGTCCAAATGTTTGCTGCCAGTGTTGGTGAAGTGGTTATAATGAAAAATATAATATTTGAAGGTTTATGTAAAATAAATAAATAAATAAAATAAATATCCCTGGACATTATTCCACACAGCGCCATCTAGCCCCAAAGTAAGCTAATTAAAGCTTGTGTTATGGGATACTAGACAACGGATAAACATACTTAAATACATTTTCTTTTGTAAATACATACTTATTATACATAGGAGACACCCAGACCAGTACAGACATGTTCATGCACACAAATGTTTGTACTGTGCGGGGATCGAACCCGCGACCTCTGGCGTAGTAGCCAACTTCTTAACCATTACACCAAGTCGGTCGTCAATTCAATTGAATTGTTCGTCAATTATGTAGTGTTAGCAGTAGAAATAGCCAAGCAATTTAATACTCTGTTATACTTGTTACCATTTAATTGGACTTACTAGATAGATTATGATTTGAGATAGAGTACTCCTATCCTTCCTGAAGTAACTTTGGTCTCATGTGGTGACCAATTTTAATGAAGCTAATCATGATCTTTGAAAATACTTAATATAGGAAGTTGGTTAAGGTAGATTAGCATTACTCAGTCAGGGCATGCGATCCCAAACTGCTAACTACTTATGACTCGCCTTGAGTCACGAGTGAATAGACAGAATGGAATGGTATGGTCTGCAACATGGTTGTTGCACATCTTAGCACAGATAGAAAGTAGGAAAATTCGACCTGATCCTAGGATCCCACTTGATTTCAGGGATCAGACAGAATATTTCTAGTTTCTATCTTTGTTTAGAAAATAGTGCATTGTTAAATACTAAAAGTAAATATTCACTTTTAATGGAATTGTCTTAAAAATTGTTAAATATTGACAGGGTGAAGTGTCTCTCCGACTATTAGTATGTATGTACATCGCCATTTACAATAGGTGCTAATTGCGATTGCCATCAAATGAATAATTTTATTTCTTTTCAGTTGGCATGTGCTATTTGTGTTCCTACTGAAATAAACAAAGAAAACAAACAAACAAACTGATGTTGGTGGCAGAAAACGGAGTAGGATATTGATGGAGGTAAAGCATCAGATCAAGATCACTTTTGTACCTAAAATTGTAGATTTTGTGTTCATTCATTAAAAATAAACAAATCTTCAAATCTTCATCTTTTTAACAATTTTACTTATTGTAATCTCTGGCAGGGTTAATTTTTATAACTGATAAATGCACTTTCTTGTTGGTGACATTATTTATATCTTATATTTACAACTGCTCCTCCAGCAGTTTTAATTTTGTCCATACAATGTTTTCTGAATGGATGAAAAAAAAACGTTTCATTTTCAGAAGTAGCAGTTTTGATTTTCAATATCCAGAACTCACTGCTTTTTTACAATTGAGAAGAAGTTTTCTTCTGGTTTCAGAAGTTTGAGTTGATATGTCGGAGAATTAGTGCATCCTCTCCTCCCTACTTCTGCCAATTCTCGGCTATGCTGACTGTTGTTATGCAGATACTGCTAAATGAGCTAGACTCAGCTACAGAGACTTCAAAACTTCTGTATTCGCTTAATCTTCTGCCTACGCAAATACGATCATGTTTAAGAATTTCGCGCCCAACTTAACTTGACTCCCTATACGTTGTCGAGATCTTCATATTCTCCCTTTACTTTACTGCGTGTTGTTCAATCCCCGGAAAAGTCGTTTGACTTTCAGCAATCTGCCAGAAACGAAGCTTTTGCTCAATTCCTTCACTGTAAAATCCATTCGCCTGTGGAGTCAATCCCTACCTATTTTTTGAATCCCGTGTCAAAGCCTATTTCCTCTCACTATGACCTACTCATGATTGTTATGTTGGTGTCTAGTATGATGTGACGTCCTTGCCATAATAAATCTATGTATGTGTGTAAGGTATATGTAAGTTCATTATATTTATTTATGTATATGTAATGTATTTGATTGTTTGTTTATTTATTTATTGTAAGTTTTTATATTTAATATAGATTGAAGTTCTATTAATATTTTATATTTTGCTCTTATGGTTGTTTTCACTCCACACATCTATAAGCTTTAAGAAACTCCTCCACCCAATGGTTGCCTGGAAGAAATCACCCTCTAGCGATAAGGCTGCCTCAATTGTACAAATTGTTTATATTGTTAAATAATACTGTTACTGTTTTTTAGTGCAATAAAGTATATCTATCTATCTATCCTCACACTAGAATTCTAGATCAACCATTATGATGTCTCGAACATATCAGAGGGGCTTCCCTCTGAAGAGGCTTCAATTGTAGAATGAGCTCCTTGCAAAGGTTTTCCCAATGACCTATAGTATGGAGTTCTTCGAGAAGGATTTAAAAAGGTTATGACATGTATAACGCCTCAGTGGCCTACTGATTTCAGAGCTCGGCCCGAAACCCGAAGGTCCCGGCCCGGTTTCAATTCCCAAATTGTGTTTTCGGATTTTTCGGAACATAGCCCGGGTTTGGGATCAATCACCAACTCGCATCCTGCAAGCGTGGTGATTGAGCCAATACCCATCAATTGTAGCGATGACTTGATTTCAATGATGGAGGCTTTTGCCCAGCAGTGGGACAGTGTGTAGGCTAATTACTTTACTTTACTATAACATGTATTCACTAAGGATATTTCTCTACCAGGCGTACAAAGCAGAGGGAGTTCGTTACGGAGTGTAACGCGGGTTCTTCTCCACTGTGGCGAGGGACCTGCCCTTCAGCTTCATCAACCTGCCTGTCTGGGAACTTCTGAAAAATGTCGTCAAGAACCACAATGACAGATAACTAGTGTGCAGGTGAGACTGAAATCTAACTTTTCGACACCGTCGAAATCGGCCCTAGCATGCACAAACGAATGTCCTTCAATGTAATTCTTCTATTTTTTTTGATTCGTATTAAACGGACATTCTGTGGTTATAAATTAAAAATTAAAAAGTTCTGTAACTACTACACAATTTCATATGGTTGGTGGTGGATATGATTGGTGGACAGTTTGTCAAAAGTGATGACAAATTAGTTTCAAGTATTACCAACAGATGTAGTTGTACTCCTTTAGATCGCGCTATAATTGTGTTTCGTAATCTTACTTAATTATAATTATATAAAGGCGGACCCTGGGACCCCACACACCAGTGTGGGTTCACAACCGGGATAGACCGATGATGATGAATCGTACTTAATTATATTGCAAGAATGAAACAGATTATTTGTATGAATAAAACTTACCTGATAACAAAACTGTGCTAGTATTGACTACATTGGTTGAACATTAGGAGTGGGCTGAAACAGGTAAATTAAGAAACCTGTGCCGCCTGTTACAGTTCCAGTAAAATAACAGTTACGGAAACCTGTTCCAAAATAACAGCCTGTGTTGTAACATAGTTTATGTAGAAATAACCATTCGTAACAGTCTGTTACCCTACCGAAAACAGTGCTGCAGCACGGTTTGAAGTTTAGATTGTCATTTTTTTACTAGGAAATTACGTTCGGATACACGTATACGCAATCTAAATGTTAATTCGGAACAAGTTATTTTTCATCACAACAATGTGTCGATTAAGAATAAATATTTTTGATGTAATGTATTAAGTTCATTTAGTAATACGTTTATAATGCAACTCTTTCTTACTATGAGGCTATTCATTAAATGTTTAATTTATTTTCTATTATGACCAAAAATGAGCCCAGCTTTATATGTGTGCATCCGAACAAATGCAACACTGTTCTCTCTACCTGTTACAAACGTAACAGCTGCTATATCTTTCTAACAAAGGTAGCTTGCGTAAGCTAGAATAAAGAAGAGCATGTTCCGTGGCGTTATCTCTTTCTAACACAGGTAACCTTCATATGCTAGAATAGGGAAAAGCATGTTCCAGTCAAGATTAGGGCTGTTGTGGAACTGGAACAGTTTCTCATAGGTATAGACAAAAGTTCCATACTTGTATTCAGTGAAACCTGTTAATTTTATCTGTTCCGATGTTTACGCCTCACTCCTATTGTACATCTACACTAATATTTTAAAGAGGTAAGCGTTTGTGAGTTTGTAAGTTTGTGGGTTTGAGAGTTTGTATGTTTGCAGGTTATCTCCGAAACTACCGAACAGATTTAAAAAAATATTTCACTGATAAAAAGCTACATTGTCCCTGATTGATATAGGCATATTTTTGTTTTGAAATAATCAGTTTTCAGCGAGATCAATTAACACTTATAAAATCATTCGGGGAAAAAGCGCTATCGAATATATCTTTACCGGCGTGCATTGCTCCGACTGTTGATTATTTAATAGATGTGTAGACTGTATGACGTTGGGGGCCGAAGCGAAGGCGAACCAGCCTTCCTCCCGTCGCAGTCGCGGTTACTCGCGCCAATCGGAATTAACATTTGTGTCGCTAGAACCAATGAACAAGTGTTATGGGTGCGAATTTTCAATATAATTGGGTGAAATTATTTAGACGATTTCTTCCGCATACCCGAGAACACGCGGAGCTGTTTCCGCCTACGTTATATCGAACACAGAAGTAGGTGATGACATCGGGGCACATACTAATTTAGAAATATGATAATCGAAGTTTTTAGAATATCATCATTAAATATTATTAGTTGTGTAAAATTTTCTCCACAAATTAGTGGCTCAAAAGTTGATGCACCGACTTGCCTCTGAATACCCCGTTTGGGATATAGTCATGATGGTTTGTTTGGCTCAGCTGAGGGATTGTATAGGCCTGGTTCATATGTGCTAAGGCCTATGTTTATCTTTGCAGCATGTAATTTATAATTCATATTTTTCTTTCTTTCCGTTTTTATCATTATTATTTTTAAGACATGATATTCTTTTTTTTAAAGACATGTTATTTGAATTTATCTATTTTAATATATTTTTTTCTTTTAATTTGACATGTTTTGATTATGTTATCGTTATTAGTAATTTAATTTAGTAATTTAGTAATTTATTTTTGGCGACATGATTGGCGTAGTGCGCTGTAGCACGGTTTCTCGTCTTGATTTCCGTAGTGTCCCGGGATCAATTCCCGGACTGGTCAATTCAGGAAAAGTTATTTTCTGAGTTGACTCGGGTCTGGGTGTGCTGGGAGACGCCCCTAGCTTGTTTCCTTGTGTGGTAACTCGTAACACAGGGATATTTATCCCTACTTCGAGACCATTACAAGAGGTGTGTTGTCTGGCGGATATTTATTTATTTATTTTATGTCCTCATAATACACGATTCACAATACGTTTTAGAAACAACTAAAAAAAACTGGATATGAGACTCACTTTTTAGAACCTGAAGCACCATTGGATTTCATGAAGCAATGTAGATTTTTTTCGCAAATTAGTGCCCCTTTATCAATCAATCCAGCTGCTGTCATCGCTGTTGCCAAAGTCATCCAAATCATCTTTGATTACCTCCTGACCTTGGCTAGATCCAATATAGTTTAAAGTTTCAGAGTTTTTTCATTCCCCGCAAGTATTTTGAACGCAGCAATCCTCCTCCTCCTGCTTGTTTTCCCCTTTTGAGAACTGTTGCCGACAGAGACTTGCACAGGTGAAGAGAGCCGCCGCTATAATATAAATAAATATCTGGGACAATTCACACCAAGATCATCTGACCCCAAACTAAGCAGAGCTTGTAATATGAGCGTCAGAGACTGATAAACATACTTAAATATTTCTAAATACATACTTAAATAGATAATAACACCCTGACACACAACAAATATAAATGTTAGTCACACAAATATTTGTCATGGGTTCGAACCCTCGACCTCCGGCGCTAAGGGCAGGATCGCTGCCATTGCGCCAACAGGCCAGTCAAATATTATTATTTTGTTTTATTTTTTGTTTTTTTGTACTTAATTAGTTTTTTTTGTGTGTATTTTTAAATTGTTAACTTGCTGGTGTTTTGGGTACTTACCTACAACTGTCAGCCTGCATGTAAAATTGAATGAATAAATAAATAAATAGTGGTCATATATAAATATGCGAAAGACAACACACCTCTTGTAATGGTCTCGAAGTAGGGATTATTAAATCCCTGTGTTACGAGGTACACAAGGAAATAAGCTAGGGGCGTCTCCCAGCACACCCAGACCCGAGTCAATTCAGAAAAGATCGTTTCCTGAATTGACCCGACCGGGAATCGAACCGGGGACACTACGGAAATCGAGGCGAGAAACCGTGCTACAGCACACTACGCCAATCGGGCCGTCAAATAGGCTAATTATTATTGTTTTGTTTCTAATCAGAGCGCCCTATGCGGCTGCTTCGCGGGCGGCTTCGCGGGCGCCGCGACCACGCCGCTGGACGTGGCCAAGACCCGCATAATGCTGGACACCGGCGACGCGCGGCGCATCCGCCCCGTGCTGCGCGCGGTCTACGCCAGCTTCGGACTCCGAGGACTGTTTGCTGGTAAGTGTGATAAGTGTGATCACTTATTATCATCCGTCGCAGCTAGATAAATATCTGGGACAATTCACACCAAGATCATCTGACCCCAAACTAAGCAGAGCTTGTAATATGGGCGTCAGAGACTGATGAACATACTTAAATATTTCTAAATGCATACTTAAATAGATAATAACACCCAGACACACGACAAATACAAATGTTCGTCACACAAATATTTGTCATGGGTGGGGATCGAACCCACGACCTCCGGCGCTAAGAGATGGTGCTGGCAGTACTTTGAATCTCTTGTGTTCATTATTCAGTTTGTCTACCACGAGTTGCCAATTTAAATTTACGTTATCGTTTGCGTAAAAAAATTGTATTGGGGTGACACTTGACATGACAGGACAATGTCAAATCCTAATACATTTTTTTACGCGAACGATTATGTAAATTTAAAGTGGCAACTCGTGGTAGGCGTACAGACTTAAGCGGTATTCGCTACCGACTGCTGCAGAGAAAATAGAGTGGGTGGGTACGACGGACAGACCTAAGCGGTATTCGCTACCGACTGCGTAACAGTAATATTACCGCGATCCTACCACGCGGTAATATTACTGTTCACACCTAAGCGGATTTCGCTATCCTTGTGGGTACGGAATACTGCGCGGTATTCGCTCAGGAAGGTAAGAAGATAAGCCGCGTCGACTGGCGAATACCTGAGCGAAATCCGCGCGGTATGTGCTTCTACCCACAGCGGCGGCGAATAGCCGCGGAACTTCATACTAATTACCTGAGCGAAACCCGCGTACAGTAGCGTATGTACAGAAGCGTTCACATCAACCTTTGAATTATAGGGGCAATTTATGCTGCTGACATAAGACCCATTTTGCGATTTTGGGCCTTGATATTTTATTTATTTTGTGACTTTTTATATTTAATTTGATTTTTTGTGTTTTTTTTCCTTTTTTACTTTATTCTATTTAATTATTTATGATGATTTTATTGTAAAAATCAATTAATTGACCATAAACAATTTTGAAACAAGTAATTTGATAATTTAACAAGTCCAAGACGTGCTCAGAAAAGGTCAGGTCAGGAGTACCTATAATCGACAAGCATGTATGAAAGGATTAATCAGAGTGGAAGAAGCGCAAGAGGTGTGTCAGGTAGCATGTGGAAAGATGTGTCTACCTACCCCGTTGGGAAAAAGGCGTGATGGTATGTATTTTCACAACATCTGGCTTCCCCCACGTGGACAACCCTAGTTCATGTGCTAGTTACAAATAAATGTTGACTGGCCTATGTATGACTATTAGTCTCTGACACACATATATTAGTACAAGCTCTGGTTAGTTTGGGGACAAAAACATCTGTTTTTGGTATCATTTTTGTCCCAGATATATATATTTACCACAAGGTGGCAAACAAGCTTACGGCCCGCCTGATGGTAAACCGTTACCGAAGCCTATGGACGCCTGTAACATCAGAGGCATTACGTGCGCGTTGCCGACCATTTAGGAGATACCTATTAACTCTCCTCTTAAAGTACCCCATGCTGTGTTCCCCCGGGAAAACCTTGGCAGGGAGTTCATTCCACAATCGGATTGTTCGCTTGAGGAAATTCCTGTGAAACCGCACTGCGCGACCATTGGGGTTCCAATGTGTGAGGATGAACACCCTGTCGATGGCGAGCGGTGCGATGATAAATGTAGCTGTGGGCATCATTTGAAACAGTTCCTCGGAACACAACCCATTGTAAATTTGGATATTATGTCTAGATATAGATATTTTTATTTAATGTTTTTTTTTTGTCCAGGCCCCACGCCGCGTCTGCTGGGGTTCATGCTGGGCGGCTTCGTGTTCTTCGGCGTGTATGACGATGTCAAGACTCACGTAGAGAAGTGGGGCAGGTAGCACAGAGTAAAGGCTTTCCCTTGTGTTGAAAGTTGAAGTCAGAACTCAATATTTTTATCCAAATTGACCTGATAAATAGAAATCGGAATATGAACACCCAGAGGGGACCTAAAAAAATTTTCGTCTTAAAAACAGTCATCAGTCAGTCAACAGTCAGTCGTCTTACATTTGTGATACTATAGGAAATCGCATCAGATGGAAAAAAACAGTTTTTTTGTCACATAAATGCAAGGCTTGGAAACCGGTTTATTTCTCAAACCGTTTTCGTCTTAAATGCCTGAGAACTTATTGATTTTGTTCACGTTCGAACGGGAACCTAATAGAAACTTTTGAGGAAGAATGGAATCGAAATCTTTCTTGGTCTATATAACGTTATTTACAATTTTCTCCTTCTTTGAATGCACTTTTGTAATTCAGTTGTGATTTTATGACCGCGCAGGTTAGTCACATGTCATTTGCTAGAAACCGGTTTTTGCCATTCTTATAAACGTTCTCGTTTTGGTTCGTTCCGAACAAAATCCTAAGCAAGTGACCTCTCGTAACGTTTTAAAAACGTTATGTCTAATAACGGTTCCAAGCTCTGCATGAATGTTTGTCTGTGGTGGGGACTGGGGGCCTACTCTGCCGTCCTAACTAAAAGTGCAATAACTATGTTTTGACTACTCTCGAGATATTCGCGGTTAAAGATTTAATTTTTCTTTTGAGTGTATCTCCGTAGCTATAAAAGCTAAACTTTTACTAAATGACGGATAAAATAATGTTTAATTTTATTTAGTATATTATATTTGTACATAAGTTTATATACACACACAAAAACGCAATAATGTAGTTATCATTAGGATGTATGAATTGTTTTGATAAATCATTCCTAATCATAACTGCAATAACTACACTACTTATTGCAGTATTTGTTAGTAAACCGACATATTGCTCTTTTGGCTAGCACATACTTTATGATGCCCTACGAGTTTTCTTCTAACCAATGTGCAATAACTGTCCTAGTTATTGCGGTTTTCAGTAGTAAAATATTTTAATTTTAATTTAATATAAAGCAGAAATAATTGATTGGAAGAACACAATAAGTTTATATTAAAAATAATAAAACAAAGTTATTTGGTATGAAAATATTTCTTTATAAAGTTCAATTATATGAAACTGTAAAAAATCTAATAAATGCTATCAATGAAATCACTAAGCGTTTTATACTTAACATACTACTTTTAACAATTAATAAAATCACAACTTAGAACCTCTGTGTAGTTCCTCCTATTAATAGAAAAAACACTTTTAAAAATTAACAATCGTCTCGTTTACATCTTTTCTTATCCAATAGTTTTACCACTTACCTAAAATTAAGAATAGTAAAGTCTATATCTATAATGGCACATTTTTTTTAATTAGTCTTAATTTAAATAAAGTACTTACGTACTTATAACCTAAAGCAAAATTATTGCGTGAGAAAATATTTATTAGTAAGTTACTTACTTATTGTAGAAAATAATAAATCAAAAAAATTACCTCTTCAATTTTTTAATAAAATAAAATAAAATAAATCAAAGTGTTTTCTTTTCTAATAATTTCAACAGTTACTTAATCAAATCACTACTTAGAATCTTTGTTTTTACACATATTAATAGTGATAACAAACCAAACAATCTTTTAAAACATTTGCTTATACCAAAAACATTAACACTTATCTAATAAGGCACATTATGAGATCATTCTTTAAAGCAGTCTTAATTCAATTAAAGTAACCTTCATTGCAAGTAAAAAAGCAGTTTGGAATCTTAATTTAATCTATGTTTGACACTTGCGAACATTCTGGTAAGTTTAACCAAAAACTTCTTCTCGTCTCTGGCATCAGAGGTAACAATTCTGATATTATTCTTTCTTTTCTATCTTTTGTTATACCTCTGAATACAGTTTTATTTTTAGTAGGGTAATGGAACCAATAAATGAACGACTAAGCCGAATTTCCAACTTTGAACACCTATAACTTATTTATCTTACTGAAGCTTATGTTATGTTTGATTTTGATGCCTGAAATCAATAAGATTATTCAAAAAATACAACAGTAGTCTCCCGAGTACTACGTTTTGTATAAAATAGCAATTTTTTTTTTTCCCCTATAGTTGAACACTAAACCCTAATTATGAACGTTTTTCACCCAATAGTTGAACTAACATTTTGAAATGATTTAAAGAGGCATCAGGAAGCTAAAAATGTTGCGATTCATAAGTGAAATTTATATGAAAATGACACAAAATAATGTTTTTATTATAGTACGTTTATTTATTGAAATAATTACTAGTCACGAAATGATCTTTATCTAGGAACTTTGGTATTTGGTAACCTCCGTCTAACAAATCTTTATAAATTAAGATATACTAGGGGAATATTTCTAAAGGGCATAGCCACCTTTATAACAACAACTTAATTATGAACGTAATAGGGGAAACGGTATAGTTATTGGCCAGTTAAGCGACTTCAAGATTTAAAATCTGTATTAAATATAAAATTCTAAGTTACAAATAAATAAAAGTTATGACATATGGTTATAATATTAATGTATTTATCAGATATGTCGTCACACATACACTTTTATATATATAACATTTTAGGAATAAAATTGACACAAAAACATAAAACTTAAAATTACAGTAATTGGCCATAACATTGCAGTTATTGGCCATGAGATCGTACAGTAATTGGCCACATCGTAAAATTAAATATAAATGGAAACTTCAGCATCTCTTTATCAACTAAAACATGTCTTCTTGATGATCTTCATCCTCAAAAGAGTCAGAGTCATCATCATTCAACAAAAAACATTTATGGCATACAAAATCAGTAAGCTCTTCGTCATCTGGAATATGCTCTTCGTGCTTAATAGGAATGCAATGACGATGATAATATTTTTCACAAGAATCACACAATAGGGACTTATTTTTAGTAGCTGGACGCTTGCACATACTACAAGTAACTACTTCTAAATTTGAAATTATCTTTAATTTACTGTTGTCTTTTTTAATTTCAGTTTTAGAATTGTTTATCTTATCAGTTTTTTAATTTTCTGTCTCAATGTTAATATTTCCATCATATTTGGTTACTTTTTTTGATTTCTTTCCTACACCTTTTCCTTTATTTGTCTTCACAGCATTTTCTTTCCGTGCAGCTGCCTTCTCCTCTCTTTTTCTTTTTCTCTCCATTTTTTGACCCTCTTTTTCTTGCTTTTCTAATTATTTTTTTTCAACAGCTGATCTAAATTTCTCGGAGGTAATGACAAAGGGGGTTTTTTCCGTCTTTCGAATAAACTTTCGCTTATTTTCTGGAGCATTATGTAGGTAATCATTTATTGATTTATTGAGATGAGTAATTTCTGCAAAAGTGGTTACAGTAGCAGAAGTCGAAGGTTGGCACAAATCTATAGGATTTTTTGTAGGTGTCATAATAATTTTTAGTGTGGTCACATTATTTTCACTAGTAAGATTTATATTTGTTGCTGTATTATTAGCATACTGTACTTCAATATCGGTTGAATCCTTCTGCGGGTGAACACTTTGAAAAAAGGACCAGAGTTTAAACAATGTAGGAGACGAATCATTCGTGCTGACACCTTGAGATTTCAGTGCTTTTAACTTATCTATCATTACGGCTCCTACGATGTTTTCGAATTATTTTAAGAACATGAGCTTGTTTTCATAAAATTATTGTACTCTTCTATATTTTTTGGTGTACTCAAACATTTGGAGTAATCTATAGCATTCTCATCAAAGGGACACAAACCACATGCTCGAAAACCATTTATGATAGTTTCAGGTTTTAACTCATCAACAACAGTTCTTAGGATAATGGCGATGTTTAATTTTGTTACCACCTCTCCAATGTTTTCTGATTGAAATTTTCGAACTGCGTTTCGGTACTTTTTTTTCATAGGCCCAAAAACGGAAACATCTGCTGGCTGGCAATGCGGGTTCTGTTGGGGTAAAGAGCAACTAGTTCAACTCCTAGCTCTTTACAAGTTAAACTAAGCTGTAAAGTAATATGGCTTTTGTGACCATCTATTAATAGAATAACTGGTTTTTTAATGTTGTTTTCAGTAAGGTATGGAGCAAATATTTCGGTGATAAACTGGTTAAAAACATCTGCCGTCATCCACCCCGAATCACTGCGTCCGATACCCCATTTAGGTGGCACTGATGTCGCAATTTTTTCAGGCAGTCGTTTGTAAGGAAATACAATTAAAGGAGGACAAGTCTTGCCGTCAGCAGAAAATGTAAATAGGACCGTAACATTTTCTTTAGAGTTTCCTAGTTGCACAGAATAAATATTTTTGTCTCCTTTAGCGGCAAGCACGCGACCAGTAGAAGGGCAGAGCTGAAATCCCGTCTCGTCAGCATTAAACACACGCTTTGGATCCTGAATTGCCTCTAACAGGTTTTCACTTGTCAAGTGGTTTCTTATTTCAAGAAACCATTGCTTTATGTCAGCTTCAGACACGCAGGCACTGGCTTTAGTTACTCCCTCGCTGGTTCTTTTAACTAAACTAGGGTGACGTTTTAAAAAAGCTTTAGCCATCCCGGACCAGGGTGATTATTGACAAAAGGGGTAGTGCGTGGATTATCAGTCAAAAATTTTTGAACTGTGTCGAGAACATCATCTGATTTTCTAGGAAAGCCTTTACGGGCCATTTTAATCAATCATTCTGCGATGGTATTTTCTTCTTCAAATGTTAAATACGGTGTTGGCCCAAATTGTGATTTTGAAGAAGGATTTTTTAGTTTAAACTGTAAGGTACCTCTAGGTATATTATATTTTTTTGCTACTGCTCTTAAAGACATGGTTTTTGTATTTATTTTTTCTAAAGCCTCGTCAAGGGCCTCTTTTGTGTATTGGGGTAACTTCGGCATTATTGTTTACTCACGAATCTGATATAAAAAACAAAAAAAAATTAAGATAATTTATTCATGATAAAAAAAAAATATTATAGTAATTGGCCTACTTTTTCTATAAGTTAGCTTTTCGAATCACACAGTTATTGGCCTAGGCTATTAACTATTCATAATGATTAGAAAATTCTAGTAATTGAATAGGACACTTATCATTACAAAATAAGACGTTTTATTCCTTAACAACGCTATTTATTATTTATTTTTAAATATAGTAATTGGCATAGGAGGCCAACAACTATAATCTATTCAAATAATTATGACAGCTATTGGCCACTACAAAATATTGAGGTTATGAAGAGAAAATGATATTTTACACCCTAAACATGTTTATAACGCATAACAAGACATTATTTTATGGAATTTAAATAACGACACTAGTACTTATACTTAACAAAATGTTGCATAAAAAAATATAGCAGCCTTAACATTTTACTAACGAATATTACTTACGATTCTACCTCCGATAAAATCTCACACGACGAAAAGGAAACAGTCCACCAAGCGGAATTTTGTTGCACCTACGAGGTGCATTCAATAAGTACCTAGCCTCATCGCCAGAGGGCGCTGTAGTTTCAAAAGAGTTTTACCACAGTGTAGCACATTCTTTTTTAATTCTTTTTTCAAATTTTCATTCCAATCCCTTCATTTGTTTTAATTTGACAACTTATGGAAGCGAACGTGTCGATCGGTTTTACGAAAATGGAAAAAGAGCAATATCGTTCGGTGATTCGATTCCTATTTTTGGAAGGGAAAACGCGCATCGAAATCAAAGAGCGCTTGGATGCTGTGTACGGTGACTCTTCTCCATCGATGGCCACTGTCAAGAATTGGTTCAACGAGTTTGCACGTGGCCGTACGTCGGTTTTTGATGAACCACGTCCAGGTGCACCGAAAACAGCTGCTACGGAGAAAAACATTTAAAAAATCCATGATCTCGTATTGGCAGATCGCCGATTGAAGGATCGGGAGCTAGCTGAGACTGTAGCTATTTCAAAAGGAACAGTGCATCATATTCTTCACGAGGAACTTGGCATGAGAAAGCTGTCGGCGCGATGGGTGCCGCGTTTACTCACACCGGAAAACAAGCGCAACCGTGAGACCACATCGGAGACGTGTTTGGCGCTGTTTTAGCGGAATCCAGCGGAGTTTTTGCGTCGTTTTGTGACCGTCGATGAAACCTGGATCCACTGGTACACACCAGAGACCAAGGAACAATCAAAACAATGGATCCAGACCGGGGAACGTGCTCCAAAGAAGGCGAAAACTGTATAATCGGCCGGAAAAGTTATGTCAAGCCACCGTTTTCTGGGATTCACAAGGTGTGATCTACATCGATTATCTCGAGAAGGGTAAAACAATTACAGGGCTTTACTATGCCGATTTATTGGGCCGATTCGACGCCGAATTAAAGAAAAAACGACCCCATCTGGCGAAGAAAAAAGTGCTGTTTCACCACGACAACGCACCGGTTCACACGTCTGCCGTTGTCATGGCCAAATTGGTCGAATTACGCTACGAATTGCTGCCCCATCCACCGTATTCTCCAGATTTGGCCCCTTGTGACTTCTTTTTGTTTCCTAATCTGAAAAAATCACTCGCCGGGAATAGATATGGATCAAATGAGGAGGTCATCGCCGCCACGGAGGCCTTTTTGCAGAGTTTGACAAAAACTATTTTTCGGACGGGTTAAAAAAGTTGGAGCATCGCTGGGCTAAGTGTATCGAACTAAAAGGAGACTATGTTGAAAAATAAATTGCCACTATTCCAAAATTTTCGTTTACTTTTTGTAGGCTAAGTATTTATTGAATGACCCTCGTATATGACAGAGGATGAAAGTGTTGCTATTTATGCAGATTTAAATCTACTATTTTGGTAAATTATTTCTTATTTTTGGCCATCAAATTTGAAATGGCTAATAACTGTTTAGGGGCCAATAACTATACCGTTACCCCTAGTAAGTAAAATAATATCCATTTAATAAAAAAAATAACATATATTATTCGCACATATTGAGATCATAATCAGGATTTTCAAAAGTAATCATTCCTCTCCGTCCAATTTGAGGATATGGCAATCTCTTGGTTATAGCTGATATCGACACTTCTGTCAAATCTTCGGTCGATGGTTCAACAAAATATGTTAAATTATCAAATTTGCTTGCTTTCCTTCGCAAACACTTAACTTTGACTTTTTTTTTTATAGTCAAATATTAGCACCTGTCTAACATAATAGCAGTTTCTTTTATTTGTCTCAAACCCAATAACAACATAACTATTAGAATCAATATCTTCCTTGTTTCTAGTCAGTCTTTCGTCACACTCATTGGTATCTTTCGTAAAAGTTGCTTTAGCATTTTTTTCTTTAGTCTTTGGTTTAGTCACAACAAGTTTCTTCCCTTTCTTTTTTTTCTCGTTAGCTTTTCTTAGTTTTTCTATCTTAATCTGCTCTCGCTGCATCTTTCGGTCTAAAAAATGTTTTCCTTTTTTTGTCTTTTCCAGATCTTTCCGTTCCAAATATTCTTTAACTTTTTTTGAAGTTATAGCTAAGGGTACTGGAGACTTAGACTGTTTTCGCTTTGTAGTTTTTTTGCGTTCAGGAAGTATCAACAATTCATCAACTTTTTCGTCTATTGCTTTAGAACATCCCGGTGCAGGTTCGTTACCTTCGATGGTATTGTTATGCCGGTTTCTTCCAAAAATGATATCAGTATAGTTAGTAAAATCTTGATTTTTCTGTACGTCACTTTGGTTAGCTAAGTCCTGAAAAGTTGATCTTGCTCTGTGTTTCTGGTGTTCATCATGTGTAGTCGTATCTCTATCAGAGTACCATGGCAATGGAATCGCTCGAATAGGCGTCGAACTGGTTTGAGGTGCAGTCCAAGAAACAGAAACCTCAGAGTGCGACAAATCAAGAGTTTTTTTAGTGACCGTTTGGGGTACTTGAAGTTCAATAAAATTTGGTTGTTCTATACCTGTTTTACTTGGTGTAAGCTCATTCATGTCGCCCAAAAAATCATCAATTACGGAATCTACGCCCTCTATTTCAATAGGCATGTTTTCAATATCTAAAATGCATATGTTGTTCGTATTAATTATCAAATCTTCTGTAGAAATTAATGATTCTTGTTGCTGTTCTTCCTGAGTCGCTGATATCTCATTCGCATTAAATGAATTTAGAGAATCATCAATATTAGATGACTGTGATAACAAGAGGTTGTCCAGTTTATCCTTTGGCTGACGACGTGGTCTAAACCGCGGTACCGTCTCATAGACGTAAAAAATTAAATTAAAATTAAATTAAATTAATTAATCAACTGTACTGTAAGGGTTTTAGAAATTGATTAATACATGTTTCAGGTGAATTAATTACAGATAAAATAAAACAACCATCCTTATTTTAAGAATAATCAACATTTCGCACATCCTCTGAAAAACCGTCATAACACAAAACAACGAGTTTTGAGAAAAACACGTTTAATTTTTTTTGTTACTCATTTAATGTTATTGCTTTCGTAATAATGCACATTTCTAATGATTGCATATTTTAGCCGATTTAGAATTTAGTATACTTGTTTCCAGAATGTAAAAAAAATAGGCATTAAGCTGTGAAAAATACCGTCTTAAGCTATGTTATGACAGTTTTTTCGACTAAACGGAGTGAAAATAACGCCATAACCTATAATGTGGCACTTTTTTAGATTGGCATGCAAATTTTATTACAGTTATACGTCTAAAAACAGTCCTATAACGTTCACGACTCTTTTTCACTCTTAAATGTCTAATTATGACAAAAAACTTACCTTAAATAAAGTCCTAACACAGCTTAAGACTATTTTCACGATCACTGTTACACGCCTACCTGTCGCAAGCAGTAATGCGTCACTGTCGTCGAGCGGAGGGTGCGCGTTGTCGCTCAGTAAAAAACCGTCACTAGCGCCATCTTTTTGTAACTATTCACACTAAAGTTATGGCTGTTTTTTTGATCGATAGAGAGGAGAAAACCGAATCAAACTGTATTATTATCTCAATACGAGGTTTTTTTGTGTTATGATGACGGTTTTTCAGAGGATGTGCGATTATTTAACAATACACAACAATTGCTTAGCTAAATTTAGGAACATAGATCAGTCTTTTTAAAAAAAAAAACTTGACACCAATAGAAAAATAACTTAAAAAATCGTCACTTCTTTGTACTATCATTAAAAAATAACAAAAATAACCAGTCTTCCTTTAATAATAAAAAAAATGACAAGGCACATATTTGGTACATTTTCAACGTCGTAGTTTACAGTCATTGCATATTTGTAGACAGCAAGTAAGACACATTGGCTTTTTGCATTGATAGCAATAGTACTTGGTTCTTCTTTTAAGGCGACTTGGGCAAATTGCACACGTCTTCCGCGTCACAGGATCTGGATTAGCTTGGCTTCTTAAAGACGGAGGTTCAGGCATGTCGGTTGGACCAATAATACGCTCTATAGTTAGCCGAAGTTCACGCGGAATCCTGTCATTATATAAACGTAATTTCATTTCAGGCAGAACTAATTCTCGAGCAAGTGATAGTAGAAAAGGGCCACGTCTCATATTGACCTTATTTGTGCATTTTTTGTAAAGCACATAAGAATTGATACCGCTCAAATCTGTCAACCTGTAAAACAAAGCCATAGGCCAGCGTCGTGTTCTTCGAGAGCAAGAATAGTTAGCGCATTTCTTGTCCACTTCATCTACGCCACCTTTTGTCTTCATATAGTCCATGATCATAATAGGTTTATTGGTCGCAACATCAGTTTCTTTAGTGTGGTGCATTGACGATACTAGTATGACAGCTTTGTTCGGTTTTGTTACGTAGGACACCATGGTATAATCTTTTGTAAAACCATAGAGCGAAGTACCTTCTACTCTGTCCTTTTGGGGTTGGAATTCTGGTGGAATTTCCTTCTTGTTTTTCTTCAGGGTTCCTAAGTAAGTTAGACTACGATCTTTTAATGCATTCAAAAGTTCGATTGAAGAAAACCAGTTATCTGCAGTGATATTGCGGTTAATACCTTCGAGACCTTTACTGAGCCGTATTACAGATTGTGAAGGGATTCCAAGGCGCTTCTCTGCGTCGCTGAGACCTTTGCCATCAGATCCTCTCCCATGGTATATGTATGCATTGTATATATAAAAAGAGTCGGCGTCTACTAACAATAGCACTTTCAGTCCATACTTATGCGGCTTGTTGGGCATGTAAATTCGGAACTTGCATCGTCCTCTGAACGCCACAAGCATTTCATCAATGCATACGTGAGTACCCAGGGTATAATTTAGCTTGCAGTTGCTGATAAATGCATCGAATAATTCTGAAATAGCAGCCAGTTCGTCATGTTTTAATCGATCAGTTCTTGTTTCAGCATCATCAAACCTCAAACAGATTATTAAAACCAAAAACCTGTTCTTGGACATGACGCAACGGAATATTTCGCGGCCTGTACCATCTGGGACATGACGCAACGGAATATTTCGCGGCCTGTACCATCTGTCGCAAAAATAAACTCTGCATTCTCGTGATTCGAGCAGAATACTGACGTATAGAACAATAAACCAATTAACGCCTTCAATTCTCTTTCATTAGTTGCTCCCAGTTCAGATTTACTCGCGTCTTTGTACTTGGCTCGATAGGTAATCAGTTTCCCATTCGTGTGTGTTACTATCTTCTCAATCATCTCTTCGATTAAAAATAGTTTCCATAATTCTTCAAAAGATGTAAATTCTGTTGGACTTACTTGTTGTGGTGCGTTAACAATGTTGTGCGAACGAACTCGCGTTGTGCGGGGTGGTTCCACTGATGACCATTTGTATCTATTTTTTCCATAAAAATAGCGTGGATTACTCATAGTCACCTGCTCTGACGTGTCCTGTTCATCACTTATTACCTGATTAATATTATTCCCCTCTCTAATCTGCTCATTTTCAGCTTGATCCTCATTACACTGTTCTAGTCTGACTTCTTCATTGCAGTCCTGTTCTTCATTCTGTCCGTTACTGTCATGGCTTCCTTCAATATGATGTTCGTGGTCCAAGCTACAAAATAAAGTATGAAATAAATAGTAAATAGATATAATGTTATTCATGCACACAAAACATACACACACACACACACACATACACATACACCCGAAACAGTTACCTGATTTCTTCCTAGCGACCCTCATTTACATCGTGATTCAAGGCTTGACTCTCGTCGTCTTCAGATTGTTCAGATTCCGTGTTGTGACTGCTTTCCAGAACAAAATCAGGATCGCCCACGTCGTCGTCAAAGTTACTGCAGTTATCATCACTTTCAGACACGAGGTTTTTGTATATTTCTGTTTCGTTCAATGGCCTGTTACGTATACGAGGTCTTTGTGGAGTTGGAGAAACGGAACTTCCAATAACTGTGGATTGTTTCCGCTTTCTTGTCATACTTCTAGCTAGCCTAGGCGTTTGTGGCACTGTCGTTGGTGCAGATTTCCTCGTTCTAGGCATTCTGCGAAATTGAATTGAACTTAAAACCGATGTTACGTTAATGAGACACTATGTGGTTACCTACGTAAACACAGAGGTGACGACCAATAGACATGCTAAGTTTTTGTACATAAACACCGTACTTACGTCTGTGAGACGGCGATCGCTCCTGCGTGGACACCTGTGCACTCGGCGCGCTCGCGGCCTTTACTGGCGGCAACAAGATGGCGGGATAGGAAGGTAGCGGGAGAGGGAACGCCGCGCGACGCGTGTTTAGAAAAATATTGTAATAATAAAAATATTCACGTCTGTGAGACGTATACCACGTCAGTTAAAGGTTATTTTTGCATTTCTTCCAGAACTTGAAAAGGCTGCTTTCGTAGGTTTTATTTTTTTCTCTATATAGTTTGTATTTTCTAACTATATTTTCATGTAACGATTTCTCAATTACGTCAATAGTCGTTTTATAATCATTTAATTAAATTTCACTAGAAATATCTTCTTGTCTTCTAGATATGCATTTTGAATAGTCGACAGCATCGGCGTTAAATGGGAAAATTCCACATGCTTTGAATGCACTCTTTATAGTGAATTCTTTCGTGGATTTTTCAAAAGATTCTGCAAAAACTTTTGCAAAATTAGACCTCGTTAGTTGAATATTTTCTTTATTTTTGTATTTTCTAGCAGCAGTCTTCCAAGCTGCTTTTAAAGAACCAAAAATCTCGACATCACACGGCTGCAATATGTGTGTTGTATTTGGCTGCAAACAATAGAGAATGATCTTGAGTTCAACCCAAAATTCATGCAGTTCTAAATTAATATGACTTTTGTTACCATCGACAAGCAAGAGCACTGGAAATTTAATGTTATTTTCCTTTAGCCAAGAATAATAAATTTCTTTGATGTACTGTGAAAACGTTTGACCCGTCATCCAACCTGAGTCTGATCTTCCGATTGCCCGATTGTCTGGAACTGACTAAACCACTTCCTTTGAAATCCTTTTCAATGGGTAAACAATAAACGGGGGAACTACTTTACCGCTGGCAGAATAGTTGCAAAGTACAGTTATAGATTGTTTTTCCTGTCCGGAAGCAATGTTGTATGTAGCACGATAGTTTTTAGGTGCTAAAATAACACCCGTTTTGGGACATAACTGTACACCTGTCTCATCGAGGTTAAATATACGATCAGGATCGTCTAATAAATCTTGAACATTTTCGTCGATTAAATGTTTCTGTAAATCTTCAAACCATTTCCTGATCATACCTCCCGTAACAGAAGCTCTTGCTTTAGAAATTATGTCCGCGTGCCTTTTAGTTATATTCTGGTGTCTTTGTAAAAATAGGGTCATCCATTTTTTTCCTGGCGTTAGCTTCAAACCTTCCATTTTTAGCAGTTCTGTCACAGTCTCCCGCACATCGGTTGCATTAACAGGATAACCAACTTTTGCCATATTCAAAATCCACGTCTCAAGGTTTTGCTCTTCGGCATTGGACAAAAGTGTCTGTGGTCCCTTTCGACACTCAATGGGGGTTTTGCCATGAATCTTGTTGTGCAAAGTACCTTTAGGAATCTTAAATTCAACGCTCGCTTCAGATAAGCTAATTTGTTGCGCTTTGACCATCTGCATAGCGGTCTCGAGAGTGTCTTGTCCATACTGTGTTTCTTTTTTGCTTTGTGTAGACAGCATCTGAAAATAAACGACATCTTTGTTTATACAAAGTTGAGAACTTGATTAATTTCATCCCTTCCAAAACCATTCGAACATATAGGTAAATGATATTCCGTGATTATGTTTGTCATACTTTAACCCCTAGAAAATACAAATACCAGCACCATGCACACTTTAGTATACAATGATATACTGGTTCAGTCAGCGGTCAAGTTAATATATTTATTTAATATTGCACATCGAAAAATTTGTACAAAAAGAGGACTTAATGCCATAACGCATTTTGTGCCAGTCAACCTTCTCCAGTCAAAGCAGAAAATATAATAAATTAAAAAGAATAAGAATTAGTAGTATATAATATGCCAAGTACAGACAAAAAACACACAGATAGACAACCATCATAGTTATAATATACATAATATATCTAAGTTTTAAAGTTGAACGAACAAAATGTTAAGAAAATATATTGGTTCAACTTTTGGTACTATATCCAAAAGCTGAACACTTCAGATTTCATACTTCATTAAAACCAATAAATCTAGTAAAAAGTGCAAGAAAATACCCGTTCAACTTTTGGTTTTTAGTTAACTTAATAAACTTAGACCGTTTTGAATGATATTATGTTCACTTTTAACCTCTAGGTAATTTAAAATGATTATTTTAAATATTGTATTTTTCACCATTACATGAACGCCGTTAATTTATTGGCTAAAGTAAAAAATATTAAATCCATTACTTTTTTTTTTTTTTCTTTTATTTACCAAATAAAAATAGTTGCATACATTCGCATAGTGATAGTTTCTAAAAAACCACTAAGGTTTACACTTGAGAAACATCGTGAGTTTACCATTTAATAAAACTAGGTACTTACATAGGTATTCTGTTAAAGGCAATAGAAATAGGTAGGTATACCTTTTGCTATAGGCAATACAAAAATTACATATATGAACAATCATACAGAATCGCCAGTCACCAAACTCACCAATTTAAATTAAAGTAATAACATTTCATTTTACACTCCATATTTTTTTCCGTTATACCGCCCACTAATTCAGACGGCAAGTTATTGATAAGGCGAGGCACAAGGTAGCTAGTTGTCCGCTCGCCATAGGCATTGTTTGCGCGCGGTTGAAAAAGCCGGTTCCTAGAAATGGCCCTAGTGCATACAGGGTGTCTGATATATGTTTTTAGGGATTCGTTGAAGAATTGCTCTTTCAGAATCGAATACTGAACTTGCATGTGTATCGGTAAGGTTTTACAGTGCTTGAAAAGACTACAGATATCACTATGGAATTTGTTTTTTATATTATTTGAAACAATAGTTTTAAGTATTCTTAACTGTAAATTATTAATCTGGTCAAGATATGTTTTATAGGTTCGTCCATAGCTACTGAGCCCGTATTTAACATATGTTTCAGCTAGTGCATAATATAATATCAATTTAACCTTGAACGGTATACGACTGTTGAGAATGGTAATATAAGCTAGAAATTGTCTCAATTTATTGCAAACGCGCTCAATATGAAAGCTCCAATTAAAATTACTGTCAATTATCAATCCTAGATATGTTTGTCTGTCTACCATCTCTATTCCCGGGCAGCAACATACGCTGTTAGCATGTAAGCAGCTGTGCTCGTGCGCCACAATGTTTTTAACTGGTAAATACTTGACATAGGGCGACTTTATAACTAATAGTTTAGTTTTACTGATATTTATGACGAACCCCGCATCATGACACCATTTAGTTAAAGAATCAAAATCAGACTGCAGAAGATCACGGGCAGCTTGTGGGTTTTTATTACCAATCACGAGACAAGTGTCATCTGCAAACTGGTAGCAAGTACTGTGAACAACACAGTTTTTCATGTCATTGACGTAAGACAAAAAATGCAAGGGTCCTAGTACCGAGCCTTGAGCCGTTCCCTCCGTCACTGCTACTAATTCACTTACGGTGTTATCGATCTTTACAGTAAATGTTCGATTCTTTAGGTAGTTTTCGCACCAACTTAACAATGGGCCACTTGAACAGTGTTTTATACACCAAATATGTTAAATAATGTTATTATGTGATTTGATTTTAGTCGCGTAATGAATCAATATTTACGTGACAAAAAACCATTTACTTGTATCAATAATTCTTCTATCGAGTTAAGAATTACCTCAAATCTGTGGAGTACCTACTCACCTTAAGTAGGTTTCCATATAAAGATGATTTTTGGCGGGAGCTACACACAAAACGGCTAAACGCAAGCGCACCTGACGCGTCACTGGCAAAGTTTCAATGGAGGCGAGCGGAGAAAATGTTGCAATATGCGACAAAAAAAAAACGCACTCATAGATGTAAACAAGTATTTTTATTTTTAAACTTTTATTCCAATCATTCATCTTCGGGGGGGCGTTCATCTTTTGGTTCCACTACCCTATCTGGATTTTTTTTATTCCTTATAATTTTCAGTTGTAAGAAATCTAATTCTCTCCAATCAGCTACATATTTTTCCTTGACTTTTAATGAAAATTGCCCCCTTTCAGCCTTGACTGCCAAAATATTCTTCAAATATATCCTTGGTTGTGTATTTCTAATTTTGTGCTGAGACGATAGGTCTTGATAACAATAAAAATCTGAAGTAGTCATCACTTTAACCACGTTTTCCTTCGAATTTGACAATTTTACAGCATCCACAAAATCGTCAAAATCATAAACTTTTTTTTTTTTAAGGACTTTTCAACTTGATGGTGAAAATGATCAGCTGACATAAATGTGTGGCCGGGTTCGAAATACTTTATTGTAATAGATTCAGCAGCAATAAGATGACTATTAACTATGTTTACTAAGAAAGACATGAACGACCAATTTTTGTTTTGAGCCGCACAATTATCAACCCATAAAACAAAATGTTTGACATCACGTTTGTGTACGAAAAATGACTGATATGTAGAAATGATGTCTTCTTGATTTCGTCCGGAGACAGTTTCGTTCCACAATACAGCAAAAGGCACATTTGTGCCAGAACTACTTCCAAGGGGGACAAAACTTTCGTTGAAAGCAATAAGGCGTGGGCAAAATATGGCAGACTTGAACTGATCCATTCTTGGGAGCATTATAACTTTTTGTAAATCTACAGAATAGTAAATACAATCCTCGTCAGTAGAAAATGCTTCCTTGTCGTTCTGGTATTCTTTTCGCGTTTTCTTGTAAAGCAACTTATGTTTATTATATTGAATACACACGTTTTCTTCAGAGCATTCTCTATGTGGTATATGCAGAGCACATTGCTCGCATTCCTCATTGCCAAGATGAGCAAATGAAATGTTCATTTCTTTTAAAATTTGACGATATGTTTCAAGAGATATCTGCATATTGGTATATTTTTCTATAAACAATTTGTACATCATCGTAATATTTAAGTCACTGGGTAAATAAAACTTATTGGGGGACCCAACTTTTCAAGCTATATCATGGATAAGCAAATACATTTGAAAGGAAAAGAAATGTAAAACATGTACATACAAAATAACACTAAATAAGTTTAAGAGTTAGTCGTTTTAAGCCAATTAGTAATTCTTGTAATAATAATAATACATTATAAACTAGCTTTTTGCCCGCGGTTTCACCCGCGTGGAATTCGGTTCGTCACAAAAGTTCGTTATCACATCTCTCGGGAACCGAATACTTTTTCGGAATAATAACTATCCTATGTCCTTCCCCGGGTCTCAAACTATCTCCATGCCAAATTTCATATAAATCAGTTCAACGGTTTTAGTTTAGATTATTGTAAAAATTCATTAAAATCCATTCAGTAGTTTTTACGTGAAAGAGTAACAAACATCCATATGGATGTATGGATTTTTACAAACTTTCGCATTTATAATAGTAGTAAGATGTAAAAATATACTTAATTAAAAAAAATAGTATAATCTATTCATCTCATATTCTATTATTATAGTACAATATTTTTAATATAAATAACGTAGAGTATAAGCGCAGTCATTTGAAAGGAATCCGTCTTTCTAGGCAGGAAGATTTTGCCGTCTTTCTATAAGGTCGTGCATGTAAGATAGAATATAAATTCTTTATTGTAAACCATGTAAACATATATTGTAATAATTAAGCACAACGAAAACAAGAAAGTACAATTTAGGCGGTCTTATCGCTTCGAGACAATCTTTGGGTAGAGGATACCCGAGAAGGAGACGTAAAGATGTGAAATAATATTTAAAAATACGAATGTATACTTACTAGAAAATTTCACCGCCCACGTCGTCTCAGGCCTTGCCTCGCTGGCTGGCACTCGTCGGGTCGTTCGGCCCGCTTCGTGCGCTGCCACTTACTGCCTTACCGAGTACCCGTTCACGCGTCGCCATGCAATGCCTTTTCCCCTCGCACCCCGCGCGGCCTTTTTACTACTGGTAACCGCAATAACTCGAAGGTAAATTGCGATTTCATTTGTATAAACGATTTCAAATCGTCTGTTTTTCCTTAACATAAATGCAATAATTTTACATTAGTATAATACATTTAGTAAGCTAGACAGTTTAATTAATAACTTTCCTTATGATAACTGCAATTACTCTTACTTGTTGCTTTTATGACTAGTAAATGTGCCAATTTAGACTTTTTGCGATTATTTCATGTAACATAATAAAATATCAAAGCTATCCAAGTCATAACTCAAGATATTTCGGTTATGATTACAAATAATAATATTAGATATTGCAGTTATGATAACCAATAGAACCGAAACTATTAAAGATACAAAAAAGATGTCTAAGGCGAAAATATAGAGCTCACTTTCCTGATTACGGATATGGTTTTAAGTCAATTGGCCCAAAAACTCGACTTATTGCACTCTTCGTTAGGACGGCAGTACTCCCGTTCGTCTGAACAAGTAGTAACGTGAATTTTCGGTCGTTAAAAAAACATACTTAGCGTGCGAAATTGATGTTGAATTTTTGGTATTCTGTAGGTTAACCGCCGTAAAGTCGACCCTCCTGTTAGTCCGCGGAACGCGGGGCGGGGCGTAGCACGGGTACACATGGCATTACAGCCGGCGAGATATCTCACCACATGATTGATAAATTCTCCGTGTTGTAATTTAGGAAATTTATAACTTCAGATGTTTTAGTATTATAAATAAAAATAACCAAATACTGCCGCTTTTACTTTACTTTTTAATAGTTGTCATAGATACGCCAGTAGCCTCTGAAATTGTCTTATACATTTATGTCTTCACCTGGAAAAATCATGAATACATTATAGTAACGAAATAACAATGTACAATAATCTAAACACATCCTTGCGATGTGTTACTATGAATACTTTATTAACTCATTGTAGAAAACGAAATGAATGCACACCTGAAGAAGACGCTTGTTCCAATTTTTTTTCTTTGAAAATAACTCGCCACAATTTAAAGCGTTGACTTCTTAATTTTTTATTACGTTGACTCAGCAATTCCATTTTTGTATTTATCTCGTGTGGAGCAGACAAGGCTGCAACCGCGCAAGCTTTGACGAACGTCTATCAGTATATGAGAGTTCTGGACCACTTTTCGATGCAAATATCGACCTTGTGTGAAAGGCATAAGGGTCCTAAAGCTAGCAAATCGCTTATCATCATGTCGGTTATGTCGTTCTTAGTCTGGAGCGGGATGTCTATGAGAGTTCTGAACCATTTTTCGATTCGAATAACAACCTTATGTAGAAGGGTTATAAAGCTAGCAGAAAATCATGTCGATTATGTTTTTTTTTTTAGTATGGAGCAGGATGTCTCAACTTTTTTTTTCAACCTCATGTGAAAAATGATTACAAGGTATTAAGATCTTAAACTGCCGTCAATGGACGGTGGGGGGATCTACCTCCGACGCTAACATTGCCATTCAAGCAAGCTAATGACGTAGGAGGCGATTAGAAGGTTATCACACAAGGTCGTTGACTTTTTCGCTCATTTGTGATGAAGTGTATTCGTCGAAAAAAAAAAGCGAAGGCGTCTTCAATTCAATTTATTCAAATGACAATATCCATGGGTTAGTAATATCAAAAATAATGTTAGAACTTAAAATAAAACGAATAAAAAAAAACAGTAATATCAAAATAATTTTAGAACTTATTAGCTATAAAAACAAACACAGATAAAAAAACTGTAATACCAAAAAATAATGTCAGAAGAACTTAATAGCTATAAAACAAATAAGTAGAGATAGGCCGAAATTCGGTTCACATTCGGTTCAACCGAATTTCGGCAGCTTGAACCGAACTTCGGCATTCGGCCGAAATTCGGTTCAGATGCCGAAATTCGGTACAATAAAAATAATACCTACTTGCACTTATTTTAACTGAAAGATAATTTGCTTCTAAATTACAATATGCCATGGCTGCAACTGGTATCATCATCTGTTTCTACTCATGATACTGTACCACTTTCCCCAAGGAACCCATAGTCAATAATTCTCAAAAAAAAATTGCACTTTGTATGGAAATCGGTCAGCTGATTGGCCAAGTCTCCATACAAACAACCGTGGCATATATTTTAGAAGCACCTTATACAAACAGCATTAGATACTGTGAAATAAAAGATTTTATTTTCACTCACTCATGGTCAATTATTTATTTATTTATTTAGGAACATTGTAAATGTAAACCTTATATTAAATCAGTTCTTTCTTATCTTATTATTAATCTTAATTCTTAACCTTAATCTTAGTTAATTAATTATTAATCTTAGAAATCCCTGCCTAATTAATAATTAGACATACTATTACAAAAATGAAATAAACTTTGTATTCTCCTAGTAAACATCTGGATAGGAGTCCGTAAATTAAATAAAAAAATAACGTTTTTGATTCAACATTCATTAACCTCAAGTATTTTTTATTACAATTAAAGGGTATTGTTTTCAACAATCATGTTAAACCAACTTTTCTTATCTATCTATTCATAATTAAAATTTACGTGAAGCAGGTTATGGTGCAAAAACACCAAAGACGAAAAGGTCGAACAAAATGTTAAATTTAAGTAACCAAAATTTTAGTCAAAATTTCAATTACTGTCACTACAAATTACCAGGTTCCGGAATACGTGAGCTATTATATAACATAGATATAAGACTGAAGAATTTCACCAAGGATGATTATTGTATTATTTGTCTGGGAGAAGCAGATTTTACGCAATCACAGGACTATGCGTCATTGGTGTGTTATATTAGGGAAGCTTTGAAAGACATTTCATTACTTACTAATATTATAATCTCTTTTCCTACTTATATATGCGGGAGCCTGCTATATAATTGTCGTGTGGAGAGTTGTAACAATTTGCTGTTTTTAGATATGGTAACTCATGGCTATGGCATCCTTTACGACACCAATAAGAATCTTACACTTGAAATGTTCTCATTCCAAACTGGATATATAAATAACTTTGGAATGAGACATATATTACGTGAGCTAAAGGAAATAACAAACACTACTTCACATAAATCTAGCGAACAGTTTTTTCTTGTCAACCCAGGCATTGTCAATGCATAGCGACCCTGTGGAAACATATGCTTTATTTAAAGATAGACATCTTCATCTTTTGCATCAAAATATAGCGGGGTTAGTTAGTAAAACGAATGAATTAGTAATATGTCTGGAAGAGCTCTCAGAAATGGGAAAACGTATAGATGTAGTATGCGTAACCGAGCACTTTATAAAATCAGGCTATGAAAGTCTATTGACCATCCCCAACTACAACCTGGCTGCTTGTTATAGCCGACAAAATGTTAGTAGAGGTGGTGCATGTATTCTGGTCCAGAAGGGTAACGAATGGAAAGAGCTGCCGGAAGTAAAGAGACTGTCTGTCTGTGGTATTATGAATGTTGTGCTATTGAATTGCCTTTGTATAATATAATTATAATTTGTGTTTATAGAGTACCCATAAGTAGTAATATTAGTTTGTTCTTCGAGAAAATGCATACACTTTTAGAATTGGTTTAAAAAAGAAATAAACATATCGTTTTGGCTGGTGATTTTAACATAGATACTTTGAAAAATAGTAATTTATCATTGGACTTTGAGGCCTTGCTTTTGAGCCATAATATTAGTTTGACATTTAAAGAGCCTACAAGATTAAAGAGTAACAGCTGTATTGACAACATAGCGCATAATTTTCGCAAAATAAGTGATTCCAGTGTTGTTGACTTTGCTCTGTCTGACCATACGGCTCAAGTGGTTAGTTTTTGTGTACAAAGGGTCTGTGTTATAAGTCAATGGCGTAAAAAAATACGTGACTACAGCAGGGAAAACAAAACAAAGTTTAAAAAATATTTGGATAGCCTATCTTTCTCTAACATTTATTCCACTGAGGATCCAGAATGTGCTTTTAATGGTTTTATTGACGACTTTATTTTGTTATACAACTTGTGCTTTCCAGTAAAGACAATAACTATATCCACCAGGAGAAAGAGTCGATGGATATCTCGAGGAATAAAAAGATGTAGCAAGAGAAAAAGAGAGTTACTTTGGCAATATTTGCGCCACCCAAACAGTGATAATAAAACTAATTTTATGAAATATTCTAGACTATTTAAAAAGGTTATCGAAAAAACACAACGTAGTCAAAACATTCATAAAATCAATCAATCTTCCAATAAATCCAAAACCACATGGAAAATAATAAACGACTCAAAACAAAATTTACCACGTGAACCTGTTGCCAGATAGGTCATAAATGATGAAATTGTTACTAATCCCCTCCGGATTTCAAATGAATTTAACAACTTCTTTGTTGACAGGGTGGCCTGTTCGGCTGAATCAGGAAAAAACGCAACTTCGTTCATTGCACCTAATTTGCATTCTATGTTCATGTTACCGTGTTTACCAAACGATATATCTAAGATAATTGCATCACTAAGAAATTGTGGCAGTGTAGGTGATGATGGTATAAAAACAAACATTCTTAAGTATATTTCTGAATCCATAAGTGGTCACCTCTGTCATATACTTAATCTTTGTATAAGTAAAGGAGCTTACCCGGAGAGATTAAAGTTGGCCATTATCAAACCGATATTCAAAAAAGATAATAGAGACTTTTTAAACAATTATAGACCAATTGATCTTTTATCAATAATCTCAAAAATATTTGAAAAATACCTACATAGCCAATTGTATTCGTTTTTGGAAAAATATCAGATTCTAGCGCCCGAACAAAAAGGTTTTCGGCAAAAGAAAAATATTAATATGGCAGTATATGACTTTTTAGAAAAGGTCCTTCCTGATTTGGATAGAAGGGCTCCAGTGTGTTCCATTTATTGTGACATGACCCATGCATTCGATTGTGTTGACAAGGGAATTCTTTTGTCTAAAATGGAAGCATATGGCATACGGTGCACTGTTTTAAAATTAATCGAGTCTTATCTTACCGATAGAAAACAACTAACCGAAGTAGCTAGAATTAACCCCATCACTAAGAATGAAGAGGTCTATCGATCAAATGTCCGAACTGTCAAATACGGTGTGCCGCAGGGAAGCGTACTGGGACCCTTGCTTTTCATTATTTACATTAATGATTTACCTAAAGCCACTTCACAACATATATCTTTGTTTGCGGATGACAGCACTGTAACCATCGGGTGTAAAAATATTGACCTATATGAAAGTGACATTAATGCAGCTCTTACTTCAATTATCAATTGGCTACTGGATAATAATCTACAAATAAATTTGAATAAAACTAATATTATGCACTTCAGTCAGCGACCCAAGAATACAAATATGCAAGTTGGGTACAACAACCAAGTCATAACAGAAGCGAATCAGGCCAAGTTCTTAGGCTTGATTGTCGATAGCAAACTAGACTGGAAGGCCCATACCTCTGAACTATGTAAGAAATTAAGCTCTTCTGCCTACGCTTTATATAAGCTGGCCCCGTTGCTAAACGTAGACTCCTTACTTACTGCGTACCACGGCATAGTCGCATCGTATTTAAGGTACTGTATCATATTTTGGGGAAATTCCACAAATAAAGAGCTAGTGTTCAAGTCACAAAAGAGGTGCATTAGATCAATGTTTGGTTTGCAGCGGACAGACAGCTGCAAGCCATATTTCGAAAAATATGAACTAATGACATGCCCATGTTTGTATATTTTCGAATGTGCTCTATTCGTGAAATCCAATCCTAGACTTTTTAAGCGTACGTCAGAGGTTCTGAATCGTAACAGACGCGACAAAGATACTGTTTTTATTCCAAAGGCAAATACTGCTCTTTTGTACAAGAGTGTGTTGTGTGCGGCTCCGAAAATATATAATAAAGTGCCCAGATATATAAGAGAACTCAACTTTGCCATGTTCAAAAAGGAGCTTAAGAAATTCTTATTGAATAAATGTTATTATAGTTTAAATGAATTTATTAATTAGTTGACATAAGTAATAATATTTGATGCAGGTTAATGACTAATTTATTGTTGTGATTGAATTTATTGTTTATTTTATGAGACTGACATGTTAATGTACTACGATAATTTCGTTTCAAATGTATTACTAGATAGATTTGTGTATACCACAACACATATTATAATTCCATGATTTGAATAATTAAAAATGTATCTGATTATTTGTATACCCTGTGACGGTTGTTTATGGCGGATATTATTGTAATTAACATCTATTCTCTTTACCTATAATCACAAATAAAGAAATTTTGAATTTTGAATTTTGAACAAGTGCTGCAACTTGTGCGGAAAGTCAATTATTTTTCATATTCGCCCTATTTTTTTCTTATAATAAATTATTCAGTTTCATGAACTCTTTAATAACAGCGCCTATTGGGCCTTGTTTTGGTTACAGTACTAACCTAATAAAATAAAAACAATTTTCTTTACTTTATAAGTAATCACTCTTTTACGACATTTGGTTCATTTTTGGATATCAAAGGTAGCATCAGTCAACAGTGTTGTATTAACTTATGTCTAATTATTTATTCTTATTCAAAATAACTTTTCACTTGAATATCTATCGTAAATATCTTGATTTTTATACAAACTTCAACATTGAGTAAAGATAAAAGTAATTTTAATTAGAAACATAATTTCAAACACTTAAAGTCTATTAACAAACTCGAAATATCAAAATATTCAAAAAATAAACATAATTTTCTGCAGTTCTCTGCCAAAAGTCATCTTTAAAAATGTTATGTACTTACTTAGTTACTATTATTTTAATCTTCTTCATTAGAGCTAGGAACGAACACGTTACCAGATGCAAGGGAATTATAAAACCCATGATATTGTCGAGGAATTACATTATGCTCACAAAGATATTTAAGATCCTGCCAATTTCGCGTCTGGAATCGTCAAAGGTCCACTGTAAGCCTGGATCAACACGTCATCTGATTGATTTTGACGCCTTCTGATTTGGGTTCTTCTCACAAATATGCGTTGGTAGGCCTCATCAAAATTTAGCTTATAATGAAGTACGTAAGGTTCAGTCGATAGTACACAAATTTCTCTAACTTTAGACCACATCATTTTTTGATTTCTTTCGTTCTTTGTCCAGTTGTTACCCGAAAGTGTATTTTTGAAATCGAATATATGCTCAGTTGCAATCTCCTTTACGATATACGGTTCTCTAGTCTCCTTGGACCATCTGACTAATGCGAACCATTGATCTGGTGTATATTTTTTTTTGTTTTTAGCTCGACGCTCCATCAACGCGTGAATACTATCATTCTCGTTTTGCGTGTGCCCTTTCTCTAAGAACCGGTGTATAATGTTCACTTTGAACTCCTTTGCAGCAAAATCAAGTACATTATGAAAACAATCCTATTCCTATTTTGTCCAGTACAATTGTCAGAAAACAATAAACTTATATTATTGTTTTTATTCCTTTTAGAGACTGTTCTTTGATAAAATCATACGAGTAGCAACTTCATTTGCTCCTCGTTTGGCAGTGCCCTCATGCCACATGTAACATCTGCCGGTTTTTGTACCCATCTCAAAAATTTTAAAATTGAAAACACTTAACTTTCTTTTATAGTATAGGATGCTAGTTTCAGCATTTGACTTCCAAAAAGTGCACTCTTGTGCACTTTTTGGAAGTCAAATGCTGCCGTTAGGGTGGTATCGGGCGAGTTTATAGCTGACAGTTAATCTTCATTTTTAAAAGTTCGAGCCCTGTCTTTATTTTGTAAATGTGCCTTATATTTGTCATGAAGTTCTTGAGGCACAGGCAACGGTAGGTTTTTGTAGGCAATGCACTCATATTTTACAGAAATATGTAATATTTCTAATGTAAAATATCTTAAGTGGCAGATACTAACAAAAATAGTGTTTGTTTTCCGACGTAAAATAACTTAAGTACCACTTAGTATCATTTCCATTCAGGAAATTCCCAAGTAAAATAACCTAACTACCAGTTAAGACTGATTATGTCGGAACTATGTAAACCTTGTTTAGTTAAACCAAAAACACAAATTTAAATTATAAAATTGTATAGAACGAACTTTTTAGTTACTAATGAATGAAGTTCAAGGAGGTGTGATGAAACAAATAGTAAAATCTTGCTTAACTGATGATTTTTCGACTGGTTTGCCTTTAATTTTTACATTTTTCACGGCCTTCTTTTTATTGTGCTTTTGTAAATCATGTGTGTTGTCACTGTTACTCTTGCGAGGCATGTTTTTGAACGTGGTTTATGCACCTCACGCACGAAAACAAGACATTACCGACACTTAGACTGGCGCGCGAGCAACTGACCCGTAAGTGGCAGTTGGGAAGGAGGCGCGCGGGGAGCGCGCTTGACTTCCCGCCGTAAAATTACGCAGCTATCACTGCTGTTGTTTTACGTCGGTGGGTTTGTAGTTACGGAATTTGTCAATGTTTGATTTAGGTGGTTTTAATGGCATTTTAAACCTGTTTCTTTGATCAAATGAAACTTTAAGGTGACTGGACGGTTCTGAAACCAAAACATGCAAATCACGTATGTACCACATAAGAAGTTTTACTTAGGGACCAAGTCCCTTTCCCAAAACTACTGAGATTTGTTTTAGTGGCCCCCCCGACCAACCTCGCGGTTATGCAGAAAGGCACACTATTCCTAGCACACCGTGAAGTGTACCAGGGACCATCTGCGGTAGGTCCTGCCGCCATAAAGCACAACGCACAATGCATTACACATTATGGTACTCATAGGCGAGTAGCCCGTGGCATTACCATTTATCCAGAATGGTACCGGAGCAGTTATAGTCGCTCACCACGCACATCCAAAGAACGCTAGCGGCTTCAATCCCCGCTAGGGACGTCAGAGAAGCTAACTACCATTTCTCCAGAATGGTGCCGGAGCTGTATAGCACGCTCACATCTCAATGCACTGCCGTACATCTACCCTTAGCTACAGCAGGGTGGCCGGATGGGCAATCTAGCGGATACCCATCTCCTTGCTATCCAGGCAAGTACCGGAGGAGCAGCAAGCCGCTATAAGGGTTCCTCACTAACCCCGCATCTAAACACTTAGCGGCCCAACGCCCTAGACCAGTGAATTTAGATACTCGTTGCGCGCGAGGAGGGACGCTCAGTACACACTACCGAGCAGACGAAAATGCCCCACCTCTGCAACTAACCACATGCCACCACGAATCCAACTCCAAGTTGGGGCCTACCTTAACAAAGGCAGAGCTGGGACCCCCAACACCCGTGGTACTTAGGGACCGTCGATATGGGGAAGAGCTCTAACCTTTAGCGCACTAAACAGGGTTTGGAATTTCTTGAATATTTCCAAAAAATGCTTTGGTCGTCATGTAGCTAACTATTTAATTTAGAATGAAGATAGTCAATCTACCTTATTGTATTGTAATTTTTAACTGAATCACTTTGTACCCTTTTATTTTTCACGAGAAACAGACACAAACAGCCGATTTATGCACCAAAGGTATGAAAGAATTAATTTTAACAAATTATTACAATAATTGTGTATTTTATTTATCACCAGTTAAAAGTGCAATAACGAAGTTATCCAGTTTCATAAAAGACACAATGTTTCTAGCGAATTTTTACATAAATAAACTATTCTGAAAACTACACATGCACTTCGAAAAATAGGCCATTTTGCTTCTTATTCAGACCCAACTTTCAATCACTCTGAACGCGTATTACGTCGCGTATGATCATTGTAAACATTTATTATAGTTAAATATATATTATTTTATACTAATAATGTAAAACTGTTACATAAATGACAAAAATAACTAATCTTTTCGACAAAAAATCGCAACAGTACGCGTTTTTTCGAGCCCAGCGGGGCTAAGATGCGCGCCCTACGAGAAGAGTAAACAAAAAATACTGCAATCAAATTTCGCCATTTCTCGATTTCTCTATTTTGTCTACCGTTCCTAACATGGCATCACTTGTCGTGACTTAATATTTTATATGGGAAATTCAATTTTGTCGACAGATCCTAACATAGCGCCTTATTTTTGCGGTGGTTTAGAAGAGATATCTCGTGTGGGAACTGGTCGGTCATTTTTATGGACGACAAACCAATAATGCATTAAAATACCAGGAAAACAGGCGTTGCGGTGCGTCACTATTCTGTCTTTTTTTAAGTGCAGTAATAAAGCGATGAATTTATGAGCCTTCGCTATTTTAGCTATTTATGAGTGTACACTTTACATAAAAATATTAAATCCAAATAAAGCGGACTATTCTCTTTTTGCGCAAAAACTGATTTAGGTATAATTTCCGTAAAAACAAGTGTTATATAAATAGTTTCGGGTATCAATAGTATCGATAAAATTATTTATCTCGATTATTGGTATCGATTATTAATAAATATTGTACCAAAAGTAGATCTTTGGAAAATGTTAAATCATCTTACATAAACAACCAGTTTGGTGTTCCTCAGGGTAGTATTCTTGGTCCTCTGTTGTTTCTTTTATTATATAAATGACCTACCGAAAATTGAAATTTAAAATTGGACGACCCATGAATGTATTCTTTTTGTCGATGACACCAGCATTATTTTTAATGGTAATAGTAATACAAACATTCAATCATATGAGGATGACATTAACACAACTTTTGCTAAAACGGTTGAATGGTTATAAAGAAATAATTCAAAGATTAATTTTCAGAAAACCAAGTACATGCAGTTTGGTTCAAATAAGACTAAAAATAAAAACTAAAAATAAAATATAACGGACAAATTATAGATGATGTGACACAAATAAAAATTTTAGGCGTTACCCTAGATTGGCCTAGACAATTACTGTTACTGGAAAAAACAAATATCTGATATTTGCTCCAAATTTAATAGTTTCGTGTTTGCTCTTCGTCGTATCAGTCAATAAGTATCACATCAAGCTGCTATCACAGCGTATAATGGTTACATCAATTCTATGTTGAGATATGGAGTAATGATCTGGGGTAACTCAGTATTAAAAGATAAGGCTTTTATAATGCAAAAGAAATGTGTTCGTGCCATCTTCAATTTAAAACAAACTCATTCATGTCGGCCTTTTTTTCGTAAATATAAATTACTGACCTTCATTGCTTGTATATATTCAATGTCTGTTTGTTTGTGCTTAAGTATAGGTTTTTATTTCAAGAGAATCGCCGTGTTTTAAAGCGGAATCTCCGATCGATTCTTAAAAATAAACTGTAGTCTTTAGCAAGATTAACACTAGTTTCTAATAATGTCTTCATGATGTGTATTAAAATCTTTAAAATTATTAAAGACCAGATAAATTTAAAGTGTACAAATTTGCAAAGTTTAAAAAAGTTATCAAAGCTTCGTTAGTTGAAAAGTCCTGCTATAGTATACAAGAATATTTAAATTATATATAAGTTACCCTTGTATGTTTGTGTCACATGTAGTGGATTAGTTTCAATGGTTCTAGGTGTATACACTTGTAAAAGTAGAAATAAGAGCTCTGGTTTGTTATTTAGCAATAAGACCTGCTGTTGTACCTTATTTCTTGCACAATAAAGTATTTCTATTTCTATTTTTATTAAATCGATTATTTGTATCGATTAATCGACTATTCGTGTCAATAAATCATTGTTATTTATCAATTAATTTAGTATTTAACGATTAATGTTTCGAATCGATTAGTTAAATCGTCAAGTTAAATAGATTAGTTGAATCGACCTGTTTAATTAATTATTTTAATTGATTAGTAGAATCGATTAGTTTAATCGATCATATCCATTGTTTGTATCATTTAGTTGCATCGATTACATCGATAATTTAAATCGATTCGTTCAATTGATTATTTGTATCAATCGTTTATATCGATACTATCGTGTCTTGAAATCAGTACTATTGATAATATCGATTATAATATTAATAAATCTGTGTTAACCCGGCGTTACTCGCTAGGTATTTACGAACATGAACACTCGCTACCAGGTAATAAATACCACAGACTTTAATTGCCGTTATTTTCTAAAATACGTTTGTGTTTTAAGGTTTGACAATGTATTTGTGTCATTGGTAGGGGAGAGTGCATCAAAGAGCCAGTTTTGAATAGTATGAAAAAAACGCACTTTTAATAAATTATTTTCAAATTAAACTAGTATTTTTTATAATCACTTTATGTTTTAATTTTAATAAATGAAATGTGGCGTTATTCCAATATTTCCAATCGTAGATTATACTTTTTGAAATAAAACAACGATATACTGTTCGTCTCTATATTTCTCCACTTTCTTACAATATTAAGGCAGAGTTACCACTACTAAATATATCGCACGACTGCCTGTTCAGTGTTGCCGCAACTGATCTCCCAAAAGCTACGTAACCAATGCTAAAAAGGTACATTTTGGGGTAAAAAGGCATTTTTACCTTAAAAAAAAAATTGAATTTCACTCGCGCATTTACCTTTTTTTGTCAAAAGAAGTGCTTTTTTTTGGTTCCGTTTTTTAGGGCATTTTTTTATAAAACCTTGTAAGGTACTTGATTCCGCTTTTCTAAAGAGAAGTTGGTTAAAAGCTTAGCCATGACATATCATTCATACCTATATTTATTCAAATAAAAAATCCCCGCAACCAGTTTTGTGACGAGTAATTTCTCTTGATACAGAGAATCGAGAAGCAATTTTATTAAAATCGCACGATTAAATCAAAAATTTCGATGTGGTTGACATGTTAAATTAATTTCATGATATGAAAATAAAAAAAACATGCCCATTATTGTGAGTTAAAACTAAAATAATAAGTCATGCATGCTAACAAATGCCTTCACCAACCTTTTGCTAACCCAGGCAGGAGATATGTATTAATTTTATTAATAACAATTTAAAATTTGTAGTAAGAAATATTAATTGTTTGAATTTCCAGCTGCTGCTGGAAAGTAGTGATTTTGGCGGTTCGTATGTAATCGAATCTTTGATAATTTGTTTCGTCATCATGAGAGCTGATATAGTGTCCGTGTTTAATCTGTTACGGTTATCAGCTTTAATAAGTTTAAGCTGGCTAAACACTCGCTCGACCGAAGCATTCGAAAAGGGAAGGACCAGAAGTAGGCAAATTACTTTCTTTAAATTGGGAAACTGAACGTCTTGATTATTGTTTCGTAACTTGAATACCATATTCCAGTAGCTGGTGGCCATTAATGTTGGTTCTAGTTTCAAGGTTTCATGATCCAGCATAGCATGCTCTCGCCATTCTTTGTTTAGAGCTGATACGTCCACAACAGTATTCAAAACTGGATATCTTTTCATAACCTCACTTAAGTCTTTTCGTTCAAGCGATTGTGCCACTTTTGGGTCCAGTATAGAAATGGTGTCAAACACAGGATCACTGAAATCAAATCTGTCTTTGATTTGTTTGATTAATTCGATGTAGAATGCCTGGCAGTGTCTTCGGAGGTTAGTGACATCGGGCAAGGCTGTAGGGTTTGAATCACTGAATCTTGTGCGAGTACTCGGAGATATATTTTTTCCAGAGGTACAAAGTGACCCGGGTTGGCGTAATCAATTAGTAATGGTTCAACGTTTTTGACGAGGTTCAATTTCATGTAATTATATGTTATGGATCGTATTAGTTTTCCTATTTCGGGCTTCAGGCAGTGTAAAAGTGGTTTGTCGGATTGAAATAATTTGTTGAAGTCGGTTAGGTACTCTAATATATATGACAGAAACTCGAGGTAAACTTTTGTCACTTTATTTTCCAGGCCTTCGTAAATACGGACGTTAGCGCTTGTTGAATCTTCAAACATTTCCAGGCGAAAATATTCTGTTAAGACCACGTACTGCTCAAGCGTGCGATCAACACAGGCTTTTAGAGAAAGCCATCGGGTATTGGCTGGGCTTAATATTTTATGGATTTCCACTCCATAAAACTCCTGGCACTCCCGCAGACGGCTAACTCTTTTGGAGCTTCGGCTGAAGTGTGCTCCTATTTGTTTCAATCGCGCTTGAAAGTTTAGCGCACGCTTTTGACGCCACTAAGTGTATCATGTGGCAGCTGCATTTGACACAAGTAATGCCCGGGATGGTTTCCTTTAGGTGGCTGAATTTCGAATTGTGTTGGCCCACCATGCAATTGGTCGTATCTGACGCAAATCCGACAACATTTTCTAAAGTAATTGTGCAATAGGATGGCCTCACACAAATCATCAGCTCTGCCCGAGTCGGTTTCATATAGATCAAAAAAAACTTGTCCCTACCGTTTCACTAGCGTTGTTGTAAAATATCACAGACAGGGCGCATTGTTTTTTTGTCGAAATATCAGTCGTTTCGTCCATAACTAAGCTGAAGAAATTACCCGGAGTTTTTAAGTGATGTATCAGTTCGGATCTACAAGCTGGCGCTACAACCTTAGTGAGGACGTTTGTGGCTTTCGTACGAACTAAAGACATTTGTTGTGCAATTGTTGAATCTTGAAATGTGTTGCGCATGAATGGGACAAGAGAATCAGCCAAAGATAAGGGCAGATTGTGTTCAGCTAAGAATGCAGTAAATTTTACTTCTGCGCGTCTCGCCTGATCTTGGCTAGCATCAGCACTAGCAGACTTTTTGATGAGGTTGCCGATGTGTTTTGTGTGCTGTATAGCAATTGCATTCGTTTTGTAGTTATCATGTGTCTTTCTAAAACCGGTCTGTGATTTGCAATTGTCACTTCACACAATTTACAAAATGCTGTTGGTTCTTTTCCTTTTTCTTCCTTCTTTTCTAACCATGTGCAAAATGTTGAGGATGAAAGCCAGTTATCATTGAATTTATAAAGCTGTTTTCTTTTTTTAGCTGGAGGTTCTACATCTAAAGTCACTCTGATCTCTGAAAAGTCACAATGTACTAATACTTCATTGGCATTGAGACTGTCTTTCATGTTTTTATACATGTTATATTGATGATTCATATTAAATAAATGAATTTTGAAATTATGCAGTTCTGTTTCAAATCGTGTAATTAAATCTTGTAAGCTTCCAGTCTTAATTTCTTTCATGTTTTTTTTACACTTCTTAACTTTATCATCTTTCTTATATTCTATATCTTTAATAGACCACTCCAGCCACGAAACATTGTCATCTAGTTTAGTTTTAGAAACATCAAAATTTATTTTATTTATTTTACATGTCATACATTGTGAATACATGCACTCTTAAAACTCCAAACCACAAACCAAAGATTTAACGACATCTTTTATTGTCTTGTGCCCATTCAAAACGGATATTCTTTTGAGAGATGTAAACTTATATTCAATATTTGCATGCTTCTTACAGGCACATGTGTCGCGGTCAGATCATTTAGGACTGACAACGTAAAAGGGCTTATTCCTTATGAATGTTGTATATGACACATCAATTCCAGTTTCTTCTTTAAACATTTTGTGTATATTATTTAAGCTGTCAAGTAGGTATCGTTTTTGTACTTTCTCTTTACTTACTGTCTTTGTCTCTTTTTTCCAGATGTAGCACGTGTGGCATTATCTTGCAAATATAATTCTTTTATTCTATTGGCTAAACCAGAATGCTTCGTGTTAATTCGTTTTTTTGCAATGCGTATCCTTCCTTTTAATCCAATACAGAAGCCTAATTGTGTTTTCATTTTATACTGCCGAACTAAGGAATTATCCATGATCTTTTTAGGACTTTCCTTTCGTAATTACTCTTCGCATTTTTATATGTGTAAGATAGAGATTCGGTCAGTACGTTTTTCTCTAGCAAAACTCGCTTTAATTTATTCTTTTCAGGAGAAGGAACATTACCTAAGGTTTGTAAAAAAGACTCTGTTATTGATATTGGAGAATTTCGAGAGGTTGTAGGTTCAATGTTATCCTTTTCATCAGTATTTTCATTTTGTCGGCATGTCAGCAGCAACTTATATCTATAAACTTTTTTTCTGAGATTATCAACCCTTCTTTTCAAAATATCTATTTTTCTCTTTTGGTGTTCATTTTCTTTGGTAATTTTATAATATATTTGTTTATATAATTTACGGCTAGAGGTTTTATCTTTGATATTCTGCTTTTCTTCTTTTTGTTTTAACTGTCGCCACATTTTACGTCTTTTTCTTTTATCAACTTCTGATAACTCTGATATCCTTACATAGTTCTTCTTTTTTTTATCTGCGTATTTCTTTTTAACTTCTTCCCATTTATCAGGATTATTCAATTTCAAACGCTCCCTATATCTTCTTTGCCTTTCAGCGGAGGTTAGAGCCATTTATACCTAAAACAATAATATATTATATTTTATGTGTCAACTAGTATTATTAGACACATGACGCAGGTTGTATTTGTTATATTTTATACAGCATTTAAATCCAAATTTAAAATTTGTATGGACCCTGCATCTCAAATGGTGAGTCATGAAATATTCATCAGTTTCATCGTGGGTCACTGGACAGTAAGCGTTTTAAGTTTCAAAACGTTTCAGCTTAATTCAATAAAATATTGAATACCTAACAGCTGTTCTATTTAACTTATTCGCGTACAAGCAAACACACATAAATGCCTGCCTGTTCTGTAAGGGATTAAGTGTGAAGATATGTATGTATATTTAATGGTTATTAGAGCCTAAAAATGTTTACTGAACAATATTCAGCCTATTATAAAGTTGTTGGTATTTTAAAAAAACCCTGTATAGATACGTGCATCATACACATTGTCGGTTGTTCGATATCGCAGATCACAATGACGTTGAATTTCGTAAAATATACTAATACACAATATGAACATAGCTTTACCCCTTCATGTCTGTTACGTAACAGATAAAAGTGTCAGAGAAATAACGTATATGAAAAAAACACACGTGTCTAGCCAAGAAAATAACCTATTTTTGATGGAATTTAGATTGTGTTTGAAAATCCTTAATCTTACTCAGTTTTAAAACAGTGCTCCTTTTCTTATCTCAATATAGAAACGGGAATTCACTTACCGATATAGATAAAGCACTTAAATGTTTTTTTCCAAATAAATGTCTATTCACAACCTCACGCACAAATTTAGACGCACTGAGTGAGAACACAAAATGGCGGAATCGACTGTCACGCCATCTCTTTAGAATTTAGAAGATTTGTTTGTAAATGTTGCCAGTTGTAGAAATTGATTTCCAACTATGACTTCTTTAGTTTTTAATGTAACAGAGTAGAAATAACAGAAAGGAGTGCAAATTTGGACATTAATTAAAATGATGTTAATTGTTTTTTTATTGTTAGGTATTCTCACTTACATATAAAATATTGTATGATTTAGTATAAAGATAAGTTACAAAATATTAAACATTACATTAATTGCCCCGTTTTTTTATAAATAGTTTTGAATGTCAACATTCAACTGTGGGACACAAATCATTGGTAAACAAAATATTGGCCGCATAACACATTTTGTTTTTTTTTTCGTTTTGTTGTCCTTTATTACAGTAAATCCAACCATTAATATCAATCTGTGATAATAACAGGACCAGCTTGAATGATAAATACTTCGCATTTATATTGATTTTGTAAAACAAACTTAGCTGGACATTGAACAGGACGGAAATGTACAATTTTAATGAACATTACCCGAATATCGATTCGATTTTTACTAAATTAAATGCCATAAATATGATTATATTCAAACTTTAGCAAAATTAAGGGGTGGCCAAGTTTCCGTGTCGGTGAGTGTATTTAGCAAAACAAGAAAAAAATCAGCAGTAACATTAAGATACTTTAGTAGTAATAGCTTTTAATAATTATAAAAATAGGAAATTACTTGCGAGTAAGTATAAGGTTTGGGCCTCCTATTCTCTTCTCTGTTTGAATACCTTTTGCATGTCTCAATGTATTTTTGAAATGGGACTGTTTACTGGTTTTGTAAGTGATATTGTACAAACGTTTTTGGTATACCTTGTGAGTTGTATTGTATAGTGAATGAATAATAAAAAAGCGAATTATGTGATTAATTCCACCAGGCAAATGTACCTTCTATCTGTTACCTGACCTGTCCTTTTAATAGGAAAACCCATTCCGGGAATATTAATCAACAATGCCTAAGAATTAGTATACGTAAATATTTCTTAATATTAAGATAGATAAAAAAGTACACACATCAAAAGTGTCTAGGGATCAAGCATTTTTATGCGGATTTCTTGAGATTGAGATGTGGCTTTGTAATAAATTTATGATTTTATAAATTTATATGGATCCTTTTTGGTGCATTTCATAATTTGAAACAGGAACTGTCAATCAAATTCGAGTAAAAGATGAAAATCAGCTGTCAATATTTTCCCTATAAAAACACACAACGCATTGAAGACATTATTAGTGCTACTGTTTCCCTACTGATTAAAACCAACGTTATTATGGAGCGGCGACGTCATTTAAGCAGGGAAGAAATGCTCAGAGCCGTGGGAATGATAAAAGCTGGTTCCCGGCAACGTACTGTGGCTTTAGCTCTGAATACAAGTCAGAGTGTTATGAGTCGAATTTGGACACGTTACCGAAGCACTGGTACCGTGGCTGAGCGTTATGGAGGACGGTATCGCTGCACCACCCGGAGACAAGACCGATACATTCAAATCACAACTCGAAGAGCTCCAACAATAACCGTCATGATGTTAGCCGTGAGGCTTCATCACTCTTCAGGGAACTTAATTAGCGACCAAACAGTCAGAAACCGCTTGCATGAAGTGAACCTTCATTCCCGAAGACCGCTAAGGGTACCACCTATCAATGCACAATCGTAGGATTCGATATCAATGGGCTCTTGAACACAGAAATTGGGCAGAAGAACAATGGCGTTTCGTGTGCTTTTCTGATGAGCCTCGTTTTGGTATGAGACCGGATACAAGACGTATACGACACTGGAGAACCCCTGGACGCCAACAGCGATTAAAATCCTGCCAGGAAGTCCATCGTTATAGTGGTGAAACCATCATGGTATGGGCGGGTATTTGGATCGGCGGAAGAACTGAGTTGATTTGGATCAGAGGCAACCTCAACGCTCAAATTTATGCTGAGACGATTGTATCAGACGTCATCGTTCCTCTACAAGTGCAAATCGGTCCCTTATTTCAGTTAATGCATGATAATGCACGACCGCACACCGCAAGAGTTGTAAGACAGACTCTCGCCGCAGCTAACATCAATGTCCTGCCCTGGCCTGCTCAGTCGCCAGACTTGAACCCGATTGAGCATGCATGGGATATGCTACAGAGAAGAGCTCTGCCGAATATGGAGGGTATCCAGTCGCAAGAAGACCTTTTTTTGTTGTTGCAACGAACATGGGCGGCCATACCACAGCGTGATTTGGATGAACTAATTTTGAGTATGGCAAACCGATGTTCTTGTGTTGTTAGTGTTCGCGGTAGAAACACGGATTATTATTTGTTTAAGTTACCCAATAAAATTTTAAAGAAAACTGTTATTTCAGTCTTTTTTTCGAACTTTAATGTTAGTGGTTCAAATGTCAAAAATCCCTTCATTAGGAAAATGCCAAATTTCTTTATTAATGCAAAGGTGACTTGGTTTATCGTTACTGTAGACAAACGAAAACACTTAATTTGATGAATCCTTAAAGAAATTTTTAATTAATATCAATCAGGAGAAAAGTTATTGCAAAAATATATGTTGATCCCTAGACACTTTTGATGTGTGTATATGAAATCTTTCTCTAAAACATTATCAATGAGATCAACGAATTCAAGAAATTAAGAAAAATATTATTAAATATTCTCATAAAAAGAACGGTAATAATTAGGAATTAAACCAGCTTCAAAAAGGCTTTTTACATCATTTTTTTTTCTTTCAGATACATCCAATTTACGCTGATACAACGGTTTGAGCTCTGAAGGGCGATTATTTCTATTTCTTTTACTTATATCAAGCTCCTTAAAATCATCAAAGTATGAAATTTTATAGGATATTTTAATTTCCTTCTGTTCATTTTTCTCAATTTTGATGACTTTAATATCAGTCATTTTCACAACTTGGCCATCTATACTCTTATTTAGCCTCGGAACCGGTAGTTGTTTTGCTCGTATATCTATAAAATCAGCGTAACCCATTTCATTAACGGTTAAAAGAGTACCACGTTTTTTCGCACTTCGGATTGCAGAGACATACTGAGAAGGTACCTATATTGGTCCGGATTTAAGGCATCTTTTAACTTGTTTTTCAATTACAGAATGTACTGCATCTCCCTCATTCTGTGTATGCCCACGAATAAGAAATTTATGGGTTATGGACCTAATGTTAGAATTAGATATTCTTTATTGCACAAATAAAACAGTTACAAAAATAAAGTTTAAATAACATATTAGTACAATTTAGGCGGCCTTATCGCTAGAAGCGATCTCTTCCAGGCAACCTCCGGGTAGAGAAACAAAAAAGAGTAAACAGTTGAGGTGGTGTAAGATGAGCAGTTAATCAATAAAATAAAATAAAAATAAAAAAAACATATTGACTAAAACAATAGACATACAAATTATTAAGATAGCAATAACTTAACTTACATAAACATACTTAAATGAATAAACATAAAGTTTTGTATGGATTATTCAGTAGGCACCTAATTAACAACACAGCAATCAATCATTAAATTATTAAGGCGAAGTTTGAGTCAAATAAGTGACAGAAAATATGCTTTGACCCGTGATTTGAAAATAAGTAGGGATTTGGAAGACCTTATAGAGAAGGGCAAGGAATTCCATGAGCGAATAGATTGGACAGTAAAAGATTTAGAATAATAATCAGTGGAATGAGGAGGAAATGACAGAAGCAGTGAACGGCACGAACGCATATCATCACCTTTGGCAGATTGCTGAAAATTGTAACGTTGTTTGAGATATGGCGGTGACCGCGGATCGAACAGGACGTAGTAGAGTAGAGAAAGAACGTGAAGATCGCGACGAAGACGTATTGGGAGCCAGTTAAGTTGAGAGCGAAATTCGGAGACATGATCAAACTTGCGCAGACCGAAGATAATACGAATACAAAAATTTTGGAGTCGCTCGAGTTTATTAAGGAAGTTTTCACTGATATCCAGATAACAGGCATCGGCGTAGTCAAGAATAGGAAGAAGTAAAGCCTGCACAAGAGCAATCTTAGTAGGAATTGGCAAAAAGTTTCGGAGTCTACTAAGTGAACTAGCAGAAGCAAACATTCTTCTACTCACCTCGCTAATCTGCTTATCCCACTTTAAGGAGCTATCCATTCAGCAGCTCAGCCAGGGAGCTGGAGAATGTTTAATTTTCACCGGGCGGACAGGAGCGTGCTTATCAAATAGCTGGATTAGAAGTGAATTGAACTGCATTACCTTTTCGTCCACGGTACCAGCACTGTCAATCCAATCCAAATCCATTCCACGAAAATTGCGCTGTAAAAGTATTTTTGGCTTAATTTTCGGAGGACGGACCTTGTACGACAAGTAGACAAGGTCATGATACGAAAAAGCATCAGCTGAGCATTGGCCATGCTTGACAACGTGGTCAGTTGAGGAAACAATCATCAGGTCCAAGAGAGATGGATTGCTGTTAGGAAACAAATGGGTCGCATTTAAAGGAAGGATATGCAAGTTATTGGCATGAACGATTGAATTGAGACGACGCGCACGAGAGTCATTTTTAAAAAGGCAAGTGTTGAAATCTCCCATTAAAATAGTGTGCTTATACAAAGGAATCAGGGCCTCTAAAGTTGCCTCAATAGAGGAGAAGTAATCAACACTCAAGCTAGGACTATAGAAAACGCCAAGCAGGACTTTCTTGTGATTTAAAGACATTTCAATAAAAAGGTACTGTGGAAGATCAGATGTCGAAGATGGGGGAGACTGTTTCACAATAGAAAATTTGATTTGAGAACGAACATATAAGGCAATTCCACCGCCGGATCTGATTGTTGTCAGCCAGGGAGCTGGAGAATGTTTAATTTTCACCGGGCGGACAGGAGCGTGCTTATCAAATAGCTGGATTAGAAGTGAATTGAACTGCATTACCTTTTCGTCCACGGTACCAGCACTGTCAATCCAATCCAAATCCATTCCACGAAAATTGCGCTGTAAAAGTATTTTTGGCTTAATTTTCGGAGGACGGACCTTGTACGACAAGTAGACAAGGTCATGATACGAAAAAGCATCAGCTGAGCATTGGCCATGCTTGACAACGTGGTCAGTTGAGGAAACAATCATCAGGTCCAAGAGAGATGGATTGCTGTTAGGAAACAAATGGGTCGCATTTAAAGGAAGGATATGCAAGTTATTGGCATGAACGATTGAATTGAGACGACGCGCACGAGAGTCATTTTTAAAAAGGCAAGTGTTGAAATCTCCCATTAAAATAGTGTGCTTATACAAAGGAATCAGGGCCTCTAAAGTTGCCTCAATAGAGGAGAAGTAATCAACACTCAAGCTAGGACTATAGAAAACGCCAAGCAGGACTTTCTTGTGATTTAAAGACATTTCAATAAAAAGGTACTGTGGAAGATCAGATGTCGAAGATGGGGGAGACTGTTTCACAATAGAAAATTTGATTTGAGAACGAACATATAAGGCAATTCCACCGCCGGATCTGATAATGCGGTCATTTCGAACTAGTACGAAACCTGGAAGAGAGAAGGATGTGGAGGGGCTACAAGGCTTGAGCCAGGTTTCCGACACAAGAATAGCGTGAATATTTTTATTGTCAAAGGCTGAGAGAAGATCAGGGTAGTGGGCTGGAATGCTCTGGGCATTTATGTGTACTAAATTTAGATTTTTAGGCACATCCTCAAAAGTGGTCTGCAATACATCGTGAAGAGGAGTTGAAGTGGAGTGAAAGCTATCATCTGATAAAGAAGATGAAAAAGAAAGAAAGTTGTCACTTACGTCACTTTTTGGAGAATCCATAAAACAAATAATAAATAAATAATAATAAAACAATTACAATATAAATATTATAAGTTCCCTAATGCAGTTATCAAACAGGTATTCTCTACCTACCAGCAGTCCGGAAGAAGAGATCACACTGTCACAAGCAAACAATTTTCTTAAGCGATAAAAAGTAAAAAGGCAGACAGTACACACGCAGACACGTAGTTCAAGTCCAGCGAAAAAAATAAAAAGAAAAAAAAATTGTTGACAAGTGTCAGTATGACAGCGACAAAACTTATTCTGAGTTCTGACAAAACAGAATAACAGACCGCAAACAAGACACTGAAAGTTAAAATAATACTAATACAAAACTAAAAATATCAAAGTGTTGAGGGTAATTTAAGAGCAAATTGAATTAGTTACTGACCGCCGTAAGATAATGGTAACAGATTAAGACAGACAATAACAAACTGTTTGAAATGAAACTAGTTACTGACACGGATCACTTCTTGCGTTGGGATCTTCCGCTAGTGCCACTACTCGCCTTCTGGATGGCAGCCGTCCTGTTCACAACTGGGGCCTGCATGTCGGCAGGCGGCACTGGGCTGGAGATACAGTTTAACTCGTCAAGTGATACAATGCGCCGCCGCTTGCCGTCCGACGCGATGACGATTATCATGCCGTTCTGCGTCCAGCAATTCGACATGCCATGTCTCTTTCGAGCTTCAAGGAAGGAGTCGTGGCGTACCTTAGTTAAGAACTCTGAGACGGAGCCCTTAAAGCCTGTTTTCGTGTACCAAACTTTCTCTTGATCATCAATCTGGCAAAATTTTACAAGCACAGGCCGGGGCTTTTCCTTTGTAACCTTACCAAATTGGTGACAGCGGTTGATGGAATCCTCTGTTAAAGGCAACTTCAGGTGTTCAGCCACAGTTCGCAGGACGACCCCACTGGTGTCCTCATTCGCAGCCTCAGCGAGCCTATGAAGTACCAACATTTTGCGCCTGCTACGCATCTCAAGCCTATCACATTCTTGTCCCAGAAGCTCAACTTGCCGCTGAAGATTGGATAGTGTCGACATAATGAATGTTTTGAACAAAGTAAAGTCATCAGCGACAGCTTTAATGGTGGTTGGTCCGGATGAGGGAGATACCCGATCAAGATTTTGCTGGAAATCAGTCATCTTTGCCGCAAAAATGGCCTTCACTACTTCAAGCGATTTCTGGAGAGAAATCATGTCCATGGTGATGCTCAGAAGGATGAGATTCAGGTGTTTCAGTGTGTGTGTGTCAAGTGAATATTAGCAGGAAAAGGCTGGTAGGTATTAACACTTATATTAAGCACATGAAGAAATAGAGTAAACACTGTATACTATTTTAAAATTATATTAATTTAAAGAGCAAAAAATTTTACGTCAATTTATTTGTACTCCTACCCACCAAAAATGTTTAAGTTTAATACTACATAAATATACATGCCAATAACAAATACACACACTTCTTCATACAAATTCCTTGACATTAAATTAAGGTTGTTTATTTAGTCAAAAACTGGCACTATGCTCAAAATGCCATTCATTATTTACAAGCCACACGAGTTAATTTACGCAAATTACCAATAAAATGGCACTATAGGGAAAATGTCACTTTTATACTTACCACGACGTGAGTTCCCCTCTAAAGTCCGTCTCACACTAATATAGCGCCACCTTTTTAATCAACTCTCAACTGCCACATTCCCTAAAAGTAAAAACTGACACTACCGCCCTCTAGGCAAAATTAAGCTCACTATTAAAACACGTGTCTTTGCATTAGGAGCGCTTACTTAAAAGAAATGTAGGTGTCGCATTAACTAAAAAACTACACTTTCAGCATAGTGTCACTTTTGTTTTCAATGTATCATCCATGTAAATAATTACATACTTGACCTTAGCTAGCACCTTGTGCATTACTCTTTGAAACACTGCTGGTGCGTTTGCCAAACCGAACGGCATACGAGTGTATTCATACTGTCCGTCCGGTGTGACAAACCCAGTCTTCTCTATAGATTCCTCGGCTATAGGTGTTTGATGGTACCCTGATGCAAAGTCAAGTGTTGTGAACATTGCCTGTCCAGACAACCGATCCAGCAAGTCCTCTATCCGAGGAAGAGGATAGTGATCTCGTTTAGTTCTATTGTTGAGAGCGCGATAGTCCACACAAAGCCGCTTGTCACCAGATTTCTTGTGTACTAATACAATTGGACTAGCATACGGCGACCTTGACTCTCGCACTTTCCCGCTCTCAATCATATCATCTATCATATTCTGCACAAGTTGACGTTCCGAGTATGCCATTCTGTAAGGACGATATACTACCGGCTGGGAATCCTTCAGCTGAATCACCATTTCTGCTTCGGTAGTATAACCCAAATCATGCAAGCCAGTTGAGAAGCAAGTTGCGTATTTATCTAGTAATTTGTTCAACCTTCGCTTTTCGTCAGGAGACAACTGAGTGCCGAGTGCGAGTTGCAGTGAGAGAAGTGAATAACTTCACCATCGCGTTTGCGAGAAAAAAACGCGAATTTGTATGGCATCGAGTGAGCGCCATATAGCGCCATTAATGTTGCGCGAATTCGCCGCTAGATGACGCTGACTCGATTCCATACTAATTGTCATTTATGTGCTCGCAAAACGCGATGGTGAAGTCATTCACTTCTCTCACTCCAACTCGCACTCAGCACTCTGATCTCCACAGCTTATAGAAGTTCTGTCGATGTAAGTGTTTTGATCAGTCATGACCGATACATTTTGAACATGCCTCACTGCATCCAAATAAATAGCCCTAGTAATCAAAACACCCTGCTCAATAGTTATAGCCGTTATTCCTAGATTTTGCATAAGTAATAGTCATGTGCCTAAGCCTATCTCATATTCGCCCGGCAAAAGGAAATATTCACTTCCCGCACATCCCCTTACTGAACCACCAACGTATACATTTCCACTAAATGTTTCATCGGTATTGACTCTGCTTGCCTTAGTTTCACCTACATCAATAGTAACATTCGTCTCAGATTTTAATAATAACTTTTTGTCATTGCTTTGATCTACCTTTTCAAATTTAAGTTCTGATGCTGTTTTTATGATGCGTACGTTTGGTCGTTCAGTAAAGGTATGCCCTTATAGTACAGGGTTGTTTATTAAGGGGTCATCAACCACATAACAATCCACACAATCCTCACGAACACCTTGTACTTCGAAAAGGACTTGGACCTTTCCTATTGGAACATAAGGGACATTCCCTAACCCTCGTAACAATGGTCCATCCGCGGAGGACCAACATAAATTCAGTTTTTTCGCATCTTTATGCCGAATTAGTGTTGCTTCACTACCCAGGTCTTCTTGAAAATGTATTGGTTTATTGTCAATGAGGATTCCAATCCTATATTTGTTAAAACTTTTAGGTGTCAAAATAATAACTACTAGCGCCATTTAGTTCGAAGGCTGTATCTTGTTGTCTATGTCTGTGGTTTTGAAAAAAGGAAAAAAAAGTTTAGTTTGCTCATGGTAATAACGTGTATTATTTAATAGGTTATGGGCTAATCCAGTTTTTCAGTGAAATAAAGTATAAAAGTTCGTAGTAAAAATGACGTCAAACTATATCCAGAGTGTGCCTAAGTTGAAAGGTCGAGGAAATCACGCGGAATGGAGTTTTGCAGCCGAAAATCTATTGGTGTTGGAGGGCATGTTGCATTACATCAAAGATGGCGAAGGCGCGGAAAGAAAATTACATGAAGACGCTAAAACAAAAGCTAAATTGGTGTTGACAATAGATCCGGCATTGTATGTGCACATCCGAGACGCCAGCACTACGGAAGATTTGTGGAACAGACTGAGGAGTATGTTCGATGACTCAGGTTTCACAAGAAAAATCTCGTTACTCCGGAATCTGATTTCGATTCGTCGAGAAAACTGCGATACTATGACAGACTATGTTACACATATGGTGGAAACGGCGAACAGGCTAAATGGTACAGGTTTTACAATCGATGACGAGTGGATCGGATTATTATTACTAGCAGGTTTGCCAGAACATTTCTAACCGATGATAATGGCCATAGAACATTCCGGCATAAAAATCACCGCTGGCGTCATAAAATCAAAGCTGCTGGACATGGAAGTTTCAAATCCTGTCACTATGGATAGCAGTGGCGCTGCGTTCGCTGCGAAAAATAATTACCGGAAGAAACATTATGGTATCAACAAAAATGGCGGCGGGGAGACGTCAACGCTAATGTCAAAACAGACTGAAAAGATTATTACCTGTTACAAATGTAAACAAACTGGACATTATAAATCACAATGTCCATTATTAAAGAAAAACAAGCAATCCAATGCTTTTAGTGCAGTTTTTCTCAATGGACAATACAGCAAACTAGAGTGGTACGTGGATTCCGGCGCAAGTGCACACATGACAACAAATAAGGAGTGGTTGAAAAACGAAAACTATTCACCCAGTTTATCCGAGATTATTGTCGCGAATAAGTCGAAAGTGCCAGTATTGTGCTCCGGAGATGTAGATATTACCACGGAATGTCGCTATGACTGACGCTAGTTTAACAACAAACTTACTCTCTGTTAGTGAGCTTATCAGAAATAAAAACAGTGTCGTTTTTGATTCAAACTACTGCTATATTCGTAACAAAAGAAATGAATTAGTTGCAAAAGCTGTACTAACAGATGGAGTTTACAAGTTAGAAGTACAAACAAAGAGTTGTTTGTTGACAACTTCAACAGAAGTAAGTTGTGAGTTATGGCGCTTAGGACACTAATTTTACGTTCCACTCAAATCACTCTAGAAGCTACTTTCCTGCTGAAGCAACGCACTCGTTGTGTGGTCGTACTTAACTAAAAAAACCGCCCGGCTCCGAAGGACCAATGTTTTGGGTTGAACTAGGGGTTGGCCTGGGGTGTACTAGGGCAGGTAGGGTGCAAAATGAAACAATCTCGTAGATGTAGGAAAGTTAGATAATAAATTTATTTAGTTCGAAATGTCTTATAGGATTGAGACAAACACAACGTTAGCGCGATCTAAACTACCGGCAACGCCATCTAGTATAAAAACTTGTAACTAAAAAATCAATATCGTAAACACTACCAGCAAATTATAATACGACAAGAAATCTACGCCAATAATTGCTTTAGTTACATCTGCCACAATCAACTGCCATTTAAAATCTTTATGTAAGCCTAGATTTAAATTGAATTGTACATAACCATACGTGTGAATAGTTGAACCGTTAGCAGCGCAGAGTTGATAGTTGGTCTTCTCTCGTCGATCATGAAGCGCTGACCGTGGATAGACGCATAGATCACTCCTAGTATCAACTAAAAAATGCACTTTCGATCTGCTGTCTGTTACGAAGAGGCGACCATTTGAAGGCAGGCAATCATCGGTCGCTGTTACAGATTGCCCTGTGCGTTTCCCGATTTGAAGCTGCATGGCTGAATACATTTCTTCGCTAGGCTGCCAAACTTAAAATGATACCAACACGTCTGGTGCTTTTTGAAATTTGATTGTGGCCGGTTAGCAGGTGTCCTTAGTTGTTGGTGGTATTGTTGTTGCTGAGTATGAGGGCGGGAACGGCAGCAATGAGGGATGATCTTTAAGTTTGCGATACCACAAGCCATCATATTCAGAGCTGATTGAGTTTCTGCAGTGCTCGCCGCCGCTACTTGAGGCGTTGCTGGCGTAATATCGTGCACTCTATCCGCTAACTCTGCTAACTCGTTAAGAGAGAGGCTATTTTGAGACGCTACCATGGCCGTTTGCAGGTTGTAGGGTATCTTCAGTTACGCTGGCGCCTACTAAATGTCGCAATTGTCTTAAAAATTGAGTTGGTTTGCGGTCTCCAAGCTCTTCGGTGTGCAAGAGCTGTTTTATTTTTTTCTCACTTGTGGGGGTCGAGATGATAGGTAGACAAATAAATATAGTCAATTCACTATGGACTTGCCTGTATTTTCAATCCCACCTTGTACAATATTTCCAGTCAGTAAACACACTTAGGAATTGTAGTTTTTAGCCAGAAGGCGTTTCACTTTGAGTAATGTAGCACAATAATATTTTCACAACCTTTAACTATTTAACTACGCACGATAGGTAAGGAACAATGATCGTTGAGTTGCCTGTGAATCTCAGACTGCTTGGCGCCGATGCGCTGTGCGAAAATGTATAGGTACCCTGCGTATGATTTTTAAAAGTTAGTGCGCGTTTGCACGGCACCGCTTTACAATTACCAACACGTTCGACCGTCACAAATGACGTGTGTAAATAAGATGTAAATAGTTAATATTATGATAACGTTGTATATATTAGTTGTGTAGGTTTAATTAATAAATGAGATTTAAATATGTAAATTTATGTAAACAAATATTTATTTGTAAATAAAGTTTTTCTAATTGGTTTGTAAATAAAGTGTTGATATGCGGCAAGGGTGACACAATAAATGTTTAAGTGCCCACACACTTGACGTTGAAAATCTTTTTATTAATTCAGATTTAAGTTTTTCGTACTTGCCCTTTTCCGGTGGTGATTTGATTACATCCTCCATCTCTGCGGAGTATTGAAGATCCAGGTGGGAAAGTATGTAGTAATACTCAGTGTTATCGGCAGTTATTTTGGAGATCGCGAGTTGCGCTTCGATTTGCGAAAACCAAATCGTTGGTTATTCTGGCCAAAATGGGCATGGGACTCGGCAAATTTCTGGTATCGGCTCTGGTATGGTACGCCGTGGTAACACAATTTCATTTTCCGGCTGATCCTGCTCCTGAGAATTTTCGGGATCTTGGAAGTTTTCTGACGCGTTACTCATCTTGTTGGTATTCTACTCAGGGTCACCAGTTGTGGGTCGCAGGTGTGGGGTAAATGAGTAAGTCCGTTTATGCACCACCCGAATTTATTTCCACTAACAATCACGTTACCACTAAACAGTGCAACAGAAGGAGAATTCACAGCACATAAGAAGGCAGAAAGTGTCGCGGAGCAAATAGATTAGATTACAGCGAGAAAGGATAGATAATAATAATATAATAATAATAAAAAAAAAAAAACTCGTTGACAGCAGACGTCTTTTAGTTATCATGGTTTATCATTTAATATTTCAAGTACATTTTCCATCTCCATTGAAGTGATTTACGCATTTAATAGTAATATGCAAGTACAGAAATCAATTCCGACAATATTTAACATCATTTCAGCCACAATGTATAAATTTCAAACCACAAATAAATGTCAAGTGTGACAACTGTCACAATGCATCACAAATATTTTCCGCTATAAAATGTTGATAATATTATGATAACAAGAGCGAAGGCAAGAGAGAGAGCAAATACTGTAAGCGCACGACCAACACCACAGCCCGCTCCGTCGCTCAGTTCGTCGTCGGTGGAGGAGTTTGTTACTCCTCCTGAAACCACTGCGAGCTGGAGTTCAAGTGATGAGAGCGGGCCACCGCCGCCACGACCGCCGCGACCACCTGCGCGACGTGGACGACGACCGCTGCCGGCACGCTTGGGGCCTGTGGGGCAGTCTGCCCCGCGCGGGGCCCCCGCTACAAACAAACAAACGACATGAATTTCAACTGCATGCGCGCCTATTACGGGGCTACAGAGGGAGGAACCAACCTGTCTGCGTATCGTGACCGGATGCTGCCTCTGTTTCAGGCCCTTGAACCAGCCGCGGCTGTTTCCGCTCAACGACTGTCGGATCAAGTGCGGGCGATTCAGCGTCTACAGATGCTAGATCAACCTACGCTTGATCGGCTTCGCCTGGAGGCACTTCCAGTTCGCGCGACCTCTTCCTCGACGCGGGACCCTTCCGACGCGCTGTCACATCCGAGTCCGGTGTTCGACTCGGTTCCGGTAGCGCCTCGGATGGATCCAGATGCTGATGGAGAGGCCAGTGCGATCGCAAGCGTAAGTACTCAGGCCAAAGAGCAACTGAGGAGGGCTTTGGAGAACGCGATTTCAGAATATCGCTCCACACGAGTCTCTAGGCCGCGGTTACCACGTTTGCCTACTAATAGACGCAACCTAGCGTTAATGGGAGCCCTGGACGCTTTACTAGCTCCGTTTATAAGGACTAGTGAAGATTTAGTTGATACTCACTCGATTCTGTACTGGTACTCAGGCCAAAGAGCAACTGAGGAGGGCTTTGGAGAACGCGATTTCAGAATATCGCTCCACACGAGTCTCTAGGCCGCGGTTACCACGTTTGCCTACTAATAGACGCAACCTAGCGTTAATGGGAGCCCTGGACGCTTTACTAGCTCCGTTTATAAGGACTAGTGAAGATTTAGTTGATACTCACTCGATTCTGTACTGCGGGGCCATTGCGGTATGCCGTGTTGCTCGTGTCAAGTTCCCGGACTCTGACCGTGCAGTGCGACCTGCCGTCAATGTACCCGCATGGCAAAAGCGAATCGAGCGACGTATCAACACGTCTAGGACCCTCATTGCGAAGCCAGTCTGCTTCAGCCGAGGGAACCATCGCCCTCGGGTCATGCGTTACGTGAACCAAGCCTTTGCTGGGACGGGTATTAGGCCCGAGCAGTATATGGCTTGTGTCACGGAACGCAATGACTTTCTGAAGCAGAAGGTCTTTGCGTGGGCAAACCGTATCCGTCGCTACAGAGAACGTGTGGACAGATATGTACAAAATCGCCTTTTCCAAAGTGACCAAAGGAAGGTGTACCGAAACTGGGAAGATACTAACCAACGTGTGAACGACAGTCAGCGACCGGATGCAAGTGTCATGATTGACTTCTGGCGCAGCATCTGGTCGATGCCTGTCGAGCACACGGAGGGTGACTGGATGCGTACTGTCGAGCATGAATGCGAATCCATCGAAACCATGGAGTCAGTAAGTATTGACTCCGAAGACGTTAGTTGTGCAATTCAGACGGCTCAGAACTGGAAAAGTCCTGGCCCGGATGGATTACACAACTTCTGGATCAAGTGGTTTCGATGTTCGCATCCATGCTTGGCAGTGCAGTTCCAGGAATGCCTTGAGGTTGGTTCTCTTCCTAGTTTCCTTACTAAAGGTGTCACTTTTCTTTTACACAAATCTGGTAGTACCTCGGAAGCAAAAAACTATAGACCCATCACGTGCTTACCTACCATCTACAAGCTCCTTACGTCCATTCTAGCAAAAAAAATTAACACGCATGTCGTTGCGAACAATGTTTTGGTTCCTGCTCAGAATGGATGTAGGGTTGGGTCCCGAGGTACTAAAGAACTCCTCCTCATAGACACGACCATTTGCCAGCAAGTCCGGCGAAGCAGGAAAGCTCTCTCAACTGCTTGGATTGACAATAAGAAGGCTTATGATTCGGTGCCCCATTCGTGGCTGAGAAGGATCTTGGAGCTGTATAAAATTGATGCAACTCTGAGATCTTTTTTAAGCACATGCATGGGGCAGTGGATCACAGTCCTTTGTCAACCAGGTAGTGGGGATGGCTCGCCTGCTCCGCAGGACTTGCAAAGGTGCATGGCGCGGTAGCAAGTCCAAAAGGTAAACACGTCATTTCAAATACATTATTTTTATAAGCAAAAGCCAGGAATCTACGGTGAGCGGAAGCGATAGAAATATGAAAATAGGCTTGAGACAAGTCAATTTTTGTCATAAGATCTGATGTATTCAAGCACAGTGGCACTCTAAAATGATTGAGTAGCCGAAATTTCGGCGGTTGCAAGTAATTATTTAGATATCTTAAATCGAATATTGGTCGGTTGGATCCATCAGATTTTCGACGTAAGAATAAAGGTGATAGTAGACCGGATTTGCTTTTGCATTTATGGGCCGCTCCTGAGGCAAGCATTTTATTGATTTCGTGCGACATCCCTAAGGAAGGGGAAGTTTGATAGCGTTTAAGAGACGTTTCGGTAAACATGTATGAAGGTGGAGCACTAGTGAAAGGTATGCGGTAACCGGATGATAAGATTGTTAGGATGTTATTTGGTGCTCCTAATTTTTTCCATGTTTGCAAGGCTTTACTAACCTGTCCCGCACGAAATTCACCATTTTTTATTTTTATTATGCTTGGTGGGAGCGCGTTTTGTTTGAAATCTAGGTCTGTCCGTTCTACGATTGGCCGTGTTTCTCTGAACATAATTCGATTGGGGGCGTTCCCGACTCTCGGCTGTTGAGGTGGGGGGTATCCTTCTTTCTCGGGGTGCCGAGCGGTGCGCCTGCGTTGAGGTCGGTAATGTCCTTCGTTTAGCAGGAAAAAGTTTGGAAGCATTTCCCTGCTCTTTCGTAAATTCTGAAAGTTGAGGCTCCGCAAACAAGTGGGTTTCAGAAGGCGGTATCACATGGAGTAAATCATTTAGAGTTTTATTTTGCGGTCATATAGACCGCAAAATATACCTCTCCGTTGTTGGATCACTTCAGCACGAATCTGAGGTTTTGCGAAAGTTAGATTCTGGCGCTAAAAAGTGCTTGCTAATATGTGATTTCACCGAAGCAGGGGCAGTTTTATAGATTTCTTGAAATGTGTGACGTTGTTGCAAAAGACCATGGGTGATGGCAGCTAGACACAAGTCCATTTTCTCTAGTACAGAGACTAGTTGCCAGGTTGGCGTCACTGTGGCCAAATTGCCGTTGACTTTTAGCGAGGTAAAGGCTGGAGTCGCTTGGAACATTTTTTGTACATCGGCATAGCGGATGTTTTGCCAGCTTTCCGATGAATCTCTGGCAATCACAGCCTTGTTTTACTAAGGTTTCATCAGCCTTTGTCATTTTACCCTCTGTTTCCTTAGTTCCCGGAGCGAAGTATGCAAGTAGTTCTGTCGTCGTATCTTCTTCATTGGTATTGTCAAGGTGATTGTCGATTAAGGATGGTGGATGTCAGCTATTTTCAACAGTTTCGTGTTCAAATGGCGTTTGAGGTTCATCGCAGATACTATAAGGTGGGGCTAACGGCGAGGAAGACTAAGAATACACCGGAGTGCCAATTGGGCCGCCTTTATTCAACATCACGTTGACATTCTCATTAGTAGTTTGTACTAATTGGCAAAGCTTCTCAAGTAGGAGGTTTTGTTGCGTCATAAATTCGTTCATCCTAGGTTCTTTAGAAGCAGGTGGTGGATCCGGGCTATGTCCTCTTTTAGAGGCCCTTGTGCTCGTCATAGACGCAGAGTCAGAGTCAGGAATAATGTCTCCTCTTAAAACTTTTGACGCTTCATGGCGTGATATGAGTTCTCCTTTTATTGTGCTTAATATGTCGGCAAACTTATTTTCAGGATGAATTGGGTGAACTTTTGCCATAATTGACAGAGGAGTATAGATTAGCGCTCACCCTATCGGCCAACTTAACAAGATTCTTTTTATCTTTTTGTAGCGGCGTTCACTTAGCGTTATATCTTGGCTATGAGCTCTTGCCAATCTGACCGTTGGAACTGCAAAACATAGTCTGCATTCTAAGTCTGAAGAAATTACTTCTCCAAAAAGGTCAGTGTAGGTGGGTGTATTGACGACCCAATCCTTCCAGTTTTCTGGTAATACTTCATCCAGAGTACGTAGCAGGTTGTTGAAAAAGGCTTTCTCTTCAACTGGAGGGTCCCACCTAGACAGCTGTCCCATGGTGGATAGCGCCATCTGTAAATATCATTGGCGGGTAAGAGAATGCAGTCGACATGTCATCTGCTCAGCAGCCGCCATGCGGTGCAGCCGACATGTCGGCTGCGGGTTTGTGCAGGCTACGCGCCGTCTGTTGGCACAGCCGACCGTCGGCTGCGTCCTAGCAACCTGCATTCCGATGAATTATTGTGAGTTTGCCGTCCTAAGAGCGGGCAATCACTGAGTTTACGATGAAAGAATACAAGGCTTACTTGTATTTCAATAGCTATAAATATTTTAAAGTACTTACCATGAAATTTTTTCACTATCTACTTTGACTACGTGAGTTCACTTTGAAAATCCAAGACGTACTGAGGAGCGACGCCAGTCGCCCGGCGCAACAGGCCTGCGCGCGCGCCGAAAGGGCGGGGCGCGGGCGCGCGGGGGGGTGTTTAGGTAGGGATATCGTGCCGTTTCGCTCTAAAATCCAAGAGGTTATCTCACACACACACTCATTATAGTGGGTCAAGCGTAGCTCGGACACCTAAATAGCGAAGAGCCTCGACCAACACCTCGAGAGGCTTTCGCTTAGCGGCTGGATCAAGAGTCAGATACGTTATACGTATGTCTACAGTAATGATAAACCAAGTCACCTTTGCATTAATAAAGAAATTTGCCATTTTCCTAATAAAGGGATTTTTGACATTTGAACCACTAACATTAAAGTTCGAAAAAAAGACTGAAATAACAGTTTTCTTTAAAATTTTATTGGGATTAAACAATTAATAATCCGTGTTTCTACCGCGAACACTAACAACACGAGAACATCGGTTTGGCATACTCAAAATGAGTTCATCCAAATCACGCTGTGGAATGGCCGCCCATGTTCGTTGCAACAACAAAAAAGGTCTTCTTGCGACTGGATACCCTCCATATTCGGCAGAGTTCTTGTCTGTAGCATATCCCATGCATGCTCAATCGGGTTCAAGTCTGGCGACTGAGCAGGCTCGGGCAGGACATTGATGTTAGCTGCGGCGAGAGTCTGTCTTACAACTCTTGCGGTGTGCGGTCGTGCATTATCATGCATTAACTGAAATAAGGGACCGATTTGCACTTGTAGAGGAACGATGACGTCTGATACAATCGTCTCAGCATAAATTTGAGCGTTGAGGTTGCCTCTGATCCAAATCAACTCAGTTCTTCCGCCGATCCAAATACCCGCCCATACCATGATGGTTCCACCTCTATAAGGATGGACTTCCTGGCAGGATTTTAATCGCTGTTGGCGTCCAGGGGTTCTCCAGTGTCGTATACGTCTTGTATCCGGTCTCATACCAAAACGAGACTCATCAGAAAAGCACACGAAACGCCATTGTTCTTCTGCCCAATTTCTGTGTTCAAGAGCCCATTGATATCGAATCCTACGATTGTGCATTGATAGGTGGTACCCTTAGCGGTCTTCGGGAATGAAGGTTCACTTCATGCAAGCGGTTTCTGACTGTTTGGTCGCTAATTAATTTCCCTGAAGAGTGATGAAGCCTCACGGCTAACATCATGGCGGTTATTGTTGGAGCTTTCCGAGTTGTGATTTGAATGTATCGGTCTTGTCTGCGCGTGGTGCAGCGATACCGTCCTCCATGGCGCTCAGCCACGGTACCAGTGCTTCGGTAACGTGTCCAAAGTCGACTGATAACACTCTGACTTGTATTCAGAGCTAAAGCCACAGTACGTTGCCGGGAACCAGCTTCTATCATTCCCACGGCTCTGAGAATTTCTTCCCTGCTTAAATGACGTCGCCGCTCCATAATAACGTTGGTTTTAATCAGTAGTAGGGAAACAGTAGCACTAATAATGTCTTCAATGCGTTGTATGTTTTTATAGGGAAAATATTGACAGCTGATTTTCATCTTTTACTCGAATTTGATTGACAGTTCCTGTTTCAAATTATGAAATGCACCAAAAAGGATCCATATAAATTTATAAAATCATAAATTTATTACAAAGTTACATCTCAATCTCAAGAAATCCGCATAAAAATGCTTGATCCCTAGACACTTTTGATGTGTGTATCTTCAGTCTGCTGATAGTCTAGTGTTTTAAGCCACTGGGTCACTAAATATTTCACACAGTGTTTCGGCAATGGGTAAATTGAAAGAATTTTGTTGATTTTGTTGTAGAAGTATGGTCCACAAAAACAATAGAATTTACCCGAGAAGGAAGTACTGAAGAAGTCACTTGAACACACTGCGCCTAATCTGCGACTGTCTTTTTTTTGTGATGGCTTGTAGTCCATATCGGAGTGTTGCTTCAGTACAGTGAGCATAATAAACAGTTGTCTCACCGTAAGAACTCCCCACTCATTATAAAGCAAATTGGTGGAAAAGCGAAACGGGAGCCCGGCACTGATTTTAAGAATAGCCCTTTGAGCTCTCTCAGCCTGAATCAGGTACGTTTTTGCTGAGCCTCCCCATGATGTAACGCAGTAACTAACAATGGACTGAGCCAGTGCATAGTAAACCATCTTGATAGTGGGTTTATCAGCAATGTGCCTTAGCTTTTTAAAGATGTATATTAGTTTACGTAATCTGGTGACAAGAATATCAATGTGAGGGTTAAGTCAAAAGTGACTCCCAAGTATTTGGTGCTGTCAGACCTTTGTAAAGAGGGACATGAGCATCTCGCAGGAGAAGTGGGGATGCAAGACGGTGCATGCGCTGTGATATGGAGATGTGTTGATGGTAATAGGTTTTTTTTATAAGCAAAGGCCATATACATGGTCTTTGTAACATTGAGCAAAAGCAAGATAGCATACAAGTAGGCATCCGATTACGTATCACGATAGCGAGCCAGAGCTTACAAGCGGCATAGTAACTGCGTAGGATAGGTAGATCGTGACTGGGCGCGCGGGGCGGTCGCACCCGGAACCAGTTAGCGGGCTTGCGTCCGCGCCTGTCGCTAATGATCGAAGTTTACTCTGCGTATTTATATATGAACAAAAAGGATCCTACCTGTACTCCTCGCCAATTTAATCATCTCGATCTGATCTCTCAATTCTCAACAGACATTCGGCACATCTCAGGTTTGAAAAATGTGACTGCCGATGCCCTGACCAGAATAGAAGCAGTATCTACAATACCTAACTACGAGGAACTGGCTCGTCAGCAACACCTGGATGCAGAGTTGAAGTCCCTTATAGATTCCGGAACTTCTTCGCTCAATCTACGGCAAGTTCCGATACCAGGTACTGGCATTTCAATTTTTTGTGACATTTAACTACAAGAAAAGGCTCGGCCGTACATCACGAAGCAACTACAGAAGCAGTTTTTCGACAACGTGCATGGTTTGAGTCACCCAGGCGCTAAATCTACAATCAAGCTAATGACTGAACGTTTTGTATGGCCCTCTATCTGCAAAGATGTTCGTAATTGGGTAAAAACCTGTGAGGCTTGCCAACGAACTAAAGTACATCACCATACTTCTGCTCCGCTTGGGAATTTCAAATTACCTTCTTCTAGATTCCTTCATGTACATAAATAGACCTTATTGACCGACTTGGTGTAATGGTTAAGAAGTTGGCTACTACACCAGAGGTCGCGGGTTCGATCCCCGCACAGTACAAACATTTGTGTGCATGAACATGTCTGTTTGTACTGGTCTGGGTGTCTCCTATGTATAATAAGTATGTATTTACAAAAGTGTTATGTGCTTACTTTGGGGCTAGATGGCGCTGTGTGGAATAATGTCCAGGGATATTTATTTTATTTATTTATTTATTGGACCACTTCCTTCATCTGCTGATTATAAATATTGCCTCACTGCTGTTGATCGCTTTTCTAGATGGCCTGAAGTTACACCTCTGTATGACATTACCTACTGCCGAGAGCGTTGCTAAAGCATTTTATGAGTCTTGGATTACTAGATTTGGTTGTCCGCAGGTGGTGTTGACAGATCAGGCCGCCAGTTCATTTCCAGTCTTTTTAAAGAGCTTACAAAATTTTGTGGCACAGAGTTGCGGCACACCACTGCCTACCACCCGCAGGCGAACGGCATGGTGGAGCGATTTCACCGGACATTAAAGGCAGCACTGATGGCACATGGGGACCAACGGTGGACGGACGCTCTTCGCACTGTTCTGCTCGGTCTCTGCGCCGCCTGGAAGCCCGACCTAAAGAGCCCATCAGCAGAAATCGTGTACGCTGAGCCTTTGAGGATCCCGGGTGAGTTCTTGCACTCAATTACTCCGCAACTCGTGAGGCCTGATAATTTTGTCACAGATCTTAGACGCCACCTGTTAAAGTTGATCACCGACTTGGTGTAATGGTTAAGAAGTTGGCTACTACACCAGAGGTCGCGGGTTCGATCCCCGCACAGTACACACATTTGTGTGCATGAACATGTCTGTTTGTACTGGTCTGGGTGTCTCCTATGTATAATAAGTATGTATTTACAAAAGAAAATGTATTTAAGTATGTTTATCCGTTGTCTAGTATCCCATAACACAAGCTTTAATTAGCTTACTTTGGGGCTAGATGGCGTTGTGTGGAATAATGTCCAGGGATATTTAATGTCCAGGGATATTTAAAGTTAAAGCCAGTACCTGCGTCCCGTCATGGAAATAAGTCTGTTTTCATACACAAAGATTTAAATATAGCTGACTACATTTTTCTGAGAAAAGATGCACTACGCGGATCTCTTGAAGCTCCTTACACTGGCCCATTTAAAGTAATTAAAAGGACGGACAAAACTATTACAGTTGAGAGTTCAAGAGGGCCAGTTACCGTCTCCATAGATCGAGCCAAACCGGCTTATCATGTCAATGAAGAACCCGCAAAGCTAGGCACCCTCCTATACATACAAAATAGTTAATAACGCACCGAACACACCTTTAGCAGATTTTCAACTAGGTCTTATACGTCAATTAATTAAAAAATATAACCCTCTTACACAAACCCATCCGCAAATTCCCCGAAGTCATGTAATAAATCCAGTAAGTGTACTACCAGGTAGTACAGTCGGACATATGCCCAACACAAGTTCAAAGTATCAACGCTGCAGAGAATGTGCGACACAAAAAAAACGGAGGCAGACGCGTTACATGTGTAAAATTTGTAATGTATATTTATGTGCCGAGCCGTGCTTTCATAATTTTCATACCGTAAAACAATCATAAACTAAAATGTTAGTATTTGAATATCTTTCCTAGTTAAGATATTTTGTGAACTGGATAAGAATGTTTTATCTCTACCAGCTGATTTCTGTGATATGTAAATAAATAGCGGATTAGAATATTAGTGTTTAAAACTGTTTATATTTTTTAGTTGATTTGTGTGATATTTGAATCAATGTGTGAACTGGATTCGAATTTTAGTGTATAAGGCTGTTTATATTTCTACCAGCTGATTTCTGTGATATTTAAATCAATGTGTGAACTTGATGAGCATTTTAGTGTTTATGACTGTTTTTATTTCTACCAGCTGATTTCTGTGATATTTAAATCAATGTGTAAACTGGATTAGAATTTTAGTGTTTATGACTGTTTATATTTCTACCAGCTTTTTGCACAAATTATTTTCTAGCCCATAAACAAGTCTAACGACTAAATATCACATAGTCACATATAGTCTAACGACTAAATGTCTAAGTACTCACTTCACGTCACTAACTTTTATTGTTTCTCGTGACTTATTCACTGTGCCCGTGTCAAGCACACCGCGTTCACGTCTTTTTATACGGTTCCGTCTGCCAGTGACTTAAGAGTTGAAACTTAGTTATAAATACAAGTTAAACGTGACATTTTTGTTAAGCAGAAAACTCAAATTTGATTGAAAACAAAATGACATCGAAAAGTAAGTAAATTGAGCATTTAACCTGTTAGCCATTTTGTACGATTATGTTGTAGGTACTTATTATTTATTTTGTTACTTTTGAGGAAACCATGACAAGTCTCAGGACTATAGTCAATCAATTTTAAATCCAACTAATGATAGTCAAGACGAAATGGATATTGAAGAAGTATTAAGAAGTATGCCTTCGTCGATAGGACAATCCTAATTTTGTTACTATGCACCAGATGGCGATGACTTACGAAGTACAGATAGTACGCCCGATTTATTTGTATCAAGAGGAACACAAACTCTATTAAAAACAACTAGTGTAGGCACACAATACGATGCCATCAGCAATGATGTAATTGCAGAAACGGCAAAAGTATTAGCCGAAAAATACTTCGGTACTGACGTGACTACGAGTCACGTCAGTACCGAAGTATTTTTCGGCTAACGAAACGGCTATCGAACAAATTTACAGAAACATACAAAAATTTTGTGGATTCTATTCATTGATGAGCTCAGCAATGCTGGAGTTGGCTGTTCAATTGACGGTAACTTTGTCAACAACATAATTTAAGCTACGCTGACGATATGGTGCTGCTGTGCCCATCAATCAGTGCTCTTAACAGGCTGCTCGGCATCTGTGAGAGGTATGCGGTGGCCCACGGTCTCAGGTACAATTGTACCAAGAGTGAGTTGCTGGTTTTCAAGGCTAAGAATAAGAAGTATAAAGTCCCGCCTGTAAAACTGAACGGCATACCCTTAAGACAAGTGCATAGTGTGAAGTACCTGGGACATTGGGTCACCGATCCGTAAAAAATGACCTAGATTTAGAAAGGGAGCGTAGGGCACTGTGCGTTAGGGCTAATATAATTTGTCGCAGGTTTGCTCGTTGCACCAAAGCCGTTCTCCCAAAAATCACGCTTTTAAAAGCTTATTGCCACTCCCTATACACGTGCAGCCTGTGGACAAACTACACCCAGGGGGCGTACAGGGCCCTGCGCACTCAGTACAATAATGCGTTCAGGGGGCTGGTGGGGCTGCCACGACACTGCAGTGCGTCAGGGATGCTAGCTGCAGCTGAGGTCGATAGCCTCTCGGCCATCATTAGAAAGCGCATTGCGTCCCTGATACAGCGAGTGTGGGGCAGCACCAACAGCCTCCTGAAGACGGTCGCGGCAAGACTGGACGTGGACAGCGCCATTATGCGGCACTGGACTTACTTTCAGCTTGCCAAAGACACTAAAATTAATTATAATACCTTTTTGTACTAACATAGTTTTTAAGATTAATTGTTACTAACACTATGGCCTTTGTTTCTGCAATAAATACATTTTATTTTATTTTTATTTTTAATACGTCTCATAGAAACAAACAATGAATAATTTTATGTACCATTAGGTTTTATTATGTTTGATATTAGTTGATTCTTTGTTCATGATGATTCTTCTTTCTTTGTTTTCAGCCTTCAGGGCTGCGTAATTTAAATTCGATACTTTTTCAATCAGTACTCGTTACTATATTATGCCAAAATCTAGATTTTTATGATAGGCATTTTTGGTTCATGTCTAAAAATGTAAGTTACTAATAGTAACTTACTATAACCCGATTTTTATAACTGTGCACCTCGTGTTGTCAAAATAGTTAGGTTGGCAGCATTGAATTTCACTCGCCCGCTAACTTCCTCATGACTCCGCTGACGCGCTGTCGGGTGTGAGCGGAGTAGTGAGTGAGGAGTGCCGCAAGGACACGAATAAACTATTTAGAAGGATCCCTTACGGTTAGACGCATGTATGGCACACTGCGTGTCTGAGATCCGGGCTGGGTTATGTCAACCGGTACTTGAAACATTTAAAACGGGACATTTTGCTTGTTTTTCTTTAAGAATTGGTGGTGAATGATATAATAATTATTATAAATATAATTGACTTCCGGTTCAAAACCATAATCATAAAGACGTAATGTCAATCTCTCTCAGATTTTAATCACTATAGGGTTTAAAACCAGTGCACAAGTGCTGGGAACATAATAACTGGACTCCGAGATCGCTCACGAAAAATCAGTGCTAAAAAGTTTTTGCGGAAAGTGGTTATAAAGTGAAAAACAACAGTGATAAATAGTAATCGAAACCAATTTTGAGGTTATTATAACCAGCCGTCAAAGACTACCAAGCGTACCAACATTATAGAAAGGGTACTTCGACGTACATTGCTGGCTGGACTTCGAAGTACATTGCGTGTTCGGGCGGTTCAGTTACAAACTGTGGCGCGTTCCGTTTCAAGAGTATTATTGTTGACATAGGTGAACGGCACGTTCATTTGACATTATGAGTACCGAACTGTCAGGTGAAATGTCATTGCTCTTTGACAAGATGAAAGAAGAACTGAATAAACAAACATTGCAAATAACGGAAAACGTTACAACAAGAGTACTAGAAGTAGTGGACGAGAAGATACAACCAATAATAGAGGAAAACGAAAGACTTACACGCGAAGTGGAAATACTGAACAAGAAGCTCCAGACTCTGGACACAAACGCTAGGCAAAACAACATTATCCTACATGGCATACCAGAACCTACCACCGAAAAGTACGAAGATTTAAACGCTTTGGTAATAAAAACAATAACGGATCTGGATGTACCACTCGATGATGGTGAAATAAATAAAGTACAACGTCTTGGTAAAAAGGTGGAAAATGGAAAAATAAGACCTATCCTACTTACAACAACAACTCTGCAGAGAAAAATCCAAATCCTTAGAAACAAAAAGAAAATGAAAGAAACTACGTACATCACCAATGACTACTCTAAGGACACCATGGAAAAACGCAAAGCAAGAGCAAGCAACTTTCGTGAAAATGAAAAAAGGAAAAGAACCTTGGAATCACCAAGCCCCAAAGAATCAAGCAACAACACTAGCAAGAAAATCCAACGAATGGACGCATTTAAACTTATGCGTGAGCGAGCGTACTCCTTGCCTGAGAGAAATACTACCTACCTCAACAAGTAACCGGAAACGAAGCACCACACAGCAAAAAAAAACACAATAACAGCAAGCAAACACACATTCCCCAACCCGGCCGGTCCCCGTGGGGAATTAGACCAACACCCTCCAAGTTATCAACAACAAAACAATGAACATAACAATAAAAATAACATCAAACCAACTCTACCCCAGCAAAAGACCACCATCGAGACTCCAACAAGCAATAATACAAGAATATACATTGCTTCTCTAAATGTACTAACACTAAGAACAGAAGAGAACTTATCAGAATTATCATTAGCATTACACAACATCAACTGGGATATCCTCGGCCTGAGTGAGGTACGAAGAATAGGAGAAAACATAGTCGCATATCCTGACTTCATATTTTATCATATTGGGGAAACCCCAGGAAAACATGGTGTGGGTTTTTCAGTCAAAAAATATCTGGAAAAGCACATAAATGGGTTTCATGGTGTATCAGAGCGCATAGCATTGCTAAATATAAAACTACCAGATTACAAAGACCCGTGGACCATCATCCAGATTTATTCACCCACAGAACAAGCAGATACCGAAACAATTAGCGAGTTTTACAAAGATTTGAACAGCACTCTACAGACACATGCACACAGAAATATTATGGTAATGGGTGACCTCAATGGTCAAATCGGAGAACGTCAATGGGACGAAGATGCAGTTATGGGACCTTATACATACAGTCAAAAACCTAGAAGCAGTAATGGAAAAATGCTTATGAACTTTGCAATGGAAAATAACCTGACCATACTAAACACTAAATTTAAGAAAAATAAAAACAGAATGTGGACATGGTTGTCACCTGGCAAGTCAAAAAATCAAATTGATTATATAATGACTAATAAACCTAAATACTTCACAAAACTTGAATGTCATCAATAATCTAAATTTCAGCACCAACCATCGCATGGTCAGAGCTGAACTGAATTCATCCCAACCCAAGAAACCAAGACCAAAAATGAATACAGGGAACATAAAACCTAATAAATATGTAATAGAAGAAATAGCCAACTCATTAAACTCTAAACTCAATGAATACAAAAAAGAAACAAAATATGCCGACATGCAGGAAAAATACAATTGGTTAGAACGTACAATCACAAACGCAAGCAAAGAGCATAGCTCCAAGAAAGGAAATTCAAACAATTGGATGTCGAAAAAAACTACCACCCTCCTTGAACAAAGAGCAGATCTAATGAGTGAGAAAACTACATATAAAAATAGAAAGAAAATAGCAAAAATTAGCAAACAAATAAAAACATAAGGAAAGACAGGAGACAACGACGGATGGAAACAATAGAGAGACATATCAAGCAGACAGGAGGAATAAAGAAGGCGTACAAAGAATTAACAAATAAAAAAGAATGGATTGTAAACATGGAAAACAGAAGCGGGACCAAGAAGATTGGCAGACAGGAAATACTGGAGATCGCTACAGATTACTACACTAAACTATACAAATACAACACAAACGAAAGAGAAATAGACTTACCAGAGAACGAAACTGTACCGTACATCATGCAGGAAGAGACGGAAAAAGCTATTGATTCTCAGAAAAATGACAAAGCCCCAGGGCCAGATGGCATAAGCAATGAGGTACTAAAGCAATCAAAATCAATAATGATACCAATACTAACAGACATTTTCAATAGCGTTATCAACACAGAAATCATACCAAAACAATGGACTGAATCCAAAATAATCCTCCTGTTCATAAAAGGGAAATACTGCGATATTAGAAACTACCGCCCCATCAGTCTAATGTCTAATATTTATAAGACCTTTGCAGAGATTATTTTGAAGAGGATAGAAATTAAATTAGACGAACAACAGCCAATAGAACAGGCAGGATTCCGCAAAGACTTCTCGGTATTAGACCACATCCATACTGTGAGGCAAATTATAGAAAAATATGCCGAATACCAACTCACATACTACATAACCTTCATTAACTACAGTAAAGCATTTGATTCACTGATACACACAAAAATCTGGGAAGCCTTAAAGGAACAGGGTATTGAACACAAATATATAAGAATAATAAAAAATATTTATAGACACAGTTCAGCATGTATCCAACTAGAAAAGAAGGGAAATATGTTTCCAATACAAAAAGGCGTTAGACAGGGGGACCCGCTCTCGCCAACACTCTTTCTGGCTGTACTAGAAATGATCTTCAGGAAACTCGATTGGCGAGACCTAGGCATATCCATTAATGGCCGCACATTAACCCACTTACGATTTGCGGATGATATTGTTTTACTCGCAAGAACACGAGACGATCTAATCAAGATGATTAATGATCTAGCATCAGAAAGTGCAAAAGTCGGATTGAAGTTAAACCCGGAGAAAACAAGAATCATGACCAATGGAAATAAAGAACCTATAACAGTGGAACAGACTCCAATCCCCTATACTGACGAATATATATATCTTGGTCAACTGATGTCTCCAGATGAAAATATAAACAAAGAAGTTGAAAGAAGAATTGTAAACAGCTGGAAAAAATACTGGGGCCTAAAAGAAATAATGAAAGATAAGAACCTACACATTTCAACAAAAACCAAGCTATTTAACACATGCGTCCTGCCTGTGCTGACATATGGGAGCGAAACATGGGCCTCAACAAGAAACATGTCAAACAAACTCTCCGTATGCCAACATGCCATGGAGAGGAGTATGGTAGGAATCAAAAGAATGGACAAGATAAAAAACAGCAGCATCAGAAAAAAGACTAAGGTCCAGGATATAACTCTGAAAATAAAAAGACAAAAATGGAAATGGACAGGCCACATGATCAGAGGAAAAGACAAATGGAGCAAAATAGTCACACAATGGTACCCAAGGGAGGGAAAAAGAAAGAGAGGTAGACCACATAGAAGGTGGGATGACGACATAAGACAAGTCGCGGGAATTTCATGGGGTAGAGTAGCCACGGAAAGGACTGAATGGAGAAGATTGGAGGAGGCCTTTGTTACCTGGCAAACGGACACACAAAAGTTGAACAAAAGAATAATATACGAGTAAACAAGAATTACTGTCACGTCCGATTAAAAGGCTTATATATATATAAATAATAATTATTTTATATTAAATCAATATGCGCCAGACAACACACCTCTTGTAATGGTCTCGAAGTAGGGATTAATATATAAATTAGGAAATAAGCCAGGGGCGTCTCCCAGCACACCCAGATCCTAGTCAATTCAGATTCAGATTCAGAAAAGATCGTTTCCCGAATTGAGCCGACCGGGAATCGAATCCGGGACACTACAGAAATCGAGGCGAGGATCCGCCCTACAGAGTTTTGTGTTTTTGCTTATAGCTTGGAAAATGCCTCGGAAAAAGTTAATTGGTGGGAAGCGAGTAAGGGGGGAAGGGGGGTAGAGGAAGAGGAGGGAGAGGAAGAAGGGGGACCGGGAAACCACGCTGTGCACGCAGGATTTCCTGTGTGCAGAGCGCGAAGTGCAGAGAATCCAGGTCCGCCGAGCTCTCAGCCAGGGCCTTCAAGGTCGGAGCCAGGGCCTTCAAGGTTGGAGCCGGGGCCCTCAGGAATACGGTGAAATCAGTATAAAAAGCTAACAAAATTGACACACGGTATTTTTTCTATCGGTTTTTTTTTTACGGCGGAGACTTTGGTGGACCAGCCAAAGTCGGTGCGGGCGGCCAAAGTGCAGGATAAAAAGCACATGGCTAACTTGTCCCCTGACCGGCGGCGACTTCTGCCCAACCTCAAGGACCACAAGCAGGTCGCCAGTTATATGATGCCCGACGCTCCAGAGTCGAAGAAGTATATAACAGGGGTCACCAAATGGCGGACCGCAGTCCGGATCCGGACCGCCGACCTATTTTGTGCGGACCCAGAAGAATCTGAGAATATCAGTATCAAAATGTGTGATTGTTTATTTTAGCACGCGCTTTGTCTTGCCTCTGCCGCTCATCGGATACCCACGCGCCAACGGACGACGGGCGCGAGCGAGACAACAGCAAGCCATGGTGGCAGGGCAAAGCGACGCGCGCTAATGAGTGTAGGTAGTGAGGTGGAGAGGGAGGCCGGAACGAATCAACAAGCATCGCGACCGCGCGCGCAGCATGACATTTTTGTTTTACTTTTAAGTGACACCACACGTACTTACTTGTGTTTGCTTGCCTACGGACTAAGTACCTTGCGAAAAAGTATTTTTCAAGTTGATTTTTTACGATGGATCCGAAAAGAAGATAGGTAGAAGCCGAAAATAGACAGTTTTTACCAGAATGGACCGATTTATATTGTTTTACGCTGCCAAATCGTGCTGAAGCAGTACCAGTGTGTTTGATTTGTCAACAAACGGTGGCTTTGATTAAAAGCTCGAATTTAAAACGACATTATGAGACCAAACACAAATCATTTGCTAATATATTCCCACTTGGTAGTAACATTCCTAACTCGAAAATTGCAAGTTTATCTACACGTTACACATCGTCGACTCAGATCATGAGTCGTTCAATGACTGAACAGGGAAAATGTGGTGAGGCTACGTATTTCTTGGACTCTTGCTAAGCATATGAAACCATTTACCGATGCAGACATAGTTAAAGAATGCATGTTCGAAGGAAGCAATGTCTTGTTTGAGAATAAATAAGAAGTTATTGAGACTATTCAACTCATTCCGATAACTGCGTCTACTAACACAAGAAATACACATATTTTGGCGTTAGAAAATCACTGTGATATAAAACGGAAGTTAAAAAAAGCATACTATTATGCCTTGGCTATCGTCACTGATACAGCACAACTGATAATTTTTGTTCGTTACCTGGATTAACTCAAAGAAATGTTTGTTGAAGAATTGATGGTTATCTTGCCATTATTGGGAAGCACGCGAGGAGAAGACATGTTCAAGGTTGTAATGGACTATTTCGATAAAGATGAATCAGACTTGAAAACACTAATATCAGTAACCACCGACAAGGCGCCAGCGCAGGTTGGAAGTAGTAAAGGACTAGTTTACCGGTTATGTACCAATACAAAATGAAATGAAAATTTGATTTCCTACCACTGCATCATACATCAAACTGTGCTTTGCTGCAAACTTAATCCCAATCTCGAGACTACTATGCAAGAAGTGATTAAAATTGTGAATTTCCTGCGTGCTAAATAATCTTTGAAACATCGTCAATTGAAATCATTTTTGGACGAAGTTAATGCACAATATGAATGCATAAAATAACTTCATGTATAAATATATAATTATCTCATTATCTCACTATCTCACACTACCTTACCTATTTTCTCTTTTTAATCTTGTCATTTCCTCTACACCTGCAGGTTGTTTGGAAGAGATCGCTTCCTAGCGATAAGACCGCCTACATTGTACAATCTAAGATTATGTAATGCTTATGTTAAGTATGATTTGTTGTACAATAAAGTATATTTATCTTAATATGACGATTTACTGCTGCACAACAATGTAAGGTGGTTAAGCAAAGGCGTCCAACAACGATGTCCATTAAGTTAGCAGAGCAAAGTCAGCAGAACAATAAAATAATTATGTGAAAATTATAAGCTAATTACAATTGCCCTCATATACAATTTTGAGCTCTGCTGGTTTAAGAAAAAGTTAGCAGAGCAACATTGCATTGCATTCACATATACATATCACTCACTCACTCACACACACACACACACACACACACGCGCGCGCGCGCGCGCGCACATACACCTACATACTTGCACTTCCACATACATGCGCACCCGTGGCATAGAATAGTATGTATTTCCCGTTACTGTTTTATATGTACCTAAACCCATTAATTGTCATGCTGTTATTGGAGAGCGGTGCCCCCTGTCACAGGCTTTCATAAGCCTAAAAGGAGGCTCCAGCCTTCACGGTGGCTCCAGCCTTCTTTTTCAAGTTGTTTAAAGAAATAAAGAATTTTATTTATTTTATTATTATTTTTAATTTCCCGATATCCCGATTTGACGACTCAGTCACCAGATTTTATTTTACATTGTAACCTAAGTATGTAACTATTAAAATCTAGGATTATTTAGCATTCTAAAAACGACAACACCAAAGGTAACCTGGTAACACTAAAGTAATGCCGGGCGGTAGGTGAAAATTTTATTCTCTTTGCTAAGGGGATTCCTAAAAAATTCTTACACTGCCTGTCAAACTCTCAATACACACAAAATATATTACACCGAAATGCCTTACAATAGAGTTCATTATGGATTGGTGCCTGGTGGGGAATTAGTTCGGGTTGTTGGGTAAACTTAATTTACCTACTTTAATTTTTTGTGTTGGTTCACGAATGTTTGAAAATATTTGTTCATTTGTTTTTAACATTTAGAGCTTACTACACTCATCTGCAAACGTGGAACGAATATTTTCGTCAATCAATCTCATGAAACAGCGCAACAAATTATCCACAGAATCGATTAATGGTCTTTTTCACACAAAACAATGTATCGAAGAAAGCAACCAAACATGCCATAGTTGTATTATTGGCCGAAAAATCCTTTCAAAAAAAGCAAGTAAGAAGTGGTCCTTTCGTTAAAAATGAGTAAACAATCTAATCACTGTGAATAATAACACCCTTTAATAAATAGTTTTAATTAATAGCATAAAATACTGTTGTTTTGGGATGTATTTTACAAAAAATTGGGGGGTTAAAATGTTTGGGGGGATTTTTGGAGGGATGAAATTAGCTTTGGAGGGAATGGGGGGATTTCAATTGCCAAAAGTTTAATCAAGAAAGAGAACAAAAAATATTTATACCAATAAACGCGATTAAACCAATTACTAGCCAATACAACAAAATGAACCGACACTAGCTACTGAATTTATTTGAGGGTAAGATACACTTTAACTGAAGGGTGTATCCATTTCAAAACGAGTACAAGAATGCTACAGTGATTAAACTCAAAAATGTACAAAACTACAGACGAAACCTGTAAAGTTGCTGATCCAGTAATGGAAGCCATTGATCAAATAATAAAATTTAAAACTAAATTTGGTAGTGACGACACTATTAGCATAGTGCGCTGTAGCATGGTTTCTCCCTTGACTTGCGTGGTGTCCCGCGGATCGATTCCCGGTCGGGTCAGTTCAGAAAACGAACTTTTTATAAATTGGGTCGGGTCTGATAGTTGGTGAGTTGTCTGGCGCCAATTCACCTATTTGTTTATTTAATTTTTAATTTATTTGTATTCAATTAATAAATTATTTAGCTTTTGGGGGTTTTTTTTTTCAAAACCTAAGTTTTGGGGGGATTTCAGGTCAAAGTTCGATTTTTATTAAATTTTCAATTTATTAATCTTCAATTAAAAAAAAATTGGCTTTTGGGGTTTTTTTTTCTTCAAAACCTATGTTTTGGGGGGATTTCAGGTCAAATTTGGGGAGAACGCGAGACGGTCATCTGGCAACACTGGACGTCATCGCCACTTACCACTTATCGCGAGTTAGCGGCTCAGCGGTAATTTGACATCGTACCTACGCACCTTCGGTGCAACAAGGTCACAAATAGGCAAAATTCCAAAAACAAGTTAAGTACGCAGAATTGCCGATAATCCATGCCTCCGTCTGGGGAAACAAAGACAGCCGCGAAAGTATGAGTATTTTCTACGAGATGGCGCTAGTGCCTTTGTGGCTCCCCTCACTTTTTTTACGAGCTTTGGAACGACAGAGTCTGATTGGTCAGTAGTGCCCCCGCGTCCGCGTCATTTGGTTGCGTCCTGGAGCTACAGCTACCCAAAGGTATTTATGACCATTTTTATACTCACTTATTGGAACAACAAAGTCTCAATATGTTTTTGTGACTTCAATATTTTTTTGTTTTATCTAAGAAATTTGGGACAGCAAAGTCATTCGTTGTAAAAGGCTTTTGTTGGTCAAATATTATATTTTTTAACAAATATAGTTTGAACAACAAAGTCAAAAACAAAAAAAAGTTTTTGTAGGTCCAACAACATGTTTTTTAAAATCAAACTGATGGAATTATAAAGTCAGAAATAATAAAAAGGCCTTTATAGGCCCAGCATTACTATTTTTGGCAGGTCAATGAAATTTCTTGTTACCTTGTTGTTCCAAATGCCTAATAACATTAATTTAGTGGGTACTCGACAAATAAAATTGCAACTTCGCTTCTTCTTAATTTGATAATTTATTCTGTGCTTTTAAGTAGCAATTTTCTCGATTTCTGTGAAATGATGTGTCTTGAGTTACTAATACTATTTATATGTAAGTTTGTGTGGATGTTTGTTCGGTTGTATGTTTTGAGTAACAAACATCGATACTGCTGAACGGATAGGGATGAAATTTGGCACAGAGATAGATTATAGTCTGGAATAGCATAAAAGCTATTTTTGTCCCAAAAAATGTACAGTTCTCGTGATGGGCGAAGCCACGGGTATTCACTAGTGTTTTATCCTCATAATAATTTCTTGCAGAGAACAATGAGTACTTGGCATTCCCGCAGCAGGAAAATTATTTCTATGGTTGAACCTCAGCAAGAGATTTCAGAGAACAGAAAATTGGTTGAAACTTGGTTAGACAACTTAGATCCCGAAAAACAGGACAATGATTTTGATTGCAATTTTGAAGCTTCCAGTATCTCACTAAACAATAAAATCGCCGAAAATTCATCTCGTACTGAAACTGAGCCCTCAGTTATGGACAGTAACGCGACTGCAGAAATAGCCCTAACTGACAGAGTTCAAGGTGATTCATTATTGCAAAATACCATCACAGGGGAGAATGACGTGTCAATGAAGAATATTGAGAGTGTTATCACCACTGAAGACAGCACAAAATGTAACGATTCTAATGACAGAGAAATCTCTTCGTCCGATGCAGTTAATATAGAAATAGCCCTTTTTTTTTTTTTTTTTTCTTTCGGGGGAAAAATGCATTACGCACTATCCCACTGCCTGGGTGGGGCAGCGGGGGAGTGTGGGACTCTCCGTCCCTGAAGGTGACGGCATACCCACTAAAAAGACCCCCGGTATACTTCATCGCCTTGACGGGACGACACGGTGCCTAGTACGGATTACCATGCCGTCCCTGGCGGACGGCCCAACCTTCACGCCGGGCCTCCTCACGCAGCAGGGGCATCCCGGTATACGGGGACACCCCCAGACAGGAGCACCGTGCAATGGGGTGAAAGTCCCCCGACTTTCACCCCGGTGCTGCTTTTAGGGAGCAGGGAGAAGGCGTGCAAACCGCCGTCTCCTCACTCCCCGCCGTCTGCGTCGGAGAGGGGCCGCCTGAGGATCTTCCTCCCGGGCCCTCTCCGCTGTCTCCTTTTGCGACATCACCGCAGAAGGAGACCATCGCCTGCCATCCTCTCTCGCTCGCCAGCATGGCCCGTATCAGGGCCGGGAGCGAGAGGTCGGCGCCGACCACATTCACTAATGTGCGACGCTGCACCACCCAAGCAGTGCACACCTCAAGGGTGTGCTGGGCGGTGTCCTCCTCGGCGTCGCACTGGTGGCACCTCGGGGTGGGCTCCCTCCGAGCGATGTCATGCAGGTACTTTCCGAAACATCCATGTCCGGAAAGTACCTGCACCAGCCGGTACGTAAGGGGCCTCTTTTCCCTACGTACCCACTGGTCGAGGACTGGCCTGATCGCCTCTATGGTTAGTCGGCCATAGAGCGGGTCGGCCAGGTCCTCCGCCCACCTCGGCAGTAGCGCGCTCTGGGCACGCCGGCGCACTCCCTCAACTTCGTCCCAATACGGGCGCTCTCCTCTTGCTCTAGCTGCTGTGCGGGACTGGTACACAGCAGCGAGAACATCCGCCTCCAGTTCCCAGGGGGGCATGCCTGCCAGGACACAGGCAGCCCCTCCCGATACCGTACGGTAACCCCGTATAGCCCTCAACGCTATTTGTCTCTGAGGCGCCCGTAACAGGCGCCTATTTTCAGCGCCATACTTTTGAGGATGCCGGCGTAGAGACGCCGGCATGACTGGCCCGGGCCGCGCTCGTTGGGCAAGAGCCGACCCAGAGCACCCGCGGCGCGGATTAGGCGGGGCTCGAGACGGGAAAAATGGGCCCCAAAATGCCACCGCCCATCCAACACTAGGCCCAGATATTTTATCTGGGCCTCTACCCTCACATCAACGCCGTTGAGGCAGACCACCGCGCCTGGAGGCGGTCACTGCCGAGGCCCATGGAAGAGGAGGGCCTCAGTCTTATTAAGGGCCAGCTTCAGGCCTAACGCCTCGATGCGGCCCACCACCAGACTGGCGCCGACTTCTGCCAGTCTTTTCACCTCTGCAAATGTTTTACCTCCCGCAATGACCAGGGTGTCATCCGCGTAACATATGACGCGCATCCTCGGAAGGAGCGCGCCGCGGAGCACCCAGTCATACCCCATGTTCCACAATAGGGGCCCTAAAACGGACCCTTGGGGAACCCCACATCGCATTGGGCGACGAACCAATGCTCCTCCTCCCTCATAGAGGACCTCTCGCCCTCGGAGGTAGTCCTCCAACAGCCTGCCGAGATAAGTAGGCACTTCAAAATACTGAAGTGCCTCCCTTATCACGCTGAACGGCAGGCTGTTGAAGGCGTTGGCGATATCCAGGCTTTCCGCCAACGACCGCTCGCCCCGAGCGGTTGCTACCTCCGTAACCTCCTTGAGTTGCGCCAGCGCGTCTATTGTGCTGCGCCCCGCACGAAAACCCAACTGTTGCCCGGAAATATTTGGACCCCTCCCGTTTAGATGCTGGACGAGGCGGAAAGAGAGGAGTCTCTCGAAGACCTTTCCAGCCTCGTCCAGCAGGACAATTGGCCGATACGCGCCGGCGACACCTGGGGGCCTACCCTCCTTCTGCAGGAGGCAAAGCCGCCCCTCCTTCCACAGCTTCGGAAACCGCGCTGATGTTAGCGCGGCGTTGAAAATTTCCCGAAGCTAATATAGAAATAGCCCTACCAGACAGAGTTCCGAGTGATTCATTGTTGCAAAATTCAATTACAGAGGAAAATGAATTAGTGAAGAATATTGAGAGTGTTCCCATCACTCAAAACAGCACAAAATGTAACAATTCTTATAACGAAGAGACAGCTTCGTCCGATGCAGGTAATATTGATTTACCACCAGAAAATATTGTAGAAAATGAGATGGATCATAATTCTGACAAAAACTATTTTTCGGGGACTGATGGATCAGAATATGAACCACTCAATAAAAAACGGCCAGTAAAACCAGTTTTTAAGCCAATTCGCAAGTCCAAGTCTAGCAGCTCATCTAGCTCTAGCAGTAGCTCATCCAGGATCTTGTGTCTACAATTTTTTGAAAGGATGCTCTTCAACTAAACCAAATTCAGATATAATATTTTTTTCGGATAACTGCTGTGGTCAGCAAAAGAATAAATTTATACTTTGCTTGTACTATTATGCCGTTTCAACTTTGCCAATTCAGTCCATAACACACAAGTTCCTTATTCGTGGGCACACTCAAAATGAAGCAGATGCCGTCCACTCTATTATAGAAAAAAACATTCGTCGAGCGAAAAAATCTGGACCAATCTACTTCCCAGATCAGTATGTAACACTAATTAGAAATGCTAAAAAGACTGGTAATTGTTTTATTGTTAATGAGATGAACTTTAGTGACTTCTATGATTTAAAATTACTATCTAATGATGTCAATCTAAACACTATCAAAAACATAGATGGGCAACCAATCAAACTATCTGAAATGAAAGCTGTGCAATTTGTTAAGGACTCTGACACCTATAAGTACAAAAACACGTATAAAACTGATGTATGGAACGAAGCTAAAATTAAAATCACTCGTATGGGTAAAAAAAATATGCAAGATGTTAATTTAACTGCGGCTTATGATTCTAAGTTACCGATTGCGACCAAAAAGCGGCAATATATTGTTCCTAAATTCTACGAAAATGTGTACAACAGTCTATTACAATAACTTTTTTTTTGAAGATTTTATTAATAAAAAAGTATAATTAAGGTGTAAGATAATGCTACCTATGACTGATTAGAATGTAAGATAACGAGAATGTGATTCATCAAAGATTGAAATTTAATTTTTACCTCTTTTTGCCTTAATATTTTATATTTTTATTTTTGGAAAAAACCTTTTATAATAAGTAAGATAAACAGTTAGATAGATAATAAACTTTTAAGAGCAAAAATGTGATTTAAGTTGCCATTAGTTATATTATAATTACCAATTCTATTTAGAACTTAAGACTGATTTAGCAGAAAAAATACCTCATTTTTTAATAAGTTCAATTGTTTTAAGTTTTTCGTTTTAAGTTCTTTGTTTCGCAATACTTTTTTGTTTGAAGTTGATTTTATAATAATAAAATAAACAAAATAAATATATAGTACATATTTTTATTCAATTTAAATCTTTATCATAAATCATGATTAAGATAAGGCACAAATCATTTCTTTATATTTTTCCTGGTGAAACAAAGTCACAAGTTAGGACCTTTTTTTTGTTTTGGCATTTATTTACATGGTTTTTTATAAACAAAAATATGTTTTTCATCTGATATTATAGCTAATAGAACAAACAATATAATTCATAGAGATTTTTAAGATACTGTACATAGTAATTGAGAAACAAGGCAAATAGTTAAAAAAAAAACTTAAAAGTACGTTCCTGTAAAATTACAAAATGATACATTGTGACCTTGTTGCACCGAAGGTGCGCAGTATGTTTATTGTGTTTTTCTTGTTGAAAGCTGTTTGTGTTTTGTTAATTAGTGCAAATAAGGTTTGATTTAACTAGCCTTTAGCCCGGAAAAACCAGACACAATAAAAGTTCATTGTTATGGTCGCCGGCGGCCGTAACCGGGCTTGATAGGAACAATAACAATGCTTCTAACTCATAAAATAAATTATTACTTACAAATAAAAATATAGAAATTCTACAAAAACGATTGATTGATTTGGCATTTTCCAAACAATGCTTCTAACTCATAAAATAAATTTATTAGAAACTAGCTGCTGCCCGCGGACTTCGTCCGCGTGGTTAGGTAGGTACCTACTTATCTACCATATTATGAGCACCCCGCGTTGAGAGTTGAGACGCCGTGAGGCCGCGCGAAGGGCCCCAGCCCCGAGCGCCGCGTGCCGTGCGTAAAAATATTGCGTGCGTATTTTTAAATTTCACGATGTATCAGAATCTATTAATCCAATTAATGTAATGTAAAGGACAAAAAAATATCTCCGTAAAATTGTCTTGATGATGAAATAACTTTTAATCATAAGGATTAATATGCTTGTGTAGTAATAATTCTCAAAATCTACCAAACTTTACATTTTTTTAACACAACATGACATAAAGCTTCTTATTTATAAAAGATAGATGTATTGTGTCGCGAATTTTTTTATGGATCTACTAAAAACCTAAGTATATTATTGGCAACTCGTGGTAGACGTACTGGCCTATGCACTAAAGTTGTTTGCCTATTTATTGAAACGTTTAGTTGGCTTCAACAATCGTACTTCCTACTAATATTATAAATGCGAAAGTTTATGAGGATGTATGTATGTTTGTTACTCTTTCACGCTAAAACTACCGAACGGATTTGGATAAAACTTTGCAGTAATAAAGGTTATACATCAGAATAACACATAGGCTACAATTTATAAAGATTTATTGTAATTTGGCCATAATATTTAACAATAAGTTCCGTATGTCGGAGAAATTCCTACCCGCTGAGAGCAATACTGTCGTACGCTGCCTAAACCGTTGGAGTTACACGAAGACAATGTACTGTCGGATTGTTTGTCTTAAATAGTTCTAAATAAAAGTCCGCGACAGCATATATCTACCTGTTATGTGGAAGCCACTAATAGTGAGCCATAAAACAATTTGATACTTTTTTCACAATGCAGATTTTAGAATATTGATTAAATTATTATCAAAATTGATATATTTGTTGCTTTCAGTATTTAATGTAGATAAAAATTGTCTTTCACACTAAGTGATTTGGACGAATACTTTAAAAGTTATCATGATAAGATTGAACAGAAGAAAGCGGCATTAAGCGCCTGCCTAGGGTCATTTCGCCTGTTCGCGTCCACTTAGTGGAGTTGGTAAGTTTGAGAGAGAAAATGAAAATGTTTGTGCATTAGTTTTGAACGAAAAGTGGATGTCAGGTATTCCTTATGTACTCTTTTTCAGTTTCCTGCACACTTTTAGATAAAGCAACTTGTAGTTTATTTTATAAATCGAAAAATTGCTAAAACAGGCGATTTACCCATTTCGCGTCCAAAAACTCCAGATTGCGTCCGCCTGTAGACCAAACCAATTAGCGTCCACCATTTAGAATAGGGAAATAAGGGAGATAAAGTTCATAATAATTGTAAAGAAAAGCTTCGGCTTATTATCAAATTCTTTATTGAATAAATTCAATTTTTTATATCCGTTGTCACATTAATCTGACTATCAATCAAAACATAATGCATGCGCCGCTGTGTGAATGATACTCTCGGTAGCCTGCTATGCGAGGACCGCTCGGTGAAGGAGAGATGGCGCTCTTATTTCTACGAGCTACTCAACAAGCAGCACAAAGAGGTGCAGCCACCTAAACTCCCTCTGAAAAAGGAACTAATGCCCCTGGTAACGTCTGATGGAGTCCAGTCTACCGAAGCGTGGAAAATGATGGGCTCTCGTGGTGTGAGCATACTTACTCACCTTTTCAACCACCTTCTCCTCACCGGGAAGATACCTGACCAATGGAGACTGAGCATTATCACGCCGGTCTTCAAAGGCAAGGGCTCGGTGCAGGAGTGCAGCAATTATCGCGGTATAAAGGTGATGTCTCACACCATGAAGCTCCTCGAGCGCATTGTGGACTCCCGGATTTGACAGGAGTGTAAAATCTCGAAGTGTCAGTATGGGTATCGTTCAGGTTGTGGGACCATGGACCCCGTATTTGCCTTGAGAACGCTCATGGAGGGATCCAAACTGAAGAATACACCTCTGCATCTTCTTTTCTTAGACACAGAATACCTTTCACTGTGTCCCGAGTGAGATGATCGGCTGGGCGCTGTAGTCCAGGGCCGTTCCCGAGGTCTTTATTTACATAATCCGGGACATGTACCACGATTCCATTTCCATAGTTAGGACTGCTGTTGGTGACACGCTTCCCTTCCCTATCACCGTTGGAGAACACCAAGGCTCCGTGCTTAGCCCGTTTCTGTTCAGCGTAATATTAGACGTTCTGTCAAACAGCATCCGAGACCACCACAAGCAGCCCCCCTGGTTGCTCATGTATGCTGATGATATTGCTGATGATATGCATCGGGTGAATAAGTGGAAAAATTCACTTGAAAACGGCGGTCTGAAACTTAATGTAGCTAAGACGGAGTACATGGCCTGCAATACCACAGATCCCCAATCCGTCTGCATAGGCGTTGACGTGGTCGAGCGCACGGACCATGTCAAATACCTGGGATCTGTGTTAAGCGCGTCCGGGGACATCGACAGCGACGTCAGAGCCCGAATTTCCGCGGCTTAGGCCAAATGGCGTGAGGTGACTGGTGTCATTTGTGACCCCAAAATGCCGATCAAGCTGAAGGGACAGGTCTATAAAACCATCACTAGGCCTGTTCTGGCCGGGAAAAAGGCGGACCCTGGGACCCCACACACCAGTGTGGGTTTACAACCGGGATATACCGCACGGATGATGATAATGATGACTTCTTGTTCTCATAAACGTCGTCCAACGCTTTCATTAAATCCGCTTCTGAATATGTTTTTTTTTTCTTTTTACTTGTACTCTGTGAAGAACTCATCTAAAATAAAACAAAAATACAGTTTAGTACTGTTCAATACGAATTCATTCTCCCTAGCCTTAGCTGTAACATAAAGTTCTAATACTTAATCCTAAATCTTAAACATATCAATTAAACATATAAATTAAACATATAAATAAATAAAGAAAATCAGATTAAATCTCATTTTAGGATGGATGCAATCTAATTCATGGTCTCTTCTCTCTGCTATAAATAGGGCCTTAGTCTTTTGGATTCTTCCTTGAATTCTAGTTCAGACACCATTAAAGACTCGGTTGAAACCAAAGAATTGACCATATCCATGAATATGGAACTTTTCAAAAGCCTTGTAACTTTCAAAAACTACAAAGGACGCAAAGTTGCAAAACTGGAGCCTGGCGTCTGGCAGAAAGAAATTTCCGAGCGACTGTGGACGGCCACAAAAATGAAATGTGGTTTCAATTTCAAGTACCCCCACCTCGGTCTTGATCTGATAACTGGGTCCGCTAAAGGTGAGTAATTTTTCAATATTTTTACTGCATTTCCTTACATCTAGATTAGAGCGCCACAAAGAAAAAGAAAAATGTGTACAAGTTTTGACTAATCAAATTGACTTTTTTATTATTTTAGTAAGTAATTGAATTATAAAAAAATAATATTATAAAGTAAGGAAAAACAAGTTTTTAACCGTTATTTCAAAGATATCTACCACAAAACAACTGAAATTCAAGCAAAAAGAAAAAAATAAGTATTTTATCAATTCCGATAAAGATGCTATAAAAAATTTCAACTTGAAGAAAAAAAAATCACCTGAAACATTTGGTACCTATTAAAATTTTTAAAATTTCTGTTGCAAATGCTGTTTACAAAAAATACAGCAAGACTGAAATATCGAGCTTGAAAATCGACGCGTCTGGCGGATTTGTGTCAAAATTGTTAAGATCAGATGGGAGTCTTGGGCAACATAGTTTTTTATACCTCGGTGTAATTACTTTCGCTGCTGGGCAGTTTCCAGTTACTCAAATGCTCACAGAAGCTCAAGATACTGGTACACTTCAGAACTGGTTAGTGATGCGTACGGGAGTTCCACCACCCAAAGAAACCGTAGCAGATTCCTCAAGAGCTCTTCAAACAGCGATCATTCGAACATTCAGCGGATTCACGACAATGGAAAAATACTGCGGCGTGTTTTTGACAAACCGACTCCTGATTGTTATATTCGCATAGATTTTGCTAATTTTTTGAAAATATATTCAAATGCATTGAAAGGCACGGCTCGTTTGGTGAAAAATTTTTATATGGGTATTATCGGGAAAATCATTCTAGCGACGGATTTGGAAGCAGCCAGAAATGTGATCAAGAAAGCCTTAATTGTTTCGAAAAATGAGACAGAGGGAGTATTGGGCGATGTAGAGACAGAAACCCCTGGCAGCGTGCATAGAAAGGATTTACTCAGTTTGATTACAGGGCAATCAGCTTTGACAGAACATTTGGAAGCTCTCGAGTCTGCGAAAGACGAAGATTCACATAGTAAATTTGAAAAAGAAGAAATCACGGAACAAGATGAATCTGCTCATAATTTGTGGAGTAGCTGGGCTCATGACATCGAAGAAGAAGTAGAAAAAGAAATAGTCGATGGAGATTTACCCAACGCGCATTACAGCCCGGTTTTCTACAAACACCTCGTAGCCGACATCAAACACCTACCAATGTGGAGTTGTGTATTTCGGGACTCTTTCGGGTATGGGCGAGTTCCGGCATCAAGCGCTCCAGCTGAAAGTGAATTCAATAAATTGAAAAATGTCATCTTCAAAGGCGAATTAAGAACAACTCGAGTTGACACGTTTCTCGAGAATCATATTACAATTTTGGACGGTAAAATGGTTCTGGCAGATGCTGCTGCCATGACGGCGGAAAAGGTTGTCAATGAAACAGTACTTTCGTCAATTGATCAAGATTTCACATCTGAAGAACCAGCATCAAAGAAATGCAAACTTGACAGTCTGGATTGTAGTATCAATGAAGATGACGTGGTGAAAGACAATTCTAATTGGTCACTTGACAATTATATTATATTAAAAATGTTGTTCAAAACGAGGAACTTGAAACAATCGAGAAAGAGAAAAATGAAGAAATTGAATGTGGAATTAAAGGGAAGTGTCCAGCTTGTACTAATGGACATCAGCCTACTGCTGCCCAGACTTGTGCTGCGTGTGATAAAGCAGTGCACATTCTAGAAGGATGCTCATATCCTTTGCCGGACACAAGTGAAGGATATGGAGAAAAAAGACTATGTGTTGCATGCCATAACACCAGCCGCAAAAGAAATTATCGCTTCAAGACATGTTGAAAATTGGAGAGTCCTAGGGAAGAATTCTTCAAAGCAGAATAGAGCTAGCAAATATCTAAATAATGAAAATCACTTATCCGATGCTATGAGTTTTCCTCACAATCAGATGATACCTCTCATGAAAAATGGTTCGGCCGGATGTGGAATTATAATCAGAGGGTTCAGGTCTATTGGCGTCAAGAACACCTGCGCATTCGATTCGATCTTGCAAGTGATGATTCTGGTTTGCGCGGAAAATCTCACATTTAGAACGTTTTTTGAGGCGAGCAGCAATCCGTTCCTCGAATTAGCGCTGTACGTCTCATCGAAAGGGCTGAAAAGAGCTCACGCATATCGATCCCGGACCAATATTTTGTATGACTATGTGTCAAAAGAGGAAAATGAGATTTCTAAAAATGAGGTTGATATGCTTGACTGCGCCATAAATATTTCCACTGCAATTTCCTTGATTTTTCGAAATGAACCCAGCTGCGAAGAAGTTTCTAAATGTATGAATGGATGCACCAATCAAAAAAAAATAGGTCAGCGATCCTCTTGCCGTATACAGACCTGGTTGGTAACGACTTTGATGGCAGCATCAGAAATGTACTGGCTCTACCCGCACGTCCTTGTGATTTTTGGTCATCAATGGTGAATACTGCAGTTACCGAAACAGGTATTTTCAATGAATTTTAGTATGTAGTTCAATGTTACTGCTTTGTTTGGAATTATCTTTAAATTCAGATATTTGTAGACATTTTAATTATTACATACGCGCACACACGCACTCTTGAACTTTTCGAAATTCCGAATAACTTTTTTTCCTGTCCCGTCACGCACGACCCTCGGAAATACCTATCCCGCAAACCCCTACAAATATGAGTTCTTTTCACTCAATATTTGCAATTTCTCTTCACTATTCAAAGTCAAATTTGCATAAGCATTGTTTGATTTACTACACTTTTAATTACAGGATACCTGATGTTTTTTGAAGTGGAAGATGCAGATCTGGAGCCAAAAATCCAACTGCAGCGGATTCCACCTTCCTACACTGTGTCACAAGACAGCAAAGACAGAGTGTACAAACTCTTTGGCATTGTGAATTTCATACTTCCGCTACAACAACTCATCCGCGCCAAACTATCGCAGAATATAGGTCACTATACAGCAATATGTCCTCGACCAGGCAATAAATGGGTAGAGTTCAACGACATGTGTACGAAAATGCAATTTAAGAAACCGAGTACATTATGTTGTCCAGCTCTTTCATTTATGCTAGAATCTACGAATGAAAAAAAATTTAGTCCTCAATTTTTTTCATTTACTAAACGTCAAACAAATGCAAGGACCGCGCGGTGAAGGAGAGATGGCGCTCTTATTTCCACGAGCTGCTCAACAAGCAGCACAAAGGAGTGCAGCCACCCGAACTCCCTCCGAATCAGGGACTAGTGCCCTCGATAACGCCTGATGAAGTCCAGTCGGCTCTTCACCGCATGAAGAACCGGAAAGTTGTCGGACCCGATGGAGTGCGTACCGAAGCGTGGAAGTCGATGGGCTCTCGTGGTGTGGGCATACTTACCCACCTTTTCAACCGCATTCTCCTCACCGGGAAGATACCTGACCAATGGAGACTGAGCATTATCACGCCGGTCTTCAAGGGCAAGGGCTCGGTGCAGGAGTGCAGCAATTATCGCGGCATAAAGGTTATGTCCCACACCATGAAGCTCCTTGAGCGCATTGTGGACTTTCGGATTCAACCGGGTTGTGGGACCATGGACACCGTATTTGCCTTGAGAACGCTCATGGAGGGATACAGACTGAAGAATACACCTCTGCACCTCCTTTTCTTAGACATGCAGAAGGCATTCGACTGCGTCCCTCGTGAGATGATCGGCTGGGCGCTGCGGTCCGAGGGCGTCCCCGAGGTCTACCACGATTCCAGTTCCATAGTTAGGGCTGCTGTTGGTGACACGCTTCCCTTCCCTATCTCCGTTGGAGTACACCAAGGCTCCGTGCTTAGCCCGTTTCTGTTCAGCGTAATATTAGACGTTCTGTCAAACAGCATCCGAGACCACCACAAGCAGCCACCCTGGTTGCTCATGTATGCTGATGATATTGGGCTAGCAGATTCGGACAGGGGACGGCTGGTACAACGGGTGAATAAGTGGAGGAATTCACTTGAAAACGGCGGTCTGAAACTTAATGTGGCGAAGACGGAGTACATAGCCTGCAACAATATAAATCCCCAGTCCGTCCGCATAGGTGATGACGTGGTCGAGCGCACGGGTCGTGTCAAATACCTGGGATCGGTGTTAAGCGCGTCCGGGGACATCGACAGCGACGTCAGAACCCGAATTTCCGCGGCTTGGGCCAAATGGCGTGAGGTGACTGGTGTCATTTGTGACCCCAAAATGCCGATCAAACTGAAGGAACAGGTTTATAAAAGCATCATTAGGCCTGTCCTTTTATATGGCAGTGAAACATGGCCGTTACTAAAGCGAGACAAGCAGGAGCTGCGCGTCACGGAAATGAAGATGCTGCGGTGGATGTTTGGAGTCTCACGCAAAGATCGCGTACGGAACACCCACATATGCGGCAGCCTTTTTGTTCATGACATCGCAGACAAGCTGCAGGAGTGCCGCCTTCGTTGGTATGGTCACGTCTCACGGATACCGGCAAACTACGTGGGCAACAAATGTCTGGCCATGCCGCCCCCGCCAGGTACCGGTAGAAGCGGTCGACCCAGGAAGCGGTGGCTCGACGTCTTCAAGGGTGACATGCGTGCCAACAGACTCACCACTGAGGATGCACAAGACCGCGCAAAGTGGGGGGACCCCGCACACTAGTGTGAGTTCACAACCGGGATAGACCGCACGGATGATGATGATGATGATGACTAAACGTCAAACAAATAAATATAGGTACTCGTTTTCTAATATTAACCTATTTTACTTTGTTATTTATTTGAGTATGTCCTAGTTGCACTTTAGACGGTAAGATACTTTGATATGACTGCATAAACTTTGAGTTAAAGTATAATTTCATGTGTTCTGGATTTCAATTTAAACATTCAAATCAAACAATTACGGAGTCGACTACTCCGATGGAGTTGGAGTGGAAATACTCTTTTCTTTATTGAAATTATTCAATGTCATACTGGGAAATTTGCAAACTCCAAACTGATGTTTTTTTTTTTAAATTGCATAAGAAAAAAAATAAAAGGTGTCGTTCCTCAGTGCCTAGAAAAATCCCTCTATCAAAGAAAGAAAGAAAAAACATTTATTAATTTTAAGGACATCGCGTTACAAAAAAAACATAACAAAGTAACAATAATAAGGGAACAAAAAAATACTTAAATTAAAAAAAAAAAGATGTAATCAAAATACCGACGTGCAGCGGTGTCCAAAATATAAATTGGACCGCGCTCAGCAATTCCTGTGCCTGATAGGCCCAGACGCTGATTTTCAGCGGGCCCAGCGAGTTGGCGCACGGACAATTGCGGGTACGTTAAGTATGTAATTATGCTACCCTAAACCCTAACCTACCTACCCTAATAAATAACATCCCAGTCAACCTGTGAGCATGCGGCGCGTTCATTATTTGCTCCCTATTTCGCGCATTCCACGAGCTCGCAGTTAGCTCGCAGCGATTGTTTTAAAAAAAAAACGTTTTTTCAACAAACTCGCTGCGAACTCATGGATAGTGTTTTTTTTTTTTCAAAAGCTTTTTAACAATTTTTCACCTTCTTTAAAAGCTCGCAAAGTACTTCACAGCTGCAAGCTTGCTGCGAGCTTTAAAAAAAAATTAAAATAAAAACGCTCGCCATGAGCTCACAGCGAGTTTTGTTGAATAAACGATTTTTTTTCGCTGCGATCTAACTGTGAGCTCGCGGATTGCGCGAAATAGGGAGGAAATAATGAACGCGCCGCATACTCACAAGTTCACTGGGATATTTAGGGAAAGCATGGAGGGATGTTTCTAGGCACTGATTGCGCGAATAATGAACGTGCCGTGTGCTCGCAGCGAGCTCACAGGTTTACTGGGATAGCATATCGCACCTACGGTACAATATCGTCACTTTTGCAAAAAGTGTAATTGTTCAGGGGATGCATTTAAAATTCAATATCCTATTAAGACGTAAATAAAATTATAATGATTATAATACAACTTTGACCTTCATTTTAAAGTAAAAGCAAACATCTGAATAATTACTATTAAAAACATTTAAAGGTTTAAAAATTACTACCCTCGCAGAAGTGACGTTATGACACTAACAACAAATAAAACACGAAACCATAAATTTCTAACTCAGTGTCGTTATTGCTCCAAAAACATAAAAATAAATTGTCACAATTGCCTGGTAGTAACGTTGTAGCTCGGTTGCATGAATTTTCGAGCCTCCTCTGTGTGATAGCGTTCTGCAGACTTGTGCTTCACGCGGTGGCGTTAAAAAAACGCTTCTAGTAACAGAGACATGAAATAACAATGAATACGACAAATAATACCCCCACGTTCCGAAGAAATGAAAATCGAAAAGTCTATATTTCTAGGACACGGTAAAAGAAATTTGAAAAAGTGAATAGCAAAAAATTCAATTTGATTAGCCATAACTTGACACATTTTTCTTTTGTTTTGTGGCGCTCCAATCTAGATGTAGAAAAGGAGTAATCACTTAGCACTAATTGCAATTAATTAGCTTGTAATCTGCCCGATATTTTTAAGTCGATTTGAATGTTTTCCAGTAAATTTGGCTATGGTGCTCTGCTAACTTTTTCTTAAACCAGCAGAGCACGTTTTTTTATGAGGGAGGAGCAAAATTTTATATGAGGGCAATTAATTAGCTTGTAATTACTTTTTTGTTCTGCTGACTTTGCTCTGCTAACTTAATGGACATCCTACAACGATTCTTCGCCATTTTAGAAGATTTGAAGACGTTTCTTTCCAAAACTGATCAGGCTTCGGCAAACGCCTATTTAAGTTTTCTTTGCGAAGAAGAAAATGTGGCTACCATCGCTTTCTTATCGGACATTTATAAACATATAAATGACCTGAACCTTAAACTTCAAGGGAAAGGGAAGCATGTTTGGGAACTATTTTCAGAAGTGAAAAGTTTTTCACGAAAACTAGATTTATTGAAAAACGATCTGGACAATGAATTCCTGCACTTTCCTAATTTAAAAATAGTCAACAGTGGTAAAGAGATTGAGGTCGGCCAATACAAGACTTTTATTAATGATCTTAAATCGGAACTCGGAAACAGATTCGCAGACTTTAAGAGAATTGAGAACGTTGTGGAAATTCTCAGTAACATTTACTCTCTGCAGCCCGATGGTGAATGGAGCAATGAAGCGGCAAATGTTTTCGGAAGTAATAAAGCTGCTCTACAGATGGAAATGATCGACTTCCAAGAAAATACTGTTTTAAAACACAAAAATTCGGAAGTTGATTGCCAAGAATTTTGGATAAAATTTGTGTCTGTTAATAAATACCCAGAACTAAAAAAATTGGCATTAAAACTTTGTACGATGTTTGGATCAACGTACATTTGTGAAGCAGCGTTTTCCAAGATGAACTTCAGTAAAAATGAATTTCGATCTCGTCTTACCAATGACCATCTCCAGGATTTAATGACAATAGTTTGCACCAACTTAACACCAGACTTCAGACAGATTGTTCAAAGTAAAAAATGACATGTTTCTCATTAATATTGTTCTTAATTTATTTTTATATCGATGTACAAGGGTCATTCAATAAACACTTAGCCTACAAAAAGTAAACGAAAATTTTGGAATAGTGGCAATTAATTTTTCAACATAGTCTCCTTTTAGTTCGATACACTTAGCCCAGCGATGCTCCAACTTTTTTAACCCGTCCGAAAAATAGTTTTGTCAAACTCTGCAAAATAGGCCTCCGTGGCGGCGATGACCTGCTCATTTGATCCATATCCATTCCCGGCGAGTGATTTTTTCAGATTAAGAAACAGAAAGAAGTCACAAGGGGCCAAATCTGGAGAATACGGTGGATGGGGCAGCAATTCGTAGCGTAATTTGACCAATTTGGCCATGGCAACGGCAGACGTGTGAACCGGTGCGTTGTCGTGGTGAAACAGCACTTTTTTCTTCGCCAGATTTTTTTCTTTAATTCGGCGTCAAATCGGCCCAATAAATCGGCATAGTAAAGCCCTGTAATTGTTTTACCCTTCTCGAGGTAATCGATGTAGATCACACCTTGTGAATCCCAGAAAACGGTGGCCATAACTTTTCCGGCCGATTTTACAGTTTTCGCCTTCTTTGGTGCACGTTCCCCGGTCTGAATCCATTGTTTTGATTGCTCCTTGGTCTCTGGTGTGTACCAGTGGATCCAGGTTTCATCGACGGTCACAAAACGACGCAAAAACTCCGCTGGATTCCGCTTAAACAGCGCCAAACACGTCTCCGATGTGGTCTCACGGTTGCGCTTGTTTTCCGGTGTGAGTAAACGCGGCACCCATCGCGCCGACAGCTTTCTCATGCCGAGTTCCTCGTGAAGAATATGATGCACTGTTCCTTCTGAAATGGCTACAGTCTCAGCTAGCTCCCGAACCTTCAATCGGCAATCTGCCAATACGAGATCATGGATTTTTTTAATGTTTTCCTCCGTAGCAGCTGTTTTCGGTGCACCTGGGCGTGGTTCATCAAAAACCAACGTACTGTTATACCTAACTTTAAACTGGCATTTTTTTTCTGTCAGTTCTGCGGTTTACAAAACGGTGAGGTTTTACATCGTTTTGATTACTCGAGGCGCCATTTCTGGGTAGCTTTGAGCAGATTCCAAAACGGGGCCACAAATCAGCGGGAAACCAAAAATTGCAGCAAAATAATAAAATAGCGTGCATTTAGGATGTCACTAACCGAAAAATAGATAAGAACAGGGATTCATCAATAAAAGCAAAAAATAACATTATACGGCCAACCAATACTAATTATTAAAGTAAGTAAAAAGTAAAAAATCATTTATTCATTTAAGCTTGTACAAAGCACTTATGACATGTCAAAAAAAAGTATATAGAAATAATAATAATAAACGTAAATAAAATAGTACAATATTAGTACACATCGTGAATATACATAATGTGAATCTACCACCGGTTCGGATGTTGCTTCTTATCGAGAAGACTCCGGCAAGAAACTCGATAGTTACTCTTTTCAACTTTGTTTGTTTTACAAAAAATAAATTCAGAGTACAGTCAATGCGAGTAGAAAAAAGAACACAATATTGAGCAGAGGAGCAGATTATTCCTACTATGACCACAAACTTTTGTCGTTCAAGTTATCCTCTACATTATAATAACCTTGTTTCATTAACTTTGCTTTAATTGCAGACTTAAACTTGTGAAGAGGTAGATCAACAAGACTTTGAGGTATTTTGTTAAAGTATTTTACAGATTGACCCACAAATGAGTTTCCCACCTTGTATAGCCTAAGACTGGGAGTTTTCAATTTGTTTTTATTTCTGGTATTATGTTTATGAGTGTCACTGTTTTTTTTGAACAGATGCAAGTTTTTGCGCACATACATTATGTTATCTAAAATATACTGAGCATGCACAGTTAAAATATCGATCTGCTTAAATACTTCCCTAAGCGAGTCGCGTGGTCTAAGTTTGTAAATGGAGCGGATGGCTCTTTTTTGAAGTACAAAAATGGTTTTCAAGTCTGCACCCTACAACAGTAGACCATACGACATAACACTATGAAAGTAGCTAAAATATACTAGTCTTGCTGTTTCAATATCAGTCAAGAGTCTTATTTTTCTAACAGCACAAGCAGCGGAACTGAGTCTCCCTGCCAGGGCCGTTATATGCGGACCCCATTGTAACTTAGAATCTAAAGTTATTCCTAAAAATACAGTAGAATTTGTTAATTCTAATGGCTCGTCATTCATAGTTACAATAGTATCAACCTGTCTCACATTGGGCATAGAGAATTTGATGCACTTTGTTTTTTTTGCATTAAGTAATAAATTATTACTAGTGAACCAACATAGTACTTTTGAGAGAGTATTATTTACATCGTCAAATGCTTGCTTACCTCTGTCGACTTTAAAAATCAACGAGGTATCGTCAGCAAATAATACTATCTCACAAATATCTTTGATATAGGTAGGAAGATCATTTATATAAATAAGAAAAAGCAAAGGTCCTAATATAGATCCCTGGGGCACTCCCATACGTATGGTGGCACCGGAAGATGCAGTTCCGTTGATACTAACTTTTTGAGTTCTATCTGTAAAATAGGATTGTATTAATTGAGATGAGATACCTGAAACACCGTAATGTCTTAGCTTAATCAGTAATATTTCATGATCCACGCAATCAAATGCTTTTGAAAGATCACAAAATATTCCTACTGCATCTTGCTTGTTTTCCCAAGCATCAAATATGTGTTTGATAAGTGCTACACCTGCATCAGTTGTGCTCTTGTGTTTAGTAAAACCAAATTGTTTCTCATGTAGTAAGTTATTTAAATCAAAGTGTGAAAGCAGCTGGTTCAATATAATTTTTTCAAAGATTTTACTGAGAGCTGGTAGTATAGAAATGGGTCTATAATTAGATGGGTCACTTTTGCTACCAGATTTAAAAAGCGGGATGACCTTACTAAATTTCATCAAGTTGGGAAACTGACCTTGGTCTATGCAATTATTAAAAAGTTTAGCTAAGTGGGGTGATATCGTATTAATGATTGATTTGAGTAGATTAATCGAAATACCCCACAAATCTTCGGTATTTTTCATATTAAGTTCCTTAAATACCTTGAGGATGTCATGAGAATCAACATGATCAAAGCAGAACTGATTTGTGCACCCATCAACACTAGATGTTAGCAGGGACTCAGCTATATGTGGACTAGAATTTAACGTGCTTGTAGTTACAATAGGTATATTAGAAAAAAAAGTTTCAAATGTATTTGCTATTTCAATCTCAGACTCAATAACATTATTTTGAATTTTGAGAGAGAATGAGTGATCGCGAGGTTTAGATTTACAGGTTTCTTTATTAATTATGTTCCAAGTGGCTTTGATTTTATTTTTAGCCTGTTTTATTTTGTCTCGCAAAAAAATGGACTTTGCAATATGACATGATTTCTTGAATGTTTTTGAATATAATTTAACATGCTCAACTAGTTTTTGACAGTTTGAGTTAGCTTTTAATCCATATAATTCGTATAATTTATTCCTACTTTTATGGATGCCTGGAGTGGCCCAATCACTTAATTTAAACTTAAAATTATCAACAGTTACTTTCTTCTTAGGAAAAATATGGTTATGTTCATGCAATATTATCTCAAAGAGATGCCTAGAGTAGGTTAGAAATATTTTTATTTATATTAGTTTGAAATTTTTCTACTCGACTCTTGGTTACTGGTCTATAACTAATATCCACTGATTGAGAGACATGACGGTGCTCAAATTTGGTCAATAGACCACAGTGATCTGATTTCAAACAGTTTATAATTGATTTCTCGATAGAGATATTTTCACAAAAAATATTGTCTAAGCAGGTGGCTGTTAACTCGGTGATCCTGGTTGGTTGATCAAAAAGATTAAGTAAATCAAATGATTTAAAAAGATTCAAAAATCTTACAGAGGTCTGAGAAGAATCTAAAATGTTAACATTAAAATCCCCACATACAACCTTCTTGTTTGTCAGGGCCAAAATATGCTCCTCATTTTCTTTTTTGGTGATTGTGTATCTGTCAGTTAAACGCCTCAGATTTTCTTTAAGACTACATATTTCTGCTTGTAATACTTTCACTTCATTGTCATATTGACTTAAATTATTGTCTATCATTATAGAATAGACATCCAGTTCATCACCTAAACGTCGGCGTTCCTGAATATATTTTGCATTTTTATACATCATTTTCTGGTTTTTTATCAGTTTCTGAGTTTTCTTAATAAATTTGCTTATCCTAACATATTTTCTAAATTTGTTCTTGCTGCACTTTGCAACACCCTCTGGAGCAGTGGAATTAATCAAACTATTACTAGCCAAATCAATAGCCACAGTAGGGATTGAAGAAGGTGCAACAGAAACCAGGCTGGGCACACTAAGAACTAACTCATCGAACAAACTTTGGTTTTGGGTGTCAACTGTGTGTAGTTTTTCAGTCTCCATGAAAGATATCAGGTGGTGGGCCTCTTGTAGCTCTTGTTTAAGCATGGTAATGCGTTTGAGGCTTTGCACATATTCATCGCTGCAGTCACTGAACCCATCTACTATTATTTGTAACCTATCCCGCTCATTTAATACTAATAAATACCTTTCATGCATCTCAGCCATGTCTTTTTTTAACAAAGCGTTCCTACTCAACGCCTCCAACAATTTTAAGATTAAGAACAATTATTTATCAAAAATTATTACATGCATACATACCATCAAGCATTTTTCTTAACGGGGTAGGCAGATACCACATCTTTCCACTTGCTACGGTCCTGACACACCTCTTGCGCTTCTTACACTCTCATTAATCCTTTCATACATGCTCATCGATTATGGGTACTCCTGACCTGACCTTTTCTGAGCACGTCTTGGACTTGTCCTAAGTACGTCCGTCTAGGCCTTCCCCTTCAACAGCTCCATCCACCCTCGCCTTGTAAATTTGTTTCGTTAATCGCCTTTCTATATGCCCAAACCATCTTAGCATTTCCATCTCATTTTTGTGACAACATCCTCTTTCACACCACAACGCTCTCTTATTATGCTATTCCTTACTTTATCACTTAATGTCACTCCTGCAAAACTTCGCAATGCTCTCATTTCCACTGCATTTATCCTACTTTTATCCTTCTTATGCCATACCCATACCCAACTCTCACTTCCATACATAAGCGTCGGCACTAACACCCCCGCATGAACAGCCAGTCGCGACTTTTTGACACCTTCTGGCTGTTCATAAAGGCATGCAGCGCTCCATTTAACATATTCCCTGATTCCAAGAACTATTTCCTTTCTAAATCCCGCTTGCGCATCCCAAATTTTTTCTTTCGTCTCTTTCACAACCGTATTAATCAACACCTTAGCATACAGTTTGCCGACAACACTGAGAAGGCTAATTCCGCAGTAATTTTTGCAGTCCTGTTGTGAACCTTTCCCTTTGAAAAGCGGCACGATCACAGCCTCGCACCAATCTTCTGGTACCCGGCCGACCCTACAACACAAATTGAAAAGTTGGTACAACTCACTAGCACCTATGCCTCGCCCGGTCCTCAGCATCTCAACAGACACTCTATTATACCCTGCAGCCTTACCAGCTTTCATACTTTTTAACGCTGTCACTATCTCATCCATACGAATCTCACCCTCTCCATTACCTTCCATGTACGGCTCAGCTATTACTGCCAAAGCGTCATCTCTTTCAAACAAACTTTCAAAATACTATTTCCATCTCCCTAAGATACACTCATCCTCTTTTAAAATCTTTCCATCATCGCCTCTGATTTTCGTAAGCTCTGCTGCGGTCGATGCTCCCCTAGCAGAACGTACTGACTTCCAGAAAAACTTGACATTCGATTTATTTATGTTTGCAAACGTTGCCTCCACTTGTCTCCATTTGTATATCAACCGACCAGCCGCAGGGACCAGTCTGAAAAACCAGCGCAGGGCTATGCTCAGCACCGTGCTGAGACTGGTACCCATTGCCAACATATTTGTAAATGTGATAAGTCAGTAATGATTAGTTGTAATAGTATATATTTTAGTTTTAATCTGTATTGTGATGGTTTCCACTATTTATGATGTGGCAATAAAGGTTTTTTAATTTTTTTCAATTTCATTACTTTACTGATTTTAATTCACGATTTTGATTTATTTTCGTCTTTGGAACAAACTTCCAGTTCCAGTAAGAAAATCAATTAGTAAATACAGCTTTAAAGTGACTGTTCGGAAGCATCACGGACCGGTGGTCACGCATTAGGAATGGGTCCTTGAAACACTGTGAGGTGTATGTGGTTCAGTTTTATTGAGAGGTCATTTTCTGGCGTTTATATTACATTTAGCTTATATTTTATTTTTATTTTTCTTGCTGATTGTTGCTTTCCTGGATTTTGTATTTTTATTTGGAGTGTGTGTTGTCTTTATATATTTATGCATACGTCTTCTATTGATGTATGTATATTCATTTCATATTGGTGTAGGTATTTTTTTTTTATTGTTTTGGTTTTTAATTATAATTGGCATTTGTTGTTATTTTAAAGGAATGTATTTCTCGTGCACCGAGTTTAATTTATCAGTTTGATCGTGTGGTTGACTGGTAGAGAATTTGGCATTAAGTCCGCCTATTGTACTTTTAATTTTGTGCATTAAAGAATAAATAAATAAATAAATTTATAAACAGTGAACATACAATAACAATAATGTAAATGTTCAGCTTGTGTTTTCTTTTATTATTGTGTGGTGCTAAATATTTTATTTCGTCTTGTTTTTCGTTCGGGAAGTTCGTGTTCATCTGAGAACGGGTCAGCGTCTGTGAGTATGCGGTAACAGATACAAACCTTACTACGTACTAAATCCGAGGGTTAATAACAGAGATACTTGCTTGTGCATAAGACACAGTAACTTTGATTACCTATTTTATTTTTTATATTAGACTGCACGATTGGCGTAGTGCGCTGTAACACGGTTTCGCTCCTTGAATTCTGTAGTATCCCGGGTTCGATTCCCGGACGGGCCAATTCAGGAAACGATCTTTTCTAAATTGACTCGAGTCTGGGTGTGCTCGGAGATGCCCCTGGCTTAATTCCTTGTCTGGTACTCGTATATTCATCCCTACTTCGAGACCATGACAAGAGGTGTGTTGTATGGCGCATATTTATTGATTAATTTGTTAATTAGCTTGAAGTTCAGTGGTGTTATAAATCACAAGAATGTGAAGGAGCTAATAAATACTGCCGCATGTGATATAACAAACTATGCTTGCATGGCCAATAAATGTAAAGACTGTTGTAATACAATAATTACCTTCTATGAGGAAAAACAAGAATCTCCAATACCTGTAATAAATGGGCCAGAGTAACCCATCAATCCGAAAAATCAGGTAAAGTTATCACCAAAAAAAAAACAACAAAGCAATAACTTAAAGCAATTGTGCGTGACGTCGTTATAGATTTACAAAAAAGCTTACCTGCATTTAAAACTCATATACAATTGGCTAGAACAGCAACGTCATTACAGAGAAAGTATCAAGAACATGAAGGATGAAGATATAGTAATTTTATGTGACTTTTTCGAAAATTTCGAATGCCTCTAAGAACTTTATTACTCTACATTGTGGTGTTATTTTTTTGGAAAGAGTCATCTCAGTCCTTTGTTACGGTAACCGATAACAATTGACGTTAATTACTTTGACAGGCAGTGGTTTCCTAAGTTTACAGCATCCATTTTAAGCTGTGCCGATCAGCGCTGTCGCACCACTAAATAGACAATCAGGAATAATCCCAATTTGTAATATATTTTGTTCAAACTTCGCAAAGGACCGAAACATTGGAATCAACCTATTATTTCTTCGTTATTTAAAACATTGGGTACCAAAAGAAGACTCCGAGATATAGTTTTTCATGCGAAATACGCAAAAAAATTAAAGAAACTGCTAGACGGTGAACTCGATATACTAAGATTCATAAAAAAATATTTATTTGAGACTTTCTTAGTTCAAAAAAATATATTATAATCAATGTTAATTATATTTTATATTACAATTTGATTTACTGCGATTTCTTTGTATAATTAGTAATAAAAAGTAACAAATAATGTTAATTATATTCTATATTAAAATTTGACTTACTGTGATTTCTTTGTGTAAGTAATTAGTAAAAAGTAACAAATAATGTAAATAATATTTACACAACATATTTTAAGTTCCTGCATACCAAACTACAAGTCAAGGTATGATGACATTACAATTTGATTGACTGTAATTTGCGACATTTATGTTTCTTGTTTGTTACCTAGTAATATGTATTAGGTTGGGGAAAAAGTCTTTTCGTATTTAGAATGTATGAACTTGTAATAAAATCTCTTCTGCTATACTATTTGCATCTTGCTGGTTTTGGTATCATTAAAAGTTTAATTTTGAAAGAAGATAACAGTCTGTCGCGACTAGGAACTAAAAACTAAAATGTATGGAGTTCCCGTGGCAAATAATGGCGGACGCTATCTGTTTCACTCCCTCCACTCCCTGTCTCTTTCTAGCCAGATGATTTACATTATCTGTGGCTAGCTGTCAAAACTTGGTCAAAACTACCGTCTCTATAACTACCGTTGTAAGTTTTGTTGAATTTTGTCTTTTCATGGCTTTCGATTTGTGGTATAATAGCGTTAATTACTGTAATTCATCAAATACTTGGTTTTGTGAGTGTGTTGTAAGTGAATTGCATAAAAATGCCACCGAAAAAAAGGTTTTTAACTTGTGAAATTTGTGGAGATAAAGTTGGGCGCATAAATCTCGAAAAAAGGAAGTTTTTGGCGCAATTTCCCTTGGATGAAGACCGGTAAGCATTGAATTAGATATAATCAGACGAAAATAAGCTAGGGATTAACCAGGTAAGTTTTTTGTTATATTCTCGGTACAAAGAGTTCGATATTTTAATGCTGAAACAAAGTTTTAGAATCTGCCTTAACAGAAAGAATAAAAAAAGGGTTTATGATATCATAAATCTCCAGTACAATAATATTATTCTTCAAGGGTTTGAAGTCATTTGGGACTTAAAAAAAATCCATCAGAAATATCAAAATCGTTTAAATCCAATATTTTGTGTTATATATCTTAGAAGGGTTAAACATAAAACGTATTTATACTTTAGATTTTTCGTCTCCGACTTATAATTTTCTGAATATTTGCAACCAAAAACACCGCGCTAAAAACTTACAATAATTTCACGCGAAAATTATCAAAATCATTTTGTCGCCAATATTAGTTTTTAAAACCATAAAAAGGCTAACAATAAACACTTTCAATACTGATGACTTTTTTTTTCTGACTTACGATTCTCGAGATATTCACAATCAAAAGTTTACTTTCCTGAGTTTAACTGCTAAAACTGGTTTACCTTTAAAAATTGTTATATTGATGATGATGATTATAATTTACTCCACGCTCTATCTGTTGGTGGCAACAAATACTATAACGGGTCATGGAGAACATAGATTTTAACTTTAAAAATGTATTAATCTTTTACTTAAATTATCGGTTGAATTTTACAGATGCCGGCAGTGGGTTAAGTTTGTGGGCAAAGAAGATTTGATACATGTTCCTACAGAAAAACTGTATTCATTAAAATACGTATGCGGAAACCACTTCGTGAGGAAAGCTTTTAACAAGAAAAATAATCACCTTAAAAAGTTTGCGGTGCCATCAAAAGACTTGAAGTATGATCCCCTTCCTGATGAAATGTTGTTGGAATTTCCTTGCCACATTTATTCCGACATCAAAATTACAACGGAACTGGTCTCGGAAGTCATATGTGACAATGTCCCATGCCGAAGCAATTGCTGGACCAAGTGACCTACGTAGGTATCTTTTCTGAAAAACTTTGAAACAGCAATGCTTTACAATATTTTGCTCATAATTTCCTTATTTCATTATTTTACAGAATTTTATGAGTCAGGACAACAGCTAACTTCACAAGAGTTAAGTGGCAATGAAGCAGTACCCAAAGTTGCATATGAAGTCGAAGTGACTGCTGGACCTGCGTTGCCAGGTAATGTTTTTATTAATATTTCTTCATTCATCCCGCTTGAGTCTCTAGGATAAGATCGAACTTTTCTAGTTTCTATCTTTGTGTAGAAAATATGCATTGTTAAATGTAAAAATATACTCACTTGTTTCACATTGTTTGCTAATGAGTTACTTAAGTACCTAGCTTAAGCTACCTACAATCAAATGCTTCGGTCTGTAGGAGTAGAATTTCCATTATCTTCCATCTTGGGTCAGTAAACAATTCGGCAGGCCAATAACATTACAGGTCTGTAAAACCTTGTCACATTTTAAAATGTTCCTTTAATTTTTCCTGTGTGATTCATTACAGAATTGTATACATCTGCTGAACAGCTGTTGCCGCAAAGGTTAGACGAAAAGACGATTAAGAAGAAATTATTTCATGAAAGAAAAAAGTCATACAGCTAAGGTAAATCCAGTGTATTACATTTTACCACGCGCTTCCAACCTTCTTTGAACGGGAATAGGTATTATCTATCTCATTTATATTTTGGCATGATTACGAAAATTTCCTTGAAGTACAAATTCTAAACGTAGTATGTCGGAATACAAATTTAAAACCCTAGCAACTCAAGCGACTTACTAAGTTATGAATTTGAAATACCAACTTGCTATGTTTCGAATTTGGCGCCGATTGTAAAATCAATGAAGTTTCGTTTAGTAAGGCCAGTGTCACCGGCGCACGAGTGTTGCGCTCCGTGTTAAAATGAGTTACAACCAATTTTATCGGTCCAAGCGTATAATGCGTGCTTTGCAGAATAAAAACGAATGCAGGTAAGAAATAACTTATTCATTATACACACATCAAAAGTGTCTAGGGATCAAGCATTTTTATGCGGATTTCTTGAGATTGAGATGTGGCTTTGTAATAAATTTATGATTTTATAAATTTATATGGATCCTATTTGGTGCATTTCATAATTTGAAACAGGAACTGTCAATCAAATTCGAGTAATAGATGAAAATCAGCTGTCAATATTTTCTCTATAAAAACATACAACGCATTGAAGACATTATTAGTGCTACTGTTTCCCTACTACTGATTAAAACCAACGTTATTATTGAGCGGCGACGTCATTTAAGCAGGGAAGAAATGCTCAGAGCCGTGGGAATGATAGAAGCTGGTTCACGGCAACGTACTGTGGCTTTAGCTCTGAATACAAGTCAGAGTGTTATCAGTCGACTTTGGACACGTTACCGAAGCACTGGTACTGTGGCTGAGCGCCATGGAGGACGGTATCGCTGCACCACACGGAGACAAGACCGATACATTCAAATCACAACTCGAAGAGCTCCAACAATAACCGCCATGATGTTAGCCGTGAGGCTTCATCACTCTTCAGGGAACTTAATTAGCGACCAAACAGTCAGAAACCGCTTGCATGAAGTGAACCTTCATTCCCGAAGACCGCTAAGGGTACCACCTATAGCAATGCACAATCGTAGGATTCGATATCAATGGGCTCTTGAACACAGAAATTGGGCAGAAGAACAATGGCGTTTCGTGTGCTTTTCTGATGAGTCTCGTTTTGGTATGAGACCGGATACAAGACGTATACGACACTGGAGAACCCCTGGACGCCAACAGCGATTAAAATCCTGCCAGGAAGTCCATCCTTGTAGTGGTGGAACCATCATGGTATGGGCGGGTATTTGGATGGGCGGAAGAACTGAGTTGATTTGGATCAGAGGCAACCTCAACGCTCAAATTTATGCTGAGACGATTGTATCAGACGTCATCGTTCCTCTACAAGTGCAAATCGGTCCCTTATTTCAGTTAATGCATGATAATGCACGACCGTACACCGCAAGAGTTGTAAGACAGACTCTCGCCGCAGCTAACATCAATGTCCTGCCCTGGCCTGCTCAGTCGCCAGACTTGAACCCGATTGAGCATGCATGGGATATGCTACAGAGAAGAGCTCTGCCGAATATGGAGGGTATCCAGTCGCAAGAAGACCTTTTTTTGTTGTTGCAACGAACATGGGCGGCCATTCCACAGCGTGATTTGGATGAACTCATTTTGAGTATGCCAAACCGATGTTCTTGTGTTGTTAGTGTTCGCGGTAGAAACACGGATTATTAATTGTTTGAGTTACCCAATAAAATTTTAAAGAAAACTGTTCTAAGTCTGTCTCTAAGTACAGGGAGTTCAATAAAGCTGAAAGAACCCGCAACGAACCCCAGCTTAACACACAAAGCCTAGGACTACCAGGAGACGCTAAAACCATATTCATCTCTGACCGGCTCACCTCTAAAATCGGCTACCTTTACTATCTGGCAAGACAACAGGTGAAAAACAAGAACTTTGCCGCTGCCTGGACATCCTACGGTAAAGTCTATGCCAAGATCAGAGAAGGCGAGCCGCCTATTTGCATAAACAACGAAGAAGAACTCCAAGGCCACTTGCCTAATCCTACACAAGACAGCATGTTAAACTAGTCTATATCCGTCATAAGTATATACCAAATCTTTTGTTATTGCTACTTTCTTTTTCCAAATTATAGCTTTTGTCTTGAATTTATGTTAATGATTAATAGTATTTGATTATAGTATTGGTATTGGTCTTTGGCTGTTAGTTGTTAATATTTCTCTATCTAGGCTAAAACCACTCACACACCATCATAGTAGTCCCCCAATTTGTTAAAACCTTAATACTCGTAGTAGTCCTTGCAGGTATAAGTAGGCACATTAAACTTGTAGGTACCTAGCGCCTAACTCACTGACCTAACACACTGCACTTACTCACTATTGCCTACTGTTATTTTGTTACCTGTCCAATTATAAACTACAGTTATATCAGGTTTTAAGAGATAATAGTGATAAAATACCAATTCTAATTGAATTTCCAATTAAAATTCTATTACTAATTTATTATATTAATGTTATGCCAGTTATTAACAATAATTTAAACTATAACTAGGAAAATCCAAGAATATTAAAAAATAAAAAAAATAAAAATATTTTACTACGATAAAGAACCTTCGCCTTACTGTTAGCTTTTAAAATTGTATCGTTTTCAAACACCAAAAATACAAATTGCAAAATCTTACGAAAAATGGTTACACAGAGCTTTGACATTCTTAACTCTGGATTGGATTCGCTATCAGTTGCTGAATCTATATCATGTGACATTGAAAATATTAAACCCCATCTGAGCTCCAATTATGCCTCTCGTCGCTCTCTCAATATCATCTCCCAAAACATAAGAAGTATAAATTGTAACTTTCATAGCTTTCTCACATTATTGCACCGATCAGATATAGAATGGGACATCATAGTTCTGAGTGAGTGCTGGCCTACTCTTTCTAACCATATTCCTGACCTTGAAGGCTATTCGCACGTTTCCACCTCCCTGCATAAAACGCAGAACGAAGGAGTGGTAATTTATTTTAAAAAACAACTCCACTGTATTGTTGAAGAACCATCTGATTCTAATTCAAATTGCATGGTACTGAAACTGGGCAGTGACTTTGCGGTTATAGCGATTTACCGACCACCGAGCGAACCAAACACAAACAATTTTGTTAACTCCATTGATTCAATTTTAAATCGCCTGAAAAGTTTTAGAAACATAATTTTATGTGGAGATATAAATATAGATATAGCAACAAATTCCACTGACTCACGCAACCATGAATACCTGAATATGCTGGCTAGTCACTCCTTACTTCCCGGGCACACAATGACCACTCACGGACTCACATGTCTGGACCATATGATGGTTAAAACCAGGTTGGAGTCTTTTTGCTTCGTCGTAGAGTCTTCCATCACAGACCACGAATCTGTAACTCTAACTGTTTACCTAGACCACCCATTAGACATTTACAAATCAACATTTATGAGGACTGACCATGACCAGATTGCCTGTGACATACAATCACTTGATTTCCAGGCAGTACTTGACTGCTCTGACGCAAACAAGGCAACAGATCTTTTAATAGACCAACTCAGTACAATTATTGAAATAAACACTATACAAAAGGCGATACCTATAAAACATAGAACCACTAAGCCATGGATGACACAGGCTATCCTACGATGCCTAAGAAATAGAGACAATTTGCACAAAAAACTAAAAAAAGATCCTAACAATGAGTTACTGTCTACGACCTACAAACGGTACAGGAATTTCTGTAAAGCCGCACTCAAGAAAACACGGAGAGACTTTGATGCGAAACTTCTTGAATCAGCTACTGGTCACAAAAGAAAGCTCTGGGATGCCATCAAAACTGTCACTAACATAAAAAAATCACCGGACTACTCAACCTGCCTCCTTACACCCTCTAATCCTCTGGAGAGCACAAATATTGTAAATAGGTTCTTTGCCAGTGTTGGGAAGAGTCTCGCAGAAAAAATCATACCGCCAAATCGTCCTTCTTGTTTTTCTACTGCTGACTCGCATACTAGCAGCTCCCCTTGCAACTCTTTTGTAATGGCACCAACGGATGAACTTGAAGTTATTCAAATTATTCGAAGCATGAAAACTCACTGTGCCGTTGGTGTCGATCAAATTTCGACCGAAATAATCAAAAACAACAGTAAATGGCTGTCAAAACCCATAACCCATATTTGCAACCTAGCAATAGCTACCGGAGTTTTCCCAAATGCCTTTAAGGTCGCGTTGGTCAAACCAATCTACAAGAAGGGAGAGAAAACCTCTGTTGACAACTTTAGGCCAATAGCAATCCTTCCGATACTCTCAAAAATTCTTGAACGCTTGATGAACACCCAACTAATCAAATTCTTAGAAAAAAATAAATTACTTTCACCATCACAGTATGGGTTTCGACCAGAGAGGTCCACCAACGACGCAGTGCATGACCTGACAAACCTGATAATCAATAGCCTTGACAAAAAAAAGAAATCTTTAGCAGTTTTCCTTGATCTAGCTAAGGCTTTCGACACGGTTTCTATCCCCCACCTTATATCCAAACTGGAGGATATTGGGGTGAGAGATGTCCCACTAAGATTGTACAAGGACTATCTTAGAAACCGAAGACAAAGAGTCAAAATAGGCAACTGGGTCAGTGACGAGGAAGATGTCACATATGGCATTCCGCAGGGTAGTATCAATGGACCCACCCTTTTCCTCGTCTACATAAACAGCCTCTGTAACCTCAAAATTCTAAACTGTTCCATACTGACTTTTGCTGACGACACGGCACTATTTTTCACCGGAGACGGATGGGACGAAGTTTTTGACACTGCGCAGCAAGGCATGCGAATAGTAACTGATTGGCTACGAAATAACATTTTAACTTTAAACGTTGCCAAAACCAAATACATGGCTTTCGCCCACCGATCTCACCTGCTTCCGCCGTCAACCCTCAAGGTTACAGTCCATTCTTGCCCTTCAACTACCTTAAACTGTAATTGCCCCTCGCTTGAAAGAACAGAGGTAGTAAAATACCTAGGTATCACATTGGATCGGGCCCTTACTTTCAGACCCCATATTACTACCCTTGTTACCCGGCTACGAAAACTGATTTTTGTTTTTAAAACACTAAAGCATGTTACCAACGAGAAAACCATAAAAATGGTATACTACGCCCTTTGTCAATCTATTATAGATTATTGTATCACCTCGTGGGGTGGAGCCGTGAAAACTAATTTAATTCAATTAGAAAGGGCACAAAGAGCCATTCTAAAAGTGAGTGCTGGCCTCCCCTTTCGCTTTCCAACCACAAAGTTGTATAAGAGATGGGAAGTCCTCACCATTAGACAAAGTTTCATTCTGCAAACAGTGCTCAAGAAACATACCGAACTCGTGTATGACCCTAACCTAAACAAGGGAAAGCGAAGGAAAGAGACAGTTTGCCAGAGCCAGCCATTCCACTCGCAGCACTCCCACCATTTCTTTTGTTTTCTCGGCCCTTACCTCTATAACAAAATCAATAACATCTTGTCAATATATCCACTTATAAAGTTCTCCTGCAAAAAAACTACTTCCGAATGGCTTAAAACACTTGACTACTACCAAACTGAAACACTCCTGCATCAATTAATATAAAAAAGAGGATTAGGAATAATTTAATTTAATCTAATACACGATGTCCATCTTATCTTATTTATTTTTAAATACAATTCATCTAACTATACAGTTCATTTTCATTTATTTATTCACAACTATACAATAATAAATGAGAAGTAATTGAAAAATTAAAAAAAAAAAAAAAACTGGACCATCTAATTTAAGTGTATTTATATGAAAATATAAGAACATACAAATAAAAATAAAAAATAAAAACTATACTTAATAAATTAAAAAACTGAAAATAGTAATTTAACTAAAAAAAAAAAAAAAATGCTGAAATACTCTATAGGTAAAGATTAACCTCGCATGATAAACTCACTCTCATTACTAACCTAAATGTAACTAACTAAGTGTAATATTCACTAATAATGTAATACATTTTCAATAATTATTAACACACTTAGTTTTCCTCATCAATCATCATCACTTTCGCGTATTAGCCAGATCTACTCTGGGGGGTGGAGCACTGGTGACCTGTAACACGGGTTTTACTCAAACCTATATCAGGCACCAGTCTCTCACACACAAGGCATATGGCAATTAGTTTATAAGAGAAATTGTATTCCAATATTGTACCGTTGTGAGAGAAAATAAATGATTTTATTATTATTATTATTATTTGTTATTTCAGTCTTTTTTTCGAACTTTAATGTTAGTGGTTCAAATGTCAAAAATCCCTTATTAGGAAAATGGCAAATTTCTTTATTAATGCAAAGGTGACTTGGTTTATCGTTACTGTAGACAAACGAAAACACTTTATTTGATGAATCCTTAAAAATTTTTTTAATTAATATCAATCAGGAGAAAAGTTATTGCAAAAATATATGTTGATCCCTAGACACTTTTGATGTGTGTAGTTACGAAAATGTAAAAAAACATGACATTAACCTCAAAATAGAATTTTTCGTTGCATCTTCATAATAAAACTAACAAAACTAATATGTTGTGCTGGCTTTCGTGTAATGAATGTGCAAAAGACGATTTTGCTTATTTTAGGGTACATTTTGCCAATAAATATTATCCACTTAAAATGTTAATTACTACCTGTTATTTAGGTACTACCTGGCTATTGATTGTGTTGTTATAAAATATTTAATGTGGTGTAACGATGGAATTGTGTCTCACTTAGGATTTTATATAACAAGTAACTAATGATAAAATAACTCAAACTATCTTCTGTCACTGTTTTCTGGGTAGATCCCATTTTGTTCTATAAAGTAGGTATTGAATACACGATTGCTAGTTTTGTTTAGAGTAGTGCAAGATCAAGTTTAAAAAAATAGGGGTTCGGATTAAGGGGCTTAAGGGGGGGGGGCTTTGCGTGAGACTCCACACATCCATCGCAGCATCTTAATTTTTGTGACGCTTAGCTCCTGCTTGTGCCACTCTAGTAACAGCCATGTTTCACTGAAACATAAAAGAACAGGCCTAATGATGGAAGAAAACATTTTATCGAAGTGCCCATTTGTGGCCGATTTTTAAATTTAATTTTATTGTATTTACAGTGATCATAATTTTAACTAGTGTGGGCGCAACTAGTGGCACATAAATCCCCTTAAATTCATGCCCTATAGAACAAAACGGAACTTTACTCAAACAATCAGCGAAAGTTTTTTTTTCTTTACCCAAGCTATTTAACTAATACAAACTGCCTTTTTTGTTTTTGGTGTTGGTTGCGTATGTTTAGCTTGTTCTGTTTTTTCGCTTTCAGAGCAAATGATGAAGCTAAAACAGATACTGACCAAACTGTTATCGACTACAACAATCCTATCTCTGGGTCATCAGCCGAAAATGAAACGATCTGTGATAGTATCGTTTCTGATAGTAACCTTGGATTTGATACTGCTTACTTGAGTGATGACTCCGTATCTGATCCCGATTATATACCTTTGGTAGTACAAAAATCTGCACTACAGTTGTTTGATGATAATTCCGAAGATTGTTTTCAAGATCTCGATCTCTTAGAACCTACGTTTGCCATTGAAAATCTACCCCAACCTCCAATGCAATCTCCTGTACCAGAAATGCCAATTTTCATTGCAACTTACCCAAATACAATTATTTTCATTGACTCGGAACAAGCAGATGGCTACCGTCCACCAGCACGATTCACTGCAAATTTTCCAGGCCCTATATTTGATTCGGGTATATTAATCGAAATTTCAGATAATCCCAAAGAAACAACAAAGGTTATAAAAAATAAAACGATGCATCCCATTATACCTAAAATGTGCGACGGTAAGTGTAGACGACGTTGCAATTACTTCACAGAAAAACAGCGAAACGATATTTGGAATGGCTACTGGAATCTTAACTACACTCAGCGCCGCCAGTTTTTGAACAAATGTGTAAAGATTGCACCAGTCAAAGAGAAATCTGCATCTGTTCCTAGTTCAGACAAAAAACACGTAAAAAACGAGTCTAGGTATTACTACTTTTGTATCGGAAATGAGGAGATAAATGTTTGTAAATATTTTTTCCTAAATACTCTGGGTCATTGTACTGATGGTGTTATTACCGAGCTAAGTAGAGCTTCAAAACGGAAACCCTTTTACGAATTAGTTAAAGAGAATCGACGTGGTAAGAAACCTAAACTATCAAGAACACCGATGGAAGACCATATCATGAGCTATAACCCGGCATTGAGCCATTACAGGAGGAACAACGCACCGTTGACAAGGTACTTGCCACGAACGCTTACGCTGCAATCTATGCATACTGACTTCATATCCAAAAATCCTGATGTCAAATGTTCCATTGAAACCTACAGAAATACTATGAAATCAATGAAAGTTTCCTTAAAATATCCCAAAGGAGACCAATGTGTTGACTGTGGAGTTTTCGAGGAAAAGATTAAAAATGAAAGTGAGGCATCAGCTGTTGAAAGTTTACAGAATGATTTTGCTCAACACAAGGTTAAAGCTGAAAAAGCTATAAAAAATTATAAAGAAGATGCGAAGAAAGGCAATGATACTATGGAACACTGTTTTTCTATGGATCTTCAGAAAGAGACATTATTGCCAGATATGCCAAAAATTAAGGATTCATTTTTTTTGAGCCGTCTAGTAGCTTTCAATTTGACATTTGCACCACTATGCAAAGATGCAAAGATAAACAGCAAGTGTATTGTGTGGCATGAAGCAATGATGGGTCGAGATGCCAATAATATAATAGATGCATTGATGGCTTTTCTTATTTCGGAAAGAGATGTGAAAAAATTAACACTGTGGTGTGACAATTGCACTGGACAAAATAAAAATTGGTTTTTGTTTACTGCGCTGGTAATGATTGTTAATTCTGAGTGCATTAATATTGATACTATCACTCTGAGATATCTCACTAAAGGCCACACCCATATGTCTGCTGACGGCGTACACGGAAACATAGAAAAAGAGATGAGGCGTCGAGATGGAGTTTATGATTACGAGGACTACAAGTCTATTAAAGCAAACTGTAGAAAGAACATTGACATTATCGAAGTGCAAAAATCATACCAATGGGTGAAAAAGAAACGAGTTCCACGGCGTAACACAAATGACGATCCTCTCAGCACATTTTTGCTAAACCCAGTGGTTGAAGCTAAGTTCCTCAAAGGATCACGAAATCTGTTCTACAAGACAGATTTTGATGAGTCTTACAAAGAACTGAACTTCTTGATGCAGAAATTTAAGGTCAACACTATTCCCCCACTTTCAAATACTATCCCCCGAGGGGTGAAATCATCAAAGAAAGATGGTATTGTATCAAAATTGGTCCCCCTAATGCCATTGAACCGAAGGGAGTTTTGGCTGAATCTACCCACGAGTGATCACTCCATTGATTTGCAAACTGATGGTCAAATCGTTACCAATAACAACGAGTAGTTCCTTTATTATCTTTAAGAATGATTTTAGTTTAAGTTAATTTTTTCAGTTGACTGTTGAGAGTTTGTGTCATGTTTTAAATTTAATAGTCCTTTAAAGTACGTTAATGAATATATTTTTATGTATAATGTCTTTTTTTAGCCTTTGTTTTTACCATAGAAAATCAAATTGATTACCTAGTAAGCAGACTTACTGAGTTTTGATATTGTTTTTACAGTCATATTTAAGTAAATTCACAAATAAAAATAAAGTATGAGCGATTCAAGTGTAACTATAATCCAAAACGATTACGACTGTTACAAACTAAAATGTCAACAATATGAAATGAAATGAAATGAAATGAAATGAAATGTACTTTATTGTGAACATAAATTTGGGTACATTGTTAGCGGATACATTTGCTTTTAAAGTACAATCGCCAAATTTTACCTTTTCAGATGAATTCACATTTCTATTATTAGAACACACTAAACAAAGCTGTAATACAATAAACACTAATTATTTGACTGCTATGTAATTGAATACTAAATATAATCTATCTAAGTACTATTATCTTGTAAAAAATCTTTTATACTATAGTAACATTTATCCAATAGCCATGTTTTAATATTTGTTTCAAATTTATATATATTCATGTCTTTAAAATAGTCTGGCAATTTATTAAATATATCTATACACATTATATAAGAATTTCTTGACGCTAAAGTTAATTTCATTAAGGGTTTATGTAGTTTTTGTAAATATTGTGAACGAATTTTTCTCTGTGTTGTATCTTGTTTTTTTTGGAATAAATGTTTATACTTAAAAACGAATAGACACACTTCATAAATATACAAACATGGCAATGGAAGTATATTCAATTTCTTAAAAAATGGTTGACATGAGTCGGTTTTCTTGATACTACACATAGCCCTTAAACATCGTTTTTGTAAAATAAACAATTTTGGAATATCAACTGAATTTCCCCATAATACAATTCCATAACGCAATATAGAATCTACGTATCCATTATAAGCTGTTAGGGCTGCTTGCAGCGAAACCACTCTACTTACTTTTCTTAAGGCAAACACGAATTTATTAACTTTAGTACTAATCTTATCAATGTGATCCTTCCAATTAACATTACAATCTAAATTTAGGCCTAGAAATGTAGTTTGCGAGACTTCTTCCACAAGTTCGTCATTAAACGATATATTTAGACTTTGTGAACTGGCTCGCGGTGTTCGGAATTGTATATATTTTGTTTTATTTATATTGACTCTAAGATTATTAACTGTTAACCATGAAATTGTCTCTGCTAATGCTCTATTTATATCGTCATTGTAATTTAATATATCATTACTTTTTATAATAAGGCTAGTATCATCGGCAAACAGTATGCATTCGTGGGATATCTGTTGAGGTAAGTCATTAATATATAATAAAAAGAGAAGGGGTCCCAGTATGCTACCTTGTGGTACCCCATAACCGTTATGTATGTACGGTGATTGATATTTTACGAGTGTTTGTGACAGTATCTTTGAATCTCAACAGATTGAGTTCTTTTAAATAAATATGACTTTATCCATTCCAATGCAGGACCACGTATGCCATATTTTGCTAATTTTATGAGTAATCGTTCATGACACACAAAATCGAAAGCCTTGCTCATATCTAATAGCAGTACAGTCACAGGCATTTTTTGATCTATGCAATCCATAACACTTTTAATTAGTTTGAATGTTGCAAGAGAGGTACTTCTACATTTCCGGAAACCATTTTGTTCTTCAGTTATAACATTGTTTTTGTTCAGAAATTCATTCAACCTATTGCTCATAACTTTCTCAAATATTTTTGAAAATATCGGTATGAGAGTGACCGGTCTATAGTTATCCATTTTGGATTTGTCACCTTTTTATAGCACAACTTTTCGCCAAACATCCAAATCGCTATCTCTTCTGGTTTCTTCGGGCGAACGAATCAAAGTAGCCGACCCGTTTTTTGGCTCTCCTGAACATTTTTGTTGGAACGAGTTACTATGTTTTGATTTTAAGCAGCCGATGTGGCTCTGGTAAATAAATATTGCAATATTTTTTGGGTTCACCAGTCTGAAACAACCAATGATTAGAATTGATAAATAATGATTAAAATATCTCATCTTATTACAGGATTGGAAGAAGTTACACCCCGCAAAAAAAACTGATTAAGAAATTGCATTTGTGCCAACGCAAAATTAATTTTTTGCGACAAGGAAATGTGATGCCACGCATTATGTCATTGGCACTGAAAACTTTAATTAAGGCTTACATTCGGAATAATAAGAGAAAACCCCAAGGGAAACGATGGACTCCTGTAGAAAAAGCCTAAGCTATTACCATTTACAAGAAATCGCCCCGTACGTACAGGCACTTAGTCGATTAATGGCATTTCCGAGTGTTAGAACTCTGCAAAGCCATTTGCAATGCATACAATTAGAGCCAGGCATTGATAATACCATCATTAGCCATTTAAAAAAGAAGGCTGCTAAATTAAATCAGAAAGACAGACTATGTTCTTTACTTTTCGATGAAATAGCTTTGAAGAGGCGTCTGATCTTCAACCCACGATCGGATAAAGTAGAGAGATTTGTTGACCTAGGCGAAGAGCAGTATAGGTCCTCAGAAATAGCCAACCATGCTTTAGTATTTATGTTACAAGGCCTTCATAAAAAAATTAAGCAGCCAGTAGCATATTATTTTGTTAAAGATACCATTTCGTCACAAAGCCTAGCTGTTAATTAAACAAGTTATTACAGCTGTTACCAGTATAGGTTACACTGTGGTCACCACAGTCTGTGATCAAGGGCCTACAAATATTGGCAGTTTGAGGCTACTTAGGGAATGGTGTGGCATCCCAACTGCGTCGAACTATTTTCTATTAGATTAAATGAAAATATTTATATATTTGACGAGCCTCACCTATTTAAATCCATTAGAAATAATTTTCCCAGTGGTGGAACAATAGTACTTGATAGGAAAAAAGGAAAGTGGTCGCACCTGATTCAGTTAGAAGAAAAAAATAAAAGCACCTTGCATTTTAAAAAAATAACAGCCCTTCACGTGAACCCTACCTACCTACAGGGCCAGAATGAAAGTCAAACTTGCTGCTCAAGCATTGAGTAATACTGTTGCTGGTATTCTAACACTTATGTCTGAAAAGCATGGTGATTCTGAGATTGCTGAAGAAATTTCAGAGACTGCACAAGTCATAAAAGACCTTGACCAGCTTTTTGATTGTACCAATGGTCCTGCATCCAGAAAAGATATCATCAGGCATAAGAGGGAAAATGTGTCTAAGAATACTCGCCACGTGGAGCTGTGGAAACAATTCAAAGAAAAGATGAGTACAATGCATTTCCTCAAAGCCGATAGCTTTTTAAGGCTAAAGAACGTCAAGTGTGTCCAGGGATACATCACGACGCTGTCATCTCTCGATGATATTTGGAAGTACGAGTACGTTGAGGCGAGAGGTTTTAAGTACCTAAATCTTCGGCAGTTAAATCAAGATTGTTTGGAGAACCTGTTCGGAATGATACGACAACATTGTCCGACAAACCGTAACCCGACATGTTACCACTTTACGGCTGCGCTTAAGTCAAATATTTTGACAAAATTAAGCACACCAATAGGTAGAGAAGCTTATTGCGAAGAAGACGATAATGAAGCAATTATGGATTTCGACGATTTCCTTCAGCAGGTAAGGAATACAGAAACGACCCAAATCCCTACAGATCATTTACCTGCAGCTGCTGAAGCTCCTGCTGTGCACCTTTTTGAAGACTATGAATTTCCAGTCTTAAACATACCTGATGATGATGCGGAATATTTACAAATGGAATGCAGTTTATTTGAAAGTCTTGAAAAACAGCCTACTGTATATGTCGCAGGATATATGGCTTCTGTGGTATTAAAAAAAATACATTGGCAGTGTGACAACTGCAAGTTCAGTTTGAAAACTGAAGACCCAGAAGTATGCGACACGTCAATGTATTCCTACATAAAACTTCGAGAGTGGTGGCAAGACCAGCGAAGCCTTACATACCTCACACTAAATTTGTGTAAATTCGTTGACAGAGCTACAGAATGCTTCGAGGCAAAAATAAAACAAATGTTGCACAGAAAATTTATATCTCAGCTAGCTGTCACGATCATCCTATCAAAATGTGATGATTTGATGTGGGTGTGTAACGATCACAGAGGTCAACTGATGCAAATTTCACTAGTTCGACTATGTCATCTACTTATACGCAATGAATGTCATCGTATAAATCTCTCGTTGGCAATGGCTGAGGAATCAGTGGCTGATATAAATAAAAAATCACAGCAACAGGGCATTGCAAAATAAATAATCTGTTAGTTCGTGGCGTATATGACAGAATCCAGCCTATTATTTTTTTAGTGCATTGGTAAGACTTCAATTTTATTGGTACTTTGTTTGTTTAACGTTTTTAGCCGTTTAATGTAAAATTTAATGTTTTTAGATATGTTATTCGAAGAATTGCCAGAAGCCCGTAACAAGGACTTCAGAAAACTAAGGGAGAAGCATAAAATACAAATTGGGAGGATTGAAACAAGTGCAGATATTTTTCATGGTCTCTTAATAAGCTAATATACGTTGTGTAATTACGCTGTTCAGTTGCTTCAAATGGTCGCCATTAGTGAAGAAATAGAAGCAGAAGAAAGTATTGATTTAGAGTCAAAAAATATTTCGGAACCATTGTTTAATGTATTTAATCACGTCAAAAAATACCTTTTCAGGCCTACAATTCTATCCTAGTGACACAACTATCTTCTTAACTATCTATCTTACAAAGCGTAAAAAAAACAAAAGAGAGCTAGCTTTGATTCTAAAATTTGCAATATTAGTTAATTTTGTTTATTAAATAAGTTTTTTTTTTCTTTTGGCTTGTACGGTTTGTACATTAGCCACGACAGAGTAAAAAGGTTAGGAAACGTTAGGAATTGAAAATAACCGGGAGTTTTGGAAAAGGACCAGGAAAGTATAAGAATTGTAGTTATTATGTTTATATATGAATTATACAAGTAATTTGATTAAATTTTTATATTGTTATATTGTTTTTAATGAAGGTTGATAATGATCTATATACATATATTCATATCATTCATAAATAATAAACAAGGTACAGAAGTAGGTAAAGGAACACGAAAGGATAATAGCGAGGCCATAATTAAGGAATGATCATACTTCCGACAGGAAAAAAAGATGTGATTCAAGCATCCTACATCAGCACCACATTCGCACATATTGCTTACTAAGATACCAAGTTTCGCTAAATGTTCAGGAGTACACACATGTCCAAGCCTCATTCGAATAAGTATAGAAGTATTTATTTTCTCAAAGCAAAGTTTTGAAAACCACGGTTTTACAGGAATACATGGTTGTATATATTTATAATATTTCCCTTTGATCTGACTACTGTTGTTCCAGTGATATTCCCAGGACTTAATAGGATCGGTTTTGGGGAGAATAGCTAGGTCATGGCAATAATTTTTGTAAGGATAACGGTCCCCAGAATCTACGGCATTCTTAGCAAGTATATCTGCCTTTACATTTCCTAATATATTCGAATGACCTGGAATCCATACAAAAACTACATTAAATTTATTCAAATAACAGTCAATTGGATAATTATCAGCTTTGAAAGGAAATTTCTTTAAGGATTCTAATGCACTTCTAGAATCCGTAAAAATAACAGTATTTTTAAGTTTTAAAAGCATGATACACTCCAAGGACTTGAAGATGTTGCCGACTAAATACTTTCTTGTAGTTTTTGTACCTTTTTCAATGTGAATCTTTTTCTGTTCTTGACATAAGTCCTGTCATATTTTTTGGGTTCTGTTCTACGTCTTGGTTTGTATAGTTGATTATTTTATTATTTCCTGTTTTTTATTATATTTAATCAATACACGCTTTACTTTTCACCCAATATACAGTCCACATCATTTCCCCTCCCCTCCTTTACATTTGGTTCTTTTCGCTCAAGAAATTTTACTTTCAAAATTTAAATTTTCTTGCAATAGTTTTCCCTTGAAATTTTCCTTACGATTATTTTGCCTTTCTACAAATAACTATTGTTTTTTGTTTGTTTGAAAGTAACCAGTAAGTATGCTTACTAGATTGCAAAGTAAAGCGTTAAGAGTCGAGTGCGGGCGAGGCTCCGCTGCTGGACTCCGGCACGCCCCACGATGTTAAGCCGCCGCCGCCCGCCCTCGTGCTCGACTCCGTCATGTCCGTCCATGCGGCGGATGACAAATCAATTTCAAGTACATCCAAGTCGTCAAATACCATTCGCGCACGCTCGCTTACCGTTCAGGCCACATACGCTCGAAAAATTGCTGATTCGGAACGCGAACGAGCAGCTAAAGTTGCTGAGGTGGAACGCGAACGAGCAGCTAAAGTTGCTGAGGCAGAGCGTTTAGCGCTTGAATTGGAAATGCGCGCAGAAATAGCTCAAATAGAGGCTGAAGGCAGTAGTCGCCGCGGCAGCAGTTGCGCCTCTAGCCGTCGCAACAATCGTCGCGCCAACAGCCATCGCGGCAGTAGCCGCCTTAGTAGAGGTAACGTTGTAGAGTGGTTAGATACTATGACACCTTCTAATGAATGCGTTTTTGTAGATACCCGTGGTGCTACCACTGTGGATGGCCCTGAAACCGTGCGTCCCGGTAGTCCCACACTTGCGGTTCCTACGAGTGCGCCCCTAGAAGGGCGGACAGTCACCGCTGCCACTGTGGACGCTCCTGTTGTCGTGCGTCCCGGCAGCCCGACTCTTCCGGTCGCTGCGTTTAACCGTCGAGTTCCTGAGCCCGCCGGCCGCGGTGTCACTTGCGATCGTACTGCAAGGCCTAGTCGCCTAGCGCTCGATCCGACACCGCCCAGACCCTGTTGCGGACCTACAGGTGACGTTCAAGACTCTACTTGCGTACGTACCCTACCTACTAAATTGTCTAACAATCAGAATGGGTCTGATTTTTATCGATTGGCTCAGGCCATACAAGGTTTGTCTAAAGATAAATTGGAGAGTCGCCTGCCTAGTTTTGATGGTAAAACCTTACATTGGCTCACTTTCAAAATAACCTACGACGCGTCTAAGGCGTCTTATTCTCCAATGGATAACTTATCTCGGGTGAATGCGGCCCTGTACGGCCCGGCACGAGAGGCCGTCGGTGCTTTACTTGCTACAGCGCACAACCCAAGCGAGATTATATCTGTTCTCGAACTTCAGTTTGGTAGACCGGAGCTCATCGTACTCCAGGAGGTCGCCGCTGTGCGAGCTTTGCCTAAAGTAAATTTTGAGGGCAAGGACTTGCATTTCTTTGCCGGCCGTGTCCGCAGTTGCATTTCCGTTATGAAATTTCTTAATAATAAGTCTTATTTAAAGTCACCGGAGCTTTATAACTCGTTGCTTCTGAAATTGACCCCTGCAATGCGAGCACGCTGGAAAGATTACGCTAAGTCCCGCTATAACCCGATTGTAGGAACGAAATTAGAGTTGCTAACTGATTTTTTAGCTGAGGAAGTCACTACGGAATTCCAGTTTGGCGTTATTGCGGAAGCCAACTTGTCAAGTAAGCCACATAGCTCAAAAATGTTTCAGGTTAACGTGGTGAACTCTAAGCACAATAATTTTCATTCAGGTAATAAGTCTGCTGAAATTAAAAATCATTCTAATTCACAATCACAACAAAACAAATCGAATTGTTGTTTATATTGTCAACAATGTCACATGATTGACAACTGCGATAAGTTTATTTGTCTTGACTTTATGGCTAGGTTGAATTGGGCCCGCGACCAAAAAGTTTGTAACAGATGTCTAAAAAAAGGTTCGCATCGCTATAGGTCATGTAATCCCAAGACTTTATGTAATGTTGAAGGCTGTAAATATAAACATCATAAATTATTGCATAATTTTGAATCAGTTAATTCTCATACAACTACTGAAACGTTCTCGAACGGAATCGAACCCGAAATTAATTGTTCGACTACTCCGATAGACTCTAAAAGCGAGACTGTAGCTCACGCCGTTTCAAATGGGCCGCTCAAAGCTCTCTTAAAAGTCGTAGCTGTAACTGTAAGCGGACCTAAGGGCTCTATACATACTTATGCTCTATTGAACGACGGCTCGTCTAGCACTTTTATTGACGATGAGGTATCAGCTCAGATAGGGGCAGTTGGCCCTAAGGCACAAATCAGAGTTGAGTGTATGGGTGGACTATCTAAGTTAACCGATGGCGAGTATGTTGATTTTTATATTAAAGGTGTGCACGAATCTGGACTTCACAAAATTTATAGAGCACGGTCTGTATCAGCGCTAGGTATTGCACGCCAGTCAGTCCGCCCAGACGATATTAGGCATCTTTCATTATCAAATATCACATATGAAAACGCTGAGCCAAAATTGATAATTGGAATCGATAACTGGAATCTGCTGACCCCACGAGAGGTGCGCCAAGGTTCAAAAGGACAACCAGCTGCTTGTTTAACGCCTTTAGGTTGGGCTGTATTTGGCTTTACTTCTAGTAGGACTAAGCCGGTGACCTTTGTCAATCATAGCGTGACGTCAGATGATTTTTCGGAGATTGAGGGTCTTATTAAGGACAACTATAAGTTAGAGTCAATTGGTATTGTCAAGCAACGAGTCCAGTGTGCCGCAGACGAGCGCGCCTCGAAAATCCTTAAAGACACTGCTCGTCGGTTACCAGGTGGACAGTTTGAGGTCGGCTTGTTGTGGCAATCAGACGACACTGACATTCCAGATAGTTACCCGCTAGCGCTTTCGCGTTTTAATGGTCTGGAAAAGCGTTTTAGTAAAGATGCCGATTACGCCAAACAGTATCGCGAAAATATACACGCTATGATAGAGAAAGGTTATGCCGAGCCATGTGACATCTCTTCTGATTCGCCTAGGGTGTGGTACCTACCTCATTTTGGGGTTGTGAACCCAAACAAGCCAGGTAAACTGCGCGTGGTGCATGACGCTGCAGCGCGCTCTCAGGGAGTTAGCTTGAATTCCCTTTTATTGACCGGCCCTGACTTATTGCCTTCTCTTTTAAATATTATTTTTCGTTTACGAGAGGATAAGGTCGGTATGATAGCTGACATAAAAGAAATGTTTCCACAGGTGGAAGTCAGGCCTGAAGACAGGGATGCGCAGCGGTTTTTATGGCGTGATTCTCCCGACTTGCCTCTTTCGACATTTAGAATGTCTTCAATTATATTTGGTGCTGCTTCTAGCCCATTCACAGTACTCTGTCTTAAAAACAAAAATGCTGAAGAGTGTAGAGATTTATATCCTGAGGCTGCCCTTGCAATTATCCAAGATACATATATGGATGACTACCTTGGCAGTTTGAAAGGGTCAGTTAAAGCCGCGAAATTAGCTAGAGACATCGTAGAGGTGCAAGAGCAAGCGCACTTTGAAGTGCGCGGGTAGGTCTCTAACGAACCCGATGCGCTCACTCTTATACCATCAAATTCGAGACTAGATTCTAGTAGCCCAGGCGTAGACGTTGGTCATTTTCCGCAAAGCGTGCGTACGTTGGGCCTAATATGGTATCCGTCGTCTGATGAGTTAGGTTTTAACGCGGCCGCCTTAAAAACGACGCTAGCTTTGCCTCATAAAATCACAAAACGTCACGCGCTTTCTAGTTTGATGCGGGTTTTTGACCCGCTAGGAATTCTTGCTCCAATCACCATAAAAGCTCGCATTATTTTCCAAATAGTTTGGCGCAGAGGAATTGATTGGGACCAGGCACTTCCTCAGGACCTAAGCACCAAGTGGAAAGCTTGGCTTGCTGACATATCTGCATCTGTTGACCTTCGAGTCCAACGCTGGCACCTAAGAGAGGCTCATGCTCCCAACCAAGCTCATCTAATAGAGCGTGAGCTGCACGTATTCTGTGACGCGTATGTGGCTGTCGCTTACTGGCGTCTGGTATTTGCTAACGGAACCGTGCAGCTTTCGTTTATATGTAGCAAGTCCCGAGTAGCGCCTTTAACTCCTGTCACTATTTCTCGCCTTGAATTGCAGGCGGCAACGGTAGCAGCTCGTCTAGCGTCGTCTATCTGCGACGCTCATAAGTACAAACCCTCTAGACGGTATCTATGGACCGACGCTAAGAATGTTCTAGGATGGCTTCGCAGCGACGCGCGTTCGTTTTTGCCATTTGTTGCACATAGACTAGCAGATACTCTCTGTTGCATTTCATGACCATAAATCTGATTTAAATATTGTCCACATTAATGCTCAAAGCGTAATCAGTCACTATACTGATCTCCTCTCTTCATTCAGTGACCAATGCATTGATGCAATTCTGGTATCAGAAACTTTTCTCAAACCTTCTCTGCCATCTACTATGTGTGGCATACCATCTTATCACCTCATTCGGAATGATCGCATTGGCAAAGGCGGTGGAGGAGTAGCGATTTATTTAAGAGCTGGTATTCCCTACAAAATTATTAGCAAGTCCCCTTCTGTTTATTCTAGATCGGCTGAACATCTTTTTTTGGAAATTACCATTCACCACAACAAAGTGCTTCTCGGAGTGCTGTACAGCCCGTCACGCGAAATTGACTACTTTATGTCCTTTGAACAACTTCTTCTTTGTTTCTGTCCAGAATATGATCATACTTTACTCCTTGGTGATTTCAACACTTGTCTTATTAAGAAAGACCTTCGTGCCAATAAACTTACTAGTATTTTAACCTCATTAAACTTACACATCTTGCCCCTTTCTACTACTCATCATGCTCCTCATTGTACTCCTTCTCTTCTTGACCTTATGATTGTCTCTAATACCTCTAAAGTCTCTACACATGGGCAACTTGATGCTCCTTTTTCCTATCATGACCTTGTTTTTCTTTCTTACCGATTACGTACTCCTAAGCCCAAACCTAAATATGTCTTCCTTCGCAGTTTTAAAAATGTGGATTCTGAGGCACTTCAGGCTGACGCTGCTAGAGCTGATTGGTCGCGTGTGGAACAATTTACTTTGATTGACGAAAAGGTAGCTGCTTTTAATCAATTGGTCATTGACACTTTTGATAGGCATGCTCCTGTCCGACGTGTCAAGGTGAAACATCTACCTGCCCCTTGGCTGACCCCTGATATTAGGCAGACTATGCTGTTGCGTGATAAAGCTAAACGTAAATATAGCAAATTTCAGACTGAGCTTAATTCCTATCAATACAAAAAGTTGCGGAATCGTTGCAATAGGATGTGTAGGGACGCAAAAAGGCGCCACATTCACTCTACTGTTCAGGATTCCAACCCTGCTAACGTGTGGAAGTTTTTAAGATCGCTGGGTATTGGTAAGTCTACTGAATCTTCTCCTATCTTAACTGATCTTCAATCGTTAAATTCTTATTTTACTGTGCCCCCCGTTTGTTTAGATGCACATTTAAAATCAATTACTCTTGAACAGCTTCGTAGCTTCCCTAGACCTGTTTGCGATCCTTTAGTTTTCAATTCTATTGCAATGTGTGATGTTAAAAAGGCTATCCTTTCTATTTCCTCCAATGCGGTGGGTGATGATGCTATCTGTCTTAAGATGGTCAAGCTAATCCTTGATATCGTTCTTCCTGTCATTACTCACATCCTAAACTTTTCCATTTCTTCTAATGTTTTTCCTACAGCCTGGAAGAAAGCCATAGTTATCCCTTTGCCAAAAACATTAAATCCTAACACTCCTTCTCAGTATCGTCCCATTTCCATCCTGCCTGTTCTTTCCAAAGCCCTAGAAAGCATTATTCATGGCCAACTGACTGCGTTTCTGAACCGTAACAATCTCTTGAATCCTTTCCAATCTGGTTTTCGTTCTGGACACAGTACTGTTACTGCACTGCTGAAAGTTACTGACGACATAAGATATGCTATGGAGCATAAGCATCTCACGCTTTTAACTCTGTTGGACTTCAGCAGTTCATTTAACTCGGTTGACTTTGACGTGCTCCTAGGCATCCTACAGTCGCTTAACATATCTCCTCATGCAATAGAATGGTTCAATTTTTATCTGAGAGGCCGCCTTCAGTGCGTTCGCGCTAACGATGTTTCATCGAACTGGTGTGAGCTTACTGCTGGTGTTCCTCAGGGTGGCGTCCTTTCTCCATTGCTCTTTTCGATCTTTATCAATGCAATCACTTCAGTTTTGTCTGCTAACTACCACCTTTATGCTGATGATCTGCAACTTTACGTTCACTTCAAACTTGATGATATTGATTCAGCAATAGTGGAAATGAATCAAAATCTAGAACGCATTAGTGGGTGGGCTGAATCGTATGGTCTGCTCGTGAATCCGCAGAAATCTCAAGCCATTATCATCGGTAGTAGGTCTATGTACAATAGGGTTGGCGCATTGACTTTGTCACCGCTGGTGTATAACGGAACGACCATAGACTATGCTGTTTCGGTCAAGAACTTGGGTGTCTACCTTGACTGTAACCTTGCGTGGGACTATCATGTTAGTCAAGTCGCCCGAAAAGTTTTTGCAGCCTTCTACTCCCTGAAGCGTCTCCAGAATTTTCTGCCCATTCACACTAAAATCACTCTAGCTCAGACACTTATGCTTCCGATTATTGATTACGCGGATAGTTGCTATCCTGACCTTACTGAGCAACTCCTCGATAAGCTAGAACGTATTCAAAATGTCTGTATTCGCTTCATATTTGGCCTTCGTAAGTATGATCATGTTTCTGAGTACAGAAAGCAGTTGAAATGGTTGCCTATTCGTTTGCGGCGTGATTATCACATGATGGTTCTTGTTTACAACATCCTCTTCAACCCTTCTTCTCCACGCTATCTCTGTGAGCGCTTCTCCTATCTTTCATCGTCCGGCAGAACTCATCGTTCAGCCTATAATTTACAGCTGACTGCCCCTATCTGTAGAACGAGCATGTATGGTGACTCTTTTACTGTTCAGGCTGTGAAACTGTGGAACAAGCTGCCAGTTTCTATTCGAGTGTCGCACTGTGGGTTCCTTCAAAAGATTGTTAAAAGAACATCTTTTAAAAAATGTTTGAATTGTGTTGGATCATAATAATAATAATAATTATTTTATTTATTTTTAAATATGTATAATTATTTTAGTTTAATATATGTCTATTTGTAAGTAAGCTGGTCTATTTATAGAAATTTTGATCTTTAAAATTATGTACACAGTTTTGTCTATCCATCACTGTTTGTTTCATGCTTTTCCTTGCATCATGGTCTGCTGGAAGAAATCTCTCTTTAGAGATAAGCTCACCTGTACTTTAGCTATCCTTATTTTTCTATGTAAAAAACTGTAATTTGTGTACAAACTAATAAATAAATAAATAAATAAAATAAATAAATATCCTAGAGCTTTCAACTTTAGATGAGTGGCGGTGGGTGCCCACAGCTTTGAACGTCGCAGATGACGCCACTCGGCAAAACTCAGACGCTGACCTGAAAAATAGTCGGTGGATTGAAGGACCTGAGTTTTTGAAATTACCTCAATGTGATTGGCCAGTTGAGCCACATAACACTAGCCTCAACAAAGATGAGCTGAAACCGAGTGCTAAAATTTATTCATATCTCATCCAAGTAGGCATTGCCATCCGTCCCGCTTCAGCCAATGGTTGCGTTTCTTACGGTCGACGGCGCGTGCACATCAGTACATCAGGCGTTTGAGATGTAGAGCGAGTGCTGATGTCTCAACATCACACACGCCTGCCTCTAGATTAAGAACAACTTCCGTCGCCCAGCTTCCACCTCTAAGTGCGGAGGATTTGCGCCTAGCTCAGCTGCACATCTTGAGCAAATGCCAAAATGATTCGTTCCCCGATGAGTTAGCTGCACTACCACTAGGAGAGCCATTGCCACGCCACAGCAAGTTACAAAAGCTTCATGTTATCCTCGGAAGCGATGGTTTAATGACGCTGTCAGGTCGGATCGGAGCAGTTGCAGAGTCTACTGAAGCTACCAATGCCCCAATTGTACTTGATGGAAGCCACCCAGCAGTTAAACTTTTGACTCACCATTACCACCGGCGCTTTGCCCATGGCAATAACGAGACTGTTGTCAACGAACTCCGGCAGCAGTTCTGGATTTTGAAGCTGAGAAGTGCAGTCAGAGCAGCAGCACATGCCTGCCAATACTGCAAAATAAGAAAGGCTATCCCTTTGAACCCCCCTGTTGGAAACCTCCCGGCGGTTCGACTCGCCCATCATCGCCGACCCTTCTTATTCGTCGGCCTAGACTACTTCGGTCCAGTGCAGATAACAGTTGGCAGAAGACACGAGAAGCGGTGGGTTGCTTTGTACACCTGTCTCACGACGCGGGCTGTACATTTAGAGGTAGTCCATGACCTCTCAACGGACGCAGCGTTGATGGCCCTACGTCGATTTACGGCCCGTCGTGGAAGTCCTCAACAGATCTGGTCAGACAACGGGACTGCGTTCGTCGGTGCTGCCAAATTCATGCGAGAACTCTACGGCCCTGCAGTTCAAGAGTTTGCAACCAACCAGAACATCGAGTGGATCTTCATACCACCTTCGACACCGTCAATGGGTGGTGCTTGGGAGCGGCTCGTGCGATCAGTGAAGTCTGCTTTAAAAATAAACCTTGCAGGAGAGAGCCCCAAAGGAACCAGTTTTGACGACTCTTTTGATGGAAGCTGAAGCTGTGGTCAACTCAAGGCCCTTAACTTACGTTCCCGCTGACTCAAATGATGAAGAGGCACTAACGCCGTTCCACTTTCTTATCGGCACAGCATCCACGGCTAACCATTACGGTAAGACAGAGCCGCAGGATTTATGGGGGCGTTCTTCTTGGCGTAAGGCATTAAGGCTTACAGATTTATTCTGGAACCGATGGGTTAGAGAATACCTCCCAACTCTGACACCTAGGCGAGGTGACAGGACCGGCGACGGACTGACTCTTGCTGTAGGTGACCTCGTGCTTGTGGTCGATGGTAACTTATCTCGCGGAACCTGGCCACGTGGCCGTATAACCCGAGTATTTCCCGGCGCAGATGGGCTAGTGAGAGTAGCCGAGGTTACCACTGCAGGAGGAGTCCTTCGCCGCCCCTGTAAAAAGCTGGTGCAACTCCCTGTATAAAAGCCATCTCTATCTCCTTCTCTCTTCGTTCGTATATTTTCCCCCATTTTGAAAGAGAGGGAGAGATGTTGCCGACTAAATACTTTCTTGTAGTTTTTGTACCTTTTTCAATGTGAATCTTTTTCTGTTCTTGACATAAGTCCTGTCATATTTTTTGGGTTCTGTTCTACGTCTTGGTTTGTATAGTTGATTATTTTATTATTTCCTGTTTTTTATTATATTTAATCAATACACGCTTTACTTTTCACCCAATATACAGTCCACATCATTTCCTCTCCCCTCCTTTACAAAGATGCCAAAGCATTCTCCTGTTAAGACAGAAGATTCCGGGGGCAACTTAACAAGCTAATTTATTTTATATTGGTGATGATAAACACCAACCCCTACATATCCACAAGAGGAAAGCTTGGAGGCATCGCAATATACGAGTATATGATGCTAGTCAAGCCAGTTTTTATGTTCAAGAAATTCATTAAATTTTATGTTAGCAGATTCATCTGTTTTGGAAATGTTTATTTCTAAATTAATTTCGGGATCAAGAATTAATGATTCATAATTTGTATCGAAAATAGGAAGATATGCAGATCTATGTGTGGGTGCTTGAAGAGCAAGAAATTTCCTAAAACTAATAACGGTGCATGGAGGAGACTTATAAGACCAGTAAGGAGAAAGGTTCACATATTCTGATAACTTTTGTAATTTAAGATATAAAGGATGATTAGCTAGCTGGAAGGTTTTGAATAAAAATTTCTCACATAAATACTGTCTTCGAAGACTTAAAGGAGGCTCTACACATTCAATTTGTAAGGCATTGTTAGGGGAGGACTTCATTGCACCAGCTACAATCCGAAGTGATCTAGTTTGTACAACATCTAATTTCCGTAAGCCAACGACGCTACATGGTTCTAAAAAGAAAGTATTATAATCAAGAATACTTCTGATAAGAGCGTTATATAATAGTCTCATACTAAATGGATGAGCTAACCACCAAACTCCTGAAAGGCAGCGCAACATGTTAATAACACGTTCGCATTTTGCATTTATGTAATAACAGTGTGGAAGCCCTGTTAATTTTGAATCTAGAATTATGCCTAAAAACTTTGCTTCTTATGCTACTGGAATGCTATCATTGTAGTATACAGTAATAGGAGGCGGACAACGCATTCTAGAAAAAAAAACGAGCGTACTCTTTGACGGAGATAAACTCAGGCCATTAGCATCTAACCATGTTTTAAGAGTGTACAGAGAATATGATAAACAGTTACTTATTTTTTCTATATTTCTGCCAGCGGTGTACAAAACAATGTCATCAGCGTATTGCAGAACATTTACACTATTGTTAAAAGATACTTCCAAGTCACAAGAGTAAATATTAAAGAGTATTGGGCTCAACACAGAACTTATTTATTATTTATTTATTTATTTATCTCGTTTTCCTTTCTAAATCACTATTTACAACACAAATGAATCTCTCAGATAAAATATTTACAATAAAATTTATTAGAAGATCGGGGATTTCTAAGTTTTGTAATTTTTGTTTAAGTATAGGTAAAACTACATTATCATAAGCACCTGTTATATCCAAGAATGCTGCAAGAAGAGATGCATTTTGTGAAAAAGCTATTCGAATATCACTAGTTATTATACCAATACTGTCTGATGTGCTTCTACCTTTTCTGAAACCAAATTGATTTTTTCCTAATATACCCCTTGTCTCAACAAACCATTCTAATCTATTTTTTACTAGATGCTCTGCTATTTTTGCTAATACTGAAGAGAGAGCTATTGGTCGATATGAATCAGCTTCTGATGATGGTTTATTTGGCTTTAGAATTGGAATTACCTCTTGTGTTCTCCCCGATAACGGAATACATCCAAAGCGCATTACTAAATTTACAAGAGATAAATAATAATTTAAACTTGAATCACTTAAATTGGAAAGAAATGAGTATGGTATCCCATCCATACCCGGTGCAGAATCCTTACAAGAACACCTTTCAGTTCTGATAAGTCAAAAGGAGCATTCAATCCTGTGAGATCTGTGAGTGATAATGCTATGTCACTGTAAGTAATAATATTTTGAGAAACAAAAGGAGGAGCCAACTTTACCAAAAATATATCTACTAATTTATTGTCAAGAATTACGGGTCTTGTTTCCTTGAAAGCAGACCTGAATTTTCTAATATTATTCCAAACTATACAGGGAGGAGTATCAGGAGAGATGGAATGGCAGAACGATCTCCAACTTTTTTTTTGTTTAAATAATTTTCTAGTGCTACTAATTAGACTAGATAGAACGTTAAAGTTTTCGTTTGTAGTATGAGACATGTATGCTTTTTCAGCCGCTTTTCTCTTTTTAATCGCCTCCGTACATTCGCTATCCCACCAAGGAGGGGAAGGAACACATTTATTGTTATTATTTTTAACAGGAAATAAATCATTTGCTGAATCTATCAAAAGTTTAGCTAAAGCTTCTGCACATACTGATTGGTTATTTTCTTGTACTGCAGGTAATAAAGAAATTCCACATTCTACTTTTGATTTAAATAAACTCCAATCCGCATTATCTAACTTAAATTTAATTCGAGGCGGACGTTTACTCGATAGTTTGCTGTTAATAAAAGGAAAAGTTATAACAATAGGGTAATGGTCACTTCCAAAAGACGAGTCTAAAGTAGACCATGTTAGTGATGAAGCTAAATTTGGAGTGCAAATAGTTAAATCAGGAGTGCTCGCAGCTTCATCAGGTTTTGTACGACGTGTAGGACATCCTGTGTTAAGAATACATAGATTATTATCATTAATATAATCTACAACTTTATTACCATAGTAATTAGAAGTAGCACTTCCCCAAGATTGATGTTGAGCATTCCAATCACCCATTATGACAAAAGGTTTAGGTATAGTTTTTAAAATATGTTCTAATTCATCATAAATGGAAGTTGATGGATGAGGTATATACACTGACACAAAAGATATATTATTTACACGGACGGCCACTATGGACCCATCGTCATTATGTTGTGCTAAAGTTAAATTAGTAAATGTGTCAGATTGATTCACAAGTATTGCAACACCTGCGTATCTGTCAAATCTGTCCTTTCTTACACAAGAATGACCAGGAATTTTAAATATGGAGCCTGGTTAAAGCCAGGTCTCCTGCAAAGCAAATACAAATGGGTTAAAAGTATTTACAATATAATAAATCTGACTTTTTACTATTGGCGCTACGGCAATTCCACTGTATCGCCATTGATGGCATTGGAGTTAGGACTTTGTCCATAAACAGTGTTTTTGTTTACTACAGAATTATTATCCTCATGGGTATTGGCAGCGTTGGACGGTTGTGAAAGATTCTTAGAAATCATTAGGTATAAAATCTTAATAAGTAGTTCCTTTGGTGACAGTTCTGAGAGTGAATCAAGTTCACTGTTCAAAATGCTTTGGCTGGGGTACACAGGAGTATTATAGTCTTTAATTAACATCTCATGGGCTGTTCGGTCATAGCCCTTATCAAGTTGAGGTGGCACTTTTGGTTTTAAAAACTTAGTTTTTTTATATGATGTATTTACAGGATTATTACTTTTGGTGTTGTGAGGTGATATTGTATTATGTATATGTCTTTGTGGCTGAGAAGATGAGGGAGAAGTAATTGCATCTGTATATAATTTTGTGACCGGTGGGTGTAATTTAAGAGCTTCTGCATATGTAATACAGTTCTTAGCCATAGTCTCTTTGATTACCTTCTGTCTAAAATACTCTGGACACTTTCGACTAGTAGCCGAATGAGAGCCAGAACATAAAATACATGTTATTTCTTCCTCATCGACAGAGCAGTTATCTCCAGAATGACCTAAACCACACTTGAAACATCCAGGCAGCGACCGGCATTGAGCTTTAATGTATCCATAACGACAACACTGAAAACATTGTACAGTTGGGTAAATATACAGGTCAACAGGTAAGGAGTTGTAACATAGATATATTCTATCGAGGAAGACTTGCCCATCAAATGTTACTACAACTGTTTGAATGGGGTTAAATTCAGGTTTGCCATTAGTAAAAGTTTTTTTTTTAAATCGTCGCACTTTTAAAACTGGGCCACAGTTTGCAGGAGTTGTAATATTATTCATAACTTCTTCCTCTGACCATTCAGTCGGTACTCCTCTTACTACCCCCTGTCGGGTAACATTAATTGTAGGTATAAAGGCTTTGAAATGATTTAGTGGTAGTTTTGTATCTTGGAGGAAAGCATTGGCATCCTTAAACCTTGAAAAAGATACTGATATTTTATTCCTACCTATTCTTTCAAGGCTGCCATTAATGATGTTTTTGAAACAATGTTTCTTTAAAAAATATCCAAAAGCTATGGGATGTAAGTAGCTGTTTTGATCTGGGGTAATCTGTTCTTTTTGTACATGGACTATGTAAGGTGAAGCATCAGTAATCAGGTAAAAAGATCTACCAGGAGGTGGACTATGTGTAATCTTGTCTGTTTCTTGTGTCAGATTTGGTGTGGGAGTAATGCTAGAATCAATGTTCTCTAGTTGTTATGTCAAATTCGGTACTGAAGTAGAGCTAGAATCGATGTGCTCTAGTTGTGGTTGAGTTTCTAGTTCACTTTCATTTTGAGAATCACACTGACAATAAGTACTTGTACTAATACCTGCTAAAGAAGATTGACCTTTCCTTCTTTTAGTATTGCATCGCTTGCAAATTTTTTTGTGCCGTTTATGGCTACTAATATGGGTACTGCGCTCAGAACCCTCCGTCTCCATATCAGAAATTGTAACAAAGTTGGACGCCGGGGGGACCAAGTCCCCCCGGTCGTCAAATTCGTTCATTTAATCAATAAATAATTGAGTTGACTCACCTATCGTCAAGAGAGAATGCACTTATAAAGTAAATATATACAAATTAAAGTTACAATATATACAATCCACTACTTATCTGATCCAATTAATGAGTTAAATTTAATAAAATTTTCAAAGCCAAAAAAGTCGTCCGCACCGTTCGACGTTTCCCGCGCTTTCCATTATATAAGTTTATTTTTTGACGACACGATTGGCGTAGTGCTCTGTAGCGCGGTTTCTCGCCTCGATTTCCGTATTCGATTCGATTCCCGTTCGGGAGGAAACGATCTTTTCTGAATTGACTCGGGTCTGGGCGTGCTTGGAGACACCCTAGCTTATTTCCTTGTGTGGTACCTCGTAACACAGGGATATTAATCCCTACTTCGAGACCATTACAAGAGGTGTGTTGGTTGTCTGGCGCATATTTATATTTATCTTTATTATTCTGACTTTGGTTCCAAGGCATGCCAATGTCTGCTTATTTTCGATTTGGAACCACTGCAGCACAGTGCGGTGCGGGCCGTGTTATGCCCCATTCTTGATGCCTGTGAACACATCGCTAGGTTTGAAGCTGTGAGGTAACGTTACAACAACTATTAAAACGCTTGCTCCTACCCTGCGAAATAAATAAAATACTTTTTAAAGGAAATGTTTTTTATTTTGTATCAGTCCACATTTGAGTCCAAATTGGACTGTTTGTAAAATTGAATTCGATGTACATTATAAAAGTAAATGAGCCTAGAAATAGAAAGTAAATACAAGCACGATAATTTTGTCGATATCGATAAAAGGTGTATACGGGGTGGCACAGCACTATTTGGTCTGTTAGGTTGGTACTCTCGTTTTTGGCTTGTCATTTTCCTCTTATATTGGTAATGGAATGCCATTTAAACTGATTCCATTGGCTAACAATTTTAGTATGGGAGTCCCGACTCTTACTATACAGGGTTATATGTAAAACACCAGCAACCTCTCAGAACTAGTTAAGTAACATCATGGACAACAACGTTTGTTCTACGACTTTTTATAATTCGTTTGATTTCACTTTCATACATAAAAAAAATATTTATTTAATTTACCGCTCCAATGTTAATAACTCTATGCGCATCACCAAGAGGTAAACAAACCCGTGCGAATCGCGGGGTTTGAGGGCGGGGCGGCGCTAGCGCCTTTGAACTTGACCTGTTTATCTACGGCCGCCAGTCGGCGGCTTTGATGCGCGCGCGTCACACGTCCTTGTACATACGTCTCGATCTTTCGGCGCCGTATTCGATCCGTATCGATCTATCGTAGTACCTCGTGTTTTTCTTATGTTTAATTACCATGGCGTATCGATATTCCAATATCGAATACACGGAAATGGTTAGGATGCTTGCTAGGTGTGATGATAATGTGTCGGAAGCCTGCCGCCAGTATGCAAGAAGATTTCCAAATCTACCTACACCGAGCCGTGAGACGATGTTAGCCGCCACACAGCGGTTACGAGATTACGGGCAGTTTCAGCACAGGATAAGGAGTAGTGGTCGTCCACCGAGACGGTCAGTACGTGACCAAGAAGACATACTGGAGTTCTTTGAGGCGAACCCAGCAGCGAGCACCAATGACGCGGCGCGGCGGTTTAATGTATCGCAGTATTTCGCTTGGAGTGTCATACATAATGAAGGCAAACATCCATTCCACCTTCATCGTGTTCAGGAACTCACCGAACCTTATAAACCTGCACGAGTGGATTATTGTAACTGGTGAATATCAGTGCACGTGAGAACTCGGCAGGGTTAGGTTGTGTTGTCATCTAACCAAGAAGTAACTTGGCGCGCGGCGCTCAAAGGTAAGTTTTATTATTTATTTCTGTATGTGCAAAATGAATGTTTAATAAGAGTGATCATTATGTTCCATTTATTATTCAGATGTTTTAAGCTATTTTTATGCTAAATATTAAAATAAAATCCAGTGGCCGGTAACCGACGTGCATGTTTACCAAAAACGTTGGAGTGCGACCACGTGGTCGCAATCCGATGAACACAGCATTATTTTGTTTGCTTAGTTAGATCCGTATGGTTCACACAAAACTATTACAATTTAGGAGTTAGCTTGGCTAAAGGGTAAAGATACGATTCTTTGGTAAGCGACTACTAGTTTCTTTGAAGAAACTTTGTTTAATATACCTACAAACATTGAGTGCAAAATAGGTGGTCGTTAACCAATATAGTTGAAATAAAGGTATTAGTTTGCGGCCACCAAAATTTAGTATGAGAGAAATAACGGCCGCAAACCAGAATAAGTATGTAAGTTTATTCAGTATGCGACCATAAGGTAAACTACCCAACTTGTTACCTTTATTACGATGAATTTGTGGCGGGACGTCACTAGGCGTTACTTAAACACATCACTACACCAAACCGGACCAGGCGCGCGCGGGGGCCGCGCGCAGGACGCAGCTGCGCAGGCCCAGTCGACCGCCGCCTCTCCAGTGCTGCTTCGAAACGCTCACGCGCCGGACCCGTACTGCTTTCCCTCTGCACGCTTAGTCACGATCGCACGTAGTTAATATTTCTCATCTCGCCGTTTTAACCAGTAAAGTAAGTAAAAAAGTAAAAAATCATTTATTCACTTAAGCTTTTACAAAGAAGCGCTTATGAAATGTCAAAATTCACAAAAAATATATATAAACGATAATAGACGTAAATAAAATAATACAATAATAGTACATATACTAAATAAACATAATACGAATCTACCACCGGTTCGGAAGTTGCTTCTTATCGAGAAGACTCCGGCAAGAAACTCGATAGTTACTCTTTTGAACTTTGTTTTGTTTTACAACAAATAAATTCAGAGTACAGTCAAAAGAACAATAAAAATACATTATTTAAGCAGAGGAGCAGATTATTCCTACTATGACCACAAATTCTTGTCGTTCAAGTAATCCTCCACGTTATAATAACCTTGTTTTATCAACTTTGTTTTAATTGTAGACTTGAACTTGTGAAGAGGTAGTTCAACAACAGCAACATTTATCCCTCTTACCGACTACATACGCTTGCTTAAAGGACTACCGTTTGCCTGTGTAATAAAGTGATCCGATAACGCTCAGCTTTGTATTTTATGTGGGGAATAAATAGTGTTATAACGTCAACAAAGCGTTGTGTCATTTATCACCTACTACACCGCAGATAGGTACACGTATCCCCACATCTGGTGACCCCAACGTGCGAACACGATGTCGAGTAATGAAAACGCAGCTGCCGATGGCCGAGACAACGGAGACTTTGCGGATGCTTCGAGCGGAATTTCCGTTGACCGCGTGGCCGTGCGTTTGCCGCCATTTTGGCCAGAAGACCCGGAAGTATGGTTCATACAGGCAGAGGCGCAATTCCAGATATCTGGCGTGAAAGAGGATACCACCAAGTTCTACCACGTCATCTCACAGTTGGATCAAAGGTACGTCAAGGAAATAAAAGACAAGTGAAATATCCTCCTGCGACCGGCAAATACGAGAAGCTTAAGCTAGAATTAACGAAGCGCCTGTCTATCTCCAGAGAGCATCAAATAACTCAGCTGCTTTCACACGAAGAATTAGGAGACAGAAAGCCGTCTCAGTTTTTACGTCATTTAAAGACATTAGCAGCGGACGGAGTGACTGAGCAGTTTTTACGCAGTATGTGGACTAATCGCTTACCACCGCATGGAAGACGCACTAAAGACGCCCTACGTGGAGCCCTTGAGCCACCATATACTGGCCTGTATCGCGTTCTCAATAGGACAAGTAAGACTATCACCGTAGAAATCAATAAGTTACCAAGAACGCCGACATCAGTAATTAAACCCACAGATGGAGAAAGCCCAGTAAAAACCACAAGGTCTGGCCGCAGAGTGAGATTTCCTAATTATTTTTCCGCAGGTCTTACAGTCTCCAAAGGGGGTGATGTGGCGGGACGTCACTAGGCGTTACTTACACACATCACAACACCAAACCGGACTAGGCGCACGCGGGGTGAAGGCGGCGCGCTGGGGCCGCGCGCAGGACGCAGGCCCTGTCGACCGCCGCCTCTCCAGTGCTGCTTCGAAACGCTCACGCGCCGGACCCGTACTGCTTTCCCTCTGCACGCTTAGTCACGATCGCACGTAGTTAATATTTCTCTTCTCGCCGTTTTAACCAGTGTACATTTATCCCTCTTACCGACTACATACGCTTGCTTAAAGGACTACCGTTTGCCTGTGTAATAAAGTGATCCGATAACGCTCAGCTTTGTAATTTATGTGGGGAATAAATAGTGTTTTAACGTCAACAAAGCGTTGTGTCATTTATCACCTACTACACCGCAGATAGGTACACGTATCCCCACAAATTAATCAAACAAAATAAAAATAAATTAACCAGTTTTTTTTTCTTAGATAAGGTTCAAAAAAAAACAACAACGATAAAAAAAAAAAAAAGACTGTTCAATACACCGAAGAAGCCCTAAAAAAAGCTCTGAATGACATCCGTATAGAAGGGAAGGGAATAAGCATTCCCGCGCGGAACGGCGACCGGAGCGCGTGTGCGATCCGTGTTTATTTTCGCGCGCTAATCTAGCGAGTTAAGTCTAATAATAACGTATTTATTATCTGCATGATAATGGAGTGCCACAAGTGTAGAAAGGTGTTGTCAAAAAAGGGTTCGCATTTCTTGTGCCAAGGACCGTGTGGTGGAACTTTTCACAAAAGTTGTGTCAAGGGATTAGCCGCGGATATGAAGGCAGGGAAGACTCGTATTTTTTGCAATAACTGTGAGGAAGATGAAGAAGTTTCGGAAGGGGAAGAGACAGAGGAAGATACCAGAAGCCAAGGATTGGAGAAGATCCTAAAAGATATCCAAAAAAAAGTTGGAGACATACCTGGAGTTAAAAAACAACTTGATTCAATAAAGCTAAGTATAAGTCTACTCTCTGAAAAATACGATACTTTGTTAACCGAGCATGAAAAGTCTAAAGGAAAAATACATACATTGGAAAAACAATTGGAAAATTCCAACAATAAATATACTTATCTAGAAAAATGCACGGCCGCGTTTGAACAGAAATTGCATAACTACGACCAAGCTAGTCGCTGTCATAATATTGTGATTGTGGGTGTTGAACAAATGCCTAACGAGAATGTGAAGGAGCTGGTATCTAACATTGCTAGCCAGATGGGTACAAACTGTGGCGACATTGAATGGGTAAGGAGAAACCGCTCTCGAAAAGAGGGAGGTAAACCCGGGACAATCACAGTTGGATTCAGGAATGTGGGTACCGCGGCCCGCGACGAGTGGCTGGCGCAGTGGCGGAAATTATACGAGGTGACTGGACATTATTCCACACAGCGCCATCTAGCCCCAAAGTAAGCTAATTAAAGCTTGTGTTATGGGATACTAGACAACGGATAAACATACTTAAATACATATTTTTTTTGTAAATACATACTTATTATACATAGGAGACACCCAGACCAGTACAAACAGACATGTTCATGCACACAAATGTTTGTACTGTGCGGGGATCGAACCCGCGACCTCTGGTGTAGTAGCCAACTTCTTAACCATTACACCAAGTCGGTCGTCAAATGAAATCAAGTTTTGTATTGAAAGTAGATTTTTTTGTCAATATCTGAAAATTTATTTTGTTATGAAAAGGAACAGGCTGTTAAAAATCGAAGGTCGTTAACATTTCTAATTTCATTTAATGCATCTTTAAAAATTACAAATTATTTACTAAAATATTTTTTTTACTATCTAAATTAAATTAAAAATAAAGTTATTGACCAAAACTACCTATAAATAACACACAAATTAATATAAAGATTTCATTTCAATCATTTGTAGTTCCAAAGCCCTGCTTGACAACATCAATCAAAAGTCCCATTTGTTGTTTGAACTCCGATTGCACCATATCCTTCTTTAACTTCTTAAGGTTCTTGTTGTCACCTCGTGCACTCCACATTTTGAAATCTAAATTATACGAAATATGTAAAAGACACTCCATGCTACGAATCCAAATATGGAGTGTTGATAGTCCATATTGATATACATCTTCCCGTACAGGTCTTGAAAAAATTTGAGAAAGATTATTCATCTCACTAGGTTTATATGTTTATATGGTTATACGCATGTCTCATATTAAATTATTAAGTGATAAATTAACTCCTGTCATAACTAAGTTGGTTAATCTTTCTTTTAAGTATAATACATTCCCGGATAAATTAAAAGAAGCAATAATACGACCAATATACAAAAAAGGTAACCATAAAACTTATGCTAATTATAGACCCATAGCTATTTTATCAAGCGTGGAAAAAATAATAGAAAAATGTATAGTTAGCCAACTTAGTAGCTACCTGGACAGAAATTATATTCTAAATACGTCTCAGCATGGTTTTCAACAAGGTAAAAGCACTAATACGTTGTTATCTAGCTTCACAGACGAAATTAATAATTACCTAAATGACAAGAAAATTGTAGTATCTGTATTCTTCGACTTCAAAAAAGCGTTTGAAACTTTAGAATTTACTACAGTTTTAAACGCCATGTGGGAGTGTGGAGTGGGGCAGCCATTGAACGGGTCGTTCAAGGACTACCTTACTTCGCGCTCCTACCAAGTAAAGGTGGGCGACACGCTCAGTGACGTATGGAAGGTCAGGTGCGGGGTCCCCCAGGGATCAGGGTGCGGACCTGTGTGCTACCTAATGCACGTTAATAGCCTTTGTGGAGTGTTACAACACTGTACTCCTCACATGTTCGCGGACGACCTCTGCGTGCTCCGCGCCGGGACTGACCTGACTGAGACCTGCCGCCTTGTACAACAAAATATTGATGCTGTTGTCAAATGGTCTCATGACAATGGGATTGTACTTAATTCAGATAAGACTAAATTATTATTTATACATTCTCCTTATATGCCTATTGCTCTAGAACCTACCCGTCTGTTTACTCACTCATTTGATTGTTTTTACAAAAACAAAATTAATTGTAAGTGTCAGCCAATAGCGAGGGTTAATTGTGTAACTTACCTAGGGGTTAAAATTGACAAACACTTCTCTTGGTGTGGTCATATTGATCATGTTTGTAAAAAATTAAGAATAATTCTGGGTAAGTTTCACAATCTTGGTTATAAAGTTCCTAAATCAACCTTAAGATTATTATATCATTGTTTAGTTGAATCTATAATTGATTACGCGCTTGACAGCTATGGCCTAACATTTAAATCATATATTGATAGAATAGAAAACATTCAAATAAGATTCCTAAAATTAATGTTAAACAATAAACCTAAAATAAATACAAAAACAATTATTATCAACTATTTAAAGTAATGAAAGTTTTACCAGCTAGCTTAAAACATAAGTACTTACTGGCCGTTAGGAACCATGGCAGTCGAGAGCATAATTCTTTGTTAGTTAATGTAGACAATAACCATAACACCAGGTCAATGACCTCAGGTAAATTTTTCGTGCCTAGAATTAATAATTATTACGGAGACCGTACTCTAAAGAAACGCCTCCCATATCTACTCAATAGTTTACCTGAGGGCATTAGAAATGAACCTAAATTAATTAGGTTCAAAAATGTGATTAGAAGGCATTACATGTGTTTACCACCGCGTGATTAACCTTATAAATACGTAGTCCTGATAGTTAGTATTAGTTTAAGATAGTATACTTATAATCTTTGGTAGGTATAAGTAAGTTGACTCGCTGATCCTGCAGTCAAACTGCTTTGCAGTTTTGCGGGACATCATTTAGTTTATAAATGTAAGTTTTGTTGTTTATAATAAATAAATAAAATAAAAATAAATAAATAATAATAAGAGAAACGTGTAGACTTTATCAGATTCCGCGAAGCACAATTCAAGATCGGCTTAGTGGGAAAAGACGTGATGCGATCGAAACCAGGGGACCAGATCCTATCCTGGGTACAGAAGGTGAAAAGCAAGTTAAAGAGTGGCTTTTGGCTATTGCTAAGTGTGGATTTCCGGTAAAGAAACAAGAGCTGTTGGATACAGTCCAGAAAATCGTTAAAGACCATTAAACGAAGAATCCCTTTAAGGATGATCGTCCAGGACAAACCTGGTACCTCAACTTCTTAAAGCGACATCCCGACATATCATACCGTGCAGCCGAAGGAATTAACAAAGCTAGAGCGAGAGTAACCGAAGAATCCATAAGAACTTGGTTCAAAGAATTAAAAGAGTTCTTGAATGTCACTAATAACCAAGACATATTAGAATCTCCAGAGCGCATCTTTAATGGAGACGAAAGTGGCTTCTCTATGTGTCCTAAAACCGGAAAAGTTTTAGCGCCGAAGGGATATAGAAATTTGTACCAGATTAAAGCAGCAAATGAAAAGGATAACTTGACAGTTCTGATCACCTTCAACGCCACTGGCCAAATAAGTCCTCCGCTCGTTGTTTTTCCTTACATACGCCCACCTCGAGCCGTTGTACAAAATATGCCCGAAGAATGGTGTTTGGGCCAATCGGAAAGTGGTTGGATGCGACGTATTCTTCGAGTATATAACGAATGATTTTAATGATTGGGTAGATCGCAACTGTATAAAAAAACCCATACTACTGCTGATCGATGGTCATAAATCGCACATGTCTTTGGTCTTGAGGGTCATGTGCGAGAAGCTTGGCATAATTTTGTATGCGCTACCACCAAACACAACCCACATTCTCCAACCAGCAGACGTAAGCGTTTTTGCTCCGCTAAAGTCTTCGTGGAAGGTAATGGTCACAAAATTTCTGTCCAAGCCAGAGAACTCGTGCGTGTGCATTAATAAAACTAATTTTTGCGGGTTATTTCGTGACACTTTAGAGGACACTAATATGACCACAAATATTAAAAACGGGTTTGCCAAATGTGGTCTGTACCCGTTTAATCCTGATGCTGTGGATTACACAAAATATGTGCAAAATACTCTCGAAAATGTACACAAAGCCCCGACACATCCGTCAAAGGACAAAACCAATTCCGATCTGGCTAGTACAAGAAAGGTCCTGAAACATCTGAGACCGATATTGAAACAAGAAAAGGTTGATGTGAGTGTAATATTAAAAGAATTGCGTAAATTAAAAACAAAGACTGGAAATGACGAAACAGATTCTGAAGTAACAGATTATTCAGTTGATCGGTCCACATCCTACCAAATGGAATATTCTACAGAGGGTGTCTCAGTAACTGATCCATCATTACATATTTTGACTAACATCAGTGACATTTTGTCCTATACAAATGATAAAAACCGTTCTGGCTGACATTGTCTAGTCTCCTAAAATGTCCAACATGCCAAAGAGTCTAGTGTTCTATTACGTCCAGTCTCATAATGCCCAGTGTCTCATAATGACAAGAGTCCAAACATGTCCAGTGTCTTATTACGTCCAGTCCCATAATGTCTAGTGTCTCATAATGACAAGTGTCCAAACATGTCCAGTGTCTTATTACGTCCAGTCTCATAATGTCTAGTATGTCAGAATGACATGTCCAGCGTATAACAATATCACACAAAGTAAAATTAAGGAAAAAAAGACTTTTTTAAAAACAAGCTTTTATGAACTTAAAAGTTAAAAATTAATTCTTTCCCTTTTTATCAGTCCCAATTTCAGAAATAAAAGCGTATTACATTATGATAGCAAGAGGAAAAAGAAGGTGGTAAATATTCTTAACATTAAAATAAAAGCTTGTTATTAAAAAAGTTTTTTTTCTTTAATTTTATTTTTAAAGGCGAATGGCAAGCCAGTATGGGATCTTTGTACCCCTATCGAACTTGAGCATTTTATGTTTATAGTTACAGTTTTGGTAGGTTAAATTTTATAGAAAATACCAGTGTAGCCAAAACAATTTTAGAAGTTGGGGTTTGTAAGTTTCACGCGTTTTTGTTTTATAGAGGTTATGTTTGTTCTATGTAACTCTAACTCTGTAGGTACTCAAAAAATACGTGCATCGGCTTACAGAGTAACCTTTCTGTCTGATCGTAATATAATTATTAATTTAAATAAATAACAAGAGAGATACTTGCTCGAATTTGACTGAATTCCTTGTAAAAATACACTAAATATTATGTTGTAGCAAATTGATTTTCAATTATTTAATTATTTTGTATCATATAAAACGCTATCTGTTTACTTGTTTGAATGTTTCGAAGACCACCAGGCACAACTAAACAAAGCAATCCAAATACGAATGCCAAAGACACACACATAACGTCCACCATTGACTTTTTTTTTCCTTCCTAATTCCTATGGACAGGCAAAAGACATGTTCGTACAGCCAAGTCACACAAAGATACAATGTCACAAAAACGCTTGTAACACATTGGTTTTTGTTGTTTTAATACACGTTTCATTTAATTATTTTCTTAATATAGCATTTTTAAAAATGATTATCGATTTATTGATCGATTATTTACCAACCGGAATAATGTCTGCGTTTTGTTTCACGTTTTATGCATTTCGTTATTCATACATTTATTTATGACTTTTAACTATTCCCAAGTGCTAAAAAAATTCTGAAAGTTGAAAAATAATCCGTTTTATGTATTTAATAAATGATAACATTTTTAACCCGAAACGCAACAATAAAAGAGCTGAACACCAGTCCGCGTTCTCCTTTTTAGTATTTTTGTTCGTTGGAGTTGCATGTTCACGCCAAGCAAGATACTCGTCAAGACGAATCAAACTCGCTGGGGTTTCGTCGTTTAGTTACGGACTTCCTATGGCCACCTTCCAGCTCCATCATCAGACCCTGGTTACCACATAGTATCAAAGTACTCTTCAAGACGAATTTAACGAGCTCAAACTCGATGGGGTTGCATCGCTTAATTACGGAGTTCCTATGGCCACCTTCCAGCTCCATCATCAGATCAGCTCTATGTCATAATAATATTGCATTGTCATCCGATTTATACATGCCTGCAAAATTTCAGCTCAATCGGAAACCGGGAAGTGGATCAAATTTAACTTGCAAGATTTGATTACATACCGACAGACAGACAGACAGACAACGGGACAGGTCAAACTAAATGAAAGATTGTAAAAAACTCAGGAAGTTTTGTTCGATTCTCTGTTTGATTTGATTTAATAATTCACAAAATCTCCTTACAGTTTGGTACTATTTATGTAGAATATTATACAGGGTATAAATACTTTTTTTTGGTTCTGACGTAGAGGAAGAATGAGGCAACATCAATAATGACAAATTACTCATTCTGCATGTCAATGATTAGTGGGCGTATTTTTTAAGTTTTAAATATATAATTTTGTATTTTCAAAGTTAAGTTCAAAGTTAAGTTAACCATGTCAAACGATGGTGATTTTTTTATTATTAACAATCAAAAGGGTAGTGACACACGTTTACGTTCTGGGTATAGACTAAATCTCAGTTTAAGAAATAAAAATGGTACTTCTTTATGGCGGTGTGTTAATAGAAAAGAGTGCACAGCAACGCTTACTTTGGACCGTGAAAGAAACTTTGTGAAGCGAGAAAATATTCACACTTGTCGCCGAGATGTTATCAAAAACGACACATATTTAGCAATGCAGAATTGTAAGCAAAAAGTGTGCGATGACTTGACTTCCATACAGTATTTATTTGAGGATTGTTTAAAAGATTTGAATGAAAAAGGCAAAAAGTATAGTATCAATTTGCCATCATTTCGGTCCAAAAGAAGCACGTTATACAGATCTAGAAAAAAATTTTTGGACGTGGATAAACTATACTTCAAAAATTTAGAAGAAGTAAATATACCTGAATCTTTTGCGAAAGATTTTTTTGTTATGGAAGATGGCCGAGAAGAAAAATTATTGATTTTCGCATCTACCGTTGCCAAAAAAATTATTAAGTCTAGTAAAAGTAATCTATATTTTGCCGATGGTACATTTAGATCTGTGCCGAAGCCATTTTATCAACTGTTTTCACTCCATCTTGATCTGAATTCAACTAGTGAATCAACTAACATAATCCTGTTATATTTGGCCTATTACCTAATAAGACTGAAATTACATATACCCGTTTTTTCCAACTAGTCAAAAACAAATTAGAGTGCAATATAGACGAATTCAAATGCGACTATGAAGTTGCTATTATGAACGCCGTAAGAAAGGTTTGTAGCGACATCTATCTCGCCACATACGAACTAAAAACTGACGTATCCTACATCGCGATATTAAAGTTATCCGAGCGATTGAACATAGATACAAGAACCCGACAACAACCGTCGGGCAGTAGCCCACCAGACACAACACCCGTCTGGTCGGAGGATCCTCCCTTTTCAATGGTGGATGAGGAACTTCACACCCTGTTCCTCACATTCCCCATAGGTTTACCCAAATGCTAAAATTAGTGGATGTTTTCAACATTTTAACAAAGCTAAAGCTAAAGAGTACCGTTTAAACCGTAGCAGAAGTGGAAGGAATTTTACACGTATGTGTGGACTACTGCCACTCCTTCCACCAAATTGTATCAGAGACGCCTGGCTTTCACTTCTTGAAATAGCACCAGCAAATGCTTCAATGGATAACTTCAAGCGTTATTTCGAACGTCAATGGTACCCAATATCACCCAATGTCATGAGTTGTACTCGTCAAAGACACCGAACAACAAATGCTCTCGAAGGCTGGCACCGGAGGTTAAACAGCAAAATTCCAAAAACGCCTAACATATTCCTATTCATACATGCATTACTAAAAGAATCGAAATATTACGACCACAAATTAAAAAATACACTATTCCATAAAAATCAAAAAAATAGGAGGCGATTTGATTTATCTTTCGACCGAAAATGGCAAAAGTAAAAAAACAAACATATTTTTTCTTAAAAAAATGATATATTTACGACTTTTATCTTCTTAGCTAGCTTTTTCCCGCGGCTTCAAAATTCGCTTCAAAATTCGTTCTTTAAATTTTTCTTAAATAAATGTGGCATGTATGAAAAATGGTTGCTAAGCAACAGAATGTTATATGACTGTATTATTCCTTTTCTTAAAATAATAGTGGTATTCTACTGATGCGCGAACAATGTAGAAAAAAAATTGAGCGGTGGATAACGATTGAGATCCTCATATAAACTTAGTTACAAAAAAAATTAAGAGATGGCGCTGTATGTAGTTACCTCGCGCAATATAAGTATTTTTTCAGACAGACTACTTCACGTTTATCTCAAAAGTTATCAAATCTTCACCTTTATAATAGTGTAGATGTTAAGAATTTGTAAGTAGTGGTTTCTAAGTGCACCAATTTAATTTAAACCAGGTGTTGTTTTTATTTTATTAAAATTAAGATGAAATAGAAGGTTTTGTTTTAATTTATTATAACACCTGCCCCGGCGTGCCTCGCATGGGTGCTATTGAATATTCAACTTTTCCGGTAGAACTTCAATTTTTTTTTCATACAAACCCTGTCCTGGCAATTAGGGATACAACAAAAAAGAATCATCCAATTTGGTGCGCAGGAATTCGGAATTTATGCACGTACATACATTTCCGCGATTATTTTTTATTTATATAGATTTAAGTAGGGATTTGAGAAAGGTCCCAAATCAATACGTAGACATTTTAGTAAGTAGACCTTTTGGCACTGGACGTTTTAGGACAGGACATTGTGATACACTAGACATTTTAGCAAATGGAGCTTTTGATACTGGACGTTTTAGGACAGGCCATTGTGATACACTAGACATTTTAGCAAATGGACCTTTTGATACTGGACGTTTTAGAACACTGGGCATTGTGAGACTGGACGTAATAGGACACTAGACTTTTTGGCACATTGGACATTTTAGGAGACTAGACAATGTCAGCCAGAACGATAAAAACAGAGTTGGAGCAGTAGTAATACTTGAAATTCAAAATAACACAGCAGAATATCACACAATTAGTGTTACAGCAGAAATTCATCCTGTTTCTCTACCCACTCCTCAAAAGCCGAGTCATCCCGAAGTAGCGAGTGTCACAAATGAGCAGGTACATATCTCAAACCAATCGATACTACAGCCTATTAACCAAGATATGTTTGAAAAGATTTTATCGTTTCCTGATGGTGATGACGAAATCATAAATACCAGGAAAGATCCGACCGCTAATGACATTTTACTCACTGTGAACTATGCTTATAGGTCGAGCGTGAGGGCTAAATAAAAGGTCACTGATTTTGAATACTTCGCATGTATTTTGTAAAAACGCGGATACAGTGTGAAGCCGTGCGGTTGGGCCCACATATAGCAGAGCACTGCTGATTCAGACGCTAGTCGCCCGTTACAGATCATCTTGCCTAAAACTAATTTCTATGCTACCCTAAAGTTATGGAATATTATTAATTGAGCGCGTCGCTAACAACCCCCAGCCTAGTGCTGACACAGCTCTCATCACTAAGGAGGATAGGGGCGACGCGAGCCGCCGACCTCCGCAACACTCCCGTTGCTGTCTGCACATCGACCAATCTAGTGCGACCGTCCTTACCGGGAAACACCCGCGTGACTAGTCCTTTCGACCACGTATTACGCTGGGCGTTAGGGTCTGCCAAGAGGACAAGATTACCTTCTTGTAACGACGCTTGTTCGTCACGCCACTTTGTCCTTGGTATCAGATCAGGTAAAACTTATTTAACCCATCTCCGCCAATACATATCGGTCAGGCGCTGCGCCGAGCGCCATTGCTTGCGCAAGTACAGGTCGGTGTTGTCAAATTCACCCATAAGGGGCAGGTTAAAAAATAATAATTTAACATTTGAATATTTACAAATAAATAAATATAAATATAAATTAGATGACGTCCCAAGTAGGAAGTGATTGGGAGTGAGAGACTCAACGTCTCCGGGTGTTTCGGAAAGTCAATTTCCGAACGAAACATAAGTCGCCTCTCGCCTGGCAACCCCGGGAAATTTGAATTTTATATATAAGCCCGTACAAATCAGTAACGGGCCCCCCATTCTTTTAAATTTCTCGTCGTTTTCGGTGCACAAGCACATTTCTTTGTATTTTTATCGCTCTCGCTTATTACAATTAATATAATCATACTCCCCTTTTCGTCTCGTTGTGTGTGATTATTATACCCAAAAGGAAAGAGAAATCGACTGGAGGAAGCACTGTTCTATTTCACTCGGTTTAGGTACTTGGAGCAAGGTAACTGTCGCTGGAGGTGAGTTTGAGTTCCCAAAGGTTATAGGAGCCCCAACCCAACCGCCGAAGACCGAGGTACACACAAGAGCAGAACCTGCATTCTGGTAAGTGTTTTTTCCACTAGAATCTCTCTTCCCACTTTTGTCCTATTTAATTTTGAATCGTATCGTATTTATTTAGTTCATTACATACAGTCCACTTCCTATCGTTAACATTTTGGTCCTTCGAGCCGGATACTTTTGAAAGGCGACTTATGGTTTTCGTTGTAGAATTTGTAAACATTGTCGTGTCACTTTAATATTAACGTCTTTCGGGGGTACATAATAATAGGTTTTTAAAATTATATATTTTGTGTAGGTAGTATTATTTAAGGTAGTAACGGTTATCTGTGTTTTAGCAGTTGCATTAATTTTATTTGGTGCAATTGTAGGGTCCAAAGCTTGCGTTGCCATAGAAAAAAAAAAAAGGAACTGTCATTCGGTGACTTAAAACTGTTACCTTGTTCCCTAATTAGTCTGTGTAACTGTTTGTTTCAGGTTCATTCATTGGTCTTATTTGTGCCTACTGCATAATTAATTGATTTAAATTTCGATTGTTTTACCTGAAGTAAGCAATTATGGAGACATCCGTAATGTGTGATACAGCGGATAAGAACCGCATCGCGCGGGATTATGCGTATGCTCGTATTGAGGTAATGGAGGAGACGGACCTACACGGTTGTACGTTGGCGGAAGTTGGCGAGATTGCCGCTGACTTTCACAGGGCACAGATAGAGCTGATAGCTTCTATTGTGCCTGCCGATAGACGGAGCGAACTTAAGACCTCGTCACAGTTCGATCATAAAGTAAGATTGCTTAAGCTGCGTCTACGGCAAGCTGGGGAAGTCAGTGAGCAAAAGCCGGCAATAGCGTTACAGGCTTCTAGTGTACGGTTGCCAAAAATAAATATACCTCCCTTTGATGGGAAGGTTGAAAATTGGGTGTCGTTCATACAATTGTACGACTCACTGATACACCAGAAAGATATTCCTCATGTAGAAAAGTTGCACTATTTGCTTTCGAGTGTGCAGGGTGATGCAAGAGATTTAATTAAAAATTATCCATTGTCTGATGATAACTATATGTTAGCTTACAACTGCTTAAAGCAGAAATATGATAGAAGGATTGTAATAGCCACCTTGTTTTATGAACGTATGTTGAATTGTGAGCCAGTTAAATCTAAAAGCAGTTCAGAGTTGCAGAGAGTTGGTCGGGTGTTCAGGGAGAATTTGGAGGTTTTAGAAAAGTACCAGTTGCCTGATAAAAACTTTATGCTTTATTATTTGTTGTGGTCGAAGTTGGACATGGCAACTAAGGAAGCATTTCAGTTGCAGCTTGATATTAATGTGGATATACCCTGTTTTGAAAAGTTGAGGTGTTTTGTTGAAAAGCGTGGGCAAGCATTAGAAAATGCTACTTTTAGGCTTAATATTGGTAGTGACAGGCCTGCAAGTAAATCTAAGCAGTCATTTATTGTGCCACCTGTAAATAAGTGCAGTGTATGTTCAGATGTAGGTCATAATTTGGAGCAGTGCTCGCAGTTTCTAGAGATGTCACCCTATGAAAGATTTGATCGGGTAAAAGAGATGAGGCTATGCATTAACTGTTTACATGAAGCGCATACAGTAAAGAATTGTCGTTCGTCTTTGCAGTGTGTGGATTGTAAGCAAAGACATCACACACTACTTCATTTTAGCAATGGGTATGATGCAGGGCATTCTCAGCCGCGTCCTAGTAGTGTAACCCTGGCTGTATCAGGTTGCGACACTCAGGTTTTGTTTTCTACGGCTATGGTGTTAGTTAGAAATAAATATAATAAACTCGTACCTGTTCGTATACTACTTGATAGTGCTAGTGCCTGCAATTTTATGACCCAAGCCTGTGCTAAGAAGCTTGGCCTACCAATAAAGGGGAATCAGCTATCGGTGAATGGTATCGGGCAAATTTCAACTGACACACTTGGGTCAGTTGTATGTGACCTGATCCCATCAAGTGGTGATTTATCATATAAGTTCTCTTTAGAGGCGTTTGTTTTGCCCCAGATTTGCTCTGAAATGCCATCAGGGAAAATTAACATTCACCTGTGGAAGCATATAAAAGATTTAGATCTTGCAGATCCAGAGTTCTATGAGCCTGCACCTGTTGATATGTTGGTGAACGTGAACTTTCTTGCTTCAATACTTCAACCTGGTCTTGTCAGGGGTGAACCAGGTCAGCCTATAGCAGTCCACACTGTCTTCGGCTGGATAGTTATGGGTGAATGTTCTGTAAATATTAAGTCGTATCAGTCTTCACAAAAGGATGATTGTGTTGCAAATAAGAGTTGTTTATTTGTTTCGAATTTGTCTTTAGACAATGATATTAAGCGGTTTTGGGAATTGGAGAATGTTCAACGTCCTGGTTCTATCGTTCAGTCAAAAGCTGAGTTGACTTGTGATAATTATATGAAGGCTTCATATTGTCGGGTTCCTGATGGTAGAATGATGGTACCATTGACTTTCGTCGATCCTCTAAACAAACCGCAATTTTCGCATTCTCGTGAAATAGCTCTAAGGCGTCTTACTAATCTGGAGAGGAAGTTTAAGATCAACCCCCAGTTTCAGAGGGCCTATGTCGACTTCATGAAAGACTACCAGGAGTGTGGTCACATGAAGGAAGTTGAGCCGCCTTCGTCGTCTAGTGGCCAATTTTACTATATTCCACACCATGGTGTAATGCGACCCGACTCAGTCACCACTCCCTTGCGAACCGTTTTTGACGCTAGCGCTAAGGATGTTTCAGGAAGGTCGTTGAATGACTTGTTGTTGCCAGGCCCTAAGTTACAAAAAAGCATTTTCGATTTGTTACTTAGGTTTCGTTGGCATGCAGTCGTTTTCACTGGAGACATTAAACAAATGTACCGTCAGTTCCTTGTACAGCCAGAGGATTGTGATTACCAGCGCATACTGTGGCGACCATCTCCAAATGAGCCGGTCAGAGACTTCCAGTTGCTCACTGTGACTTATGGAGTTTCGTGTGCACCTTACCAGGCCCTTTGGTGTGTTTCCCAGCTAGCCAACGAATTTTTATTGAGTGCTCCTAATGGTGCTGCCGTTCTAGCTAGGGACACTTATGTCGATGATGTCATATCAGGGGCTCAGGATGCACCAGAAGCCCGAAAGTTGCGCCAGCAATTGTTGGAGATATTATCTTCGGCTGGGCTTCACTTACGCAAGTGGACCTCAAACAGCCCGGAATTCCTCGAGGGATTACCTGAATCCGATTTATACTCAGAGAAACTATGTAACTTTGACGAGATTCAGGATATTCAACTGAAAATCTTAGGCCTCTCGTGGCTTCCGAAGGAAGATTCGTTCACCTTCAAGACGTCCACTCAAAATGTCCGTTGTACAAAGAGGTCAATTCTATCGGAAATCGCTCGGATTTTCGACCCATTAGGATTGTTATCGCCCGTCGTATTCTTTGCAAAATATTTAATGCAACTTTTATGGTTGTCTGGGGTAGGTTGGGACTGCGAAGTGTCAGATGCTGTCGCTCAAGAGTGGCACAAGTTTAAGTCTCAATTGTCAGTTTTGAGCTCGCTTTCTATACCTCGGAGAATGATAGTTGCTTTCGAATCGTTGCAGCTCCATGGGTTCTGTGACGCCTCTGAAAAGGGCTACTGTGCTGTCATTTATTTTCGTATCGTTGCAAATGATGGGTCTGTCGTCGTGCGTCTTTGCTGTGCAAAGTCGAAAGTAGCACCTCTTCGCAGGCGTTCTGTTCCCCGCCTGGAGCTGCTAGCAGCTGTTTTACTCTCAGAGCTGATAGTGTCTTTTCGAGAAGCTCTAAGGGACCTTCACAGTTTCGACGAAGTTTATGCTTGGTCGGATTCCACAGTAGCACTCACTTGGATTCGAACTTGCCCTTCGAAGTGGAAAACGTTTGTTGCGAACAGGGTTGCTGACATTCAAGAGAGTGTTTCTCCACAAAGTTGGCATCACGTTGCAGGTTCTGAAAACCCAGCGGATCCTGGTTCTCGTGGCTTGTTACCAGAAGAATTGACCCAGAATGTGCTATGGTGGGCGGGACCTCCTTGGCTTTCCAACTGTCAAGAGTCTTGGCCACAATCTGATAGAGCATTTGATCACGCTGCTTCAGACGAACTGAAAGTTTACAGTCTTCTGACAGTGCCTAACAAAGATTTCGTTGATGAAATTTTGTACCGGTTTTCATCTTTAAAACGCATTTTGCGTGTCATGGCATATTGTTTCCGGTTTGTCCAGAACTTGCGCCGTCCCTCTACAAAACCGTCTTAACTTGACCTGTCTGGTGAGGAGGTTAGTAACGCTCTCCGTTTTTTTGTTAAGCATGTTCAGGAGCATGCTTTCGCGTCCGAGCTTCGTTGTTTGTCGCAGGCAAAGTCATCGTGTTCTTTGCCGAAATCGCTGAAAAAACTATCTCCTTTTCTGGATGAAGGTGGTCACTTGAGGGTGGGCGGTCGACTGTGCATGGGAGATCTCTCCTACGATGTCAAACACCCGTTTCTGTTACCTCGTGATCATAGGTTAACTGCACTCATCATAGAGGACTACCATCAGCGCTTCATGCATCCTGGTCTGCAAACGTTGCAAAACCTGATAGCCCAGGAATTTTGGATTCTCTCGTCGAGGAGAGCTATACAGGCAATCATCTCAGAATGCATGAAATGCTTCCGGGCTCATCCTAGAGTTGCCTCTCCGCCCCTTATGGGTAATTTACCTTCGTACAGAATTTCGCAACTAAAAGCATTTTCATCGTCTGCGGTCGACTACGCAGGACCCTTTGACACCTGCTTAGCTCGTGGCCGCGGAGTACGTACCTGCAAATCATACATTTGTGTTTTTGTATGTACTGCAACTAAAGCAGTTCATTTAGAGCTCGTTTCAGAATTAACGTCTGAAGCTTACATCGCAGCGTTAAGGCGTTTCATTTCGCGTCGTGGTCGTTGCTCGAGGTTAATATCTGACCAAGGCACGAATTTTGTTGGTGCATCGAACATACTGCGGAATTTAATGATGCAAGCGTCACGCGCTGAACAAATCGACTTTGCGTTCAATCCACCCGGTAGCCCGCATTTTTCCGGTCTTGCGGAAGCTGGCGTGAAGTCAGTGAAGACACATTTAGCGCGTGTTATTGGGCTGCAACGCCTTACTTTCGAAGAACTCTACAAAGTTCTTACTCAAATAGAGGCCATGCTAAACTCAAGACCTCTATCGCCTGTCAGCTCAGATCCGAACGACTTTTCTGTTCTAACCCCTGGGCACTTTCTCACCCTGGAACCCCTCACCATATTGCCCGAGACCAATCTGGGTCAAGAAAGAATTGGCGTTCTGCAACGGTGGAAGTTACTTCAAAAGATCCATCAGGATTTCTGGCGCAAGTGGCATTTGGAATACTTGCACACCTTGCAGGCTCGCGGCAAATGGTATAACTGCCAATCTACCATTGCAATCGGGACTCTTGTGCTCATTATCAACGAACAATGTAGCCCGTTGAGGTGGAAAGCAGGTCGAGTTGTGCAAATTCATCCGGGGACTGATGGGGTTTGTCGCGTCGTCACTGTCCGTACAAGCAGCGGCGAACTCAAAAGGCCGGTTGTCAAACTGTGCCCTCTACCCATAGTTCACTGACTGTATTATTTATACTCATTACGTTTGTTTAATTTTAGTTTAGGTTTAAGTTGTTTTGCTACATTTTTTTTTTGTTCCATTTAATCGTTTTGAAAATTACGTAGTATTTTGGTGGGCGGAATGTTTCGGAAAGTCAATTTCCGAACGAAACATAAGTCGCCTCTCGCCTGGCAACCCCGGGAAATTTGAATTTTATATATAAGCCCGTACAAATCAGTAACGGGCCCCCCATTCTTTTAAATTTCTCGTCGTTTTCGGTGCACAAGCACATTTCTTTGTATTTTTATCGCTCTCGCTTATTACAATTAATATAATCATACTCCCCTTTTCGTCTCGTTGTGTGTGATTATTATACCCAAAAGGAAAGAGAAATCGACTGGAGGAAGCACTGTTCTATTTCACTCGGTTTAGGTACTTGGAGCAAGGTAACTGTCGCTGGAGGTGAGTTTGAGTTCCCAAAGGTTATAGGAGCCCCAACCCACCCCCCCATGAGCCTTCGCCTTGTCGTGGCGGGGGGGCTTAGTACTGGTGGTAGGTGGAACCACCGGGAAGCTAAGAGGGCTCAGGCATGGCAGTGCGGTGGACTTCCCACCCACCCATTGCCTGCCGCCGGGCGTGGTGGTGGTATGGTGCTACCACTGCCCGCCCAAAGGGGCGCCCACGGGCGCAGCGCCTTAGGGCGCGAGGTGGGAGCCGCGGTGCACAACCGCTTGGAGGGGGTCAGTGATCCGCGGCTGCCCCCCCCTGTGCACTGCGGCTCGGCGGGGCCGCACCGCCAGATGTGGCAGCGGATCCACCTTTTAGGTGGATCGTGGTTGCGGACCTAGTAGGGTCCGCGTACGGTGGGAGCCAGCGGGCTTGAGTACGGGGGTGCTTTTGCCCGCAATGCACGGCTTTCACCCCGACGGCGGAAGTACCTGCGTGCTCCAGGTACTTCCGTGGCCTCCCCCCTTCATTGGGGGGTCGGCTGGAGGGGGCCCCAATACGGGGAAACACTGGCGGCGGGGCGTTGTGAAACTTTTTAGGGACCCCGCCTCGCCGCTGAAGTGTTGAGTTCGAGTACCGTGGGGTTTTAGTCGGTAGAAGTCCGACATAACCTCGTCTTTCCCCCGAACGACGAGGTATCCATGAGGATTTCCCCACGATAATAAAAAAAAAAAAAAAAGCCCCAACCCAACCGCCGAAGACCGAGGTACACACAAGAGCAGAACCTGCATTCTGGTAAGTGTTTTTTCCACTAGAATCTCTCTTCCCACTTTTGTCCTATTTAATTTTGAATCGTATCGTATTTATTTAGTTCATTACATACAGTCCACTTCCTATCGTTAACACCGGGTTCAACCGAGACGTGCATCAGGGGTCGGCTATTTACAATGTTTTCTATTTCAGCTAAGAGCGTGCTTAAGACCTCGTCCCGTGGTGCACGCTCGGTTAAGACAACTTTCAACGACGTTTTGACACTTCTTATGAGCCTCTCCCATGCCCCACCCCAGTGGGGACTGGCGGGAGGGATGAAAGTCCACTCCATACTAGTGTTTACTCCCTCACTTCTCAGTTTTTCAGGGTCCAGCAGCTGCATCGATCGTTGCAACTCCGTGTGCGCGCCCCTCAGGTTAGTACCGTTGTCCGAGTACAGGTGGCACGGCCAGCTGCGTCTCGCAGCCATTCGTCGTAGCGCCATTATAAGAGAGTCTGATGTGAGAGAAGAGACAAGCTCGATGTGAATCGCGCGTACGGTAAGGCAAGTAAATAAAACCCCATACCTTTTTTCTCTTCGGCGGCCAACGACAACCTCCATCGGTCCAAACAGGTCCAGCCCGCAGTGTGAAAATGGGCGCTGATGATGCGCAACCCTCGCCACTGGCAGTTCACCCATACGCGGTACCTGAGGTCTACTTTTACGGATCTTGCACAGCATGCACCGGGACACGACAAATTTAACGGTGGGCCTGAGCTTCAGCAACCAATATCGCTGTCTTAGCGCATTTACCACGGTCTCTTGGTTTCCGTGAGCTGCTTTTATATGGTAGTGCCGAACAATAAGCCTAGAAACAGGGTGTCAACCGTCTAAAATTACTGGTCGCTTTGTTTCCAAACTTACGTCAGACGCAGCATCAATGCGACCGCCAGCCCTGAGCACGCCATGTTCATCTATGAACGGCGTTAAAGCGTGTAGTCGGCTACTGCGGTGCAATGGTTTACCATTTCTCATCGCAGTTAAGTCTTCGTTAAAAGCATCGCCTTGCGCCTGCCTCAGTGGCAGCTGCTCAGCGCGCACCATAGTGTCGAGATCAATCTGACCCGCGTGACCCCTACATCTGTTTATGAAGTTGAGAACGGTAGCTTCGGCCCGCAATAAGCGTAGCCAAGATGAAAACCGTTGTGGGTCCGGCACAGGTAAGCTGGTTAAAACGTCTTGTACAACTGCGACGACATATTCTGACGCTATTTCGGTTGAGTTAGAACTCGACTGAATGACATCTTTTGGCCACGTAGGTTCTTCCATGTATAGAAACTTTGGACCTTTAAACCATTCCATCCAACCATCGAAGTTTTCACGCGTGGCCAAATCAGCAACATTTAATGTTGTAGGTACGTACCGCCAGTCAGCCACGCGGGTCAACTCATCGATCTCGCCCAACCGGTTCGCTTCAAACGCTTTGTATGTGCGCGTGTTGTTGCGAATCCAATGGATCACCGTGGTGGAGTCACACCAAAAATACCTACGCGCGGGGCTAAGTCTATGCTCCTTGTCAATTGTGTTAGCCATCAATCTAGCAGCTAACAAAGCTGCTTGCAGCTCAGCCCTAGGCATTGTCAATGCTTTTACAGGCATTACTTTACACTTACTTACGATAAAAGCAACATGAATCGCATTATTATGTTCCCAACGCCAGTAAGCAACTGTACTGTTTAGGCGCCAGGTGTCCTGCAGCATGATGCGCCCTTGTATCGTTAACGGTGCCAAAAAGCCTAAGACGTCAAAAATTGACATAATTACTTTGTAGGTCTTTCATAGCCGTTTAAAATACCTGCTGGAATTCGCTTCAGAGACATATCAAAACCCAACATGTCATCTGCGGGGTACCACATCATGCCTAGTGTTCGTTCACTTTCGTGTTGCTGGCCGACTTTGAACTTTACTGCAGCAGTGCCTAGGGTCTCTTTTGGCACGCTATTTAAAACTGCGACGCTGTTGCTCGCCCAATTTCTTGAATATCACTGACATTCTTTACCATTTGAACAGCTGCCGCTTCATCGGGCAAGCTATCTAGGTAGTCATCCATGTAGTGTGACTTGCAGACTGCATCGATGGCAGCAGCAGGCAGTTCTGAGGCAAACCGTAGCGCGTTCTTATTTTTTGTAAACTGAGCTATAAAAGGCGAGCAGTTAGCTCCAAAAATAAGAGACGTCATAACGTACTTCCTCATTTGTGCTGTAGGGTTTTCCCTCCACAGAAAACGCAGCGCCTCCCTGTCCTCGGCATGGATCTTTATTCTCAAGAACATGTCCCTGATATCACCTGATACTGCAATTGCGTTTTCCCTGAAGCGCAGTATTATGCCAAGCAGTGACGACAGCAGGTCCGGTCCCGTAAGTAGATAATCATTAAGACAATTACCATTCACTTTACAGGCAGCGTCGAAGACCAGGCGGAGCTTCGCCTTGTTGGGGTTGTCCACACCAAAATGAGGTACTCGTAAGTAGCACGTCCTTGGCGAGGGTTCAAGTTCCACCAACTCCCTTGCGTAATCATTTTCCAACAAATGATTCCGAGTGAATCACTCACTCATTCCTGGTACCTTTTAGCAAAAACTTAATTCTTACTCATTTTCCTCTCGATACCCTTCATCCTGGTGAGCGCGCAGGGGTAGGCATCAGGCAGGTGGCAGCGGTCGTCCTTCCACGGCAGCCGCACGTGCCAACGGCCTTGCACGAGCGCGGCGGAGGCCTCCAGCCGCGCGGTGGCCCGCGCATCATCGGCATTTTGGCGTGGTTTGCACGAAACTCCGAGCGAATCTATAATGAAAGATCGTCGGACCTCCTCTTGGATTTCCCTCAGAAAGCATTCTACGTCGCTTTCTGCAATAAATAGATTAGTCTCCGTGTTGGCGGATGAGTAACGCTGAAGCGAACGGGCTCATCCTACCATGTACGCACCAGCCTAGGGTGGTTAGGGTAGCAGACGGCTCATTTAATTTACCTAACCTTACTAAAGTAGGTAATAACAAATGGTGATTATCCTGCCCAATCAATAATTCAGGTTTTAAATCTGAAGTACAAAGTTTATCTTTTATGTCTATCAAGTGAGAATAATCTACACAATTTAATATAGAAAGGGTTTGCAATGGTAAATTTAACTCGTTAACACAACGCATTTTAATATTATGTACCTTATTGTCCATACCTGCAAGGTTCACGTTAACAACGGTAGAATCGCACACAAGTTCATTATTACCGAACGCGCCGCGCACGCGCAGTGTGCTGGGACTGCCGCGGAGGCCCGCGCGGGCCGCCAGCGAAGCGCTCATGAGTGACACTGACGAACCGTCATCGAGCAGAGCGGCACTTTCTACGACACCGTAAGGTCCACAAATACGCACTGAGACTACTTTTAACAACACTCGATCACTCGCGTTTATGAACGTTAAAGTTTCTGGAACGGTCTTCACCTCGGGCGCGCGCTGCTTCTGTTCGATCTGATTCTGTGTAACCAGTGCACGCGCACTCGACGTGAGCGGCCTCGTAGGTTCAGCGACGGGAACGGGCTCGATGTTATTGTTCTTTGCATAATGCAATAAACGATGATGCGCCTGGCCGCAGCCGTCCTTGTCGCACACGGGGGCTGTGCACGAGTCTCTCTCATGATTTCGTAGTAAACATCTGTAGCACACTATTTTTAAGAAGAATAAGAATAAGAATATTTTATTTGCTCTTGAACAGGGTTTACAGAAGAAGGAACAGTAATAACATAGTATGATCGCCTATCCAGCCATTACAATAGCATGCAAATACATTCACAATTATAAAATGGTTAGCATAACATTTGCCACAGAACTTAAACTTTAATTTCATCTCCTGCATCTCTGACTGACTCCGACCACACATCCGAGAGTCAACATGGTCACATTAATGAGTTACAGATTTCTGATTCTCGTTGTTATTTAAAAAGTCTTTAAGAGAATAATACAAATGCGCTACAAGCCACTCTCGTAATGACTTCTTAAATTGATTAAAAGACATGTCTTTTATATATTGTGGAATATTATTATAAATTAATACACACATGCAAAAAATGTTTTTTTGAATACGAGTACTTTTTGGGATGAACTCAAGGACCAGTCTATTACAATTTCTGGTATTTCGGGGATATAAATCTCTAGCTTTTTAAAAAGATTAGGGTTTGATTTGACAAACTTGGCGACTTCGAATATATATAGAGAGGGCAATGGTAGGATGTCAAATATTTAAAAAGTGGCCTACATGATACATAAGGTGCTACTCCACAGACTGCCCTTACACATTTTTTTTGAGCGAGGAATGCCCTTTGCATATCGGTGCTGTTTCCCCAAATGATTAGTGCGTAACGCAGCACTGATTCTACATATCCAAAGTAGGCTGTGAGAGCTGTATCCTTTGTTGCTGTTTTTGTCAATTTATATAAAACAAATGAAAATCTATTAATTTTATTACATACTTTATCTACATGTTGTTTCCAGTCAAGTTTATTGTCTATTTCTATGCCAAGAAATCTTACACAATTTTCATGTTTCAGTACTTGTCCTTGATAATTTATACTTAAGTTTGTGGAATTATTAAAATTAATGAAGCATGTCTTGTCAATATTCGTTCTTAAATTATTAGAATTAAGCCAATTAATAATTGTATTAAGTGTTTCATTTACGTCATGCTCGTGTTCAATTATATCCTTATCTTTATTGGTTGACACTATTACTGATATGTCATCAGCAAACAGTATACTTTTATGTTCAATGCAGAATGGGAGATCATTAACATAAACTAGAAATAGCAGTGGTCCCAGAATGCTCCCTTGTGGAACTCCAAATTCATTGGCTTTAAATTCAGATTTGTGAACTTGTATACAATTTTTATTACTGACTTGAGTGATTTCCACCGACTGCATTCTGTCACGTAGGTATGTCATGATCCAGCTTAAGGCTTTACCTCTGATACCACTATTCTCCAATTTGAACTTGAGGTGGGTATGTGAAACAAAGTCAAATGCCTTTGACATATCAAAGAAAAGGACGGTAGCGTAGTTACCATTATTTATACTTTGTAGTGTATTGTTAACTAAGTCAAAAGCTGCTAGCGCTGTTGATTTACCCTTTCGGAATCCATATTGATTTTTATTTAATACGTTATATTTCTCGAAAAATGACACAAGCTTGTTGTGCATTACCTTTTATACACTTTTGACACAACAGGTATAAGTGTAATTGGGCGGTAATTGTTTAAATCAGTTTTTTCACCTTTTTTTTTGTACAACGGTTTTACGACTGCCCGTTTTAGACGATCAGGAAAAGTACCAGTTTCCAAGGACAGATTTATCAAAAATGCTAGTACCGTGCCTAACTGTTCTTTGCATGCTTTTATGACTTTAGTGCACACATTATCGTATTCCTCAGAGTTGGTATTATTTAGTGTCATAATTACTTTTTGCACATATTCTTTGTCAATAGGCGTAAGATAAATTGAATTATTTAATGAAATAATATTATTTTTGTAATTAATGTTAGTTTGTTGATTCATGTTATATGTCAAATTAATAAAGAAATCATTAAACATATTAGCAATTTTATTAGGGTCAGTTACAATATGTCCATTAAGTTGAATTTCGTCAATGTGGTTATTTATGTCTAAGGTGCCACATGCCTCGCTTTGTATTACTCTCCATGCTGCCCTGCAAATATTCTTGCTTTTTAGTACGAATTTAGTGTTAGTATTTATTTTTGCTTGAAATATGCATTTTTTTAATAATCTAGAGTATTTGCGATATTTGTGTTTATCATCTCGGTTTTTTCTAGTGTAATATTTATGTCGTAAATTCCTATTCGTTGCACAACTCATTTTTAAACCCTTAGATATCCATAACAAGTGTGGTTTTGTGTTGTATTTTGTCTTAATAGTAGGAAAGCAAAGTTCGTATAGTAAACAAAACCAATCATAAAAACGATTAAAAGCTATATTTGCGTCAGTCTCGTTATAAACGTCAATAAAAGACAAACTGCCCAAGTAATCCTTGAACTTTTCTATATTTTCCGGAGAGTAACATTTCTTATAATTAAATATAGCCTTCGGCATAGCTGGTGTCAATTTTACATTAAAACACAATAATTGCGCTGTGTGTGTATTTCTTTTTTTGTATTGCCATCGTGTTTTGCGCAGCGCTTTCTTAAACGGTTTACAATCTGTAATTTTGTGCACGGATTGTTTACAAAATTGACACTTAGGGTCACTTACTTCGTCTTGTACTAAAACTGTACTTGTGTTGATCTTGCCGCGTTGTAGTAATCGACAAAAATTTATAACACCGAATACGCGGTAGTAAGTACCTGATTTATATACTTATTAATGGTAATGCCATGGGAATGCAACTTTATCGTGAAATGTATACACATTTACAGCTAAAATATTCACGCGCCTTTGTACAAACGCGATATTCATTTTAAAATATATTAAACTGGCCGAGAGGAAATCTACAATTTACAGTTTTTGATAATATATTGGCATTATAATTATACTACGCTATTTAATTATAACATGAAACCAAAACTCAATCGCTTTATCGGCGTATTTTGTGATAAATCTGCATGATAATTTTGGAAATTTATTTGGTAAATATTTTAGGTTACGTAGAACAAAATGGTGGAAATGAAATACGGCTATGTGAACTGTTATAACTCCAATTTAATGCGGTGATCGTATATAGGTTCACATGTGTTCTGTTAGAATGCTGTTATCTATATGAAGTCCCACATTTGTACCACTAAAGCGCCAATGTCTAAAAATTTATTCTAATGTGAACTTATGTACAGCTTTAAGATGTAGTTCAGGTCAATTGTGTATCATCATTTAATTCTTTCAATACTAAATTTTAGAGATCCGCAATAATAATTATTGTCCGTTAAATCGGCTAGCCCAGGTACTAAGTCAAGTATGAATACCTAAAATACAAATTTTGTAACAAACTAACAAAAATCACTTTTTGGGACATTTTGGATTGCGTGGTAAAACGAAGTAATATCGCAACGTACACCGAAGCGCAAACTGAACTACGTATTATGGAAAATTATACAGACACAGACAATGAAACAAGTGCATCGCGCCCTAGCCCAGCACCTGTACGACCAGCGGCAATACCACCAGCAAACCTTTTTGAAAATATGGTGCAAAATTTGGTAAGTTATTTTATTATGTTTCAGCAACACATACAAACATATAATAAAAACTAGTATATTGCACCGAGCGAAGGCTGCCGAAGCAGGGTTACAATTCAGTGTCTGTGGTATTTTGTTTAAGTAGGCTAGGCACCCCTAAAAAGGAAAAAAATGTTTGACATGGCAACACTGCAATTAATTTACCTATTTATGATTTTATATATTTTTTGGATTTTCTCAGATAACTTTACTATTAAAATATTAATCAATTTTTTTTACCACTGACTAATAGTATTTTATAATTTCAAGAAGACTGATGATAATTGGGCACTAAACAGATTGATATCAAACTGTTTACCTACTTACTAAAATATACTAAGCTAAACTATTAATTTTTCTGAAAATATTGAAAGGATTCGTTAGCTCGTGGTTTTGTCGATGACTCATCAACCGCGGATGTAAATCAACCTATCTCATTATATATATAAATTATCATTGGAATAAAAATAACAACTGAACTGCAAAGTTTTAATATCATCGTACAAGACAAGAGTTACGATTTTTTGTTTGTTACAGATGCCAAGTGCCTTCAACGTGGGAGGGACTCAAATGGATTCTACTTCTGCTACAAGTAATCAGATCGAAGCTAATGATGAAATGTCATGTCTAACTGTCTTCGATGGCGAACAGTGTATTGCAAATCAAAACATTTAAATTCAAAAAGTTAATAACCAAGAATTAATTCTACAAAATCTTGTTGAAAGCGTTTAAAAACTTACTCAAAAAGTGGCCGAGTTGTCTGTACAATTAGATGAATGCATGATAAAATTTATGGAAAGAGTCGAGCAGCCAGTGTCTGTTACTTTATTAAAAGTCGTTGACCAAGTTGATAGTGAATCGTTTAGTTTCAAACAAATAAGTAACAAGCAACAACTAGAAAATCTGGAAAGAAGTTTAATGAATAAAACTGAGAGATCAAAAGTACAAAACAAGCTGGGGTTTTTGTTTCCACCCTGTGAAGGAAATGGCTTACCTTTGCCTATAAATTGATCGACTCAATGGTTTCACGTGAGTTTCTGTACGAATGCTCCTGGTCTGGGGGAAGCCGTAGCAACACTTCGAAGGTCCCAATAAAAGACTACAAAAACTTTATTAAATTCTTTTGTGAAATGATACGTTCATGGGATTGTGAATTTACTATGGGACAAACTGAAAAAATGTTTAAGGTCGTTCTGAAAAATGCTGTTAAAAGGAAATTAATGAAAGGCTTAAGATCCTCTTCAAAACGAGTCCGAAAAATTAAATCTAAATCAGAAGACCAGGCAAGCACAAGTAAGCAAGAAGTTTCTGCTAATACAACAATTAATCAAAATAATGAATCAAATGAAACATTAGAGATGGAAGTAGCAGAAGTGTTGGAGGATAAGGAAAATAATGGTGAAGAAGAGATAGAAGATGATGAAGACGAAGAAAGTTTGCGCTAATATTTTTTATGCTTTTTCTTTTCTTGCCGATTATGGCATTCTTTTTTTTTATTATGTCTGCTATATTGTTCTGGTAAGTACTGCCTGGCGTTACTAGATATAATGACACGGTATTTTTTTCGTACTGACGGTGCGAATGCTTCTTTTGTAACATTTCACCTTATGTCTCGTTACAAAACCGGTCATTACCAGTACCTGCCTTTAGTTGATTTTTGTATCTACTAGACTGATTACAGCTTACGTAATACATAATTATTTTTCGGTGATCAGACTTAAATATTTTTAAATATCTCCGTTTATTAGAACTCATTATATGCTGACTATATAATACGGGTACTTTAAGCTTAGTAATGTATGACTATGCACATTATGCTGATTTATATAAAGTCTTACTTAAGGTTAACAAATAATTATTTATTAGGATGGTTAATTTTGAAAATTATAAAGTAAGTAACAAAAAGGGTATAATAAGCCGAAAGAAGGGTCAAGGTACTCATAAAACTGAACATCTTTCCCCATGGAACATGGGTCGAAATATTTAAAATAATTGGACCTCCCATAGCGAATTAACCAGCTGATCAACAATTTTGTATGGGAAGTCCCAATTTTTTTTACTATTCGTCGGAAAACGTTCAGTTTCATGAGTACCACTTTGACCTCTTTTCGGCTTATTTATTACCCTTTTTATTACTCCTGTTTTTGAAACAAATTTAATGTTAAATGTAGTTAGATACCAAGTGCTATTTTCATAAAAATATTTAGACTGATTAAAATAGTTAATTATGCTTAAGTATAATATCTCCGTTTTATAGAACTCATTATGCTGATTATATACGTTTTCGATATATCAGGTAGGTATTTTAAGCCTAGTTATCACTGCATATGTTGCTGTGTAAAGTTGATTTGCAAAAATCCTTGATAGGAGGTTAAGTGCAATTTTGTTAATTATTTTTTGTTATACCTGATTTTGTTACAATTATGTTGTTTGCTACGGAGTGTTATTTAAATAGAAAGATTTAGACTGATTAAAATAGGTAGTTAGCTAGTATAAACTATTCTTTACTCTGTTTTATAAGAGACAGCCCACCGAAAAATTTGTGTGCTCCGTTGGAACAGAACAATTTTCCATTTTTTGTCAGGAAACAAGAAAAAAAATTGTCTCACATGCTTGCGTCGTCAGTAATTTTGTATGTACAGTACAGTGGTGGAAATGTTTTTTTTTTTCATTTCCGGACCATGTTCCTTGTGAAAAGTTGTTTAGTTTCATAGACTAATTTGACATTGCGCATTGCGAAGTTTTCGGAGGGCTGTTTCTTATGTTTTGCATCATTTCTAATAGCCATTTCCTTAAAAACTTTAAAAATATCGTGAAACTGTACGTCGTGTTATTTTAATTACTAAATAAGAATATATGGAAAACATATTTTGATTATCTATGGTAGAGTTTGAAGTGACATAGGAAAATTCAGGGAAGATTGTTTAAGCAAAATAAATATAAAAAATGTATGTTAACTGTGTGAGTGTTCAGTGGAACCACTGTGTGAAAAAAGTAATAAAAGCCAAAAATATCACATCAAACAGTATTTTATTTATATGTGTGTAACAAAGGGATAAAGAATTTAAATTCTTTGTGTTCAATACATACTAATTTACATTTAATCTCTTTGGGTTCTAAAACGATCAAATTATGGGTAGATACTATTCTGCTCGCATCTTGAACTGTATATCGCAAGATGAGACGATTTAATTGGATATTCAAAAACGTCTTCTGTGTTGTTGATTTTATTTCCTTTAATTGAAATCTTGTTATGGTCTAATTCTACGCAGCTAATTTTAACAACCTCATTGCATCTGGTACGTAAATAACTATCTTTTTCTTTGCTGGAAAGTTTAAAATCTTCAAAATTTAATATATTATTGTTGTTAATTGTGTTAACAAAGGGGTATTTCTTGTCTTTATGTGTTTGAAAATTAATATCATCCGTATTTTCAGCCAATCGCTTGGCGATTTGAGACAATGGTTCTTTTCCTGATCTCAGCATACTTTTGATCATAAATAACATATTCTCGAAGGGATATGCGTTGAACGTCATCAGAGGGCCAAACATTTAAATTTTATTCGTCAGGTGTAGTAAGTTGTGTATGTTGCTTGTAACGTAGCCTGAACCATAAAGGTTTTTGTAAAATTTTACAAAATGTTCCAGAAGTTCCTTTGCTAATGGTAACAAAGTTTGGTATGTTTCTGTTGAGCAAATTGTTATACTACAATATAGTGTTAAAAATGATTGTAAGCCTCATTGTTCATAACATCAGGCAAAATTACAATACTTAAATAATGCATAAACGCTCTAAATTCTGACGCTTTCCAATGTGCTAATGAATCTAAACCTCGCACTGCTCGATGCACTTCTGAAGGCAATTTGCAATTGCATAGAAAATTTGAAACCAGTACAATATCACTTGCCCGCATTTTAGTAATATATTTGCCAAAGTTGCCGTCACGCCAACCAATCAGTAATCTCTTCATAACACCCAAGTCGATCAAATGAAGTGAATCGGCCACAATAAATTGGTTCACCATGTCAATAGGAATATTTAATAAAGGTGAGTCATTTTTATGATGCAAGCCATAAATTTTGTTTCTAAATCCTTCATTTGTCCTTTCAGGACACAACGACTCAGAAAATGTGACGGTATGTGTAATATGCGAATATTCTCCAAGCGTAGTACATTTATGGCAGCCGTGTTTAGCATTAAAATTGCAGACTCCTGCAAAAAATATTTTAAATTAGGTTATAATAATACAAGCAAAAAGTTAATAAATTACAAATATTTGTGTCATGTGCGGATCGAACCTACGGATCACAGAATAGAAGGCAGATAAGATATCTAGAAATACAAGTCAAGTGCCTATAGGTAAAAAACATCAATAATTTCAACTACTTATTTATCGGTATTAGGTGCATAATGGCGATAATATGCGACACTAAGATAAACTTACCTTTAATATAGGCTCTAGCTGGCGAGTCACAAATGAAGCATCTGATTTTTATCATTATAGTTTTCTCTAATCGCTCAACTACAAGACCTTCTTCTAATAATATCTTCATTTCATTTACAAAGTCTTCTAAGAATTCATTTAAATTTTTTGGTTTTCCTTTCCCAAAATAGATTCCAATAACAAAAGGCCGAATTCGGGGATTTTCAAAAATGTTACATAATATGGGCCAAAATTCATTTGTCGAACTTTTAAAAATAGGCAAACCATCCACATTTATGTTAATTGAAATCGTATCTGGAATATCCATCCAATATTGCAAAATGTTCTTCAAAGGTTTTGCTATCCCATTGTGCCAGTATTGACCTCCTTCTACATTTTTTAAAGTTACATTAACGGGAGTGCATAACATTGTTCTAGCATCAGACGGTAGTATTCCCGGTTCTAATTCGTTTATTATGCCTAACAATTTTTTTAAAGCGGAATGAGTAATACGATTTTCAATAGCCCATGTTCTTATTTTTTTGCGAAAGGTTAAACGTCGATTGTCCAAATCAAAATTGTATTCACTATCACTAGAACTGCAATCACTACACTCTGAAATCTGTATATTTTGAAGGGAACTTTCAGGTTCAGGCACATTTTCCTCTGCATCATGTACAGAACCACCATGAACAACGGTTGAAGTCGCACTTGTTGAAACATTGTCGGGCTCATTTTCGGGCGTCGTTGTCAATCGACTGTTCATTTTTACAATTTGCGAATATTCTTTGGCAAATTTTTCTTCTTATTCCGTCGGTTCTCGCTCTTATTTTCCAAGATTTTTTATTCATATTCACAAATTTTTGCACGCGACGTAATAAACACACACCTAGCTTGTGGGATAAGTGTAATAGAATATCACATTCACATTCATGTTCAGCTTACAGCAAATTAAAGTAGTACTTGTGGACAAATAAACTGCTATTGATGTTAATGGACAACACATATAGTTCTTTTAACAGCCTACAGTGCACATGCGAACCATTTAAACACTTCTGTACAGTAGTAAAAAAAGGTTATTTTAATGATCACAAACAAGTTTTACTACAGCTACTACCTGTATAACAGTCTTAAACAAGTAAACATAACAGCCTTTAGCTTTATAAATGACCACGTGTGTTCTATTAAAATGATAGCTCTATAACATCGTACAAGTAGGCCGTTAAACAGCGTTTGCCGTATCTCTACCCTCCTCTAATTCTCTTAGTGAGACGGCTGACTAAAGGATAGTTGTTAGAGTATTATAACACCAACAATCGTATAAAAGTATAACTCTACACTCCTATAAGTCCCTTATACAGGTATAGGTGTTATTAATGGCAATAATGCAGCTTATACATCACGAGTGAACTATAATAATGCTTCAAGTTCACCTGTGAACTAAATGTGTACTCTTAAATGGAGTAAAATGTTACTTGGGATATCATGCAGCGTTGATTTCGCTGGCTGCTCTAGTGCTGAATCTGCTCCATTTCTGCGCGATTTTTTGCCTTTGGTCTTAGATTTCTTTAATATAGGACTTACGTGAGAGGACTTGTTGCGGGAACTAGTATCAGCCGCGTTATCATTTGAAACTGCAGCGGGAGCAGGACAGGGCTGCTCCAAGTCAATCATTTTCGTAGATTTGCCCCCAGAGAAAGTCTGTTCAGATGACGCAGACATGTGGTTGGTGAGTCGCCCTTCCATCGTAGTGAGTTTATTTTCCAGATTAGAAATCGTGATGAGCAGCTTCTTTTGTCCACCAGAGCCCGTAAGAGGCGATAATTGCGCCGCAAAAAGCTCACTTACAACAGTTTTAAAGCGATCGTCTATAGCCGTTTGTATTTCTTCCCTGATAATTTTCCGGATCTCCTGTTGAGACGGGCATTTGAAAGGTATTTCTGTGATTTTGCTCTGGGTTGGCTTTTGTTTAGGACGTAGGGTAACATTCTCAAACCCGCACACAGGAGTTCCCGGCACAATGCTTGCTTTGTTGGACGTAGTGTTAATCTGGCGCAATGGTGTATTAGTGTTGTCTCCTTTACGTTGTTTGCTACGGCACTCAATGCACAGCCATTCACACATATAAGAATCAGTAAGAGCACTAAAGGCCTGCTCTGTAAAATTTGCGCATAATAAATCGTAATTGCACTTACACAGAGAGCATTTCATGCGACTATCATCCTCGTCGATTACGGTGCGACATCCAGCGCAATTCAAAGTTGCCATCGCTCGGCCAGTAATGTAAGTAGTAGGAATGTCGTAGCAGTCAGTAGTTGATCTGTTGTAGCGAGCGATGACGCGTATCTCGTAGTGGTAACGCCCACTCTGTAGCACCGCGCGATGACGCAGCTCCGGCCGCCGTGTAGCACTTGCAACCGTCGCCTTAGGATGAATCACTGACCCAGCCACCGATGCGTCGCCAGCCGTTATTAAATTATTTTGAACAATTTATCCTTATAACTTGCTATAGCTTAAGCGTATCAAAAAGCCTTGCACACCGAACTGTAGCTGGTTTTTGTAGCTACAAATTGATATATAGCTGATTGCAAACTATGAACTTTTACCACCAAATTTAATTTTCGAATACGGAGCACAACTAAACGACGTGTACAAAACTTGACGCGTGGAGCGTACACTTTGTAAGTATTCGATTGTCTCGATTCAAATTAAAAATATTACCACTCGCTCAATAAACAATAAATTGATTATTTTTAATTTGATCAATGCTTAATTTAATGAACCCTAACATTACATATTTCAGTTTCTTAATTACAACTAATTTGCCACTTAAGGATCCTATTTTCACTCCTATTTTGGCTTCTCGGCTGCAATCAAACTTCTCCATGCGTGCTGTATAACCAGGTCATAAAGTTATTTTGAGCAATACGTGCCTTATGATAGAAATATTAACGTCATAACCTCAAAAAGTGCAATTTGATGATTCATTACTAGAACAGAACTATCATTTACCTAAAACCAACAGCGCCATCTCACGGCAGTCCAGGAAACCACATCAAAGATTAGCACTCAACTACGCCCAGCGCTTTGCATAACCGACCTGCTATTTAACAACTAAGCCTACCGGCCAGTTGGTACACGACTCACTCACGGACCGATAGGTGGCACAGTGAAGGATTGATTTCTATCATGGAAGACGTTACTGCAATTCTCAAACAAATACAACAAGATATGTTACATCAAAATCAACGGTTCAAGACTATGGAAGAAAATATAACTAAGAACATAAATGCAAATATAAACGAAAAGTTTCAAAATTTAGAAATTAAGAATGAAAAATTGGAAAAAGACTTAGAAGACCAAGAAAAGAGAATTGATCGAGAAGGTAATAAGAAAGAAAAATTTAGTATTTTTTGGCCTTCAAGAAGATGAAAGAAATTACTGGGATCTAGAAAAAACAATACTTACACTTATAAACGAAAAAATAAATGTCAAATGTTCAGATCAGGAGATAAGTTCTATTTGGCGAAAAGGGAAAAAGGGAGAAAAGGTAAGGCCCGTAATAGTTTCTTTTAACACACTAGGCAAGAAAATTGAAATATTAAAAAACAAGATACTTATAAAAAAACTCTGATATTTATATGCAAGAAGATTTTCCTTTTAAAATCTTACACAAACGTAAAGAACTGCAAGAAGAACTGAGTCAACTATTAGACCAAGGAAAAACGGCGTATTTAAAAATACGATAAAATTATTATCAACGAAGAGAATAACGCATCTACATACCGAAACCAAAAGCGACCCTTATCCCTATCCCTTTCACCAAATGCAAACGAAAATGAAACCGAAAACAGCCGAACAAATAACAAAAAAAACATCCGATCTCACAAGAAAAATAAAAGAGATATTAGCGCCTACTTTAGGTCAAACAGAGTTGAAACACCTCATGAGAAACCATCTAGTCCCCTGAACAAAGAGCAGACTTCTAATAAAGATCTCTCAAAGGAAACTACAGTAGACGCGATAAGAGTGTTTGGCTTTGACCGTTATTGCGCAGAAATCAGAAATTGGGTATCAACGGGCAATCAGCGGGGTGCGGGGCGGGTGTGTAGGCGCACGCGGTGCTCTGATTGGCGATCCAGTCGTTCCCTGCCTCTCGCATCGATACGACGTACCGCGCACTCCTGTTGTACAATCACGTTCACAAGTGAATTGCTATTTTCGTTAATTGTTTATTGTTGTCGATTGTTATTATTTGTTGAGTTTGTTGCGTAAAAAAAACATTGTTTTAAAAAGGCAAGCACGGAAAATAATATATGACGTGAATTGTTTTTTAAAGAAAGAAGCTGACGAATGTATCGATTCATTGAAGCAAATTCGAAGTCAGATTGAGGAAGTTGCTACTTTACTCAGTCAGTCGGAGAATAACCAAACTATACAGACTATGCAGGTAATGAAAACGGAAACTGTTTATAAATTGAATTGTGTTGTCAGTAAATTAGCTAAAATTAAAAAACGGACATCGGAGGCCACTAAGACTTCAATTGGCACTGTAAAAAATATCGCAAATCAAGCCAAGAGTTCCGATTTGTTAATTACTTTCAGAACACCTGGAAAAAAACGTCCCAGAGCTAAACCAGTTACCAATATTGATAATTTTGACCAAGGTGTTATAAAAAGATGTATACAAAATTTTCACAAGACGAATAATGAACTTCCCACCATTGGGAAACTAAAAAAGAAACTTGAGGAAGATATAAACTTTAAAGGGTCAGAAACAAGTCTTCGTGTAATTGTAAAGGAGTTAGGATTTCGCTGTAAAAAAACAGAAAACAACCGTAAATTACTAATAGAAACATCGAATATCCGATTACAACGCATTGAATATTTAAGAAAAATAAGAAAATATCGACAAGAAGGAAGACCCATTGTTTACACAGATGAATCCTACGTAGATTCATCGCACTCAACAACCAAAGCCTGGAGCGATGGCCCAACGGAAGGACTAAAAAAACCCATTTCTAAAGGAAAACGAGTCGTGATAGTCCACGCAGGATCTGAAGCTGGGTTTATACCAAATGCTTTATTAACTTGTAAAGCCGGCACCAAAACAGGGGACTATCACGACAACATGAATTACGAGAATTATGAAAAATGGCTTAGGACACAATTAATTCCCAACCTACCACCCAATTCTGTAGTGGTTGTCGACAACGCCTCATACCACAATAAACAATGGGATTTAGCACCGTCCTCCAATTCCAAAAAAGCCGATATGCAGAATTGGCTAACTGATAAAGGCATGCAATATGATTCAACAATGCTCAAGCCACAATTGTACAACTTGATAAAAGCTAATAAAGAAAGATTTTAAACTTTTTCAATAGATAAAATTTTAGCAGAAGCAAACCATAGCATATTGAGATTACCGCCTTACCATCCAGACCTCAACCCTATCGAAATGGCATGGGCTACTATTAAACAATATGTAGCTAGCAAAAATGTTAAATGGAATTTACAAGAATGTACCAAACTTATCAAAGAAAAAGTATCCTTAATGGGTGCCCAGGAATGGGAAAAAATATGTAAAAAGGTAAAAGATATAGAAGAAGAGTACGCCCAGAGTGACCATGTAGTTGATTTACTTACTGAGCAATTTATAATTCGCGTTGATGATAGTTCCGAAGACGATGATTCTGATGATGGTTATGAAGATGATGATGATGATGACAACTGCGACCGAGGAAGCCCTGAACCCGGACCCTCAACAAGCAAAAGACGTTGCTTAATTTCATGTCGCGGCAGCACCACTGGACCATGCGGTGATTTCATAGAAGGCGTTAAACCTTTAACTGATTCAGAATCTGAATAGCACTGCTGCTAAATACTTTTTTTTAATGTTAACTTTTTTTAAATTAAATTTTGGTGTAGTCGTTTGGTGTAGTTATTTAGAATTTTCATCGCTGTCTCTGTAAACTTTAAAAGGAAATAAACATTTTATATGAGTAAAATAACTATCAATAGTTTTAATAAATGAAGAAGTTTATCTATTTCGTATTATTTTCTAGCATTATTACCACTGTACATGAATTTTGACCCTCTCAAATATCCAACCTGGTACATAAAAAAGGAAAAGTATTGTGTGCGTGACAGTACCCATGCGCAGTAATCCCCTCCACCCGAAGGTCAAAGCCAAACTCTTATCGCGCGAGCTGTAACAACATAAGCAATTGACAACCAGCGCGAGCCCCTCTTCAATCATCTCCAATACAGCTGGTCACTGCGGAGATTTGCAACCAAAACCCTCCAGAGAACATACTCCATATAATACACACAGCTGGCCGAGACTGGCTGGACGTTAGCAAGAGATAGATAGGGACACATGGCAATCTCTGGAGGAGGCCTTCACCTGAGAGGGGTTCTTCCAAAAAAGAAAAATTCAATCAATAGAAAATAAAATTTAAAGCATCATTTATTTAATTAACTTATTTTATTTATTAAATACATATAGACATGCTTGGATTAAAATTTGATTTGTGAAACGTTATTATAGTTTAATTTGCAAAATGTTATTCTAATTTAATTTGTGAAATGTTATTTATTATTATGTAAACTGTGAAATGTTATTGTAATTTAATTTGTGAAATGTTAATATAATGTTATTTAATTGATTGATTAGTTCGAAAGATTTATAATTTGTAATTTTTAAATGGCATGAAATAAAAGGCTTTTTTATTTTTTATTTTATTTTATTTATTTATTAATTACAACTAATTTGCCACTTAAGGATCCTATTTTCACTCCTATTTTGGCTTCTCGGCTGCAATCACATGAGTGCACGCGTGTGAGTGCTGCCGGGATAACCTGAGCTTGATTTTTAATATTTTCTTCACATTTACTATTTTTGTTCCTGTTACAAAATTTATATTTTTTTTATGGTTCTAAATTTGAGCAGTTCGGTGTGTATTTTGTGTATAAAGTGCACTCATATCACTCATGTTTCAGATACCAATTCGCGATGATGACACAGTATCAGAGCCTAACTGCCCAGGGACGGGGGGTAGCAAGCCCAGCCTCTAGCAGGCCCAGGCCGCGCGCTGCAGCCTGCTTAGATGAGCGGTCTGGGGACAATCATGACATTGGGCAAGCAGCGGTCGAGGACGCCGCGTTTTCAGGAACGGCCGTTTTAAAATCGCCGATTGCAGCGCCACCATGATGTCTTTTTTCTGTAATCTATGATGATGGCGGGTCGCACAACCCGCTATGTCACTGTGACATTGCTGTCAATGGTAACTTTTTGGCTAGAGCGTTTGGCTGTGACGGACGTTGACTCGGCTAAGGGATTTGTGACCTTGTAATTTTAGTATTCTAGTTCTTGTTATTTTGGGTTTCGTTGTTGTAATCTGTAGCAGTTATATTTTTCATTAATAATTCGTTATCGTTACTAGTTAATTTCTGCTACCTTTTTATTGTTAATCTATTACACCTAATATGATCTTTAAGAATATAATAAAAAGGAGACGAGGTGAAGTATTACTGTTAAATGGTTACCAGTATTACAAATTAAAGAGTTACAAAGATGGAGGAATTATATGGCGATGTGCTCTATATCGTAAAAGCAAATGCGTGGGATCGGTCACTATCAATAATAGTATTGTGTCCAAGGCTGTATCTCATTTACCAACATGTTCCCCTGATTATGCTCAAAACGAGATAGACATGAAGTTAGATGACTGTAAAAAACAAGTAAGTGAATCAGACACAGTGTCTGTACCCAAGATCTATAGAAAAGCCGTGGGTTCACTCGAAGATCGTGGTATCGACATAATAAAGAAGTTACCTCAGTTCTCCAGTATAAAATCAACACTTTACCGGCATAGAAATCGAACACTTAAAGTAGACAAATTATATTATAAATTTTTTACCGATATTAAGGTTCCATCAAAATTTCATTCATTTCTTTTGGCGGACTACTATCGTGATGACGGTGCAAGAATTTAAGTGTTTGCCTCCACGGAGGCAAGAAATGTTATGACGGAATGTGACGACTATTTCAGTGATGGCACATTTGGTGCCATTCCAGAACCATTCCTGCAACTCTACACAATTCATTGCGATCTGGGGAGTTCTCAAGATGTTACAAATATAATACCCGTTGTCTATGCCTTCCTTCCAGATAAAACTAAGGACACATTACATTACATTACTACAATTAATAAAAAAAGAAATACCTCACTGGAACCCCAAGCGATTTAAAACTGACTACGAAGATGCCATGATACAGGCTATTAGATATGTTTTTCCACAAATATTACCGAGCGGATGCTATTATCACTATTGTGAGAGTCTGAAAAGAAAAACCAAATCTCTAAAATTAAAGGCGTACAGAATAGTGTCACTTTGCAAACTTTTGCCGTTATTACCCAGAGAAAATATTTTGGATGGTTGGAGTTACGTAATAGATGAAATGGAAAGCAACATTGACCAAGAAAAAAATGAAGAATTTAAAAGAAATATGAAAATTGGTTGTCCAACAATATTATTGCAAGAATGTGCGTATTCGGCCAACGGCATCGTACTACCAATTATTTGGAATCGTGGCATTTTGTGTTGAACGGTGAAGTTGGTAAGAAAGCCTGCAATTTACACCAATTGTTGAACATTTTAGTTTCTGATGCAGTGTATCAAAAAGTGCGTAGCCTCCAAGTCAAAAATAAAATTAATGTAAAAAAAAGAGACAACATTTACATTGAACGCGACCGGCTTATTCAGAATGCACAAATGCAATTAATCAATGGCGATATAAGCGTTGGTAATTTTTTGGAGAAGCTTCGTTGGTGAAAATATTTATTTTGGTGATATTTCAAGACTAATTATTTACTTATAATTTAAGGATGCTTTGGTTTTTTTAAAAATAAATCTAATAATAACAATAAGTCTTTATTTCAGGCAATTAGGACCCATACAATTTCTATTCTTGGTTTTTCTGTTTTCTTAACTTTTTAATTGCTACTATCTATAAATTCCGAGGTCTATGTGTTATTATTACTTTTTACAGTAGTACTACTGGGAAAAATTGGCCCAAATATGACACCTGCGAAGGCTTACTATGAGTAAGTGTATTGGGATGAAAACTCCCAGTAGTACTACTGGTAAGACTACTGGGTAAGACTACAGGGAACAGGGGCTCCTTGTGCTGCAGCAGACACCGCGTCCCAAAAAATTGATTGTTTTTACATAAAAATATACAATAATAAATTAATTATTAATAAATAAATCATATTCATTGTCATGGTCATTCTCTAGAGAAAAATTTTAACACCGTCGGTTAGAAAAAACCGATAGCTGAATAGCGGAATGCCATCTATCGGATTTATATCCGACTAATATGTCGATACTTTGACGAAAATTCAAGGTTACATTGAACATGGCTTCAGATGGCGTTATTCTGGAAATTCGTGTTATTCTAGTAGAAACAAAGCTCTTAAATTTAGTTTGATTTAGTTGTAAGTTTTGGCGAATTTCTTTGGCTACAACAAATCATTTACATTATCACTACATAAGTTACATTAATTTGCATTCTTTTCATACCAAGTTGGCCGCTTGGTACATACTTCGGCCAATACTTACCCAAATTAAAAATAAAAGTGCTCGATCAATGGTTTATATATCTTTAAAAATGATAGCAAAATATAAGAGATTGGTGCATTAGAAGTATAAAAATAAATTTATCAAAACGATTGCCCGTTGCGACCATCGTTCCCAATTATTGATTTGATTGATACCTTGCGTGACCTTGCGTAAAGCCATTAAAATTGCCGCCCGGGGCTTTGCAGACGAGATATTTATTTTTGACTATTTTAAGTGTTTTAATAAAAGTGTTACAAATAAAAATGATTTTGTCAATTTTTTTGATTTATTGAATTATTTTCAAATATGACATTAAAAAATTAGGTTTTTATTATAAATTATTTTTCTACCTGGTTGTAACTACTAATAAATATGTTAAAAATTATTGCACTTTTACTACGGACAGAGTGATTTTAGCTATAAACCTTCCAGAAACCTAAGTCACAATTAGATACATATTATGTATGATATGAATTTACTGGGTTTTACTAATAAAAGAAATCGTAAATGCGTAGTAATAATTTAATAAAAATAAATATTAAACAGGAAGCGGTGGCTCGACGTCGTTAAGGGTGACATGCGTGCCAACAAACTCACCACCGAGGATGCACAAGACTGTGCGAAGTGGGCCAAGAAAATAAGAAAGGCGGACCCTGGGACCCCACACAGCGGTGTGGGTTCACAACCGGGATAGACCGCACGGATGATGATGATGGAGGAAAAGAGGGTAATTTGACAAAAAGAACCATCGGAATCGGTGAACTCTTTGTTAAAATACCCTCTTTCCCTTGGGGTGCAGCACACATTCGCCCAGTTCTCTGTGGTTGAATGGCGGAACACCAGTGAATCCAGAGAACTGGGCGAGTTGGGCACTGTATCGGCTTCTACCGTATCCAAGGAGCCGTCGCTACCCGCATCGTCGATAACACGATGCTCGTTAGCTGCGAAAACATAATTCATACTTATTCCTGTATTTTTTAAACACATTTTGATATTCAATGCAATAAAGTTACATTTTATTTACCAAAGTTGACGTCAGCTGGCACAATTATTGGTGGCGTCGGCTGCCGGCTAGCCGTGGGACGTGGATGGTATCTCCACTTCTACCACCATCTCGCACAGCTCTTTCTCAGGTGATAGATTTCTTTAAAATAAGGGAAAGTAGTTACATATTGTTTATCTCGTAAATTTTAATGAACATACATGATTCAATATATACAAAGTACGTCATACATGATTCAGTACATACAAAGTACGTCTCTTGCGTGGAGGTTCGTCGGCTGCCGATAAGCCCGCAACGTATCTCTGTGTAAACCTCCCTCGTGTCCCTCCCTCGTGTGTAACCTCTCTGCAAAAAATACAACAAACAGTTTGTGAGGATGTATGGACATATCCTCACAAAATAGATAGCAGCGAGTTCTAAAAAAATAGTTACGGCTCCTCAGCACCTCTTCCTCTTGCTCTTCCTTCTCTACCGCGGCCGCGGCCACGGCCACGACCACGGCCAGAGGTTGATGGAGTATTGTTTTTTTTGTTACATATAAAACTCACACATACGATTATTAGATGAACTTTTACTAAAATATTTCTGTTGCAGATAAATCAAGACGACAATTATAAACCAGTACGCACACAAAATCACATGCAAAATGCAAAAACAGTTTTATGATATGGAAGTTTTTTTACGTGTCTGCTAAGCTAGACTTGATTAACAAGGCAAATAAGACAGAAAGGTAGGTACAGAGATTTTTCAGAGGCCTTTAATATTTGTTTTTGAACCGTAAACAGATCAAATTAAACAATAAACTATAATACACATTTTTTAATTCCAAATAATAAATTAACTTCTACCTGCCATTAACAAAAACGGTGTGCTCATGAGCTATCAAAACGTAATGCAATTCGTACCAGTAACTGCTTTCTGCTTCAGGCGATGGTATTTGATGGAGCTGGCTTGGTAGATTCGTGGACCAAATAGGTTGCTGTGACTGGGCTGATGTCGTTGCTTCGCTTAGAAAGCTTAGGATCATATCTGAAAGTAGAAATAACAAAACACTGTTAGTTAGATGAGGGAAATTATGCCATATTTTTTTTGCCATAAGGAATGACAATGATGGTCATTCAAAGATAGAAAAACTCAACCAGTTACGTACGGTTCGTTTTTTCCTAGACTAGATGCCCTGGTGAACTTCGTATCACCTACAAATATTTGTAAAAAATCTTATTTCTTCTAAACTAAACTAAGTTTTTGTTTAGTTTCTCAACGCATCTGTGAACATTTGACAACTGTTGGAATAAAACAAGCTGTACTTGAAAATATAGCAAACTTCTATATTTATTAATTTATTAGAAATGAGAACAATGTTCACAGTTCACAGCTAGATGACAAGGTCAAGATGGAGGAAGGCAAAATTGCCAACATCAAAAAATACAAAAATGATACCAGTTAAAAACTAGTAAAAAGCTACTACTAGTAACAATTTTATGTTCATGTTTTGAACATAGTTGGGCGGGCAGCTTGAAAAGTAAAAAGTGTATTTAAATTTAGGAAACAAAGACGCCCTTGGAATCATACAAAATAATTAATCTTATCATTATACTTACTTACTAAGTAATCTTATAGATTGAATAAAAGTAAACATGCAATGAAGCTATCACAAGTTTACAGTTAACTGTTACTTAGCTTAAAAATGTTACTTAACCTAAATAAAACCTTTCTTGATGATAAACATACTTACATGGGATAATTTTAATTAAGTGGTAGTGGACACAGCCTTGATATAGACCTTAAATATATTTTATTATTGAACTTTGCTTCAGCTACTCCACCATTGTTATCTTTTCCTGGGATAACTTTAACAGTTCTGGCCATTGGCCACTCCAAAGGAGAGGTATTCCAATTTTTCACAAGCACTATATCACCCTCCCTTAAGTTGGGATAGCTATGTTTCCACTTGGGGCGGCTTTACAGTTGGGTAAGGTAGTCGCGAGACCAAGTCCTCAAGAAATCTTGCTTTAATTTGAACACTACCTTCCAGAACTTTACACGGTTTATTGGTACTTCCGATAAGTCCACCTCGGGGTAACTAGACAAAACCGTCCCAATTAGAAAATGGCCCGGGGTAAGATATCCACCTTCACTGGGGTTCAAGGAGCGGTCTAGAGTTCAAGACACCCTCAATTTGCACAATGAGAGTGTTAAGCTCTTCGTAGGTTAAACAGAGAGTACCAATGGTACGTTTCAGGTGATGCTTGACGCTCTTGTCCCCTGCCTCCCACAAGCCTCCAAACTGAGGGGAGTAGCTGGGTATATACATAAACTTTATATATTTTTTATTACAAAAATTATAAACAGTCTCTATGAGCTCTTGAGGAGTGTAAATCATACTTAATTAATTAATTCTCAGCACCCTTAAATGTTTTCGCGTTATCACAAAAGACCTTGGCGGGCATACCTCGCCTTGATATAAAGCGATCGATGCATGCCAAAAAAGTTGTAGTTGTTAGATCTGATACAACTTCAGCGTACTAAACGCAAACAAATAGCGCTACATAACCTTTGGTCACTTTTTTTTTTCTTTTTTTTTATAATCTAACTAAAAGGATACGAAATAGTACATGTAACACATGTGTACATGTGTAATAGTGAATGAGTACGCTGACTAGTTGAACTTGAGGCTAATTAATAAAATATAAAAAGTGTTTACAACGAGCTCTAAAAATGGCCACTACAGTGACATCATCGGCTATTCATAAGATGTGTGCAGGTTGTTCGTCTGTAATATCAGACAGAAGATATCTGATATGCTATAACTGTGTGGATACATACGATCTCATGTGTGCGAATGTATCAGAGAATAGGTTTTATAATACAATGAGTAAGGAGCACAGAGACAGTTGGACATTTCCCAGATGTATGTCTAATAAACCAAAGGGAAACAATACTAATACACCAGTTCGTCAGTTGTTTTCATTACCGGACTTAGAAAACGAATCTGAATTGACGCGTACCAGTGATGTGGACCTAGAGCAAATAAATGTGACATTGCGGAGAAAACCAACCATCATAAGACAAAATGAAACCCTGTCTTCATCGGACTCTCCACCCAACGGAGATACTCTAATCTGTAGTGCAAGAGAGGATAATAGCAACCTCATTTTAAAAGAGCTGCGCGCATTTAGAGCTCAAGTGACTGAACAATATGAAAATCAAGAGTCAAGAATAAGTAAGCTTTGTGAAACCATCGAGGCGTTGCAGATTGGGATTAATAACATAAACAATAAATACACGAAGATGGAAACAGAAATTAACGAAATGCGACAAGAGAATATCAGGCAGTCTAACCGTATTTGTGAACTTGAAACCCAGTACCTAGACCAAGTAAAAAGGATTAACGACACGAGTGCTTCCGTGGTGGCACTCGAAGCCAAGATCGAGAATTCCTCTCAGTCGTTAAAAGCTTTAGATGCAAATAAAAACAGTGAAAAAATTCCTCGCTCTGAAAAGGAAAAACCGGCAGTCGGTCGCAAAGCCCGTGCAAGCTTATTAAACCCGGAGTGCAAAATCCAAGAAACAGATCTCCATTTGAACAAAACTATTGTTCTATACGGACTGAAAGAGTTTAGTAATGAAAATGATCAGCAATTATCTCACCGCATAATTAGAACCATTTATGACATAGTAAATGTAGATATAACCGACTACATCGAAGAAATACACCGTATAGGACGAAGAGGATGGCGAAGACCAATTGCAGTAGAACTACTGAGTAAAAGAGTATCAAAGTACCTACTAAGCAACGTAAAAATGTTCAAAAACACGGGCTTGTGGCTGTCCGAGTACTTACACGAGCAAGGCAAACAAGAAAGAATACTAAAAAAGGAAAGCTACCGAAGCAGTAGGAAGTCGGAAGCAATAAATAGTACACACCGGACATCATTGTATAATAAAGAAAATAGCAAGAAATCTGAAATCTCAACTTGTGATGAGGATGATAAAGCTGCTAACAAAAAATTTTTTCGTGCCTAACGATACGATACTTTTTCAAAACATGCGAAGTTTAAAGAACAAATTTCATCTGATTGAAACGCTTACTGATGAGTTGCAGCTCACCGTACTGTGTCTGTCTGAAACATGGATAACGACGGCCAAGAGGGCTTTATTAGCCATTGAGGGGTATAACTTGGCTAGTGTTTTCCATAGAGACCACCACGAGGGTGGCGGTGTGTGTATACTTTTAAGGGAACATGTAGAATATGTAGAATGTGAGGATATTAAATTATTAACTATAGAATTTATCATTGAAATGTGTGCAATCGTAATTCCGATTTTCAATCTATTACTAGTAACTATTTACATACCTGATAAAGGCAGAGAAAAGGAGAAATATATGACCCAATTAGGAAAGCTTGTACAATTAATAACATCTAAATATGCTAAGAGAAGTGTAATTATTGGTGGAGATTTTAATTTTAATTTTTTGAGCAAATCCAAGGAAACAACTATGATTTTGGACATGTTATTGAGTTGTAACCTTCACCAACGAGTGAGAGAGCCTACCAGAATTTGCAAAACTACCTCGTCTTGTCTGGATTGTGTTTTTACCAATCTTGACAACAAAAATTTTGATGTGGTCGTGGGAGAGTTCGGAATGAGTGACCATCGCGGTGTATTAATTTCATTACAGAACTCTAAAGTTTCGGGCATGAATGATAGTCGCTTTGTTGTAAAAAGGACATTTAACGACAAAAGTATGAACTTATTTAAATTTCAGTTACAAAACGTAGACTGGAGCCAAATTATCACTTCAAATAAAAATGCAAATGAAAACTACATTGAATTTAACAGCAAGCTAACGAAATTGCTGAATTTCTGTATTCCTAAAAAAAGATTAAAAATAGAACAAAACCTAAAAAGCAATGGTTAACATCTGGAATTAAAAACTACTAAAAAGACTAATGTCACAAATTGATAGTCCCATATTGGAAAAATATTATAAATGTTATGATAAAACCCTAAAAAGACTTGTTAATGTATCTAAAAATAATAATAATATAAAACGAATGAGTAAAGCAAAGAATAAAAATAGATTGATGTGGCAAATTCTAAATGAACAAACAAATAAAAGTAAAAAAAAGATATGAACGACTTCAAACTGACTATTAACAATAGAATTATACGAGACCCTTACCAAGTGGTAAACCATTTCAACAATCATTTTGCCTCAATAGGAAATGATGTGCCCTCACAAGGTGTAGTAAAAGGTAGACCTGTAATTACACAAAATCCTAACACCATGTATCTCAACCCGGTGACTGTTGAGGAGGTTGACAAGGCTATCAAAAACCTTAAAAGTAAAGTTAGCTGTGGTGTCGATGACTTTCCACCTATACTAATCAAGCATTGCAAGGATGAACTCATAGTACCTCTGACTGCTCTTGTCAACCAATCATTCACAAAAGCCACTTTCCCCGATCAACTTAAAATTGCTGTAATTAAACCTGTCCCCAAGAAGAAAGTAACAAGTGATATAAATCAATTTAGGCCAATTTCATTACTGTCTACGTTCTCGAAAATATTCGAAACTTTAATGTCTAAAAGACTGAATTCCTTCTGTGAGAAGTATAACATCTATGATGACAGCCAAAACGGTTTTCGTAAACATCGATCTACGGTGAGTGCCCTTTTCAGTATGACGAACGAAATTTTAAACAGTTTTGATAATAAGCAGTATGCAGTAAGTATCATGCTGGATATGAGCAAGGCATACGACAGGGTGTCCCATAAAATACTTTTGAATAAATTATACGGAATTGGAGTGCGGGGGCCGGCATTTGAATGGTTTAGGTCTTATTTATCGAATCGTGAACAATTTGTTGAAATACCTTATTACGATAAAAGCACCAACTGTACACTTAATATTAGATCACAAAAACAGACAGTAGTAGGTTCTATTCCACAGGGTAGCGTGCTAGGATGTATACTTTTTTTAATATATATTAATGACCTTCCTAAAACCCTTGATAAAAAATGCATTTTATACGCAGATGATATTACTGTAGTCATCCCTTGTACCAATGATCAGGAATTGTACACTAGCCTGGATATAACCCTTAAATGTATAACTAAATGGCTTAAGGAACATAATTTACAGCTAAATTTCAACAAAACAAAGTTAATGCAATTCCACCCTAGACAAAAGCAACCTTTGAAAATAAACTACGTTCACGATGACTGCAAGCTAGATTCCGTGAGTACATGTACATTGTTGGGCCTAGAAGTAGAGTCTAACATGAACTGGAGAGGCCACATGGATAAGTTAGCAAGTAAACTGTCAGGATTTACGTATGCACTCTACCAGCTAAAGAGGGTTACGGATTTAGAAACAGCAACTAGTGCTTATTTCGCCTTTGCCCATGCTTGGCTTAGATATGCTGTGATTCTCTGGGGAAATGGTACGGAAAGTGATCGTATATTTATCCTACAAAAGCGATGTATTCGAATATTAGCTAATATAACGCAGAGAGAAACATGTAGACCTTATTTCATTAAATTTAACATTTTAACTTTGACCTCCTTATACATATTGGAAATGTGCATTTTCGTTAAAAATATCCCCACCTTTACACACAAGCTGATAGCTATTATGCTCAGTCCCGTAATCTCCGTCGCAAACATAGACTGGTAGTCCCTCTCACGAAGCTAGATATTGTTAGTTCGGGACCATACCACATGTCGGTAAAAATATTTAATAAATTACCTCTTTTAATAAAGGGTATAAATAGTTTGTCCTTATTTAGTTCTAGTGTCAAAAGATTTTTGCTATCAAACTGTTTTTATTCTGTGCAGGAGTATTTTGAAAGTGTTTAAATTGATCATAAATGTTAAAATGTGCATGAAAACATAAGTTTGTAAATAACTTACCTAATTATTCCAAAAATATCTTGCAGTGCCCTAGCAGGGTTCATGTGTATGTACTATATTTTTATTTAAGACCTGTAACTTACCACATGAAGCATCGAATAAATGAATTATGAATTATGAATTACAAGTGGTTTCCGCATCCTTGCCACTTTCATACTGAATGGGCCGCAGAAGTCAATGCCAACATGCTGAAAAGGCCTATTATCGGTGGTACGTTCTGCAGGCAAGGAACCCATAAGCTGCCTGGCAGTTTCTGCCTTTAAACGCGCGCATTTTAAACACTTGTGTAGAACCTTTTTCACCTCACGGATGCCACTAATAATCCAGAACTTCTGGGATAGTGAACTAAGTACTAGTCTTGGAACAGCATGCAATAAGCGAAGGTGCTCTCTTTTCATTATTAAAGTTGTAATATTAGATATTTTAGGAAGTATTATAGGGTGCATTTTATTTTGGGGAGGGGGGGGGGGGGAGCATTTTGTAACCTACCGCCCACGCGAAGGACACCCTGTGTGTCTACAAAAGGATGGAGACTAGCAAGGTCAGACTTCAACTTGTTGCCTTTGACAATAGCGGATAATTCATGAGAGAAATGTTCTCCTTGCTCTGAGCGAACAACAACCAACAAAGCAGCCTCCAACTCCTTAGGAGTTAAAGTTGCCTCTTTAATTACTTCTCTTCTAGAAGCATTATTGAAAAATCTAGAAATGAATGCAACTACATTTTGTAATTTATTTCAATCTGAGAATTTCTCAGATAATTTAAGACTGCTCTCTAAAGTTTGGGCTAAACAAGGAATTTCCTCGGAAGTAGAGTCAGTAGTATTAAATTGATTTAAATTAATAGGTTCAGGCGAACTATCTTTTATTTCTCAGCTCAATAAAAATTGTGGACCTTGCCACCAAATGATTTTCTCTTGTAATTTTTGGGGCTCTACACCGCGCGAGATAAGATCTGCGGGATTGTTACAAGATCGTACATATGACCATGAAGATTTGTCAGTGAGATTAGTAATTTGCTGAACTCTATTGTTAGCATAAATATTGGATTTGGCTGCACCTGACTGTATCCAGGCTAGAACGATACGCGAATCGCTGAAAAGACGAATGGAGTGCGGAAACCTTGACGTAAGTGTCTTGCTGACCCTTGCTGTTAACTGGGCAAGAAGTAAAGCACTGTTTAACTCTAGCTGAGGTATGGTGTGCGTTTTAGATGGGTTTACTGCTCCAGTTCGAATGTCATGTGCCCGAAAGCTGATTGGCCGAAGTCATTAGCTCGAGCGTCCGAATGACCGATACCTCATAGCATCGACGTCCACAATGCCGACTAGCCATTAGCTCGAACGTCCGTCTGACCGAAAAGCCATTGCGCTGATGGTCCTATTCTTCGAATGGTTTTTTTTTGTACTTATGTATTGCGGTAGCCATCGAAAATAAAAATGACTAAGAATATCAGAATATTTAAAGCGTGTGTTAATGAACCGTCGTCGAAAAAAAGAGTAAAAAAGGTGGACAATTATATTTTAGACATTTGTGCAAATAAAGAAAATATGTCAATATTTGCTGGCCTGTTGGCGCAATGGCAGCGATCCTACCTTTAGCGCCGGAGGTCGTGGGTTCGATCCCCACCCATGACAAATATTTGTGTGACAAACATTTGTATTTGTTGTGTGTCTGGGTGTTATTATCTATTTAAGTATGTATTTAGAAATATTTAAGTATGTTTATCAGTCTCTGACGCCCATATTACAAGCTCTGCTTAGTTTGGGGTCAGATGATCTTGGTGTGAATTGTCTCAGATATTTATTTATTTATTTATTTATTAGACTTCTTAAAAGCCATCGCTAATTTCTAATTTCTGCTTTTTATGCCCCTTTAGCACATTTACCAACATTTTTAGTTACTGCTGATTGTTTTAACCCGGCGTCATTGTTGCCGGGTATTTAATACCCGACGGATTTGAAAACCGTTATAACTTTAAACCTATTTCTCTTATTTATGAAACTAGTATTGACATACGCTTGATTTAGTATATGATAATATATATAGGTAAAGTAAACCTGGCCACAACGGCTAAGTTCTGCTTCGTAGCCACAATGACGCCCCGGGTAATTATTCTTGTTAAACACAATGTTGTATAATGCAAATACATTTTATGTTGATTACACCCTGCTGGTTTATTTCTTTATCCTATTCTTAAATATCTTAAGGATCATAGCTTTCGAATTACTGGCGCGTCGAGCCATGCGAAGGATAGAACTATCGGCGTAAACCCGGTCGTTATATTATGTTAGGAGGTTTATACAACTTACTTGCTCTTTTCGAGCTTTGCAACTTAGGCAACATAATACGACATAACTTATGAAGAACAAAAACTATAACAATGGCATATATTAGGGCTGAATTTAGGCTAAAAAAAGAAAAACTTAATCTGTGTGTCCCCATGCCCAGAGTTCTGAGGATCCTCTAAAAGCGTTTTTTAGATTTCTATGTGATTTGCAATGGCTTTTAAGAAGTCTAATATTGACATATTTTCTTTATTTGCACAAATGACTAAACTATAATTGTCCACCTTTTTTCCTCTTTTTTCGGCGACGGTTCATTAACACACGCTTTAAATACTTTGATATTCTTAGTCATTTTTATTTTCGATGGCTACCGCTATACATAAGTACAAAAAAACCATTCGAAGAATAGGACCATCGGCGCAATGGCTTTTCGGTCAAACGGACGTTCGAGCTAATGGCTAGTCGGCATTGTGGACGTCGATGCTATGAGGTATCGGTCATTCGGACGCTCGAGCTAATGACTTCGGCCTATCAGCTTTCGGGCACATGACATTCGAACTGGAGCAGTAAACCCGTTTTAGATAGAGGCGCAACCCGAGACTTTGAGCAAAGGAGGTTGACTTGTACACAACCGTCAGATTTTAAAACCCTTATATAAAGACAACAGCCATAGGCTTTCAACGGTGCATCAGAAAAACCCACTAATGTAATGGATTTCATCCATGTCTTGACATTGCATGAACCTAGGGACTGAAATTTTGTCCATTGACTTTAAATTGTTTAAAAACTTTTCCCAGACTTGGAAAGATTGCAAGGGCAGGACATCGTCCCACTCCAACTTCAAAGACCATAACTACTGCATGATCATCTTGGCCACAACTACAATAGGGCCTATAATACCCAATGGGTCAAAAATCTTACTAATATAGCTAAGATTTTTCGTTTTGTATTTAAATTCTCACCACTCTGTGGGGGAGTCTGAAAATAAAAATGATCTAAAACAACATGGGTTTTTTTAGACCTAAATTTTTAACCATTTCAGAATTGAGATCTATTGCCTCAAAATATCTTCTCTCTGAAGGAATTTCCTCCAGGATTGAAGGTTGGTTTGAACACCATTTGAGTAATTTAAAGTTACCTAATTTAAGCAACTCTATTAGTTAATTTTCGAGTGAGCAAATCTCATCTACTTGGTTAGAACAGACTAATATGACATCGACATAGGTATTTTGTAAAATGGCCTTTCCTGCTTGGGGAAATTCTTTTTCATACTTATTGGCCACCTCTGCCAGGGTCCGTGTGGCTTAAAAGGTTGATGCTTTTAATCCGTACGTTACCGTCAGTAACTGCAGGCAAAGTATGGGTTTACTTGGGTCATCTCTCCAAAGAATGTTTTGAAGACTTTGGTGATGTTCATTTATGTAAATACAGTGAAACATTTTCTTTATGTCACATATTAAAATGCAGAAAAAAGTCCGAAATAAAAGACGGATATCAATCAGCTCATCGTGTACCACTGGCCCATTCAGCATAACGTCATTAAGTGAAGTTTTATTTTTTGATTTCATCCTTCCATCAAAAACCACCCGTAACTTCGTAGTTTCGCTACTAGACAGAACCATTATATACATCATAGGTACAGATATCAACCTCTTTGGCACGCCCGAATGCAATATACTGGTCAATAAATTTACAATATTCTGAATAAAACTGGATTTTGTTTTAATTTATTTTCTAAAGATATAAATCTCTGGATAGCAGCCGAGAACGAATCTACCAGCTGCAACTCATTCTTTTACAGATGAGAGGTCAATCTATATGAAATGTATTATTTACTATTCTTAAAGATTTATTAAAATGTTCTTCTGCCTTTTCAAACTCTAGTGACGTAAGATTTTGCACAGGCTGGTCGGGAACTTTCTCAGTCAGCCATAAATTTTCTATGACATTCTCTAATTTTCCTTGATCACAGATTACTAAATTTGAGACTTAATTCAAGGAAATAGTGTTGAATTTATTTTTAAAACATTTCTTTCCCGCAACAACATATCCAAAGACTTTTGTAAAACAGGTCCATGCAAGAGCTTAAAGCAGGTCCAACATACGGCCCCCGGGCCACAATGTGGCCCGCATAAGTCCTTCATCCGGCCCGCGACGACATCAATAGATATTGCGCAATATTAGTTAATTCGATCATCTCATCTATCTATCAACTATGAATAAAATGTTCAGGTTTGTAGGTACTTCTTTAAAATATGTAGGTAGGTGAAAATAGCGCACGAGTTGAATACAGATTTTTCGATAAATTACGAGGCGAGGCGTGCGGGGCGGAGAGGCGGGAGGAGATGCTCCCCGCTCTACCGCTCTCCGAGATACGGCAAAGCTTGTCAACAACACAGGTATTTTTGTATTTTGTTCGAACGCGATCGTATTGCACGTATTTACACACCTACTTTCGAATTCGTGAATCAATAGGTAGCTAAAGAAGTTTCTTGCAGTAAAAGTGGTGAAATAAGGTAAGTGATTAAGTCTAAAACTAAAATACTTGTGTTTAATTACGATTGTCTTTTGTTAAACATTGTTTGAGATCACGATAAACATGCACGCCACTGAAATTGGTAAATTTACACATATTTACCTAAATACATAATTTAGTAGAGGAAAAGGTGGTAATGTGGCCCCTGCAGATATATTGGCCCCCTTCAATATTTTAATGTCCTAACAACGCCATCTAGTATGTTTTATGCGCTACGGGATGCTCGCGGCATGATACGTATTTAGTACCTTACAAATCCACCAGAGCCTGTCACGTTAGATTGTCATTCGAACCAGTTAAAACTCGTCACCGGTAAAACTTTAAACTACTGTGTTTTTAATTCGGTAATTGTTTATAAATAGAGTGTTTTGGCTATTTTGTTCGGACATAGGATACGTTGAACTGTTCTTCTAAAGGAATTAAAAGGTAAATACAAAATTAGACTTGTAATAATTATTTTTGGTACGTTTGTTTAAATATTCTCAATAGTTGTAATTTGGCCCCCTCACATTGGTTGTATTATGGTCCCGGGGGCCACATTACATGTAAGAGTAATTCATAATTTTCATATTTTAATTTTTTGCTTCCAGATGCCTAGACAAAGTGTGCTCTCTCCACCTTCGAGGAAGAAACAAAAACAATGGGATCCTGAACGAATGAAATCAGCAATTAATGCAGTAAAGCAGAAGGTCATGGGATATAAAAAGGCTGTAAAAATGTATTCTGTGCCTAGATCTACACTGAAACGGTTAGTAAAGGACCCTCAAGAATCTTTAGAGTTGCTTGTACATAAACCACTAGGAAGGAAACCTGTACTTCCAGCTGAGCTCGAAAAAAAGTTAGTGGAGTATATCTTGTTTATGGCAGGTACTATGGGCTTACTAGAATGGATGTCCGGAAAATGGCTTATCAGTTAGCTGTTAAAAATGGTATTCTTAATACATTTAAGAATGAAGCAGCAGGGCGTGCTTGGTTAGATCACTTTTTAAATCGACATAAAGCCACTTTATCTTTACGCAGACCAATGGGGACATCATATGCTCGTACTCAAGGCTTCAATCGTCAAGCAGTCAAAGAATTTTTTGATATTTTGGAAGCCGAAATGAGGAAAACTAATTATCCTGCTGACAGAATTTTTAATGTTGACGAAACTGGATTGACAATCGTGCAGTCAAAAATACCACAAGTGTTAGGTAAAAAAGGCAAGAAGCAGATAGGTGCCCTAACTGCTGCAGAACGAGGGTCACTATGTACTCTTGTTTGCTGCATGAGCGCATCGGGTATATTTGTGCCACCTATGATGATTTTCCCCAGAAAAAACTTTACGGACATTTTGATGAAGGGAGCGCCATCTGGTTCGATTGGCAAAGTTCATCCATCTTGTTGGATACAATCCAATTTGTTCACTGAATGGTTTAAGCATTTTATTGATAAAACAAACCCCAGGGTCGAATCTCCGATATTACTCATCTTTGACGGACATTACAGTCACACACGCAACATAGAAATAATAGATCTAGCCCGCGAAAATCATGTCACGATTATCAGCATCCCGCCTCATACAACGCACAAGCTCCAGCCTCTGGACAAGACTTTTATGGGTGCCCTAAAAAGTCACTATAGTGAGGAAATTCGCAAGTTTCTTTTGCACTCTGACAGAATGCTAAAACCTTACGACATCGCTGAGCTTTTTGGCAGAGCATATCTTAAGAGCACTACAGGAGAAATCGCAGTAAATGGTTTCCGTGCCACAGGCATTTATCCATTTAATCCTCAAGTTTTCACAGAAGTCGATTATTTAACGGAAGAATCTAACAATAATCAAACATCTCCTACTTCTGATAATCCAGATACAGGCCCTGTTGCTGATCAGTGTGCCCCAGGAGAGAGTGTAGAGGCACAAGCACCGGAGAATAGTTTGGTTCTACCAGAAGACATTCAGCCAGTTTCTACGACCAAGACTAGGACTTCTAATCGTGGAAGAAAGGCTACAACAGCAAAGGTGATCACGTCATCACCATACAAAAATCAATTAACCGAATCTTTGCGCTTAGCACAGAATCGTGAACGTAGACGTGGTAGAGGCCGTGGACGCGGACGCGGACGTGGACACGGTGTCAGACGTAATCACGACAGAGAAGGATCCGGTAGGAATGTCGTTCGGCGCCAGAGAGAAGCTACATCCAGCAGTGGCTCTGAAAGTGACGAAGACGCAGTGAATACCGATTATGTCGAGTCGTTTACAAACGTGGTTCCTGAAAACGCGAACGTGCCGTGTATGTTCTGCGAAACCATTTATTGCAATGACAGACCTGGAGAGCCATGGGTACAGTGTCAAAGTTGCGATTTATGGGCTCATGTAGCCTGTGGAGGTTCTGAAGGTGACTATTATATTTGTGATTTTTGCCGTTAATTTTTAATTGTGCAATACATTCAATGTGACCCCCCAGGGGGTCACATAACCATCACTTGGTCTCAAGATACCAAATTCGAATAACTTAAGAATAAATAATATTTTTGCTATCCTATAGGTACACGTTTCATTTATTCCATAGTCAGACATGTATAGACAAATAAATAAGAAGTCCTATAATGTATCTTTGAGGTTTGTCACTCCTATATTTTTATAATAAAACTTAAAAAACAAAGTGGGGGGCCACATTACCACCTTTTCCTCTATTGTTTTATGTTTGTTTCAGAAAAGGATGTCATCAGAAAAAAAACGGAAAGTTGACACAGAATGTCGCATATTTAAAGGCAGTTGGACTGAAACCTATTTTGTCATAGAACAAAATGGAAACATACTGTGCCTCATATGTCATGACAAAATATCAGTTTGCAAAGAGTACAATATTAAGCGTCATTACTCTACAAAACACGCTTCTAAATACGATGAATACAAAGGTCAAATTCGTATCGATCGTGTGAATTCTTTAAAGAAAAATATGATCGGTCAACAGGCGATGTTCAAAATACCAAAAGAAAACTCCGAGACAGTTACAAAAATCAGCTTCATGATAGCAGAAGCCATTGCCAAGCGAAGCAAACCCTTATCGGACGGAGAATTTGTCAAAGAATGCTTGGAGATATTTACGTCGGTAGCGTGTCCGAAGCAGAAAACAATAGTCAAAAATACAAGCTTGTCACATCAAACCATAGCAAGAAGAATTGATGACATGGCCAATGATATCGAATCATCTTTAAAAACACAACTGAAAAAATGCGTTTTTTATAGTTTCGCTCTCGACGAAAGTACTGATATGTCCGATACAGCGCAGTTGGCAGTTTTCGTGAGAGGAGTGACAGAAGACTATACTGTGATCGAGGAACTACTTGATTTGCGTCCAATGAAAGATACAACCACAGGTAAAGACATCCACGAAGAAGTAAAGAGTTGCATAGAAAAATATGATCTTCAACTCGAAAATCTTTGCGGCTTAACTACAGACGGTGCACCAGCAATGACAGGAAGAGTGAATGGTTTTGTGGCTTTAATGTGCAATAGCATCACACACACAATCATACAGCATCATTGTATTATACACCAAGAACAGTTGTGTGCAAAAGTACTCGAACTAAAACCCGTGATGGACAAAGTAGTGCAGACAGTTAATTTTATACGCGCAAGAGGCCTGAATCACAGACAGTTCCAAGCACTTCTGTCAGATGTAGGTTCAGATCACGAAGACATCGTATACTTCAGTCGCGTTCGCTGGCTCAGCAGAGCTGCCACACTGAAGCGGTTCTATTTGTTGCTCGCTGAAGTAAAGATTTTTCTTGAAAATAAAGGCCAAGAAATCAGTTTTTTAACTGATGAGCAGTGGTTGGCTGATCTAGCTTTCCTGGTTGATATAACTAAGTATCTCTCTGATCTTAATCTAAAACTACAAGGGAAAGATCAACTATGCTTGCAGCCGTATGAACATGTTCAAGCTTTCACTAAGAAGCTCATATTATTGGAGAAACAGCTGAAACAAAAGCTGTTGGTTCATTGGGAGACCTTATCTTCCAGAAATCAAGAGACATTGGACTTAACCAAGTACGCGTCGTTGTTGCAAAGATTAAGGAATGAGTTTGATGAGAGATTCGCAGACTTTAAATCCCAAATGCCCAAAATGAAAGTCTTCCAAAATCAGTTTGATATTGAAATTGAAAGCGCCGAACTGAACCTTCAGTTGGAATTGATTGAAATACAAAGCAACACACTTCTAAAAGCGGCATACAATGATTGCCTTCCAAACGGAGTGATTGAATTTTACAAAAAATATATCAGCCACAACCAATACCCAAACCTTACTAAATTGGCTCTTCAGCAAGTTTCCTTATTTGGCAGTACGTATACTTGCGAACAGCTTTTTTCACGCATGAACATAATAAATAAAAAACCAGATCACCTTTAACAGACAGGCATTCTGCGCATAGCCACTTCTAAAATATCAGCTGACATAGATGCACTGTGCAAGCAAAAAAGATGTCAGTCATCTCATTAGGTTTTAACTAAGCAAAGTGAAAAAATTAGTTAAACTGAGGCTTTTTTTTAATAAATCATCCATAATGGAAAAGCACTATTGTATTTTATTTCTATCATTATTTATAATATTATATTTAATAGCTAGCTAGAACAATGCTTAGATCAGGCACTTAAACCTTCGCTATTCTTTCATTTCTTTTGGCCCGCTACGATTACAAAAATACTGAACCTGGCCCTCCACAAAATGATGTTGGACACCCCTGGCTTAAAGCAACCACTGAGCAAAGGGTCAAAATAAATATCAGCTCCTAATAAAATTGGAATCTCCGAAGGATTGCTAATTCATCATCAGACAGCTGAATGTCCATTGGAAAATTTAGTTTGAAAATATCAAAATGTTGCTGCGGTAAAGGTGTTGTAAATGAATCAACTACACAACAGTTAACATAGTATTTAACATTCCTATGTATAGATGAGAAAATAGGTTTAATTTTTGTGGGCTTATTGCCTATTCCAATAATATTGGAAGAATATAAAGAAGGTGCTAGGTCCAATTTGGACAATAGAACACTAGTCACAAAAGAGGCTTGGCTGCCGCTGTCGAGCAATGCTCAAACAAAAATGTCACAACCATATTTGTCAGGGACTTTTACCTTTATTGCAGGTAATAAAATATTACAATTATTAGTGTTACCTTTGGAACACAAAGAAACAGGAACTTCCTTTTCTGTATCAGAATGTAATAGGGTATTAAGAGGCTTTTTACAAACTTTACATTTAAATTTGTACTTACAAGCATTGCCTGTATGATTTCTCAAACAAATAGAACACAATTCACGATCATTGACAAAGGTTAAACAAGTCTCTATAGGGACCGTTTTAAATTTAGGGCAATTAGAAATTGCATGTTCTGTCTCGTTACAATAAGTGCATAAACCATTGGAATGTGCTTAAATATTACGGACACATATCCTCCAAGGCCATGATGTTTTTCTATAAAGGCTAAAAATTATACCATTGTTGGCAGAAGTTCAGGATTTCTGTCTAAATAGAAAGCTCTGTGAGTGTATATTAAATCCATTTTTTAGAAAGAACACAATTGGTCTGTCAAGGTTTTTTGAAGCATGTAATTGTTATTTGATTTGAGAGACAAAGATCCTTATAGAGGTCGCTGTCCCCTTTTGTATTGGTAAAATGTCCAAAAGTAAGTTTACATGATTCTTATTCTATTCTCAAAACATTTTCTCAATAATTGCACAGCCTCTTTATGAGCTACGAGAGGCAGGTTGATGATTACAGTTATTGCTTCCTCTTTTAGACATATCCTCAAATATAACAACTTTTGAACATCCATCAATATTTTGTTTTTGTCAATGACTACCAAAAAAAGTTCATAAAGGTTTAAATTTTGTAAAATCTTTACTACCTATCAAATGAAGGAATGTCTACATTGGGGAGTTTAAATGTCGATACGTTAGCAATTGTGTCAAAAAACTTTTCTTCAAACTCACCAACATTGTCTGCATCCTCGTCATCCAAATTCAATTTCATAATACTCGTATCTAATTGAATGCTCACGTAACTTTTTAATGTTGATACTAATTTGTCTTTACGAGCCTCTAAAATATATACGGTCGCGGAAACCAGGTTTATAGGGTCCTTAATGTAGTTTTGTATTCGAGTCACAGTCGCTTTACAGGCGGCACGCGCATTTTTAAGCTTCTTAAGGTCCGACATGGTTCTTTAAACGCAAATAACCCGCAACATACCGCACAATCACTTTCTTTACACTTTTACGCACTTTCTCGGGGAAATAATCGCCACTGGATGCGTTGTTTGTTTACTTACCATTTTACAAAATCACCAGTCAGGAGCAGTGTTGCCGCAACTGATCTCCCAAAAGCTACATAACCAGTGCTAAAAAGGTACATTTTGAGGGTAAAAAGGCACATTTTCATTTTTGCCTAAAAAAAAATTGAATTTCACTCGCGCATTTACCTTTTTTTGTCAAAAGAAGTGCTTTTTTTGGTTCCGTTTTTTAGGGCATTTTTTTATAAAACCTTTAGGGTACTTGATTCGGCTTTTCTAAAGTGAAGTTGGTTAAAAGCTTAGCCATGACATACCATACATACCTGTATTTATTGATTGATCACATAAAAAATACCCGCAACCAGTTTTGTGTCGAGTAATTTCTCTTGATATAGAGAATCGAGAAGTAATTTTTCTAACATCGCACGATTAAATCAAAAATTTCGATGTGGTTGACATGTTAGATTAATTTCATGATCTGAAAATAAAAAAAACATGCCCATTATTGTAAGTTAAAACTAAAATAAGTAATAAGTCATGCATGCTAACGAATGCCTTCACCAACCTTTTGCTAGCCCAGAAGATATGTATTAATTTTATTAATAACAATTTAAAATTTGTAGTAAGAAATATTCATTGTTTGAATTTCCAGCTGCTGCTGGAAAGTAGTGATTTTGGCGGTTCGTATGTAATCGAATCTTTGATAATTTGTTTCGTCATCATGAGAGCTGATATAGTGTCCGTGTTTGATCTGTTACGGTTATCAGCTTTAATAAGTTTAAGCTGGCTAAACACTCGCTCGACCGAAGCATTCGACAAGGGAAGGACCAGAAGTAGGCAAATAACTTTCTTTAAATTGAAAACTGAACGTCTTGATTATTGTTTCGTAACTTGAATACCATATTCCAGTAGCTGGTGGCCATTAATCTTGGTTCTAGTTTCAAGGTTTCATGATCCAGCAGAGCATGCTCTCGCCATTCTTTGTTTAGAGCTGGTACGTCCACAACATTATTCAAAACTGGATATCTTTTTATAACCTCACAAGACCTCAAAAGACTTAACTTTTCGTTCAAGCGATTGTGCCACTTTTGGGTCCAGTATAGAAAAGGTGTCAAACACAGGATCACTGAAATCAAATCTGTCTTTGATTTGTTTGATTAATTCGATGTAGAATGCCAGGCAGTGTCTTCGGAAGTTACTGACATCAGGCAAGGCTGTAGGGTGGTCTTGTAAAATTTGAATCACTGAATCTTGTGCGAGTACTCCGAGATATATTTTTTCCAGAGGCACAAAGTGACCCGGGTTGGCGTAATCAATTAGTAATGGTTCAACGTTTTTGACGAGGTTCAATTTCATGTAATTAGATGTTATGGATCGTATTAGTTTTCCTATTTCGGGCTTTAGGCAGTGTAAAAGTGGTTTGTCGGATTGAACTAATTTGTTGAAGTCGGTTAGGTACTCTAATATATATGACAGAAACTCGAGGTAAACTTTTGTCACTTTATTTTCCAGGCCTTCGTAAATACGGACGTTAGCGCTTGTTGAATCTTCAAACATTTCCAGGCGAAAATATTCTGTTAAGACCACGTACTGCTCAAGCGTGCGATCAACACAGGCTTTTAGAGAAAGCCATCGGGTATTGGCTCGGCTTAATATTTTATGGATTTCCTCTCCATAAAACTCCTGGCACTCCCGCAGACGGCTAACTCTTTTGGAGCTTCGGCTGAAGTGTGCTCCTATTTGTCTTAAAATATCTTCAATCGCGCTTGAAAGTTTAGCGCACGCTTTTGACGCCACTAAGTGTATCATGTGGCAGCTGCATTTGACACAAGTTATGCCCGGGATGGTTTCCTTTAGGTGGCTGAAAACCGAATTGTGTTGGCCCACCATGCAATTGGTCGTATCTGACGCAAATCCGACAACATTTTCTAAAGGAATTGCGTGAATCTTTAGACGCAAAAGCATGGCCTCACACAAATCATCAGCTCTGCCCGAGTCGGTTTCATATAGATCAAAAAAACTTGTCTCTACCGTTTCACTAGCGTTGTTGTAAAATATCTTCTTACATTGGCATAAAGAAAATTGAGGCAGTACTTTGAGGACGTGACATTTTTGTAGCTATCTAGCACTTGGTACGTTACACCTCTGTTTATCCCGTTGCAAGGGACTGTATTACTTAGTTTTTTTCAGCGGGCGTTTGGACTGCTTTTGAAATTGAATTCCTTTTATATATTTTATTTTAATGTCGGTTTCTCCAGCTGAAAGACGCCGGTCTAGCTCAATTTTCGTTTCTTTGGATAATTCTTGTTGGATTGGTGTTTGATCAGTAAACATTTTAAAGCTTTCGTTGATTTTAGCTTTTTGCGTAATAACAGCTGGGGGGTGTCTGTATTAGCGAAACATACCTTGATATTGCGACTTTTTGCTTTTGTATATTTTCCATTCTGAATAATTTAATCGGTTTCGGGCAATTTTCGATTAGTGTATTGAGAGTCTTACTGACTTCTTGTTGGTCATTTTTACTCCTGTGTTTGATGTCAATATCTTATTTGTTCTGGGATACCAGAAATAATGAGGTTCTTCATTCTGCTGTTTCGATCCTGAATTTCCATGTAGAATTCTTCATTCGCAAGGCTCGATGGTGTACATGTTGGCTTTTTTTGCAGCACATCAGATTCCAATGATTGTATTTTTTCTTCTGCAGCCGTCATCTTATTTGATATTTCCACAAAATGTAATTCAATTTCCTGCAATTTAGTTTCTTCAATGCTCACTTGTGTATTTAGTTTTGATATTTATCTAATATTTTTTTGGTCCAAAGCTAAAGAAAAAGTTGCTTGATTTATATCTTGTATCTGATTTTTTATATCGGTTAAGTTCTGTGTCATATTTTCCAATTTAATATCTTGCTTTTCACTAATTTTTTCTAGTAGCTCTGTCATGCGACCATATTCTTGACGTAATCCTTGAATTTCGGAATTGCAGTCGCATCCATTTTCAGGCTGCTTTGTTTTACTCTGGGTAAGATTTACTACTTTGTTAGTTAATGAGCTATCCGCTAATACAGGGCTTGATTTCGCAGGAGAGCGTTTGACACTAATTCTGGTTTGTGTTAAGAGAACTTACTTACGCAGTTTTCTTTTTCGCGCGAGTTGCAATTTTTTTCGTCTTGACGCAGTACGGGGCGCACAGTGTCCGTGCGGAAGACAAAAAAATAGCAACCGTTCCTTCCCGCGGGGGTGCTGCGCGGGCGTGATGACTTTGATTTCTCACTGTCACTACGGAAAAGGTCCGAAAAAGTATAAATAAACTGCACAATCCACTTTAGTACTTTGTTTAGTTAATATAAGATACAATCTGCTTTGGCAAATTATAGGGATTTTTAAAAGAAACGACGTACACGTCTGCTCGGTTTGACTACTGGACGAAGAGTTCGGGACCAGAATAATAAAAAAAAAAGTTGAACTCTTTATCAGGCTCGGAGTCAATTAGGTTTATTGAACCTTGCTGAACAAGATGTTCTAAAGAGCTGGCACTGTCGAAATTTCTAAATATTTTTCTGAGGGTTTAAACAGAGCAGGCAATGAGCAAGGAAAATTATGACTCCAAATATAATGAAAATCTAAATTGGTGGTTGGAGACAATAGATCACAGCTCTGTCCCATTACAAAAAAGAGAAGTCATTCACTTCCTAACATCCGATGCAGCAAATTTTAATGTAGGTTGGCGTGCTCATATAAATGACAAAATCTTAGTGGTCCCTGATTCAAAAGCTCTAACACTCCATATCCATAAATAAAGGGTTGTATACTGTTTTTTGCTGCTATAAAGTCCCATAAAAATGTCCTCTTGAATGCTCACATACTGATTCAGACAGACAAAAGTACAATAGTGTCATACATAAGAGAACAGGCGGCATTCGCTCCATTGCTATGTTAATTTAACAACCATACTCATGGAGTTAACCGATCAGCCCAACATAATGCTGTCGGCATGTTACCTCCCGGGGAGGCTAAACAGAATAACATACTCTTGATAGACAAAGGTTGAACACTGCCTGAAATGGTACCTACTACCCCAGGCCACGGAGGTCGTATTCAGAAAGTGGGAGTTCCAGAGGTAGACTTTTCGCGTCCAGAGAAACGGCTGTGGTCCCTCGATATGTCACTCTAGACTCAAACGATGCCTTAGCTCTTTTTTTTACGACACCTTCAGTCGCCAGTGGTAATGCAATCTAGCCTAAATATTCCCAACCTAATACCGAGAATACTAGCTCACCTCAACACCGCTAATTAAGGGGAGTTACATTCTGATAGCACCTTATTGGGAACAGTGCTTTTGGCTGCCGAATCTACGGTTTTGAGACTTGATGGAGCCAATTTCAATTACATACATACCTGCGGAAGGTACCAGTAAAGTCCATGGGCCTTAGCCCAGCTCAGGTGGACCAGTTGCAGTTTCTAGCTTGTATAGTTGAGGATGGTCTTAACAAGTAGCAGACTGGAGCCTAAGTGAGCATAATCTCTTAAAAAGCAGCTGGGAATCATCTACTTTATCTACCTAAAGAGCTTTAATAAATACATGGATTCTTTGGTGCGGAACCAATAAGATCAAACCTCCAAGGGGTTTAGATGTTTCTAAAGGAACATTTTGCAAATAGAACTATCTTTCTACACAACTCAGTCGCTCTCACTGACTGCAGAACCTCAACAGAGATCTTTATTGAAGATTTTTTCATCAACCAAATTCTGAAATACTAAGCCTAAGTCTAGCAAATCTCCAGTTTGGGACACAAAACCTATTGCTAATGAATATAGTACCTATGTTATTACTACTATTATTGTCATAAACTACTGCTAGCTTTGGGGCGCAGAGTACATTGTCTGACATTACTATTCAGTTGCTGGAGTTAATTTTATTATTCAAGGTGATAAAATAATATCATGGCCTAAATTTGGTTTCAAAACTGATAATGGAACATGCCAATAATTTGGGTGGTTAAGACTGGAACACCAAGACCCTAACATTTTTCCAGTTTGCCAGAAATAGATATGGTTAAATACCAGAATTATTTATTTCAATAACCGGTGTGCCCAAACCAGCTACAATTACTATTATAGCAGGATGGATAAAATCTATTTTATATTAAGCTTCCATAGATGCATATCCTGAAAGTTACGTTGAGGATAGACACATAAGTACAAGAAATTTTAAAAAGATGTACGTAACTGGAAAAGTATCTTTACACTCACCAATCATTATTGTCGTCAAAACCGACCGAGTCAGAGGACTTGTTATACTATTTTTCTGCTATTTCATTAAATTTGATAATTTTCCCTTAATTCGTTTTAGAGGTCAACTAAAAAGTGATCAAGATGATATCGTTAAAGGTTAAATACACCTAAGATAATTACATCACACACCTGTGTGTAAATATATAAGATTAAATGCAATACTATCAGTATTGTGGTCCTAATGAAAACTAAGCCATGTGTTACCTTATAATAATATTATCATGGATAATTTAGAGAATATCATTTTGTTTTATGAATTCGTATAAGATTGTGGACAAAATTGGAATAAGAAGTTATGAAGCCATTGTGTGCAGAGTTTATTTAAAATATAATATGTTAGCACCCATGCAATCATCACATAGCGTTTGTATTAATAATATTTACTTCTCACCAGCAGATAACAAACAGGTCTTCAACCTCAACGCTGTGTGTTTTAGAAAAGCACATAGTAGAACTATTTTGCATCAAAACAAAACAGATATTATGTGTTGAATAAAACACACAGCGTTGCAGCAAGTGCCTTGCAGGTGAGGTTAAAACTTCTATGATTTCAAACAACTGTCACCACAACTTTAACAAAGCTGGTGGCGCCGCCTGTGGTGCGAAGTTATGGAACTAAACAGGAAAGTATCACAGACTATATGTAAGTATTCATAGATTTAACTATGTCTCCGCTACTACATGCATTATACGTATGAGGCTTGGGAATGTTTGCTCCCCAGCCTTCCTTTCAAAGATTGGAATCAAAGATGACGACATGTGTGATTGTGGTACCGGCGTAGGAGACTTCGATCATTTTTTTTTGCTTGCCCTTCATGACCATACCTCCTTCTTTGCTTCACTTCAATCCCTCCGTATTCCTTTTCCTTCTTCTATTAACTTTTTACTATTCTTTTGTAATCCTGATATTTATAATATTTTATCAATATACATTATGTACCCAAAATAAAAGAACTGTTTTGCATTAAAACAAAACAGATATTATGTGTTGAATAAAACACACAGCGTTGAGGTTGAAGAAGCTGTTTGTTGGTTTTGGTTTAACTGGATCTACTAGCAGCCAGAGATTTAGGCCCGTAGTATTGCCAGATCGGAATTTCAAAAATCAGGAGGCGCTACAGGAAAAAACGGTAGATGTATGGAAAAGGCTGCAAGAAAAAACCTGTGATAGAAAAAATGTTTTTAAATATAATTAAATTTTAATTATATATTATACTACAGTGCTTTCCTTTTTGATTTCAAGTGCACATGCATTTGTGTTCTTTAAAATGGTTTTTGTATGTAGTATACTTGCTATTACATCGGTGGAGAGCTTGTTGTGTAATTTCGTTTTACTCAAATTAATTTGAGAAAACAGTCTTTCCACCGATGCACTAGAGTGCGGTAGACACAATAAATTAAAAACGAAATCAGATAAATTGAGAAACATTTTGTTACCGTCTCCGCACTTCATGTTAGCGATGATTTTCCAAAATGTTTCAACCGATTCGTTTCCATCAATGTTCAAAGGTATGTTTCGAAAATTACTGAGAGGCACAATATTAGGAAATCGTTGCAAAATATCTGCAATTGTCTTTATTTTTCGATCCAGTACCTCTATTTTTTCTAGCATCGCCATATCTCCTTTAAAAATAAATTCACCGATTCAATATACAATTCTAAACACCACAACGCGAGTTGAACTTACATTCTCAATGGCGGAAACGGAATGTACAGTACAGGTGATTTGAGTGACGTATTTTATGTTCCATTTCACGAAATTAAAATTATATTTATTCTAAAATAAAACAGAAGATTCAAGTAAAAAAACAGAAGAACAGGAGACTCTACGAAAATCAGGAAATCTCCTGTAAACTTGAGAGATCTGGCAACGCTTATTCTAATATCGTACTCAAGCACAGATCAGAAAGACCGTACCCTAAGGGACGAGGTGCCGATACTTGCCGGGGAAAACTCCCAATGCTACCATAAAGATAGCTACCAATTCTACCAAACGTCAAGCTGATAATGGAAGCGTTCTGTCATTCTGTGAGTATGAACACGGCTGGAAATGTCGCCTTCAAAAATACTAGACGTGGGGGAAAATGATACATGACTTTTACCTCACCTCCCGCTACCCTGTAGATTCAACGCCAACTTGGTTAATTTTTTAAAGATTTATTTATGGCTTGGTACCTATTTTTTTAATCTAAAGCTACCTTGTTCACAGAACTTTTGACGTTGCAAGTGCTTCAGCCATACAAACTATAAAAAAAAAACTTTTGACGTTTAGGATTTGACGTCTGTCGGTTCGGTCCCGCCCCGCTGTTTCCGCTATTTTGCTGTTTATTTGTAGACTTGACAGCGAATGTTTGCTTGCTTTGATTCACTTTGACTAGTTTGATTTATTTCCGTGTTTCGTCATGTTCTGGTGTTAACTTCAGGTTATCCTTCACGACGTATACCTGTTATACAGTGAAGTATTCCAAGTGCTGTGTGCCGGGTTGCAAAGTATAGTTTATGACAAGAAGATATTTACAAAATCCCCAGAAAAGACTCCAGATGTAATTGATTTTTATATAAAGTGACTTTCTTCGAAGATTAAGTGCAGAAGAAGCTTTTCATTTTGATGGCCACTTGCATCGATGTACATTTTAAACCAGGGAAGATAAAAATAATCAAGGTAATTTTTATGAAAACCATGTACCTACGACTATACTGTTAGCGTTGTAACGATGCCGTTTCGTTGCAGTCTCGTAGACGTTAGCACCTCCACGATGGATGGAAAGTTCATAGTTTAACTTACTGGCCATCAATCGTATTCTGTACCTGTCCTTTCAAAATTTAATTTTCTTTTACCCTATTAAATTAACAAGTCACTGGATTGGCTGATCCTTTATTCATTATTCCACAACTACATCTACTCCTAAATATTGTGTGACGAATCCCGACGCTCCGGCTCCTGTATTGCTAGCCTGCAACTAGGATTTCGCCACAGCGTAACGGGTGGTGGCTCTGTCTACAAAACTGAGGGTCATTGGTTTAGGTAGTCAATATTAAAAAAGAATATAAGAAATTATTTCTAACTGTATGCATAATGCCTAAAATACACAGTATTTGTTTTATTTACAGGTTCAAAACCATCAACAAGTTTTTATTAAGACTGTGGCTTAGGACTGGTCTTATACTGCTGCATTTTGTAAGTATATCTGGTTGTTTTTCCTGTATCATTTATTGTTTTGTAAATTGTTACGGCAACCACAGTAAAAAATGTTTACTACTAAATAATATATAATATAAGAATTAAATTCACTTACATGAGAACATTACATAAATTTTTAACTTAAAAATAAACAATTGTTGGGCAACCTAATTATAATGTAGTTATGTAGGTAAATCGAAATATTGTGACAAACACTCGCTTCGCAACCGTACAACAACAAAAAGTAGTGGCCGTATTTAGTAAAAGTCTTAGAGCTTTAAGTTTTTGTTTTATCATTTTATTTATTTCTAAATATGATTTTAATTCAATTAATATAATTTTAATGCAATTAACTTATTCATAGGGTTTCAGTTTAATTTAGACTTATAATTTCAAACATAGTATTTAACATTATCAATTATTATTTTTATTGCTTAATTGTTATTTATTTGTTCAATTAATTAAGTTTTATAAATTGTCTAAATGTGGATTTTATTATATGAAATATAGGTATCGAAACTTCTGTGCTAAATATGTGATGTTTTAATAGTTTTTTAAAAGATACAAAAGATTTGGATGGCTTAATATATTCAGGCAGCTGGTTATACATTTTGAATCCTTCATACATCATATTCCTTCTACCGTAATTTGTATGTAGTGTGTATAATTGTATGTCATCGCAACACCTGATTTTCATTTTATGTGTTTGAGGTTTTTTTTGTGAAACTTGTACTTATATGTATTTGTTTATTCAATATTTTACGAACTAGTATGCAGGTACAGTACTTGTAGATTTGAGCTATATTCAATAAATTGATTTCTGTATAAAGTTTACTAGTTGGTGTCATGTAATCAAAGTCATCATGTATTGTCAGTAGTTTGTAATATGGATAGATTTGTCTTAGCTGCTGTGCCTGTGTCGAACCCACGACCCCCCGAACGAAGATAACATGTCAAGATAATCTACATTCTCTAAGATACTAGTCATATTATCAGCTCTGATATCTATCTGATTATATTTTTTGTCTTAGAGCCATTTGCTAAGTGCCTTTTTGTACTGTAAATATGGTAGACCCTTCATGTGACTTGGTATAGCATTGTATTTTTTATAACCATTGCGCAGCATTGTCTCTTACACATTTGTCTGCAACAAAGTATCGATAACTGCGATAAAAATATATCTCCAGTATAATTGTAAATTCATGAGAGGAGCCACATTCATTAATGTTAAATGCAAGTAGCTTTTACTTTATGTACACCACTTAATAACCTGATAACCTTTCAATTGAGTCTTAACTTGCCCCGCATAAAAAAAGCTTTAAATGAATTTCTTTTAAGAAAGGTTCTGACAAAAATAAATAAGAATTCATCTTAATGTTGTTGGTTTTTTATCTTTTCTAGAGTCTTTTCTTTAAATTGATTCAAAAAATTATAAGGAATCAATTTAAGGAAAATTTATGGCTCTAGACATCCTAACCCTTTAACTTTTTAAAAACTTAAATGCCTTCATAGGTGCGCGCGTGCTCCATTTTGACTGCAAATGGAGAGTATCTTTGCCTGGCATTTGCCTTCAAGGAAAAAAAGTAAAACGTCGTGTATCATTTTCACCCAGCCAATCAGCGATGATCCTCTACGTCTAGTGCAATTTGTATGGGAGATTGCCGTCTGAACTTGTTCCCTAGTTAGTCTGTGGTATGAATATGTCATATGTCAATATGGCATTTGTGCATGTTTTTGTACTCGTGTTATTTTGAGGTTTCTTTCTTCTTGCTAATTTGTCGTTGAGGTAGACTAAATTGTCAGAAAATTCTTTTCATCATAACAGTTCTGCGGTGTGATACCCAAGAAAATGACTCCATTAGTTGGTTATTCCTATTAGTGATAAACGTATGATTTCGGTTCGACTCTAGTTTATTATTCTTCCTATTTTCACGTGGACTCTGTATTATGTGCTTTAATGAGTGTTATTAAAGAAAACAAACGCACGTGCTTAAAGTGTGGTTCTTTGCCTTCTTTATGTTACTTCGGAGTTAAATTGTTCAGAGTTTTGAAGCGGGGATTATGGAACTTGGTCCGGTACAGTCAGTCCGGGTAACTTTGGACCACTCAAGAGGCAATTTCCAGTTTTTCATAAAAAAATTGTATGGAATTACTACACAGTAATTGTGATCTATATGATCTTTTGATGTTGTTGAAGTTTTGTCTGTTTTGCTCAGACGGTGGTAGACAGCGGATGCAACTAGATTCGAGTCTTTGTTATGTTCATTTCCGGTGCATACATACGCAAAAATACGTTCTTTTGTAAACGGAAGTGTAGAAGATCCCTCAACCATAGTAAAATTGTAAAAGTATAACCTGATCGGATCGGGCAATTTAGGTAATTCTTCTGACAATTGAATGAGATGATTTTTAATCCATCAACTTTCTCACATAACTTTTCGAAAAAAGCTTTAGCTCTTAACGTATGTATTCTTTCTCAGTGATGAGTACATTCTTTTTAATAGGATCAGTCTTGTTTATTATTTTCTCTTGTGATTCCAAGCATTTGGAACAAGCATCTGTTTTAGGTGATCCGAATCCAATGTTATAAAATTTGTTAAAAATACTACGAAAGTATGACTGTTTCACATCGCTTGCCCGCAAGAATACTGTATTAATTCTAAAAACATACTTTTTCAGGAGAAGCCATTAAAGGTTTTAACTGAAAATATTGTCGTATATCCATAAGATAAACAGATTATTTTTTATTATTAATATGTATTAGTATGTACTCTATAATTATCTTTAACACATTGAATGCCGGCTACGAGATATATCGTAGCCGATTTTTTCTCAGATGCCAGATACGATAAATATCGTAGGACTTCTATGACGAATTCTAAGTGAATCATTTATTCTGGCACCACACGAATAGCGGGAATGTGAGCATTGGCACCTCAAATAAAACAAAATATGAAAAAAAAGTTGGATTATTTATTAGATAATAATTCACAAGGAAATAATATTAGGCAGTCTCTCAATTTTTGGTGGTACAAAATCTTAATCTTAATTGGTCTTTAATCAAATTAGGAACGTATAAAGGAACTACAAAGTTTCACTTAAAATCTAAACAACAAGTTACATTTCAATCATTACAAAAAAAAAGTTTATTCTGCTTGATTACAAGTGGTATGTGCGAAAACATGGCGTCACAAATAACGCAGGTCTTTCTGAACAAACTACGCATATATATCTTGTTTCTCTGCGTTTTTTATTCCTTGTGCATACACGACAGGGTTTGGTCGGTGCCTTCCTTTTTTCCGTAGCAGGAATGAGTTCTAAATAATGAAACTCTTGAAACGTTTCCCGCGCTGTGTTATTCTGCGATGCGGATTGGGCATTATCGAGAGGACCTATTAGGTGCTTTATGATTTCCTCTCTAAATTTGAGCAAGCGCATTTTGGATCCGGGATGTTGACGTCGGTACAGTCGGTGGGCGTTTTGAATATAAATATCAAAAAAATGAATTGCAATTTTTTTGTACCATCTAAGAGTTTTTCTCAGACATGAATAGTAGGATGTCATTTGATCCGCACGATCAATACCGGACATTCCGAGATTGTAGTCAGCGACTATGTTTGGTTTGATGGCTGTTTTGCCATTTCTGTTTCGTACACGTATCAAATTTATTTTACGATTGTTGGAAATGACCATTACTTCCCGTTTGTCCTTCCATTTGCAGACTGTCATATCTCCACTACTCATAGCAGCGATTTCTCCCTTTTTCAGTTTTGCTTTTACGACCTCAGAAGGATTTCCTTTACGATTAGCTCGTAAGGTACCACATATATATGTTTTTTTTTGGCTCAACTTTCTGGTCAGGTCTACCGAATTATAAAAATTGTCTGTATAGACAATATGTCCTTTATCAAAATAATCGTCTAGTAAATCCATAACTACCTCCGTGGAATGTAATGAACCGGGACTAGGACGTTCTGCTTTACCCTTGTAAATCCGAATTTTCATAACTACACCTGTGGACTCGCAGAGTTGATACAATTTTACTCCGTATTTATGTTTTTTATTTTTTATATATTGCCGGAAAACCAAACGTCCACGCCACAATACCATTAAAAAAAAAAAAATGGTGATTGGAGTGCCAAAATCTAACATTAATTTTGGAAACTAAGTATCTCTTTTTATCTCTTACACATTCACGCTACTGAGTGTTTGGGACTGCTTTCGAGCAGGAGCACCAAGGTACTACGCGCTTAACTTAATAAATAAATAAATATGCGCCAGACAACACACCTCTTGTAATGGTCTCGAAGTAGGAATTATTAAATCCCTGTGTTACGAGGTACCACACAAGGAAATAAGCTAGGGGCGTCTCCCAGCACACCCAGACCCGAGTCAATTCAGAAAAGATCGTTTCCTGAATTGACCCGACCGGGAATCGAACCCGGGACACTACGGAAATAGAGGCGAGAAACCGTGCTACAGCACACTACGCCAATCGTGTCGTCTAAACCATTGATTCGTCAATACTCAATGACTGATCAGGTTGATATATAGTCTTCATAATTTAACTGAGCATGACAATGATGTGAAAGCATTACAATCAGAAATATCTAGTCTTAAGGAAAATCTGAGACGTTTATCTGACAGATACTCAATAACAAAAAAAGAAAATGAGGAACATATTTTGGCCCTGACTAAACTCTTGTGCAACCCGGACTCAGTTTCCAGCAGTAGTAATTGCCACACTGTTACTCAGTCAGAATGTGAATCCTCTCTTCTCAACTCCTCTCCTTCAGAATCAGCCACCAACATTTCCATCCCTGATACATGCCCTGTCACAAACACTGATAATGAACTAAATTGCAACATTGTTATGTTTAGTGATGACATTGGAAAAAGTATAGGCCATATTTTATTTAATAGTCTGGGTAAGTCAGTAATAAATCACTGTTCACCGGGTGCCTCATACTGTGATATAATTCAGAAAATTGCTGATTATAGTTTCAGCCCCAATTCAACCCTAGTTATTTTAATTGGAAACCGAGGTACTGTGAACAAAACCCAAATGAAAAAACATTGTAATACTTTATGTTCATTACTTAATGTCAATAAAATAGTGATGTTCACATTGCCTTACAGTAGGGGTCTGTCACAAGCAGAAAATGAAAAAAGGTATAAAATCAATATGACACTTGATACTGTGACATTCTCAAATAATTTAATTAATCTAATTGACATCAATCCTATTATTAATAATAATATGTACCTGACGAAAGGTAGATTTCATTTATCAAATTCTTATAAACGACAGATAGCTATGTCGCTATCTTATTTTTTTATGATTTCAGCCAATCACTTGGCTAACTACTCTGCTTTTATTGAGCAGAATGCCGTTGTACCACAGACTTTGGAACTTGTTCCAAATAATTTAAATTAGATATAGAGACAACAGAGGTAAACTCTTGCAAATTATTGACAAGAGAGAAGCCCCAAAATAATTTTATAAACTTTGTGCATCAAAACATGCAAGGCTTCTCTGGCGAAGAATTAGAAGTAGGATTATTCTTAGACTGTATGGACATACATGTCTTATGTATAACCGAACACTGGTTGAAAGAAAATGATTGTATGATTAGCATTGATAATTATAGTGTCATTAGTTCGTTCTTGAGAAGTTCTGCTATTCGCGGTGGGTCACTGATATTAATTCATAATAAGTTTAAATGTAGAGAGCGAAAAGACATAGTAGCACTCTCAATTGAGCGAACCATTGAACTTTCATGTGCAGAGTAAGAGCAGATTATTATTGTTTGTGTGTATAGACCCCCTTCGGCCGATTATTGTCGGTTTGAAGAGACGATGGAAGAAGTGCTGAAGAAGGTTTGTAAAGCAAACAAGAAGGTGGTTGTATGCGGTGATTTTAATGTTAACATTTTAGACTCTTCTCAGACCTCTGTAAGATTTTTAAATCTTTTCAAATCATTTAATTTACTAAATCTATATGATAAACCAACCAGGATCACTGACACATCAGCCACCTGCTTGGACAATATTTTTTGTGAAAATATCTCAATTGAAAAATCAATTATAAATTGTTTGAAATCAGATCACTGTGGTCTATTGACTAAATTTGAGCACCGTCACGTCTCTCAATCAGTGGATATTAGTTATAGACTGGTTACTAAGAATCGAGTAGAAAAGTTCAAGAGTAATGTGAATAAAAACCTTTCTAATCTACTACCCCAATGCCACAACATAGATGATCAGTATATGCGTCTTTTTGAGATAATTAAACAGGAACATAATTTTATTTTTCCTAAGAAGAAATTAAAGGTCGATAATTTTAAGTTTAAGTTTAGTGATTGGGCTACGCCAGGCATCCATAAAAGTAGAAATAAATTATACGAATTATATGGTTTAAAAGCTAATTCTAAGTGTCAAAAACTAGTAGATTATGTCAAATTATACTCAAAAATCTTTAAGAAATCATGCCATATGGCTAAGTCTATATTTTTGCGTGACAAAATAAAACAAGCAAAAAATAAAATTAAAACTACTTGGAACATAATTAATAAGGAAACTTGTAAATCAAAACCTCGAGATCACTCATTGGCTCTTAAAATTCAAGATAATTTAATTGAGTCTGAGATTGACATAGCTAATACCTTTGAAACATTCTTTTCTAATATACCCATTGTAACTACAAGTACCTTAAATTCTAGTGCACCGCTAGCTAGGTCCCTGCTCACATCTAGTGTTGATGAGTGCTCATTTCAGTTCAACTTTGTTCATATAAATTCTCATGACATAATCAAGGTGTTTAAGGAACTTAATATGAAAAACACCGAAGATCTGTGGGGTATTTCGATAAGTCTACTTAAATCAATCATAAATATCATCTCAGCCCACTTAGCAGTACTTTTTAATAACTGCATTGACGAAGGTCAGTTTCCCAACTTAATGAAATTTAGTAAAGTCATCCCGCTTTTTAAATCTGGTAGCAAAAGTGACCCATCTAATTATAGACCCATTTCTATACTACCAGCTCTTAGTAAAATCTTTGAAAAAATTATATTAAATCAGCTGCTTTCACACTTTACTTTAAATAAATTACTACATGAGAAACAATTTGGTTTTACTAAACATAGAAGCACTACTGATGCAGGTGTAGCACTTATCAAACACATATTTGATGCTTGGGAAGGCAAGCAGGATGCAATAGGAATATTTTGTGATCTTTCGAAAGCGTTTGATTGCGTGGATTATGAAATCCTACTGATTAAGCTGAGACATTACGGTGTTTCGGATATTTCGTCTAAACTTATACAATCTTATCTCACAGACAGAACACAAAAAGTGAGTATAAACGGAACCACCTCTTCCGGTGCCACCATTAGCATGGGAGTGCCCCAGGGATCGATATTGGGCCCACTGCTTTTTCTTATTTATATAAATGACCTTCCCTACTTTGTCAAAGATATTTGTGAAATAGTATTATTTGCTGATGATACCTCGTTGATTTTTAAAATCAACAGAGGTAAGCAAGCATTTGACGATGTAAATAATACTCTTTCAAAAGTACTATGTTGGTTCACAAGCAACAATTTATTACTAAATGCAAAGAAAACGAAGTGTATTAAATTCACTATGCCTAATGTTAAACAGGTTGATACCATTATCAACATGAATGATGAGACTTTAGAAATTACGAACTCTACGGTATTTTTAGGAATTACTCTAGATTCTAAGTTACAGTGGGGTCCACATATAACGGCTCTGGCAGGGAGACTTAGTTCGGCCGCTTGTGCTGTCCGAAAAATTAGACTGCTGACTGATATTGAAACAGCAAGACTAGTGTATTTTAGTTACTTTCATAGCGTTATGTCGTATGGTCTACTGTTGTGGGGCTCAGCTGCAGACCTTAACACCATTTTTGTACTCCAAAAAAGAGCTATTCGGTCGATATACAACCTTAGGCCACGCGACTCGCTCAGAGAAGTATTTAAGAAGATTGATATTTTAACTGTGCACGCTCAGTATATTTTCGATAACATAATGTATGTGCGCAAAAACTTGCATATGTTCAAAAAAAACTGTGATACTCATACACACAATACTAGAAATAAAAACAAACTTATTACTCCAAGTCTTAGGCTACATAAGGTAGGAAATTCTTTTGTGGGTCAATCTGTAAAGTACTTTAACAAAATACCTCAAAGTCTTGTTGATCTACCTCTTCACAAGTTCAAGTCTACAATTAAAACAAAGCTGATAAAACAAGGTTATTATAACGTGGAGGATTACTTGAACGACAAGAATTTGTGGTCATAGTAGGAATAATCTGCTCCTCTGCTCAAATAATGTATATTTATTGTTCTTTTGACTGTACTCTGAATTTATTTGTTGTAAAACAAAACAAAGTTCAAAAGAGTAACTATCGAGTTTCTTGCCGGAGTCTTCTCGATAAGAAGCAACTTCCGAACCGGTGGTAGATTCGCATTATGTTTATTTAGTATATGTACTATTATTGTATTATTTTATTTACGTCTATTATCGTTTATATATATTTTTTGTGAATTTTGACATTTCATAAGTGCTTCTTTGTAAAAGCTTAAGTGAATAAATGATTTTTTACTTTACTTTACTTTACTTTACTATACGTACGGGGTGAAAAGTATAGACTGTGAATAATGAAATCACTTACGCAAAGAAAACATTATTTATTATAGTAGCATACCTTGCAAATTGTTGTTGCCGTTATTATTCCTGGAAATTAGTGGAGTAAGTGGGGAAAATGGCGGTGGAGAAATTGAAGGCTGCGCATCGGAGTAAGGAGTTCCTGGATTGAAGTTGTCTGAAATAAAAGACGAATATATAAACCATGCCTCCCATGTTCATGTCATCCATTACATATAACTCAAAATGCGCTCATGCCACTCTTTTTTATCCTATAGAAAATTGGTTAGTTTAATTTTATTGATACAGTAAAACCCCAAAAATATTGTAATTTTAGTTTAGTTAATCCAGAATAATATATTAAAAAAACAGGCAACATTATGGTTTTCAGTGTCGAAAACTCAAGCAAGCTTTGCAAAAATATCGTCGTTGAAGTTTTAACACACAATAGCCAAAAAGTTACTTACAAGTCACTTTTTGGCTATTGTCAAAAAAAACAATACATTTTGATGTCATTCGCTAGAAAATTGGAAGATGCATTGTTTTAACCAATTAGTGCGCCTTCACACTAGCGTTTGTCCAGCGTAGGCGTTCGACGGACGTATGGGCAGCGCCGAGCAGACGCCGCAGTAACGCGTCGCGGCGTCTGCGCTGCGCAAACATCCGTCGAACGCCTACACTGGACAAACGCTAGTGTGAAAGAGCCAGTAACTTGTAAAATTAAGAAATTGAAGTCTTAGAACTTCAACAAGAATTTATTGTTAGTAATGTATAATCCTGCACCTGCCATTCGCCATAGTACACCCAGATATGCATCACAAAAGAAACAATTTCATTTTAACGTTTTGCAACATGCATTTCAAACCAATATTTGTGAATAATGTCGAACTGCAGTTGTTTCACCCTTCGCCGATTAGGTAGGTACGGTAGATTTCTCGCCTGCTCTAACGCATATCAGGAAAATTAAATTAAAACTTATTAATTAATAGAAGTTAATAAGGTAATTGTCATTAGGTATGTAAAATCTAAGTAGATAATAATAAATATCTCACAAACCTGTCGTTGCTTCTTGATTATGCAATTGAGAGGTTATTTTTTTTCGGAGATCTATTAACTGTCGTCTTTTACTTAGTAACTGTTTTAATTCAGGAGTCTGCAACATGTTAGAACAACAATTCATTGGTAAATATCCTTAATTTATAAAATTTAAGACGATATTTGAAAAAAGTATGCTTACACTTTCCTCGGCTTCCATTGTAAACACTAACACTCACTGTATTACAAAAAGATAGAGACTGTGTAACAAATACAAACGAATGCGAAACAAAACAGAACTATTTTATGCACTTAAATAACAAAACACTGCGAGAACTTCTTTAGAGTACTTCTTCTTACGATGGGTGTCGACATACAACGCAACAGTCGCCCGTCTTTAAAAACTGACGGATCTGAACATGCCTCGTATAGTCTGTCTCGCTTGTACATACGAGTTCAACCGCTTTTTACTCGCTCACACACTGTCGCGATTCACTCATTCGCTCAATCAACATCATTCATTTCATGTAATGACTGTTTTTGAAATTTTACCGGTATTGTCGTTAGGCTGACGTTCTTGCAATTACTCATTTTGTGCCTAAATTAAAAGTTTCACACATTATGAAATGTTTACGCAAAGCGTTTTCCTTAAAGAAATGTTTAAAAACGTTCCTATTATATATGGAGTCTTTTTGCAAAATAGCTGTTTAGTGAAATGCATTTATGCATAAACGTTCCAAATCTACATGTAATGTTTTCTCATGATATTTGTTTCAAAATAAATAATGCAAAAACGTTTCAAACATACATGGAACATTTTTTGTCTGAAAAACAAGCAATACTTCCATTTGCTAAACAATTCCAAAAATTGTGGATCATTATAACATTAAAGATTTGTAAAATGAAAATGCTCCATATCACTTATTATATTTTATTTTTTATGGAAAGCTTTTGTATGATTTAAATGTGGGTTGGAACATGAAACGAAAAAAAATAAACTTCGAAGTATGAACTGGAAGCTGAAATTTTTATGCTGATATGATGAAAAGTATCAAATTTGAAGGATTGATCATATTAATTCAATTTCGCGTGACCTGTGGATTGGAACATTTCTGCATAACTACGTCCAATTGCTCTTCAAACGCAAAGGACGAATGTGGAGTCGTTTGTCCATAGCGCATTTCCGTGATCAGTTGTAAAACTTTACTTTGGAATGCGAGGGTCTGAAGTTAGTTAAAATCTTCTATAGATGGCAGTATACCTTTAAAAAAGGACAAGTGGCGATTCTCCTTCTCCTTAGGAGCTTTTAATGCATCTAATGTATCTTTTTCAAAATCATCCAATTGTACTGTTCTCTTCCGGGTGACTGGAACATAGCGGGACGGCCCAGGTACAGGCACATCATCTGTAGAACTCATGGTCGATTGATCAGCTAAGTTTAAACTATCGTCCGTGGCATTCTGTGTTGTTTTGGTTAAAAATAATAGCTGATTGTAATAATGATATTTTGCAAGCTTTTTAGTGGCTGAGCCGGATCTCGAGGCTTCTTTAATTTTTTTTAATTGTTTGAAAAAGGTGTCCTTGACAATTTTCCACTTTTTCACAACAGTATTACCTGAAAATCAAATTTTAAATGTATATTTGTAGGTTCATCGCGTCGTTCTTTTAAGGCACTATAGATGCGTAACTAGAGCCTTAAATCGAATACTTCAGAAATGCATTTCATAAATATAAGGGAAAATATTGCCGAATAAACATGGGTCACGTTCGAATAGGAAAAAAAAATTAGCACTCCCAGACTGATTGCGGATTATGCATGAGAAGGCAAAATATTTTTTTCTAATTTCGAATCTTTTTTTTTTGGGAAAAATAAAATGTTTTTGAATCACCTCTAAAAAGTGACTACAAACTAACTACCAGTATGTGGTCACTTTCAAGGGGTGATTCAAAAACATATGTATATATTTTAAAGCATCTACCCCTGAGTGAGTACTGTTTTATGTATCTTTTATTTAATCATCTTAAAATGTTTTTGTTACAGGTACCTAGGAAGCGGAAATACGATTCAAGATTTAGAATTCAGATTTAAACGGGGGAAATCTACGATTGCATGTTTGATATTGAGAGTATGCGAAGCTATATGGAAACATCTTCGTGACAACATCCCTGAACTGACAACAGACCGATTCCAAAAAATAGCATCTGATTTTGATGTCAGAACAAATTTTCCTCATTGCATCGGGGCCATCGACGGAAAGCATATACGCATGTGTAATCCTGCTAATAGTGGCTCCCTCTTTTTTAATTACAAATCTTTTTTTCTGTGGTGTTGCTAGCTGTTGTGGACTCTAACTATAAATTTACTTTTGTCGACATAGGCGCATACGGAAAAGAGTGCGATTCAACTGTTTTTCAAAACTCAAAACTGTAAGAGTTAATGATTTGCGAGAAGCTGCCATTGCCTGATCCCCAACCACTATGTGGTTTTAATAGACCAATCCCATATGTGTTAGTGGGTGACGAAGCTTTTGGATTAAGCAAACATGTTATGCGTCCATAAGGTGGTAAAAATCTCGATGTAAAACAAAAGGTATTCAATTATCGTCTTAGCAGGGCAAGAAGATATGTCTAATGTGCTTTTGGAATCATGGCAAACAAATGGCGCATTTTTCACAGACCGATAAACGTATGAGTTTGCTACTGCCATTGTAAAAGCATGTTGTGTCCTACACAATTTTGTGGCCGATCGGGAAGGTGTTCGTCAAAAAGATAAATTGGCGATAATTTGTGATGAGTTTCACTCTCTCTGTAAGTAAAACCAATTAGTGTATTATATGGTTTATTTAGAATAGTTTATCACATTACAAATCTTAGCAAGGTAGTTCTTTACGAGAAACCAACGAGAATGACTTGACATTAGTTGACATTGACAACAGTCTTTATTTTTATGCTTGTCGCCGAGTGCCACAGATTATACGTAAGTGCTGCGTTCATACTACGCTCCATGACATCTCCCTTTTTCACAGAAAGCGAGATGGTTTAATAACCACGCGTCCACTTCGCGTAGTCTTCGGGGCAGGAGCAGATAAAGGAGAATGGGTTACAGCTTGCAAGTCTCGTCCATCTATCTCCTCTGCAGGCATATTATTTTCGGTGTGGTCATCCTCAATGAGAGGTATGGGGGAGCCATCATTGTGTTCCTCCAAAGCCTGCATCCTAGGCTTAAGGTGCCACCTGTTCCTTTCGTAGGTACCTCCATCTGTAGCTTTAACCAGATATGAGCGTGGCTTTTCTGGTGTTGTACTAATGATCCTGGCTGGTACCCAATTCTGCTTCTCCTTCCTTAACATTACTTCTTCTCCTTCTTGATAATCTATACTTTCTCTTTTTCCAAGACTTGTTGCTTTTTTCTCAGTTTCCTTAATTTTTTTAAGTTGTTATGTCACATTTCTTATTACTTTAGGAGTTAAAAGTTTCTCATTGGTTGGGAGTAGTGTTTTTGTTCTTCTGTTCATGATTCTTTCAAAACAAACAAACAAACAAAAATATCTTTATTTAAATAGACCTGTAACAAGTACTTTTAAATCGTCATTACAAGGAAATAAAAAAACTTAGTAATAGACTTAAATACTATAATAATATGAATACATAAATACACTGTATACAAACATAATGTGACTCTACCACCGCATCGGAAGTTGATCTTATACTGAGAAGACCCGGCGAGAAACTCAGTACTTACTCTTTTAAACTTGGTTCGGTTTCACAAAAAGAGTTAGTAAAGTACAAAGAGTATTTAAAAAAAATTGCTTACGTTCTAACATTTCCCTAAAATATGGACCTAAAAGTACATCTAAACTACCGGATATAAAGCAAAAACATTGTACAAAGTTTATACAATTCAAGCCTAAAAATTGTTAGATTTTTGTTAGTCAGTACAAACTAGTTATATAAATATTACAAGAGTTAACTAATCATGTACCGAGTAGAGAGCTTAAACCCAGGCCTTTTTATCCAAAAGGTAATCATTTGTAGTGTAATAGCCCTTTTTTGATAATACTGTCTTAATGTGGTTTTTGAATTTGTTTAGTGGTAGCTCACATATTGCCTTTGGGACTTTAGCAATTTTATCTCTATTCCTGGTATTTTTGCCATGTATATCACGGTGTTTAGTATACAGGCTGATATTTTTCCTAACCAAAACAATACAGTTGTAAATGTATTGAGAAGCTACTGTAAGGATCCCAATTTCCTTAAAAAGCTCCCTAAGCGAGGCCCGTCCGCGAAGCTTATATATGAATCTAATAGCTCGCTTCTGAAGGATGAAAATCGTCTGTATATCTGCTGCCTTACCCCAGAGTGCAATGCCGTAAGACATAATATGAAATAAACAGAACGAGCAGTGTCTACATCTGTTAGAGACCTTATTTTTTTAATAGCAAATGCAGCCGAACTGAGCCTGCCTGAAACGATATTTATATGACATATTATCTTTGGCAAGGCGAACCTAAGTCTAGCCTGGGAGTGTTCCTGTGATGTAATAATGCCAAGTATATATCTGAGCTATCTTCCTTGCACTTTTTTAGGAGAGTCTTCGCTTCCTGCACATAGCGTTGAACTAATCCATTGGACCTGGGAAAATGAGGGCTTGAAACTCTATGTTCAAAGTTCCATTCCTTAGTGAATTTTTTAAATTCCTCACAATCATATTGTTTACCACCATCAGATTGTAGGACATCAGGTATTCCAAAAGTTGCAAACCAATTCTTAAGAGCTTTTATGATTGCCGAGCTTGTTGTTACTGTAAGCTCTTGCATATCAAAGTAACCTGAGTAAGCATCTGCTATCAGAATATAATCTTTACCCTTTAGATGAAATGGGTCTGTGGCCACAATACTCCAAGGGCGCTCTGGTACTTTCTGTAGCACTATTGGTTCTATAGCATTATCTTTCTGGATCTTGTTACATGACCTGCAACTGTGTACATAATTAGTGAAATCACCATTCATGTTTGACCAAAACACATAATCTCTGGCAAGCCGTAGTGTACCTTGTACCCCTTTGTGACTCAAGTGGCAGTGCTTCATTACGAGTGGGACCATTGATTGAGATACCAGTATTTTTCCATTTTTAAATATCAAGTCTTTATGCACACTCAAAGTCTCTCTATAATACCAATATTTTCTCAATTTTTCATGGACCAGATTAATTTTTTCAGGCCAACCTTTTAGAATGATGTCTTTTAACATTTTTTGGTCATCACTTTTTTCAGTTTCCAGTATCAGCTGTTCACGGCGTGCTTTAGAGAATGGCAGTTCTATTGCACATATTTGTAGTGACCCATCATCTTCCTCACATGTAAGGTCTCTGCAGTCTCTACTCAATGTATCAGCCTCAAACATTTCTGAGCCTTTTTTGTATATAACTTTAGGATTATATGGTAGTATTTGGTAAAACATTCTTTGTAACCTGGGAGGAGCTTCAGTAAGGGGTTTCTTAAATATTGTCTCCAGTGGTTTATGTTCAGACTCTATAGTTAGGTTTTTGCAACCCCAAATGTAACTATGGAACTTTTTGCAAGCGATTAAAATGGCATTTGCCTCCTGTTCTAATTGGCTATAGCCTTTTTCAGTTTTAGTAAAGGCTTTTGCACAAAAGGCAATAGGTTTGTCTTTTTGTGTAAGGACTCCCCCGCAAGCATAACTACTAGCATCCACTGAGAGCACTATAGGTGCTTTAGGATCATAGTATCCAAGCACTGGTGGCTTTTGTAAGAGCTCCTTAAGTTTAAGGAAAGATTTTTCTTGCTCTGTATCCCAAAATCAAGCCACATCCTTGTGTAACAATAATCTTAATGGCTCTGTCACATCAGCTAGGTTTTTTATGAATTTTGATAAGTATGTTATCAGGCCCAAGAACCGTTGAAGTTCTTTTATGTTTTCTGGCCGTTTTATTTTATTGTGTCCAGTTTCTCTGGGTCCGGTTTAAGGCCCTCATGGGTGACTACATGCCCTAAGAACTTGACTTCTTGCACATTGAGTTTACATTTTTCTTTGTTAAGTTTTAATCCAGCCTGCTTGAATTTCTCAATGACTTTTTTTGTCATGATCTCTAAATCTGTTCTATTACTAGCATGGACCAAGATATCGTCCATTGAAACCTCAACATTTTCAAACTCTGCTAGTAAACTAGACATTACTTGCTGGAAAACTTCTGGCGCTGAAGCGAGACCAAATGGCATTCTTAAGCAGGAATATCTGCCAAAGGGTGTGCTAAATGTAAGGTAGTCTGAAGTCCTCTTACTTACTTTAAGTTGCCAGAATCCTCTACGGCAATCAAGCAATGTGAGCCACTTAGATCCATTGATTCTAGCAGCAATTTCTTCAACCGTATTGAGAGGGTAGTGTCGCCTTTTTAAATTCTTATTTATTGCAGATGGATCTATACACAAGCGAATTTTATCGTCTTTTTTCACTACCACCATTGGTGACACTGCTGGTGTCGGCTTTGTTACTGGTGTAATTATCTTATGCGCTACCATTGAATCTAATTCTTTTTTCACTTGTACTCTAAGAATGTGTGGCACCTTTCTTGCTGGGCAGATAGGCAGACTATGGTTATTTATTAGGTCAATATCATTGTAAAGTCGCAGTATATTATTGTAATAACCTGGCTCGCCAACACACACACCACGGAGGACTGCACTGACACGTCCGTCTAGGTCGCCGGTTGGCGTTGACTGACGCGCCAGTTCGCGGCGTGTGCGCTCGAGACTAGGTTCATACACTACATCTCTTTTTTGTTTTATTTTAAATGTACATCAACTCAATAGATTAATTGTAGAACATTTGAGTTTAATACAAAGGAATACATTAGTTGAGGAATAATCCAAATTCAGTGATTTTATTATTTTAATGATTTACAAAATAATTTTATAGAGAAGTACTTAATCGCTTTCATTATTTAATTTGTTATCTCCTTCTTTGCCATCTGTGGGCAAAACTTTCCATTCTTCTTCGACTTTCTTTAGGTGTACTACGTTTCTTTCAAGTTTCTGCCCGGTTTCATCGTTCCGGATCTCAATATCTCCAGCCGAGCTTTCCTCGACCGTATGTGTTGTCTCATCAAAGTTTAAGCTCAGTTTGTTGTATTTGGTCATATTCTTCACATATACTTTCTCACCTGGTTCCAAGTTGTGTGCTTTCGCTTTCCGCTTTCTATCAGCGTATATCTTTCCTTTTTCTTTTATTTCTTGGTCTCTGTCTCATACATCTATAACCTGATCTCTTTGTTGCTCAACATCAACTATAATTGGAATTTGCACTTAAATTTCCTTTTGCAAAACAATTCCTTTTGTAAGGCAAGACCCCATTGCCTGTAACGCTGTGTGGTGTATTATTGAACATAATCATAAATTCCTGTAGGCTTTGCTAAATTTTTTTTCAGCCTGAGAAATCTTCAGTCGCTTTAAGATATCACAATTCTGACGTTCAACTTCTCCGTTTTGCTGGGGCCAATATGGAACAGTGTTGTAAAGGGTAATGTTTCTTTCGACACAAAACGATTTAAACACCTCGCTACAAAATTGCTTCTCATTATCCGCAGTTATTGATGCAGGATAACCTAAACAGCTGAAAATTTCTTTTAAAAGTGATATCATATCTGTGCTTGTAATCTTGTGACTAATTTTGATTTCTTTAAATCTGCTGAAATAATCCACCACCAAAAGTAGATAATCCCCACTTGGAAGTGGACCCATCTAATCAGTGGCTATTTCAATCCATGGTTCTTGTGGCAATTAACTACGCTTCAAAGGATTTGGTGGATTCGGAGCTGAGACTGAGGTGCAACCTTTACAAGATTTCACCAATTTTTCCGCGTCTCTGTGATATTTTGGCCATCACACCATTGTTCTTAATCTATCTTTCTTAGCCACAAACACCGGGTGACCCTCATGTGCCGCATTTAATACTCGAGGCCTGAGCTTCGTGGGAATAACAATTATTGTACCTCACAATAGTATTCCCTCGTAGAAACAAAGCTCATTCTGGAAGATTTTGTACAAATTAACATCTTCGTCCCACTTGTTATTGTACAAGCCTTCTTTTATCATTTGTATTTCAGGAACCTTCAAGTGAACTCTCATTGATTTCTTTAAACGATACTGCGACCGGCCGAGTATACTCCACAATATTATGTATATAATGATCTTGAACTGGAGGAAGATCTTTGGTATTTTTGAACAACCTTGGCAGTGGCCTTACCAGTGGCTTGTCCTAGAAAATTAATTGTCTTGTTACTGTAAATGCACTCATCTTCTCTTAAAACTACGTCGTAGTTCTTTAATACGGTCAATAATACGGAATTCGCCTAAACGACAACAGAACTTTTAATTTGTCAGCATAAGCATTTATTGAACATTCCATATGAATACATAGTTAAAAACAAAACATAATTCTCAAGCAAATATTAGACGATAAAGATAGATGTACGAGAACATCAATTATCCTCGCTAACTCGCAACACTTGGGTGGAATAAACTTGATTACTAATTTTTAAGAAGATATAGGTATTTTAACTAGTCATAATTATTAGTCGAAATTAATACCTGTACGGCTGCGATACCGGTGGAACAGAGCCATTAATAGGCAAATTAATCATGACATTTTAAAATTTGGGGAACTCGCCAGATTGATTTATTTGCAAATTCAATACAATTTTAAGAATCCCCAGCGCCTTATCAGACATATTCCCTAGCAAGTTTCTTGTAGGTACCGTTCGTTATTACATAGAAAGATGTGTCTTCGGACTTATCTCCCACTTGTGAGCGTGCTTGAAAACAACCTTTCCCCTTCAGACTCCTCTGAATTATTACTTCCATAAGCCATAAAATTCACGTTAGGATTTGCAATTTGATTTAACTTTTCCGGTTTTCATCCTTTCAATCGACTAAAACCTTTCTCTTTACTCCACCAATGGTGCAGTCAAGTCCTACATCTTCGTCGATATGGAAAACTTAATGAGTATCTTCGTCCTGGTTCAGCTCTTCCACATCTTCGATTTGATTAACTGTCTCATTTCGAGCTTTCCTTACTTTGGTCACCACTACGTTGTGATTTTTCTGCTCAAACTTAGAAATTTTGTCTCGTCCAACAAAATTGGCGAAAATGTCCTTCAATTCCACATCTCAAGCACTCTTTGTCTCTAGTAGGACAGGTGAAGTCGTTTGATTTGTGTCTACGATTACCGCACCTGCCGCATGCTAACTCCAACACCGTTGGCTCTTTCGATCTTATTTTAATTTTCGACTCAATTTTATTAATTGGTATGTCCTTATTTATGGTGTCAAAGTGATTGAGTTGGTTATTTACCACCTCTAAAGTATTCGCTTTTATTATTTTTTTTGATCTAAAGTAATGCTGTCCCCGATTTAGGAATTGTTTAGCAAACAGTTCGGTGGAATTGCCTTTTTCCGCAATCTGGTCGATTATATGTTCGTATTTGTCAGTGAATTTGCATTTATCGGCTTAGTTTCGTAACCTTATTAAAAAAACAAATTTCTCGACGGGTTCTTGTTTAAGACGCCGAAACATATGCCGCTGATATACTTTGCTCTGTTTTGGTGCAAAGTATTCGTCAAATTTTGTTACAGCCACTGTGAATACGTCAATCACATTAGTTGGGATCACGTTAGCTCCCGGAATATTATAGAAGATCTCTTGCAATTCTAATCCGCCAAAATGTGACAAACTTGCTTTCTTCTTAACATCTCTATCGATGTTGGAAGCTTCTAGGTATAGTAACAAAGACCTTTTCCAACGCTCCCAGCGCACACCCACTGAGGTGGGTTCACCTTGGCAGTCAAATTTGTCTAATGTCAAAAACGTTGAATATAACTTTCTTTGTTTGAGCTTCCTGTGACAAGTCAATTTAATGAATTAGATTGAGCATAACAATATGCTTATCAATTTAATAGATCAGATTGATCATGATATTCTGCTTATCAATCAATTTAATGATCAGATTTTTTATTTGCTTAATATAATAAGTAATACAATTTAGTGACTCAGATTGATCACACCAATCTGCTTTTCAATTTAATGATCAGGTTTTTTACCTGCAAGTCAATACAATAAGTAGTGCAATTTAATGATCAGGTTTTTTACCTGCAAGTCAATACAATAATAATGCAACTTAATGACTCAGATTGATCACACCAATCTGCTTTTCAATTTAATGATCAGGTTTTTACCTGCAAGTCAACATAATAAGTAATTCAATTTAATGATTCAGATTGATAACACCAATCTTTGTATCAATTTAATGATCAGGTTTTTTACCTGCAAGCCAATACAATAAGTAATGCAATTTAAAGGCTCAGATTGATCACACCAATCTGCTTTTCAATTTAATGCACAGATTTTTACCTCCATGTCCACATAATAAGTAATTCAATTTAATGATTCAGATTGATCACACCAATCTGTGTATCAATTTAATGATCAGGTTTTTACCTGCTTATAAGCATGTTATAAATCGGGACCTGTGTCATAATAAATAACATCTGACGTGTTTTATTATATATAGGTACCCCTGTAGCATGGTTTTTATATACACCGGAAATCACCACATTACCCGGACCAGGGACACTATCATCAACATGCATTTTATCCCGGCGCGGGAATCGAACCCGTAACCTTACGTACAAACTGCGGTATTGTTTACAGCAGTGCTATCGAATCGTAATCAATAATACACCCACCGTACTCAAATTTAGCAATTTATTTTTCAGTTTCTGAGTAACTAATAATAACTTCTTTATTAATGCCAAATCGGTATTTCATACTAGCCTTTAACCGGATTCAATAAAATAACGAGTAGACTACCATTAGATGCTTCAAATTCTCGGACAGAAAACATTAGTCAACATCGTTGCAACAGTTTACTTTTTCCAATTTTATTTTACCGTTTGTGTTCAAATGTAAAGCGTAATGAATGATTGATTATTTTTATGAATTTGTTTTAACTAAAAATAATCAACCTTCATATTTTGTGCCTATGACTTAACAAAACATAAGAAACATCCAGCGAATGTACTTACGAACAATCGTAGGTTATGATGTGTTCTTATTTATGTACCTACCTATCTAACTTTAACTCAAGAGACAATCAGTTTCGTTGCATTAAATAATGCCGAACGTTATGTTTATGTTTCGTATCACCGCTAGTGGACAATGGGTTTAGCCTACTTATAGAATTATCTTTTTCTTTTTCCCAAAACGGAAAAATTTACTCACTTTCACCTTTGTCGCCACATGTAAAGTCGCAGTATATTATTGTAATAACCTGGCTCGCCAACACACACACCACGGAGGACTGCACTGACACGTCCGTCTAGGTCGCCGGTTGGCGTTGACTGACGCGCCAGTTCGCGGCGTGTGCGCTCGAGACTAGGTTCATACACTACAGTCATATTAAAAATTAAAAATATATCCTATCTACATCTTCTGTCAAGCAGTACTCGCCTGCTTGTTTAAGATTATTAATATACATTTTTTTTACTATTGAAATATTGGGAATAATGTCAACATCTTTTTTTTTTGGAAAAATGAATTTTATGTTATCATTTATTTTTATAGATTTTAAAAAACGCACTGTGTACAACGTATTGTCATCTCTACACTCAATCTTATCAATGAAACCTATGTAATATTTCCAATTATTTCTTTGGAAAAACCTTACCAGTATGCTGTCATTCAATTTGAATGCCTCTTCACATTCTGATATTTCAGATATAGCTACTTGTTCATCTTTTGAACTGCATGGCAAGGGGTTGGCATAAATATATTTTTTATATTTTGAGAGATGTCAAAGTTGGTTGTGTGTGATTGGTTTGAGGGATAGTGGGCCGCATTTTGTTAGGTCAAAATATGCTGTTTTCTTGGGTATTCTGTATATCAGATAAAATTTTTACTTTTTTTTGTGTGTTATCCATTACTATGGTCTCTGCATCATCACTTGTGTATCTTCCTAAAGAGTCTTCGGCGCTATCGTCGTCATACTGTATGTCATCAGAGTCAGTATCTTCAGATGTAGAGGCTGTTATTTTGTTTTTTTTATTGATGTTACTTTTTATTTTTATATTTTTCATCTTTTTATTTTCACATATTTTATCGGTTTCTTTGTTTTTCGTGTTCTTATATTTCAAATGAAAATCATGCGTTTTAAGAGAAAAGCATTGACAGTGGCCTCTTGCGCAAAAACAACTCAAAGGTCTGTACTTGATGATATGTTTATCTTCTGTAGCTACTATTTGATGCAACTTCATTGTGTTGGGAACTGGTTGTACGAGTATATCTTCTGGAACTTGAATATTCTGAATGCTATTTTCAGGAACGTAAAAGAGTTTTACAGTTGTCTCTGTCTTAGACAACGTTTCGTATGCGGAAATAGCAGCAACTATATTTTCTCCGTAGGCAACTTTCCTATCAAAAGTCCTTTTAATAGTCCCGCCAACGCCATCCGCTGCGCCTTTTCCGTGCGAAGCCTCATAAAATGACCATGTCGCATGGACAAAATCCGCTTCTTTAGTTTTCTCAGAAAAAGCCAAAAGTTTTTCTTTTGTTCTGTATTGCGTCGTCGGGCCGTCAGAATAAAAATGAACGCAATTGACATGGGGAAACTTTTCTTTGACGAACGCAATAACAGGTTCTAAGTGACCCCATATAGATGTCGTGCTTTAATGACGGAGAAATACTACATAATGGTATAGGTTTTTGGTTTTAAATGTATATGATACCTGTATGTAATGTTGTTTGTTGCCTTGAGCCTGCAAAGTGCATAGACTGCACTTCTTCATGCATTTTACATCCATAGTTTTCAGAAAAATCACAATGTATCACAACTTCATGATCCTGTATGTTTTCTATAGCTTCTTTATATTGCTTGTATTGATGATAAATATAATAATAATAATAATACTCTTTATTTCAGATAAATTACATCCATATTTTGTTAGTCCAGTGTCTTAGATCTATGGTTAGTAACAAGATAGGCATTTTAGAAAATAAATAAAATAAAATTCAAGTGACCATCACGTGAAAGGGTAAGTTCCCGTGTTGGTCACTCTCCGCACAAAGCACCACCAGAGCGGCGATGTACACCGCCAATCCACCGTCAATCGATGTATCTGCCAATGCCTTCAGGATGCTATTAGGACTGCTTCTCACTCTAGCTATCAGGGAGCTACGTTTTTTTGCGAATGACGGCTTCGAAACCGTCAGTTTGATATTCAGCAAACATCCCTGATGCACTGCAGAAACGAGGCAGTCCCAACATCATCCTAAAGACACTGTTGTACTGGATTCGCAGGGCTTCCAGTGATTTTTTAGTGTGATTGACCCACAGATTTCCCGTGTACAGGCTTTGACAGTATGCTTTAAAAAGCGTGACTTTTACGTCTTCTGTACAGCGAGAGAATCTGCGAGCCAACATATTTCCTCTAACCGCTAGAGCCCTCCTCTCCCTTTCGATATCATTATCATCCTTGAGGTCGCTGGAGATGATATGCCCTAGATATTTAAATTTCGTTACACGTGTTATGTTCAAGCCATTAATTTGTTATCTGGGCATTTACCAGCGGTCTCAAAGACCATATATTCTGTTTTTTAACATTGTATGTTAACCCATGATTTGCAGCATACGACTCGCAAACCTTCAGCATTTCATTGAGGCCCCCCACCGTGGGGCTGAGCAGCACCATGTCGTCTGCATAGCTTAGGTTGTTCATGCTAACACCATCCATCCGACAACCAACACGCATGCTGCTCAGCTCAACGATGAGATCGTTTACGTACATGTTGAAGAGTTGCGGTGAGGATAACCCCCCTTGCCTCACTCCGCACTCCAACACATACGCATCCGACAAGGAATCGCTCCACTTTACATTGTTTGTTTGGTTAGCATATCAAAACCTGAGTGTATTTTGCACCTCTTCCGGAACACCCCTGCTCCCCAGCTTCCCCAGATGCGAACTGTGCATCATGTATATTCGAGTATTTATGCAGTATAGAGTTAAGCACACTATCCAACACCTTAGCAATTGTTGTTGCAAGAGAAATCGGACGATAATTCTTACTATCCGATATGTCCCCGGTCCTATCCTTAACAATGGGCACGACGATGGTTTTCATTAGCTCGTGTGGCCAGCACTCTCGGCAGGTGAGCTCCGGCACATCGCAAATGCTCCACACTAATGCCGTCATGATCGGGAGATTTACCACCGCTCATGTTTTTGAGGGCCTCTCGTATTTGCTTTGCCGTGACACGTAACGGCGAAGCCTCTCCCCGACATGCTGACTCAGTGCTCTTGGTGGAGACTGAAGGTCCCAGTGGAGAGCTAATTTTTAAGTGGCGCATAAAGGCATTGGCGATCTGGGCTGGCTTACTCACCCCATCGACACTCACTGGGAGGCCAGGCGTAACGTCGCACTTCCTAATGGCCTTCCAAAAGTCTTTAAAATTCTTCGCGGATCGGTGTTTTGCTAAAACGTCCATTCTTAGTTGGTCTTGGTTACGTTGACACCATTTCAAACGACTTTTAAAAACCTTTCTGGACTCATTCATTTCACTATGGATTATTTCTGAGGAAGGACGATTGTAAAGAAGCCACATTTTGAATTTAAGCCTGGCCACCCTATGAGCCTCACGGACATGTTTATTCCACCCGCAAAGGTGCTTATGTTTATTTCTCTTATTACAAGGTAGTCATGTCGGTTGACTCACACATTCCACGATGTCAGCACCAGATCTTCTAACACTTAGATGACTGTGTCAGCATAAAGTCAACTAACATAAACATCCTGACCCACCGCGTTGCGGAGGCAATGTAATAGCTTTAAGAATATATTAAGTTAGTCTAAGCCTGTATTTAGAGACAAGTAAACGTCTCCTTAATTAAAAATTGTATTTTTAAAAGATCCTCCCACTCGCCCACGTCTTGACTGGCGCAGCCGGTAGGATTTCCGCGTCGCGAATAAACTTTAGACAAAGTTTCGAGACGTACGTTTTCACGCGTTTTACGGAGATCCGCGAACCAAAGAAATTTGTCAAGCATAAGAAAAGGTGCGATTCAACACGACGGTCGTCGCCAGAGTTTCAAGAGGATCGGCTTAGACTCACCGAGGGACATGGGTAGTCTGTGAGTAGACCCAAATCGCTATTCCAGAATTTCCTAATCCTAATCCTTAATTTTATAATAGATATATAAGTGCGAGATATTCAGGGACATCTTTTTTCAAACCTCAAAGAAGTGTCTATTGTTTTCTCTTAATTAAATTAAGACTTTTTTTTATTATTACAAAATTTAAACATTAAGTTAATAAATCAAGATGAATAATTTGGTACAGATACCTAAAGAACTAGCAAATGTCATACCGAAATTTGACGGTGATGAAAAATTATTAAACTTATTTATAAGAAAGTGTGAATACGTAATAAATTGCTGTAGAATAGAAGGAAACCAAGAACAGGATTTGTATGTTTTTCATGTTATCACATCGAGGCTTACCGGAAAGGCAGCTATTCTAATTAGTGAAAGACAGGATTTAGATACATGGCCCAATTTAAAATTAGCATTAGAACAGCATTTTAGTGATCCACGTTCAGAAGAATGTATAGCGATTGAACTTGAGTCACTCAAGATTAACAGTGGTGAATCGTTCAGTGATTTCTGTAGTAGGATTCAACATATTAAAAGCAGTTTAATAGCAAAAGTAAATAGTATTCAGGATAATAATTTGAAATCAAGTAAGAAAATAATATATGACAATATGTCCATGAATGTATTCCTATACAACTTACCCGAAGATTTAATAAGAATTGTGCGACTAAAAGGGTGCGATACATTGGAGAATGCGCTAAAAATCGTATTAGAAGAAGTAAACTTCCTTTTTCAATACAAATCAAAAAATCAAAAGACACAAAACTCATCTAGTTTTAAATCTCCTCAACTAAGTGCATTACCTAGGACATCAGTACCTATTTTTACGCCACAACCAAGATTTAATTTTAATAATTTTCCAAATGCATTTAACTTTAATAAATTTAGACCCCAGACATTAAATAATGGAATACCAGTACAACCATATAATAATCCTTTTAAGCAAACGCAACCAAATTTTAATCAGCCACAATTTCAAAATATAAAACCTTTCAATGGATTCAGACCACAACTGAACCAACAACAATATGGATATAGGCCTCACCCATATCAAGGTCTCAGGCCAAATTTTAACCCTAATTACAATTCATATAGGCCTCAGCAAAGAAATGCCCCGCAATGGCAATCGACTGATGTTAGTATGCGTACGGCTACGCAGCCTAAACCTCAAGGTTTGAAAGTAAATAATATCAATGATGCGGAACAGTTCGATTATGACCACGAATTCGAGGAAATCTATTACCCCGAAGAGTTAAATCCATATCATTACTCTGAATACGATGAAAACTGTGAATTTTATAATTACGAATCTTCCAATTCACAGATTCCCTCACAAATGGAAAGTGAACAACTCCCTGTGACTAAAGAAAATTCTAAAGAGGATTTTAACGTAGAAGCCTCCATAAGAAACCCGAAATAATATTTGAGTCCTAAAATAGTAGATAAATATTTCAAAGAATATGAACGTTATGAACCATTTGAAGTTATAAGCACTCATGCTTCCAGTAGGCATAATAAAGTTATAAAAATTCCCCTTTTACCGACATTTAAAAGCAAAGAATTTCATAAGTTTTACGTCTACGACGTAGACCAACGCTATGGTTTGATAGGTAGTGACTTGTTAAAACAAATAGAAGCAAATATAGACATGAAAAGTCAAACGCTTTTTACCAAGACCACGAAAATTCCAATTGTTTATTATCTCTCATCAGAAATTACTTTGGCTCCACGTTGTGAGCAAAGAGTTAAATTACCAACTAGCGTAAGAAACGGTGAAGCTATTTTAGAGTTCAAACAGTTTTGTAATGGCGTCAGAATGCCCTCTGCTTCAGTAAAGTGTCAGGACGGTTACGCTACTACTATAATACAAAACACATTAGATACAGAAATAACTATTACAATAAATAATCCTTTTATAGTCACGGAATATAACCCAGAAAAAATAAATTTAAATACAATAAACTACGAAAATGACATTGAAACTGATCAAATCTTAACGGAAAATTTAAATAAGTTAAGGTTAGATCACATGAATAAGGAAGAGCGAGATGCAATTTCTCAACTATGTTTAAATTACAAAGATATATTTTACACGGAAAAATTACCACTTACATTCATCAACGAAACTAGTAGGAACATAGTACCAATAAATATAAAAACCCGCGATACAAAAGTTCCTCTTAAAAATATAAAACGTCCTCCACAGGCACGTCAACGTTTTCCTGACGATAGCCCTGATGACGGCGCAGCTCCAGGCCCTTCAACTGCAACGGTTGAAAGATAAGTGGATCATAGTGAAATTGTTAGATTTAAGCCCAATTAGCGTAGATTTGAAGTTTAACATCGGACGACTTTCCGAATTAGACAGATTAATTAAGAGTACCTTTGTTAAGAATTTTACAGATAATTTTATAGATATTAAGAAACAAGTAGATTATATAAAAAATGTAACAGTTAATAAACTCGAACAAATTATGCCGACAATCAGAGTCAAACGAGGATTACTAAACCCGTTAGGATCACTGGTTAAAGTAATCACTGGTAACCTTGACCATCAAGATGCTATTAAATATGATAAATTAATTAAAGAAATAAAGAATGAACAAAAGTCAAGTAATAATAGAATAACGCTGATCACTGAAACTGTTCCAACCCTCACAAATGTATCATTCCAGTTGAATAAAAATATAATGAAACTCAATAAAGAATTATCTAAGGTAGCTTATAACTTAAGTAAAGAAATTTGAAAAGAACATTACGAAGTACAAATCATTAGTACATACAATTTATTGATTCATAATTTTCAAACAATTTATAGCAAACTAAGTGAAATAGAAACAAGCTTCGCGTTAAGCAGATTAGGTATTTTACACCAATCTATAATAGAATCAGGCAATTTGTTAAGTTTATTAGATAAGATAAATAAATTAGAGAATCTAATTTACATTCCTACTTTGGAAAACTTAGTTAAGATTGAAGAGACAATTACTATAAAAGCTTATTATAAAGATAATCAAATAACTTACTTTTTGGAGTTACCTATAATTGAAAAGGACACTTATATCTATTATAAAATGATTCCCATACCTGTGTTATCCCGTAACTCCACCGTAGTCATCTTACCCAAATATCCTTACCTATTAGCGAAAGGGTTGAAGATCAGACTACTCGAGCAGCCATGCCAGGAGATCGAAGAACTCAGCTTCCTCTGCCCCAGCGACGAGATGCTCCAGTTCGTACACGATACCTGCATAACAGACTTGATGACGTACATCGAGAACGTGACATCATGCGACCAGATTCCAATTACCGTAGAAAAGGTGAAAGTGCAGCCACTACAGCTCAATAGATGGATTCTGTACAGCAAAGAAGAAGAGATACTCACCTAGTCATGCATCAATGAAATCTCGCGAAGAAAAGTACAAGGCACCTATATACTTACCTTGGATGATACTTGTGAAATAAGTATTCAACACATACGTCTCAGAAGACATTCATTAGTATCAGAAAATGTAACTTATGAGAAGTTACCAATTGTAAACTTACCTGCTGTGCACCCATCTGTCGAAGTTCTACCTTCAAGACCTATAGACCTAGAAGGTGTGGATCTAGTGGATCAGAAACTCATGTCATATGCCCTCAAGAATAAACTCAGTGAAAACAGTTCTTGTGAAAACCCAGTTATACTTATTAAAGGTGTTAGCATATGGACTTTAGGAATCTATTTTGTAATAATTGTAGTGCTGCTTTGTTTCATAGTACATAAGTATAAACTATTAATGTTTAAACTTTGTGCTCGAAGTTCTCCTCAAGTTCCTAAAGAAGAGAACTTCGATCTTAAGGAGGGAGGAGTTATGTCGGTTGACTCACACATTCCACGATGTCAGCACCAGATCTTCTAACACTTAGATGACTGTGTCAGCATAAAGTCAACTAACATAAACATCCTGACCCACCGCGTTGCGGAGGCAATGTAAGCTTTAAGAATATATTAAGTTAGTCTAAGCCTGTATTTAGAGACAAGTAAACGTCTCCCTAATTAAAAATTGTATTTTTAAAAGATCCTCCCACTCGCCCACGTCTTGACGAGGTCGCTTATTTGTCCTAGTAGCAGCGTCCTGTAGGGCACATACAATGCTATCATAAAGCCTATTCAGCACCTGCTTATGCTCTTCCGAATCGCACAACCCGCGACTGCAAAGCATGAACTCAGAGGGAAACTCAATGTCGCGTAACATCGTGTGACAGTGTTCTCGATACTTAGCTATTTGAGATTCATCTCTTTCGCCCCATATCACTGAGCTAATGTGCAAGTCGCGCGTCACCAATTTCTGTCGAACAACATTAATATCGCATTTAACAAATAAAGGCAAATGATCAGAAACAAAAACATCCTCCATTACCTCCACTTCGATAACTGATTGCCAGGCTGAATTTGAAACAACGCAGTGGTCTAACCACCGCCTGCTGCCATGGGCCGCACTTACAAACGTGTATGTGTCAGAATTCAAACCTAGTTTCTCCGAGTCAGCACAGATCCAACTCTGCTCAGAACAAAAGCTTATCAATTCTCGGTGGAACAATGTATTAGGATGGGCATTAAAGTCTCCTAGAATGTACACGCTCTCAATATTTTCACCTTCTACAATTGCGCTTATTTCCCCACACACCTGAGCAAAGATTGGTATATGTTCTAATGCATCTGTGGGCATGTATACTGAAAAAACAATAATAGATCGCCCCCCAAAACTAGCCCTGATGGCTACCAGACGGGTACTACTACAGTTTATCACACTTACGCAATCAAAGATGCCTTTTCTCCAGAGAATGGCCACCCCTCCATGTTGTCTACCCTTCAGTAAACCTGTCGATACATCAACAGCTGTCTTACCATGATATTCAAAGTCACTTGATATGGTTCCTAGGAAAGGCAAATCAGAGGAGCAAACATAGCTCCTGGAGTGCAACTACATCCGACGCCTTACAAATATTCTGGAACAAGTGACGTTCGATCGAGTTTCGCTATTAGCAGTATTTGAAGCGCTCGCGCAGGTCGCCATTTCTGTCGGAACCGCAGTACCCGACGGGGCCTCACAGCGAAACAGAGGATACGTTGACGTCTCGCTTCTTCCTGCGCCCTCACCGCATGCAGGAGACTCCTGGCTGCCGCTCTCGTTCACCCCCGTCGTAAATCACCCGTCGCCGAGTTTTGTTTGCGAATAACAGAGATAGCACGATCAGCTGTGTACGAGCCATCCGTACCTATTTGTTTAGGCGATGACTGTCTAATTTGCGAAACTCCGTTATTTACCTCCGTATCAGCTGATGTTTGCGGTGATTTTATATCCACATATTTTGATACATACGGTAGTCCAATCGGTCCACTATTCATACAAAAACTGTTCTGCATGCATGCCCCTCGTCTTTTATTTACATTTTGGCTTGGCGTGAAATCATCAATCAATGATGCATATTTAGCATTGTCAACCTCCTGCTTGAGTAGGTTAAACTGGTCAACTGTAACCATTTTATTCTCCAATACACTTACTTGATTTTTGAGCCACAACATCTCCTTTAGGAATCGAGTCACATCCACATGATCGAAAGTCACCGGCGGTACTTAATGCAGATCTCTTGCCACAAAGATAGGAAAAGCTTGAGGATCAGCACTCTTCATCAGGTTAATGATGTCATCAAGATCTCTCGAAATTATCTTCTTGTCCTGTTTTCTGGGTTGAGGCATTTTTTTCGCGTTCGGCATTGATTCAAAAAGCAACGACTTCGCATTAGAGATTTGATCAGCAGAAAAAGATGTAGTACAGAGCTGATGAATAGTCTGTTCATCCATGTAGTCCATAACGTTACGAACGAAAGCCAGTAATTCGTTGATTACGACGTCGCAACTCGCGCACTTCACAATATTCGAAGACATTTTGAACACAATGAGTCACCGCACAGAACGATATAGACGCGTCCTCGCTTGGTCACGACGAGCGCCAGACTTGACTTCATATAACAATGAGTTTTAAATTTTGCGAGTTCTTCTTGGAATTTAATAATAAGATTGTTAAAAGTCCCCGACTTTTCCTCTTGGACGGTTTTCTTAGTAGTTTTGCGTGCACCAGATTTTTCATACGCATGAGTTGTAGTCCATTCCGTCCAAGTAATCTTCTGTAGTAGAAACGCAAAATATTTTTTCAGCACACACTGTACACTCTGAGTACATGCAACTCTTTGATTTTGTATCGCACACTATTTCAGAAAGCAAATCGTTTGGGTCAGTAGATAATATTAAGCCAGATTTTTAGAGTCTGTGCTTTGAAATTTAAGTTAGCATGTTTGATGCAAGCACATGTGTTACGGTTAGTTACACGCGGAAGAACCACATAAAATGGACGGCAGCGTTTAAAAGTAGCAAAAGATAAAGCTCCACCTTCATTTCGGTATACTTTATACAAATTAGATAAAGTATTTAGCAAAATTCTTTTTTGTACTTTATTTTTATTTCGAGTGATGCATCCTTTTTTTCCAGCTGTCATGCGGCTGATGTCATCCCGTTCAAAGAATTTTGATACCTCTTTCAATGTTCTCACTTTCCTCTGCATTACAGAATGATAACAGCGTATAAAACTTTTTAAACCCCAGCATTTTCTAATTTTATTCTGCATTTTATGTGTTTTGACCGACTCATTTTCAATTAGTTTCTTCAATACCTGTTTTTCAATTGGTTTACAGGTTTTGTAGGTTTCTTTTAAAGTCTCTTGTAAGACACGTGTTTCTAATAATTTCTTCCTTACCTGTAAACATAGATTAATGTTCAAATTAGATAAATATTTAAAAAAGATCATATTATAATTATTATTTCCTTTCTAAAATATCTCTAGCGCACATTTAAAACAATGTAGTCCTAAATGGCTTTGTCCAGCAATAAATTGTGTCCTAGAATCAGTTGGTCAAAAAAAAAAGTATTTTAAAAATAGGTAAACTACCTTTTCTTTTGATTCTTCTGTGATATCAGGAGTTTCTTCTTGAATGAATTTAGTTATTGGTGTGACGGGAGTCTTCGAAATAGTTTCTTCATTCGATTTGTTTGTGATTGTATTCAATCTGTTGGTTAAATTAATAATCCTTCCTTTATATATTATTAAAGTTTTTTGATTAATTTGATTTTGATTTTGCGCCGCCAGTGTGGTTTAGCACTTAAACATATTGAAATGTATTTGAAGCAAAGAGGTTTCACTTTGTTAAGACCTCCAAGTGTTGCAGTTGGATCAAAATTGACCAAAAGTGAGGCAAAACAAACTAAGGAAATAGCTAGTCTCTGAATTCATGTAGAAAGAGTCATCAGAAGGATAAGATAAGATAAATCTTTATTTGCATAAAACATGGTAGTACAAATAAAGTTGTTACATTTAGAAATGAGCATTCATGTTTAATCGATCTATCGATAAGCAAATATTTTGTTGTCGTCATGCAAACAAATTACATATTGAAATAATTAAATAGGTATAGTACATTAAAATTTATACAAGTCATAATAATAAAGAGTGTCAGAATTTGAAAAGTAAATGTCAATAAAAATTTCAAGAATCATAATTAAATCATGCAATGCTAGTCAATTCCACATACAATACAATGAATGTCAAAACTTATAACGGGTAGTTATCGGAAGCTCAAACTCAGGAGTAGGGTTCGAGAGTTCTCAATCCTAAAGCCACACTCAGTAGTTAATTTGAATTTATTACATGTATTGGATTTCTGTGTAATCACTGCCTGTGCTTTAATAAACCTACAAGATTCCCTTATTAAATAAAATATCAAGATATCAATACATAATATGCATTTTATTTCACATTTTTACATGTTAACACTTTCATATAATTTAGGAAAAATATTGAGTTCCCAAAATAAAACTATGTGTCCGATTAATTTTCTTACATATTCCTCATTAAAAGTAATGGGTAATATTGTCACTTTTTTACTTTGCTCATAATCACTGCTAGCAACGCAAAAATGAGTAAGATTTACTTTTGCACAAAACATTTGAATTTGTACCTGAGCTAAGCATTTCTTGGTTAATTTACCATCTTTTATATAATTTTCAAATTTTTTTTCTGTAGATGGGCATTTAATTTCAATAAGACCTTTTTTTCTATTAATAGCACCCAGCAATCATGGGATACTCATGAGAAATAAAGAGGCCACATTTTGTGAACTTTATGCCCAACTTTTCTTCTGCAACCTCTCTGACTTTGTCCTCTAACTTTTGGCCACGTTTTATTGCCGGTGTCTGCACTGTTCTCGCACCAAAAATCAATGCAACCAGAGAACCATCAAATGTTTTGCAGCGGCTTACTTCATAGCACTTGGATGCTGTTATTCTCCCATAGCGAAGCTCAAACCACAAACCACTTTTGTACTGATTTCTAGTATGCATTTCTGCATACTTTAAGTTGTCATCATTGAATAGACCTTTAATTTTGGTAAGAAAGCTTTTACAATCTGAATCATTGTAAGTGTATAGCAAGTTATGCAATGACAACAGTGATCTTTTTTCTATATAGTTTTCAGTATGCTTTAAATACTGACAAGTTTCTATTTTTTTCCTCTTACATTCATCTACAAATTCTGCTAATACACTTGCATTCGGTACAGGATCCTGATATTTTCGTTTGCACATGTCTTTTGCAGTTAATACTTTCAATGATGATCCAACTTTGGAGAGATTGGATTTCTTCCAGTAGCACTATACTGATGTGCAAGCAGGCTCCTCACTGCGACGGTGCAACCAAAATAAAAATGCAATAGCATGTTTGCATCCGCCGGCTGCCGCAGGGCAATCTTCACAGAGGGCAGTTGTAATTTTTTCTTCTTCTTCATCTACTAGTACTGACACTGTATAGTGCTTGGAGCGTACCTTATGTTCAGGACATACTTTACACTTGACTGTGCAGATTTTACCATCTCGTTTAAGTTGTACGTAACCTACGGCATCGTCGCCGTATGATTCCCTTGCAGATCTGTAATAAGAAAGACCATAGGCATTAGTTATATTATTCAGAGGTTATGATGATACATGAGAAGTTTTAATCACTTCTGAAAAGGAAGAGTATGTGAATGCACTTATTTTTTCCTTAGATATCTTCTATTTTAACAAATTCACTGTACTTACATAGAAGTCTTGACGTTTCTTAGCTCGGCAGAGCAGAAATCTGGATTCGATGCAAAAAAATACCAATCATCAATGTGTCAATTCTCGGAAAATTTGTGCTTTCTGCTTTTACGAATCCAACGTCCATGATTATTAATGTTGTTGTTTTTCGTTAATAGAAGAATCGTTAAAGATTTAGAATTTTAAACCACGATAAAAGTCACCAGTGAAATACGGATGACGTTTAGTTGTTTACAATTTGTATGACGTACGGCGTTTCAAGTTGAAACCAAAAAAAGCATTTTTGAAATTGGAATTTAAATTAATCTAGCTCTTTTAAATTACTTTAATCTATATGGCGAATGCTACACGCTCTATATTTATCGTGATATTTGAAGTGATATTTATCGAGTAATATTTTGGTATACTATACTACACATACGATACGAATCGCGTCAGTACGACGGTAAATTTCATTGAGTACACTTGTGCGTTTCATATTGTTCGTTTCGTTTCGTATTTGGTCCATATATTATAAACTATGAGTGATAATATTAATAAAGCTTGCGTTGCTATTATATTAGCGATAGCATTGAAAAAACGTTCAAAGCGAAAAAAATGGACGGAACATTGGTTTACACAGAGAGAAAAATATACACATCTGAATTTATTAAATCAGATTCGGGAATACCAAGAAATGGATGACTACGAAAATTATTTTCGCATGCCCGATGCTCGGTTGCTCGGAGTTGATTACTCCATACTTGATTAAAAAAGATACAATAATGAGAAAGGCTATTACTGTGACAGAAAAGCTAGCTCTGACTTTACATTATCTGTCAACAGGGAGATATTTTAAAAATATAAGATTTGCAGGAATAATGTCATCTGAATCTGTGAGTCAAGCAATCTTAAGTACTTGTGAAGCACTTACATATGTCCTACGGGAATATATAAAGGTAAGAAAAAACTTCATGATATAATTTGAATGTTTTTAATTATTTATTGGTACGAATCACAATATGTAAACAAAACCTACCTACAACTAATTTTAGATTTATTCAACTTGGTAAGAAGAGAAAAGCGGCCCTACAGTATAATCCGACTCAGTGCTTGATGTAGACGGAATATGCAACATATAACTTGCCTCACTGTGTTTACGTACATTGTTCGTATTTGTTATGATCAAATAAGAAGGCACGCCCGAAGTGATTCCTACATTGCTGTCATACATTTGAGTAAAACTTGGAACGTCATTTGTTTGGGGAGAAGCTGCAACACAATATTCCGGAGATGTAACAGACTGTGAACTCGAATAAACTGGTGACGGCGTGGGCGGAGGTACACTATTCGGTGATGGCGATGTCGATGTCGTAGATACAAACCGGTTAAATACTGGAGTACCAGTGGTAATGTTTACTGAGTCCTTGTTTAGCGTTCCAAGTTCAGCCTCGAAAAGAACATCGTTTATTGCCTTTTCAGCAAGCAGTCTTTGAGATGAATTCAATTTATTTAGCTTCTGAGTCCAATAAAGAGCAGTAGGATCTATATTTGGGAATGACACTGTTGGAGACATTGCGACAGATAATTACAAGCTTTTTCGAGAAGTTCGTTCTGTCTTGTTACTGGTCCCTTCTTATTAAGTTTTTTTGATGGCGGAGCAGGTTCACTCATAGAAGAAAATGAAAGCTCACTATGTTCTTCTTCATTTTCGGATTTCTCCAATCCAGAGAATGTGTCCTGAAAAAAAATCTTACTATTACTTATAATCGACATACTTTTCAGGTGCCAACAACAAAAGAAGAATGGATGGACATCGCAAAGGACTTCGAAACATTGCATGGTTTTTACAACTGTCTTGGCGCGCTTGATGGAAAGCATATAAAAATTCAACATTCACCCAATTCTGGATCTCTTTATTACAATTATAAAGGTTACTATAGTATTGTTCTTATGGCACTGGTTAATGCGAAGAAAGAATTTATTATGATTGATGTCGGCTGCAATGGACGAGTTTCCGATGGTGGTGTCCTTTATTATACCAAATTTTGGGATTCCTATCAAACAGGAAAATTGAATTTGCCCGAGGCGGCCCCACTGCCAAATACTACAGAAACATTTCCATTTGTATTCACAGCAGACGAGGCTTTCGCCCTTGGGCCTAATTTGATGAAACCATATGCGTTAAAAAATGCTACAACAGAGGAACTTACATTTAATTACCGTTTATCAAAAGCTAGAGGTGTGGTTGAGTGTGCATTTGGCATATTAGCTGCTAAGTTCGGTATTTTTTAAAAAGCTATATGGCTAACACCTGCAAAGGCTGCAAAGGTGACAACTGCATGTTGTTATTTACATAATCATTTACTTAAAATAGAACCACACTTTTATCTGTGTGTGTTATTATCTATTTAAGTATGTATTTAGAAATATTTAAGTATCTATAACAGTCTCTGACGCCCATATTACAAGCTCTGCTTAGTTTGGGGTCAGATGATCTTGGTGTGAATTGTCCCAGATATTTATTTATTTATTTATTTATCTTTCGTCAAGTGGAGATAGCCAAAATATTAATGTATTAGAAGGCATGCAACGTACGACATACAGAAATACTTTAAACAGTGCTAAGATACTGAGAGACAGATTCTGTAACTACTATAACGCCAATTGAAATGTAATTTTTAGATTATGTAGATACAATAAAAAACTTACCACATCAATGGGCTTTTCATTTTTATTCAAAAATTTCAGCATATGAAATACCCAAGACTTTGGCTTGTAAACATTTTCCGCTGCAGCACCAGATCGCTTCGAATCTGTTATTTTTTTAATTCTTTTCTGTAGTTAGATTTCAATGAGTTAATCTTTGCAATTACATCTTTAGTTGTTGCGCCTGGTTTAATTTTCTTAAAAATTTCAAGCAGCTGCTCATAGGCATTCGCCCTTTTCACTTTATTAAGACTGTATTCATTTGAGCTGTCCCATACCTCAGGTAGTGTTTCTAACACAAGTATGAATTCTTTCAAGTGTTTTTGATCGTTTGTTTGAGGTACGGCGGGCCCCGCCGCCTCAATATGCGCGTCCTCGTTCATCGCTGACAGAATGAATACTGAAGCGAGAAATATCGACTTGAGACTAGACGCTCGATATCTATCGACAATACTTGATACAGATCGTGGATTTCTGGATTTCTAGAAATCCAGCGATCCGTATCACGATACGTGATACGCTTCACTACACACTCGATAAATATCGTGATCCTGGATTACGATCCAAATATCACGATAAATATCGAGCGTGTAGCATTCGCCTATGTTTTGTTTTCCTAAGTGAATTACTGCAGGAAATTCTCATGTATGAAATTAGACATGAGTCAAGTAGCCTCAACAATTGTATATTTCTATGTTAACAATTTATGTAATGTTCTCATGTAAGTGAATTTATTTCTTAAAACTGATATTGCACTCCACCAAAGATTTATTAGTAAAAATAATGTACTGTGGTTGACGTTAAAATTTACAAAACAATAAATGACACACGAAAAATAACCAGATATACTTACAAAATGCAGCAGTATAAGACCAGTCCTAGGCCACAGTCTTAATAAAAACTTGTTGATGGTTTTGAACCTGTAAATGAAATAAATACTGTGTATTTTAGGCTACTCGTATTTTACAATATGGAAGATGATTTAACTGTCCCATTATGCATACAGTAAGGCCCAGAACACACGGTGAAACGCAACTGCAACGAAACCCTTTTGAAATTATTGATTTGAAACCAGGTTCAACCATTTTCCACACACGCTGCAACCACAATCATTTCGGTTTTCGTTGAGATAAGACGTCTGCATAATGAGTTCTTCAAGTGACGAAGAAATTGTGGTTATAATAATAATAATATAATATATCATTTATTTCAGGCTACAAAATTTCATTTTCTGATGTTACAAAATATAATTGGCCCATATAATAAATAACTTAGAGACTAACATACATATTAAATAAACAATAAAACTACTTATGAAATTTACACGTATTACTCGTAGGAACAGGCGACGTGTGACGCAAGCTGGTGCCCGGTAGCCGCCCTCGGAACCGCCGATACAGGACACCTTTCGGCCAGAACTCTTCTTTCATGAAGGTCGAAAGATGTTCAGTGGGAACCCTCACCACAAATGAGTTAAAATTTACATTATGGCGGGACTCCAACCGCTCGACCCTCAAAGTGAATTTAGACTTTATTCGCATGTACTCTACGATCTCCTCTTCCTTTGTTGAGTTATGGAGACGGGACACGTACAGTAGCGTCACGGGTATAGCTGGACGCAAGAGATGATTCGGTCCGGTCGGTGCAACACCACACAGATTTTGACGAACAGGCTTCTTCTTCGTCCTTCTTTCCACTTTTTGGAAGCCCTCGTCATCGCAAAGCTTTTTTGGCGTTGCAACAGGCACAGCAACCTGGATAAACTCCTGGTTACTTTTCTTCCCCTCTTGAGTCAGCCGCCGATGCTCAGATTGTAGGGAGGTGGTGGCTAGTCGGCTGGCAGCTGCAGCGGCGTAAGCACGTTGAGGAGTAGACGTGCAGACGTGAATCGTCTCCGGCGAGGCGGAAGATAAAGCGGCGGGTAACGAAGCATCGCGCAAGGTGTCGATGGCCGGTGACGCACTCATATTATGCGCCGACTCAAAACTGCCGACGGATGCATTCTGCGCCCCGCGACGAGTGTTTACATTAGATGCCTCGAGTGACCTACTTACAGAAACAGTGTTGCTTAATAACACTACTTGAGCACGCAGTTCACTGATGGTATTATTTGAGGCTTCGAACTTGCTCACAACATCGGCCAAGCTGGTTTTAAGGAAATTGATGTCCTTTAACAGCCTGGTAACATCGACGTGGTCGAATGTGACTGGAGGAAGCTTGTGCAGCTCCTTAGCCACGAATGAAGGCACGTCGTCAGGATCTACCTCCTTCAGCAGGGTGACGATGTCCTGCACACTTTTTTGGGTCCCATCCCTCCGGCGAGATGGCATCTGGTCGGCCTTTCCGAGGGTCTTGAAAAGCAGCGCCTTGCCACTGCAAATCTCGTCCTCGTTGAAGCTCGATTTGCAGATCTGCAAAATGCTGACCTCGTCCATGGTGTCAATGGCGTTTTGTATAAACGCCAATAGCTCATTAACTATAAGTTGGGAACTCATAATTAATAGCACGCGCGAACGGCTATTGCCGCGCAAACCGTGAATTATAAATTCTTACTGCACAGTGACCACACGTCCGTTTCCGAGCGCGCATCGCACTGCAATCTCAATGTATTTGTATCTTCGACAAAGAAGAAGGCGCAAAAGGAGAACTATGTGGATACATCCCTACATTGAGAAGAATATCAACTGTCGTATGTTTGTGGCTGCTAAAGAATTACAAGAAACTGATAGAAAATTCTTGGATTGTTATCGTATGAGCAAAACTACATATCTTGAGCTTGTTGAAATAATGACACCTCATTTGCAGAAACAGAATACTAATATGAGAGAATGTGTGAGTCCTCAAGAAAGGCTATTAATAACACTTATGTAAGTATTTTGAATATTTATTTTACCAATTATTAAAAATTAAATTTTACAATTATAAATTAAATTTTACAATTAAAACTTAAATGAGCTTAGTCATTAATTTTAGATACCTACGAAGCATTCATACGAACTTTCAGAAATCCACATCTTGGTTCATAGGAGTGTATTCTGTGGAGTTAGACATTCCGCTGAAGTCCTGAGGGTTAGATGTTTGTACTGGTTGAATAGAGTTTGATAAAGTTCCTGTAGATATTCCGCTGAAGTCCAGAGGATTAGGTGTTGGTGCTGGCTGCACATATGGACTACCATATTCCGTATACTGCAATATTGGAGAATATACTATTTGATGGGATGTTTCATTACTTAACGTTATAAATTGACCCGTTGTTGGACGTTCAGGCGTAGAAGGTGGATTCAATATATCATCAACAAGACTTAGTACACGTCTTTTGAACATTTTGAATTGTTGGAGATTCATTTCTCTTAACTCTGGTGCGAGACTATTCAAAAACGACATAACAGAGTCTGTGGAAGTCTGAGATGTAGTCAACTTATTAGATTTATGTTTTAAATAATTAATAAAATGTTGATCAGTGTCATGCAATGAAGACTTTTTCCGTTTTGGATTGGAAGAATGTTGAGTTGGATTATCAATATTATCTTGTGTACTGGAAGGAGAAGGCTCTATATCACAGCTCTCAGTAGGTTGCTCGGGTTCGGTAGGCACGTCGTCTGGCAGATCGTTTGATACATCCAATGTATTCCCTAATGAAATGGATGCCAAGTTCCCTGCCTCAGGCGGATTCATCGGTTTTATACATGGCGTTAAAAAATGCATATGATCAAGTAAATAGTATGGTTTTTTCTTATTTCTTCCAGAGCCACTTGGCAAAGGTTTCAAATGTCTCATATAAACAACACGTAGATTTCGCCATTTCTCTTTGCAAACAGCACCTGTAAAAAAGTAAAAAAAAACTGTCTATATTATCTGTTGCCTGCCACTGATTTTTTTATATATAACTAATACGTATACTTATAATTTAACTGATACGTTGCTTTATTTGTTTACAGGTATTTGGGAGGTACATCTAGTACATATGTGGCATTGGGCTTATACTTCGCTAGAGGAGAATCCACTATTGCAACGATTGTGGCTGATACTACAAAAAAATATGGGATTATTTAAATAATAAATTTATGCCGGTTCCAGACCAAGATAAGTGGAAGCGAATTGCTGAACGATACTATACTTTGTGGAATATGCCTAATTGTTTAGGCTCGATTGACGGAAAACATTTTAGAATAAAAAAGTTCCCGAATACAGGATCTACTAATTTTAATTACAAAAATTATCATTCTGTAATTTTAATGGCATGTGCCGATGCTGATGGTCTCTTTACAATGATAGAAGTTGGATATGCAGGTAGAAATAGTGACGCAGGTATTTTCAGAGTTTCATCTATGAAGCGCCTTATTGAGGAAGATGGACTAAATATTCCTGCTCCACGTCCTCTGCCAATGGATGAAAATAATTACTCATTTCCATTTTACTTTGTTGGAGATGAAGCCTTTCCTTAGGAAAAATATTTAATGAGACCCTTTACAGGAAGAACTGCCACCAACACCTCACGCATCTTTAATTATAGATTATCCCGTGCTAGAAAAAGTGTTGAGTGTGCTTTTGGCATGTTAACAGAAAAATTTATGATATTCGAATCACCAATACGTTGCCGAACCCCTGAAGTGGTCAATAATATAATAAAAAGTGCTTGTGTATTGCACAATTTTGTGAGATCCAAGGAAGGAATACCGTATCACACAACAAACGTTGGTAACTCGGAAATTAGTCAACGCCCTCCTAATTTAATGTCACATGGTCTGATCCTAGGACCCAATCTTTCGCCTTTATCTTTAAGAAAATATTTAAATAATTACTTTTTGACAGCACAGACAGCATTGCCGTGGCAATGGGCTTATTGTGTGTAGAATTATTTTATTAAATAAACTGAATAATAATCCGACTCACCTGTCATTTTCAATTTTTTTCCAATTTCTGCCCATGCTTTATCAGTCTCAGTCTTGCGAGAGTAGCTTGATAGTGTGGTATTATACAAGCAAGGATACTTTTCCACTTCTAAAACAAGTTTAATGTTTTTTTGTTCGTCGTCAGCCATTTTGTAAAAGAAACGCCAAGACAAAAAATTAATGAAACGCAACGCGAGTTTCCTGCACGCCGGTTTCAATGCGACTGATTTGCAACGCGTTTCAAACCGGTTTCAAACTGGTCGCGTCATGTGTGGTTTCTCAACGGAATCTATGGCAGAAACTTAAATGCAACTCAAAAGTAATTAGTAGTTGCAGTTTCGTTGCATTTGCGTTTCACCGTGTGTTCTGGGTCTTAGAGTTTGTGGGGTGTAAGGGGGTCCTCCAACATCTTCGGGCCCCAAGCCAACCTCGCCTGCAAGCTGGTGCACCCTGCTGATTAACGGAGGAGGCTCTGGCGATGGCTCCCCTTTATGGGTTGGGAGGTCAGGTGGCAGTCTTTAACCGGGCCATGGGCGGGCCCGGTTAAAGACATTAGTCCAAAGGAAGGTCCGCTTCGCATCGTGGAACGTTGGCACGCTGACGGGACGCGCTCGCGAGATGGCCGATGTGCTCGCCAGGCGGAGGGTGGCCGTGGCGTTCCTGCAGGAGACTCGCTGGTGGGGCCATTGATAAGTGCCTACGCACCGCAGGTCGGTTGTAGCGATTCGGATAAGGCACTGTTTTGGGAGAAAATCGACCAGCTCCTATGCACTATTCCATTGTCCCAAGGCGTCGTTCTGGGTGGCGATCTAAACGGTCATGTGGGTGAACAGTGTGAGGAATACGGGCGTGTTCACGGTGGTTTTGGTTTTGGTAGTCGTAACGCTGAAGACTAAGAGATTCTCCGGACGAGTATGGCTGCCGACTTGGCCGTCGTGAACACGTTCTTCAAAAAGAGTCCCGAGCATCTGATCACCTACAAGAGCGGTAGGAGCGCAACCCAGATCGACTACTTTCTCACCAGGAGAGCCCAGATCGGCAAGGTAGTTAACTGTAAGGTCATACCCGGAGAGAGTCTTACTGCCCAACACCGTCTACTTGTGATGGACCTGCGAGTGAAGCCTCGAAGCAAATGCCAGGAGCGCTGCCCGCCCCGAACCAGGTGGTGGCTGCTTGAAGGAGCCAGATCCCATGACTTTGCTGCCGCTGTCAGTGGCCTGTGCATCGCAGCGGATAGTGAGTCCGGGCAACAGCTCTGGGATACTCGTAGGTGTCAAGCAGCTATCACCGGGGCGGCAAGGGGGGCGTTGGATGTGTCTCGGGGTGAACGTGGGCTTGACAAGGAGACCTGGTGGTGGAACGAAGCAGTCCAGAAGGAGATCAGGGTAAAGAAAGCCCTCTTCAAGGCTTGGCAAGCGTCCAAATCTCCTGAAGATCGCGCCGCGTACAGGGATGCCAAACGTGCCGCTAAACGAGCTGTAGCCAGACGTGATCACTTACGTCCTTTGTATGATAAGTTGGAGTCGTCTGAGGGGCAGAAGCTCGTTTACAAGTTGGCACGTTCGAGAGTCAAAGCGGCCCAGGATATTTCCATGTGCCGCTGTGTAAATGACACTCTTGGTAACCTGCTATGCGAGGACCGCGCGGTGAAGGAGAGATGGCGCTCTTACTTCCACGAGCTGCTCAACAAGCAGCACAAAGAGGTGCAGCAACCTGAACTCCCTCCAAATCAGGGACTAGTGCCTCCGGTAACGCCTGATGAAGTCCAGTCGGCTCTTCGCCGCATGAAGAACCGGAAAGCTGTCGGACCCGGTGGAGTCCCGATCGAAGCGTGGAAATCGATGGGCTCTCGTGGTGTGGGCATACTTATACTTACCCACCTTTTCAACCGCATTCTCCTCACCGAGAAGATACCTGACCAATATCACGGAGACTGAGCATTATCACGCCAGTCTTCAAGGGCAAGGGCTCGGTGCAGGAATGCAGCAATTATCGCGGCATAAAGGTTATGTCCCACTGATGTAAATGAAACACACCGCTTGCCTAGAACACTCGTTTATTACTGATCGGAGTATCTGACACAAAACACCGGCATGCGTTGTACAGTTGTAGGTATCTAGGTAGGCACGTATAGCAATACACATCATTCCTCCACACTTAAATTTTGGAACCTGGTGACAAAAACCATCAATTTTACAAACACAATTTTAACTAACTTATTTATCTAACATACTTATTTGCTGGCAATCTATGCAGCTACTTAAGTTTAATACTTATATCCGACCATCACCTAACTTATGGCTAATTACTTGAAAACCTATAATTATAATTAACATCAAAAATATTTTTTATAGTCAACGTGTTTTTTGAAACGCTTCGACCTCGCGAGTGCGGGCAAGGGTAACGCTTCATTGCTATGCGCGGGTTGGCCGGAATCGCGCGGTGAAGTCACTGCGATGAACGCAGGCGCCGCCGGGACCGCATCGGGCAGCTGCTGCGCCTTGCTACTACTACCTACTGCACCGTTCCCTTGCGCGCACACGTCGGTTTCGCAATCCTCCCACTCAACACCACCCTCATCTTCCTTCGTATTACCAGGCGCAGAGAGCCGACGCTCTGACTCGAGGAATTGGTCAGATTGCACCTGGTCTGAAGGTCCAGGGATAGATTGGTGGTCCTCTATTAACGGAATTGTCTGAAATGAAGGTGGAGATCCTTTAGCATTGTCAACAACAGAAGGTGGCAGTGAGTGCGATTGATTCGCAGTTTTGTTTACATCGCCGTTTGGGCAATTGTTACCGGTGTATTTAATTATTTGATCAATGTGGCGAATACAACAACGACCAGATTCTTTCAAAATAATTTTGTACATTTTATTTCCAATTTTTTTTTCAACAATGCCTAATTGCCAGGTTTCCCTGCGTGCGTTGTAACAGCGACTCCAAACCACATCACCCGGTTCAAAGCGTCTTTTAACCGCCACCTGTTCCAAGGTGTGCGTTGTTTTTGTCGGCAGAATTAAATCAAGACGAGAACGAACATTCCTGCCGAACATTAGTTTAGCAGGGGTTTCTTCGGTGGTACAATGCACAGTATTTCTCTAGTTAAATAAGTAACCCAACAACATTTCATCAATTTTATGTGAGGATAAACTGTTTTGTATTATACATTTTAACATTTTTTTGCATGTTCTTACTGAGTTTTCGGCCTGACCGTTACTGGGTGGATGATAAATTGGTGTCGTCATGTATTTTATACCGTTACTCAAACAGAAGTTTCTGAACTCGCTGGAATTTATTTTGACATCATTATCTGATACAAGTAGGTTAGGTATCCCAAAAGTAGAAAAAATACACTTAAGTTTTGAAATTAAGGCCCTAGTAGAAGTTCCGTTACTCATATAAAGACACTCTAACCACTTACTGAAAGAGTCGACTAACACCAAATATACCCTTTGTCCTATAGTCATATAGTCAATGTGGACCCGCTGCCAAGGCGCGGTGGGCGCGGGCCAGGGCGCGGGGGGGTCGCGCGGCGGCGCTGCTCGCACGCTCACACAGGTGGCACACGACCCGATCCAGCGTTCTGTTATACGGGTTACCGCGAATTGGATTTTAAAAAAGAGATTTAGAACATTTAACTGTTTATTCCAAAAGTACAGTTTGGATGTATGAAAGGACAAGTGTTCTCTACCGCGGACCGACGTGAACTCCCGCCGATCTTCAGATCGTCTGCCTCGAAGAGCTTGCTCTGACTGATCTTTTATTATCGTCAGCACAATTTAGTAGGGTGGCCCATACTATAGCTCATATGTAACAAATACAAATACAAATACAAATACAAATAAGCTTTATTGTGAATCACAGGTATAACAATAATGTTCAGATCATACATATTTAAGAGTCTCACTGTGTTCCGCCTCACAGGCATACAATAGTAACAATTTTAATCCGAATGTCACAATTTATTACAAAGTAGTCAATTAAAAAAAAATAACAATAAAGAATTCGATAGGTATGTCAAGAAGTAAATAGAACACATTTTAAGTTAAACCTAATTTAAGTTAATTCAAACGAATTGTCAACAAATCGGACTACAATCTGTATCGTGGCAAGCTGCCGTCGCACAAGAATTCAGTGATAGCGTAATAGCACTTTAGAATGAGAAGATCATGGAGTTCCGTTTTAAATATGGTTAAATCATTTATATTGCGAATACAGTCTGAAAGTTTATTATAAATACGAGGAGCATTACAAAACATACTTAGGTTTAACAAAGCCGTTTTGTTCGGCATTAAACAAATCTCCTCCCCTAGTAACAACCCCCCTTTTAAGAGAAAACTTACTAAATACAAAGTGAGTTTTCTGGAATCTATTCGATACGCAAACGAGGCGCGACCGACTTCATTTCGATTTCCGATTCTATATTTTCGTCTTCTATTGGAATTGTTTTAATTGCGAGTTTTTGTGTTCTTTTCGAAAACTTGCCCTTTTTACAAATATATGTGACGATTACAATTAAAATAAGAATTACAGAAATAATACTTAATATAGGAAAACTAATATGGTCTTGAATATTACTTGGGGATTCAACTTCCTTCAAATCCTCAACAAGTTGATTGGAAATAAGTTTGAAAGATTTTAAATCGTTCAAATTCACACTCTTGATTTTAGGTAATGCAACATTAAACTTTACTTTATTAAATTTATTTAAATTACAACAGTTATCATTAATAATATTGAAATCTGTAGATACATTTGGGATAACGATAGTAGGGTACACCTTCGTCGTTAATTTAAAGTTCTTATTAAAAGCTACACATTCAGGTTCAATATTAAGGACACCTGTACCGGATATGACGATTTCGATTGATTTACTGTTACACTCTATAGAAAGTATCTATAGAGTGTAACAGTAAATGTTGGGTTGGATTGAACAAATATCCATTTGTTATTCTTTAATCTATGCCAAATATCTATATCACCGAAAAGAAACTTAACAGGACAGTATTCAGGAAGGGAAGTCAGTGCTTTAGTCATAATTTCGATTTCACAGGAAGGATTATTAAGGACGGCATAAACATCTGGTATATCACAAAGGTAAGTTTCGGTAAGTATCTTTTTGCAATTATCTAAGGTTTTTAGGTAAGTATAAGATGATTTATCTTTACTCAGGGCCAGGTACTGTTCCGAAGGAAGAATCATGGCGAAGGAGTTAAGGTCAGTTATCAGCGTGAGGAGTTGGCAAAGGTATGTTCTTGTATATATTATATTCTAACAAACTAACTAAAGGCAATTTAACGACAAATACCAGCTTATTATCTAAATAATAACACGTTAACTCGGCTACATTCATTAAAGTATATATATTATTTATATCTAAACTAACAGGAAAATCTCTAAATTTAGGAATTATTTTAAGATTACTTACAATATCATGATAAATTTGACTTGGCGTCAATATAGATGGGTGTAGAGTATTACTTCTAACAAATAAAATAGAGTTTAACAAGTCTTCGATTTTAAAAGAGATAGTTAATAAATTGGATTGTAAAACATTAAGAATATTACTAAGTTTAACTTTAAAACTAACAATATTGATAACATCTGATACGTTTCTTATAGTTATTGTCAATTGCTCAACGACGTCATTTAATTTCGCTTGATTTATATTTATCTCATGTAATGAGTTGTTAATATTTGATATCGCAGATTGAGACACCATTATACTTTTTGATAATGAATCTGCTAATTTTTTATCATTATTATAGAGGGCTTGGATTGCGTCATTGTAATTCCTCGCATCATCCTCATCTAATGTTCCAAAAATGTGTTTGAATACAACCCCCACACCGGAGAACCATGCTGATCTCTTGGAAATACTATTCGATATAATGTGAGAAATTGATTTAAAATCGCGTAGGATGTCACTGTAAAGAGATTCTAGCGGTTGTAACATGTTCCGACATTGTGAATTATCGATTTCGACAGTTTCGCTGCACTGAAATCGAATAGTACTAAATATTTGGTTTATATTATCAAGATGGTGTTGAACAGGAAGTATTTCAGTTGGAATCACGATATGGAATTGGTCGTTTTCAATCCTTAGGGTGCCGATGGGGTCGAAGAATATACCAGGACTCTTGTTAATATATTTGATGTACCTGTCATTTGGATCTCTTGCCGTTGTGGCACTACAATAAACTGCGGCAATTCTGTAAGTAAATTATAACTAATTAGTATTTGTGACTATTCTAAATGAAAATTATATGAACTTACATCAGGTATTATAGACCCAATAATAAAACTATGTTAATATTGAATTAGATATCTATTCTTCTTTATTCACTATCGTGAGCTGGTTTTAATTCATCGTAGTGATGTTTGACGTGACGTCGATTTATCAAAAGGGATAAATTATTGTTGTTATGGATTTTTACGACCTTGTAAGGTCCTTTCCATATTGGCGAAAGGGCTTTGCCAAGCCTGACGTGATTTTTAAGGTATACGTAATCACCGACTTTGTATTGTACTGATCGTGAATGTCTGTCGTAATAAGTTTTTGATCTTTCTTTTGAAGCATTAATATTTTGGAAAGCTTTTTCGTGAGACACCTTCAAACGGTGTTGAAGCATTTTCCTATACTCAGGATATGTGACATCAGTACATGAGTTGAAAACAGAATCGGGAAGATAAGGTTTATGGCCGAAAAGTAGTTCGTACGGGGTGAATTTAGTTGTTGTGTGGACACTACTGTTATAAGTTAACATGGCAGTATAGACAAATTTATGCCAATTGGTTCGATTGTCGTTCACGTAGGACTTAAGGTACTCTTTGAGAGTAGAATGACTACGTTCAAGGGCTCCTTGAGTTTGTGGATGATAGGGTGAAGCCCAGATTTGTTTTATTTTTAGGAATTCGCAAGTACGTTTAAAAAGGTCGGCTGTGAAATTTGTCCCTTGATCAGTTAATATTGGCTTTGGGATTCCGAATAGTGATATAAAATGGACTTAACATTCACATGTCTCTTCTGCGGTGCAGTTTGAGATAGGATAGGCAGTAGAGAATTTAGTTAGGTCGTCCTGTAATGTAAGGATGAACCTAAGTTTCTGGAGTCCCGCTTCAGGAAGGGGACCGACAATATCAAGGCTGATTCTCTCAAATGGTCTAGTCGAGGTAGTAGTGATTTGCATAGGAGATTTATTTATCTTCCGCAAGGCTTTATTAGTTTGGCACAGTTTGCAATTTTTTACATAATTTTCAATATCTGTACGCATGTTTTTCCAATAGTACCGTTCTTTAATTCGGTCGTACATTCTGTTTGATCCTAAATGCCCTGCTATTGGAATGTCGTGATTTTCTTTTAGAATTTTTGAGATCTCGGTGGGCACTGGATAAATTATGGAGTTGTGATGGATATTAACTATGATATTAGTATTATTAAAGAGGTACATCAACATTCCGTAGATTTTAACAAAAGATCGTTGTTCAAAAAGGTTTTTGAAATCAGAAATTGCAATTTCATTTATGTCTCCAGTTAATAAAATATCATCACGCACATTTTTAAGGGATTTGAAAATTTCAGGGTATGTGCAGTCATCAAAATAATATACTTTAGTAAATATGAGATAGTAAGTTTTTCCTTTCAATTCTAGTTTTCTGAATGAATGAAGCTCCATTTCTTTGAGGATACCAGAGATTGAGTCGCCTCCAGCAGAGATGATATCTTGGAGGTAAGGGTTTGAATCATCGAGATCGATTGATGTAGGAATAATAATTGTTTTGCAATTACTTTTTAGAAGGCTTGCATTGTGTTCTTTTATGTGGGTGTTGAAATTTTCGTCCTTACTGGAGAATGATTTATAGAAGTTATTGTAATCTTCATTTGATTTAGAAATATTTTCTTTTGATAGGATATTAGGTGTCTTAGGAGTTCCCAGCAAAGACGGAAGGGCTGATGGGCTTACATTAGCATCTTGAACTTCTGTTGGGCTGAGATCAAAAGCACCAAGGTCTACGAGGTCGTCCAGGATGTTTTGAGGAATTGGTGAGATTTCTGGATTTTCCGGGTTTTCCGGATGCTGGATAGGATCGGGATTAGTTGTGGTTTCAGATGTAGAAGGCTGTGGTTCGACTACATCTAGAGGGTCAGTATCATTCTGGGAATTGTTTTCATTTTGGATTATAGGATTCACTGGGTAGCGGTAGCGGTTACTATTCATTTTACCCTTCTTGTAAAACATTTTGTATTCGAACTCTTCTATTTTTAATCTCCACCTAACTAATTTAGATCCAGGGTCTTTGCATTTAAATAACCACGTAAGTGGTTGGTGATCTGTGACTATCGTGAATAAGCGACCATAAAGGTAAGGCCGAAAGGCTTGGACGCCGTAAAGGATTGCTAAGCACTCCTTTTCTGTCACGCTGTAATTACATTCAGCTTTGTTTAGGGTTCGTGAACCATACGCAATAGGCTTATCCTTTCCGATTTCACCTTGTGATAATATGGCAGAAACAGCGTAGTTAGAAGCGTCACATGTCAGGATGAACGCTTTTGAAAAATCAGGGTAAATTAATACAGGAGCAGTGGTGAGACAAGTTTTAAGAGTTTCGAAGGCTAATTGTTGTTCATTTTGCCAAGAGAATGGGGCATTCTTTTTGAGGAGGTTTGTAAGTGGTTTAGCTGTCTTCGAAAGGTTAGGTATGAAACGGCGATAGTAAGAAACTAGACCCATAAAGGATTTAATATCTTTAGGGCATTGAGGTTGAGGGAATTGCTGAACGGCTTTTACTTTTTCAGGGTTTGGTCTGACTCCTTGGTCAGTAATAATATGGCCAAGATATGCCACCTCTCCACGAAGGAATTCGCATTTATCAGGCTGAAGTTTGAGGTTGGAATGTCGAAGTCTGTCGAAGATATTAGAGAGATTTTCAATGTGTGCGGTAAGATCATGTGAATAAATGACAATATCGTCAAGGTAAACGAAGCATTTTACACCTTGCAGGCCAGATAAGACTGTATTCATTGCTCTTTGAAAAGTAGAAGGGGCATTTTTGAGCCCAAATGGCATTCGTGTAAATTCAAAGTGCCCTTGTGGAATAGAGAATGCTGTTTTAGGGGAATCCTTCTCTGACATTTTGATCTGGTGGAATCCTGAGGCAAGGTCAAGGGTACTGAAATATTTGCATTTACCTAATTGATCTAGGATTTCAGTGATGTTTGGAATAGGGTATGAGTACCCGATGGTAATGTCATTGAGTTGACGGTAATCAATGACAACACGCCATTTGCGTAAGCCAGAAGCATCAACTTTCTTCGGAACTACCTATATTGGAGAAGACCACGGTGATGTCGAAGGTTTTATAATTCCTTCATCAAGCATTTTGTCAATTTGGGATTTCACTTCTTGCTTGTGCACTTCGGGAAACCGGTAAGATTTAGTATTAACTGGTATAGAAGAAGTAGTAGGAATTTCTTGTTGTATTATATTAGTACTCGAAAGTTTGTCATTAGGAAGATGGAATATATCAGAGAAATCGGCGCAAATATCAAATAGAGCCTCTCTCTCTTCATTGTTCAAGTGAGATGTTCTTAAAAGATTTATAACTTCATCTGTTCGGTTTACAATATTACTCTGAATTGATTGTGATTTTGAAAGGTTAAATATTTGATGATTGTTAGTACTATCTAAAGGTATGATTTTTAATTTGATATTGGATTTAACCGTTATTGGAGATTCTGATATATTTACAACAGATATATTTATTCTGTTATTTGATTTGATCTTTACGATACAGTTGGCTATCAGGAGTGAGTCAATGGGGTTTTGATCAAGAATGAGACCTTCTTTTATTTCAGGATTTAGTACAGAACATTCTATTATTGTTTCAGTTCGAGGTGGAATAGTATAAATGGGTTCATTAAATTTTAGACTTAATTCAATTTCATTTACTGTGAGTGTGTCTTTGTTAAAGTCTATTTTGGATCGCGATTTTGACAAAAAATCGTTGCCTATTATCCCGTCGTAGGGGAAGTCTATATCATCAATTACATGAAATATATGTTTTAAGGAATTAAATTCAATAGGTATGTGACCTAGTGATTTCATAGGATTGTTTGTCGTTCCTATTCCAGTGAATGTTATAATGTCTCTTTTTATTTCAGGCATGATTTCCACCGAAGATTGTTTAATAATACTTATGGATGCGCCACTGTCAACGAGTAGCGTCAGTGGTTTAGTTGAGACGGATGTTTGGATTTCGATAAATGGTAAGTATTTTCTTGATGGATTTGATGTAATATTATGTATTTTAATGTTTTCTTTTTCAGGTGCACTGGTAGGAGAGGAAGATTCGAACTTCATTAGAGGAATTAAATCTTGGGAGTTAGTATTTTTATTCATGATGATTTTAGGCTGGTAACCTGGTTTAGACTTGGATATAACATTTGAAACAGTGTTAGTGAGTTTTGCGCTTTGTGGCTGATTATCTTGTCGATTGGATTGCACGGATTTAGCATAGGATACAGTGTTGGTCAATCTGTCAGTTTGGGGCTGATTACCCTGTCGGTTAGATTGCATGGATTTAGAAAAAGAAACAGTGTTTGTCAATCTGTCAGTTGGGGGCTGATTACCCTGTCGGTTAGATTGCATGGATTTAGAAAAAGAAACAGTGTTTGTCAATCTGTCAGTTGGGGGCTGATTACCCTGTCGGTTAGATTGCATGGATTTAGAAAAAGAAACAGTGTTTGTCAATCTGTCAGTTGGGGGCTGATTACCCTATCGGTTAGATTGCAAGGATTTAGTAAAAGAAACAGTGTTTGTCAATCTGTCAGTTTGGGGCTGATTACCCTGTCGGTTAGATTGGACAGATTTAGTAAATGAAACAGTGGGGACTTTGTTTGGAATAGTATCGTCTTTCTTATTCAATTTTCCCGCGCGATACCGGCCGGGAAAACCTTCACGTTTAAATCGTCGGTTTCGTCAACGCCGTTCTCGTACTCTTCTGGTGAGGAAGCTGTGTAAATAGGTTGACTATTTCTATTTTGAAAAGTCGAAGTTGTATGATTTTGTGGGCGCGACGTGCTTGGATGTTGTGAATAATTATTAGAGCGCCTATTATTATATTCACGTTTGCGGCAGTTTTCGATGGTGTGCCCTAAAGCCTTACAGTACCGGCACACCATAGGATTTGGTTTGAATCCCGATGACGTTACAACGTTGTTGTTATAATTTTGTTTCGTATTAGTGTTATTTCCTGATTGTGTAAATGTTCGATTTTGTGATTGAAACTGCCGGAATTTCGGAGTCTGTTGATTCTGAAAATTACTTGTGCTTGCGGTCGTGTTGCGTCGAATACAAGCCTGGAAAATTTTTTCTTCGGATACAGCGAAATTTATGGCCTCGTTGAGCGTTTCCGGATCACGACACCGGACCACAGTTGACAGTCTTTGATTGAGGCCAGAAATAAAAGTATGCAATTCAAGATCCTGCATTGCGGCGACGCGGCCTGCCAGTTCACCCTTTTTCTTAGTTGGAATGGAAATATTATTTTCCGTCAAAAGTTTCGAAAGACATGATTCTATCCTTAACGCGAACTGGTTGACCGTTTCGCTGTTGATTTGTTTACAATCTTGTAAATCTGACAATCATGCGGCATAGTGTTTTTTCTCCCCAAATTGGGATTTTAAGAAGTCTTCCAGTTGTTGGAAGGTTTCGAACTCCTTTATAGAGCATGCGCTCTCGGCGCGGCCTTCCAACTGGCTGAGAATATATTTTAATAGAATAGATTCTTGGGAAGCAGAGGAGAGAGTTATAGCATTTTTACAGTTATTAATAAAAGCGTTTAATTTTTCTCTGCTTCCGTCGAATTTGTTGATAAATTTTATTAATATGTGAATGTCGATTTCCGCTGTCATGATGGAGTCTTCTTCTTTGGGCATCACCGGATGCACAGCTGCGATAAAGACGGCGGGGAATGCAGAGCGATAAGGCGTTGCGCCTTACCGGCCGGATTGCAACAATGTTAGTTTTAGCTAGAATTGTTTTGATAGATTCTATAAATAGAATCACGTAACTTGTTTTAAATATTAGAGTTAGACAACTTTAAATTTCACTTTCACTTTTAAGTTTTAACGCAGTTACAGGAAAACAGCGACTGCGACCTTCATTTCTTACAGGTTTTCTTACAGGATCTTGAACTTTTCTCAGGGGTTTGAGTTCACACGGAGATACACGGAGTGACACGGAGAGACACGTAATGACACAGAGAGGCACAGAGAGACACAGAGGATCACAGGGACACAGTGAGATGCGAAAAGTCACAAAAGCACACGGGGAAACTTGGAGGACACGGAGATAGCACAATTGTTTTCAGTTTCCGGATAGACGGGAATTAGTTTCGCGATGTTTTTCGCGAACGGAGACGGACCAAGGACCTTTTTGATCCCACCGCTGCCACCATTTGTTATACGGGTTACCGCGAATTGGATTTTAAAAAAGAGATTTAGAACATTTAACTGTTTATTCCAAAAGTACAGTTTGGATGTATGAAAGGACAAGTGTTCTCTACCGCGGACCGACGTGAACTCCCGCCGATCTTCAGATCGTCTGCCTCGAAGAGCTTGCTCTGACTGATCTTTTATAATCGTCAGCACAATTTAGTAGGGTGGCCCATACTATAGCTCATATGTAACAGTTCGATGTCGCCGTCTATACCTGGCCACCACATCCTACCGCGCGCATTGTTTTTAGTTTTTGTAATACCTAAATGGGTGTCATGTAGTTCATTCAACATACGTTGCCTTAAAATTGTAGGAATTACGACCTTATGTCCTCAAAATAGGCAGCCTTCTTCAAGTTGTAAGTCAGATTTACAATAAAAATAAGGTAAAATTGATTTACAGCTTATCTTACGCGGCCAGCCACATCGCATGTACTTACTCACTGTGGTCAAGTCCTTATCATTTTCAGTTGCCTGAGCGATATCGCGGATAGTAATAGCCGGAGAGATCTCGTCCAAAAACTTAAGTGCAATGTAGCTATCTATGTCTCGACCGACACAATCGAGCGGGTCGCCCTCTTCACACGGAACAGGTGCGCGCGAAAAATAATCAGCGACCAGATTGTTTTCGCTCGAAACATATTGCACTACATAATTATAAGCCGACAGTATAATAGCATATCTCTGTAGCCTCAACCCAGTGGTTACCGGAATTCCGGTATTTTTATTAAAAATTAACACTAAAGGCCTATGGTCAGTTTTTAATATGAACGGATCGCTTCGGCCATACAAATACTGATGGGAATGTTTCACACCGAATATAATGGCGGTGGCTTCCTTTTGTATTTGGCTGTAGTTACGTTCGCTAACAGTTAACGAACGCGAAGCATAAGCGAGAGGGCGTTCGTGACCATCGTCACCTCTCTGTGTGAGCACAGCCCCCAGGCCGGCGGGTCCGGCGTCCACCGACAGCACCAGCCGCGCCTCTAGCTCGAAGTGTGCTAGCACACGCTCCGAGGCCAACTCGCGGCGGATCGCTGCTACGCTGCGCCTTTGTGGCTCGCCCCACTTCCACTCCGCGCCTTTGTGTAGCAGTTCATGCAACGGACCTAATAATGATGATGCATTAGGAATAAAATTCCTGTAATAGTTTATAACGCCTAAGAACCTTTTTACCTGTGTGACATTGGTCGGCTCCGGTGAACTTAATATCGCTTTAACTTTGTTAGGACAAGTTTTTAGACCATCTTTACTTATAACATACCCTAAGTACGTAACGCTTTCCTTAAAAAAAACAACACTTATCCTTATGTAGTCGTAACCCTGCCTCATTTAACCTGCGTAGAACTTCACCTAATCTATTTATGTGGTTTATATTTATTAGGGGCACTCACACATATATCATCAAGCCATATACTTATGCCCTCTATGCCTGCAAGAAGTGTTTCCATGGCTTTTTGGAATATTGCTGGTGCATTGGCTAACCCGTACATTAATCTAGTGTATTTAAAAAGGCCTTTATGAGTATTAATGGTCGTTAGTGCCTGACAGGACTCCTCTAAAAAAAATTGGTTATATGCGTTTTTTAGGTCAATTTTGCTATAATGCTCGCCCCCACCAATGTTGGCAAATACCTTTTCTATGCGAGGCATAGGGTACTTCTCAATTATGAGATCTTTATTTAATGTAACGGAAAAATCGCCTGCAATTTTCACTTGGCCGTTTTCTTTCAGCACTGGTACTATAGGGGTGGCATAATCTGACTGGTCAATAGGGACCAAAATACCTAAACTAACTAAACGGTCCAGCTCTTCCTCAATTTTTGCTTTTAGGGCAAAGGGTACGGGTCTGGGCTTAAAAAATTTTGGAAACGAATTTTCTTTTAATTTTAGGCACACTTTGAATTTATTAAATGAGCCCAAATCATCGCTCCACAAATCCGGAAACTCCTCTATCAAATTATCAATGTTTGACTTGTCAGAAATATAATTTAAATTAGTCGTAATAATCAAATTAAAAGCGGACATGAAATCTCTGCCGAGTAAGGGTGGCCCACCGTTTTCAATTACAAAAATGTTAATATTTTTTGATATATTGTTGAATACTGCTCTGATTGTGAAAAACCCCGAGGGAGAGATTTTATGGCCGTTGTACAAACACAATTTCATATTTGATTTTAGTAATTTATAGTTGTAAAACTTTTCCCTGTACAACTTTTCCGAAATTACGCAACGACCTGATCCTGTATCCAGCTCCATTGACAATATTTGGTTACCTAATTGTAAACTAATTTTAATTGGCTTGTCTTCCACGTACCTTAAGTTAAAATTCTGACATTCTTGACACGCGATGTCCTTGGCCTCACTGATTTCGTCACAATCCGAATCTGCTTCAACGTGGTAAACGCACGATTTTTTTTTATTACAGCACACTTTTTTTAAATGGCCTTTAAGGCCACACTTTTGGCACTTGTAGTTTTTGTAACGACACTTGTCACTAGTGTGGTTCTTCAATCCGCAAACATAGCAGCGGCCGTTGCCCTGCCCTGCCGTGTCGCGCCGGGTCGACGAGCCTGCGCCGCCACTACCGCCAGCGCCATATCCTCGCCCCGTTTGACCCTGGAATCTCGCACGATACACTGGTTCCTCCTTAATAGTTCTATCTTCGAACGTGCTCATGACTTTCGCCTCCTTAGCACATGCTGCCTGTTCCGCTATTTCAATGGCCCGTGTCAAGGTGAGTGTGGACGGGTTTTGCTCAAACAGCTTATCGCGTTCTGGGCCAGAACCCAGGCCTAGGACGAAACGATCGATCAAGTTCGTCTCCAAAGCAGTTCCAAAATTACAGTAGCTTGCGAGACCTCTCAACCGCGCCGCCCAATCACTTAACGATTCGCCTGGACTTCTACTCGCTCCGTGAAATTTCGCCTTGTCTACAAATGAGCACTTTTTCGGCCTAAAATGGCTATTGAGTAACTGAATTAATTCTTCGTAGCCCAGCGCTTCCAACTCACTTGGATACGCTAAATTACGTAGTAAGCTGTATGTCTCGTCAGTTAAATGTGTAATAAGAATTCCATTCTTATTTTCTTCGCTTACCTTATTAACCTTTAAATACTGCGTTAATTTGCCCTTAAATATCGACCATTCGCTTATTTTGTGGTCAAACACGGACAAATTTCCGAAATAAGCCATTTTCTTAAATCTTCACTTTTTTTCTTGTGGGTAACGTTGCAGAATCTTCGTCGCCAATGATATAAATGAAACACACCGCTTGCCTAGAACACTCGTTTATTACTGATCGGAGTATCTGACACAAAACACCGGCATGCGTTGTACAGTTGTAGGTATCTAGGTAGGCCCGTATAGCAATACACATCACCCACACCATGAATCTCCTCGAGCGCATTGTAGACTCTCGGATCCGACGGGAGTGTACAATCTCGGAGTGTCAGTATGGGTTTCGACCGGGTTGCGGGACCATGGATCCCGTATTTGCCTTGAGAACGCTCATGAGACTGAAGAATATACCTCTGCATCTACTTTTCTTAGACGTGCAGAAGGCTTTCGACTGTGTCCCCTGTGAGATGATCGGCTGGGCGCTGCGGTCCAGGGCCGTTCCCGAAGTCTTTATTGACATTATCCGGGACATGTACAACGATTCCAGTTCCATAGTTAGGACTGCGGTTGGTGACACGCTTCCTTTCCCTATCACCGTTGAAGTACACCAAGGCTCCGTGCTTAGCCTGTTTCTATTCAGCGTAATATTAGACGTTCTGTTAAACAGCATCCTAGACCACCATGAGCAACCACCCTGGTTGCTTATGTATGCTGATGATATAGCGCTAGCAGATTCGGACAGGGAACGGCTGGTACAACGGGTGAATAAGTGGAAAAATTCACTTGAAAACGGCGGTCTGAAACTTAATGTGGCGAAGACGGATTACATGTTACGGTTTTTAAATCAAACAGCTCCCGATTTATTTAATTTTTATAATTAAATTATTACAATAATAAAATATCATTACATCAATTATAAAAGTTTAATACACATTTGACCCAGTGATCTAAAAATATTAGCGGGAAATGGCCCCAGCTAAGAAAAAATCTACTGAAGAACTGGCCAACAATGAAAGGTTGGTGGATATTGTGTCAAGCTTAAAGGCAGAAGTGATTGAAGTTAAAAGCAGCGTTCAACAATGTCGAGATGTTATCCAGGAACAACAAAAGCTACTCACATTTCAAAGAGGATGCATCTCCAAAATCCTGAGTATTTTAACATGCACGAATCACTATCCCACACTAAATGTTCCACAACACACTTCTCTGAACACTTCTCTGAACGAGTCTGGTCCTCAGGGTTTGATGTTTGTGGACGATGACCACCAAGCTGCTGTTGGAAGCAGCCGCACACCAGCTTCACCTCCGTCCGAACCAGCCCAAGCAGCTGCGAGCCCAGCCATTAGTAAGCGTAAACTGCGCCGTGCACGTCAAAACAAGGCCAAATTTAACTCTGACCAGGATGGGCACCATAAGCCAGAATCTTTTACCGCTTCACCCCCAGCACCACCTCCAAAAAAGCGTCATGCTCCTACTTCAACCTCGCCTGACATCTCTGCGGAATTGCGACCTTTGACACTAAATGGTCTTCGTGCGGCTGCTCCTCGGATCGCTAGCCTGCACGTATTCAACCTCTGTGAGGACACCACCACGGAGGACGTCATTCGCCATGTCCAGACAAAGATGCACGTTACGGCGCAGGGATGTGAACAACTTGTCGTTACCCGAGGAAAATATTCGTCGTTCCGCCTGGACGTTCCAGCTGATAAGCAGAAGTTCGTCAGAAACCCCAAATATTGGCCTGATGGAGTCTCAGTGCGAATTTTCAATACTATCCAGCCAAAAAACGTGTCACCACCGCGCCTCACCACGAAGTTGAAATGAATAATACTAAACTTGTTGTAATTCACCAAAATATTCGATCGCTCTGTGGCAAGACTTCACTTTTAGAACTTTTCTGTAGCACGGAAACTCCGGATATTTTAGCTTTTAGTGAAACTAGGTGCAAAAACCACGAAATAGATCGAGTGAGGTTAAGTTCATATTCACTCGCAAATTGTTACTGCCGCACGAACATCGCTCATGGCGGTGTTGCACTATACATACGCGACGGTATAAAATATAGACAGCGTAAGGACCTACAGGCCCTGTCTATTGAATACCATTGCGAATTTGCAGCTGTTTAAGTCAGTCTGTATAAATTTATTGTAATCGCATTGTATCGAACTGGTAAAGGAGACTTTGAGGTGTTTTTAAATAATTTAGAACTGTTATTAGGTAAGATCACTGACGAAAACAAAAGGTTTCTCATAGTTGGCGATCAGAATGTGGATTACCTATCTGATAACATTTATAAACGGCGCGTCAACGACCTGCTTAGTAGCTATGGCTGTTGCAATACAGTTACGTTCCCTACTCGCATAGGAGATGACAGCGCGACATCCATTGACTGCGGTATAGCGAACTACGCGCGTGATGGCTCACTGTTTCACCAATGGAAACCGTCATGAGTGATCACAACGCTCAGAAGTATGTATTCGCAGTAGAACCGAAGCACAGAAATTGTACAAATTTTATTGAATGCCGGTTGTTTAAAAATCACGATTCAATTCATTCATTTTATTTAGACATTTTTAATTACGATTTTGATTTTATTAACGGCAACGACATTGACATTAATGTTAAGTTTTCTAAATTATTTAATATTTTAACATACTATATTGACATACATTTCCCAATTTAAAAAATTAAAACTAATAATAAACACCTGGTTCCGTGGTTGACTGAAGAACTGTCAGAGTACATGCGCAAACATAGTGACTTACACGAGATGAAGCTGCAATACCCCCACGACCAAGTTATTTCCGATAGTATAAAACATTACTCCTGTTTAATAAAATCAGCAACGTTACGGGCCCGTCAAATGCATGTGGAAAAAAGACTGGCAGAGACTAAGAACCCGGCCAAAGAAATTTGGAAAATTGTTAACGAGGAAATAGGTACGAAACCCAGGTTCAACTGGACACATTCAACTGGAAACTCCTTGTGGGGAAATACCAAGTAATGAAATTCCTGACACTTTTAACTCTCATTTTATAGGCGTCGCCTCAAAATATGTTATAGAGAGTGATGAGTCAAAGTCAGCGCAATACTTAAGTAATTACCTTGGCAATACCGACGTGCCTGGGTTCATACTTCCCCATGTCACCCGTGATTGCTTGGACAAGGAGGTCCAACACATGTTGAAGTCAAGTCACGTACAACCCTAGACGTTTATGACATATCAGTTAATTTAATTTTGATTATTTGGCCAATTGTTTCAATGATTCTAGTAGTATTAATAAATGAAATGTTCGAAGTTAGTGTGTATCCTGACGTATTAAAGAGCACACGGGTGTGTCCTGTTTTTAAGGGTAAGGGTGACAAGTGCGACGTAAATAACTACCGTCCGATTAAAATTGTCCCAACTATCTCCAAAATAATTGAGTCTTTCCTGTCATCGCATGTTATGCGACATCTCGAGGCCTATCATCTACTGACGGACAGACAGTACGCCTATAGGAAGAACACTTCGACTACTACGGCAGCTCATAAGGTGTTTGATTGTATAGTAACCGGTCTCGATGATAAGCTTAAAATGGCGGGAATACTGTGCGACTTGTCGAAGGCATTTGACGTGGTAGACCATCAGCTTCTATTGAACAACATAAAGATGTACGGTATAACGGACAACGCCCATCGCCTATTTGCGTCCTTTATGTCTGACCGTGAACAAGTCGTACAGCTAGCCGTAGACGGTAAAAGAGTAATATCGGATCCTGGTTCCGTTAATGTAGGCATTCCGCAGGGATCCTCACTGGGGAATACCTTTTTTCTGGTATTTATTAATGACCTTCCCTCGTCCATAGCAACCGGCCTCTCTGTGTTGTTTGCTGATGACACGACTGTGGTGGTGGGTGCGCGTACATATGAGCAACTTGGTGTGAAAATCCGCGAGACTTGTGAACAGTTGCAAAGATGGTTTTCTGCAAACGGTTTGTTGTTAAACATAAGTAAGTCGAACATAATGATCTTTTCTGGCCGTCCCATCTCGTTACCTGTGTGTCTAAAAAACTGCCCGATGCCAATTTGTAATGAGAGTAGGTTCCTGGGCTTCACAATTGACTGTAATCTGAACTGGAAGAGCCATGTCGACAAGCTTTGCGATAGGCTGAGTGGTGCTGTCTTTGCTATACGAAAATTAAAGCCACTTATCTCTGCCGATGCTCTGAGGCAAGTCTATTTTGCCCACTTTCACTCCCTGATGTCGTACGGAACTCTAGTTTGGGGTAACTCCACGGATGCCAGCAGAGTGCTCGTTTTACAAAAACGTGCATTGCGTACACTTGTCGGGGTGAAAGCTAGACACTCGTGCAGGGATTTGTTTGTAACGCAGCGTATTTTGACGCACTACTCGGTCTATTTATATGAGCTATTAACATTTGTAAGATGCAACATAAGGGATTTTCAATGTATGAAAAACAGTAAGCGCAAGCATCTGGTAGGTCGCCTTAACGCGGTCCCTCGTCGCATGGCTCTTGCAGAGAAGAACCCGCGAGTCATCGGCCCCACCTACTACAATCATCTACCTCCAGCGCTAAAAGACGTACAATCTGACGAAACATTCCGACGTCGGCTGAGAAACCTTTAGTTAGAAAAATCCCTTTATAGTGTTAAAGAATATTTGAATTGCAACTTTGGATGACTTGTTAACTATTTTATTGTTATTTTTGACTGAATTGTATTATTTCTTGTTGACATGTGAATTATTATTTTTTTGTATTTAATTGTTCATTTATTGTATTTATCTTAGTTTTTGACATTCTCTTTATTTTATTAATTGTAATTTGTATAATAATTTTGACAATCATAATGCAAATTCTTATATGTGACATCGAATGTAGTATATATTGTAATTTTGTATTATGAGATAAATAAAACTAAACTAAACATGGCCTGCAACACCACAGATACCCAGTCCGTCCGCATAGGCGTTGACGTGGTTGAGCGCACGGACGGAAATCAATTACATCTTTTCTGGGGATTTTGTAAATATCTTGTTGTCATAAACTATACTTTGCAACCCGGCACACAGCACTTGGAATACCTACTTCACTGTATACGTCGTGAAGGATAACCTGAAGTTAACACCAGAACATGATGAAATACGGAAAATTCCGTATTTCACGGAAAAAAATCAAACTAGTCAAAGTGAATCAAAGCAAACATTCGATGTCAAGTCAACAAATAAACAGCAAAATGGCGGAAACAGCGGGCGGGACCGAACCTACCGACGTCAAATCCTAAACGTCAAAAGATTTTTGTTATAGTTTGCACAGCTAAAGCAGTTGCAACCTCAAAAGTTCTGTGAACAAGGTAGCTTTCGCTTAAAAAACTAGGTACCAAGCCATAAATAAATCTTTAAAAAATTAACCAAGGTGGCGTTGAATCGACAGGGCAGCGGGAAGGAAGGTAAAAGTCATGTATCATTTTCCCCCACGTCTAGTATTTCTGAAGGCGACATTACCAGCCGTGTTTCTAAATAAAGTTTCGAAGAGTTTTGGCGTGCTTAATGGGATGGCATTTTAGGCAGTTAATCAAATAATAGTTTCAAACTTGTAGTGCGTTCTAGATTTGACGCACGTCTGCTGGTCCTGTGGTTAGTATCACTTGTAGTTGGGTTTGGTATGCTAAAAGTACTCTTCTTCACCCAAAGCTGCATCATTATATATACTCGATGCCCAGAGATTTAAAAAACATTTCTCTGCACACTTGTAAATTTCCTTCTTGACATCCGTTGTTTAGCCTGTATTTCAAAGTAGAACCCCGCCTAGATTCTTCATTTGTAACCGTGTTTTTCTTCGTAGCTATTTGCGTGACCAGCACACATACAAAAGTCTTTCTCTCTTTCCAGTCAATAGACCAGAAATGTTCAAATATTCCTTTTCTCTGTTCTTCTGTAAACTTGTCACAGTGTCTATACTTCGATTTTTTACACACTTTTGCATGTTTCTTTCATATGACGGCCCTGTTTTGGTTTGTTTTGAATTACTTTGTCAGACTCTCTGGTAAACCCCCAATGTGGTTTTCCTTCCATTCTTAGTTTTTTATTGAAGTTGCGCTTCCATTGATCTGGCTCTGCATTTCGCTTTCTTTTTCGTCCTTCGTCCATATTATGGTTATTAGGATCTTCGTCTATGACATTTAGTGGTTGCACAGTGGTACTTGTACTTGGATTTGGATTTGATGACTCAGGATGATCATTATTCTCTTCGCGACATTGTGCATTTGTTTGGAGGACTTCGCATTGCACATTTTCTTGAGCGGAACTACTAGTTCCAGCGTGCTGACTTTCATTACCAGCAAGTAGAGAAGTAGATGTTTCATCTACAGTTGCATCTCTGCAAACGTCGTCAAGCATAGTGTCATAGTTATCAAAAGAACTGATTTTTTGAAACTTGTTTAGGGATACGTTGAAATCTGAAACAGATTTAAAATTAAAATAAAATAGTTTCGAAAGTCCTCTTGATCAAAATATCAAAACAATAGGAAAGACAGAAAATATATCAGTTTTCGAACGAACCTGGATCCTGCCAAACATTCTCCAGTTTATCAGCATTGTTTTTTTAGTAATAAACCTTGATTTTCAAGAACAGGCTCTAAAGTTCTAAACCCAGTGATGAGAAACTTGCACCATTGTGGCTTACTAATTCTATGTCTTCTGGTAAGATTAGATCCTCAATTTGAATATTTACTTACTTCTGGATCGAAATTTGTTGTGTTTTCAGGGAATCACCTTCTAATACCATCAGTGTAGCTGTCTCACACTCTTCAATTTGGTTAATGATTTTTGCCTGAAATATTAAACATTATACAGCTATACAGCTAGTACTTAGGTATAGTTAGGGAGGCGAGGTAGCTAAATGGCGTAATTCAACGGCGCCGTCGAGACCTATCAAAATCGAAAGATAAAATAATTTCTAAAAGAAAAGCTCGTATGGTAAAAACCATTTTAGCAGTGAGTTTGGCGTGTACGGGTTTTCAAAAATGTTAAAAAAAACAGTTACTTGGGCATTCTCGAGCGCGTCAGATATTCATACTACGTATGCCCCGAGTGCCTGTGATAACAACGGTATACTAATCTGCCGCTTTGCGTGGTGGGGGTAGGCATATAAAGTAGTCAAAAATGGGAAAAAAAAATTTACTCGAGCGCGTCGATTTTCGGAAGGGGTGTTAAGTAGGCCCCAAGAAAGCTCCCTTTGAAAAACTGACAATTTTGGCGTGACGATAAGTTACGATGAATTTTTGAAAATGCAAAAAAAAAAGTTTTTTAGAAATACTCGAGTGCGTCAGATTTTCATAGGGGAGGTTTATCTCGGTATCCTGAAAGCATATTTTCTTAATCTGACAAAAATGTTGGTGGGTGGGTTCTCTTCATCTGACCGAAAGAGGTTTTTGATTTTTTTTTCCTTTCTTTCTCCTTGATAAAACGGGGAATTTAAGAATGACAATAAAGCGATAGATACAACCAACGTAAATGTAGATGAAATGTAGTACGAATTGTATTATTTATTGTATAAAAAAATGAAATGATATAAAAATTGTATTGTAATTGTATTGTTATGTATGACCTTTACATTTTTGCTCAATACAATTCATCTTCTTCTTCTTCACTGGAACTTTCATATTGTGGCTACTCATCCACAATTCTTTCCTGCTGAGTGCCTGCAACATCCGTAACAATCATTTCTATTCTGTAATTTTGTTGAGAGAATATAGATATTATATTATAGAAGTACAAAAATTTACCTGAATCAAGCGTCTCGTCATTGCTGTCCTCAGTGTCATTCTCGTTGCCCAGAATATCCGGCGATACAACAACATTTTCATACGCATCGGGCAATTGATTCCCGATAAACCACGTGAACTCGAATTTATTATTATTTTCATTCCACCCATGATCGGTTGGTGTAAGGTCAGTGATGTCGGATTTGTAAGCATTCCTCCACAAATTGGCGATGTACCGAGTTCTGAGGCAATGTTGGTATAGCTCTGACTGGCATGGGGGTAAATTGCAAGCGTCGTAGTTGCGTCCAACGAAAACGGCTTCGATGTGTCGTGCACCTTGTATGTTTTATTAAAAATGTCGAATCGAGCTTCGTTGACATCAGCGAGTTTCTTCAGTCCGTACATGTGACATATAAAAGATTGAAGCGTGGGGAAAATTATTTGGATATCACAACGATCGGACCCTACATCAGCGAGCGCTTTTTGAAAGATCTCAGATTTTATCAAAATATCAAAAGGTCTCTTTTTGCCTCGTTTATACAATGCTGGATTAAAATCGCATCCTGTTAAAGCGGGGAAAGCAGGCAGTGCGCGTGAAAGCATTGAGCCTAACTGAACTGACAGTACCGAAACATCTATATAGCGACGTGCATTACCGACGCCGAGATCCATCCACACTCTAACCGATTCGTTCAAATGCCATCATAATGACCAGAATATCTGTGTCTGATGTTCGAATGATTGTTGTAGAACCTTGTGGCAATTGACAGGCAAGGAAAACTGTCTTCGTGTCGGCTTCTTCGTGACTTGAGCATGAGAGCTTATAATCGATTGTTCTCTGCACTATTCCATCGACGACTTTGAAGACGTAGAACAAGTCGTGGTTCAAATAGATTGTTTTGTTGCGAATAATAACGGCCATCTCTTGACTATTCCAATGATCAATGAAAAACTTGACTAGAGCTTCTTTGAACTTGATATTTTTCAAGTCCTTCGCAAAGTCTACTAATCATATTTGCTGAGGACCGCTGATGTGGTAGTCCTTATCGTCATTCACACTGTTGCGGAGAGTATGCTCATAGTCTTTAATGGAAGGTGTAAAGTACCGATCAAAAACTATGGCAATTTCATTTTCTTGATTTTTTACTGTAACTGCCAAGAGTTTTTTTGATACATCTCCAAACGTTCGAGGCATGTCTGTCATGGTATTTAACAAGAAGAAGCCATCGATGATCACCATGTCCACGTTAGAGGGCGGTTGTTCCATGTCTTCACTTTGCGGTTCCAACACTTTCACCAGCACCGATTTAACAGTTTTGTTTATAGAACCATCTATGTGACACAAAGAAGAATTGGCGTTATTGGAAAACGGAGCATCTTTTCAAGATCAATTTGCGCGTCCAAAGATAAAGACAACAATCGGCCAAATAAGTCACACTGGAGACGAACTTCAAGTACTTTTCGGCCGATCTGGATTTTTTTCTCCTTCTTCATGCTCGCGAAAGTCAGTACTGCATTTTTTGGTATTCTTGCGTGAAATCTCTCAGAGTTGTCATTGCATTCAGCAATAAATTTGTCTCGTAACTCCGTTCCCTTTGATACTGCGTTCAACAAGCTATTCGCTACTTCAGGAGTTGCAGCTTGTCCTCTCGAGATGTTAAACAATTTATTAGCATCGATTGAGAAAGAAAATGGATTTATTGTCTGACGAATACCTTCCACAAAATCTTGAAGTTGCTTCTTATCTTTCTCCATACGCTGTGGATTTTGCTCAGCGGAGATATCTTGGTTCTTGTTCAGTCCTGCTTGAGTAAGTACGTGCGATATTATTCGCGTTCGAGCTCCGTGATTTTTTGCCCAGCGCTGTCTTGCACCAATTGAATTTGTCAGATTTGTTATTTCGGTAAGTCGGCGTGCTGCGTCTCCATTGATGGTTTGTTCCAGCGTTAGGTCAACCGGAATTCGAGAGAAAGCTTTCGGAGTCCTTCGAATCCCAAAAGATCCCCGAGCCAATTCAGATCGGAGGCCTGGATGTGTTTCAAACTCAAACTCAAACTCAAATAACTTTATTCAAATAGACTGTATCAGCAAAATATACTAAATAATAGACATAAATACCATAATAATATGGATATGTAAATAAACAGTATATAGACATAATGCGACTCTACCACCGCGTCGGAGTTGTTTCTTGCTGAGAAGACCCGGCGAGAAACTCAGCAGTTACTCTTTTAAACTTGTTTTGAGTTTACAACAGGCGTTAGTAAAGTACAAGCAGTGTGTCATTTTGATACAAATAAACCTAAAAGAATATAAAACAAAGAGAAAAAACCAACCATAAAAGAATATAATAACAAGAATTCATTTAAATAATTCAAAAACTAAAATTGTTAGTCAGTACATACAAACTAGGTACCTATTAACTCTTACAATAAAACATCTGTTACAATAGAGCTATTTAATCCCGCATCGAGCAGAGCGCTTATACCCAGGCATTTTTATCTATAAGGTAGTCTTTTGTAGTGTAATAGCCCTTTTTTAATAAAGCTGTTTTGATGTGATTTTTGAATCTATGTAAAGGTAACTCACAAATGGTTTTTGGAATTTTGTTTTAATAATGTATACCTTGCCCCATAAAGGATCCTTAAACTTTTTGTAACCTAAAGAGTGGAAGTGCAATTTTATCCTTATTCCTAGTATTTCTGCAATGTATGTCACTGTGTTTAGCATAGAGACCAATATTTTTTCTGACTAAAACAATGCAATTGTAAATGTATTGTGACGCTACAGTGAGGATACCAATTTCCTTAAAAATCTCCCTAAGTGAAGCCCGTGCACGAAGCTTATAGATGGATCTGATAGCTCGTTTCTGGAGGATAAAGATGGTTTGTATATCCGCCGCTTGACCCCAAAGTACAATGCCGTAAGACATTACACTATAGAAATAACTAAAATAAACTGAACGAGCAGTATCAACATCTGTTAATAACCTAATTTTTCTCACTGCAAATGCAGCCGAACTAAGTCTGTCTGAGAGAGCTGTTATATGAGGGTTCCATTGCAGTTTTGAATCTAGTGTGATTCCAAGAAAAACTGTTGTATCTACAAGCTTCATAGTATTACCATCAATTTTTAGACTAATGGGGTTATCTTTAACATTAGGCAACTTAAAATTAATACATTTAGTCTTTTTTGCATTAAGCTGTAGATTATTTACTGTGAACCATTGTAAAACCTTTGAAAGTGCGTCATTAACATCATCAAAAAGGTTTTTATTTCTGTCAGTTTTAAAAACTAAAGATGTATCGTCTGCAAACAATACAACATCACAAATATCTTTTAAGTAAAAAGGTAAATCATTTATATATATCAGAAATAGTAATGGACCTAGAATGGATCCTTTAGGCACCCCCATTTCAACTTGTGATCCTGTAGACAGTACACTGTTTGATCGACGTACAGCAGTTGATTCATGTAGTATGTCAGCCATCGACTATAGTTTTGTTGATTATAATGATAGAATAAAATTACGATTCTTCCAAGAGCGTTAATGAACAAATTCAAATCTCCTGTTCTAACACTGCGAACGAAGAATTGATAGAGATTGACAAAATCGCTGTACATCCCGTAAAATTGGCACGTTTTTCCGTGTTTACCTTGACGAGATTCTGCTGTACATTCTTCGTACCATTGGATCAACTGCTGAGTTTCGGCGTGGTCGAGTTGCGGAAAGACACCTTTGTGTTGCATGAACTCGGCGAGATAATCTATCACCGATTTTGAAATCGTCGAATGTTTGCGATCAAGGAATGACTCGAAATGTAATTGCTCCAAAGCCAAAGCCATAATTGGATGTAATCGTTTACACCTATTGTAATTTTTCCCGGAAATGAACCCACCGACAGATCCACTCGCAATCAGATTAGTCTCAACCATTATGGCTGCTGAATGGTTGGTAAGTTGAAGAGCGTGTTCATGAAAGATGTAAACAATAAACGGCGATTATCGTATCTTTGATTCAAGATTTCCCAGCATGATTCATAATTATCAACGCCTATTTGCAGGTGCTGTACTAGCCTTTCGGGTTCACCTTTCAATTTTGCTTTCAAGTGTTTTCTGGGCGTTAGACATAGATGGATTTTTGTGTACCGTTTCAAGGGGAAAAATCCTTAAAAGAAATCCATTGGCTGTTGTTACCGGTAAAATCTGGTATGTTTATTGTTGGTGTTGATTGATGAAAGTGGTTATTGGACCAAATCTTGTTGTTCAAGTTTTTCCTAAGTAGGTCATATTGATGTTCGATTTACATGAATACGCTGTTATAGTTAGTCTCTGATGTTAGCTGCAATGTTTCGAGTTCCCAATGTTGTTTATCTATGGCTTCCCATTTGGTTTTCAAGATGTTGAGATGATCTTCTAAATCTTCACCTTAGACATTGCTCGTTTGATAGCCTTGAAATTGCATTCTTGACGCAGGAGAAGTTCTTTAGATTTTTCAGTTAGTTTCGACTCATTTTCGTGATGAAGCAGACTAGGTACTTCAGTTTCCGTAGAGCTTGAAGTGGTAGCCAGCATCCGTTGCAAAATGTTCTTTTTGGTTGACTCGTACATTTCTTTTGTTTTTTCGTAGATGTCTTCCATAAAATAGTTGATGTTTTTATGTTCCATGTCTTCTAGTACATGGTGACGCTTTTCAAAATCATCTCATTGACTTTCTAGAGAGACAAGCCGCTTAGTTAGGTATTCCGGCGTTTTCCTTGCTGGACTATCCTTTTTGTAGTTAGTGCATAACGTCTTGATGTTTTCAAATACCGTTTGCTGGAGTTAGAGTTCAGACATGATGAAGTTAGGTTAGTTCTTCTTTTTTCGTTAGTTTCGAAGTTAGGTAGCTCAAGCGCCTGTCACGTAGTTGACGGTGGCAGACGTAGAGCCAGGTGTTGGTTCGTCTCAGTAAATTAATTTAATTACGATTGCAGTATCATCAGCATATGAGAATATAGGGTATTTTCCAGCACCATCCAGTTTAATTCCACAGAGATCATTAATATTGATGTGGAAAAGTGTCGGTCCCAACACAGAACCCTGGGGTACGCCAAAGGTTAGATCGGCATCATCGCTAGTATATTGACCAACTCTTACCCTCTCCCTCCGTTTACTTAGATAATCTCTGAACAATTTTAGGGGGGTCTTATGCCAATTTTTTCTAGTTTTTGCACAAGAATGGGAACAGAGACGGTGTCAAATGCCTTTTTCATATCTAAAAAATCAGTGAGGCACGCCCACTGTCCACCTGGTCTACAATAAAAGAAGTTAGGGCCAGTACAGCGTCTTGGGTGGACTTGCCAGCACGAAATCCAAATTCTGAGAGAGAATTCTGAATTTGAGAGTCTGCTAAAATATTGAATTTATTAAGATATTCTACTAGTCTTTTGTTAATAAGTTTTTCGAGTATTTTGGACAGTGAAGGCAGCACAGAAATTGGTCTATAATAATTGACGTCATCTCTGCTCCCACCCTTATGGACAGGGGTAACAACCGCCTGCTTTAGAGCATTTGGAAATATACCAGAACGGAAGCAAGCGTTTGCCATGTGAGTAATAACAGGTATCAGTATGTGCTTGGCTAGCTTAAGAAAATTAACTGGGATAGAGTCCCATCCAGGGGCGCTATCCGACCTTAAGTTCATAAGAATATCATTAATCTCCTGAGGATCGGCGTCAAGCAGAACAAAAGAAGACACCCGATTTTCACTAGAATGAAGAGAGATAGGTGGATTACGCGTGGTATTCGGCGGTATAATATCATTTGCCAGTTTCACCCCCACACCCACAAAGAAGTCATCAGACATGGAAACATGTCCACATGTTCGTAAATTAGTTTAATTCATCATCATCACGTGGACATGTTTCAACATCTGGACAGCCATGTTCTAGCTAGGTACTAAATTAGTTTAAAGTGGGAATTGTTAGCTAGTAAGTTTAAAATAAAGGCAGCAAACATCTTAATATTTGTTTTTTTTTTGTTTAATTTGATGTTCAGTTTTATGCGTTAATTACGGATATAGTTATAAATATACTATTCTGTTAATTTACTAACATTATTATAAAATTTCTGCTTTTTTAAAACATCAATATGTTTTATGTCAAAAGAATAGGTTACAATAATTCATTGCAAAATGTGCTAAGCCGAATTATTTCCACATCAAAGCTACTCTCAATATTCATTCACGTATCATTTAATAGCTCTTACTAATGTTATAACACCATGTACTTATCAAATACATAGAGATTTAAACAAAGAAAAAAAACTATTTTTTGTCTCTACTGTAAAATCCGTTTTAGCTGACATAGCACGATTTGCAGTATCACCGACGCAGGTATCTCATGATCAAGTGGCTTAGGGGGTAACTCGGACACAAAATATCTCACCCACGGCCGATTTTCCTATTTTTATATTTTGATGTAGCCTTCTCGGCCGAACTTTATATCTCAGTGCCCGAGATTACTTCGTTCACGATGTGAAGTAGTGAATTCCGCCAAATATAGATTTTTAGAGGAATAGCTTAAAAAACAAACTATAAATTGACAACTATTTTTTTTGCTTATGTACCTAAATAAAACATAACAACTACAGCCGCATAAAAATACGAAACAATGATAAAGTCAAATAAACGAGTAATGATTACCATAATTAATTAATAAAATAAAAACAATATTTTATCATAATTTACAATATTTTCATAACAATATTTTATAATAATATACGGTACACATTAGTACAATCTGTGATATTTTTCAACAACTACATTCAACTAGCTATAATCTGAATGTAAAACCTTGCAGGGTGTCTAACAATTTTATTACAATAAATGCTAACAAACACCTAAAAACATCCAAAATGTGACAAGAATAATATGGATAAGACTTTTAATGATTTCTTTCATCTGATAGATAATATTATTTCATACATAAATAATTACCTGAGTGAAATAACCTGATTAAGTTTGAATGATAAAATATGTGTTAATATATTTTCATTCTTACCAACTTCGTGTTTGTCTGTCTCCGGTCGGAGATTCACATTATATTTATGAATGGTTATATTATAAGTTTATATCTTTTATAGTTAACTAGATTAGACGATTCGCATGTGGACAGAATGTGGTATATTTGAACAAAGAGATTTTTCATTTAGACTTATAGGTCGCGTCACGTAAAAAGCGCGCGTCACGTAAAATGTGTCGTTTTTAAACCATTGATCATTCATAATTCGTTAAAATGATTTTAAATATTTTAACTGTATTAGTTGTAAAATAAAAAATATTAGTACAACAGGCCTGGTAGAACTTTTCGAAACTTATTATAACTAATAACCAGATGTTTATGCAAATAAATATATCTTTATCTTTGTTGATTGTTATTATGACTTGAATAGTTACCTAGTATGGAACCTAAGTAGACCAGTAAACTATGCGAAATATGAAAATGGCGCATAACCAACAGTCTTCAGCTTGATGTACCTTTTCAAATGACATAGAATAATCAAATGTCTGTTTCACCTGATCTTTAACTTTTAGAGACCAGAAAATATCCGATGTTATGGTTATTTCTAGTAGACTTATGGCAATCTAAGGTCTGGAGTACCTGATGTGGCACTCTTAAGAACCAGCTAAATTAAGAAATACATAAAAATCATGCTTAGGAAAAAAAAATACAGTGTTATAGGCATCTTCAGTTGACTTCTACGAATCTAAGGTCTGGAGTACCTGATGTGGCACTCTTAAGAAGCAGCAAAATTAAGAAACACATAGAAATGATGCTTAGGAAAACAATATACAGTGTTATAGGCATCTTCAGTTGACTTCTACGAATCTAAGGTCTGGAGTACCTGATGTGGCACTCTCAAGAACCAGCTAAATTAAGAAATACATAAAAATGATGCTTAGGAAAAAATATACAGTGTTATAGGCATCTTCAGTTGACTTCTACGAATCTAAGGTCTGGAGTACCTGATGTGGCCCTCTGAAAGACCAGCTAAACTATGAAATACATAGGAATGATGCTTAGGAAAAAGATATACAGTGTTATAGGCATATGGGACAGGGAGACGGCTTGGAGTTTTCAAAAATAACGACATAATGCAATTCGGAATTCAAAATAACTAACAAAATGAATATTGAACAAAATGCATGTGTTTATTGCAAAATCTAGAAGTGCAATATTAAACCAAAGCAGACCAGTTACCATATGTGGCACTGTTCACGATGAGTGAGCATGACTACTCAAGTTTATAAAGCAGCAAATTGATTGATTGCAACACACTTGCTGCATGATACCACTTAACCATGGGAAGTCCACTACTGAACATACGCCTTCCCCACAGATTTCCAAGTTTTTCGTGCTACGATTGAATGCGGCGTCCACTGCTGAACACATGCTTCCCCCATAGATTTCCAAGTTCTTGGTGCTACGATTGTATGCGACGTCCACTGCGGAACATAGGTCTACCCCATAAATTGCTAAGACCTATGATTGTATGCGACATCCACTGCAGAACATAATGCCTCCCCTATAGATTTCCAAGTTATTCGCAGCGTCCACTGCTGAACATAGTCCTCCCCTATTGACACCTGCAGGATTGTGTACGCAATTAACAGATGCCTTCCCCTAAAACAGCGGAATTTGCTTGGCACAAGTATGGCACTTTCGAGTATTTAGACGGTTATTCAATCTAGGCACTTAAATTCTATGTCTGATTTATAGTGTTACTGTGCAGTGTTCCTGAAAAGTTTTGTGTGGTAAGGTCCGAAGCACGTGAACACGCATAGCGGTACATTGCAGCCAGTGCAGTACGCTGTGACTCGCTTTCCGCACTCTGCGCAATTACGCCGGTAGCGGTTGGCCTTGCTCGCTTTTTCCATCACAACGTACTGTTGGGGGAAGTGCACGAAACCTTGTGTAGTGTTGTATATTTCGCTGGGTGTAATGGCTGAAGGCTCGGGTTTTGGCGGGGTGTGACGCGACAATAACTCACACACCAAAGTTTTGCGAAAACTTCGGTGGTTAGTTGCATGTTGCGACTTGAATATAATGTAAGCATTTAGGATACTTACATTTAATAGCCGCCTAAAAAACTTCTCGTACCACACTTGGGTTCGCTTTCTTTCTATCTCCTCGACGATTTTCTCCATTATCTCCCTGTCCCATATGGAAGTGAAAACATCATAGGCACTGGAATAAGCCATGGTTGGCCCACAATGACCAGCAGAGAATGTTTCCCGCCTCCGCTCGGGTTCGATTTGTGGCTGCGGGAACGCCCTCCACTGGAAATTGTAAGGCTCACTGGTGGAAATAGATGGTATGAGCGGTGATACGGGAGCTGGTGCCGGGTCTGCTCCTTGATCTAATACGCTCGACGTGGCTGGCAACGATGAAGGCGGCCAAGAGTAATCAATCTCATCCTCCTCCGTGTCCTCGATATGTAGTCTCAGAGTATTGGGTATATGCATCGGCGGCAAGCCCTCCTCCTGGCCATCATCGTCCTCACTTTCTTCACTGCTATTCAAAAAAAATAGAAAATGAATGATAGAATGTTAAGTGGGCTAACTGTTTGAGTAGATGAAAATGGATTAAAATAACTTACCAATGTCGAGGTATTGGGCGATTTCATCGTCATTCAAAGGTCAACTTGGAATTCTGTAACAAATATAATAATATTATTAAAAACAGTACAAAAAAACAATATCTTTGTATAAATTGAATATTCACTAAATTTACTTACAATGAACGTCTAACACTTGCTCTGGACGTTTTTTTTTTCTTATCCAAAAATTTACTTTTTTTTCCAAAAAGTTGAGTAGTAATTAGAATCATTTGAAAGAGCCCTTAATAGTTGAGCTATATTTGGTTTGGGTCTAATTTTCTTGTTAAGTCTGGAGTTCCAGGACTCTGAAACGAGTCGTATAGAATCATAGGTGGCAATCTTACTTTTTGTCACTTTTGAGTTAGTGACGTCAAAAAATTCCAAATTTTGAAATCTAACGGCTAATTTAATAATGTCATAACCAAAGATGGCCATTCCCCTTGAGAAATCAACATGAAATCTCGAGTGAGTTACAAAGGCGGCAAAACTTCAGTAGGTTAGAGCCAAACGCGGCGTTAGAGGGCGCTCGACCAATCACAGCAATGCATTTGCAAAGTCACAAGATGGCGAAAACAAGTTTTTTATACGTGTTTGCGTCCTCAGTTTTTGTGGTTTTTTTTATTGTTCAAGTGATACAAGTAAATAAGTTGAGTGAAATCATAATGATGAATAACCATCCCACCGTTACCAATAGCCGCTATTCACGAAAACGCAAACGAAATCCTGATAAATGGAAGAAAAATATCGCTAAAAGAAACAGGTATGTCTAAGTATATTCCAATGTAGGGTTGATACAAATAGTTATGCGTGTTGTGATATTCATGATGATTACCTATATGAATAATACTGTCTAAAAATATTTAATTTTTTATTTTTAGTGTGAATCACTTAGTTTAAGATAGCATTTTTATCTTGAATTTGAGGAAAAATATTTCATACAAAATTGCTTACGATGTACCAACAGACAAAAGCACGTCAAACTTGACACTTTTGACTTTGTACCGCCCTTATTGCAGTGGAATAAGCGCTAATGTTGAACTGAAAGTGTCAAACGTGACGTGCTGTTGATCGTGGGTGAATCAACTATTCTTTGCACTCGATATTTTTTTTTATAAAAAACAAAGTTATGCATTTTTATATTTTTACTTCAATAAACCAAAAAAACAAATATTTAATTTTGTCATGGTAGTTTCAGCACCGATATTTTCCTATATTAAAGTAGCTTTTAAGTATGAAATAGAAAACAGGGCTTGTTAGAATTCCCCTGGGTAACATTTATTACATATTGGTATATAGTGAATAAAACAAAACCAAATAGTAAATGAACATATTGTATTAATAGACAAAGTCTTAATTAAACATAAAAGCACTTTTGAGAAGCTATAAAAAATTACATTAATAATTTTTTACCTTCTATTGTGTCTCTTGGGTCACATTAAAAAAAAAACAAACCAATATTCCTTTAATTCTCTGACATTGGTAAATAAATATAAAAATTAACAATTACGTGCTGAGTGGCACTAAGTAAGTAACATTATTTTTGCTGTGGCAACACTACGGCTAACAGCTGATCTTGACTTGTCCCGTATTTTAATTTGATTTAAACCTATAAATAACTAATATATGGCCCAATTAGTCGTCGTAAACAATCATTAGAGTTACCTACGTGTTATTTAGTGTTTTTAATGTGAAATAAGTTTATATTTGGTGATTTATCGGTGCCGACAGTGAGTGTCAGTTAACCATTCAAATACTTATGTGAATCATTGTTCTCTTTATATAAGGTATTGTATTGTATGTTTAATCATACATGCTTTTTATGACCTTTATAATAAGTAGTTATATACTCGAATTGTCTGACTCTGATTGTCAGAAACGCGAAGAGGTTAGAATACAAAAAAATATCTTGTTCTAAATACGCAACCTCTTGCTTGTTTAAACAACACTTTGGTATCAACACCGTTGTTAGTTTGATTATTTTATCGATATTACCATGATGACCCGCGCTGCCTCATCTCATCATTTGTTCGATGAGTTAGTTCTTAGTATGCCCAGCCTGGTTTCTGCTGCACATTTCTCAATCCCCACTGTAGCTCATGATTTGGCGAGTACTGATTTGATTGAGTCCAATGCTCCAGGGGGTATAGCAAAGTGCAGCAAAAACAAATTCAAAAAATATGTTAGAATAAGCAAATTTATTAAGAAAACTCAAAAACTGATTAAAAGTCAGAAATTGATGAATTTTAAATGTGAAATATATTAAGGAACGCCGAAGATTAGGTGATGAACTGGATATTTATTATATAATGATAGACAATAATTTAACTGAGCATGACAATGATGTGAAAGCATCAGAAATATCTAGTCTTAAGGAAAATCTGAGACGTTTATCTGACAGATACTCAATAACTAAAAAAGAAAATGAGGAACATATTTTGGCCCTGACTAAACTCTTGTGCAACCCGGACTCAGTTTCCAGCAGTAGTGATTTTACGATTATGATAAGAAGGAATTAGCTCTGTATTTTAATATTTTATGTTACCTAAATTATCAACATAAACACAATGCAATTTTGTCAATGCAGTGACCTACGGTAATTTCGCGATCCGCAAGTTCAGTTAAGGATGACTGTAATTTGTTTTGACGTTTAACAGATTCGCTGGTTCTTTTGCTTATATAACCTCCTGTCTGTGGGAGCGTAAATGTCAGAAAATTCTAGACTGTGGTAGATGAAATCCTCCACTCCACAGACAGGGGTTTTTTTCAGCGCGCGATGTTTAAAAACTGTAATAAATCCATTTCTATAATGAATTGTGGCTTTCTTTTATATATTCCTAACTCTGCATTAGTTCCTCTTCCTATTTCTATAAGTTATTTCATCTGCAATATTAAAATGAAGCTGTTATACTGCTCCTAAGTTAAGGTACCTATAGTCGTATTTGTTTTTGTTAGGAAAATAAAATATAAATGAAAGTTTGATTGGAATGAACATTTAATTACGTCAACAGTACATATTGTAACATATCTATCACAAAAAACCAATACCCTTCATACATTTTTTTTCAAGAAAACAATGTTTAAAACTTTTATTAAAATTCAACTACTCTGAAGCTATTCAAAAGTGACCTTCACATTAAAAGGTTTGTTTATCTGAGTAAGCACTTAGGAGTATTGAAGCAGATGTTTACAGTAACTTAAGCTTATCAGGCAGGTAGTACCACAAGTGGTTCATGGGTATTCACACTGTAACATGAGTGGGAGATAAACAAAAAAGGGTCCCATTTTTTACTTACAAATTAGTGGTTGCAAGAAATGGATTTCTTTAGGATTGAGTTAATTGTTTAGACAATCTGTGATATTTTTCAACAACTACATTCAACTAGCTATAATCTGAATGTAAAACCTTGCAGGGTGTCTAACAATTTTATTACAATAAATGCTAACAAACACCTAAAAACATCCAAAATGTGACAAGAATAATATGGATAAGACTTTTAATGATTCCTTTCATCTGATAGATAATATTATTTCATACATAAATAATTACCTGAGTGAAATAACCTGATTAAGTTTGAATGATAAAATATGTGTTAATATATTTTCATTCTTACCAACTTCGTGTTTGTCTGTCTCCGGTCGGAGATTCACATTATATTTATGAATGGTTATATTATAAGTTTATATCTTTTATAGTTAACTAGATTAGACGATTCGCAGGGACAGAATGTGGTATATTTGAACAAAGAGATTTTTCATTTAGACTTATAGGTCGCGTCACGTAAAAAGCGCGCGTCACGTAAAATGTGTCGTTTTTAAACCATTGATCATTCATAATTCGTTAAAATGATTTTAAATATTTTAACTGTATTAGTTGTAAAATAAAAAATATTAGTACAACAGGCCTGGTAGAACTTTTCGAAACTTATTATAACTAATAACCAGATGTTTATGCAAATAAATATATCTTTATCTTTGTTGATTGTTATTATGACTTGAATAGTTACCTAGTATGGAACCTAAGTAGACCAGTAAACTATGCGAAATATGAAAATGGCGCATAACCAACAGTCTTCAGCTTGATGTACCTTTTCAAATGACATAGAATAATCAAATGTCTGTTTCACCTGATCTTTAACTTTTAGAGACCAGAAAATATCCGATGTTATGGTTATTTCTAGTAGACTTATGGCAATCTAAGGTCTGGAGTACCTGATGTGGCACTCTTAAGAACCAGCTAAATTAAGAAATACATAAAAATCATGCTTAGGAAAAAAATATACAGTGTTATAGGCATCTTCAGTTGACTTCTACGAATCTAAGGTCTGGAGTACCTGATGTGGCACTCTTAAGAAGCAGCAAAATTAAGAAACACATAGAAATGATGCTTAGGAAAACAATATACAGTGTTATAGGCATCTTCAGTTGACTTCTACGAATCTAAGGTCTGGAGTACCTGATGTGGCACTCTCAAGAACCAGCTAAATTAAGAAATACATAAAAATGATGCTTAGGAAAAAATATACAGTGTTATAGGCATCTTCAGTTGACTTCTACGAATCTAAGGTCTGGAGTACCTGATGTGGCCCTCTGAAAGACCAGCTAAACTATGAAATACATAGGAATGATGCTTAGGAAAAAGATATACAGTGTTATAGGCATATGGGACAGGGAGACGGCTTGGAGTTTTCAAAAATAACGACATAATGCAATTCGGAATTCAAAATAACTAACAAAATGAATATTGAACAAAATGCATGTGTTTATTGCAAAATCTAGAAGTGCAATATTAAACCAAAGCAGACCAGTTACCATATGTGGCACTGTTCACGATGAGTGAGCATGACTACTCAAGTTTATAAAGCAGCAAATTGATTGATTGCAACACACTTGCTGCATGATACCACTTAACCATGGGAAGTCCACTACTGAACATACGCCTTCCCCACAGATTTCCAAGTTTTTCGTGCTACGATTGAATGCGGCGTCCACTGCTGAACACATGCTTCCCCCATAGATTTCCAAGTTCTTGGTGCTACGATTGTATGCGACGTCCACTGCGGAACATAGGTCTACCCCATAAATTGCTAAGACCTATGATTGTATGCGACATCCACTGCAGAACATAATGCCTCCCCTATAGATTTCCAAGTTATTCGCGGCGTCCACTGCTGAACATAGTCCTCCCCTATTGACACCTGCAGGATTGTGTACGCAATTAACAGATGCCTTCCCCTAAAACAGCGGAATTTGCTTGGCACAAGTATGGCACTTTCGAGTATTTAGACGGTTATTCAATCTAGGCACTTAAATGCTATGTCTGATTTATAGTGTTACTGTGCAGTGTTCCTGAAAAGTTTTGTGTGGTAAGGTCCGAAGCACGTGAACACGCATAGCGGTACATTGCAGCCAGTGCAGTACGCTGTGACTCGCTTTCCGCACTCTGCGCAATTACGCCGGTAGCGGTTGGCCTTGCTCGCTTTTTCCATCACAACGTACTGTTGGGGGAAGTGCACGAAACCTTGTGTAGTGTTGTATATTTCGCTGGGTGTAATGGCTGAAGGCTCGGGTTTTGGCGGGGTGTGACGCGACAATAACTCACACACCAAAGTTTTGCGAAAACTTCGGTGGTTAGTTGCATGTTGCGACTTGAATATAATGTAAGCATTTAGGATACTTACATTTAATAGCCGCCTAAAAAACTTCTCGTACCACACTTGGGTTCGCTTTCTTTCTATCTCCTCGACGATTTTCTCCATTATCTCCCTGTCCCATATGGAAGTGAAAACATCATAGGCACTGGAATAAGCCATGGTTGGCCCACAATGACCAGCAGAGAATGTTTCCCGCCTCCGCTCGGGTTCGATTTGTGGCTGCGGGAACGCCCTCCACTGGAAATTGTAAGGCTCACTGGTGGAAATAGATGGTATGAGCGGTGATACGGGAGCTGGTGCCGGGTCTGCTCCTTGATCTAATACGCTCGACGTGGCTGGCAACGATGAAGGCGGCCAAGAGTAATCAATCTCATCCTCCTCCGTGTCCTCGATATGTAGTCTCAGAGTATTGGGTATATGCATCGGCGGCAAGCCCTCCTCCTGGCCATCATCGTCCTCACTTTCTTCACTGCTATTCAAAAAAAAATAGAAAATGAATGATAGAATGTTAAGTGGGCTAACTGTTTGAGTAGATGAAAATGGATTAAAATAACTTACCAATGTCGAGGTATTGGGCGATTTCATCGTCATTCAAAGGTCAACTTGGAATTCTGTAACAAATATAATAATATTATTAAAAACAGTACAAAAAAACAATATCTTTGTATAAATTGAATATTCACTTAATTTACTTACAATGAACGTCTAACACTTGCTCTGGACGTTTTTTTTTTCTTATCCAAAAATTTACTTTTTTTTCCAAAAAGTTGAGTAGTAATTAGAATCTTTTGAAAGAGCCCTTAATAGTTGAGCTATATTTGGTTTGGGTCTAATTTTCTTGTTAAGTCTGGAGTTCCAGGACTCTGAAACGAGTCGTATAGAATCATAGGTGGCAATCTTACTTTTTGTCACTTTTGAGTTAGTGACGTCAAAAAATTCCAAATTTTGAAATCTAACGGCTAATTTAATAATGTCATAACCAAAGATGGCCATTCCCCTTGAGAAATCAACATGAAATCTCGAGTGAGTTACAAAGGCGGCAAAACTTCAGTAGGTTAGAGCCAAACGCGGCGTTAGAGGGCGCTCGACCAATCACAGCAATGCATTTGCAAAGTCACAAGATGGCGAAAACAAGTTTTTTATACGTGTTTGCGTCCTCAGTTTTTGTGGTTTTTTTATTGTTCAAGTGATACAAGTAAATAAGTTGAGTGAAATCATAATGATGAATAACCATCCCACCGTTACCAATAGCCGCTATTCACGAAAACGCAAACGAAATCCTGATAAATGGAAGAAAAATATCGCTAAAAGAAACAGGTATGTCTAAGTATATTCCAATGTAGGGTTGATACAAATAGTTATGCGTGTTGTGATATTCATGATGATTACCTATATAAATAATACTGTCTAAAAATATTTAATTTTTTATTTTTAGTGTGAATCACTTAGTTTAAGATAGCATTTTTATCTTGAATTTAAGGAAAAATATTTCATACAAAATTGCTTACGATGTACCAACAGACAAAAGCACGTCAAACTTGACAATTTTGACTTTGTACCGCCCTTATTGCAGTGGAATAAGCGCTAATGTTGAACTGAAAGTGTCAAACGTGACGTGCTGTTGATCGTGGGTGAATCAACTATTCTTTGCACTCGATATTTTTTTTTATAAAAAATAAAGTTATGCATTTTTATATTTTTACTTCAATAAACCAAAAAAACAAATATTTAATTTTGTCATGGTAGTTTCAGCACCGATATTTTCCTATATTAAAGTAGCTTTTAAGTATGAAATAGAAAACAGGGCTTGTTAGAATTCCCCTGGGTAACATTTATTACATATTGGTATATAGTGAATAAAACAAAACCAAATAGTAAATGAACATATTGTATTAATAGACAGTCTTAATTAAACATAAAAGCACTTTTGAGAAGCTATAAAAAATTACATTAATAATTTTTTACCTTCTATTGTGTCTCTTGGGTCACATTCAAAAAAAAACAAACCAATATTCCTTTAATTCTCTGACATTGGTAAATAAATATAAAAATTAACAATTACGTGCTGAGTGGCACTAAGTAAGTAACATTATTTTTGCTGTGGCAACACTACGGCTAACAGCTGATCTTGATTTGTCCCGTATTTTAATTTGATTTAAACCTATAAATAACTAATATATGGCCCAATTAGTCGTCGTAAACAATCATTAGAGTTACCTACGTGTTATTTAGTGTTTTTAATGTGAAATAAGTTTATATTTGGTGATTTATCGGTGCCGACAGTGAGTGTCAGTTAACCATTCAAATACTTATGTGAATCATTGTTCTCTTTATATAAGGTATTGTATTGTATGTTTAATCATACATGCTTTTTATGACCTTTATAATAAGTAGTTATATACTCGAATTGTCTGACTCTGATTGTCAGAAACGCGAAGAGGTTAGAATACAAAAAAATATCTTGTTCTAAATACGCAACCTCTTGCTTGTTTAAACAACACTTTGGTATCAACACCGTTGTTAGTTTGATTATTTTATCGATATTACCATGATGACCCGCGCTGCCTCATCTCATCATTTGTTCGATGAGTTAGTTCTTAGTATGCCCAGCCTGGTTTCTGCTGCACATTTCTCAATCCCCACTGTAGCTCATGATTTGGCGAGTACTGATTTGATTGAGTCCAATGCTCCAGGGGGTATAGCAAAGTGCAGCAAAAACAAATTCAAAAAATATGTTAGAATAAGCAAATTTATTAAGAAAACTCAAAAACTGATTAAAAGTCAGAAATTGATGAATTTTAAATGTGAAATATATTAAGGAACGCCGAAGATTAGGTGATGAACTGGATATTTATTATATAATGATAGACAATAATTTAACTGAGCATGACAATGATGTGAAAGCATCAGAAATATCTAGTCTTAAGGAAAATCTGAGACGTTTATCTGACAGATACTCAATAACTAAAAAAGAAAATGAGGAACATATTTTGGCCCTGACTAAACTCTTGTGCAACCCGGACTCAGTTTCCAGCAGTAGTGATTTTACGATTATGATAAGAAGGAATTAGCTCTGTATTTTAATATTTTATGTTACCTAAATTATCAACATAAACACAATGCAATTTTGTCAATGCAGTGACCTACGGTAATTTCGCGATCCGCAAGTTCAGTTAAGGATGACTGTAATTTGTTTTGACGTTTAACAGATTCGCTGGTTCTTTTGCTTATATAACCTCCTGTCTGTGGGAGCGTAAATGTCAGAAAATTCTAGACTGTGGTAGATGAAATCCTCCACTCCACAGACAGGGGTTTTTTTCAGCGCGCGATGTTTAAAAACTGTAATAAATCCATTTCTATAATGAATTGTGGCTTTCTTTTATATATTCCTAACTCTGCATTAGTTCCTCTTCCTATTTCTATAAGTTATTTCATCTGCAATATTAAAATGAAGCTGTTATACTGCTCCTAAGTTAAGGTACCTATAGTCGTATTTGTTTTTGTTAGGAAAATAAAATATAAATGAAAGTTTGATTGGAATGAACATTTAATTACGTCAACAGTACATATTTTAACATATCTATCACAAAAAACCAATACCCTTCATACATTTTTTTTCAAGAAAACAATGTTTAAAACTTTTATTAAAATTCAACTACTCTGAAGCTATTCAAAAGTGACCTTCACATTAAAAGGTTTGTTTATCTGAGTAAGCACTTAGGAGTATTGAAGCAGATGTTTACAGTAACTTAAGCTTATCAGGCAGGTAGTACCACAAGTGGTTCATGGGTATTCACACTGTAACATGAGTGGGAGATAAACAAAAAAGGGTCCCATTTTTTACTTACAAATTAGTGGTTGCAAGAAATGGATTTCTTTAGGATTGAGTTAATTGTTTAGACAATCTGTGATATTTTTCAACAACTACATTCAACTAGCTATAATCTGAATGTAAAACCTTGCAGGGTGTCTAACAATTTTATTACAATAAATGCTAACAAACACCTAAAAACATCCAAAATGTGACAAGAATAATATGGATAAGACTTTTAATGATTCCTTTCATCTGATAGATAATATTATTTCATACATAAATAATTACCTGAGTGAAATAACCTGATTAAGTTTGAATGATAAAATATGTGTTAATATATTTTCATTCTTACCAACTTCGTGTTTGTCTGTCTCCGGTCGGAGATTCACATTATATTTATGAATGGTTATATTATAAGTTTATATCTTTTATAGTTAACTAGATTAGACGATTCGCAGGGACAGAATGTGGTATATTTGAACAAAGAGATTTTTCATTTAGACTTATAGGTCGCGTCACGTAAAAAGCGCGCGTCACGTAAAATGTGTCGTTTTTAAACCATTGATCATTCATAATTCGTTAAAATGATTTTAAATATTTTAACTGTGTTAGTTGTAAAATAAAAAATATGTTTATGCAAATAAATATATCTTTATCTTTGTTGATTGTTATTATGACTTGAATAGTTACCTAGTATGGAACCTAAGTAGACCAGTAAACTATGCGAAATATGAAAATGGCGCATAACCAACAGTCTTCAGCTTGATGTACCTTTTCAAATGACATAGAATAATCAAATGTCTGTTTCACCTGATCTTTAACTTTTAGAGACCAGAAAATATCCGATGTTATGGTTATTTCTAGTAGACTTATGGCAATCTAAGGTCTGGAGTACCTGATGTGGCACTCTTAAGAACCAGCTAAATTAAGAAATACATAAAAATCATGCTTAGGAAAAAAATATACAGTGTTATAGGCATCTTCAGTTGACTTCTACGAATCTAAGGTCTGGAGTACCTGATGTGGCACTCTTAAGAAGCAGCAAAATTAAGAAACACATAGAAATGATGCTTAGGAAAACAATATACAGTGTTATAGGCATCTTCAGTTGACTTCTACGAATCTTAGGTCTGGAGTACCTGATGTGGCACTCTCAAGAACCAGCTAAATTAAGAAATACATAAAAATGATGCTTAGGAAAAAATATACAGTGTTATAGGCATCTTCAGTTGACTTCTACGAATCTAAGGTCTGGAGTACCTGATGTGGCCCTCTGAAAGACCAGCTAAACTATGAAATACATAGGAATGATGCTTAGGAAAAAGATATACAGTGTTATAGGCATATGGGACAGGGAGACGGCTTGGAGTTTTCAAAAATAACGACATAATGCAATTCGGAATTCAAAATAACTAACAAAATGAATATTGAACAAAATGCATGTGTTTATTGCAAAATCTAGAAGTGCAATATTAAACCAAAGCAGACCAGTTACCATATGTGGCACTGTTCACGATGAGTGAGCATGACTACTCAAGTTTATAAAGCAGCAAATTGATTGATTGCAACACACTTGCTGCATGATACCACTTAACCATGGGAAGTCCACTACTGAACATACGCCTTCCCCACAGATTTCCAAGTTTTTCGTGCTACGATTGAATGCGGCGTCCACTGCTGAACACATGCTTCCCCCATAGATTTCCAAGTTCTTGGTGCTACGATTGTATGCGACGTCCACTGCGGAACATAGGTCTACCCCATAAATTGCTAAGACCTATGATTGTATGCGACATCCACTGCAGAACATAATGCCTCCCCTATAGATTTCCAAGTTATTCGCGGCGTCCACTGCTGAACATAGTCCTCCCCTATTGACACCTGCAGGATTGTGTACGCAATTAACAGATGCCTTCCCCTAAAACAGCGGAATTTGCTTGGCACAAGTATGGCACTTTCGAGTATTTAGACGGTTATTCAATCTAGGCACTTAAATGCTATGTCTGATTTATAGTGTTACTGTGCAGTGTTCCTGAAAAGTTTTGTGTGGTAAGGTCCGAAGCACGTGAACACGCATAGCGGTACATTGCAGCCAGTGCAGTACGCTGTGACTCGCTTTCCGCACTCTGCGCAATTACGCCGGTAGCGGTTGGCCTTGCTCGCTTTTTCCATCACAACGTACTGTTGGGGGAAGTGCACGAAACCTTGTGTAGTGTTGTATATTTCGCTGGGTGTAATGGCTGAAGGCTCGGGTTTTGGCGGGGTGTGACGCGACAATAACTCACACACCAAAGTTTTGCGAAAACTTCGGTGGTTAGTTGCATGTTGCGACTTGAATATAATGTAAGCATTTAGGATACTTACATTTAATAGCCGCCTAAAAAACTTCTCGTACCACACTTGGGTTCGCTTTCTTTCTATCTCCTCGACGATTTTCTCCATTATCTCCCTGTCCCATATGGAAGTGAAAACATCATAGGCACTGGAATAAGCCATGGTTGGCCCACAATGACCAGCAGAGAATGTTTCCCGCCTCCGCTCGGGTTCGATTTGTGGCTGCGGGAACGCCCTCCACTGGAAATTGTAAGGCTCACTGGTGGAAATAGATGGTATGAGCGGTGATACGGGAGCTGGTGCCGGGTCTGCTCCTTGATCTAATACGCTCGACGTGGCTGGCAACGATGAAGGCGGCCAAGAGTAATCAATCTCATCCTCCTCCGTGTCCTCGATATGTAGTCTCAGAGTATTGGGTATATGCATCGGCGGCAAGCCCTCCTCCTGGCCATCATCGTCCTCACTTTCTTCACTGCTATTCAAAAAAAAATAGAAAATGAATGATAGAATGTTAAGTGGGCTAACTGTTTGAGTAGATGAAAATGGATTAAAATAACTTACCAATGTCGAGGTATTGGGCGATTTCATCGTCATTCAAAGGTCAACTTGGAATTCTGTAACAAATATAATAATATTATTAAAAACAGTACAAAAAAACAATATCTTTGTATAAATTGAATATTCACTAAATTTACTTACAATGAACGTCTAACACTTGCTCTGGACGTTTTTTTTTTCTTATCCAAAAATTTACTTTTTTTTCCAAAAAGTTGAGTAGTAATTAGAATCTTTTGAAAGAGCCCTTAATAGTTGAGCTATATTTGGTTTGGGTCTAATTTTCTTGTTAAGTCTGGAGTTCCAGGACTCTGAAACGAGTCGTATAGAATCATAGGTGGCAATCTTACTTTTTGTCACTTTTGAGTTAGTGACGTCAAAAAATTCCAAATTTTGAAATCTAACGGCTAATTTAATAATGTCATAACCAAAGATGGCCCCGAGGATTCCCCTTGAGAAATCAACATGAAATCTCGAGTGAGTTACAAAGGCGGCAAAACTTCAGTAGGTTAGAGCCAAACGCGGCGTTAGAGGGCGCTCGACCAATCACAGCAATGCATTTGCAAAGTCACAAGATGGCGAAAACAAGTTTTTTATACGTGTTTGCGTCCTCAGTTTTTGTGGTTTTTTTTATTGTTCAAGTGATACAAGTAAATAAGTTGAGTGAAATCATAATGATGAATAACCATCCCACCGTTACCAATAGCCGCTATTCACGAAAACGCAAACGAAATCCTGATAAATGGAAGAAAAATATCGCTAAAAGAAACAGGTATGTCTAAGTATATTCCAATGTAGGGTTGATACAAATAGTTATGCGTGTTGTGATATTCATGATGATTACCTATATAAATAATACTGTCTAAAAATATTTAATTTTTTATTTTTAGTGTGAATCACTTAGTTTAAGATAGCATTTTTATCTTGAATTTAAGGAAAAATATTTCATACAAAATTGCTTACGATGTACCAACAGACAAAAGCACGTCAAACTTGACAATTTTGACTTTGTACCGCCCTTATTGCAGTGGAATAAGCGCTAATGTTGAACTGAAAGTGTCAAACGTGACGTGCTGTTGATCGTGGGTGAATCAACTATTCTTTGCACTCGATATTTTTTTTTATAAAAAATAAAGTTATGCATTTTTATATTTTTACTTCAATAAACCAAAAAAACAAATATTTAATTTTGTCATGGTAGTTTCAGCACCGATATTTTCCTATATTAAAGTAGCTTTTAAGTATGAAATAGAAAACAGGGCTTGTTAGAATTCCCCTGGGTAACATTTATTACATATTGGTATATAGTGAATAAAACAAAACCAAATAGTAAATGAACATATTGTATTAATAGACAAAGTCTTAATTAAACATAAAAGCACTTTTGAGAAGCTATAAAAAATTACATTAATAATTTTTTACCTTCTATTGTGTCTCTTGGGTCACATTAAAAAAAAACAAACCAATATTCCTTTAATTCTCTGACATTGGTAAATAAATATAAAAATTAACAATTACGTGCTGAGTGGCACTAAGTAAGTAACATTATTTTTGCTGTGGCAACACTACGGCTAACAGCTGATCTTGACTTGTCCCGTATTTTAATTTGATTTAAACCTATAAATAACTAATATATGGCCCAATTAGTCGTCGTAAACAATCATTAGAGTTACCTACGTGTTATTTAGTGTTTTTAATGTGAAATAAGTTTATATTTGGTGATTTATCGGTGCCGACAGTGAGTGTCAGTTAACCATTCAAATACTTATGTGAATCATTGTTCTCTTTATATAAGGTATTGTATTGTATGTTTAATCATACATGCTTTTTATGACCTTTATAATAAGTAGTTATATACTCGAATTGTCTGACTCTGATTGTCAGAAACGCGAAGAGGTTAGAATACAAAAAAATATCTTGTTCTAAATACGCAACCTCTTGCTTGTTTAAACAACACTTTGGTATCAACACCGTTGTTAGTTTGATTATTTTATCGATATTACCATGATGACCCGCGCTGCCTCATCTCATCATTTGTTCGATGAGTTAGTTCTTAGTATGCCCAGCCTGGTTTCTGCTGCACATTTCTCAATCCCCACTGTAGCTCATGATTTGGCGAGTACTGATTTGATTGAGTCCAATGCTCCAGGGGGTATAGCAAAGTGCAGCAAAAACAAATTCAAAAAATATGTTAGAATAAGCAAATTTATTAAGAAAACTCAAAAACTGATTAAAAGTCAGAAATTGATGAATTTTAAATGTGAAATATATTAAGGAACGCCGAAGATTAGGTGATGAACTGGATATTTATTATATAATGATAGACAATAATTTAACTGAGCATGACAATGATGTGAAAGCATCAGAAATATCTAGTCTTAAGGAAAATCTGAGACGTTTATCTGACAGATACTCAATAACTAAAAAAGAAAATGAGGAACATATTTTGGCCCTGACTAAACTCTTGTGCAACCCGGACTCAGTTTCCAGCAGTAGTGATTTTACGATTATGATAAGAAGGAATTAGCTCTGTATTTTAATATTTTATGTTACCTAAATTATCAACATAAACACAATGCAATTTTGTCAATGCAGTGACCTACGGTAATTTCGCGATCCGCAAGTTCAGTTAAGGATGACTGTAATTTGTTTTGACGTTTAACAGATTCGCTGGTTCTTTTGCTTATATAACCTCCTGTCTGTGGGAGCGTAAATGTCAGAAAATTCTAGACTGTGGTAGATGAAATCCTCCACTCCACAGACAGGGGTTTTTTTCAGCGCGCGATGTTTAAAAACTGTAATTAATCCATTTCTATAATGAATTGTGGCTTTCTTTTATATATTCCTAACTCTGCATTAGTTCCTCTTCCTATTTCTATAAGTTATTTCATCTGCAATATTAAAATGAAGCTGTTATACTGCTCCTAAGTTAAGGTACCTATAGTCGTATTTGTTTTTGTTAGGAAAATAAAATATAAATGAAAGTTTGATTGGAATGAACATTTAATTACGTCAACAGTACATATTGTAACATATCTATCACAAAAAACCAATACCCTTCATACATTTTTTTTCAAGAAAACAATGTTTAAAACTTTTATTAAAATTCAACTACTCTGAAGCTATTCAAAAGTGACCTTCACATTAAAAGGTTTGTTTATCTGAGTAAGCACTTAGGAGTATTGAAGCAGATGTTTACAGTAACTTAAGCTTATCAGGCAGGTAGTACCACAAGTGGTTCATGGGTATTCACACTGTAACATGAGTGGGAGATAAACAAAAAAGGGTCCCATTTTTTACTTACAAATTAGTGGTTGCAAGAAATGGATTCCTTTAGGATTGAGTTAATTGTTTAGACAATCTGTGATATTTTTCAACAACTACATTCAACTAGCTATAATCTGAATGTAAAACCTTGCAGGGTGTCTAACAATTTTATTACAATAAATGCTAACAAACACCTAAAAACATCCAAAATGTGACAAGAATAATATGGATAAGACTTTTAATGATTCCTTTCATCTGATAGATAATATTATTTCATACATAAATAATTACCTGAGTGAAATAACCTGATTAAGTTTGAATGATAAAATATGTGTTAATATATTTTCATTCTTACCAACTTCGTGTTTGTCTGTCTCCGGTCGGAGATTCACATTATATTTATGAATGGTTATATTATAAGTTTATATCTTTTATAGTTAACTAGATTAGACGATTCGCAGGGACAGAATGTGGTATATTTGAACAAAGAGATTTTTCATTTAGACTTATAGGTCGCGTCACGTAAAAAGCGCGCGTCACGTAAAATGTGTCGTTTTTAAACCATTGATCATTCATAATTCGTTAAAATGATTTTAAATATTTTAACTGTGTTAGTTGTAAAATAAAAAATATGTTTATGCAAATAAATATATCTTTATCTTTGTTGATTGTTATTATGACTTGAATAGTTACCTAGTATGGAACCTAAGTAGACCAGTAAACTATGCGAAATATGAAAATGGCGCATAACCAACAGTCTTCAGCTTGATGTACCTTTTCAAATGATATAGAATAATCAAATGTCTGTTTCACCTGATCTTTAACTTTTAGAGACCAGAAAATATCCGATGTTATGGTTATTTCTAGTAGACTTATGGCAATCTAAGGTCTGGAGTACCTGATGTGGCACTCTTAAGAACCAGCTAAATTAAGAAATACATAAAAATCATGCTTAGGAAAAAAATATACAGTGTTATAGGCATCTTCAGTTGACTTCTACGAATCTAAGGTCTGGAGTACCTGATGTGGCACTCTTAAGAAGCAGCAAAATTAAGAAACACATAGAAATGATGCTTAGGAAAACAATATACAGTGTTATAGGCATCTTCAGTTGACTTCTACGAATCTTAGGTCTGGAGTACCTGATGTGGCACTCTCAAGAACCAGCTAAATTAAGAAATACATAAAAATGATGCTTAGGAAAAAATATACAGTGTTATAGGCATCTTCAGTTGACTTCTACGAATCTAAGGTCTGGAGTACCTGATGTGGCCCTCTGAAAGACCAGCTAAACTATGAAATACATAGGAATGATGCTTAGGAAAAAGATATACAGTGTTATAGGCATATGGGACAGGGAGACGGCTTGGAGTTTTCAAAAATAACGACATAATGCAATTCGGAATTCAAAATAACTAACAAAATGAATATTGAACAAAATGCATGTGTTTATTGCAAAATCTAGAAGTGCAATATTAAACCAAAGCAGACCAGTTACCATATGTGGCACTGTTCACGATGAGTGAGCATGACTACTCAAGTTTATAAAGCAGCAAATTGATTGATTGCAACACACTTGCTGCATGATACCACTTAACCATGGGAAGTCCACTACTGAACATACGCCTTCCCCACAGATTTCCAAGTTTTTCGTGCTACGATTGAATGCGGCGTCCACTGCTGAACACATGCTTCCCCCATAGATTTCCAAGTTCTTGGTGCTACGATTGTATGCGACGTCCACTGCGGAACATAGGTCTACCCCATAAATTGCTAAGACCTATGATTGTATGCGACATCCACTGCAGAACATAATGCCTCCCCTATAGATTTCCAAGTTATTCGCGGCGTCCACTGCTGAACATAGTCCTCCCCTATTGACACCTGCAGGATTGTGTACGCAATTAACAGATGCCTTCCCCTAAAACAGCGGAATTTGCTTGGCACAAGTATGGCACTTTCGAGTATTTAGACGGTTATTCAATCTAGGCACTTAAATGCTATGTCTGATTTATAGTGTTACTGTGCAGTGTTCCTGAAAAGTTTTGTGTGGTAAGGTCCGAAGCACGTGAACACGCATAGCGGTACATTGCAGCCAGTGCAGTACGCTGTGACTCGCTTTCCGCACTCTGCGCAATTACGCCGGTAGCGGTTGGCCTTGCTCGCTTTTTCCATCACAACGTACTGTTGGGGGAAGTGCACGAAACCTTGTGTAGTGTTGTATATTTCGCTGGGTGTAATGGCTGAAGGCTCGGGTTTTGGCGGGGTGTGACGCGACAATAACTCACACACCAAAGTTTTGCGAAAACTTCGGTGGTTAGTTGCATGTTGCGACTTGAATATAATGTAAGCATTTAGGATACTTACATTTAATAGCCGCCTAAAAAACTTCTCGTACCACACTTGGGTTCGCTTTCTTTCTATCTCCTCGACGATTTTCTCCATTATCTCCCTGTCCCATATGGAAGTGAAAACATCATAGGCACTGGAATAAGCCATGGTTGGCCCACAATGACCAGCAGAGAATGTTTCCCGCCTCCGCTCGGGTTCGATTTGTGGCTGCGGGAACGCCCTCCACTGGAAATTGTAAGGCTCACTGGTGGAAATAGATGGTATGAGCGGTGATACGGGAGCTGGTGCCGGGTCTGCTCCTTGATCTAATACGCTCGACGTGGCTGGCAACGATGAAGGCGGCCAAGAGTAATCAATCTCATCCTCCTCCGTGTCCTCGATATGTAGTCTCAGAGTATTGGGTATATGCATCGGCGGCAAGCCCTCCTCCTGGCCATCATCGTCCTCACTTTCTTCACTGCTATTCAAAAAAAAATAGAAAATGAATGATAGAATGTTAAGTGGGCTAACTGTTTGAGTAGATGAAAATGGATTAAAATAACTTACCAATGTCGAGGTATTGGGCGATTTCATCGTCATTCAAAGGTCAACTTGGAATTCTGTAACAAATATAATAATATTATTAAAAACAGTACAAAAAAACAATATCTTTGTATAAATTGAATATTCACTAAATTTACTTACAATGAACGTCTAACACTTGCTCTGGACGTTTTTTTTTTCTTATCCAAAAATTTACTTTTTTTTCCAAAAAGTTGAGTAGTAATTAGAATCTTTTGAAAGAGCCCTTAATAGTTGAGCTATATTTGGTTTGGGTCTAATTTTCTTGTTAAGTCTGGAGTTCCAGGACTCTGAAACGAGTCGTATAGAATCATAGGTGGCAATCTTACTTTTTGTCACTTTTGAGTTAGTGACGTCAAAAAATTCCAAATTTTGAAATCTAACGGCTAATTTAATAATGTCATAACCAAAGATGGCCCCGAGGATTCCCCTTGAGAAATCAACATGAAATCTCGAGTGAGTTACAAAGGCGGCAAAACTTCAGTAGGTTAGAGCCAAACGCGGCGTTAGAGGGCGCTCGACCAATCACAGCAATGCATTTGCAAAGTCACAAGATGGCGAAAACAAGTTTTTTATACGTGTTTGCGTCCTCAGTTTTTGTGGTTTTTTTATTGTTCAAGTGATACAAGTAAATAAGTTGAGTGAAATCATAATGATGAATAACCATCCCACCGTTACCAATAGCCGCTATTCACGAAAACGCAAACGAAATCCTGATAAATGGAAGAAAAATATCGCTAAAAGAAACAGGTATGTCTAAGTATATTCCAATGTAGGGTTGATACAAATAGTTATGCGTGTTGTGATATTCATGATGATTACCTATATAAATAATACTGTCTAAAAATATTTAATTTTTTATTTTTAGTGTGAATCACTTAGTTTAAGATAGCATTTTTATCTTGAATTTAAGGAAAAATATTTCATACAAAATTGCTTACGATGTACCAACAGACAAAAGCACGTCAAACTTGACAATTTTGACTTTGTACCGTCCTTATTGCAGTGGAATAAGCGCTAATGTTGAACTGAAAGTGTCAAACGTGACGTGCTGTTGATCGTGGGTGAATCAACTATTCTTTGCACTCGATATTTTTTTTTATAAAAAATAAAGTTATGCATTTTTATATTTTTACTTCAATAAACCAAAAAAACAAATATTTAATTTTGTCATGGTAGTTTCAGCACCGATATTTTCCTATATTAAAGTAGCTTTTAAGTATGAAATAGAAAACAGGGCTTGTTAGAATTCCCCTGGGTAACATTTATTACATATTGGTATATAGTGAATAAAACAAAACCAAATAGTAAATGAACATATTGTATTAATAGACAGTCTTAATTAAACATAAAAGCACTTTTGAGAAGCTATAAAAAATTACATTAATAATTTTTTACCTTCTATTGTGTCTCTTGGGTCACATTCAAAAAAAAACAAACCAATATTCCTTTAATTCTCTGACATTGGTAAATAAATATAAAAATTAACAATTACGTGCTGAGTGGCACTAAGTAAGTAACATTATTTTTGCTGTGGCAACACTACGGCTAACAGCTGATCTTGATTTGTCCCGTATTTTAATTTGATTTAAACCTATAAATAACTAATATATGGCCCAATTAGTCGTCGTAAACAATCATTAGAGTTACCTACGTGTTATTTAGTGTTTTTAATGTGAAATAAGTTTATATTTGGTGATTTATCGGTGCCGACAGTGAGTGTCAGTTAACCATTCAAATACTTATGTGAATCATTGTTCTCTTTATATAAGGTATTGTATTGTATGTTTAATCATACATGCTTTTTATGACCTTTATAATAAGTAGTTATATACTCGAATTGTCTGACTCTGATTGTCAGAAACGCGAAGAGGTTAGAATACAAAAAAATATCTTGTTCTAAATACGCAACCTCTTGCTTGTTTAAACAACACTTTGGTATCAACACCGTTGTTAGTTTGATTATTTTATCGATATTACCATGATGACCCGCGCTGCCTCATCTCATCATTTGTTCGATGAGTTAGTTCTTAGTATGCCCAGCCTGGTTTCTGCTGCACATTTCTCAATCCCCACTGTAGCTCATGATTTGGCGAGTACTGATTTGATTGAGTCCAATGCTCCAGGGGGTATAGCAAAGTGCAGCAAAAACAAATTCAAAAAATATGTTAGAATAAGCAAATTTATTAAGAAAACTCAAAAACTGATTAAAAGTCAGAAATTGATGAATTTTAAATGTGAAATATATTAAGGAACGCCGAAGATTAGGTGATGAACTGGATATTTATTATATAATGATAGACAATAATTTAACTGAGCATGACAATGATGTGAAAGCATCAGAAATATCTAGTCTTAAGGAAAATCTGAGACGTTTATCTGACAGATACTCAATAACTAAAAAAGAAAATGAGGAACATATTTTGGCCCTGACTAAACTCTTGTGCAACCCGGACTCAGTTTCCAGCAGTAGTGATTTTACGATTATGATAAGAAGGAATTAGCTCTGTATTTTAATATTTTATGTTACCTAAATTATCAACATAAACACAATGCAATTTTGTCAATGCAGTGACCTACGGTAATTTCGCGATCCGCAAGTTCAGTTAAGGATGACTGTAATTTGTTTTGACGTTTAACAGATTCGCTGGTTCTTTTGCTTATATAACCTCCTGTCTGTGGGAGCGTAAATGTCAGAAAATTCTAGACTGTGGTAGATGAAATCCTCCACTCCACAGACAGGGGTTTTTTTCAGCGCGCGATGTTTAAAAACTGTAATAAATCCATTTCTATAATGAATTGTGGCTTTCTTTTATATATTCCTAACTCTGCATTAGTTCCTCTTCCTATTTCTATAAGTTATTTCATCTGCAATATTAAAATGAAGCTGTTATACTGCTCCTAAGTTAAGGTACCTATAGTCGTATTTGTTTTTGTTAGGAAAATAAAATATAAATGAAAGTTTGATTGGAATGAACATTTAATTACGTCAACAGTACATATTTTAACATATCTATCACAAAAAACCAATACCCTTCATACATTTTTTTTCAAGAAAACAATGTTTAAAACTTTTATTAAAATTCAACTACTCTGAAGCTATTCAAAAGTGACCTTCACATTAAAAGGTTTGTTTATCTGAGTAAGCACTTAGGAGTATTGAAGCAGATGTTTACAGTAACTTAAGCTTATCAGGCAGGTAGTACCACAAGTGGTTCATGGGTATTCACACTGTAACATGAGTGGGAGATAAACAAAAAAGGGTCCCATTTTTTACTTACAAATTAGTGGTTGCAAGAAATGGATTTCTTTAGGATTGAGTTAATTGTTTAGACAATCTGTGATATTTTTCAACAACTACATTCAACTAGCTATAATCTGAATGTAAAACCTTGCAGGGTGTCTAACAATTTTATTACAATAAATGCTAACAAACACCTAAAAACATCCAAAATGTGACAAGAATAATATGGATAAGACTTTTAATGATTCCTTTCATCTGATAGATAATATTATTTCATACATAAATAATTACCTGAGTGAAATAACCTGATTAAGTTTGAATGATAAAATATGTGTTAATATATTTTCATTCTTACCAACTTCGTGTTTGTCTGTCTCCGGTCGGAGATTCACATTATATTTATGAATGGTTATATTATAAGTTTATATCTTTTATAGTTAACTAGATTAGACGATTCGCAGGGACAGAATGTGGTATATTTGAACAAAGAGATTTTTCATTTAGACTTATAGGTCGCGTCACGTAAAAAGCGCGCGTCACGTAAAATGTGTCGTTTTTAAACCATTGATCATTCATAATTCGTTAAAATGATTTTAAATATTTTAACTGTGTTAGTTGTAAAATAAAAAATATGTTTATGCAAATAAATATATCTTTATCTTTGTTGATTGTTATTATGACTTGAATAGTTACCTAGTATGGAACCTAAGTAGACCAGTAAACTATGCGAAATATGAAAATGGCGCATAACCAACAGTCTTCAGCTTGATGTACCTTTTCAAATGACATAGAATAATCAAATGTCTGTTTCACCTGATCTTTAACTTTTAGAGACCAGAAAATATCCGATGTTATGGTTATTTCTAGTAGACTTATGGCAATCTAAGGTCTGGAGTACCTGATGTGGCACTCTTAAGAACCAGCTAAATTAAGAAATACATAAAAATCATGCTTAGGAAAAAAATATACAGTGTTATAGGCATCTTCAGTTGACTTCTACGAATCTAAGGTCTGGAGTACCTGATGTGGCACTCTTAAGAAGCAGCAAAATTAAGAAACACATAGAAATGATGCTTAGGAAAACAATATACAGTGTTATAGGCATCTTCAGTTGACTTCTACGAATCTTAGGTCTGGAGTACCTGATGTGGCACTCTCAAGAACCAGCTAAATTAAGAAATACATAAAAATGATGCTTAGGAAAAAATATACAGTGTTATAGGCATCTTCAGTTGACTTCTACGAATCTAAGGTCTGGAGTACCTGATGTGGCCCTCTGAAAGACCAGCTAAACTATGAAATACATAGGAATGATGCTTAGGAAAAAGATATACAGTGTTATAGGCATATGGGACAGGGAGACGGCTTGGAGTTTTCAAAAATAACGACATAATGCAATTCGGAATTCAAAATAACTAACAAAATGAATATTGAACAAAATGCATGTGTTTATTGCAAAATCTAGAAGTGCAATATTAAACCAAAGCAGACCAGTTACCATATGTGGCACTGTTCACGATGAGTGAGCATGACTACTCAAGTTTATAAAGCAGCAAATTGATTGATTGCAACACACTTGCTGCATGATACCACTTAACCATGGGAAGTCCACTACTGAACATACGCCTTCCCCACAGATTTCCAAGTTTTTCGTGCTACGATTGAATGCGGCGTCCACTGCTGAACACATGCTTCCCCCATAGATTTCCAAGTTCTTGGTGCTACGATTGTATGCGACGTCCACTGCGGAACATAGGTCTACCCCATAAATTGCTAAGACCTATGATTGTATGCGACATCCACTGCAGAACATAATGCCTCCCCTATAGATTTCCAAGTTATTCGCGGCGTCCACTGCTGAACATAGTCCTCCCCTATTGACACCTGCAGGATTGTGTACGCAATTAACAGATGCCTTCCCCTAAAACAGCGGAATTTGCTTGGCACAAGTATGGCACTTTCGAGTATTTAGACGGTTATTCAATCTAGGCACTTAAATGCTATGTCTGATTTATAGTGTTACTGTGCAGTGTTCCTGAAAAGTTTTGTGTGGTAAGGTCCGAAGCACGTGAACACGCATAGCGGTACATTGCAGCCAGTGCAGTACGCTGTGACTCGCTTTCCGCACTCTGCGCAATTACGCCGGTAGCGGTTGGCCTTGCTCGCTTTTTCCATCACAACGTACTGTTGGGGGAAGTGCACGAAACCTTGTGTAGTGTTGTATATTTCGCTGGGTGTAATGGCTGAAGGCTCGGGTTTTGGCGGGGTGTGACGCGACAATAACTCACACACCAAAGTTTTGCGAAAACTTCGGTGGTTAGTTGCATGTTGCGACTTGAATATAATGTAAGCATTTAGGATACTTACATTTAATAGCCGCCTAAAAAACTTCTCGTACCACACTTGGGTTCGCTTTCTTTCTATCTCCTCGACGATTTTCTCCATTATCTCCCTGTCCCATATGGAAGTGAAAACATCATAGGCACTGGAATAAGCCATGGTTGGCCCACAATGACCAGCAGAGAATGTTTCCCGCCTCCGCTCGGGTTCGATTTGTGGCTGCGGGAACGCCCTCCACTGGAAATTGTAAGGCTCACTGGTGGAAATAGATGGTATGAGCGGTGATACGGGAGCTGGTGCCGGGTCTGCTCCTTGATCTAATACGCTCGACGTGGCTGGCAACGATGAAGGCGGCCAAGAGTAATCAATCTCATCCTCCTCCGTGTCCTCGATATGTAGTCTCAGAGTATTGGGTATATGCATCGGCGGCAAGCCCTCCTCCTGGCCATCATCGTCCTCACTTTCTTCACTGCTATTCAAAAAAAAATAGAAAATGAATGATAGAATGTTAAGTGGGCTAACTGTTTGAGTAGATGAAAATGGATTAAAATAACTTACCAATGTCGAGGTATTGGGCGATTTCATCGTCATTCAAAGGTCAACTTGGAATTCTGTAACAAATATAATAATATTATTAAAAACAGTACAAAAAAACAATATCTTTGTATAAATTGAATATTCACTTAATTTACTTACAATGAACGTCTAACACTTGCTCTGGACGTTTTTTTTTTCTTATCCAAAAATTTACTTTTTTTTCCAAAAAGTTGAGTAGTAATTAGAATCTTTTGAAAGAGCCCTTAATAGTTGAGCTATATTTGGTTTGGGTCTAATTTTCTTGTTAAGTCTGGAGTTCCAGGACTCTGAAACGAGTCGTATAGAATCATAGGTGGCAATCTTACTTTTTGTCACTTTTGAGTTAGTGACGTCAAAAAATTCCAAATTTTGAAATCTAACGGCTAATTTAATAATGTCATAACCAAAGATGGCCATTCCCCTTGAGAAATCAACATGAAATCTCGAGTGAGTTACAAAGGCGGCAAAACTTCAGTAGGTTAGAGCCAAACGCGGCGTTAGAGGGCGCTCGACCAATCACAGCAATGCATTTGCAAAGTCACAAGATGGCGAAAACAAGTTTTTTATACGTGTTTGCGTCCTCAGTTTTTGTGGTTTTTTTATTGTTCAAGTGATACAAGTAAATAAGTTGAGTGAAATCATAATGATGAATAACCATCCCACCGTTACCAATAGCCGCTATTCACGAAAACGCAAACGAAATCCTGATAAATGGAAGAAAAATATCGCTAAAAGAAACAGGTATGTCTAAGTATATTCCAATGTAGGGTTGATACAAATAGTTATGCGTGTTGTGATATTCATGATGATTACCTATATAAATAATACTGTCTAAAAATATTTAATTTTTTATTTTTAGTGTGAATCACTTAGTTTAAGATAGCATTTTTATCTTGAATTTAAGGAAAAATATTTCATACAAAATTGCTTACGATGTACCAACAGACAAAAGCACGTCAAACTTGACAATTTTGACTTTGTACCGCCCTTATTGCAGTGGAATAAGCGCTAATGTTGAACTGAAAGTGTCAAACGTGACGTGCTGTTGATCGTGGGTGAATCAACTATTCTTTGCACTCGATATTTTTTTTTATAAAAAATAAAGTTATGCATTTTTATATTTTTACTTCAATAAACCAAAAAAACAAATATTTAATTTTGTCATGGTAGTTTCAGCACCGATATTTTCCTATATTAAAGTAGCTTTTAAGTATGAAATAGAAAACAGGGCTTGTTAGAATTCCCCTGGGTAACATTTATTACATATTGGTATATAGTGAATAAAACAAAACCAAATAGTAAATGAACATATTGTATTAATAGACAGTCTTAATTAAACATAAAAGCACTTTTGAGAAGCTATAAAAAATTACATTAATAATTTTTTACCTTCTATTGTGTCTCTTGGGTCACATTCAAAAAAAAACAAACCAATATTCCTTTAATTCTCTGACATTGGTAAATAAATATAAAAATTAACAATTACGTGCTGAGTGGCACTAAGTAAGTAACATTATTTTTGCTGTGGCAACACTACGGCTAACAGCTGATCTTGATTTGTCCCGTATTTTAATTTGATTTAAACCTATAAATAACTAATATATGGCCCAATTAGTCGTCGTAAACAATCATTAGAGTTACCTACGTGTTATTTAGTGTTTTTAATGTGAAATAAGTTTATATTTGGTGATTTATCGGTGCCGACAGTGAGTGTCAGTTAACCATTCAAATACTTATGTGAATCATTGTTCTCTTTATATAAGGTATTGTATTGTATGTTTAATCATACATGCTTTTTATGACCTTTATAATAAGTAGTTATATACTCGAATTGTCTGACTCTGATTGTCAGAAACGCGAAGAGGTTAGAATACAAAAAAATATCTTGTTCTAAATACGCAACCTCTTGCTTGTTTAAACAACACTTTGGTATCAACACCGTTGTTAGTTTGATTATTTTATCGATATTACCATGATGACCCGCGCTGCCTCATCTCATCATTTGTTCGATGAGTTAGTTCTTAGTATGCCCAGCCTGGTTTCTGCTGCACATTTCTCAATCCCCACTGTAGCTCATGATTTGGCGAGTACTGATTTGATTGAGTCCAATGCTCCAGGGGGTATAGCAAAGTGCAGCAAAAACAAATTCAAAAAATATGTTAGAATAAGCAAATTTATTAAGAAAACTCAAAAACTGATTAAAAGTCAGAAATTGATGAATTTTAAATGTGAAATATATTAAGGAACGCCGAAGATTAGGTGATGAACTGGATATTTATTATATAATGATAGACAATAATTTAACTGAGCATGACAATGATGTGAAAGCATCAGAAATATCTAGTCTTAAGGAAAATCTGAGACGTTTATCTGACAGATACTCAATAACTAAAAAAGAAAATGAGGAACATATTTTGGCCCTGACTAAACTCTTGTGCAACCCGGACTCAGTTTCCAGCAGTAGTGATTTTACGATTATGATAAGAAGGAATTAGCTCTGTATTTTAATATTTTATGTTACCTAAATTATCAACATAAACACAATGCAATTTTGTCAATGCAGTGACCTACGGTAATTTCGCGATCCGCAAGTTCAGTTAAGGATGACTGTAATTTGTTTTGACGTTTAACAGATTCGCTGGTTCTTTTGCTTATATAACCTCCTGTCTGTGGGAGCGTAAATGTCAGAAAATTCTAGACTGTGGTAGATGAAATCCTCCACTCCACAGACAGGGGTTTTTTTCAGCGCGCGATGTTTAAAAACTGTAATAAATCCATTTCTATAATGAATTGTGGCTTTCTTTTATATATTCCTAACTCTGCATTAGTTCCTCTTCCTATTTCTATAAGTTATTTCATCTGCAATATTAAAATGAAGCTGTTATACTGCTCCTAAGTTAAGGTACCTATAGTCGTATTTGTTTTTGTTAGGAAAATAAAATATAAATGAAAGTTTGATTGGAATGAACATTTAATTACGTCAACAGTACATATTTTAACATATCTATCACAAAAAACCAATACCCTTCATACATTTTTTTTCAAGAAAACAATGTTTAAAACTTTTATTAAAATTCAACTACTCTGAAGCTATTCAAAAGTGACCTTCACATTAAAAGGTTTGTTTATCTGAGTAAGCACTTAGGAGTATTGAAGCAGATGTTTACAGTAACTTAAGCTTATCAGGCAGGTAGTACCACAAGTGGTTCATGGGTATTCACACTGTAACATGAGTGGGAGATAAACAAAAAAGGGTCCCATTTTTTACTTACAAATTAGTGGTTGCAAGAAATGGATTTCTTTAGGATTGAGTTAATTGTTTAGACAATCTGTGATATTTTTCAACAACTACATTCAACTAGCTATAATCTGAATGTAAAACCTTGCAGGGTGTCTAACAATTTTATTACAATAAATGCTAACAAACACCTAAAAACATCCAAAATGTGACAAGAATAATATGGATAAGACTTTTAATGATTCCTTTCATCTGATAGATAATATTATTTCATACATAAATAATTACCTGAGTGAAATAACCTGATTAAGTTTGAATGATAAAATATGTGTTAATATATTTTCATTCTTACCAACTTCGTGTTTGTCTGTCTCCGGTCGGAGATTCACATTATATTTATGAATGGTTATATTATAAGTTTATATCTTTTATAGTTAACTAGATTAGACGATTCGCAGGGACAGAATGTGGTATATTTGAACAAAGAGATTTTTCATTTAGACTTATAGGTCGCGTCACGTAAAAAGCGCGCGTCACGTAAAATGTGTCGTTTTTAAACCATTGATCATTCATAATTCGTTAAAATGATTTTAAATATTTTAACTGTGTTAGTTGTAAAATAAAAAATATGTTTATGCAAATAAATATATCTTTATCTTTGTTGATTGTTATTATGACTTGAATAGTTACCTAGTATGGAACCTAAGTAGACCAGTAAACTATGCGAAATATGAAAATGGCGCATAACCAACAGTCTTCAGCTTGATGTACCTTTTCAAATGATATAGAATAATCAAATGTCTGTTTCACCTGATCTTTAACTTTTAGAGACCAGAAAATATCCGATGTTATGGTTATTTCTAGTAGACTTATGGCAATCTAAGGTCTGGAGTACCTGATGTGGCACTCTTAAGAACCAGCTAAATTAAGAAATACATAAAAATCATGCTTAGGAAAAAAATATACAGTGTTATAGGCATCTTCAGTTGACTTCTACGAATCTAAGGTCTGGAGTACCTGATGTGGCACTCTTAAGAAGCAGCAAAATTAAGAAACACATAGAAATGATGCTTAGGAAAACAATATACAGTGTTATAGGCATCTTCAGTTGACTTCTACGAATCTTAGGTCTGGAGTACCTGATGTGGCACTCTCAAGAACCAGCTAAATTAAGAAATACATAAAAATGATGCTTAGGAAAAAATATACAGTGTTATAGGCATCTTCAGTTGACTTCTACGAATCTAAGGTCTGGAGTACCTGATGTGGCCCTCTGAAAGACCAGCTAAACTATGAAATACATAGGAATGATGCTTAGGAAAAAGATATACAGTGTTATAGGCATATGGGACAGGGAGACGGCTTGGAGTTTTCAAAAATAACGACATAATGCAATTCGGAATTCAAAATAACTAACAAAATGAATATTGAACAAAATGCATGTGTTTATTGCAAAATCTAGAAGTGCAATATTAAACCAAAGCAGACCAGTTACCATATGTGGCACTGTTCACGATGAGTGAGCATGACTACTCAAGTTTATAAAGCAGCAAATTGATTGATTGCAACACACTTGCTGCATGATACCACTTAACCATGGGAAGTCCACTACTGAACATACGCCTTCCCCACAGATTTCCAAGTTTTTCGTGCTACGATTGAATGCGGCGTCCACTGCTGAACACATGCTTCCCCCATAGATTTCCAAGTTCTTGGTGCTACGATTGTATGCGACGTCCACTGCGGAACATAGGTCTACCCCATAAATTGCTAAGACCTATGATTGTATGCGACATCCACTGCAGAACATAATGCCTCCCCTATAGATTTCCAAGTTATTCGCGGCGTCCACTGCTGAACATAGTCCTCCCCTATTGACACCTGCAGGATTGTGTACGCAATTAACAGATGCCTTCCCCTAAAACAGCGGAATTTGCTTGGCACAAGTATGGCACTTTCGAGTATTTAGACGGTTATTCAATCTAGGCACTTAAATGCTATGTCTGATTTATAGTGTTACTGTGCAGTGTTCCTGAAAAGTTTTGTGTGGTAAGGTCCGAAGCACGTGAACACGCATAGCGGTACATTGCAGCCAGTGCAGTACGCTGTGACTCGCTTTCCGCACTCTGCGCAATTACGCCGGTAGCGGTTGGCCTTGCTCGCTTTTTCCATCACAACGTACTGTTGGGGGAAGTGCACGAAACCTTGTGTAGTGTTGTATATTTCGCTGGGTGTAATGGCTGAAGGCTCGGGTTTTGGCGGGGTGTGACGCGACAATAACTCACACACCAAAGTTTTGCGAAAACTTCGGTGGTTAGTTGCATGTTGCGACTTGAATATAATGTAAGCATTTAGGATACTTACATTTAATAGCCGCCTAAAAAACTTCTCGTACCACACTTGGGTTCGCTTTCTTTCTATCTCCTCGACGATTTTCTCCATTATCTCCCTGTCCCATATGGAAGTGAAAACATCATAGGCACTGGAATAAGCCATGGTTGGCCCACAATGACCAGCAGAGAATGTTTCCCGCCTCCGCTCGGGTTCGATTTGTGGCTGCGGGAACGCCCTCCACTGGAAATTGTAAGGCTCACTGGTGGAAATAGATGGTATGAGCGGTGATACGGGAGCTGGTGCCGGGTCTGCTCCTTGATCTAATACGCTCGACGTGGCTGGCAACGATGAAGGCGGCCAAGAGTAATCAATCTCATCCTCCTCCGTGTCCTCGATATGTAGTCTCAGAGTATTGGGTATATGCATCGGCGGCAAGCCCTCCTCCTGGCCATCATCGTCCTCACTTTCTTCACTGCTATTCAAAAAAAAAATAGAAAATGAATGATAGAATGTTAAGTGGGCTAACTGTTTGAGTAGATGAAAATGGATTAAAATAACTTACCAATGTCGAGGTATTGGGCGATTTCATCGTCATTCAAAGGTCAACTTGGAATTCTGTAACAAATATAATAATATTATTAAAAACAGTACAAAAAAACAATATCTTTGTATAAATTGAATATTCACTAAATTTACTTACAATGAACGTCTAACACTTGCTCTGGACGTTTTTTTTTTCTTATCCAAAAATTTACTTTTTTTTCCAAAAAGTTGAGTAGTAATTAGAATCTTTTGAAAGAGCCCTTAATAGTTGAGCTATATTTGGTTTGGGTCTAATTTTCTTGTTAAGTCTGGAGTTCCAGGACTCTGAAACGAGTCGTATAGAATCATAGGTGGCAATCTTACTTTTTGTCACTTTTGAGTTAGTGACGTCAAAAAATTCCAAATTTTGAAATCTAACGGCTAATTTAATAATGTCATAACCAAAGATGGCCCCGAGGATTCCCCTTGAGAAATCAACATGAAATCTCGAGTGAGTTACAAAGGCGGCAAAACTTCAGTAGGTTAGAGCCAAACGCGGCGTTAGAGGGCGCTCGACCAATCACAGCAATGCATTTGCAAAGTCACAAGATGGCGAAAACAAGTTTTTTATACGTGTTTGCGTCCTCAGTTTTTGTGGTTTTTTTTATTGTTCAAGTGATACAAGTAAATAAGTTGAGTGAAATCATAATGATGAATAACCATCCCACCGTTACCAATAGCCGCTATTCACGAAAACGCAAACGAAATCCTGATAAATGGAAGAAAAATATCGCTAAAAGAAACAGGTATGTCTAAGTATATTCCAATGTAGGGTTGATACAAATAGTTATGCGTGTTGTGATATTCATGATGATTACCTATATAAATAATACTGTCTAAAAATATTTAATTTTTTATTTTTAGTGTGAATCACTTAGTTTAAGATAGCATTTTTATCTTGAATTTAAGGAAAAATATTTCATACAAAATTGCTTACGATGTACCAACAGACAAAAGCACGTCAAACTTGACAATTTTGACTTTGTACCGCCCTTATTGCAGTGGAATAAGCGCTAATGTTGAACTGAAAGTGTCAAACGTGACGTGCTGTTGATCGTGGGTGAATCAACTATTCTTTGCACTCGATATTTTTTTTTATAAAAAATAAAGTTATGCATTTTTATATTTTTACTTCAATAAACCAAAAAAACAAATATTTAATTTTGTCATGGTAGTTTCAGCACCGATATTTTCCTATATTAAAGTAGCTTTTAAGTATGAAATAGAAAACAGGGCTTGTTAGAATTCCCCTGGGTAACATTTATTACATATTGGTATATAGTGAATAAAACAAAACCAAATAGTAAATGAACATATTGTATTAATAGACAGTCTTAATTAAACATAAAAGCACTTTTGAGAAGCTATAAAAAATTACATTAATAATTTTTTACCTTCTATTGTGTCTCTTGGGTCACATTCAAAAAAAAACAAACCAATATTCCTTTAATTCTCTGACATTGGTAAATAAATATAAAAATTAACAATTACGTGCTGAGTGGCACTAAGTAAGTAACATTATTTTTGCTGTGGCAACACTACGGCTAACAGCTGATCTTGATTTGTCCCGTATTTTAATTTGATTTAAACCTATAAATAACTAATATATGGCCCAATTAGTCGTCGTAAACAATCATTAGAGTTACCTACGTGTTATTTAGTGTTTTTAATGTGAAATAAGTTTATATTTGGTGATTTATCGGTGCCGACAGTGAGTGTCAGTTAACCATTCAAATACTTATGTGAATCATTGTTCTCTTTATATAAGGTATTGTATTGTATGTTTAATCATACATGCTTTTTATGACCTTTATAATAAGTAGTTATATACTCGAATTGTCTGACTCTGATTGTCAGAAACGCGAAGAGGTTAGAATACAAAAAAATATCTTGTTCTAAATACGCAACCTCTTGCTTGTTTAAACAACACTTTGGTATCAACACCGTTGTTAGTTTGATTATTTTATCGATATTACCATGATGACCCGCGCTGCCTCATCTCATCATTTGTTCGATGAGTTAGTTCTTAGTATGCCCAGCCTGGTTTCTGCTGCACATTTCTCAATCCCCACTGTAGCTCATGATTTGGCGAGTACTGATTTGATTGAGTCCAATGCTCCAGGGGGTATAGCAAAGTGCAGCAAAAACAAATTCAAAAAATATGTTAGAATAAGCAAATTTATTAAGAAAACTCAAAAACTGATTAAAAGTCAGAAATTGATGAATTTTAAATGTGAAATATATTAAGGAACGCCGAAGATTAGGTGATGAACTGGATATTTATTATATAATGATAGACAATAATTTAACTGAGCATGACAATGATGTGAAAGCATCAGAAATATCTAGTCTTAAGGAAAATCTGAGACGTTTATCTGACAGATACTCAATAACTAAAAAAGAAAATGAGGAACATATTTTGGCCCTGACTAAACTCTTGTGCAACCCGGACTCAGTTTCCAGCAGTAGTGATTTTACGATTATGATAAGAAGGAATTAGCTCTGTATTTTAATATTTTATGTTACCTAAATTATCAACATAAACACAATGCAATTTTGTCAATGCAGTGACCTACGGTAATTTCGCGATCCGCAAGTTCAGTTAAGGATGACTGTAATTTGTTTTGACGTTTAACAGATTCGCTGGTTCTTTTGCTTATATAACCTCCTGTCTGTGGGAGCGTAAATGTCAGAAAATTCTAGACTGTGGTAGATGAAATCCTCCACTCCACAGACAGGGGTTTTTTTCAGCGCGCGATGTTTAAAAACTGTAATTAATCCATTTCTATAATGAATTGTGGCTTTCTTTTATATATTCCTAACTCTGCATTAGTTCCTCTTCCTATTTCTATAAGTTATTTCATCTGCAATATTAAAATGAAGCTGTTATACTGCTCCTAAGTTAAGGTACCTATAGTCGTATTTGTTTTTGTTAGGAAAATAAAATATAAATGAAAGTTTGATTGGAATGAACATTTAATTACGTCAACAGTACATATTTTAACATATCTATCACAAAAAACCAATACCCTTCATACATTTTTTTTCAAGAAAACAATGTTTAAAACTTTTATTAAAATTCAACTACTCTGAAGCTATTCAAAAGTGACCTTCACATTAAAAGGTTTGTTTATCTGAGTAAGCACTTAGGAGTATTGAAGCAGATGTTTACAGTAACTTAAGCTTATCAGGCAGGTAGTACCACAAGTGGTTCATGGGTATTCACACTGTAACATGAGTGGGAGATAAACAAAAAAGGGTCCCATTTTTTACTTACAAATTAGTGGTTGCAAGAAATGGATTTCTTTAGGATTGAGTTAATTGTTTAGACAATCTGTGATATTTTTCAACAACTACATTCAACTAGCTATAATCTGAATGTAAAACCTTGCAGGGTGTCTAACAATTTTATTACAATAAATGCTAACAAACACCTAAAAACATCCAAAATGTGACAAGAATAATATGGATAAGACTTTTAATGATTCCTTTCATCTGATAGATAATATTATTTCATACATAAATAATTACCTGAGTGAAATAACCTGATTAAGTTTGAATGATAAAATATGTGTTAATATATTTTCATTCTTACCAACTTCGTGTTTGTCTGTCTCCGGTCGGAGATTCACATTATATTTATGAATGGTTATATTATAAGTTTATATCTTTTATAGTTAACTAGATTAGACGATTCGCAGGGACAGAATGTGGTATATTTGAACAAAGAGATTTTTCATTTAGACTTATAGGTCGCGTCACGTAAAAAGCGCGCGTCACGTAAAATGTGTCGTTTTTAAACCATTGATCATTCATAATTCGTTAAAATGATTTTAAATATTTTAACTGTGTTAGTTGTAAAATAAAAAATATGTTTATGCAAATAAATATATCTTTATCTTTGTTGATTGTTATTATGACTTGAATAGTTACCTAGTATGGAACCTAAGTAGACCAGTAAACTATGCGAAATATGAAAATGGCGCATAACCAATAGTCTTCAGCTTGATGTACCTTTTCAAATGACATAGAATAATCAAATGTCTGTTTCACCTGATCTTTAACTTTTAGAGACCAGAAAATATCCGATGTTATGGTTATTTCTAGTAGACTTATGGCAATCTAAGGTCTGGAGTACCTGATGTGGCACTCTTAAGAACCAGCTAAATTAAGAAATACATAAAAATCATGCTTAGGAAAAAAATATATCCCCTGGACATTATTCCACACAGCGCCATCTAGCCCCAAAGTAAGCTAATTAAAGCTTGTGTTATGGGATACTAGACAACGGATAAACATACTTAAATACATTTTCTTTTGTAAATACATACTTATTATACATAGGAGACACCCAGACCAGTACAAACAGACATGTTCATGCACACAAATGTTTGTACTGTGCGGGGATCGAACCCGCGACCTCTGGTGTAGTAGCCAACTTCTTAACCATTACACCAAGTCGGTCGTCACATACACATACAGTATACAGTGTTATAGGCATCTTCAGTTGACTTCTACGAATCTAAGGTCTGGAGTACCTGATGTGGCACTCTTAAGAAGCAGCAAAATTAAGAAACACATAGAAATGATGCTTAGGAAAACAATATACAGTGTTATAGGCATCTTCAGTTGACTTCTACGAATCTTAGGTCTGGAGTACCTGATGTGGCACTCTCAAGAACCAGCTAAATTAAGAAATACATAAAAATGATGCTTAGGAAAAAATATACAGTGTTATAGGCATCTTCAGTTGACTTCTACGAATCTAAGGTCTGGAGTACCTGATGTGGCCCTCTGAAAGACCAGCTAAACTATGAAATACATAGGAATGATGCTTAGGAAAAAGATATACAGTGTTATAGGCATATGGGACAGGGAGACGGCTTGGAGTTTTCAAAAATAACGACATAATGCAATTCGGAATTCAAAATAACTAACAAAATGAATATTGAACAAAATGCATGTGTTTATTGCAAAATCTAGAAGTGCAATATTAAACCAAAGCAGACCAGTTACCATATGTGGCACTGTTCACGATGAGTGAGCATGACTACTCAAGTTTATAAAGCAGCAAATTGATTGATTGCAACACACTTGCTGCATGATACCACTTAACCATGGGAAGTCCACTACTGAACATACGCCTTCCCCACAGATTTCCAAGTTTTTCGTGCTACGATTGAATGCGGCGTCCACTGCTGAACACATGCTTCCCCCATAGATTTCCAAGTTCTTGGTGCTACGATTGTATGCGACGTCCACTGCGGAACATAGGTCTACCCCATAAATTGCTAAGACCTATGATTGTATGCGACATCCACTGCAGAACATAATGCCTCCCCTATAGATTTCCAAGTTATTCGCGGCGTCCACTGCTGAACATAGTCCTCCCCTATTGACACCTGCAGGATTGTGTACGCAATTAACAGATGCCTTCCCCTAAAACAGCGGAATTTGCTTGGCACAAGTATGGCACTTTCGAGTATTTAGACGGTTATTCAATCTAGGCACTTAAATGCTATGTCTGATTTATAGTGTTACTGTGCAGTGTTCCTGAAAAGTTTTGTGTGGTAAGGTCCGAAGCACGTGAACACGCATAGCGGTACATTGCAGCCAGTGCAGTACGCTGTGACTCGCTTTCCGCACTCTGCGCAATTACGCCGGTAGCGGTTGGCCTTGCTCGCTTTTTCCATCACAACGTACTGTTGGGGGAAGTGCACGAAACCTTGTGTAGTGTTGTATATTTCGCTGGGTGTAATGGCTGAAGGCTCGGGTTTTGGCGGGGTGTGACGCGACAATAACTCACACACCAAAGTTTTGCGAAAACTTCGGTGGTTAGTTGCATGTTGCGACTTGAATATAATGTAAGCATTTAGGATACTTACATTTAATAGCCGCCTAAAAAACTTCTCGTACCACACTTGGGTTCGCTTTCTTTCTATCTCCTCGACGATTTTCTCCATTATCTCCCTGTCCCATATGGAAGTGAAAACATCATAGGCACTGGAATAAGCCATGGTTGGCCCACAATGACCAGCAGAGAATGTTTCCCGCCTCCGCTCGGGTTCGATTTGTGGCTGCGGGAACGCCCTCCACTGGAAATTGTAAGGCTCACTGGTGGAAATAGATGGTATGAGCGGTGATACGGGAGCTGGTGCCGGGTCTGCTCCTTGATCTAATACGCTCGACGTGGCTGGCAACGATGAAGGCGGCCAAGAGTAATCAATCTCATCCTCCTCCGTGTCCTCGATATGTAGTCTCAGAGTATTGGGTATATGCATCGGCGGCAAGCCCTCCTCCTGGCCATCATCGTCCTCACTTTCTTCACTGCTATTCAAAAAAAAATAGAAAATGAATGATAGAATGTTAAGTGGGCTAACTGTTTGAGTAGATGAAAATGGATTAAAATAACTTACCAATGTCGAGGTATTGGGCGATTTCATCGTCATTCAAAGGTCAACTTGGAATTCTGTAACAAATATAATAATATTATTAAAAACAGTACAAAAAAACAATATCTTTGTATAAATTGAATATTCACTAAATTTACTTACAATGAACGTCTAACACTTGCTCTGGACGTTTTTTTTTTCTTATCCAAAAATTTACTTTTTTTTCCAAAAAGTTGAGTAGTAATTAGAATCTTTTGAAAGAGCCCTTAATAGTTGAGCTATATTTGGTTTGGGTCTAATTTTCTTGTTAAGTCTGGAGTTCCAGGACTCTGAAACGAGTCGTATAGAATCATAGGTGGCAATCTTACTTTTTGTCACTTTTGAGTTAGTGACGTCAAAAAATTCCAAATTTTGAAATCTAACGGCTAATTTAATAATGTCATAACCAAAGATGGCCCCGAGGATTCCCCTTGAGAAATCAACATGAAATCTCGAGTGAGTTACAAAGGCGGCAAAACTTCAGTAGGTTAGAGCCAAACGCGGCGTTAGAGGGCGCTCGACCAATCACAGCAATGCATTTGCAAAGTCACAAGATGGCGAAAACAAGTTTTTTATACGTGTTTGCGTCCTCAGTTTTTGTGGTTTTTTTATTGTTCAAGTGATACAAGTAAATAAGTTGAGTGAAATCATAATGATGAATAACCATCCCACCGTTACCAATAGCCGCTATTCACGAAAACGCAAACGAAATCCTGATAAATGGAAGAAAAATATCGCTAAAAGAAACAGGTATGTCTAAGTATATTCCAATGTAGGGTTGATACAAATAGTTATGCGTGTTGTGATATTCATGATGATTACCTATATAAATAATACTGTCTAAAAATATTTAATTTTTTATTTTTAGTGTGAATCACTTAGTTTAAGATAGCATTTTTATCTTGAATTTAAGGAAAAATATTTCATACAAAATTGCTTACGATGTACCAACAGACAAAAGCACGTCAAACTTGACAATTTTGACTTTGTACCGCCCTTATTGCAGTGGAATAAGCGCTAATGTTGAACTGAAAGTGTCAAACGTGACGTGCTGTTGATCGTGGGTGAATCAACTATTCTTTGCACTCGATATTTTTTTTTATAAAAAATAAAGTTATGCATTTTTATATTTTTACTTCAATAAACCAAAAAAACAAATATTTAATTTTGTCATGGTAGTTTCAGCACCGATATTTTCCTATATTAAAGTAGCTTTTAAGTATGAAATAGAAAACAGGGCTTGTTAGAATTCCCCTGGGTAACATTTATTACATATTGGTATATAGTGAATAAAACAAAACCAAATAGTAAATGAACATATTGTATTAATAGACAGTCTTAATTAAACATAAAAGCACTTTTGAGAAGCTATAAAAAATTACATTAATAATTTTTTACCTTCTATTGTGTCTCTTGGGTCACATTAAAAAAAAAACAAACCAATATTCCTTTAATTCTCTGACATTGGTAAATAAATATAAAAATTAACAATTACGTGCTGAGTGGCACTAAGTAAGTAACATTATTTTTGCTGTGGCAACACTACGGCTAACAGCTGATCTTGATTTGTCCCGTATTTTAATTTGATTTAAACCTATAAATAACTAATATATGGCCCAATTAGTCGTCGTAAACAATCATTAGAGTTACCTACGTGTTATTTAGTGTTTTTAATGTGAAATAAGTTTATATTTGGTGATTTATCGGTGCCGACAGTGAGTGTCAGTTAACCATTCAAATACTTATGTGAATCATTGTTCTCTTTATATAAGGTATTGTATTGTATGTTTAATCATACATGCTTTTTATGACCTTTATAATAAGTAGTTATATACTCGAATTGTCTGACTCTGATTGTCAGAAACGCGAAGAGGTTAGAATACAAAAAAATATCTTGTTCTAAATACGCAACCTCTTGCTTGTTTAAACAACACTTTGGTATCAACACCGTTGTTAGTTTGATTATTTTATCGATATTACCATGATGACCCGCGCTGCCTCATCTCATCATTTGTTCGATGAGTTAGTTCTTAGTATGCCCAGCCTGGTTTCTGCTGCACATTTCTCAATCCCCACTGTAGCTCATGATTTGGCGAGTACTGATTTGATTGAGTCCAATGCTCCAGGGGGTATAGCAAAGTGCAGCAAAAACAAATTCAAAAAATATGTTAGAATAAGCAAATTTATTAAGAAAACTCAAAAACTGATTAAAAGTCAGAAATTGATGAATTTTAAATGTGAAATATATTAAGGAACGCCGAAGATTAGGTGATGAACTGGATATTTATTATATAATGATAGACAATAATTTAACTGAGCATGACAATGATGTGAAAGCATCAGAAATATCTAGTCTTAAGGAAAATCTGAGACGTTTATCTGACAGATACTCAATAACTAAAAAAGAAAATGAGGAACATATTTTGGCCCTGACTAAACTCTTGTGCAACCCGGACTCAGTTTCCAGCAGTAGTGATTTTACGATTATGATAAGAAGGAATTAGCTCTGTATTTTAATATTTTATGTTACCTAAATTATCAACATAAACACAATGCAATTTTGTCAATGCAGTGACCTACGGTAATTTCGCGATCCGCAAGTTCAGTTAAGGATGACTGTAATTTGTTTTGACGTTTAACAGATTCGCTGGTTCTTTTGCTTATATAACCTCCTGTCTGTGGGAGCGTAAATGTCAGAAAATTCTAGACTGTGGTAGATGAAATCCTCCACTCCACAGACAGGGGTTTTTTTCAGCGCGCGATGTTTAAAAACTGTAATTAATCCATTTCTATAATGAATTGTGGCTTTCTTTTATATATTCCTAACTCTGCATTAGTTCCTCTTCCTATTTCTATAAGTTATTTCATCTGCAATATTAAAATGAAGCTGTTATACTGCTCCTAAGTTAAGGTACCTATAGTCGTATTTGTTTTTGTTAGGAAAATAAAATATAAATGAAAGTTTGATTGGAATGAACATTTAATTACGTCAACAGTACATATTTTAACATATCTATCACAAAAAACCAATACCCTTCATACATTTTTTTTCAAGAAAACAATGTTTAAAACTTTTATTAAAATTCAACTACTCTGAAGCTATTCAAAAGTGACCTTCACATTAAAAGGTTTGTTTATCTGAGTAAGCACTTAGGAGTATTGAAGCAGATGTTTACAGTAACTTAAGCTTATCAGGCAGGTAGTACCACAAGTGGTTCATGGGTATTCACACTGTAACATGAGTGGGAGATAAACAAAAAAGGGTCCCATTTTTTACTTACAAATTAGTGGTTGCAAGAAATGGATTTCTTTAGGATTGAGTTAATTGTTTAGACAATCTGTGATATTTTTCAACAACTACATTCAACTAGCTATAATCTGAATGTAAAACCTTGCAGGGTGTCTAACAATTTTATTACAATAAATGCTAACAAACACCTAAAAACATCCAAAATGTGACAAGAATAATATGGATAAGACTTTTAATGATTCCTTTCATCTGATAGATAATATTATTTCATACATAAATAATTACCTGAGTGAAATAACCTGATTAAGTTTGAATGATAAAATATGTGTTAATATATTTTCATTCTTACCAACTTCGTGTTTGTCTGTCTCCGGTCGGAGATTCACATTATATTTATGAATGGTTATATTATAAGTTTATATCTTTTATAGTTAACTAGATTAGACGATTCGCAGGGACAGAATGTGGTATATTTGAACAAAGAGATTTTTCATTTAGACTTATAGGTCGCGTCACGTAAAAAGCGCGCGTCACGTAAAATGTGTCGTTTTTAAACCATTGATCATTCATAATTCGTTAAAATGATTTTAAATATTTTAACTGTGTTAGTTGTAAAATAAAAAATATGTTTATGCAAATAAATATATCTTTATCTTTGTTGATTGTTATTATGACTTGAATAGTTACCTAGTATGGAACCTAAGTAGACCAGTAAACTATGCGAAATATGAAAATGGCGCATAACCAACAGTCTTCAGCTTGATGTACCTTTTCAAATGACATAGAATAATCAAATGTCTGTTTCACCTGATCTTTAACTTTTAGAGACCAGAAAATATCCGATGTTATGGTTATTTCTAGTAGACTTATGGCAATCTAAGGTCTGGAGTACCTGATGTGGCACTCTTAAGAACCAGCTAAATTAAGAAATACATAAAAATCATGCTTAGGAAAAAAATATATCCCCTGGACATTATTCCACACAGCGCCATCTAGCCCCAAAGTAAGCTAATTAAAGCTTGTGTTATGGGATACTAGACAACGGATAAACATACTTAAATACATTTTCTTTTGTAAATACATACTTATTATACATAGGAGACACCCAGACCAGTACAAACAGACATGTTCATGCACACAAATGTTTGTACTGTGCGGGGATCGAACCCGCGACCTCTGGTGTAGTAGCCAACTTCTTAACCATTACACCAAGTCGGTCGTCACATACACATACAGTATACAGTGTTATAGGCATCTTCAGTTGACTTCTACGAATCTAAGGTCTGGAGTACCTGATGTGGCACTCTTAAGAAGCAGCAAAATTAAGAAACACATAGAAATGATGCTTAGGAAAACAATATACAGTGTTATAGGCATCTTCAGTTGACTTCTACGAATCTTAGGTCTGGAGTACCTGATGTGGCACTCTCAAGAACCAGCTAAATTAAGAAATACATAAAAATGATGCTTAGGAAAAAATATACAGTGTTATAGGCATCTTCAGTTGACTTCTACGAATCTAAGGTCTGGAGTACCTGATGTGGCCCTCTGAAAGACCAGCTAAACTATGAAATACATAGGAATGATGCTTAGGAAAAAGATATACAGTGTTATAGGCATATGGGACAGGGAGACGGCTTGGAGTTTTCAAAAATAACGACATAATGCAATTCGGAATTCAAAATAACTAACAAAATGAATATTGAACAAAATGCATGTGTTTATTGCAAAATCTAGAAGTGCAATATTAAACCAAAGCAGACCAGTTACCATATGTGGCACTATTCACGATGAGTGAGCATGACTACTCAAGTTTATAAAGCAGCAAATTGATTGATTGCAACACACTTGCTGCATGATACCACTTAACCATGGGAAGTCCACTACTGAACATACGCCTTCCCCACAGATTTCCAAGTTTTTCGTGCTACGATTGAATGCGGCGTCCACTGCTGAACACATGCTTCCCCCATAGATTTCCAAGTTCTTGGTGCTACGATTGTATGCGACGTCCACTGCGGAACATAGGTCTACCCCATAAATTGCTAAGACCTATGATTGTATGCGACATCCACTGCAGAACATAATGCCTCCCCTATAGATTTCCAAGTTATTCGCGGCGTCCACTGCTGAACATAGTCCTCCCCTATTGACACCTGCAGGATTGTGTACGCAATTAACAGATGCCTTCCCCTAAAACAGCGGAATTTGCTTGGCACAAGTATGGCACTTTCGAGTATTTAGACGGTTATTCAATCTAGGCACTTAAATGCTATGTCTGATTTATAGTGTTACTGTGCAGTGTTCCTGAAAAGTTTTGTGTGGTAAGGTCCGAAGCACGTGAACACGCATAGCGGTACATTGCAGCCAGTGCAGTACGCTGTGACTCGCTTTCCGCACTCTGCGCAATTACGCCGGTAGCGGTTGGCCTTGCTCGCTTTTTCCATCACAACGTACTGTTGGGGGAAGTGCACGAAACCTTGTGTAGTGTTGTATATTTCGCTGGGTGTAATGGCTGAAGGCTCGGGTTTTGGCGGGGTGTGACGCGACAATAACTCACACACCAAAGTTTTGCGAAAACTTCGGTGGTTAGTTGCATGTTGCGACTTGAATATAATGTAAGCATTTAGGATACTTACATTTAATAGCCGCCTAAAAACTTCTCGTACCACACTTGGGTTCGCTTTCTTTCTATCTCCTCGACGATTTTCTCCATTATCTCCCTGTCCCATATGGAAGTGAAAACATCATAGGCACTGGAATAAGCCATGGTTGGCCCACAATGACCAGCAGAGAATGTTTCCCGCCTCCGCTCGGGTTCGATTTGTGGCTGCGGGAACGCCCTCCACTGGAAATTGTAAGGCTCACTGGTGGAAATAGATGGTATGAGCGGTGATACGGGAGCTGGTGCCGGGTCTGCTCCTTGATCTAATACGCTCGACGTGGCTGGCAACGATGAAGGCGGCCAAGAGTAATCAATCTCATCCTCCTCCGTGTCCTCGATATGTAGTCTCAGAGTATTAGGTATATGCATCGGCGGCAAGCCCTCCTCCTGGCCATCATCGTCCTCACTTTCTTCACTGCTATTCAAAAAAAAATAGAAAATGAATGATAGAATGTTAAGTGGGCTAACTGTTTGAGTAGATGAAAATGGATTAAAATAACTTACCAATGTCGAGGTATTGGGCGATTTCATCGTCATTCAAAGGTCAACTTGGAATTCTGTAACAAATATAATAATATTATTAAAAACAGTACAAAAAAACAATATCTTTGTATAAATTGAATATTCACTTAATTTACTTACAATGAACGTCTAACACTTGCTCTGGACGTTTTTTTTTTCTTATCCAAAAATTTACTTTTTTTTCCAAAAAGTTGAGTAGTAATTAGAATCTTTTGAAAGAGCCCTTAATAGTTGAGCTATATTTGGTTTGGGTCTAATTTTCTTGTTAAGTCTGGAGTTCCAGGACTCTGAAACGAGTCGTATAGAATCATAGGTGGCAATCTTACTTTTTGTCACTTTTGAGTTAGTGACGTCAAAAAATTCCAAATTTTGAAATCTAACGGCTAATTTAATAATGTCATAACCAAAGATGGCCCCGAGGATTCCCCTTGAGAAATCAACATGAAATCTCGAGTGAGTTACAAAGGCGGCAAAACTTCAGTAGGTTAGAGCCAAACGCGGCGTTAGAGGGCGCTCGACCAATCACAGCAATGCATTTGCAAAGTCACAAGATGGCGAAAACAAGTTTTTTATACGTGTTTGCGTCCTCAGTTTTTGTGGTTTTTTTATTGTTCAAGTGATACAAGTAAATAAGTTGAGTGAAATCATAATGATGAATAACCATCCCACCGTTACCAATAGCCGCTATTCACGAAAACGCAAACGAAATCCTGATAAATGGAAGAAAAATATCGCTAAAAGAAACAGGTATGTCTAAGTATATTCCAATGTAGGGTTGATACAAATAGTTATGCGTGTTGTGATATTCATGATGATTACCTATATAAATAATACTGTCTAAAAATATTTAATTTTTTATTTTTAGTGTGAATCACTTAGTTTAAGATAGCATTTTTATCTTGAATTTAAGGAAAAATATTTCATACAAAATTGCTTACGATGTACCAACAGACAAAAGCACGTCAAACTTGACAATTTTGACTTTGTACCGCCCTTATTGCAGTGGAATAAGCGCTAATGTTGAACTGAAAGTGTCAAACGTGACGTGCTGTTGATCGTGGGTGAATCAACTATTCTTTGCACTCGATATTTTTTTTTATAAAAAATAAAGTTATGCATTTTTATATTTTTACTTCAATAAACCAAAAAAACAAATATTTAATTTTGTCATGGTAGTTTCAGCACCGATATTTTCCTATATTAAAGTAGCTTTTAAGTATGAAATAGAAAACAGGGCTTGTTAGAATTCCCCTGGGTAACATTTATTACATATTGGTATATAGTGAATAAAACAAAACCAAATAGTAAATGAACATATTGTATTAATAGACAGTCTTAATTAAACATAAAAGCACTTTTGAGAAGCTATAAAAAATTACATTAATAATTTTTTACCTTCTATTGTGTCTCTTGGGTCACATTCAAAAAAAAACAAACCAATATTCCTTTAATTCTCTGACATTGGTAAATAAATATAAAAATTAACAATTACGTGCTGAGTGGCACTAAGTAAGTAACATTATTTTTGCTGTGGCAACACTACGGCTAACAGCTGATCTTGATTTGTCCCGTATTTTAATTTGATTTAAACCTATAAATAACTAATATATGGCCCAATTAGTCGTCGTAAACAATCATTAGAGTTACCTACGTGTTATTTAGTGTTTTTAATGTGAAATAAGTTTATATTTGGTGATTTATCGGTGCCGACAGTGAGTGTCAGTTAACCATTCAAATACTTATGTGAATCATTGTTCTCTTTATATAAGGTATTGTATTGTATGTTTAATCATACATGCTTTTTATGACCTTTATAATAAGTAGTTATATACTCGAATTGTCTGACTCTGATTGTCAGAAACGCGAAGAGGTTAGAATACAAAAAAATATCTTGTTCTAAATACGCAACCTCTTGCTTGTTTAAACAACACTTTGGTATCAACACCGTTGTTAGTTTGATTATTTTATCGATATTACCATGATGACCCGCGCTGCCTCATCTCATCATTTGTTCGATGAGTTAGTTCTTAGTATGCCCAGCCTGGTTTCTGCTGCACATTTCTCAATCCCCACTGTAGCTCATGATTTGGCGAGTACTGATTTGATTGAGTCCAATGCTCCAGGGGGTATAGCAAAGTGCAGCAAAAACAAATTCAAAAAATATGTTAGAATAAGCAAATTTATTAAGAAAACTCAAAAACTGATTAAAAGTCAGAAATTGATGAATTTTAAATGTGAAATATATTAAGGAACGCCGAAGATTAGGTGATGAACTGGATATTTATTATATAATGATAGACAATAATTTAACTGAGCATGACAATGATGTGAAAGCATCAGAAATATCTAGTCTTAAGGAAAATCTGAGACGTTTATCTGACAGATACTCAATAACTAAAAAAGAAAATGAGGAACATATTTTGGCCCTGACTAAACTCTTGTGCAACCCGGACTCAGTTTCCAGCAGTAGTGATTTTACGATTATGATAAGAAGGAATTAGCTCTGTATTTTAATATTTTATGTTACCTAAATTATCAACATAAACACAATGCAATTTTGTCAATGCAGTGACCTACGGTAATTTCGCGATCCGCAAGTTCAGTTAAGGATGACTGTAATTTGTTTTGACGTTTAACAGATTCGCTGGTTCTTTTGCTTATATAACCTCCTGTCTGTGGGAGCGTAAATGTCAGAAAATTCTAGACTGTGGTAGATGAAATCCTCCACTCCACAGACAGGGGTTTTTTTCAGCGCGCGATGTTTAAAAACTGTAATTAATCCATTTCTATAATGAATTGTGGCTTTCTTTTATATATTCCTAACTCTGCATTAGTTCCTCTTCCTATTTCTATAAGTTATTTCATCTGCAATATTAAAATGAAGCTGTTATACTGCTCCTAAGTTAAGGTACCTATAGTCGTATTTGTTTTTGTTAGGAAAATAAAATATAAATGAAAGTTTGATTGGAATGAACATTTAATTACGTCAACAGTACATATTTTAACATATCTATCACAAAAAACCAATACCCTTCATACATTTTTTTTCAAGAAAACAATGTTTAAAACTTTTATTAAAATTCAACTACTCTGAAGCTATTCAAAAGTGACCTTCACATTAAAAGGTTTGTTTATCTGAGTAAGCACTTAGGAGTATTGAAGCAGATGTTTACAGTAACTTAAGCTTATCAGGCAGGTAGTACCACAAGTGGTTCATGGGTATTCACACTGTAACATGAGTGGGAGATAAACAAAAAAGGGTCCCATTTTTTACTTACAAATTAGTGGTTGCAAGAAATGGATTTCTTTAGGATTGAGTTAATTGTTTAGACAATCTGTGATATTTTTCAACAACTACATTCAACTAGCTATAATCTGAATGTAAAACCTTGCAGGGTGTCTAACAATTTTATTACAATAAATGCTAACAAACACCTAAAAACATCCAAAATGTGACAAGAATAATATGGATAAGACTTTTAATGATTCCTTTCATCTGATAGATAATATTATTTCATACATAAATAATTACCTGAGTGAAATAACCTGATTAAGTTTGAATGATAAAATATGTGTTAATATATTTTCATTCTTACCAACTTCGTGTTTGTCTGTCTCCGGTCGGAGATTCACATTATATTTATGAATGGTTATATTATAAGTTTATATCTTTTATAGTTAACTAGATTAGACGATTCGCAGGGACAGAATGTGGTATATTTGAACAAAGAGATTTTTCATTTAGACTTATAGGTCGCGTCACGTAAAAAGCGCGCGTCACGTAAAATGTGTCGTTTTTAAACCATTGATCATTCATAATTCGTTAAAATGATTTTAAATATTTTAACTGTATTAGTTGTAAAATAAAAAATATTAGTACAACAGGCCTGGTAGAACTTTTCGAAACTTATTATAACTAATAACCAGATGTTTATGCAAATAAATATATCTTTATCTTTGTTGATTGTTATTATGACTTGAATAGTTACCTAGTATGGAACCTAAGTAGACCAGTAAACTATGCGAAATATGAAAATGGCGCATAACCAACAGTCTTCAGCTTGATGTACCTTTTCAAATGACATAGAATAATCAAATGTCTGTTTCACCTGATCTTTAACTTTTAGAGACCAGAAAATATCCGATGTTATGGTTATTTCTAGTAGACTTATGGCAATCTAAGGTCTGGAGTACCTGATGTGGCACTCTTAAGAACCAGCTAAATTAAGAAATACATAAAAATCATGCTTAGGAAAAAAAAATACAGTGTTATAGGCATCTTCAGTTGACTTCTACGAATCTAAGGTCTGGAGTACCTGATGTGGCACTCTTAAGAAGCAGCAAAATTAAGAAACACATAGAAATGATGCTTAGGAAAACAATATACAGTGTTATAGGCATCTTCAGTTGACTTCTACGAATCTAAGGTCTGGAGTACCTGATGTGGCACTCTCAAGAACCAGCTAAATTAAGAAATACATAAAAATGATGCTTAGGAAAAAATATACAGTGTTATAGGCATCTTCAGTTGACTTCTACGAATCTAAGGTCTGGAGTACCTGATGTGGCCCTCTGAAAGACCAGCTAAACTATGAAATACATAGGAATGATGCTTAGGAAAAAGATATACAGTGTTATAGGCATATGGGACAGGGAGACGGCTTGGAGTTTTCAAAAATAACGACATAATGCAATTCGGAATTCAAAATAACTAACAAAATGAATATTGAACAAAATGCATGTGTTTATTGCAAAATCTAGAAGTGCAATATTAAACCAAAGCAGACCAGTTACCATATGTGGCACTGTTCACGATGAGTGAGCATGACTACTCAAGTTTATAAAGCAGCAAATTGATTGATTGCAACACACTTGCTGCATGATACCACTTAACCATGGGAAGTCCACTACTGAACATACGCCTTCCCCACAGATTTCCAAGTTTTTCGTGCTACGATTGAATGCGGCGTCCACTGCTGAACACATGCTTCCCCCATAGATTTCCAAGTTCTTGGTGCTACGATTGTATGCGACGTCCACTGCGGAACATAGGTCTACCCCATAAATTGCTAAGACCTATGATTGTATGCGACATCCACTGCAGAACATAATGCCTCCCCTATAGATTTCCAAGTTATTCGCAGCGTCCACTGCTGAACATAGTCCTCCCCTATTGACACCTGCAGGATTGTGTACGCAATTAACAGATGCCTTCCCCTAAAACAGCGGAATTTGCTTGGCACAAGTATGGCACTTTCTAGTATTTAGACGGTTATTCAATCTAGGCACTTAAATTCTATGTCTGATTTATAGTGTTACTGTGCAGTGTTCCTGAAAAGTTTTGTGTGGTAAGGTCCGAAGCACGTGAACACGCATAGCGGTACATTGCAGCCAGTGCAGTACGCTGTGACTCGCTTTCCGCACTCTGCGCAATTACGCCGGTAGCGGTTGGCCTTGCTCGCTTTTTCCATCACAACGTACTGTTGGGGGAAGTGCACGAAACCTTGTGTAGTGTTGTATATTTCGCTGGGTGTAATGGCTGAAGGCTCGGGTTTTGGCGGGGTGTGACGCGACAATAACTCACACACCAAAGTTTTGCGAAAACTTCGGTGGTTAGTTGCATGTTGCGACTTGAATATAATGTAAGCATTTAGGATACTTACATTTAATAGCCGCCTAAAAAACTTCTCGTACCACACTTGGGTTCGCTTTCTTTCTATCTCCTCGACGATTTTCTCCATTATCTCCCTGTCCCATATGGAAGTGAAAACATCATAGGCACTGGAATAAGCCATGGTTGGCCCACAATGACCAGCAGAGAATGTTTCCCGCCTCCGCTCGGGTTCGATTTGTGGCTGCGGGAACGCCCTCCACTGGAAATTGTAAGGCTCACTGGTGGAAATAGATGGTATGAGCGGTGATACGGGAGCTGGTGCCGGGTCTGCTCCTTGATCTAATACGCTCGACGTGGCTGGCAACGATGAAGGCGGCCAAGAGTAATCAATCTCATCCTCCTCCGTGTCCTCGATATGTAGTCTCAGAGTATTGGGTATATGCATCGGCGGCAAGCCCTCCTCCTGGCCATCATCGTCCTCACTTTCTTCACTGCTATTCAAAAAAAAATAGAAAATGAATGATAGAATGTTAAGTGGGCTAACTGTTTGAGTAGATGAAAATGGATTAAAATAACTTACCAATGTCGAGGTATTGGGCGATTTCATCGTCATTCAAAGGTCAACTTGGAATTCTGTAACAAATATAATAATATTATTAAAAACAGTACAAAAAAACAATATCTTTGTATAAATTGAATATTCACTAAATTTACTTACAATGAACGTCTAACACTTGCTCTGGACGTTTTTTTTTTCTTATCCAAAAATTTACTTTTTTTTCCAAAAAGTTGAGTAGTAATTAGAATCTTTTGAAAGAGCCCTTAATAGTTGAGCTATATTTGGTTTGGGTCTAATTTTCTTGTTAAGTCTGGAGTTCCAGGACTCTGAAACGAGTCGTATAGAATCATAGGTGGCAATCTTACTTTTTGTCACTTTTGAGTTAGTGACGTCAAAAAATTCCAAATTTTGAAATCTAACGGCTAATTTAATAATGTCATAACCAAAGATGGCCATTCCCCTTGAGAAATCAACATGAAATCTCGAGTGAGTTACAAAGGCGGCAAAACTTCAGTAGGTTAGAGCCAAACGCGGCGTTAGAGGGCGCTCGACCAATCACAGCAATGCATTTGCAAAGTCACAAGATGGCGAAAACAAGTTTTTTATACGTGTTTGCGTCCTCAGTTTTTGTGGTTTTTTTTATTGTTCAAGTGATACAAGTAAATAAGTTGAGTGAAATCATAATGATGAATAACCATCCCACCGTTACCAATAGCCGCTATTCACGAAAACGCAAACGAAATCCTGATAAATGGAAGAAAAATATCGCTAAAAGAAACAGGTATGTCTAAGTATATTCCAATGTAGGGTTGATACAAATAGTTATGCGTGTTGTGATATTCATGATGATTACCTATATGAATAATACTGTCTAAAAATATTTAATTTTTTATTTTTAGTGTGAATCACTTAGTTTAAGATAGCATTTTTATCTTGAATTTGAGGAAAAATATTTCATACAAAATTGCTTACGATGTACCAACAGACAAAAGCACGTCAAACTTGACACTTTTGACTTTGTACCGCCCTTATTGCAGTGGAATAAGCGCTAATGTTGAACTGAAAGTGTCAAACGTGACGTGCTGTTGATCGTGGGTGAATCAACTATTCTTTGCACTCGATATTTTTTTTTATAAAAAACAAAGTTATGCATTTTTATATTTTTACTTCAATAAACCAAAAAAACAAATATTTAATTTTGTCATGGTAGTTTCAGCACCGATATTTTCCTATATTAAAGTAGCTTTTAAGTATGAAATAGAAAACAGGGCTTGTTAGAATTCCCCTGGGTAACATTTATTACATATTGGTATATAGTGAATAAAACAAAACCAAATAGTAAATGAACATATTGTATTAATAGACAAAGTCTTAATTAAACATAAAAGCACTTTTGAGAAGCTATAAAAAATTACATTAATAATTTTTTACCTTCTATTGTGTCTCTTGGGTCACATTAAAAAAAAAACAAACCAATATTCCTTTAATTCTCTGACATTGGTAAATAAATATAAAAATTAACAATTACGTGCTGAGTGGCACTAAGTAAGTAACATTATTTTTGCTGTGGCAACACTACGGCTAACAGCTGATCTTGACTTGTCCCGTATTTTAATTTGATTTAAACCTATAAATAACTAATATATGGCCCTATTAGTCGTCGTAAACAATCATTAGAGTTACCTACGTGTTATTTAGTGTTTTTAATGTGAAATAAGTTTATATTTGGTGATTTATCGGTGCCGACAGTGAGTGTCAGTTAACCATTCAAATACTTATGTGAATCATTGTTCTCTTTATATAAGGTATTGTATTGTATGTTTAATCATACATGCTTTTTATGACCTTTATAATAAGTAGTTATATACTCGAATTGTCTGACTCTGATTGTCAGAAACGCGAAGAGGTTAGAATACAAAAAAATATCTTGTTCTAAATACGCAACCTCTTGCTTGTTTAAACAACACTTTGGTATCAACACCGTTGTTAGTTTGATTATTTTATCGATATTACCATGATGACCCGCGCTGCCTCATCTCATCATTTGTTCGATGAGTTAGTTCTTAGTATGCCCAGCCTGGTTTCTGCTGCACATTTCTCAATCCCCACTGTAGCTCATGATTTGGCGAGTACTGATTTGATTGAGTCCAATGCTCCAGGGGGTATAGCAAAGTGCAGCAAAAACAAATTCAAAAAATATGTTAGAATAAGCAAATTTATTAAGAAAACTCAAAAACTGATTAAAAGTCAGAAATTGATGAATTTTAAATGTGAAATATATTAAGGAACGCCGAAGATTAGGTGATGAACTGGATATTTATTATATAATGATAGACAATAATTTAACTGAGCATGACAATGATGTGAAAGCATCAGAAATATCTAGTCTTAAGGAAAATCTGAGACGTTTATCTGACAGATACTCAATAACTAAAAAAGAAAATGAGGAACATATTTTGGCCCTGACTAAACTCTTGTGCAACCCGGACTCAGTTTCCAGCAGTAGTGATTTTACGATTATGATAAGAAGGAATTAGCTCTGTATTTTAATATTTTATGTTACCTAAATTATCAACATAAACACAATGCAATTTTGTCAATGCAGTGACCTACGGTAATTTCGCGATCCGCAAGTTCAGTTAAGGATGACTGTAATTTGTTTTGACGTTTAACAGATTCGCTGGTTCTTTTGCTTATATAACCTCCTGTCTGTGGGAGCGTAAATGTCAGAAAATTCTAGACTGTGGTAGATGAAATCCTCCACTCCACAGACAGGGGTTTTTTTCAGCGCGCGATGTTTAAAAACTGTAATAAATCCATTTCTATAATGAATTGTGGCTTTCTTTTATATATTCCTAACTCTGCATTAGTTCCTCTTCCTATTTCTATAAGTTATTTCATCTGCAATATTAAAATGAAGCTGTTATACTGCTCCTAAGTTAAGGTACCTATAGTCGTATTTGTTTTTGTTAGGAAAATAAAATATAAATGAAAGTTTGATTGGAATGAACATTTAATTACGTCAACAGTACATATTTTAACATATCTATCACAAAAAACCAATACCCTTCATACATTTTTTTTCAAGAAAACAATGTTTAAAACTTTTATTAAAATTCAACTACTCTGAAGCTATTCAAAAGTGACCTTCACATTAAAAGGTTTGTTTATCTGAGTAAGCACTTAGGAGTATTGAAGCAGATGTTTACAGTAACTTAAGCTTATCAGGCAGGTAGTACCACAAGTGGTTCATGGGTATTCACACTGTAACATGAGTGGGAGATAAACAAAAAAGGGTCCCATTTTTTACTTACAAATTAGTGGTTGCAAGAAATGGATTTCTTTAGGATTGAGTTAATTGTTTAGACAATCTGTGATATTTTTCAACAACTACATTCAACTAGCTATAATCTGAATGTAAAACCTTGCAGGGTGTCTAACAATTTTATTACAATAAATGCTAACAAACACCTAAAAACATCCAAAATGTGACAAGAATAATATGGATAAGACTTTTAATGATTCCTTTCATCTGATAGATAATATTATTTCATACATAAATAATTACCTGAGTGAAATAACCTGATTAAGTTTGAATGATAAAATATGTGTTAATATATTTTCATTCTTACCAACTTCGTGTTTGTCTGTCTCCGGTCGGAGATTCACATTATATTTATGAATGGTTATATTATAAGTTTATATCTTTTATAGTTAACTAGATTAGACGATTCGCAGGGACAGAATGTGGTATATTTGAACAAAGAGATTTTTCATTTAGACTTATAGGTCGCGTCACGTAAAAAGCGCGCGTCACGTAAAATGTGTCGTTTTTAAACCATTGATCATTCATAATTCGTTAAAATGATTTTAAATATTTTAACTGTGTTAGTTGTAAAATAAAAAATATGTTTATGCAAATAAATATATCTTTATCTTTGTTGATTGTTATTATGACTTGAATAGTTACCTAGTATGGAACCTAAGTAGACCAGTAAACTATGCGAAATATGAAAATGGCGCATAACCAACAGTCTTCAGCTTGATGTACCTTTTCAAATGATATAGAATAATCAAATGTCTGTTTCACCTGATCTTTAACTTTTAGAGACCAGAAAATATCCGATGTTATGGTTATTTCTAGTAGACTTATGGCAATCTAAGGTCTGGAGTACCTGATGTGGCACTCTTAAGAACCAGCTAAATTAAGAAATACATAAAAATCATGCTTAGGAAAAAAATATACAGTGTTATAGGCATCTTCAGTTGACTTCTACGAATCTAAGGTCTGGAGTACCTGATGTGGCACTCTTAAGAAGCAGCAAAATTAAGAAACACATAGAAATGATGCTTAGGAAAACAATATACAGTGTTATAGGCATCTTCAGTTGACTTCTACGAATCTTAGGTCTGGAGTACCTGATGTGGCACTCTCAAGAACCAGCTAAATTAAGAAATACATAAAAATGATGCTTAGGAAAAAATATACAGTGTTATAGGCATCTTCAGTTGACTTCTACGAATCTAAGGTCTGGAGTACCTGATGTGGCCCTCTGAAAGACCAGCTAAACTATGAAATACATAGGAATGATGCTTAGGAAAAAGATATACAGTGTTATAGGCATATGGGACAGGGAGACGGCTTGGAGTTTTCAAAAATAACGACATAATGCAATTCGGAATTCAAAATAACTAACAAAATGAATATTGAACAAAATGCATGTGTTTATTGCAAAATCTAGAAGTGCAATATTAAACCAAAGCAGACCAGTTACCATATGTGGCACTGTTCACGATGAGTGAGCATGACTACTCAAGTTTATAAAGCAGCAAATTGATTGATTGCAACACACTTGCTGCATGATACCACTTAACCATGGGAAGTCCACTACTGAACATACGCCTTCCCCACAGATTTCCAAGTTTTTCGTGCTACGATTGAATGCGGCGTCCACTGCTGAACACATGCTTCCCCCATAGATTTCCAAGTTCTTGGTGCTACGATTGTATGCGACGTCCACTGCGGAACATAGGTCTACCCCATAAATTGCTAAGACCTATGATTGTATGCGACATCCACTGCAGAACATAATGCCTCCCCTATAGATTTCCAAGTTATTCGCGGCGTCCACTGCTGAACATAGTCCTCCCCTATTGACACCTGCAGGATTGTGTACGCAATTAACAGATGCCTTCCCCTAAAACAGCGGAATTTGCTTGGCACAAGTATGGCACTTTCGAGTATTTAGACGGTTATTCAATCTAGGCACTTAAATGCTATGTCTGATTTATAGTGTTACTGTGCAGTGTTCCTGAAAAGTTTTGTGTGGTAAGGTCCGAAGCACGTGAACACGCATAGCGGTACATTGCAGCCAGTGCAGTACGCTGTGACTCGCTTTCCGCACTCTGCGCAATTACGCCGGTAGCGGTTGGCCTTGCTCGCTTTTTCCATCACAACGTACTGTTGGGGGAAGTGCACGAAACCTTGTGTAGTGTTGTATATTTCGCTGGGTGTAATGGCTGAAGGCTCGGGTTTTGGCGGGGTGTGACGCGACAATAACTCACACACCAAAGTTTTGCGAAAACTTCGGTGGTTAGTTGCATGTTGCGACTTGAATATAATGTAAGCATTTAGGATACTTACATTTAATAGCCGCCTAAAAAACTTCTCGTACCACACTTGGGTTCGCTTTCTTTCTATCTCCTCGACGATTTTCTCCATTATCTCCCTGTCCCATATGGAAGTGAAAACATCATAGGCACTGGAATAAGCCATGGTTGGCCCACAATGACCAGCAGAGAATGTTTCCCGCCTCCGCTCGGGTTCGATTTGTGGCTGCGGGAACGCCCTCCACTGGAAATTGTAAGGCTCACTGGTGGAAATAGATGGTATGAGCGGTGATACGGGAGCTGGTGCCGGGTCTGCTCCTTGATCTAATACGCTCGACGTGGCTGGCAACGATGAAGGCGGCCAAGAGTAATCAATCTCATCCTCCTCCGTGTCCTCGATATGTAGTCTCAGAGTATTGGGTATATGCATCGGCGGCAAGCCCTCCTCCTGGCCATCATCGTCCTCACTTTCTTCACTGCTATTCAAAAAAAAATAGAAAATGAATGATAGAATGTTAAGTGGGCTAACTGTTTGAGTAGATGAAAATGGATTAAAATAACTTACCAATGTCGAGGTATTGGGCGATTTCATCGTCATTCAAAGGTCAACTTGGAATTCTGTAACAAATATAATAATATTATTAAAAACAGTACAAAAAAACAATATCTTTGTATAAATTGAATATTCACTTAATTTACTTACAATGAACGTCTAACACTTGCTCTGGACGTTTTTTTTTTCTTATCCAAAAATTTACTTTTTTTTCCAAAAAGTTGAGTAGTAATTAGAATCTTTTGAAAGAGCCCTTAATAGTTGAGCTATATTTGGTTTGGGTCTAATTTTCTTGTTAAGTCTGGAGTTCCAGGACTCTGAAACGAGTCGTATAGAATCATAGGTGGCAATCTTACTTTTTGTCACTTTTGAGTTAGTGACGTCAAAAAATTCCAAATTTTGAAATCTAACGGCTAATTTAATAATGTCATAACCAAAGATGGCCATTCCCCTTGAGAAATCAACATGAAATCTCGAGTGAGTTACAAAGGCGGCAAAACTTCAGTAGGTTAGAGCCAAACGCGGCGTTAGAGGGCGCTCGACCAATCACAGCAATGCATTTGCAAAGTCACAAGATGGCGAAAACAAGTTTTTTATACGTGTTTGCGTCCTCAGTTTTTGTGGTTTTTTTATTGTTCAAGTGATACAAGTAAATAAGTTGAGTGAAATCATAATGATGAATAACCATCCCACCGTTACCAATAGCCGCTATTCACGAAAACGCAAACGAAATCCTGATAAATGGAAGAAAAATATCGCTAAAAGAAACAGGTATGTCTAAGTATATTCCAATGTAGGGTTGATACAAATAGTTATGCGTGTTGTGATATTCATGATGATTACCTATATAAATAATACTGTCTAAAAATATTTAATTTTTTATTTTTAGTGTGAATCACTTAGTTTAAGATAGCATTTTTATCTTGAATTTAAGGAAAAATATTTCATACAAAATTGCTTACGATGTACCAACAGACAAAAGCACGTCAAACTTGACAATTTTGACTTTGTACCGCCCTTATTGCAGTGGAATAAGCGCTAATGTTGAACTGAAAGTGTCAAACGTGACGTGCTGTTGATCGTGGGTGAATCAACTATTCTTTGCACTCGATATTTTTTTTTATAAAAAATAAAGTTATGCATTTTTATATTTTTACTTCAATAAACCAAAAAAACAAATATTTAATTTTGTCATGGTAGTTTCAGCACCGATATTTTCCTATATTAAAGTAGCTTTTAAGTATGAAATAGAAAACAGGGCTTGTTAGAATTCCCCTGGGTAACATTTATTACATATTGGTATATAGTGAATAAAACAAAACCAAATAGTAAATGAACATATTGTATTAATAGACAAAGTCTTAATTAAACATAAAAGCACTTTTGAGAAGCTATAAAAAATTACATTAATAATTTTTTACCTTCTATTGTGTCTCTTGGGTCACATTAAAAAAAAAACAAACCAATATTCCTTTAATTCTCTGACATTGGTAAATAAATATAAAAATTAACAATTACGTGCTGAGTGGCACTAAGTAAGTAACATTATTTTTGCTGTGGCAACACTACGGCTAACAGCTGATCTTGACTTGTCCCGTATTTTAATTTGATTTAAACCTATAAATAACTAATATATGGCCCAATTAGTCGTCGTAAACAATCATTAGAGTTACCTACGTGTTATTTAGTGTTTTTAATGTGAAATAAGTTTATATTTGGTGATTTATCGGTGCCGACAGTGAGTGTCAGTTAACCATTCAAATACTTATGTGAATCATTGTTCTCTTTATATAAGGTATTGTATTGTATGTTTAATCATACATGCTTTTTATGACCTTTATAATAAGTAGTTATATACTCGAATTGTCTGACTCTGATTGTCAGAAACGCGAAGAGGTTAGAATACAAAAAAATATCTTGTTCTAAATACGCAACCTCTTGCTTGTTTAAACAACACTTTGGTATCAACACCGTTGTTAGTTTGATTATTTTATCGATATTACCATGATGACCCGCGCTGCCTCATCTCATCATTTGTTCGATGAGTTAGTTCTTAGTATGCCCAGCCTGGTTTCTGCTGCACATTTCTCAATCCCCACTGTAGCTCATGATTTGGCGAGTACTGATTTGATTGAGTCCAATGCTCCAGGGGGTATAGCAAAGTGCAGCAAAAACAAATTCAAAAAATATGTTAGAATAAGCAAATTTATTAAGAAAACTCAAAAACTGATTAAAAGTCAGAAATTGATGAATTTTAAATGTGAAATATATTAAGGAACGCCGAAGATTAGGTGATGAACTGGATATTTATTATATAATGATAGACAATAATTTAACTGAGCATGACAATGATGTGAAAGCATCAGAAATATCTAGTCTTAAGGAAAATCTGAGACGTTTATCTGACAGATACTCAATAACTAAAAAAGAAAATGAGGAACATATTTTGGCCCTGACTAAACTCTTGTGCAACCCGGACTCAGTTTCCAGCAGTAGTGATTTTACGATTATGATAAGAAGGAATTAGCTCTGTATTTTAATATTTTATGTTACCTAAATTATCAACATAAACACAATGCAATTTTGTCAATGCAGTGACCTACGGTAATTTCGCGATCCGCAAGTTCAGTTAAGGATGACTGTAATTTGTTTTGACGTTTAACAGATTCGCTGGTTCTTTTGCTTATATAACCTCCTGTCTGTGGGAGCGTAAATGTCAGAAAATTCTAGACTGTGGTAGATGAAATCCTCCACTCCACAGACAGGGGTTTTTTTCAGCGCGCGATGTTTAAAAACTGTAATAAATCCATTTCTATAATGAATTGTGGCTTTCTTTTATATATTCCTAACTCTGCATTAGTTCCTCTTCCTATTTCTATAAGTTATTTCATCTGCAATATTAAAATGAAGCTGTTATACTGCTCCTAAGTTAAGGTACCTATAGTCGTATTTGTTTTTGTTAGGAAAATAAAATATAAATGAAAGTTTGATTGGAATGAACATTTAATTACGTCAACAGTACATATTTTAACATATCTATCACAAAAAACCAATACCCTTCATACATTTTTTTTCAAGAAAACAATGTTTAAAACTTTTATTAAAATTCAACTACTCTGAAGCTATTCAAAAGTGACCTTCACATTAAAAGGTTTGTTTATCTGAGTAAGCACTTAGGAGTATTGAAGCAGATGTTTACAGTAACTTAAGCTTATCAGGCAGGTAGTACCACAAGTGGTTCATGGGTATTCACACTGTAACATGAGTGGGAGATAAACAAAAAAGGGTCCCATTTTTTACTTACAAATTAGTGGTTGCAAGAAATGGATTTCTTTAGGATTGAGTTAATTGTTTAGACAATCTGTGATATTTTTCAACAACTACATTCAACTAGCTATAATCTGAATGTAAAACCTTGCAGGGTGTCTAACAATTTTATTACAATAAATGCTAACAAACACCTAAAAACATCCAAAATGTGACAAGAATAATATGGATAAGACTTTTAATGATTCCTTTCATCTGATAGATAATATTATTTCATACATAAATAATTACCTGAGTGAAATAACCTGATTAAGTTTGAATGATAAAATATGTGTTAATATATTTTCATTCTTACCAACTTCGTGTTTGTCTGTCTCCGGTCGGAGATTCACATTATATTTATGAATGGTTATATTATAAGTTTATATCTTTTATAGTTAACTAGATTAGACGATTCGCAGGGACAGAATGTGGTATATTTGAACAAAGAGATTTTTCATTTAGACTTATAGGTCGCGTCACGTAAAAAGCGCGCGTCACGTAAAATGTGTCGTTTTTAAACCATTGATCATTCATAATTCGTTAAAATGATTTTAAATATTTTAACTGTATTAGTTGTAAAATAAAAAATATTAGTACAACAGGCCTGGTAGAACTTTTCGAAACTTATTATAACTAATAACCAGATGTTTATGCAAATAAATATATCTTTATCTTTGTTGATTGTTATTATGACTTGAATAGTTACCTAGTATGGAACCTAAGTAGACCAGTAAACTATGCGAAATATGAAAATGGCGCATAACCAACAGTCTTCAGCTTGATGTACCTTTTCAAATGACATAGAATAATCAAATGTCTGTTTCACCTGATCTTTAACTTTTAGAGACCAGAAAATATCCGATGTTATGGTTATTTCTAGTAGACTTATGGCAATCTAAGGTCTGGAGTACCTGATGTGGCACTCTTAAGAACCAGCTAAATTAAGAAATACATAAAAATCATGCTTAGGAAAAAAAAATACAGTGTTATAGGCATCTTCAGTTGACTTCTACGAATCTAAGGTCTGGAGTACCTGATGTGGCACTCTTAAGAAGCAGCAAAATTAAGAAACACATAGAAATGATGCTTAGGAAAACAATATACAGTGTTATAGGCATCTTCAGTTGACTTCTACGAATCTAAGGTCTGGAGTACCTGATGTGGCACTCTCAAGAACCAGCTAAATTAAGAAATACATAAAAATGATGCTTAGGAAAAAATATACAGTGTTATAGGCATCTTCAGTTGACTTCTACGAATCTAAGGTCTGGAGTACCTGATGTGGCCCTCTGAAAGACCAGCTAAACTATGAAATACATAGGAATGATGCTTAGGAAAAAGATATACAGTGTTATAGGCATATGGGACAGGGAGACGGCTTGGAGTTTTCAAAAATAACGACATAATGCAATTCGGAATTCAAAATAACTAACAAAATGAATATTGAACAAAATGCATGTGTTTATTGCAAAATCTAGAAGTGCAATATTAAACCAAAGCAGACCAGTTACCATATGTGGCACTGTTCACGATGAGTGAGCATGACTACTCAAGTTTATAAAGCAGCAAATTGATTGATTGCAACACACTTGCTGCATGATACCACTTAACCATGGGAAGTCCACTACTGAACATACGCCTTCCCCACAGATTTCCAAGTTTTTCGTGCTACGATTGAATGCGGCGTCCACTGCTGAACACATGCTTCCCCCATAGATTTCCAAGTTCTTGGTGCTACGATTGTATGCGACGTCCACTGCGGAACATAGGTCTACCCCATAAATTGCTAAGACCTATGATTGTATGCGACATCCACTGCAGAACATAATGCCTCCCCTATAGATTTCCAAGTTATTCGCAGCGTCCACTGCTGAACATAGTCCTCCCCTATTGACACCTGCAGGATTGTGTACGCAATTAACAGATGCCTTCCCCTAAAACAGCGGAATTTGCTTGGCACAAGTATGGCACTTTCGAGTATTTAGACGGTTATTCAATCTAGGCACTTAAATTCTATGTCTGATTTATAGTGTTACTGTGCAGTGTTCCTGAAAAGTTTTGTGTGGTAAGGTCCGAAGCACGTGAACACGCATAGCGGTACATTGCAGCCAGTGCAGTACGCTGTGACTCGCTTTCCGCACTCTGCGCAATTACGCCGGTAGCGGTTGGCCTTGCTCGCTTTTTCCATCACAACGTACTGTTGGGGGAAGTGCACGAAACCTTGTGTAGTGTTGTATATTTCGCTGGGTGTAATGGCTGAAGGCTCGGGTTTTGGCGGGGTGTGACGCGACAATAACTCACACACCAAAGTTTTGCGAAAACTTCGGTGGTTAGTTGCATGTTGCGACTTGAATATAATGTAAGCATTTAGGATACTTACATTTAATAGCCGCCTAAAAAACTTCTCGTACCACACTTGGGTTCGCTTTCTTTCTATCTCCTCGACGATTTTCTCCATTATCTCCCTGTCCCATATGGAAGTGAAAACATCATAGGCACTGGAATAAGCCATGGTTGGCCCACAATGACCAGCAGAGAATGTTTCCCGCCTCCGCTCGGGTTCGATTTGTGGCTGCGGGAACGCCCTCCACTGGAAATTGTAAGGCTCACTGGTGGAAATAGATGGTATGAGCGGTGATACGGGAGCTGGTGCCGGGTCTGCTCCTTGATCTAATACGCTCGACGTGGCTGGCAACGATGAAGGCGGCCAAGAGTAATCAATCTCATCCTCCTCCGTGTCCTCGATATGTAGTCTCAGAGTATTGGGTATATGCATCGGCGGCAAGCCCTCCTCCTGGCCATCATCGTCCTCACTTTCTTCACTGCTATTCAAAAAAAATAGAAAATGAATGATAGAATGTTAAGTGGGCTAACTGTTTGAGTAGATGAAAATGGATTAAAATAACTTACCAATGTCGAGGTATTGGGCGATTTCATCGTCATTCAAAGGTCAACTTGGAATTCTGTAACAAATATAATAATATTATTAAAAACAGTACAAAAAACAATATCTTTGTATAAATTGAATATTCACTAAATTTACTTACAATGAACGTCTAACACTTGCTCTGGACGTTTTTTTTTTCTTATCCAAAAATTTACTTTTTTTTCCAAAAAGTTGAGTAGTAATTAGAATCTTTTGAAAGAGCCCTTAATAGTTGAGCTATATTTGGTTTGGGTCTAATTTTCTTGTTAAGTCTGGAGTTCCAGGACTCTGAAACGAGTCGTATAGAATCATAGGTGGCAATCTTACTTTTTGTCACTTTTGAGTTAGTGACGTCAAAAAATTCCAAATTTTGAAATCTAACGGCTAATTTAATAATGTCATAACCAAAGATGGCCATTCCCCTTGAGAAATCAACATGAAATCTCGAGTGAGTTACAAAGGCGGCAAAACTTCAGTAGGTTAGAGCCAAACGCGGCGTTAGAGGGCGCTCGACCAATCACAGCAATGCATTTGCAAAGTCACAAGATGGCGAAAACAAGTTTTTTATACGTGTTTGCGTCCTCAGTTTTTGTGGTTTTTTTTATTGTTCAAGTGATACAAGTAAATAAGTTGAGTGAAATCATAATGATGAATAACCATCCCACCGTTACCAATAGCCGCTATTCACGAAAACGCAAACGAAATCCTGATAAATGGAAGAAAAATATCGCTAAAAGAAACAGGTATGTCTAAGTATATTCCAATGTAGGGTTGATACAAATAGTTATGCGTGTTGTGATATTCATGATGATTACCTATATGAATAATACTGTCTAAAAATATTTAATTTTTTATTTTTAGTGTGAATCACTTAGTTTAAGATAGCATTTTTATCTTGAATTTGAGGAAAAATATTTCATACAAAATTGCTTACGATGTACCAACAGACAAAAGCACGTCAAACTTGACACTTTTGACTTTGTACCGCCCTTATTGCAGTGGAATAAGCGCTAATGTTGAACTGAAAGTGTCAAACGTGACGTGCTGTTGATCGTGGGTGAATCAACTATTCTTTGCACTCGATATTTTTTTTTATAAAAAATAAAGTTATGCATTTTTATATTTTTACTTCAATAAACCAAAAAAACAAATATTTAATTTTGTCATGGTAGTTTCAGCACCGATATTTTCCTATATTAAAGTAGCTTTTAAGTATGAAATAGAAAACAGGGCTTGTTAGAATTCCCCTGGGTAACATTTATTACATATTGGTATATAGTGAATAAAACAAAACCAAATAGTAAATGAACATATTGTATTAATAGACAGTCTTAATTAAACATAAAAGCACTTTTGAGAAGCTATAAAAAATTACATTAATAATTTTTTACCTTCTATTGTGTCTCTTGGGTCACATTCAAAAAAAAACAAACCAATATTCCTTTAATTCTCTGACATTGGTAAATAAATATAAAAATTAACAATTACGTGCTGAGTGGCACTAAGTAAGTAACATTATTTTTGCTGTGGCAACACTACGGCTAACAGCTGATCTTGATTTGTCCCGTATTTTAATTTGATTTAAACCTATAAATAACTAATATATGGCCCAATTAGTCGTCGTAAACAATCATTAGAGTTACCTACGTGTTATTTAGTGTTTTTAATGTGAAATAAGTTTATATTTGGTGATTTATCGGTGCCGACAGTGAGTGTCAGTTAACCATTCAAATACTTATGTGAATCATTGTTCTCTTTATATAAGGTATTGTATTGTATGTTTAATCATACATGCTTTTTATGACCTTTATAATAAGTAGTTATATACTCGAATTGTCTGACTCTGATTGTCAGAAACGCGAAGAGGTTAGAATACAAAAAAATATCTTGTTCTAAATACGCAACCTCTTGCTTGTTTAAACAACACTTTGGTATCAACACCGTTGTTAGTTTGATTATTTTATCGATATTACCATGATGACCCGCGCTGCCTCATCTCATCATTTGTTCGATGAGTTAGTTCTTAGTATGCCCAGCCTGGTTTCTGCTGCACATTTCTCAATCCCCACTGTAGCTCATGATTTGGCGAGTACTGATTTGATTGAGTCCAATGCTCCAGGGGGTATAGCAAAGTGCAGCAAAAACAAATTCAAAAAATATGTTAGAATAAGCAAATTTATTAAGAAAACTCAAAAACTGATTAAAAGTCAGAAATTGATGAATTTTAAATGTGAAATATATTAAGGAACGCCGAAGATTAGGTGATGAACTGGATATTTATTATATAATGATAGACAATAATTTAACTGAGCATGACAATGATGTGAAAGCATCAGAAATATCTAGTCTTAAGGAAAATCTGAGACGTTTATCTGACAGATACTCAATAACTAAAAAAGAAAATGAGGAACATATTTTGGCCCTGACTAAACTCTTGTGCAACCCGGACTCAGTTTCCAGCAGTAGTGATTTTACGATTATGATAAGAAGGAATTAGCTCTGTATTTTAATATTTTATGTTACCTAAATTATCAACATAAACACAATGCAATTTTGTCAATGCAGTGACCTACGGTAATTTCGCGATCCGCAAGTTCAGTTAAGGATGACTGTAATTTGTTTTGACGTTTAACAGATTCGCTGGTTCTTTTGCTTATATAACCTCCTGTCTGTGGGAGCGTAAATGTCAGAAAATTCTAGACTGTGGTAGATGAAATCCTCCACTCCACAGACAGGGGTTTTTTTCAGCGCGCGATGTTTAAAAACTGTAATTAATCCATTTCTATAATGAATTGTGGCTTTCTTTTATATATTCCTAACTCTGCATTAGTTCCTCTTCCTATTTCTATAAGTTATTTCATCTGCAATATTAAAATGAAGCTGTTATACTGCTCCTAAGTTAAGGTACCTATAGTCGTATTTGTTTTTGTTAGGAAAATAAAATATAAATGAAAGTTTGATTGGAATGAACATTTAATTACGTCAACAGTACATATTTTAACATATCTATCACAAAAAACCAATACCCTTCATACATTTTTTTTCAAGAAAACAATGTTTAAAACTTTTATTAAAATTCAACTACTCTGAAGCTATTCAAAAGTGACCTTCACATTAAAAGGTTTGTTTATCTGAGTAAGCACTTAGGAGTATTGAAGCAGATGTTTACAGTAACTTAAGCTTATCAGGCAGGTAGTACCACAAGTGGTTCATGGGTATTCACACTGTAACATGAGTGGGAGATAAACAAAAAAGGGTCCCATTTTTTACTTACAAATTAGTGGTTGCAAGAAATGGATTTCTTTAGGATTGAGTTAATTGTTTAGACAATCTGTGATATTTTTCAACAACTACATTCAACTAGCTATAATCTGAATGTAAAACCTTGCAGGGTGTCTAACAATTTTATTACAATAAATGCTAACAAACACCTAAAAACATCCAAAATGTGACAAGAATAATATGGATAAGACTTTTAATGATTCCTTTCATCTGATAGATAATATTATTTCATACATAAATAATTACCTGAGTGAAATAACCTGATTAAGTTTGAATGATAAAATATGTGTTAATATATTTTCATTCTTACCAACTTCGTGTTTGTCTGTCTCCGGTCGGAGATTCACATTATATTTATGAATGGTTATATTATAAGTTTATATCTTTTATAGTTAACTAGATTAGACGATTCGCAGGGACAGAATGTGGTATATTTGAACAAAGAGATTTTTCATTTAGACTTATAGGTCGCGTCACGTAAAAAGCGCGCGTCACGTAAAATGTGTCGTTTTTAAACCATTGATCATTCATAATTCGTTAAAATGATTTTAAATATTTTAACTGTATTAGTTGTAAAATAAAAAATATTAGTACAACAGGCCTGGTAGAACTTTTCGAAACTTATTATAACTAATAACCAGATGTTTATGCAAATAAATATATCTTTATCTTTGTTGATTGTTATTATGACTTGAATAGTTACCTAGTATGGAACCTAAGTAGACCAGTAAACTATGCGAAATATGAAAATGGCGCATAACCAACAGTCTTCAGCTTGATGTACCTTTTCAAATGACATAGAATAATCAAATGTCTGTTTCACCTGATCTTTAACTTTTAGAGACCAGAAAATATCCGATGTTATGGTTATTTCTAGTAGACTTATGGCAATCTAAGGTCTGGAGTACCTGATGTGGCACTCTTAAGAACCAGCTAAATTAAGAAATACATAAAAATCATGCTTAGGAAAAAAAAATACAGTGTTATAGGCATCTTCAGTTGACTTCTACGAATCTAAGGTCTGGAGTACCTGATGTGGCACTCTTAAGAAGCAGCAAAATTAAGAAACACATAGAAATGATGCTTAGGAAAACAATATACAGTGTTATAGGCATCTTCAGTTGACTTCTACGAATCTAAGGTCTGGAGTACCTGATGTGGCACTCTCAAGAACCAGCTAAATTAAGAAATACATAAAAATGATGCTTAGGAAAAAATATACAGTGTTATAGGCATCTTCAGTTGACTTCTACGAATCTAAGGTCTGGAGTACCTGATGTGGCCCTCTGAAAGACCAGCTAAACTATGAAATACATAGGAATGATGCTTAGGAAAAAGATATACAGTGTTATAGGCATATGGGACAGGGAGACGGCTTGGAGTTTTCAAAAATAACGACATAATGCAATTCGGAATTCAAAATAACTAACAAAATGAATATTGAACAAAATGCATGTGTTTATTGCAAAATCTAGAAGTGCAATATTAAACCAAAGCAGACCAGTTACCATATGTGGCACTGTTCACGATGAGTGAGCATGACTACTCAAGTTTATAAAGCAGCAAATTGATTGATTGCAACACACTTGCTGCATGATACCACTTAACCATGGGAAGTCCACTACTGAACATACGCCTTCCCCACAGATTTCCAAGTTTTTCGTGCTACGATTGAATGCGGCGTCCACTGCTGAACACATGCTTCCCCCATAGATTTCCAAGTTCTTGGTGCTACGATTGTATGCGACGTCCACTGCGGAACATAGGTCTACCCCATAAATTGCTAAGACCTATGATTGTATGCGACATCCACTGCAGAACATAATGCCTCCCCTATAGATTTCCAAGTTATTCGCAGCGTCCACTGCTGAACATAGTCCTCCCCTATTGACACCTGCAGGATTGTGTACGCAATTAACAGATGCCTTCCCCTAAAACAGCGGAATTTGCTTGGCACAAGTATGGCACTTTCTAGTATTTAGACGGTTATTCAATCTAGGCACTTAAATTCTATGTCTGATTTATAGTGTTACTGTGCAGTGTTCCTGAAAAGTTTTGTGTGGTAAGGTCCGAAGCACGTGAACACGCATAGCGGTACATTGCAGCCAGTGCAGTACGCTGTGACTCGCTTTCCGCACTCTGCGCAATTACGCCGGTAGCGGTTGGCCTTGCTCGCTTTTTCCATCACAACGTACTGTTGGGGGAAGTGCACGAAACCTTGTGTAGTGTTGTATATTTCGCTGGGTGTAATGGCTGAAGGCTCGGGTTTTGGCGGGGTGTGACGCGACAATAACTCACACACCAAAGTTTTGCGAAAACTTCGGTGGTTAGTTGCATGTTGCGACTTGAATATAATGTAAGCATTTAGGATACTTACATTTAATAGCCGCCTAAAAAACTTCTCGTACCACACTTGGGTTCGCTTTCTTTCTATCTCCTCGACGATTTTCTCCATTATCTCCCTGTCCCATATGGAAGTGAAAACATCATAGGCACTGGAATAAGCCATGGTTGGCCCACAATGACCAGCAGAGAATGTTTCCCGCCTCCGCTCGGGTTCGATTTGTGGCTGCGGGAACGCCCTCCACTGGAAATTGTAAGGCTCACTGGTGGAAATAGATGGTATGAGCGGTGATACGGGAGCTGGTGCCGGGTCTGCTCCTTGATCTAATACGCTCGACGTGGCTGGCAACGATGAAGGCGGCCAAGAGTAATCAATCTCATCCTCCTCCGTGTCCTCGATATGTAGTCTCAGAGTATTGGGTATATGCATCGGCGGCAAGCCCTCCTCCTGGCCATCATCGTCCTCACTTTCTTCACTGCTATTCAAAAAAAATAGAAAATGAATGATAGAATGTTAAGTGGGCTAACTGTTTGAGTAGATGAAAATGGATTAAAATAACTTACCAATGTCGAGGTATTGGGCGATTTCATCGTCATTCAAAGGTCAACTTGGAATTCTGTAACAAATATAATAATATTATTAAAAACAGTACAAAAAACAATATCTTTGTATAAATTGAATATTCACTAAATTTACTTACAATGAACGTCTAACACTTGCTCTGGACGTTTTTTTTTTCTTATCCAAAAATTTACTTTTTTTTCCAAAAAGTTGAGTAGTAATTAGAATCTTTTGAAAGAGCCCTTAATAGTTGAGCTATATTTGGTTTGGGTCTAATTTTCTTGTTAAGTCTGGAGTTCCAGGACTCTGAAACGAGTCGTATAGAATCATAGGTGGCAATCTTACTTTTTGTCACTTTTGAGTTAGTGACGTCAAAAAATTCCAAATTTTGAAATCTAACGGCTAATTTAATAATGTCATAACCAAAGATGGCCATTCCCCTTGAGAAATCAACATGAAATCTCGAGTGAGTTACAAAGGCGGCAAAACTTCAGTAGGTTAGAGCCAAACGCGGCGTTAGAGGGCGCTCGACCAATCACAGCAATGCATTTGCAAAGTCACAAGATGGCGAAAACAAGTTTTTTATACGTGTTTGCGTCCTCAGTTTTTGTGGTTTTTTTTATTGTTCAAGTGATACAAGTAAATAAGTTGAGTGAAATCATAATGATGAATAACCATCCCACCGTTACCAATAGCCGCTATTCACGAAAACGCAAACGAAATCCTGATAAATGGAAGAAAAATATCGCTAAAAGAAACAGGTATGTCTAAGTATATTCCAATGTAGGGTTGATACAAATAGTTATGCGTGTTGTGATATTCATGATGATTACCTATATGAATAATACTGTCTAAAAATATTTAATTTTTTATTTTTAGTGTGAATCACTTAGTTTAAGATAGCATTTTTATCTTGAATTTGAGGAAAAATATTTCATACAAAATTGCTTACGATGTACCAACAGACAAAAGCACGTCAAACTTGACACTTTTGACTTTGTACCGCCCTTATTGCAGTGGAATAAGCGCTAATGTTGAACTGAAAGTGTCAAACGTGACGTGCTGTTGATCGTGGGTGAATCAACTATTCTTTGCACTCGATATTTTTTTTTATAAAAAACAAAGTTATGCATTTTTATATTTTTACTTCAATAAACCAAAAAAACAAATATTTAATTTTGTCATGGTAGTTTCAGCACCGATATTTTCCTATATTAAAGTAGCTTTTAAGTATGAAATAGAAAACAGGGCTTGTTAGAATTCCCCTGGGTAACATTTATTACATATTGGTATATAGTGAATAAAACAAAACCAAATAGTAAATGAACATATTGTATTAATAGACAAAGTCTTAATTAAACATAAAAGCACTTTTGAGAAGCTATAAAAAATTACATTAATAATTTTTTACCTTCTATTGTGTCTCTTGGGTCACATTAAAAAAAAAACAAACCAATATTCCTTTAATTCTCTGACATTGGTAAATAAATATAAAAATTAACAATTACGTGCTGAGTGGCACTAAGTAAGTAACATTATTTTTGCTGTGGCAACACTACGGCTAACAGCTGATCTTGACTTGTCCCGTATTTTAATTTGATTTAAACCTATAAATAACTAATATATGGCCCAATTAGTCGTCGTAAACAATCATTAGAGTTACCTACGTGTTATTTAGTGTTTTTAATGTGAAATAAGTTTATATTTGGTGATTTATCGGTGCCGACAGTGAGTGTCAGTTAACCATTCAAATACTTATGTGAATCATTGTTCTCTTTATATAAGGTATTGTATTGTATGTTTAATCATACATGCTTTTTATGACCTTTATAATAAGTAGTTATATACTCGAATTGTCTGACTCTGATTGTCAGAAACGCGAAGAGGTTAGAATACAAAAAAATATCTTGTTCTAAATACGCAACCTCTTGCTTGTTTAAACAACACTTTGGTATCAACACCGTTGTTAGTTTGATTATTTTATCGATATTACCATGATGACCCGCGCTGCCTCATCTCATCATTTGTTCGATGAGTTAGTTCTTAGTATGCCCAGCCTGGTTTCTGCTGCACATTTCTCAATCCCCACTGTAGCTCATGATTTGGCGAGTACTGATTTGATTGAGTCCAATGCTCCAGGGGGTATAGCAAAGTGCAGCAAAAACAAATTCAAAAAATATGTTAGAATAAGCAAATTTATTAAGAAAACTCAAAAACTGATTAAAAGTCAGAAATTGATGAATTTTAAATGTGAAATATATTAAGGAACGCCGAAGATTAGGTGATGAACTGGATATTTATTATATAATGATAGACAATAATTTAACTGAGCATGACAATGATGTGAAAGCATCAGAAATATCTAGTCTTAAGGAAAATCTGAGACGTTTATCTGACAGATACTCAATAACTAAAAAAGAAAATGAGGAACATATTTTGGCCCTGACTAAACTCTTGTGCAACCCGGACTCAGTTTCCAGCAGTAGTGATTTTACGATTATGATAAGAAGGAATTAGCTCTGTATTTTAATATTTTATGTTACCTAAATTATCAACATAAACACAATGCAATTTTGTCAATGCAGTGACCTACGGTAATTTCGCGATCCGCAAGTTCAGTTAAGGATGACTGTAATTTGTTTTGACGTTTAACAGATTCGCTGGTTCTTTTGCTTATATAACCTCCTGTCTGTGGGAGCGTAAATGTCAGAAAATTCTAGACTGTGGTAGATGAAATCCTCCACTCCACAGACAGGGGTTTTTTTCAGCGCGCGATGTTTAAAAACTGTAATAAATCCATTTCTATAATGAATTGTGGCTTTCTTTTATATATTCCTAACTCTGCATTAGTTCCTCTTCCTATTTCTATAAGTTATTTCATCTGCAATATTAAAATGAAGCTGTTATACTGCTCCTAAGTTAAGGTACCTATAGCCGTATTTGTTTTTGTTAGGAAAATAAAATATAAATGAAAGTTTGATTGGAATGAACATTTAATTACGTCAACAGTACATATTTTAACATATCTATCACAAAAAACCAATACCCTTCATACATTTTTTTTCAAGAAAACAATGTTTAAAACTTTTATTAAAATTCAACTACTCTGAAGCTATTCAAAAGTGACCTTCACATTAAAAGGTTTGTTTATCTGAGTAAGCACTTAGGAGTATTGAAGCAGATGTTTACAGTAACTTAAGCTTATCAGGCAGGTAGTACCACAAGTGGTTCATGGGTATTCACACTGTAACATGAGTGGGAGATAAACAAAAAAGGGTCCCATTTTTTACTTACAAATTAGTGGTTGCAAGAAATGGATTTCTTTAGGATTGAGTTAATTGTTTAGACAATCTGTGATATTTTTCAACAACTACATTCAACTAGCTATAATCTGAATGTAAAACCTTGCAGGGTGTCTAACAATTTTATTACAATAAATGCTAACAAACACCTAAAAACATCCAAAATGTGACAAGAATAATATGGATAAGACTTTTAATGATTCCTTTCATCTGATAGATAATATTATTTCATACATAAATAATTACCTGAGTGAAATAACCTGATTAAGTTTGAATGATAAAATATGTGTTAATATATTTTCATTCTTACCAACTTCGTGTTTGTCTGTCTCCGGTCGGAGATTCACATTATATTTATGAATGGTTATATTATAAGTTTATATCTTTTATAGTTAACTAGATTAGACGATTCGCAGGGACAGAATGTGGTATATTTGAACAAAGAGATTTTTCATTTAGACTTATAGGTCGCGTCACGTAAAAAGCGCGCGTCACGTAAAATGTGTCGTTTTTAAACCATTGATCATTCATAATTCGTTAAAATGATTTTAAATATTTTAACTGTATTAGTTGTAAAATAAAAAATATTAGTACAACAGGCCTGGTAGAACTTTTCGAAACTTATTATAACTAATAACCAGATGTTTATGCAAATAAATATATCTTTATCTTTGTTGATTGTTATTATGACTTGAATAGTTACCTAGTATGGAACCTAAGTAGACCAGTAAACTATGCGAAATATGAAAATGGCGCATAACCAACAGTCTTCAGCTTGATGTACCTTTTCAAATGACATAGAATAATCAAATGTCTGTTTCACCTGATCTTTAACTTTTAGAGACCAGAAAATATCCGATGTTATGGTTATTTCTAGTAGACTTATGGCAATCTAAGGTCTGGAGTACCTGATGTGGCACTCTTAAGAACCAGCTAAATTAAGAAATACATAAAAATCATGCTTAGGAAAAAAATATATCCCCTGGACATTATTCCACACAGCGCCATCTAGCCCCAAAGTAAGCTAATTAAAGCTTGTGTTATGGGATACTAGACAACGGATAAACATACTTAAATACATTTTCTTTTGTAAATACATACTTATTATACATAGGAGACACCCAGACCAGTACAAACAGACATGTTCATGCACACAAATGTTTGTACTGTGCGGGGATCGAACCCGCGACCTCTGGTGTAGTAGCCAACTTCTTAACCATTACACCAAGTCGGTCGTCACATACACATACAGTATACAGTGTTATAGGCATCTTCAGTTGACTTCTACGAATCTAAGGTCTGGAGTACCTGATGTGGCACTCTTAAGAAGCAGCAAAATTAAGAAACACATAGAAATGATGCTTAGGAAAACAATATACAGTGTTATAGGCATCTTCAGTTGACTTCTACGAATCTTAGGTCTGGAGTACCTGATGTGGCACTCTCAAGAACCAGCTAAATTAAGAAATACATAAAAATGATGCTTAGGAAAAAATATACAGTGTTATAGGCATCTTCAGTTGACTTCTACGAATCTAAGGTCTGGAGTACCTGATGTGGCCCTCTGAAAGACCAGCTAAACTATGAAATACATAGGAATGATGCTTAGGAAAAAGATATACAGTGTTATAGGCATATGGGACAGGGAGACGGCTTGGAGTTTTCAAAAATAACGACATAATGCAATTCGGAATTCAAAATAACTAACAAAATGAATATTGAACAAAATGCATGTGTTTATTGCAAAATCTAGAAGTGCAATATTAAACCAAAGCAGACCAGTTACCATATGTGGCACTGTTCACGATGAGTGAGCATGACTACTCAAGTTTATAAAGCAGCAAATTGATTGATTGCAACACACTTGCTGCATGATACCACTTAACCATGGGAAGTCCACTACTGAACATACGCCTTCCCCACAGATTTCCAAGTTTTTCGTGCTACGATTGAATGCGGCGTCCACTGCTGAACACATGCTTCCCCCATAGATTTCCAAGTTCTTGGTGCTACGATTGTATGCGACGTCCACTGCGGAACATAGGTCTACCCCATAAATTGCTAAGACCTATGATTGTATGCGACATCCACTGCAGAACATAATGCCTCCCCTATAGATTTCCAAGTTATTCGCGGCGTCCACTGCTGAACATAGTCCTCCCCTATTGACACCTGCAGGATTGTGTACGCAATTAACAGATGCCTTCCCCTAAAACAGCGGAATTTGCTTGGCACAAGTATGGCACTTTCGAGTATTTAGACGGTTATTCAATCTAGGCACTTAAATGCTATGTCTGATTTATAGTGTTACTGTGCAGTGTTCCTGAAAAGTTTTGTGTGGTAAGGTCCGAAGCACGTGAACACGCATAGCGGTACATTGCAGCCAGTGCAGTACGCTGTGACTCGCTTTCCGCACTCTGCGCAATTACGCCGGTAGCGGTTGGCCTTGCTCGCTTTTTCCATCACAACGTACTGTTGGGGGAAGTGCACGAAACCTTGTGTAGTGTTGTATATTTCGCTGGGTGTAATGGCTGAAGGCTCGGGTTTTGGCGGGGTGTGACGCGACAATAACTCACACACCAAAGTTTTGCGAAAACTTCGGTGGTTAGTTGCATGTTGCGACTTGAATATAATGTAAGCATTTAGGATACTTACATTTAATAGCCGCCTAAAAACTTCTCGTACCACACTTGGGTTCGCTTTCTTTCTATCTCCTCGACGATTTTCTCCATTATCTCCCTGTCCCATATGGAAGTGAAAACATCATAGGCACTGGAATAAGCCATGGTTGGCCCACAATGACCAGCAGAGAATGTTTCCCGCCTCCGCTCGGGTTCGATTTGTGGCTGCGGGAACGCCCTCCACTGGAAATTGTAAGGCTCACTGGTGGAAATAGATGGTATGAGCGGTGATACGGGAGCTGGTGCCGGGTCTGCTCCTTGATCTAATACGCTCGACGTGGCTGGCAACGATGAAGGCGGCCAAGAGTAATCAATCTCATCCTCCTCCGTGTCCTCGATATGTAGTCTCAGAGTATTAGGTATATGCATCGGCGGCAAGCCCTCCTCCTGGCCATCATCGTCCTCACTTTCTTCACTGCTATTCAAAAAAAAATAGAAAATGAATGATAGAATGTTAAGTGGGCTAACTGTTTGAGTAGATGAAAATGGATTAAAATAACTTACCAATGTCGAGGTATTGGGCGATTTCATCGTCATTCAAAGGTCAACTTGGAATTCTGTAACAAATATAATAATATTATTAAAAACAGTACAAAAAAACAATATCTTTGTATAAATTGAATATTCACTTAATTTACTTACAATGAACGTCTAACACTTGCTCTGGACGTTTTTTTTTTCTTATCCAAAAATTTACTTTTTTTTCCAAAAAGTTGAGTAGTAATTAGAATCTTTTGAAAGAGCCCTTAATAGTTGAGCTATATTTGGTTTGGGTCTAATTTTCTTGTTAAGTCTGGAGTTCCAGGACTCTGAAACGAGTCGTATAGAATCATAGGTGGCAATCTTACTTTTTGTCACTTTTGAGTTAGTGACGTCAAAAAATTCCAAATTTTGAAATCTAACGGCTAATTTAATAATGTCATAACCAAAGATGGCCATTCCCCTTGAGAAATCAACATGAAATCTCGAGTGAGTTACAAAGGCGGCAAAACTTCAGTAGGTTAGAGCCAAACGCGGCGTTAGAGGGCGCTCGACCAATCACAGCAATGCATTTGCAAAGTCACAAGATGGCGAAAACAAGTTTTTTATACGTGTTTGCGTCCTCAGTTTTTGTGGTTTTTTTATTGTTCAAGTGATACAAGTAAATAAGTTGAGTGAAATCATAATGATGAATAACCATCCCACCGTTACCAATAGCCGCTATTCACGAAAACGCAAACGAAATCCTGATAAATGGAAGAAAAATATCGCTAAAAGAAACAGGTATGTCTAAGTATATTCCAATGTAGGGTTGATACAAATAGTTATGCGTGTTGTGATATTCATGATGATTACCTATATAAATAATACTGTCTAAAAATATTTAATTTTTTATTTTTAGTGTGAATCACTTAGTTTAAGATAGCATTTTTATCTTGAATTTAAGGAAAAATATTTCATACAAAATTGCTTACGATGTACCAACAGACAAAAGCACGTCAAACTTGACAATTTTGACTTTGTACCGCCCTTATTGCAGTGGAATAAGCGCTAATGTTGAACTGAAAGTGTCAAACGTGACGTGCTGTTGATCGTGGGTGAATCAACTATTCTTTGCACTCGATATTTTTTTTTATAAAAAATAAAGTTATGCATTTTTATATTTTTACTTCAATAAACCAAAAAAACAAATATTTAATTTTGTCATGGTAGTTTCAGCACCGATATTTTCCTATATTAAAGTAGCTTTTAAGTATGAAATAGAAAACAGGGCTTGTTAGAATTCCCCTGGGTAACATTTATTACATATTGGTATATAGTGAATAAAACAAAACCAAATAGTAAATGAACATATTGTATTAATAGACAAAGTCTTAATTAAACATAAAAGCACTTTTGAGAAGCTATAAAAAATTACATTAATAATTTTTTACCTTCTATTGTGTCTCTTGGGTCACATTAAAAAAAAAACAAACCAATATTCCTTTAATTCTCTGACATTGGTAAATAAATATAAAAATTAACAATTACGTGCTGAGTGGCACTAAGTAAGTAACATTATTTTTGCTGTGGCAACACTACGGCTAACAGCTGATCTTGACTTGTCCCGTATTTTAATTTGATTTAAACCTATAAATAACTAATATATGGCCCAATTAGTCGTCGTAAACAATCATTAGAGTTACCTACGTGTTATTTAGTGTTTTTAATGTGAAATAAGTTTATATTTGGTGATTTATCGGTGCCGACAGTGAGTGTCAGTTAACCATTCAAATACTTATGTGAATCATTGTTCTCTTTATATAAGGTATTGTATTGTATGTTTAATCATACATGCTTTTTATGACCTTTATAATAAGTAGTTATATACTCGAATTGTCTGACTCTGATTGTCAGAAACGCGAAGAGGTTAGAATACAAAAAAATATCTTGTTCTAAATACGCAACCTCTTGCTTGTTTAAACAACACTTTGGTATCAACACCGTTGTTAGTTTGATTATTTTATCGATATTACCATGATGACCCGCGCTGCCTCATCTCATCATTTGTTCGATGAGTTAGTTCTTAGTATGCCCAGCCTGGTTTCTGCTGCACATTTCTCAATCCCCACTGTAGCTCATGATTTGGCGAGTACTGATTTGATTGAGTCCAATGCTCCAGGGGGTATAGCAAAGTGCAGCAAAAACAAATTCAAAAAATATGTTAGAATAAGCAAATTTATTAAGAAAACTCAAAAACTGATTAAAAGTCAGAAATTGATGAATTTTAAATGTGAAATATATTAAGGAACGCCGAAGATTAGGTGATGAACTGGATATTTATTATATAATGATAGACAATAATTTAACTGAGCATGACAATGATGTGAAAGCATCAGAAATATCTAGTCTTAAGGAAAATCTGAGACGTTTATCTGACAGATACTCAATAACTAAAAAAGAAAATGAGGAACATATTTTGGCCCTGACTAAACTCTTGTGCAACCCGGACTCAGTTTCCAGCAGTAGTGATTTTACGATTATGATAAGAAGGAATTAGCTCTGTATTTTAATATTTTATGTTACCTAAATTATCAACATAAACACAATGCAATTTTGTCAATGCAGTGACCTACGGTAATTTCGCGATCCGCAAGTTCAGTTAAGGATGACTGTAATTTGTTTTGACGTTTAACAGATTCGCTGGTTCTTTTGCTTATATAACCTCCTGTCTGTGGGAGCGTAAATGTCAGAAAATTCTAGACTGTGGTAGATGAAATCCTCCACTCCACAGACAGGGGTTTTTTTCAGCGCGCGATGTTTAAAAACTGTAATAAATCCATTTCTATAATGAATTGTGGCTTTCTTTTATATATTCCTAACTCTGCATTAGTTCCTCTTCCTATTTCTATAAGTTATTTCATCTGCAATATTAAAATGAAGCTGTTATACTGCTCCTAAGTTAAGGTACCTATAGTCGTATTTGTTTTTGTTAGGAAAATAAAATATAAATGAAAGTTTGATTGGAATGAACATTTAATTACGTCAACAGTACATATTTTAACATATCTATCACAAAAAACCAATACCCTTCATACATTTTTTTTCAAGAAAACAATGTTTAAAACTTTTATTAAAATTCAACTACTCTGAAGCTATTCAAAAGTGACCTTCACATTAAAAGGTTTGTTTATCTGAGTAAGCACTTAGGAGTATTGAAGCAGATGTTTACAGTAACTTAAGCTTATCAGGCAGGTAGTACCACAAGTGGTTCATGGGTATTCACACTGTAACATGAGTGGGAGATAAACAAAAAAGGGTCCCATTTTTTACTTACAAATTAGTGGTTGCAAGAAATGGATTTCTTTAGGATTGAGTTAATTGTTTAGACAATCTGTGATATTTTTCAACAACTACATTCAACTAGCTATAATCTGAATGTAAAACCTTGCAGGGTGTCTAACAATTTTATTACAATAAATGCTAACAAACACCTAAAAACATCCAAAATGTGACAAGAATAATATGGATAAGACTTTTAATGATTCCTTTCATCTGATAGATAATATTATTTCATACATAAATAATTACCTGAGTGAAATAACCTGATTAAGTTTGAATGATAAAATATGTGTTAATATATTTTCATTCTTACCAACTTCGTGTTTGTCTGTCTCCGGTCGGAGATTCACATTATATTTATGAATGGTTATATTATAAGTTTATATCTTTTATAGTTAACTAGATTAGACGATTCGCAGGGACAGAATGTGGTATATTTGAACAAAGAGATTTTTCATTTAGACTTATAGGTCGCGTCACGTAAAAAGCGCGCGTCACGTAAAATGTGTCGTTTTTAAACCATTGATCATTCATAATTCGTTAAAATGATTTTAAATATTTTAACTGTATTAGTTGTAAAATAAAAAATATTAGTACAACAGGCCTGGTAGAACTTTTCGAAACTTATTATAACTAATAACCAGATGTTTATGCAAATAAATATATCTTTATCTTTGTTGATTGTTATTATGACTTGAATAGTTACCTAGTATGGAACCTAAGTAGACCAGTAAACTATGCGAAATATGAAAATGGCGCATAACCAACAGTCTTCAGCTTGATGTACCTTTTCAAATGACATAGAATAATCAAATGTCTGTTTCACCTGATCTTTAACTTTTAGAGACCAGAAAATATCCGATGTTATGGTTATTTCTAGTAGACTTATGGCAATCTAAGGTCTGGAGTACCTGATGTGGCACTCTTAAGAACCAGCTAAATTAAGAAATACATAAAAATCATGCTTAGGAAAAAAAAATACAGTGTTATAGGCATCTTCAGTTGACTTCTACGAATCTAAGGTCTGGAGTACCTGATGTGGCACTCTTAAGAAGCAGCAAAATTAAGAAACACATAGAAATGATGCTTAGGAAAACAATATACAGTGTTATAGGCATCTTCAGTTGACTTCTACGAATCTAAGGTCTGGAGTACCTGATGTGGCACTCTCAAGAACCAGCTAAATTAAGAAATACATAAAAATGATGCTTAGGAAAAAATATACAGTGTTATAGGCATCTTCAGTTGACTTCTACGAATCTAAGGTCTGGAGTACCTGATGTGGCCCTCTGAAAGACCAGCTAAACTATGAAATACATAGGAATGATGCTTAGGAAAAAGATATACAGTGTTATAGGCATATGGGACAGGGAGACGGCTTGGAGTTTTCAAAAATAACGACATAATGCAATTCGGAATTCAAAATAACTAACAAAATGAATATTGAACAAAATGCATGTGTTTATTGCAAAATCTAGAAGTGCAATATTAAACCAAAGCAGACCAGTTACCATATGTGGCACTGTTCACGATGAGTGAGCATGACTACTCAAGTTTATAAAGCAGCAAATTGATTGATTGCAACACACTTGCTGCATGATACCACTTAACCATGGGAAGTCCACTACTGAACATACGCCTTCCCCACAGATTTCCAAGTTTTTCGTGCTACGATTGAATGCGGCGTCCACTGCTGAACACATGCTTCCCCCATAGATTTCCAAGTTCTTGGTGCTACGATTGTATGCGACGTCCACTGCGGAACATAGGTCTACCCCATAAATTGCTAAGACCTATGATTGTATGCGACATCCACTGCAGAACATAATGCCTCCCCTATAGATTTCCAAGTTATTCGCAGCGTCCACTGCTGAACATAGTCCTCCCCTATTGACACCTGCAGGATTGTGTACGCAATTAACAGATGCCTTCCCCTAAAACAGCGGAATTTGCTTGGCACAAGTATGGCACTTTCGAGTATTTAGACGGTTATTCAATCTAGGCACTTAAATTCTATGTCTGATTTATAGTGTTACTGTGCAGTGTTCCTGAAAAGTTTTGTGTGGTAAGGTCCGAAGCACGTGAACACGCATAGCGGTACATTGCAGCCAGTGCAGTACGCTGTGACTCGCTTTCCGCACTCTGCGCAATTACGCCGGTAGCGGTTGGCCTTGCTCGCTTTTTCCATCACAACGTACTGTTGGGGGAAGTGCACGAAACCTTGTGTAGTGTTGTATATTTCGCTGGGTGTAATGGCTGAAGGCTCGGGTTTTGGCGGGGTGTGACGCGACAATAACTCACACACCAAAGTTTTGCGAAAACTTCGGTGGTTAGTTGCATGTTGCGACTTGAATATAATGTAAGCATTTAGGATACTTACATTTAATAGCCGCCTAAAAAACTTCTCGTACCACACTTGGGTTCGCTTTCTTTCTATCTCCTCGACGATTTTCTCCATTATCTCCCTGTCCCATATGGAAGTGAAAACATCATAGGCACTGGAATAAGCCATGGTTGGCCCACAATGACCAGCAGAGAATGTTTCCCGCCTCCGCTCGGGTTCGATTTGTGGCTGCGGGAACGCCCTCCACTGGAAATTGTAAGGCTCACTGGTGGAAATAGATGGTATGAGCGGTGATACGGGAGCTGGTGCCGGGTCTGCTCCTTGATCTAATACGCTCGACGTGGCTGGCAACGATGAAGGCGGCCAAGAGTAATCAATCTCATCCTCCTCCGTGTCCTCGATATGTAGTCTCAGAGTATTGGGTATATGCATCGGCGGCAAGCCCTCCTCCTGGCCATCATCGTCCTCACTTTCTTCACTGCTATTCAAAAAAAATAGAAAATGAATGATAGAATGTTAAGTGGGCTAACTGTTTGAGTAGATGAAAATGGATTAAAATAACTTACCAATGTCGAGGTATTGGGCGATTTCATCGTCATTCAAAGGTCAACTTGGAATTCTGTAACAAATATAATAATATTATTAAAAACAGTACAAAAAACAATATCTTTGTATAAATTGAATATTCACTAAATTTACTTACAATGAACGTCTAACACTTGCTCTGGACGTTTTTTTTTTCTTATCCAAAAATTTACTTTTTTTTCCAAAAAGTTGAGTAGTAATTAGAATCTTTTGAAAGAGCCCTTAATAGTTGAGCTATATTTGGTTTGGGTCTAATTTTCTTGTTAAGTCTGGAGTTCCAGGACTCTGAAACGAGTCGTATAGAATCATAGGTGGCAATCTTACTTTTTGTCACTTTTGAGTTAGTGACGTCAAAAAATTCCAAATTTTGAAATCTAACGGCTAATTTAATAATGTCATAACCAAAGATGGCCATTCCCCTTGAGAAATCAACATGAAATCTCGAGTGAGTTACAAAGGCGGCAAAACTTCAGTAGGTTAGAGCCAAACGCGGCGTTAGAGGGCGCTCGACCAATCACAGCAATGCATTTGCAAAGTCACAAGATGGCGAAAACAAGTTTTTTATACGTGTTTGCGTCCTCAGTTTTTGTGGTTTTTTTTATTGTTCAAGTGATACAAGTAAATAAGTTGAGTGAAATCATAATGATGAATAACCATCCCACCGTTACCAATAGCCGCTATTCACGAAAACGCAAACGAAATCCTGATAAATGGAAGAAAAATATCGCTAAAAGAAACAGGTATGTCTAAGTATATTCCAATGTAGGGTTGATACAAATAGTTATGCGTGTTGTGATATTCATGATGATTACCTATATGAATAATACTGTCTAAAAATATTTAATTTTTTATTTTTAGTGTGAATCACTTAGTTTAAGATAGCATTTTTATCTTGAATTTGAGGAAAAATATTTCATACAAAATTGCTTACGATGTACCAACAGACAAAAGCACGTCAAACTTGACACTTTTGACTTTGTACCGCCCTTATTGCAGTGGAATAAGCGCTAATGTTGAACTGAAAGTGTCAAACGTGACGTGCTGTTGATCGTGGGTGAATCAACTATTCTTTGCACTCGATATTTTTTTTTATAAAAAACAAAGTTATGCATTTTTATATTTTTACTTCAATAAACCAAAAAAACAAATATTTAATTTTGTCATGGTAGTTTCAGCACCGATATTTTCCTATATTAAAGTAGCTTTTAAGTATGAAATAGAAAACAGGGCTTGTTAGAATTCCCCTGGGTAACATTTATTACATATTGGTATATAGTGAATAAAACAAAACCAAATAGTAAATGAACATATTGTATTAATAGACAAAGTCTTAATTAAACATAAAAGCACTTTTGAGAAGCTATAAAAAATTACATTAATAATTTTTTACCTTCTATTGTGTCTCTTGGGTCACATTAAAAAAAAAACAAACCAATATTCCTTTAATTCTCTGACATTGGTAAATAAATATAAAAATTAACAATTACGTGCTGAGTGGCACTAAGTAAGTAACATTATTTTTGCTGTGGCAACACTACGGCTAACAGCTGATCTTGACTTGTCCCGTATTTTAATTTGATTTAAACCTATAAATAACTAATATATGGCCCAATTAGTCGTCGTAAACAATCATTAGAGTTACCTACGTGTTATTTAGTGTTTTTAATGTGAAATAAGTTTATATTTGGTGATTTATCGGTGCCGACAGTGAGTGTCAGTTAACCATTCAAATACTTATGTGAATCATTGTTCTCTTTATATAAGGTATTGTATTGTATGTTTAATCATACATGCTTTTTATGACCTTTATAATAAGTAGTTATATACTCGAATTGTCTGACTCTGATTGTCAGAAACGCGAAGAGGTTAGAATACAAAAAAATATCTTGTTCTAAATACGCAACCTCTTGCTTGTTTAAACAACACTTTGGTATCAACACCGTTGTTAGTTTGATTATTTTATCGATATTACCATGATGACCCGCGCTGCCTCATCTCATCATTTGTTCGATGAGTTAGTTCTTAGTATGCCCAGCCTGGTTTCTGCTGCACATTTCTCAATCCCCACTGTAGCTCATGATTTGGCGAGTACTGATTTGATTGAGTCCAATGCTCCAGGGGGTATAGCAAAGTGCAGCAAAAACAAATTCAAAAAATATGTTAGAATAAGCAAATTTATTAAGAAAACTCAAAAACTGATTAAAAGTCAGAAATTGATGAATTTTAAATGTGAAATATATTAAGGAACGCCGAAGATTAGGTGATGAACTGGATATTTATTATATAATGATAGACAATAATTTAACTGAGCATGACAATGATGTGAAAGCATCAGAAATATCTAGTCTTAAGGAAAATCTGAGACGTTTATCTGACAGATACTCAATAACTAAAAAAGAAAATGAGGAACATATTTTGGCCCTGACTAAACTCTTGTGCAACCCGGACTCAGTTTCCAGCAGTAGTGATTTTACGATTATGATAAGAAGGAATTAGCTCTGTATTTTAATATTTTATGTTACCTAAATTATCAACATAAACACAATGCAATTTTGTCAATGCAGTGACCTACGGTAATTTCGCGATCCGCAAGTTCAGTTAAGGATGACTGTAATTTGTTTTGACGTTTAACAGATTCGCTGGTTCTTTTGCTTATATAACCTCCTGTCTGTGGGAGCGTAAATGTCAGAAAATTCTAGACTGTGGTAGATGAAATCCTCCACTCCACAGACAGGGGTTTTTTTCAGCGCGCGATGTTTAAAAACTGTAATAAATCCATTTCTATAATGAATTGTGGCTTTCTTTTATATATTCCTAACTCTGCATTAGTTCCTCTTCCTATTTCTATAAGTTATTTCATCTGCAATATTAAAATGAAGCTGTTATACTGCTCCTAAGTTAAGGTACCTATAGTCGTATTTGTTTTTGTTAGGAAAATAAAATATAAATGAAAGTTTGATTGGAATGAACATTTAATTACGTCAACAGTACATATTTTAACATATCTATCACAAAAAACCAATACCCTTCATACATTTTTTTTCAAGAAAACAATGTTTAAAACTTTTATTAAAATTCAACTACTCTGAAGCTATTCAAAAGTGACCTTCACATTAAAAGGTTTGTTTATCTGAGTAAGCACTTAGGAGTATTGAAGCAGATGTTTACAGTAACTTAAGCTTATCAGGCAGGTAGTACCACAAGTGGTTCATGGGTATTCACACTGTAACATGAGTGGGAGATAAACAAAAAAGGGTCCCATTTTTTACTTACAAATTAGTGGTTGCAAGAAATGGATTTCTTTAGGATTGAGTTAATTGTTTAGACAATCTGTGATATTTTTCAACAACTACATTCAACTAGCTATAATCTGAATGTAAAACCTTGCAGGGTGTCTAACAATTTTATTACAATAAATGCTAACAAACACCTAAAAACATCCAAAATGTGACAAGAATAATATGGATAAGACTTTTAATGATTCCTTTCATCTGATAGATAATATTATTTCATACATAAATAATTACCTGAGTGAAATAACCTGATTAAGTTTGAATGATAAAATATGTGTTAATATATTTTCATTCTTACCAACTTCGTGTTTGTCTGTCTCCGGTCGGAGATTCACATTATATTTATGAATGGTTATATTATAAGTTTATATCTTTTATAGTTAACTAGATTAGACGATTCGCAGGGACAGAATGTGGTATATTTGAACAAATAGATTTTTCATTTAGACTTATAGGTCGCGTCACGTAAAAAGCGCGCGTCACGTAAAATGTGTCGTTTTTAAACCATTGATCATTCATAATTCGTTAAAATGATTTTAAATATTTTAACTGTATTAGTTGTAAAATAAAAAATATTAGTACAACAGGCCTGGTAGAACTTTTCGAAACTTATTATAACTAATAACCAGATGTTTATGCAAATAAATATATCTTTATCTTTGTTGATTGTTATTATGACTTGAATAGTTACCTAGTATGGAACCTAAGTAGACCAGTAAACTATGCGAAATATGAAAATGGCGCATAACCAACAGTCTTCAGCTTGATGTACCTTTTCAAATGACATAGAATAATCAAATGTCTGTTTCACCTGATCTTTAACTTTTAGAGACCAGAAAATATCCGATGGTATGGTTATTTCTAGTAGACTTATGGCAATCTAAGGTCTGGAGTACCTGATGTGGCACTCTTAAGAACCAGCTAAATTAAGAAATACATAAAAATCATGCTTAGGAAAAAAATATATCCCCTGGACATTATTCCACACAGCGCCATCTAGCCCCAAAGTAAGCTAATTAAAGCTTGTGTTATGGGATACTAGACAACGGATAAACATACTTAAATACATTTTCTTTTGTAAATACATACTTATTATACATAGGAGACACCCAGACCAGTACAAACAGACATGTTCATGCACACAAATGTTTGTACTGTGCGGGGATCGAACCCGCGACCTCTGGTGTAGTAGCCAACTTCTTAACCATTACACCAAGTCGGTCGTCACATACACATACAGTATACAGTGTTATAGGCATCTTCAGTTGACTTCTACGAATCTAAGGTCTGGAGTACCTGATGTGGCACTCTTAAGAAGCAGCAAAATTAAGAAACACATAGAAATGATGCTTAGGAAAACAATATACAGTGTTATAGGCATCTTCAGTTGACTTCTACGAATCTTAGGTCTGGAGTACCTGATGTGGCACTCTCAAGAACCAGCTAAATTAAGAAATACATAAAAATGATGCTTAGGAAAAAATATACAGTGTTATAGGCATCTTCAGTTGACTTCTACGAATCTAAGGTCTGGAGTACCTGATGTGGCCCTCTGAAAGACCAGCTAAACTATGAAATACATAGGAATGATGCTTAGGAAAAAGATATACAGTGTTATAGGCATATGGGACAGGGAGACGGCTTGGAGTTTTCAAAAATAACGACATAATGCAATTCGGAATTCAAAATAACTAACAAAATGAATATTGAACAAAATGCATGTGTTTATTGCAAAATCTAGAAGTGCAATATTAAACCAAAGCAGACCAGTTACCATATGTGGCACTGTTCACGATGAGTGAGCATGACTACTCAAGTTTATAAAGCAGCAAATTGATTGATTGCAACACACTTGCTGCATGATACCACTTAACCATGGGAAGTCCACTACTGAACATACGCCTTCCCCACAGATTTCCAAGTTTTTCGTGCTACGATTGAATGCGGCGTCCACTGCTGAACACATGCTTCCCCCATAGATTTCCAAGTTCTTGGTGCTACGATTGTATGCGACGTCCACTGCGGAACATAGGTCTACCCCATAAATTGCTAAGACCTATGATTGTATGCGACATCCACTGCAGAACATAATGCCTCCCCTATAGATTTCCAAGTTATTCGCGGCGTCCACTGCTGAACATAGTCCTCCCCTATTGACACCTGCAGGATTGTGTACGCAATTAACAGATGCCTTCCCCTAAAACAGCGGAATTTGCTTGGCACAAGTATGGCACTTTCGAGTATTTAGACGGTTATTCAATCTAGGCACTTAAATGCTATGTCTGATTTATAGTGTTACTGTGCAGTGTTCCTGAAAAGTTTTGTGTGGTAAGGTCCGAAGCACGTGAACACGCATAGCGGTACATTGCAGCCAGTGCAGTACGCTGTGACTCGCTTTCCGCACTCTGCGCAATTACGCCGGTAGCGGTTGGCCTTGCTCGCTTTTTCCATCACAACGTACTGTTGGGGGAAGTGCACGAAACCTTGTGTAGTGTTGTATATTTCGCTGGGTGTAATGGCTGAAGGCTCGGGTTTTGGCGGGGTGTGACGCGACAATAACTCACACACCAAAGTTTTGCGAAAACTTCGGTGGTTAGTTGCATGTTGCGACTTGAATATAATGTAAGCATTTAGGATACTTACATTTAATAGCCGCCTAAAAACTTCTCGTACCACACTTGGGTTCGCTTTCTTTCTATCTCCTCGACGATTTTCTCCATTATCTCCCTGTCCCATATGGAAGTGAAAACATTATAGGCACTGGAATAAGCCATGGTTGGCCCACAATGACCAGCAGAGAATGTTTCCCGCCTCCGCTCGGGTTCGATTTGTGGCTGCGGGAACGCCCTCCACTGGAAATTGTAAGGCTCACTGGTGGAAATAGATGGTATGAGCGGTGATACGGGAGCTGGTGCCGGGTCTGCTCCTTGATCTAATACGCTCGACGTGGCTGGCAACGATGAAGGCGGCCAAGAGTAATCAATCTCATCCTCCTCCGTGTCCTCGATATGTAGTCTCAGAGTATTAGGTATATGCATCGGCGGCAAGCCCTCCTCCTGGCCATCATCGTCCTCACTTTCTTCACTGCTATTCAAAAAAAAATAGAAAATGAATGATAGAATGTTAAGTGGGCTAACTGTTTGAGTAGATGAAAATGGATTAAAATAACTTACCAATGTCGAGGTATTGGGCGATTTCATCGTCATTCAAAGGTCAACTTGGAATTCTGTAACAAATATAATAATATTATTAAAAACAGTACAAAAAAACAATATCTTTGTATAAATTGAATATTCACTAAATTTACTTACAATGAACGTCTAACACTTGCTCTGGACGTTTTTTTTTTCTTATCCAAAAATTTACTTTTTTTTCCAAAAAGTTGAGTAGTAATTAGAATCTTTTGAAAGAGCCCTTAATAGTTGAGCTATATTTGGTTTGGGTCTAATTTTCTTGTTAAGTCTGGAGTTCCAGGACTCTGAAACGAGTCGTATAGAATCATAGGTGGCAATCTTACTTTTTGTCACTTTTGAGTTAGTGACGTCAAAAAATTCCAAATTTTGAAATCTAACGGCTAATTTAATAATGTCATAACCAAAGATGGCCCCGAGGATTCCCCTTGAGAAATCAACATGAAATCTCGAGTGAGTTACAAAGGCGGCAAAACTTCAGTAGGTTAGAGCCAAACGCGGCGTTAGAGGGCGCTCGACCAATCACAGCAATGCATTTGCAAAGTCACAAGATGGCGAAAACAAGTTTTTTATACGTGTTTGCGTCCTCAGTTTTTGTGGTTTTTTTATTGTTCAAGTGATACAAGTAAATAAGTTGAGTGAAATCATAATGATGAATAACCATCCCACCGTTACCAATAGCCGCTATTCACGAAAACGCAAACGAAATCCTGATAAATGGAAGAAAAATATCGCTAAAAGAAACAGGTATGTCTAAGTATATTCCAATGTAGGGTTGATACAAATAGTTATGCGTGTTGTGATATTCATGATGATTACCTATATAAATAATACTGTCTAAAAATATTTAATTTTTTATTTTTAGTGTGAATCACTTAGTTTAAGATAGCATTTTTATCTTGAATTTAAGGAAAAATATTTCATACAAAATTGCTTACGATGTACCAACAGACAAAAGCACGTCAAACTTGACAATTTTGACTTTGTACCGCCCTTATTGCAGTGGAATAAGCGCTAATGTTGAACTGAAAGTGTCAAACGTGACGTGCTGTTGATCGTGGGTGAATCAACTATTCTTTGCACTCGATATTTTTTTTTATAAAAAATAAAGTTATGCATTTTTATATTTTTACTTCAATAAACCAAAAAAACAAATATTTAATTTTGTCATGGTAGTTTCAGCACCGATATTTTCCTATATTAAAGTAGCTTTTAAGTATGAAATAGAAAACAGGGCTTGTTAGAATTCCCCTGGGTAACATTTATTACATATTGGTATATAGTGAATAAAACAAAACCAAATAGTAAATGAACATATTGTATTAATAGACAGTCTTAATTAAACATAAAAGCACTTTTGAGAAGCTATAAAAAATTACATTAATAATTTTTTACCTTCTATTGTGTCTCTTGGGTCACATTCAAAAAAAAACAAACCAATATTCCTTTAATTCTCTGACATTGGTAAATAAATATAAAAATTAACAATTACGTGCTGAGTGGCACTAAGTAAGTAACATTATTTTTGCTGTGGCAACACTACGGCTAACAGCTGATCTTGATTTGTCCCGTATTTTAATTTGATTTAAACCTATAAATAACTAATATATGGCCCAATTAGTCGTCGTAAACAATCATTAGAGTTACCTACGTGTTATTTAGTGTTTTTAATGTGAAATAAGTTTATATTTGGTGATTTATCGGTGCCGACAGTGAGTGTCAGTTAACCATTCAAATACTTATGTGAATCATTGTTCTCTTTATATAAGGTATTGTATTGTATGTTTAATCATACATGCTTTTTATGACCTTTATAATAAGTAGTTATATACTCGAATTGTCTGACTCTGATTGTCAGAAACGCGAAGAGGTTAGAATACAAAAAAATATCTTGTTCTAAATACGCAACCTCTTGCTTGTTTAAACAACACTTTGGTATCAACACCGTTGTTAGTTTGATTATTTTATCGATATTACCATGATGACCCGCGCTGCCTCATCTCATCATTTGTTCGATGAGTTAGTTCTTAGTATGCCCAGCCTGGTTTCTGCTGCACATTTCTCAATCCCCACTGTAGCTCATGATTTGGCGAGTACTGATTTGATTGAGTCCAATGCTCCAGGGGGTATAGCAAAGTGCAGCAAAAACAAATTCAAAAAATATGTTAGAATAAGCAAATTTATTAAGAAAACTCAAAAACTGATTAAAAGTCAGAAATTGATGAATTTTAAATGTGAAATATATTAAGGAACGCCGAAGATTAGGTGATGAACTGGATATTTATTATATAATGATAGACAATAATTTAACTGAGCATGACAATGATGTGAAAGCATCAGAAATATCTAGTCTTAAGGAAAATCTGAGACGTTTATCTGACAGATACTCAATAACTAAAAAAGAAAATGAGGAACATATTTTGGCCCTGACTAAACTCTTGTGCAACCCGGACTCAGTTTCCAGCAGTAGTGATTTTACGATTATGATAAGAAGGAATTAGCTCTGTATTTTAATATTTTATGTTACCTAAATTATCAACATAAACACAATGCAATTTTGTCAATGCAGTGACCTACGGTAATTTCGCGATCCGCAAGTTCAGTTAAGGATGACTGTAATTTGTTTTGACGTTTAACAGATTCGCTGGTTCTTTTGCTTATATAACCTCCTGTCTGTGGGAGCGTAAATGTCAGAAAATTCTAGACTGTGGTAGATGAAATCCTCCACTCCACAGACAGGGGTTTTTTTCAGCGCGCGATGTTTAAAAACTGTAATAAATCCATTTCTATAATGAATTGTGGCTTTCTTTTATATATTCCTAACTCTGCATTAGTTCCTCTTCCTATTTCTATAAGTTATTTCATCTGCAATATTAAAATGAAGCTGTTATACTGCTCCTAAGTTAAGGTACCTATAGCCGTATTTGTTTTTGTTAGGAAAATAAAATATAAATGAAAGTTTGATTGGAATGAACATTTAATTACGTCAACAGTACATATTTTAACATATCTATCACAAAAAACCAATACCCTTCATACATTTTTTTTCAAGAAAACAATGTTTAAAACTTTTATTAAAATTCAACTACTCTGAAGCTATTCAAAAGTGACCTTCACATTAAAAGGTTTGTTTATCTGAGTAAGCACTTAGGAGTATTGAAGCAGATGTTTACAGTAACTTAAGCTTATCAGGCAGGTAGTACCACAAGTGGTTCATGGGTATTCACACTGTAACATGAGTGGGAGATAAACAAAAAAGGGTCCCATTTTTTACTTACAAATTAGTGGTTGCAAGAAATGGATTTCTTTAGGATTGAGTTAATTGTTTAGACAATCTGTGATATTTTTCAACAACTACATTCAACTAGCTATAATCTGAATGTAAAACCTTGCAGGGTGTCTAACAATTTTATTACAATAAATGCTAACAAACACCTAAAAACATCCAAAATGTGACAAGAATAATATGGATAAGACTTTTAATGATTCCTTTCATCTGATAGATAATATTATTTCATACATAAATAATTACCTGAGTGAAATAACCTGATTAAGTTTGAATGATAAAATATGTGTTAATATATTTTCATTCTTACCAACTTCGTGTTTGTCTGTCTCCGGTCGGAGATTCACATTATATTTATGAATGGTTATATTATAAGTTTATATCTTTTATAGTTAACTAGATTAGACGATTCGCAGGGACAGAATGTGGTATATTTGAACAAAGAGATTTTTCATTTAGACTTATAGGTCGCGTCACGTAAAAAGCGCGCGTCACGTAAAATGTGTCGTTTTTAAACCATTGATCATTCATAATTCGTTAAAATGATTTTAAATATTTTAACTGTATTAGTTGTAAAATAAAAAATATTAGTACAACAGGCCTGGTAGAACTTTTCGAAACTTATTATAACTAATAACCAGATGTTTATGCAAATAAATATATCTTTATCTTTGTTGATTGTTATTATGACTTGAATAGTTACCTAGTATGGAACCTAAGTAGACCAGTAAACTATGCGAAATATGAAAATGGCGCATAACCAACAGTCTTCAGCTTGATGTACCTTTTCAAATGACATAGAATAATCAAATGTCTGTTTCACCTGATCTTTAACTTTTAGAGACCAGAAAATATCCGATGTTATGGTTATTTCTAGTAGACTTATGGCAATCTAAGGTCTGGAGTACCTGATGTGGCACTCTTAAGAACCAGCTAAATTAAGAAATACATAAAAATCATGCTTAGGAAAAAAAAATACAGTGTTATAGGCATCTTCAGTTGACTTCTACGAATCTAAGGTCTGGAGTACCTGATGTGGCACTCTTAAGAAGCAGCAAAATTAAGAAACACATAGAAATGATGCTTAGGAAAACAATATACAGTGTTATAGGCATCTTCAGTTGACTTCTACGAATCTAAGGTCTGGAGTACCTGATGTGGCACTCTCAAGAACCAGCTAAATTAAGAAATACATAAAAATGATGCTTAGGAAAAAATATACAGTGTTATAGGCATCTTCAGTTGACTTCTACGAATCTAAGGTCTGGAGTACCTGATGTGGCCCTCTGAAAGACCAGCTAAACTATGAAATACATAGGAATGATGCTTAGGAAAAAGATATACAGTGTTATAGGCATATGGGACAGGGAGACGGCTTGGAGTTTTCAAAAATAACGACATAATGCAATTCGGAATTCAAAATAACTAACAAAATGAATATTGAACAAAATGCATGTGTTTATTGCAAAATCTAGAAGTGCAATATTAAACCAAAGCAGACCAGTTACCATATGTGGCACTGTTCACGATGAGTGAGCATGACTACTCAAGTTTATAAAGCAGCAAATTGATTGATTGCAACACACTTGCTGCATGATACCACTTAACCATGGGAAGTCCACTACTGAACATACGCCTTCCCCACAGATTTCCAAGTTTTTCGTGCTACGATTGAATGCGGCGTCCACTGCTGAACACATGCTTCCCCCATAGATTTCCAAGTTCTTGGTGCTACGATTGTATGCGACGTCCACTGCGGAACATAGGTCTACCCCATAAATTGCTAAGACCTATGATTGTATGCGACATCCACTGCAGAACATAATGCCTCCCCTATAGATTTCCAAGTTATTCGCAGCGTCCACTGCTGAACATAGTCCTCCCCTATTGACACCTGCAGGATTGTGTACGCAATTAACAGATGCCTTCCCCTAAAACAGCGGAATTTGCTTGGCACAAGTATGGCACTTTCGAGTATTTAGACGGTTATTCAATCTAGGCACTTAAATTCTATGTCTGATTTATAGTGTTACTGTGCAGTGTTCCTGAAAAGTTTTGTGTGGTAAGGTCCGAAGCACGTGAACACGCATAGCGGTACATTGCAGCCAGTGCAGTACGCTGTGACTCGCTTTCCGCACTCTGCGCAATTACGCCGGTAGCGGTTGGCCTTGCTCGCTTTTTCCATCACAACGTACTGTTGGGGGAAGTGCACGAAACCTTGTGTAGTGTTGTATATTTCGCTGGGTGTAATGGCTGAAGGCTCGGGTTTTGGCGGGGTGTGACGCGACAATAACTCACACACCAAAGTTTTGCGAAAACTTCGGTGGTTAGTTGCATGTTGCGACTTGAATATAATGTAAGCATTTAGGATACTTACATTTAATAGCCGCCTAAAAAACTTCTCGTACCACACTTGGGTTCGCTTTCTTTCTATCTCCTCGACGATTTTCTCCATTATCTCCCTGTCCCATATGGAAGTGAAAACATCATAGGCACTGGAATAAGCCATGGTTGGCCCACAATGACCAGCAGAGAATGTTTCCCGCCTCCGCTCGGGTTCGATTTGTGGCTGCGGGAACGCCCTCCACTGGAAATTGTAAGGCTCACTGGTGGAAATAGATGGTATGAGCGGTGATACGGGAGCTGGTGCCGGGTCTGCTCCTTGATCTAATACGCTCGACGTGGCTGGCAACGATGAAGGCGGCCAAGAGTAATCAATCTCATCCTCCTCCGTGTCCTCGATATGTAGTCTCAGAGTATTGGGTATATGCATCGGCGGCAAGCCCTCCTCCTGGCCATCATCGTCCTCACTTTCTTCACTGCTATTCAAAAAAAAATAGAAAATGAATGATAGAATGTTAAGTGGGCTAACTGTTTGAGTAGATGAAAATGGATTAAAATAACTTACCAATGTCGAGGTATTGGGCGATTTCATCGTCATTCAAAGGTCAACTTGGAATTCTGTAACAAATATAATAATATTATTAAAAACAGTACAAAAAAACAATATCTTTGTATAAATTGAATATTCACTAAATTTACTTACAATGAACGTCTAACACTTGCTCTGGACGTTTTTTTTTTCTTATCCAAAAATTTACTTTTTTTTCCAAAAAGTTGAGTAGTAATTAGAATCTTTTGAAAGAGCCCTTAATAGTTGAGCTATATTTGGTTTGGGTCTAATTTTCTTGTTAAGTCTGGAGTTCCAGGACTCTGAAACGAGTCGTATAGAATCATAGGTGGCAATCTTACTTTTTGTCACTTTTGAGTTAGTGACGTCAAAAAATTCCAAATTTTGAAATCTAACGGCTAATTTAATAATGTCATAACCAAAGATGGCCATTCCTCTTGAGAAATCAACATGAAATCTCGAGTGAGTTACAAAGGCGGCAAAACTTCAGTAGGTTAGAGCCAAACGCGGCGTTAGAGGGCGCTCGACCAATCACAGCAATGCATTTGCAAAGTCACAAGATGGCGAAAACAAGTTTTTTATACGTGTTTGCGTCCTCAGTTTTTGTGGTTTTTTTTATTGTTCAAGTGATACAAGTAAATAAGTTGAGTGAAATCATAATGATGAATAACCATCCCACCGTTACCAATAGCCGCTATTCACGAAAACGCAAACGAAATCCTGATAAATGGAAGAAAAATATCGCTAAAAGAAACAGGTATGTCTAAGTATATTCCAATGTAGGGTTGATACAAATAGTTATGCGTGTTGTGATATTCATGATGATTACCTATATGAATAATACTGTCTAAAAATATTTAATTTTTTATTTTTAGTGTGAATCACTTAGTTTAAGATAGCATTTTTATCTTGAATTTGAGGAAAAATATTTCATACAAAATTGCTTACGATGTACCAACAGACAAAAGCACGTCAAACTTGACACTTTTGACTTTGTACCGCCCTTATTGCAGTGGAATAAGCGCTAATGTTGAACTGAAAGTGTCAAACGTGACGTGCTGTTGATCGTGGGTGAATCAACTATTCTTTGCACTCGATATTTTTTTTTATAAAAAACAAAGTTATGCATTTTTATATTTTTACTTCAATAAACCAAAAAAACAAATATTTAATTTTGTCATGGTAGTTTCAGCACCGATATTTTCCTATATTAAAGTAGCTTTTAAGTATGAAATAGAAAACAGGGCTTGTTAGAATTCCCCTGGGTAACATTTATTACATATTGGTATATAGTGAATAAAACAAAACCAAATAGTAAATGAACATATTGTATTAATAGACAAAGTCTTAATTAAACATAAAAGCACTTTTGAGAAGCTATAAAAAATTACATTAATAATTTTTTACCTTCTATTGTGTCTCTTGGGTCACATTAAAAAAAAAACAAACCAATATTCCTTTAATTCTCTGACATTGGTAAATAAATATAAAAATTAACAATTACGTGCTGAGTGGCACTAAGTAAGTAACATTATTTTTGCTGTGGCAACACTACGGCTAACAGCTGATCTTGACTTGTCCCGTATTTTAATTTGATTTAAACCTATAAATAACTAATATATGGCCCAATTAGTCGTCGTAAACAATCATTAGAGTTACCTACGTGTTATTTAGTGTTTTTAATGTGAAATAAGTTTATATTTGGTGATTTATCGGTGCCGACAGTGAGTGTCAGTTAACCATTCAAATACTTATGTGAATCATTGTTCTCTTTATATAAGGTATTGTATTGTATGTTTAATCATACATGCTTTTTATGACCTTTATAATAAGTAGTTATATACTCGAATTGTCTGACTCTGATTGTCAGAAACGCGAAGAGGTTAGAATACAAAAAAATATCTTGTTCTAAATACGCAACCTCTTGCTTGTTTAAACAACACTTTGGTATCAACACCGTTGTTAGTTTGATTATTTTATCGATATTACCATGATGACCCGCGCTGCCTCATCTCATCATTTGTTCGATGAGTTAGTTCTTAGTATGCCCAGCCTGGTTTCTGCTGCACATTTCTCAATCCCCACTGTAGCTCATGATTTGGCGAGTACTGATTTGATTGAGTCCAATGCTCCAGGGGGTATAGCAAAGTGCAGCAAAAACAAATTCAAAAAATATGTTAGAATAAGCAAATTTATTAAGAAAACTCAAAAACTGATTAAAAGTCAGAAATTGATGAATTTTAAATGTGAAATATATTAAGGAACGCCGAAGATTAGGTGATGAACTGGATATTTATTATATAATGATAGACAATAATTTAACTGAGCATGACAATGATGTGAAAGCATCAGAAATATCTAGTCTTAAGGAAAATCCGAGACGTTTATCTGACAGATACTCAATAACTAAAAAAGAAAATGAGGAACATATTTTGGCCCTGACTAAACTCTTGTGCAACCCGGACTCAGTTTCCAGCAGTAGTGATTTTACGATTATGATAAGAAGGAATTAGCTCTGTATTTTAATATTTTATGTTACCTAAATTATCAACATAAACACAATGCAATTTTGTCAATGCAGTGACCTACGGTAATTTCGCGATCCGCAAGTTCAGTTAAGGATGACTGTAATTTGTTTTGACGTTTAACAGATTCGCTGGTTCTTTTGCTTATATAACCTCCTGTCTGTGGGAGCGTAAATGTCAGAAAATTCTAGACTGTGGTAGATGAAATCCTCCACTCCACAGACAGGGGTTTTTTTCAGCGCGCGATGTTTAAAAACTGTAATAAATCCATTTCTATAATGAATTGTGGCTTTCTTTTATATATTCCTAACTCTGCATTAGTTCCTCTTCCTATTTCTATAAGTTATTTCATCTGCAATATTAAAATGAAGCTGTTATACTGCTCCTAAGTTAAGGTACCTATAGTCGTATTTGTTTTTGTTAGGAAAATAAAATATAAATGAAAGTTTGATTGGAATGAACATTTAATTACGTCAACAGTACATATTTTAACATATCTATCACAAAAAACCAATACCCTTCATACATTTTTTTTCAAGAAAACAATGTTTAAAACTTTTATTAAAATTCAACTACTCTGAAGCTATTCAAAAGTGACCTTCACATTAAAAGGTTTGTTTATCTGAGTAAGCACTTAGGAGTATTGAAGCAGATGTTTACAGTAACTTAAGCTTATCAGGCAGGTAGTACCACAAGTGGTTCATGGGTATTCACACTGTAACATGAGTGGGAGATAAACAAAAAAGGGTCCCATTTTTTACTTACAAATTAGTGGTTGCAAGAAATGGATTTCTTTAGGATTGAGTTAATTGTTTAGACAATCTGTGATATTTTTCAACAACTACATTCAACTAGCTATAATCTGAATGTAAAACCTTGCAGGGTGTCTAACAATTTTATTACAATAAATGCTAACAAACACCTAAAAACATCCAAAATGTGACAAGAATAATATGGATAAGACTTTTAATGATTCCTTTCATCTGATAGATAATATTATTTCATACATAAATAATTACCTGAGTGAAATAACCTGATTAAGTTTGAATGATAAAATATGTGTTAATATATTTTCATTCTTACCAACTTCGTGTTTGTCTGTCTCCGGTCGGAGATTCACATTATATTTATGAATGGTTATATTATAAGTTTATATCTTTTATAGTTAACTAGATTAGACGATTCGCAGGGACAGAATGTGGTATATTTGAACAAAGAGATTTTTCATTTAGACTTATAGGTCGCGTCACGTAAAAAGCGCGCGTCACGTAAAATGTGTCGTTTTTAAACCATTGATCATTCATAATTCGTTAAAATGATTTTAAATATTTTAACTGTATTAGTTGTAAAATAAAAAATATTAGTACAACAGGCCTGGTAGAACTTTTCGAAACTTATTATAACTAATAACCAGATGTTTATGCAAATAAATATATCTTTATCTTTGTTGATTGTTATTATGACTTGAATAGTTACCGAGTATGGAACCTAAGTAGACCAGTAAACTATGCGAAATATGAAAATGGCGCATAACCAACAGTCTTCAGCTTGATGTACCTTTTCAAATGACATAGAATAATCAAATGTCTGTTTCACCTGATCTTTAACTTTTAGAGACCAGAAAATATCCGATGTTATGGTTATTTCTAGTAGACTTATGGCAATCTAAGGTCTGGAGTACCTGATGTGGCACTCTTAAGAACCAGCTAAATTAAGAAATACATAAAAATCATGCTTAGGAAAAAAATATATCCCCTGGACATTATTCCACACAGCGCCATCTAGCCCCAAAGTAAGCTAATTAAAGCTTGTGTTATGGGATACTAGACAACGGATAAACATACTTAAATACATTTTCTTTTGTAAATACATACTTATTATACATAGGAGACACCCAGACCAGTACAAACAGACATGTTCATGCACACAAATGTTTGTACTGTGCGGGGATCGAACCCGCGACCTCTGGTGTAGTAGCCAACTTCTTAACCATTACACCAAGTCGGTCGTCACATACACATACAGTATACAGTGTTATAGGCATCTTCAGTTGACTTCTACGAATCTAAGGTCTGGAGTACCTGATGTGGCACTCTTAAGAAGCAGCAAAATTAAGAAACACATAGAAATGATGCTTAGGAAAACAATATACAGTGTTATAGGCATCTTCAGTTGACTTCTACGAATCTTAGGTCTGGAGTACCTGATGTGGCACTCTCAAGAACCAGCTAAATTAAGAAATACATAAAAATGATGCTTAGGAAAAAATATACAGTGTTATAGGCATCTTCAGTTGACTTCTACGAATCTAAGGTCTGGAGTACCTGATGTGGCCCTCTGAAAGACCAGCTAAACTATGAAATACATAGGAATGATGCTTAGGAAAAAGATATACAGTGTTATAGGCATATGGGACAGGGAGACGGCTTGGAGTTTTCAAAAATAACGACATAATGCAATTCGGAATTCAAAATAACTAACAAAATGAATATTGAACAAAATGCATGTGTTTATTGCAAAATCTAGAAGTGCAATATTAAACCAAAGCAGACCAGTTACCATATGTGGCACTGTTCACGATGAGTGAGCATGACTACTCAAGTTTATAAAGCAGCAAATTGATTGATTGCAACACACTTGCTGCATGATACCACTTAACCATGGGAAGTCCACTACTGAACATACGCCTTCCCCACAGATTTCCAAGTTTTTCGTGCTACGATTGAATGCGGCGTCCACTGCTGAACACATGCTTCCCCCATAGATTTCCAAGTTCTTGGTGCTACGATTGTATGCGACGTCCACTGCGGAACATAGGTCTACCCCATAAATTGCTAAGACCTATGATTGTATGCGACATCCACTGCAGAACATAATGCCTCCCCTATAGATTTCCAAGTTATTCGCGGCGTCCACTGCTGAACATAGTCCTCCCCTATTGACACCTGCAGGATTGTGTACGCAATTAACAGATGCCTTCCCCTAAAACAGCGGAATTTGCTTGGCACAAGTATGGCACTTTCGAGTATTTAGACGGTTATTCAATCTAGGCACTTAAATGCTATGTCTGATTTATAGTGTTACTGTGCAGTGTTCCTGAAAAGTTTTGTGTGGTAAGGTCCGAAGCACGTGAACACGCATAGCGGTACATTGCAGCCAGTGCAGTACGCTGTGACTCGCTTTCCGCACTCTGCGCAATTACGCCGGTAGCGGTTGGCCTTGCTCGCTTTTTCCATCACAACGTACTGTTGGGGGAAGTGCACGAAACCTTGTGTAGTGTTGTATATTTCGCTGGGTGTAATGGCTGAAGGCTCGGGTTTTGGCGGGGTGTGACGCGACAATAACTCACACACCAAAGTTTTGCGAAAACTTCGGTGGTTAGTTGCATGTTGCGACTTGAATATAATGTAAGCATTTAGGATACTTACATTTAATAGCCGCCTAAAAACTTCTCGTACCACACTTGGGTTCGCTTTCTTTCTATCTCCTCGACGATTTTCTCCATTATCTCCCTGTCCCATATGGAAGTGAAAACATCATAGGCACTGGAATAAGCCATGGTTGGCCCACAATGACCAGCAGAGAATGTTTCCCGCCTCCGCTCGGGTTCGATTTGTGGCTGCGGGAACGCCCTCCACTGGAAATTGTAAGGCTCACTGGTGGAAATAGATGGTATGAGCGGTGATACGGGAGCTGGTGCCGGGTCTGCTCCTTGATCTAATACGCTCGACGTGGCTGGCAACGATGAAGGCGGCCAAGAGTAATCAATCTCATCCTCCTCCGTGTCCTCGATATGTAGTCTCAGAGTATTAGGTATATGCATCGGCGGCAAGCCCTCCTCCTGGCCATCATCGTCCTCACTTTCTTCACTGCTATTCAAAAAAAAATAGAAAATGAATGATAGAATGTTAAGTGGGCTAACTGTTTGAGTAGATGAAAATGGATTAAAATAACTTACCAATGTCGAGGTATTGGGCGATTTCATCGTCATTCAAAGGTCAACTTGGAATTCTGTAACAAATATAATAATATTATTAAAAACAGTACAAAAAAACAATATCTTTGTATAAATTGAATATTCACTAAATTTACTTACAATGAACGTCTAACACTTGCTCTGGACGTTTTTTTTTTCTTATCCAAAAATTTACTTTTTTTTCCAAAAAGTTGAGTAGTAATTAGAATCTTTTGAAAGAGCCCTTAATAGTTGAGCTATATTTGGTTTGGGTCTAATTTTCTTGTTAAGTCTGGAGTTCCAGGACTCTGAAACGAGTCGTATAGAATCATAGGTGGCAATCTTACTTTTTGTCACTTTTGAGTTAGTGACGTCAAAAAATTCCAAATTTTGAAATCTAACGGCTAATTTAATAATGTCATAACCAAAGATGGCCATTCCCCTTGAGAAATCAACATGAAATCTCGAGTGAGTTACAAAGGCGGCAAAACTTCAGTAGGTTAGAGCCAAACGCGGCGTTAGAGGGCGCTCGACCAATCACAGCAATGCATTTGCAAAGTCACAAGATGGCGAAAACAAGTTTTTTATACGTGTTTGCGTCCTCAGTTTTTGTGGTTTTTTTATTGTTCAAGTGATACAAGTAAATAAGTTGAGTGAAATCATAATGATGAATAACCATCCCACCGTTACCAATAGCCGCTATTCACGAAAACGCAAACGAAATCCTGATAAATGGAAGAAAAATATCGCTAAAAGAAACAGGTATGTCTAAGTATATTCCAATGTAGGGTTGATACAAATAGTTATGCGTGTTGTGATATTCATGATGATTACCTATATAAATAATACTGTCTAAAAATATTTAATTTTTTATTTTTAGTGTGAATCACTTAGTTTAAGATAGCATTTTTATCTTGAATTTAAGGAAAAATATTTCATACAAAATTGCTTACGATGTACCAACAGACAAAAGCACGTCAAACTTGACAATTTTGACTTTGTACCGCCCTTATTGCAGTGGAATAAGCGCTAATGTTGAACTGAAAGTGTCAAACGTGACGTGCTGTTGATCGTGGGTGAATCAACTATTCTTTGCACTCGATATTTTTTTTTATAAAAAATAAAGTTATGCATTTTTATATTTTTACTTCAATAAACCAAAAAAACAAATATTTAATTTTGTCATGGTAGTTTCAGCACCGATATTTTCCTATATTAAAGTAGCTTTTAAGTATGAAATAGAAAACAGGGCTTGTTAGAATTCCCCTGGGTAACATTTATTACATATTGGTATATAGTGAATAAAACAAAACCAAATAGTAAATGAACATATTGTATTAATAGACAGTCTTAATTAAACATAAAAGCACTTTTGAGAAGCTATAAAAAATTACATTAATAATTTTTTACCTTCTATTGTGTCTCTTGGGTCACATTCAAAAAAAAACAAACCAATATTCCTTTAATTCTCTGACATTGGTAAATAAATATAAAAATTAACAATTACGTGCTGAGTGGCACTAAGTAAGTAACATTATTTTTGCTGTGGCAACACTACGGCTAACAGCTGATCTTGATTTGTCCCGTATTTTAATTTGATTTAAACCTATAAATAACTAATATATGGCCCAATTAGTCGTCGTAAACAATCATTAGAGTTACCTACGTGTTATTTAGTGTTTTTAATGTGAAATAAGTTTATATTTGGTGATTTATCGGTGCCGACAGTGAGTGTCAGTTAACCATTCAAATACTTATGTGAATCATTGTTCTCTTTATATAAGGTATTGTATTGTATGTTTAATCATACATGCTTTTTATGACCTTTATAATAAGTAGTTATATACTCGAATTGTCTGACTCTGATTGTCAGAAACGCTAAGAGGTTAGAATACAAAAAAATATCTTGTTCTAAATACGCAACCTCTTGCTTGTTTAAACAACACTTTGGTATCAACACCGTTGTTAGTTTGATTATTTTATCGATATTACCATGATGACCCGCGCTGCCTCATCTCATCATTTGTTCGATGAGTTAGTTCTTAGTATGCCCAGCCTGGTTTCTGCTGCACATTTCTCAATCCCCACTGTAGCTCATGATTTGGCGAGTACTGATTTGATTGAGTCCAATGCTCCAGGGGGTATAGCAAAGTGCAGCAAAAACAAATTCAAAAAATATGTTAGAATAAGCAAATTTATTAAGAAAACTCAAAAACTGATTAAAAGTCAGAAATTGATGAATTTTAAATGTGAAATATATTAAGGAACGCCGAAGATTAGGTGATGAACTGGATATTTATTATATAATGATAGACAATAATTTAACTGAGCATGACAATGATGTGAAAGCATCAGAAATATCTAGTCTTAAGGAAAATCCGAGACGTTTATCTGACAGATACTCAATAACTAAAAAAGAAAATGAGGAACATATTTTGGCCCTGACTAAACTCTTGTGCAACCCGGACTCAGTTTCCAGCAGTAGTGATTTTACGATTATGATAAGAAGGAATTAGCTCTGTATTTTAATATTTTATGTTACCTAAATTATCAACATAAACACAATGCAATTTTGTCAATGCAGTGACCTACGGTAATTTCGCGATCCGCAAGTTCAGTTAAGGATGACTGTAATTTGTTTTGACGTTTAACAGATTCGCTGGTTCTTTTGCTTATATAACCTCCTGTCTGTGGGAGCGTAAATGTCAGAAAATTCTAGACTGTGGTAGATGAAATCCTCCACTCCACAGACAGGGGTTTTTTTCAGCGCGCGATGTTTAAAAACTGTAATAAATCCATTTCTATAATGAATTGTGGCTTTCTTTTATATATTCCTAACTCTGCATTAGTTCCTCTTCCTATTTCTATAAGTTATTTCATCTGCAATATTAAAATGAAGCTGTTATACTGCTCCTAAGTTAAGGTACCTATAGTCGTATTTGTTTTTGTTAGGAAAATAAAATATAAATGAAAGTTTGATTGGAATGAACATTTAATTACGTCAACAGTACATATTTTAACATATCTATCACAAAAAACCAATACCCTTCATACATTTTTTTTCAAGAAAACAATGTTTAAAACTTTTATTAAAATTCAACTACTCTGAAGCTATTCAAAAGTGACCTTCACATTAAAAGGTTTGTTTATCTGAGTAAGCACTTAGGAGTATTGAAGCAGATGTTTACAGTAACTTAAGCTTATCAGGCAGGTAGTACCACAAGTGGTTCATGGGTATTCACACTGTAACATGAGTGGGAGATAAACAAAAAAGGGTCCCATTTTTTACTTACAAATTAGTGGTTGCAAGAAATGGATTTCTTTAGGATTGAGTTAATTGTTTAGACAATCTGTGATATTTTTCAACAACTACATTCAACTAGCTATAATCTGAATGTAAAACCTTGCAGGGTGTCTAACAATTTTATTACAATAAATGCTAACAAACACCTAAAAACATCCAAAATGTGACAAGAATAATATGGATAAGACTTTTAATGATTCCTTTCATCTGATAGATAATATTATTTCATACATAAATAATTACCTGAGTGAAATAACCTGATTAAGTTTGAATGATAAAATATGTGTTAATATATTTTCATTCTTACCAACTTCGTGTTTGTCTGTCTCCGGTCGGAGATTCACATTATATTTATGAATGGTTATATTATAAGTTTATATCTTTTATAGTTAACTAGATTAGACGATTCGCAGGGACAGAATGTGGTATATTTGAACAAAGAGATTTTTCATTTAGACTTATAGGTCGCGTCACGTAAAAAGCGCGCGTCACGTAAAATGTGTCGTTTTTAAACCATTGATCATTCATAATTCGTTAAAATGATTTTAAATATTTTAACTGTATTAGTTGTAAAATAAAAAATATTAGTACAACAGGCCTGGTAGAACTTTTCGAAACTTATTATAACTAATAACCAGATGTTTATGCAAATAAATATATCTGTATCTTTGTTGATTGTTATTATGACTTGAATAGTTACCTAGTATGGAACCTAAGTAGACCAGTAAACTATGCGAAATATGAAAATGGCGCATAACCAACAGTCTTCAGCTTGATGTACCTTTTCAAATGACATAGAATAATCAAATGTCTGTTTCACCTGATCTTTAACTTTTAGAGACCAGAAAATATCCGATGTTATGGTTATTTCTAGTAGACTTATGGCAATCTAAGGTCTGGAGTACCTGATGTGGCACTCTTAAGAACCAGCTAAATTAAGAAATACATAAAAATCATGCTTAGGAAAAAAATATACAGTGTTATAGGCATCTTCAGTTGACTTCTACGAATCTAAGGTCTGGAGTACCTGATGTGGCACTCTTAAGAAGCAGCAAAATTAAGAAACACATAGAAATGATGCTTAGGAAAACAATATACAGTGTTATAGGCATCTTCAGTTGACTTCTACGAATCTTAGGTCTGGAGTACCTGATGTGGCACTCTCAAGAACCAGCTAAATTAAGAAATACATAAAAATGATGCTTAGGAAAAAATATACAGTGTTATAGGCATCTTCAGTTGACTTCTACGAATCTAAGGTCTGGAGTACCTGATGTGGCCCTCTGAAAGACCAGCTAAACTATGAAATACATAGGAATGATGCTTAGGAAAAAGATATACAGTGTTATAGGCATATGGGACAGGGAGACGGCTTGGAGTTTTCAAAAATAACGACATAATGCAATTCGGAATTCAAAATAACTAACAAAATGAATATTGAACAAAATGCATGTGTTTATTGCAAAATCTAGAAGTGCAATATTAAACCAAAGCAGACCAGTTACCATATGTGGCACTGTTCACGATGAGTGAGCATGACTACTCAAGTTTATAAAGCAGCAAATTGATTGATTGCAACACACTTGCTGCATGATACCACTTAACCATGGGAAGTCCACTACTGAACATACGCCTTCCCCACAGATTTCCAAGTTTTTCGTGCTACGATTGAATGCGGCGTCCACTGCTGAACACATGCTTCCCCCATAGATTTCCAAGTTCTTGGTGCTACGATTGTATGCGACGTCCACTGCGGAACATAGGTCTACCCCATAAATTGCTAAGACCTATGATTGTATGCGACATCCACTGCAGAACATAATGCCTCCCCTATAGATTTCCAAGTTATTCGCGGCGTCCACTGCTGAACATAGTCCTCCCCTATTGACACCTGCAGGATTGTGTACGCAATTAACAGATGCCTTCCCCTAAAACAGCGGAATTTGCTTGGCACAAGTATGGCACTTTCGAGTATTTAGACGGTTATTCAATCTAGGCACTTAAATGCTATGTCTGATTTATAGTGTTACTGTGCAGTGTTCCTGAAAAGTTTTGTGTGGTAAGGTCCGAAGCACGTGAACACGCATAGCGGTACATTGCAGCCAGTGCAGTACGCTGTGACTCGCTTTCCGCACTCTGCGCAATTACGCCGGTAGCGGTTGGCCTTGCTCGCTTTTTCCATCACAACGTACTGTTGGGGGAAGTGCACGAAACCTTGTGTAGTGTTGTATATTTCGCTGGGTGTAATGGCTGAAGGCTCGGGTTTTGGCGGGGTGTGACGCGACAATAACTCACACACCAAAGTTTTGCGAAAACTTCGGTGGTTAGTTGCATGTTGCGACTTGAATATAATGTAAGCATTTAGGATACTTACATTTAATAGCCGCCTAAAAAACTTCTCGTACCACACTTGGGTTCGCTTTCTTTCTATCTCCTCGACGATTTTCTTCATTATCTCCCTGTCCCATATGGAAGTGAAAACATCATAGGCACTGGAATAAGCCATGGTTGGCCCACAATGACCAGCAGAGAATGTTTCCCGCCTCCGCTCGGGTTCGATTTGTGGCTGCGGGAACGCCCTCCACTGGAAATTGTAAGGCTCACTGGTGGAAATAGATGGTATGAGCGGTGATACGGGAGCTGGTGCCGGGTCTGCTCCTTGATCTAATACGCTCGACGTGGCTGGCAACGATGAAGGCGGCCAAGAGTAATCAATCTCATCCTCCTCCGTGTCCTCGATATGTAGTCTCAGAGTATTGGGTATATGCATCGGCGGCAAGCCCTCCTCCTGGCCATCATCGTCCTCACTTTCTTCACTGCTATTCAAAAAAAAAATAGAAAATGAATGATAGAATGTTAAGTGGGCTAACTGTTTGAGTAGATGAAAATGGATTAAAATAACTTACCAATGTCGAGGTATTGGGCGATTTCATCGTCATTCAAAGGTCAACTTGGAATTCTGTAACAAATATAATAATATTATTAAAAACAGTACAAAAAAACAATATCTTTGTATAAATTGAATATTCACTAAATTTACTTACAATGAACGTCTAACACTTGCTCTGGACGTTTTTTTTTTCTTATCCAAAAATTTACTTTTTTTTCCAAAAAGTTGAGTAGTAATTAGAATCTTTTGAAAGAGCCCTTAATAGTTGAGCTATATTTGGTTTGGGTCTAATTTTCTTGTTAAGTCTGGAGTTCCAGGACTCTGAAACGAGTCGTATAGAATCATAGGTGGCAATCTTACTTTTTGTCACTTTTGAGTTAGTGACGTCAAAAAATTCCAAATTTTGAAATCTAACGGCTAATTTAATAATGTCATAACCAAAGATGGCCCCGAGGATTCCCCTTGAGAAATCAACATGAAATCTCGAGTGAGTTACAAAGGCGGCAAAACTTCAGTAGGTTAGAGCCAAACGCGGCGTTAGAGGGCGCTCGACCAATCACAGCAATGCATTTGCAAAGTCACAAGATGGCGAAAACAAGTTTTTTATACGTGTTTGCGTCCTCAGTTTTTGTGGTTTTTTTATTGTTCAAGTGATACAAGTAAATAAGTTGAGTGAAATCATAATGATGAATAACCATCCCACCGTTACCAATAGCCGCTATTCACGAAAACGCAAACGAAATCCTGATAAATGGAAGAAAAATATCGCTAAAAGAAACAGGTATGTCTAAGTATATTCCAATGTAGGGTTGATACAAATAGTTATGCGTGTTGTGATATTCATGATGATTACCTATATAAATAATACTGTCTAAAAATATTTAATTTTTTATTTTTAGTGTGAATCACTTAGTTTAAGATAGCATTTTTATCTTGAATTTAAGGAAAAATATTTCATACAAAATTGCTTACGATGTACCAACAGACAAAAGCACGTCAAACTTGACAATTTTGACTTTGTACCGCCCTTATTGCAGTGGAATAAGCGCTAATGTTGAACTGAAAGTGTCAAACGTGACGTGCTGTTGATCGTGGGTGAATCAACTATTCTTTGCACTCGATATTTTTTTTTATAAAAAATAAAGTTATGCATTTTTATATTTTTACTTCAATAAACCAAAAAAACAAATATTTAATTTTGTCATGGTAGTTTCAGCACCGATATTTTCCTATATTAAAGTAGCTTTTAAGTATGAAATAGAAAACAGGGCTTGTTAGAATTCCCCTGGGTAACATTTATTACATATTGGTATATAGTGAATAAAACAAAACCAAATAGTAAATGAACATATTGTATTAATAGACAGTCTTAATTAAACATAAAAGCACTTTTGAGAAGCTATAAAAAATTACATTAATAATTTTTTACCTTCTATTGTGTCTCTTGGGTCACATTCAAAAAAAAACAAACCAATATTCCTTTAATTCTCTGACATTGGTAAATAAATATAAAAATTAACAATTACGTGCTGAGTGGCACTAAGTAAGTAACATTATTTTTGCTGTGGCAACACTACGGCTAACAGCTGATCTTGATTTGTCCCGTATTTTAATTTGATTTAAACCTATAAATAACTAATATATGGCCCAATTAGTCGTCGTAAACAATCATTAGAGTTACCTACGTGTTATTTAGTGTTTTTAATGTGAAATAAGTTTATATTTGGTGATTTATCGGTGCCGACAGTGAGTGTCAGTTAACCATTCAAATACTTATGTGAATCATTGTTCTCTTTATATAAGGTATTGTATTGTATGTTTAATCATACATGCTTTTTATGACCTTTATAATAAGTAGTTATATACTCGAATTGTCTGACTCTGATTGTCAGAAACGCGAAGAGGTTAGAATACAAAAAAATATCTTGTTCTAAATACGCAACCTCTTGCTTGTTTAAACAACACTTTGGTATCAACACCGTTGTTAGTTTGATTATTTTATCGATATTACCATGATGACCCGCGCTGCCTCATCTCATCATTTGTTCGATGAGTTAGTTCTTAGTATGCCCAGCCTGGTTTCTGCTGCACATTTCTCAATCCCCACTGTAGCTCATGATTTGGCGAGTACTGATTTGATTGAGTCCAATGCTCCAGGGGGTATAGCAAAGTGCAGCAAAAACAAATTCAAAAAATATGTTAGAATAAGCAAATTTATTAAGAAAACTCAAAAACTGATTAAAAGTCAGAAATTGATGAATTTTAAATGTGAAATATATTAAGGAACGCCGAAGATTAGGTGATGAACTGGATATTTATTATATAATGATAGACAATAATTTAACTGAGCATGACAATGATGTGAAAGCATCAGAAATATCTAGTCTTAAGGAAAATCTGAGACGTTTATCTGACAGATACTCAATAACTAAAAAAGAAAATGAGGAACATATTTTGGCCCTGACTAAACTCTTGTGCAACCCGGACTCAGTTTCCAGCAGTAGTGATTTTACGATTATGATAAGAAGGAATTAGCTCTGTATTTTAATATTTTATGTTACCTAAATTATCAACATAAACACAATGCAATTTTGTCAATGCAGTGACCTACGGTAATTTCGCGATCCGCAAGTTCAGTTAAGGATGACTGTAATTTGTTTTGACGTTTAACAGATTCGCTGGTTCTTTTGCTTATATAACCTCCTGTCTGTGGGAGCGTAAATGTCAGAAAATTCTAGACTGTGGTAGATGAAATCCTCCACTCCACAGACAGGGGTTTTTTTCAGCGCGCGATGTTTAAAAACTGTAATAAATCCATTTCTATAATGAATTGTGGCTTTCTTTTATATATTCCTAACTCTGCATTAGTTCCTCTTCCTATTTCTATAAGTTATTTCATCTGCAATATTAAAATGAAGCTGTTATACTGCTCCTAAGTTAAGGTACCTATAGTCGTATTTGTTTTTGTTAGGAAAATAAAATATAAATGAAAGTTTGATTGGAATGAACATTTAATTACGTCAACAGTACATATTGTAACATATCTATCACAAAAAACCAATACCCTTCATACATTTTTTTTCAAGAAAACAATGTTTAAAACTTTTATTAAAATTCAACTACTCTGAAGCTATTCAAAAGTGACCTTCACATTAAAAGGTTTGTTTATCTGAGTAAGCACTTAGGAGTATTGAAGCAGATGTTTACAGTAACTTAAGCTTATCAGGCAGGTAGTACCACAAGTGGTTCATGGGTATTCACACTGTAACATGAGTGGGAGATAAACAAAAAAGGGTCCCATTTTTTACTTACAAATTAGTGGTTGCAAGAAATGGATTTCTTTAGGATTGAGTTAATTGTTTAGACAATCTGTGATATTTTTCAACAACTACATTCAACTAGCTATAATCTGAATGTAAAACCTTGCAGGGTGTCTAACAATTTTATTACAATAAATGCTAACAAACACCTAAAAACATCCAAAATGTGATAAGAATAATATGGATAAGACTTTTAATGATTCCTTTCATCTGATAGATAATATTATTTCATACATAAATAATTACCTGAGTGAAATAACCTGATTAAGTTTGAATGATAAAATATGTGTTAATATATTTTCATTCTTACCAACTTCGTGTTTGTCTGTCTCCGGTCGGAGATTCACATTATATTTATGAATGGTTATATTATAAGTTTATATCTTTTATAGTTAACTAGATTAGACGATTCGCAGGGACAGAATGTGGTATATTTGAACAAAGAGATTTTTCATTTAGACTTATAGGTCGCGTCACGTAAAAAGCGCGCGTCACGTAAAATGTGTCGTTTTTAAACCATTGATCATTCATAATTCGTTAAAATGATTTTAAATATTTTAACTGTATTAGTTGTAAAATAAAAAATATTAGTACAACAGGCCTGGTAGAACTTTTCGAAACTTATTATAACTAATAACCAGATGTTTATGCAAATAAATATATCTTTATCTTTGTTGATTGTTATTATGACTTGAATAGTTACCTAGTATGGAACCTAAGTAGACCAGTAAACTATGCGAAATATGAAAATGGCGCATAACCAACAGTCTTCAGCTTGATGTACCTTTTCAAATGACATAGAATAATCAAATGTCTGTTTCACCTGATCTTTAACTTTTAGAGACCAGAAAATATCCGATGTTATGGTTATTTCTAGTAGACTTATGGCAATCTAAGGTCTGGAGTACCTGATGTGGCACTCTTAAGAACCAGCTAAATTAAGAAATACATAAAAATCATGCTTAGGAAAAAAATATACAGTGTTATAGGCATCTTCAGTTGACTTCTACGAATCTAAGGTCTGGAGTACCTGATGTGGCACTCTTAAGAAGCAGCAAAATTAAGAAACACATAGAAATGATGCTTAGGAAAACAATATACAGTGTTATAGGCATCTTCAGTTGACTTCTACGAATCTTAGGTCTGGAGTACCTGATGTGGCACTCTCAAGAACCAGCTAAATTAAGAAATACATAAAAATGATGCTTAGGAAAAAATATACAGTGTTATAGGCATCTTCAGTTGACTTCTACGAATCTAAGGTCTGGAGTACCTGATGTGGCCCTCTGAAAGACCAGCTAAACTATGAAATACATAGGAATGATGCTTAGGAAAAAGATATACAGTGTTATAGGCATATGGGACAGGGAGACGGCTTGGAGTTTTCAAAAATAACGACATAATGCAATTCGGAATTCAAAATAACTAACAAAATGAATATTGAACAAAATGCATGTGTTTATTGCAAAATCTAGAAGTGCAATATTAAACCAAAGCAGACCAGTTACCATATGTGGCACTGTTCACGATGAGTGAGCATGACTACTCAAGTTTATAAAGCAGCAAATTGATTGATTGCAACACACTTGCTGCATGATACCACTTAACCATGGGAAGTCCACTACTGAACATACGCCTTCCCCACAGATTTCCAAGTTTTTCGTGCTACGATTGAATGCGGCGTCCACTGCTGAACACATGCTTCCCCCATAGATTTCCAAGTTCTTGGTGCTACGATTGTATGCGACGTCCACTGCGGAACATAGGTCTACCCCATAAATTGCTAAGACCTATGATTGTATGCGACATCCACTGCAGAACATAATGCCTCCCCTATAGATTTCCAAGTTATTCGCGGCGTCCACTGCTGAACATAGTCCTCCCCTATTGACACCTGCAGGATTGTGTACGCAATTAACAGATGCCTTCCCCTAAAACAGCGGAATTTGCTTGGCACAAGTATGGCACTTTCGAGTATTTAGACGGTTATTCAATCTAGGCACTTAAATGCTATGTCTGATTTATAGTGTTACTGTGCAGTGTTCCTGAAAAGTTTTGTGTGGTAAGGTCCGAAGCACGTGAACACGCATAGCGGTACATTGCAGCCAGTGCAGTACGCTGTGACTCGCTTTCCGCACTCTGCGCAATTACGCCGGTAGCGGTTGGCCTTGCTCGCTTTTTCCATCACAACGTACTGTTGGGGGAAGTGCACGAAACCTTGTGTAGTGTTGTATATTTCGCTGGGTGTAATGGCTGAAGGCTCGGGTTTTGGCGGGGTGTGACGCGACAATAACTCACACACCAAAGTTTTGCGAAAACTTCGGTGGTTAGTTGCATGTTGCGACTTGAATATAATGTAAGCATTTAGGATACTTACATTTAATAGCCGCCTAAAAAACTTCTCGTACCACACTTGGGTTCGCTTTCTTTCTATCTCCTCGACGATTTTCTCCATTATCTCCCTGTCCCATATGGAAGTGAAAACATCATAGGCACTGGAATAAGCCATGGTTGGCCCACAATGACCAGCAGAGAATGTTTCCCGCCTCCGCTCGGGTTCGATTTGTGGCTGCGGGAACGCCCTCCACTGGAAATTGTAAGGCTCACTGGTGGAAATAGATGGTATGAGCGGTGATACGGGAGCTGGTGCCGGGTCTGCTCCTTGATCTAATACGCTCGACGTGGCTGGCAACGATGAAGGCGGCCAAGAGTAATCAATCTCATCCTCCTCCGTGTCCTCGATATGTAGTCTCAGAGTATTGGGTATATGCATCGGCGGCAAGCCCTCCTCCTGGCCATCATCGTCCTCACTTTCTTCACTGCTATTCAAAAAAAAATAGAAAATGAATGATAGAATGTTAAGTGGGCTAACTGTTTGAGTAGATGAAAATGGATTAAAATAACTTACCAATGTCGAGGTATTGGGCGATTTCATCGTCATTCAAAGGTCAACTTGGAATTCTGTAACAAATATAATAATATTATTAAAAACAGTACAAAAAAACAATATCTTTGTATAAATTGAATATTCACTTAATTTACTTACAATGAACGTCTAACACTTGCTCTGGACGTTTTTTTTTTCTTATCCAAAAATTTACTTTTTTTTCCAAAAAGTTGAGTAGTAATTAGAATCTTTTGAAAGAGCCCTTAATAGTTGAGCTATATTTGGTTTGGGTCTAATTTTCTTGTTAAGTCTGGAGTTCCAGGACTCTGAAACGAGTCGTATAGAATCATAGGTGGCAATCTTACTTTTTGTCACTTTTGAGTTAGTGACGTCAAAAAATTCCAAATTTTGAAATCTAACGGCTAATTTAATAATGTCATAACCAAAGATGGCCATTCCCCTTGAGAAATCAACATGAAATCTCGAGTGAGTTACAAAGGCGGCAAAACTTCAGTAGGTTAGAGCCAAACGCGGCGTTAGAGGGCGCTCGACCAATCACAGCAATGCATTTGCAAAGTCACAAGATGGCGAAAACAAGTTTTTTATACGTGTTTGCGTCCTCAGTTTTTGTGGTTTTTTTATTGTTCAAGTGATACAAGTAAATAAGTTGAGTGAAATCATAATGATGAATAACCATCCCACCGTTACCAATAGCCGCTATTCACGAAAACGCAAACGAAATCCTGATAAATGGAAGAAAAATATCGCTAAAAGAAACAGGTATGTCTAAGTATATTCCAATGTAGGGTTGATACAAATAGTTATGCGTGTTGTGATATTCATGATGATTACCTATATAAATAATACTGTCTAAAAATATTTAATTTTTTATTTTTAGTGTGAATCACTTAGTTTAAGATAGCATTTTTATCTTGAATTTAAGGAAAAATATTTCATACAAAATTGCTTACGATGTACCAACAGACAAAAGCACGTCAAACTTGACAATTTTGACTTTGTACCGCCCTTATTGCAGTGGAATAAGCGCTAATGTTGAACTGAAAGTGTCAAACGTGACGTGCTGTTGATCGTGGGTGAATCAACTATTCTTTGCACTCGATATTTTTTTTTATAAAAAATAAAGTTATGCATTTTTATATTTTTACTTCAATAAACCAAAAAAACAAATATTTAATTTTGTCATGGTAGTTTCAGCACCGATATTTTCCTATATTAAAGTAGCTTTTAAGTATGAAATAGAAAACAGGGCTTGTTAGAATTCCCCTGGGTAACATTTATTACATATTGGTATATAGTGAATAAAACAAAACCAAATAGTAAATGAACATATTGTATTAATAGACAGTCTTAATTAAACATAAAAGCACTTTTGAGAAGCTATAAAAAATTACATTAATAATTTTTTACCTTCTATTGTGTCTCTTGGGTCACATTCAAAAAAAAACAAACCAATATTCCTTTAATTCTCTGACATTGGTAAATAAATATAAAAATTAACAATTACGTGCTGAGTGGCACTAAGTAAGTAACATTATTTTTGCTGTGGCAACACTACGGCTAACAGCTGATCTTGATTTGTCCCGTATTTTAATTTGATTTAAACCTATAAATAACTAATATATGGCCCAATTAGTCGTCGTAAACAATCATTAGAGTTACCTACGTGTTATTTAGTGTTTTTAATGTGAAATAAGTTTATATTTGGTGATTTATCGGTGCCGACAGTGAGTGTCAGTTAACCATTCAAATACTTATGTGAATCATTGTTCTCTTTATATAAGGTATTGTATTGTATGTTTAATCATACATGCTTTTTATGACCTTTATAATAAGTAGTTATATACTCGAATTGTCTGACTCTGATTGTCAGAAACGCGAAGAGGTTAGAATACAAAAAAATATCTTGTTCTAAATACGCAACCTCTTGCTTGTTTAAACAACACTTTGGTATCAACACCGTTGTTAGTTTGATTATTTTATCGATATTACCATGATGACCCGCGCTGCCTCATCTCATCATTTGTTCGATGAGTTAGTTCTTAGTATGCCCAGCCTGGTTTCTGCTGCACATTTCTCAATCCCCACTGTAGCTCATGATTTGGCGAGTACTGATTTGATTGAGTCCAATGCTCCAGGGGGTATAGCAAAGTGCAGCAAAAACAAATTCAAAAAATATGTTAGAATAAGCAAATTTATTAAGAAAACTCAAAAACTGATTAAAAGTCAGAAATTGATGAATTTTAAATGTGAAATATATTAAGGAACGCCGAAGATTAGGTGATGAACTGGATATTTATTATATAATGATAGACAATAATTTAACTGAGCATGACAATGATGTGAAAGCATCAGAAATATCTAGTCTTAAGGAAAATCTGAGACGTTTATCTGACAGATACTCAATAACTAAAAAAGAAAATGAGGAACATATTTTGGCCCTGACTAAACTCTTGTGCAACCCGGACTCAGTTTCCAGCAGTAGTGATTTTACGATTATGATAAGAAGGAATTAGCTCTGTATTTTAATATTTTATGTTACCTAAATTATCAACATAAACACAATGCAATTTTGTCAATGCAGTGACCTACGGTAATTTCGCGATCCGCAAGTTCAGTTAAGGATGACTGTAATTTGTTTTGACGTTTAACAGATTCGCTGGTTCTTTTGCTTATATAACCTCCTGTCTGTGGGAGCGTAAATGTCAGAAAATTCTAGACTGTGGTAGATGAAATCCTCCACTCCACAGACAGGGGTTTTTTTCAGCGCGCGATGTTTAAAAACTGTAATAAATCCATTTCTATAATGAATTGTGGCTTTCTTTTATATATTCCTAACTCTGCATTAGTTCCTCTTCCTATTTCTATAAGTTATTTCATCTGCAATATTAAAATGAAGCTGTTATACTGCTCCTAAGTTAAGGTACCTATAGTCGTATTTGTTTTTGTTAGGAAAATAAAATATAAATGAAAGTTTGATTGGAATGAACATTTAATTACGTCAACAGTACATATTGTAACATATCTATCACAAAAAACCAATACCCTTCATACATTTTTTTTCAAGAAAACAATGTTTAAAACTTTTATTAAAATTCAACTACTCTGAAGCTATTCAAAAGTGACCTTCACATTAAAAGGTTTGTTTATCTGAGTAAGCACTTAGGAGTATTGAAGCAGATGTTTACAGTAACTTAAGCTTATCAGGCAGGTAGTACCACAAGTGGTTCATGGGTATTCACACTGTAACATGAGTGGGAGATAAACAAAAAAGGGTCCCATTTTTTACTTACAAATTAGTGGTTGCAAGAAATGGATTTCTTTAGGATTGAGTTAATTGTTTAGACAATCTGTGATATTTTTCAACAACTACATTCAACTAGCTATAATCTGAATGTAAAACCTAGCAGGGTGTCTAACAATTTTATTACAATAAATGCTAACAAACACCTAAAAACATCCAAAATGTGACAAGAATAATATGGATAAGACTTTTAATGATTCCTTTCATCTGATAGATAATATTATTTCATACATAAATAATTACCTGAGTGAAATAACCTGATTAAGTTTGAATGATAAAATATGTGTTAATATATTTTCATTCTTACCAACTTCGTGTTTGTCTGTCTCCGGTCGGAGATTCACATTATATTTATGAATGGTTATATTATAAGTTTATATCTTTTATAGTTAACTAGATTAGACGATTCGCAGGGACAGAATGTGGTATATTTGAACAAAGAGATTTTTCATTTAGACTTATAGGTCGCGTCACGTAAAAAGCGCGCGTCACGTAAAATGTGTCGTTTTTAAACCATTGATCATTCATAATTCGTTAAAATGATTTTAAATATTTTAACTGTATTAGTTGTAAAATAAAAAATATTAGTACAACAGGCCTGGTAGAACTTTTCGAAACTTATTATAACTAATAACCAGATGTTTATGCAAATAAATATATCTTTATCTTTGTTGATTGTTATTATGACTTGAATAGTTACCTAGTATGGAACCTAAGTAGACCAGTAAACTATGCGAAATATGAAAATGGCGCATAACCAACAGTCTTCAGCTTGATGTACCTTTTCAAATGACATAGAATAATCAAATGTCTGTTTCACCTGATCTTTAACTTTTAGAGACCAGAAAATATCCGATGTTATGGTTATTTCTAGTAGACTTATGGCAATCTAAGGTCTGGAGTACCTGATGTGGCACTCTTAAGAACCAGCTAAATTAAGAAATACATAAAAATCATGCTTAGGAAAAAAATATACAGTGTTATAGGCATCTTCAGTTGACTTCTACGAATCTAAGGTCTGGAGTACCTGATGTGGCACTCTTAAGAAGCAGCAAAATTAAGAAACACATAGAAATGATGCTTAGGAAAACAATATACAGTGTTATAGGCATCTTCAGTTGACTTCTACGAATCTAAGGTCTGGAGTACCTGATGTGGCACTCTCAAGAACCAGCTAAATTAAGAAATACATAAAAATGATGCTTAGGAAAAAATATACAGTGTTATAGGCATCTTCAGTTGACTTCTACGAATCTAAGGTCTGGAGTACCTGATGTGGCCCTCTGAAAGACCAGCTAAACTATGAAATACATAGGAATGATGCTTAGGAAAAAGATATACAGTGTTATAGGCATATGGGACAGGGAGACGGCTTGGAGTTTTCAAAAATAACGACATAATGCAATTCGGAATTCAAAATAACTAACAAAATGAATATTGAACAAAATGCATGTGTTTATTGCAAAATCTAGAAGTGCAATATTAAACCAAAGCAGACCAGTTACCATATGTGGCACTGTTCACGATGAGTGAGCATGACTACTCAAGTTTATAAAGCAGCAAATTGATTGATTGCAACACACTTGCTGCATGATACCACTTAACCATGGGAAGTCCACTACTGAACATACGCCTTCCCCACAGATTTCCAAGTTTTTCGTGCTACGATTGAATGCGGCGTCCACTGCTGAACACATGCTTCCCCCATAGATTTCCAAGTTCTTGGTGCTACGATTGTATGCGACGTCCACTGCGGAACATAGGTCTACCCCATAAATTGCTAAGACCTATGATTGTATGCGACATCCACTGCAGAACATAATGCCTCCCCTATAGATTTCCAAGTTATTCGCGGCGTCCACTGCTGAACATAGTCCTCCCCTATTGACACCTGCAGGATTGTGTACGCAATTAACAGATGCCTTCCCCTAAAACAGCGGAATTTGCTTGGCACAAGTATGGCACTTTCGAGTATTTAGACGGTTATTCAATCTAGGCACTTAAATGCTATGTCTGATTTATAGTGTTACTGTGCAGTGTTCCTGAAAAGTTTTGTGTGGTAAGGTCCGAAGCACGTGAACACGCATAGCGGTACATTGCAGCCAGTGCAGTACGCTGTGACTCGCTTTCCGCACTCTGCGCAATTACGCCGGTAGCGGTTGGCCTTGCTCGCTTTTTCCATCACAACGTACTGTTGGGGGAAGTGCACGAAACCTTGTGTAGTGTTGTATATTTCGCTGGGTGTAATGGCTGAAGGCTCGGGTTTTGGCGGGGTGTGACGCGACAATAACTCACACACCAAAGTTTTGCGAAAACTTCGGTGGTTAGTTGCATGTTGCGACTTGAATATAATGTAAGCATTTAGGATACTTACATTTAATAGCCGCCTAAAAAACTTCTCGTACCACACTTGGGTTCGCTTTCTTTCTATCTCCTCGACGATTTTCTCCATTATCTCCCTGTCCCATATGGAAGTGAAAACATCATAGGCACTGGAATAAGCCATGGTTGGCCCACAATGACCAGCAGAGAATGTTTCCCGCCTCCGCTCGGGTTCGATTTGTGGCTGCGGGAACGCCCTCCACTGGAAATTGTAAGGCTCACTGGTGGAAATAGATGGTATGAGCGGTGATACGGGAGCTGGTGCCGGGTCTGCTCCTTGATCTAATACGCTCGACGTGGCTGGCAACGATGAAGGCGGCCAAGAGTAATCAATCTCATCCTCCTCCGTGTCCTCGATATGTAGTCTCAGAGTATTGGGTATATGCATCGGCGGCAAGCCCTCCTCCTGGCCATCATCGTCCTCACTTTCTTCACTGCTATTCAAAAAAAAATAGAAAATGAATGATAGAATGTTAAGTGGGCTAACTGTTTGAGTAGATGAAAATGGATTAAAATAACTTACCAATGTCGAGGTATTGGGCGATTTCATCGTCATTCAAAGGTCAACTTGGAATTCTGTAACAAATATAATAATATTATTAAAAACAGTACAAAAAAACAATATCTTTGTATAAATTGAATATTCACTTAATTTACTTACAATGAACGTCTAACACTTGCTCTGGACGTTTTTTTTTTCTTATCCAAAAATTTACTTTTTTTTCCAAAAAGTTGAGTAGTAATTAGAATCTTTTGAAAGAGCCCTTAATAGTTGAGCTATATTTGGTTTGGGTCTAATTTTCTTGTTAAGTCTGGAGTTCCAGGACTCTGAAACGAGTCGTATAGAATCATAGGTGGCAATCTTACTTTTTGTCACTTTTGAGTTAGTGACGTCAAAAAATTCCAAATTTTGAAATCTAACGGCTAATTTAATAATGTCATAACCAAAGATGGCCATTCCCCTTGAGAAATCAACATGAAATCTCGAGTGAGTTACAAAGGCGGCAAAACTTCAGTAGGTTAGAGCCAAACGCGGCGTTAGAGGGCGCTCGACCAATCACAGCAATGCATTTGCAAAGTCACAAGATGGCGAAAACAAGTTTTTTATACGTGTTTGCGTCCTCAGTTTTTGTGGTTTTTTTATTGTTCAAGTGATACAAGTAAATAAGTTGAGTGAAATCATAATGATGAATAACCATCCCACCGTTACCAATAGCCGCTATTCACGAAAACGCAAACGAAATCCTGATAAATGGAAGAAAAATATCGCTAAAAGAAACAGGTATGTCTAAGTATATTCCAATGTAGGGTTGATACAAATAGTTATGCGTGTTGTGATATTCATGATGATTACCTATATAAATAATACTGTCTAAAAATATTGAATTTTTTATTTTTAGTGTGAATCACTTAGTTTAAGATAGCATTTTTATCTTGAATTTAAGGAAAAATATTTCATACAAAATTGCTTACGATGTACCAACAGACAAAAGCACGTCAAACTTGACAATTTTGACTTTGTACCGCCCTTATTGCAGTGGAATAAGCGCTAATGTTGAACTGAAAGTGTCAAACGTGACGTGCTGTTGATCGTGGGTGAATCAACTATTCTTTGCACTCGATATTTTTTTTTATAAAAAATAAAGTTATGCATTTTTATATTTTTACTTCAATAAACCAAAAAAACAAATATTTAATTTTGTCATGGTAGTTTCAGCACCGATATTTTCCTATATTAAAGTAGCTTTTAAGTATGAAATAGAAAACAGGGCTTGTTAGAATTCCCCTGGGTAACATTTATTACATATTGGTATATAGTGAATAAAACAAAACCAAATAGTAAATGAACATATTGTATTAATAGACAGTCTTAATTAAACATAAAAGCACTTTTGAGAAGCTATAAAAAATTACATTAATAATTTTTTACCTTCTATTGTGTCTCTTGGGTCACATTCAAAAAAAAACAAACCAATATTCCTTTAATTCTCTGACATTGGTAAATAAATATAAAAATTAACAATTACGTGCTGAGTGGCACTAAGTAAGTAACATTATTTGTCTACAAAGACTTTTTTTTTGCTGTGGCAAGACTACGGCTAACAGCTGATTTTGACTTGTCCCGTATTTTAAATTGATTTAAACCTATAAATAACTAATTTATGGCCCAATTAGTCGTCGTAAACAATCATTAGAGTTACCTACGTGTTATTTAGTGTTTTTAATGTGAAATAAGTTTATATTTGGTGATTTATCGGTGCCGACAGTGAGTGTCAGTTAACCATTCAAATACTTATGTGAATCATTGTTCTCTTTATATAAGGTATTGTATTGTATGTTTAATCATACATGCTTTTTATGACCTTTATAATAAGTAGTTATATACTCGAATTGTCTGACTCTGATTGTCAGAAACGCGAAGAGGTTAGAATACAAAAAAATATCTTGTTCTAAATACGCAACCTCTTGCTTGTTTAAACAACACTTTGGTATCAACACCGTTGTTAGTTTGATTATTTTATCGATATTACCATGATGACCCGCGCTGCCTCATCTCATCATTTGTTCGATGAGTTAGTTCTTAGTATGCCCAGCCTGGTTTCTGCTGCACATTTCTCAATCCCCACTGTAGCTCATGATTTGGCGAGTACTGATTTGATTGAGTCCAATGCTCCAGGGGGTATAGCAAAGTGCAGCAAAAACAAATTCAAAAAATATGTTAGAATAAGCAAATTTATTAAGAAAACTCAAAAACTGATTAAAAGTCAGAAATTGATGAATTTTAAATGTGAAATATATTAAGGAACGCCGAAGATTAGGTGATGAACTGGATATTTATTATATAATGATAGACAATAATTTAACTGAGCATGACAATGATGTGAAAGCATCAGAAATATCTAGTCTTAAGGAAAATCTGAGACGTTTATCTGACAGATACTCAATAACTAAAAAAGAAAATGAGGAACATATTTTGGCCCTGACTAAACTCTTGTGCAACCCGTACTCAGTTTCCAGCAGTAGTGATTTTACGATTATGATAAGAAGGAATTAGCTCTGTATTTTAATATTTTATGTTACCTAAATTATCAACATAAACACAATGCAATTTTGTCAATGCAGTGACCTACGGTAATTTCGCGATCCGCAAGTTCAGTTAAGGATGACTGTAATTTGTTTTGACGTTTAACAGATTCGCTGGTTCTTTTGCTTATATAACCTCCTGTCTGTGGGAGCGTAAATGTCAGAAAATTCTAGACTGTGGTAGATGAAATCCTCCACTCCACAGACAGGGGTTTTTTTCAGCGCGCGATGTTTAAAAACTGTAATTAATCCATTTCTATAATGAATTGTGGCTTTCTTTTATATATTCCTAACTCTGCATTAGTTCCTCTTCCTATTTCTATAAGTTATTTCATCTGCAATATTAAAATGAAGCTGTTATACTGCTCCTAAGTTAAGGTACCTATAGTCGTATTTGTTTTTGTTAGGAAAATAAAATATAAATGAAAGTTTGATTGGAATGAACATTTAATTACGTCAACAGTACATATTTTAACATATCTATCACAAAAAACCAATACCCTTCATACATTTTTTTTCAAGAAAACAATGTTTAAAACTTTTATTAAAATTCAACTACTCTGAAGCTATTCAAAAGTGACCTTCACATTAAAAGGTTTGTTTATCTGAGTAAGCACTTAGGAGTATTGAAGCAGATGTTTACAGTAACTTAAGCTTATCAGGCAGGTAGTACCACAAGTGGTTCATGGGTATTCACACTGTAACATGAGTGGGAGATAAACAAAAAAGGGTCCCATTTTTTACTTACAAATTAGTGGTTGCAAGAAATGGATTTCTTTAGGATTGAGTTAATTGTTTAGACAATCTGTGATATTTTTCAACAACTACATTCAACTAGCTATAATCTGAATGTAAAACCTTGCAGGGTGTCTAACAATTTTATTACAATAAATGCTAACAAACACCTAAAAACATCCAAAATGTGACAAGAATAATATGGATAAGACTTTTAATGATTCCTTTCATCTGATAGATAATATTATTTCATACATAAATAATTACCTGAGTGAAATAACCTGATTAAGTTTGAATGATAAAATATGTGTTAATATATTTTCATTCTTACCAACTTCGTGTTTGTCTGTCTCCGGTCGGAGATTCACATTATATTTATGAATGGTTATATTATAAGTTTATATCTTTTATAGTTAACTAGATTAGACGATTCGCAGGGACAGAATGTGGTATATTTGAACAAAGAGATTTTTCATTTAGACTTATAGGTCGCGTCACGTAAAAAGCGCGCGTCACGTAAAATGTGTCGTTTTTAAACCATTGATCATTCATAATTCGTTAAAATGATTTTAAATATTTTAACTGTGTTAGTTGTAAAATAAAAAATATGTTTATGCAAATAAATATATCTTTATCTTTGTTGATTGTTATTATGACTTGAATAGTTACCTAGTATGGAACCTAAGTAGACCAGTAAACTATGCGAAATATGAAAATGGCGCATAACCAACAGTCTTCAGCTTGATGTACCTTTTCAAATGACATAGAATAATCAAATGTCTGTTTCACCTGATCTTTAACTTTTAGAGACCAGAAAATATCCGATGTTATGGTTATTTCTAGTAGACTTATGGCAATCTAAGGTCTGGAGTACCTGATGTGGCACTCTTAAGAACCAGCTAAATTAAGAAATACATAAAAATCATGCTTAGGAAAAAAATATACAGTGTTATAGGCATCTTCAGTTGACTTCTACGAATCTAAGGTCTGGAGTACCTGATGTGGCACTCTTAAGAAGCAGCAAAATTAAGAAACACATAGAAATGATGCTTAGGAAAACAATATACAGTGTTATAGGCATCTTCAGTTGACTTCTACGAATCTTAGGTCTGGAGTACCTGATGTGGCACTCTCAAGAACCAGCTAAATTAAGAAATACATAAAAATGATGCTTAGGAAAAAATATACAGTGTTATAGGCATCTTCAGTTGACTTCTACGAATCTAAGGTCTGGAGTACCTGATGTGGCCCTCTGAAAGACCAGCTAAACTATGAAATACATAGGAATGATGCTTAGGAAAAAGATATACAGTGTTATAGGCATATGGGACAGGGAGACGGCTTGGAGTTTTCAAAAATAACGACATAATGCAATTCGGAATTCAAAATAACTAACAAAATGAATATTGAACAAAATGCATGTGTTTATTGCAAAATCTAGAAGTGCAATATTAAACCAAAGCAGACCAGTTACCATATGTGGCACTGTTCACGATGAGTGAGCATGACTACTCAAGTTTATAAAGCAGCAAATTGATTGATTGCAACACACTTGCTGCATGATACCACTTAACCATGGGAAGTCCACTACTGAACATACGCCTTCCCCACAGATTTCCAAGTTTTTCGTGCTACGATTGAATGCGGCGTCCACTGCTGAACACATGCTTCCCCCATAGATTTCCAAGTTCTTGGTGCTACGATTGTATGCGACGTCCACTGCGGAACATAGGTCTACCCCATAAATTGCTAAGACCTATGATTGTATGCGACATCCACTGCAGAACATAATGCCTCCCCTATAGATTTCCAAGTTATTCGCGGCGTCCACTGCTGAACATAGTCCTCCCCTATTGACACCTGCAGGATTGTGTACGCAATTAACAGATGCCTTCCCCTAAAACAGCGGAATTTGCTTGGCACAAGTATGGCACTTGCGAGTATTTAGACGGTTATTCAATCTAGGCACTTAAATGCTATGTCTGATTTATAGTGTTACTGTGCAGTGTTCCTGAAAAGTTTTGTGTGGTAAGGTCCGAAGCACGTGAACACGCATAGCGGTACATTGCAGCCAGTGCAGTACGCTGTGACTCGCTTTCCGCACTCTGCGCAATTACGCCGGTAGCGGTTGGCCTTGCTCGCTTTTTCCATCACAACGTACTGTTGGGGGAAGTGCACGAAACCTTGTGTAGTGTTGTATATTTCGCTGGGTGTAATGGCTGAAGGCTCGGGTTTTGGCGGGGTGTGACGCGACAATAACTCACACACCAAAGTTTTGCGAAAACTTCGGTGGTTAGTTGCATGTTGCGACTTGAATATAATGTAAGCATTTAGGATACTTACATTTAATAGCCGCCTAAAAAACTTCTCGTACCACACTTGGGTTCGCTTTCTTTCTATCTCCTCGACGATTTTCTCCATTATCTCCCTGTCCCATATGGAAGTGAAAACATCATAGGCACTGGAATAAGCCATGGTTGGCCCACAATGACCAGCAGAGAATGTTTCCCGCCTCCGCTCGGGTTCGATTTGTGGCTGCGGGAACGCCCTCCACTGGAAATTGTAAGGCTCACTGGTGGAAATAGATGGTATGAGCGGTGATACGGGAGCTGGTGCCGGGTCTGCTCCTTGATCTAATACGCTCGACGTGGCTGGCAACGATGAAGGCGGCCAAGAGTAATCAATCTCATCCTCCTCCGTGTCCTCGATATGTAGTCTCAGAGTATTGGGTATATGCATCGGCGGCAAGCCCTCCTCCTGGCCATCATCGTCCTCACTTTCTTCACTGCTATTCAAAAAAAAATAGAAAATGAATGATAGAATGTTAAGTGGGCTAACTGTTTGAGTAGATGAAAATGGATTAAAATAACTTACCAATGTCGAGGTATTGGGCGATTTCATCGTCATTCAAAGGTCAACTTGGAATTCTGTAACAAATATAATAATATTATTAAAAACAGTACAAAAAAACAATATCTTTGTATAAATTGAATATTCACTAAATTTACTTACAATGAACGTCTAACACTTGCTCTGGACGTTTTTTTTTTCTTATCCAAAAATTTACTTTTTTTTCCAAAAAGTTGAGTAGTAATTAGAATCTTTTGAAAGAGCCCTTAATAGTTGAGCTATATTTGGTTTGGGTCTAATTTTCTTGTTAAGTCTGGAGTTCCAGGACTCTGAAACGAGTCGTATAGAATCATAGGTGGCAATCTTACTTTTTGTCACTTTTGAGTTAGTGACGTCAAAAAATTCCAAATTTTGAAATCTAACGGCTAATTTAATAATGTCATAACCAAAGATGGCCCCGAGGATTCCCCTTGAGAAATCAACATGAAATCTCGAGTGAGTTACAAAGGCGGCAAAACTTCAGTAGGTTAGAGCCAAACGCGGCGTTAGAGGGCGCTCGACCAATCACAGCAATGCATTTGCAAAGTCACAAGATGGCGAAAACAAGTTTTTTATACGTGTTTGCGTCCTCAGTTTTTGTGGTTTTTTTATTGTTCAAGTGATACAAGTAAATAAGTTGAGTGAAATCATAATGATGAATAACCATCCCACCGTTACCAATAGCCGCTATTCACGAAAACGCAAACGAAATCCTGATAAATGGAAGAAAAATATCGCTAAAAGAAACAGGTATGTCTAAGTATATTCCAATGTAGGGTTGATACAAATAGTTATGCGTGTTGTGATATTCATGATGATTACCTATATAAATAATACTGTCTAAAAATATTTAATTTTTTATTTTTAGTGTGAATCACTTAGTTTAAGATAGCATTTTTATCTTGAATTTAAGGAAAAATATTTCATACAAAATTGCTTACGATGTACCAACAGACAAAAGCACGTCAAACTTGACAATTTTGACTTTGTACCGCCCTTATTGCAGTGGAATAAGCGCTAATGTTGAACTGAAAGTGTCAAACGTGACGTGCTGTTGATCGTGGGTGAATCAACTATTCTTTGCACTCGATATTTTTTTTTATAAAAAATAAAGTTATGCATTTTTATATTTTTACTTCAATAAACCAAAAAAACAAATATTTAATTTTGTCATGGTAGTTTCAGCACCGATATTTTCCTATATTAAAGTAGCTTTTAAGTATGAAATAGAAAACAGGGCTTGTTAGAATTCCCCTGGGTAACATTTATTACATATTGGTATATAGTGAATAAAACAAAACCAAATAGTAAATGAACATATTGTATTAATAGACAGTCTTAATTAAACATAAAAGCACTTTTGAGAAGCTATAAAAAATTACATTAATAATTTTTTACCTTCTATTGTGTCTCTTGGGTCACATTCAAAAAAAAACAAACCAATATTCCTTTAATTCTCTGACATTGGTAAATAAATATAAAAATTAACAATTACGTGCTGAGTGGCACTAAGTAAGTAACATTATTTTTGCTGTGGCAACACTACGGCTAACAGCTGATCTTGATTTGTCCCGTATTTTAATTTGATTTAAACCTATAAATAACTAATATATGGCCCAATTAGTCGTCGTAAACAATCATTAGAGTTACCTACGTGTTATTTAGTGTTTTTAATGTGAAATAAGTTTATATTTGGTGATTTATCGGTGCCGACAGTGAGTGTCAGTTAACCATTCAAATACTTATGTGAATCATTGTTCTCTTTATATAAGGTATTGTATTGTATGTTTAATCATACATGCTTTTTATGACCTTTATAATAAGTAGTTATATACTCGAATTGTCTGACTCTGATTGTCAGAAACGCGAAGAGGTTAGAATACAAAAAAATATCTTGTTCTAAATACGCAACCTCTTGCTTGTTTAAACAACACTTTGGTATCAACACCGTTGTTAGTTTGATTATTTTATCGATATTACCATGATGACCCGCGCTGCCTCATCTCATCATTTGTTCGATGAGTTAGTTCTTAGTATGCCCAGCCTGGTTTCTGCTGCACATTTCTCAATCCCCACTGTAGCTCATGATTTGGCGAGTACTGATTTGATTGAGTCCAATGCTCCAGGGGGTATAGCAAAGTGCAGCAAAAACAAATTCAAAAAATATGTTAGAATAAGCAAATTTATTAAGAAAACTCAAAAACTGATTAAAAGTCAGAAATTGATGAATTTTAAATGTGAAATATATTAAGGAACGCCGAAGATTAGGTGATGAACTGGATATTTATTATATAATGATAGACAATAATTTAACTGAGCATGACAATGATGTGAAAGCATCAGAAATATCTAGTCTTAAGGAAAATCTGAGACGTTTATCTGACAGATACTCAATAACTAAAAAAGAAAATGAGGAACATATTTTGGCCCTGACTAAACTCTTGTGCAACCCGGACTCAGTTTCCAGCAGTAGTGATTTTACGATTATGATAAGAAGGAATTAGCTCTGTATTTTAATATTTTATGTTACCTAAATTATCAACATAAACACAATGCAATTTTGTCAATGCAGTGACCTACGGTAATTTCGCGATCCGCAAGTTCAGTTAAGGATGACTGTAATTTGTTTTGACGTTTAACAGATTCGCTGGTTCTTTTGCTTATATAACCTCCTGTCTGTGGGAGCGTAAATGTCAGAAAATTCTAGACTGTGGTAGATGAAATCCTCCACTCCACAGACAGGGGTTTTTTTCAGCGCGCGATGTTTAAAAACTGTAATAAATCCATTTCTATAATGAATTGTGGCTTTCTTTTATATATTCCTAACTCTGCATTAGTTCCTCTTCCTATTTCTATAAGTTATTTCATCTGCAATATTAAAATGAAGCTGTTATACTGCTCCTAAGTTAAGGTACCTATAGTCGTATTTGTTTTTGTTAGGAAAATAAAATATAAATGAAAGTTTGATTGGAATGAACATTTAATTACGTCAACAGTACATATTGTAACATATCTATCACAAAAAACCAATACCCTTCATACATTTTTTTTCAAGAAAACAATGTTTAAAACTTTTATTAAAATTCAACTACTCTGAAGCTATTCAAAAGTGACCTTCACATTAAAAGGTTTGTTTATCTGAGTAAGCACTTAGGAGTATTGAAGCAGATGTTTACAGTAAATTAAGCTTATCAGGCAGGTAGTACCACAAGTGGTTCATGGGTATTCACACTGTAACATGAGTGGGAGATAAACAAAAAAGGGTCCCATTTTTTACTTACAAATTAGTGGTTGCAAGAAATGGATTTCTTTAGGATTGAGTTAATTGTTTAGACAATCTGTGATATTTTTCAACAACTACATTCAACTAGCTATAATCTGAATGTAAAACCTTGCAGGGTGTCTAACAATTTTATTACAATAAATGCTAACAAACACCTAAAAACATCCAAAATGTGACAAGAATAATATGGATAAGACTTTTAATGATTCCTTTCATCTGATAGATAATATTATTTCATACATAAATAATTACCTGAGTGAAATAACCTGATTAAGTTTGAATGATAAAATATGTGTTAATATATTTTCATTCTTACCAACTTCGTGTTTGTCTGTCTCCGGTCGGAGATTCACATTATATTTATGAATGGTTATATTATAAGTTTATATCTTTTATAGTTAACTAGATTAGACGATTCGCAGGGACAGAATGTGGTATATTTGAACAAAGAGATTTTTCATTTAGACTTATAGGTCGCGTCACGTAAAAAGCGCGCGTCACGTAAAATGTGTCGTTTTTAAACCATTGATCATTCATAATTCGTTAAAATGATTTTAAATATTTTAACTGTATTAGTTGTAAAATAAAAAATATTAGTACAACAGGCCTGGTAGAACTTTTCGAAACTTATTATAACTAATAACCAGATGTTTATGCAAATAAATATATCTTTATCTTTGTTGATTGTTATTATGACTTGAATAGTTACCTAGTATGGAACCTAAGTAGACCAGTAAACTATGCGAAATATGAAAATGGCGCATAACCAACAGTCTTCAGCTTGATGTACCTTTTCAAATGACATAGAATAATCAAATGTCTGTTTCACCTGATCTTTAACTTTTAGAGACCAGAAAATATCCGATGTTATGGTTATTTCTAGTAGACTTATGGCAATCTAAGGTCTGGAGTACCTGATGTGGCACTCTTAAGAACCAGCTAAATTAAGAAATACATAAAAATCATGCTTAGGAAAAAAATATACAGTGTTATAGGCATCTTCAGTTGACTTCTACGAATCTAAGGTCTGGAGTACCTGATGTGGCACTCTTAAGAAGCAGCAAAATTAAGAAACACATAGAAATGATGCTTAGGAAAACAATATACAGTGTTATAGGCATCTTCAGTTGACTTCTACGAATCTTAGGTCTGGAGTACCTGATGTGGCACTCTCAAGAACCAGCTAAATTAAGAAATACATAAAAATGATGCTTAGGAAAAAATATACAGTGTTATAGGCATCTTCAGTTGACTTCTACGAATCTAAGGTCTGGAGTACCTGATGTGGCCCTCTGAAAGACCAGCTAAACTATGAAATACATAGGAATGATGCTTAGGAAAAAGATATACAGTGTTATAGGCATATGGGACAGGGAGACGGCTTGGAGTTTTCAAAAATAACGACATAATGCAATTCGGAATTCAAAATAACTAACAAAATGAATATTGAACAAAATGCATGTGTTTATTGCAAAATCTAGAAGTGCAATATTAAACCAAAGCAGACCAGTTACCATATGTGGCACTGTTCACGATGAGTGAGCATGACTACTCAAGTTTATAAAGCAGCAAATTGATTGATTGCAACACACTTGCTGCATGATACCACTTAACCATGGGAAGTCCACTACTGAACATACGCCTTCCCCACAGATTTCCAAGTTTTTCGTGCTACGATTGAATGCGGCGTCCACTGCTGAACACATGCTTCCCCCGTAGATTTCCAAGTTCTTGGTGCTACGATTGTATGCGACGTCCACTGCGGAACATAGGTCTACCCCATAAATTGCTAAGACCTATGATTGTATGCGACATCCACTGCAGAACATAATGCCTCCCCTATAGATTTCCAAGTTATTCGCGGCGTCCACTGCTGAACATAGTCCTCCCCTATTGACACCTGCAGGATTGTGTACGCAATTAACAGATGCCTTCCCCTAAAACAGCGGAATTTGCTTGGCACAAGTATGGCACTTTCGAGTATTTAGACGGTTATTCAATCTAGGCACTTAAATGCTATGTCTGATTTATAGTGTTACTGTGCAGTGTTCCTGAAAAGTTTTGTGTGGTAAGGTCCGAAGCACGTGAACACGCATAGCGGTACATTGCAGCCAGTGCAGTACGCTGTGACTCGCTTTCCGCACTCTGCGCAATTACGCCGGTAGCGGTTGGCCTTGCTCGCTTTTTCCATCACAACGTACTGTTGGGGGAAGTGCACGAAACCTTGTGTAGTGTTGTATATTTCGCTGGGTGTAATGGCTGAAGGCTCGGGTTTTGGCGGGGTGTGACGCGACAATAACTCACACACCAAAGTTTTGCGAAAACTTCGGTGGTTAGTTGCATGTTGCGACTTGAATATAATGTAAGCATTTAGGATACTTACATTTAATAGCCGCCTAAAAAACTTCTCGTACCACACTTGGGTTCGCTTTCTTTCTATCTCCTCGACGATTTTCTTCATTATCTCCCTGTCCCATATAATAATAATAATAAATTCTTTATTGATCTCAAGTTTACAATTTCATCAAACGTGATTGGGATTTCCTTTTAAGCTTGTATCGCCTGTGCCAGGAGACCCCGCTCTTCCACATTGATTTATATACAATAAATAAAAGTCCTAAAACTACAATAAAGTATGAAAACAAGAAAGCTTAGTTGTATGTAGGTATGCCTCTAACAACTAACTATACTAAGTGATAATATCTTAATGTAAGTACCTATTTATCTATGATTAATTTAACATTATTTTTGCTCTTAGAAGTGTGTGCGCACGAGTGTGTGAGTGAGTGTGTGTGTGTGTGAGGGAGAGTGTGTGTCAGTGTGTGTGTGTGTGTGTGTTTGTGTGTGTGTGTGTGTGTGAGTGTGGCTTAACTAGCAAGTACATTTTCGGCTTCTTCATAATTAATTTCATGTAACCACTTGGTTAAAATCTTTTTACATTCGCGTGAACACTTGTGGTAAAGTTTTAGTTTCTTATTTATTTTATTATATAAACTAACAGATCGTTGTTTAAATTGTGAGCTGGCAAATTCAGTATTGCATCTATGCATACGGCCCACTTTATGTTTTAATCTTTTATTAATGTTTTTCTTTGGGTCATAAGGAATAGTTTTGTGAGTTTTCATTAATATGTTGAGAATGTATAATTTTCTAATTGAGAGTATATTGCTCATGCTGTAAAGAGTTTCCGTAGGAAACCTTCTCTTCTTGAAATGCATGACTTTAATAAGGCTACGTTGGGCTCGCTCAACCTCGAGAAAACGTGTCTTTGCCGCACCCCCCCAGACAGACACACAATAAGTTATGATTGATTGAACAAGTGAGATGTATATTTCTCTTAATATGTTTCTTTTAGAAATATTCGCTTCAGTAGTAGTTGCTGGCACCACATGTCTTAGAGTTTTGAATATCCAGATTAGTTTTCGAATTCTTGCAGTTACGTGTTCTAAATGTGGATACCAAGACAACCGCTCATCAACATAAACACCTAGGTATCTAACTTGACTAACTCTTTGTAATTTTGGGCAGTTACATTTGCTGCTGTCATTTACGTTTGTGCAGTTATTGTTATGTATTTTCAGTTCGAAGTTATTATTCAGTTGTGTGTTGCTATAAATACTGAAACAGATGTAACTTGTTTTACTCGTGTTGAGCGTCAGGACATTATTTCGCAGCCATCTATTTATTAGACGCAGTCCCTGCTCAGCATTAGCCATAACTGATTCCCACGAAGTTCCCTTAAAAATGACGGCAGTATCATCCGCATAAGAGATAATGTTACCCTTCGATATGAGCATGTTACAAAGGTCATTAATATATATCAGGAAGAGCGTGGGGCCAAGCACACTTCCCTGTGGTACGCCGTAGTTCACTTGAGACATTTCACTAATAAAGTCTCCCACTTTGACTCTTTGAGTTCTGTGTAACAGATAGTCTTTGAGTAAGCAAAGAGCCATTCCTCTTATACCAACTTTTTCCAGCTTTTGAACAAGGATATGGAAGTGAAAACATCATAGGCACTGGAATAAGCCATGGTTGGCCCACAATGACCAGCAGAGAATGTTTCCCGCCTCCGCTCGGGTTCGATTTGTGGCTGCGGGAACGCCCTCCACTGGAAATTGTAAGGCTCACTGGTGGAAATAGATGGTATGAGCGGTGATACGGGAGCTGGTGCCGGGTCTGCTCCTTGATCTAATACGCTCGACGTGGCTGGCAACGATGAAGGCGGCCAAGAGTAATCAATCTCATCCTCCTCCGTGTCCTCGATATGTAGTCTCAGAGTATTGGGTATATGCATCGGCGGCAAGCCCTCCTCCTGGCCATCATCGTCCTCACTTTCTTCACTGCTATTCAAAAAAAAAATAGAAAATGAATGATAGAATGTTAAGTGGGCTAACTGTTTGAGTAGATGAAAATGGATTAAAATAACTTACCAATGTCGAGGTATTGGGCGATTTCATCGTCATTCAAAGGTCAACTTGGAATTCTGTAACAAATATAATAATATTATTAAAAACAGTACAAAAAAACAATATCTTTGTATAAATTGAATATTCACTAAATTTACTTACAATGAACGTCTAACACTTGCTCTGGACGTTTTTTTTTTCTTATCCAAAAATTTACTTTTTTTTCCAAAAAGTTGAGTAGTAATTAGAATCTTTTGAAAGAGCCCTTAATAGTTGAGCTATATTTGGTTTGGGTCTAATTTTCTTGTTAAGTCTGGAGTTCCAGGACTCTGAAACGAGTCGTATAGAATCATAGGTGGCAATCTTACTTTTTGTCACTTTTGAGTTAGTGACGTCAAAAAATTCCAAATTTTGAAATCTAACGGCTAATTTAATAATGTCATAACCAAAGATGGCCCCGAGGATTCCCCTTGAGAAATCAACATGAAATCTCGAGTGAGTTACAAAGGCGGCAAAACTTCAGTAGGTTAGAGCCAAACGCGGCGTTAGAGGGCGCTCGACCAATCACAGCAATGCATTTGCAAAGTCACAAGATGGCGAAAACAAGTTTTTTATACGTGTTTGCGTCCTCAGTTTTTGTGGTTTTTTTTATTGTTCAAGTGATACAAGTAAATAAGTTGAGTGAAATCATAATGATGAATAACCATCCCACCGTTACCAATAGCCGCTATTCACGAAAACGCAAACGAAATCCTGATAAATGGAAGAAAAATATCGCTAAAAGAAACAGGTATGTCTAAGTATATTCCAATGTAGGGTTGATACAAATAGTTATGCGTGTTGTGATATTCATGATGATTACCTATATAAATAATACTGTCTAAAAATATTTAATTTTTTATTTTTAGTGTGAATCACTTAGTTTAAGATAGCATTTTTATCTTGAATTTGAGGAAAAATATTTCATACAAAATTGCTTACGATGTACCAACAGACAAAAGCACGTCAAACTTGACACTTTTGACTTTGTACCGCCCTTATTGCAGTGGAATAAGCGCTAATGTTGAACTGAAAGTGTCAAACGTGACGTGCTGTTGATCGTGGGTGAATCAACTATTCTTTGCACTCGATATTTTTTTTTATAAAAAACAAAGTTATGCATTTTTATATTTTTACTTCAATAAACCAAAAAAACAAATATTTAATTTTGTCATGGTAGTTTCAGCACCGATATTTTCCTATATTAAAGTAGCTTTTAAGTATGAAATAGAAAACAGGGCTTGTTAGAATTCCCCTGGGTAACATTTATTACATATTGGTATATAGTGAATAAAACAAAACCAAATAGTAAATGAACATATTGTATTAATAGACAAAGTCTTAATTAAACATAAAAGCACTTTTGAGAAGCTATAAAAAATTACATTAATAATTTTTTACCTTCTATTGTGTCTCTTGGGTCACATTAAAAAAAAACAAACCAATATTCCTTTAATTCTCTGACATTGGTAAATAAATATAAAAATTAACAATTACGTGCTGAGTGGCACTAAGTAAGTAACATTATTTTTGCTGTGGCAACACTACGGCTAACAGCTGATCTTGACTTGTCCCGTATTTTAATTTGATTTAAACCTATAAATAACTAATATATGGCCCAATTAGTCGTCGTAAACAATCATTAGAGTTACCTACGTGTTATTTAGTGTTTTTAATGTGAAATAAGTTTATATTTGGTGATTTATCGGTGCCGACAGTGAGTGTCAGTTAACCATTCAAATACTTATGTGAATCATTGTTCTCTTTATATAAGGTATTGTATTGTATGTTTAATCATACATGCTTTTTATGACCTTTATAATAAGTAGTTATATACTCGAATTGTCTGACTCTGATTGTCAGAAACGCGAAGAGGTTAGAATACAAAAAAATATCTTGTTCTAAATACGCAACCTCTTGCTTGTTTAAACAACACTTTGGTATCAACACCGTTGTTAGTTTGATTATTTTATCGATATTACCATGATGACCCGCGCTGCCTCATCTCATCATTTGTTCGATGAGTTAGTTCTTAGTATGCCCAGCCTGGTTTCTGCTGCACATTTCTCAATCCCCACTGTAGCTCATGATTTGGCGAGTACTGATTTGATTGAGTCCAATGCTCCAGGGGGTATAGCAAAGTGCAGCAAAAACAAATTCAAAAAATATGTTAGAATAAGCAAATTTATTAAGAAAACTCAAAAACTGATTAAAAGTCAGAAATTGATGAATTTTAAATGTGAAATATATTAAGGAACGCCGAAGATTAGGTGATGAACTGGATATTTATTATATAATGATAGACAATAATTTAACTGAGCATGACAATGATGTGAAAGCATCAGAAATATCTAGTCTTAAGGAAAATCTGAGACGTTTATCTGACAGATACTCAATAACTAAAAAAGAAAATGAGGAACATATTTTGGCCCTGACTAAACTCTTGTGCAACCCGGACTCAGTTTCCAGCAGTAGTGATTTTACGATTATGATAAGAAGGAATTAGCTCTGTATTTTAATATTTTATGTTACCTAAATTATCAGCATAAACACAATGCAATTTTGTCAATGCAGTGACCTACGGTAATTTCGCGATCCGCAAGTTCAGTTAAGGATGACTGTAATTTGTTTTGACGTTTAACAGATTCGCTGGTTCTTTTGCTTATATAACCTCCTGTCTGTGGGAGCGTAAATGTCAGAAAATTCTAGACTGTGGTAGATGAAATCCTCCACTCCACAGACAGGGGTTTTTTTCAGCGCGCGATGTTTAAAAACTGTAATTAATCCATTTCTATAATGAATTGTGGCTTTCTTTTATATATTCCTAACTCTGCATTAGTTCCTCTTCCTATTTCTATAAGTTATTTCATCTGCAATATTAAAATGAAGCTGTTATACTGCTCCTAAGTTAAGGTACCTATAGTCGTATTTGTTTTTGTTAGGAAAATAAAATATAAATGAAAGTTTGATTGGAATGAACATTTAATTACGTCAACAGTACATATTTTAACATATCTATCACAAAAAACCAATACCCTTCATACATTTTTTTTCAAGAAAACAATGTTTAAAACTTTTATTAAAATTCAACTACTCTGAAGCTATTCAAAAGTGACCTTCACATTAAAAGGTTTGTTTATCTGAGTAAGCACTTAGGAGTATTGAAGCAGATGTTTACAGTAACTTAAGCTTATCAGGCAGGTAGTACCACAAGTGGTTCATGGGTATTCACACTGTAACATGAGTGGGAGATAAACAAAAAAGGGTCCCATTTTTTACTTACAAATTAGTGGTTGCAAGAAATGGATTTCTTTAGGATTGAGTTAATTGTTTAGACAATCTGTGATATTTTTCAACAACTACATTCAACTAGCTATAATCTGAATGTAAAACCTTGCAGGGTGTCTAACAATTTTATTACAATAAATGCTAACAAACACCTAAAAACATCCAAAATGTGACAAGAATAATATGGATAAGACTTTTAATGATTCCTTTCATCTGATAGATAATATTATTTCATACATAAATAATTACCTGAGTGAAATAACCTGATTAAGTTTGAATGATAAAATATGTGTTAATATATTTTCATTCTTACCAACTTCGTGTTTGTCTGTCTCCGGTCGGAGATTCACATTATATTTATGAATGGTTATATTATAAGTTTATATCTTTTATAGTTAACTAGATTAGACGATTCGCAGGGACAGAATGTGGTATATTTGAACAAAGAGATTTTTCATTTAGACTTATAGGTCGCGTCACGTAAAAAGCGCGCGTCACGTAAAATGTGTCGTTTTTAAACCATTGATCATTCATAATTCGTTAAAATGATTTTAAATATTTTAACTGTGTTAGTTGTAAAATAAAAAATATTAGTACAACAGGCCTGGTAGAACTTTTCGAAACTTATTATAACTAATAACCAGATGTTTATGCAAATAAATATATCTTTATCTTTGTTGATTGTTATTATGACTTGAATAGTTACCTAGTATGGAACCTAAGTAGACCAGTAAACTATGCGAAATATGAAAATGGCGCATAACCAACAGTCTTCAGCTTGATGTACCTTTTCAAATGACATAGAATAATCAAATGTCTGTTTCACCTGATCTTTAACTTTTAGAGACCAGAAAATATCCGATGTTATGGTTATTTCTAGTAGACTTATGGCAATCTAAGGTCTGGAGTACCTGATGTGGCACTCTTAAGAACCAGCTAAATTAAGAAATACATAAAAATCATGCTTAGGAAAAAAATATACAGTGTTATAGGCATCTTCAGTTGACTTCTACGAATCTAAGGTCTGGAGTACCTGATGTGGCACTCTTAAGAAGCAGCAAAATTAAGAAACACATAGAAATGATGCTTAGGAAAACAATATACAGTGTTATAGGCATCTTCAGTTGACTTCTACGAATCTTAGGTCTGGAGTACCTGATGTGGCACTCTCAAGAACCAGCTAAATTAAGAAATACATAAAAATGATGCTTAGGAAAAAATATACAGTGTTATAGGCATCTTCAGTTGACTTCTACGAATCTAAGGTCTGGAGTACCTGATGTGGCCCTCTGAAAGACCAGCTAAACTATGAAATACATAGGAATGATGCTTAGGAAAAAGATATACAGTGTTATAGGCATATGGGACAGGGAGACGGCTTGGAGTTTTCAAAAATAACGACATAATGCAATTCGGAATTCAAAATAACTAACAAAATGAATATTGAACAAAATGCATGTGTTTATTGCAAAATCTAGAAGTGCAATATTAAACCAAAGCAGACCAGTTACCATATGTGGCACTGTTCACGATGAGTGAGCATGACTACTCAAGTTTATAAAGCAGCAAATTGATTGATTGCAACACACTTGCTGCATGATACCACTTAACCATGGGAAGTCCACTACTGAACATACGCCTTCCCCACAGATTTCCAAGTTTTTCGTGCTACGATTGAATGCGGCGTCCACTGCTGAACACATGCTTCCCCCATAGATTTCCAAGTTCTTGGTGCTACGATTGTATGCGACGTCCACTGCGGAACATAGGTCTACCCCATAAATTGCTAAGACCTATGATTGTATGCGACATCCACTGCAGAACATAATGCCTCCCCTATAGATTTCCAAGTTATTCGCGGCGTCCACTGCTGAACATAGTCCTCCCCTATTGACACCTGCAGGATTGTGTACGCAATTAACAGATGCCTTCCCCTAAAACAGCGGAATTTGCTTGGCACAAGTATGGCACTTTCGAGTATTTAGACGGTTATTCAATCTAGGCACTTAAATGCTATGTCTGATTTATAGTGTTACTGTGCAGTGTTCCTGAAAAGTTTTGTGTGGTAAGGTCCGAAGCACGTGAACACGCATAGCGGTACATTGCAGCCAGTGCAGTACGCTGTGACTCGCTTTCCGCACTCTGCGCAATTACGCCGGTAGCGGTTGGCCTTGCTCGCTTTTTCCATCACAACGTACTGTTGGGGGAAGTGCACGAAACCTTGTGTAGTGTTGTATATTTCGCTGGGTGTAATGGCTGAAGGCTCGGGTTTTGGCGGGGTGTGACGCGACAATAACTCACACACCAAAGTTTTGCGAAAACTTCGGTGGTTAGTTGCATGTTGCGACTTGAATATAATGTAAGCATTTAGGATACTTACATTTAATAGCCGCCTAAAAAACTTCTCGTACCACACTTGGGTTCGCTTTCTTTCTATCTCCTCGACGATTTTCTCCATTATCTCCCTGTCCCATATGGAAGTGAAAACATCATAGGCACTGGAATAAGCCATGGTTGGCCCACAATGACCAGCAGAGAATGTTTCCCGCCTCCGCTCGGGTTCGATTTGTGGCTGCGGGAACGCCCTCCACTGGAAATTGTAAGGCTCACTGGTGGAAATAGATGGTATGAGCGGTGATACGGGAGCTGGTGCCGGGTCTGCTCCTTGATCTAATACGCTCGACGTGGCTGGCAACGATGAAGGCGGCCAAGAGTAATCAATCTCATCCTCCTCCGTGTCCTCGATATGTAGTCTCAGAGTATTGGGTATATGCATCGGCGGCAAGCCCTCCTCCTGGCCATCATCGTCCTCACTTTCTTCACTGCTATTCAAAAAAAAATAGAAAATGAATGATAGAATGTTAAGTGGGCTAACTGTTTGAGTAGATGAAAATGGATTAAAATAACTTACCAATGTCGAGGTATTGGGCGATTTCATCGTCATTCAAAGGTCAACTTGGAATTCTGTAACAAATATAATAATATTATTAAAAACAGTACAAAAAAACAATATCTTTGTATAAATTGAATATTCACTAAATTTACTTACAATGAACGTCTAACACTTGCTCTGGACGTTTTTTTTTTCTTATCCAAAAATTTACTTTTTTTTCCAAAAAGTTGAGTAGTAATTAGAATCTTTTGAAAGAGCCCTTAATAGTTGAGCTATATTTGGTTTGGGTCTAATTTTCTTGTTAAGTCTGGAGTTCCAGGACTCTGAAACGAGTCGTATAGAATCATAGGTGGCAATCTTACTTTTTGTCACTTTTGAGTTAGTGACGTCAAAAAATTCCAAATTTTGAAATCTAACGGCTAATTTAATAATGTCATAACCAAAGATGGCCATTCCTCTTGAGAAATCAACATGAAATCTCGAGTGAGTTACAAAGGCGGCAAAACTTCAGTAGGTTAGAGCCAAACGCGGCGTTAGAGGGCGCTCGACCAATCACAGCAATGCATTTGCAAAGTCACAAGATGGCGAAAACAAGTTTTTTATACGTGTTTGCGTCCTCAGTTTTTGTGGTTTTTTTTATTGTTCAAGTGATACAAGTAAATAAGTTGAGTGAAATCATAATGATGAATAACCATCCCACCGTTACCAATAGCCGCTATTCACGAAAACGCAAACGAAATCCTGATAAATGGAAGAAAAATATCGCTAAAAGAAACAGGTATGTCTAAGTATATTCCAATGTAGGGTTGATACAAATAGTTATGCGTGTTGTGATATTCATGATGATTACCTATATAAATAATACTGTCTAAAAATATTTAATTTTTTATTTTTAGTGTGAATCACTTAGTTTAAGATAGCATTTTTATCTTGAATTTGAGGAAAAATATTTCATACAAAATTGCTTACGATGTACCAACAGACAAAAGCACGTCAAACTTGACACTTTTGACTTTGTACCGCCCTTATTGCAGTGGAATAAGCGCTAATGTTGAACTGAAAGTGTCAAACGTGACGTGCTGTTGATCGTGGGTGAATCAACTATTCTTTGCACTCGATATTTTTTTTTATAAAAAACAAAGTTATGCATTTTTATATTTTTACTTCAATAAACCAAAAAAACAAATATTTAATTTTGTCATGGTAGTTTCAGCACCGATATTTTCCTATATTAAAGTAGCTTTTAAGTATGAAATAGAAAACAGGGCTTGTTAGAATTCCCCTGGGTAACATTTATTACATATTGGTATATAGTGAATAAAACAAAACCAAATAGTAAATGAACATATTGTATTAATAGACAAAGTCTTAATTAAACATAAAAGCACTTTTGAGAAGCTATAAAAAATTACATTAATAATTTTTTACCTTCTATTGTGTCTCTTGGGTCACATTAAAAAAAAACAAACCAATATTCCTTTAATTCTCTGACATTGGTAAATAAATATAAAAATTAACAATTACGTGCTGAGTGGCACTAAGTAAGTAACATTATTTTTGCTGTGGCAACACTACGGCTAACAGCTGATCTTGACTTGTCCCGTATTTTAATTTGATTTAAACCTATAAATAACTAATATATGGCCCAATTAGTCGTCGTAAACAATCATTAGAGTTACCTACGTGTTATTTAGTGTTTTTAATGTGAAATAAGTTTATATTTGGTGATTTATCGGTGCCGACAGTGAGTGTCAGTTAACCATTCAAATACTTATGTGAATCATTGTTCTCTTTATATAAGGTATTGTATTGTATGTTTAATCATACATGCTTTTTATGACCTTTATAATAAGTAGTTATATACTCGAATTGTCTGACTCTGATTGTCAGAAACGCGAAGAGGTTAGAATACAAAAAAATATCTTGTTCTAAATACGCAACCTCTTGCTTGTTTAAACAACACTTTGGTATCAACACCGTTGTTAGTTTGATTATTTTATCGATATTACCATGATGACCCGCGCTGCCTCATCTCATCATTTGTTCGATGAGTTAGTTCTTAGTATGCCCAGCCTGGTTTCTGCTGCACATTTCTCAATCCCCACTGTAGCTCATGATTTGGCGAGTACTGATTTGATTGAGTCCAATGCTCCAGGGGGTATAGCAAAGTGCAGCAAAAACAAATTCAAAAAATATGTTAGAATAAGCAAATTTATTAAGAAAACTCAAAAACTGATTAAAAGTCAGAAATTGATGAATTTTAAATGTGAAATATATTAAGGAACGCCGAAGATTAGGTGATGAACTGGATATTTATTATATAATGATAGACAATAATTTAACTGAGCATGACAATGATGTGAAAGCATCAGAAATATCTAGTCTTAAGGAAAATCTGAGACGTTTATCTGACAGATACTCAATAACTAAAAAAGAAAATGAGGAACATATTTTGGCCCTGACTAAACTCTTGTGCAACCCGGACTCAGTTTCCAGCAGTAGTGATTTTACGATTATGATAAGAAGGAATTAGCTCTGTATTTTAATATTTTATGTTACCTAAATTATCAACATAAACACAATGCAATTTTGTCAATGCAGTGACCTACGGTAATTTCGCGATCCGCAAGTTCAGTTAAGGATGACTGTAATTTGTTTTGACGTTTAACAGATTCGCTGGTTCTTTTGCTTATATAACCTCCTGTCTGTGGGAGCGTAAATGTCAGAAAATTCTAGACTGTGGTAGATGAAATCCTCCACTCCACAGACAGGGGTTTTTTTCAGCGCGCGATGTTTAAAAACTGTAATAAATCCATTTCTATAATGAATTGTGGCTTTCTTTTATATATTCCTAACTCTGCATTAGTTCCTCTTCCTATTTCTATAAGTTATTTCATCTGCAATATTAAAATGAAGCTGTTATACTGCTCCTAAGTTAAGGTACCTATAGTCGTATTTGTTTTTGTTAGGAAAATAAAATATAAATGAAAGTTTGATTGGAATGAACATTTAATTACGTCAACAGTACATATTTTAACATATCTATCACAAAAAACCAATACCCTTCATACATTTTTTTTCAAGAAAACAATGTTTAAAACTTTTATTAAAATTCAACTACTCTGAAGCTATTCAAAAGTGACCTTCACATTAAAAGGTTTGTTTATCTGAGTAAGCACTTAGGAGTATTGAAGCAGATGTTTACAGTAACTTAAGCTTATCAGGCAGGTAGTACCACAAGTGGTTCATGGGTATTCACACTGTAACATGAGTGGGAGATAAACAAAAAAGGGTCCCATTTTTTACTTACAAATTAGTGGTTGCAAGAAATGGATTTCTTTAGGATTGAGTTAATTGTTTAGACAATCTGTGATATTTTTCAACAACTACATTCAACTAGCTATAATCTGAATGTAAAACCTTGCAGGGTGTCTAACAATTTTATTACAATAAATGCTAACAAACACCTAAAAACATCCAAAATGTGACAAGAATAATATGGATAAGACTTTTAATGATTCCTTTCATCTGATAGATAATATTATTTCATACATAAATAATTACCTGAGTGAAATAACCTGATTAAGTTTGAATGATAAAATATGTGTTAATATATTTTCATTCTTACCAACTTCGTGTTTGTCTGTCTCCGGTCGGAGATTCACATTATATTTATGAATGGTTATATTATAAGTTTATATCTTTTATAGTTAACTAGATTAGACGATTCGCAGGGACAGAATGTGGTATATTTGAACAAAGAGATTTTTCATTTAGACTTATAGGTCGCGTCACGTAAAGAGCGCGCGTCACGTAAAATGTGTCGTTTTTAAACCATTGATCATTCATAATTCGTTAAAATGATTTTAAATATTTTAACTGTGTTAGTTGTAAAATAAAAAATATTAGTACAACAGGCCTGGTAGAACTTTTCGAAACTTATTATAACTAATAACCAGATGTTTATGCAAATAAATATATCTTTATCTTTGTTGATTGTTATTATGACTTGAATAGTTACCTAGTATGGAACCTAAGTAGACCAGTAAACTATGCGAAATATGAAAATGGCGCATAACCAACAGTCTTCAGCTTGATGTACCTTTTCAAATGACATAGAATAATCAAATGTCTGTTTCACCTGATCTTTAACTTTTAGAGACCAGAAAATATCCGATGTTATGGTTATTTCTAGTAGACTTATGGCAATCTAAGGTCTGGAGTACCTGATGTGGCACTCTTAAGAACCAGCTAAATTAAGAAATACATAAAAATCATGCTTAGGAAAAAAATATACAGTGTTATAGGCATCTTCAGTTGACTTCTACGAATCTAAGGTCTGGAGTACCTGATGTGGCACTCTTAAGAAGCAGCAAAATTAAGAAACACATAGAAATGATGCTTAGGAAAACAATATACAGTGTTATAGGCATCTTCAGTTGACTTCTACGAATCTTAGGTCTGGAGTACCTGATGTGGCACTCTCAAGAACCAGCTAAATTAAGAAATACATAAAAATGATGCTTAGGAAAAAATATACAGTGTTATAGGCATCTTCAGTTGACTTCTACGAATCTAAGGTCTGGAGTACCTGATGTGGCCCTCTGAAAGACCAGCTAAACTATGAAATACATAGGAATGATGCTTAGGAAAAAGATATACAGTGTTATAGGCATATGGGACAGGGAGACGGCTTGGAGTTTTCAAAAATAACGACATAATGCAATTCGGAATTCAAAATAACTAACAAAATGAATATTGAACAAAATGCATGTGTTTATTGCAAAATCTAGAAGTGCAATATTAAACCAAAGCAGACCAGTTACCATATGTGGCACTGTTCACGATGAGTGAGCATGACTACTCAAGTTTATAAAGCAGCAAATTGATTGATTGCAACACACTTGCTGCATGATACCACTTAACCATGGGAAGTCCACTACTGAACATACGCCTTCCCCACAGATTTCCAAGTTTTTCGTGCTACGATTGAATGCGGCGTCCACTGCTGAACACATGCTTCCCCCATAGATTTCCAAGTTCTTGGTGCTACGATTGTATGCGACGTCCACTGCGGAACATAGGTCTACCCCATAAATTGCTAAGACCTATGATTGTATGCGACATCCACTGCAGAACATAATGCCTCCCCTATAGATTTCCAAGTTATTCGCGGCGTCCACTGCTGAACATAGTCCTCCCCTATTGACACCTGCAGGATTGTGTACGCAATTAACAGATGCCTTCCCCTAAAACAGCGGAATTTGCTTGGCACAAGTATGGCACTTTCGAGTATTTAGACGGTTATTCAATCTAGGCACTTAAATGCTATGTCTGATTTATAGTGTTACTGTGCAGTGTTCCTGAAAAGTTTTGTGTGGTAAGGTCCGAAGCACGTGAACACGCATAGCGGTACATTGCAGCCAGTGCAGTACGCTGTGACTCGCTTTCCGCACTCTGCGCAATTACGCCGGTAGCGGTTGGCCTTGCTCGCTTTTTCCATCACAACGTACTGTTGGGGGAAGTGCACGAAACCTTGTGTAGTGTTGTATATTTCGCTGGGTGTAATGGCTGAAGGCTCGGGTTTTGGCGGGGTGTGACGCGACAATAACTCACACACCAAAGTTTTGCGAAAACTTCGGTGGTTAGTTGCATGTTGCGACTTGAATATAATGTAAGCATTTAGGATACTTACATTTAATAGCCGCCTAAAAAACTTCTCGTACCACACTTGGGTTCGCTTTCTTTCTATCTCCTCGACGATTTTCTCCATTATCTCCCTGTCCCATATGGAAGTGAAAACATCATAGGCACTGGAATAAGCCATGGTTGGCCCACAATGACCAGCAGAGAATGTTTCCCGCCTCCGCTCGGGTTCGATTTGTGGCTGCGGGAACGCCCTCCACTGGAAATTGTAAGGCTCACTGGTGGAAATAGATGGTATGAGCGGTGATACGGGAGCTGGTGCCGGGTCTGCTCCTTGATCTAATACGCTCGACGTGGCTGGCAACGATGAAGGCGGCCAAGAGTAATCAATCTCATCCTCCTCCGTGTCCTCGATATGTAGTCTCAGAGTATTGGGTATATGCATCGGCGGCAAGCCCTCCTCCTGGCCATCATCGTCCTCACTTTCTTCACTGCTATTCAAAAAAAAATAGAAAATGAATGATAGAATGTTAAGTGGGCTAACTGTTTGAGTAGATGAAAATGGATTAAAATAACTTACCAATGTCGAGGTATTGGGCGATTTCATCGTCATTCAAAGGTCAACTTGGAATTCTGTAACAAATATAATAATATTATTAAAAACAGTACAAAAAAACAATATCTTTGTATAAATTGAATATTCACTAAATTTACTTACAATGAACGTCTAACACTTGCTCTGGACGTTTTTTTTTTCTTATCCAAAAATTTACTTTTTTTTCCAAAAAGTTGAGTAGTAATTAGAATCTTTTGAAAGAGCCCTTAATAGTTGAGCTATATTTGGTTTGGGTCTAATTTTCTTGTTAAGTCTGGAGTTCCAGGACTCTGAAACGAGTCGTATAGAATCATAGGTGGCAATCTTACTTTTTGTCACTTTTGAGTTAGTGACGTCAAAAAATTCCAAATTTTGAAATCTAACGGCTAATTTAATAATGTCATAACCAAAGATGGCCATTCCTCTTGAGAAATCAACATGAAATCTCGAGTGAGTTACAAAGGCGGCAAAACTTCAGTAGGTTAGAGCCAAACGCGGCGTTAGAGGGCGCTCGACCAATCACAGCAATGCATTTGCAAAGTCACAAGATGGCGAAAACAAGTTTTTTATACGTGTTTGCGTCCTCAGTTTTTGTGGTTTTTTTTATTGTTCAAGTGATACAAGTAAATAAGTTGAGTGAAATCATAATGATGAATAACCATCCCACCGTTACCAATAGCCGCTATTCACGAAAACGCAAACGAAATCCTGATAAATGGAAGAAAAATATCGCTAAAAGAAACAGGTATGTCTAAGTATATTCCAATGTAGGGTTGATACAAATAGTTATGCGTGTTGTGATATTCATGATGATTACCTATATAAATAATACTGTCTAAAAATATTTAATTTTTTATTTTTAGTGTGAATCACTTAGTTTAAGATAGCATTTTTATCTTGAATTTGAGGAAAAATATTTCATACAAAATTGCTTACGATGTACCAACAGACAAAAGCACGTCAAACTTGACACTTTTGACTTTGTACCGCCCTTATTGCAGTGGAATAAGCGCTAATGTTGAACTGAAAGTGTCAAACGTGACGTGCTGTTGATCGTGGGTGAATCAACTATTCTTTGCACTCGATATTTTTTTTTATAAAAAACAAAGTTATGCATTTTTATATTTTTACTTCAATAAACCAAAAAAACAAATATTTAATTTTGTCATGGTAGTTTCAGCACCGATATTTTCCTATATTAAAGTAGCTTTTAAGTATGAAATAGAAAACAGGGCTTGTTAGAATTCCCCTGGGTAACATTTATTACATATTGGTATATAGTGAATAAAACAAAACCAAATAGTAAATGAACATATTGTATTAATAGACAAAGTCTTAATTAAACATAAAAGCACTTTTGAGAAGCTATAAAAAATTACATTAATAATTTTTTACCTTCTATTGTGTCTCTTGGGTCACATTAAAAAAAAACAAACCAATATTCCTTTAATTCTCTGACATTGGTAAATAAATATAAAAATTAACAATTACGTGCTGAGTGGCACTAAGTAAGTAACATTATTTTTGCTGTGGCAACACTACGGCTAACAGCTGATCTTGACTTGTCCCGTATTTTAATTTGATTTAAACCTATAAATAACTAATATATGGCCCAATTAGTCGTCGTAAACAATCATTAGAGTTACCTACGTGTTATTTAGTGTTTTTAATGTGAAATAAGTTTATATTTGGTGATTTATCGGTGCCGACAGTGAGTGTCAGTTAACCATTCAAATACTTATGTGAATCATTGTTCTCTTTATATAAGGTATTGTATTGTATGTTTAATCATACATGCTTTTTATGACCTTTATAATAAGTAGTTATATACTCGAATTGTCTGACTCTGATTGTCAGAAACGCGAAGAGGTTAGAATACAAAAAAATATCTTGTTCTAAATACGCAACCTCTTGCTTGTTTAAACAACACTTTGGTATCAACACCGTTGTTAGTTTGATTATTTTATCGATATTACCATGATGACCCGCGCTGCCTCATCTCATCATTTGTTCGATGAGTTAGTTCTTAGTATGCCCAGCCTGGTTTCTGCTGCACATTTCTCAATCCCCACTGTAGCTCATGATTTGGCGAGTACTGATTTGATTGAGTCCAATGCTCCAGGGGGTATAGCAAAGTGCAGCAAAAACAAATTCAAAAAATATGTTAGAATAAGCAAATTTATTAAGAAAACTCAAAAACTGATTAAAAGTCAGAAATTGATGAATTTTAAATGTGAAATATATTAAGGAACGCCGAAGATTAGGTGATGAACTGGATATTTATTATATAATGATAGACAATAATTTAACTGAGCATGACAATGATGTGAAAGCATCAGAAATATCTAGTCTTAAGGAAAATCTGAGACGTTTATCTGACAGATACTCAATAACTAAAAAAGAAAATGAGGAACATATTTTGGCCCTGACTAAACTCTTGTGCAACCCGGACTCAGTTTCCAGCAGTAGTGATTTTACGATTATGATAAGAAGGAATTAGCTCTGTATTTTAATATTTTATGTTACCTAAATTATCAACATAAACACAATGCAATTTTGTCAATGCAGTGACCTACGGTAATTTCGCGATCCGCAAGTTCAGTTAAGGATGACTGTAATTTGTTTTGACGTTTAACAGATTCGCTGGTTCTTTTGCTTATATAACCTCCTGTCTGTGGGAGCGTAAATGTCAGAAAATTCTAGACTGTGGTAGATGAAATCCTCCACTCCACAGACAGGGGTTTTTTTCAGCGCGCGATGTTTAAAAACTGTAATTAATCCATTTCTATAATGAATTGTGGCTTTCTTTTATATATTCCTAACTCTGCATTAGTTCCTCTTCCTATTTCTATAAGTTATTTCATCTGCAATATTAAAATGAAGCTGTTATACTGCTCCTAAGTTAAGGTACCTATAGTCGTATTTGTTTTTGTTAGGAAAATAAAATATAAATGAAAGTTTGATTGGAATGAACATTTAATTACGTCAACAGTACATATTTTAACATATCTATCACAAAAAACCAATACCCTTCATACATTTTTTTTCAAGAAAACAATGTTTAAAACTTTTATTAAAATTCAACTACTCTGAAGCTATTCAAAAGTGACCTTCACATTAAAAGGTTTGTTTATCTGAGTAAGCACTTAGGAGTATTGAAGCAGATGTTTACAGTAACTTAAGCTTATCAGGCAGGTAGTACCACAAGTGGTTCATGGGTATTCACACTGTAACATGAGTGGGAGATAAACAAAAAAGGGTCCCATTTTTTACTTACAAATTAGTGGTTGCAAGAAATGGATTTCTTTAGGATTGAGTTAATTGTTTAGACAATCTGTGATATTTTTCAACAACTACATTCAACTAGCTATAATCTGAATGTAAAACCTTGCAGGGTGTCTAACAATTTTATTACAATAAATGCTAACAAACACCTAAAAACATCCAAAATGTGACAAGAATAATATGGATAAGACTTTTAATGATTCCTTTCATCTGATAGATAATATTATTTCATACATAAATAATTACCTGAGTGAAATAACCTGATTAAGTTTGAATGATAAAATATGTGTTAATATATTTTCATTCTTACCAACTTCGTGTTTGTCTGTCTCCGGTCGGAGATTCACATTATATTTATGAATGGTTATATTATAAGTTTATATCTTTTATAGTTAACTAGATTAGACGATTCGCAGGGACAGAATGTGGTATATTTGAACAAAGAGATTTTTCATTTAGACTTATAGGTCGCGTCACGTAAAAAGCGCGCGTCACGTAAAATGTGTCGTTTTTAAACCATTGATCATTCATAATTCGTTAAAATGATTTTAAATATTTTAACTGTGTTAGTTGTAAAATAAAAAATATTAGTACAACAGGCCTGGTAGAACTTTTCGAAACTTATTATAACTAATAACCAGATGTTTATGCAAATAAATATATCTTTATCTTTGTTGATTGTTATTATGACTTGAATAGTTACCTAGTATGGAACCTAAGTAGACCAGTAAACTATGCGAAATATGAAAATGGCGCATAACCAACAGTCTTCAGCTTGATGTACCTTTTCAAATGACATAGAATAATCAAATGTCTGTTTCACCTGATCTTTAACTTTTAGAGACCAGAAAATATCCGATGTTATGGTTATTTCTAGTAGACTTATGGCAATCTAAGGTCTGGAGTACCTGATGTGGCACTCTTAAGAACCAGCTAAATTAAGAAATACATAAAAATCATGCTTAGGAAAAAAATATACAGTGTTATAGGCATCTTCAGTTGACTTCTACGAATCTAAGGTCTGGAGTACCTGATGTGGCACTCTTAAGAAGCAGCAAAATTAAGAAACACATAGAAATGATGCTTAGGAAAACAATATACAGTGTTATAGGCATCTTCAGTTGACTTCTACGAATCTTAGGTCTGGAGTACCTGATGTGGCACTCTCAAGAACCAGCTAAATTAAGAAATACATAAAAATGATGCTTAGGAAAAAATATACAGTGTTATAGGCATCTTCAGTTGACTTCTACGAATCTAAGGTCTGGAGTACCTGATGTGGCCCTCTGAAAGACCAGCTAAACTATGAAATACATAGGAATGATGCTTAGGAAAAAGATATACAGTGTTATAGGCATATGGGACAGGGAGACGGCTTGGAGTTTTCAAAAATAACGACATAATGCAATTCGGAATTCAAAATAACTAACAAAATGAATATTGAACAAAATGCATGTGTTTATTGCAAAATCTAGAAGTGCAATATTAAACCAAAGCAGACCAGTTACCATATGTGGCACTGTTCACGATGAGTGAGCATGACTACTCAAGTTTATAAAGCAGCAAATTGATTGATTGCAACACACTTGCTGCATGATACCACTTAACCATGGGAAGTCCACTACTGAACATACGCCTTCCCCACAGATTTCCAAGTTTTTCGTGCTACGATTGAATGCGGCGTCCACTGCTGAACACATGCTTCCCCCATAGATTTCCAAGTTCTTGGTGCTACGATTGTATGCGACGTCCACTGCGGAACATAGGTCTACCCCATAAATTGCTAAGACCTATGATTGTATGCGACATCCACTGCAGAACATAATGCCTCCCCTATAGATTTCCAAGTTATTCGCGGCGTCCACTGCTGAACATAGTCCTCCCCTATTGACACCTGCAGGATTGTGTACGCAATTAACAGATGCCTTCCCCTAAAACAGCGGAATTTGCTTGGCACAAGTATGGCACTTTCGAGTATTTAGACGGTTATTCAATCTAGGCACTTAAATGCTATGTCTGATTTATAGTGTTACTGTGCAGTGTTCCTGAAAAGTTTTGTGTGGTAAGGTCCGAAGCACGTGAACACGCATAGCGGTACATTGCAGCCAGTGCAGTACGCTGTGACTCGCTTTCCGCACTCTGCGCAATTACGCCGGTAGCGGTTGGCCTTGCTCGCTTTTTCCATCACAACGTACTGTTGGGGGAAGTGCACGAAACCTTGTGTAGTGTTGTATATTTCGCTGGGTGTAATGGCTGAAGGCTCGGGTTTTGGCGGGGTGTGACGCGACAATAACTCACACACCAAAGTTTTGCGAAAACTTCGGTGGTTAGTTGCATGTTGCGACTTGAATATAATGTAAGCATTTAGGATACTTACATTTAATAGCCGCCTAAAAAACTTCTCGTACCACACTTGGGTTCGCTTTCTTTCTATCTCCTCGACGATTTTCTCCATTATCTCCCTGTCCCATATGGAAGTGAAAACATCATAGGCACTGGAATAAGCCATGGTTGGCCCACAATGACCAGCAGAGAATGTTTCCCGCCTCCGCTCGGGTTCGATTTGTGGCTGCGGGAACGCCCTCCACTGGAAATTGTAAGGCTCACTGGTGGAAATAGATGGTATGAGCGGTGATACGGGAGCTGGTGCCGGGTCTGCTCCTTGATCTAATACGCTCGACGTGGCTGGCAACGATGAAGGCGGCCAAGAGTAATCAATCTCATCCTCCTCCGTGTCCTCGATATGTAGTCTCAGAGTATTGGGTATATGCATCGGCGGCAAGCCCTCCTCCTGGCCATCATCGTCCTCACTTTCTTCACTGCTATTCAAAAAAAAATAGAAAATGAATGATAGAATGTTAAGTGGGCTAACTGTTTGAGTAGATGAAAATGGATTAAAATAACTTACCAATGTCGAGGTATTGGGCGATTTCATCGTCATTCAAAGGTCAACTTGGAATTCTGTAACAAATATAATAATATTATTAAAAACAGTACAAAAAAACAATATCTTTGTATAAATTGAATATTCACTAAATTTACTTACAATGAACGTCTAACACTTGCTCTGGACGTTTTTTTTTTCTTATCCAAAAATTTACTTTTTTTTCCAAAAAGTTGAGTAGTAATTAGAATCTTTTGAAAGAGCCCTTAATAGTTGAGCTATATTTGGTTTGGGTCTAATTTTCTTGTTAAGTCTGGAGTTCCAGGACTCTGAAACGAGTCGTATAGAATCATAGGTGGCAATCTTACTTTTTGTCACTTTTGAGTTAGTGACGTCAAAAAATTCCAAATTTTGAAATCTAACGGCTAATTTAATAATGTCATAACCAAAGATGGCCATTCCTCTTGAGAAATCAACATGAAATCTCGAGTGAGTTACAAAGGCGGCAAAACTTCAGTAGGTTAGAGCCAAACGCGGCGTTAGAGGGCGCTCGACCAATCACAGCAATGCATTTGCAAAGTCACAAGATGGCGAAAACAAGTTTTTTATACGTGTTTGCGTCCTCAGTTTTTGTGGTTTTTTTTATTGTTCAAGTGATACAAGTAAATAAGTTGAGTGAAATCATAATGATGAATAACCATCCCACCGTTACCAATAGCCGCTATTCACGAAAACGCAAACGAAATCCTGATAAATGGAAGAAAAATATCGCTAAAAGAAACAGGTATGTCTAAGTATATTCCAATGTAGGGTTGATACAAATAGTTATGCGTGTTGTGATATTCATGATGATTACCTATATAAATAATACTGTCTAAAAATATTTAATTTTTTATTTTTAGTGTGAATCACTTAGTTTAAGATAGCATTTTTATCTTGAATTTAAGGAAAAATATTTCATACAAAATTGCTTACGATGTACCAACAGACAAAAGCACGTCAAACTTGACAATTTTGACTTTGTACCGCCCTTATTGCAGTGGAATAAGCGCTAATGTTGAACTGAAAGTGTCAAACGTGACGTGCTGTTGATCGTGGGTGAATCAACTATTCTTTGCACTCGATATTTTTTTTTATAAAAAATAAAGTTATGCATTTTTATATTTTTACTTCAATAAACCAAAAAAACAAATATTTAATTTTGTCATGGTAGTTTCAGCACCGATATTTTCCTATATTAAAGTAGCTTTTAAGTATGAAATAGAAAACAGGGCTTGTTAGAATTCCCCTGGGTAACATTTATTACATATTGGTATATAGTGAATAAAACAAAACCAAATAGTAAATGAACATATTGTATTAATAGACAGTCTTAATTAAACATAAAAGCACTTTTGAGAAGCTATAAAAAATTACATTAATACATTTTTACCTTCTATTGTGTCTCTTGGGTCACATTCAAAAAAAAACAAACCAATATTCCTTTAATTCTCTGACATTGGTAAATAAATATAAAAATTAACAATTACGTGCTGAGTGGCACTAAGTAAGTAACATTATTTTTGCTGTGGCAACACTACGGCTAACAGCTGATCTTGATTTGTCCCGTATTTTAATTTGATTTAAACCTATAAATAACTAATATATGGCCCAATTAGTCGTCGTAAACAATCATTAGAGTTACCTACGTGTTATTTAGTGTTTTTAATGTGAAATAAGTTTATATTTGGTGATTTATCGGTGCCGACAGTGAGTGTCAGTTAACCATTCAAATACTTATGTGAATCATTGTTCTCTTTATATAAGGTATTGTATTGTATGTTTAATCATACATGCTTTTTATGACCTTTATAATAAGTAGTTATATACTCGAATTGTCTGACTCTGATTGTCAGAAACGCGAAGAGGTTAGAATACAAAAAAATATCTTGTTCTAAATACGCAACCTCTTGCTTGTTTAAACAACACTTTGGTATCAACACCGTTGTTAGTTTGATTATTTTATCGATATTACCATGATGACCCGCGCTGCCTCATCTCATCATTTGTTCGATGAGTTAGTTCTTAGTATGCCCAGCCTGGTTTCTGCTGCACATTTCTCAATCCCCACTGTAGCTCATGATTTGGCGAGTACTGATTTGATTGAGTCCAATGCTCCAGGGGGTATAGCAAAGTGCAGCAAAAACAAATTCAAAAAATATGTTAGAATAAGCAAATTTATTAAGAAAACTCAAAAACTGATTAAAAGTCAGAAATTGATGAATTTTAAATGTGAAATATATTAAGGAACGCCGAAGATTAGGTGATGAACTGGATATTTATTATATAATGATAGACAATAATTTAACTGAGCATGACAATGATGTGAAAGCATCAGAAATATCTAGTCTTAAGGAAAATCTGAGACGTTTATCTGACAGATACTCAATAACTAAAAAAGAAAATGAGGAACATATTTTGGCCCTGACTAAACTCTTGTGCAACCCGGACTCAGTTTCCAGCAGTAGTGATTTTACGATTATGATAAGAAGGAATTAGCTCTGTATTTTAATATTTTATGTTACCTAAATTATCAACATAAACACAATGCAATTTTGTCAATGCAGTGACCTACGGTAATTTCGCGATCCGCAAGTTCAGTTAAGGATGACTGTAATTTGTTTTGACGTTTAACAGATTCGCTGGTTCTTTTGCTTATATAACCTCCTGTCTGTGGGAGCGTAAATGTCAGAAAATTCTAGACTGTGGTAGATGAAATCCTCCACTCCACAGACAGGGGTTTTTTCAGCGCGCGATGTTTAAAAACTGTAATTAATCCATTTCTATAATGAATTGTGGCTTTCTTTTATATATTCCTAACTCTGCATTAGTTCCTCTTCCTATTTCTATAAGTTATTTCATCTGCAATATTAAAATGAAGCTGTTATACTGCTCCTAAGTTAAGGTACCTATAGTCGTATTTGTTTTTGTTAGGAAAATAAAATATAAATGAAAGTTTGATTGGAATGAACATTTAATTACGTCAACAGTACATATTTTAACATATCTATCACAAAAAACCAATACCCTTCATACATTTTTTTTCAAGAAAACAATGTTTAAAACTTTTATTAAAATTCAACTACTCTGAAGCTATTCAAAAGTGACCTTCACATTAAAAGGTTTGTTTATCTGAGTAAGCACTTAGGAGTATTGAAGCAGATGTTTACAGTAACTTAAGCTTATCAGGCAGGTAGTACCACAAGTGGTTCATGGGTATTCACACTGTAACATGAGTGGGAGATAAACAAAAAAGGGTCCCATTTTTTACTTACAAATTAGTGGTTGCAAGAAATGGATTTCTTTAGGATTGAGTTAATTGTTTAGACAATCTGTGATATTTTTCAACAACTACATTCAACTAGCTATAATCTGAATGTAAAACCTTGCAGGGTGTCTAACAATTTTATTACAATAAATGCTAACAAACACCTAAAAACATCCAAAATGTGACAAGAATAATATGGATAAGACTTTTAATGATTCCTTTCATCTGATAGATAATATTATTTCATACATAAATAATTACCTGAGTGAAATAACCTGATTAAGTTTGAATGATAAAATATGTGTTAATATATTTTCATTCTTACCAACTTCGTGTTTGTCTGTCTCCGGTCGGAGATTCACATTATATTTATGAATGGTTATATTATAAGTTTATATCTTTTATAGTTAACTAGATTAGACGATTCGCAGGGACAGAATGTGGTATATTTGAACAAAGAGATTTTTCATTTAGACTTATAGGTCGCGTCACGTAAAAAGCGCGCGTCACGTAAAATGTGTCGTTTTTAAACCATTGATCATTCATAATTCGTTAAAATGATTTTAAATATTTTAACTGTGTTAGTTGTAAAATAAAAAATATGTTTATGCAAATAAATATATCTTTATCTTTGTTGATTGTTATTATGACTTGAATAGTTACCTAGTATGGAACCTAAGTAGACCAGTAAACTATGCGAAATATGAAAATGGCGCATAACCAACAGTCTTCAGCTTGATGTACCTTTTCAAATGACATAGAATAATCAAATGTCTGTTTCACCTGATCTTTAACTTTTAGAGACCAGAAAATATCCGATGTTATGGTTATTTCTAGTAGACTTATGGCAATCTAAGGTCTGGAGTACCTGATGTGGCACTCTTAAGAACCAGCTAAATTAAGAAATACATAAAAATCATGCTTAGGAAAAAAATATACAGTGTTATAGGCATCTTCAGTTGACTTCTACGAATCTAAGGTCTGGAGTACCTGATGTGGCACTCTTAAGAAGCAGCAAAATTAAGAAACACATAGAAATGATGCTTAGGAAAACAATATACAGTGTTATAGGCATCTTCAGTTGACTTCTACGAATCTTAGGTCTGGAGTACCTGATGTGGCACTCTCAAGAACCAGCTAAATTAAGAAATACATAAAAATGATGCTTAGGAAAAAATATACAGTGTTATAGGCATCTTCAGTTGACTTCTACGAATCTAAGGTCTGGAGTACCTGATGTGGCCCTCTGAAAGACCAGCTAAACTATGAAATACATAGGAATGATGCTTAGGAAAAAGATATACAGTGTTATAGGCATATGGGACAGGGAGACGGCTTGGAGTTTTCAAAAATAACGACATAATGCAATTCGGAATTCAAAATAACTAACAAAATGAATATTGAACAAAATGCATGTGTTTATTGCAAAATCTAGAAGTGCAATATTAAACCAAAGCAGACCAGTTACCATATGTGGCACTGTTCACGATGAGTGAGCATGACTACTCAAGTTTATAAAGCAGCAAATTGATTGATTGCAACACACTTGCTGCATGATACCACTTAACCATGGGAAGTCCACTACTGAACATACGCCTTCCCCACAGATTTCCAAGTTTTTCGTGCTACGATTGAATGCGGCGTCCACTGCTGAACACATGCTTCCCCCATAGATTTCCAAGTTCTTGGTGCTACGATTGTATGCGACGTCCACTGCGGAACATAGGTCTACCCCATAAATTGCTAAGACCTATGATTGTATGCGACATCCACTGCAGAACATAATGCCTCCCCTATAGATTTCCAAGTTATTCGCGGCGTCCACTGCTGAACATAGTCCTCCCCTATTGACACCTGCAGGATTGTGTACGCAATTAACAGATGCCTTCCCCTAAAACAGCGGAATTTGCTTGGCACAAGTATGGCACTTTCGAGTATTTAGACGGTTATTCAATCTAGGCACTTAAATGCTATGTCTGATTTATAGTGTTACTGTGCAGTGTTCCTGAAAAGTTTTGTGTGGTAAGGTCCGAAGCACGTGAACACGCATAGCGGTACATTGCAGCCAGTGCAGTACGCTGTGACTCGCTTTCCGCACTCTGCGCAATTACGCCGGTAGCGGTTGGCCTTGCTCGCTTTTTCCATCACAACGTACTGTTGGGGGAAGTGCACGAAACCTTGTGTAGTGTTGTATATTTCGCTGGGTGTAATGGCTGAAGGCTCGGGTTTTGGCGGGGTGTGACGCGACAATAACTCACACACCAAAGTTTTGCGAAAACTTCGGTGGTTAGTTGCATGTTGCGACTTGAATATAATGTAAGCATTTAGGATACTTACATTTAATAGCCGCCTAAAAAACTTCTCGTACCACACTTGGGTTCGCTTTCTTTCTATCTCCTCGACGATTTTCTCCATTATCTCCCTGTCCCATATGGAAGTGAAAACATCATAGGCACTGGAATAAGCCATGGTTGGCCCACAATGACCAGCAGAGAATGTTTCCCGCCTCCGCTCGGGTTCGATTTGTGGCTGCGGGAACGCCCTCCACTGGAAATTGTAAGGCTCACTGGTGGAAATAGATGGTATGAGCGGTGATACGGGAGCTGGTGCCGGGTCTGCTCCTTGATCTAATACGCTCGACGTGGCTGGCAACGATGAAGGCGGCCAAGAGTAATCAATCTCATCCTCCTCCGTGTCCTCGATATGTAGTCTCAGAGTATTGGGTATATGCATCGGCGGCAAGCCCTCCTCCTGGCCATCATCGTCCTCACTTTCTTCACTGCTATTCAAAAAAAAATAGAAAATGAATGATAGAATGTTAAGTGGGCTAACTGTTTGAGTAGATGAAAATGGATTAAAATAACTTACCAATGTCGAGGTATTGGGCGATTTCATCGTCATTCAAAGGTCAACTTGGAATTCTGTAACAAATATAATAATATTATTAAAAACAGTACAAAAAAACAATATCTTTGTATAAATTGAATATTCACTAAATTTACTTACAATGAACGTCTAACACTTGCTCTGGACGTTTTTTTTTTCTTATCCAAAAATTTACTTTTTTTTCCAAAAAGTTGAGTAGTAATTAGAATCTTTTGAAAGAGCCCTTAATAGTTGAGCTATATTTGGTTTGGGTCTAATTTTCTTGTTAAGTCTGGAGTTCCAGGACTCTGAAACGAGTCGTATAGAATCATAGGTGGCAATCTTACTTTTTGTCACTTTTGAGTTAGTGACGTCAAAAAATTCCAAATTTTGAAATCTAACGGCTAATTTAATAATGTCATAACCAAAGATGGCCATTCCTCTTGAGAAATCAACATGAAATCTCGAGTGAGTTACAAACGCGGCAAAACTTCAGTAGGTTAGAGCCAAACGCGGCGTTAGAGGGCGCTCGACCAATCACAGCAATGCATTTGCAAAGTCACAAGATGGCGAAAACAAGTTTTTTATACGTGTTTGCGTCCTCAGTTTTTGTGGTTTTTTTTATTGTTCAAGTGATACAAGTAAATAAGTTGAGTGAAATCATAATGATGAATAACCATCCCACCGTTACCAATAGCCGCTATTCACGAAAACGCAAACGAAATCCTGATAAATGGAAGAAAAATATCGCTAAAAGAAACAGGTATGTCTAAGTATATTCCAATGTAGGGTTGATACAAATAGTTATGCGTGTTGTGATATTCATGATGATTACCTATATAAATAATACTGTCTAAAAATATTTAATTTTTTATTTTTAGTGTGAATCACTTAGTTTAAGATAGCATTTTTATCTTGAATTTAAGGAAAAATATTTCATACAAAATTGCTTACGATGTACCAACAGACAAAAGCACGTCAAACTTGACAATTTTGACTTTGTACCGCCCTTATTGCAGTGGAATAAGCGCTAATGTTGAACTGAAAGTGTCAAACGTGACGTGCTGTTGATCGTGGGTGAATCAACTATTCTTTGCACTCGATATTTTTTTTTATAAACAATAAAGTTATGCATTTTTATATTTTTACTTCAATAAACCAAAAAAACAAATATTTAATTTTGTCATGGTAGTTTCAGCACCGATATTTTCCTATATTAAAGTAGCTTTTAAGTATGAAATAGAAAACAGGGCTTGTTAGAATTCCCCTGGGTAACATTTATTACATATTGGTATATAGTGAATAAAACAAAACCAAATAGTAAATGAACATATTGTATTAATAGACAAAGTCTTAATTAAACATAAAAGCACTTTTGAGAAGCTATAAAAAATTACATTAATAATTTTTTACCTTCTATTGTGTCTCTTGGGTCACATGTAAAAAAAAACAAACCAATATTCCTTTAATTCTCTGACATTGGTAAATAAAAATTGATGATTAAACGAACTTACCTGTAAGTGAAGTTCGATCACAATTATACGAAGTGCTTCGTCCGAATAGATTAGTATACTTACCACTTATTTAAATACAATATGTAAACACTATGTAGTAACGCGTAAGTGTTGCCACTCCTGCACTTTTAGTTTAAAAATGAATTTATTCATCGTTTCCGGTTGAAATCATCATTTAAAACCGTAAACGATAATAATTTGACTAATTTCCGGTTGGAACGGAAATGGAAAAATAAAATGTTAAAGGAAGGGCACGACTTCCCGCCATTTTGTTTTCTACTTACCCCACCTCTTTGGATATCGGTAGCGCTATCGTCATATAGTTGAGAGAATCAGTTATGTTTTTGTAACTAATTGGGTACTAATTATCGACGAATAATGACCGGGTGGGGGGGACTGTGTATACTAATCTATTCGGACGAAGCACTTCGTATAATTGTGATCGAACTTCACTTACAGGTAAGTTCGTTTAATCATCAATTATACTCGTGCTTCGTCCTCTAGATTAGTATACTTACCACTTATTTAAATACAATATGTAAACACTATGTAGATTTTGAGAGAAATAGTTACAAAAACAAATTTTGAAAAAATACAACTTTTCATAATTAATCACTCTTTATTTTGACTTAATGAACTCATTGTTCTTGCAAACAAGGTGGTGTGGCGATTTTTCAGTTTAAAAAATGCTCACCAAGTGTAGGTATTTCCTTTGCGGTGCACTTTATTTGTATTGCTTTTCAGTCACGTAGTGCCTTTGATTGATGATTGAATGGACTGTATAGGATTTTGGGTTCATAAAAATGCAACCTAAGTAAATCAATTGTAACCACTTAATGCGTGAGGAAAAAGGTGGGCAGCTGTTTTGGAGCTGGACCAGGACGACGAAGAACAGCTGTCCAGAAGGTTTATGAGGGAAACCATGCACACTTACTTGAGGAAATGATCCAGGAAGTCCACGTCCTCGTGCCTGCACCACAACCACTTGCCAAAGCTCGATGGCTATACCAATTTATGAAAGCGCTTGTCTTTTGACACACACACTGAGTATAAAGACGATTTATAGTTATATTTCGTAGAAATTACACAGTTTTTCAAGGATTTAAATAGATTTCTATCATGAGAGCACACGCGCACAGCTTAGTCTCGATCCGTTGCAAGTTCAAGAAGAAGAAAAAAAAAGCGTTTCAAGCAGCCGCTAGATGGCGCGGCGATGGGCGTAGACGTCACACGATGGTGCGACAGAGAAGAGACGATCTACACGTGTGCATGGGTGAAAGGAAGGGAGATAGGGATGTTTTTAAGTGGTTACAATATTTATTCTTAATAATTAAGGAATAAACTAACAATGAAACCCAACATACCCCCGGGCTTGAAGGATTCCCTTCAAAAAAAGAGAAAAAAAAGATAAAAGTATGAACTATAAGTTAAGTTACTATTAGCTATAATAATATGTAGATAGATACAAAGGCAATTGCAAAACATAAATAAAAAATAAATGTTATAAATAGTAGCGGTGACAGCCCTACTGCGTCGGCAGTGGACAAAGTCGCACAACCGGCCGCTCTAGTGTGCCGTTGCGGGTTCGTACCTCCGCCACGCGAACAACTCCATCGCGCCCAGGATATATGCGAGTTATGATACCTAGCGGCCACTGCAGGGGTGGTGCATTATTAACGTTTATTAAGACAACCGTTCCTACAGCGATCGGATTGGCAGGAGTATTCCATTTCTCTCGGCCTTGCAGATTGTGTAGGTACTCAGTTCGAAATCGTTTCCAAAATGATTGAACAAGTGAATCTAATAATGAAAATCGAGTTAACAAGTGAGTTCGTTCCTGACTTAAATCCGCTGCGGGTAGAAACTGCAAGGGCGCGGTCGTTAAAAAATGCGAGGGAGTCAGCGCGGTAGGTTCCGACGGGTCGGAACTTAAAACATAGAGTGGTCTACTGTTGAGAACAGCCTCAATTTGATTTAGGATGGTAATAAGCTCCTCATAAGTAAGGATTTGCTTACCAATGACGCGATGAAGGTGCGTTTTAAGACTTTTGATATTTGCCTCCCAGATACCTCCAAAATGAGGTCCATTAGGAGGGTTCAAACGCCAAGATATACGATGTTTTGAAAGTTCAGTTTGAAATTTTTTATAGTATTCATCGGTCTGAAGAAAAGAATGAAGTTCGTGAAAATAGGCCTTGGATGAAACAAAGTTCGTACCCTGGTCACTATAAAGGACTTCACAACGGCCACGCCGCGAAATGAAACGCTTGAAGGCGTCTAGAAATGCTTCAGAGCTTAACGAGGAAGCCAGTTCAGTATGAACGGCTTTCGTTACCAGGCAGATGAATATGCAGAGCCAGGCCTTTTGGCTCCTCATGCCGCGCCCTCTCGACATGGTAATGTAAAACGGACCTGCATAATCCACGCCAGTATGAGTAAACGCTTTACTTTGTTCAACACGGCATTGAGGGAGATCCGCCATAGTGGGAAAAGTATTTTTTGGATTGGTGCGAAAACAATCATTGCACTTATGAAAGCGCTGACGTACGATCCGACGAGCGGATAATATCCAGAATTTGTGTCTCAAGAGGGACAGTAAAAGCTGAGGGCCGGCGTGTAAATTTTCGCGATGGTAAAAATCAATCAAAAGTTCAATTATATGACCCTTTTTGGGCAATAGCGCGGGATGTTTATTTGAATATTCAAGAGAGGAGTTTCCTAGCCGTCCGCCTACGCGTAGGATGTTATTGGATATGAAAGGAGATAATTTGCGAATAGAGGCCGAGCAAGCCTTGCCACATTGAAGTTTACGTATGTCGTCTGAAAATGACGTTTGCTGGACTACCTTAACGACGAGCAGTTCGGCTGTATCTAAGTCGGGAGCAGTGACATTGCTGCTGCGAGGGAGCCGCTTGAGAAACTTCAGAACAAAGACGACGGCTCTCAGAAACCGGTGCCATGAAGAGAACTTTTTACTCAACTCTATAAGCCAGTGCTCATTGCCGCTATTAGGGGAGGCTAGGTGTGAAACGGTTTTTTCTTCTGGTAATTTAGTAGAGAGAGGAGAAAATTTCGTAACGGGCCATTCATTAATTGGCAATAAAGTCCATGAAGGGCCGTTGAACCACAGATCGTGATCCTTCAAGCGTGAAGGTAGAAGCCCGCGAGATATACAATCTGCTGGGTTCTGATGTCCGGGGACGTGATGAAAATATTCTGAAGCAAAGTTATTCTGACATTGTGAGATACGATTACCTACAAAGGTAGCAAACCTATGAGGTGAAGAGTGCACCCAACATAAAGCCACTTCAGAATCAGAAAATGCGTAGACGTTGTTAATTGTATGACGCTCAGAGAGAGTATCATAAACAGTTCGAAGCAATTTTGACATCAAAACGATGGCACAAAGCTCCAATCTAGCGACTGTCACCGTTCTGACAGGTGCGACTTTTGACTTTGAACAAATCAAGCGCACGGTGGGCTCTTGGGTTTTAGAAGAGACGTGAGCGTATATTACGCATCCATAAGCCCTCTCGCTCGCGTCCGCGAAAGCCAAAAGGGTTAATTTTGAACTTTTATCAACGCCTAAATGACGCGGAAACTTCAGTGTCGAAATCAGTGGAAGCTCGTTGACGAATTGGTGCCATAAATTTAAAATGTGCGGGGGCGGCAACTCATCCCAATCCATTTTTAAAAGCCAAAGCTCTTTTATAAGAAGCTTCGAATAAAGTATAACAGGGCCTACGAGACCGAGCACGTCATACAAGCGGGCGGTGGCGGAGAGAATATTACGTTTGGTGCCAGCGAGGTGCGGAGGAGCCACAGAAAATACAAATTCGTCAGAGCCAGGAAGCCATTGGAGGCCAAGAATCCTCAGACCGTCGCCCTCATTGAAAGAGATTGATTCAGACTGGCGGTGCGTCGCGGGAATGTGTTCTAACAACTGTGGACAGTTGCTAGTCCATTTAACTAAGTCAAACCCGCCAGTCTTAAAAAGACTGATTAGCTGGGTCGCTATCACAGCTGCTTCCTCGGGAGAAGAAGCAGAGGAAGCTAGATCGTCCATGTAGACGTCTCTTTCGAGGACGGCGGCAGCAAGAGGAAACTTCTCTCGCTCGTCGGTCGCGAGCTGGCGAAGCGTGCGCATGGCGAGAAAGGGCGAAGAGCGGAGGCCAAAGGTGACCCTATTAAACTGATATGTGTCGAGCGGGGCCTCAGAAGAAAAGCGGTACAATATCCTTTGAAAGGGGCGGTGCGGAGGATGTACTTCTATACATAAGTACATTTGCCGAACATCGGCGAAAAAAGCGATGCGAAAAATGCGGACATTCAACAGAATGTTAAAAATATCTGCTTGCAGATTGCAACCAGTGTGAAGAATGTCATTCAGTGAGACGCCACTGTCAGTAGCAGCACTACCATCCAGTACGGGACGTACCTTTGAGGTAGTTTTATCATTCCTAATAACGGGATGATGCGGTATATAATACCCTGGCGTATGACGCTCAGGGGGCGGAACGAAAGAAATAATTTCTTTATCTATATAATCGCGAATAATTTCGTTATATTTTTCGCGTAGTTGCGGAGTTTTAGAAAATCTATTTTCGAGCATTAAAAATCTCCTTTTTGCGGTTTTAAACGAATCGCCTAAAGTATTAGGGCTTTGTTTAAAGGGAAGGTCAACAGCGTAAGAACCATTATCGTTACGTGTTATTGTCGTTACATTAATTTGCTCACATTCTTGGTCGTCTGGGCTCAAGAATTTTTTGGAAGGTACCTCTTCTAAATTCCAAAATTTTTCCAAACTTTCATTAAGCGGTTCTTGTGTAAATGCACAGAAAGCGCGAGAGGCGCGCGAGGGAGACGTCACGGCGACGTCGCCCAGGATAACGTAGCCCAGTGTCGTCTCCAAAGCAGAGGGGAGACCCTCGTTTCGAATTTTGTTAGGAAGTAAAATTTCGCAAAATAAATTCACTCCTAGAAGTAGGTCAATAGTTCCGGGCTCATTAAAACTATCGTCTGCCAACGGTAAATTCATAAAACAGTGTAACGCGGACATGTCTACGCGCGCGTCGGGCAGTTGTGACGTAATACGATTAACAACAAGAGGTTGTATAGAATAAACATTATTACTGTTTAAGCGCGAGACGAGCTTGACCGCTGACACCCCAATGATTTTTTGTGATGTGCAACCAATGCCCTGGACTTCGGTGTAACGACCTTCTTTAGAAACCGGAAGTGATAATCGTTGACAACACGAAAGTGAAATATAGTCGCCTTGCGAACCCGGGTCAATCAAAGCTCGAACATAATGAGCGGTACCACAATCATCGTAAATGATGACCTTTGCCGTGCCTAGCAATGTAGTTTTATGAATAAAACTATCCGACGGCTCGCGTACCTTTCCAGACGAAAGATGATTTAAAGTGCAATTAGGCTGCGAGTTACTATCGACCTTACTGTTTACAGAGTGCGGTTGAAAACTGCTAGATGCAGCCATGTTAGCCGGGCTAATAGGAATTGCTGACTGAGGCGGCGCGTGGTTCGTCTCACAGGCGGAAGCGGGTGACGAGTTATTTGATTTATCATTGTTAGAATTTGAACCATTAGTGAGCGAACTATTTTTCTTTGGCGACGAGCTAAAATGTAACAACGTGTGATGGCGTGATGCACAGACGTTGCATGTACGTTGCGAAGTGCAACTCAAATATTTATGTTTACAACTAAGACAATTGTTGCAAATGGAATTAGCTTTTACAAAATTATATCTTTCGTAAGGATTCAATTTTAAAAACAGTGAACATTGATATAAATGTTCATGTTTATTAGTTTTGCATAATAAGCAAGTAGCAGTCGCGGTCGGCTGAGTATTAACAAACGATTTTGTGTTGTTTTTTGGCACAGGAATATTTTTGTTATTGTTACTAGATTTAGCTTGCGGTGAGAACAAAGCTTGTTTTGTTGTCGAACGAGACAAGATTTTGCTCTGTTCGTTTATGAATTGAATAAGATCAGTGTAAGATGGACACGATTCCTTGCGATAAAACGTTTCAAATAATTTTACAGATTCAGAATCTAATTTTAGCAACGCGATATGTAAGAACAAGAATTCCGCTAAATCTTGTAACTTTAACTGCTTCAAAGCCTTAACCGATGCATCGAAGTTGCATAGAAATGTTTCCAAACCCGCAGCCGAAGCATGTGCGATGGGCTTAAAATCTAACAGCTGATTAGCGTAGCCTGCGGCGAGGGCGCGCTTGTCTTCGTACTTGTCGACGAGCGCTTTCCAAATAATAGCATAATTTTCCCCGGTGGCGCGCAGGCCCGCGCACACAGATTTTGCTTTGTCGGTTAGTTTACCTACCAAAAACTGAACGCGCTCAGTATCCGTCAAGCGCGGATGATTGTGAATGACACTTTTAAACTGTTGATAAAACAAGGGCCAGTTACGAAGCTCACCGTCAAATGACATTAATTCGATAGCAGGCAATTTATGTTTGACGCAAGACTGCGAGGTCTGTTGCGAATTTTGTGACTGTTCTATAATTTCGGACTGAGTTCTTTTTATATTACAGAAAATCTCCTCAAATGCTATCCATGGTTGATAGTTAACTGTAGCGTTAGGATTTGACTGTAATAATCGTGAATTGTACAAGTCTAAAACCCGTTCAAAATCGGACCGTAATTGTTCTATATTCGCAACGCTGCTTACGAACGAATTACGTTGCCGCTCATCTGCATACGCCTTGAGCGACAAAGCATAAATGTTTTGTAAGCGTGTAAAAAGCGCATTACGTTTGGCTTCTAACATGATTAGCTCACTAGGATACTTATCAGAATCATTATCGGTATCCTTCTTTGACATGGTGAATAAGGCTTAATAAAACTTTAATTAATATAAATGAAACGCGGTTTATGTATAAAAATATATACGCTTTTTTTAAAAATATGTGTTGTAAATCCACACACAAATAGAGCAACGTGCGATAATAATATATGTAAGTATAAAAATAGCGGTGTAAAAAATTACCCTTCTTCAACGAAGTCGGTTAAGCGATATTAAAACTGTGCGCGGTGTGACGGCGCAACGGCCGGAGTAGCGGAGAATGAGAGGGTAGATAAAAGTACCACCCAGCTGCAGAATGCGGGTTGCTGGTAGATTATACCGAGAACAATGGAATTTCGTACCAATACGATTTATAAATGCGAATGGAAGTATGAAACTGTTACTCAATAATTTAATGCTGATTTGCGGAACACAAATATATACTAAGAATTAGTTGCCTGCGGTGCGGGAATAAAGAAATCGATGAACGATTGACAACAAATTCAATAGGATAATCAGGCATAAATTGTGAGTTAAAGTTTCGTGTTATTGAATGCGAATAAATACGTTTTTATATTACGAAATATTAAGGTGAGATAATTTAGTAGCTACTTTGAATTGAAAACTAGGTTAGCTTTAGAGTAAAATATTAGGTATTAAGTATGCGATTTGGAAAGATCCGGCTCGAAGGACCAAAACTTGGTGTGGCGATTTTTCAGTTTAAAAAATGCTCACCAAGTGTAGGTATTTCCTTTGCGGTGCACTTTATTTGTATTGCTTTTCAGTCACGTAGTGCCTTTGATTGATGATTGAATGGACTGTATAGGATTTTGGGTTCATAAAAATGCAACCTAAGTAAATCAATTGTAACCACTTAATGCGTGAGGAAAAAGGTGGGCAGCTGTTTTGGAGCTGGACCAGGACGACGAAGAACAGCTGTCCAGAAGGTTTATGAGGGAAACCATGCACACTTACTTGAGGAAATGATCCAGGAAGTCCACGTCCTCGTGCCTGCACCACAACCACTTGCCAAAGCTCGATGGCTATACCAATTTATGAAAGCGCTTGTCTTTTGACACACACACTGAGTATAAAGACGATTTATAGTTATATTTCGTAGAAATTACACAGTTTTTCAAGGATTTAAATAGATTTCTATCATGAGAGCACACGCGCACAGCTTAGTCACGATCCGTTGCAAGTTCAAGAAGAAGAAAAAAAAAGCGTTTCAAGCAGCCGCTAGATGGCGCGGCGATGGGCGTAGACGTCACACGATGGTGCGACAGAGAAGAGACGATCTACACGTGTGCATGGGTGAAAGGAAGGGAGATAGGGATGTTTTTAAGTGGTTACAATATTTATTCTTAATAATTAAGGAATAAACTAACAATGAAACCCAACACAAGGTATAATCATCGTTACTAATAACAGTTCTGTTATAGAATTTAGCAAATACAGTGGAGTTGCCGCTCCAGCCTGCAGTTTTCCTTATTAGGTCTATACTGACTCCATTACTAAGCGCCATTGATGTTGAGGCATGCCTTGTACTGTGAGCAGAAAACACAGATACGTCAATTCCACTGTCTTGCATTGTGGATCTAATCCATCTGTTAGTAATAGTTTGACTGCCAACTTGCTTGTGAGGGCTTCTAATGCTTATAAACAATGTGTTTGATTTTCTTATATCCTTAGTTCTATTGATATAACAAATTAATGTAGCCGCAGGGCATATAGATACTCTATCTTGGAAGTACGGGATGTGTAGGGCTGGCTGATTACAGCCAACTCTAGATGTTTTAATCAGTGCCGGGATTTTAATAATAATTTGGTTTTGCAGGAAAAAGATATTATCAATTGTTATTTTAGATAGTGTCTGTACTCTATGTGCAGTTACAAGGGCTAATAGTGTAACACATTTCTTTGAAAGTTTGTCTAGAGGAACTTCTTCTAGTGGGTATAGGGAAGATAAGTGATCTAAAACAATATTGGCGTCCCAAGTTATGTTGTAACGTGGTAGCGGAGGCCTTATTTTATAAATTCCTTTGAAGAATCTTGTCAACAAATCGTCATCTAATGATCCTGCCAAAAGCGTCATTGCAGACTTATAACAGTTAATGGTTTGGTATTGGCTGCCGGCATTGAAAATATTAGTAAGAAATTGTATTACATCTGGGATTGGCGGTTGGAACATGTCAACTTGGTGTTCACTACAATAACTGAACCATTTCTTTAAGCATGAGTCATACTGTTTCATAGTGTTTTCAGATAAGGAAGCTAACATGATGTCGATGGACTCTAGTGGGACATCTCTCCGTAGGAACCCCGAGCGGATAAGAGCGCGGCCTCCAGGGTAAGGTTCTGGTGAATGTTCCCGCTGGAATGTGAAAATATTAAATCTGAACAGTCTACAACAATAATGTCCGAGATCACAAGGCGTCTGAATAACGGATACCATGGTTGTGTTGGCCAGGCCGGCACAACCATGATCCCTTCGGCCCTGTCCGAGATAATTTTTCTTAATGTTTTAAGAATAATTGCAACTGGCGGAAAAGCATAGAAAAAATAATCGGCCCACGAGAATGTAAATGCATCTATAGCAAATGCGTCTGGGTCACGATTCCATGAAGCATACATATAACATTTTTTGTTAAGTCTATTTGCAAATAAATCAATTTGTGTTTTTGTTATTATTTCAAACCCTCTAGCTGACAGCTCCCATTCAACATCAGGATGTGAACGTCTCGATTCCCTGTCTGCAATTACATTCTCTGAGGATTTGATATAAGCCGCAGTGACCTGTATGCGACGAGCCTCGCACCACTGCCATATATTTCTGGCAATTTTATTGAGGTGAGGAAATTGTACCCCACCCATGCGATTAAAATAACTTAGAGCCGTGGTGTTATCAACACGAAGAAGTATTTGGCAGTCAAAACAGTCTTTGGCGAATTTTTTTATTGCGAAAAAGGACGCTAACAGTTCTAAGCTGTTTATGTGTAATTTACGCTCAGAATCTGACCACTGGCCACTAGCCGTCTGGCCGTTACATGCAGCCCCCCAACCCGTTGTTGAGGCGTCAGAGTATATTTCTTTTGCATAAATGTCATCTTTGATTCTGTGATAGCTTTTATCTATTACTTTCAACCACCATTTTAAATCATTATGTAAAGACATCGGGATAGGCATATACCTTACCTAAATTTAAGATTACATAATCGTTATGTAATCTTAAATTTAAGTATTTGCAACGTTCTAGTTCCTTAGTATATAACCACCCATATTCAACTGCAGGGCAGGCAGAGACTAATAATCCAACTAATTGGGCAAATTTACGAATTTTGCATGTATTGAGCTTCAAAATTTCTAAAATCTCTGTTCTAATACGAGTTCTTTTTTCTGATGGTAAATATATACACCAGTCATGAGAGTCTATCAAATATCCTAGGTATTTACAACGCCTGGATGGAATTAATTTGCTTTTCTCTGTGTTTATGATAAAACCTAAAGATTGTAATAATCTTTTGGTCATGTTGATATTTTCCAAGCATTTTTCAAATGTTAAGTCTGATAAATGTAGATCATCTAGATAAATAGATGATATGAAACCACATGATCGCAATAGCTTCACCACAGGTTTCATTAATTTCGTAAATATGTATGGTGCTGTACATATACCAAATGGAAGCACATTGAACTCATACATTTGTGAACAATTACTGTTATTTTCTTCCACTAGGATAAATCTTAGATATTTCCTCGAGTTAGGGTGGATTTTTATCAAAAAATAAGCATCTTTTAGGTCAATTGTTCCCATATAGCAGTTTTTTGATATTAACTTTAAAACTGTTCGCAAATCCTCCAATTTAAAATGACTTACATCAATATAATTATTTAATTTCTTCAAATTTAAAATGAATCGCATTTTCCCATTGGGTTTGGGTACAAGAAAAACGCGAGAGACATATTGGCCAACACAGGGTTCACACGGGGAGATGGCTCCAATAGATAATAAGTTTTGTATTGATTGAGAATATTGTAACTTCTCGGAATCTGAACATATTTTCGTGATGGGCGGATTTAATTGAGTTACAGGTTCAAGAAACTGTATTTCATAACCATTGATCCATGATAAGATAGCTCTATCTTCGGTGATGAGCGACCACTGGTTATGAAAATGGTGTAATCTACCTGCATATCGTACCTCACTGGCGGCTAACGTCTCCTCGTCTGTCGCGGCCGATAGGAGGACGCGTTCGAGTAGTGGCCGCGCGAGCTCGTCTGATGTTGCGGCGGCGGCGGTGGCTGGTAGCTCGTCGTCGCTCGTTGCGCTGGGGGCGGCTGGTGACGCTGAGGGCCCGGCGCCGCCCTGCGGTACCCGGGTCCAGTCTTTGAGTTTAAATTTCTTCCCTGCTTTGGTTTCCGTGTTGCGTCGACTTTTAAGTCTGAGCTCGACCTGGACACGGCTTTGGCGGCCTTAAGTGTTTCGGTTAAATTCTGTCCGAATAACAGATCATCGATCTTGGTGTTGCTAAGCTGTTCTTTTAAATCTTTCTTTAGCGAAGCTAACGCATAATTACGCCTTGAGGTAGACTGAACATATTGTAAATCGCACAAGATTCAACTGACGTCCATCAACTTTTTTAATAAGTCACTATCTCTCGTGGAGTTATTGATTTGCGTAGTTACAATTTGGCCGATGCATGTCACGGCAGCCGCAATTTGTTTCTGATTGAATTCGATGGATTTATCACGTTTTTGGACATATTCCGGGGTTGCAGCTTTAATCTCGGGGTTCAATTGTGGGGCTGACAAGTTCTTACAGTTGCCCGGGATAAGATATTTTTGTAAAAGTTCCTTGCGGACCTCTTTATCCAAACCGGAAGTGGCCATGTGATTTAGGCGGCTTGCCAGCTCGTCGTTAATATCTGGACCATATTCCATGACTGTCGACGGATCTGTACCCAATATGTCCAGTATTTCGGAATCCAAACCTGCGTCTGTCGTCATTGGCTGATCACAGTCTCCTTGTGGTGTGTCCAGATTGTGGGGCTCTTGGGGGGCCCCTTCCGCCGTATTTGTTGATGTCCCGGCGATAGGATCTGGTGCCGTTGCGGTAGCAGCGGGTTCTGTTGTCGCTGGGTAGCGTTCATTACGATCTGAAATAGAACGTACTAGTTTTAATGCACACCGTGGGTGTAATTGAGATTTATAATAATCTCTAGTCAGTCTTTAATACTGGCTGGGCACCGTGGGTGCAGGGTTTTTTATAAATATACACCATGGGTGTAAATGCAGCTTGGGTGAGGTTCACTCGTAGCCCATAGGGCTGGCCTGACACCGTGGGTGTCGAATGATACAACACCATGGGTGTCGAATACAACAGTTGTATTTGAAGTTGCAATACTAACCTTGGTCTGATAACGCCAGCAGAACCGGCGGAGCAGGTGAGCATTCCCGTGATTTTTCCGACGATGATAATCTTCTTGAGTTTGAGGAACTTGAAGACGATTCGGAGAGGGATCGTTGCTTTTGCGATCGCTTAAACTTCTTTTCAAGCTTTTTGAGTTTGCTTGCTAAGTATTGCACAGAGCTTTCGTGTCTTCTCTTCGGCATTTTGGTGAACGTGCGAAGTGGCTGAGCACTAAACTGCGAATGGCGATAGCGCTACCGATATCCAAAGAGGTGGGGTAAGTAGAAAACAAAATGGCGGGAAGTCGTGCCCTTCCTTTAACATTTTATTTTTCCATTTCCGTTCCAACCGGAAATTAGTCAAATTATTATCGTTTACGGTTTTAAATGATGATTTCAACCGGAAACGATGAATAAATTCATTTTTAAACTAAAAGTGCAGGAGTGGCAACACTTACGCGTTACTACATAGTGTTTACATATTGTATTTAAATAAGTGGTAAGTATACTAATCTAGAGGACGAAGCACGAGTATAATAAAAATTAACAATTACGTGCTCGGCTCCAAAATGTTTGCACAGCAAATTGTTAACGTCTGCCAGTTTCTTTTTGTTTACCGCCACAGTAGAGAGTAAAACTTGCGCTTCAATCATATCAATAGTTTTTTGGCGCTTACAAATGCTTACTGCTTTTGTCAGGTCGCTTTTGTAAAATAGTTCTCCTCTAACGAGTACATTGCCTGCTTTTTTAGATCGTTTCAAAATAAACCGTTTACACTGCTTGAACTGCATCGACCAAGATGTTGTCGGCTTTACTACATTTTTTACTGAATCTCTCCAGTCTAGAATCGGGCAATCTTTTTCAAGTTCCACCACAGTAGCTGTTTCCGCTATTATTTCTTTTATCTCCTCTGGGTGTAATATGACTTCACGCCTCTTCATTTTTTTCTCTATTACTCCAAATACCCTGTCTGCGGGCATGAACGAATGCCCAGTAACTGGGAACACTATTTCAATAGTTTTGATACTGGGATTTCTCAGTAACCATTTACAGCAGGTACCGACAACAATGCAGTTCTTGTTTTGGCTCTGCCGCACCCATCGGCGACCAATCGAATTGTTGAAACATTATTTTTATCTGTTTCAGTTAAACGGTGATACACCGCGGACGCAACGAGATTTGAGTCTTTGCTGAACTCATTTTCAGTGCACACGTAAGAAAAGATATTTTCTTTTGAGAACTGCTGTGTTGATGGTCCCTCCACCATGGTGAAATTATAGAAATATATTTGTCGGCTATAATAAGTTATTTGGTCGGGCACTTCAGGGAGAGGGAGATTTTTTTGGCAGTCAAATGAAATAATTTTGAGCCCTTCTGCTTCTTCCCTTAACTTTTCAAAAAAAGATTTCGCTCTTAGAGAGTGAACCCTTTTCTCAGTTATAAGCATATTTTTCTTGTTAGGATCGGTCTCATGTTTAATTATGCCTAAAAGCTCTAAACACTTAGAGCATACATCGGTCTGAGGTGACCCAAACCCAATATTATATGAATTGTTAAAAACATGTCGAAAATAAGAATGTTTCACGCTGGGATGCGAATATTCGCTTTGTTTGTAAATATTATAGAGTTTTTTCTTTTCTGCGTACTTTGTTTTGCGGCAATAATGTGTTTCTACACATTGAAGATTTTGAATGAACTTCTAGATTGATTGTTTCTGTTCCTTGTAAATGTGTTCCTTGTGGTTTCCGCCACGCCGTTCATCAGCAACCCCTCCAACGAAGAAAAACCTTTGCATGACGTATGCTACTCGGTGCTTAGTTATGCCAAATATTTTAAGGAAGAATTTTTGGCATATGGGCACTTTTTGTTTGTCAATGTATACTGCGTATTTAATGCTTGTCTGTCTTTTTCCTTTAAAATCACGCCTGGGCCGCACAGGTACTATTGAGCAAAATTTTAAAATTAGTGCATCTTGTTTTTGTTTGTTCTGGTAGGCATAAAATTTTGTATGCAATTTATTCATTTGTGCCATTGTTAATTTGCAACATTGAAGAGCTCTTGTGTCATGTTCACACACCCTTTCTGGCATAGTTTTTGATGAATACCTGAAAATTTTATGTACGTAAGTATTTTTAGTAATTTTACAAAAACAAACTTATTGCAAAATTATTTTGGTGTCTTTACCTCTCTACCTAACTTGCCGATAATTATGAATATGTACTTCACACTATTAAAACGAAACAAAATAATATTATAGGTAGGTAGGTACCAAAAAGAAAAAACAACAAACAACAACACTTTTTTTAAACTAGTGGTCCACTCCGGCTTCTCACGGTTGGAGTACCTAATTTTCCGTACAACAGTTTTTTTTATACAAACCGTGTCCTGATAATAACGAACACAACAAAAAAATAATTATCTAATTTGGTGCAGTGGTACAGAAGTGATGCGCTGACATACATTTCGAAGATTAATTTTTATATTTAAAATTATAAAGAGATAGTGTCAACCCTACCCAAGGTACTCACTTCATTCTCTTGGCTATATTTCTTTTCCATTTATCCGGATCCCTTTGTCGTTTTCGGCCGAAACGATTATTCACAGGTGTTGGGTGACAATCCATGGTTTTAATTTCACACAATCTATTTAACTTCAGCAGCAGGAATTACAATAAATCATAAAATCACAGAGCAAAACAACAAGTAGAATTCGTGAACCGCCATGACAGAACGCAAACATAATGGACGCCTGTGATTGGTCGAGGGAGCAGACTGCCGTATTTGATTTCAAATTTTTACAGAAGGCCGGATTTGATACTAACCTGTTACTTTTGAGTGGATTTTCTATAGAAGATAGCCGTCTTTGATATGAACACTAAAATACGTTAAAAACCAAATACAATTTTGAGTGTTGCCCTACTCACAGTTTGTTTTTACCAAAAACGTCAGTTAGCCGGCTTTGATTCTATAGGACTCATTTGTTTTTGTAAGGAAAATAAAATATAAATGAAAGTTTGATTAGAATGAACATTTAATTACGTCAACAGTACATATTTTAACATATCTATCACAAAAAACCAATACCCTTCGTACATTTTTTTTCAAGAAAACAATGTTTAAAACTTTCATTAAAATTCAACTACTTTGAAGCTATTCAAAAGTGACCTTCACATTAAAAGGTTTGTTTATCTGAGTAAGCACTTAGGAGTATTGAAGCAGATGTTTACAGTAACTTAAGCTTATCAGGCAGGTAGTACCACAAGTGGTTCATGGGTATTCACACTGTAACATGAGTGGGAGATAAACAAAAAAGGGTCCCATTTTTTACTTACAAATTAGTGGTTGCAAGAAATGGATTTCTTTAGGATTGAGTTAATTGTTTAGACAATCTGTGATATTTTTCAACAACTACATTCAACTAGCTATAATCTGAATGTAAAACCTTGCAGGGTGTCTAACAATTTTATTACAATAAATGCTAACAAACACCTAAAAACACCCAAAATGTGACAAGAATAATATGGATAAGACTTTTAATGATTTCTTTCATCTGATAGATAATATTATTTCATACATAAATAATTACCTGAGTGAAATAACCTGATTACCTAAGTTTGAATGATAAAATATGTGTTAATATATTTTCATTCTTACCAACTTCGTGTTTGTCTGTCTCCGGTCGGAGATTCACATTATATTTATGAATGGTTATATTATAAGTTTATATCTTTTATAGTTAACTAGATTAGACGATTCGCAGGGACAGCATGTGGTATATTTGAACAAAGAGATTTTTCATTTAGACTTATAGGTCGCGTCACGTAAAAAGCGCGCGTCACGTAAAATGTGTCGTTTTTAAACCATTGATCATTCATAATTCGTTAAAATGATTTAAATATTTTAACTGTATTAGATGTAAAATAAAAAATATTAGTACAACAGGCCTGGTAGAACGTTTCGAAACTTATTATAACTAATTACCAGATGTTTATGCAAATAAATATATCTTTATCTTTGTTGATTGTTATTATGACTTGAATAGTTACCTAGTATGGAACCTAAGTAGACCAGTAAACTATGCGAAATATGAAAATGGCGCATAACCAACAGTCTTCAGCTTGATGTACCTTTTCAAATGACATAGAATAATCAAATGTCTGTATCACCTGATCTTTAACTTTTAGAGACCAGAAAATAGAAATAGAAATAGAAATATCCGATGTTATGGTTATTTCTAGTAGACCTATGGCAATCTAAGGTCTGGAGTACCTGATGTGGCACTCTTAAGAACCAGCTAAATTAAGAAATACATAAAAATCATGCTTAGGAAAAAAATATACAGTGTTATAGGCATCTTCAGTTGACTTCTACGAATCTAAGGTCTGGAGTACCTGATGTGGCACTCTTAAGAAGCAGCAAAATTAAGAAACACATAGAAATGATGCTTAGGAAAACAATATACAGTGTTATAGGCATCTTCAGTTGACTTCTACGAATCTAAGGTCTGGAGTACCTGATGTGGCACTCTCAAGAACCAGCTAAATTAAGAAATACATAAAAATGATGCTTAGGAAAAAAATATACAGTGTTATAGGCATCTTCAGTTGACTTCTACGAATCTAGGTCTGGAGTACCTGATGTGGCCCTCTGAAAGACCAGCTAAACTATGAAATGCATAGGAATGATGCTTAGGAAAAAGATATAGTGTTATAGGCATATGTGACAGGGAGACGGCTTGGAGTTTTTAAAAATAACGACATAATGCAATTCGGAATTCAAAATAACTAACAAAATGAATATTGAACAAAATGCATGTGTTTATTGCAAAATCTAGAAGTGCAATATTAAACCAAAGCAGACCAGTTACCATATGTGGCACTGTTCACGATGAGTGAGCATGACTACTCAAGTTTATAAAGCAGCAAATTGATTGATTGCAACACACTTGCTGCATGATACCACTTAACCATGGGAAGTCCACTACTGAACATACGCCTTCCCCACAGATTTCCAAGTTTTTCGTGCTACGATTGAATGCGGCGTCCACTGCTGAACACATGCTTCCCCCATTGATTTCCAAGTTCTTGGTGCTACGATTGTATGCGACGTCCACTGCGGAACATAGGTCTACCCCATAAATTGCTAAGACCTATGATTGTATGCGACATCCACTGCAGAACATAATGCCTCCCCTATAGATTTCCAAGTTATTCGCGGCGTCCACTGCTGAACATAGTCCTCCCCTATTGACACCTGCAGGATTGTGTACGCAATTAACAGATGCCTTCCCCTAAAACAGCGGAATTTGCTTGGCACAAGTATGGCACTTTCGAGTATTTAGACGGTTATTCAATCTAGGCACTTAAATGCTATGTCTGATTTATAGTGTTACTGTGCAGTGTTCCTGAAAAGTTTTGTGTGGTAAGGTCCGAAGCACGTGAACACGCATAGCGGTACATTGCAGCCAGTGCAGTACGCTGTGACTCGCTTTCCGCACTCTGCGCAATTACGCCGGTAGCGGTTGGCCTTGCTCGCTTTTTCCATCACAACGTACTGTTGGGGGAAGTGCACGAAACCTTGTGTAGTGTTGTATATTTCGCTGGGTGTAATGGCTGAAGGCTCGGGTTTTGGCGGGGTGTGACGCGACAATAACTCACACACCAAAGTTTTGCGAAAACTTCGGTGGTTAGTTGCATGTTGCGACTTGAATATAATGTAAGCATTTAGGATACTTACATTTAATAGCCGCCTAAAAACTTCTCGTACCACACTTGGGTTCGCTTTCTTTCTATCTCCTCGACGATTTTCTCCATTATCTCCCTGTCCCATATGGAAGTGAAAACATCATAGGCACTGGAATAAGCCATGGTTGGCCCACAATGACCAGCAGAGAATGTTTCCCGCCTCCGCTCGGGTTCGATTTGTGGCTGCGGGAACGCCCTCCACTGGAAATTGTAAGGCTCACTGGTGGAAATAGATGGTATGAGCGGTGATACGGGAGCTGGTGCCGGGTCTGCTCCTTGATCTAATACGCTCGACGTGGCTGGCAACGATGAAGGCGGCCAAGAGTAATCAATCTCATCCTCCTCCGTGTCCTCGATATGTAGTCTCAGAGTATTGGGTATATGCATCGGCGGCAAGCCCTCCTCCTGGCCATCATCGTCCTCACTTTCTTCACTGCTATTCAAAAAAAAATAGAAAATGAATGATAGAATGTTAAGTGGGCTAACTGTTTGAGTAGATGAAAATGGATTAAAATAACTTACCAATGTCGAGGTATTGGGCGATTTCATCGTCATTCAAAGGTCAACTTGGAATTCTGTAACAAATATAATAATATTATTAAAAACAGTACAAAAAAACAATATCTTTGTAGAAATTGAATATTCACTAAATTTACTTACAATGAACGTCTAACACTTGCTCTGGACGTTTTTTTTTTCTTATCCAAAAATTTACTTTTTTTTCCAAAAAGTTGAGTAGTAATTAGAATCTTTTGAAAGAGCCCTTAATAGTTGAGCTATATTTGGTTTGGGTCTAATTTTCTTGTTAAGTCTGGAGTTCCAGGACTCTGAAACGAGTCGTATAGAATCATAGGTGGCAATCTTACTTTTTGTCACTTTTGAGTTAGTGACGTCAAAAAATTCCAAATTTTGAAATCTAACGGCTAATTTAATAATGTCATAACCAAAGATGGCCATTCCTCTTGAGAAATCAACATGAAATCTCGAGTGAGTTACAAAGGCGGCAAAACTTCAGTAGGTTAGAGCCAAACGCGGCGTTAGAGGGCGCTCGACCAATCACAGCAATGCATTTGCAAAGTCACAAGATGGCGAAAACAAGTTTTTTATACGTGTTTGCGTCCTCAGTTTTTGTGGTTTTTTTTATTGTTCAAGTGATACAAGTAAATAAGTTGAGTGAAATCATAATGATGAATAACCATCCCACCGTTACCAATAGCCGCTATTCACGAAAACGCAAACGAAATCCTGATAAATGGAAGAAAAATATCGCTAAAAGAAACAGGTATGTCTAAGTATATTCCAATGTAGGGTTGATACAAATAGTTATGCGTGTTGTGATATTCATGATGATTACCTATATAAATAATACTGTCTAAAAATATTTTTTTTTTTATTTTTAGTGTGAATCACTTAGTTTAAGATAGCATTTTTATCTTGAATTTGAGGAAAAATATTTCATACAAAATTGCTTACGATGTACCAACAGACAAAAGCACGTCAAACTTGACACTTTTGACTTTGTACCGCCCTTATTGCAGTGGAATAAGCGCTAATGTTGAACTGAAAGTGTCAAACGTGACGTGCTGTTGATCGTGGGTGAATCAACTATTCTTTGCACTCGATATTTTTTTTTATAAAAAACAAAGTTATGCATTTTTATATTTTTACTTCAATAAACCAAAAAAACAAATATTTAATTTTGTCATGGTAGTTTCAGCACCGATATTTTCCTATATTAAAGTAGCTTTTAAGTATGAAATAGAAAACAGGGCTTGTTAGAATTCCCCTGGGTAACATTTATTACATATTGGTATATAGTGAATAAAACAAAACCAAATAGTAAATGAACATATTGTATTCATAGACAAAGTCTTAATTAAACATAAAAGCACTTTTGAGAAGCTATAAAAAATTACATTAATACATTTTTACCTTCTATTGTGTCTCTTGGGTCACATGTAAAAAAAAACAAACCAATATTCTTTAATTCTCTGACAATGGTAAATAAAAATAAAAATTAACAATTACGTGCTGAGTGGCACTAAGTAAGTAACATTATTTGTCTACAAAGACTTTTTTTTTGCTGTGGCAAGACTACGGCTAACAGCTGATTTTGACTTGTCCCGTATTTTAAATTGATTTAAACCTATAAATAACTAATTTATGGCCCAATTAGTCGTCGTAAACAATCATTAGAGTTACCTATGTGTTATTTAGTTTTTTTAATGTGAAATAAGTTTATATTTGGTGATTTATCGGTGCCGACAGTGAGTGTCAGTTAACCATTCAAATACTTATGTGAATCATTGTTCTCTTTATATAAGGTATTGTATTGTATGTTTAATCATACATGCTTTTTATGACCTTTATAATAAGTAGTTATATACTCGAATTGTCTGACTCTGATTGTCAGAAACGCGAAGAGGTTAGAATACAGAGCTTCTTTTTTTATGTACGTGGTCCATTATTGTCATTCTTGGAATTTTGTATACTTTTGCAGCTGTATAACCACTTAAGGTGCCATTATGCACTGCTAATACGGCTTCACGTAGTTGATTTTTATCATAAGCACCTCTATTTGTACGTCTTTTATATGTACGTACCATCATGAATGACGGCGACGCGGCTAGTTGAACTAAAACAATTTAATTATTTAATTAATTCAATTTAGTACCAACTAGTGGTGTAAAAGTAACGAAAATAGGCGTACCCGTATGTATTCGTTACTTTAAAAGTCGGTACTCGTTACTATCGTATCGTTACTTTACTCGTTACTCTTGATACCTCATACATACATACGTAGCATCGAGTCTAGTCGTATTGCGTACGCGGAGAGTCTGATGTCGTGGCGCCGCATCATTCGAAACTTTTAGAAAACAGACTTAAACGTTAACAATTATCTATTTTAGATGCGTAAGGTTAATTTTTTGCCTTTAGCTTATTCCGAACCAGACTTGTGTATGAATTAATATAATGTTAGTTATGGTCAAACTAACTTTATATTAATATAATTATACACAAGTAATAATTACAATAGAAATTAAGTAGAGGTTAGAACTACAATAAACTGTAGTTTATTGTAGTTAAACTGTAGTTTATTGTAGTTCTAACCTCTACTTAATTTCTATTGTAATTATTACTTGTGTATAATTATATTAATCGATTGCAAATTTAGTAGATTCTGTCTGTAGACAGAATCGATTGATTAGACGATTTTGAAAATGTTAACCATGTGAATAATCAATCATGCATCGATTCTATTATTATTAGAAAACAACAAATAAGTATCGAAAATTATTTATTGAAAATGAAATTAAAATAATACTCTAACGAAATCAACATAAAATAATAGCTTTTCTGAGAACAAAATATTTTTTTTTTGAACTAAACTAAAGAACAACAAATAAACTTTGTTAAAAATTAAATTAAACATAAAAATAAAATAACATCACATTTTGAACAAAAATAAAACACCTCCACATCGGTCCATATAAAAAAAAAACATTTTGAAAACAAATAAATTTATGGCAGTAATCTTTGGTTCATATTTAAAAATAAAATCTTTTCCATTCGCTTTGGTTGAATGGAGCTGCGCCTCTCACTCAATATTTGACCCGATTTTGAAAAAGTCCTTTCAGATGGTACCGAAGTAGCCATCACTGATAAATACTTCTCAGCCAAGTTTGAGAGTTCAGGGTAAAGAATTGCCCGTGCCTGCCACCATTTCAAAGGACACTCATTTCGAGGAATAATGCGTTCTTCTAGATATTGCCGCATGGCAATTATGCTGCTGCTAACTATGGAGCTCGAAGCAGATGCTGACGTTGCTAAAGCGTCAAAGTCTTTCCATATTGAGTCGTTATTAGTTTCGGTGTCGCCAGTAGATATCGCTATCGTCGATTCATTTTGGTTAGGCTCTGTTGACTGCTTATGAAAGTTGAACTCGTTTTGAAGCTCATTTTTCAATGCATCTTTGGCAGACTCATAACTTGATGCATCAAACCTAAATGCCAGCTTCTTAAAACGCGGGTCCAGCAGTGCTGCTTTAGATAGCACTGGATGCCTGTAACAATTCTTAAATCTAAATTTAAATTCCGTTATTATTTTGTTTGCCAGTTTCTTTCCTGTATCTGTTATAATATTTGTGCCTAAATTTTCAAAAACTCTTATGATACTTTCTGTCGAGGCTAATACCATTGAAACGGTCACTTTACTTTCTGAAGACATTTCTTGAGTGAGCTGCTTGAATGGTTTCAGAATTTTTATTATTTCTGGCAGTGTCTGCCATTCCTCTTCCGATAAATTTTCCACAGGATTGTGTAGGATTCCAAGGGACGCTTCTAAGGGTTCTAGAAGGGAACATATCCTCTCGATCATATCAAGGGTGCTATTCCATCTGGTCAATACGTCCATTTTCGGCTTCAATGGTTTGTGATTAGGCCTCAACTGCTCCTGCATTGCAATGAGTTTTTTTGTTGCCACTGAACTCCTGTGGAAATGTTCCACAATGGCTTTAATTTTTTTTATCAGATCCCCGAGTCCACAGCCCTGAAGTCCTGCACGCACGATTAAATTGAGAGTGTGAGCGACACACGGCAAATGCTCATAGCTAGTTAAACGTATAGCCGCTTTCATGTTTGCTGCGTTATCTGTTACGCACGCAAATATCTTATTTTGTATGCCCCAATGGGAGAGCAACGTATACAGCTCATTTTTAATATATTCAGCCGTATGTCGCTCATGACATTCAAAACATCCCAATAGAGCTGACTTCAATTCCCAATTTAAAAAATAATGGGCTGTAACAGCTTGGTAAGAAGTCGTCGCTCTTGAAGTCCAGCCATCGGTAGTTATCGCAGATATTTTACACTCTCCAATTCTTCTTTTAACTTTTTTTGAACTTCTGAGTATTGAGCATCCAATAAAGTATTGCTCAATATGTACCTTGAAGGCATTTTGTAGCCTGGTTCTAAGTAATTAATTAGATCTTTGAAACCCACGTCTTCAACTACAGAAAAAGGCTGAAGGTCCTTGATTATCATTTTAAAAATTAAATCATTCATTTTTTTTTCTTTAACTACACTTACGGGACGTTTAATAAAGTCACTCAACTTGGTTTGCTGCGAGGTGGTTTTATTTGTTAGAGATGTCGTCTTAATTCTAGGTTCAGTACTGGATGATGGAGTTGATGTTGATGGTGTAGGAGCATCCGGTACTGCTGCATCTGACACGGGGCATGGAATGAGGGCTTCATATGTTGGTCTGTGCTTCTTCAAGAGATGCTTTTTTAAATTTGTAGTGGAGCCGCCTTTTACAGAATACAGCGAATTGCATAGATCACATTTTGCCTTATCGTCTACAATCTGCGTAAAAAAACCCCACAGCTTGCTTCTTTTATTATCCAATGTAGTTATAGAATTGAACTGTAAAATAAAGTAAAAATAAGTGAAAATTATAATAAATTGATATGTTCAGCCTTAGGTAAACAAAAATCTATATAATCTCATTATAGCGGCTCTATATCTCTATAAAGATTTTGAGTAAGAAATAAAATTAAACTTACCTTGTTTTTGTTTTAATGTCAAACTTTGTCTAAACAAATCCTTTAATTGAGCACTAATAAACTTTGATGATAATATTCTAAGTACTTTTAACTTCTAAGTGAACAAACAAAACACCATTCTTTGTAACGTACGTTTTTAAACTCTCCGAATAAGCGCGCGCATGCGCAAAACACACGTACATCAAACCGTTCCAATACACGCATCAACGGTACTTGCGCGAACTGAACCAGTTGTACCAAACATACGAAAAATGCGAGTAACGAAATATATTCGCGAGTAACGTTTCGTTATTCGGTACTTGACAGCGCACCCGTTACTTAGTAACGAATACATACGGTTTGCTACAGCTCTAGTACCAACCGAATTATCTAAATTCTTTCTTCATTATCTACGACTATTTGTGATCATAAAAAAAAATTATTCAGAAGAAATGTCCCAAAAATTGATTGAGGTAGCGATTATTCTGTAACTATTACGTACGCAAACTATATATTATCTATTCTCTTCTAAATGAACTTTCTTTGAACTTCAGGTAAGCACATTTGCTAAATATTGATTTGTTCTCTTTTAAAAAGTTGGGACAAAAAAAGGTTTACGATCTCAGAAATGGGGCAAATTCGTCATATGACGATCTAGCCCCATTCAAAATAGACGGAATTATGCACTTAACGATTTCGAGGTTATAAATTTGTAACCTTGAATAATCTATTAATTTGCAGCGTTATCTTGCAAAATAATACGCGAAACTTTAACTAGGACCCTACACTACATTTATTGAATTCATTCGACACTGTACGTTACATAATTTTAAACTTACCTTCGAAAATACAGCAGCGTAACACACTCACATGTCACTTTAAAAAAGCAACTGAACTTTGAAGACTGTTTTACCCATTTGTATAGCGACTAACGCCATCTAGGGAATTTTATTTGAAGTTAAAACTAAAACTGTTTTACCGACACCACTACAAATACTGCAACTCGACTGTAACGAGCATAATTTCAAGTAGACGGTTACGCCCCATAGACGGAATATGCCACCCTGACCTTACTTGAAATTTATTTGACATTATACCGAAGGTAGATTCGATGTAGCGTCTCGCCCTACTCAGGCGGTAGTTAATTTTTTTTTTGTGAGTCATATTACTTCGAGCATATGGTCTTAAAACGTGGCGTGATATCCCAAAGGCTGCATCTCCGACAATCATGTACGGAAATGTTGTTTCCCTGGTATTCGGTAAATGTCTCGGTTCCGGTAGGTTAATATCGCCATATTGCAATTTAGAAAACAAATTACTGCCCCTGAAAATTGTCGAATCAGAATCTGTTCCACAAGCCCCAACATTAATATACGTAAAGCAGTGATTGGCGTCACACATCGCAAGCAGAACAATAGAATAATATTTTTTGTAATTACTAAATAAACTTCCACTGTGTGCTGGACAAATAATACGGACGTGCTTGCCATCTATCGCTCCGACACAATTTGGGAAATTTGCTTGTGATTCAAAACCTTCTGCGATTCTCAACCAGTCTTCACGTGATGAGGGTAACTTTAAAGCTTCGTCGTGGAGGACATCCCAAATTTTTGTACACACTTCTGTTATGATTTTGCTGATAGTTGAATGTCCAAACCGATAGTGGTAGTGCAAATCTACGTAGGAATTGCCAGTTGCCAGAAATCTGAAAAAAAACTCATTTGATTTGGTTATTTTTTCCAGAAAAATTGGTGCAGCAGCGTTGGAAGACAGCGAGAGTTGCTTACATGCGATGTAAAAATAATCAAAAAAATACTCCTTCAGGTTCTGGAGGCAGTAAGAAAAAGATGTATGTGTACTTTGATGAAATGCCTTTTTTGAATAAAAAACATCAAATTGAAGCGGAGGACTCAATTGATTCCGTGGTTCCACCAAACTCAACAAATGAAAATTCCATCACAACCATCTGGGATATACCAAATACATCCTTGGATATACCAAATCAGAAAGCAAATTTGGAACCTCAAGTTAGTAATCCACCACCAGAGAAAAGTGTTCCTAATTTAGCTAATAAGCTGAAAAATCTGCGCAAAAGAAAACACTCTGACAATCATAATGATGATTTTGACAAAGAAATGATGCTATTGTTTAAAGAAAATGCAAAATTATTGAAGAATGACGACGTAGCTTTTTTATGACTCTTTTGCCCACAATGGAAAAGTTTTCGGTACATCAAAAATTGCTTTTCCGCACAGAAGTCTTGAAAAAAGCTATGGAAATTGGAAATATGTCAAATCCATATAAAACAAATAGATCAGATTCTGCACATTCGTTCTATTCCCTCCCGACTCGTAGTCACACCAGATTGTCACACCAGTATGACAAACAAGAATTTTTTTCTTGTTTGTCACACTACCGATTTATCCACACCCTTTATACCATCATTGCTAGTGCAGTACGTAGGTACTGCAACAATACACTTACAATACACTTTATTGTGTAGACCATTAAGTCGATGTGATGTGAAATAATCAACATTTTTAAATATCCTACTACCTTATCTTCATTTAGTACTGGCCGGTAGGAAACGCAATGCTTTAGATAATGATTCAATCATGCAATTGACTGACAAACGTCAATAGAAATAATTTGCTCATTTATACATCAATAATTTTGCAAATTGTGCATTAATTTCACATCCGTTTTGAACCATGGATTTTTGTATCATTAATAGAAAACGTGGACAAGTGTTGTTATTTAAGCAACACCAATACTATAAACAGAAAGTTTATAAAAATTTATCGCAAATATGGTTTTGTCGTAACCGTCGTATCAGTATGAAGTGTCCAGGTTCGGTCACAATAAACGTAAGTACCATAATATACCTACCTATTTTTATTTACGTGGTTTTGACAATATGAATGCTTCGAACGAATAGCATAAGTAGGTAAGGTAATGGCATTTTTATCTCATGTCTTTTTTCTTTCTGTATAAACACACATAATATTCCTAAGGTGGTCTGGAAGTGATATATCTATCTATCTATCTATTCTAATTCGTTATCAATCCTTCCGACTCGCATCAATATTCATCTTGAAACATAATTAATATTTATTTAGTGATATGATAACATAGTTGTTTAACTTCACAGGGTGAAAATGTTGTTAAAACAACCGAACACAAAAATACATGTCAACCAGATGAGAACCAAAATGAAATAGCAATTACGATACACAAAATACATGAAGTGGCTGGTACTTCTGCGGGGCCAATGACAAAAATCTACCAAGAACATATAAGACCTTTAAAAGAGAAAGGGTTGAAAGTACCACAATTTGATAGCGTAAAGTGCGGCCTTTACAATTCGCGAAAACGGAAACTGAAAGTCAGCAAGACCGTTTTCAAACGTATCGAAGAAGTACAAGTACCTGCTACATTTGAGAATTTCCTCGTTGCTGACTATCAATATGAGGAACCAGACTATTAATATTTGGTTCTGAAAAAACAAAAGAAGTGTTAAAAAGTGCGAAAGAATATTTTGTAGATGCGACTTTCAAGAGTTCTCCACGGCCATTTCCACAACTGCTGTCTATCCTTGCCGACGTGGGGAGCGATACCGGACCGATAATACATGTACTAATGAGTGACAAAAAAGAGTCTACGTACACTGCATTGTTCGACATCCTGGTAAATAAATTCCTGATTGGTGACTGTGTTCCACGCAGATTTTGAGACTGCCGTAGCAAATGCTCTAATATATTTTTTTCCACATATATCGGTAAAAAAGTGTTACTATCATTATTGTCAGTGTTTATGGCGAATAGCAAAATCAATTGGTTTAAAAAGTAAACTACATAAAATAATAGTGGGATTATGTACGGCATTGCCGCTAACTCCATTAGAATTATTTAAAAAAGGATGGAAGTACATACTTACTGAATGTAATGAATTGAGCGGTGAAAAGATGAAACAGTTCATAGCATACATGGCCCGACAATGGATTAATGATGAACAAAATATCGCCGACTGAAATGTGGTTGGTCAAAGGCACAGAACTAACAATGTTTGTGAAAGTTGGCACTCCCAATTAAATAAAAAAATAAATAAAACCTACGTAACTATACTAAAACTATTAACAGTATTATTCGATCAAAAGGAAATTAATATCGAAAATAAAAGAAGGGTCGACCAAACTGATAAAGATAATTTTATAATTACTTGCCAATTAAAACTTTTAAATAGTGAAATATCATTGGGACATTTCCTTGAAACATTGCGTTAAAAATATATTTGAAGGTTTCATTTTCATTTAACAAACTATGTAGTTTTACTGGACATCACTAGTTATGAATGACAAGTGTTAAAGGTGTGGAAAAATTGGTAGTGTGACAAACAAGAAAAAAAATCTTGTTTGTCATACTGGTGTGACAATCTGGTGTGACTACGAGTCGAGAGGGGTTCTATTCTGTATTAGACTTAACATATCCACAAGGATTCCAAAGTGTTCCCGTAATATCAGGAGAGGGTGACGATACACAGCACACTTTTACTGTATACGATGTGCGTCCCACTACTTCTACACAGGACTCTGAAACTATGGCTAATGAAGGATACCAAACTGTTTCTACAGAAATAAAGAAAGGAAATTAAATTTGCTTATATTAACATTCTTTTTCAAAAAACTGATTGTTATGTCCACAAAAAATAATAAAGAAATATTTAAATCATTAATTGTTTTATTTCAATTACCAAAGGATTCTAGCCATATCATTGCTATATTATGAAATTAGGTTCAGCTCTTTAAAGCCGCTAAGCGCTGCTGCGCGGCACTGTGCGGCGCTCTTAGGCGTGAAAACATAACATAGGTACCTGTAAAAAGTTAGCTTTTGCTGTTCTTTTACTATCTAGGCTATGATTGAGACAACTTCATATTTAATTATTTGCAAGAAAACTATTGTTCTTATTTGTAACCTTCATAGTTTAAGACATAAAACAAGTATGTATTGACTTACCTCAAACAAACAGCAAGGCGCTCGTTGGGAGATATAACTTCCCGATATATTGAGCAGTGTTTCAGTTTGTCTTCTAACTTTCATAACAGTTCATCATAAGTTTCAACTGACATTCTAAAATAATTGGAGAATTTTTCTTCGTCCATACGTAGCATTCCAATAAAGTAGAAAATTCACCATATACTGCTCTTTGTGCAACAAGTGGGTGAATGTGAATGTGTGAATTACGTAAGTATATTGCAGCAACTAAACAATTTATAAATGGATTCATTATTAAAAATCACAATTTAATTCAGCACACGACTGTTCCGTACAGTGATCGGTTTCGCAGTGCGGGGTTTTCTGTGTTCATACGTGACCGACGGTACGCGCCGCCGACGTCGGTCACCGACGTCAGCTTAGGAGGAAATCAAGCCTTAGAAAGCATTGTGAATGCTAAATAATAAAATACTATTAATTGGACCTACAGTTGGCCAATAGTGTACCGAGAAATACTTCCTTCTGAACTAGTCAGGACAAACCTCCTAGGCTCTTGTACATCTTGAAACACAGCAATATTGAATACACATTGAATAACTTTTTGCAGAAATATCACCTTCTTCACCTACTCTTTATCACCATCAAGAAACTGGGTTCCACTCAGACCTCTGGTTCTTAGGCCATTAGCTCGGCCTGCACGCTCCACACCTCTTTTGATAACTTAGTGAAAATATTTCTAACCATTCAGCAATATTGCTTGGGTTGTAAACACCATAATATAAAATTTATAAAGACATCATTTTGTTTTCCTTCTAGGTAAATAAGTACATATGTACATCATTTTCATATTTATTAAAATTGAAGCATTTACAATACTATTCTTTTATCTAAAAATAGCAAGTTACACACTTACTTTATTTTTGTTATTTAAATTGGATGACCTAAGCTAGGGAAAAAAATTTAGAACCACTTTTGAATTCATAATTTTTAGGTGATTTCAAGACACACTTAATTGATATGAATCCTATGCTGTTATTGTATTAGATAATTGATACTTAAACTGTTATATTTAAATAATCCAACTTTAAAAGTTTAAAATATACTAAGAATTTTTATAACTTATAATTTGAATATTATTGAAGAATTTGGTTAGGAAACACCTATAAGAAGTTAGTTTTATTAGGGATACAGTGTGAAAAATGAAATGACAAGTCAATATTTTAACAATAAGCTATTTATTGTAAAAAGGTATGTACAAATAAAGTAAAGCCAGGAGTAATTGATCCTTGCTTGACTGCTGATGACTTCAGGTTTATACTTGGCGTCCACAGCCAGGGTCGTTGAGGATAACCAGAACACCTGAAACAGTATAGTGAAGTATTCCTTATAACAACTACCTCTTTTAACTTACCTTGTTGAGTGGCCCGTTGGTTAAATGGCAGAGATCCTACCGATAGGACCAAAGGTCATGGGTTCAATTCCCACCCAGGTCAAACATTTATGTTTGTTTTGTTTCATCATGATGTGAAATTGTCTATCTAAATACTATGTGTACTATGTATTTAGATATATTTAGGTATGTTTATCAGCCTATGTCTCTGACCACACTCAAAAGCTTTGCTTAGTTAGAGCTTAGATATTATGTCCCAGATATTAAGGTGAGGTTGGAGTTTTTAGGATTAAATACTAATAAAGGCACTTCATTGTATTTGTACACAGTGTTGTGTGTGTAAAAGCATATGATTTTTTTGCGAATTTTTTTTCTAAAAGGTAAAAGTAATAACTTGCACAGGTAAAATACCTTTTAGCTTTGCTTGGTGGGGCGTCATGCAAAGATGTTATCATGTGCTTAATGAACTGATGTAAACTACCATTTTGCATACCTACATTAATGAAAGTTAAAATTTAAATTGTGTTTAAGTGGGTGAAAAGTGCTAACACTTCTTTTACATTTTACCTGGATTTATATTAAGGGCGTTTGCCGGTGGTGAAGTGAAGTAGCTTGCTGTCTGCTAGTGCAAGGTTTAGTTCGAAACACTCACATTCCTCTGTTAGTTACGAACCAGTCGCTAAAAAACTTACACCGCACGGAACCTAGAAATAACAATATAGATAAGAACTAATTTATTTACGTAAGTATAAGGCAGGCCATGCGAATATTGTAAGTGTATTTACGTGGTGTGCATTACATTAATATAGTATTAAATCAATTTGATGCATGCTTTTGTTAATACAATTTGTTAGACAAAATGCACAGGTAGGTACTCACCTAAATGATTTTGCCTCAAGAGAAAATACCTTAGATCCTCTTAAATTATGGTTTGTGCACTTAATGCGTGGCACGACAATGCTTCACATATAACTTTGATAAGACAGTCATTTGCTTTATGTAAACAAACCAGAATTTCATTGATAGTTTCACTCTCACAGGCACGAAAACGTTCTTGGTTCAGGCTTCGGCAGCCTGATTGTTTCATTGTTGGTGGCTTAAATTAAACTATTCACCCCAAATTGTATCAATTAATTTATAGTTTTTTCCAAGACTGACTATCACTACACTTTGACGGACTAAATTACTAAACTGTTCGAACGACAAAGATTTCCCACTCAAAAGTGCCGCTAAAACGTAACCCTGCCATCAGCTGTTTAGCAAACCGCCATTTTGAATTCGTCACTTACTACAACCCCGAGGTTGACGCTAAACGGTCGACTGCTCAAAACGCCAAAAGTTGCTCTTGGCTACGGATTTATGTCATTTTGTATAGGAATTTAAAAGACCGGTCGTCCATCTTTCGACAAAGTTTGGTAGAAACGCAGGAGACGTCAGTTTTTGCATTTTGGCTACGAATCATAAGTTTCGTTTTTGAGCCAACGCTTATGTCATCCCCATACATTTGAACGATTTCTCTTAGCTAGGCCCCCAGGTATGTCTCCAAAACATTTTTCACTATATTTCTGAAAAATTTCTGATGCTACTGAAAGACCGAATGGTAATCTGAGAAATCTATAACAACCAGAAGGAGTACTGACTGCACATAATTCTGCTGATTTATCTGTCAGTTTAATATTATAAAAGCCATCTGACAAGTACTGACTGAGAAAATTGACTTATTACTTAACTTGTTTACTATTTCTTCTAATGTTGGAATTAAGTGATATTCTCTAATTAGAACCTTATTCAGTTCCTGGGGATCAAGACAAATTCTCAGATTACCATCACTTTTTTCAATTATTACAAGATTACTTACAAAGGACTTTGGATGTTCGACTTTCTCAATAATCTGATTTTTTTCCAGACTTCTTAATTTATCCGCAAGGCGAGTCATGCTTGCATAATGCTTGTGGAATTCGTCGAGGCGGTTTTACCACAATATGTGCATCTGATTGAGTGTGCAGTTCCAGCAGTGTGTGAAACTGTCCTATGCCCTGGAAAAGTTGAGGATATTCATTACTAATTTTATCTTTGTTTTGTATGTTGACAATGTTAATACGATTACTGTTTGCATTTTCTATTATGATATTTTCTGTGCTTAATAGTTTCGATTCTATTAATGAGTTCAGACCTAATATTGGGCAAACATTTTCTCTTATTATCAGGAATTCTGTGGGGACTTTTTTATCATCAGAATATAATGTTAATATAATTTTGCCCGATGGTTTTATTTGATAACCTCCAAATGCTTCTAAAATAAATTTTGTCTCTGACCACTTAGGGTTTTCATCATTGACAATTAATTTTAATTCTTTTAATGTGATTACATTGACTTGAGCTCCAGTGTCACATTTATATGTGACTTTTTTATTTTCAGTTCTTAGTATTATTCGCCACTCATTCTGGGACTTATTACTTCCAATAGCATGACAGACTTTAAGTAGTCATAAATTATGAATATAGTTAACATCACTGGTAGTCTCATTTGTTTCAACTAAATCGACTTTTTTTATTCCGACAACCTTGAGCAAAGTGATTGAGTTTATTACAAATAGAACAAGTTTTGCCAAAAGCAGGGCACTGCCGGGGGCCATGTTCCCTGTAGCATTTTTTACAATGATTTTTTTTTTTGTTGTAGTTACTAACACTTTTTTGAGCATTATTACAATTGTTTCTGATATACTTAGCTTTGGGGTTCCGGGCATTGACAGCATCAACCTTCAAAAATCTTCTTGTTTCTGAATGATGTTAATATGTTCTTGAGATAGCTCCGCTGCTCGGCAAAGATCCAGCGCTGATTCCAGGGTTAACTGTCGGTTTTCTAAAAGTTTCCGTTGAAGGTTTCTATCCCGGATGCCCATGACAATTTTATCCCTTAATATTCTGCTTTCTTGTGCTTCATAGTTACAACTTTTAACAAGTTTTCTTATTTCAGAGTAGAAATTATCAAATGATTCTCCTTCTACTTGATTTCTACTGTTAAAATTGAATGTGTTTATGATTTCATTTTGCTTCGGTTCAAAGTAGTTATCAAATTCTTTGAGTAGATCTTCATACTTAGGTGGTCCATCACTTTTCTTCAAAATATTATAGTATACGTTTTGCCCATCTTCACCAATGCAGTTAAGCAGGATTGCCGATTTCCTTTTTTCCGAAACTCTTTCCAGTCCAGACGCCAGGATGAAAACAGATGGCTGCTGTTTGAAGTTTTTCCATCTTGTGAGCATATCACTCACTCAGCTTCCTGTGTTTAAAAATTCACAATTTCCTCGTTTATCATTACTTGAACAATGGTTCGTTATACGGCTGCGCCATGTATTGTTTGGTTCTCTTCTTAGAATGAAACACTGGAGGGCACTTGGAGGCGTTTATTAATGTGTTAATTAACGCCAGAGCTAAAACTATGGCGTCCACGTTCCTGAGCCAAAGAGACACGTTCCTCTTTCTCACCCAAGTACATTCCAAATAGAATCTGTACTTGTACCTAGCCATGCATGACGCTACCTCATCTTAGGTTATCTTATCTGTGACTCATGTTAACTTCATATAGTCTGTAGTAATACAGACGTAAGTTTAATGCTATGGCTAAGTACAATATATTACACCTATTACAAAATATTATTATTAATATGATATATTTAACCCTGTAAATACATAAAATGCAATATATTCTAAATAAAACAAAATACAATAGTGTAGAACAATTTATTTTCATTTTTTTACAAAAATGACTACTTTCCAATGAAATTATTAATCACTTAAAAAGTACATTGTACGAGCTAACATACGTTATGAAAAAACAATACATATTTTCATTGTAATATTGAGCTAGTATAAATAGAATATTATTAAATGTCAGGTAAGTTGTGCAATGTGACTTTGATGTCTCGTTCTTTGCAGACTATAACGCATAACTGAGTTTTAAAATGTATCTACGGCATTAGGCAACTAGAGATTAGCATAAAACCTATTAAAATTAGTCCTTAGTGCTGCAACAAACAGGCTGAAAACGCGACTTAACATTGCTCTAAAAATATCAGCAGCATAATTGAAAAAATACGATGAGAATCAACATCCACTACCTAGAATCCGTCAAGATAATTCAATCGGTATAACTATGTACCTAACTATCTGCGAAACATGAGTTAAATCAAATCAAAAATAACTAAAAATGTATATGGGCATCAATTGAGCACTTATAAATCGTCATACAAAACAATATCTATTCTCTATAGATAATATAGATGCTGTGGTATTTTATGAAATATTTTAATACATTTTCCCACAAACAATGGATTAGTTGCCGTGATCCGTCCGCTCGAGGTCCGTCGAGCAACAATGCAAAAATGGCAAACCAATACCTACTTTGCATAGTATGGGAAGAATACAACAAATTCAAAAGGGTAACTTATATCATCATCATCTCAGCGCCGACCCAGTTGCGTATGAAGAGATGATTCTCTTAGTAGTTTTTTACTATTATTGTCCGTAGTAACTGATGCGTTACATACACTTCTTCGGACACATCTCCATAAAGTGGTTCCTCCCTTGTTGTTTACATTTTTTGTATACCTATAACCGCTGCGTAGTAATGCTAAGTTACCTTTTTGATTGGTAACTATCTCAAATTCTTTATCATCCATAACACACCGAAAATAATTATGCACAGAAGTAATGTTATAAAATAGTAAGTATTTACAAAGATCTTGCACCATAAGCAAATATTATCGCCAACACACCACATTCGACAGAAAACAGTACCGTTTTATTTTGTTAGAAAGAGTGACAAACTCTTATAAAACTACCCTCCAATAATTTGAGTTTAATTTATATTTAGTTTGCATAAAAATAAATAAGTTTCCTAAAAATATCAATTAGTATTTCATTTTCTATTGCGAGTCTAACTAAGCAAAAATAACGACGATTAAAATTGACAACGCAATGATATTTTTGACATTGTGCGCCTTTGACTTTCCGCGCTTTTGACTATGTGCGCTTTTGACATTCTGCGCTTTTGACAATCTGCGCTTTTGACTTTGTGCGCTTTTGACTTTCTGCTCTTTTGACATTTTGCGACCCTTTGTCATTTTGCGCTTTTGACGTTATGCTCCTAAACGCAATAATGCCTCCTGCATAATAACTTATTTAAAGGCAAAAAACAACTTGTAGTGACATCTTGTAATGAATCACGGAACTACTTGCATAAGGTGGGACAACGTAAGTGAATTATTGTGTTTACCTGTACCTGCACCATGTTTTATTCGTTTGGTGACAACCAGTAAGTGCACAGCGTTTCAAAATGGCGGCAAGAAAATGTAATACTTTGCAAGTAAGTCTTGTTTTTGTACTAAATTTGCGTGTAAACCATTCTGTTTTAAGTTCAGGGATATTTTATTTTGTTCTACTTTAAATATCAGGTATTTGTAGGCATGTCTTTGCTGTTTTATAGGCTATTGTAAAAAAAATGTTGCTGCCTGTGTTGTTTTAATGTAATTACGTGAAATCACTTCTTATTGAAACAAAAGCGTCATGTTGATAGTTGGCAGTTTCACTAAAAAAAATCGAAAGGTAAATTTAAGCTACAGAATAAATATTTTTAAAAAATTTGCATCAATGATAATGTTTCTAAACTACCTCAAAAAGTTTCAGATAATCAGCTAAACGGAAGAAGGTACCGTGGAATGGGGTTACTTTGAATGCTGGGGTTACTTTGATAAAAACTTCATTTCGTAGTAAAACTCAAATTATACGGTTTCTGAACGCAACCTTTAGTATATTTTTTTTCGGTTGGCAGCATTGGTTGTCAATGCTTGCGTTTATTCAGTCGCTGTGAAATCTACTTGGCAGATCCATACGAAAAAATTTAAAATATGTAAGTAGATGTTTTGTTTAATATTAATAGCTTACATAACTTCTAACCTACTACACGGAGTATTGCAGAGACATATATTTTATGTGGTCCACTCAATTAGACGTATATTCGTCTTGAATTTTGGTTTTCTTTGCAAATTATAACCTTGATAGCCAGTAGTTTTTGCCGCTATTTTCGATAAGGGGTGTCATTGATCACCTGTGCGGGGTTACTTTGATCATTGATCAATGACACCCCATGAAGTAACTAATCTAGAGTTATTACGGCTTATAACTAATTGATTTTGATCTATTTATTTATGCCAGTTTCTTTTTGTTATAGCATCATGCCAAGAACTTATAAAAGACGTTTAGGCTCCAGAGAGTACAAAAAATATTCTGAAGAGACTTTAAATAAAGCAATCACAAAAGTGGTGGAAGGTCGATTGTCATTACGCCGAGCATCTGAAGAGTATAACATTCCGTACGGAACATTATTTAACAAGTACCATAGTAAATATGGCAAAAAACCTGGAGCACAACCGATTTTTTCCGAAAATGAAGAGACCATAATATTAAAATCTGCAGCCAAAAGTGCTTAATGGGGATTTCCTTTATCTCTTCTAGATTTACGCATGTTCGCAAAAATGCTCTTAGATAAACAAGGAAGATCAGTGTCCAAATTCCCAAACAATGTTCCTGGAGTCGATTGGGCCTATTCATTGTTAAAAAGACATAAAAATGAATTCTCTCGACGCGTTGCGACAAACATAAAAAAAGCAAGAGCTGCTGTATCTCGCGAATCGCTTGGTGAATACTTCGATAATCTTGCAGAAGTCGTTAAGGATGTTCCTCCCACCAACATATTTAACTACGGTGAATCAAATATGAGCGACGATCCAGGAAAAAAAATTGGAATATACAAAAGAGGGGTAAAGTACCCGGAAAAGGCAATGAATTTCTCTAAAAGCGCCACAACAGTTATGGTCTGTGGTTCAGCAGATGGTGTTCTTCTGCCTCCATACATCATTTACAAAAGTGTTCACTTATATGACACTTGGAAGGAGAGAGCACCATGTGGTCCGCCATGTTGTGACCAACCTTGTTGTTCACAAGGTTCCCGGTTTAATCGAACAACCAGTGGATGGATCGACGGCCCTACGTTTAGGGACTGGTTTATAACGGCATTTTTACCACACGCAAAACGTTTACCTGGAAGAAAAGTATTGCTTGGTTGCAACCTTTCATCCCATTTAGACGACGAAGTTTTGAGATTATGCAGTGGAAATGAAATCGAATTTGTTTGTCTTGTTCCAAACTCAACTCATTTATCTCAAGCACTTGATGTGGCGTTCATCCGATCCATGAAGTCAGCGTGGAGACACATATTGACAACTTGGAAAATCCAAAACCCCCGACTTGCAACTGTTCCGAAAGATACCTTTCCACATCTCCTTACGAAAGCCTTAAACAAAATGGATCAGGTGGCACCAAAGCCTAACTCTCCTTTTTTAAACATAACTTCAGGAATCAAACGCAACTTGATAAGTGGGTTTTGTGCCACTGGCGTTCATCCTTTTAATAAAAACAAAGTGTTGGATCGACTGCCCAGGGAAGATAATATAAGTGAACAAGAAGTTGAAAGCACTTTGACAACTTTTTAAAAAAAGTCACGATATGGCAACAGCTCTAACCAACCTCCCCGAAAGAAGAAGCGATTAGATGTCACTCCTGGCAAGAGTATTGCTACCCGAGACGGCAATAGCGCGACTGTTTCTTCGCCTCAGCCAGGTACCAGTCGTCAAGATACTAGTGATACAGCCCCGCTAAGCGAAGTTCATGAACCGACTGAAACAAAGTTCATGAACCACTAAACGTGGCAAGCAAGGATATAAATACGTTTGTCAAATTGTACAAACAGAACCTATGCTAGTTGAAGGATTCAAGTCTGTTGGCAACAAAACTAAGTTCAAGCGAATACCCAAAGACATTTCTGAAATTGATCGTTGTGATATAGTTGCATTTTTGCCAAAACCTTTAGAAACTGAAAATAATGTTCAGTATCCATTTGAAATTGATATCAAAGAATTATAAGTAGATTAAGTAAACATTATCCTGATTTATTGATCTCAAAGATTGCTTTTATTTTTGTTACTTTTAAGCTAAGTTTTGGAAAATTTTATGTTTAAATACTTTAAGTACATTGTTAAACACTGACAAACCATGTCATAAGACTGAAAACTACAAAGTTTATAAATAAAGTTGATTATTACATAAAATACCCTAGTTTTAATGAAATGTGCATAGCAATAAATGTTACCAAGTAATAAAATATCATTGACAAGACATCCACTGCTAGGCATGGGGGGGGGGGGGGTACATTTGTTTTTCAGACGGCTCTTAAATTCTAATACCTAAATGCAATGACTGAATAAAAATTGTTTTTTGTGTAGTATTATTGACCAAGTGGAAATGTAATGTGTAATAAATGTAAATGTAAATGACACGATGTATGTATGATGATGTGTGATGTGTGTGTGATGTAGGGTACGACATTATTGCCTGTGGTGCGGCAGAAAGCAGGTAAATACGCACAGTGGCACACGGCATGCCATGCAGTATACGCTGGTGCGTTTTTTGCACACAACGCATACATGGCGGCTGTGCTCCCGTGTGCCCCTGTAGGGAATAATCTCGTACTGTGCTGGGAAATGTTGTGCGGTGGAAGCTAAAGGTGTAGCCGGTGCAGGAGGTTTGCCGTGGCGAGCAACCAGCTCGCATACCAGGGACCTCCTAAACTCCCGGTGTGTCAGTTGTGTTGTGGCGTTGTGTTTGTAAAGTATGTATGCATTTAAGATACTGGCATTCAAAAGCCGCCTGAAAAACTTTTTGTACCAGATGCGGTTGCGCCTCCGTTCGATGGGGTACATAGACAGCATCTGGTCTTTCCGGTCGACCCCGCCCATGCAGATGTTATAATCATGGACAACAGTGGGCTTTAGCGTGTCACCACACATCGTCGTGGCTAGCCCATGGTATGTCGACACAAAAGCCACGCGGTTTTTGTGTCGCCATACCAGGAGATCCACATCTCCCGATGTGCAGCCACTCACCTGACCCACTGCCATGTCGGTTTTCTTCAGGTTCGTCAGTTCCACAGGAACAAACTGACGATCCGTGCGCAGCGTCCCCACGCAGTCAAAACCATTTGACTTTAACCAGAGCGGGAGAGTTGTAATAATTGTCCATCCAGACAGTGTGGCCTTTATGCTCCAGACCATCAAGGAGTCTGAGCACAATGGCCGACACAACTCCAGAAAGTGGACCGTCGGTAACCGGTGCCGCAGCGTCATGGCCTGCGTAAACTTCAAACCTCCACAGGTACCCCGTGTGGGACTCGCATACTTCGTAAGTTTTGATCCCTACAGAAGCCGCCTTATTGCTAATGAACTGCCTAATATTCAACCATCCCTTCCACATGGTTAAACTCTCGTCTAGTGCAATATTTTGCGAGAGCGTGTACAGTGATGAAAACTTTTCGTTCAAATGGTCTAATATTTTTTGCTATTTGAAGAGTTTAGCTTGAGGCCGTGGTAATGTCTCTGGGTGGCATGTACTGTTGTCTGCAAAATGCAGGCACTTGCTCAGCAGGAAAAACCGATTGTAGCTCATCGACGCAGAAAAACCTGGAGTACTGAACATGTCTTGAGACTTGTTCCAGTACTCCTCAAGACGTGATTTCACTACAATCCCAATTGATGAGACTATAGCGAAATATACGTATAGTTCTTCTGCGTCGACGTCTTGCCATCGCGTGATCCTACTTTGAGGCAGCATGGTGCCGCCCTCCAGCATGACCACGGACAGCTACTGCGCAAATCGGTTGGTCTCCTGTGCAATGTATTCCATGATATCGCGATCCCATATGGCAGTAAATGCGTCATATGGGCTCGTGAATGGAACAGCGGGTCCGCAATTAATGTTGGAAAAACTTTCCCTCCTAAGTTCAGGTGCAATCTGAGGCTGCGGGAAAGCTCTCCATTCGAAGGGCGAGTGCGCTGCAGAAGACGGAGGAGGTGATGGTAGGGGGGTTGGGGAAAGAGGCGCTGGAAAAGAGGGAGAGGAAGGTATGACAGGAGTAGATGGAAGGGGGGGCCAGGAAAGGGAAAGGGAGGCATCACGTGGTGCTCCATCCGCTTCGTCCTCGGAGTCCAAGCCCAAATACGGGCGCGCCACATGCGGGATGGTTAAGTGAAGTGGCTCAACCTCGTCGTCCTCGTCGTCCTCTCCGGAATCATCCTCGCTGCCTGTTTATGAAACATTAACGGAATAATGTCGGCAGCAAACAATATTGAGTCAAATTATTTTATGCAATGCACTAAGAAGTCCACACTCCATCATAGTTAACTCATTACTAGCCGATACACCTACGATAAAAATAAAAAACTTACCATAGTTGAGGAAGGCGCTTATTTCAGCATCCCGGAGAGGCCGACTTGACGAAGGTATCCTTAAATAAAAAAAATTAATTGAATTAAATCAGCGTAAAACCAAAACTTACAATAAATCATCAGATCATACACATTTATTTGCTATTCTTGTTGTAAAAGATCTACATAACGTTGAGGCCTTTACTTTTTCCGTTGAAATCGGAAAATTTCCTGCGGTAACACGTGGATTATATAACTTTCTTACGTCGTAAGATCAATTAAAATTAATACATAAGTTTATTATTCCAAACAAATAACCTTTTGATAAGACCAGTTATTAAATATACTCACAGGCGCCGCTTGGACAGCCCGCTCCCACTCGCCTGCGGTTCAGGCCTGTCAAAACAAATATAAAAACCACATATAAAACCTATATAATTACTCAATGCATCGACTGTCCACGGATATTACAAATAAATACTTACGCGACTCGCTTTTGGGCCATCCTGGGCGTGCAGGGCGTGGACGCCCCACTGCCGCCACACTCTACGTACCTGCAAAAGCAAAAAATGTATATTAGCAAAATAATTAAAAACAACAAATATAAATTAAACTAATGTGGATAATTACATCACGGGCGATGGCGCTGCGATGATTTCCTTAGCTGCCGGCACCGAGAAGGCTTCCCCCCCCCTCTGTCTCTTCATCCAGCCCCGACTTCATGATGGGGGCTGGCACTGCGTCCCCCCCCCTCTGGCTCTTCATCCAGCCCCGACATCATGATGGGGGCAGGCACTGCGCCCCCCCCCTCTGGCTGCGAAGCCCATACCGATCTGAAAAAAATTTTTTTTTTAAAAAATTTCTACAATAAATAAGTTCAAATCAAGATATGTATCAAAACCTTACTCTGCATCATACGGCGTTACTTTCGGTAGCATCCTCTTAGTCGTCTTCGTCACCCCCGTTTCGAGGGGCTGGCCTACGGGGAGGTCCTCGACCATTCCACAAAAGACTCTAAAATTTAAAATCAGTGTTAACAAAAATGATAACACTAGATAATTTAAGCATAGTAACATCATCTGTACGTTAATTTAATTATAAAAATATTATTACGGATCAAGCGCCAAGGGCCTTTCATTGCCCCGTCCACCACCCCCCCCACGCGTCCGCAATCCCCTTCCACGCGGCCGCACGCTCTGCTCACCAGGAAGTTGCGGAGGGCCACCTTGCCCACCCCGTCCGCGCCCACCTCGTCCGCGCCCACCTCGTCCGCGCCCACCTCGTCCGCGCCCACTACGTCCGCGCCCACCTCGTCCGCGCCCACCTCGTCCGCGCCCACCTCGTCCGCGCCCACTACGTCCGCGCCCACTACGTCCGCGCCCACCTCGGCGCGCACATTATTCTCAGCTCTAATTAGTAAAAAACAAAAAGCACATTAAATACATGCACATTAAATTAAAAAATCCAAGTGTAAATAATAAAATCGCAAGAAAATACTAATACTAGTACTGGCCAAAATATCGCAATAAAAAACCACAAATAAAATGATGATGATGATGATGATTTGATTTGACGGCACGGTTGGCGTAGTGCGCTGTACCACGGTTTCTCGCCTCGGAATCTGTAGTGCCCCGGGTTCGATCCCCGGTCGGGTCAATTCAGGAAACGATATTTTCTAAATTGACTCGGGTCTGGGTGTGCTGAAAGATTTATTAATTTATTATTTATTTATTTATTTATTTATGATGATGGTGGTCATGGTCATCACATCAGATGATCTTAATCTTTTCTAAATTGACTCGGGTCTGGGTGTGCTGAGATATTTATTCATTTATTATTTATTTATGATGATGGTGGTCATGGTCATCACATCAGATGATCTTAATCTTTTCTAAATCGACTCTGGTCTGGGTGTGCTGAGATATTTATTCATTTATCATTTATTTATTTATTTATGATGATGGTGGTCATGGTCATCACATCAGATGATCTTAATCTTTTCTAAATTGACTCGGGTCTGGGTGTGCTGAGATATTTATTCATTTATCATTTATTTATTTATTTATGATGATGGTGGTCATGGTCATCACATCAGATGATCTTAATCTTTTCTAAATTGAGTCGGGTCTGGGTGTGCTGAGATATTTATTCATTTATTTATTATTTATTTATTTATTTATGATGATGGTCATGGTCATCACATCAGATGATCTTAAGAATAAGAATAAGAATAAAATAAGTTTCCAGCACTTTGCTGGAAACTTATTTTAAGAATAAGAAGAGTTGAAGAGTGGCGGATACTTCCACGGAAAACCGTTGTATTGTATTGCGGACAAATCAACAGCGGAGCAATTCTTGGCTCACGGCTAATAAAGTGCAACTTGTCGAAATATATGATGTCCATATTAATTAATCTATTTACATTTAATATTATTATTTATTATTTCCATTACCTATTTACATTACCTATTTACATTATTTATTTTTATTTATTATTTACATTTACATTTATTTTTTATCTTGGTGTACATTGTCCCAGATATTTATTTATTTATTTAAAACAAACAAAATTTTAAAACAGTCTCCATAGTCTGAAACCCAGCCGCCATTACACACTTACACCTGTGACCAATGACAATGCTTTATAAATTCCAGAATTTACACTTTTGAAACAAATGGATACGTAAAACTTTGTAACTAGTTAAAAGTTAGTTAGATAAGAGTGTTTAATCTACTGTTGGACTCAACAATAATGATGAATTGATTAAATTACAACAAAGACGAAGTCATGAATGGGCCATGTGAGGCGGCTGGGTCGTAGTTAACAAAGCTAGATTTCTCAAATTACGAAAAGAAAACGTTAGATAAAGTTATACAATGCACCAGTACTTACGTTTCCATCGTTTAAATAGGCGGGATAGTCACTAATATCTTTTAAAACGTTTTAATTACTGTTGACACCAGCGCGCAAGAAAAACGTAATGGCCGATTTCCGGCACAATTTTCAAAGACAAATTACGAAACTTTTTTACACTAAAAGTGTGTTAGGGAAACAATACACATACAGCCTGTTTCGTCATCCCACGATTAAATTCAACTTGCAACTACTCGGCAACGAAACTCAATCGCCATAAACAAAACCGTGAACCTCTGTGGTACGTCAAAATCATTTCCGTGGGACGGAATTGGACAGATAGGGGTATTTTTGACATTCCGTCGGACGGAATTGGACTGACGGGAGAGACTGAACAACACAACCACTTGAAGGTGGATCAACAAGCTCCCATGCTTGGTTGTCCTCGAAACACTGAAGTTCTTTCTTTATGGCCTTCTCCCAGAGCTCTTTTTCAGGTCCGCTTAGTGCCTTTTTCAATGTTAAATCTCCGGCTGCATGAAGGTTCTCATGGGGATGCTGTACACTACTGAAACCATATCTATCAGGCTGCTTCCTATCTCTAACAGGTTTTGCTTTAGGTATAATTTCTATACTTTCATCCACATCTTCATACTCACTAGGGGCATAAGATGAGTCAGAATCTAGGTCATTTATAAGATCTTCATCTTCAGAATTTTTCTCTTCTTTCTCCCCCACTGAAGGTGAATCTGCTGGTTTATCAACTACTTTTTCTCTCTCTGTTACTTCTATAGTAGTGTTTTCCTTTTCCACTACTATTACATCTCGAGCAGTAGTAATTGTTTTCTTACAAGGCTCATACACTCTATAGCCTTTACTACTATCCGCATACCCAACCAGGATGCATTTTTGTGCTTTCTTATCCCATTTGGTACGCCTTTCTTTGGGTGTATGTACCATCACAGTACTTCCAAACACCCTCAGATGACTAACATCTGGTTTGGTATTATGCCATAATTCAAAGGGAGTTTTTCCTTGCAACACAGTTGAAGCAGTCCGATTATGTAAATAAACAGCTGTGTTTGTGGCTTCAGCCCAAAACATCTTCGTTAATTGAGCATCAAATAACATGCATCTTGCCTTTTCTACTATAGTTCTGTTCATTCTTTCACAGAATCCATTTTGCTCCGGCGTATAAGGGCAGGTTGTTTGGTGAATAATGCCCATTTTCTTTAAATAAACACTAAACTCAGTATTGCAGAACTCTCTTCCGTTATCACTCCTAAGCATTTTTATCTTTTTATTTGTTTGATTTTCAGCCACAGCTTTATATTCCTGGAAGCATGTTAAAGCTTCGCTTTTGTTTTTCAAAAAATATACAGCCGTCATCCTGCTGTAATCGTCTACAAATAAAATAAAATACCTTGAACCTCCAATGGAATTAGACTCCATTGGGCCACAGATATCTGTGTGAACAGTATTCAACACTTCTGTGCTTCTATTACCAGTGTGTGTGAATGGTAGGCGGGTTTGTTTACCTTCACAACAAATTGCACAAGTAGACTTAGTAATGTCAACCTTTTTTTCTAAAACTATTCCATTTACTGCATTCTTCATTTTATTTAAACTATCACTATTTATGTGTCCCAGTCTGCGATGCCAGAGCTCCCCCGATATTGTTGTTGCTGCACATAATTTTTGTTCAATGTTTAACTTGTAAACTCCATTTTCTAGAGATGCGTCTGCGATCAGTAAACCTTGTTTATTATATATTTCACAGGTATTCTCGGTTAATATTACATTATTTCCTTAACTAATCAATTGACTAACTGATAACAGATTAGTTGTCAATTTAGGTACGCAAAACACATCTTTTATATCCACAAGAAAACTGCTATCACCAACAACGGTTGTGATGTTTACATCGCCTGTACACAAAATCGGCACTCTAGTCTTGTCGGCGACAACAATAGTTTCATCCTTCTTTTCGTAACAAATATTCGTAAGCCATTGTTTATTTGGCGTCAAATGCACGCTCGCTCCGGAATCTACATACCAATCGTGGTTATTAAAATTTCCACTTAGGAAGACTGCACTGAAGGCGTTCGCCTGTTTACGTTCTTTGTTATTTGATACCTCAGCCGTACATTGTGATTTATAGTGGCCCACTTGTTTGCATCTGTAACATTTTATTTCCTTTTTTGCCTTTGTTGACATTGATGCACTTTGGCCGCCATGATTGTTATTTTTTGCAACCTTAGATTTCTTCGACGTTGATGAGTGTTGCCATCCTCTATAACCACTGACCAATGCATTATTTATTCCGTTTCCTGTTTCCATGTCAAGTAACTTACTTTTAATGGCATCTGTTGTTATCTTGATCCCTGAGTGTTCGATTGCCATTATCATGGGACTGTATTTTTCAGGTAGCCCCGCAAGTAATAACGAACCGATCCACTCGTCATTTATGTCGAATGCTGTTCCACATAACTTTTGTCCAGTCTCAATAATTTGAGTGACGTAGCTAATCATCGAACTGCAATTGTCTAGCCGTATCGAGATTAGATGCATAAGTAAGGTTATCCTTCTTGAAAAACCGGAATCGTCAAACAGTGCTTTGAGTTTGCCCCATAGTTCCTTGGTAGTTGTAACATTTCTTATGTGCACATACAATGATGAGTCTATCGTGAGAATCAATTTTGCTTTAGTTTTTACGTCATCCTCTGAAAACCCGCTTACATCTTCCTCTTTGATGCATTTCATTATTCCTTCTAGGATTAAGAAGTTTTCAGCCGCAAACACCCATTCGCTGTAATTTTCTCTTCCTCTTAGCTTCGGCACATTGATAATGTAATTTGCCGCCATTGTTATCTTGCTGCACACGTTAAAACTACGATTCTAAGTAACTATTAAATTGTCCTACTACGAACGCAATATACTTAACTTTTTTTTTTTTACTTTCGTGAGATAATTTTCTAATGAGCCTAGCTGGGCCCATAACCTAATATTCAAAAGGATAGAAATGAGAACACGTTTTCTTTTGATAGTTTTATATACACTAATTTATTAATCTCTTCCACAGATTAAACACGTATATAGTTTGACATTCCCTCGGTAGATGGAGTTATTATTTTTATATAAACTAACAATTGGCAACACCGATTCGGAGAGGGAATAACAGACAGGGGCGATGACAGCGGGCTGTAAAAAAAAAAAGAAAAAAGAAGAAATAAAGGAAGCACGGGTGTGGAGCGGGAGTGATTTTGTTAATCAATATTCATTGAGATTATTACAGTTTGATAATAAATACAGTAAGTAATACTGTCTTTTATTAGATGAGAGAGGAATCTAATAATTCAGAAGAGGGACCAAACGAATTGACCCACAGGTATGTTTTTGCACTATTGTTTATGCCACATGTTTTACTGCATTGGAAAAACAATTTACGAATAAGTATAATGGCATGGCAAATACTTAAAATTACCACCAGTGAAACTGACTTCCAGAACTATACGCATCACTATCATGTCATAAGGTGTATATAAGCATAAGCACCATACCAAATAACACCAACATAACCTGAATAAAATAAAATAAAAATGTACTTAAATCACACAATCTATGTGCTTAGTTATTGAAAAATGAAGTATTTTTACAGTGTCTGATGCCTATAGTACAAGCTTCTGCTTGGTCTGGCATCAAATGAACTTAATTTTATGTTCACCAGATGATTATTTGTAGTCTCCCAGCACACGCAGACCAGAGTCAATTCAAAAAAGATCGTTTCCTGAATCGACCCGACCGGTAATCGAACCCGGGACACTACGGAAATCGAGGCGAGAAACCGTGCTACAGCGCACTACGCCAATCGTGTCGTCATGATAAAACAATAAGTAGATATTGGTTAAAAATTGTACCAATTAGTTATACAAACAATTAAATCAAACTAATCAAATACTTGCATTGGTTGATAATATTCATAGAATGAAAACAAACTGCTTCAATTTAAAAATGTGCGTACATACACAGAATTGAATTTTCCCAGTTCAACTACATTTTTATCAAATAGTTTTAAATGACCATAATGCAGACTAACATTATGTAAAGAAGGAATAAACCTTATTCTATTTAGAAAATTAATGTTATGGGCAAATTATATTTCATCGTAAAATTAAACATTAGATTTTTTTCTGTACTTTATTAAAATAAAGAGTTTGTTGGTGTTAAATTAACCAGTCTGTTAATTATTATAAATGTTATTTCAACTGTTCGTTTTGTGTAAATTAAATATTGCTGTATCAATATATCCGTTTTTTTTGCCAAAGATTAGGGAAATCATAGTGTTTCAAATTAGCAATTACTATTTCTTTTGGAACAAATTATTTTTATTAGTGTAACTATGTTTTGAAATAATTCAGTAAGAGCACGCTCGACATTACTATGTATCATACTCTAATGACAAAATGCCCTAGCAGTTTACATACTTAAACCTTAAGGATTTATACACGCTCTGAATGGTGACGGACATTTTCATTTTATAGTTGAACATATTTCATCAAATTGAAAATATTCTATCTGGATGCCATTCTTCAATATATTATAGTATCAATGAATCAGTTCTTGCTTGTGTCCGAAGAGGTATTTTTTTTTTTAATAAATAATTCTTAAAGCTTAACAGAAAAAAAAATGTCACCAAATTGAATATATTCTATTTAAATGCCATTTTGAAATAGTTAAAGATAAACAAGAAGTTATTGATTAATTTAAATTTTAATATACTTCCACTTGTATATAAAAGTAATGGATTATTCTTAATGTCCACTCTATCCATCCTCTATCCATAAACACTTAATTTTGACAACACTAACGAAAGATAAGAATTCTAACTTGCGATGGCTGACTCTGACCGTAGTGTATATACCCCACCAATACCACCGCTCAAAAGCGTGATGCGGAAAAGGAAGAGAGACCGTACAGTTTCGCCAACTAGTACGACACAAAAGAGTTGGTCTAAGCCGAGGGAGAGGTCTAGGTCACGTGCAACGCAAGATTCGAAAAAGGCACGCAGACATAGGCGTTACCAGTCTTCGCGGAGCGTATATCGTAAGCACAGACGCATGGGTAGAAGTCGTTCGCGCGCCAAGCGCTCAAGCTATTATCGTAGAAATCGCAGCATATCAGCTAAACTTTCCAGTCTCAGCTCAAACAGATCACTAAGTAGCAATTTAAGTGACAGCGAGTATTCTAGTGTTTCCGACAGTTCATACTCAAGTTTAGAGCGTTCTCGTTTGAGATCAAGAAGTTCAAAAACGGAACGTCGCGCTCGTCGATCTCGTCGCAGCCCTAACAAGACAGACGTAATGGACCGTTTTATGGATGCCATCAGCAATCATGGTCGCAATACATTTGTTGGCGCTCACGACGTCATCCCCGCTTTTGACCCAAGTATAAAGACTCAATCTATGAAGGCTTGGCTCAGAAAAGTCAACGAGACAGCTGCGATATATCAATGGAGTACGAAACAGACGATTTTTCATGCACTGCCAAAATTATGTGGTTTGGCACGCCGATGGTACGAAGGCTTATCTTCAGTGAACCTGTCATGGAAACAATGGCAGAGAAAACTATTGCAACACTTCCCAGATGACCGTAACTATGCGGACAGGCTTTCCGAAATGTTGTCACGAAGAAGTCGAAGAGAGGAAACTTTGAAAGAATACTTCTATGATGAAGCCAAATTAGTTAGCCACTGCAATATAAAAGGAAAGGATGCAGTTGACTGTATAATACATGGCATTTTTGACAACAACATAAAATTAAATGCTCAGGGAGCTGATTTAATGTCACCTGATAAGCTTCTCAAATATTTGCGTAGTATTACTATGAAAAGTGCTAGCAGAGATATGAAAAAGCCTAATTTACCAACAAAAACGTATCAGAACTCTTCAAAACACAGTGAAAGGAATAGAGATAATAAGAACCACACCACTGCATCGCGTATTTGTTTTAATTGTGCTGAGCCAAGGCACATAGTTCCTAAGTGTCGGAAAGTAGCACAAAAATGTATGAAATGCAACCGTTTAGGTCATATGTCCGAATATTGTAAACAGGGTTCATCCTTAGAAATTCGGAAGACAACCTCTAATGCTAATAATAATATTGAAAATAAAGTGCACCTGATTATGTCACAAAATGAAACCGAAGACAATATATCTATGAAAAATATCAAACTTAATAAAAAACCGAAAACAGCTTTCGTAGATTTTGGAAGCCAATGTACAGTTTTAAGGCAAATTGTTGCAGAAGAGTTAAACTTATCATTGGATTACGAAAATTTTCCGCTCATCAAAGGTTTTGCATTTGGCACATTAAAACCAATAGGAAAAGTAGAAGTGCAGCTGAGGGTAGACTTTATCAATTCTAATGTTGAAGCCTTTGTAGTTCCGGATGAATATCTCAGCTATCTGAGCTGAGATATTCATCCGGAAAGAGTACCGGCTTAAGAGTATATCTATACTCTTAGGACAAAGTGTCACAGAGATGCCCGAAGTCGTCGTTTTTAAAACCAAGTCGAGTTTGATTCTTTACTCAAATAATAGTGTGGTTGATAAAACACAATTATTAATTCTAAACGATGTAGTTGTAAAAGGCATGCAAACTGTTAAAGTTTGCTGTGATATAGACTACACTGGACACATTTACTTACCTGGGAATATTTCTTTCAAAGTGGTGAAGAAATTATGACCTTGCCTGGCGTGTACTACATTAATGAAAGTAAAAGTGATGTACCAGTCGTAAGCCTTGCCAAGGGAGACGTTTTGCTTCCAAAAGATAGACTCTTGATCCGAGTTTGTTTTCTGCCTCTGCAGACTGATTCATTGCTGTCACATCCACATCCTCCTACTGAACTTCAGGTAAATAAAACTACGCTAACAGACCCTACTAGTATAACGGATAACAAATTAATTACTCTAGATATGTTAAATACAGAGTGTCCCAAAAAGAAGTGTCAAGCGGAAGCCCACAGAAAGAACACCCCTTGGGGTACCCGAATCACCCCTATGTATGTTCCGCGATTGTTCATAGTTTTCGAGTTATGATTTTTTTTCTGAATTTCTGAGAATTTCGGACCTAAAAGTTTAAATTTTTTATTTTTAAAAAAGGTAGAAGACTTTTTAAATTTTTTCTTTGCCCAACTGAATCATCCTTAATTGTACTTTGATGCATAAAATAATCAGTTTCATAACTTTGACCAAAATGATGAAAATGTTGGTATAAAACCAAAAATGTACGGTTGATGAATAATGACTTAAATTTTCAACTTTAAATTAAAAATCTAAGCGGGTGACTGTATGGTTTCTAAGTAAAGCTCAAAAATGCTCCAGAATCTCAGCTTTCATAATCATTACAAAACAGAAGTACTTAATGGGCTACTTTGGCTAAAATCAACCTTCAAAGACAGCGAGGTGGAAAATTCTTGAAATTAGCCATCAGATTAATAACTTTTTTTGGCCATTTTATCATTCCTGAAGTTCATGAATTTGTCATCCAACCAAAAATTACTGCAGGAAGGCTGAGGAAATAATAAAAAAAATAAACATTTGAATGTTCAATTAATAGAACAAAAAGAAATAGTTATTAATTATTTATTATTTATTTACAAGAAATGTTCAAAATGTCTACCTTCGTTCTCGATAAAAATTCTACATCGTCTAAAAAAGTTGTCTTTTAGTTTCATAAAGGCAATTCTGTTGTTTTTTATCGTCTCTTCTGCTTGCCTTAATTTTATTCGTAATTCGGCTACGTTGCTGATGTCCTTGGCGTAAACCAATTCCTTGTAATATCCCCAGACGAAGAAATCAATTGGGTTCAAGTCGGGGGACCGTGCCGGCCACGCAATGGGCCCCTCCACGGCCGATCCACCTGTCTGGAAATCTTTCAGACAAATATTGTCCGACGATTCTCGCAAAATGGCATGCGGCGCCGTCGTTTTGAAAAATCATATTCCTAGCGTTAACACGTCAACATCTTCTAACAAGTCGGTGAGATTATGTTGTAGAAAATGCAAATAGGCCTCGCCGTTTAGTCGGTCAGGTAGTTCGAACGGACCAATCAGCTGTCCCTTTAAGATGCCTGACCATAGATTGACACTGAATTGTTCTTGGAAATTAGATTCCCGGGTCAAGTGTGGATTTTCAATGTTCCAAGAATGATAGTTGTGTATGTTAAAAATTCCACATCTCTTAAAATGTGACTCCATAAAATATTAAAAAAAAAAATTCGATTTCAGCTTGACGCCGCAACATTTCCTGACAAAACGCTACTCTTCTCGGATAGTCTGCGGGCTTAAGCTGCTGAACTTTTTGAATATGATATGGGTGAAAAACAGGAACCGGTAGCGTTTACCCTTGAAAGGATTTTGATTGGGTATTTCGAAAGGCTGGCTACTTTAAGTTGATTAAAAACCCTTATGATTCGGTTTCCCTTATGATTTGGTAATCCGTTGTAAGGGAAACCCTTTCAAAGAAAAAACACAGAAGGATATAATGAGGAAATCAATGATATATTATCTCAAGCAACTTCATGGCTTACCTCTAATAACTTAAAATTGAATGCTGAGAAAACTAAATATATGCAGTTTCGAACGGTCAGAGGAAACTCACAACCATTGGCTGTTACAGCCGATGGTAATATTATAGAAGAGGTTTCACAAACAAATTTTCTGGGGTTGAATATAGATTGTTATTGTAACTGGAAGGGGCACATAGATAAACTGTGTACAAAAGTAAATAGATTTGTTTATGCACTACGAAAAGTTAGTAAAGTAGTGTCAGTAAAAGCCGCGCTTGTTGCCTATAATGGATATATTGATTCTGTTTTACGGTATGGGATTGTCTTGTGGGGAAGCTCTGTAGATATTCACAAAATATTCATAGTGCAAAAAAGATGTATACGAGCAATGTTTGGAATCAAAAGGACTGTTTCTTGTCGTTCATACTTTCAAAAACATAATATCCTTCCAATACCATGTTTGTATATTTATGAAATTTGTTTGTTTGTTTATAAATATAAGTCATTTTTTCAACTGAGATGTAATAGGACGGTAAGGAACCTTCCATCCAAATATTTGTATAAGCTGCACAAACCTCCTGTGAAACTGTCAATAGTCTCAAAAAATGCCTATAACATGTGCATCAAGATATTTAATAAATTACCCGATAAGTTTAACGATGAAAATATTAATTGAAATTGAAATAAAAAGATTGACTAAGAGATGGCTACTGAAAAATTGTTTTTATAGTTTAAAAGAATTTTATGAATACAAAGAATAATGTTGTTTTGTATTATATAGCTTGAGTTATTTCATTTGTTAGATAGCTAAAATAGGTTTATTTATTTTTTAAAGTATGTGAATACGCTTGATAAGGTAAAATTTGGAGATTCTCTCTCAAGCAACTGTAACTGCTAAATGCTGTGTACCCAAATTTATATTCACAATTAAATTTCATTTCATTTCATTTCAATAAGTCGAATAGTAGTTAAGCAAAACGAAAAAGCCGTATGGATTGAATAACCTTAACTGAAAGGGTTACCCTTTCATAAGCGCTAACCAAGGAACCTCTTCGAGCGACTTCAGATTGTAATGCTTTATGAAAAGGATCGATTATTGTATGCGTTCGTGTTCGCTACCGGTTGGCGCATGCGCACTGCGAGAGCCGCGCTCGACTCGATCACTGCTTGCACGGAACAATGTATCTTAAGATGTAGGACGAACGGCTATATTGGTTAGAAATTGCGCTCACGCAAGCCTTCTACCCCCCGCCCCGTGCACCCCATCCGTTAGGTTATTATTATCAGTGTTTACTTGCACATTCACTTTGCTTATTCATGGCTCACGTGTTATTGTTTACAACAACAGAAAAAATGCCGCAACCACGGAAAGACGCCGTACATCGATATTTTATTTTTGGTAAAGATACTAAAACAAGTGTGTGTCAACTTTGTGAAAAAAAACTTAAAGTAAGTAAGGTATTTGTTATTTATTATGTAAGTACCTATACTCCATTCATTATAACATTCGAAGTAAGGTGTTTGGTATTTATTATGTAAGTACCTATACTCCATTCATTAAAACATTTGAAATATTAGCCTTTAAGAAGCAGGGGTGCTAAACTGAATGACAATTTGCATTTGACGTTGCAAATTTGCAATGCCGGATGACATACCTGCGTATAACCTGGCAAAATTGAAAACCCCTTCCTTCACAACGTATGAAAGGATTATGTAAAATTTTCGATTTGGTAGAGTTATAGTTACAATAAAAAGTGTTCGGATTCTCAACCCTTGCTTCTTTTAGGTTTATAACATTGACAATATACTTTATATACTTTATTTAAACACAGACGCAGGGAGAGCGTTGCCTACCCGCACCCTATGACTTCTGTGTTTATTGTGTCTGATAGTATCTATCCCGCGTACAGGTTATTGTTTACCTCATAACCTGATACCTACCGCCCTCTACCTTCTACCACCGGACCACTAGACGCCGGGAGAGCGTTCCACACCTTAGCGGTGCGGACCAAGAAGACGCAGCAAACCGTTGGGTGCGGATTGCTGGGAAGTCAACCACATGTGGGTGGAAGCCATATAAGTAGTATGGTATTGGGCGCTCTATATCATCTTGCGATCACTAGAGCATTCGCTCGAGCTCTCTTCAGATGATATATCATCGCCCAATACCATACTCAACAGTTTTGATGTAATTGCGTTGCATATAAAAATACATTTTGATTGTTAAATGTGAAACTCAAATCACTGCACATTTGTTTCATGAAAATGCTCCGACTACTCAAAACAATTCCTATAAATCGAATTCAAAGCAAGATAACAATGATCTCGTGTAGTGAAGATGTATATCTAAGAATGTAGTGTGTGATAAGGTAGAATGTGTGTTACTTACAATCGCATTCACTAAACTAATGCGCTCGAACAGTAATCTGCAGTAATATGCAATGACCGTCTGCCCAAGTTGAAGTTTATGTTATGAATGATTGTAACTTTAAATAAAATAAGCAAAATTGACGTCGTCAGCCCGCTCGCCCGCAACCGTGCGCCCGCCCGCATCCCGCGCTCCCGCTTCAAGCAAAAATGACGTCGTCAGCCCGCGCGCTCGCAAGCGGGCGCCCGCGTCCCGCGCCCCCGCTACTCCGCGCACCGACCTCGACGCGCTCGCGCCGGATGTAAGATGCTGACGCGACAACATGTAACAGTATTTGTCACCCAATGTGCACGAACTTGAATTAAATAAATCTTCAATGAATGAAATATGATAGTCACTTCAAATATTATATTTTAACATTAGAAGTTCACTAAGTCAAAATAGCCCTAAATTTTGTTTTGTTCACCACTTAAACATCAACTCGCCACTAAAAAAATAATTCAATACATACAAATTACCTTCAAAAATAAATAAAAACTGTTAATCTGATAACTGTATGTATTGCTGTTAGGGTATCTGCCTTGTTATAATAATATAAATAACAATAAATAAGGTTAAATATTGTTCAAAATTGTTTGATCTTGTTTTATGATTTTACAAGTATGTATTCTTTTAAATCTTTTAGCTTTAAAGTACTTTACGAAGTAGAAATAAGAGTACCGGGGATTGTATAAATTAAATTGAACCCAAAACCAATCCGAGTGACTGATTAACCACCACGCTATCATGCTTATTACGTCATCAATCATCATCACACAACAGGGTTATGTTTAATTTTATCGTCGATACCTAGTAAGTAAGTAAGTAAGTAATTAGCCTATATGCTGTCCCACTGCTAGGCAAAAGGCCTCCGTCATTAAAATTAAAGACCTAGATAAAATTACTTTATTTTTTCAAATAAATAGATCAAAATATATCTAGGCCAAATAATCCCAAAAACAGCCTGATCCTAAATTAAGCAGAACGTGAACTATGGATGTCAGAGAATGATACACACAGACATACATACATACCATCACAGTAGGCAGAGACTATACAGTATACAGTAATAAACATACAAAAATATTTCTATATGCATACTCAAATAGATAAGAACACCCAGACCCACAACAAATACAAATATGTAACACATAAATAGATAATATGGATGAGAATCGAACCTACAACCTCCAGCGCTACAGGCAGGACTGTTCCCTTAGCGTCAACAGGCCATTAGAATGAAATAGGTAACTAATGAGATAAACACTATTACGTGCAATTGAAATCTTACGTTCATTTAGCTTCTGCCAACGACTGCGTCAGCGTGGAATGATGATTTAAAGTCCTTTCTCAGGCTATAGACTATCTGTGTGCCAAATTTTACTTAAATTGGTTTAGTATTTTTGGCGTGAAAGCGAGACAGACAGACAGAGTTACTTTCGCATTTATAATATTAGTACGGAAGTATGGATTACAATTTTTAAGAGTTAAGTAGTATGTATGGAGTATCATCTTAGTTAAAGATCGCCACGGCTGGCAAATGAAGACTTAAAGTAACAATGAATCAGATCCGGTATGAATTAAAACTTGTTAAGTATAATTAGCCAGGTTTTTTAGCTTTTTATTGAATATTTTCTATCTGAAAACGATAAAAACAGTAGCCTATCAAGAGAAAAAAAAAGATCCTAAATAAAAATACTGCTCGAAGATAAACGCAAATGTGAATTTGCCTTTAAATTAACGTAGGAGCAGGAGCTATGGATTGAACATTTTGGTCTATTTCATTCTAATGGCCTGTTGGCGCAATGGTAACAGTCCTGCCTTTAACGCTGGAGGTCGCAGGTTCAATTCCCACCCATGCCAACCATTTATGTGATGAACATTTGTACTCAAATAGATAATAGCACTCAGACACAAAACAATAGTTACAAATGTTCAGCACATAAATGGTTGGAATGGGTGGGAATTGAACCTAAGACTTCCAGCGTTAAAGGTAGGACTGTTACCATTGCGCCAACAGGTCATTTTATTGAAATAGGTAACTAATGAGATAAACACTTTTACGTAAAATTGAAATCTTTTATTCAATTTTAAGAGTTAAGTACGAGTACCATCTTATGTAAAGATCGCCACGCCTGGCAAATGAAGACTTACATGTAACAATGAATCAGACCTGATAAAAATTAAAACTTGCTTAGTATGATTGACCAGGCTTTATAGCTTTTTACTGAACATTTTTTAACTGAAAATGATAAGAAGACGTAGCATATCAAAACAAAAGATCCTAATAAATACTGCTTGGAGATAATCGCAAATGCGAATTTGCCTTTAAATCAATGTAGAAGCAGGAGTTATAGATCGAACATTTTGGTCTATTGCATTCTAATGGCCAGTTGGCGCGATGGTAACAGTCCTGCCTCTTAGGCTGGAGGTCGTAGGTTCAATTCCCACCCATGCCAACCATTTATGTGATGAACATTTAAATTTGTTGTGTGTCTGGGTGTTATTATCTATTTGATCATGCATATATAAATATTTATGTATGTTTATCAGAAACGAGAATACTTATATCGGGTGATTATCAATTAACTTCCGAAAACGATATGGCATACTCACTAAGTGATGTAGAAACTATCTAAGCGAAAATGAAATTTATCTAACTAACTTTCATTTTAAGGTCACCATACAAATCATTCGAACGTTCAGTATTTTTTGTATGGAAACCTTAAAATTAAAGTTATATGAAAAAATAAAAATTTCGCTTATATAGTTACTACATGACTAACTGAGTATGCCTTATGTTTTCGAAAGTTATTTGATAATCACCCGGTATTTATTAATTTACTAAGTAAAGCTAAAAGGCAGCAGAAAATCTTAATCCTCTAAATTGTTTTTTTTTTTACGTAAATACGAACAAACCTTACTTTTATTGATAAAATTTAAAATCTCAAAAAAAAAAATAAGTTATAATTACTATAAAATACATGCATAATTTTTGTGAAAGATTTCACAACATATTTATTTAGGTCATTCGTATTTTCCGTCCATGTGTTTCAAAATTACGTTTAAGCAAATATGCATGCTTGCAGTGTATGATAGGGCTGGTAAAATTTTTCCATTCGTATACTTTTGAACATAATATGAAAATAATATTATGTGCTTAAATGGGTTTTTGTTTAATAAAATATTAAAACCAAACATAATGGAAATATCGAGAACTTCAACGAGAGTTCAACGTGAACATATTCTTATAATCTTATAACTTACGTATTCTTATAATCTTAGAATTTCATCACAAGTAATATGTTCATGGTTGTTATGGTTTATGGTATGAATATTTACATAAGTCATTTAATTGTGGTGTAGGATAAAAACTTTTTAGTAGGTAATTACATTTTATAAAGAAATAAAATATACATAAAAATTCAAGACATAATAATTACTTTTAATGATAAACAGCAAAATGAATAAATAATACTATTAAAAATATTGTATTGCAATTCTAATCAATTAAGAAACATTGTTTTAAAATAAAGTAAGTAATATTTTTGACTTATTTGGCTACTACGGAAAGTACTACGTTGACAACCCTATGCATTTCAGCAAGCTAAACAGTATTTGTTCAATAAAATCGATAGTTCCACTGATAATCGCCACATTCTCCGCAACAAGTGCTTTACATCAAGTACTAGAACTACTAGTTGCTAGTATTGTGCTGAAGCAAATCGCTGCTCAAGAAGAACATCTGGTCAAGTGCTCAATACCGCTCTCAAGGTAAAATGCGAGTTTTTTTTTCTTTTTACCTTTTTTACATTTGGCTATGTGACGAAATATTACAAACTGATCAAGACAGATGTACCATCTGTATAGATCTACCATCTGTTTAAAACTTGACATATAACTTATTAGCGGATTATAACCAGATAGATGCCCACGGACAACAATTTCATTTGAAAGACTGACCGACATTCTACTGACTTCTGAAACACATTCTTTATTAGGTCTGACTCGGAGTTTGAAAACGTGATTGGAGGAAGCTCAACCTCCTCAACCATCTCTGGAAAGAACAAGAACGCGAAACGGAGAAAGACTGCCCCAACTACATCAAGGTACGTCTTCAAAGAGAATCATCATAATCACTCTGAAGTCGAACAAACTAAAGAATCTATGTTCGATTGCGAAACAGTTTTATTTATTGATTTCTTGTATTTTTTCCAGATCCGATTCTGAGTGTGAATCTGCTCCGCCAACAGCGCCAAAAAAAAAATCTGCCTCCAGACCTCGGTAAGTTTCTGTGCAATTCTATGAAAGGTTCGGGCAAGCTTGTGTGTATGAAAGAAACGTAACAGGTTGTTCTGTACTTTTTATCAACGACGCTCGTACTATCATTCCTCCGGATGATAATGAAAAAGGATGATTATTTATGATGCTAATTGTTTTTTACAGAACATCGTCACTCTGAAGAGTCAACTGAACACCGACACGAACGAGTGGCAGGACCTTCAGAGGTTCATGAAGAGCGCCAAGACGCTCTTTGAAGACAAAGATCCGGTCTTCTATAGTGATAAGGTTAATTTTAAGTAATAAAATATTTTTTACAATATAAATTAATAAATTTTAATTTAGTCTTTTTTTATTTTTATTTTTATTCCCTAAAGTTTATAGTCAAACCCATCCAATCTAGTCTAGGTAATTGGTTCTTGCAGGTAATTAATTAAACTCCCTATTGCAGTTTCAATCAATTTATCTCATTTAGGCTTAAAAAAGTAGGTAACAGACTGACAAGAGTTTCGTATTTATAATTAGTAAATCAGTTTTTTAAAGTATATATTTTTAAAATATAAAATCTTGAGATTTGATGTGTGTTTGCTATAAAATCTAGGGATTCAATTGCTTATTTTATACTAACATTTAATTCAGCTTGAGGTAACTTGTAAGTATAACTGATTAATATTATCATGCCTTATTGTACTGTTTGTTGTTTGACCGTGAAAAACAAACATTGGATTGGACACTTGCGAAGTCAAGTGCATAAAAATAAATGTGTGTATCCGATCGAAGATGGAGTTATCAGTATCGCTTCTGCATTCAAAGGTCGTATAGCCTCTTATAGAATACTAGCTACCGGAGGGCATGAATCGTCTTTACCGGTCACATTTTTAAGCAGTATACGTGATAAGTGATTAATTTTTATAAACAAATTATTGAACAAGTATGTCAGCTTAAAGATAAACCTAGAATTTTTTGCTAATTTTATTCAATTAAAAAGTAACAGTGAGGAAATGAAATCGTTTGTGACTAAGAATTTAATAGTACACCGAAACTTCGATTACGAACAGATATTTGAGACTATAGTTAACACGTTATGTAAAAAGGTCGAAGAGTTCGAGGATCGTGAAAGTGGGTAGGCGTTTTTAAACAATGTTTATATTGAAATAAACATTAACAAATTCGATCCATTATGCGGTTCAGGCTCAACCTATATGGATTTGCCATTGAATTTGAAAAAGAAAAAAGCTTGTATTAACGTTAGAAACAAAGACAACTGTTGTTTTTTGTGGAGTATTGTAGCTGCACTTTATCCTGCCAAAAACAATTGTGATCGCACGACGTCTTATCCCTACTTTGCAGACGTTCTAAATGTTGATAATTTAAACTTTCCTATCACATTCACAGATATTAAAACATTTGAAAAAAACAATACAAACTTAAGCATAAATGTTTACTCTTTAAAAAATAGTCGCATTGTAGGACCAATTTATAAATCCGAATTCAAAAGAAAAGTTAGAATAAATCTGCTTTTAATAGAAAATGGTAATAAATCGCACTACGTTTTAATAAAGAATTTGTCACGTTTAGTTCGTACTCAAATAACACAGCATCATGGTACATTATACTTTTGTGATGATTGCGTGCTCTTTTTTTAATCTGAAAATAGACTCGATGACCATATTTGTGGCGGCGTGTCTGCTGTTCTTCCGCAACAAGGTAGCTATCTTCATTTTAAAAATTTTAATCGCAAGCAAGACGTTCCCTTTGTTGTTTATGCCGATTTCGAAACTTTACTTACACCTATAATAGCTTGTGAACCAAATCCAACTTGCAGTTATACTTTGAATCGAAAACAACACTTGCCCGCGGCTTTTGCTTATAATATTGTTTGCTCATTTGATAGCAGTCTCAATCGTTTTGTACAATATCGCGGAAAAGATTGTGTTCAAAAATTTTTGAAATGTCTGTATGAAGATGTGAAAAGAGTTTGCGACATTTTAAGTGTTAAGGTACCTATGGTGTTCAATGAGGAAGAAGCTAAAACGTTTGCTCGTTCTGAAGTCTGTCATATCTGCAATAACCTTTTGCTTTTCGACAAGGTTAGGGACCACTGTCATTTGACAGGCCGTTACCGAGGTGCAGCTCATCAGCATTGTAATTTACAATACAGTTTTCTTAAGCTTATCCCCGTTTTCTTTCATAATTTAGCAGGTTATGATTGTCATCTTTTCATTAAAGAGTTGGCTGAAAGTTTAGGTCCCATAAAAGTAATACCTAAGAACAAAGAAAATTATATTTCGTTCACAAAATTTTTGAAGATCGATGACGGTAAATTTGCTCAAATAAGGTTTGTAGATTCTTTTAAGTTTTTGGGTACAAGTCTAGAAAAATTAGCAAATGGTTTAGATAAAAAAGATTTCATACATTTAAAACAATGTTTTTCGAAAGAACATGAATTTAATCTTATGACTCGTAAAGGCGTGTATCCCTACGATCTCATGGAATCATGGAGGTCGTTTTCTGAGAGACAACTTCCTCCAAAAGAAAAGTTTCACAATTCTTTGACTGACGAGGGTATCAGTGATGAAGATTATTTACATGCCAAAGCGGTTTGGAGTACTTTCAATATTGCTGATATGGGAGAATATACCGATCTCTATCTCAAAACCGATGTTTTTTTGCTGACAGATATTTTTGAAAACTTTAGATCTGTCTGCAAGAAAAGTTATCAGTTAGATCCTGCTTTTTACTTAACAGCTCCAAGCTTATCATTTGACGCAATGTTATTAAAAACAGGCGTAGAATTGGAGCTACTGTCAGACTTAGACATTATACGCCTTGTACAAAAAGGAATCGGTGGAATTTGTCTATGTTCTACTAGACATGCCAAAGCAAATAACCTTTACATGAACAATTATGACGAAACTAAGCCTGATTCTTTCCTTGTATACATTGACTTTAATAATCTTTATGGTTATAGCATGTGCCAGTCTTTGCCAGTATCTAATTTTAGATTTTTAAAACAACATGAAATAGATCAACTGCAAATCGAGAATGTGCCAAACGATGCTGATTTTGGTGTTCCGTACCGTAACAGATTGCTATGTTACGTAAGGTTTTGTTAAATGTTCGCATATAAATAGGGCAACACAATCTGGAAGTACGTTCAAATAGTTTCGTATCCTTTTCTCAATTTTCACCAAGCTATGCGCTTATCTGTGGTTCTGAACGCACCACATCCCCCCCCCCCCGCGATGCAAAACTTCTTTACCACCCGCCATCTTGGTCGGTCGGGCACACTCAGCACACACAACTGTTGAAAAGACATCGCCGCCGTGTGAGGAGCAAAATATCCCAGCTTCATCGAGGACTAACCAACCGAGTTCCAGTGCCTGTGAAACTTCTGATGTGAATGTGGAGTGCGCGCTTCCATCACCAAACCGAGGGGACGGATCCCTGAACGCGTGGTCGCCAACGGTTCCCGGGTAAGCCGCATGGTCTCATAGCATTTACGCGGATACATATTTGTTGGTCCTTACGAGCCGCATTTACTTGCTTCCAGTTTGTGTTGTCTTCTTTGAATTAGCAGTATAACGTATACTCATTTTCAACGCATTCTTATTCGATTCTCATTTCCACCGCCATCTTTGTATCGCAAAATGCCGGGCGACGAGCATCCTTGCGAATGCGAACAAGACATTTTCGAAAGGGATCTAATCCTCGATGAGCTTATTCGTACTCTTCAGTTCGCAACTACAGATGAACAACAATTTCGTTCGCGAACTACTGACCTAGCTTCTCATCAAAGAAAGTTCAATAAAATTCAATCCAAAATAGAAAAATCGCTCATCAAAACTAAAACTTTCGACAAACAAACAAATATTAAGATTCGTAATGATTTTGGTGACCTATATTACGCAATCATAGCTCAAGTCAATAATCTAAAATCATCCGATGAGCAAAAACGTCGCATGAGTCGGTCATTCAACCCGCCAGATTCTTTAGATAACCATAAAAGAAATTTACCTAACTTGCCATTACCGGAATTCAACGGCGATCCGACTAATTGGCCAGCTTATTTCGATTTATTCATTTCGCTAGTACACGGCAACAGTGCCTACACAGATACGGAAAAATTGAGGTACCTTCTCCTGTCTGTAAAAAACGAACCATTTAATTTAATTAAATCTATCCCTCTCACGGAAGATAATTATTTGATCGCGTTAGAGATTCTAAAATCGAGATACGAAAACAAAAGAGTTATTGCATCTAAACACTTAGATCGTATTTTCGATATCGAATCTTGTTCGGATCGCTCAACTCAAAGTGTGCGTAACTTATTAAATACCTACCAAGAGAACATCAAGGCACTCGAAGTTATGCAGTTTCCCGTTAGCCAATGGAGTTTTATGCTATTGAATCTCTTACTTCGTAAAATACCTGTTAGTATGAGAAAAAATTACGAACGGTCCTTACTCAAACCGTCCGATATTCCCGATGTGAATACATTGATTACATTCTTAGAGCGTGAAATCTCTGTGGAGGAAATAGCTTCAATTTCTAATTCGACTTCTAGTGCGCAGTCCGCTAAGAATCACGCGCACGTTGGGGGTAGCGCGAGACAAAATTATGGCTCGAACGCGGGCTCGAACAGCAGCCCGCGACGTATTTTCGCAGCTAGCGTAAATCCTTCCGCTGCAGATCAAACTCGGCCTAATGTCGATAGCGGTAGGTCCGATTGTGCTTGAGATGTAAAGGTCAACACCTGCTATCTAAATGCTCGGAGTTTTTAAATCTTTCGCCAGAAGATAGGCATTCTTTTGTTAAAAACAAAAACATATGCTATAATTGTTTGAACGTCGGACACGACTTAAAAAATTGTAAATCGAATTTTGTTTGTCGTACATGCCATATGCGGCATCATACTTTAATTCACTTGAATTCTTGTCAAGCGTTATCGGTGTTGAGTGAATCTACGTCGCCTAATGCTGTCCCGTTCACTCCCACGGAAGAAGTACCTAAAGTGGATCTGATTCATAATAATTGCGCGGCAAACACGCCGTACTCACGTACAGCTACTGTTTTACTATCAACAGCCTTAATAGACGTGTGTTTAGGTAATCATAAAATATCAACCGTTAGATGCATTGTAGATACAGGCAGCCAAGCGTCTTTCATTACAGAGGCTTGCGTACAGAGACTAGGGCTTCCGCGTAGGCATAGTAGCATACCTATTTTTGGTATTGGTGACATCGAACCCGTGCAACCCAAAGGGATGGTTTCATGCACGATTACGCCAAAAGGTAAACAACAACCTACCATTCTAGTCAATGCTTTAATTTTGCCCAAGTTAATTTCAAGAATGCCTAGTGTTTCGTTGCCTTATACACAGTGGCCACATTTAAGAAATGTACCTCTAGCCGATCCCGAGTTTCACACACCTCAACCGGTAGAAATGTTATTAAGAGCGGATATACTATCTCACATCATATTAGGTGATACTATTACTGGACCACCAGACACGCCGATAGCGATGAATAGTGTGTTAGGTTATTTATTATTAGGTAAAATTTCATTCAAGTCAGTCGATTCGACTCCACTCCAAGCATGTTTTAGCTCGTTTGACAACGACAACCTTCAACGTTTTTGGGAGCTGGAGTCATTACCCGAGCAGCGGAGTTACACTCCTGATGAAGAGTTGTGTGAATCCTTTTTCCAAAAGACACATACTCGTGACGCGACGGGAAGATACATTGTCGCACTCCCGTTTAAGCCCGACGCACCGCCTCTCGGCGAGTCTCGGCCAACGGCACTAGCACGGTTCCGTAAATTGGAATACCGTCTAGAACGTGACGAACAGCTAAAGGCAGACTACCATGCGTGCCTCCAAGAGTACGTGGACCTCAACCACATGGAGCTCGTGGAGGAGGAGCCCCCCTCTGCCGCAAAGTATTATATTCCTCACCATTGCGTGGTGAAAGCGTCCAGCGAGACAACTCGCACGCGCGTAGTGTTTGATGCAAGTTGTCGCACGACCAGCGGCTCTTCGCTCAACGACGCATTATTAACAGGGCCTAAACTTCATCAAGACATAGTAGATATTCTTCTAAAATTTCGTTCTCACTACGTTGTTTTCTCCGCGGACTTTAAACAAATGTATAGGAACATACTTGTCCGTGAAAGTGATAGGGATTTTCAGCGCATTCTCTGGCGCCAGTCACCAGATGAACGCTTGCGTGAATACCGACTTCGCACGGTCACATTTGGTGTGAGTTCTTCTCCCTATCTGGCGCTTCGTACAATTCAGCAACTTGCTCATGATGAAACCGAGCGTTTCCCGCTTGCATCTGCCGTGTTACTGAATGAGGTTTTCGTCGATGATGTCATTACGGGCTCTGCCACGGAGGGTCAGGCGCTCGCTCTGCAGCAGGAGCTAATCGGTATTTGTAAAACGGCCGGGTTCGATTTACGCAAGTGGCATAGTAACTCGCCCGCGATACTCGCTGCGGTGCGACCGGCGGATTCTCATGGTGAGCGGCGCGAAGACGTTTTGTTTGCTGAGTTGGAAAACGACAAGGGTGTAAAGATCCTTGGACTTCAGTGGAAGCCTGGATCAGATTCATTCACTTTTAAAGTGCAACCGATTTCTAACAAATGCACTAAACGTATTATTCTATCGGAAGTAGCTAGAATATACGACCCGCTCGGGTTCTTATCTCCGATAACATTATATGCCAAACATTTAATTCAATTGTTGTGGGTAGCAAACGTTAATTGGGATGATACCCCACCTATTGATATTATAAACTCGTGGGATAGTTTCACAAAAGGTTTATCGCTTCTATCTCAAGTTTCTTTTCCGCGTCACATATTTCATGGTGATGACGTCGATTCTATTCAAATTCACGGTTTCGCCGATGCGTCTCAAATCGCGTACGCAGCTTGTGTTTATGTTCGCCTTACGGGTAAGAATGGTGAAGTTCGCACGCACTTGGTTATAGCCAAAACTCGCGTGGCACCGCTTCGTGTGTGTCTCACAATTCCTCGCCTCGAATTGATGGCAGCTCTCTTACTTTCAAGACTCCTTGAGAAGGTATTACAGATATATAGCGATCGCATCAACATCGACCAGGTTTACGCTTGGTCAGACGCTTCCATCGTGCTAGCATGGCTTCGCGCACCTCCTCATGAATGGAAAACATTCGTGTCGAACCGCACTAGCGAGATTCTGTCCCTGGTGCCTGCGAGGTGCTGGCGTCACGTCCCGTCGGCTGACAATCCCGCCGACGCTGCGTCACGTGGCCTGCTGCCCGCAGCGCTTGTCCAGCACGACTTGTGGTACCATGGTCCCTCATGGCTCCAACAAAATCACGAGTGCTGGCCTGTACAGGATCCCGTAACAAATACGCTCGAAGAGAAACGTAACATACCTACTAGTCTATGCACGTCTGTATCACCTTCTCAGGATGTCGATAGTATTTTTACGCGATTTTCATCGCTAGGCAAACTTGTTCGTGTCACGGTTTTAATATTTCGGTTCTATAAGAAATGTAAGAAAATTAATGAAACGTTTCCAGATCACATTACAGGGCCAGAATTTAACTTCGCACTTACGCGTCTTATTTACATTACTCAACAATCAGTGTTTAATGAAAACATTAAAAATGTTCATCTTAATAAATTGACTTCACCCAACTTACGTCGGCTCACGCCATTTCTAGATAGTGACGGGTTATTACGTGTTGGTGGGCGGATCCATAAATCGCTTTTACCCTTTGACTCAAAACATCAACTGATTTTGCCTAAACGACATCCTTTGACGGATCTTATCATTGACAATGCACACATAACGGAATTGCATGCCGGACCTCAAGCCGTTCGGAACTCACTATTACAGCGATACTGGATCTTATCTAGCCGCGACATCGTGCGTCAGCGAATACATCGCTGCGTTCGTTGCTTTCGTGCGCGCCCCGCTCGCGTTCAACCGCGCATGGGACAGCTTCCCTCATCTAGACTTCGTCCTGCGCGTGTGTTTACTAAAACGAGCGTTGACTGCGCAGGTCATTTTTTCGTGCGCGCTAATAAGGTTCGTAACGCTAAAATAGTGAAATGTTACGTAGCAGTTTTTGTATGTATGAGCGTAAAGGCCATACATCTTGAGCTCGTGTCAGATCTCACTACAGAGGGTTTCCTAGCTGCGTTATTACGTTTTACGTCACGTCGAGGCTACTGCACCGATATTTATTCTGATTGTGGTCGCAATTTTGTCGGCTGTAGCAATTACCTTAAAGAGTTATTTACGTTTTTACAAAACGATTCTGTTCAAAGTGAGCTAAACAAGCAAGCATTAACATTAGGTCTTACGTGGCATTTTCAACCACCGTATGCGAGTCATTTCGGTGGGTTATTCGAGGCAGGAGTAAAAAGCTTCAAACATCACTTACATCGCGTGGTAGGAAATCGTACTCTGACATACGACGAGATGAACACTCTCCTATGTCAGATAGAAGCTGTATTGAACTCGCGTCCGCTTTGTGCTATCAGCTCATCTCCATCGGATCCTTTACCATTAACACCAGCTCATTTTTTAATCGGTGAACCATTAACTGCTTTGCCTGATGTTTCCTTGGTAGACGAAAATCCAAACCGTCTTACCCGTTGGCGCTGGGTGCAACAATCGACCCAGCACTTCTGGAAGCGGTGGAGCAAAGAATATCTCCATGAGCTTCAACAGACTACCAAATGGCTTCAAAACCGCGGTTCTGACATCCGTGTAGGCACTGTGGTCGTAGTATGCGATGATCAGCTGCCGCCGCTGCAGTGGAGGCTGGCGCGCGTCCACGCCCTTCACCCCGGTTCTGATAACGTCACACGCGTAGTCACTTTGCGGAGTGGGAATACTTTATTTAAGCGACCGGTGGTCAAAGTGTGTCCCCTCCCAGTTGAATAGCTATACCTATTTAAGGTTACCTAGTTATTACGATCTTAATATTAAAAGTATGTCTTAAGTTTATCTTAGTTTCCTTCATTCCAATTTAGTTTCAGTTTCGTATATTGAAAGACATCTGCGTGCTTTCAAGGTGAGCGGCATGTTCCGTACCGTAACAGATTGCTATGTTACGTAAGGTTTTGTTAAATGTTCGCATATAAATAGGGCAACACAATTTGGAAGTACGTTCAAATAGTTTCGTATCCTTTTCTCAATTTTCACCAAGCTATGCGCTTATCTGTGGTTCTGAACGCACCACATCCCCCCCCCCCCGCGATGCAAAACTTCTTTACCACCCGCCATCTTGGTCGGTCGGGCACACTCAGCACACACAACTGTTGAAAAGACATCGCCGCCGTGTGAGGAGCAAAATATCCCAGCTTCATCGAGGACTAACCAACCGAGTTCCAGTGCCTGTGAAACTTCTGATGTGAATGTGGAGTGCGCGCTTCCATCACCAAACCGAGGGGACGGATCCCTGAACGCGTGGTCGCCAACGGTTCCCGGGTAAGCCGCATGGTCTCATAGCATTTACGCGGATACATTTGGATATATTCTTGAAGTCGATTTATCTTACCCGGAAGAATTTCATTGTGCTCATAACGACTATCCATTTTGTGCAGAAAAATTTGTACCACCGGGTGGTACAACTTCTAAATAATAATAATAATAATAATAATAAAAAAAAAAAAAGCTCGTTGACAGCAGACGTCTTTTAGTTATCATGATTTATCATTTAATATTTTTAGTACATTTTCCATCTCCATTAAAGTGATTTAGGCATTTTATAGTAATATAAAAGTTTAGAAATCAATTCCGACAATATTTTACATCATTTCAGCCACAATAAGTAAATTTCAAAAATAAATGTCAAGTGTGACAACTGTCACAATGCCTACACAAATATTTTCCGATATAAAATGTTGATAATATTATGATAACAAGAGCGAGGGCAAGAGGAAGAGCAAATACTGTAAGCGCACGACCAACACCACAGCCCGCTCCGTCGCCCAGCTCGTCGTCGGTGGAGGAGTTTGTTACTCCTCCTGATACCACTGCGAGCTCCAGTTCAAGCGATGAGAGCGGGCCACCGCCGCCACGACCGCCGCGACCACCTGCGCGACGTGGACGACGACCGCTGCCGGCACGCTTGGGGCCTGTGGGGCAGACTGCCCCACGCGGGGCTCCCGCTACCGGTGGTGTAGTGCGCCGCATGCGATGGACAAACGACATGAATGTCAACTGCATGCGCGCCTATTACGGGTCTACAGAGGGAGGAACCAACCTGTCTGCGTATCGTGACCGGATGCTGCCTCTGTTTCAGGCCCTTGAACCAGCCGTGGCTGTTTCCGCCCAACGACTGTCGGATCAAGTGCGGGCGATTCAGCGTCTACAGATGCTAGATCAGCCTACGCTTGATCGGCTTCGCCTGGAGGCGCTTCCAGTTCGCGCGACCTCTTCCTCGACGCGGGACCCTTCCGACGCGCTGTCACATCCGAGTGCGGTTTTCGACTCGGTTCCGGTAGCGCCTCGGATGGATCCAGATGCTGATGGAGAGGCCAGTGCGAACGCAAGCGTAAGTACTCAGGCCAAAGAGCAACTGAGGAGGGCTTTGGAGAACGCGATTTCAGAATATCGCTCCACACGAGTCCCTAGGCCGCGGTTACCACGTTTGCCTACTAATAGACGCAACCTAGCGTTAATGGGAGCCCTGGACGCTTTACTAGCTCCGTTTATAAGGACTAGTGAAAATTTAGTTGATACTCACTCGATTCTGTACTGCGGGGCCATTGCGGCATGCCGTGTTGCTCGTGTCAAGTTTCCGGACTCTGACCGTGCAGTGCGACCTGCCGTCAATGTACCCGCATGGCAAAAGCGAATCGAGCGACGTATCAACACGTTTAGGACTCTCATTGCGAAGCTGGTCTGCTTCAGCCGAGGGAACCATCGCCCTCGGGTCATGCGTTACGTGAACCAAGCCTTTGCTGGGACGGGTATTAGGCCCGAACAGTATATGGCTTGTGTCACGGAACGCATTGACTTTCTGAAGCAGAAGGTCTATGCGTGGGCAAACCGTATCCGTCGCTACAGAGAACGTGTGGACAGATATGTACAAAATCGCCTTTTCCAAAGTGACCAAAGGAAGGTGTACCGAAACTGGGAAGATACTAACCAACGTGTGAACGACAGTCAGCGGCCGGATGCAAGTGTCATGATTGACTTCTGGCGCAGCATCTGGTCGATGCCTGTCGAGCACACGGAGGGTGACTGGATGCGTACTGTCGAGCATGAATGCGAATCCATCGGAACCATGGAGTCAGTAACTATTGACTCCGAAGACGTTAGTTGTGCAATTCAGACGGCTCAGAACTGGAAAAGTCCTGGCCCGGATGGATTACACAACTTCTGGATCAAGTGGTTTCGATGTTCGCATCCATGCTTGGCAGTGCAGTTCCAGGAATCCCTTGAGGTTGGTTCCCTTCCTAGTTTCCTTACTAAAGGTGTCACTTTCCTTTTACACAAATCTGGTAGTACCTCGGAAGCAAAAAACTATAGACCCATCACGTGCTTACCTACCATCTACAAGCTCCTTACGTCCATTCTAGCAAAAAAAATTAACACGCATGTCGTTGCGAACAATGTTTTGGCTCCGGCTCAGAATGGATGTAGGGTTGGGTCCCGAGGTACTAAAGAACTCCTCCTCATAGACACGACCATTTGCCAGCAAGTCCGGCGAGGCAGGAAAGCTCTCTCAACTGCTTGGATTGACTATAAGAAGGCCTATGATTCGGTGCCCCATTCGTGGCTGAGAAGGATCTTGGAGCTGTATAAAATTGATGCAACTCTGAGATCTTTTTTAAGCACATGCATCGGGCAGTGGATCACAGTCCTTTGTCAACCAGGTGGTGGGGATGACTCGCCTGCTCCGCAGGACTTGATAAGGATAGAGCGAGGTATTTTCCAGGGTGATAGTTTGAGTCCTTTGTGGTTTTGTTTGGCTCTGAATCCTCTTAGTACCTTACTAAAGGATTCGGAGCTAGGCTATCGGCTTCGCAGAGGGGGTGAGTTCATCTCTCATTTGTTGTACATGGATGACCTGAAGCTGTTTGCACCAAAACCCCAGGTCTTGATGGAACTGTTAAAAATCACTGAGATTTTTAGCAATGCCATCAAGATGGAGTTCGGTGTAGACAAGTGTGCGGTCATGCATGTACAAGAAGGGAGGGTTGTAGAATCACCGAATTTACAGCTCTCTGAGACGATGACACTCAGATCCCTCTCTGAAGCCGAAACCTACAAATATCTTGGTATGTCAGAGTCATTGGGTGTATCAGTAGGAGACGTCAAGCAATCGGTGAAGGAGCGCTTCTTTAGTCGCCTTACAAAGGTACTTAAGAGTTCTTTGTCAGGTGGCAATAAGGTGCGCGCCTTCAACGGTTGGGTGATGCCTTTACTGATATACTCCTTTGGCATACTAAGATGGACTCAAACCGAGCTGGACGCTCTGGATGTAAGGGTCCGAAAATTGCTCACAACATATCGTATGTTACACCCACGCTCGTCTGTCATGAGACTGTACATCCCGCGGAAGGTGAGGGGTCGTGGTTTTCTAAATGCCAAGAACCTTCATAACCGCGAGGTGTGCAGTCTTAGGAGGTTTTTCCTCAGCAACGAATGTAGGATACATCGCGATGTTGTGGCAGTTGATAAGGGCCTCACGCCGCTCTCCTTGGCAAACGAGAACTTGCGTCAACTACCGGTGCTCACCACCGATGACCGCAAGGAAATATGGAAGAGCAAGGAGCTGCATGGGAGGTTCTATCGGGCCTTAACAGGACCTGATGTTGACCTCTCCGCATCGGTGAACTGGCTACGTTTCGGGGACCTCTTTGGGGAAACCGAAGGTTTTGTCTGTGCAATTGCTGATGAAGTTATCAAGGTGAATAACTACCGGAAATACATCATGAAGGACGGTACGGTCGACATTTGTCGGGCATGCCGCCGTCCTGGCGAGTCTATTCGCCATGTTATTTCCGGTTGTTCTCACCTTGCTAACGGAGAGTACTTGCATAGGCACAACCTAGTAGCCAGGATTATCCACCAGCAACTTGCTCTTCGATATGACCTTGTTGAATCGGAGGTACCGTACTATAAGTACGCACCGGTGCCAGTTCTTGAAAATGGTCGTGCGTTGCTCTATTGGGATCGCTCTGTCATCACAGACGGGACTATTGTAGCCAATAAGCCTGATATCGTGCTGGTAGACCGATCCCAACGCCGGGCAGTGCTCGTCGATATCACCATCCCGCATGACGATAACCTCGTGAAGGCCGAGAAGGACAAGCTCAGCAAGTACCTGGACTTGGCTCACGAGGTGACCGCCATGTGGGATGTAGATTCGACGATCATTGTCCCGATAGTGGTTTCAGCAAACGGCTTAATAGCGAAGAGCCTCGACCAACACCTCGAAAGGCTTTCGCTTAGCGGCTGGATCAAGGGTCAGATACAGAAGGCGGTACTCTTGGACACGGCACGTATTGTCAGGAGGTTCCTCTCTCTGCAGCCCTAACCACCGGTAGTCTAGGCCTCGCCTGCCCCGCTGCCGGCGGCTCCCTAGATTAAGATTTTTATGGTATTTTTATAAATCATTGTTTTTGTAACTTTAATCTTAAGTTTTATAATTGTAATTATTTAGTTTTTATAATTATAATTCATAAGTTATTTTTAATGTTATAAATCTCTGTTTTTGTAAAAATACTATACAAATTTTATATCTAAGATTTATACTGAATAAAGAGAATAATAATAATAATAATAATAAAAAAAAAAAAAAAAAAGCTCTTTGACAACAGATGTCTTTTCGTAATCATATTTTATAATTTATTTTTTTAGTTACTTTTCCACCGATATTACAGTAATTTCATCATTAAAACAGTGAAAAGCTAGTGCAAAGTCAATTCAAATAATATTCAAGACAATTTCAGCCAACATTTATAAGTTCAAAACTACAACATAAATATGACAAGCGTGACAACTGTCACAATGGCCACAGAAATATTTACGATACATACTATAAAATTATGATTACAAGAGCAAAGGCAAGAGCGGCCAATGTAAGCGCACGACCAACACCACCGCCCGCTCCGTCGCCCAGCTCGTCGTCGGTGGAGGAGTTTGTTACTCCTCCTGATACCGCAGCGAGCTCAAGTTCCAGCGATGAGAGCGGGCCACCGCCGCCACGACCGCCGCGACCACCTGCGCGACGTGGACGACGACCGCTGCCGGCACGCTTGGGGCAATCTGCCCCGCGCGGGGCCCCCGCTACCGGTGGTGTAGTGCGCCGCATGCGATGGACATACGACATGAATGTCAACTGCATGCGCGCCTATTACGGGGCTACAGAGGGAGGAACCAACCTGTCTGCGTATCGTGACCGGATGATGCCTCTGTTTCAGGCCCTTGACCCAACCGTGGCTGTTTCCGCCCAACGTCTGTCGGATCAAGCGCGGGCGATTCAGCGTCTCCAGATGCTGGATCAGCCTACGCTTGATCGGCTTCGCCTGGAGGCGCTTCAAGTTCGCGCGACTTCTTCCTCGACACGGGATCCGTCCGATGCCGATGGAGTGGCCAGTGCGAACGCAAGCGTAAGTATCCAGGCCAAAGAGCAACTGAGGAGGGCTTTGGAGGATGCGATTTCGGAATATCGCTCCACACGAGTCTCTAGGCCGCGGTTACCACGTTTGCCTACTAATAGACGCAACCTAGCGTTAATGGGGGCCCTGGACGCTTTACTAGCTCCGTTCATTCGGACTAGTGAAGATTTAGTTGATACTCACTCGATTCTGTACTGCGGGGCCATTGCGGCATGCCGTGTTGCTCGTGTCAAGTTTCCGGACTCTGACCGTGCAGTGCGACCTGCCGTCAATGTACCCGCATGGCAAATGCGAATCGAACGGCGTATCAACACGTTTAGGACCCTCATTGCAAAGCTGGTCTGCTTCAGCCGGGGGAACCATCGCCCTCGGGTTATGCGTTACGTGAACCAAGCCTTTGCTGGGACGGGTATTAGGCCCGAACAGTATATGGCTTGTGTCACAGAACGCATTGACTTTCTGAAGCAGAAGGTCTATGCGTGGGCAAACCGTATCCGTCGCTACAGAGAACGTGTGGACAGATATTTACAAAATCGCCTTTTCAAAAGTGACCAAAGAAAGGTGTACCGAAACTGGAAAGAGACTAACCAACGTGAGAACGACGGTCAGCGACCGGATGCAAGTGTCATGATTGACTTCTGGCGCAGTATCTGGTCGATGCCTGTCGAGCACACGGAGGGTGACTGGATGCGTACTGTCGAGCATGAATGCGAATCCATCGAAACCATGGAGTCAGTAAGTATTGACTCCGAAGACGTTAGTTGTGCAATTCAGACGGCTCAGAACTGGAAAAGTCCTGGCCCGGATGGATTGCACAACTTCTGGATTAAGTGGTTTCGATGCTCGCATTCATGCTTGGCAGTGCAGTTCCAGGAATCCATCGAGGTTGGTTCTCTTCCTAGTTTCCTGACTTCTGGTGTCACTTTCCTTTTATACAAGTCAGGTAGTACCTCGGAAGCAAAAAACTATAGACCCATCACGTGCTTACCTACCATCTACAAGCTCCTTACGTCCATTCTAGCAAAAAAAAATTAACTCGCATATCGTTGCGAACAATGTTTTGGCCCCTGCTCAGAATGGATGTAGGGTTGGGTCCCGAGGTACTAAAGAACTCCTCCTCATAGACACGACTATTTGCCAACAAGTCCGGCGGAATCGGAAAGCTCTTTCAACTGCCTGGATTGACTATAAGAAGGCCTATGATTCGGTGCCCCATTCATGGCTCAGGAGGATTTTAGAGCTGTATAAAATTGATACAACTTTGAGATCTTTCTTGAGCACATGCATGGGGCAGTGGATCACAGTCCTTCGTCAACCAGGTGGTGGAAATGGCTCCCCTGATCCGCAGGACTTCATAAGGATAGAGCGAGGTATTTTCCAGGGCGATAGTTTGAGTCCTTTGTGGTTTTGTTTAGCTTTGAATCCTCTTAGTACCTTACTAAAGGATTCAAAGCTAGGCTATCGGCTTCGCAGGGGGGGTGAGTTCATCTCTCATTTGTTGTACATGGATGACCTGAAGCTGTTTGCGCCAAGACCCCAGGTATTGATGGAACTGTTAAAAATCACTGAGATTTTTAGCAATGCCATCAAGATGGAGTTTGGTGTAGACAAGTGTGCGGTCATGCATGTACAAGAAGGGAGGGTTGTAGATTCACCGAATTTACAGCTCTCTGAGACGATGACAATCAGATCCCTCTCTGAAGCTGAAACCTACAAATATCTTGGTATGTCAGAGTCATTGGGTATATCAGTAGGAGACGTCAAGCAATCGGTGAAGGAACGCTTCTTTAGTCGCCTTACAAAGGTACTTAAGAGTTCTTTGTCGGGTGGCAATCGGGTGCGCGCCTTCAACGGTTGGGTGATGCCCTTATTGATATACTCCTTTGGCATACTGAGATGGACTCAAACTGAGCTGGGTGCTCTGGATACACGAGTCCGAAAACTGCTCACAACGCATCGCATGCTACATCCACGCTCGTCTGTTATGAGATTGTACATCCCACGGAAGGTGGGGGGTCGTGGCTTCTTAAATGCCAAGGACCTTCACAACCGTGAGGTGTGCAATCTCAGGAGGTTTTTCCTCAACAACGAGTGTGGGATTCATCGCGACGTTGTGGCAGTTGACAAGGGGCTCACGCCGCTCTCCTTGGCAAACGAGAACTGGCGTCAACTACCGATGCTAACCACCGAGGACCGCAGGGAAATATGGAAGAGCAAGGAGCTGCATGGTAGGTTCTATCGGGCCTTAACAGGGCCCGATGTGGACATCTCCGCATCGGTGAACTGGCTACGCTTCGGGGACCTCTTTGGGGAAACCGAGGGTTTTGTCTGTGCAATTGCTGATGAAGTTATCAAGGTGAATAACTACCGGAAATACATCATGAAGGACGGTACGGTTGACATTTGTCGGGCATGCCGCCGTCCTGGCGAGTCTATTCGCCACGTTATTTCCGGTTGTTCTCACCTTGCTAACGGAGAGTACTTGCACAGACACAACCTAGTAGCCAGGATCATCCACCAGCAACTTGCTCTTCGATATGGCCTTGTCGAGTCGGAGGAACCGTACTATAAGTACGCACCGGTACCAGTTCTCGAAAATAGTCGTGCATTGCTCTATTGGGATCGCTCTATCATCACGGACAGGACTATTGTAGCCAATAAGCCTGATATCGTGCTGGTAGACCGATCCCAACGCCAGGCAGTGCTCGTCGATATCACCATTCCACATGACGATAACCTCGTAAAAGCTGAGAAGGACAAACTCAGCAAGTACCTTGACTTGGCTCACGAGGTGACCGCCATGTGGAATGTTGATTCGACGATTATTGTCCCGATAGTCGTGTCGGCAAACGGCTTAATAGCGAAGAGCCTCGACCAACACCTCGAGAGGCTCTCGCTCAGCGGTTGGATCAAGTATCAGATGCAGAAGGCAGTACTCCTGGACACGGCTCGCATTGTCAGGAGGTTCCTCTCTCTGCAGCCCTAACCACCGGTAGTCTGGGCCTTGCCTGCCCTGCTGCCGGCGGCACCCTAGGTTGGGGTTTTTATAGTATTTTTATAAATCATTGTTTTATAACTTTAATTTAGGCTTAGGTTTTATAATTGTGATTATGTATTTTGTTTTTATAATTATAATTCTTAAGTCGTTTTATTGTTGTAAATCTTTGTTTTTGTAGGAATACTGTACAAATTTTATACCTAAGTTTTATGCTAAATAAAGAGATAATAATAAATATCCCTGGACATTATTCCACACAGCGCCATCTAGCCCCAAAGTAAGCTAATTAAAGCTTGTGTTATGGGATACTAGACAACGGATAAACATACTTAAATACATTTTCTTTTGTAAATACATACTTATTATACATAGGAGACACCCAGACCAGTACAAACAGACATGTTCATGCACACAAATGTTTGTACTGTGCGGGGATCGAACCCGCGACCTCTGGTGTAGTAGCCAACTTCTTAACCATTACACCAAGTCGGTCGTCATCATCATGAAATCAAATTGATACCTAATTTGCATTCAAAATATCAGTATGTCATTCATTACGTTTATTTAAAAACTTGTCTCAGTCATGGACTTATTTTAAGAAAAAATTATAGATTTATTACTTTTAGACAAAATATTTTTTTAGCGGAATATATTAATCTTAACACTGAACTAAGAAAAAAAGCTGTGACACCGTTTCAGCAAGACCTCTTCAAACATATGAACAACTCCGTTTTCGGGAAAACGATGGAAGATACAGAACGTAGAGTTAACGTTAAATTAGTAACTCAATGGCAAGATACCACTAATAATACCAAGCGTTGTCTGTCTGCTTCAAAACTAATTTCAAGACCCAATTTTCATAGTGCAACTATTTTTTCTGAAAATTTAGTGGCCATACAGATGAAACCGGAACAAGTTGTACTAGATAAACCGATTTACATCGGATTTGCTGTTTTAGAACTTTCAAAAAGTCACATGTACCAATTTCATTATTCTGTTATAAAGCCACACTACGGAGAGCGAGTGCGATTATGTTATACAGATACTGATATGTTTATCTATGAAATAAAAACATTGAATTTCTATGAAGATTTAAAACAATATTTCTTAAAATATTTTGATACCAGTAATTACGATTCAGAAAATCTATTCGACATTCCAATAAAGAACAAAAAGGTGCCCGGCCTATTCAAAGATGAACTTGGAGGGCATATTATGACAGAATTTGTTGGATTGCGATCAAAATTATATGGCATTAAAACTCACTCTAAAGTTATCAAGAAGAGAAGAAGGTATCAGAAAAAATGTTATTAAGGATTTGCAGGCATCTGATTATAGTAACGCTTTACTAAATGATAAAATAGTGCGCAGAAAAAATATACTATTTAAATGTATTAAGCATGAAATTTTTACTCAAACAGTCAATAAAATTGCTTTATGTAATGCTGATGATAAACGATTTATAATGCTTGACAAAATTTCCACAATGTCATGGGGGCATCACTCTTTGATTTGAAAGGAACGTTTAGATTTACTTTAAGCTGAAATATGTGTGTCATTAATGTGTTGTTATTATTAAGATTCGTTTAAAATTTACTGTAAGTCACTATAAGTTAGAAAAAGTAAGTTTGGTTTATAGTTATAATTGTGATTAGAGTAGGTTTTCTTTTTTTAAATAAATTCGTAAAAACAAAACCCATGCTTTTTATTTTTAAGGTTTCACTTATTATTACCTAATAAAATCCGGCACGTGTATGCACGTGTTCACCGGTAGGCAATAATATGCACTTTATTTTCAGAAACTTAGGAATTTTCCAATATAGCTCATATTACTTGAATAGGTACTAATTTTAATAATTGAAGTGTCATCATTAACTTCTACTTGTCATAACGTGTAAAAGAAAATGTTGACACTTCGGTTTATAGCAAACGTAGCTTAAAATTGTATGATCATGTGTTCATATAACACGTGTTGTATTTAGGTCATGATAATCGATGACTATACAGTTTCAAAGGTTTGCAACTACTAATGCAAATAATAGGCTCTCATTCATTTTTGCTCATTATTCAAACAGCCTTTTAGGAAGACGCTCATACCCAAAGTAGTTTCCCTTTGCTTCCAATCTTCGTTTCTAGTAAGTATTACGCTATTTAAATAATTCAAGCATTCTTATCCAATGCTGGTTAGTATGTTTATTTTAAACATTTTTGTTCTCTTATAGATAATGGAAGACTTTTCGCAATATGCTCAAGACCCATTGGAAAATTTCACTCAGCAGTGCCTTGATCTATTCGGCTCCCAATCGCAAGAAATTCCACTTCAACAACAATCCAAACAAGAGGACTTCACAAGAAAAAAGAGGAAAGGTACATCCAAACTAGTGAATTCTAAAAAGCAGAAAATCACTCCAAGGTCTTTTGTGATAAGTGAAGAGCAGAGAGGAACTAGACTTATTCAGATAAGGGTGTTGGATCTGAATAGCCAATGTGAACCACCGTCAGAAAGCGACGACAAAATGTTGCTCAGTGCGCAATACGTGGTTCGCGATCCCGTGGACGAGATAATGGACATGACAGAGTGCATAATAAAGAAAATATCTAAAAAACTATGTAGTGATAACTTGTAAATAATTTATTTAATAACTATGATTAAATTTATATAAACTTTTTTATTTTATAATTTTTTATTATTATTTAAGTTATGTACTGGTTTTAAAAATAATTTGATTATTTGTTTATGCTGTTATTACAGTTAAATAAAACATTTTACTTTAGAAAGGTGGTTTTCTTTGTCATATTAGGGGATTAAAAGGAAACGTAATAAATAAAAACATTTATATTGTTCAACTTTAAAATTTTATTACAAGTAAAAGTTATAAAACTAAATTATTTTCTAAACACCATTTTTGAATACACAAAACATTTTTCAATGCACAATATTCCTTATTTCTATGAGTGAAACAATTCAATGACAAACTTTGATAATACATTTCAATTAGATTTTTTAAATTAGGAATATCCTTATGACTAATATCTATCACGTTTGTGTGACCGCATAGATCTTCCACCCATTTGATTTTTTCTTGGCCTTTCACAATAATCTTGCAATCTTTTAATAAGGGTTTAATAATTCTTTGAAATTCCCTATAACCGATGTAACCCTCACTCCACCTATAACCTCTGTGGCTTTCTATCCACCAAACATGTTTTTTCTCCTCATTTGTTAGCGTTGAATACGGATATGGAGGTTTGATCAAAAATGGTTGCGTATGCTCTTGTGTGGCTATAACTAGCTCTGACTATAAATTCATTTTTACGACCTTTAAACCCTTGTAAATCCAAAAAAACTGTGTGGCTGTTCATGATAATTTCTTGACGATGCTACTAAGGGGTTTGTATTCGAAAATACAATCGTTTAATAATAAACAATAGGCAGCAGTTTGGTCAGGTATTTCTTTTTCGGTTTCAATTTCAACTCTCACATCTATTGAACCTTTTAATGTTTCGTGCTGACGTGAGCAATCTATCACAAACATGGGAGCAATATCTCTGAATTGTTTCAAACTCATCAACGGCTCTGATCGGCGTCCGTAGTAAGACTGTTGAAAGCGAGCATATTGTTCATATAATAAAGTAAACTTGTCTTGAGTAAAACTCACGTTTAGATTTTCATATGGGAAGTAGGTAGAATTTAAAAATACTTTTACGTCACTAACTTTACAGTGATCAAACTCTGCCATGGACAAATCAGCCTTATACTTGCGATTAGTTTGTAATGCAATAATGACAAATCGCGGTTTTTCTATCTGAGATGAAGTTTTAATTGACCATGAATGTTTACGTGTTTTTGGTAGTAACGGATATTCATACAAATCCCAATTTCTAAACGGTATTGTAATACCGCGATTCTTTTCTAAATGTTTAAGCAAAGTAATCCTATCACGATCACAAACTTTAACATGAGGAACTCGCCAAACTATTTTGCTGATGACAATATCATCCACAACTTCGCCACTATTCAATCTTAATACGTTAAGATTTGTATTTCTTCTTAATAAAACTAGTTCATGTTTACAGTTTATTACAATTTTATCATAATCTTCAGCGAATCCTAATATTTTATTTAAGGGAATCGAAGCTGAAAATACACCATTGTGAACATTAGTATTTCCGTTTACATACCAACCCCAAACCGTCGCACATTTCGATTCATTATCATTCAGAGTTAGGTAAGACTTAATTGTTGTTGTTATACCAGCATTTTTAATCTTATCAATTTCAACTTCATTTAATTCGTATCTGATGTCTTGAAATAAAAACCACGCTGGGTTATTTGTAAAATGCACACTTGACACTTCTTTTTTTGTAGTACTATCATAAATATTTGCTCTGCCTTCAATGTATAAAGTGCTAGCTGAAGGTAGTACATACAAGTCTTGTTGGTTTATAGGTATCCTTATTTCATCATTTTTATTAAAACTTGTCACATATGGCTTGTATGAATGGTATTCAAAACTTTCAATGCTGCTATCTGTTACTACAGGATTGCAAATACTTAATATACTCATTTTAGTAAGCCTATAAATTTAAGGAATTCTTTGTTCTGTTTTGTTAATTTATTCCGTGGCACAGGTGGTGTTACTTTGCGTGGCGTCTTTCTTGAACTGTCATTTTCAAAAGTCGTAAAAGGGTTTTTATTATAATTCGGTACATTATTTTTTTTGCTGAAATTCAACATTTTTTCCTAAAATGAAGATACAGTTGTACTTCCTCACCTCGTAAATTAATCAGCTTATTTTCTGAGTCTAACAATCTTATGTTGATTGCATTGATTGAATTATGATTAACTGGAAAATAAATTATATTCTTGGGGACTTCTATAATTCGGTAACCGGGTGGTACGTTGGGGGCGAATTCGTAAATAATATGACTTGATAGTCCGTTTACAAAAGATCCGCTTGCAACATCACATTCGATGCGAACAATGGTCGTTGGTAAAATACTCACAGGATACTGTGACTCGCTACTTATATTCGCTTTTATTGTTTCCTTACCGAAACCTAGGATAGTTCCAATTGAGTTAGGTTTGTCAAAATGAATGTTTTTTGAACATACGAGTTTTGTCTTCAGGGTATTATTATTACAAGAAAGTTTAAAAAGATTAGCTTTTATGTTACTTTTCAAGTAGTCACAAATATCTTGAAGTTCATATGAACCCTCCGGGATGACAATGATTTCATTATCGCCATAGTAAAACTTATTATTCTGCTCATAAATGTTAGGGATTGAATTAAATGTAGAAAAATTTAAGAGACCGCATTCATATTCTCCTCGTAACTCTAGTGTTGGTGAATAACTGGTGGTTAGAGCAGCTCCTCGTCCAGTAATGGACACAGTGAAAGACATGTTTAAACTGGAAAAAAACCTAATAACATTTCTATTTTAACTGTTTTTTCCAAAAGGATTTCAAGAACGATATACACAAGTGACCACAGTTTACTGAGTCAAATTTTTGATACTGTGGATAATTATAATAAATAAGTAGACCTTTCAAGTATTTTATTAGTTCTAATGGTGGTTTTAAATTACCGAAACTATTAAAGTATTCGCAATAATTGTTTTTCTTAACATAGGCTACCCAATGAGTCCCAGGTTTATCGGAACTATCCAAATTAAATATTGCACATTCTATACTTTTTGGCTTTGCCGGTAAGGTGTCTCTCATAAAAACACCTCTAAAATATGGAATATCACTACTATGTTCTAATTATCCCAGTTTGTCAGTGCTCGTTTGGGTAGCCGCTTACTTAGTTTTTTGATGGGTTCAAGTATAGAGCCGATCCTTTTTTATGAGGTCTAATATATAATCCTTTTCCAATAGCAACAGCTTCCATAGCTCTGTTGTGTCGTTCCGATTCCTGGAAAGTTCTTTGAGCAGCTTTAGCATCATTTACAGCTTTTGCAATGCCTGCGGCACCACCTGCAAGTGAACCTAAGGCAGATAATCCTGCGAAAATTGGGATAAGTGGCAAGATTCCACCACATTTTGGAACTGGAATGCAACGGGGTAGTCGTAAACCTTTCACATTAGCAAATACTTTTTTCGCTACCGCGTATGCTGTTTTAATGGCTGATCCCTTAGTTTTCGATTTCGTTTTCTTTATTTTAGAGCGAATTTTTTTTAAACCAGTCAAGAACGACTTGACTCCTTTACCAGCTCTTAATTTAGCCTTCATAGCGTTCTTAACAATCCACGATGCTACTTTTTCTCCTTTCCCTGCGTCTTTTGATTTAAGTCGATTTTTAGCCATTTTTAACAACTCTAAGTCTGCTTTTTGTCGATTTTTTAAATCACGATTTTTATAAGCTGTGTCGTGATACATTCAGGCTTGATCTAGCTTATTAATGCCTCGATCTCCTCTTTGTAACCGTTGCTCAAGCTTCGTTCCTGGTCCGCAAAATTGATAACCAGGTAAATGTAACTCGACAGGTAAATGGTTAATTAAACTATCAATAATACCCCTTCCTACCTTCATGGATATGAGTAAAATGACAAGGGAGGTTGTTTAAACTCTTTATTTATATCACAATACCAAGGATGATTTAGCAACCCAACTATTTTCGTTATCATCGAGACCTAACCACTTCACAAACAGCTTACTGCCTTTTTTCTTAATAACTCTCTCAATTAGGTATAAGTCTGGAAATTTAGTCTTTTGTAATTCGAATCCATAAAAGAAACCTAGAATATTCTGACCATGTCTGTCTTTTAGTTGGTAACTAGGGGGACTAGTATTGGTGATCTTTTTTACAGTAAATAATTCTGAAGACCAGTTAGGCGTGTAGCCCTTACCAAAATCACCTTCATATTTGCTAATACGAACATGATCACCAACACATAGCAATGGCTTTCCTTTAATCTTTTGTTTGTGTGACTTCAATATGTTAAATTTAACTAAAAATTCATTGGATTTATTAACTTCTTTAGGTTTAAATTTTGTAATACGATGAACAGAGACATTATAGCATTCAACGACCGAATCCAGATTACTCTTTTCCCACTTATATTTACCGCAAATGCTAAATCGTTTGAAAAGTTTACTTTTTAAAGTTCTTATGACTCGTTCTACAATGGATGCTTTCTTTATAGAATATGTCGAATAATGGTTGATTTTGTATCTCTTCATAAGTTCACTGAATGCTTTATTATAAAATTCTTTTCCTAAATCTGTTTGCATATTTCTAGGGAATCGCCTATATTTTGTTATAATACTTTTCATAGCATTTGTAACACAGGTTTTCTCTTTGGATTTTAAAGGGCATACCCAAACGTATTTAGATAAAGCATCTATAACAACTAATATGTATTTATAGCCTTTATTAGCATATGAATATTTTTGCATATCAATGAGGTCTGCTTGCCATAAATCATCAATACCCTGTAACGATGCCGTTTCCCTTCAGGCTCGTGGACGTTACAACCTCCACGATCGCTGGAAACTTCATGGTTTAACTGCTGGCCATTAAAAGTATTTTGTACTTGTTTTCAAATTTGATTCAATTCGATTTTTGTTTCGCATTGCATGCGCAGCTTTTTTGATTCAGTTCTACCAAAACCATCGTACTGAACAGTTTGTGAGCATTTTACCAGATTACCAGTTTAACTAGTATAACTTACGTAATGGTGTATTTTTTAAATACTCTAAATAACCAATTTTGTAAACAGTTAAAACAGTTATAAGTAACAGGAACCCGTGTATCGGGGTAAGCATATCATACCTATTTACTTACCTATTACTATTAGATAATCTATTACCTAGGACTCTTTGTATTCATTTATTGTTATTTTGTTACAGTTCTTCTTTCCTACCTATACTTTACCCTATTTAATAAACAAGTCACTGGATTGGCTGATCTTTTATTAACTATTCCACAACTACATCTACTCCTAAATATTGTGTGACGAATCCCGGCGCTCCGGCTCCTGTATTGCTGGCCTGCCGCGTGATCCCGTTATATGTCCCTGTTCGGGCGCCATATAACGGGATCACGCGGCTGGCCAGCGACGAGGATCCCGTCATATGGCGCCCGAACAAAAAATCGAAGATATCTCTTCTCTGCAGCTCGAAACCACGAGTGAAGAATAATATTTGTTATTTCCAGTAACTGAAAAAGAAGATAATTTAGGACGTTTGTGCAATTTATAATGTTTGTTTAAGCGTGGAACTTATTTAGTGCATTTACCCTACCCTATTTTGTGTACTATCATTCATCCCCATTTCATTACACTATACCATACCGTTTTCACAACCAAATATACTTCAATCACTATACACACATTTTACAGACAATAATACGATCGACGCTACTACTGCTGGTTACAAATGTAATCGGTTCCCGATGCTTTAGTAGCGGAGGCATTACATTAACAAACTTATTACCTACCCTTACTTATTATCCCAAAGATACTTTCAGTACCCTTTACTTTATTTACACCACAGCCCTACAGACATCACCTACTCTACGGCTTGTCTAACCGACAGCTACATAAACCTTCGAGGTTTTAGAGTTTAAACCCTTGGTTATTCCAAATCTCGTTTGTTACCACATCCTTGGCTTTGGAGAGTATCCTTAACCAAGATACTACACGCTTAGCTCATATTTCTTTAGGTCTTCGAGGCCGACTAAGTTTACGCAAGCTAAGTATACTTACAAACATTACATACATCGAATAGCAAAATATTTTATACCAAATACACCACTCTCCAACTTATTTTCGTACTTCATCAATTTATCTTACTAGAATTGAGCAATAATTTTTACAATAATTTATAATCATTACTATTTTCAATATAAAACGTCAACTTTGCTTCTGAACTGACATTGTCAGACATTGTCACACTATTTATCTTCAAATCAAATAATTTTCTCTTTTCAAACTAAGAAAAGGTTTTATACCTTATTATAATACCAGTTGTACAACATGGATATTTTTCAATTGAACAATACAGAAATTATTTACGAATTTAGATTACGTAACGCAAATTTTCAACCAACTCTAACTGCCGTTGAATTGCGTGAAATCCTATCCAATATCTTATCAGAACCAAATACATATCCACCATCTTCATCAAGCCCCTATAAATTTACTCTCTATGTGGATGAAAAAAAAAAATGCTTGGATATTATAAATATAACGATATCTTCCTATCCTACTAGGAAAGCAAAACTTGTTGTTGTTGTTGTCGTTTCTTTATATAATTAGGACTTTTGTTAATAATTCCCTATTTTGTGTTTTTATTTACCGTATACTCTAATTTACCATATTTTCTTTATATAATTACTTATTGATTTATTATAATTTATTATTACTTTAAGCGTGACGCATGTCACTTAATCTCTTGATTTATATAGATACTGTTTTTATATACATCTTCATCCTTTCGACTAACCATTAACTACCATGTCAATACGTAATTTTGTACATATAAGATTATTATGTTTTATTATTTTTTTAAAAACGACTAGTCGTATTTCCGGCTTTAGTCATTAGTCATTTTCTCTATGGAGCGGATAACAACTCCTTAAATAAGCCTATGTTATAGTAATCGTCGTATTTTTCCCTATGGAGCGGATAACAACTCCTTAAATAAGCCTCTGTTATTTTCTCCCTAGTAGGTGGACTACAACCAACTTACTTATTACCTTATTAGTAATTACTTTTAACAAGTACTTACTTATTAAAGTCTCTAACGAGATTCAAATCTTATTTCCTAACCTTATTAAGGTTAGTACATTTTTAAGACACTTAACACAAACACTTACACATGACATTCATCACACACATAAAAACTGAACATGATCACCAAAAGCCAGCGGGTGGTGACTGGCATATTTAAATAAGCCTGCACTAATCTGGGTTAGTTTCATGAGAAACATCTTCTATTATATAAGATTTCTCTACTTGACTGATGCCTTAATTCAAACTTACAGAATTAAGACTTTGTTAGATACGACGGATGTTAGTATTTGAATGAAACTGAAACTAACCTAGTGTAAATTTCTCACTGTAAAAAACATTCGTTTACCCAAAATTCTATCATGCACTTCCATTTAATTAATTAATAGGTTATTACTTATATTGTATTTTTTATAAAATAAGCGACTTGTTTGTTGACTTGTTTGTTGACTTGTTTGTTGACTTGTTTGTTGACTTGTTTGTTGACTTGTTTGTTGACTTGTTTATTGACTTGTTTGTTGACTTGTTTGTTGACTTGTTTGTTGACTTGTTTGTTGACTTGTTTGTTGACTTGTTTGTTGACTTGTTTGTTGACTTGTTTGTTGACTTGTTTGTTGACTTGTTTGTTGACTTGTTTGTTGACTTGTTTGTTGATTTGTTTGTTGACTTGTTTGTTGACTTGTTTGTTTACTTGGTTGTTGACTTGTAACTATCAACTTATCTTCCAAATTTAACTTATTGTAAAAACGACATCGTTAACATTACCTTATTTTTTTTACTTAACTTTTACATAACTTAACTAAAGATTAACTTAACTTTAACTTTCAAAAAAAAAATCCTTAAAGATTTTTTTTGCGCCGGCCACCCCGGTATTGTAACGATGCCGTTTCCCTTCAGTCTCGTGGACGTTACAACCTCCACGATCGCTGGAAACTTCATGGTTTAACTGCTGGCCATTAAAAGTATTTTGTACTTGTTTTCAAATTTGATTCAATTCGATTTTTGTTTCGCATTGCATGCGCAGCTTTTTTGATTCAGTTCTACCAAAACCATCGTACTGAACAGTTTGTGAGCATTTTACCAGATTACCAGTTTAACTAGTATAACTTACGTAATGGTGTATTTTTTAAATACTCTAAATAACCAATTTTGTAAACAGTTAAAACAGTTATAAGTAACAGGAACCCGTGTATCGGGGTAAGCATATCATACCTATTTACTTACCTATTACTATTAGATAATCTATTACCTAGGACTCTTTGTATTCATTTATTGTTATTTTGTTACAGTTCTTCTTTCCTACCTATACTTTACCCTATTTAATAAACAAGTCACTGGATTGGCTGATCTTTTATTAACTATTCCACAACTACATCTACTCCTAAATATTGTGTGACGAATCCCGGCGCTCCGGCTCCTGTATTGCTGGCCTGCCGCGTGATCCCGTTATAACCCTTTATTATGGTCGGTCGCGAATAAAATTTTTTCGAGCTGACTTAGAAGCTCATCAACAATATTCTTTTTACTCATGCTTTTTTAATTTTTCTTGTAATGCTTGAATCAATTTGTCTACTTCGTGCTTTGTATAATGTGAAGAAGATAAATGGTCTGAAGTAAATTTTTCCAGTTGCTTTATATACACTTTTACATTAGCATGTACTTTATTTAATTCTGTATTCATATCTTTTATTTTATGGTCGACATATGATTTTTTTACAGCATCATCGTCGTGCTCTGGTGATGGTAAACCAATCAGTCTAGCAAATTTCAAGTCAAACCATCCTTCGTTGGACTTTACTAGCACTTCGTTTGATGGCTCAACGTATTCGAAAATACGTAAACGTTTATGAACGTGATGACCAAATTTATCAACATTCATATTCGTGTTTACGCTTTGTCAATTATTAGTAGACTGTATTGTTTCTTGATTGCATTTGATTTATATCTTTATTGATTATACCGAATTCATAAAGCTCTTCAATTATTGCTGTTATTTCATTGTCTAAACCTGTATTGCCCGCATCACGAGAAGCAATGAGCAATTTTAATCTCTCCACCAGTTCGTTTGGATCATCCCAATATACTAGATCCACATTATTTTTAACTTTTTTTAGAAGATTAAGCCCTTCTCCCTGATGAATATCCTCTGTACTTATGGTGTCACTTCTAGAATACTTAAATAATGGTCTTATTACATGCAGATATTTTTTTCCTTTGTTGCTGTTTATAGGTTTTTTGGGGTTACAATCGCGCCTATGTGCATTAGTTTCAATTTACAACAATTTATAATTTTGTAGGTCTTGTTCCGTTACACGATCCAAATTTGGTACATTCCGGAATAACAAATCAACTAAGCCTGGGGTCTTTTTCACCGTTTTACTTCCAATTTTAAAAGTGCGTCCTTGATCGTAAACACGTGTTTTGCCTAGCATAAGTTTCCCTCGATCAAGTTTGACACCGTATGTGACCGGTTTCGATGCCTGCTGTATCAAAGACCAAGATAAAGATTGATTTTTTACTCGGAGATGATCCCATTGATTTAAAAGAATCTTCATGCACTTCATCATTTTCCGGTAAGTATATACCACTGGTTAGAGTTTTGTTGGATAACTCGTTTTGATCAATATCGTCATCGTAAATTTGTTCTTCATTTAAGTGTTGCTCGTCTTCTGTGCTATTATTTTCTTGAAAATCCTCGTCTGAACAGTAAGCATCTTCGCTTTCACTATATTTATTTTGTTTCATTATCGGTTCGTATCCAGATTTTGCGAGTTCATTATTTTGATTGTTTTTTTAAGATAACTCTTTAAGAGGGTCATCTATTGGTTTAAACATAGAATCTAAAACCATATCATTGGTCGCTTTTGCATCTTTAATCATTTCCACTTTATTTTTCACGGCAGCAGCAGACTTAACAATTTGTTCCTTTAGGTTTCTCTCCATGTTGACTCCGCATGGCATCACATATTAAAGTGACTATATAATACCTCATCAATTGTTTATTAATGTTCATCAAATACTATGAACGTATCAAATCCCTTTCTATAGCAACCTTTGTTTTTCTCACTGTCTTTGTCAATAACGAGATAACTATGCGGTTTCTCCCAAACTTTTGAACATAATTCGGGAAACTGTATCCAGGACATGTCGGAACCTACGTGTTCGTCATAGGCGTGTTTCAAATTGACATCATCTTGTTTGAATAATATTATTAGATTGGAATTATCCCTTATAAGTTGCTTGGGAATTTTAGTATAAGTTTGATTAATATAAAAACAATCTATATTTTTATGGCGACCCATAGCAAAATAATCTCTGATATTGTTCTGATTTTCACACGCAACGTCATCAAAAATAATTATGGAATCTGTTTTAGCATCATGGGGACTCAAAATTTCACTGTTGTGATTGTATTTATAAAGTGATAATCCATCTACCATACTTAAAACATCTTCAAGGAACAAATACTTGGGTTGATACAATGATTTTGAATATATATATAAGTTATGAAAACGGGGTCCATCTTCATGCAACAGTAGACTTATAACTAAGTTAGTTTTTCCACAGTTAGAAGGTCCACAGACGAGACACCGTATCGTATTTGGTAATAATGTTCCATGACGTTTAATTTTATTAAGAGGAGCTGGACAGACACATTTTAAGTTTAACGATTCTTTTTGTTTTACAAATTTCATTGCAATTATGCAGTCTGCTTATTGAAGAAGCTTTTTATGAAATGATCAGTTCAATAAATTGGTTGTATTTATAAATGGTGTAAAAAACCAAGCTAGTTCAAGTTATTAATTTTAGACAACTAGTTTTCTCACTCAAAAGTTTTCGTATAAGTCAATTTTGATAGCAGCACTGTCAATGTTATTGAGGATTAAAACGCATGGGTGAGGTCGCGTCTTATATCATTGTTATCCCAGCTTAGGATTCAATTTATACGACGCAATAATATCAAAACTGATGAGTATGTTATTGGGGGCTCTATATCACCTGAAGAGAGCTCGAGCGAATGCTCGAGTGATCGAAAGGTGATATAGAGCGCCCAATAACATACTACTCATATATACCTTTTCGTTGACTGGACTATTAACCATTTAAATACGTTATAATAGCATTATTTACTATACAGTTTAAATGAATATCCTACGATTATTAAAATCTTCGCGCGGGAAAATGAATATTGCGGCGACGCGAAACGACGGGACTCGCCGGCTTAAGTTATCAATATTGTGTTCAAATACATATTTTAGCTTTCATGTATTGCAGGATAAAAAATAAATAGTGGTAGGCTTTAAGCTTGAACGTTAAACCCAACGTCCTCCACTACAATGTGACTATTAATTAAGGGGTGAGCGCTAGCGGGGCCCGCAAAAAGTAGAGCCTCAGTTTCTTCACTCTTAATCGCAGTTTTTGTTTTTTTTTAGAGGCCAGGTCACATGTATAATATCCCTGCGAAACCAAGGCGGGTCGCTAGTTTTTAATATTTATTAGCACATGTCTCTTAATTCTCGCTATGTACCTACATGACATATCGTATGAAATGTCATGTAATAGCCAGATCCAAGAGACCCGTGCTAAATATTAAAACTGAGTAAAACTTTTTTTGTGATAACTTGGATAGTCTTTAACATAGTTAAACGAACTTTGTTACTTGTTTACAGGGTAAACATACAAGCAATCTAAAAAATAATTTAGCTGTTAAGCATACAGCTGAATTTTAAACAGTAGTGGACATCAACCAAGCTAATTATGTAAATAAGGAAAATTTGAAAGAAAATAATACCGCGACTAACCACATTAAAGAAATTTGTATACAGTTGATTACAGTACATGGGCGACCACTGGCAATGCTGAATGATGATGCTTTCCAGCGACTTATAAGTCTAGCGGTACCATCAGACCCAGATGTAAAATCTCAGATAAATGAGAAAGCTATTAAAAGTGCAATCACAGGGCAAGCATATATTATAAAAAACTAAATTTCAGACGAAGTAAAAAACAAAATGATTTGCAATAAATTAGATTCGGCTACATGCACAGAAAGAAAATTCATTGGGATGAATATACAGTACATCAAAGACGCACAAATTGTCGTCCGCAACCTAGCAGTGGTAGAAGTCTACCAGCCACAAACAGCAGCATTTTTAAAAGAAACCTTGGAGAGAATTTTAGCCGAATTCAAAATTGGTAATAACCATTGCGTTTGCACCGACAATGGGGCAAACATGATTAAAATGGTCTAACTGATAGGGGGGAAATATTTCATAGAAGAGAGTGATGATGAAGAACCACAAGAAGACGCTATAAGTATGTCATATTCTCGAAATTAAAATAAGTTAAAAATTGGTAAGAATGTGCAGTGCATATCCATAATATGTATGTTTCTTAGAGCCGGGTTTTGAGTTCATCTGCTACACTTTCAATAATAATTGAATCAAAAGGACTCAATTAATTGATATTAAGGATAAACAGAAAATGAGCTACTAAAAAGAATTTTCATTCCCATTTGCCTCCAGTGGCAATCCCTGCCAACGGCAACAGGGAATAATCGCTGATCTGAATTCCTTTTTTTGCAGCCATTAAACCATTTTTCTTTTTCTACAGATTTGACTGACGAAAGCACTGGTGAAGACTTATTTCACACTGAAGAATTTGTAAGAGATTGTCTCCCCACTCTGCCCAATACAGACTACAATATACGAGGCATGCTTTGCGCGGCTCACACATTACAATTAGCCATAAAGGATGCAGTAAACGAAGATGTCAAAGCACAAGCAACAATATTTTTAGCTAGAAGAATTGTAAATATTTTGCGAAAACCAAATAACAGCAACATCCTAAAGGCGGCTGCATTAAAAAATACAATAAACGACTGCGCAACAAGGTGGACGTCCACGTTTAGTATGTTGGTACGACTACTGACATATGTAACAACACGTATTGTTACTTCTTTGATCATTATATATTTTAGTTGTTAGAATTAAAACTGTCATTGCGTTGTCTTTGGCACTGACAGATGCCAAAGACAACTTCTACATAAATTTTGGGAAAGTCGCAACGACTGCCATAGATTATGTTATAACGACTGGCCATACTTAGTTACTAAGCGGGGCTGGACCGGTCGGCCATCATTGGGGAACGAGCCGTCCTGCTAAAAGGCATGTAAGTAAGATCTGCATATTATATTGTACCGTAGGTGATTGTGATTAAATGAAATAGGTAATATCGCATAATAGTTGTTTGAATTGATACCTTCCTTCTGGGGTGTATTTACATCTCAGAAGTGGGATCGTACAGAACAAACTGTTTTGTAATACCACCCCACACATCTAACCGTTGTTAAATATTCGAAACCTAGTTATTTTGTTTGAAATATGCCTTGAGGAGGCGAAAATATTTAATAATTAGTACACCTATGTTGGTTTTCCCACATTTTGAACAGGGATCCACCGGATGTAAATGGATATTTATTTTATTTTGTTCCAAATGTAGGTTTTGCCCAAAATATGCCTTGAGGAGGCGAAAATATTTAATAATTAGTACACCTATGTTGGTTTTCCCACATTTTGAACAGAGATCTACTGGATGTAAATGGATATTTATTTATTTTGTTCCAAATGTAGGTTTTGCCCAAAATATTTATTTATTTATTTATTTATTTATTTTAAATTCATTGTCATACATTACCATTACAGGTTTCCCTAATGCGATATTGTATACATAATTAAACTTTAAAATTTACAAAACATTATCAATACTTATTATAAACATTATTATTATAAACTAAACATAACACAAAACAAACAACGTAACCTTTGTGAATTCAGTCACGGAGCAACAGAATATGTCTACGGCATTAGACACCTCGTTGAGTGTCCCTAAAGCTCGGGTAAACGGTGCCTTTCTTAAAATATTAGTTCGCGCAGGTGGAATTGCGAATAGAGGTGGCCGCCGCCGCCGCCACACGTACCTGTTCGGCACGCACAGCTCCATCCTCTGCAACACAGCCTGGTTGATCACCTGCCCCCTCAGCAATCTAAACAAATAAGAAGCCAGGGCTAAGCCCCGCCTCACTTCTAGTTTATTGTACCCCACCATACCGAGCACAAACAATGTTGGATACATTAATGGGTAGAACGGATACACACCATACAGTTTGAGGTATATGAATCTGGTAAATTTATTCTGTATTCGTTCAACCATCAACTTATATTTGGCTTCATGGGGTGACCAAATACACGAATTGCATTCCAAGTGGCTCTTAACGAGAGCTTCATACAAAGCTCGCACTGCATTCATATTGGTATAGCCCTGAGCCTGGCGCAGAACAAAACCCAAATTCCGGTACGCCCTTTTGCAAACCTTGATTATATGTCCCCTGAAATTCAGATCGGCAGTAAATTGAACTCCAAGGTCTCATATGCCTTGAGTAGGCTCAAATATATTTTAATCAGTGTATCCATATTGTGTTACCTACATTTTACACCAGATTACCACATCGGGCCGATGTTATTGGATATATATTTTTTTTCTTCACTAAATTTGTTTTTACTTTTTGTTTTATACCGTTAGCTACAACGGAAATATTTATCATGTTAGTTCAACTTATAGGGTCTTAAACTTATTTCGTTATTTCTCATTAAAAATAAATAACCACTGACAAGATGTTAACAGATTTGAAAGTAATCACATTTGAAATATATTTGGTGATTAGTCATTGACCAGAAATACTACCTCATGTGGGTAGTAAAGTGAACCAATTATAGAATGGCGTCTGCTTTTAATTATTTAGTCCAGTATTTTCACCGATGCAAACGGATTGATTGATATAGATGAACTGATTTGAGTCACTATATGGCAACGGTACCCTACCCAATGGTTTTAAACGGCATATATAAAACAAACCGTTTTGAGTTTCAGAAAATGGATTCGGAATGCGAGAAAACAATGCGTCGTTCTAATGGAACTCGAAGTCGTAGTCGAGACGCACGTGTGAGCGTCAGGCGGAGTCGCAGTCGGGGCACGTGTGTGAGCGTCAATCGAAGTCGTAGCCGGGACACGCGTGTGAACGTCAGACGGAGTCGCAGTCGTGGCCGACATGAGGATAACCGCCAAAGTCGGAGCAAGAGTAGAAGCCCTATCCTGTCGAGGCGACGCGAAAGACGTGTGCGTACCCCGCCGAGGAATACATCTAGACCGAGCCGTATTGACCAAGAAACATTCTCACCTCGTAGATCTAGAGCACACCGTAGTCGAAGCCGAGACCGAAGTCAGCTGAGACATCAACGTGAGCAAAGTTATGACGGGAATCCTCGATGCTGGCCAGCAATACAGGAGCCGGAGCGCCGGGATTCGTCACACAATATTTAGAAGTAGATGTAGTTGTGGAATAGTTAATAAAAGATCAGCCAATCCAGTGACTTGTTTATTAAATAGGATAAAAGTATAGGTAGGAAAGAAGAACTGTAACAAAATAACAATAAATGAATACAAAGAGTCCTAGGTAATAGATTATCTAATAGTAATAGGTAAGTAAATAGGTATGATATGCTTACCCCGATACACGGGTTCCTGTTACTTATAACTGTTTTAACTGTTTACAAAATTGGTTATTTAGAGTATTTAAAAAATACACCATTACGTAAGTTATACTAGTTAAACTGGTAATCTGGTAAAATGCTCACAAACTGTTCAGTACGATGGTTTTGGTAGGACTGAATCAAAAAAGCTGCGCATGCAATGCGAAACAAAAATCGAATTGAATCAAATTTGAAAACAAGTACAAAATACTTTTAATGGCCAGCAGTTAAACCATGAAGTTTCCAGCGATCGTGGAGGTTGTAACGTCCACGAGACTGAAGGGAAACGGCATCGTTACAATACCGGGGTGGCCGGCGCAAAAAAAATCTTTAAGGATTTTTTTTTGAAAGTTAAAGTTAAGTTAAGTTAAAGTTAAGTTAAGTTAATCTTTAGTTAAGTTAAGTTATGTAAAAGTTAAGTAAAAAAAATGAGGTAATGTTAACGATGTCGTTTTTACAATAAGTTAAATTTGGAAGATAAGTTGATAGTTACAAGTCAACAACCAAGTCAACAAACAAGTCAATAAACAAGTCAATAAACAAGTCAACTAACAAGTCAACAAACAAATCAACAAACAAGTCAACAAACAAGTCAACAAACAAGTACTTATTTTATAAAAAATACAATATAAGTAATAACCTATTAATTAATTAAATGGAGGTGCATGATAGAATTTTGGGTAAACGAATGTTTTTTACAGTGAGAAATTTACACTAGGTTGGTTTCGGTTTCATTCAAATACTAACATCTGTCGTATCTAACAAAGTCTTAATTCTGTAAGTTTGAATTAAGGCATCAGTCAAGTAGAGAAATCTTATATAATAGAAGATGTTTCTCATGAAACTAACCCAGATTAGTGCAGGCTTTTTTAAATATGCCAGTCACCACCCGCTGGCTTTTGGTGATCATGTTTAGTTGTTATGTGTGTGATGAATGTCATGTGTAAGTGTTGGTGTTAAGTGTCTTAAAAATGTACAAGTTTACTAACCTTAATATGGTCAGAAGACAAGATTTGAATCTCGTTAGAGACTTTAATAAGTAAGTACTTGTTAAAAGTAATTACTAATAAGGTAATAAGTAAGTTGGTTGTAGTCCACCTACTAGGGAGAAAATAACAGAGGCTTATTTAAGGAGTTGTTATCCGCTCCAAAGGTAAAAATACGATTACTATAACATAGGCTTATTTAAGGAGTTGTTATCCGCTCCATAGAGAAAAATACGACGATTACTATAACATAGGCTTATTTAAGGAGTTGTTATCCGCTCCATAGAGAAAATGACTAATGACTAAAGCCGGAAATACGACTAGTCGTTTTTAAAAAAAATAATAAAACATAATAATCTTATATGTACAAAATTACGTATTGACATGGTAGTTAATGGTTAGCCGAAAGGATGAAGATGTATATAAAAACAGTACCTATATAAATCAAGAGATTAAGTGACATGCGTCACGCTTAAAGTAATAATAAATTATAATAAATCAATAAGTAATTATATAAAGTAAATATGGTAAATTAGAGTATACGGTGAGTAAAAACACAAAATAGGGAATTATTAACAAAAGTCCTAATTATATAAAGAAACGACAACAACAACAACAAGTTTTGCTTTCCTAGTAGGATAGGAAGATATCGTTATATCTATAATATCCAAGCATTTTTTTTTTCATCCACATCGAGAGTAAATTTATAGGGGCTTGATGAAGATGGTGGATATGTATTTGGTTCTGATAGGGTATTGGATAGGATTTCACGCAATTCAACGGCAGTTTGAGTTGGTTGAAAATTTGCGTTACGTAATCTAAGTTCATAAATAATTTCTGGTTTGTTCAATTGAAAAATATCCATGGTGTACAACTGGTATTATAATAAGGTATAAAACCTTTTCTTAGTTTGAAAAGAGAAAATTATTTGATTTGAAGATAAATAGTGTGACAATGTCTGACAATGTCAGTTCAGAAGCAAAGTTGACGTTTTATATTGAAAATAGTAATGATTATAAATTATTGTAAAAATTATTGCTCAATTCTAGTAAGATAAATTGATGGAGTACGAAAATAAGTTGGAGAGTGGTGTATTTGGTAAAAAATATTTTGTTATTCGATGTATGTAATGTTTGTAAGTATACTTAGCTTGCGTAAACTTAGTCGGCCTCGAAGACCTAAAGAAATACGAGCTAAGCGTGTAGTATCTTGGTTAAGGATACTCTCCAAAGCCAAGGATGTGGTAACAAACGAGATTTGGAATAACCAAGGGTTTAAACTCCAAAACCTCGAAGGTTTATGTAGCTGTCGGTTAGACAAGCCGTAGAGTAGGTGATGTCTGTAGGGCTGTGGTGTAAATAAAGTAAAGTGTACTGAAAGTATCTTTGGGATAATAAGTAAGGGTAGGTAATAAGTTTGTGAATGTAATGCCTCCGCTACTAAAGCATCGGGAACCGATTACATTTGTAACCAGCAGTAGTAGCGTCGATCGTATTATTGTCTGTAAAATGTGTGTATAGTGATTGAAGTATATTTGGTTGTGAAAACGGTATGGTATAGTGTAATGAAATGGGGATGAATGATAGTACACAAAATAGGGTAGGGTAAATGCACTAAATAAGTTCCACGCTTAAACACACATTATAAATTGCACAAACGTCCTAAATTATCTTCTTTTTCAGTTACTGGAAATAACAAATATTATTCTTCACTCGTGGTTTCGAGCTGCAGAGAAGAGATATCTTCGATTTTTTGTTCGGGCGCCATATGACGGGATCCTCGTGGCAGTCCAGCATTACAAGAGCCGGAGCGCCGGGATTCGTCACACAATATTTAGAAGTAGATGTAGTTGTGGAATAGTTAATAAAAGATCAGCCAATCCAGTGACTTGTTTATTAAATAGGATAAAAGTATAGGTAGGAAAGAAGAACCCGATACACGGGTTCCTGTTACTTATAACAGTTTTAACTGTTTACAAAATTGGTTATTTAGAGTATTTAAAAAATACACCATCACGTAAGTTATACTAGTTAAACTGGTAATCTGGTAAAATGCTCACAAACTGTTCAGTACGATGGTTTTGGTAGGACTGAATCAAAAAAGCTGCACATGCAATGCGAAACAAAAATCGAATTGAATCAAATTTGAAAACAAGTACAAAATACTTTTAATGGCCAGCAGTTAAACCATGAAGTTTCCAGCGATCGTGGAGGTTGTAACGTCCACGAGACTGAAGGGAAACGGCATCGTTACAAAGTGAAGAGTGTGAAGCCCTGAAAAGACGTCTTGCAGCCTTGGAAAGTCAGTTGGGGAGGGAACGAGCGACCAATCATCGCAGGAGGAATGAGGATCGATTGCCAGAACCACGAAATAGCCCGGAGCCTAAGGATTCAAGGTACGACTCAGCATCTTTATTTTTTAATGAGTTTGTTAAATTCTTTAAAAATAAGCCTGGTGACCGTGAACACTTTGCATCACACATGAACAATGTTATCCCTGAGTTTGATCCTCTTCTTAAGCAACAAACGATTCAAGTTTGGTTAGGCAAGGTAGATGAGTGCGCCGAAATTTACGAATGGTCAGATAAACAGATAGTACATTACGCCCTCCCAAAACTTACAGGGCATGCTAAGCTTTGGTATCAAGGTTTACCATCCCTAAAACGTACTTGGATGGAATGGAAACAGTTGTTAAAGGAGTCGTTTCCGTCGACTGAAAATTATGCAGATTTGCTGACTGAAATGTTAGGGAAACGAGCTCGATTTGGTGATAATTTTGAATTTTATTATTATAATAAGATAAACTTACTTAATCGCTGCAAAATTTTCGGTCAACAAGCTGTAGATTGCCTAATTCACGGCGTAGACGATCGCGGTATAAGAGTAGGGGCTCAAGCAGCCAAGTTTAAAAAACCGGAAGATGTGTTGGAGTTTTTCAAATCCGACAATAGTTTAAGACGTGATCGACAAACTATAAACTCTAACATGTATGCACGACCTAAAGTTAGCGATCAACATGGAACTTCAAAACAGTTGATATCCTCACAGCCAATCGTTTGTTTTAATTGCAAGCAGAAGGGTCACCCCAGCTTTAAGTGCCCTAAGCCCTTAGTTAAGTGTTCTTTTTGTCAACTAATAGGTCATACTACACTAGAATGTCGTAAAAGGAATAATACAGAGCCTGACAATAAGGATAAAACTGTTTTGAAAGTCTTGAAAGATCATCATGAATCAGTGGTACAGCTGTCGAACTCAATCAGCACCGAGAAAGATTTAAATTCTAAAAATAAATACAATGTTCCAATACAAATTAATGATCAAACCGTAATAGGACTTTTAGATTTAGGTAGTGAGGCAACCTTATTACGTCAATCTGATGCTTTACGATTGAAATTAACTTGGCAACCAGTTGATGGTCCGTACTTACGAGGGCTTGGTAACATTCCATATCTACCCGAGGGACGGACGTTTGCGACAGTGACAGTTCAAGGCATAGTAGAAAAAGATGTAGAGATATTCATTGTAACTGACCAATTAATAAATTACCCAATCCTCCTAGGGCACAGCTTTTCAGAACGCCCCAATTTACGCATAACGAAAACTGCTACAGAGTTAATTTTTGATCGAGTTCCACTTAAGGATACGGAGTGTCCATCTAAGATTCCGTTGAGGGCAACTTGTGACGTCTTAATTTCTGCAAATGGCCTCAAAACTGTCCATGTGAAATCCAGTGATGCCGTTAGTTTTAGAGTATACGTACCTGGATCGGTAAGAGGCTGCTTTAGTAGGGAGTATTATCTTCTACCAGGTGAGTATCAAATGGTTAATGGAGAATGTCATCTGTTGGTTCACAATTTGTGTTCAAATGACATTATATTACCTAAGTATACTCTTATAACACGGGCCATTTCCTTGATTGGCGAATTAAAAATAAACTTAAGGGAATACGATTGCGGCCCAACTTCTATAATTAATTATGGGTCACAACTTTCACCCGAACATAAACATAAGTTAGATACGTTGCTGGCTGAATTCAAGGATTGTTTTTCTTCAGGCATGCACGATTTAGGATTTACAACGGAAACTGAGATGGTGATTCAACTGAAGGACTCTGATCCGGTTGTCTATCGCCCGTATAGATTGCCGTTTAGTGAACGGAGGAAGGTACAAGATATGATTGACGAAATGGTAGATTGCGGGATAGTTCGCCATTCAAGTTCACCATATGCTAGTCCAATAGTTTTAATTAAAAAGAAAACTGGGGACTTAAGGCTTTGTGTGGACTATCGTGCCCTTAATAATAAGACGAAAAGAGATCATTATCCTCTTCCAAGGATAGATGATCTACTTGACCAACTTTCAGGACAAACTATTTTCACGACCCTTGACCTAGCCTCAGGGTATCATCAGATACCGATAGCTAATGAGTCGATAGAAAGGACCGCGTTCGTGACGCCGGATGGTCAATACGAGTATACTCGTATGCCATTCGGCCTTGCGAACGCACCAGCAGTCTTTCAGCGTCTCATTCACAAGGTCTTAGGAAAAGCTGGAATAAAGCATACCGTAAATTGGGGGGTTTAGGATGGGAATAGGGACAAATTCAAGATTCAATTTAAGGCATATCTACACCATTACTGTAGAATTTAGTGTTTATGGTAGATTTTATATTTAAAGGTTGCAACATTTTTTCCTTCCTCTGGCAACAATAAGTGGTCCTGTCACTCAGAATTTAAAAATAAAATGTCATTTGTGTATCGGGTCAGAAGTGTGAAAAAACTGATGCTAAAAACATTTCAATTTGCATAATTATACAGTGAAGTTATTCGTTAGTGAAGTATTCAGCATTATCTTTGGTGTTTCGGAAACAGAATAAACTGTAATGTAAGTAATATAACATATAATTTCTATTATAATTTTGAAATAATCTTAAATAGTTTGCTTTCGACTAGAAATGGGGGGATTAGGGTCGACTAACGGGGTGTTTAGGGTCGTGATTAAGGGAAAACGGGTCGAAAAGTGGGTTCAATAGGGACATACTCGGGGCAATCGGGACGGCTATGGATGAATAGGGTTATTGTTATTAGGGTTGTCACAATAATAAAGTAAGTTTTTTTAGAAGGTAGTAGGTATCTATTTTGGAGTTTATTATGTAATGTTAAGCAAAAGTATAGACTACATTATTATAACAAACATTATTTCTTCATTTTTATTAGATTTAGTAAGGCTACAAGTAAAAAAAATAACTATTATTTTGTTTTAGTTAATAGACAATGCCGCGAGAATATAAGCCAAGGCTAGACGGGAAAAGGTACAAAAAGTATGATACATTAGTAATTGAACAAGCTTTAATTGAGTTAGCGAATCCTCAGGCAACAATAAGATCAGTTGCCGAAAAGTTTAATATATCTAGATCAGTACTACAAAGGCATAGCACAAGGAAAATGAAGTCCCAAGGAGGCCAAACAGCACTAACTAACGAAGAGGAAGAGTATATCGTATTAAACCTTAACACTTGTGCTGAATGGGGATATCCCTTAGATGTCACCGATTTAAGGTTATTGGTCAAAAGCTACCTAGATATGTTAGGGGTTAAGCACAGGAGATTTAAAGATAACTTGCCAGGAAGAGATTTTGTGTACACTTTTTTGGAGCGAAATAAGCACAACATATCACAAAGACTTTGCCAAAACATAAAACGGTCCAGGGCAGCTGTATCGCCTACTACAATCAATGCGTATTTTTCCGAGTTACAGAACTCTATTGAGAATGTACCTCTTAACAACATCTTAAATTATGACGAGACGAACCTGTCTGATGACCCGGGCCGTCATAAAGTTTTAACAAGGCGTGGCTGCAAATATCCGGAGCGAATACTAAATCATTCCAAAGCATCGGTATCGCTGATGATGGCTGGAACTGCTGCGGGAGAATTATTACCACCGTATGTGGTTTATAAATCTAAAAACCTTTATGATACGTGGGTGAAAAATGGTCCCGAAAAAGGTATAACCGAACCTCATCGGGATGGTTTGATGCCCAAACATTTAAAGATTGGGTCAAAGAAATAGTCATACCATTTTATGAAAAAAAAGAAGGCAAGAAAGTCTTAGTGGGCGATAACTTATCGTCTCACTTGTCTACAGAACTGATTGACCTGTGCAAGAGTAAGAATATACACTTTGTATTTTTGCCGGCTAATTCAACACATCTGACGCAGCCTTTAGATGTCGCTTTTTTTCGGCCAATGAAAATAGCTTGGCGTCAAATCCTTCAAAAATGGAAGAAGACTGACGGCCGAGCTCTTTCGAGTGTTCCTAAAGGTTGCTTCCCACGGCTTTTAAAGCTACTTATGGATCAGATTCAAATAAATGCAGAAAATAATCTTCAGGCAGGCTTTCGTAAGGCTGGTAAGCATTAAGTGAAATATTTTGATTGTATTTTCATTAAATTTAAGATAAGATAAATAAACTTTATTGCACAAAAAATTACAACAGGTAAAGGAAAGACAGAAACACAATAAAACAATTTAGGCGGTCTTATCGCTACAGAGTGATCTCTTCCAGACAAACTAGAGAGAGATGTATAGTAATTGAGTAAGGCTGTGCAATAGTGAAAAGATAAATATTCTAAATTTTTTCTTTCTCCTGCCCTGTTCCCAATTTTTTTTGACGTCGGCGCAACTTGTCTTCTTCTTTCACTCGCCATGTCACTATCCACTCCCTTACTTATCATACCATCATTCACACAATCCATCCATCTTTTCTTCGGTCTTCCTCTCCCTACACGCGTATCCACTTTCACGTCCATAACTTTCCTGGTGACATGATAATTTTCTCTTGTTACATGTCCATACCAGGCAAATTGCTTTTCTCTCAATTTATCAGCAATCGGGGCTAGGTACTTTCAGACTTCCCCTAATATATTAATTCTTCACTCTATCCATTCTCGTCACTCTACACATCCATCTCAACATACGCATTTCAGCGACATGCTATCTCTGTTCACGCATCCGCTTGACAGGCCAACATTCCGATCCGTACCTGACAGGTCTAATTACAGATTCATAAATTTAGTTTTCCCCTTCAGTTTTAGGTAAATACGGGGGTCACATGTAGTTCCCGTCACCTGTCGCCATTTCATCCATCCTGAGCTAATTTTTCGCTCGACGTCTCGGTTCACTATGTTTATATTGCAAAAGTGGTTTCATAACTGTTCCTTCTTTTAGGTATCAGTCCCTTGAATCCTAATGAAGTCCTAGCTAGATTACCGCGAGAGACTGTAAACAGAGAGGAGGCAAAACATGCAATTGATAAATCCGTTTTGAATTTATTACAAGAAATGCGCTATGGAAGCATAAATGTGATAGAACCGAAGAATAAACGAAAAATCAACGTTATTTCAGGTACGTAGGATCCGAAGCAGTACACAATTGAGAACTTCATTCGTTACAAACATACAAATCTTTACTCTTTAGAATATTAGTGTAAATAGTCTAGATATACAAACCTATGTTAGCAATAATGAAATAATTACCTATCCTATTCTCAGGTCGCAGCGTTTCAAACGAAGAAATGGAAAGTTATGCTGAAACCGATCCTGAATATGAAATAAAGAAGAAACGAATTGAAACCAAAGCCAAAAAAGCAACAAATGTAAGTTTCAAGGGCAAAGGTGTGGGTAAAAGAACACAAATTAAAAGTGATGAAAAAGAAAATAAATTGATTTTACCAGGACATAGTTCAGATACATTTCACAACATCCAAATCAGATCAGAAATTACCAAAGAAGCAAAATCTCAATTTCAAGACCAGAAAGATAATTGGCGTGATATAGATGTTGAAAACATTCCTGTGATATTATCGGAAGATTTACAACTGTATAAGGAAATAGTCAACTCGTGCGAAACAATTTATTCAAACCAAAGTGATGTAACCAAAGAATTAAGTTTTACTACAACAGATTCAAATAATGCAGAAGAAGACACAAAAAAGATGGAAGAAAAATGTAGACCCTCTATTATTGAGAATAGAATAATTACTCAATCTAATAATGCAGAAGAAGACACAAAAAAGATAGAAGAAGAATGTAGACCTACTATACTTGAGAATAGAATAATTACTCAATCAGAATTAAAAAAGCTTTTACCAAAACATCAACCAAAAACAAATTTGAGACCACTTAATAAAATAACAAATAGAAATGTTATGAAGAAGAAGACAGCAGTAGGTGGTCCTAGTAAGAATTTATATAATGATAGTGATCAGATTCTTAGGATTCTTGAGAGTACCATCGATTAAGTTTTCAGATTTTAACAAAATAAGGAGATTATTTTTATGTCATGTTGATTATGATTAGATTTAGAACGGAGTTAAAGAGATTAAAGACCCCTATTTTTTATGTTTCAAACTATTACACAAATTGTTATGTGTCGACTTTCTCGATAATTTAATACAATACGTTGATTTGGTAGATATTCCTAGTTTTGTTTTATTCTTTAATTTTATTTATGTAATATTATTTTAGCAAACGAAAGTAAAACTGTTTTTAGTACCTATTTACACTCTTTTAACAAGTTTTTTTTCCGTTCCTGGAGTTATGTCAAAAAATACCTTTATAAAAAAACATTCATTTAAGAGTATCTGAATCGCTCAAATAGGTTAGGTACCTAACCTATTTGAGAAGTTGGTAAACATAAGGAAACAAAAATCTTGTTGAACGTTGGTTAAAAAACTAAACAGTATCAGCCCTGACGAAAAACTCCATTGTCCCCATAAGTGACTCGATTCACCCCAAAGCTGAGGTGAATAGGGACAAACTGGTTTTTTTTACTTTTTGTGGATATTTTAAATAAAATATTAGTAAAATGCACTGGATATGAATACACAAACCGTCGGAATAGTTATAATCTCCATTTTATTGGTTAGAACGATGCAAAAAGTGGTGATAATTAATGTAGAAGTCAGAAAGTGACCCGATTCCCCCCAATTTACGGTACCATCGTTTACATGGATGATATACTAATTCCATCTAAATCGATCATTGAAGGCGTAGACCGTCTAAAAGATGTCCTTAAGGCGCTTAGAGACAGTGGGTTAACATTAAAATTAGAAAAATGTCACTTCTTTAAAGAATCTATCGATTTTCTTGGCTTTGAGATTAGTAAAGGTGAGATAAGACCCGGAGTTCAAAAAACCCTAGCAGTTGCTCAATTTACCCCTCCACAAAATCAACATGATTTGAGGAGATTTCTAGGGCTAGCTAGTTTTTTTAGACGCTTTGTGAAGGACTTTGCCTCGATTGCTAGACCTCTGACAGATCTCTTAAGGAAAAATACTCCTTGGCGGTGGTCACAAAATGAGGAGAGTGCCTTTACTGAGCTTAAAGATAAGTTGACAAAACGACCAATTTTGGCACTGTATAATCATGCTGCAGAGACTCAGTTACATACTGATGCGAGCCAAGTTGGCGTAGCAGGCATATTGTTACAGAGATTAAATGACAAGCCATTTAGACCCGTAGCTTATTTCAGCCGCCGCACTACCACCGACGAACAGAAGCTGCATTCTTTTGAGTTGGAGACGTTAGCAGTGGTATCCTCACTCAATAAGTTTAGGGTTTATTTACTAGGCATAAAATTTACTATTTTCACTGACTGTCACGCTTTGCGCACTACATTCACAAAAAGAGACCTCATTCCCCGCATATCACGATGGTGGATACAATTTTTAGAGTATGACTGTAGCATAGAATATCGATCAGGTGATAAGATGGCACATGTCGATTGTTTAAGTCGAAATCCAGTAGAAACCGAAAATGGAGACTTACATAACTTAGACGTATTAAAGGTAGACGCCGTCGATTGGATCACTACCGTACAATCAGGAGATTCGGAGATCACCCGTATTAAAGAAATTTTGAACGATCCGGAAACTGCAAAAATTGCTTCGGTTAGGAAAGAATACAAAATCAAAAATGGGCGGGTCTTTCGGATTATTGATGACGCAACTGATAGATGGGTTGTACCTAGAGCTGTACGTTGGCAGCTTTTGAGGGCAAAACACGACGATGTGGGCCATTTCGGCCTTGAAAAAACTTTGGAAAGGGTAAAAGCTTCCTATTGGTTCCCAAAAATGAGAAAGTTTGTGAAGAAGTATGTCTCAGCATGCTTAGGTTGTGCTCATCACAAAATTCCTTCCGGGGCCAAAGAAGGAGAGCTTCACCCTATTCCCAAAGTCGAAATACCCTTCCACACCGTTCATGCCGATCATCTCGGGCCCTTCATTCGTAGCAAAAAGAGAAACGTGCATTTATTAGTTATAGTTGACGCGTTTACTAAATATGTCAATTTGACCCCCGTACGTAGTACCAAGTCGAAGGCTAGTATTAAAGTATTCCGTCACTATTTCAGTTTGTTTGGTGTTCCAACTCGCCTCATTACAGACAGAGGTACTAGCTTCACGAGCCGTAAATTCAAATCCTTTGTAGATGCTCACCGTATAAAACATATCATGAATTCCGTAGCCACCCCGCGGGCGAACGGCCAGGTAGAACGGTATAACCGGACTATCCTTTCTGCCTTAGGAGCTATGACTCACGACAAAGGTGCTGAAACATGGGATGAATACATTCCAGATATTCAGATTGGGATTAATACGTCTGTTCATGCGGTTACAAAAAAGACCCCTACTGAATTAATGTTTGGACGAAACGTTTCGCACGCTTCGCAGGGAGTTTTAAATGATGTGGCTTTACAAGTAGATGATGCAACGGAAAAGACTTTAGATGAATTAAGGACTGAGGCGAGTAATCAGATTGTTAAAAATCAGGAAGCCAACAAAAGACGGTATGATTTACGTAGGAAAAGGGCTACCAAATATAAAGAGGGTGATTTGGTTAGGATCATTAAAGCTGTACCATCGGGCACCGGACAATCAAAGAAATTAGAACCTAAATGTCAAGGTCCATACAAAATTAAAAAGATCTTACCCAATGATAGATTCGTGGTAGTCGACACCCCGCTGACTAGAAAAGGTAGGCCATACGAGGCTGTAATATCCATTGATAAAATGTTCCCCTGGTTAAGTTATAGTGCAAATTATACATCTAGTGAAGGGAGTGGCGAAGAATAGGTTCCTAAACGAACGTAAAAGGGACTGGACTTTTAGGGCATATTGTAGTGTAAATGTTGTGTGACGGTCACTGGCAGCTTGTTATGTTACTTTATCGGTAATCAAGTCTATTAATCGGCTTTTATTTTTTCTATCAATGCTGAGTTGTAAATTGTATGTTTTTGATGGATTGAAACTGTCATTGATTGAGGATGTCATTTGAGATGACAGAAAATGGGCGTCATTTGAGATGACCAAATCGGGTGTCATTTGAGATGACCAAATTGGGTGTCATTTGAGATGGCCAAAATGGGCGCCATTTGAGATGGCCAAAATAGGTGTCAGTTGAGATGACTAACGATTATTATTAATTAAGTGAAATGTGTCATTTGAGATGACACTAGTGCATATAATGAACTTGTGAAATGAGATTATTTGTGTTGTTTAAGAATTACGAGATGATACTATGATGAAGTATTCAGTTGTAGTTAATTGTTTTGCTTACGCTAATTTAATTTAGTTGAAAATAATTTATTATATACAATTTTACTATTTTTTTTTAATAGTCTATATTCAATACCTGTTTGTTAACCTGACTGTAGCATATCTCAATTCAGAGAAATAAAGCCAGACCAGAATAATAAATATTCTGGTGTTCTATATACAATTTTTAGTGAAGTAATTTATGATTGTAATGCAAATTAATTTCATACAAGTCATTTTGCCTTGATTATAAAACAAAATCAAATTTTAAAAATTCATTGATGACAGTAATGTAATAATTATTATACATAAATGGTTTAATGTAATATACAAAGGTACATAGTTAATAACTATGCATCTTTTTCTAATTTGTATTTAATACTGTATAAGATGAGCGAACAAAGGGACTTGTTCGGGAAGGATGGCCGACTGTAACAACACGTATTGTTACTTCTTTGATCATTATATATTTTAGTTGTTAGAATTAAAACTGTCATTGCGTTGTCTTTGGCACTGACAGATGCCAAAGACAACTTCTACATAAATTTTGGGAAAGTCGCAACGACTGCCATAGATTATGTTATAACGACTGGCCACACTTAGTTACTAAGCGGGGCTGGACCGGTCGGCCATCATTGGGGAACGAGCCGTCCTGCTAAAAGGCATGTAAGTAAGATCTGCATATTATATTGTACCGTAGGTGATTGTGATTAAATGAAATAGGTAATATCGCATAATAGTTGTTTGAATTGATACCTTCCTTCTGGGGTGTATTTACACATATCAGGATATATCTCACACGATACCTGAGGTATCATCGTTGTTGTCCTCACAATTTTGGGCAGACATTACTGCTTTGGTAGAAATCTGGGGCCAGCTAATCGAGCCACCATAGAGTTACAGAGACACGACCTCACCATAGGTGATTTTTATATTTCATGGCTAAATTGCAATAATGTTCTTAAAGGAATAAATTTCGACTTTGCTAGAAGCTTAGTAAACGCCATGGAGGTGCGGGAAGCAAAACTATTTAAAAACTATGTAGTTTTAGAATGTTTGTATCTGGATAGACGTCTTAATTTGATGCTCAGCAACGAGGATTGCGAAAAAGCAAAAAAACTGATTAAGGAAACCCACAATCATCTAAAAACATTAAGAAATGAACAGAGTAACTTAGTTTCAGACGTCAATGAGGGAACCCCTGTCACGCCAAGTACTAGCAGAAGTTCCACAGTATTGGACTTGGAAGAATTGTTAGCAAGAGCTGAAAGGGCTAGAGGCTCTTCGAGGCAAATGAGCTCTTTTGATGCTGCTCTGAATGATTTGGTATGTTGCCCAAGGCTACCTTTACAAGAAAATATTATTAAAGCTTAGCATAATACCTCAGTTATATCTAGCGACTTAGCTATGGTCGCAAATACTGTCTTGGCTGCACCTTCAACACAAGTATCAGTCGAAAGATTGTTTTCCTCATTAAAATTCATCTTGAATCCATTACGAAGTAATTTAAACCAATATTTTTTGAACGACTTAATGCTTGTTAGGGAAAATAAGGATTTATAAGGCTCTTCTATCAATATCACCCTCATGCCTTCCATTCCTCGTGAACCTAGTCCCCAGATACACAAATTCTTTCACTTCTTCTACCTTTTCACGTCCAATTAAAACATCTCATTCTGTCAAATCCTCCTCTCTTTCAAAAAACATGGTTTTTGTCTTATTTACGTTCACTTTCATACCTCTCGCTTCTAATGACGCATTCATTTATGTTACCATTTCCTGCAACTCGTCGGCCGACGACGCAAGTATGACTTGGTCATCAGCGTAGAGGAGACATTTTAACAAGCAACCCTTCCATTCTGAGTCCATAATTACTGTCTTTCAAATCTGTTAAACAGTTATCCACCGAATACCGAATTATTATTTAGCTTTTAGTAGGCACATTATTAAAACCTTTCAACTTTTTTTTTGCCATAACATTTTATTGTTACAATATTGATTATTAACAGAGTACTTGTGATTATTTAATTTAAAATTTTTGAATCTAAATAGCACGTATTTTCTATTTAATTGTTTAAAAATCTTCACTTTCATATACTTAATTATAATCATGTGATTGTCTTCATCGTCATAATACTGACTTTTTATAATGTTGATTTTTAGTAGAATAAATGTCTATCCACACACTAAATGTAATTTCTTTTTCTTTCGAAATACCTAATAATAGGTAATAAAAGGTAATATCGTATTTTCTATTTAATTGTTTAAAAATCTTCACTTTCATATACTTAATTATATCATGTGATTGTCTTCATCGTCATAATACTGAATTGTTATAATGTTGATTTTTAGTAGAATAAATGTCTATCCACACACTAAATGTATTTTTTTTCTTTGAACATGCAAAAAAGTTTACTTTTCTTTCGAAATACCTAATAATAGGTAATAAAAGGTAATATAACTTAATCATGTTGGTGACTGTTGCTGCTGTTCCTGTTGTTGCTCTAGAGTACTGTTCATGACAACATGGATTATTCGATGCTTACATTCATGGCGTCGTTTTTCAGCTAACTTGGATAAAGGTTTCGCCAATGCCATACAAAATTGGTAACACTCATGAATATTGTCCTCAATGTTTTGCAGCGGCTTTTCTTTGTCTTTTATGTCATTTAGTATAACATCAAAAGATAAGACCGAAGCGGATGCTTCAGAGGAATCTAAATCTGGAGTAGATGAGCCAGGGTTTAACGAAAATGACGGTAGTGCTGATGACATTACAGTCTTTTTTAATTCTTCTGGATGTTCTTTTTCCTCGCTGCTTGCAACATCTTCACTTTCCGGTATAGTTATATGTCCTAAAAAGTACAAATAATTTATTAACAGGGTGTTCCAAAATTTCCTGATAAGATGATACTTCAGTGAGTCTTTGTGCCAGTGAAAATAAACAACTTTTTGCAATAAAGAATATTCTATTAACTTTTTGCAATAAAGAATATACTTTTCCAAAGAAATACGAGTTTATTTATTTATTTGAATTATTTACCAAAATTATCAAAACATTGATTTATTTTAAATAATATTGATAGCTCGGAGCAGTTTTCTATTAGTACCCTTTAGGTTTACCTTACCCTTAGGTTAGGTTATTCTCTTAGGTACCCGTACAAACCTGTTTACCGAGAAGAAATTAAACGGAATGATTCGGCCGAATATTCTGTTCGGAACATTTTGGACCTACATTCGACGTTCCCTAATCTGTCAAATTACTCGTATTTATTGTTTCATAAACAAAGATAATTAGATACTTAATATGCAATTTATGCTGTCTACGATTGTTCATAATACAATAAACCTTAAATGTAGTTCTGATTAGGTTTATTTATTTAGGTTTTTCTCATTACGAACAAACACGGCAGCGAGCAACAACGCGGGCGGGCGCCTGATGATCAGTACGTCTACCACGAGTTGTAATTTTAAATTTACGTTATCGTTCGCGTAAAAAAATGTAGTGGGATTTGACATGACATGATTATATGACAACGTCAAATCCCAATACAATTTTTTTACGAGAACGATAATGTAAATAACTTAATACGTACTGTACGTCTACAACGAGTTGCCAATTTAACTTTGCGTTATCGTTAGCGTAATTATTTTTTTATTGGGATGATACATAACAATGTCAAATTCCAATACAATACACATGACATGACAATGTCAAATTCCAATACATTTTTTTACGCGAACGGTAATGTAAATTTAAAGTGGCAGCTCGTGGTAGACGTACCTACTGGTACCTTGAGTTTGACTTTGATTGAGGACGCCGAACCGCCCTGCGCCGAACGAAACCCACACGTCCTTTAATAGGTATTCCGTCGGGCGGTGTTTTAAATCATAAAATATTAAACTTAATAAATACTTAATTGCCTACTTAATATGAATTATTTAGATTCTAATGTGATTAGGTTAGGTTATTTAAGTAGGACATTAGAATTAGTATCTATCGTTACATTGGTGAAATCCAATAATCTGATACCTACTTAAGTAGGTATATGTTGCTCGCTTCACGGCTCACGGCTTGCTTCAGAAATAAGAAGATAGGTTATTACTTACTTTTAAGAGCTCGACGAATACACTCCTTAAGTTGCTGTTCGTCATTTGCCTCCATCATTAAAAAATACTGCAATCTAGTTTTTTGAAAAATACGTCACGCGCACGCGATCACTGAACAAGTAAACAAACGAAGTCCCGGCCGTCCCTCCTACAATATTTCTTGGATAATATGAATCTCCAATCAAATATCAGAACCAATAAATCGGAAGTGCGTGGGGATAAAACCTCTTAAATAGCGGAAACCCAAACAAGAAAGCGCTTTCCCTTTCAAACCCCCGGTAAGCGCTTACTGTTTCGATAGGGTTTCCCAATTTCAAAGGGTAACCCTTATTTTGACTTACCCGTTCAATTGTATTTCCCAAATGATTATGGTTACCGAATGAAAGGGTTTCCCTTTTTAAGGGTATTGAAATAAAGCGGGTTTTCCGGTCCCTGCTTTAACCATTCTGGTGCGCCCTCCGTGACCAATAGATATGAGTCTCATGAATAATATCAAAATTTTCGTCTAAATAAGTGTAGTAAATAAGCGAGTCTTTCTCGTCCTTCACTGGAACTACTAATTTTTTTATATTTCCTATATTAACAACATCGTATCTTGACAGACGTTGATAGTCTTCTGGCGTTTTTTGCTTTGTTTTCTCTTTAGAAGTTATAACCTTGTTTAAAAAAGTAAAATACTCATCTCGTGTAAATAATTGGTGATTTTTTCCTTTCTTCGATTTTATTTCAAGGCATTTCTCATTAAATCTGGTTTTCATAATAAGAAGGTCTTCCATTTTAATACGAAAACGGTACTCAAACTCAAAAATTCTCAAACTTTTTACGTCAGCAACAACAAATAACGTGCACGTGCTTTTAAAACAATAACACCGAGCCAACTAACGCGTCGCCTACGCGGTTCCCTCGCGTGGCATCTCCCCGCGCCTCTCGCACGTCGCACACACCGCCCCGCCCCGCAACCCTTGGCCACTTATTACATTTATCACTACTAGGGTTAAATTATTAATAAAAACCGACAAATGTGATTAATTTATCACTTTAACCTCGACTTTCGGTAATTATTAATAATAATAGATAATTATTAATAATCTTCAATTATTCACTCTTACCGTAACATCAACATCATCTTGCAAAAAAGTAAAAAGCGCGTGATGAAAAGAACAAAGATAAAAGTGCCGCTGAGGAAGGATCTTGTGATGTTCTTACAATGGACTTGCAAGCAGTTAAAATTTGCCCAAGCTTAAATGCATCAGCTTTGTATTTGTAATTGTATTATAACAAAACTATGTGTGCACAATTTTACAGTTTATAATATAAACACTCACCATTGCCGATGCTATTGGTTTGACGAGACTGACGCCGATTTAACAGCAAATACCTTTGCAAGTTGCCTGATTGACTATCTGTCAAACACTATAAGTGAGAAACCTGTAATAATTTGGAGTGATGGGTGTACCTATCAAAATCGAAATGCGACTCTTTCAAATGCTCCTCTCTCATTCAGTGTTGATAAAGGTATAACAATATACCAGAAATATTTGACAAAAGGCCATACGCAAATGGTAGCAGATTCGGTGCACGCTACTATTGAGAGAAAAATCAAAAATAAATCAATACATTTACCTAGTGATTACACACGTTTGACTTCTGAAGCAAGACGTAATCCGCAAGCATATGAGGTCAAAAGTCTCGATTTTACTTTTTGTCATAATTACGGAGTCGACATGATTTACCCATCCATCAGACCCGGCAAATCTGCAGGTGATCCTCAGGTAGTAGATATAACTGCCATAAAATACTCTCCTGATGCAACTATAACGGTAAAAATTCCATTCATTCGTCGTTCGCACTTGCAGGAAGCAGACGCGTGCCACTTTATTTCTTAAAATATAGTTTCCTTGTCGTTTAAATATCGATATTAGGTCTATAGTTATAAACAATACTTTCGTTTGGTCAGTGTTTTGTGTGTTGTGACTATTACTAAACGATAACGGCTGGCACCTGCTAGCGCGGGGACCCCCTCACCGCTGCGATAAGAGACACTATCCATAATTGCTGTCCCTTTTACGCGCGCTTGAACCGACATTACAAAGCAAACATGCGAAGCTTGTCAAGACACAATAAATAATGAAGATCAACACCTACAATGTCAGCAATGTTCGCGATTATACCACTATCTGTGTCTCAACCTGGACACGAAGGATATAAATACAACTACACCTAACTACATAAAAAATTGGTGCTGTCCTAACTGCCTGTGTAAGCAAAGAAAAGGCAATAACACAAACGATCCAGTGCGTCCGTCTACGCCGACTAACTTAACTGAGTGTACTTTTAATGTTCCTCGCCGCAAAGTACAAGGACAGGACTCGGCGGCATCAGGCAGATCTTCGCCTGCGCCGTTTTTTGATTCTGGATCGCAAAATATTAGAGATATTATCCGCGAGGAATAGCGCGAGACATTGAAGGAACATTTAAATGATTTCAAAGTGACATTGGACAAACGCTTTAGTGAATTGTCAAGCAAAATAAGCGAGTTCAATGTCTCGCTCGAATTTCTAAGCGCTCAGTTTGACAGCTTGAACACCAACATGACTTTATCAAATAAAGAAATAAAGACCTTAAAGAAGGAAAATGAGCAGCTACGAACTGACCTTAACAATTTGTCTTCCCGGTTTTGTCAAATTGACCAATTATCGCGGGTTACAAACCTGGAAATTCAATGTGTCCCTGAGTTCAAGAGTGAGAATGTTATTGGCATCGTGGAGCAGATCGGCACTGTAATAGATAAGAAAGTGGATGACAGGGAAATACACTACTGTTCCAGGATACCAAAACAGAACGCAAAGAGTGAACGTCCTCGGAGTATTCTGGTGAAATTCGACACACCCCGTACTCGCGACACTGATCTGGCTGCCGTCATAAAATATAATAAAGAACACCATGACAACAAACTGAACTCCAGTCACTTGGGTATTGCTAACGACCCCAAGTTGCAAGTGTTTGTAACTGAAAATTTGTCACCAGAAAACAAGTCCCTACACGCCGCAGCCAGGATTCGGACTAAGGAGCTGGGCTTCAAGTTCGTATGTATACGTGGCGGGCGTATTTACGTGCGTAAAACGGAAACGTCAGATTCTGTTTACGTTAGAAATATAGAAGTCGTAAACAAACTATCCTAAGTGTGGTGTTGTGTATTGTAGGTATAGTTCACTCGTTCACTTTTTCCCCTTAATAACACTATCTCCCAGGTTATAATATAATAAAAATATATTTTCAGAATGTACGCGGTTTACGCACAAAAACTGTTGATGTATACAAAAATACAAGTACTTGTGACTATGATGTAATAATCTTCTGTGAAACGTGGCTAAATAGCGGTATTAGTAGTTCAGAATTATTTTGTGATAAATATATAGTCTACAGACGAGATCGTGAGACGTCTGGGTTTCATAAGGGGAAAGGTGGCGGTGGAGTTTTGGTAGCGGTATCGCGCAGTATACCCTCAGTAAAATTGACAAATCTAGAAAGCAAGTGCGAGGACGTGTTTGTGAAAATTAATATAAACAACAATAAAAGTCTGATCATATGCGCTGCTTACATTCCTTCGCCTACTCAACGACACATTATACAGCACTATATTGATAACACTAACGGAGTCTTAGAATCCTACCAAAACGTCTTGTTATGTGGCGATTTTAATCTCGGTAACCTGTCGTGGACGGGTAAGCCAGGCTTACCTCATCAAGGCTCGTCTAGCGCATGTCATTCTATTAATAGACTTTTCTTGGATTTATTTCAGCAAATCAGCTTAGTCAGTACAACTGTATACAGAATTACCTTGGTAGGACATTGGACTTAGTTATGACAGGGGAATCGATCACTCATTTTGGTGTATCTGGATACCCTGTCACTAATATCGATGTTCATCATCCTCCCCTTGAATTCTCGATTCAATTAACCTTTAATTCCAATAAAGAAAATTTGCCAGTAAACACCAGTATCATGAAAAAAAAATTCTATAGAGGTGACTATGATAAAATCTGTGATTATCTGAGTAAAACAAACTGGGATGATTTATTTTCTAATAATACGTCAGTCGATAGCATGGTAACGCTTTTTTATGGGGTACTCAATGAAGCCATAAAGCAATTTATTCCCTTGTCTCGCCTTAGATCGGATAGATCGCCACCGGTTTGGTTTTCTCAAAATCTAAAAAACTTACTAAAAGAAAAAAACAAGTACCGAAAACGGTTTAACAAATACAAAAACCCCTTAGATAATATCACTTACTCATCGCTTAAGAAAAGGTGTAAAGCTCTTGCCCATAAATGTTATACTGAATACATATCCAAAGTAGAATCATCTATAAAAAATAATCCAAAATTGTTGTGGTCATATCTTAAACAAAAAAAGTCAAGTAGTAGCTCTTTTCCTTCTACGTTATATTTTGAATCTGATAAGGCCTGTACCGGCCCAAAAGTTTGTAACCTACTAGCTTCTTACTTTGCATCGGTATATGATAGTTCTCTTACTGCGGTCGGGTCAAATGTAACAGGTACACATAATGATCATTGTGAATCATCAAATATTTTGAACAACATTACTTTCTCTCGGGACGAAGTATTCAAGGGACTCAGAAGAATTGACAAAAATAAAGGTTCTGGTTCCGATGAAATACCATCTATTTTCGCTTTTAATTGTGCTAAATATTTATCATATCCATTAACTATAATATTCAACAAATCATTATGCTGTGGTATATTTCCCGCAGCTTGGAAGACAGCTCTCGTGGTGCCTGTCTTCAAATCAGGAGATGTGGAGGCTGCTACAAACTATAGACCGATTTCATTGCTTCCTATCTTTGCTAAATTGTTCGAATCACTGTTATGTCCTCTCATTTCCTGGCACATTAAGCCTTTAATTTCGCAAAGCCAGCATGGTTTTTACAAGAATCGGTCAATTTTGTCAATGACCTTATTCTTTCTATTGACAATCGTCTCTCTGTAGATGTCATTTATACCGATTTTTCAAAGGCCTTCGACAAGGTTAACCATGAATTGCTACTCAAAAAGCTTTATATGTTTGGCTTTGGCGATGTCCTGCTGAGGTGGTGCGAGTCGTATCTTAAAGATCGCACGTCAAAGGTTGTCGTCAGCGGATTTGAATCGGAACTGTTTCCTGCCCCATCCGGTGTTCCGCAAGGTTCACACCTCGGACCTGTATTTTTCACCATCTTCATTAACGACGTGACCAAATGTTTCTTGAATGGTTCCAGCTACTTGTATGCTGATGATCTTAAAATTGCTAAAACGATTAACACTCCTTCTGATATCATCCTACTACAGGAAGACTTGGATCGACTCACTGATTGGTGCTTTTCCAACAAAATGACACTAAATATTAATAAATATTACCACATGCATTTTACTCGGAGCAGAAAGAGAGCTATCCACCCCCATGTGTACGAGCTTCAAGACAAGCAAATAAAAGCGGTCGAATCAGTAACAGATCTAGGGGTTACTTTTGATGAGAAGCTCTCGTTTAACAGACACATTGAAAATATAACCACTAGGGGATTTAAGTGCCTGGGGTTCGTATTTAGAAACTGCAAGGATTTTAGAAATATATCAACAAAACTAACTATCTTTAACAGCCTAGTTAGATCTGGCCTCGAGTACGGAAGCGTTGTGTGGTCTCCTTTTTATGAAGTCCATAGTAACACAATTGAACGTATACAAAAACGTTTCTTGGATCATTTGGCGTACCATTGTGGGAAAGCAAAACAATTTCACGGTTATGCAGACCGTTTAAAGTACTTTAACCTGAAAAGTCTTAAACAGCGTAGACAATATCTGGACCAAATTTTTCTGTACAAGATTGCTAACAGTCTTATTGATTGTCCTCAGCTTTTGGAAAAACTAAACTTCAAGGTTCCTTTAAAATTACCACGTAAAAGTAAGAATTCTCTTTTCTCCCCTGCTTTCGCTCGTACCAATCTAGGGATTAACTCTCCAATTGCTCGCTTACAGAAATCGTACAACGCATCGCAAAAACTGTCTAGTGGCGACATCTTCGGATGCAGCCTCTCAAATTACAAAATACAATCCAAATTAATTAATTCTTAAGTAAAGAAATATACACACAAACACACACAATACTTACACATGCCCATACGTGCACACAGATACACACATACACTAGCACAGATACACACACTCACAAAAACACACATTTTCTCTCACAGACCGAGATCTAGAAATAACAATTTACACATGCACACAAATACACGCATTCACACGCAGGCAAGCACAGATACACACACTCACAAAAACACAGATTTTCTCTCACAGACCGAGATATAGATATAACAATTATTTTATAAGTATAAAAGTTTCTTGTCTTCTTATTGCATGCCGTGGCAACTTGTAATAGAAACAACACTATAGCTGGAGTATCGTTTATAAGTGTACTAGTATTTAACTTGGTGTATGTTTTGTAAGTTGTTCTAAGTAAATAAATAAATAAAAAAAAAAACAAGTTTTGATGAAGAGTTCCAAAACCTCCCAAAAAAAAGAGGTAAACGAGCAGCTATTAAGCCCATACAATCCTTTTCCCAGTTGCATAAGCAGAGAATACCAATAAAACATACAAAATGGCTGCATTTGCAGCAGTTAAAAGAAGTGATCCCAAGAGACTGTCATATTTTTTATGTCAATTTGCCTCATGAATAGTTTGTAGGTATATTAGTTGTTTACTTCTTTCTATAAAAAAACTCTTTAAATTGATTGTACTTTTATAGCCAATATTTTACTGTTGCTAATAAGACTGAGATTTTCACTTTCTCAATGATAAAATATTCTAATCTTGTTTTGTTCAAAGCTATAAGCTGAATTTATTTTATTATTGTAAAATAGTGCTGGTGCCAAAAAAGCTAGAACTAAGAATTTATTTACTAGTCCATTAAGATACTACTATTACTATCAAGACATTACTACTAGTAAAGTGTTACATTGTCACCATTTTAGTTTTAAGAAGTAAGTCAAATTTTGAAATTTCTTTAATAATATTACTTTTTGTTGTTAATTTGAAAATGTTCCTGAAATTGTTTAGACTAAAGTCATCTTAAACAAAGTCATTAGATATAAGTTAAAAGTGCCATTCTTAATTAGTATACCTACTATACTACTTACCTCAAAAGTATTGATTTAAGTCTCTCAATTATAATATAAAGTTCATGTGCCATTATTATTGATATAAAAACTTTTCTATGAATTATAAGTGTTTCATTTCTTAATAATTATTTACTATCTGAGGTCTAGATACCTCGTAAGTAACCTTCAATATTAAGAGAAATATTAGTGATACCATGTAAGTGCAAATGCTTAGTTTTAAAAGTAAAAACATTTATATTTTTATTATTTTTAACTTAACGTATAATATTTTCATTTCAAATTTGTAAAAAATAAAAGATATATAATATACTTAGTTATCAAAGCAGTTTTTTGTCTCTCCTGGAAAGTTGATTGGTTTCCATATACGAGGGGTCACATCTAGATCGACGATATATATATAGTCAAAATATGAAGACGTATATAGAATATGTGATTACACATACGATAAATATGAAAAATACAAAAAATATATAGATACTCAAATATTACTTATAATAATAATTCATAGTAATTACATATTTAAAAAATACTTATTTTATCGATATAATATGAAAAACAAAAAATATATAGATACTTAAATATTTATTCTAATGTTTCTAAATTATGGTATTCACTCCAACACCGACCAACACAAAGGAACACCATGCACTTGTAACGGTTCTTTTATTTATCTTACTTCAAACTATCAAAATGTAACCGAGTGAAAAAAAAACAATAATAAATTATTTCCATTATTATATTTAAAAAATACTAACTACATAAAACTTAAAATCAATCTTAATAGTAATTTTAACCTAAATATTTACAAAATGTCTAATTTACAAATTGGTAAAAAATATATATATTCATTAAATAAACAAGCAAAGTCGGGGCGAACTGCTTGTTTAGTGTTTCTATTGTTCCTGCGAATACGCGGCGGCGGCCGGTCGGTTAAAAGCGTTGGGAGTGGTAGGGACCGATCATTCGTTCGGCAGCACCGTGACTACAGCACGTACGGCCGTAACCTATTCTCACTAGAACCGTTCAAATAGCTGCTAATTTGTACAAACCTAATATATTTCTAGTAAAGTTTCTAGTAAGATTTAAGAGTGCATTAGTGAATCCCCCGTATTGGGGGACCTACCTCCCACTTGGGATTCTATTGAAGAACTCAAGATTATCACAGCGCGGGTCAGCTGCCTATCGCGAGTTTTCCTGCTACGCTGCTTTGCCGGTCTACGCTCCACTTCAAGACATCCAGGACAGTGGTTGACAAGGACTTAATTGAGTGACGGTTGTTTAGTGTGCGGAACCCACGCCCGAATAATGTAGCTAAATGGAATTAAATCTAAATATCGAATTACTGCCTACTTATTTAGAATACCCGCCACACACTGGCTGCAAGAAATGCTGCACACTGGCCGTTTTTTCTCTCGTCTTGCCAGGCATCTCACGCAACTTCCCCGCTTAAATTTGTTTTGTCTATTTGAGGTCCTGTCTCCACAAGACCTCTGCTCTGGGTAATGGTCGAGCGTTTTATTTAAGCGAGTTTCCACGTTGTTATTATTTACATTTCTGGTTGCAAGTTTAGGCATGGCAAATTTATCCAGAAGTCCTGCAGCCAGTGCATAGCGGAACTGACGGTGGGTCATTTTTTTGTCTTGGCCGACGTTGGAGCAGTATATTATATATGAGTTTAGTATAGATATATTTAATAAACGTTTGAAAACTTTGATGTACCATTTAACACCGCGCTTTCGTTCCACGAGGAACATGGACAACTTCTGGTCTTTTAGGTCCACGCCCCCCATGAATCTATTATACTCCTCCACTACGCAAGGTTTGGCTACCGCTTGACCTGCTCGACGGCCTTGCACGACGCCGTTGTCGTGGAAAGTAGACACTGTGGTAACCAATTTAATGTCCTTCCAAGCAATGACTGATACGTCACCACAGTGCCTACTCACCATAGTCCCGCGTGCGACTCTGCGGTCATCGAGCGCTTTGATTGCCGCTGGGGTTTTCTGTCGCGTTCTGTTCAGAGTCCCGACAACGTCAGTTGCATGGGACTTCAGGAAGCGCGCCAATTCTACAGAATTGTAATAATTGTCCATATATAGGATGTGGCCTTTCCCTACATAGTTTTCTGCAAGTTTCAGGACGATCTTGGCCGTACTGCTGCTAAATCCGGAAACAGGTTCTGCTGCGGCACTACCTTTGCCGGTGTATATAATCATATTAAGCACGTAGCCGCTCACAGCCTCGCAGAGTTCGTAGCTCTTTATTCCGAATCGCGCTGTTTTGGTGCGGATGCACTGGACCCAGCTCAACCGCCCTTTCCAGAGCAGCAGCGATTCGTCAAGAGAAAGTTCTCTGCGAGGACTGTAAGCAACCTGAAACTTCTCGTTCAGGTAATGTAACACAGGCATGATTTTAGACAATTTGCGATCGGTCCCCTGGTCCGGAATCTTAAAGTTGTTGACGAAATGCAGGAATTTCATCAGGAGCAGGTAGGGGAGAGTGGGTAGGATTCGTACACATTTTTTTGTAAGCCACATAAAAAAATAACTGTTAACAATGTTATAATAAATTCAATGCTGCTGTATACCTCACTTATCTGGCTTTAATAATAATTAAGTGTCTTTTGGATACTAAGCAGCATGGCGATGCTACCGTGGTTTTTCTCAAAAATGGGAAACGTACGAAACTACCCCACACGCATAGTTTGACGAGGTCGTCGTATTTATCCTTTGCTATCGGAAGACGGGATCGGTAACAAGGCATCAACGGCACTTTAGTTTTCGATTGGACTTCGATAATTGAGAATCAAACGAACTTACCAAGTGAAGTTCGATACCAATTATGTGACAGCTTCATTCGACGCGATTTATATTCTCACATATTGTAGTAGCGTTACCACGCTACAGCCTTCTAACACGATTTTTTAAAGTAAAACAAAAAAAATTAAGTCACTCATTTGACTTCTTTAGTCAATATCCCTACTACCCCCACGCTACAGACTCAACGGCTCGGGTCGACTCCGACATTTTATTCATTCAGTTTAAAGACACTAGTTTTTATTTACATCGTTTAATATAATATAAACACTTTTTGTGGGTAGTTAATGGGTTTAATATAATATAAACACTTTTTGTGGGTAGTCAATGCTCTATGATTTACATTTTATTTATAGGGTAGGGAAGATGAATCGTCTTAGTAAAGATGGTTTACAACTTAGTGCAAGGTGATTTTTCTCTGATAAATTATCGGGTGGGTGTATATAAATCGCGTCGAATGAAGCTGTCACATAATTGGTATCGAACTTCACTTGGTAAGTTCGTTTGATTCTCAATTATGTTTCCAGCTTCATTCTTAGCGATTTATATTCTCACATATTGTAGATGTTAAAAGAATTAGCAAATAAAATGTGTTTTTTACCTAGTATAGTGCTAGGGATTCTGGCAAGTACTAAATCATTGCGTATGTAAATAAAAAATATAATTTAACAAATCAATTTATTTTGCAGATACATTGTTGACAATAGTGACAATACATCGTGTCTATCTTGAAGAAGACAATATTGTTCTGGCAAAATGATTACTATCCTGGGATGTTACCTCTTTATTATAATATTTGGCGAATGTCAGGGAAGAGTCCGACCAACCGGCGGTCTTCCGAATCATATCTATACCGACTCCAAGTCTGTTGGCCGCAGACGTAGATGCGTGGCGCGTACTGTGTGCCGTAAACACCGAAGTATCAACTCCACTTTTAACAAGAACATCGTTTATCCAGTGACTCATTCTTTGGGAAGAAATTTTGTTATGTGGTTTTCTATAACTTATGAATAAGAAAGAGCAATTATCCCTACGCAGACTACTAGTTTTATTTATATATTCCTGCACACACCTACCGGGACAAATTTCCGGTCTAATGTTAAAAAATGGAAGCTTTAGAAGTGGTTGCAATGAGTTAGGATTCGATGTTTTTATTAAGTCAGGAATTTTAATAAGTATTTTTTCAGTGCTAATAGAAATATTTTCAAGTTTAATGAGCGCAAAAGTTTGCATTCGATGTGCAGTAACCAGGGCCAACAGAGTCAAAGTCTCGGCTCGGAGTCGACCCGAGCCGTTGAGTCTGTAGAGTGGGGGTAGTAGGGATATTGACTAAAGAAGTCAAATGAGTGACTTAATTTTTTTTGTTTTACTTTAAAAAATCGTGTTAGAAGGCTGTAGCGTGGTAACGCTACTACAATATGTGAGAATATAAATCGCTAAGAATGAAGCTGGAAACATAATCACTGTTATCAGTGTGTAACAAAGTGTTATGTCTCAAGCCACAAATCATGCAACTAGTTTTAGAATTACAAGACGAACTGTAATGTCCCGCACGTAAGCAGTTTGAACAAAGGTTCAAATCTTTAATGAGTTGATACCTGGATGTCGTGTTTAAGTTTTGCAATTTAAAGCATTTATAAATTGAATGCGGTAAATTACAGCACGGACACAGGTTGTTTTGTTGTTTCTCGGCACGAGTAGAAGCAACAAACGATGACTTCGATTGGAGTGGACTGTAATCGTTTTTTGTTCGTTGAGTCTTATTACCATGACTCACGGTTGAAGTTTGGTTAGCAGTTTTGCTAACTTCCAAGACCCGTACGAAATCTTGCAAAAATGACAACATCATGTCAAAGGTAGGTATCCTTTCTTTATTTTGTAGCTCAAAGCGCTGCCTCGTATCTCCATCTAGTTTTTTGGAAGCGATATAGAACAACAAGAACTCGCTCAGGTTTTGGATTTTCAGCGCGCGAAGCGCATTTACGCTTTCATACAAAGTGTTCGAGAGAGAGTTCAAGCATTCGAGAGATGGCTTGTTGAGTGTGGGTAGGGTAAAAACTTTATCTAGATAGGCAGCCGCGAGAACGCGTTCGTTATCATACCGGTCTAGCAACAGCTGGTAAACAATTGGATAGTTCGCTTCAGTCAGCGGCAATCCTTTCGCTATGGTCAGTGCAAAGCCTGATAGGACAGAAATTAAATAGTGGAACTTTTCTATGTTAGAAAGTGAACCGTTGTTGTGAATCAACGGCAGGTAGCTATCTTTGAAAGTTTGCCAGTTTTCCACAGTGCCATGAGCCGTATGTTCGGGCACAGAAGGTTGTGTTTTCTGGGGCACTGAAGTCGTCGACGTCGCAGTTTCAGATTCTAACAACAGCTGAGTCTTTATAACTTCGTAGTACAAAACATCGAAAGAATCTAGGACTTTATCATCAACATCTTTTTCGCGGGACATTTCCAAATACCGCAGATTCAATGTGTTACAGATTTCATAGAATTCAGTTTTGATTTTTTCCAAGCCTTTTGACCGTGCACAAAAGTTTGACTTTGCGGACTTGTCTTTGTGCACTTGCTTTGTCAAGTCATACAATATTTGCAATGAACGAAAATTACGATCTCTTTGGGAAATTAGTAATTTCAATTCTGCTTCTGTCCTTCTTTCGTCCGCTGTCTGAGAACTCGTTGACATGATGGCAACTTTGTTAGGTAACTTTTATAGTGGTGAATAACAATACTAATTGCTCAGATAGGTAAGTACCTACCTAACAGAAAAGTGTACACAAGTTGCACTTGTCTAAAGACGGCGGGCGACAGAATTGGAACAGAGAATAAAACCTAACACCTTAGAAAAAATGGCGATAGGATTGAAACAGACATTAAGTACCTACCTAAATACCTAACACCTAAGTAAAGGGTGTCTCAGAATGTTTTTCGTTTTTAGATATAAATAAAAAACAACAATATCAATTAAAACTCGTTTTATTTATTGTTAAATTAAAGAACAGTTCTTGAAGTTTATTTGTGAAAAACAACCGTTTGCAAATGCGCACCGTTCACTTTTTCACACTCATTTAACCTGGAGCTAAAATTTTCAATCACTCGCTGGAGCATCGCTCTTGGAATAGAGTTGATTTCTTCAGTGATTCTTTGCTTCAAAACATTCAGATTGGGCGGCAATGGATTGTAAAGTTTACTTTTTAGGTAGCCCCATAGGAAAAAATCAGCAGGCGTTAAATCAGGGCTCCTCGGTGACCAGTTGATGTCTCCTCGCCGACTTATCACTCTTCCAGGGAATAAATCGTGAAGAGCCGCTAATGAGTCATTTGTAACATGAGAAGTGGCTCCATCTTGCTGGAAAAAGGTGTTGCGGTGGTAGCCATACTGGTTTTGCATTTCTGTAGCCAAAAAAGTCCGGATCATATGGCAATATCGATCAGAATTAACGGTCTGAGTTCGACCTCGGTCATCCTCAAAAAAATAAGGACCGATAATTCCTTGACTTGATATGGCGGCCCAAACAACAACTTTTGGCGAGTGCAAGGGCTTCTGGTGCAGTTCTAGCGGATTCTCGGAAGCCCAGTATCTGCAATTTTGTTTATTCACGTGACCGTTTATGTGAAAATTCGATTCGTTGGAGAACCAGATGTTATTGAAACTCCTAAAACGGTTTTTCATTGTCCTGTAGAATTCGACTCGTTTATCAGGATCATCAGGCTTCATTTCTTGAACAATAACAATTTTATAGGGGTGAAAATGTAAGTCTTCCGAAATAATGCGATGAACCGTAGATTTGTTCAAATTAAGAGAAGCTGCGCGCAATCTCAACAACTGTCGTGGGTCGTCCATAACAGACTGGCGAACGCGGTCGACGTTCATGCTCGTTCTTGATGTCCTTTTGCGCCCAGACGATTTGTTCGGCATTGTATTCCCACTCTCTTCAAACTTGCACACCCAATGCTTAATTAAATTGGCACTTGGCACATGATTTAAGCTTGTTAAATTAAAATGTGTCCTGTAGAGACGACTAACAATAGTGTAGGAATCGTTGTTTTTATAAAACGCCCGCACGCAAAACGCGCGCTGCGGTCCCGTGAAACGATTCATGGCTACTAAACTTAACAAGCCGGCCAAGCGTTTGAGACCACTCCCCTCCCCCTGCTACCTGCGGTTGGCGCGTATTGGTCAATTCAAAAACGAAAAACATTCAGAGACACCCTTTATGTAATACGGCGGATGCAATATTGCAATGCACGTTTTCAAGAAATAAATTAATGTTTTGCGACATGAAATAGAATACCTTCCTATTTATCTGAGTTTCAAATAGATTTCCTATGATTTCGAGCACAATCCTATAACTTTGTTTTATACGAATCCAAGCAGACAAAGTGAAAATAACCAATTTTGCTCGTAACTCGTTACGGCAAATGGCGGTATTGTCGATGCAAAGTAGGTATAAGTTTAGATTGTCCAAAATCTATGTTTTATTGTATCTTGAATGAATAGTTATGAGAAATATGCAAGCAAATAGAACGTAAATATTGAAACTTAGACGTTATTCGCGTTAGCAATATCGAGTTGATTTGATTGCGAGGAACAAATCCGGCTCGGTTTGGACCAAATTTTACGATTGATTATGACCGCGGGCGTTGAAGAAGTAGGTTCTTTCTATCTGTCTGCTTTGGAGACGCATCCAGAATCCCAGAAAGACCCGGGATATGGCCGTATAAAGAACATAAGAGAAAGGGGAAGGACAAAGGACTCACCGACCTGCAAACCGCTAGCAATTGATACCAGGGTGCAATCCAAGCTTCACCACAATACACTCAAACCAGCGTATGGAACCACACAGGGAAACGTCCAAAGTTCTTAAGATAACACCAAACTTCTAGCACCAAAACAATTTTCTTTTCGCAGCAACACGCGTCCCGAATAATGGCGGTAACCAACTTCTAGTTCATCTTTTTGCCTTCCAGGGGTGATGGCGCCGCAGTGTAGCATTGGATTGTTCGGTCGGAACGCGGGAAATTCAAATAGGATGGGAAGGAAAAGGATTATGTCACAACAAAGGTCTTAACAATAAATTGTAGGTAGGAAATGTGACGCCCTGCAAGGGCGTAGCAACTCTTTAAGAGGGCTATTATAACTAGCTCATCCACTATAAAACACCTTAAAATAATTCGTTTTACAGTGAATGGGTACATACATGAAACTAAATAAAATTATTGTTACTATATTTAAACATAAATTCAACTTTTAAACACAACATTTAAACCATTCTATGCCATCATATGCAAGGTACTGAACTACTCAAGTGCAATTTATTTGGTGTCAAAAAATTCCTGTAAATTATAATAAGACCTTTCAATAAGGTACATTTTCAATTTTTTGTTAAAAAGTGTAGAAGTTTCTGAATTTTTTATGTTGTTTGGTAAGTGGTTATATATTTTTATTACCATATTATGAGGACTATGTGAAACTAATTTTAGCTTGGAGAAAGGTACGTGAAGTTTATTTAGGTTTCTATCGTTTCGTTTAGTAATTCTTTCAACTGGGGAATACAAATTCATGTGTTTTCTAGCAAACTTACAGGACTCGAAAATGTATAGAGACGTAAGTGTCAGTATTTGGTGTTTGACAAAGTGAGGCCTGCAAGATTCCATTTGGTCGATATTTGTGAGAATTCTAAGACATTTTTTTTGTAGAATAAAAACTCTTTCTGATTCGCAAGAATAACCCCACAAAATAATGCCGTAAGCAAGTCTTGAGTGCGCATAAGCGTAGTAGGCCGTTAGAGCCGTATTAAAGTCTGTCACTCTTTTAAGGTGTTGGAGAGCGTAGATAAAAGATGACATTTTATTTAATAGTTTTTGGATGTGTCGTTTCCAATTCATATGAGTATCCAGCTCTACCCCCAACAAAGTTGCAGAGTCTACGTTGGTTAACTTTGTGTTTTTAAAGTTGTACGATATTTTCAGCGCAGCCTTTTGATAGGGTTTAAATTGGATAATTTTGGTTTTATTTAGATTAAGTTGCAGATGGTGAGATTCTAGCCAATCAGAAATTCTTTCCAAGGTTGCATTCAATTTTATTTCCAATTCTCTAACATTGGAACAAGGAAGCAAAACTGAGACGTCGTCAGCAAAAAGAACACAATGGTCGTCTAAAATATCAGGAAGATTGTTGATGTAAATCAGAAACAAAAGGCACCCCAGGACGCTACCTTGGGGGATAGAGCCTGTGACAGCGACTCTATCAGATCTAGTATTGGTTATTTTTCCTGTATTGAAGTCTGTGTTTACAATTTCTACATGTTGAAAACGGTTACTAAGGTAAGATTTAAACCAATCGTGGGCTATTCCCCTGATACCTGTTTGATACAATTTATTCAACAAGATTCCAAAATTGACTCTATCATATGCCTTGCTCATGTCAAGTAAGAGACCTATAGCGTATGTCTTATTATTTATTGCATCTAATATATTTTTTACATATTCATATACTGCTAGGGTCGTCGAGCGATTTTTCCTAAAGCCGTTTTGACTCTCATGTAATATATTAAATTTTTCGTAAAAGGAATTTAGGCGGTTAACCATAGCCGTTTCAAATATCTTAGCTGAAGTAGGTAATAGGGCTATAGGACGGTAATTATTAATATCCGTAGATTCTCCTTTCTTATGAATGGGTTTAACTACAGATATTTTTAAAGCATCAGGAAAGATTCCTTCTGAAAAGGACTGATTAATCAACAAAGTTAATGGAAACGTTAATATATCAGCACAATGTTTTACTACACTTGGGGGAATTTCATCGATGCCAAAGGATGTTTTATTTTTTAGGTTACGTAATATGATATTTATTTCTTTGGGTTCTGCTGGACTTAAAAAAAAATGTATTTTCAATTAAGTTTTCTGTTAAAGTTCCAATTCCAGGGTTAGATTGTGAGTTTCCGATAGAAGCAAAGAAATTATTAAACGTGTTTGCCACTTGATCAGTGTCGCATATTATATTTTTATCGGTAGTTGTAAGTTGAATATTTTTATTTTTTCTTGAAATTTTATTTGTTTCATTGTTTATTATTCTCCACATGCACTTTGTTTTATTTTGTGATGTCACAAATTGACGTTTATTATGAATTTTTTTAGAAATGTTAACAGCTTTTCTAAGTATTTTACAGTATTTTTTATAATAACTTTTCATATTAGTATTAATAGGCTTGGATACCAGTGCCTTTAGATATCTTTTAAAGCGACATGAAGTTTTCAGTCCAGGTGTTAAGTACTTTGGTTTTGAACTATTTACAATTTTAATCAATTTCACAGGTATACAGTTATTTAAAGCTTTTTGCAAAATTTCGTTAAATAAAGAATATTTTTTATTCATATTGTTTTCCTTTTGAAGTATTACGTTCCAATCCACCTTAGAAAGTTCGCTTTGGAATTTACTAATGTTATTTTCACTATATATTCGTTTGTATCTTAAGAAATAGTTAATTCGTTGTGCCATAAGTGGCACAGTGATTAATATACCGCAGTGGTCAGAAAACCCAAATTCGTGGACTGCTATTTTAGTGTCTCTTATGTCAAAATTTATGAAAAGCAGGTCAATGCAAGATGAACTACTTGATGTGATTCTAGTAGGTTGATTTATCTTTTGACGGAAATTATAGTTTGGCATTAAGTTTAGTAGTCTATTTTTTTCATTGCTATTTGTTAGAAAATCTACATTAAAATCACCTCCCATCACTATATTCTTAGAATAGTCTTTAACACAAGTTAGTTTTAAAAGTTTTTCTAGGCAGGTGTAGAAAGTTTCTACTTCTCTTTTACTGTTAGGCCAGTACAGGTTTATGATTAGTAAGTTTTGTTTGGGCAATTCAATTGCACTTACTTCACAAATCATTTCTACAGATAATGCGGTTATATCAACCCGCTCATAACATTCAAAGGAACTTTTAATAAGGATACAAACACCGCCACCTTCGTGGGAACCTCGGCAAAAGGACGAGCAAACATCATAATTTTCTATTTTTAGCAGATCTAATTTTTCTCTGTTCAGCCAAGACTCAGAAATACAAAAGATATCTAAATCTGGTTTTTCTAGTATGAACGCTTCAAGAAGGTGGGTTTTGTTGCAAATACTTTGCATATTTTGAAAAATTATACTTATTTTAGTTGCGAAAAGTAGGATTCCTTCCTGCTCTCCCATTTAACGGCCGTTTACGTTTATATTTGATAATTTCCTTTGTGTTTGCAACTTGAGAACAAAGCAAACTTGATGAATGAAGTAAACTCGAAGACGGTGATGGTAGTGGTGAAGCAGTATGTGTTTTTAGGTCTACTTTATTTTCCTGTATTTTCTCCTCCGGGCTCCTCCTTTCTTCTTCTTGTGATGTAGTTGTCTCCTTTCCATCAATGAACAACTTATTATATCTTACTATTGCGTGATGTCCATTCTGTCGTGCTGTATGCATGGCGTTGAATAATTTTCTTCGTTCTTGCAATGCTGACGGACTTAGGTAATCGGTGACGCCAAAACCAGCTTCCCTTAAGTAAATCGAATTTTCCATTATGTACTTTTTCATTCTTTTGCTGCTCATAAGTTCTATTTTGAGGGGTCTTCTGTGGCCCTTCTGGAGGCCACTTTTTCCTATGAATGATATTTCCTCTATGTATCCCAATAAATTCACATGAAGCAAGTCGTAAAAAATGTGAATAATTCTTTCCATTGTTTCGTCTTCTGTTTCCCAGCAGTTTTCCTCAAGACCATGCAACACCAGTGTTTTCTCCGTGGTTTCACTGTTTGCTGTTGCGGGTTGCTGATCGTATTTTTGAAGGTTTTGGATCACTTTTTGCAGTTGATCACTTTCGGCTTGAAGTGAACAACATTTTTGGTCCAGCTGCCTTATTTTTATATTAAATTCATTTAAATCTTGTTTTAGCTGTGTTTGTTCAACTGTTACATTTTCAAAACTTTGCATGAAATCTGATCTTATCTTTGATATTGCATTCTCTATTTCATGACGGAATGAATTCTGTATTGATGATAATATGTACCTGTTATTTTCCTGAAGTATAGATTTAAATTTTTGAAGGGTTATCAGTTCATCTCCTTCTACCTGATAGGCAGTCGTATTATCATCGGTTTGGTTTATTGGAGTTGAGTCCGTAAAGGTCTGTCCTTGTGGTGAAAATGTTAAATCGTGATCGCTAGATGGTGATTTTATGTTGTTGCGGCTGGGTAACTTTTTTCCCCTTACAGTGACGTTTGGGTCTGTTATTGAGGCACGAATATCGTATTCTTGAGTTGATTGCAGCATATCGGGATGTTGATGTGTACGAATGGGTGTGTTACTATTGTCTGCTTTTGGCTCTTTGGATCGACAACAGTGACATTTCTAAGATTGTTTATGTTCTTGAGTCATAGTATTATAGAATCGCTTTTCGGAAACGTTTGCGCATTCCAAATCATAGTCCTCATGGCATAGCATGCATTTCAAATATCTTCTATCCAGTATCTGTTGACGGCAGCCAGCGCATACGTTCGCCATCTTACGGGTAGTAGCAGAAGCTTTGTATCGGTTTAATTACTCAAATATTCTTATAGATGGCGTTTAAAAGTGCCATCTATCGGTGAATAGCGGAAGTTTGGTGAATCTATGAACGACCGGTCAATCATTCAATAAGTACTGATTATCGTTTTGAGGTTATGCAAATATACATTTTTAAAACAATCAGGTACCTTGAACCCTGTGGCTTCAAATTCGCAGCTTGAAAAGCAGGATGATGTTTGGTTTATGTTTTATCGGCTGCTTAAACCTTTTCCTGTGCTATTTTTCCAGTGTTGCTTTCGTTGTTGTATTTTGGTTATTCGAGGATATTTCTTCACAGACACTAGTATACATGTAGATAACACTTCCACCCATGTATTGTAGGTACGTGAGCGTAATTTACTTAAGAAATTGGTAATTCACTGAGTTGATAATTTAATTTTGTTTATTTGTTCACAGACCAATTTTTTACTAGGCAACTAGCGCCCTCTTCCGTTGTTAGTTGTAGTTGCTTGGCTTTCGCAAACTCGTACGCCAGTTTCCTGACTTGAACGATCGTCATTCCATAATGCAATTTGGAGCAGTTCATTATGTACGTATTAAGATGAGTCTCTTCTTCGGCTGTAAACACTTGGTTTGAAGAGTACTTGGAACTGAAAACACGTACCGTATTATCTTCTTCTTCAGCAGCCGCCTGCTTATGAACAGGGCCGTCTTTAAATTATTTGAGGCCCTGGGCACATTAGGATCATGGGGCCCCTAGGACCTTGAGAAAACACTATTTAGTTACAATAGATAAAGAAAGACAAACAAGGTTCTAAATTTATTTTTATTTAGTTACTAACTATAAAAAAATAGAAAATATAAAAAATAATCTACAAAAGTAACTCGCTTAACATAAAATCCTTAGATTAATTCTATGTTGATTGCAAAGGTACCCTTCTAGATTTAAGATGAGCAAAATCGTTAATCACATCTTCAAAATCTATGGTATTGAGAATATCACATTCTATGGACATCAGCGACAAACTAGTTAATCTCTCTTGAAGCATTGTACTTCTTAATTCATTTTTTATTCGTTTCAATTTGGAGAAGGAGCGTTCTCCGCTGCAGTTAGTTACCATCATACTTAAAAATATTCTCAATGCAATTTCTACGTTAGGAAATGTGTCTTCAATTTTGTTTTGCTTTAATAGATTATATACTTCCTGTACACTGTTAGATGCTTCATTTTCACTCTGAACATTTTTTAAGTATTCTTTTAAATGTTGACATTCTATTTTTAACTCTTTTTCATTTACATCTTCGTGATAGATTTGAGAAAATTCTTTGCATCCTTGTCGTATCTTTCCGGAATTCAGAGTTTTTAAGTGAAAAAATAAACTAAAACGTTGACTGACGGTCTCATATGAACTTTGTCGCTGTTTTAGATGAACACTCAAGGTATCGATTATTGGGAGAAAGGTTTCTACGTTGAATCGCTCTTTTCCATTCAATTGGACTGATGGCGCAGAGCCATCAAAAAAAATCAGCCGTGAGCTTCTACGTCTTGTTCTTTGAGATAGATCTTTGTAGTCAGATTCTGGGTTATTTTCTTTGGCAGATGATTCGAAGTTATCAAATTTATCCCTGAGGTTAGTAATAAAATCATAAAGTGAAGTCAACAAATTGGTTGCAACGTCCAGTGTTATTGTTTCTTTCTGAAGATAATTACTTGTTTTGTCTATTCTTTCCAATATGGTGCTCCAGATTTCCGTCAGTATAATAAATTCTAGATTTCCCATTTTTCTAGACAGACTGAGGGCTTCGTCTCTTGTTTCTCGTGCCTTTTCAGTATCGTTTGCGATGGTGATTAAAGCTTCTAATATTCTTTTATAACCCCCATGCAAAGCACTTACTGCATCAGCTCGGGCTGACCATCTGGTTTGTGAAAGACTCTTAACAACTTTTTTTGAACCTAAATGTTCTGTTAATATATTCCATCTGTGGGTAGAGCCCGAAAAAAAGTTGTACACTTTCTGAACTATTTCAAAAAACTGTGATGCCTCCGGTACACACCCAGCAGCATGGACACCTACCAAGTTTAGTGAATGTCCTGCACATGGTATAAAGGTGGCAAATTCACATTTTTCCTTGATTCTTGTTTGTAGACCACTATACTTTCCCGACATATTTGAAGCATTGTCGTAGCTTTGTCCTCTGCAATCTTTTATGGGAATATCATGTATCTCTTAAAAATTTAAGATGGTCTCCGCTAAATACTTAGATTTATGCTCTTTAATAGGTATAAATTTCAAAAACCTTTAAACAGGAACACAGTCTTTTACGTATCGAATGATGAAAGTTAGCTGGTCAATATGAGACAGATCGGGCGTACTGTCAACGCTTATGGAAAAATATTTTGCTGATTTAACTTCATTTATAATTTTTTTTAGAACCTGTTTTCCCATTACTTCAATAAACTCATTACAGATATTTGCTGATAAATAAGAAATGTTACCCTTTCCAGGATTCCCAAATTTTTTTAAGTGATCTGCAAGAAATGGATCAAATTCACTCAATAATTCCACACAACCCAAATAATTTCCGCCGCGAAATGGAAGCCCTCTCGATGCCAAAAATTTTACAACAGCTACAATCCGTTTAAGTACGTTTCTCCAGTAATCCACTTCCTTTTGATGTTGAGATAATAACTCTATATCTACTCTACCAACCGCTTTACTTCGTGCCAGATAAGTCATCATAGATTGCTTATGCGCTGGGCTATTTTCATGTGTTAAAATTATGTGATTAATATGCTTCCAATCATTACATCCATTCCGAGAGCAAAGATTAACATCAGTTGGGTTAAATAAGCAGCATGAAAAACAAAATACAGAGCATTTGGAAGGCGAATACAGCAACCATTTTCTTTCGACGCTTTCATTGTTCTTTAATTTGCGAATAAATAATGCTTTGTTGAAATATCTCGTCACTAATTTATTACCATCTTTGTAGGTTCTGGATGCCTCGGAAAAGTCAGAATCTTAATTTTGAAAATATACTGGTCCCTTACGAATTAAAATTTCGCGATTTATTTCAACAAACTTTCCGTGAAAATAATCGGCGGGATCGTGCGATATTAATTCTTCTGTGTTGGAAAACTGCTGTTCAATTGACACAGTTGGAGTTGTCGGTTTTAGTGAAGTTACTGAAGTCGTTGCACTTTCGTCGTAGGAATAGTCGCTTTCTGATTCAATCTCTTTTTCAAAATTGGAACATGAAGGTTTAGAAATTCCCGCAATTTTTAATTGAGCTGAGTCATCATGTGGAACATTTATGAGTTGATTGCTACTTACAGAAGTTTCTCCAGTAGTAGTAGTAAAATATGATGTTAATTTTGGTAACTTTTCAATTACTTCTTTCTGATGTAGAGCTTTTTTCCTTTTTTCAGATCCACTAGGATATGGCCGTTTCGACATTTTATATTATAATTCAGTATTTAATTTATTTTATAACGAAAATATTCGCTAACACAAAACAGACAAACGACGATTTAATCAAACAATACTATTTTTTTGTCAGAGCTCAAGCACAGTCAGTAACAAACTAACAACTACAAACAAAACAAACGCCACAACATCGCAGACAAATACTTGAAGGGAATTCCCGTTCGTCAAGTCAAACGACGATCGGGAGTCGGGAATTCCCCTTTTTTGTCTTTGGTATTACGAATGACGTTCGAATAGGTTTCTTAAAGACATAAACCACACCGCATCAAATAATTCTTCTTTTTTTAATTTAATAATTTTTCTTTTAATTGTATTCTTATACTTACATATAGGTATTTAAATTAACCTAAATATACTAATATCGGAAAAACTCATTTTTGAGAGAGAGTGGAGTACTTATACCCTGTTTATTTATTAGTTTGATCTTTCTTTTTGACGGATGTCAAATCTGAAATCGATATAACTTTGCAACGACGAACAATATTTTCTTATTTTAATAATATTAAAAATTGATAATAATCATAAGAATAGACACACAACATAAGAGTACCTGTTAAGGACTCAAGCATTTTCCGAAAGTCTTAAGTGCTTTTTATTGCTTCGAAGTAAAATTTAAATAGAAAAACTGAAAACAATGGTACCTACCCAATGTTTTTATGTCTAGTGCAATAAAATTGATTGACGAATGAATTTATTTATTTTGAATAGTTTAAAACATACATACAGCCACATATTTAGCCAACACATTTTTTACACCAATAGATATTTTCTGTTTCCCATCACTGACCCATCTGTCAAAAAGTTCAAGCTATGTTGTACAAGGTATAGCTATCCGCATGCGGCAAACTAAAGCTAATATAATAAGCGTAGGTATTGTAGTAAGTCATTATCATCAGATTTTTCAAAATTAATGTTTTTCGGTAATACCTAAATATCGGTTATCATTTGGTAATCTGGCAGGAACTAGGGGGCCCCATTCGATCGCGGGGCCCTGGGCACGTGCCCATAGTGTCCAGTGGGGAAGAGGGGCCTGCTTATGAAACTTTGCCAAGCGACTTTCAAGCGTTGTTGGTTTGACGCCATATTTTTGCGCAGATTTTCTAATAGACAGTGTTTTATTAAAAACTTCTTCTATCGCTGACTTCATTGCGTCTTCATTTACATCTCCCGATCTTGTCCCTTTTTTTACATATACTCGCGGCATAATGGTTCTGAAATAATAATAACAATATTCATGGAATAATATCTTTTTACTTACGCAGTTCAGAGTGGGGAGCATTCGTACAGTACGAATCTACCCCACTGACAACTGTACGAAGGTAACCCAACCCAACAAATTAACAAATAAATTTGAAATAAAAAAAACCGTTGTAGTTATCCCAAAATGGTTGTTTACATATAAAACCTCGATATCAAATCATAAACTATATTAATCACTTTATCTAATTAGAGCAAAACTTATAAGATATAGATAGCGTATGCGTATGAGTGGGAGTTACCCACACAAACGTGAACACGCCACTGTATTCAATAGCGGGGATATCACCACTGTACGAATGCTCCCGGTGTACGAATCCTACCCACTCTCCCCTACCTATCCCGAGACATAAAGGTACGAAACTCCTGCATACCCAATATCCCCGTGCTCCAGTACTCGTCGACACGCCCCAACAAACAAATTCCCATCAGAATTATGATAGCAATTAACCGATAAATCTCTGAAACCGATGTCTCTACCCAATCGTTCAATCTTGATTCGGTAGAGATACCGTTTTCAGATGCCTGAATAATAATGAATGAATGAATGAATTAATGAATGAATGAATGAATGAATGAATGAATGAATGAAATATTTATTTCCTCTTCACAATAGGACCTTAAATATAGCACTTAGGTATATTATTACGTGTGTTTTGTATATAACAAAATTAAATGTGGGTATATAACAAATAGAAAGAATAATCCTAAGGTGTGAGAGGCTGGTGCCTGAAATAGGTTTAAACCAAACCTGTGTTACAGGTCACCAGGCCTACCCCCGCAGTAGGATGTACTTAAAGAAACTTAAGAAAATGTGTATTTAAAGAACATAAAGGCTTAAGACAAAATTTGAGTGGAATAAACAAAGCGGAAGCAAAAACAACAAGATTCTATGTGTCAGTGAGAAAGCAGTCTGGTTTGTGGATGTGTATGGGACAAATGAGTATGGGTGTGTGCGTGCGTGTTTGATAAATGTGTGTGTGATGAATATAATATATAATATAATTTATTTATTTATTCTCTCACAGAAGATTTATACAATAATGTACAGGTGCAGGAACAGCAATGTAGAAACAAAATCTGCGCCGTGAGAGCTGGTGCCTGATGTAGGTTAATGAAAACCTGTAATACAGGTCACCAGGACCCACTCCGCGGTTTAACTTTAACTACAAATGTTAAATTAAGCACAAAAAACTTACATGTTATTCTGAGATAAGAGATGGTACGAGTAATTACAAGAAAAAGAATACAATCTAAAGATACATTTAACTAATTGAAAAGTGTGTGTATATACCCATATTTATAGTTGTGGTGGTGAGGAAGCATTTAGCATAGATATGAGGGTGAGTTTGTTTGTGTAGTAGTTGTGTCAATGTGTGTAAGTGTTTGAGTACCCTTTTTTTTTTTTTTTTTTTATTCATTTATTTCCAAAAATACATTCTTGATATAAAAAAATAAATCTGCCAAACTGTATAGCAGTTTGTCGGCAGTAGTTCTCGGTTACAGTTCGGCTAAATACATTTTTGTAATTAATTTAGTTTACATTAGGTACCTCAGATTTTTTATTGATTTACTTTACTATTTTCCTCAAATCTACTAAAAAGGAAGCAGGCAAACATGCAATTGCCTTATACAACTTACGAAGACATTATACCTGAGGGTGGTCTGGAAGGTGTATCTATTCTACATCTACCCACCACTTGGACTCACTTTGTGGCAATCATTAAAACGAGATTTTATTATTTTATCAATAATAAAACGGTAATGAAACGGTAACGATAGACCTACGAGTATGATGTACAGTAAAGAAACAAGTAAAAGCAATAAGTAAATAATTAGTAATGGTTATAGTAATTAAGTCTATTATTGAGTATATTATGTTGCTTTAAATTTGACGATTTGAGAGTACTTACTGTGAAAATCTATTTGAATTTATTTGAGTTTCGGTTTGAATTACAGTTTTTTTTACAAATTAGAGTTTTACCTTGTCTATGGGCACAATGACAAGTAATGCTTCTTAAGAATATTCTTAAGGTGATTTTTGGAGACAGCAGCGCTCATCAAAGCCTGAGGCAGCTCATTATATATTTTAGGTATTATCCACCGCCTAGTACGTTTACCGAAATAGTTCTTAGTTTTCGGCAACACGTATTCTCTTTTCTTAGACCGACGAGTTGGGCAGCCATACTCCCGCTCCACTTTATGCTCGTTTTTATTAAATTGCTCTAATATTAATTTCATTTTTACTTTAATATCAATAGGTACGATTTTACAGATTCTATATAATTTCTCATATTCTTTGTTACACCCTTTTTTAACTTTGTTATCGACCAATATTTTTAATAATCTTATTTGTAGTGATTTTACTTTATTTATGTGCACCGGGAACGTGAGGCCATAGCTACTCAACCCGTAATCTATAGATGCCTCCACGAGCGCGTGATACAACATATATAGTATACTTCTGTTTGCCATCAGTTTTACGTGATACATTTTGCCTAGCACACTACGTAGCTTATTACAGATATGTTCGATGTGCGAGCTCCATACAAATTTACTGTCTATGGTTAGTCCTAGATATTTATAACATTTCACTCGTTCTATGTGTGGGCACTTACACTTGTTCAGAACCCGAAGAGCGTATTGATTGAAAGGATAACAAAATATTCAGAAATAAAAGAAGAAATACCGGGCATGGTTCTAGGACATTGAACACAGTAGCTTTTCTGTGTCTTCGTAGTTTAGTGTTTTAAGATATTGAGTTATTACGTGTTTGCAGGTTGACTTGGGGTGTTTGTAGAAATGGAGCTTAGCATTAAGTTTGTTATAGAGATAGGCACCTAGGTAGCAGGAGAAGTTGTGTGATAGACTTGTATGATACAATGTCAATGGGCACACAGAACCTTTCCTCCTCTTACCTTCCACCAGCTTAGGATCATATGGTAATTGTGAGTGTTTATTGAGGATTGTTTGCAACACGAACGATTGTCTAACAGATAGGACATCCCATCTCTTGTACAAGGTAGCCGTCGGAAATTGGAACGGAAGGCCGGCAGCAACTTTAAGAACAGCACGCTGGGCTCTTTCTACCTCAATCAGATGTGTTTTGGCGGCTCCTCCCCAAGAGGTGATGCAGTAGTTTACTAAGGATTGGCACAATGCATAATAAACCATCTTAATAGTACGATGGTCGGCCACATGTCTAAGGGTTTTGAAGATGTATATAAGTTTACGTAGTCTAGGTACTAAAGCACCAATGTGCGGTTTGAACTTAAGGAATTGATCCAGAATGACGCCAAGATATCTGATGTTATCGGTTCTTTGAAGAGCTGGACACTGACAGAGCCGATCCCCCACCACACAATCATGAGCAAAAATAGAAAGAGAATCGGGAGGCAGAAAGTTGGTTTTATGAGCAAAAGCAATGTACTTTGTTTTGGAGACATTAAGTGTCAACAGATTATAATGCAGCCATGAGATCACCTGGTTGAACCCATCCTGAGCGGTGGCAAAGACTTCACTCCAGTTCCCGCCGCTAAAAAATAGAGCCGTATCATCGGCATAGGTGAAGATGCTTTCATTTACCAGGTGAAGCTCACATAGGTCATTGATATAAATCAGGAACAAGGTGGGACCAAGTATGCTTCCTTGGGGGACGCCAAAACTTACATGCAGGTCTTTGCTAATTGAGTTATTGATTTTGACACGTTGTGTCCTGTTGATGAGGTAGTCTCGAAACAATTTAAGGGGCAGACCTCGTATTCCCATTTTTTCTAGCTTAGATAACAGCAGAGGGATGGACACCGTGTCAAAAGCCTTTGCCAGGTCGATAAATATTCCTAGGCATTTCCTCTTTTTGTCCAGGGTAGTAACTATAGAGTTTACTAGCTCGTGTACTGCGTCGTAAGTGGACTTACCCTGACGAAACCCATACTGGGAAGCGGAAAGAAGGCGGTTGGCTTCGAGGAATTTTGTTAGTCGATTGTTCATTATACGTTCTAGTACCTTCGAGAGTGTAGGTAGTATGGAGATTGGTCTAAAATTTTCGACGCAGTTTTTATCATCTCCCTTATGTATGGGTTTAATGAGGGCAGTCTTGAAAGCGCGAGGAAATTGACCTGTTGAGATGGCGAGATTACAGATATAAGTTATAATAGGAACCAGACATTGAGCATTACTTTTTAAAATTTTACTTGAAATGTGGTCGATGCCAACAGCACAGTTTTCTTTTAGCCCCATAACTAATTGGTAGACTTCGCTTTTTTGCGTGGGTAGCATAACAAAGGAGTGCAAAGGGGACGAGTAGGCGGGGTTACCAGGTGAGATTGTCCTAGAAATAGGTGATGACGATATTTTTTCGGCGAGTCTCCGGCCAACATCTGCAAAGTAACTATTTACATCATTTATACTCTCTATAGGATTTTCTTTTGAGAGGAGACATGCCGAGTGGTCTATAACTCTTTTAGAACCGCTAATTTGTTTGATAACATCCCACAGTTCTTTTTTATTACCTTTAGCATTTTCAATTTTTGTTTTCTCATAGTTACTTTTGGTCTTTTTTAAAATAGAATTACAAAAATTTCTGTAATGTCTATATGTCTGCTTAATAATTTCATTGTTCGGATTCCTTTTAATCTTTTTATACAAGTTGTCCCTATTACGCATGCAACGCAGAAGGCCTCTGGTGATCCATGGTTTGCAAACCCTAGTACGAGTAGGTATTTTCACATTATGAGAATGTTCACTAACTGCAGCTGTCAGTAGATTTACAAAAATGTCAGTGGCTTCATTTACATCGTTGCACCCTAGAATGACCTGGAAATTAGTATTTTGAATTGCTGAGTTTAACTGGTCATAGTTAATATGGCGGGATTTTTGGTACGAGTAATCCAGCTTAATCTTTATGTCAAGGCTAATAGCAACGCTCTCATGGTCCGTGATTGAAGATTGAAATACGAAACATGTCGCCTCCTGTTTCGTTCTAACTATTATATGATCGAGGCAAGTTTTGCCATGGGTTGGAATCACATGACCTGGAAGTATACAGTGGCTGGCCAGCACGTTTAGATACTGATGAGAGCGCTTATCAAGGTTGTTAGAAACAATATCAATATTTATATCACCGCAAACTATTATATTTTTGTAGTTGCTAAGTGTAGTCAGAAGACCGTCAATTGAGTTGATGAAATTCTCAGTATTGTGTTGGCCAGGGGGACGGTACACCCCGAGGATACAGGTATCCGGGTCTAAGCGCAGCAGAAGGCAATTGGCGTCGTCAATATGCGGTTCCTCGGTAAGTACCTTCAGATGTTTCTTATAATAGATCACCACTCCCTCATTTTGTGTCCTATGCGCACTAGTATTTATGTAGGAATAGGTGTCCAGGGTAGGTATGTGCTTGGCTGACGGTAACCAACATTCTGAGAGAACCAGTATGTCCCAATCCAAGCCGGATCTGTCTAAAAGTGTCATAAAGTTAGGCATATTACAAGAAATACTACGGATATTTTGGCATAGTATAGTTAAGGATTTTGTCCAATTAATTGAGTTTTTAACATCATCTATGTCACACGTGACAGCTTGCGCAACAGTCAAGGAATCTAGATCTAAGTTTATATCTTCAATATTTAATATCATTAAATATAAACTATTATAAGTAATCAGAGTGGAAAATACTTAAAAAACAATGTAATAGACAAGCAATTATTTAATTAATTTACAAGTTTTAATCAGAATTAACAGTAAAACCAAATAACAGAACTTAAACCGTTTTAGACGCGCTAACCACTGATTCTACACACTTATAGACATAAATCACGTTATAACACGCACAAGTAAATGGCTCGCATGAATTTCGAGTCGACCGTCCGTAACAAGACAGAGTTGTGACCGTTCCGAGCGCCGAGAAGCAAATGGGCCTTCTGCGAACTCTGAGCGTTATTTATAGAAGGCGTAGGGTAGGAAGGATGCTTTTCGGGGGTATCGCCTACACGGCCTCTCCTGACGACGTGCCGTCTTCGGCACCGGCTCCGTAGGAGACGCCGCTGGGACCAGCAACACCGGGTGCTGATAAATCTACTGCGTCGGGAGCCAGTGAAGGCATGGACAGCCCCACTGAGGGCGGTGGTGTTGTTTCACGCTCTTCGTCGTTGTTATCTGTAAATAGATGAAATACCTCTTGTCTTATATAAGGAAAAGAGGCGTAATGCATTGTGCTCGTTCATTCACTTTCATACCATCGTCTCTCACTTAATTCAAGCATCGTACTTATAAATCTCACAGTTTCGCTTTAGTATACACACTTGTACATCAACAATACTCATTAGCACCGTTACAAGTACTAACGTTTGGGCGGAAGGACTAACTTAACAACGCCCGTAGGTCAACATATTTATGGGCGGAAGGACTAACTTCACAACGCCCAGGGTCAACAAATGTCGAGGCGGAAGGACTAACTTAACAAATACTAACGCTCTATAAGGTGGAAGACTAACTTGACAACACCTTAGGACAAACATTAACGTCATGTAAGGTGGAAGACTAACTTGACAACACCTTAGGTTAATCATTGACGTCGGGTAAGGTGGAAGACTAAATTGACGACACCTTAGGATAATCATTGACGTCGTGTAAGGTGGAAGACTAACTTGACAACACCTACGGGTGGAAGACTAACTTGACAACACCCGATTTTATGCAGCGACACTTACTTTCGAAGAACGCTGCACATGTCTCAGGACACCACTCGCCTCGCCACAAAACCATGTGCTGTGCCGCAGCCTAAGTGGTCTTGCCGTACGCTCCGCTCAGCAAGCGTAGCTCGTAGCGCCCACTTGGCAGAGTTTTGACCACTTTATACGGGCCACGCATGCCCGGATCTAGCTTTCCTGTGCTCTGTGAAAACTTAATAACAAACACGTGATCATTGACATTAAATTTCCGTGGAGTTTGTCTATTTCGGTTCACAAGTTCATCTTGCTTAGCTTGATTGTCTTTCAGTAGCTGGCGTGATCTACTTCGAGCAACTTCACGCAAGGCTTCTCTATTAGGAGCCGCTCCCTCGATGGCAACGTCACGCACCAATGCGCGAATAACAGGGGTTGTTGCCTCAATGCCGATGAGTAGATTAATAGGTGACGTCTGTATCGCCTTTTGCTTCGTGACGTTTAATACCAGCTGGAGCTTCCAAAGGGTGTCAGGCCAAGATGCGTTGTTCTGGTTAACTTCGATGCGGAGCATATTAAGTACTGTTCTTACGTACCTCTCCACTTGTCCATTAGAATGGTGCATCTCAGGAGTAATGTGGTGGAGATCACATCCCAACTCATTAACAAATGTTACGAAATCGTTCGATTCGAACATGCGCCCCTTGTCGGTTACTATTAATTTGGGTGCCCCAAAGAGGGATACAGCATTGGAAACGACACGCTTTAACTCACCTGCGTCTTGTCGACACATTGGGTATAAAAGTGAAAACTTAGTGAACGCGTCCACTATGACAAGGACAAACTTGTAGTCATTACAAATCGGAAGGGGACCCAAGGCATCCATATGCAGGGTATGGAAGGGTATATCGGGCTTTTCCCATGAGGTGATATTCTGTAATGGGGCCCGTGGGACGCGCTTTTTTGAGATGCATATGAGACAGTGCGCTACGTACTTGCCAACGAACTGTTTGAGGCCAGGGAACCAGAAATGTTTTAAGATTAGGTCCAATGTTTTATCGACCCCGATGTGTTCGTGTTCGTCATGAAACACTCTGAGGAGACTAAGCCGATGTCCCTTAGGTATATAACATAAAAGTCTTGTCTCTTGCCCTACAGGGGTGTACTTGTAGTACAGGAGGTTGTTCTGTATGACATACCGGCTAGGGTCAAGTTCGCCATCTTGAAGTTTTTGCGTTAGATCCTGTGTCTCGTTATCGGCCGCTTGCGCTATTTGCGCCCAATTACGAGGCCTTGATATCTGATTAACGAGAGCAACTGGGTTACGGCTTAAGTAGTCCGCATGGGGCATAAGTACTCCCTTGCGGTACTCCATCGAAAACTCAAAATCTTGTAAATAAACCCACCAACGAGCCACCCGGGGCAGAAGATCTTTTTTTCGCTCGGTAGATTTTAGGGCGTTGCAGTCAGTGACAACTTTGAATTGTGAGCCTACTAGGTAATGCCTAATAATGAGCGCCTTAACCACTGCTAGGGTCTCCAGTTCGTAGGAGTGCTAATTTCGTTCGGCACCCTGCTTTACTTTGCTGTAGTATGCAATGACCCGCTTTTTGCCATCAGTCTGAACTTGGAGTAGGATTGCTCCATAGCCGGCGCTACTTGCGTCGGTGTGAACTTCGCTGAGTAGAGAGGGATCAAATATAGCAAGTACCGGTTCGCTAGTTAACCGGTCTATTAAATCTCTACGAATAGATTCATGTTCAGATGTCCAGTTGAACTGGACACCTTTTCTAGTCAGATGAGCGATTGGGGCCGTCTTCGTGGCATAGTCTTGAATGTATCGCCTAAAGTAGCCAGCGAGGCCAAGTAGTTGGCGCACTTGTCTTACGTTCTTCGGTGGAGCCGTGTTAACTAAGGCCTCGACCTTCCGTGGACTCGGCCTCACCTGACCTTCACTAACCACTCTACCTAAGTACTCTACCTCGGTCACGAGAAATGAACATTTCTTTAGGTTTATCGAGAACCCAGCCTGTGTCAGGGTATTTAATACCTCGCGTAAGAGATGCATACCTTCGCTTACACTATTGCTCAGAAGGAGCACGTCATCAACGTAGACCAGAACTTTCCCTTCATTGATTAGGTCACGTAAGGTGTCATTTATAATGCGCTGGTATACGATTGGTGAATTTGCCAAACCGTAAGGCATTCTAAGGTACTCAAACTGATCTTCTGGGGTTACAAAGGCAGTTAAATGGATGCATTCCTCTCTCAGGCGGATTTGGTGAAAGCCTGTGGCCATATCGAGGCTTGAAAAGTACCTAAACTTCCCCAACCGATCAATGTGGTCATCAATCAGGGGAATAGGATGCCGTTCTTTTACTGTCACGCGATTGAGGGCCCTATAATCCACGCACAGACGATCGCTACCGTCGCGCTTTTTCACTAATATTATCGGACTCGCATACTCGGACCTCGACCGCCTAATTATGCCCTTATCCAAGAGATCTTGTGTTACTTCTCGGACTTTAAGTTTTTCCTGATAAGAGAGTTTGTATGGCCTGTATACTATCGGAGTGGGGCTCGTAAGTTTTATATCCATCTCGCCAGTTGTGACGGTAGTTGTGGCGGTGCCCGATATTAGAAAATTCGAAAACTCATCTAAAACCGACTTAAGACTCTGCAACTCGTCTCCTTGCAATGGCGTATTAATTACAGGCTGAACCGATTGAACGACGTTGACATGGAAACGGGGTTCGTCAGAGCGAGTAAGATATTGTCTATCTTTAGTTCGTACGTAAATTATCCCGTCCCGATTTAAGACGTCAGTGCCTATGATGATTGGGGCGTTCATGAAAGAAGCTGGAATGACCACAAGGTCGGCTTCGATAGATATGTCGCTGAACTCGATTGTAACCGTCACGTAAGATGTGCTGACTATCTCCTTTTCGCTGAGTCCTTTCAATACGCAACGTTTCGGTTTTAGCTGACACGAAATGTGTTTAACAATATCTGAGGAAATGAGGGACACGTCTAGGGCGCCACTATCAATAAGTACATCGACGGGAATACCATCAACTACGGCAGTTGTGATGTCATTATTAGAGTTTGGTCGGTAACAGCAAAAGTTTACATTGCGTTTGTCCCGTTGGTCTAATCGCGCTTTAGTAAAACAGACGTCCTCGGTGTGTCCTGGTTTCTTACAAAATGTACATGTCTTGTTCGAACTTTGTTGCGTATTCAAGGGGATAGCAGTAGAATTGCTGGCTTTGGGCTGTTTACACTCACGTCCTAGGTGACCACGTCGGCCACAGTTAAAACACTTTAAGTCCCCGCGTAAGGTAGGTTTCATGAATGGTCGCTTCATGTTACTGGCGGTAGTGCGGTTAATTTTATCTCTATTTGGTTTTGTATAGATTGACAAAAAGGAAATTAAATTATCTGGGGTCAACTCTGCGTTAGCAGCTGCTGCGCGAATTTGGGGACTATCTATACCGCGAATAACAATAAGCGTCCGCAACTCGTCACTGAGACCTTGAACAACTCTTAAACGCAGTAAGGTACGCCGTGCGTATTCCGCATACGTCGGATATTTATCGGATGTTGTATTCATAGCGTCAAACAGTATAGTCGCATAACCAAGCTTAGTGGGACAAAGTGGCCTGAATTCCCATTTAAAATTAGTCCACGACCGATCGTTCGTAACCCATTCACTTAGCCATACTTTGGCATCACCCTTTAGGCCGGAGGCCACGCGCGATAAACATTCGTGATCATTCCAGTTGTTCGCCTCTCTGGCGCGATCCACTTCCTCACACCATGTTTCGAAGTTGTTTATTGACGGGTCAAAGTTTGATACAAAATAGTGCTGAGAATAAATTTTCGCGGGTTGTATGGTTTTCATCGCTTCTATCAACGCGTGTGCAAGAGTGGATGCCTCAGAGCATGGAGCGGAGGACTCCTTGTTTATAGTTGGTAACGGCGGAGTTCCCCACGAGCGGGTAGTAGGGGTATTTGAGCGACGTGTTCGCCTACCGAGGGCGTCTGGCAACCGAGAACGCGACCTAACACGTAGCACAGAATGCTCACGAGATCGGCCGTGATGAACGCTACGCGAGCGACGCCTACCTCTACCGCGCGAACGACGCACGGTGGGTCGAAACTGCTATAGGTTTTTATTTTACAAATTACATTTAAAAAAAATACTTATCGAAAGGTTTTGTCATCCTGATGAATAATTGTTATGAAACATTTCGCTTCAAAATTGATAGTTCGCTTGGAAAATTTTTTTTCATATTTTGTTGTATGGAATGAAACATAAAATAGTAAAATTTAGCTAAGTCTTGACAGATCTTGTTTTAAAACTACTTTAGTCTTATTCTTTGGCTTCTTCGCCATAATTATACGCTTTTAGCGCGCACCCAAAGTTGCCCGTTTCAGCGTTATAGAAATCCGAATTTTAAAGAAAACATATATGTTTTATTGAATTTCTAATTTCGTTATCGTCTAAAAGTTCACCCAAAATAATAAAATACATGGATATTCTGTGAATAAATAATGACATCAATATTTATCACCCAAAATAAACTTATTATTACGTTACGAATTTAGGAAAGGATATTTCAAAGATTAAAACCAAATTATCCTCAACAATTGTAACGTTGTACGTTCATATTTATTAATATTAAACTGTAAAATGATACTTGCTACAAAAAAAAAAATACAAAAAAAAACACTTAAAACAAAAGTACTTAAAACAAAAGTACTTACAGAAAAATAAACTTATCAATTTACTTATAACTAAATACTTAATTATATTTACAATATTTAATCTGAAATAATAATCATTATGATGCTCACTGCTAATGGTTCGCTTATTCGCGGCGCGTGGCCGCGTATCCCTAAAACAGTTTTTTGTTACATAACCAATTTGCCTAGGCGCAGCATAAACTAGACTCGTTCGTTGTTGCCACAGACACGATCGGAACTAGCTTGAGCACGGACGCTGTCTGAGCTCGTCACATTTCTATGCAAATATTCTTGCATCTTAAAAGGACACGTAAATTGTTCCCGTAATTTGCTGATTTAATATTATAGAGTAATTTTAAATTGTGTAGTGCGTGAAATCCCCGATTAGGGTAAGTGATGAACCATTTACTTTAACGCCTTTTCTTATTTTTACGTGTTGTAATAAGTAGGTAGGTACTACCCGCTTTCTAAAATGTAATTGATAATTAAAAGTAATTTAGCAATCTAATCTTCCATTAGAATTCTATCTGTTTAGCCTGCTATTGAATTATGACTTCTTTTGATATTTTAAAACTAATTTATTTGTAAACTAAAGTAAATCACTTAGTGATTAATAATTGAAGGCCATTGGCGTAATATTATCTGTGTTATGGCATTTCGCGTAATATTTCATTTTCTAGTATTAAATTCTTTCCTAATGTTATTTTCTTCACTGTGTTTTTACTCCGTTCTGATTGTGATCACCGCCACATCACTTTTACCATCTTACATAAACCCGACTTGCTTGGCTGGCTGTTATGGTGATCGCAATTAGCGGAAATGGGATCGCAAGTTGTGGCTTAAACTGTGTGTTGTTGATCTCCAGGGAACAAAGATCAGGCTAGAAGCGGCGCCGTCTTGTCAAGTTGCACCCTGAGCCACCGTCGTGCCTGCGCACCCCTACCGCCGAATCCCAACGCTGAGGCCTCCCACCACCTTCGGCCACAAACCCCAGGGAAGTTTGGGAACGAAAGCAAATTTTCAGTCGGGCCTCATACCTACGACCCTTGTTCTAAATAAATTATTCATATTCGTGTACGCAGTGTGTCATTTATAAATTCTTACCCGCGACACTGGCGCCTCAACTTGGTAATTATATGGGCTGATGGTTTGCTTTCGTAGTAAGTGGTATTGTGTGTGCGCTTGTTAATTGTAACTTTCTGTTTTTCTACCCTTTTCAGTAATTTTGGTTTGTGTTCTTCCTTTTTATTTTTTTGCTGTGGTGGGTCCTTTATATAACGCTTTTTTATTTTTGACTACAATTCTTGTAACAGACGGGGTTTCTTTTTGTTAGTTTTTTGCTATTTTTTAGTAGTGCTGTGTAAAGGTTCATCACTTAACCAAGTAAAGCGCGAATTTCCTTTGAATACATTTTATTTTGAAGATTCGGGTTCCGTATAATTTTGATACGCAATTTAAAAATTTCCTTCGATTTCGTCATTTATATAAATTAACCTTATCAGGGTTCCGAACAATATTTCTTAATTTCATTTTAAATATGACTTTCCCAATAAAATTTTTTTCATTGCAAAAGCCGGAATTGGAGTATGAAGTTCTAATTAGAGGCACTACCCCTGCGACTACAGTGCAGGAGCTGCGCAAACAAATTGCTAAACTAGGCCTTTCTTTTCCTTCTGAGGACATCTTAGAAAGTCCCTTGGAGCCACCAGAGGATTTGAACGGAGTTACCGAAACTTTAAATAAAATAAAAAACAACTTAGATTCAGATTTAGATAGGAATTCCTTGTTGCGTATGCAAAATTGCCTAAATCATTTATACCACCGCATTAACCGAATCATTAGCAGTGACGAAACAAAGGCTCAATATGATGCCTGTTTTAAACAAATTAAATCTTTCATTGACAAACTTAGAAGTCTGCAAGAAAAGAGCACAGACCCTTTTGTGGCCGTTAGTGGTGAGTCATCTACTTCTATGGTTGCACCTTTCAATATTTCCGTAACTTGTGACCGCGGTGTATCAATTGAATTCGGCAGGCTTAAGTACGACGGTAAAACTTGTGTTCGTGCTTTTATTCAACGCATTAATGAATTTTGCGATGCCAGAAATATCTCAGATTCTAAGGCCCTGTCATACGCAACCGAAATTTTTACCGGAGACGCTCTTCATTGGTTTAGGAGTGTGAAAGATCGAGTGTCATCGTGGAGTGAGGTTATTGTTTTGCTCAAAAAGGATTTCGACCAGTCTGACTTTGACTACAGACTGCTTTCAGAAATCCGATCCAGGACACAAGGTGAATCAGAAAATATAACGATATATTTATCTATCATGTCTGGATTGTTTTCGCGCCTGTCGAAGACTATTTCAGAAGATGATAGGTTAGAAATAATTCTACATAATATCAGGCCTTGTTACGCTAGCACCTTGGCATCGGCAAATAATATTAAAACCCTCGATACTTTGCAATCCCTATGTCGGAACTATGAAAATATTCAAGCTCGTCTTACAAATTTCCACGAGCCTACTAGTGCGACATCTAGTACTTTAGCCCCTGAATTTGCGTATACTGGCAATAAAAACAGTTTAACTAATAAGATTAACACAAATAAACAGTCTTTTAACAACAATAATTCTAATGCTAATAGTTATCCCAAATTTAACAAAGCCCAATATAGTCCAAATTTTAATCAAAATAGAAACTACTCTAATAATAGGAACACTAACTTAAATCAAAATTATATACATGCAATAGAAGCTCCTAAAGCTCGTTATTGCCCTAGGTGTCGTGTTGACACTCATAATTTGCGTCAATGCACGATGGATAAAAATAACATTTATTGCTTTAAGTGTGGCCGTCAGGACGTTAAGAGCCCACAATGTCCGGACTGTAATAAGAACAAGCCTGAAAATTCAAAAAACTAAATGGTCTGGATTGTGGTAGTTCTAACAAGAGTAATTTAGATAAAAATGATTGGAATAATTGGCTCCAGACGATCAAAATATTTTTCAGTTCGTATAAAACTGCCACAATTCAGAATAAACCAAATAATGATTCCAGACCCTATGTAACAGTACATGTGAATAATTTTCCGTTGACCGGACTTCTTGACTCAGGTTCTGCTGTCACAATTTTAGGAAATAACTCTCACGTTTTACTTGGAGACCTTGGTTTCAAGCTAATAAGGGATCGTAGAATTTTCATTACGGCTGCAGGTGGTCAGAGCTTGAAAAGTTTAGGTTGTATGAATATACCTTTACATTTTGAAAACCAATTTCACATTATTGAAGCTGTAGTGGTGCCACAGATAGATACGTCTCTTATATTGGGTGTAGACTTTTGGCGTAAATTTCAAATTTGTCCTAAGTATTTGGGCAGTATTTCTCTCGGTACTATTAGAAACGATGCAGATTTGAACACAGAGACTCTTATTCATAGCTACGAAAATTTAAATGAATCGGAGAAACTTATTGCGGACAACATAATTGAGCAGTATAAGGATATATCTTTTGAGCGTATAGGTCTCGGTCAGACTAGTCTAATTACGCACCACATTGATACCGGAGATGCGCAACCAATTCGTCAACGTTACTATCGCATGTCACCTGAAAAGCAGCGTATCTTGGTCGATCAAGTTGACGAAATGGTGGCTCTCGATGTGGTTGAGCCCTGCGAGAGTGCCTGGTCTTCGCCAGTTCTGTTAGTGACGAAGAAAAATGGCCAGCCGCGTTTCTGTCTCGATAGTCGTAAACTGAACTCGGTAACAAAAAAAGATGCCTATAATTTGCCATACATTTCGGAGATTCTTGATAACCTTCGTGATGCCCGTTACCTGAGTAGCATCGATTTATCAAAATCTTTCTGGCAAATCAATATTGCTCCCGAGGATCGAGACAAGACCGCTTTTTACGTACCAGGTAGGGGAACACTTAGATTTAAAAGAACTGCGTTTGGACTAACCAATGCTCCTGCAACTCAGCAACGGTTAGTAGATCTTTTGTTTGGAGAGTTTGGACCTAATGTCTTCGCATATCTCGATGACGTAATCATCGTGTCGAGAGACTACAACAGTCATGTGACACTTCTGTTGAGAGTACTCGAAAAACTCAAACACGCTAACCTCACAGTAAACTTAGAGAAGTGCAAGTTTTTCCGAAGCCAACTGAAGTATCTGGGTTACGTCGTTGATAGCAATGGACTAAGGACTGACCCCGAGAAGGTTCAAGCCATACTAAATTATCCGACACCTACTTGTCGTAAAGACCTAAAACGGTTTCTTGGCACGGCCACCTGGTACCGTCGTTTTGTTCCGGAATTTAGTACTGTAGCCGGCCCATTAAATAAGTTGACATCAAATAAAAAGGGTGCACCCTCGTTCAACTGGACTCCTGAGGCTGATGATTCTTTCCAGAAGCTCAAGGAATGTCTTGTTTGTGCCCCTGTTCTAACTTGCCCGGAGTATGATCAACCGTTCGAGGTTCATACGGACGCGAGTAATTACGGAGTTGGTGCTATGCTTACGCAGAGTAAAGGAGGTAAGGAACATCCTATTGCTTATATGAGTCGATCTTTGACAGCAGCTGAGAGAAATTACAGCATTACAGAGCGTGAAGCTTTGGCTGTGATCACTGCTTTAGAGCATTGGCGGTGTTATTTAGAGAATGGGAAGACATTCACTGTTTATACAGATCACAGTGCGTTAAAATGGTTCCTTTCTCTAAGTAACCCAACCGGTCGTTTAGCTCGTTGGGGTGTAAGATTGTCTGCCTTCAATTTTGAGATCAAACACCGTCGTGGCGTAGACAACATCATACCTGACGCTCTGTCACGTTCTGTTCCAGTTAGTGCCATTGGTTCTTCCAACATTTTGGACACTGAAGACTAGTGGTACAAAAATCTTTTTAACGGCTGTCGTAATAACCCTCAAAATTTTCCAAATTTCTTAACAAAGGATAATGTATTATATAGACTCACTAAAAGTAAATGTAGCTTAAATGATGAATTTTCGTGGAAGATCGTAGTTCCCTCCAAATTACGTCAAAATATCATTTCGGAAAATCACTCTCAGCCAACAGCCGCTCATTTGGGTATGTTCAAAACCTACCACCGTCTTATGCTGCGTTACTATTGGCCAGGCATGCACGCTGATGTGGTTAAATTTGTTGGCTCATGTCAAAAATGTCTTGAGTATAAAACTCTCAACCATCAAACACTAGGTGTTATGGGTCGTCCCAAACAGTGTTCTCGGCCTTTTCAAATGTTATCAATTGACCTTATGGGTCCTTTGCCTGTAAGCCGCAAACAAAATAGTTACATTTTAGTTGTTACTTGCTGTTTCTCAAAATTTTGCCTTATTTTTCCACTAAAGAAAGCCACATCGGACGTTATCATTAAAATTTTAGAGGATTCGGTTTTTCTAGTTCATGGTATTCCACAAACCTTATTTATGGATAATGGGACACAATTTATAAGTCGTGATACAGACACATTATTCAAGAAATATAAAATTCCTAATATTTATTTTTCCCCAAAATATACGCCACAAGTCAATACAGTGGAACGTTATAATAGGACCATCATAACATGCATATCGATGTTTGTGAATAATGATCACAGAACTTGGGACGTTTTCATTCCGAAGGTTCAGTTCGCAATAAATAACTCAGTCAGTGAGACCACTGGTTTCACGCCATCTTTTCTTGTTTATGGCCGTGAGCTTGTAACCTGTGGCACACACTTTACAGACTCTCAGTTAGGCGAAGAGGTCTTGTTTCTACCTAGGGACATTTATGCTGAAAATTTGGGTTGTCTTACTAGTATTTTTAATGATGTTCAGGCTAAACTATGGCATGCACATGAAAAAAATGCTGCACGTTACAACCTACGTCGAAAGCCAGCCGAATTCAATGTAGGAGATATTGTTATGAAACGAGCTTACGTTTTAAGTAACAAAGACAAATATTTTAGCAAAAAGTTGGCGCAGAAATTCATTAAATGTCGTGTCACTCATAAAAAGTCTCCTCTTGTTTACATACTTGAAGATATGTCTGGTAAGGATTTAGGTACATGGCATATTAAAGATTTGAAATTAGTAGGTCTAAATAAATAAAATATGGAGGGAGTACTTACATATTAAACTTAACTATTTCTTCATAAAATGGATACATGAGGTGCATTAACGTTACTCTGCGTATTAACATCTCAGTTATCAATATGTTGGTATGGGTTACCAGTTGTAATAAACTAGAACCTATGTTGTGAAAGAATGCGTCATTATTCTGTGTATTGTTTAATGAAGCCCTAATGAAAGCGTGATGTATAAAATAATATGAATGAGAAAATACTAACATTTAACATTATTTTAGTGCGGATTTTATTAAAAGAAAATAATAATAAAATCCTTGGCCACGCGAGGGGGTAATGTAACGTTGTACGTTCATATTTATTAATATTAAACTGTAAAATGATACTTACTACAAAAAAAAAACATACAAAAAAAAACACTTAAAACAAAAGTACTTACAGAAAAATAAACTTATCAATTTACTTATAACTAAATACTTAATTAACGACCGACTTGGTGTAATGGTTAAGAAGTTGGCTACTACACCAGAGGTCGCGGGTTCGATCCCCGCACAGTACAAACATTTGTGTGCATGAACATGTCTGTTTGTACTGGTCTGGGTGTCTCCTATGTATAATAAGTATGTATTTACAAAAGAAAATGTATTTAAGTATGTTTATCCGTTGTCTAGTATCCCATAACACAAGCTTTAATTAGCTTACTTTGGGGCTAGATGGCGCTGTGTGGAATAATGTCCAGGGATATTTATTTTATTTATTTATTTATTATTAATTATATTTACAATATTTAATCTGAAATAATAATCATTATAATGCTCACTGCTAATGGTTCGCTTATTCGCGGCGCGTGGCCGCGTATCCCTAAAACAGTTTTTTGTTACATAACCAATTTGCCTAGGCGCAGCATAAACTAGACTCGTTCGTTGTTGCCACAGACACGATCGGAACTAGCTTGAGCACGGACGCTGTCTGAGCTCGTCACATTTCTATGCAAATATTCTTGCATCTTAAAAGGACACGTAAATTGTTCCCGTAATTTGCTGATTTAATATTATAGAGTAATTTTAAATTGTGTAGTGCGTGAAATCCCCGATTAGGGTAAGTGATGAACCATTTACTTTAACGCCTTTTCTTATTTTTACGTGTTGTAATAAGTAGGTAGGTACTACCCGCTTTCTAAAATGTAATTGATAATTAAAAGTAATTTAGCAATCTAATCTTCCATTAGAATTCTATCTGTTTAGCCTGCTATTGAATTATGACTTCTTTTGATATTTTAAAACTAATTTATTTGTAAACTAAAGTAAATCACTTAGTGATTAATAATTGAAGGCCATTGGCGTAATATTATCTGTGTTATGGCATTTCGCGTAATATTTCATTTTCTAGTATTAAATTCTTTCCTAATGTTATTTTCTTCACTGTGTTTTTACTCCGTTCTGATTGTGATCACCGCCACATCACTTTTACCATCTTACATAAACCCGACTTGCTTGGCTGGCTGTTATGGTGATCGCAATTAGCGGAAATGGGATCGCAAGTTGTGGCTTAAACTGTGTGTTGTTGATCTCCAGGGAACAAAGATCAGGCTAGAAGCGGCGCCGTCTTGTCAAGTTGCACCCTGAGCCACCGTCGTGCCTGCGCACCCCTACCGCCGAATCCCAACGCTGAGGCCTCCCACCACCTTCGGCCACAAACCCCAGGGAAGTTTGGGAACGAAAGCAAATTTTCAGTCGGGCCTCATACCTACGACCCTTGTTCTAAATAAATTATTCATATTCGTGTACGCAGTGTGTCATTTATAAATTCTTACCCGCGACACAATAAATTAATTATGACAGATAGTTTAGTTTCACATAGATCACATATTTATGGATAGAGCTTTCTGCATTTTGTTTAAATAATTCATTTCAACTATTATCCAAAGAGTTTAGCAGAAAAAAGGCATTAAATACGTAATGGCGTATTTGATTGCTCTCTTTAGCTAAACTGTTATTGTGGTTGGGAAGTGATTCATTAGATTTGATATTGTATTCTTTACGAACTATTTACTCTACAGATCTCAGGCCTCTAATTACCTAATATCCTTAATTACCTAATATCCCTAATTACCTAATATCCCTAATTACCTTAATAATAGAGATAGGAAGGAGTAGTTCTGAGCTATAAAATAAGGGTTTCATTTGAATATAATCATTAAGAGATACGCTTTCTGACTACCAAGACAACTTGCAGTGTACTTTAATATTATTGTGACTAAAATGGAACGTCTTGTGAATAATGTGGATTTGTTCATGGTGTTACGAGAAAATTCCGGATCTTTAGCGGACAGTAAAAAACTTTTTGAATACCTCAAGCAGACGCTGAATTTTGACTGGACTGAAGAAACAAGCAACCAACTCCTGAAGTTTTGTCAGAAGTTTCGTTCCAATATTTGTGGAAAATGGGAAAGATCAAATAGGACTCTTAGCAATTTTTTGAAGAGGAATGGAGATTGGCTGGAATCTGCCATTATCTGGCCTGAAGTACTCATCTCCCAAACAGAAAATGTCCATCACGATGATGTCAGAGAGGATGCAGAAACTTTAGAACCATCTACACCAATAGCTTCAACTTCATCCTCCCCACTCACGCCGAGAAAGCCCTTTGAAGAGCTCTCTAATAAGCAAAAAAGAAGACGCGTAGAACAGTTAACAAAATCAGTGTCTCCACAAGAGTTACAAAGTGCTACGATTAAAAACCTCAAGAGTAGTGGGTATTGCGACTTAAATAAAATAATGGAACATTTGTTAAACCATCCCGAAGATATAGATAAGGTGAAGAGTTGCATAAGTCAGCAAAAAGAGGACCGTTTATATACTCCTGAAAAAGCCCTAGCTCTCTCGATATCACTTAACTTATCCAAGTGGCAATACATTAATCTTCGAGACTCTGCAATTGAACAAGGTGCAGCATCTATGTATCCCTCTTACTACCAAATTAAGCAAGCGAAATTAAATTGTTACCCCGCAAAAGAAGACATCACCATCACCGAAGATGGAGCATCTATTAAACTGCAGGCCCTACTTAATTTGACCACCTTCCGTTTGCTAGACGCAATGGACTTTAATTTATCATCCAAAGCTGATTTGAAGCTAATAAGTAAATGGGGTTTTGATGGAGCATCCAGTCAAAGCAATTACAAGCAGAAGGCTAGCAGTTTGGATTTGGACGATTCCAGTGTTTTTATGGTCAGCTTAGTATGAATGAAGATATATTGTGGGAAAATGATCGTCCGTCTTCAACGTTTTACTGCCGCCCTATTCGGTTTAAATTTATGAAGGAGTCTGAAAGTTCAGTACAAAGTGAAAAAGAAGCCATAAAACTCGAAATAGAAGCACTTCAACCGTCTGAACTGCAGAAAGTAACTGTCAAACACCAACTGCTAATGACAATGATCGATGGGAAGATTACATCATATATATCGGAAACTTCGACATCTATGTGTGACATTTGCAAGGCGAAGCCATCAGTCATGAATCAGCTAGAAGAAATCGACCGCAGAACAGCAAATGAAGAAATGTACCAATATGGACTGTCTTCATTACATGCGTGGATCCGATGCATGGAATGTTTGCTTCATATAGGTATGGAATTTTTTATCATAATATAGTACCTACCTATTTCGTACTATACATTTTGCAGTAGGAATTTTTTTCTAAAAGTTGTGTTTCTGAATACCAATTAATTGCCTACTTTGTTTCAGCTTACCGCATGGAATTCAAAAAATGGAGAACCACAGGGGAGGACAAAGAAAAGTTAGCGCAAAGAAAAAAACAAATCCAGCAAGCCTTTAAAGACGAAAATGGTTTGCTGATCGACATTGTTAAACAAGGTGCAGGCACTACAAACGACGGCAACACTGCCAGAAGATTTTTTAGTGATGCAAAAACATCGTCTCGGATCACAGGTGTTGATGAAGAGCTGATTGAAAGGTTTTACATTATTTTGCAGACAGTGGCTTCTGTTGAGCAAGTCGACCTCGTTAAATTCTCCCAATTTTGTAAAGACACTGCCACTCTATATATACGGTTATATCCGTGGTACTACATGCCCTCTAGCGTTCATAAATTGTTAGTGCACGGTGCAGATATTATTAAGCATTTTGGACTCCTACCAATCGGTAAACTATCGGAAGAAGCATCAGAGGCTCGAAACAAAAACTTTCGTAAATATAGAGAGAGCCATTCTAGAAAAATAAGTAGGACAGCGACAAACGAAGATATCTTCCATAATCTTCTCTTGTTATCTGATCCAAAACTCTCATTTCTCAGGCCAAGGTTGCATAAACAACGGAAAATGGTTCTCTCACCAAGATCAGTCGAGCTTTTGGTGCCTCTTCCAACTACATCTGAATTTGATTTCATAGATATAAATACTCTACAAGATAGTGAGAGTGATTAATTTTGTTCTAAAGTATAGTTTTTTATTATTATTGTATTTAGCTGTAGTTCTTGTAATTATTAAAGGTACCAATTTATTTTTTGCGTTGAAATGAACGAAAAATATTTAAAAAAAAAACTTTTTTATTTTTTGTATTTTAATTATAAGTTTTTTAATTCATAATATTTCCTTATTGTAAGTGTTTTAATGTGTTAAAATATTTTCTATTATATGTTTTAAATAAAAAAGCAAATTTTTAGTAACTTTTTATTATTATTTTAGGATCCTCATAATCCTTGAACGGGCAACTATGGGTGCGCGTTGATAATGTACAGTTATAGCCAACAAGCCGAAGATTAAGAATAAAGCAGTTTTAAGGCAAGATCTGTCAAGACTTGGCCAAAATTTAGAAGTTTCTGTTCCATACAATAAAAATTTAAATATTTTTTTCTGCCCAAATTATCAGTTTTTTAAGAAAACGTTTCATAACAGTTAATCGTCAGAATGATGTGACCATTCGACAGGTATTTTTTTTTAATGGAATTTGTAAAAAAAAACCCTACGTCCCTGATATAGCTCTTTCGACCCACTGTGCGACGTGAGCTTCTATTATTCGGACTGCGTCGATCTCGGACATGCGAGCCATCACTTGTAACCGGCCGTGGCCGTTCTCGACCTCTTAACTTGCCCTGCGAGTCACTACGACTTCGATTGGTATCGTCCGATTCGTGCCTATAATCAGACTTGCGGCGGCTGCGCCTGCGCGATCTATCTCGAGTGCGTTGCCGGCCACGACTTCGCGATTTTGAGCGCACCATATTAAAATTAAGCTTAATCACTTACCTTACGAACACAATAGAAATCACAATCACAAAACGAAACGAATCTACCGTCAGAACAAAACAAATAAAATGAAAAGTTTTTCTCAGACTTTTTAGTTAGGTTATTTGGTTTTCCTTGTGAATTGGGCTTATGTGTTCTTTATCCCACTTCTGATATAAGTAATCAGAGTGGAAAATACTTAAAAAACAATGTAATAGACAAGCAATTATTTAATTAATTTACAAGTTTTAATCAGAATTAACAGTAAAACCAAATAACAGAACTTAAACCGTTTTAGACGCGCTAACCACTGATTCTACACACTTATAGACATAAATCACGTTATAACACGCACAAGTAAATGGCTCGCATGAATTTCGAGTCGACCGTCCGTAACAAGACAGAGTTGTGACCGTTCCGAGCGCCGAGAAGCAAATGGGCCTTCTTTTTTTTTTTTTTTTTTTTTTTTTTTTTTTTCTACATGGCATGCATTGTTAGCCGCTGATGGCTTTCACAATTTCACCGGACAAGTGGGTGAGCGGAAGGCTCTCAACCCTTATATTTAAGTAACGTGCCTAAGGGTGCCCCAAGGGGGGACACGAACCTCGGCTTAGGGCGTTACTGGGAGATAACAAACGGACGTAGGTTTGCGGAGAGAAACGACCCGGCACGTGCCGGTTACGCGAATCTAAATATGACTGGGGTCGCGGCGCGCGTCCACGCCGGCGTGGACGATAGATCGGTCTGGTGTAGTGTTGGTTCTGCGCGAGTTGTCTGGCGGTGGCAATGGCTAGCGTGATAACATCGTCCGGTTCGGTAAGTGCGTGCCTAGGGCGGCGCGCCTTACGAATGGTGTTGGGGTCGGGCGTGTAGTTACCAGCCTCCACTACCAAGGGATTGGGGTGGGTCTGAGTAGAGTCGAAAAATGTTTGGGACAATTGCTTTAGGTGCTGCGAGATGGTCGGCAGACCTAAGTCAATGTGGAGATTTTCATTGCGTAAAAACCAGGGGGCGCCCGTAGCTTTTCGCATGAACCTATTCTGCAGGGCCTGTAACCTATGGATTACTTGTTTGTTGACATGGGCAAAAACGGGGCTAGCGTAGGTCATAATGGGGCGGATGCAAGACGTGTAGAGTCTCACCTTATTTCTAAGGGTCAACTTACTACGCTTGTTAATGAGATAGTGGAGACGGCCTAACACAAAGGCGGCACGATCTCTTACTATTTTGATGTGGGCTCGAAAGGTCAAACCACAATCAAGGTGGACGCCTAGGTAACGGACTTTCTTTTCCCAAGGGATAGATTGTCCGAACATAGTGATGGGAGGGAGGTTGCGGGAGCGTTTACCCCTCTGGAAGAGGATGGCAGCGCTTTTGTCAGGGTTAACTTCTATTCTCCATTTCCTAAACCACGCTCCGATGGTGTTGGCAGCGTACTGGAGAGACTTGGTGATAGAGTCTATGGTGCGGGACGTACAGAATAGTGCTGTATCGTCGGCAAATAGGGCTATCCTGACCGTTAACGGCTTTGGCAGAAGGACGGGGAGATCGCTGGTGTATAGCGTAAACAGGTGAGGGGAGAGCACGGAGCCTTGAGGGACTCCGGCTTTGATGGTGTGCGGGCGGGACAGGGTTCCGTCCACTCTGTAGCGGAAGCTTCGATCGGAGAGAAAGTCTCGAATGATGAGCACAAGACGATCGGGTACTCCTAGTTTGTATAGCTTGTAAAGCAAGCCATTGTGCCAAACCTTATCGAAGGCTTTTGCCACATCGAAGAAGAGAGCGCCTGTTTTGTGGGGTCTAGTCCTAGCAAACCCGGTGTGCACGTGCTCGACTATGCGATGCACTTGCTGGACACAAGAGTGTCTGACTCTGAAGCCAAACTGCTCATGGGGAATAAGGCTCTTGGACTCTACAAAGTCCTTAAGCCGGCTAAGGATGAGTCGCTCATAGATCTTCCCGATGGAGTTGAGAAGACTAATTGGGCGATAGCTGGATGGTTCTGAGCGGGGTTTGCCAGGCTTAGCAATGCCGATGACTATTGCTTCTTTCCAGGCTTGTGGAAAGATGTGATTGCTTATGGCTGCATTGAATATTGCAGTGAGCAAGACTAGAAGGTGGCTAGGGAAGTGCTTGAGCACTTTATTTGATATCCCGTCTAAGCCAGGGGCTTTTCGGGGGTGGAGGTCCTTGATTATGGTTTGTACTTCCTCGACCGTGACCCTATTGAGGGGGGGGTCTGAAGGAGGAGTACTGGCTTTAGTTGCGACAAAGGAGTCGACTTCTGTGAGGTGACTTTGATCTACTGGAAGAGTACTGGGGGAGCATTGAGCTTCTAAGCTTTCTGCTAGGCATTCAGACTTTTCGTCGTCATCGAAGGCCAGAGGCAGGTTTGGACGATTAAGAGGAGGCATCAGGGTAACCGTGTCGGACTTGAGCGTCCGCGCTAGTTGCCAAAATGCTTGGTGGGAAGGCTCTAAGTTTTCTAGCATGTCGTCCCAACGAGCGCTCCGAAGTTCGTTTATACGATGCTTTACGTCCCTCTGTAAAGATCGCAAGCGAGCGCGGTTTGCTTCGGTGGGATATGAGTCGTAAGCACGAGTGGCTGCGTTCTTCTCCGTCAATAGTGCACGCACATCGGGCGGTAGGTTGAAACGTTGGTGGCCCAGGTCAGGGACCCGCCGCGAGCATTCAGCCACGGTGCTCTGTACGTGACTAGAGAGAGAGTCGATCGCAACCACTGTGTCCTGGACTGAGGTTATTTCTCCGGCTATGGTACCTGGGAGAGGGTTGGACTTTAGGCGATCGCCTAGTTTTTGCCAGTCAACAAGGACTTTGCTGGGAGGAGGAGTGCCTGAGTCAGGCGGACCTATTCGAGGAGAAAACTCGATAACGACAGGTCTATGATCGGAGTCTAGCTCGTGATGCACTTCTATAGAGGACAAACGTAGGTTTATATTCTTTAGAAGTGCAAGATCGAGAACGTCAGGGCGATGGTCTACGACGTAAGGATAATGGGTGGGCGACATGGGAGCTATGATGTCAAAACACAGGGCCTCTGCCAGCGACTCAAGACGCGTGCCGCGAGGATTTGTACTGTGACAATTCCACGAGCCATGTTTAGCGTTAAAGTCGCCGGCAATAAGCACTGAGTCATCGAGATTCATGAGCACTTGAATGTCGTGAGGGGTCAGGTCTTTGGGATTTTCCGGGGTTCCCGGGGGTAGGTAGGCGGATACTATAGTGATTGGTTGGTGACCAGTCATGCCGAGGCGGCAGACAGAGGTCTCAATCCAATCAAGATCGGGGGGGTCCATAGGTACACAGTGAAGAGACCGTTTATAGTATATGAGTGTTCCTCCTTTGGTGGAGGTTAACCTATCATTCCTAACGATATTATAATTAGCTAGCCTGGGATCCCGTTTACTGGGCTTGAGAAAGGTTTCTTGAATTAAAAATATATCTAGCTGATGGGTCCTAATAAAGTCGGCAATAAGCGACCGCTGTTCGGAAAAGCCGTCAGCATTGAAATAACCTATTTTAAGGGATCGGGGTTTGACTCTACTATTGTTAGTGGTGTGAATCATTTTGATTCAAAATTTAGGCTGCTAAGTTTAAGCCCTAATGCGTAGGCTTGCTCAGCGGCATGAAACCTAGCCATGGGGTTCCCGGCAGAGTTGCGAATTAGATTCGCCACTCTCGAGACCTCATTGAAGTCAAAGGCTTCAAGGAAGCTCGAGACCAGCGAGTAATCCTCATTCTGGCTGGGTTGGGCGGGAGAGGGGCGGGGTGCGGGTGCGGGACGCGCGGCCTTTGAGGGTTTCTGAGAAGCAGACCCTTGCGGTTTTGGGGGAGCAGCAGGTGGAGTCTGCTGAGGCTTACGCACCCATGGCACGTCCAGAAGAGGAGGAATTTCCTTACTGGTGGTGGTGGTGGGGTTGCGCTTAATGGCGGGGAAGTTTTCCGGAGTCATGTTGGGCGGAGGTTGTGGCTTTGGCTGTGGAGCCGAGGCCCTGGGAGGGTTCACTGGAATTGTGACGGGGCGGCTAGAGTGCCTGGCTTTGGGAGCCTTGGGGCACCCGCGATAGTTGGCGGGATGGCCCAATTCCCCGCAGAGCACACAGCTTGGAGGCTCCGTGCACTGGGTGCGGTCCTTGGGTCTAGGACAGTTTATGGTGGCGTGGTCATCCAGGCACTTTACGCACCTGGGAGTGGCGAAACAATTACGGGCGGAGTGCCCGTATAACTGGCAGCGGTGACACTGGCCTATGAACCCCTTCCTGTTTGGGGGTTCTACAATGATGCCGGAGAGTTGGCATATTGTATCTATGTTGAAAATGGCCTTGCCGGCGAGCGAATGCTCGAGAACGACAAGTACCATGTCATAAGGGGCGTGGGATCGGCCACGGTGCATGCGATGCACTTCGATGGCAGGGAGTGACTGGGCCTTTAGGTCGGCCAGGACGTCTGAGCTGGAAAGCTCTTTGGGGACACGTTTAATCACCACTCGGAGTTGACGCTCCTCGGGTAGCGCGTAGGTGTGGAAGGACACTTTCATGTCCTTCAGAAGTTTCGTCATACGACGGTGGTCGTTGGAGGTTTGCACCTTGACTTGTATCCCATCACGCTGGGTCTTTGCTGAGACATAGTTCAGCTTTTGGTCAGCACAACGCCTGGATATTGCTACCCACAGCGATTTGTCCTGAATTATGAGTGGGGGCGGGGACGGCTCTTTCCTCTGTGAGGAGGGGTCAGAGCCGGAGCCGGGGGCCGAGATGGGCTTTGCCACGGGGGCGGGTTGGATGCGCTCTAGCGGGATAGGTCTAGGCTTAATGGTGGCATGGGTAGGGGGGAGCGGGAAGGGGGAGGTGGGCGACTCGGTAAGAGCCGGCTGCCTCTTGTTGGGGGGTGCGGCGGAAGCTCTCTGCTTCTTGGATCGCTTTTTACCCACAAGGGTAAAATCATCGTCAGAGGACGAAGTGTCCTCTGCCGAGGTTTGGCAATCGGCGATTTCCATATCGCACTGATCGGCTGCAATTTGGACAGGTGGCCTCGGCGGGTCATCGTCAATCAGATCCCCGAGCTCGGGGATCTCATCTACGATGTCCTCCAAAAGGCCATCCTTCCTGGCGAGATAAGTTAATAATTTCTTTAGTATCTGGTCGAGACGCGCCATGGCGCCCGCCAGTGACAACTATTTCTAACTAGGCGATAATTACTGTCACTTCTTCGCGTCGCGTTCCGCACAGAAGAAGTGATAAGAAACTGTGCGGCAGTCGCGCTATTTAGCCTATATCGATAACCCCGGGTTGGATTTACCCAGGGGTGTGTGTCAATAGTTTATCTCCCCGCCGGGATAGACGGGGAGGGTGAGTGCTTAACTAGTGTGCCCTAAGCTGGTAAGCTCTTCGCCAATCTTATTGTGCGAAGAGGGCCCTATCAGCCTCAGGTGCAGAGGGTAGCTCGGAGCGGAGGCCCCGAACGCCCAAACAACACCCGAAGAATGGGATGAAGGTGAGGTGGGGGTGGGAAGGTGATAACTGCCGTCGGCTAGGAGATCCCCCAAGGCCGGTGGTGACAGTCCCTTCCGAGTTTAGCGTTGCCCTGAGGGGGCAAAGCCGATGTCTCGGGTCAACACCCGACAGGTTTCGTTAACACCGCTAGGTTTCCGCCTGTCGACCACAGAAGCGTGGTATTTATACAAAACCGAAATCGAACTCAAACTGGTCGGCGTCACGCAGAAGTGTGGTCTGCTAATCGCAGAACAAACACTTTTGCGCCAGAAACAGTTGGCTAAGTTAGTCGCTTTGAGAAAAGCGACTAAAATAACCCTACAAGTAGTAACAGCACACGTGACTGTTACTACCTGGGCGAAATAAGGTGAGCGCGCGCGGCTGGGCGCAGCGCAGGTAGAAAATATTTCGGTCGCGATCTGGTACGATCGAGCGACCGAGGAAGGGTGAGTTCACAGCAGAGAGAGCGGGCGGAGGCGACCGCGCGCTAGGACGGCTGGAGCTGAATCTAAACACATGGGCCTTCTGCGAACTCTGAGCGTTATTTATAGAAGGCGTAGGGTAGGGAGGATGCTTTTCGGGGGTATCGCCTACACTATGTTATATAAGTGTAATGTTATAGTGCAGGCCGCGAGACTCGCATGACGCACTGCGTAGGTAAATATTTTTAGGTTTAGACCCAGATCTGACTGCTGACTAGCTTTTGCGCTCGCTGTGGGATGATGTAAAACAAAGCAGGTTATTGGTTTTTTTATTGAATAGTTGGTTTTATCCTTGATGGCTCTCTTTAAAGACTTCGGGTATGACTTGTGTATGTTTATGTATGGTGTGTTGTTGTGCGTGTGGTGGTTGATATTAAGTAATAAAGAGAAAGTCAAGTAACAGAAAACATGCATTGGAAATCGAATAAAAGAAAAACAAAAATAAAGTATAAAGTAAAAGTAATAGATAACTTAAAAATAGTCACATTTCGCAAGTAGTTAGTATGTCGAGATCGGATTCTTCCTTTATAGGTAGGGCTGGGGCCCCTTGTTGCTTGCGAAGAAATACGTTTCCATGCGCTGTCCAGCAGTATTTGTATTCGTGGGTATTAGCGTACTCCCGGGCCAGGTAGAATAGCCGGTGGGTTTTTGGGGTAAGGCACTCTGATAGGTAAATCTTCTTAGCCTGCCCGTCAAGCCCAAGGTCCTGGGTGTTGGGGCTGTTTGGGCTATTTTTTATGCTATACTCCCTAAAAGATCTTATTAGATTATTCTTCACGAGAGCTGTGGTGAGCTCGAGTATGACTGGCTTGTTTTCATTCTTTTTATTCACCCTAAAAATATTCTTTATCTCCGTCATTTGAAAGGGTACACTAACGATGCTTCCCAACTTAATAGCAATTGAGGCTAATTCTTCTGTGGTCTCATTTGTACTTTGTGGAATATTTCTGATTTCGACACTTGTAGAACGTGTTTTTTTTTCGAGCACTTCTATTTTATCTTCAAGCGACTTCATGTACAGATGGTCGTCAACCCTATTTTTTTCCAGCTGATCCACTTTTTCCTTTATTTGTTCATGTTGTTGCGTGATATAGGAAAGTGAAGTTGTGATCTGCTCATTTTGCGAAGAAATAGTTGTTAATACAGTGTCCAATTTACTGTCTTGTTTCTCTTGCCAGGTACAAAACAAAGCTTCCATTTTTGACATAAATAACCCGAGGTCGTCGGCCCCTTGCCTGCGTTTAAACGGCCTCATAGAAATATTCATATTTTCCGTTCCAACTAAGTTAGGCGTAGAAGTAGATTGCTGAAGGTCCAGCGGTCCAGTTTTAAATACGTCTTCATGGGTGGCTTTGGAAGGTGAATGTTAAAGCGGCATTGTGTTACGCTTGACTCGAACGAATACTTGTAGGCCTAAATAATCACGCGTTAATGAGTTCCGACGGCGATCAATCAAGTGAGACGCAGTTATAATAGACAAGGACCGGGATAGCCTACGCGTCACGCCTCCGAAAATGTGTCTCCTGCGCCGGTAGGCGGGCCCAGATTAGCCAATTAAGGTTGTTAATTTGCAAGTCGCCGGGTGCAAGCAAAGAGTGAATTGTTGCTATCAAACTCACCGGGTTCCTCTCTTTCTTCACAACCGCCCGAATGTATGTTTTCCTGGTGCTAGTTGGAATTTATTCACCGCAATATGATATTTTAACACTAATAATTTCAAGAGAAACGCAGCAATAAACACGACCGTGCAGTACGGGGTCCGCGGAGGAAGGAATGTGAGTTTAATGAATGTGTGTTTGGTGTTCTTATGTATGACAAACAGTACAGATGGGTATTATATCAAGGTCAAGACAGGCCTGAGTGTGATTGCAATATGGCAGAAGATAGTTATTAATAAATAAATTAGATTTAGGTTTAAGCATTAGAGTTTGGAGTATTTTAATTGAGAACAACAAGAAGGGATTCAGTGGATTTGTAGTCTAGGTCCTTTGCCTAGTTTGCCATGCATACTCGTTGGTCCGATCCCTGATGTTTTCTACAAGAGTTTGGTCCCACAATGTGCAAAATATGTTTACAGAGCAAACTCCATCCACCCTGGAACCAAACTCTTGTAGAAAACTTTCCGCCCTTCCGGAGAAAGTGGAGTAATCTTCGGTCCAGTTGAAATCCTCGGAGAGATTTGGAAAGCTTTGAATGTCGGGTCCAACGTCGGCTTCCAGAATCTCTCGGAGCTGTTCCTCCGTCAGCTCGTCCTCTTCCTCTCCCTCGTTCTCAACTTTACTGCCCGAATCGACAGCTAAGGCTTCCGCCAATGGGGCGTCCAGTAAATCTACGTCATCCTGTGAGAGGAAATCGCCCATAAACCAACATGCAAACCACCACACACAGAACAAGATAAGTAGAAATGCACAATCCATTAGATATTCCCAATAAGTTAGTTAAACCGTGCAAAATAAACACAAGCTACTTAACACATATAAGATAAAATAAACATTTGCCACCTCTTGTTAATTTTTTAATCAATCTTGTTCGATCTTGTAAACCTACATGGAGCAATAAATGATATGACTATGACTAGAAATAAATACGCAATGTAATGTTGTGTAACTATGCCAAAGATACTATGAAGACGTCCGTCTAAAACAAATCTGAGACTAGCAAATGACTAGGTCGGCGGCGCGGCTGTAGCAAAAGCAACTCTTTCGGCGCTTAAATAAAAACAACTCTTTGATGTAGCCGCCGCCGGCAAGCCAGCGCAAGGTGGCACGCTTTGACTTTTTGGCGGTTACTCGTCTCTAACTAACAAAGACGCCGCTTCAACTATTCTATAAACATAATATTTGTTGAGTCCCTGTGAGGGGTCAATATTCGTAATCTGCCCTAGCTTGTGTAAGGGTGAAATGATACTCAGGAATGGGCTGCAGAGGTCGTGTATTCAATAATTAACCGTGTGCGTTCGGGACGCCTCCATACAAGGGACTAACTTATAAAATAGTTCGGACGCGCAGACCGACGCGGCCGCGCTATCACGTTACAAATTATGTTACATAGAAACTGGTTGTATGTGTGTGCTGCGTCAGCGGCACCCACAGTACTCCCCCTTTTTAAAAAATAATAATATTTTTTTAAGAAAAAAAATTAAATTGACACATCATTTAGCAAAGCGTTTGTCTAAAACGATACAGCTTAATCAAATCTGAACATGAACTTGAACTTTGATTTGAAATTTTTTAACAAAACAACTTTAATTTTATCGGTTTAGCCTGACTTATAACTTTAACTAACTGTGGGAAATCGTAGTTAACGAACACGAGTCATCATTATTTTGTTACATTGATCGCCGAGAAGTACTTGAGCGATTCCACAGTAGCGGGTTGACCATAAACCTAAGTAAGAGTTGATTCGGAGTGAGCGAAGTCGATTTTTTAGGATACAAGGTTACGCCGTCAGGAATAAGCACTTTGCCCGAAAAGGTCAAGGCTATTCTCGACTATCCAAAACCACAGACAGTTGAAGAGTTAAGACGTTTTTTAGGCATGGTAAATTTTTACAGGTCACATTTACCCGAAGCAGCTGAATGTAATATGAAATTGAACAAATTTTTACATAATTCAAAAAAGAAAGATAAGACTAAAATTGACTGGAATTCTGAAGCCGAGAACGCGTTCGAAAAGTGTAAATTAGACCTACAAAACGCCGTAACTTTATCGCATCCCGTGGCGAGTGCGCAGTTATCATTGATGACTGAAGCATCGAACACCTGCGTAGGCGCAGTATTGCAGCAGCAGGTTAACGGTATTTGGCAGCCTCTAGGGTATTTCTCTAAAAAGCTGTCCGACACTCAGCAAAAATACAGTACATATGACAGAGAATTGTTAGCTGTGTACATGTCTATTATGCATTTCAAGAATATGATAGAAGGACGAGACCTAACCGTGTACACAGATCACAAGCCTCTGACATACGCACTCACAAAGGTAAATTCATGTAAAGAAACTCCTCGCCAAATTAGACAGTTGTTATATATAAGCGAATATACTAGCACATGTCGATGGTAACAAAAATCCAGTCGCAGACGCGTTGTCGCGTATAGAAACAATTGTTTGTCCCACGGTCATAGATTACGAAGAGTTAGCAACAGCGCAGGAAGCCAATGCTCAAATTTCGCAGATGCTACAGGACGCCAACGCGTCGAGCAATGTTCAGTTAAAACAAATACGTATTCCTAACGTTAACAAAAATGTATATTGTGACATCGCAGGTGGTAACATTAGACCTTACGTTCCGCCATCATTTAGGAAAGCTGTTTTCGAATCTATTCATAACATCAGCCATCCAGGCATAAGAACGACTCGATCAATGGTTACTAACAGGTTCTTCTGGCAGAATATGAATAAATAAAAAAAAAAAAAAAGTAATACGCCATGTTGTTACAGGAATAGGTACCTTCGAGCCCAGTCAACGTTTCGATCATATTCATGTTGATATTGCAACCCGAAATAATAACAAGTATATCGTCACGATTATAGACCGTTGTACACACTGGCCGGAAGCAATTCCCGTCGAAAATATAACTGCTGAGACCGTAGCTAAAGCTATCTATGAAAACTGGGTTTGTAGATTTGGATGCCCTAGTAAGTTAACCAGTGACCAAGGTAGACAGTTCGAAAGCACTCTGTTTTCGAACCTATTAAAGTTACTAGGAGTTCATAGGATTCAAATCACTCCTTACCATCCTCAAAGTATATAGAGAGATGGCACCGTTGTTTAAAAGTCGCTTTAACAAGTAGGTTGTTAGAAAATGACTCTTGGGATGACGAACTGTCGACAGTCCTATTTGGATTACGAGCCGCCAGTCGGTGTGACACAGGCGTTAGTGCAGCCGAGTTAGTGTACGGGCAACCATTAAGCTTGCCTGGCGATTTTTACCGTGAGGCGAGTCCAAAGTACAACGGTAACGATTATACGTATGTAGAGCGATTGCGCGAAGCTATAAGTAACCTTCGTCCACAGTCACGAAGCGCAAGCGATTCGCGGAAATTATTCGTGTACAAAGACTTGAGCAATTGTAGTCATGTTTTTATAAGGAATGATGCGGTAAAAAAACCCTTAACTTCTACTTACGATGGCCCCTATAGCGTCCTAAGTAGAAATAATAAGGTGTTTAAGATACAACTTCCTAATAGGCAAGTTAATATTTCAATCGAAAGGTTGAAACCAGCATATATAGTTGAGTCGGAAAGAAATGATAATGTGAGTACAAATAATTATGAGTATCTACCAGAATAGTAACAATAAAACTGAAGTAGATAATAAGTTCGTACCTTGTACCACCACGCGAAGTGGCAGAATAGTAAAGCCACCCGTGGGTTTTATGTAAACTAGGTCATAAGTAAATTTTTACCAGTATTGCAATTCGAGTGATAGTTTAGAAAGTAGAATAATTGGCTATTAATATATTGTACAATTCCGACTGGTCAACAGCTCTTTTAAGTGTTCGAGATATTCAATGACCATTATTGTTAACATGGGCAAGCAGCAGTCAAAGAACGCCGAAGTCATAATAGCTCAGAACGGGGCTGGTAACCAAGCGCAAGCTGAATTGCAAAGGGTAATAGAAATATACAGTGCTGCAACGATAATTGTGATAATCCTGATATGTGTAACATGTCTTCATGTTTGGTGCCGGAAAGCCGGAGAGAAAGTAAAAGGTAAAGTGATTGAACAAGTTATTTCGAGTATAGAACAAGGACGCGGGACCCAGCTAGCTCAAACAGCAGCTCGTCCAGATCCTCAACCAGCAACAGTTCATTATTAAATATTTGCGTTAAAGTTAAACTATGTACTCGTAAATTGTTTACCATTTATGATCAGTATATTATTTACAGGCTGGCATTATTCAAATATAAGAAAAAAACAATATTATTGTAACAGTCGGAATTATAAAAATAAAAAATAGACATAAGTTAATTATTTAAGTATGTTGTCAAGCATACATGTAAAAGATTAAGTTTGGTTTTTTAGACTAACATTATTGTGTAACTGATTCACCCTGTATTGTATAGTGTAGGGCTAAACAATTTCAATATAATGTTTTAGTGACAATTTTTAGATCCGTGATTCGCCGTATTGTAGTTAGTACCTAAGTAGGTCGAACGATCAAGTAACGAGCAAGCAAAGTGATAACACATTGTTTGGTCGCAACTTAATCATTTAAGGCTCTAGGCAAACTATATTTAGTTAAAGTTATAAGTCAGGCTACACCGACAAAATTAAAGTTGTTTTGTTAAAAAATTTCAAATTAAAGTTCAAGTTCATGTTCAGATTTGATTAAGCTGTATCGTTTTAGACAAACGCTTTGCTAAATGATGTGTCAATTTAATTTTTTTCCTAAAAAAATATTATTATTTTTTTAAAAGGGGGGAGTACTGTGGGTGCCGCTGACGCAGCACACACATACAACCAGTTTCTATGTAACATAATGTGTAACGTGAAAGCGCGGCCGCGTCGGTCTGCGCGTCCGAGCTATTTTATAAGTTAGTCCCTTGTATGGAGGCGTCCCGAACGCACACGGTTAATTATTGAATACACGACCTCTGCAGCCCATTCCTGAGTATCATTTCACCCTTACACAAGTTAGGGCAGATTACGAATATTGACCCCTCCCAGGGACTCAACATATTGTACTATATTTTAGATTTACGTACTATACAAAGTTATATTTAAAAAGCGTGTAACCGAGTAATTACGTATTCTAGTCGTTGGTATAAAATATATTCTACGACTGGTTTTATCATATTTTCTTTTAAAAACTTCAAATATTTAAATAATGAACTTCAATTATTAACATATTTAGTATGCCACACACTACAGCACAGTCAGTCAGCTATAAATTATACGCATATTATAATTAAAATAAGTATTCACTATTATTTCTATCTATGATTCAAGTATTCATTTATTTATTACAGCTACTTATTCGAAATATAAACCTAAACTTTTTTTATGATTCACCTCCGTGCTGTTTTAGTACACGTCGAGCCAGATATAAATCTGATTAAAGGGATCGTGTATATTTTCGAGAACATTCGGTAATACTTAGCCATTAGTAGGATTTTAACTACCGACGTGTATTTTAACAGCTTCATCGATATATTCAAACGCAAACTTCTAATTTGTTCATATTTACCCCATTTTACGATACCTTTATAAAATTATATGTAAATATATATTTATAAAACATGTAATTTCTTTCTAGCGCTGATCAGTGCTTCCGCACAATAGCGGCAATTATCTATCGAGAAAAATAATATCACCCTATAAACAGCAACGGTGGCTCTGTATGCATACGCGTATAACCGCCATTTTGACGTTTGTATGTGTGCGTGATATTGTGTCTATCGTGTAAAAAAATAACGTTTTCTGTAAATATTTAGTCGTTTATGGTTAATATGTGATGTGATTTTATGTTCTCAATGACATTACCCGTGTAATTGTTACATTACGCGCAGTGTTTTATACCTCGAAAAACAATAAGTTCGTGTAACCGGTACATAGTTCGGAACTTACAAAGATAGATTATTCAAAATTAGTGATTTATTATTGATTTATTTGTACATATAAGTGATCTGTATAACATAAAGAAAAATAAAATGTATGAATAACTTACCGTTCTTTTGAATAAAACACTGAATAAACACAAAACTCACGAATCACTTTTCGGCCGGTCGGCATCCAAATTTGAACTGGTACTTGAACCGTTTCTCTCAAGCTGAATGATGAGTGAAGTTCTCGATCATTCGTTCAATATTATACTCGTAGGAATAGGAAAATAAAGAAATATAGACCGTATTTCAAGTGTATATATTTCAAAATAGAGTTAGAAGTGTCGCAGGTCACCTGAACACTGATCATTGTTACCGCAGTTTCATACCAGAACACTGATCTGTGTTAAAGCAGCTGAAGGGTAATGAGATGCAGCCCTTAGAGTGATTAACTACCCTCTCTGGGTATTTACATCCCCGTCTAACGATGACCTTCTTGCGCCCCGGGTCATCCGCCAAGTTTGTCTCGTCATAGTTCACAATGTTAGAAGGCGGCACATTAGCGAGAAACTTTTCTAATTCGGAAAAATAATTTACAATGACTTCAGGGCTCACTGCTGCACGAGCTCTTTTTATATTTTGACATATTCCTCGGGAAATAGTGTCTTGGTGTCGTTTTAAAAATCCGGCCACATAATCAATCCCAGGATAATTATTTGTAAATCTTCTGTTTGCAATTCCTTGGGTATCCAGATACATTTTAACAATATATCGAAGATCAGTTGAGTCTAAAGGGTAGCCCCAATCCGCACAAATATTCAAATTCTGGACTATGTATTCCTCTATTTCGAAATGTTATATTTTTTTGATTTCGATATAAAAGTTGCCGCTGGATTATCAAGCTCTGCAAGAGCTTGTTAAATTAGAAGCCCATCATATTTCTTGTATGTTTGGCCACCTGTTTTATTTGAATAAAAGATGGTTTAAATAATGCACGATTCTTTAATTATATTTACCACAACTTCTTTGCACGCCATGACACGGCCCAACACCAAAAAGACAGAGCGCAATAATCATAGACACCACAGACTATATAGTCGTCCACAGACTGACACAACATCTTCCCTTTTTTTACAAAAGGTACTATTGGTACATTTAAGTAGGTATACAGTCAAAATATTTATTTTAAACTTTTAACTATTATTAAGAAACTTAGTACATAATATCTTATCTAAGTAACATAATCTCTAAGCCATTTTGGTTTATTTCTTATTCTTTTACTTCTAGTTACATTTTCACTTAAATCTACTTCAGATTCTTCATTCAATTGTAAATCAGTAGTTACTTCTTGAGAATCGGTATTTACTTGAGAATATGTATTTACTTCACTTTGCTTTTCTTTCTCATTTTTTTTTGGAACTATTGAAAGTATCATAATCAACATTAGCAAATACCGGTTCTCTAACAATATCTTTTTCTTTGTATGGTGCTGGTATCAAATGCCACCGGTTCCTGCGAAATTGACCCTTATCAGATTGAACGAAGTATGATCTAGGTTCATTAGCTTTTCTTACTACTCTACCGTAAACTCTTAAATCAGTTAGCCATACCCATTCATTAACTTCCAAATCTCTTAAAACTTTAGTGCCATGTCTCTTATTATAATATTCTCTGACTTTATCCTTTTTATTCATTTCTCTACTTTTAAATTCATTATCTATGCTTACATTTTTCTCTAATGTAACTGACAGTCTTGGCAAATTATCTCTTAATTTTCTGTTAAACATCAGCTCTGCGGGACTGAATCCATTTTGTAATGGAGTGTTCCGGTTTAATAATGCCATGTTTATGTCACTATTTTTTAGGTATCATAATCCTACTCTTATACAATAATAATTCTTTCACAATAGATAAATCTAATCGATACTGATGATATTGTTTAAGGTCCTCTGACAATTTACTATAGGATGGCCAACCTTGCAGGGTGTACTGTTTCAAAATTAATATTATTTCATTATTTTGTTGTTCTTCTCTAATTTTTTTTATTAAACTATCGTCTAAAGCTGTACTTTCAATTAATGAATTAACAAAAACTTCACTATTGTTACTACTTTTGCCCTCATTGCTACTTATTGGATTTCTGGACAGAGTATCAGGAATAACTATTTTTTTTCCAGGTATATAAATTACAAAGTAGTTATATTTTGTTAACCTCATTCTAAATCCCATCAAGCGAGGCGTTAACTCATCAATGGGTTTGGTTTGCAAAATTTGTAACAAGGGTTTGTGATCTGTTTCTAATGCTACTTTAATACCATAGATATAATCTTTAAATCGCTCTACAGCCCATGTCAATGCTAGACATTCTTTTTCTATCTGTGAGTAACGCTTTTCTGTATCTGTCAGAGTCCTACTGGCATAGGCAACTACTTGCCTTGCCCCTTCTGTGACTTCTTGCATTATTGTTGCACCCAAACCATATGAACTACTGTCCGCTGAAATTATTATATTACCTGATGGGTCATAATGTGCCAACACTGGGGCTTTTTGGAGTGCAACTTTGACCTTATCAAAAGAATCTTGATGATGAATATTCCACACAAACTCTGAATCCGATTTCAATAGAGAATATAAAGGATGTAAAAGCTCTGTTTTATTTTCTACATACCTACAAAATTAACCATCCCTAGAAACTGCATAACTTGCTTTTTATTCTTTGGCACCTCAAATTTGTTCATTGCTTCTACTCGCTCTGGATCTAACTTAATACCATCTGAACTTATAATATGGCCTAAACATTTTATTTCCTGCACCCCAAACACTCATTTTATTTATTTATTGTAATGCCTCTTTCCATTAATCTGTCTAAAACTTTTCTTAAAATTTTGTCATGACTGTCCATAGAACCAGCAAATATCAAAATATCATCGACATGAATAACAACTCCTTCTATATCTTAGAACAATTCAGAGAATTTCATAGAAAAATACTCCGGAGCACAATTTAAACCCAATGGTAGTCTATTATACATATATCTTCCAAAAGAGGTAATTATAGTTGTCAACTCAGCACAGTTCCTTAATGGAATTTGATGAACTCCAGATGTAGCATCAATTTTAGAGTAAAATTTTGAACCTTTTAATCTAGCTAATGTTACTTTAACTTTGGGTATAGGAAATATTGGTCTAAGAATATTTTTATTAAGTTCAGTATAATCCCCACAAATTCTCACAGTCTCTTCCTTAGGCACAACTACAATTGGTGAGACATAATGTGTAGGTTCTTCAACTTTAGCTATAACTCCCAGATCACTTAATCTCTGTAACTCAATTTTTAGTTTTTTCAACAATGGTATGGGTACTACTCTAGGTACGCACTGTATGTAACTTTTGCTTGGGTCAACTAGTTTAATTTCAAATGGTTCTTTGAAAACACCTAAGCTGTTAAAAATATTAGGATACTCTTTCTCTACATTTATTTTAGACACCGACACTGATGCTTCATTTATCATCATGGAACACAGTTTTAACATTTGCATAGATTCTATGGCAGGAACCCCAAGTATAGGATTCTTTAAATTACGTATTACATAAACATTACCCGTATAATACCTATTTTTGTATTTTAATGTAATATACAACGTACCCATCACCATTAACTGCTTCTCATCTGGTCCATTTATCACAACATCCGATTTCTTCACATATTTTTTTGTATTTTCACTAACACATGATTCTGGAACAGCCACTATATCTGCTCCGGTATCTATAAGAAAATTCAAATCACATCTGTAGGTTGTGTTCACAAAAACTTCAATTTTCTTTCGATATTTACTATCACTCATGTTATTGATTTTGTACTTTACCTCGCTTTGATTGGTTTCAATGTTCTTTATTTCCCCTTTGCAACGTCTGGCAAAATGGCCATTTCTGCCACACTTGTGGCATGTTGCTTTAAATGCTGGACACGATTGACGGCTTTTGTGACGCGCCCTGCCACAAAACCAGCACTCTTCCACGCTCTTTTCTATAAATTATTTCTTCTGAATTCTGTTCATTTCCTCTCTCCCTAGATTTCCTTGTGTTTCATAGAATTCCACGTTTTTTCCGATTAATTTTGCCTGTTCTAAATTTAGGCTCGGGTTAAGAAGCAATGCTCTCTTGCCCGCTGGCTCGCAATGCCAACCACCACCCTGTCTCTTAATAGCTCATGTTTGACACTCGCGTCGTATCCGCATTCTTCAATGAGCACATACAATGCCCTAATAAAGTCATCCACCGTCTCTCCCGGCTCCTGCGTTCTTTTATTAAATTCATACCTCAAATACACAGGATTTGTTTTCGGAACAAAATATTCATCAAGCTGCAACATAACCTTTTTGAGGCTTTTCCCTTTCAAATCCAGTTGGAGGGCTAATTCTTCGGCCCTATCGCCCATACAATAAAGTAAAATATCCACTTGCGTAGTATTTTCCTCATCTTCTTCATTTTCCACCTGACTTACTGCCAAGACTCTTTGTTCTCGGGGGGTGGCCAGCGCGCTTGCTGTTGATTTTGTTCTCGGGGGGGAATGTGACCGTAATCCCAGTGCACTCGGGGCACGATGCTTAGCAGAGTTCACTCTGTTATGGATAGTGTTTCAGCACTGGGACCGGGGCGTCTGTCCTTTCCTATCCTTTTCCCAAATTCCTGTGTTCCTTTATCCTTTTCTTCTTCCCATTTTTTCCCAGTCCCTTGTCCTATTGAGTTGTTTGTTTCGGTTCCGGCTGCTTGTGCATGGTTTTCATGCACTTGCATCCGGCGCCGGGGTTCGCAGCTCAATCATCCTTTACCTTATCAGACCCGCGTGGATGACAACCACTATAAAAATCACGAAGCCGGAGGTCTAACCGTGCCGAAGGTGGGTAAATGCGAGCGAGGGGTTACCCCCCGCCCTTAAGGGAAACAAAATGAAATGGACGCATCTTTGAATAACACTACCCAGGAGGGTCCCATTGCCTGTGGCAGTGGGGAATCCCTCCCTCTGGAGCGCTCGCGAAGCCCGATTTCGGGTTCCACGGGCGATCTGGGGGCAGCCCCCGTTCGTACTCTGGGGGGGGCACGAAAATGCTCCGGGGGAAACCCCGATTTTGTTCCAAGCGCAGTGACGGAGACCCAGGGTTCAGCATCGACCCGTGTCACACGCGCTTCAGCCGAAAAACTGCTAGATGCTGCAAAAGTGCTTTCTCAAGCACAGCCGAAAGTCCTGCTTACTCGTCTCGAGATTAGCCCGCTTCCCAACACCTCAGAAGCGATAACCATCCATGACGACTCCGACGAAGACCACTTAGACATGGGGTTCAAAAGGCCGCATCCATATGCCTTACTACCCGACAACGTGTATGAGTTGTCCGACCCGGACCTAATGAATACCCCGGATTCCGATGATTATACGTCGGATCCAGAAGACCTGGCCAGTGATATGACGGCCTCTCCGAAAAGACCAAAAGGAGCAGAGGGACACACTGTTAGCGTCCGTAAGGCCGGAAGACAAATGAAAAAGCTGTCGGCTGCGGCAACTATAGCCAATGCTGAAGCCTTCTTGAAGAGACGAGCCATCCGAAAAGGACTCGCGCCTCCCGAAGATGACCCGATCATAGTCCCTTCCAACATGGACGACCTCAACGCCGAGGAAGTAAGGGCCATCTCAGGTAGAGGTGCCGCGAAGATGTACGAGATCTGCCAGAAGAGTAGAAATCTGAAGGGCACGTACATCCGCGACTTGAAAGATGTTGCAAAAATTTTTCTTGACGCCGTCGATAGTCTCGCGCGAAGAACACAGTCGGACGAGACCAATCGCCTAAAGGCAGAAATGGCCCGCATGAGAGCGGAATTGGACGAATTCAAGGCCCGAACGGCTTTGTCCCCTCTCAAGGCGCAGGCAAACCCAAACCAGACTGCAGACGTACTCAAAGACTGGTTTCGCTCGGAATTTGAGCCGTCTATTCTCCGCCAAGTCGGCGGTATGATAGACGCAAAGATAGCGGGGTTGACGCAGGAGGTAGTGCGTCCCCCGCTGGCGGCAGATCGCCGAAAAGCAGCAGAGACCAAAAAGGCCGCGGCTTTTGCTGCCCTATCTTCAGTGGCAGCTCCAGCCGAAGCAGAACGAACACCCCCCCGTGCCGAGGCGATGGACGGTGACTGGACCGAGGTTGGTCCCGGGGGAAAGAAAAAGAAAAAGACGAAGAAGAAAGCCACTCAACCTTCGGCTAACACCTCGGCTCAGCAGGCACAGGCTAGTAACTCCGGTGCCAGTTACTTATGCTGCAGCAACGGAGAAGAAAGATGAAAAGCAGAAACAGCCGCAGAAGCCAAAAACTCCCACGGCTGCAGCTGCAGAATCCTCCACTGGCAAACCATCCGCCAAAAAGGCGCCACCGAAGAAGAAAAGGAAACCCAAAGTGTCTACACCCCGATCCGCCGCGGTGACCATCACTGTGGACCCGGAGTTGTTACGCCAGGACTTCACCTACAAACTTGCGCTCGAAAGGGCCAGACAAGAGGTGAAGCTCAGTGAGTTGGGAATCGATAAGATACGACTGCGGGTAGCGCAAACGGGTGCGCGGATCCTGGAAATCTCTGGCCCCGACAGTGCGCAAAAAGCAGAGAAGCTCAAAGTCGCCCTGCAAGCGGCTTTAGAAAGTAGTGCCAAAGTCGCCATACCCACCAAATGCATCGCTTTACGCCTGTACGGGCTGGACGACTCACTGACAATCGAAGAAGTAGCATTGGCGATCGCGGCCCTTGGTGGATGTGAGGCCTCCGCCATTGAAGTCGGAGAGATCCGCCCAGGCCCTAGAGGCGTCGGGGCGTTCTTTGTCCGTTGTCCAGCGGCAGCGGCAAAGGTTTTAGTGAGGGAGGGTCACCTCACAATAGGGTGGAGCAGTGCACAGGTCCGGGTCCTAACCCCACGTCCTATGCGCTGCTATAAGTGCATGGGCGTGGGTCACACTAGCCCACGATGTCCGACTCCATGGAACCGGACCAGACTGTGCTTCCGTTGCGGTAAAAACGGAAACAAGGCAGCAGATTGCCGGGCAGAAGCTCATTGCGCTCTTTGTGCAAACGAACAACTGCCGGCTAAGCACATCATGGGAGGACGGGAGTGTAACCCTCCTCCCACGAAGCCGAAGCTAGCCATCTACGACCGAAGCAGCTTCGCTACGTCGGCCGGTCTTTTAAGGAAGGCCATAAGGGGGGTGGAGGCATCACTGCTTCTGCTCCTAGTGGTACCAGCGGGGAGGGGTCGGGGGGCCCCAACCTGCATTGCACGGTACCACCTGTCTGAGGGGTGCCCAGGTGTACCCGGGCATCCCTCCCAGCGAAGGACGTCGGGCCAACCATCTGGCCTGACCTACCACTGGGCGGTACGGCGAGTGTAATAATCCCGTACCGTCCGATTTTTAAACAAGTGGTTGAGGGTACACTGTCAGGTTTTTTAGTGAGGTTAGGTTAGGTTAGGTTAGGTTGTTCCCTGCTTCAAGTGCATGGGGATCGGGCACACGCGCCTGCTGTGCCCGTCCGATAAGGAGATGGTGGACCTGTGCTTCCGGTGTGGACGGCCGGGGCACAGGGCCGCCGGATGTACGGCGGCGGCACACTGCGTCGTGTGCGCCGAAGCGGGTCGGCCTTCGGGCCACACGATGGGCGGGAGGAGTTGCAACCCTCCCCCCACTAAAGCAAGGGCGGCTCCAAGGACCCAGGCCGCCGCCGATAGCGGGAGGCGCGTAGCGCCAGCGGAAGCTGTAATGGAGCAATGAGTTCAGTCCTCCATTACAGCTTCCTACAGGGGAACCTCAACCACTGCGCTGGGGCCCAGGACTTGCTTATGCAGTCTATGGCGCAGTGGGAGATTGACGTGGCGGTGGCTGCAGAGCCCTATTTTGTTTCCCCCCAGCCTAATTGGGCTGGGGATATTTCTGGCTCTGTGGCCATAGTGGTCGCAGCGGGGCCTCGCTCGCGGCCGCTACAAGTGCGGGAAAGGGGGGCCGGATATGTGGCCGCCACCTGGGGGAACATGGCAGTTGTGGGAGTGTATGTTTCCCCCAACACTGGGCTTGCCAGCTTGGAGTCCTTTTTGAGGGGGCTCGGTCCGGTGATCCAGCGGTTGGCACCTCTCCCAGTTTTGGTCATGGGCGACCTGAATGCATGGTCGACCCTCTGGGGGAGCGTGTCAACAAACGTGAGGGGCCTAGCCGTCGAGGAATGGGCTGTCAGCTCCGGGATGTCCCCTCTCAATCAGGGGACTTCCTTCACGTGTGTGCGTAGGGCAGGGGGGTCCGTGGTGGACGTAACGTTTGCCACCCCTTCCCTCGCACGGCGCGTCCGGGGCTGGCGGGTGCTGAGTGAGGTGGAGACGATCTCGGACCACAAATATATTAGGTTCGAGGTCTCCGCCTCCGACGGCTCGGCGGCGCCGAGTAGACGGGAGGGCCACGCCTTTTTTCCGCGGTGGGCCCTCACCAAGCTGGATCCCGAGCTGGCTGAGGAGGCGGCCATAGTGGCGGCCTGGGGCGCGACCCCCACAACATCGGGGGTCGATGAGGCGGCGGGCCATTTTAGAGACCTCGTCTCAAAAATCTGCGATGCCGCCATGCCCCGAATAAGACGACCCCCTCCGCGGCGCCACCAGGTTTACTGGTGGTCCACGGAAATTGCCCGATTGAGGGATATGTGCTCACATTCGAGGAGGGCATATACGAGGGCCCTGAGGAGGAGCAACAGGGACCAGGAGAGGGAAGGCCAGCTGTACGTGGCTTATAAAGCCGACAAGAAGGCACTACAGCTGGCCATCTGGCAGGCCAAGTCCAGGGCGCGAGACGAAATGCTGGAGGGTCTGGACCGAGATCCATGGGGGAGGCCTTACCGCGCTGCGCGGGATAAACTGCGCTTCCAAGGCCCCCCCGTGATGGAGACCCTCCAGCCGGAGGTGTTAGAGCGGGTGGTAGGGGAGCTTTTTCCAGAGCCCCCACCGTTCACACCTCCGAGAATGACCTCTCGCACGAGAGCCATGGACGGCGAGCCGATCCCACTAGTCTCCGACGAGGAGATGGAGACAGTGCTGGATCGGCTCAAGGGCAAGAAGAAGTCTCCTGGTCCCGATGGAGTGCCGGGCAGAGTCCTTGGCCTGGCCCTGAAACACCTGGGGGGGCAGCTTCGGGAAATTTTTAACGCCGCGTTAACATCAGCGCGGTTCCCGAAGCTGTGGAAGGAGGGACGGCTTTGCCTCCTACAGAAGGATGGTAGGCCCCCAGGTGTTGCCGGCGCGTATCGGCCAATTGTCCTGCTGGATGAGGCTGGGAAGGTCTTTGAGAGACTCCTCTCTTCCCGCCTCAACCAGCACTTAAACGAGAGGGGCCCGAATATTTCTGGGCAGCAGTTCGGGTTTCGTGCGGGGCGCAGCACGATAGACGCGCTGGCGCAGCTAAAAGAGGTTACGGAGGTAGCAACCGCTCGGGGCGAGCGGTCGTTGGCGATAAGCCTGGATATCGCCAACGCCTTCAACAGTCTGCCGTTCGGCGTGATAAGGGAGGCACTTCAGTATTTTGAAGTGCCTACTTATCTCGGCAGACTGTTGGAGGACTACCTCCGAGGGCGGGAAGTCCTCTATGAGGGAGGAGGACGGTTGGTCCGCCGGCCGATGAGGTGTGGCGTTCCGCAGGGGTCCGTTTTAGGGCCCCTGTTATGGAATCTCAGCTATAACTGGGTGCTCCGCGGCGCGCTCCTTCCGAGGATGCGCGTCATTTGCTACGCGGATGACACCCTAGTCATTGCGGGCGGTGACACCTTTGCGGAGGCGAAAAGACTGGCAGAAGTCGGCGCCAGTCTGGTGGTTGGCCGCATCGAGGCGTTGGGCCTGAAGGTGGCCCTTAATAAGACCGAGGCCCTCCTCTTCCATGGGCCTCGGCAGGGGCCGCCTCCCGGTGCGGTGGTCCGCCTAAACGGCGTGAATGTGAGGGTGGAGGCCCAGATGAAATATCTGGGCCTAGTATTGGATGGGCGGTGGAATTTTAGAGCGCATTTTTCCCGCCTCGCGCCCCGCCTAATCCGCACTGCGGGTGCTCTGGGCCGCCTCTTACCCAACGAGCGCGGCCCGGGCCAGTCATGCCGGCGTCTCTACGCCGGCATACTTAAAAGTATGGCGCTCTACGGAGCGCCAATCTGGGCGGGGGCCCTCAACGCTGAAAACAGGCGCCTGTTACGGGCGCCTCAGAGGCAAATAGCGTTGAGGGCCGTACGGGGTTACCGTACGGTATCGGGGGGGGCTGCCTGTGTCCTAGCAGGCATGCCCCCCTGGGAACTGGAGGCGGACGTTCTTGCTGCTGTGTACCAGTCCCGCACAGCAGCAAGAGCAAGAGGAGAGCGCCCGTACTGGGACGATGTCGAGGGAGTGCGCCGGCGCGCGCAGAGTGCGCTTCTGCGGAGGTGGGTGGAGGACCTGGTCGACCCGCTCTATGGCCGACAAACCATAGAGGCGATCAGACCGGTCCTCGACCAGTGGGTGCGTAGGGAGAAGAGGCCCCTTACGTACCGGCTGGTGCAGGTACTTTCCGGACACGGCTGTTTCGGGAAGTACCTGCATAACATCGCCCGGAGGGAGCCCACCCCGAGGTGCCACCAGTGCGACGCCGAGGAGGACACCGCCCAGCACACCCTTGAGGTGTGCCCTGCTTGGGCGGTGCAGCGTCGCACACTAGTGGGTGTGGTCGGCACCGACCTCTCGCTCCCGGCCCTGATACGGGCCATGCTGGCGAGCGAGAGTGGATGGGAGGCGATGGTCTCCTTCTGCGAAGAGGTGATGTCGCAGAAGGAGACAGCGGAGAGGGCCCGGGAGGAAGATCCTCAGGCGGGCCCTCTCCGACGCAGACGGCGGGGAGTGAGGAGACGGCGGTTTGCACGCCTTCTCCCCGCTCCCTGAAAGCAGCACCGGGGTGAAAGTCGGGGGGCTTTCACCCCATTGCACGGTGCTCCTGTCTGGGGGTGTCCCCGTATACCGGGACGCCCCTGCTGCGTGAGGAGGCCCGGCGTGAAGGCTGGGCCGTCCGCCAGGGACGGCATGGTAATCCGAACTAGGCTCCATGTCGTCCCGTCAAGGCGATGAGGTATACCGGGGGTCTTTTTAGTGGGTATGCCGTCAGCTTCAGTGACGGAGAGTCCCACACTTCCCCGCTGCCCCACCCAGGCAGCGGGAGAGTGCGTAATGCATTTTTTCTGCCGCAAAAAAAAAAAAAAAAAAAAAAAAAAAAAGGTTGTTCCCTGCGGTTAGGGGACGAGAATACTACCGAGGTATCCCTGCCTGTCGTAAGAGGCGACTAAAAGGGCCCTTGGGGTCGCGAAGCGCACGCGGGGGGGCCTGCGTGTGTTTCGGTTTGCGATCCCGAGGATGACGGTAACGCGTGTCTTCGGACACAGTGGTCTGTGTTATCGTGCACTGGAGTTGAGCTTGCTCCTCCCGAGGCTGGCTGCCAGGCGGCCTTGCGCGCCGAAGGGTCCTGCGAGGAGTCTCTCCCTCGTTGGGGATCCCGGGTCCCTTCCATTCTGCGCCGAAGATGACCACCGTCAGGTTTTAGTGGGTAGAGGTCTCTGTTTTCCCAGGAGTTCCGAGTCCCACATATCCCAGGTGTCCCGAACCCAGGGCCTTGGGAATGCCTAAATGCATTTCCTGACGCAAAAAAAAAAAAAAGGTTAGGTTAGGTTAGGGCCGCCTCTTGGGGCAGTATGGTTCTGCTACCCGGCGCGTCCCCCGGGTGGCGGATAGGGGAACGCCCTCCAGATATGGAGGGTACCGGCAGTGGCCGGCGTGGACCGAAACCAGGGGAGGAGGGTGGTATTAGTACGGACTTCGGTCCGGAAGTATCGCCTGACTCAGGACAAAGTCAGCAGACGGTGTGCTCGCCGCTTACCCCGGGTCATTGAGTCTCGTTTCGAGTCAGACTCTTTGTTCTCAGGGGGTGGCCGGCGCGCTTGCTGTTGATTTTGTTCTCGGGGGGGAATGTGACCGTAATCCCAGTGCACTCGGGGCACGATGCTTAGCAGAGTTCACTCTGTTAAGGATAGTGTTTCAGCACTGGGACCGGGGCGTCTGTCCTTTCCTATCCGACCGATTTGACGACCGACTTGGTGTAATGGTTAAGAAGTTGGCTACTACACCAGAGGTCGCGGGTTCGATCCCCGCACAGTACAAACATTTTTGTGCATGAACATGTCTGTTTGTACTGGTCTGGGTGTCTCCTATGTATAATAAGTATGTATTTACAAAAGAAAATGTATTTAAGTATGTTTATCCGTTGTCTAGTATCCCATAACACAAGCTTTAATTAGCTTACTTTGGGGCTAGATGGCGCTGTGTGGAATAATGTCCAGGGATTTATTATTTATTATCCTTTTCCCAAATTCCTGTGTTCCTTTATCCTTTTCTTCTTCCCATTTTTACCCAGTCCTTTGTCCCATTGAGTTGTTTGTTTCGTGTCCGGATGCTCGTGCATGGTTTCCATGCGCCTGCGTCTGGCTGCGAGACTCTCAGCTCAATCATCCTTTAACCTTACCGGACCCGCGTGGATGACAACCACTATAAAAATCACGAAGCCGGAGGTCTCACCGTGCCGAAGGTGGGTAAATGCGAGCGAGGGGTCACCCGCCCTTAAGGGTAACAAAAACAATGGCTGAGCAATTTTTGAAAATGACTACCCAGGAGGGTCCCATTGCCCCAGGCAGGGGGGAATCCCTCCCTCTGGAGCGCTCGCGGAGCCCGATTTCGGGTTCCACGGGTAATCTGGGGGCAGCCCCCGTTCGTACGCTGGGGGGGGGGGCACAAAAATGCTCCGGGGGCAACCCCGTTTTTGTTAACAGCAGCGCGACGGAATCCCAGGGTTCTACTACACCGGCCCGTGTCACGCGTGCTTCAGTTGAGAAAATGTTAGGTGCAGTTGATGAGCAGCTTAAAGGACAGCCAAAAGTCCTGCTTACTCGATTAGAGATTAGCCCGCTTCCTTCTACATCAGAAGCGATCTACCTCGACGACTCTGACGTTGACTCCGATTCGGTGTTCAAGAGGCCACATCCGTATGCTCTAATACCCGACGTGTACGAGATATCCGATTCGGAATTAATGCAGACACCAGACTCCGATGATTATTCGACGGATTTGGAAAAACTGTCGACGCCCTCAAAAAGACCCAAAGGAGCAGTCAAACATTCTGCTGACCTTCGCAAGGCAGAAAGGAAACTGAAACGGCTGTCGGCTGCGGCTACCACAGCCGAAGTTGACGCCTTTCTTAAACGACGAGCCATCAAAAAAGGGCACGCGCCTGCCGAAGACGAGCCAATTTTAGTCCCTCCTAACATGGACGACCTCAACGCAGAGGAAGTGAGAGCAGTCTCAGGCAAAGGCGCCGCGAAGGTCTATGAGATCTGCCATAAGAGCAAGAACCTCAAAGGCACGTATATTCGTGACCTTAAAAACGTGGCCAAAATATTTGTTGACGCAGTGGATAGTCTCGCCAGACGAACTCAATCAGACGAGACCAGCCGCCTCAAAGCGGAAATTTCCCGCATGAGAGCCGAACTAGACGAGTTTAAGGCCCAAGCCGCTTTGACCCCCTTGGTAACCCAAAAAGTGACTGCAGACGTGCTCAAGGACTGGTTCCGTGAGGAAGTTGAGCCGTCTATCCTTCGCCAAGTCGGCACAATGATGGACGCGAAGATAGAAGGGCTTCAAAAGGAAGCAGTGCGTCCCCCGCTAGCGGCAGACCGTAGAAAGGCAGCGGAGGCCAAGAAGGCAGCGGCTTTTGCGGCGTTGTCATCGGTGGCACCCCCAGCCCAAGAACGGCCACCTTCTCTTAGTGTCGAACCTATGGAGGCCGAGTGGACAGAGGTCGGGCCCGGGGGAAAAACCAAAAAGAAGAAGGCTAAGAAAACGCCTAAACCAGCGGCTACAACACCTACGCCACAGGTCGAAGACACGACCACGCAGCAGACCTTACAGAGCCAGAAGCCTAAACCAAGTGCTTCTACTCTTAGCTTCGCTGCAATGGCAAAGAGTAAGGGCCAAGGGACGAACACCAAAACTCCCAAAGCTCCCAAAGCAGCGACTGAGCCCCTGGCCAAGACGCCGGCGCACAACAAAAAGCGGAAGAAAAAGAAGGCGAGGCAATCTCGATCCGCAGCGGTCACTATCACGATGGACCCCGAGTACACTCAAATGGGCGGGACATATAGATTGCTCCTTCAGCGAGTGAAAGAAGAGATCCAGCTTAAGGATCTAGGCATCGAGAGGCTGAAGATGCGGATGGGTCAAACCGGCGCGCGGATCCTCGAGATTCCTGGCACAGACGGCGCAGAAAAAGCGGACAAACTTAAGGTCGCGCTGGAAGCTGTCCTGGAAAATACGGCAAAGATCGCCAGACCTACCAAATGCACAGACTTACGCTTGTGTGGGCTGGACGATTCTGTGACTCAGAAGGAGATAGAGGCTGCTATAGTGGCCCAGGGGGGTTGTGACGCAGCTGCCATGAAAGTTGGAGAAGTACGCCCTGGCCCCAGAGGAGTCGGCGCTTGTTTTGTCCGTTGCCCCGTGGCAGCGGCCACCAAATTAATTACTGCTGGACACCTAATGATAGGATGGAGCAGCGCACAGGTCCGGGCCCTAACCCCGCGTCCCATGCGCTGCTATAAGTGCATGGGCGTGGGCCACACAAGTCCACGATGTCCAACTCCGTGGGACCGGACTGGCCTGTGTTTCCGATGTGGCAAGGAAGGACACAAGGCGGCGACGTGTCAGGCAGAGCCTCATTGCGCACTCTGCGGCACTGAACAGCTTCGTGCCAATCATATAATGGGAGGACGGGATTGTAATCCTCCTCCCATGGGATAAATAACAGACAATAAGACAGGCTTTTGTTCTTGAATTTTCCAGGAATTTCTATAAGCAGAAGAGGCGCTGGCCTAACCTCGTATTTACAGAGGGTCACGACCCGCTCATCCGCCAATGCTATGATGGTGGATACTGGGGGGAGCGAACCAAGGACCCTTGGACCGAGGACATGTTCCGGAATATATTCTTTAGTAAGACAATGGAATTTGATTATCAAATTTACACGGCAGACCTGCTGGCTGATAAAGCAATAATACCGAGCCTAGAGCACTGGCCCTATGAGTTCGATCAGCAAGCTCATAGGACGTTACATGGCTTCTTTCCCCTCAAGCCAGCGCGACAAAGCTCAAATGTTATAATGCAGTACATAGAGAGAGAAGAAGTCAACGTCAGACAGATCATAGAGACAGTGTCTCGAGGTGAGGTACCTAAGAGTTGGAAAGTGACGGTCGGAGTAGCCAAGGAGAGGGAAATGAGGAAACTTAGAGCACGCTTCTTCGGGAAACTGACTCTTGAAATGCGTTTGTTCCAAGTTGCGACTGAGAACAACATTAAACACATTTTCAAGTTTATTCCCCACCAGACAATGACCAAAACAGAGGACGACCTCTTCAAACATCTTCTAAAGATATCGGAGACATCATCCACGGAAGACGGGGGTTACGTCTTCATGGCCATGGACTTTTCCAGTTGGTGCACCAGTTTCCGTCATGAAGGCGTAACGCCCCTCTTTGAGGAATTAGATCGTCTGCTAGGGGTATCAAATGTCTTTGCATATACCCAAAAATTCCCCTTGGAGTCTATATTGTTGTTCCAAGACCGGTTCTTCCCTCCTAAGCAGGGGCCAGATGGCTACCCTCTCAATGGCCCCAGATGCGTGCACGGGCCGGAGGCCTGGATGGAGGGCCTCAGGCAGAAGGGTTGGACCTTAGCTACTCTTCTTATTATTTTGATAGCCTCATGGAGGTGTGGAACGGTTGCAACACTTACAGGCCAAGGAGACAATCAAGTTTTGTACCTCCGGCTGCCCAGCTCCAAGACCTTAGAGAACCTGCGTATGACCAGGAATCAATACATCAGCTGGTTCCAGGAAACACTGCTGGACCTATGTACCAATGCCGGAATCACCCTCAAACTTGAGGAGACCTGGGTCTCATCCTGCTTGCTCGAGTACGGTAGGGAATTCTTTTTTAAGGGGGCTCAGGTGAGCTCGGCTCTGAAGCGGGTCTCCAGGATGGCCAGTGAAGCTAACCAGACAATACCGTCCTTCAACGGTGATATTGCTGGTGTCTTCTCTGCTGGGATGGGTGCTGCCCAGGAGGACCATCTCCCTATATCCGCCTTCTGGTGCACAATTCTTGAAGCCTCAATAATGGCTCATGACCGTCATCCACGGCTTAGGAGATATTCGACGGAATATGTGACAAGCTTGCTGTCAGTCCCTAGGGCATTGGGGGGGTGGCCCATCACCTTGTTTGCCAACTTCGCAACACGATCCGTTCAGGACCAGCTCACCTGTGCCCTCCATCTTGTGAAGACACTACTACAATCAGCCCCGCCATAGAGACCACATCTTGAGAGTGGCTACAACCAAGATGAAGACTACAGACCCTTCGATGCTCATAAAGGATCCTCAGGCGCTTCCGCTGGTGCTCCCTCGCCAGCCGGAGAATTATCTCAAAAGCAAGATAGCCGAAGGATTGCCATCATTGATTCGAAATAAAGAACTGACCCCTCTCTTCGGACCCGAGGTAGAGGCGATCAAAAGACAACTGGTGAGTGACCTAATCTCAATCCGTCCCTGCAATCCTAAGCTATTGTCGAAGATCATGACTCTTTCCAACGTAGGGAAGCAGGAGGCGTTGATCAGCAAGTTTTCCAACACCCGGTCAATCCAAAATGTAGCGTGCAGAGAATGGAGCTCTGAGATAGAGGTGCTCCGGGATATTAAATCCATGGAGGAATTGATGCTAGAACATATACTAGACAGGGCCCTGGATGCAACCCTGTCTCAAGTAAGACCAGGCACTTGCATAACTCAACTCGCCCAGGGCCTGCGAGAGAAAGGATGGAATCTCCAATTGGAAGGGGTTACAATGGCAGCTCAACAAGAACAATCTCAGTTAGCGCCATGGGAAGCAGTGCCGTTTTATCTCATAGGGTCTTTTATTTAAAAACCAACCATCATATGTTAACATACTCCACAACTTTCCTGCCTATCCAATCATCTTCAATATGAGCTCAAGAGTTATTCCATTTGCCGACAGGGCCGACTGTGTGTCCGGCAAGAAGCCTGTTGTGACTAAGGTAGCGGTGAAGGCCTTGTCCACGATGATAAAAGCCTTGGGGATGGGTGCATCCATACCCCTCACAGACGACCTGATAATCTCCTGTGGGTATTGGGTGATGAACGTAACATCGTCTGGATCCGTCGAGTACACAGCCGAAGAGACCGTCCAAGCAGTATCCACCCCGGCGGGCCAACAGGCGGTAGGTTTCATAGGGCTGGCCTACCTCATGGGGTTCGTCAAGGAGCCCACCCTACTAAATCAGCGGGCCGGCCTGAAGAGGTGGGCTGCGGGGTTGGCCGGGGTGATGAAAACGAATGAGCTTGCTGAGGCTTTCCAGGGGCACGTCTGGAGGTACCTGGCAGACAATAAGGCCTCCCTCTACTGTAACATTGGGGTCCGGTCAGACCTGTTGGGAGCCTACCTAAAGGGCACGGCCGATAGAGAGGATGAGCCCCCGATTGTCAAGGCCGTGCTCAGCCAACTAGACTTGGTTTATCAGGACGCCTACCTCAAGTCCGTTAACCTGATGTCACAGTTCTCGACATCAGGTAACCGGGCTGTGGAGGTACCGTGCGTCTTGACGGAGTCTATGGCGCTGGATGCAGTCCTGACAAGGATTAGGGTGGCGGAGGGACCGGATTATCCGTTCTGTAGACTTCTAGACAACAACAGGTACCCGGACCTCAACCATGCAAAATACCCTAACCTGTACGCAGCGACCCTGGAGTGGGCAAAGCGCACCAAGAAGGTCCAGCGGAACTACGTGGGTAGCAAGGCCCTCATTGATCAAGCGACTCACCAGGACATAGTTCGCCAGGTGCTCCGCATGGCCTCTGCATCTGCAGGATCAGCCGAACTTACGGAAGAACAGAAGGGATGGCTTGCGTCTAAAGGATATAGAATCCCATCCGTCCCATTGTCAGACTTCTTGTCCAACGAGGCCGCATCTCGGAAACGAACAAGAGCCGACACAGAGACGGAAAGCTCGTCAGACTCTGATGAAGAGAGCCCGCCAACAAAGGGGAGGAAGCCATCCAAGAAGAGGCACTAGTTATAAGCGTATACAATCTTTAGAAAAACTAACCATCTTATGCATCAGGCATGGCAACCCGGAAACCAGCAACCCTCGTAGCGCCCAGGGCAGAGCTATCAGGGGAGGACAGCGACGAGGGAATGATGCAGGACACCGCAGACACCATGATCCCCGTGCCCGACACGGGAGTGAAGGACCTCATCCCAGAGAAGAGGGAGACCAGGCAAGCCAAGAGAGCCGCGGACACGCCACGCCCGGCGGGAGGGGATAGAGATGGCGAGAAAAGATCAAAACCCTCCCGCTCATCTGGTCAAGATCTGGGGCCCAGAATGGATAGGCTAGAAGACCATATGCAAGATCTGCTTAAGACCATGAGGGAGGTAGTGACAACAGTAGACGACTTGAAGACAACAGTCACAAATAAAATGACGCAGATGGAGACTAAGCTGGCAGTGCAACAAGACCGCATACTCTCTCTCCAAACTGCGCGGAGGGACGGCTTCTTGAACTCACTGACGCTCGACACCACGGCCCCGGATCCTCTTCCCTCGGTCCCTCACACAGCCATCCACCTAAGGCCTTTGAGACAGTCACCCACTATAAAGGACCTGCATCATGTAATGACCAACTTTGCGTTATAGCCAGCCTTCAAGAGGCCTACCCTATTATAGGAGTGTTGGAGGCAAGTGAGACCAGGATGACACTCAAGTACAGAAGCATTTCAGGATCTCTCATTACAATTGAAGCTGTACCAGATTCTCAACAATACTCAGAGCCTGGGGCCCCAATAGCGGATCCAACTCTTCTTGCTAAGATAGCTGAACTGGAGTCATCGGCAGCTGTCATGAGCGAGGAAATCTCTCATATATGCAGGAGTGTGAATAACCTCTACGCATCGGTCTCAAGCTTGACTCAGGCATCCCCGACTGCCGCTGCCTCCTTATATCTTAATAGAACCGATATCCAAGCACAATACGTGTCAGGTTATCTAATGGTTTGGCCTTGTGTTGTTGTAGACATGTGGAAACCTCGTAGGGTATATGGTTGCACCTCATATATTCCCATAGAGTATGAAACCAAGAGAGGCGTGAAGAAAGGCTTCCTAAACCCTTTCGACAACCGGGTATACGAGTGGAGCCCACTTCATTGTAAGAAATGAGACCCTGATAGGGGTACACCAACATGCACGGAATGATACGACCCTGACCTATCAGGACCTGGAGAAACAGGAAACAGGGTCCTTATTCTCCAAGATTATTATGAGGGCATCTGAGTGGGCAACATCTGAAACCTCACTCCATGAGTCTTATCCGAGAGAGTTCTCCTATGACGACCTCGTTCAACCTCTAGAATCCACAGGTAGATCTTGGCTAGAAGGAGAGATAGAGAAGAGTTACCCATTTATCGGGTATATAATTCATCTCAAGACAGCTTCCATTGTTGGGATCTTTATACTATTAGGGATCACCCTCTTGATTGGCCGGCACGTGTTTAGGATGACGTTACGACTGCGGAGGTTAGAAGATACTCTTTTTGAGCATGCATCTCTTCTTCCAATTCGGAGGCTGTAATCTCAATCCATTAGTCTTATAAAAAACTAACTACTCAATCCCGATGGAAGAGGAAGACCCCAACCCCACATACACCGCGGCGGCCCGGAAGCCGGTCTTCAGGAGGGACCGCCATCTTCAATCCGCGCTGCACACCGGGGAAATAAATTATCTTCTCAACAATTGGGACAACCCCAGAGGGCTTAAGGAGCACCACCATTTAATAAGGGACATGGAAGGTACCACCCGGCTCCCATCTGATCAATATATTCATTGGGCTCTCTTGCACGTGAGCCGCAAGCCAACAAGAGATACTCCGGTACCCGACCTTTCTAAGCATATGAAGATAGCAAATGATGCTACTGGCATCGGCTGCAAGGACTATTGTGGCGTGGAGGTCCCAGGGCCTTCACTCGTATGTCCCCCTCTGTTAAAACAGGTCTTTTTAATGAAGAAGATATTAACGAGGATTGTATCAGATATAACCTTCAGCGAGTCTTACACGGCATCCTATCAATTCTTCGGGTGTAAAGCTCGCTGCTACGGGAATCTGCACGTCGTGTGGGTCTCCGATAAATTCGCGTATATCATAACTCACAGTCATTTTCTGGCAGTTAGAGACTGCGTTAATGCCTGGTTTTCCGCTCTTGCATACAGTCACTCATGCAACAGAAAGTACCCCGGAAATAGTCTCTATAATGAAGTGGCCAACGTGATTTACTCTGCATTGCATGATATAGGGGTCTATAAAGACGATACTCATGACATTCTGAAAAGCTGGCAACCCTTAGTTATAGCAACAATTCTCAAGAATATAGAAGGTGATCCTCACTTCATGAAATCACTCGAAGATACAGTAAAAAAGTTCCCTCACTCCCTTATGATCAAGATTGCAACCAGGCCAGTGACAGATTCCATAGGAGTCCATATAGCTCTTGAGCTCACAGGGCTTACTAAATGTTTTGGCCAACCTGGATAGAGAAGGGGTCGATTCTTAAACCGGGTCTAGAGGATCTGGCGCAGACAATAAGACAGGCTTTTGTTCTTGAATTTTCCAGGAATTTCTATAAGCAGAAGAGGCGCTGGCCTAACCTCGTATTTACAGAGGGTCACGACCCGCTCATCCGCCAATGCTATGATGGTGGATACTGGGGGGAGCGAACCAAGGACCCTTGGACCGAGGACATGTTCCGGAATATATTCTTTAGTAAGACAATGGAATTTGATTATCAAATTTACACGGCAGACCTGCTGGCTGATAAAGCAATAATACCGAGCCTAGAGCACTGGCCCTATGAGTTCGACCAGCAAGCTCATAGGACGTTACATGGCTTCTTTCCCCTCAAGCCAGCGCGACAAAGCTCAAATGTTATAATGCAGTACATAGAGAGAGAAGAAGTCAACGTCAGACAGATCATAGAGACAGTGTCTCGAGGTGAGGTACCTAAGAGTTGGAAAGTGACGGTCGGAATAGCCAAGGAGAGGGAAATGAGGAAACTTAGAGCACGCTTCTTCGGGAAACTGACTCTTGAAATGCGTTTGTTCCAAGTTGCGACTGAGAACAACATTAAACACATTTTTAAGTTTATTCCCCACCAGACAATGACCAAAACAGAGGACGACCTCTTCAAACATCTTCTAAAGATATCGGAGACATCATCCACGGAAGACGGGGGTTACGTCTTCATGGCCATGGACTTTTCCAGTTGGTGCACCAGTTTCCGTCATGAAGGCGTAACGCCCCTCTTTGAGGAATTAGATCGTCTGCTAGGGGTATCAAATGTCTTTGCATATACCCAAAAATTCCCCTTGGAGTCTATATTGTTGTTCCAAGACCGGTTCTTCCCTCCTAAGCAGGGGCCAGATGGCTACCCTCTCAATGGCCCCAGATGCGTGCACGGGCCGGAGGCCTGGATGGAGGGCCTCAGGCAGAAGGGTTGGACCTTAGCTACTCTTCTTATTATTTTGATAGCCTCATGGAGGTGTGGAACGGTTGCAACACTTACAGGCCAAGGAGACAATCAAGTTTTGTACCTCCGGCTGCCCAGCTCCAAGACCTTAGAGAACCTGCGTATGACCAGGAATCAATACATCAGCTGGTTCCAGGAAACACTGCTGGACCTATGTACCAATGCCGGAATCACCCTCAAACTTGAGGAGACCTGGGTCTCATCCTGCTTGCTCGAGTACGGTAGGGAATTCTTTTTTAAGGGGGCTCAGGTGAGCTCGGCTCTGAAGCGGGTCTCCAGGATGGCCAGTGAAGCTAACCAGACAATACCGTCCTTCAACGGTGATATTGCTGGTGTCTTCTCTGCTGGGATGGGTGCTGCCCAGGAGGACCATCTCCCTATATCCGCCTTCTGGTGCACAATTCTTGAAGCCTCAATAATGGCTCATGACCGTCATCCACGGCTTAGGAGATATTCGACGGAATATGTGACAAGCTTGCTGTCAGTCCCTAGGGCATTGGGGGGGTGGCCCATCACCTTGTTTGCCAACTTCGCAACACGATCCGTTCAGGACCAGCTCACCTGTGCCCTCCATCTTGTGAAGACACTACTACAATCCCCCCGCCATAGAGACCACATCTTGAGAGTGGCTACAACCAAGATGAAGACTACAGACCCTTCGATGCTCATAAAGGATCCTCAGGCGCTTCCGCTGGTGCTCCCTCGCCAGCCGGAGAATTATCTCAAAAGCAAGATAGCCGAAGGATTGCCATCATTGATTCGAAATAAAGAACTGACCCCTCTCTTCGGACCCGAGGTAGAGGCGATCAAAAGACAACTGGTGAGTGACCTAATCTCAATCCGTCCCTGCAATCCTAAGCTATTGTCGAAGATCATGACTCTTTCCAACGTAGGGAAGCAGGAGGCGTTGATCAGCAAGTTTTCCAACACCCGGTCAATCCAAAATGTAGCGTGCAGAGAATGGAGCTCTGAGATAGAACATATACTAGACAGGGCCCTGGATGCAACCCTGTCTCAAGTAAGACCAGGCACTTGCATAACTCAACTCGCCCAAGACCTGCGAGAGAAAGGATGGAATCTCCAATTGGAAGAGGTTACAATGGCAGCTCAACAAGAACAATCTCAGTTAGCGCCATGGGAAGCAGTGCCGTTTTATCTCATAGGGTCTTTTATTTAAAAACCAACCATCATATGTTAACATACTCCACAACTTTCCTGCCTATCCAATCATCTTCAATATGAGCTCAAGAGTTATTCCATTTGCCGACAGGGCCGACATTGTGTCCGGCAAGAAGCCTGTTGTGACTAAGGTAGCGGTGAAGGCCTTGTCCACGATGATAAAAGCCTTGGGGATGGGTGCATCCATACCCCTCACAGACGACCTGATAATCTCCTGTGGGTATTGGGTGATGAACGTAACATCGTCTGGATCCGTCGAGTACACAGCCGAAGAGACCGTCCAAGCAGTATCCACCCCGGCGGGCCAACAGGCGGTAGGTTTCATAGGGCTGGCCTACCTCATGGGGTTCGTCAAGGAGCCCACCCTACTAAATCAGCGGGCCGGCCTGAAGAGCTGGGCTGCGGGGTTGGCCGGGGTGCCGGGCAGGGTCCTCGACCAGGCCCTGAAACACCTGGGGGGGCAGCTTCGGGAAATTTTTAACGCCGCGCTAACATCAGCGCGGTTCCCGAAGCTGTGGAAGGAGGGGCGGCTTTGCCTCCTACAGAAGGACGGTAGGCCCCCAGGTGTTGCCGGCGCGTATCGGCCGATAGTCCTGCTGGATGAGGCTGGGAAGGTCTTTGAGAGACTCCTCTCTTCCCGCCTCAACCAGCATTTAAATGAGAGGGGCCCGAATATTTCTGGGCAGCAGTTCGGGTTTCGTGCGGGGCGCAGCACGATAGACGCGCTGGCGCTGCTGAAAGAGGTTACGGAGGTAGCAACCGCTCAGGGCGAGCGGTCGTTGGCGATAAGCCTGGATATCGCCAACGCCTTCAACAGTCTGCCGTTCGGCGTGATAAGGGAGGCGCTTCAGTATTTGGAAGTGCCTACTTATCTTGGCAGACTGTTGGAGGACTACCTCCGAGGGCGGGAAGTCCTATTTGAGGTAGGAGGACGGTTGGTCCGCCGGCCGAGGAGGTGTGGGGTTCCGCAGGGGTCCGTTTTAGGGCCTCTGTTATGGCTGGGTGCTCCGCGGCGCGCTCCTTCCGAGGATGCGCGTCATATGTTACGCGGATGACACCCTAGTCATTGCCAGAGGAAAGTCATTTCCAGAAGTGAAAAGACTGGCAGAAGTCGGCGCCAGTCTGGTGGTTGGCCGCATCGAGGCGTTGGGCCTGAAGGTGGCCCTTAATAAGACCGAGGCCCTCCTCTTCCATGGGCCTCGGCAGGGGCCGCCTCCCGGCGCGGTGGTCCGCCTCAACGGCACAAATGTGAGGGTGGAGGCCCAGATGAAATATCTGGGCCTAGTGTTGGATGGGCGGTGGAACTTTGGGGCGCATTTTTCCCGCCTCGCGCCCCGCTTAATCCGCACCGCGGGTGCTCTGGGCCGCCTCTTACCCAACGAGCGCGGAAAACAGGCGCCTGTTACGGGCGCCTCAGAGGCAAATAGCGTTGAGGGCCGTACGGGGTTACCGTACGGTATCGGGGGGGCTGCCTGTGTCCTAGCAGGCATGCCCCCCTGGGAACTGGAGGCGGACGTTCTTGCTGCTGTGTACCAGTCCCGCACAGCAGCAAGAGCAAGAGGAGAGCGCCCGTACTGGGACGATGTCGAGGGAGTGCGCCGGCGCGCGCTTCTGCGGAGGTGGGCGGAGGACCTGGTCGACCCGCTCTATGGCCGACAAACCATAGAGGCGATCAGGCCGGTCCTCGACCAGTGGGTGCGTAGGGAGAAGAGGCCCCTTACGTACCGGCTGGTGCAGGTACTTTCCGGACACGGCTGTTTCGGGAAGTACCTGCATAACATCGCCCGGAGGGAGCCCACCCCGAGGTGCCACCAGTGCGACGCCGAGGAGGACACCGCCCAGCACACCCTTGAGGTGTGCCCTGCTTGGGCGGTGCAGCGTCGCACACTTGTGGATGTGGTCGGCACCGACCTCTCGCTCCCGGCCCTAATACGGGCCATGCTGGCGAGCGAGAGTGGATGGGAGGCGATGGTCTCCTTCTGCGAAGAGGTGATGTCGCAGAAGGAGACAGCGGAGAGAGCCCGGGAGGAAGATCCTCAGGCGGACCCTCTCCGAGGCAGACGGCGGTTTGCACGCCTTCTCCCTGCTCCCTAAAAGCAGCACCGGGGTGAAAGTCGGGGGCTTTCACCCCATTGCACGGTGCTCCTGTCTGGGGGTGTCCCCGTATACCGGGATGCCCCTGCTGCGTGAGGAGGCCCGGCGTGAAGGCTGGGCCGTCCGCCAGGGACGGCATGGTAATCCGAACTAGGCACCATGTCGTCCCGTCAAGGCGATGAGGTATACCGGGGGTCTTTTTAGTGGGTATGCCGTCACCTTCAGTGACGGAGAGTCCCACACGAAAAAAAAAAAAAAGGGTAGGTTAGGATTTTTTTTTTTTTTCTCAGCGTCCCCTGATATTGTGTTCAGGGCCTTTTTTCTTACCTTTTTTATTTTTATCTTTCATAATTTTTATCTTGTTTTACTTTTGCTCCAATGCTTTGAGCTTTCTATCTTTTTTATATTCTTTTCTTATCTTTGAGACATGCTTATTTTCTTAGCTTCTAATAACATTTTTTCCATTTACAGTTTCTTGCCTTTAACTATATCTACTTACATTTATGGTCTTATACTCTATTGTTACATCTATTATTATATCTTTTACATTTTTACTCTATATTCTTGCTAATTGACTAGCACTCTATACTAACATAGAATGTAGTCAATTTTTTATATACATCTTCTTGTTTACCTAATATTTTACTTATATAATGCTTTTTAATTACCTAATTTACTTATATTTTACTGTACCTCTTTAGTTGACAAATTGGCATTCTTTTATATCAATAATATTCAGTCAATTTGTTCTGTTTCTTTTATTGACGACGGTTGTTATTTCCCTGCAATAATCCAGAAAACAATCTCTGATTTTACAATTTTTAAGAACTTAATGCAAGTTTTCCTTTGTTAACTTTGTGTCGATTTTGCTTTCCAGGTCGTGCTTTTTCAAGGAGAAAGTGGGGCATTCCAGCAGTAGGTGCATGACTCCCTCCGAGACTGAGGGGTCACAGATACACGATGGACTCTCCTTGCACTTGAATCGATTCAAGTACTCGGAGAATCCACCGTGTCCCGTCAGCACCTGTACTAGTAGCTGATCCAGTTCCATCTTTTTTATAAGGGTGTAAGCCTCTATGGCATTGGGGAGGAATATCTTGGTGGTCGATGCGGTTTCTCCCGAGCTGTACCTCCGGTTCCATTCGTCAAGCGTTTCAGAACGAATCTGACGCTTGACGAATGAGACCGGGCAACGGTCGTAGTCCGGTTTCCTCCGCAGCCGCAGCGCCGCTTCTTTTGCCAATTCATCAGCACGCTCGTTGCCCGGCAAACCCGCGTGCGCTTTGATCCAGAACAAAGACACAACTTTGCTCTGGGTCAAAGCTCCCGCAAGATTTTTCCGGGTTTCCACGGCGAGAGAGTGGGGTGAGCTATGGTTTGCGACTGTCTCCAGCGCTGCCCTTGAATCGCTGTATATGCCATAGCTTCCCGCTCCCATTCGGAGGACTTCGCTCGTGGCCCTGCATATGGCCAACAATTCCGCCTGGTAAACCGTGCAGTAGGACGGAAGACAAAGCTTCATGGCTCTGGTTTCGGCCTCGCTATTCCAAAAGGATAGCGCTGCACCAACCTTGCATTCCACTTTGCTTCCGTCCGTGAAGATTCGCACTTCCTGCGCGTTACGGCTATCGACCTGTTCCTGGTTTACCAAGTGTTCAAATTGGAGGTTCATGTGCTCCGCCGGATGAGGAAGCTCCACAAATGCCACCGGTCGCTCCACCTCCCGATCTCCTAACCCATGCCAGGATGACCCTCTCTTGGCCTCGTATAACGAGGCTGCCTCCTGAATGCGGAGGTCTAAGGGTAATATCCCAGACAGGGTCAGTGCCGAGTTCAGAGAGACGGTGCGATAGGACTTGCAGAGCTTTTGAGCGAAGCCTCGCTGCACCGCGTTGAGCTGCCTCTGTATACCGAGCTTGTGTGCTGCCGAAACCCATACGCTCGCCGCGTACATAATTATAGGTTCGACAGTGGCGTTGTATATTACACGGATGATTTCGGGGTGTAGGCCCCAGCTGGCTTTGCCGGTTTTAGCCAACTGCTTATAGAAGTTTAAGGCCTTTCTGCAGGCTCTCGCCACGTGGGAGTTGAAGGTGAGTTTGCTGTCGATGATTACTCCCAGTAGTTTGACCTCTGATGACATTGCTATATCGACTCCGCCCATGCTCAGGCGTGGTGAGTCGTACTTGAGCTTTCTGGTTATCACCATTGCACAAGTTTTATGTGGTGCAAATTTAAGTTTGTTTCGGACACCCCACGCCCGAACATGTGCAAGCACAGGGTTTGCTATAAGCTCGATCTCCAGTGCGGTATCGGAGTCGAAAACCATGACGACATCGTCAGCGAATGCCTGGCATAACACCCCTTTAGCCCCCATCTCCGTCAATAATGGGTCCAGGAGCAAGTTCCATAATATGGGACCACCAATAGACCCTTGTACACACCCTTGCGTAGTGCTCCTGGTGATCTCCTCCCCAGCATACCTTAACCTCACCTTCCTACCAGACAGGTAGCCATCGATCAGTCGCCTGATGTTCACCGGACACTTTTCCTCAGCCAGCCGGACTCGGATTGCAGGCCACCATGCGCTATCGAAGGCGCCCTCTATATCTAGCGACACCAATGTTACGATCTTTTTATCGTTCAACTTGGATCTAATGTGTTTCACCAGATTATAGAGGGCGTCCTCGGTGCTTCTTTGGGGCATGAATCCGTACTGGCGAGTACTAATCCGGGGAACCAGGCGCTACTTCAGTCGGGCTACAAGCATTTTCTCCAGAACCTTGCCTAGGATGGGTAATAGGCCTATCGGCCTATAGGATTTGGGGTGCAGGTAATTGTCCTTTCCCGGTTTCCGTAATACCACTACTGTGGCTTCCTTCCATACGTCCGGGAAGTGGGACAATTCTAAGGATTTGTTGGTGAGGGATAGGAAGGCTTCAGGGTTCTGGAGAATGGCTTGTTTGCAAATGTCGGCGGTGAAACCGTCCGCCCCAGGAGCGTTTTTCGGGTTGAACCCATCGACTGCGGTCTTCAGCTCCAACATAGTAAAAGGCGGGTCATGTGTTTCATCATGCATCCGCGCGTTTACCACGTCAGCAGCTTCACGCGTCCGCTGATGGTCGGTGTTGTCAGTGCTCACTAGGTCTGCGGGATAAAAAGTTTCGGCAAGTAAGGCAGCCGATTCCTTGGGATTCAACGGAGTATTGTTTTTTACCAGGGGCAGATCCTCCTCTCTTCTCCTAGTTCGCCCGATTACTCTGTAAATTCCTTCCCAGACTCCTTCTCTATCTTGCTTCTCGCAGAATTCCTTCCAACTGGAGGTCTGGGCGGCTTTGGCTTTATTTTCATATTCGGTCTTCTTTTCCAAGTACTCTTGGACCACTTTGGCTCTACGGATTTCTGCTGCAGATCTAATTCAACGCTTCCTGGTGGTGACCTCCTTCTTTAAAGCGGCGAGTTCCTCGTTCCACCATGGGATTGTAAGTTTTGAAAAGTTCTTTACTTCGGGTATAGTGTCGGTGCAAGCTATTTTAATATTTTTTGAAAATTGGTTTACCTTGTTCTCTAAAGTAGTTTTATCTTTAATTTTATTTATTTCAATAGTGTTATATCCGGTTTCTATATTTAATTGGGCCAGTTTCTCACGAAACTGGGTCCAATTTGCTTTTTTGGTGTTGTATACCCTTGTGGTTCTGTTAATGTCTATACCTGTTGATTTAGTTAAATTAATTTTGAAGAGTATCCCATTGTGGTCCGAGCTCGTTAACCCTCGCTCCACTCTCCAGTCCTCCACCAGGTTTAACATATCTAGTGTGCAGGCTGTGACGTCAACGTGGCTGCTAATGGCCCTATCCCCCCTTATGGTGTCAAAAGTTGGGGTGTCGCCCTGGTTGAGTACCTGGAAACTGAGTTCTTCTAGGATGCCAGCCATTGTGTCTCCTCTATGGTCGACCTTAGTACTGCCCCACCATGTGCTCTTGGCATTTGCGTCCCCTCCAATGATAATCCTCCTGTGGCCCAAAGATTTCCGTATGCCTCTTATCTGCTCCAAGTATGGCTCTATGGGGAGGTCAGGCTCGAAATAATAAGAGATTACTGCGATTTCCCAGGCGCTGGTACGGATTTTCACCACAGCGATGTTGTTCGTGGTGAGTTCTGGGCACTGTATAACGTCGAGGTCGGCATTGTGCACTACAATAGCAGCCTTAACAGTCCCATTACCCTGATCTGCGCTCTGGTAAACTCTAGCACCTCGGTAACTCTTCATTTTCCTTGCTCCACCCACATATGGCTCTTGAAGGAGTGAGAAAGCGATTTTGCGGTTGTTGGCCTCAATCATGAGTTCATTTGTTGCGAGGTCTTTTCGCTGTAGGTTCGCCTGTGCCACATTGTAGAACACCTTCGTGGCGGGGGTGCCCGTCCTGTTATTGCATGTGGGGCCCTTAGCAGTATGCTATTTTTGCCCTGGCTATCGCTTCCTACCTTCTGCGGATAGGACATTCGCTGCTAAATGCACTGTGCTCTATTCTGTCATATTTGGCGCTAATACAGTTGCAGCAGGTCGGTGTTGCTGCGGCCAGCCAATCCGGGCATTCTGCTTTCATGTGGAGGCCTCCGCAGTGACTGCACTTCACCTGCGTTTCCTTGCAGTAGCGCCTACCGTGTCCATAGCCCAAGCACATCGAGCATTGAATCAGTGGTGACTGGTCTGTTACTCTCACTCTCTGGATGTCGATGTGCATGGTTTGGACACTGAGCATGCCATTGTATAAGGCGGGGGATACTCTCAGTACGACATCCTTCGTGTGGGGATTCCTATTTGGTTTCCTGTAACAAACTTCCATGCGATCGCCGTCCTTTTCGAGGGCCCGGAATAGGTCCCCGTTCTGGACCCGTAGGGCCTTCAGGATATCCTCATTGCTGAGTACCTTCATGACTCCCTTTAGTACCACCAGCGGATCCCTATTCCGGACTTTCTCTACTGTGAGGCCATCACCGGCCTCACTCAACCTGTCTTGTATCCGCCTCGCATCTTCCTTGGACCTGCAACTGAGGATGATTTTCCGGTTTTTGGCTTTGCGGAAGTTCTCGACAGGTATCCATCCTTCATTCGAAGCCTTTACTGCGTTTCTCACTTTTTCAAGAACCTCCTCCCCGGTTTCAGTCTCATCCTTGGACGTGACCGCAACCGAGTGGAGAGTAGGTCTTTCTTGTTCATGAAGTCTGGGTTGGGGCTTAGAAGCCAGGGCGTTCGCGTACGTCATTTTTGCTCTAACCATCTCTTCGGTTCTAGTCAGTGTCTCGCTCCATCTCTCCATTTTAACTTCGTGCTCTTTAAGGAGTTTAGTATGGTCCTCGATTGCTCTTATAAGGCCCTCTTCTCTTTCGGGTGGTGTCTGTGTCAGGCAGGGTGCTACCCCTGTTGTGGTGTCTACTAGCACACCGGCAGTCTGAGTTTTAGCTTGGGATTGTGGTCGACCCTCCTCTGCTTCTTTGACCAGTTTAAAGAGACCTTCCACCATGTCCGCTAATTCAACCTTTATCTCCCTTTTTAGGTTTCGCGATATGTCCATCTGATGTAATGCATTTACTCTCAATTTGTCCGCTTTGGCTGTTAGTCCAGTATATTTGGATTTTATTTTCTTCGTCGGGCTATGTTCGACTCTTTGATTCTTAGTTTGTAAGGTTTGTGAGGTTTGCATTACGGATTTTGGTTTGATGTTTGTAGGGGCAGAGGTGGCCGGAGCCGACAGGGCAGTTTTGGAAGTCAGTGAATTCCTAGGGAGGGGAGAGGGTACACTCGCTTTTTTGGTCGTGTCCTTTTTCTCTATTTCACCGACGCTCTTTCTGACGTTGAGCCCAGATGGTCCTGCCACCATAGGTTTGGTTGTAGGGGATTTGTGGACATCTGGTTTGTCTGCCTTTTTAGCGGGAGTGCGGTCCGCTGCGTACATTGTTGCGGTCGGGGGACGCTACGTCAGGTGTGTCAATAAACACAATCAACAAAATAAAATAAAATAAAACGTAGAACAACTAATAGCAAGGTTTGTAAAAGTTATATAAGTAGGACTTGCCTGTCACGCTTTACTGTGTCACTTTGATCTAGGACGATATTGCTAGGGATTGCGTCCGATCACTAGTTCAAAATTATATCCCTCGAAAATATCTTTATTTTAAAATTGCTCTACCTTGTCCTTTGGGAACAAGTTGTTAAGAAGCGCAGGATACTTCAGTTTGGTCAGTTGAAAGCAAAGGGCGATTTTTTGCCCCGATGACGTCTGAGGGTGGCAAACGGGGTGTCGTTGGATAGGGCCCGTCGGCACGCACACAATTGCCAAACAAAGCAACTGGGTGTTTCTTAGTAAAAATTTAGAAAAAAGGTGAAAAGGTGATTTTTTATATAATTTTGGTGTGATTTTATTCGATAATTAGTTCAGTATTTGGCGGAGCGCGCTGAAAACAACGGCGGTGTGTTTCTCTAGTCCTGGCGAGTAATACTGAATCAAAAGAAATCGGAAATCTAATCAAATTTGGAAGAAATTAAATTTTGAAAAATTTTTGAACAGAGATTTTAAGTTTCAAAAATTAATATTTAATTCAAAACTGGTCGGAACGCGCCGCAAATAACGGCGGTGTGTTGGTACACTCCTAGCAGATAATATTGAATCAAAAAATATTCAAAATCGGCCCAAATTTGAGAGAAATAAAAATTTTAAAGAGTCCCGGTATGGCGTAGTATGAGATAATAGGTACTTAAGTATGAAAATTGAGTTTTTGCCAAAAAATGGAGTAAATAAGATTTTAATTGCGTTCTTTCGCTGCAAATATACTGAAACTACTAATTAGAAAATTAGAAAATTACAAGAACGACTGTAGCCCAGCTCTCAGTTCAGTTTTTATGATAACTTGTATGCGAGCGTCGATTTACCACATCGACTCGGTGTGACAGAGAAAAAGAGAAAGTTATTCGCTTAAATGATACCTCAAAAGAAAGTACAATAACCAAGCATGTTTTTGAAAAGCTTTGAACAAAAAAAGCACACTCCGTGTTTTTTTATAGGCCTCAAAAAACAGTTTTATTATTTTTTTAAATTTTACATTAACTAAAAACATCAGTAAAAAAAATGTCTGGTGTTACAGATGTTCTAAATATGTATTCTTGGATTGCTTACTCATTACTTTAATGAAATAAAATGAAAAATTATTCATTTATCATTCAAGCTGGCCATTATTTGCAACTAATTGTATATTTTGGGTTTTTGACAAAAAACCATAAAAATGTAATTTAAAAAAAAATAGTTAGAGTTCGGCTAAGACAAACATGGCTCAAATGGTTCTAAATGGTCTATGCTAGCTTCCCTTTAAAACTTTGCACCCATCTTCCAATCACCCTGTATATACCTGTTCAATTTGCTACCTTGATCATAAGCGCTCGGAAGTCTGGACAACCTTTCATAGTCAAAGAAGTTAATTATGAATTCTTCTTAAATCTCAAACTACTTCAAGAGCAGTGGGGATACAACTTCAAGGAAAACTTCCATAAAGAAACAGTACTGTGGAATGATCTTAAAGTACTGAAATTTGACAAAGCGGAGATTTTCCACTTTTATTATAAAACATCATACTCCGATGGGATGTTTTCTCAAATCGACATGCGCAATAAACGTAAAAAAATGATGGGGTAATATGAAATTGTAATTAAACAGCTGTATGAGCATGCACTTGAGTTAAAAGAAAATAAAAAAAAGGATCTCAAAGATTTAGTCAGAAATTTTTTAATACCTATTATTTACGCCAGTTTTTACAACACTTTGTGAGGAACTTTAATTAAAATAATAATAGAACATGGCCACATACGACAATTACCTATTAAGAGATATTAAAAAAACAAAGTTTAAAGAAGTATGCTGTACCAAAAAGCTAAGTCTGAATTAGTGTAATAAGCAGAGTTTAATTAAAATCAATAAGTTGATTAAGTACAACTGAATTATAACCACAATACTGTTACTGTTGTATCAGACGTCATCGTTCCTCTACAAGTGCAAATCGGTCCCTTATTTCAGTTAATGCATGATAATGCACGACCGCACACCGCAAGAGTTGTAAGACAGACTCTCGCCGCAGCTAACATCAATGTCCTGCCCTGGCCTGCTCAGTCGCCAGACTTGAACCCGATTGAGCATGCATGGGATATGCTACAGAGAAGAGCTCTGCCGAATATGGAGGGTATCCAGTCGCAAGAAGACCTTTTTTTGTTGTTGCAACGAACATGGGCGGCCATTCCACAGCGTGATTTGGATGAACTCATTTTGAGTATGCCAAACCGATGTTCTTGTGTTGTTAGTGTTCGCGGTAGAAACACGAATTATTAATTGTTTAAGTTACCCAATAAAATTTTAAAGAAAACTGTTATTTCAGTCTTTTTTTCGAACTTTAATGTTAGTGGTTCAAATGTCAAAAATCCCTTTATTAGGAAAATGGCAAATTTCTTTATTAATGCAAAGGTGACTTGGTTTATCGTTACTGTAGACAAACGAAAACATTTTATGTGATGAATCCTTAAAGAAAATTTTAATTAATATCAATCAGGAGAAAAGTTATTGCAAAAATATATGTTGATCCCTAGACACTTTTGATGTGTGTACTTTAAATAACTATTTTTATTTTTATATTGGTTATGTTTCGTTAATTTTAAGAATTAGTTATCTAAATCAGTGAAAACAGAAGTTCTCATTGTTTGGTTTGTCTGAGTTAGTGTATTAAGCAGAGTTTAATTAAAATTTGATTAGGTAATGCAACCGAACTATAACTACAAGACTGTACTAGTACTACTATGTTAAACTGATAAGTTAGTGCTAATATAGGCATATTGTTGATTTGGATAAATACACACATCAAAAGTGTCTAGGGATCAAGCATTTTTATGCGGATTTCTTGAGATTGAGATGTGGCTTTGTAATAAATTTATGATTTTATAAATTTATATGGATCCTTTTTGGTGCATTTCATAATTTGAAACAGGAACTGTCAATCAAATTCGAGTAAAAGATGAAAATCAGCTGTCAATATTTTTCCTATAAAAACATACAACGCATTGAAGACATTATTAGTGCTACTGTTTCCCTACTACTGATTAAAACCAACGTTATTATGGAGCGGCGACGTCATTTAAGCAGGGAAGAAATGCTCAGAGCCGTGGGAATGATAGAAGCTGGTTCCCGGCAACGTACTGTGGCTTTAGCTCTGAATACAAGTCAGAGTGTTATCAGTCGACTTTGGACACGTTACCGAAGCACTGGTACCGTGGCTGAGCGCCATGGAGGACGGTATCGCTGCACCGCACGGAGACAAGACCGATACATTCAAATCACAACTCGAAGAGCTCCAACAATAACCGCCATGATGTTAGCCGTGAGGCTTCATCACTCTTCAGGGAACTTAATTAGCGACCAAAAAGTCAGAAACCGCTTGCATGAAGTGAACCTTCATTCCCGAAGACCGCTAAGGGTACCACCTTTAGCAATGCACAATCGTAGGATTCGATATCAATGGGCTCTTGAACACAGAAATTGGGCAGAAGAACAATGGCGTTTCGTGTGCTTTTCTGATGAGTCTCGTTTTGGTATGAGACCGAATACAAGACGTATACGACACTGGAGAACCCCTGGACGCCAACAGCGATCCTGCCAGGAAGTCCATCCTTATAGTGGTGGAACCATCATGGTATGGGCGGGTATTTGGATCGGCGGAAGAACTGAGTTGGTTTGGATCAGAGGCAACCTCAACGCTCAAATTTATGCTGAGACGATTGTATCAGACGTCATCGTTCCTCTACAAGTGCAAATCGGTCCCTTATTTCAGTTAATGCATGATAATGCACGACCGCACACCGCAAGAGTTGTAAGACAGACTCTCGCCGCAGCTAACATCAATGTCCTGCCCTGGCCTGCTCAGTCGCCAGACTTGAACCCGATTGAGCATGCATGGAATATGCTACAGAGAAGAGCTCTGCCGAATATGGAGGGTATCCAGTCGCAAGAAGACCTTTTTTTGTTGTTGCAACGAACATGGGCGGCCATTCCACAGCGTGATTTGGATGAACTCATTTTGAGTATGCCAAACCGATGTTCTTGTGTTGTTAGTGTTCGCGGTAGAAACACGGATTATTAATTGTTTAAGTTACCCAATATAATTTTAAAGAAAACTGTTATTTCAGTCTTTTTTTCGAACTTTAATGTTAGTGGTTCAAATGTCAAAAATCCCTTTATTAGGAAAATGGCAAATTTCTTTATTAATGCAAAGGTGACTTGGTTTATCGTTACTGTAGACAAACGAAAACACTTTATTTGATGAATCCTTAAAGAAAATTTTAATTAATATCATCAGGAGAAAAGTTATTGCAAAAATATATGTTGATCCCTAGACACTTTTGATGTGTGTACTTTAAATAACTATTTTTATTTTTATATTGGTTATGTTTCGTTAATTTTAAGAATTAGTTACGTAAATGTTTTGTTTCCTACCACTTTATGACACGGTTTTGATACTATTTTTTTAGTGTGATTATTACTGATTCCTATAATGTCTAAGTAGTGATTTATTAAATGACACTTACCACATACTTCACTGTTTTATTTAGCTTTTATGAAAAAATATACAAAATCTTAAGAATAAAACTGACTTATTTTTAGAAAAAAACATATTTTTTAAAGCAATGTTAGAAATGAACAGACCTTTTCCTAAAAAGGTCAGTAGAAATAAAAAAACTTCTAATACTAAAGTGACCTATATTTCCAAGTTTTTTTTAAACGTTATTTTATATGGGAAAATCATATTTTTTTTCAAAAACTATATAATGTATCTAAAGCTATTAAGTCAAACAATATATTTCAACAGAAATTCATAACTTTTGTTACCATGTTTTAGTGTTATTGTAAAATGAACAGAAAATGCTTAACACGACGGACACATTTTTGCCTATTCCCAAAAATTGGCAATTTTGAGTTGAGTCACTTTCGTTCTCAGGGTGCTATACGTTTAACTAACAAACCATTAATTTATATGTTTCTTGTATTATTTTCAGCTCAAGAATGTCTCAAGATGTGGACGAATATCAGAAACAACTATCGAAAAGCGATGAAAAATAGAATAAGCAAAAGTGGTGATTCTGCAAAGCCACAAAGGCCTATAAAACACGAAAGAGAACTCCAATTCTTGAATACATTTTTACAAAATAGAGCGCAGGTATCTAATTTAGATTCTTCTTCCGAGGAGACACAAGATTCTTTCTTGGATTCTCCTCAATCACGGCCACAAGCACAAATGTCACATTCAGATTCTCTAAAGTCGCGTCCTCGATCACAAAACATAACCACAGCTGAGATATTAAAAGAATATATAGATTCTAAAAATAACGAAGATGAACATCCTATAGATATATTTTTTAAATCTATGTCTGCTACGGTAAAATCTTTACCGAAGAAGTTGCAACTTCATGTGAAAAGAGGTGTATTGCTTCTTGTTAATAAGGCAGAAATCGAATATTCAGAACTATCAGAAGCACCACAGAATATTGAAACTACAAGATCTATTTATGAACCATCCACATCGGAACAAAAACCGTCTGTGAATCAATCAAACTACACCATGGACGATTTTTCTTATAACACACCCCAAGCAACATCCGTAAATAACGAGGACAACATACAATCAACATTGACATATACTCCGACACCCATACTTAGATGCCAAGACGAAAACATTGAAACCAGTGATTACCAGAATATTGAAACCAATGATTACCAGAATTTGTATTTTTTTTTAACTTGTTATTTTTTTACCTGCAGCAAAGCTAATGTGATTAAAAATAAAGATATGATTCGAATGTCAACAACGATTGCTCCACGACGACAGTCCTATGACCGGCGCAGCAAGAAATATAGATTCAGACGAAATAGTAATGCAGTCTGCGATCTAAAGGCACCATTCGAATCATACCTGTACGAGTATATGTGAATTAAAAAATAATAAATATGATTAAACTTATTAAAGTATTTTTTATTACTCACCTCAAGCACACAGACAATCTTTCTTCAACAGGTATAGGTGAGCGAAATCTTGATTGTTTTTTCTCCATGTAAGGTCGAAGCAAATGAACCAGACTTTCAAAATTTTCATAACTCATTCTATAATAATCATAAAATTTTCGAACGCAAATCATTGAATAAATTGTTGAATTCACCGGACATATATCGTTGCTTCCAAAGGTTGTTCACCCAAAATCTTCTGGATTGATTAGATTTCTCTTCTTCTTCAGCAAGAGTTGCTATGAACACTAGATCCACGTCCACCATATTAAATACAATTCAGACAACTAGCTTGTAACAACTCTGAGACTGTTATGATGAGAAATACGATATTGAGACGCTTCGGCAAGCTACAGGACGGTGCGGCATCCTTAAGGACGCCTCGTCATCCCTAAGAACGTTGCAGCATGCCAAAGCATGATTGCCGATAGTGTGCGCTTGCATGTAGGATGCCGAAGGATCCTTTTCCTTGCCGATGCCGATAATGGGCGCCGGGCCTTAAGCTGGGAACAAAAAATTATCGGACGCGGCTGTTATTTTACCTCTGACATCTGTCATTCTATTTTGCCGCTAGGTTGGCAGTAATTGCTGTCAACCACTTCAGTCGTAACATAAATACTCTCGCATAAAATAATATTATCGGTGATCATTACGCACACAACATGCCAAAAAGAATTCAGAGCAGTGGAAGAAAAATTGTGCTATCAGTGCGTAATTTCTGTGAAAAGGAAAAAGCAAATAAAGGCCCTTTAATTCCTTTTGAAAATGTTCGTCAACGAGTAGCGGCCGTGACGGGTATGTAAAATAGGGTTACCTGATATTAAATTATTCTCCCGAAATAAGGTAAAATAAAATACTATGGACCTATATTAATTTATAATGGCGATTGTAGGTTCTACTTTTGAAAGAACAAATAAACACCTGAATATATATTTAAATAAGAATATATACCTATTTTATATACATATAATTATTATATTTATATAAGAATAGTATGTAAACATATTTGATAATGATAGCCTGCCGTAGCACAGTAAAAATATTACTAATACGGAGGGTTAAATAATATTTAATAACATTTTATATTTAAGGTATATCTGAAAAAACGGTCAGCACCATTACCAAAGAAGGAGAAGCCACAGCTTCTACATCACAAAAAATAAGAACACCAAGGAAAAAACTAGAACAACAAAAAAAAATAAGTTAGATGATTTTGATCTATGTGCAATAAGAAATAAAATACATGAAATGTACGTAGTCAGAAAAGAGGTTCCTACTCTTGGAAAGTTATTAGCTGAACTAAAAAATGATTCAGCGGTAGAAAGGTAAAAGTTACCAAACGCCAAAATGGCCCATAAAGAGTTATAATTACCATTGGATTCGTTTTTTTTTCTACATCGATTGGGCGCACTTTCGTCCTTCTAGGGTTAACTTTTTTGTCGCTTGGTAAATTCAAAATTCCCTACATTCATGTGTTTTTCCTCCACCTAACGACACCATTTTGGGCAGTTTATAACAATTTTGTACTTAGGAAGCACTTTCAGAATGCACCGCGGACTAAGTAAATTTTACCTTACCGTCTTTTTCACTAAATCAGAATTAAGTAGTTTTTGCTTTCTTTTAAAATCCTGCTCGAAGTTATTTAGTTATCTTCGCCAGCCTAAATTTCTAATGAACAGTTTGATTTAGTATTTTATTCCCCGACGAGTTTTTTGAACGTTTGTGATTTGGGCATTTTTACCAGCTTGCAATATCATAAAGATAGCAGTAAGTGCATTTTTACCTTACCATAAAAATGCGCTCGAGTGGGGGATGGTAAAATTTTACCTGCCAAAATCGTGAAATTCATTGGCATTTGGATAATTTACACGAAAATAACCAAGTGCTGATTGGCGGTTGGATAACTCGCGTTGTCTTAGTTTTGTCGGTTGTTCGAACTAAGAATTGCTCCGGCGTCGTTGCTTGGTAAAAAGCAAAGCGTCAGTCGCCGACGAGTCATCGCTAAGGACGCACGCGCATTCCGCGAATGGTGAATGGGACGGCAAGGTAAGTACTAATTTCGTGTTGCTGATATTTAGATCACGCATTTTGATAAGTAATTTGGTTCTTTGTTTTGTAATCGTATTAATAAAATCTTGGCAAGAACAATAGATTGAAAAAAAAAAATTCTAATTTGTTTCTGTTTTTCTGTTAACATTGCTTTTTGTTTTAGTTAACAATGGATAGAAGGAAGCGTATTGATAACATTATCGGTCAAGCGTTGACCGCAGTTCTGAGTCAGAAACTTTAGTGCAACCATTGTTGGTGAGTTTAAAAACAATTTTTAGTTTTGTTCTTACTAACAAGGCTTTTGTATTTTTAATCGTACAGTCGTAACGTAGTACCTACCTATCTTTTCTTAGAATCACCTACTTACAGACATAGGTTACCTATTTGTTTGTTTCGTCACTATTATAAATTAGGTACCTACCTAACTATGTGACTAAGTGTCATAGCCGTGAGTAATTAATGTTTTTTTCACTCATGTACTTACTTATTTTTTTTATTCTAGGGATCAACGTCAAATAAAAACGTTTCCTGTGATACTGCCAAGTTATCACACTATGACATCGATATTAATCGAAAAAAGGCGCGCAAAAGACTTATATTTAAAGATTTCCAGTTATGTAAACCTATTTTTATTTTTTTAAACAAACCTAAATTCCAAGATGGAGTAGATCGGCATTGCTTTTTTATTTAGCCAGAAACAGTAATCGGAGACCCTAGCAAATAATTTAACAGCTAAGTAAAATTCGCCGCATTCGTATTTGAACACTATAATAAAGCACATTTAACTTTTCTTAATTGATAAGCACTACCGATCTTAGGGAGGCTGTGGGGTTTTGGTGGGTCGGTAGTTAGTACCTACCTTCCTACCTAGTTACGTGATTATTCGTTAGCCTATGCTTTTCTGCAGTATTTTTGTCAAGTTCTGAACCTGTTTGTACTTTCAGGAAAACACCATGAAGCCACCAACGTCTGTACCTAAACCAGGTAAGGATGTGACCACCACGAAAAATATTCAAGATTCTCAGAAAAGTTCCAATAGTACACATCATGAAATTTTGCAGGACCAACAGGTAAATAATAGCTAAGTATACCTAAACTATCTCTACCTATACTATCTCCTACTTACCTAATTCGATCTACGTACTTTTTATAGCTACTTATCTACATTCCTACTATACTTACATAGTTCCTATGTCACGTGCGTCAGGTAATTTCTTTACCGACTGCACCAAACATTCCTATTCCCACCTATCCCTTTATCTACTATTAGCAGCTAATCCATTAGTCTACAAACTTCTCATATAACTGCATGACCTACTCGTACCTACTCTAAGGTTTTGTAAAAATAATGTATCATACTTACGCTACCTTTTTTTTTACAGAAAAATTACGGCCCGTCACTTAACGGCACCACAACGGCACTTACCGATAAAAATCTGGAGCCATGTAACTCTGTAAATTTGGAGCTTCTTAATATGACTATTGAGATTCAGGATTTGCCAATGCTTAATACGAGTACATTGGTTCAGCCAGCACTCGATTGGGATATTAACGACACTGAATTATGTAATTTATCTCATATAAATAATCATGCTTTTCAACCGGACGACAAGATCAGGAATCCAAACTCAGTTTTGGAAACTCCATCAACCAGTAATTCTGTACCACACATTGAATTAGCCACTATCGAACACCCGACCGTTTGCGAAGAAGTTCTAAAAGATATGCCTACAAACTTACCTGAACAAGAGCATAGTATGCCTAGGTCGGAGAGTACAGTTTTACCGAATTCTAATGCTTTGCAATCGGACGACAAGACCAGGAATCAAAACTCAGTTTTGGAAACTCCTTCAACCAGTAATTCTGTACCACACATTGAATTAGCCACTATCGAACACCCGAATGTTTGCGAAGAAGTTCTAAAAGATGTGCCCATAAACTTACCCGAACAAGAGCATAGTACGCCTAAGTCGGAGAGTACAGTTTTACATAGTTCTAATGCCTCAACATTCTCTGCTAATTCTACACTAAAACCAAGGGCCCGAAAGCGATCCCGAAAACCTGACAAACGGTACGTTGATTACTTATCTGACGAAGATTTTTCCACCTTTATGGAAACTGGAGATTACGTTGAATCTGATGAGTGGCAGGGGTCTGAGACTGATTCTGAAGATACTGTTTCTAATGCAAAAAAAACAAAAAAAAATAAGAAAGAGCGTACAAATTCAAGACCAAAAAAAAACATCGAAAGCATAGAGGAAGAAATCGTAGGTGATGCTGGGCTCAGAAAGAAAAAAGTTAACCAGAGGAAAGAAAGACATGAAAAGAAAGTTGCTGGTAAAGAATTTATACGAAAAGATGGAAAAGTAGTTCAAGAAAAGACAGTTCAGTCTAATCCATGTGCGGGAAAAAATGTGTAAATAATTGCGAGAATATTCCATCAGAAAGAAGACAACAAATTTTCGATCACTTTTACAAACTAACTGTGCCTCGTAGGCGTGATTGGCTTGTAGGACTCACTAAGAGACAAATTGTAAAGCGTAGGCGTACAGACAACGAAAATCGTGAATATACTTACAAATACACACATCAAAAGTGTCTAGGGATCAAGCATTTTTATGCGGATTTCTTGAGATTGAGATGTGGCTTTGTAATAAATTTATGATTTTATAAATTTATATGGATCCTTTTTGGTGCATTTCATAATTTGAAACAGGAACTGTCAATCAAATTCGAGTAAAAGATGAAAATCAGCTGTCAATATTTTCCCTATAAAAACATACAACGCATTGAAGACATTATTAGTGCTACTGTTTCCCTACTACTGATTAAAACCAACGTCATTATGGAGCGGCGACGTCATTCAAGCAGGGAAGAAATGCTCAGAGCCGTGGGAATGATAGAAGCTGGTTCCCGGCAACGTACTGTGGCTTTAGCTCTGAATACAAGTCAGAGTGTTATCAGACGACTTTGGACACGTTACCGAAGCACTGGTACCTTGGCTGAGCGCCATGGAGGACGGTATCGCTGCACCACACGGAGACAAGACCGATACATTCAAATCACAACTCGAAGAGCTCCAACAATAACCGCCATGATGTTAGCCGTGAGGCATCATCACTCTTCAGGGAACTTAATTAGCGACCAAACAGTCAGAAACCGCTTGCATGAAGTGAATCTTCATTCCCGAAGACCGCTAAGGGTACCACCTTTAGCAATGCACAATCGTAGGATTCGATATCAATGGGCTCTTGAACACAGAAATTGGGCAGAAGAACAATGGCGTTTCGTATGCTTTTCTGATGAGTCTCGTTTTGGTATGAGACCGGATACAAGACGTATACGACACTGGAGAACCCCTGGACGCCAACAGCGATTAAAATCCTGCCAGGAAGTCCATCCTTATAATGGTGGAACCATCATGGTATGGGCGGGTATTTGGATCGGCGGAAGAACTGAGTTGATTTGGATCAGAGGCAACCTCAACGCTCAAATTTATGCTGAGACGATTGTATCAGATGTCATCGTTCCTCTACAAGTGCAAATCGGTCCCTTATTTCAGTTAATGCATGATAATGCACGACCGCACACCGCAAGAGTTGTAAGACAGACTCTCGCCGCAGCTAACATCAATGTCCTGCCCTGGCCTGCTCAGTCGCCAGACTTGAACCCGATTGAGCATGCATGGGATATGCTACAGAGAAGAGCTCTGCCGAATATGGAGGGTATCCAGTCGCAAGAAGACCTTTTTTTGTTGTTGCAACGAACATGGGCGGCCATTCCACAGCGTGATTTGGATGAACTCATTTTGAGTATGCCAAACCGATGTTCTTGTGTTGTTAGTGTTCGCGGTAGAAACACGGATTATTAATTGTTTAAGTTACCCAATAAAATTTTAAAGAAAACTGTTATTTCAGTCTTTTTTTCGAACTTTAATGTTAGTGGTTCAAATGTCAAAAATCCCTTTATTAGGAAAATGGCAAATTTCTTTATTAATGCAAAGGTGACTTGGTTTGTCGTTACTGTAGACAAACGAAAACACTTTATTTGATGAATCCTTAAAGAAAATTTTAATTAATATCAATCAGGAGAAAAGTTATTGCAAAAATATATTCGATGGCTCCTACGTAAACTACCGTATCCAACAAAATAACGATATTCTTGTTTTTAGCAATTCAGAATTGAATTATTACAAACTATCAATTACACTAACAAAAAATAAAATAAACTAAAAAACAAGGATTTTTTTTCACGTAAACAATCGTACATAAACCACGAGTGCGGCGTATGCAGGCGTAAGTTTCAATAACGATCTTGTACGAGGAGTACCGCGCGGGCGCAGGGGGGAGTCGTCTATGGTATGCGCCAGTTGCGACTCGATACGCGGGTAAGGTGCACGCTGCGCTCGATAAGCGAGTTATTATTTTATTTTGTTTTGGTGACCAAATTTTATACTAAATAACGTTAAAGTTATGGATAACCCATATAAAAACTTTCACACGCGATCAAGAGCGCGCAGACTTTGTGATTTAGCATGTGAATTAAACCTGGATGTTAATAAAACAAATTTTGTTCCTCAAAATGACGAGCAATGCATTGATATTAATAATGATTTTCATGAAACCCAAAGAATGATAGGTAAGTTATTCATTCATATCTTAACTCATTTCATTTTTTTATATGTTCTGTCAGTTTTAATTATAAATTATCCAAAACTATGGTAAATAATACATACGATTATGTACGCATACGCAGCTTTTAAAATTGCTATTTGTATCGTATGTTATACATACGATTACTTACGTGGTTTATCTATAAAGGTTCATTATTGTATGTGCTGCTTACTGTTATTTACGTTGGTAAATAAAATTACTTTTTATATCGTATATTTATCATACTATCGTCTACGCGGTTTCTATAAAAAAAAAAAATATATCTTATAATTATTTTTTACTGTTTCAGACTCACCACTGCCGCAAAATGCTGATTTATCTGAAATAAAGGCACTTTCCGATATGATTAATGACGATTTAAACGAAACACCGCCTATTTCTCCCAACCGCCATGATGGTAAACTTTATTCTTTAATAATTTGTTATTTAATTACCTACCCTTTTGTATGATCAGATAAACAATTTGTTTCACTGTTTTAAAACAATTATACCGTTCTCTTGAACATAAATTGTTTCGGTTTCCAGTTGAAGATTTGATCGAGACCATAATAGCTACCTCCAGGCCAACAACGGAACCAGATATTGTGTTTGGAAGTGACACGCTATCGCATAAACAACCGGATTCAAATTTAGACCATAGCAGCTATCAAGCTCAACCTTCAAGTCCTTCAGTATATTTTGCGCAGTGTGATGATTTAACTGCCAATTCCGAAAATATGTCTTGTTACCGTGATGCTAGCTTGGACACACCTCATACGCCGCATCCGTCATCCCCTAACTGTTCTAGTAACCATTTAGACATTGGTTGCACAAATAGCTTTTGCCCATATTTAATTGGAAACCCTATACAGGAACCACAATCTCAGATATCCAATTTTTCTGCTTATTCTACACCTCAAGCTAATACGCCATTATCTTGCTATTCAAGTGATTTTGTGACCCCTACAACTAAAAAAAAAACGTACGAAAAGATAAAGGAAATATTAGGCGAAAACATATGCATGAATGGATCGACACAAAGAGGAAGACATTAAAAAATCTTGGTAAGGCATACATAAGTCGAAAAGGCAAAAAACAGCCAAAGAAAAGTATGAAATCACCATGTAAGTGTCGGATGAAATGTTTTGAAAAGATATTAAATGATCAAAGAAAAACCATTTTCAAAGCTTTCTGGAAACTTGGAGACCATCAGAAACAATGGGCTTACGTATCCAACTTGGTTAGCCAAAACCTAAAGAGAAGAGTTTTTACTGATAGAGAGTCACGACGAAAATACACACTTAATCCCCGCCATTCCTGCCATTGATCAAAATACAAAAACTAATTTCTTGAATGTCTGCAAAAAGCAGTTTTTAGCAATATTAGCAATAAGCGAACAATTCGTGTACACAGCTATACAAAAAACTGAGGCATCGACGGGCACCGTAACAGGTGATGATCGAGGGAAGCACAAGAACCATCCTCGTAAAATAACAGAAGATGTTAAAAGAAGTGTGTGCGATCATATCAAGTGTTTGCAGCCGGTAGAATCCCATTATGTTAGAAAAGACCACTCCAGATTAAACTTGGACTCTGATTTAGACTATCATAAACTATTTGCTATGTATAATGAATGGTTTGATGTAAATTTGTATAGCAGTAAAGTCGAAACTGAACGCCAGTATAAGACTGTTGTTAATGACAACTTTAAGTTGAGTTTTTTCTGCCCTAAAAAGACCAAGGTGACACTTGTCACACGTATAAAGATACGGAAAATCGCACGGAAAATGAACAGGAAAGTTACGAATCCCACATTTCAAATAAAAAAATGGCACGAGAACTAAAAGCTACAGACAAAAGAGAGGCAGTGAATTCTAATGGAGAAATCATAGCTGCTACTTTTGACTTTCAAAAGGTCTTAAACGCTCCCTACGGCGAAGTTAGTATATTTTATTATAAACGAAAGTTAGGGACCATGAACTTTACAGTATTTGATCTTGCTAAGAAAAGGGCCTCTTGCTATATGTGGCATGAGGGTGAAGGCAAGAGAGGTGCCAACGAGGTAGCTAGCTGTCTGGCAGAATCTCTAAAGGAGTTGAAGCAGGTGCTGTTGAGTTTAGATTTTGGTCCGACAATTGCACCGGGCAAAATCGAAATCGGATAGTCTTCGCTGCATACATGTTATTGGCGCAACGATACAATATCACAATAAAACACACATTTTTAGAAAAAGGCCATACACAGCAAGAAGGAGACAGTGTCCACGCCTTGATTGAAAGATGTGCCAAAAATAAATTGATTTATACTCCTATGGAATGGTTTACATCAGTGCGATGGGCTAAGCAAGACGGAACTCCTTACAGCGTTATTGAGATGGACCATACACATTTTTTGGATTACAAGTCTACCTTAACTGGCAAAAATTGGACAAAGAATTTAAACGGAGAATTTGCAAATGGTCAAAGATAAAAGAACTAAAAGTACTACCTTGTAATCCAATACAATTTAACTGAATCTGAATATATGACGATAACTACAAAGACCAATACGAGACGGCGCCTACAAGATAATAATATTGCTGGTCCTCTTTACAACCTACCTATACCTAAAGCTAAAAAAGATAACCTAATAAGCCTTTGTGATAAAGGCATCATTCCGGCAATTCATCACAACTTCTACAAAAATCTCGTTGCAGTCAACAACAGTAATAACCAAGATGTTTTCGATACTGATTCAGAGTAGAATACCAAAGTATTGCCTTAGGCAAGACACATTATCGTGATCTCAATGTACAAGGTACTGACTGATTAAGTAGGTTACAATTTTGTTATGTTTTTAATGATTAATACATATTTTTGTTAAGTTGATTTTTTTGTCTCGTGCAATGAGTATTCTATAGACAATACTTAACAAGTGTAAGTTTTTAATTGTCAGATAAAATAAAAGAACACAAAAAGTATTTTTTTTTATCAAACAAGCAAAAGCTTTTATCACATTAATTTCTAAAATTATGTTCTGATTTCAGTCAATCAAAATTGTTTGTTAATTTTTATCTGACAATTGAACAATCAGCGAGTTTAAGAGAACTTTTAGATAATAAACCAAAAACTGTGCATCTTTTCTCTTTTTATGAGACACTGGTCTAGTGTGGATCAATCATAATACTTTTACTCAAAGTATTAGTTTGTTAAATGATTATAATGGCTGTAAAATTGCAAGAATGGCATTTTACGATATTGCAAACTTCTTTAAAAATAAAGGACTTAATTTTTTGTTTCTATAGTATTATTTTGTTTCATTTGTTTATTTGATACAATTGCAAAATTCATCTCCCTACTAAGTATATTATGTAACATACGCGCAAAAAAAAATCCTACTAACCTAAGTATAATTGAGTAAGTAACACGTACGATGTTTTCATGTTTTACTTAAGATTCTTAGCACCATAAAATCTCCTAGTAAAACATTGTATCAACAATATCTCTGAAACATACATGTTTTCGAAGATTTATTTTAATACTTTATTAACCGCCATAATATTAACTACAAATGGTAAAAAAATCAAATTTTAAGCTATAATATCCACGAAACTGTTTAAGAAAACCTCTTAAAATGGCTCTTCTGTAAAGTTAACATTTCTAACATACCGTCTGCTTACTGGTAAAACATGGTAAATGCATTTTTGATCAAAAATTAGTTAATAAAGTAGTATTTGTAATTTTCGACGCTCTTTCTACTGGTAAAATGTGATAAGTGAAAGGACTGTTTATCGCCAAGTTACGTAACTAAAAATATTATAAATGGCAAAGTATTTCTATAATAACTACTACGAAAATGACTTAAATCTACTTATTACTGGGTTTGAATTAAATAGACACAAGTAAAAGATGATGTATCACTTTATTATTTTTTCTTTGTAGATTTCGTATTTTAATTTACGACGTTTACAGTGTGGTAAAATAGATTAAATGTATTTATTTACTTTTTTTTAAACAAGCACTACAAGCAAATAGATTTAAATACATTTATTGTTTTTTCTTGTAAATTCATTATACACCAAGTTCGTTTTTATATACTGGTAAAGCATGATAAATACACATACTGTTTATTACCAGTAGGGTAATCACGTAGCTTCTACAAATTGAGGTCTAGCAAAAGATAATAAATGCATTTAACACGTTTTACCTTTAGGATCTCTAGTGAAATTCTACACTTAGTATGGTGACACGTGCGTACGCGCTTGCTGGTAAAAAAAGTTTTTAGTTAGTTCCAGTGAAGAAAAAGGACGTTTGAGTTCTAATTATGGAATCCAGAGGCAAGAGATTAGTATCAATGATACCTAAAGCTCCACCAACAAAGGGTAAGTCCTTTTTTCACGTATTTTTTCACTTTGAGGTTATAATCTGATCAGGTGTTTCAAATTAAGACAAGTCGGTATATTTGAGAAAAACTTGTGATACAGAGAGGAAAGTAGTTACTACCGAGGTATCCCTGCCTGTCGTAAGAGGCGACTAAAAGGGCCATTGGGGTCGCGAAGCGCACGCGGGGGGGCCTGCGTGTTTCGGTTTGCGATCCCGAGGAAGACGGTAACGCGTGTCTTCGGGCACAGTGGTCTGTGTTATCGTGCACTGGAGTTGAGCTTGCTCCTCCCGAGGCTGGCTGCTAGGCAGCCCTGCGCGCTGAAGGGTCCAGCAAGGAACCTCTTCTCTTGTTGGGTATCCCTCGTCCCTTCCAATCTCTGTCTCTCTGTTTTCCCAGGAGTTCCGAGTCCCACATATCCCAGGTGTCCCGAACCCAGGGCTTTGGGAATGCCTAAATGCATTTCCTGACGAAAAAAAAAGACTATTTAACTATACTATTTAGTTAAATTTTGACGACCGACTTGGTGTAATGGTTAAGAAGTTGGCTACTACACCAGAGGTCGCGGGTTCGATCCCCGCACAGTACAAACATTTGTGTGCATGAACATGTCTGTTTGTACTGGTCTGGGTGTCTCCTATGTATAATAAGTATGTATTTACAAAAGAAAATGTATTTAAGTATGTTTATCCGTTGTCTAGTATCCCATAACACAAGCTTTAATTAGCTTACTTTGGGGCTAGATGGCGCTGTGTGGAATAATGTCCAGGGATATTATTATTATTATTAAATTGTCTAACTTAACCTAAGTAAATAAAAATCAAAATTTCAACTACTTATTAATAATGTATTGCTTACCTTTTTCAGACTACGACAATGGTGAAGTACCCTGCTGTTCATCGACTTTTACTGGCGTTGTCAGTGAAGGTGACGATGGAGTAAGACAAGAGATGCAACGAATGTTCGATAGCGACGATTCTCACGAAGACCCTGATTATCATCCAGACAGATCTAATTGAACTCATTTGGTGAGAGAGCCATCTGCCAGTACAGCCATTGACAATAATTTCTTGAATTTTTTAGAAGACTGGGATGAAGACGACCCAATAACCAATGATGATGATGATAAAGTACAAACAGAAGAAGGTTCAGGTGCACGGGCGATTGCTATTTCACTATTAGCCCTATTGATAGAAAGAGTTTTCGATGCTACCAAGTCTAGAAAACGCTGGAAAAAATCTGATCCAAATAACTGGAAAATAAATGCGGCGAAGAAAAGGCGATCAGATGGTTTACCATATAAATCTAAAAAAGGTATAGAAAAAAAGGCAAAGGTTCCAAAAGATGTAGACTGTAGCAAATGCTTTTATAAATGTAACTTACCAAAAAACGCCAGAGAGATTTTATGCAGACACTATTGGAATTTCAGTTACGTAGAAAAGAAGAATTTTATATTAAGCAATATAGAGATTGAGCCACCAAAAAGAGTTCTTGCTGTTAAGAAAAGTAATAGAAAACAACGAAAGTTCACAACAAAATGTTTCTTCACTTACGAAGGATCTAGGCAACAAGTATGCCAGAAATACTTTTGCTCCACCTTAGCGATATCTCCCACAGTAATTGTTGGTGCCATAAGAAAACGTAATGAGTGTGGTTTATACGATATTAACGATCGAAGAGGAAAAAAAGAACCTCCGAACAAAACTAGCGAATCTGTTGTAAATTTGGTTAAGATGCATATCGAATCTTTTCCTACTATGGAGCCGCATTATATACGAAAAACATCGAGACGTTTGTACTTAGATGCCTCTTTGTCTATTACAAAAATGTACCATCTTTACAAATCTAAATGCGATGAAGAAAACGTTACCCCAGTTTCGGAAATAACCTACAGAAGATTTTTTTGTACCAATTACAACTATAGCTTTTTTGTGCCAAAGAAAGACCAGTGTTTGACGTGCTCTAAATACAAGAAGGCATCAACGGAAGAACAACTTAAAATTAAATAAGAGTATGATGATCACTTGGCACGGAAGGAAGCTTGCAACCTTGAAAAAAATAAAGATAAAGAAAGAGCCTTAAAAGAGAAAAGTTTTTACTGTCTTACTTTTGATCTTCAAGCGGTTTTACAGATTCCTAGCGGCCTGGTGGGGCAGCTATATTACAGCAGAAAATTATGTGTCTACAATCTCTGTTTTTATGAAGCTGCTGTGCCCAATAATGCTTATTGTTTTGCATGGTCTGAAATTAACGGGAAACGCGGAAGCTCTGAAATCGGAAGTATTTTATATCATTACCTATCAGAATGTGTACCGCATGATGTGTCAGAAGTTTGCTTTTATTCAGACACATGCGGTGGACAGAACAGAAACCAATTCGTTGCAGCCTTACTGCTTATTGCCGTTCAAAACATAGAGCACATAAAACAAATTGAACACAAATTTTTAGGAGTCTGGACATAGCTACATGGAAGTAGATAGTATGCACAGCAGCATCGAGTCTGCCAAAAAGAATTCAGAAATTTACTGCATGCCTGATTTCCTTTCCATTTTTAAACGAGCTAGATCTGTTAAAACTGTCACTGTTGATGGCGTCAAACACACTAAACAACCATACCAAACCAGAGAGTTTAAGTACAATGATTTCTATGATCTCAAGAAATTAGCCGAGCAAACGATCACCAATAAGTCAAAAGACTGCAATGGACAACCAGTCAAGTGGTTGAAAATAAAGAGAATGAAATATCTCAAGTCAGAACCAACTAAAATGTTTTTTAACTATGACATGTCAGAGGAATTTATTTCCATCGATGTCTCGGGAAGAAACCAGAATGCAAGTCACAGACCAAAAAGGCGCAGGGACAAGGAACAGCCGCATGAAACAAGCCAAGTTATTCTTAAAAAGCTTTATTCTAAGCCTTTGCCTGTAACAAAAGCCAAGAAAAAAGATCTTTTGGCGTTGTGTGATAAAGGGGTTATCCCTGACGAATTCCATGGATGGTTTTCGTCTTTGCCTGCCATCGATGAGCCAGACCGTTTACCAGAACCTGCAGTTGACGAAGATTCTTCGGAAGAGGGAGACCGGATACTTTATTATTAATTCTGAGGTATTCTTTAGTGGTTTTAGCGGTTTACGATTGTTTTATTATGTTTCTTACAATATTTTGATTAATGTGACATTAAAATGATGTCTTTTAAATCTATTATTTCATTTGTAACAGCTTTTTAAGTTGGTGGAACTTATAACTATGGAAAAACACTATGGTAAGTACAACTTTTCTTTAGAAACTTACTGGTAAAATCAGGTAAATGCAGTAGTTTTTTCGATAATTCCGTAAATTTATTCCCTATGCAATTTTTATTTTTATGTTAGGGCTAACTTTTAGTATTAGTATGTACTTTTCATTAAAAATATAAAAAAACGTGTGAAATATACACACATCAAAAGTGTCTAGGGATCAACATATATTTTTGCAATAACATTTCTCCTGATTGATATTAATTAAAATTTTCTTTAAGGATTCATCAAATAAAGTGTTTTCGTTTGTCTACAGTAACGATAAACCAAGTCACCTTTGCATTAATAAAGAAATTTGCCATTTTCCTAATGAAGGGATTTTTGACATTTGTCCACTAACATTAAAGTTCGAAAAAAAGACTGAAATAACAGTTTTCTTTAAAATTTTATTGGGTAACTTAAACAATTAATAATCCGTGTTTCTACCGCGAACACTAACAACACAAGATCATCGGTTAGGCATACTCAAAATGAGTTCATCCAAATCACGCTGTGGAATGGCCGCCCATGTTCGTTGCAACAACAAAAAAAGGTCTTTTTGCGACTGGATACCCTCCATATTCGGCAGAGCTCTTCTCTGTAGCATATCCCATGCATGCTCAATCGGGTTCAAGTCTGGCGACTGAGCAGGCCAGGGCAGGACATTGATGTTAGCTGCGGCGAGAGTCTGTCTTACAACTCTTGCGGTGTGCGGTCGTGCATTATCATGCATTAACTGAAATAAGGGACCGATTTGCACTTGTAGAGGAACGATGACGTCTGATACAATCGTCTCAGCATAAATTTGAGCGTTGAGGTTGCCTCTGATCCAAATCAACTCAGTTCTTCCGCCGATCCAAATACCCGCCCATACCATGATGGTTCCACCACTATAAGGATGGACTTCCTGGCAGGATTTTAATCGCTGTTGGCGTCCAGGGGTTCTCCTTTTTGCGACTGGATACCCTCCATATTCGGCAGAGCTCTTCTCTGTAGCATATCCCATGCATGCTCAATCGGGTTCAAGTCTGGCGACTGAGCAGGCCAGGGCAGGACATTGATGTTAGCTGCGGCGAGAGTCTGTCTTACAACTCTTGCGGTGTGCGGTCGTGCATTATCATGCATTAACTGAAATAAGGGACCGATTTGCACTTGTAGAGGAACGATGACGTCTGATACAATCGTCTCAGCATAAATTTGAGCGTTGAGGTTGCCTCTGATCCAAATCAACTCAGTTCTTCCGCCGATCCAAATACCCGCCCATACCATGATGGTTCCACCACTATAAGGATGGACTTCCTGGCAGGATTTTAATCGCTGTTGGCGTCCAGGGGTTCTCCAGTGTCGTATACGTCTTGTATCCGGTCTCATACCAAAACGAGACTCATCAGAAAAGCACACGAATCGCCATTGTTCTTCTGCCCAATTTCTGTGTTCAAGCGCCCATTGATATCGAATCCTACGATTGTGCATTGCTATAGGTGGTACCCTTAGCGGTCTTCGGGAATGAAGGTTCACTTCATGCAAGCGGTTTCTGACTGTTTGGTCGCTAATTAAGTTCCCTGAAGAGTGATGAAGCCTCACAGCTAACATCATGGCGGTTATTGTTGGAGCTCTTCGAGTTGTGATTTGAATGTATCGGTCTTGTCTCCGTGTGGTGCAGCGATACCGTCCTCCATGGCGCTCAGCCACGGTACCAGTGCTTCGGTAACGTGTCCAAAGTCGACTGATAACACTCTGACTTGTATTCAGAGCTAAAGCCACAGTACGTTGCCGGGAACCAGCTTCTATCATTCCCACGGCTCTGAGCATTTCTTCCCTGCTTAAATGACGTCGCCGCTCCATAATAACGTTGGTTTTAATCAGTAGTAGGGAAACAGTAGCACTAATAATGTCTTCAATGCGTTGTATGTTTTTATAGGGAAAATATTGACAGCTGATTTTCATCTTGTACTCGAATTTGATTGACAGTTTCTGTTTCCAATTATGAAATGCACCAAAAAGGATCCATATAAATTTATAAAATCATAAATTTATTACAAAGCCACATCTCAATCTCAAGAAATCAGCATAAAAATGCTTGATCCCTAGACACTTTTGATGTGTGTAGGTTTTATTTCACATATTTCAATTACAGGTAAAACCAGTTAAGCGCAGTGCCTCGATCAACATAATTATATTTTTTTGTTAATTATCATCAAATAAATTCTGCTTTAAATATACACAACGAAAGGTTAATATATTACCATTAGTATGTCATATAACATGCTACAACAATTGAATTGAAAGATAGTCAAAAATCTATTTAAACTTTCAAATCTTAATATCTCGTTTCCACAAAATGTGCACTTATCATATTTTACTAGTAAGCAGACGATACGATAGTCTACTTAGGAGCCATCGACTAAACACTTTTGATGTGAGAATTACATAAATGAGGGAGAAGGACAAAGAACGGTTTGCTTGCAGTTTATTGCTGCAACTTTGAATGTGTCCACAAAATCTATTTATCACACGGTAAAGAACTCTGACCTCGGTAGTGCCAAAGAAGATATACGTGGTAAGCATGTACCACCTAACAAAACAAAACCAGATACGATCGCAAATGTCATCAACTTTATCAAAAGACTGCCCGCGCGACGCCCGCGCGGTTCCATACAAAATAAAAATATTTGCTCAATTCAATTTTTTTTTTCATTTTAATACATGTAATACTATTTTATACGATCGATTAAGACATAAATCGATACTATTTACTCGATATATTTAAACTAGTTTTTAAACTGGAAACACTATTTGTCGATTTTTTTTTGACATTCGGATTTCTGTTCGGATTTGAGTTGTTGTCTTGTGAGTTTTTGGTGATTTCCTTTTTCTTTCAACGACTTTTGCTATTGATTACGGACTCTGAAAACTTCTGCTATCACGAACGACCTGCGCCTGCACAACGGACATTGATTACCTGCTTAAAAAACTGACCACGGCTTCTGTTCCTTCCGGTTCTTTTCAACATGAGCACACAAAACTGCATAAATTGTGGCATCAGTTCCGCCCGTAGCAATGCTATAGGCATGCATTTGTTTGAAGATGAAGCGATACTTTCACTTGTACAACAGTGGGTTGCTCCTCTTACGGTTAGTATTTCTAGGTTAAGATTCATGTCCAGTCCGCTATTATTGTTATACTGTTGTGACTGCGATAATTACGCAATTTAAAGAATGTTCACTATTCGCTTGATATTTGGCCAAGAAGCTTATACAGCTTACCCAAATAGAGCCTACTAAATCCACCTTTCTAGAATCTATTTTTATTATATTAGTAGACTTTGGTGATAGTAATCATATTTTTTTATAGGTGAATCATTCTGATCATCTCTGTCAAGCATGCTGGAATCTTGCAAATGATGCTTTGGGATCTGAGAATCGTGGAGCTGCCTCTAATGTGGGGCACCAACGTGTATGCGTTCATTGTGGACGCTCTGTCTTGCGTACACGGTCCCATTTGCTGAGTACCAGCTCTGAACGTGAACAGAGGATTTATAATGTAATAGAAGAGTGGATACTACCCCGTAGGGTAAGTCCTTTTCGTATGAGCTGCTAATATTGAAAGTGTACTATCTCAAGTGTATCCCCAAATCTGATAAAACAATTGCCATTTTGAATAAAATTGTATTTTAAGTCACATACAATAATGATTGAGAGATTTTACAAAAGTAATGGCAGTGACAATGATAACACTTTAGCGGACAGTATTTTAGATACAATAGAAGTTTTATTGTATGAATGCTATAGCAGTCTAGTATCCACAGCAGCCTTTTATCAGCACATAAGTATTTTAAATGTTTTTTGGCCAAATGACAGAACTAATAATTTCTTTGCAGATTGGTACTAGAATGACATATCTATGTCATTCTTGTTGGGTAAGAGCTGATAGAGCTGCTCCACACTTTGTGTCAAGACCATCAACATCTTCAGCTCCACACATCCAGGAACCTGCACCTGAACATTCAAGGTCTTCTAGTGAAACAATCACATTACTTAGGTACATAAGACCTGTAGAAACAGAGTCTCACTGTTTCGTTCAAGGTTGTGAGAGGCGAGAAAGAAATCGAGTTCCTACCAGGTTAGGCAATATTTATTAAGTACATATAATTAATATGTACCCATTAATAATAGAGTATGTGATTATCATTTAAATGCAGAAACATGGGATTTCATAAATAGAATTTTAGATAATTACATAAATGTATTTACTGCTGCTCATATCGAAGATATGTTACAACTTAAAGAGAGTCACACATCCAGTGATTTTACTAATATATTTAACATGACAGATGTTTCTTTTCGTCACTGGTTCGGATTTAATAAAAATCAATTCAATGTCATAATTAATGAGGTTACACAATTTAATGAAATGAAAAAGGGACCAATTGCATTGGCAGCATATTTATTAAAGCTAAGGACGGGTGACTCTAATGAAAGAATATCTATATTATTTAATATTCCGAGGAGGACCTTAGAAAGTTATATGGGTAAAGCACGGGATTTGCTCTATAACTATTTTGTCCCACACCATATTGGTTTAAATCATATTAATCGACAACAAATAATTAATAGGTCATTAATTATACCCAAGGGACTTTTTGGTTATCAAGACGGTGAAGAAAAACCTGTTATAATTATTGATGGCACGTATTGCTATGTACAGAAAAGCTCTAATTATCTGTATCAAAAAAGGACATACAGTCTACATAAATATCAAAACTTAGTTAAACCATTTTTAATTGTATGTGCAGATGGTTACATTATTGATGTGCTGGGCCCCTATCCAGCGACCACCTTAGATGCAGAAATTATGAATCAAGAATTTAGCAATGAAAATGCAATGTTGCGACAGTACTTCCAAGCTGGCGATGCCTTTATACTAGATAGGGGCTTCAGAGATGCCTTGCCCTTACTAACCGATTGTGGTTACAGAACCTATGTCCCTGCTACACTACAGGTTGTTGAATGGCAATTATCTACCTTAGAGGCAAATAAGACAAGGGCAGTCACTATTTGTAGGTGGGTCGTAGAAGTTGTGAATGGTAGATTTAAACGAGACTTCAAGTTATTCAGACAAGATTTTTTTAATGTTGCATCTAAACATTTAATGAAAGATTTCGAAGTGGCTGCCGCTTTAATAAATGCCTTTCACCCTGCCATCACAAACCGTACAGATGCTGAGGATATTTTAGGAATTATAAACAGTCAAATGAACACTGAGAATTATCTCTGTAATTACGTCATTAGTAATAATTTAAAGAGACGCAGGGCCAACTTTTCGAGAATCGAAGTAGAAGATGGTAGTTTAAGTAATTTTCCTCGGCTTACAAGTAGCGAAACGCAGTTAATTTCTTTGGGTTCATATCAAATTAAACAAGCAAGATCCTATTTTGGCGAGCATATAAGAAATGATGGCAAATATGTTATTGAAGTTTGCCGTGAAACCGACAGCGACCTACGAAGTGCACTGTCGGCATCGAGCACATCATGGCTCTTACGAGGCCGAATTAAGTCGAGGCATATATCAAGCAAAACATATTTTACTTATATTCTTGTCGACAGTGCTCTTATTGGTAGGGAGGCAATAGTCAGATATTATCCTCTTGCCTCGCGGCTTTTTCACTGTGCGGACGTGTCGACAATTATTTTTGAAACAAATTATTAAATAGTGGTGGCTTCAAATACTATCTGGTGCTTCGCCCTTTGATGCTGGAGCGCCCTTGATTCGCGAAGGTGGCAACGGCGTAGGTGAGCGCCAACAGACTTTTTGCTGCCGCGTCGGGGTTTGAACCGGCGGACGGACGATTGAACTTGTGGTGGCCGAGTCGTCGTGCAACCGAGCTAACAAGTTAGTGCGCTGCGCGTCGAAATTGAGTGGCCTACTATATCTTTAGTTTCGCTACGAAGATACCAAATTGCTACGAACCATTCCTAGTGCTACGAGATTACGAGCATATCAACTACGACACTTAACAATGCCCCTACGTCACAGCCCCCCCCGTGTGTCGCCGTGCGCGCCACTGGAGTCGACCGCTACGCAAATCGCCCGGAGAGAGTCAGAGTCGAGTATTGGCGACAGCGGTGCGGGTGAATCATCTGTAAAGGACACAATTACTATGCGAAAGCGCAAACGGAGTGTGGAGTGTATATCTGCGCTGCGTTCGGAAATTGACGCGAGATTTAAAAAGCTGGAATTTGAGCAGGATCGCAAATTTTCCATGGTATTATCTGCCTTAAATGAAGTCAAGGAACAAAATAAAGATATAATGACTTCAATAGAATTTATGTCTAATAAACATGACGAATTGCTTACGAGAGTTGTCTTGCTGGAAACAGAGCGTACAAAAAATGAGACATACATAAAATCATTAGAGGACAAGATTGAGCGAATAGAACGAAATGAAAGATTTTCATGCATTGAACTTCGTAATGTGCCGCAAAAACCTAAAGAATCTAAAATGGACCTGGCAACTATGGTCAAAAACGCAGGCACAGTTCTAAACATTCCTGTACAATTGACAGACCTACGCGATATCTACAGGGTGAACACTAAAACAGAAAAGTACAAAACTATACTTGCCGAATTTAACAGTGTTATACTTAAGGAGAACCTTATAAAATCACTGAGAGCACACAACCAGCAAAACAGAAACAACAAATTCAATTCCTCGTCTCTGGGCCTTGAAGGGCCCCCAACACCGGTGTATATCTCGGAAAGTTTATCGTTCCAGGCAAAAAAGCTGTATTCCATTGCGCGTAAATTTGCGAACGAAAACGATTATCGTTTTTGCTCGACCTCCTATGGGAAAATTTACCTGAGGAAAGAAGAAGGCGGCCCACTAATTCGCCTAGAGAGTGAGGATGGCCTGTATAAAATGCAAAACAAATGACTATTTCTGCTGGTAGATCTAATTTCGCGGTTTTTCATATTTTTTAAGTTATTATTTTTTTCGAAATTCTTGCATGATGTTTTTAATTTATTTTACAGAGTTTTAACTCGTCAATTTGGGAAGTTATGTTTGAAACATTACTTTTATACATACACGCTAGACTGTTTTCTGAAATACGCACTAAATACATTATACACACATAAATATCAAATAAACCAACGAACTACACATTATATACACGCCGTTTACTATAATACTTGTAAAAAACGCATATATCTTATCAAATAGCATTACTAAGATTTTCTGCTTATTGTTGTATTTTACTCGTATACCGAATAAAAAGGAGGAGCAAGCTGCCGAATTAGAACACAGATTTTTTGTAGTTTCTGTCGGAGTAACTCTCAAGAGGCCAGTTTCACTTACATACTGCTACAGGCCTTGATATTAATGATGATCTCGATTCTCTGAAATTAGCAGACTCTTATACTTGTTCAATAGACGGCAGTGCTGCGTTATTGAACAACGGTGAGATGTCTTTAAGAGTGATTGTTCAAAACATAAGAAGTATTAGGCGTAATATGCCATAATTTGAAACACTAATGCAACGTTGTAATATTCAATGGGACTTTATCATCCTAACTGAGTGCTGGCTTCATGGAAATCAATATATTCCTACGCTAGATGACTACCACTACTCATTCACCTTGAACAATGCCACTCAGAATGAAGGCGTGGTGGTATACAGTAAATCTGGGTATACATGTAACATATCTGAAATTGCTCTGACTGACGCAAACTGCATGATGATCGAATTAAACAACACATCTGTAATACTAGCCATTTATCGTCCACCTGCAGTGAGAGATATATCTAGATTTTTAGAGTCCCTAAACAGTGTCTTAACCAAACTATCCTCCTTCAAAAACATTATTCTGGCTGGCGACTGCAATATAGATATATCGGATGCTTCTTCCGATTGCAGGGCACAAAATTACCAAAACTTGCTTGCATCACACAGCATGCTACCCGCACATAACTTTCCCACTCACGATTTGACCTGCCTTGACCATATTATACTCAAAACTAAAAATCCTGCTCGATGTCTTGTTGCGCATACTACCTTAACAGATCACTACAGTGTTATGCTTAGTCTGGATTTACTATCAAACATTCCTATACCTGCTAAAAGTATCAAGAGAATAGACTATGAGGCCTTAGACCTGGCTGTTACTAAAACTGAGTTTAGCCCAATCACTTCATTAAATAATGTCAATGAAGCTGCAGACAAATTGATTTTGACGATCAACCATTTGTTAAATAGCAGTACCAAATGTATTACTGTTCCTAGACGTAAACAAATCATAAAACCATGGATTACCCCAGGTTTGATAAAATGCATGAAAAACCGGGACAAACTGCACATTAAATCAAAAAAACAACCCGATGACATTATTCTCAGAGTCACCTATACACGTTACCGAAATTTCTGTTCCACAATTTTAAAAAAAGCTAAACAGGAATATGAAAAAGCAGAAATCACAAAAGCTCAACGTAACACCAAAACACTCTGGAAAGTAATTAGGTCAATTGCCTGCATAAACAAACCTAAAACACCCCCTACTCAATTATTTACAAATAGAGATACTCAACAAGCTGTAAATGATGTTAATGAATACTTTGTAAATGTTGGTAAATCACTAGCCGAAAACATCGAATCGAATAATAATGTACCATCAATTTCTAATATACCACAAAGTCCCTCTCCAGCCTACTCCTTCGTATTGTTCTTGACTGATGTAGATGAAGTCAGCAGTGTAATTTTAGGTCTTAAGCATGACTGTGCCACTGGCATTGACAACATTTCTAACAGCTTCATTAAACGATACAGAAATATTATTTCTCCAGTAATATCATACATCTGTAAATTGTCTCTTGTCCAGGGAGAATTCCCGTTAGCTTTCAAAAGAGCTTTAATACACCCGATACATAAAAGCGGCGACAGAAGCCGTGTCGATAACTATCGCCCAATATCAATCCTTTCTGCTCTCTCCAAAATTTTAGAAAAAATCGTTAAAAAGAGATTTGTACACTATTTAGAATCTAAACAACTTCTTTCTGGCTCTCAATTCGATTTTCGACACAAAAAAACAACAAATGACGCAGTACATGAACTAACTTTGTTGTTACTAATTTGGATGCTAGAGGAAAGGTTATAACAGTTTTTTTAGACTTGGCTAAGGCATTTGACACGGTCTCTGTCCCCCGACTGCTTAACAAGCTTGAGCATCTTGGAGTACGCGGAACTCAACTAAATTTTTTTAGCAGTTACTTAAAATATCGCACGCAGAGTGTAAAGATAGATAACGTGTGTAGTAGTGAGCTACCCATCTCTTATGGGGTTCCACAGGGCAGTATTTTGGGCCCCTCCCTGTTTCTGACGTATGTGAATGACCTTTGTGACCTCCAATTGATTGGTGGAAGGATAATTAGTTTTGCGGATGACACAGTTCTTCTTTTTCACGGTAACACATGCGAGGAAGTTTACAAACTTGCACAGGATGGTTTCTCTTTAGTCACCGAATGGCTATCCAATAATCTACTGTCCTTAAATATTGAAAAAACTAAGTACATTTCGTTCTCGACGGTAAATAGAAATCATCCATATACATTAACCCACCATGTTATAATAGCCCATTCACAAACTAGCTGTGATGCCCCAAATTGTTCCTGTCCACCTCTCCAACATGTTGATAGCATTAGATACCTCGGTGTTATAATAGATAAACATCTTAACTTTGACGCTCATATTGATCTTCTCTCTTGCAGAACGCGGAAATTGATTTATGTTTTTAAAAATCTTAGGCATGTAGCCGATGATAAAATACTCAGACTAACTTATATGGAATTATGTCAATCTATACTGTCATATTGCATTTTATCTTGGGGTGGCGCTGCTAAAACGCGTTTGCTTAAAGTGGAGCGAGCGCAAAGAGCTGTCCTTAAGGTTAGCCATTTCCTGTCATTCTTCCATCCAACTACTGACCTCTACGAAAAAGCAGGGGTACTCACCGTCCGTCAACTCTTTGTACTCCAAACAATAATAAAACAACATTCTTCATTAACATATGACCCAACAAAGTTAAAAAATAAACGTCTCAAGCACAAAGTCTGCTTACCTGATGCACACAAAACCGGTCTGGCTGAAAATTTCTTCTTTTTCCTCGGCCCATTTCTTTATAATAAAATAAATTCAATTCTGTCCATCTATTCACTTCCCAGAGAGCAGTGTAGGAAAAAAGGGTCAGACTGGCTTCAGATCCTAACTTATGACGAAACAGAAAAATTATTAATTTTACCATCTTAGTTACTTCAAGTTTACAAAGCTTATGCTTCCTTGCACACTTAAAAAATTCGTTCACAAACTGAAGAGAACTTATCACAAACTAAACACATGCACACCCTCAAACACACACCTAATCTAATCACAAACAAACACACGGACATACACACACAGTCGCACATAGACACACACGTCAATACAAGTCCATACACACCCACCAACACAAAGACACGCACACACACAACAATACAAAGACATTCACACACACACACCCGCACACATTAACTTCCTTGCCCGACTAAAATAACCTATGTTTAACTTAAGTGATTTAAAATTAAAATATGTTTTATTGAAAAAAAGCAAATTACTCGTAATATCCCTATGTGAAGCTAAGAGGCGAGAGCCTGGTAATCTGTAAAACAGGTTTCTAACCTAGTGCGGATACCAGTCTCTCACATTATAGCTCATCATTATTTAATGTGAAATGTAAGCTAGACCTAGAAGTGTAAGCTATAATTGTGAAGGAGAAATAAATGCTTTTATTATTATTATTACTGTAACTGTTTAGTAGGAAAAAGAACTGTAGGTTGCTGTTGTCACACAATGTTCCTCTCCCCTTCGGATGTCTGACCGAACGGACGTGTCTAACTAGTCTCCACGTTTATTTTAATAACATTTTATCTAAAAATCATACGCAATAAATATTAGTCTAGTACCAGGACAGCAGAAGCCACCGAGAGAACTCTGCGCACGGATAAACAAGGACAACGCTCAAGTGAGTGCGATACCCATAATTACTCATTACGGTTAACTAGTCGACCATCCCTTCCGCTGCGCACGCTTGCCGCTACTGGTCAAAATTAGGTACGCCCCCAGGCGCAAGTTCAATTAGGAGCGGGACGGAATCATACCTACGAGTGACTCACGCGCTTATCTACGGGGCCCGCCACTACCTGGATTATTTTGCCGTCGGAACATTTAGGCCTACAAGCGCATAATAATCATAAAATGCCGAATATTCTACGCTCTCCCTGCGAAAACAAGGACCCTATGTATGGCTCCGAGCCAAACTTGACTTTGGACTCTGTAAGGGATAACTTAAATGATCCAAACATAATAACGCGCTCTTTTAAAAGACGTAGGTGCGACTGCGGATCATCTAGTGAATCAAAAGCTCAAAGCTCGACACTTTTTTAAGCTCCCTCACAGCTTGGAGGCAGGAGTCTGATGATAAATTATCTCAACTGCAGGCGTCCTTAAACGACGTTACACGGCAAAACACGGAGATGCTATCCTCTAATGATGAAATTAAAAAATCAATAGCATTCTTATCACAAAAGTATGACGATTTAACAGTGCAAATGACCGGATTTCAGGCTAAGACAAAAGAATGTAACATGTTTATCACCAAAGTTGCAGGGGACGTTGAAGAAATTGATAGAAACTCCCGCTCAAGCACACTAGAAATAAGAAATGTACCCTTAAAGCAAAACTCAACCCAAGATGAACTAATCCGCATCGCACTTCTCATTTTCAACAAAATCTCAATAGACGTGGGGCACTCCAATATTTTTGATATCCGCCGTCTTCCATCTAAGACTGAAAACAAGACAATATTAGTCACCTTGAACTCAGTGATCCTGAAAAATGGAATTTTAAAAGCCTACCGGGTGTACAACCAAGCTAACACACCCAGGCTGAACGCCACGATCCTGGGACAGGAAACACCGCAGCACATGATTTATATTGCTGAAAACCTAACAGCAAGTGCCCGCAAACTGTTTTTCTTAGCGCGTCAGTTCGCAGACGAGGAAAACTATAAGCATTGCTGGACTGCTAATGGGAAGGTGCTTCTACGCAAAGAAGACAATGCTAAGCTTGTGGTGGTCTCATCTGAGGCCCAACTTATTGACCTTAAATCAAAAAACTAGCAAACCCCAACTGCTGTTACTTTGTTTTTTGTCTTACATTTTTAATCTTTTTTATATTATTTTATAGATTAAGTATTTTTATTTTGCTATACTTTAGTTTAATACACTGTAAATTGACAGCTACTCAGATTTCCACACTCCTCGTCACTCTCTCTTTTTTAAAAGTCGTACCTACCTATCCTCCGAATTACTGTGCACACCTTAGTGATAAAAAAATATGCATGGATATTTATAATATTTTCTACTTCACGCTTCTAATAAACCTTAGCCCTGTAACATACCTATTAAACACTTTTATGGAACTGCGATACCAGAAAACAAACCTTATGACGGGTATAGTCCCTAAAACTGTTCATTTAAAACTTATTATGAAAAATGGCATCGCATAACTATGTAATTAACAACATAGATGGGATATTATTAAGTGATACCTACACCTGCTATTCTCACGAAGTTCGTAACCTAGTCACCCAAAATAAAACATTACTGTTTAATCAGTATATTCGCAGCATTGCCGCCAATATGCCTGGTTTCACAGTTCTATTGTCTAACCTAGGCATTGAACTAGATGTAATTATACTCACAGAGTGTTGGTTACAAAGTAACCCCTTAATTCCTCCATTAGATGGTTTCTCCTCATACCGAACGTCTTACCTCGCTAATCAAAACGACGGCGTTGTTGTGTACTGTAACGCAGCTCTCTCAGGTATTGCTGTCTCAGAACCACCCATCGTAGAAGCAAGCTGCCTTTTGGTTAAAATTTACGCGGAAACAGCCATTCTAGCTATCTATCGTCCCTGTGCCTTCCGAAATCCCCAAAAGTTTATTAATTCACTGGCTCCGCTTTTAGACTCACTAAAATCCTTTAAAAATATTCTGCTGATAGGTGACATAAACATAGACATATCCTCCCAGTCGTCTGATCAAGAGTCCTCTGAAGAATATTTAAATACCTTAGCGTACCATGGCCTTATTCCTGCCTATAATTCTCCCACTAGAAATTCCTCCTGCCTCGATCACGCCATTCTGAAAACCCTACTTCCCGCTCAATCTTTTATAATACACTCATCTGTCACTGACCATGACTCTATATTGCTCACACTTCAAACCAAGTAGACGTTCTCCGCTCCTAGAGTTGTCAAGAAAATTAATTACTCTGGCCTATCCGAGCTACTCACCTCTTTGGACTTCTCTTCTGTCTTCAATTCGATGGACCCAAATGTTGCCACCAATATTTTTATTAGCGCAGTACAGTCAGCCATTGCTACCCATACATCCACTACTAATTTTTCCCGACGTCGCAAAATCCTGAAACCGTGGATGACTCCGGGTCTCTTAAGGTGCATCAAAAACAGAGATAATATGCAGAAAAGGCTCAAACAGTCTCCAAACAATGACACCCTTAGAACAACGTACAACAGGTACCGCAACTATTGTAACTCCATACTCAAGAGATTGAAAAGAGAACATGACCGGAATCTTATAAGAATGGCTGGGTCAAACAGCAAAAAATTATGGAGCGCAATAAAGGAGGTCACGAATTTGCAAAAACCTTTTTCATCATGTCACGTATTACTTAAATGTGAACCCACTCCAAAAGAGTCAGTGGAGCGGGTGAATCACTTTTTTTCTGGGGTTGGTAAAAATCTGGCCGAGAGCATCCTAAAACTGAATTCTCACCCCGTGACCTACCCTCACCCCTCATTATCTAACCCCTGTGAGTCCACTGACTCCTTAGTTCTCTATGAAACCACCCATATGGAAGTTGATTCCATTATCTCATCCCTTAGGCAGGAATGTGCGGTGGGCTGGGACAACATACCCAACTCTGTGTTGAAAAACTTTAAAGATTTGCTTGTCCCTCCCATAACCCACATATGCAATATTAGTCTGGCTTCCGGTTCTTTTCCAGATGCGTTTAAAAAGGCTCTGGTCCACCCTATTTATAAGTCTGGAGAGCGCGACTGTGTTGGTAATTACCGACCTATATCGATATTGCCCGCTCTTTCAAAGATTCTGGAAAGAATTATAAACACACGTCTGATGCACTGGCTCGAAAACAAAATGAAACTGTCTCCCAGCCAGTACGGGTTCAGATCGGGAAGATCAACAGCTGGTGCGGTGCATGAGCTAACGGACTACATAGTCAGGACTATAGATCAGAGGCAGAAATGCTTGTCAATATTCCTTGATCTGGCAAAAGCTTTTGACACAGTATCAATCCCTATTTTGCTAAACAAACTCGAATCAATGGGTGTAAGAGGCAAACAATTATCTCTATTTCGCAGTTATTGTTCAGGCCGCAGCCAGTGTGTCGTGATGGATGGTATTGCAAGCTCTGACCTTCCGATTGAGTACGGCGTTCCCCAAGGCAGTGTTCTGGGTCCCACACTTTTCCTGGTATATATCAATGACCTTTGTAAGCTCAAGATACCAGCCTGCAAGATTATATCATTTGCAGATGACACTGCTTTGCTTTTCTCTGGAGATACTTGGCAAAATGTATTCCGCCATGCCCAGTCAGGTCTTGATCTGGTCACCAATTGGCTTCGCTGCAATCTTCTTACTCTCAATGCTCACAAAACCCAGTATCTTACCTTCTCTGTCAATAGAACTCCTCCTAGCAAACTTGCTGAGCTCTCAATCACAGCTCACTCTCAAAGTGGTTGTTCTGAGCATTCGTGCTCTTGTTGTCCACTGGAAATGGCAGATTCAGTCAAATACTTAGGAGTTATCATTGACAATAGATTAACTTTCATGCCCCACCTTACTTTCACTGCAGGTCGAGTACGCAAACTGATGTTCATCTTTAAAAATCTCCGCCATGTTGCTGACTCCTCCATAGTGAAATCTACGTACATAGCCTTAGCTCAGTCACTCCTTACCTATTGCATAACATCATGGGGCGGCGCCTGTAAGACATTTATGTTAAAACTCGAAAGAGCGCAGAGAGCGCTGCTTAAAGTCTGCACATTCAAACCTTTTCGTTTTCCCACCCGCGACCTCTTCCAATATACTCAGGTTCTTACTGTTCGCCAGCTATTTATTCTAAGCACCGTTCTTGAGCAGCACCGTTTGGTCGACCCAGCAATCTCCAGAGCACGCCGCTCTCACCTGGTTGCAAAATCCTCCCTATTTACATTGTCTTTTTCACATCGTTTCTCTTGCTTCTTGGGTCCCTTTCTATACAATTGTCTTCACCTGAAACTAAACATCGTTTCCCTAGCACGTTATCCTTGTAAAGTGTTAGTAATGAATTATTTACAACTTCTTGATTACAATGCCACTGAAGACCTTTTAAAACAAAATATATAAATAATAAATCTAAGAAATGTACAATAAAAAAAAATAAAAAAAAGAATAAAAAAAAAAAATAAGTAGAAATACTACTAGTTAATGTTATAAATGTTACAGGAATTTACACTTGAGTACATTTCCAACCAAATTGTGACAGTATTTTTCCTTTCCTGTGTCATCCTTTACACGAGTGAAGCTGTCAAGTGTAGCGAATAATTTTTGCGTAGTATAATTTCTCCTATTTAAGTAGTGATAAATGAACATAATTATGTAAATTCAGGTCAATCACATCATAAGGGGAGAGATCTGGTGTTCTGAGATACAGGCTTCTGCCTAGTTCAGGCACCAGTCTCTTACAATCTTTATTGTTGTCTCTAATCAAATTATGTCCATAGCTCTAATAGTACTTTTAAGATTGTGGAGAAAATAAATGCTTTTATTATTATTATTATTATTAATGTCCATAATATGGTACCTTAGCTGGGCAAGGTATCAACCAGATTTAGTACCACCTGCACAGTTTTTAGACGACATATTAATTATTTATGATAATGATGATGATGATGAATAAATGATTAGAAAAAAAAAGTTTTTTATGTTTAAACATTCTATGATAACATAACATAATTTCCGTACAATCATATCTGCCCTTTATTTTTAACCTCAATCAAGCAGTGGTTCCAGGTTCGATTTCTGGTCTAATCAATTTAAAAAACAACTTTTTGTAAGTCTTCGTGTCTGGATGTTCTAGGAGGCGTCTCAATGATCGTCTGATACAGTAGGGGTTACTAAAATATGATTTCAAAATGAGAATTTATAAACCATATTTTTTCACGTCAAGTAAAAACAACTGTGAAATCATTTTAATACCATTTTCAGGGGGTCACGACATAACACCTGGATGTCATGATCCCCTGGAATGCTCTACTGCTTTCACATTTTATATTTACTTAGTCTTTCGAAGAATATAATTAATTAATTTGCTTAACCTAACTTTTTGTCACATTACTATCAATATTTAAACTGTCCCATAGAATAATTCAATTATGTTTACACAGATAAAATCTGTATGCTTCGATCTACAAAACTACCTAAAAATTATCAATGTAACGATTAGGCCCAAGGTCCTATGGAAGTTCGCCTATCTCCTTTAGTAAGGTGTTATACACGTAAGTCGCTTGGATTAGCGTACATTTTGCAACGCGCTGTATTTGTTTCGTCCTTTATCGGTGTTAGTGCCAGCGGGAGGCCCCGCTGGACATTCAGTTTCGCGCCGGCGGCAGTGAGAGACATTGGTCGGGTGCGTCTGTTGAACGCGAGATAGTTTGCGGTGAGTATTTTAAAATGTTGTTTAATTTGTTATTTAGATAGTATAGTTTTAGAAAGATAACTTACCGTTATATTGTATTGTTGTACTGTCCTTTTTAATATATGGGTAAATCGATTAAGTTTACTTTGCCTTTGAACGTACGTACGAGTAGATTTATGTTACCTCAGAATAACAACAATTGATAGATGTATACATTTGACATAAATCGTGCCGTTTAGTTGCAGTATCTATATGAGAAAATGTAATTTTTTTAAGGTTCAGTCTATTCTGAACCTTTTAAAATGTAAATTTAGAAGTAATTACGAAATTTTGGTAAGGTATTATATAGAAACACAATGATTATGTTTATATCAAACGGAAGAACAGGAAAATGTTTGTTGTTCATGAAATAATCGTAGCTCTTAGCCCAGTACTTTTTAGTATTCTTGGAGTAAAGGCTAAAGTCTAATCAGCGTTACTCACTCATTTGACTATGTTTATCATTATGAACAGGATATTTAGCTAGCTAGATTATTATTTTTTCACCTCTTGTAATGGTCTCGAAGTTTAATTTTATTTTAAGGATTAATTTCCCTGTGTTACGAGGTACCACACAAGGAAATAAGCCAGGGGCTTCTCCCAGTACACCCAGACCCGAGTCAATTCAGAAAAGATCGTTTCCTGAATTGACCCGACCGGGAATCGAACCCGGGACACCACGGAAATCGAGGCGAGAAACTGTGCTACAGCGTACTGCGCCATTCGTGTCGTCAAAATACTTTATAATACTGAAACCCTATTATACTTAATAACTTATAACTGTATATTATCTAAGTGCGTTATTGCTACTTTGTTATGCACTGCTACGTTTCTATGCTGCAAACTAAGTTTAGTTTGTCCTTAGTATTACGTTGGACGTAGTTTATAATTAAAACTATTACTCGTACTATGATAACACGAAAATAAACCTATAATTTTACTTTAATTTTAGATACTATGGAGTCACAACGAAAGTTATATTTTAAAAAGCAGATTCTTATGAACTCAAGAGCTCAGCTAGAACACAGGAAAACTACGACTGCAGAATTTATTCCAATGGAAAAGGAAAATAGTGTAGAAAATAATGCAACTCTAGCTCATTCAAGCAGTGAATTCTTCTCTGAACAAGACAACAAAAAAGTTGAAGATTCACAGGTTATTATTGTCTTTTCAAACCACATAACATTATTTAGGCTGGCACTTATCTGATGATTTGTTTTTTTTAGTTCAAAAATGAAAAAGCGCAAGAGACGACTAATTTACTATTAAATAATATAACATATAAGGATGTGACAATCGAAGACAGCTACATTCATAGTATTGAGAATATTCAGCTCGATATAGAGGAGGAAGAAATACGTCGATTTTTTATTTATAGATATTTATTTTCGATTATTATAAAGTCAAAGTGATTTCTTATTTTTAATACAAATTTTAAACGTATCTATTTTTTTTAGATTGATTATACAAGTGAACCAGAACTACACAACAAGAAAGAAGACCTTGGTATAAAGGAAATGTCAGATCCAGAACCTATAATTACACAAAGATATGACACATTAGGGGCAGGAACATCTGGAATTGCCATTAGTCTACAAAATGAACCAAAAGTAATGTTTTTGAATAGAAAAATAAATCATGAACAAGAACAAGAAATAACAAACGAAGAAGAAAATACAGAAAAAGAATCTGATACTGAAGAGCTTCAACCGACAATTACGGAAATTATTGCAGAAAAAGAAATGACTTTAATAAGGAAATCTTTAGAACAAGACGAAAACGATATATTTAAACAAGATCATAATGAAAATATAGAAAAAGAATCTGAAACTGAAGAGCTTCAACCGACCATCACAGAAATCATTGCAGAAAAAGAAATGTCTTTGATAAGGAAATCTTTAGAACAAGACGAAATCGATATAAATAAACAAGATGATAATGAAAACCAATTTAAAAGATCTCGTTACCAAAAATGCAAAATTAAGAAAAGCTGTGTCGATTTTATATCTGATGAAGAGGACTTTGAATGGGATTCTACTTCTTGGAAAGATACTGGAAACAGTTCTACGTCTACTGAAACAAATGAACCACAGAAGAAAAAGAAAAAGGTAAAGTCAAAAGATGGGAAAGTTGGTGAGGTAGGAGTAAGAAAGAAAAGAATAAATAAGCGAAAAGTAGCTAAAAATGCTCGAGAAAAGGGTAAGGAATATGTCAAAAAAGATGGATCTATCGTAACTTGTAGGTATCTTTAGCCTAATCCATGCTTAAACAAAACATGTGGCCATAACTGCAAGGAAATTAGTGAGGAGAAAAGAAAAGGACTTTTTGATTATTTTTGGGAACTCTCGTCACAAAGAAAGAAAGATTGGATAATAAGCATGACATCTAGAAATGTAGTAAAACGAAAACGATCAAAAGATTCGGGCTATAGAACTCATACATATAACTACTTTATAAATGATGGTGAAGGTCGGCGTCAGATATGTAAAAAAAATCTTTTAAAACCGTTGTGTGTATCTCCAAAATACGTTTCATATACATTGACCAATGCTGCAAATATTGGATTGTCTAAAGAAGAAAGCAGAGGTAAGTGTGTTCCTAAAAATAAAACCCCTCAAACAGTGAGAGGATCAGCTATTGACTTTATCAAAAATTTGCCAGCACTGCCATCGCATTATTGTCGTAAGGACAGTACCAGGTTATATCTTCCTACAGAGCTTAAGAATATTAAAAATCTTTATAGAATTTATAAGGAATCTCAGACTTCTCAGGGAATTGATGTTGTTGGTGAACAAGTATTCAGAGATATTTTCAATAAGGACTTTAACATAGGTTTTCATATTCCTAAAAAGGATAAATGTGTTAAATGTTTACGGTTTGAAGGGCAAAATAAGAATGATAATCCCGAAATGTTAAGTCATTTGAATGAAAAAGGAGCCTCAAAAGACAGATTAGCTTGTCACCGTGAACTTTGTAAGAAAAATAAATCTATGCTCTGTACTTCTTTTGACTTACAAAAAGTCCTTAATACCCCACATGGAGAGAGTATGCTACTTTTTTATTCTAGAAAGTATACTGTATACAACCTATGCTTTTATGAAACTGGAACAAGAAATGGTTTTTGTTATACGTGGGGAGAGACTGAAGGAAAACGTGGAGGTAATGAAATAGCTACAATTTTACAAAAATATATTGCCGATGTCGACTCACGTGGCAGTTTCAAAAGTTTAGTTATGTATTCGGATTCATGCCCGGGTCAAAATAAAAACAAAATTGTTTTAGCTGCCATACATAATGCCTTATTAGAAGCAAAAAACATTGAAACCATACAGATGAACTATTTGCTTCCAGGACATACAAAAATGACAGTTGATAGTATTCACGCGACAATTGAAAACTCCGTCAGAAACACTATAATATGGGCGCCTTCACAATGGCCAACAGTTTTTCAACTAGCTCGTAAAGAACCCAGTCCATATTACGTAGAATCGCTTACCCACGAAGATTTTAAAAATTTTGAAGAGCTGTCTGATAAATATTTTAAAGGTAACTTAACCTTTCGTATGCGTAGTAGCAGATCTGCTCCATGTACGCTAACTGCGAGGGAGCAGATCTGCACCAACAGGATTTGTTCGAGAATTATTGCAATTTAGACCCAAATATATGGTAAATAAAGTGTAAAGTATTTTTATTTGTACACCTAATGAATGAATGAACCATAGAGAATCGAACATCTGATTATTTATTTTTTCCAAGGAAAGTGATTACTTTCCTAGGAAAAATTAAATAAATTTGCATTCAAAACATAACGTTTCGTAGCGTAAGACTGTGCGTGCAACTTTGGTTCGCGAAAAAGTGTGTTTTTACGAAGGAAATCTTTTTGAAAAAGGTAAGTTATTGTTTTCTACTCAATTACTAATACTTATTTACAATTAGAAATTCAAAATACGCTTGTTTGTGCATAAATCGTTGATAAAATCTTATACTTTGAGAAATAATGGTAAGCGAGTTTTGAATTTTTGAAGAAATTGAGAACATTGCAGAAGATTTGCAATTAGTACGAAATAGCAATCCTAGAGGAAATTTTATAAGGTATTTGAAAATATAGTTCGTTTTGTATAATAAGACGTAGATATTTTGCTAATTCTCTCGTTTTGACATCTGTCCAAAATACACTCACACTAGCGCAAAAACAAAATGGCGACACGGTGTGTACGTACACGAAGTCGCCGGTCCGCTGGGCTGTGCGCAAGCTGCTTAGGAGCAGATCTGCTCACATATACAGGCAGTTTGATTTTTTGAAAAGGTTTTTATTACTACTATTATGTAAGAGTATTTAACTTATTAAAAAAAACAGAATAAATGTAATAATAACCAATACTTATAAACAGAAATAACTAAATAATTTTGTACATATAATATATGCTTATTTCTACTTAAATTTTTTTTTTCACATATTCTATGTTCCAAAATTTCTCGTTCAATTGTTATTAGTGATGGCAGTGGATAGTTGTGGGGCCGGCGAGACTATGCCTACATTTTGAGTTCCGCAGGTTCGCGCCGTGCAGGTTTTGACCTGTTCCGTAAAGATCAAACAGCAACTGAAACAACAAACACTAGGCTCTTGACTGAATTTTAAGTTTTTATTTAAAATATTCAGTAAACTTAGAAAATTTTAAGCATAACCGCAAGTTTATTAAGTATTCATTCATATATATTGTGGGAAGAAATAAGTAATGCCTATTTAGCAAGTTAAACAAGACATACCTGCCGGTGACTACACTTTTGACACTTCACGGACATCACTTTGACGCAAATACCATTTACTACCAAAACATGGCCAACATTCAGGACGTCTCTGAAACCCACGCCTTGCTGACGGCACTTATGAAGAGGATGGTCGACTTTGAAGAACATTTGGAGGCAACCAAATCAGCATCATCTCAGCCGGACAATCTGGCGGCCTTATCTCAGGACTTCTATGCCTTCCGAGAACACACCTGGGGTGTTATCCAGCTTCTCAACCAGCAGGTTCATGAGGTGAGCAAATCTGTTGATATAATGGAAACCAGATATCGCAGAAAATTCCTCATCATATCTGGCAAACCCGAAAAAAGTGGTGAAGATCTCTACAATGAAATCCTTGCTCTGTTACGAGATAATCTTACACTCACTGAAGTGTCGGCATCCTCTATCACCAACTGCCACCGTTTTGGAAACTCCACAGAGGGTCGCAGTCGACCCATTATGGTCAAGTTTGCCAATCTCGACATTAAGGCTGCTGTTTGGAAGAAGAAGGCGCTGTTGAAGGGCACCTCATTTGTTATTTCGGAGTTCCTCACGAAGCACCGTCAAGCTCTCTTTATGGCCGCACGCCGGCAGTTTGGCATGAGGAAGGTGTGGTCCATAGACGGCAACATCTACGTGAAGCTGCCCGATGACACCCGTGAGCGTATTACTGATAGCAATCAGCTCAACAGCCTTATTAGCCGCCACGGAAGCTCCACTGTTGGGGCTGCTCCTTCACTGCCTGCTAGCCAGCCCCCTACACCAGCGGCAACGGCAGCGTCTGCATCTTCAGGGAAGGCGAAGCCGGCGATTGTGCCGAAGTCAAAACGTATGACCACTAAAAACAAGTTGACCATCCGTTAATATCCTAAATTATGGTGTCCATAGTAAATTTAACAGGTAATCCCACCCTCTTGTTTAGTCTTTGTTAAAGTAATAACTTCCACCCTGTTTATCAGTAATAAAATGTCCGTAAATATTTCGCCGGTTAACCTCACTTTGTAACTATCTGACATTTCTGACAGTCTGTCTGACAGATCAGCTTTTTTTTTTTTTTTTTTATGACAGATCAACTAATCTATGGCACTTTTCTGTTGTCAATGTTTTTTTTTTCTAATTAACGGCTTTGGTGTAAATCATACGGTCACATTTTTCACCTAGCAGTTTTATAAATAGTTATTTTTTTTTCTTTTTGAACTAAAGTGTGATTGATATCTGTTTTGTGATGACATTAACATAATGTGTGTTCAGATTTTATGCATATCTCTTTTTTGTGTAAACGGTCAGCCGGTAGGTGTATCAGAGTAAATTAAGGGTAAGAAAAACCCTGCTATATTGATATTAGCAACTATATTTATTCATATTATATTTATTTTTATCTAATATTGCCTTAATAACTTTCTTTGATGTTAGATGATGACTCATTTCATTCGGCTCTTGACTCATCTTCTTCTTTTATTTCACTGAGTTCGCTGGATGATCCGGAAACTCTCCAGACATGTCTCGCCCGGGAACTTCAGCAACATCCGCGGCTCCTTAACGTGTGTCACATCAATGCTCAGAGCATAACTAAGCACTACAGCGAGTTATTAAATACTTTCTCCGCCGATCTTGTTCATGCAGTCCTCGTCTCCGAGAGTTTTCTGAAGCCGAATCTCAACTCCACCTCGTATGGTATTCCTGGATTCGTGCTGGTTAGAAACGACCGCACCGGCAAGGGTGGTGGTGGGGTCGCGATTTACCTCCGTAGTGACATACCTTACAGGGTCATCTGCACTACACCATCGGAATTTACTAATACGCTTGAATATATTTTCCTTGAGGTCAACTTCAGGGGAAGTAAAGCCGCTCTCGGAGTCGTTTACTGCAGACCGACCATAGATTATTTTTCAGGTCTAGAATCGGTCCTGGAATCACTCACAACCGATTATCCACATCTTATTTTAATGGGTGACCTCAACACCGATATTTTAAAAGATACTTCACGGTCTCGCCACCTTATATCTATCGTTGAGTCAGTGAATCTTTCCATCCTTCCTTTCAACGCAACGCATCATAATATTGACACCGATGACACGTGGATAGATGTCATTCTAACTTCTTCGCCTGATCATGTTCGTGGACATGGTCAGCTGTCTGCTCCTGGTTTCTCTCATCATGACTTGCTATTTATATCTTACAATCTTCGCCCTCCTAAACGACAGCCAGCGATTGTAAGCCTGCGGAACTTCTCTGATATTGATGAAGAAAGTCTACTGCGTGATGCTTCATCCATTGAATGGTCTTCTCTAGTTCTTGCTGATACGGTAGACGCTAAGCTCGAAGTTTTCAATGAAACTATTTTAGACCTTTTCAACAAGCACGCGCCCGTAAAATCTGTCAAAGTGAGGAGGCCGCCCGCGCCGTGGATTACCAGAGGTGTCCGTATGGCGATGTCCAGGCGTGACAGAGCTTTCAGCAACTTTAAAAGAGACCGTTGTGCTGACAAGTGGGACACGTTTAGAAGGGCCAGAAACCGTTGCAACCAAATGGTTAGATCTGCAAAGCGTCGTTATATTCACGAAAACGTTACCTTATCCTCTTCTTCTGACATATGGAAATTTCTCAACACTCTCGGCTTTGGTAAAACACCATCTAGCTTGAGCTCTACTCCTTTTTCTCCCAATGATCTTAATAAGCACTTCTCCTCCCCCATCCCACTAGATGACTTTACTAAACGCAGCACGATTTCCTCAATTATCTCACTGCTTCCTCTCTCTTGCAATATGTTTTCATTCTCTCCAGTATCTGACGAGGAGATAAAAAAGATAATCAACTGCATTAAGTCTAAGGCCATTGGTTACGATGATATTAGCCGGTCCATGATTCTCCGTGTGTTAGATCATATTCTCCCAGCTATCACCCATATCGTGAATTTCTCTTTCACCGATTCTCAATTTCCTAAACTATGGCGTCAAGCGTTTGTCATCCCTCTTCCTAAGGTTGCGAACCCAAGCAGTCTGAATCAATTCCGTCCCATCTCTATACTGCCCTTTTTGTCTAAAATTCTCGAAGCAGCTGCTCATAAGCAATTTTCTAGTCACGTCCTGGGCAATGGGATGCTTAGTCAGTACCAATCGGGCTTTCGACCAGGGCACAGTACAACTACAGCACTTATTAAAGTCACTCATGATATCAGGGCTGGTATGGAGGATTCTCGGTTGACGGTGCTTGTTTTAATAGACTTCTCCAACGCCTTCAATACCGTTGATCACGATATTCTCCTGGCAGTCTTGAGTCATCTATGTGTCTCTCCTTCGGCTGTAGATTGGTTCTCTTCCTACCTGCGCTAGCGCCGGCAGGCTGTTCGCGTGGATCAAGTCCTTTCAGATTGGTCAGACTTGGAGACAGGTGTACCGCAAGGTGGAATTTTATCGCCTATCCTGTTTTCGGTTTTTATAAATATGCTTACAGATAAAATTCAATGCTCACACCACTTGTATGCCGATGATCTGCAACTGTACGTGCAGGCGGGTGTTGCTGACTTAAACGCCGCCATTGACAAACTTAACTATGACCTCAGGTGCATCAGTGAGTGGTCACTCAAGTTTGGTGTCAAAGTTAACCCGGGCAAGTGTCAGGCTATAATGTTTGGTAGCTCATATCAGTTGCGTGCGGCTGGCTGTTCACCTATTACTCCGGTAGTGATGGACTGCGACTTGATACCATTTTCACCATGCGTCAAAAATCTCGGTCTTTTCATGGACAGCACACTGAGCTGGGGCCAGCAGGTGAAGGAGATGAGCAGAAGGATAACTTGGACGCTGCGAGCGCTTTACCGCTTCAAATTTTTTCTACCAGTCAACACCAAAGTTCTGCTCGTCCAGGCTCTTGTCCTGCCTATTCTCGACTATGCTGATGTTTGTTTTACTAATATCTCACAGGAACTTCTCAACAAACTTGACAGACTCCTGAATAACTGTATCCGCTTTATCTTCGGATTGCGTAAGTACGATCACATTTCTTCTTATCGATCTAAGCTCAACTGGTTACCGATTCGTCAACGCAGAAAAGTGAGAATTTTGTGTGTTCTTTTTTCTATTTTCTTCGATCCAAACTCTCCGATGTACCTAAAAAATAAGTTTCAATTCCTACACTCGTCTCATCAAAAAGATCTCCGTTCAAGTAAAACTTTAGCTCTATTTACACCCCTTTTCTTTTCCTCCTACATGTCAAGCTCCTTTAGACTGTCTGCCATACGGCTATGGAACTCTCTCCCAAGCAACATTCAGAAATCTACCTCCAAACTTGCTCTGAAGAGGTCGTTGCGTGAGCATTTTAAGTGAGCCGCTGATTCAGTAAACCATTTCATTGAGTTCAGATTCAGGCATCTTCGTTTAACTCTCTTAAATGGCAATTTAATTTAATTTCAAATTATATATTATTATTTAATATTATATTAGTATATTTATTTTCAATGTATAAAGATAGGTATATTTGTTGGCATGATAAGTATATATAGTTTATATGTATTTATGTAGTATACTATGATCTATATATGATTTATTTAAGTTTACGAATTGTATTAGGTATTTGTTAGTTTGAGTATTAGTAGGTTTTAAAGTTTTAGTTAAGTAACTAATTTGTTGTTTGTATTTTCTTGCACCAAATTCCATACGTTGCACAGTCCAAAATTTGTATGTTCTCTGTTAAACTTTGCGGTTGACTGGTAGAGAATGCCTCTAGGCATTAAGTCCGCCAATTGTACCTATTTTTATAAATGTGCAATAAAGAATAAATAAATAAATAAATAAATCGTTCGCGCGAAGCGGGCTTGTTTCTAGGGTCGAAACAATTTTTGTCATGTCATTATGCAGTAATTTCGTTTCCAGTACACGCGCGCTTGCGTATTTTAGTCTCATAATAAATAATTAAACTTTTCAATTACGTAATTTGTTTGCGAAAGTTCACAAAAGTATTTTTAATGTTTCAAAATAATTGAAGAATAAAGTTAAGGTAACTTTTGTTACATTTATTTTGTTTACTTCAAAACCGGCCGGATAGTACGTAACTATCAGGTATCCAGCCGGATACCAGATAGTAACCGAATAGTAGTTCGTCTGTGAAATCCATAATATTATGGTGATTTCTTGTGCGTAGGGAAAAGACAAATGCTTAAATAAATTATAAACTAGGAGGCAGAGCAAAATTGTTTAGCATTAAGCATTCACTGTAACCAAGAATTGTACTTTAAGATAATGTGCTGTAAATGGACAATAAACTTTATTATTATTAATTGTTTTGTTCCTGGAGATCAAAAAATGAGTGCACCGACCACGCCATCTGGTAGGACTTTGATTCGTGCATTGGAAGTTCAGAGGACTCCGCAAGGCACGCTTCGAGTGGGGGACCAGAATGTTGTGCTGGAAAGAACTGGTTCGGGGCGCGTGCAAGTATGTATAAATTGAAGATCAAAAGATTGTTAAGATATTTTTTTTTGTTTACTAACATTTAAATATTGTTTATTATAGCCTTGGCGTCCCGTCAACCTTACAGTAGGTGAGGGAATTCAAGTACTGGAGGGAGAAACATTAAGGTCACGACGGTTATTCGGAGAGGATGATGTATGTATACCATTGTTCATTCACAAAAAAGTTAAGGATTCGTTTGCAGAAATCACAACTTCGATCTACCAAACGACTAGGTAACTACAAAATACGGGTTTCAAAATAACAAACTAAACTAACTTGATAAATTCTCATATAACGGAATGTTGCTTCGTGTGGGGTGCAGTGTTGATTTTTTGGTGGATATATTTTTCCTGTGTGTGTTACCTACTACTAATCTTAATGCTTGATTTTACACAAACATGAATAACGCATTCGTAATAAAATATTAGTTACTACTAATCTTCTGTGGGTCACTGTTTTAGAGGCTTAGGTATTAAGGGTTGTGCATGTTACGATAAATTGCATGTTACTATAGGTTGAAGAGATTCCGTTCGATGCGCCGCTTGCGGAAGCTCTTGCTGTCGACTTCGGCAGTGAAGCAGAGGACGAACAAGATGAGATGACCCTTGAAGAACTCCATCAACTCTTGCAAGGTGATGATGGCTCGGAAGAAGTAGACCTTTCGTCCTTCGGAGAAGGAAACTCCAGTGCAGAGTACAACTGGTCCGACGATTACTCAAGTTTTACCGGGCAGAGGGAAGGATTCCGGGAAGAGTCTGGTCCCAAAATTGAAGGGACCGTTCCAGTTGATATATTCACTCAAATTTGGGACCAGACTTTAATCGAATCTGTTTCGGTAGAAACAAACAGGTATGCGTGGGAGACGATCGCTTCTCTAACCGAAGAACCCGGTGCTATCAGCGGTAACTCGAGGTGTAACCAATGGGTTGAAACCACGGTAGATGAAATTTATCGATTGATAGGCGTTATTATACTAATGGGTATCTGCTTTAGGGCTAGGGTGGACGAGTACTGGACTACAGGTATATAGGGAATGCCTGGATTCCGTAGTCTTATGACACGCGACCGCTTTCTTCTCCTGATGAGGTACCTCCACTTCGTGGACAACGCAACCATAGGTACAACCGGTGAAGAGAGAAAGCTGGGCAAAATTAAACCTGTTGTTGATTATAACAACAGGTTTAGTAGTGTCTACACGCCTCGCAGAGAGCTATCAATTGACGAATCGCTGCTGCTTTGGAAGCTGGATTCAATGCATTCGTACCAAAGCAGCGCGATTCGGAATAAAAACCTATGAGCTCTGCGAGGCGATTACAGGTTATGTTCTCAATGTTAACATTTATACTGGAAAAATACAGCCCAAGACAATCAGGAGTCCTTAAACGGTTTTAAAAATTGTAGTGCGAAAGCAGTGTTAAAACTGATTTCTAGTTATCTATGCAAAGGTTCATGGATAACTGGTATAATTCAGTCGCTCTTACAAAAATTTTAAAATCCAAAAATACCGACGTCGTGGGTACCTTGAACAGACGCAGAGTTGACACACCAACAGAAATAAAAACATTGAAAGAGAATAGAATGGCGAGGGGGGATGTGGTAAGTAGACACTGTGGTGACGTTTCAGTTTTAGCGTGGAAAGACGTAAAACTAGTTTCCACAGTGTCTACTTACCACAATGCTGAGCTGACAGCAGCCACGCGAGCAGGGAAAGTCATACAAAAACCGAAAATCGTTAAAGATTATAACAGTTTTATGGGTGGAGTGGACCTCAAGGACCAAAAATTGTCAACATACCTGCTTGAGCGAAAACGAGGAATTAAGTAGTACATTAAGGTTTTTAAACGCTTTTTAAATATCGGCATATTAAATTCTTACATCATATATTGCTCCAACATTGGCCAAGATAAAAAAATCACCCACCGGCAATTTAGATACCGAATGGCTGCAGAGCTATGTAAAAAATATGGTGTCAACGTCCAGCCCCGCGAACATCGATACCCGACTGCCACAGGTGTCTGTCGCCTTAACAAGCAGCTGGATCACTTCCCTGAACACTGCGAAGTTACAGAGGAGAGATCTAAAAAACAGGTGCGGCACAAAAGAGGGCGTTGTGCGAGATGTGTAGCGCAGCAACGGCGGACGACATTCTCCAACATTATCTGCAGCCGGTGCCAAGTATTTCTTTGCGTTGGCCAATGTTGGAAAGAGTAGCACACATTAGAAACGTTGTAATTTAACTTCATTTTGTTACCCTTTTAGTGACGCGGAGATGGTTAGGTGCGTAGAAATTATTCAACACCAAACAAACAGTTCACAGTTTATTAGAACTTGACAACACGTCACATAAGAATAAAATTTACAGAAGGAGCGGGATAGTTAAGAAGAAGATTTGCGAGAGAAAGTATAGGTAGCACAGAGAAAACATACAATACTAAGATCGTGCACGTATTCTATAGCGAATTACGCAAGCAAGCGACATGCATTCAGCGCGGAGACGTAATTTTGACTGTGGAGCCGCTAGCACTCGAGGTCCGAGCGGCCGGCCTACGTAACTTTGCAAACCGGTCGGATCGACATTCCCCCGACTGCGTATGCGCACTATCTACTAACAAAACGGTCGCACTATTTTATGTTTGTACATTCTCTATTAATGCAAATAGTTAATATTTTATTTAAACATATTTATGTATATAATGTTAAGTTCATTTTCACTACTTTATATAAAACAATTTATTTATTTATTCTAGGTTAATTTTGATAAATAATATTGATATTTAAGCTTTATTTATGTTTTAATTACTTTTGTTTGTTTACAAATTATTATTTGATTTTACATAACTTATAATAAAAGCTAAGGTACAGTCAGGATCAGAAAATACTTAACAAAAACATTTTATTTCTACGTTTGTAACAAAGCGGAAATATGTGACACAATGTTAATGAATATTGATGTATAATTCTCCGCTACAACACCCCCCTCCAGAGACCGTCCCTACGGGCGATAATAGTTTGGAGTAATTACCCTACGGCCTGATCGAGTTGTTTTTTCAGTTCTATCATGGCTACTTACTATATCATCATAACGTACGTTTTGTGTATGAGTCGGAGTCTGATTGCGTAAGTGTGTTTGAGATGGTCTGTTTTGTGATGTGTGTGGTAGTGTGTCTTGGTCACGCAGTATATAGGCGGGTTTTAGCCTGTTTATGGACACGGTGACTGGCTTACCCTTAACAACAAGCTTGAAGACCTTATCGCCGCGCTGCAATACCTCATATGGTCCAGTGTAAGCGGGCTTTAGGCTGCCAACTCCTGTGTCATCGCGAAGAAAGACATGCGAAGCCGTGGCTAAATATTTAAAAATGAACGGTGAACGCTGACCACTGTGACGGGAAGCTGGAGACGGCAGTAAATTGTTGGCGAAATTTTTAATTCGCGTAACATACTCCGACATGTCAACCGTTCCTTCGTCCTGCGGTTGGGAAAAATCACCAGGAAGGCGTAAAGGCTCACCGTAAACTAATTCAGCAGCTGATGACTTAAGATTGTCCTTGAAGCTGCTACGAATACCCAACAGAACAAGAGGAAGAGAATCAACCCAACTGCTATCAGCGTGGCAGATTATGGCAGCCTTAAGTTGCCGATGAAATCTTTCCACTAAGCCATTACAACATGGATGGTAAGCAGTGGTCCTGTTGTGTTGAAAACCGGCAATCTTAGACAAAGTTTTAAAGAGTGCCGATTCGAATTGTCTCCCTCGATCTGTAACAATTTTAGTAGGACACCCAAACCGGGATATCCAACCGCTCAACAGAGCTTTGGCTACAGTTTCAGCCGTGATGTCTTGTATTGGTATTGCCTCAGGCCAACGTGTAAATCTGTCGATGGCTGTGAGACAATACCTAAATCCTTGCGACACCGGCAGAGGTCCCACGAGATCTATGTGTAGATCTCTGAATTTCCCTTCTGGGAGTCTAAACGATCCCATGGGTGCGGTAACGTGGCGGGTGACTTTTGACCTTTGACAGGCTAAACAAGTACGAACCCACTGTCTGCAGTCCCTTCGTATACCTGGCCACACAAATCGCTCACTGACCAGCTTGGTAGTGGCGTTAGTGCCAGGGTGGCTAAGTTAGTGTAGGCTTTCAAACACCTCCCCCCCATGAGCCTTCGCCTTGTCGTGGCGGGGGGGCTTAGTACTGGTGGCAGGTGGAACCACCGGGAAGCTAAGAGGGCTCAGGCATGGCAGTGCGGTGGACTTCCCACCCACCCATTGCCTGCCGCCGGGCGTGGTGGTGGTATGGTGCCTACCACTGCCCGCCTAAAGGGGCGCCCACGGGCGCAGCGCCTTAGGGCGCGAGGTGGGAGCCGCGGTGCACAACCGTTTGGAGGGGGTCAGTGATCCGCGGCTGGCCCCCCCTGTGCACTGCGGCTCGGCGGGGCCGCACCGCCAGATGCGGCAGCGGATCCACCTTTTAGGTGGATCGTGGTTGCGGACCTAGTAGGGTCCGCGTACGGTGAGAGCCAGCGGGCTTGAGTACGGGGGTGCTTTTGCCCGCAATGCACGGCTTTCACCGCGACGGCGGAAGTACCTGTGTGCTCCAGGTACTTCCGTGGCCTCCCCCCTTCATTGGGGGGTCGGCTGGAGGGGGCCCCAATACGGGGAAGCACTGGCGGCGGGGCGTTGCGAAACTTTTTAGGGACCCCGCCTCGCCGCTGAAGTGTTGAGGTCGAGTACCGTGGGGTTTTAGTCGGTAGAAGTCCGACATAACCTCGTCGTTCCCCCGGGCGGCGAGGTATCCATGAGGATTTCCCCACGTTAATAAAAAAAAAAAAAGGCTTTCAAACACCTGTCGGCGCAACTCCCTTGTCACAAAAGGTCGTTGTGAGCCACTTTTTACATCGCAATATAGCTCAAACCGTGAGTCTGGCAACTGAACTTTTTTAAGGCACAGTGAGGTATTGCTACTGAGAAGCTGTTTAAGTTCCAGGTCAGAGTTTTGTGAGGTGGCTAGTCTCATTAAGTCAACGGGCTGGACGATTTCGTCTACCCGTGAGAGTGTATCTGCCACCACATTTTCCTTACCTGAAATGTGCCTAACATCAGTAGAGAACTGTGCTATGAAATCCAGATGGCGAAACTGTCTCGGCGAGCAGTTTTCTTTCCGGGAGTGGAAAGCGAATGTAAGAGGCTTGTGATCGGTATATATTACGAAATCTCGTGCCTCGATCATGTGCCTAAAGTGTTTTACAGCCTCGTAAATAGCCAACAGTTCTCGATCGTAAGGAGAGTATTTGGTCTGTGCAGGACACAACTTACGAGAGAAGAATGCCAACGGTTGCCAGGCGTCGTTTTTGCGTTGCTGCAATACAGCGCCAATGGCTGTGTCAGACGCGTCGGTGACTAAGGCGAGATCTGCCTTACAATCAGGATGCGCCAGCATAGCAGCCTCACACAGATCCTGTTTGCAAGCTTCAAACGCCAATGTTTCAGCAGGCGTGAACTTAACAGGATGCGAGCCTTTAACTGAGCCTACCAGAAGAGCATTTAACGGTGCCTGGTGTTGCGCAGCATTTGGAATGAATCTGCGGTAAAAGTTGATCATCCCCAGGAACCTGCGTAATTCTCGTACCGTTTTTGGGGCTGTAAAACTCTGTATGGCGGCTACCCTCTCTGGTGGGGGCTTGACGCCGCTTGCTGAGACGTCGTAACCTAAAAATGTTACCGAAGAAGCACCAAAGACACACTTAGCGGTGTTGACAACCATGCCGTACTCCTTGAGCCTCGTGAAAACCTGGTGTAGGTGGTCTTCATGGGTTTTCCTATCCTTGGAAAAGACTAATATATCGTCGATGTATGAGTAGGCAAAATCCAGTCCCCGTAGCATTTCTCTTGATTCTCTCAATGGGCTCTTGAACACAGAAATTGGGCAGAAGAACAATGGCGTTTCGTGTGCTTTTCTGATGAGTCTCGTTTTGGTATGAGACCGGATACAAGACGTATACGACACTGGAGAACCCCTGGACGCCAACAGCGATTAAAATCCTGCCAGGAAGTCCATCCTTATGAAATGAAAATATTTATTTCTCAGAGAGTGGTAGTTAAAGGTTTTACATTAGAAGATGTCCAGCACAATCTGCCACTAGTGGCGTAGAAATATTCATATTACCTAACTACTTACAGGTTATTACATTAAAATTCGTTGTTTACATACATTCGTTGTTTGCCATATTAACATTGATTCACAATCATTATTTTATTTAAATATAATTCAAGGGCACTACAATACAATACAATTACAATATAATACTAACTTTCTATTTAGGCGTCCATTAATTTTATAAGATTATTATTCAAATTCAAAAAGTCGTTAATAGTATAAAAACATTCTTTCATCAGCCACTTTTTTAAAGTGTAATGAAAATCATTAAATGTCATACTCCTAATAGTAGAAGGGAGTTTGTTATATATCTTTATGGCCTTGTAGTACACATTATCAGAACATATTTTTAGCTTAGTGAGTGGCAAATATAGCTTATTTTTATCTCTTCTTCCCCTGTTTTCACCAAGCCCTTCGCCCTTAAGAGGAAAGTGGTGTGGGTTTTTCCTGACAAATAAGCAAATGTCAAGAATGTACTGACATGGCAGGGGTAAAATTTTAAGCTGTTTGAATAATGGCGTACAGTGGTCAAGGTAGTCGGCACCACATAAAGCCCGAATACATTTCTTTTGAACCCTGAAGACTTTTATTACATCCACCGAGTGGCCCCACATAATAAGACCATATCGTAGAGTTGAAGAAACATATCCGTGATAAGCTAATAAAGCAGTCTCTTGAGTTGCTGTGAGCCTTAACCGACGTAGGGTAAATACAAATTTATCTAATTTTGTGCAAAGTTGATTAATGTGTTCTTTCCAATTTAAGTGTTCGTCTATCGTAATTCCCAAGAATGTTGCACAGTTTACCTGCTTAATATTCGTATTATTGTAATTAATATTGATGGAAATGTCCTTATTATTGTATGGTCTAAAATTAATTGTATTGGTTTTGTCAAGGTTTATTTTTAAGTCATTTTGTTCGAGCCATTCTATGACATGACACAGTTCATCATAGACTAATGTCTCAAGGGATTTTTTATTTTTACTTTTAATAACTATTGTAGTATCGTCTGCAAATAGAATACATTCTTGTTTTATTGAATTCGGGAGGTCATTTATATATAATAAGAATAGTAAGGGACCCAAAAGGCTCCCCTGCGGTACGCCAGAGTCTTTGATTTTGCGTGCAGATTGAGAAACATGTTTTTTGTTGCCAATTATTTGACTTATCTCAGCGTACTGAAAACGCTCGAACAAGTAACTTTGAAGCCAAGACAGGGCTTTGCCTCTGACGCCATGTTTTTGTAGTTTCAAAAGTAGTCGGGGATGAGAAACATAATCGAATGCCTTGCTCATGTCAAGGAACAGCCCCACAACCGCTTCTTTGTTATCAAAAGCCTCTGTAACTGTTTTAACTAAAGAAAAGCAGGCATGAGTGGTTGAGACACCTTTTCTAATGCCAAATTGGTTTGATACGAGTACATCATGTTTAGTAAGAAAACTTTCCAATCTTGTCAACATAGCTTTTTCAAAAATTTTTGAGATAACTGGTATTAATGTGATCGGCCTATAATTACTCATGTTCGTAGAATCTCCTTTTTTAAATAAAGGTTTAATTACAGATAGTTTAAGTCTGTTTGGAAAAACACCCTGCTCAAACGAGAGGTTCATTACATAAGCCACCGGTGGGGCTATAAGCTCAGAACATAGTTTGATAATTTTGGTGCTTATCTCGTCATATCCCACGGAATTAGTATTATTAAGCGATCTGATAATTTTAATAACTTCATCAAGAGTAGTCGGTTTCACAAATATGCTGTTTGCCGTATCACGAACATTAATATTTCGATTTATTTTGTTCATGTCATATTCATTATTCGCGGTTAAGTCGATAAAGAAGTCGTTAAATAATTGGGATATGTCATTGGGATCCTTATATAATACATCATTTTTAATAATAGTCTTTATGTCATTTTTATTATTAGTCTTATTGATGTTTTTTTTAATCACGTGCCATGAAGCCTTGCCTTTGTTTTTTGACTTAGAAATATATTTATTATTGTTTATTTGATGCGACTTTTGAATACATCTTTTCAATATTCTGGTATAATTGGTGTACTTTTTATTGTTATATGTTTTATTACTAGCTTCTCGTTGGTATTTGTAATAAAGTAACCTTTTTGTTCTACAACACTTTTTTAAACCCTTTGTAATCCACCTGATATTATTACTCTTGTTTCCAACTTTTATACGTATTATTGGAAAGCAGAGATTATAAAAAAGTTTAAATTGGTCATGAAATTTCTCGAAGGCTTTGTTACAGTCGCTTTCCCCATAAACGTCACTGAAAGATAAGGATGCGATGCACTCACAGAATTTCCTAATATTATCCTTACTCAAATCGCGACGGTTTTCAAACCATTGTTGTTTCAGATTTATGATATTACCTGTTTTAGGTATAGAAAATCGTATAGTTTGTCCCGTGTCATGATCGGATAATGCCAGACGGTGTACACTACTTTCTACATTTGAATTACCCAAGTTACTGGCTATCTGATCTATACTGGAGGCTTTTCTAGTTGGTAAATTAATGTGAGAATACATATTATGGTTCAGTAGAATCGCCTCCAGTTCCTTACGTTGGGGATTATTTTTTAGAACATCGATGTTCCAGTCACCGCATAACACAACATGTTTTTTATTATTCTTAGTAATTTTAGATAGGAGTTCTCTCAGTTTCTCAAAGAAGACATTTACATTTGAATTTGGAATTCTGTAAATACAAACAATAACAAGATTATAATTAGTCACTTCTATTCCACAGCATTCAAAATAATTCGTGCTGGCTATTTTATTTGTAATTTGTAAAGGTATGAAATCTAGGTCATTTTTTATTAACAGACATGATCCGCCTCGCTTTTGCTTATCTCTGCTATACCAAGCAGATAACTTATAGCCAGGTAGTCGCAAATTACCTTCTGATCCTTTTTTTATAAAGGTTTCAGTAAGACATATGAAATCTATGCGGCCAATGGTTTTTGTTAGTTCAGCTAGTGTCAACTCAAATATTTCGTTTTTGTTAAGAATACCTGCGATATTTTGATGAAATACAATGAAGATACGTTGAGTTTCCTTAATAGTTAGATTATAGGATGGAGCCGACTTGTTCTGGGAAAAAAATCAGTTGTCCTGTGATTGCAAGTAGGTGTCATAGGGCTACTACTATTCATGCTTATAACAGGGAAATAGAATGGAATTGTGCCTTTACTATGGCGTGATTTAGTATAACTACATTTACTAGTTTTGGTTTGGTTCCTTTTAATAATATTTCTTAAGCCTTTCAAAGACAGGTACTTAAAATCATAGTCATTATAATTTATTATAAAATTAATCTTTTTACATGTCTCATTCAAAATTGTCTTATTATTATTTATGTATTTTCCATTATTTATGTCTATAAATGTACAGTTATTAGAATTCCTACACATATTAGCTAGAGTACTATTAAGTTTAAATGTATTCAAAAATTGGTTATGATTAACGCCTAGTACAATTATATTTATACAGTCAAAACGTTTCAAAATTGAAGCAAATTCCATAAATACTTTCGTCGGATTACAATCGTGTTCGCCTGCACATAGTATTAAATAGTTCTTTGACGAGTCTTCAATCGAGGTCCATTCTTTTAGTATATTCTCAGTCCTGGCGTTAGGTTTTGTAAAGGCGCAGACAGAGTATTTATCATGACTGTTCCCAAGCCTAGACTGGTGTAGTCTTGAGCCGAGGCCAACACATTGCTGACTACCCAAAATGTATATTTTGTTATGCGATTTGTTGATTGAATCGGATTTTTGAGTATCATTCTGGTTAGATATTTGAGACTTGGTCTCTTTTTCAATTTCTTCTAAGGTAGTCGTAGGTATGCTTTGCACAGTCTCATGACTTAAATCTGGATTACTCAAGTTAAGCTTCTTTTTAGTAGTAGACAAACCGGAACTGTGATCTGGTGTGCGTGAAGATATCTGGCGATGTGTTTTTGAAGGCGTAGATTTACGTATTGTAGGCTCTTTAAGTAGTTGCCTAAGAACTTGGCTTTGCCTTTGCTGGTCGTCCATATTTCTCTGTAAGTTAGTTATTTGCATATTCAGGCGTTCTATTTCCGAGTGAGCACTTGCCAGTTGAATTTTAAGTAAACTTACTTCTTCCTGAAGCTCCTTATTTTCCACTAAATTAGCATTTAAGTCTGGGAGGCTCATACGAGTATCATCCAGTAATGTTGAAGTGTCCCTCATTGATCCTTCTCCATCGGAATGATCCAGTAGCTCAACTGAGGATGCACGGGGTACAGTTCTCTGTCGCATTGTTATGTTTTCATATTCAGTACAATTTTTGTTTTTATTTTTATTTTTATTTTTCGGTGTTGATGCAGAAGTATTACTGAATTTCCTTATAGTGGTGGAACCATCATGGTATGGGCGGGTATTTGGATCGGCGGAAGAACTGAGTTGATTTGGATCAGAGGCAACCTCAACGCTCAAATTTATGCTGAGACGATTGTATCAGACGTCATCGTTCCTCTACAAGTGCAAATCGGTCCCTTATTTCAGTTAATGCATGATAATGCACGACCGCACACCGCAAGAGTTGTAAGACAGACTCTCGCCGCAGCTAACATCAATGTCCTGCCCTGGCCTGCTCAGTCGCCAGACTTGAACCCGATTGAGCATGCATGGGATATGCTACAGAGAAGAGCTCTGCCGAATATGGAGGGTATACAGTCGCAAGAAGACCTTTTTTTGTTGTTGCAACGAACATGGGCGGTCATTCCACAGCGTGATTTGGATGAACTCATTTTGAGTATGCCAAACCGATGTTCTTGTGTTGTTAGTGTTCGCGGTAGAAACACGGATTATTAATTGTTTAAGTTACCCAATAAAATTTTAAAGAAAACTGTTATTTCAGTCTTTTTTTCGAACTTTAATGTTAGTGGTTCAAACGTCAAAAATCCCTTTATTAGGAAAATGGCAAATTTCTTTATTAATGCAAAGGTGACTTGGTTTATCGTTACTGTAGACAAACGAAAACACTTTATTTGATGAATCCTTAAAGAAAATTTTAATTAATATCAATCAGGAGAAAAGTTATTGCAAAAATATATGTTGATCCCTAGACACTTTTGATGTGTGTATTTAATTAACCAAAACAATTTAGAAAACTGCGGTACACATAAATACATTTACCGTTAAATACGCCAACTTTGCCACCAGGCGGAAAACACAATTTCTAAGGCAATCTACTAATATCTAAAAAAGTTACAAAGTTATGGCAACATTGATGACATTGGTAAAAAGTAAACTATACCTGTGGCAACACAGAATAGCGCGTGCACTCCTGACTTCATTCAGTAACCAGTCGGGACTTGTCGAGTACGGAGTGTATTTTTGCTGGCCAATTACTGAGAAATTTTGGAAGGGAATTGTACATTAGGGTGGGTCAAAAAATTTTTATTTTTATTTTTGTAATCTAATAGTGATAAAAAGGTGCCATCTAGGTTAAAAATACTGTACCTAAAATATTTTTAGTCTGTAATGTCATTAACTGCCTCCGGATTCACATTGAAAAAACAGAAAAAATAATTTTAATATGTTACTCCAAGTGTCGATAGTTCTATCATGCGTTCGGGTTTTTACATTATTATTACATCACAGGAAAGCAAATTTGGCATGTTTACTAAAACAAACCAATAAAGGCATTTGATTGGCTAATCTTAGGTGTGAGGGGAGGGGGCCGTGAGGCGTCGATTGCACTTGTCGCGACAATTTCACGCGCCAGTTGCGTCGCGGTTAATTAGTTGGGAGGCCGTTTTAAAAATGGAGCGCACGCGAAATGCGACGCGATGTCCTTTGTTTGGAGAAATATGTGATCTTAAAGACAATACTTTGCCAACTTATGCAGAAGTTATGAAGTGTTATGAGTGGACGAGGCGACAGCTAAAATCGATGAAAGACACTCGGAAAGAACCAACTTTTCCCGAAATCGCTATCATTGTGACGGATAAAATTGAAAAACTGTGGGCAAAAGCATCTCTTCCCATTGTTTCACATACTAGAGTGACACAAATGTTGCAGGCTTACCACCTTAAGTGCAAGAATCTTTTGAAATCACACCCCAAAATACCCAAAAATAAACTGGAAGATTTTCAGCGTACTTGTAAAAACCTATTTGATATTAGTGCCTGTAAATGTAAGGAATTAATGAATTGCACTTGTCCAAAAGAGCGAAAGGTACCGAGAAAAGAATGCGAGTTCTTAATGGATCAACGTAGTTCTAGAAAAATGTTCATTGGTAATATCGACATCGCCTGTACCAATCAAGCTACAAAAAGTTTAAAAAGGAAGATACGAAAGCAAAAACACCTATTAAAGCATCAAGCAGCATGCCATAACATTTCAAACACCATCGTTCAGCTTGACCTTTCCACCTCTACCGATTCTAGTGAGCCGGACTGTGACGACAAAACACTTCAATTAGAAAAACATATTGTTCCGCGAACTACCACTGCCAGTATGAATTATTCCATAATTGCCAAAACTTGCGACAGATATGGAATTTCTGACAGAGCTGGGGCAGCCATAGCCTCAGCAGTTTTACAGGCTACCAGCAGTACCAGCTCCTCTCAGTCAGTGATTGACAAAAACAAGTTACGTAGAGAACGAACAAAAACGAGACAAAACATTATTGCCAATGACAGGGTTTCGCAAGTACCCGCTTTATATTTCGATGGTCGCAAAGACAAATCTCTTGTGCTGCTAAAAAAGGGAGGCAAAAGTTACAGACAACTTGTCATGGAAGAGCACATATCATTAATTAAAGAACCTGGCTCTAAGTATTTGGGACATATCACTCCAAGTTCTGGCTCAGCTAAAATAATTGCAAGAGCAATTACTCATTATTTTTTAAGAGAAAATATATCAATGGACTTTTTGTTGGCGGTTGGATGCGACGGCACGAACGTTAATGTCGGTAAATATGGAGGTGTCATACGTTTATTAGAAAAACAAATAAACAAACCATTGCAATGGATTATTTGTCTGCTACATATGAACGAATTACCATTTCGACATTTATTTGCATACATTGACGGTGCTACATCAGGACCAGAAACATTCAAAGGACCAATTGGAAAACAATTAGAAAACTGTCATAATAAGCCGGTGGTTCAGTTTCAACCGATCCCTTCAGAGTTACCAAAATTAACGCCACAAGATTTAAGTACCGACCAATCATATCTCTATAACATTGTGTTAGCTGTTACGACGGGACATTGCCCTGATGATTTAGCTAATAAATCACCTGGCAAGATGTCTCATGCCAGGTGGCTGACTAGAGCCAACCGTATTCTTCGTCTGTATATTTCTACAAAAGCTCCGTCTGAAAAACTACAAAGTTTAGCGACATATATTGTTGAAGTTTACGCTCCGACTTGGTTTGCTATCAAAACTCATCCTACTTGCAAAGATGGAGTACGACACTTGTGGAAGCTAGTGTCTACTTCCAGATACTTACCAGCGAATCTCAAAGCTCAAATTGATCCAGTCATTCAAAGAAATGCTTATTTCGCTCATCCCGAGAATTTATTACTGGCAATGCTTACTGACCCCCAAAACCACATTCGTGAGTTAGCGGCACGTCGTATTTTAAAGGCTCGGGCGAACACACAATCCAATGTCCGATTATTTGAAGTTCCCAAACTGAACCTTAATGCAACTTCTTATATTGACCTCATCGACTGGCAGCAACACATCACCGAACCTCCAATTCTTAAGGCTGTAAGTGACGAGGAGTTGCAATTGTTTGTTGCACAGAAAGGAGAACGAGAACTTCCTCTGCTACGGCTTCCGTGTCACACACAAGCAGTCGAAAGGGCTGTCAAGACTGTCACTGAAGCAGCACGTTCTTTGTGTGGTAAAACTTCAAGAGAAGGTTATATTAAGGCTCAGATAGAGTCTCGCAAAGACATGCCTAAATTCGAAAGTAAAAAGGATTTTTTAGTTAAATAACTAAATAAATTAAAAATGTTGGTAACTTTTTGTAACTCTCTTTTTCTGCAATAAACTAATACGTATAAGAACTAGTGTTTTAATTATAAAATACTCTCAATAAGAATTTACTAGGCACCTCCAGCAACTGAAAATTGAAAAGCTTCTTTTTAAAAAAAATATGATTTTTCAAGGTCGATCCGGAGGCTGAAAATGATATCCAATACTAACAATGTTTTGTGAATATAATATTCTTATACCATAGCACCTTTCTATCACTATTACAAATCCATACAAAACATTTTTTTTCTCTCCATACATTAGTGACCCACCCTATTGTACATCATGGCGAATACACAGGTATGTTGAATCGATTGTATGTAATGTAAAACCATGAGCTGAGTATTTTGATGCTAGGTTCGTTACTGTAACTAGTATATTACAAAAGTTATGCTGATGGGCAAAATTACCCAGTAATGTACCGTCGTATGAGTGTCAACATTGCCCGCAGTAAAAAAATGCTTAGGGTTGACACTTTTTTTTACAAAATATTTTTTTATTAACCTGCAAATCTCGCAATATTTGTATATACGTACATATGTTCGGATCAAATCTTGCAAGCCATTTTTCGACCACTTTTTGGTATCCGATTGAACTGAGATTATAGCATACTACTTCTACTTCTACTACCAGTGACAATACAATCTGGTAGTGACATTCTGGTTCAACCGGGATCGTCTCCACACAAAGACCTTATACTAGTACCTAAACAGTGCACCAAAACATTTTCGTTTGGTTAAAATGAGATCTATTTTTACTGCTATAGGGTAGCTATTTCCATAACAAGCGGTGGCTATTGCAAGCGGTCCTGATGAGAGGGTTCCCGCTGGGAGTGTGTCCTTGTCTGACGTCTTGCCAGCTGAACTAATTTATTGGGTTTGGTAGAAAATTGTAGATTCTTTTTAGTTACCTTTTTTATGATTTATCAAAATGAATGATTTATAAATTATGAAACGAATTTAAATATTTTTACAGTTGCTTTAAATAATAAATACTTATCAATTCGTTGTATGTATTTAAAAAATAATAATAAGACAGAGTAAGAGTAGTACTTAAATGTTTGGACCTGGTAATACTGAATGTAAGATGGCGGTATTGGCGGTTTGCTCATTTGCTTGTTTGGTTATTTCTCAGGACAATATTTTCGATTCTGTAAATCTTCACTTAGTTAACCTATTTTTCATGAAAAATGGTGAATTCTTGTTGTGTAATAGGGTGCAAAAATGAGTCTTATCCCGGTAGCCGCTTTTCTTTTCACGAGTAAGTAAAACCAAAAATGATATTCTTTAGGGTAACCATGATTTTTTTGATTAAATATTTTTTAGAGTGGATAAGGACGGACAGCCACACTCTAAAGTATACAAATCTGTTATATTTCTTCAATCGACTCTCACCATAATGTCAAATATATTTAGTTCAATATCAAGTGAGGAAATTTGACAGATTGTAGTAAACCGACGTGTGGATGCCCGTCCCGACTCACTGATACTTATTTTTAACCGACTTAAAAAAAGGAAGAGGTTCTTCAATTCAACTGTCTGTTTTTATTTTTATTCTCTTTATTCAGTATAAATCTTAGATATAAAATTTGTATAGTATTCTTACAAAAACAGAGATTTTATAACATTAAAAACAACTTATGAATTATAATTATAAAAACGAAATAATTACAATTATAAAACTTAAGATTAAAGTTACAAAAACAATGATTTATAAAAATACCATAAAAATCTTAACCTAGGGAGCCGCCGGCAGCGGGGCAGGCGAGGCCTAGACTACCGGTGGTTAGGGCTGCAGAGAAAGGAACCTCCTGACAATACGTGCCGTGTCCAAGAGTACCGCCTTCTGTATCTGACCCTTGACCCAACCGCTGAGCGAGAGCCTCTCGAGGTGTTGGTCGAGGCTCTTCGCTATTAAGCCGTTTGCCGATACGACTATCGTGACAATGATCGTCGAATCAACATTCCACATGGCGGTCACCTCGTGAGCCAAGTCAAGGTACTTGCTGAGTTTGTCCTTTATTTATTTTATTTTTATTATTATTATTATTTTATTATTTTTATTCACTTCATTAAATTTAAATCCTAGATATAAAATTGTATAGTATTTATATAGTACTTATTATTATTTTTATATTTGAAAGCTGGTGCTTCTCGTGTGGTCCCATTTAAAAAAATTGCTTAATTTACTAAAACCTTTACGATAATATAATGTAGATATAATTATTGTAAAAAAAAAATGTTATTGTTGGAGTCAGTGTCAGCCCTAGATTAATTCAAATAGGAAGATAGGTGACTCGCCTCTAGCGAGTGGACCGCTTATATCAGACCCCTGGCGCCTAATTTTTGACAGTACTTTACTCTAAAGCACGCTTGTCTCGCTTATGCTAAGGTTAAAACAAATAGGTTTGTCTTTGTCCTTCACATTGCACAAAGATAATGTAGGTGTGCATCATAATCGTTTTCAATTGAACATTCTAAGAACTTTCTCTTCTTCCGCTCTTTAATTTAATATAAGGTGTCAGCCGATGTAGGTTCGTAACTACCTACATACTTAAACGTGAGATGTTAAAAATCGATATAATGTAGTGTTTCCTTGGCTGACACAGACTCCAACAAAAATAATAATTGTACCTACATTATATTATCGTTTAAGTTTTAGAAGAATACGGAATTATATTACATCAATTTTTTTTTGTTGTTATAGTATACTTTGACTTGGCAGGGATGACGTTTGTTGTTATTTATATTTTTGTATTGTAGATTTCCTAAGAATGAAAATCAGAAATTGAAGTGGGAAATTGCAGTGCCTGGAAGAATTTCAAAATCGTCTGTTGTTTGCAGTGCGCATTTTAAATGTGATGACTTCATTCCTGTTTATAAAAGGAAAATGCTGAAACCTGATGCTGTTCCGTCAATATTTCCTAAGGTAAGAATAAATCTTTCGAATGCGTGTGTGCATAAACCAAATAAACTGAGTATTTAAGCTTTACGACGCCTTTTTCACATAATTCTACTGAACCAATTACAATTAAATTTTGCACACACATGTGTTAAGATCAGTACACAGTACATACAGCCACATGTTGGGTTACTACAATCTGTCAATCTACTACTACTGTAAAATCAGTCTGTTTCTTCATACAATTCTCACCTAATCGTATCGTATTTGACATAAAGGTGAGAATCGCATGAGAAAATAGTAACCTTACCTGTGGCTGTCTGTACAACAAATATGTAAAAGTTTCAACTTGGTGATGAGGTTAAAACTCGTCATTGATTGGTAGTAGAAGCTCTGATGTGCAACACTGCTCACTCTTGTCTTCCGTGTTCCATTTACTTCAAATTTATTTACAGGTCGTGCCCTGCGAGAAAAGACTGCATGTTTTAAGCAATATATGTATAGGTGAAGGACCAGCTCCAAAAACAATTAAACTGCAAGAAAGGGTTACAAAGGAGATAATCACAACGGAAAGTGTTTGTACGCAAACAGTATCAGCTGCAACTACTGCCACACCACGTAAAAAAAAATTACGTCGAGATGTCAGTCTTACAACAACGCCTGAAAAGACGTAATACAACTATTGATAACCTAAAATGTTTGTTACAAATAATAAAAAAGAAGTGTGATAACTATTCTGAAGTCGAAGAGATGGTCCAACATAATTTCGTAAACATTCACACAAGATTATATACGACAAAATCCAACACGGCCAATAAATATTCAGATGACATGAAATCGTTTGCTTTAACATTGTATTATTACTCTGGAAAAGCTTATTTATTTTTAAGGAACCATATCCGTTTACCTCGCCCTGCAACTCTGCGAAGAATATTGGCGACGCATAAATGCAACGTGGGTTTTATAGCAGAAGTGATGGAATTTCTGAAGTTTAAGACTGAGAAGAACGAAATGAACGTCGCTTTAATTTTTGATGCAATGGCCATCAAAGCTAGCAAACAATATGATAAAGGGTCAGACAAGTATTGGGGTGGCATTGATTTAGGTGGAATATTGACAAGTGATTCTGAAACATTTGCAACAGAAGCCTTGGTGTTTCAAATAGTATCTCTAAAAGAAAAATTTGTTTGTCCAATCGCTTATTTTTTTATAGATAAGATTTCTGCGCACGTACAAGCTCAGCTTGTTCTGACAGCTATTCGTATGCTGGCCGACATTAATATAATGGTGAGGTCTTTGACAGCGGATGGGACGCAGGTAAACATAAAAACATTTGAAATTCTGGGTTGTAATTTTACCCTTGCAAATATGAAAACTCATTTTAATCACCCAGTTAAATCTACAAAAGTATACTGCATACTTGACCCCGCCCATATGATTAAATTAGCCAGAAATTTATTCGCTGAAACTAATTTGTCATCGGAAAAAGGGGATATTAAGTTCGCATACATACAGAAATTGCAAGATTTGCAAGAGGAAGAGGGGCTGAAATTGAAAAACAAATTGACTAGGGTACATGTTAATTTTTTTGGTAAGAAAATGAACGTCCAACTAGCTGTTCAAGTACTCAGTTCCTCTGTGGCCGATGCAATTGATTATCTAAGGTCAATTGGTCATCCCAGCTTTGCTGGAAGTGAAGCTACAGTGGAATACCTACGGTACTTGGACAGACTATTTGATATTCTTAACGCCAAAAATCCCATAGGGATGGGTTTCAAATCCCCTTTGCGGACTAACAATAAACATGTCTGGGCACAGGTCTTCCAAGAAACAAGACATTATTTGAGTGAACTTAAAGTCAACGGGCAAAATATAATGACCCATAGACGGAAGACGCCGGTTTTAGGTCTGATAATAGATACATACAGTTTTGCTGAATTAGCAACTGATTTGTTTGGTGCTGATATGGTCTACCTATTACCATATAAGGCCTCGCAAGCCCACATTGAAATGTTTGCAATATTTGACAACTGGCAGCTGTCAACTCGACATTTTTACTTTTTTACGACAGACTAAGGCATCTAAGCTATAAATGCGTTCAAACGTGTGTTATGTCAAAATAAATATTCAAAAAAATATTTTTACAAAACCACAAGTAATTAAAAAAGTAGCTAGAGTTCTGAACTCCATTATGTGTCTATTAAAAATAAAAAATATAGTAATGGCCACTTCAGAAAACTTAAGGTAACGAATTGAAATTTGGTTGGTACATATATAGATCTCAGTTGACAATACAAGTACAGTGAACAAAAAGCACAGTCAGCGAAAAAAAGCTTATATTACAAATGTCATTTTTATGATTTGGTTATCTAAGTCTCAAGTATGTAGGTTAGTAACAAAAATAAAACTATTTGTTTATTTACTTACTACGTTAAAATAATTTGGTATTTTGTATTTCAGAAAAACAAACATAAATCTCGTATTAGAAAAAGCAAGTCAAGGCGTATGTACTCTGATGAAATGTTAATGCTTGCGTGTGAGTCTGTGCAATCAGGTAAAATTTCATCTAGAGATAGATGCTCAAAGACAGTTTGGTATCCCAAGGCGGAATATAGTTAATAAACTAAAAAAAGTACATACGAAGTCCGTCGGACATCCTACTGCATTAACAGCTGAAGAAGAGGATAAAATTGTAAAGGTTTTGCAAGCTTCCAGCAATTTTGGCTCCCTACTTTCAAAACTAGATCTGAAGCTATTGGTTCACGAATACTTAAAAAAAAACTCACGAGATCAGATTTTCAAAAATAAAATTCCTGGTGATGCATGGGTGCAGAACTTTTTGGCAAGGCATGCTGACGAATTGACTTTGAGAACAACTCAAAATATTTCAAGGGCGAGAGCTGAAAAAGATGCTGAAGAAATTGTAGACTATTTTAAAAATTTAAGTAAGACATTGAAAGACATACCAGCCGAAAATATTGTAAACTTTGATGAAACCAATCTATCAGATGACCCTGGCTCATCTAAGGGTATCTTTCGAAGGGGGGTTAAGTACCCAGAAAGAATAATGAATTCCAGCAAAGGAAACATATCTCTCATGTTCACAGCAACCGCAAGCGGTAAGTGCCTTCCTTTGTGTTCCTTTTTGTTGTGTACAAAGCAGCAAATTTGTACTCAGAATGGGTTAATGGAGGACCACCAGAAACCAGATATAATTGTACTAAGTCGGGGTGGTTTGACAGCGCAATGTTTGAGAATTACTTTCAAACAATCATTCTACCGTGGGCAAAAGAAACTGCAGGGACAAAAGTTGTCATTTGCGATAACTTCTCTAGCCATTTGAGCATCAAGGTAGTTGAGTTATGCGAACAACATAACATCAAGTTTGTATTCATCCCTCCAAGATCAACACATCTTACACAACCGTTAGATTTCGCATTTTTTGCGCCTTTGAAAAGATGCTGGCGTAAAATTCTTTACCAGTACAAGCTCAGAAATCCAACCCAAACCTCATTAAACAAAAAGCATTTCCCGAAATTGCTTTGTGAATTAACTTAAGCAATTCGGATGATGGAGGCAACGAACATAATAAGTGGCTTTAGGGCATCGGGAGTCGTTCCACTGAATCAGCAAGAAGTTCTCAAAAGAATCCCAGAAATGCAAGAAGAATTACTACTGTCTTATGGAATCGATCAAGTATTGGTGGATTATTTACAAGAGACCAGAGCGCAAAAGCCTATGCAAGTACAGAGGAATGAAAAAATTAATTGCGAGCCAGGAAAATCAGTGACTGTTTCCGATTTAAATGTTGATTTTTGCAATAAGAAAGCAAAAAAGAAATCTGCTAACGTGGAAAATGTTGATTCTTGCAATAAGAAATCCGCTGAAGTGGCTAATGTACAAAAAGGAAAAGATGAATCTTTTTATTTGGACGAACGAACTGGCCTTTATATTGCAGAAACTACTGATATTTGTTTAAACAGTGATACAAATTATGATCAAGACTATTACTTGGAAGAGACTTTCAGTATCCCTCAGTATCAGGATATTAATATCCCTGAAAGCCTAAGCAAACAGTGTATCAGTGTAATTAATTCCTGTTTGGGCAAATCATTGCGTATTGACACTGCAACATCGGCACCTACTGATCTTTCACAATTTAAAGCATCCACAAACACATTCATGGCACGAAAGGCTGATAAAAGCTCCGTGCAAAATAGTCCTGCTAGGAAAAATAAAATAATCGTTCTTTCCAATGTGCTTATTAAAGCAGGAACATCTACTAGTGATGTTTGCTCTTTAGATAAAGCTTCTGGTAAGACAGAAAACACACCATTTAACGCTACGCATAAAACTGATTTACCAGAATGCTTGCAAGGGATGAAAAAGAAGCAAACGAAGAAAGTAAAGATACCAGAAAAGTTAAGAAAATTAAGAGAAGGAAAGAAGTCGAAAATAATTCAAAAGAAAAAAAGACATCCCGAGGACATACTTCAGTCAAAAGAAAGCAAAAAAAGATACGATAGTGAGTCGAGCTCAACATCTGAGGGTAATGAAGTTATAACAGCTGACACAGATGATTCTGAATACGAAACAATAAATGAATATTACATAGCTGAATCCTTGCGAGAACAAGAAGAAAAGGAAAATTTCGACTCCACAAATACAATGATCCCTTTTGGATTACATGATATTGAATATTTTTCTGAAAATCAAGAAAAACTTAAAGAAAATGACTGGATTATTGCTCAATTCCGTACAAAAAAAGAGTTTAAAACACTTTGTGGGTAAGGTTCTGTCGACTGATGGTGTGAATCCTATGGTTAAGTTTGTACGAAAAGTTAAGGAATCCAAATGTGATACAGGAACGACCTTTACATACCCAACAGTTGATGACATTTGCACCATGCAACATTCAGATGATATTGTAACAGTTTTACCCGGGCCAACGATTACTCGACGAGGTCAAATTATATTCAAAGTAGATTTCAGTAATTTCAATATACAATAAAAGTTTACCCGTTGAGCTTTCTTTGTATGCTGAAATGATTGAATTTTAATGACTGGAGTACCTAATGTGATTAAGACTACATTTTCCAAAGAATAATTTAATTAGTTGTTAAAAAAGATTTGTGATAATTGACTAATATGTATGCTTTATGCCTTATTTACAACACTACGTAGTGTTATTAATGTTAGAAGAGTTCAATCTGAGCCAAGCCAATGATTAAGTAGGTCCACGAAGTTCTCAAGTTATGTTTTAGGTAAATTTCAGTAATTTCAACATGTAATAAAAATTTACCCGTTAAATTTGCTTTGACGCTTAGTTAATTACAATGACTGAAGTACCTAATTTGATTTAGACTACATTTTCCAAAGAATAATTTAATTAGCTGATAAGAAGATTTGTGATAATTGTCAAATGAATGCCTTATTGTTTTGAATACTAGGCAGTGTTATTAGTACTAGAACAGTTCAATCTGAGCGTAGCGGAGCGAATGATTAGGTAGGTCAATAAAGTCTGAAATTGTACTGTGTACTTACTCTATTCACGTAGATTTTGGTCGTATCAACATTCAATAAAAGTTTACCCGTTGAACTTTCTTTGAATGTTGAAATGAACAGAATGTAAAGTTATTTGTTTAAGACTTTTCTCCGAAGAAATATTAGACGAACAAAAATTGCGTGATTATTGTCAAACGTATACATCGAGTTATAATTAGGCACTAATCAATAATAATAGGTAATTGCAGAATTGAAAAAACATTTCATAGGTAAGTAGTAGTTATTAAATATTAAAAACTTTGATCTCGGAATTGATTTTATTAAACTTAAGTATATATTTCTATAAATATCTAAGTTTATTGATTTTTGTTTAGTTTAAGACATTTAAATTTATCACAGTATTTGTGTTTGATTACCTTAAGTAGAATTTACTTATGCCGAGTGCTGATTGATCTCAATTATGCTAAAGAAGAAAATGTTGATTAGAATATTTTTTGTTTCTTACCTACCCTACCAACTTTGAGCAAATTAATGTTCAGTTTTTATTATCTTCTCAATTTTGACAACCATAGCATTTTTAAATCGCTACACGCCGTTTGTATGAAGAAGAAAAAATGTACAGACTAACATTGCCCACTCATTTTAATAGGAAAGTATTTCGAGCATGTATTATTATGTCGAGTTAATTTTTGAACCGATCGCCTTCATTGCCAAAATACTTTCATTGGTTTTATGGCAACCAAATAAGGTCTATAGTTGCGCTAAAAATCACGGTGGGCAGTTAAATTTAAATGCGCATGATCTCGGTGTTAATAGATAAATAAATAATAAATAAATAAATATCCCTGGACATTATTCCACACAGCGCCATCTAGCCGATATCTACAGATACATAAATATTTCCGAGGTTTCATACAAAAAACTAGAAAAATTTTAGTTTTTCCCAAAAAAGTGGGCAAAGTTGGCGTATTTAACGGTACTGTATAGATTATTTTTTAATCCACTCAGTAGTTTCTTTGGAATGATCTTTTTCCCAAAAAAAAAACTTTAAACTGCTCTCCTGAACATTTCGAAAAATGGTGCTTGAATCAAATAGCCTTGGAACCGTCGATATTGTGTCTGATATAAATAAAAATATTTTATGGCTTTTATGTCAATTTAAATATTTTATGGTTACATATCGCGGGCTTCAAGCCAGAGGGTAGTATAAAAAAAAAATTATTTTTTTGTTAAGCCAATCGTTTTCATTTTTATCGATACACAACCCCTATTTTTTTCATGTATATAGAAAATACATGAAAAAAATAGAGGTTGTTGTTCCCAGTGAAAAATATAAAAATAGGGTTAAATTTTGTTTTGTGATTTCGTGGATATTTTCTATCAGAAGATACTTCCATATAGCACGGCAAACTGTTGATATTATTTTTGCAATGGTTGATTTGCCTCGTTTAAATTTATAATGTAAATCACTAATTGAATTGCCGCTTCCCAAATACCTGCAATGAAACAAAGATCATCGATGACATTGACGTGGACAGACTACCTTATCTCGTTATTTGAGGAAAGACCTCTTCTATGTGACAAAAATATAACCGTTTCCATCCCGAAGAGAGGAAAACGAGTATTACAGGTCTTGCCTAGGCTTAACCTTACGAAGATACCTATTTACACTCAAATTCAGCTAGGGTGAACGTCGAGAATGTGTTTTAAGTAGTGGCATCGAGAGTAGTAATATGAAACAAATATAATTTAAAATTAATTCACCCGGTTTTTAAAACACTTGTGTCTCTGTCCACCCACGGGGGACAAGCAGGGGTGGACAACGGGAATCATCGGGGACAAGCAGGGGGTGGACAGTGGGAATAATTGGTCTGATTTACTTTTCGTAAAAAAGTGGAGAAGTGTTAGGGCTAATTTTTTCCGCTTTGTCAAAGTCAAAGAAAAGCAGCGCATCTGGTGCAGCGGTAAAAAAAATTACTAAGTATCATTTCTATAATCAAATGATGTTTTTATTGAAAGTAGTTCAAAACGAAACTGATTGTAGCATTGTAAATAAAACATTAAACATCGAAACAACAAATGTACTGCCATCAACGGCGCCAGAGCTTCCAAATCCATCAGAGATTCCGGGTACATCACGTTATATCCCTGCATGTCGTAAACGAAGACCAGAGTTGGATGAATTTGAAACTGAAGCATTGAGGGCACTTAGGTGCGAATTACACAGGGAAGGCGTAAGGTGAAGGCGCGGCGCAGGCATCCTGCCGCTTCAAAACGTTTTAATACAAAATGTAGGTAAGCGACACGTTGTTAATTATACTCAAGCGGCGTGGCACAGGCACGTCGTTTCGTAGCCTGTTCCGCGTCGCTAGCAGTCGCGACTGGAGTGGCGCGCAAGCAACACGTCTTTTGGTATACAGAGTGAGCAGAAAAATGCGTGACGACAGTGATTTTAATATTCAGTTCTGCGAGATAATCGAACAATTTCCAGCTCTTTACGACTTTAATAAGTCGGAGTATAGTAACAAACATGTTCAAGATAAAATATGGAGGGAAATAGGATTAAAAGTCGGTGAAACAGGTATGTACCTAAGTACTTTATTTTTATTTATTAATTATGTCTATTTTGAAATGGAATAGGAGATCGAGTTGTCATGTATGTTGTAAGATAGTCTCTGATGATTTTTGGATTTTCCATTCTTTGTTGCGCGTTAATGTTTGTTCCTATGAAACAGTTATTAAAACGTGGAATCGCGAGTTTACCATCACATTTGCGGACAAAATTATGCAAAACACACATAGCTTTTATGATGTTATCAACATTTTCTGGGTCGCAGCAAACAGATGTGCTAAGGGCGCTAAATTTCGTCCGTAACATACCAAAGGCACATTCCACTGATTTTCGTCCCCTTGACAATCGGTTATTAAATGCTCTTCTCTCATTTGTTAACTGATTTCGGCCATACGGTTTCATTAAGTTTTTCTTCAGAGGAAAAGCTTCGTCAGCAACGAAATAATAGGGCACCATATTCGTTTCTCCAGGCAATGGAGTAGGGTCTGGTAAATTCAGGTTTCCTCGTTCCTTAGCTTGCCCAAAGTAACTAACTTGGAATGCACGCCCGTCACGTTCCGGCCGTATTCACCGACATCTATCATTAAAAACAGGCCATCTGCATCTACTACTCCCATCAATACGATAGAGAAAAATCCTTTGTAATTTATATAAGCTGAGCCAGAATTGTTAGGTGCTTTGATTCTTATATGCTTTCCGTCTATACTTCCAACGAAATTTGGTAAATTCCATAAAGTGTAAAAGCGTTGAGCAACTTCAAGCCATTTTTGTGTTGTGGGTATTGGCATATATTCCGGCTGTAAATATTCCCACAGTACACGTGAAGTTTCTTGTACGATTTTTTGAACGGTAGTGGCGCCTCTCTGAACATATGTAGAAAGCGATTTAAACGAACATCCATCTGCATAGTATCTGTGAAAAAAAATATAGTTATAATATGCACACAAAACTAAGCCTCTTCGCACACCACGTTACATACATGTTTAAACAAGTCCACACAACAGTTGCAAAATATTCAGAAATAACTTGACTTGTTTGAACATGTATGTGCTCGTATTGCTCTCGTCCTACGCGCGTATTATGGTATTATACCTACGATACGACGACGTCGTGTGCGAAGGGACTACCTAACATGACCGTTTTCATTTAATTATCTGGCGTCACTTTTATAAATAAACTAAAAGCAAGTTCTTAAAGCAGATCTAAATAAAAAAGATCATATTAGTATCTCTCACTTCACACATCGTCCATCCCTCACTCATATAGCAGTCACATACATCACTTTCACTTTCCGGACACTTGTTTACACGTTCACATTACCAAAATTAGCCAGGGTGAATATTTGATACACAGGATAATGTAATGACTTTGCTTTCTTATTTCAGCAAAAGATTGCAAGGACCGATGGAAGAACATCAGATGCAGTTACTCAAAGAATAAGAGAAACATGAATGCTCCATCTGGCTCTGCTACGAAAACACCTAAAGAGTACTATCTTGCACCACACTTAAGTTTCCTGGACATTTTTTTAAAATCTCGACCCTGTAAAGGCAATTTGAGGGATGATGCAGACCGAATCGAAGATGGAGACGATTTGACAACCATGTCTGCTGGTTCATCTGCAGGTAAACTGAAGGCGACTGATTTTATCACGCCACAAAATACAACACCGCCGCCATAAAATACAACACCGCCGCCACCAAAAAAGATTAATTTAAATGATGTTAATAAGACTGCGTACGAATACTTCAACCTAAGAAATAAACGACAACAAAATATGGACGAAGAAACAAAAGTAAAAAATATGGACGATTCAGACTCCGACATGGCCTTTTTCCGCAGCATGTTACCAGATGTGAAAACAATGACTCCAAACCAGAAACGAAAATTGAAACTTGGCGTACTTAATTTAATTGACCAAATTTTGAAAGAGCCAATCACGGGAGTCAGAGTATAATTCACCTGCACACGTGGGATCTTATGGCAGTCCATCACCTCAGCAGACACATACCACTGACGCATACGGAGGTCCGACACTTGAGCAGACACAGCCGGCACCTCAGCAGACACATACCACTGACGCATACGGAGGTCCGACACTTGAGCAGACACAGCCGGCACCTCAGCAGACACATACCACTGACGCATACGGAGGTCCGACACTTGAGCAGACACAGCCGGCACCTCAGCATACACATACCACTGACGCATACGGAGGTCCGACACTTGAGCAGACACAGCCGGCACCTCAGCAGACACATACCACTGACGCATACGGAGGTCCGACACTTGAGCAGACACAGCCGGCACCTCAGCAGATACAAACGACTGGCGCATACGGAGGTCCGAAACTTCAGCAGACACAGCCGGCACCTCAGCAGACACATACGACAAGCGCATACGGAGGTCCGACACTTCAGCAGATGCAAACAAGTGGTGCTTATTACGAAGGTCACCAAACAATTCAAGCAGAAGGCCAACTTCACGATGATGATTTAAATGATTTCAATTACTAATTTCTTTTGCGGTAACAAGTTGTCCTGATTGTTAAAACTTAGTCCAGTTTTCTGTGTAAAAATCAAACAAATAAAAGTATATAAAAATTCTATAAATGTTTTACTAACCTTAATGTTATCAACAGTCTTTCTTCAGGACAGACCGGTTCTCTCCAATTTGAATCCTTTTTTGAAGACCGTGTTTTACTTTCGGCAATAGAATGTGGAAACATTCTAGTGACATTTTGAACACTGTTGGAAAACGATCAGGATATTCGCATAATCTTTCCATCATTTTAAAATATCTATGCTCTTGTGACATTTTCCAAACAGGGTGCACCCAATATCTTCGGTGTCTCTGCACATTAATGAGTTGCAGCAAAGCGAGTGCATCTTCGTCATCTGAAGAGGAAGACATGTTATCACGATAAAGTCAGCCTGCGTTATGACTCTTTGTGTCGTCTCATCGCCTCTTTGATATAATTTGAGTCGCGTCCGTGCCTTATCTGTTCCACGCCGTCTCTGCGCCTGCGCCGCGCCTTCACCTCACGCCTTTTCTGTTTAATTCGCGCCTTAGAGAAACAGAAAATCGCCATTTATCTTTTTTCAAGGGAATTTTGCCTTTTTTACAGGGTTTCACTGAGTTGGAGACCCTGACATTTTAGACGAAAGTCTTGCAATTAATAGCAGAAATTCGGTACGGACAACCAACCCAGTCATCACTATCATCTTATGGGTATCAAACAACAGAATACCAAAATAATACAACAAATTCAGCACACGATGTTACCAACTCTTACATTTCTCCAACCCAAACTCATTACCGAGAGGAATCACGAGATGACACCATTTCGTACATTTCTCCAACCCACAATACGAGTACTTTAGCCAGTGATAGCCGAGAGGATTTTAATTTTGTCGGTTTGGAAAAGTAAAAAGTGTGTTACATAAAATTATTGATCTTAATTTAAAAATCAAAAACTTATTAATGGTTACGGATGATGATAGCCACGCGGAATGTGATTGTACCTGACTTAATGTGCCCGATTATTAAATAATTGTACTTGATTTTGAATTGTGCCTTATATTAAAATATTGTACCTGATTTAAAATTGTAACTGATTATTATAAGATTGAAAAGATAAAAAATGTTTTCTTTTACCTTAAAGTAATGCCTATCATTTCCACTGGTTCCACTGCGTTCCTCATATTAGTATATTGCCTCTTTAAATATGGTTCTAAGGATGCCAATATTTTTTTGTAAGTGGACACACTTATTCGGAAGAAATTGATAAATTTAGTTTCATCTAGCAACAATTCTTCATATTTCTGAAGAAAAAACTGTCCATCCCTATTCCTCAATGCAATAATGGGAGAAATCCAGAATCTTCTTGTACGTTTGTTTCGCCGATGACGTAGTAACAGCAGCAGCAATGCACGTTTGTTGCGGTCCATTGTTGTTCACAAACTAAACCTAATATTAACGTACGACGACGCTTGGACAATGCAGCGCGCTGCGCTGCGTTGCGACGATGCACCGGATCGTGTGGTACCCATTCCGTCGAAACTTGCGCTGCGTCATCGCAACGCAGCGCAACGCGCCCATGTGGCCTCAGCCTCACTGAGCAACTTTCTTCCCCACAGTACGTACCTCAGCTTTCACCGTCACCGCAGATCGCATTCTCTCCTCCACCTATCACTTAGCAGGTTCCTTCCCCACAGTACGTATATGTGTCTGCACCCTCACCCCAGATCGCATACTCTCCTTCTCCACCTGGCGCTCAGCAGGCTCCGTCCCCACAATATGTACATGAGTCTTCCCCCTCACCCCAGATCGCATACTCTCCTCCTTCTCCTGTCACTCAGCATGTTTCTTTCCCAAAGCACGTACCTCAATCTTCAACCTCTACAGGTTCTCCACCGAACATTCAACCTTCAAGTAAGAAGACATCTGCGCTCTCAAATATTATCAAGGCCCAGCAAATAGTCGAAAAATTGTTAATTATTAATAAAAAGAAATAAGTACATAAAGAAAAATGTTGAAAATTACAATTAATACCTAAATAATTTTAAGCTGAATAAATAAAAAATATCTTAATAATTTTACTGTATTATTTACTTACCTCAAAGTAACGACTAAACGCTCTTTTGCTGAGATAGGAGTACGGAACTGTGTTGATTCTTTTTCTATGTCATTTTCGATTACATTTAGTAAAAAATTAAATTGATCCTCATTCATTCTCAAATAAAGTTTATACTGACGTTCATCTCTTAATAAATGTGGATACAGAGTGTGGAATTCACCAGTCGCCGTTCTTTCTTTATTTATGTCTTTATGTCATGGACCTAAACGCTTCTTTTTATTTTCTTTCTGGGTGGGTGGACAACATAAAGCAGCTGCCGCTAATTCGAAAAATTCGTTCTCACTTTCACTACTCGACATGATTCTTCGTCAACAGTTCTTTGTGGAATAGGCGTTGGAACGCGTTCGCAAGCGACATCCCTAAAGACTGTGCAAACTTAAGCGCTCTTAGGGTATGTACGCACTATGCGGTTAGCCGGAATGCGGCCAGCCGTCCGGTTAGCCACACAAAGTCTATAGTAAAACGTTCTTTTGGTAACATTTAAATCACGTCTTGGATATGGGCGCATCATAGTTGCACTTAAGGCAAAAGCCTCATCTCCTACAAAGACATAGGGAAAAACAGTGCTGTTGGATTCTGAAATTGGCGCTGGTTCAGGAATGTTCAGGCGATTCTGTTGTATTTTTTTGTAAAAGCTAGAATTTTGAAATACTGCCGAGTCACCGAATCTACCGTAGGCTCCAACATCAATCAATACGAACTTGAAGCTGCTGTCACAAATTGCCATTAAAACTAGGGAAAAAAAGCCTTTGTAATTAAAACACATTGATCCACTTTTATTGGGTGCTACAATTCTAATATGTTTACCATTGCAAGCACCGATACAGTGGGGAAAATGAGCTCTCTTCGAAAAACCATTTTCAATTTGAAGCCACTTTTCTTTTGTCGGTTCTGGTAGGCACATCTCTTTCAAACAAATCCATATAGCGGCACATACTTCTCGAACTATTTCGGCGACAGTGCTCACTCCAATTCTAAAGAATTGGAGTGCAATTCGGCAAATGAGCATCCTGTTGCTAAATATCTTAAAATAATTATTTTATTACAGGTCTGGATCTTAAAGCAAAAGAAAGTAAGAGTGGGTCTGCAGCAAAAAAAAAGGTCCCATATGTATTCTATGATAATCTTTTATTTATAAAAGATACAGTAACGGTTAACCGCACAGATGGTAATACAGTAAATGACGATGAAAACACGAGTTTACAGAATGAAAACAATGTTCCGTCAATGTCTTCATTGCCGCCAAAAAGAAGAAAGAAAAACAACGATGATAATGAAGTCGGTGCACAGTTAGTTGGAGTTTTGAGCAAAAATTTAGAAAGAAAGAAATTAGATGATCACGACGATCGCCTATTTTTTTTATCATTAGTGAAGGATTTCAAGAAAATACCAGAGCACAAGCAAATGCAGACAAAGTTAGATATTTTAAAAGTAATAAAGGATGCACAGCAGTTCTGTGATTATTCAAACGCGTCATGGAGTTTTGCAAGGGCTAATAATACCTATCGTGGATATCAAACGGCACATTATTCAACAAATAATCCCCACACTGAGCTTACGCAATCAGTGGACGTTGGACGACCACCTTCTCAAAATTTTGAGGTACAATCGCCATTATCAAATCACAGTTACCAGTCTCAGGACAGTGAACACTCGTCTTATATTGAACTTTTTAATTCTGTTAATGATACTGAGAATAATTAAAATGTTTGACCATTAGCCTTTCTTTTGATGAATAAATAAATAACAAATTAAATATAAATTATTTTATTTCACTTACCTTAGCACTATCGTTAACTTTAATTCCGGCTTAATGCTATTCCGAAACTGTGTATCATGCTTTGTTATAGAGGTTTTCAAAATGCTTAAAAGTTCTTCAAATGATTTTAGACTCATTCTAGTGTATCGAAAAAACTTTTCTTCATACTTTTTGAGCTCTCCGAAAAATATTTCAAAATGTTTACTCTCATCTCGAGTTTGCAAAAAAGGATGAACCCAGTACCTTTTTCTTTGTTTTTTCTTCTTTATATATCGCAAGTAAATATAATAAATAGCTGCGACTTCTTCAGCGTCCATCTTCGAAATGGTTCGATAAACCGCACCTTCCTATACGCACTTTCCGGTTGCGGTTACGGCTAGCCGCCGTCCGGTTAACCGCATTTGCAACCGCGTCCTGCGGCTAACCGGACGCCTGGCCGCATTCCGGCTAACCGCATAATGCGTACATACCCTTACGCACTAGCGGCTAACCGCGGGGGCGGCTAACCGCGCGACTAGCCGCTTTTCCAGTTTAATATGCAAACGCTTATGAGTGAACGCACTAAACCGCCACAAAATTTCAACCGCGGCGGTTCAATGGAGGGCCTTCGCGGCTAGCCGCCATCTTGTGTATACGCACTGGCGGTTAGTTTGCGGCGAGCCCCCGGTGAAGTATGCACGTGTTTTCAGTTGCGCAGCCATGAACTTCGACACAGAGAAATTCATTGTTGAAATTCAACAACGAGAAGCTATTTGTAATTGTGAAGGAGCAGTTTATAGGAATAGAATTTAAAACGGAAACACTGGGAAGAATTAGTAGATATTTTTGGAAAAGAGGAGATGACAACAGAGGCAAAAAAAAGTCTTGGTAAGTATTTATTATTATTATTACATATATTTAAACGAAACTAAACATACTTTAACCCGTCGTTTGTTTAGGTATAGGATCCTGACTAACTCTGTCGTATGCTTATGATAAGGATCCGTATCCGTATTATTTTAATTATTACTTAATTACTTAACCGTATTATTTCTAAAACAGTAAGATAGACAGTTGTTTATAAAGAAACTTGAATGATTGATCCACCATAGACATGCATTACTTTGGAGAAAAAAGTAAAAATACCGGTAGGAAGCGACATTAAAATTCACTTACAATCTACTACGAACACGTCATAGATCGCGAGTGCAAAAAGTGAAAAAAAAAAAATGTTTTGATAAATAAGGTAAGTGAATTTCATTTTATATGGTTTTATATGTAGTACAAATTCAATATAGATAACTTCAAGTGATTTCGAGTCATTTACTTACAAATTATCGTAGTTCTAAAGTTTTAGACGAAAGTTATGGTCTTTTCCTTTCAAGTTTTCTATAGTTATACTTTGCTAATTTTTATCGAAATTCATATTATTTTGAAGTAAATTTCATGGAGATTCTCAAAATCAATCAGACTGCTACTATTATTGCGAAATATTTTAAGTAATAAGTAAATTACTCAAACCGATGTCGGAAAACACACACACAAGCACAAGTGCAAAATAACGGTCGCCGTGTACGTAAACGTCTAAATGTCATTTGTGAATTTGAAATCGTTGGTACCATGAATACTGTAAACAGGATGATCACTTTAATATTTTTTAATTTGATTTTGGATTTATTTAGATAAAATTGTTAAGTAGAGTAATGGCAAAAAAGACGTTGACGCGCGTTGTCACCCGCGCATATAACTATTAAATTTTAAAATGTATCCACTTTGAAGACGCCACAAATAAACCTTCCATCTGGGTCCTACAAGTAAGAGGCACCCGCACAAGTGGAGTAAAGGCCTAACTTTATTGATTCGTGAAGAAAAACTCAAAATCAGCTATGCATAACAAGTCATAACTTTTGACATATAATGTGAAATAGCATCAATGTCAGTCTTGGGCGTTGCCTAGGACGCCCCGTGGTATCCACAGCAACCTTGGTTGCTAACACCATTTTTTCAAAGCAGCCAATCAACGCAATCTAAATTGACAACTATCGTCATTTAGGAAGTCTCACCTGTCAAGACTCTTACATTTATTTTTAGCCTTGTTTTATTTAGGTTTAGTGTTTTATACTATGATTGTTATTATATTATTTAAGTTTAATGTTCAATAGAATTGATGTTTCAAACCGGTGCTTCTCAACCGTGTTTCCTCAGATGTCCAAAGTGCAATAACAACAAACTGTTTAAAGGTAAAAGAGGACTAAATATCCATACCTCTCGCTGCCACTCAACTCATGTTCCACACTCCCAACCTATACCTTCCAATCCCATTAATGACATTCTCATATCACCAAACAGCACCGTAACTCATGACACCTTCAAATCATTGATATCTCACCTTCACCGAACTATCCCAGTGTTCAAAAGGATTCCTAGGGGTGCGAGGATCTCACTTGCAAAAGCTTTGTCTTCCGCCATTGAGAAATGCTTCTTAAACTTAGAAACCGACTGGCTAAACCTTTTTACCTTCGTCTTCTCCCACTTACATGCAGAAAGAAAACAAAATCAAACCTTAACGTCTGCCCTCAAAGAAAACTCCATTAACCCTTCTATCCATCACATAAATACCTATGACAACGTAAATTACTTTAATTTGAAAACTCGTGTTGAAAATAAAGTTTTTGATGGAGATTTTAAAAATGCGGCTCGCCTGCTTTTTTCTAATGACACCCTCGCTCCCCAAACGCCAGAGACGCTTGAGAGCCTTCGCGAAAAGCATCTCTTACGCCTACTTCCACTTCAGTGTAACCATTCTCCCCAGGATGTCAACAACCCCCTTCACATTGGAGAAGCTGAAACTTTGGCAGCCATATTGTCTTTCCCTAACGGATCTGCTGGCGGCTTTGACGGGATTTCTCCACAACACCTAAAAGATCTAGTAAGTGTTTCCGCTGGAGACGCTGGTAGATCACTATTGTCAAACATCACTCGTCTATGTAACATAATGCTCTCTGGTAAGGTGAATGAACATTTTTTACCTTACCTTTATGGAGCACGCCTATGTGCATTTAAGAAAAATGACAACAGTGTTCGGCCCATCGCAATCTGGAGTACGTTTCGCCGCCTTGCATTAAAACTAGCCTGCTCACACATAGCGTCATCTCTCCACGATATTTTCGTACCAATCCAACTCGGGTTTGGTTCTAAAGGAGGATGCGAAGCCGCAGTCCAGTTTTTCCGTTCGAAATTTCCTGTCCGACCCTGACACTGAAGTGATTTTAAAAGTGGACGTAAGAAACGCTTTTAATTCTATCGACAGGACCACCCTGTTGCACGAAGTTTACGCCCAGGTTCCAGAACTTTTTCCCTACATTCACCAATCATATTTTAATCCCTCATACTTACTTTATAATGACCAATCCTTATCGTCAGCAGTAGGAGTCCAACAGGGTGATCCTTTAGGTCCTGCTCTATTTAGTCTTGGCATCCATCCCATTATCACTACTCTAAATTCTAAATTAAATGTCTGGTATTTGGACGACGGAACTTTAGGTGGCAAAGCAGACTCTGTCTCTCAAGACCTCCTTATCATTATAGATAACTTCAAAAAAATTGGTTTAGATTTAAATGTTTCTAAATGCGAATTATAATATTCATTACTGAAAATGTTTCCCTTTCCCGTAAATCATACATTATTAACCTATTTAATAACTATGCTCCGAACATCAAAATTTTAAACAGCGAGTCTCTTTGCCTACTAGGTGCCCCTCTTCTAAATAACAGTGTTAAACCTCTTCTTGACAAAAAAATTAAAATGTTTTTGGAATCGGCATCTATGTAGATTGGAATCCCTTAACTCCCATGTTGCTTTCACCATTCTAAAATATTGCCTTTTTGTCCCAAAATTTACTTATGTGTTAAGAGCTTGTCCAATCTGGAAACATTCAGAAATAATAAACCAAATCGATGCCACCCTGAAAACAACTTTAGAAAAAATTCTAAATTTACCGCTTAATCATTCTTCATGGTCTCAAGCGACTTTACCTATTAAATTTGGTGGCATTGGAATAAGAAAAACCACAAGTGTTTCCCTCCCTGCTTTCCTGTCATCTATCCATAGCACTCTAGATTTAACAAACAAAATTTTAAGTAATAGTAACGGCATTCATCTTGAATTTTTGGAAGCATTGGAGGCCTGGAAACTTGTCTGTGCTAGTGCTGATACCCCAAAGGAAATGAACCATCAAAAACTTTGGGATTCTCCGCTAGCACAGACCTGTTTAAAAAACTACAAAATTCAATCAGCGAACGAGAACGCGCTAGGCTCCTTGCTGTCTCTTCAAAAGATTCTGGCCACTGGCTACATGCATTACCATCCATAAACTTGGGCACTTTCCTCGACAGTAAAAGTTATCGCATTTGTGTTGGGCTTCGGCTGGGAGCACCGATTTGTGAGCCCCACTTGTGTCCGTGCGGCAAGGATGTGGACAAACTAGGACTCCACGGGCTTGCTTGCCAAACAAGTGCGGGGCGGCTGTCTCGTCACGCAGCCCTAAACGATATCATCAGGAGAGCTGCCAGCATCAACATTGACGCCTCTTTAGAGCCTCGAGGCGTGGTGCGTGATGATGGCAGGAGACCTGATGGTATGTCGCTGATCCCTTGGGAGAGGGGGCGGGCCTTAGTGTGGGACGCTACATGCGTGGACATTTTGGCTCCCTCCCATGTTATCGGGTCAGCGTTAAGGGCCGGGGCAGCTGCTGATGCAGCTGAAAACGCCAAGCAGCGCAAATATGAGTCAATTTTATCTGACTACATATTTGTGCCGTCTGGCGTTGAGACTTTTGGTCCGTGGGGTTCGCATGCTAAAAAGTTTTTCGGGACACTAGCCACAAAACTTGCGGCCACCAGCAAGGACAGAAGAGCTGGCTCCTTCCTCGCTCCTTGCCCCACGGCCCATACCTTTTTTAAATTGTAAATATCATTAATATTATTATTTTGTTTATTTTATTATTAAGTGTTTACAGTAATTAATTATGTTTACTTAAAATAAATTTCATACAACTGAAAAAAAAAACACGTTAGACATTTGTGTCTTTTCAGTAGAGATTGTTCCATTGAAATATTATATGAAAAGTGTGTAATTCTGATATAAAAATATATTTACCGGGATTTCTTTTGTAGTAAGCATGCAAATCCCTAAAGACGCCGGTCTGAGGGCTGATGATGACCAGGTCAGGTTCAATAGGATCTAAGACACTATTGAGGTTAGGAACTTCAGATTTGAATACTTGTAATCAATTCTAATAGAGATTTCAAAGAACGCAGGTCTGAGAGTCTGATGATGACCAGGTCAAGGTCGATAGGATTTAAGACACTATTGAGGTTAGGAACTTCGGATTTGAATACTTGTAATCAATTCTAATAGAGATTTCTAAGAACGCAGGTTTGAGGGTCTGGTGATGACCAGGACAGGGTCGATAGGATCTAAGACACCATTGAGGTTAGGAACTTCGGATTTGGATGCTTGTAATCAATTCCAATAGAGATTTTTAAGAATGACGGTTTGAGGGGCTGGTGATGACCAGGACAGGGTCGATAGGTTCTAAGACACCATTTAGGTTAGGAACTTCGGATTTGGATGCTTGTAATCATTTCTAATAGAGATTTCTAAGAATGAAGGTTTAAGGGGCTGGTGATGACTAGGACAGGGTCGATAGGATCTTAGTCACTATTGAGGTTAAGAACTTCGGATTTGAATATTTGTAACCAATTCTAATAGAGATTTCAAAGAACGCAAGTCTGAGAGTCTGATGATGACCAGGTCAAGGTCGATAGGATTTAAGACACTATTGAGGTTAGGAACTTCGGATTTGAATACTTGTAATCAATTCTAATAGAGATTTCAAAGAACGCAGGTCTGAGAGTCTGATGATGACCAGGTCAAGGTCGATAGGATTTAAGACACTATTGAGGTTAGGAACTTCGGATTTGAATACTTGTAATCAATTCTAATAGAGATTTCTAAGAACGCAGGTTTGAGGGTCTGATGATGACCAGGTAAGGGTCGATAGGATCTAAGACACTATTAAGGTTAGAACTTCTGATTTGAATACTCGTAATTAATTATTATTGAGATTTCTAAGAACGCGGGTTTGAGTGTCTAATGATGACCAGGTCAGGGTCGATAGGATCTAAAACACTATTGAGGTTAGGAACTTCGGATTTGGATGCTTGTAATCATTTTTAATAGAGATTTCTAAGAATGAAGGTTTGAGGGTCTGATGATGACCAGGACAGGGTCGATAGGATCTAAGACACTATTGAGGTTAGGAACTTCGGATTTGGATGCTCGTAATCACTTCTAATAGAGATTTCTAAGAATGACGGTTTGAGGGGCTGGTGATGACCAGGACAGGGTCGATAGGTTCTAAGACACAATTGAGGTAAGGAACTTCGGATTTGGATGCTTGTAATCATTTCTAATAGAGATTTCTAAGAATGAAGGTTTAAGGGGCTGGTGATGACTAGGACAGGGTCGATAGGATCTTAGTCACTATTGAGGTTAAGAACTTCGGATTTGAATATTTGTAACCAATTCTAAAAGAGATTTCAAAGAACGCAAGTCTGAGAGTCTGATGATGACCAGGTCAAGGTCGATAGGATTTAGGACACTATTGAGGTTAGGAACTTCGGATTTGAATACTTGTAATCAATTCTAATAGAGATTTCAAAGAACGCAGGTCTGAGAGTCTGATGATGACCAGGTCAAGGTCGATAGGATTTAAGACACTATTGAGGTTAGGAACTTCGGATTTGAATACTTGTAATCAATTCTAATAGAGATTTCTAAGAACGCAGGTTTGAGGGTCTGATGATGACCAGGTAAGGGTCGATAGGATCTAAGACACTATTAAGGTTAGAACTTCTGATTTGAATACTCGTAATTAATTATTATTGAGATTTCTAAGAACGCGGGTTTGAGTGTCTAATGATGACCAGGTCAGGGTCGATAGGATCTAAGACACTATTGAGGTTAGGAACTTCGGATTTGGATGCTTGTAATCATTTTTAATAGAGATTTCTAAGAATGAAGGTTTGAGGGTCTGATGATGACCAGGACAGGGTCGATAGGATCTAAGACACTATTGAGGTTAGGAACTTCGGATTTGGATGCTCGTAATCACTTCTAATAGAGATTTCTAAGAATGAAGGTTTGAGGGTCTGGTGATGACCAGGACAGGGTCGATAGGATCTAAGACACCATTAAGGTTAGGAACTTCGGATTTGGATGCTTGTAATCATTTCTAATAGAGATTTCTAAGAATGAAGGTTTGAGGGTCTAGTGATGACCAGGACAGGGTCGATAGGATCTAAGACACCATTGAGGTTAGGAACTTCGGATTTGGATGCTTGTAATCAATTCTAATAGAGATTTCTAAGAATGACGGTTTGAGGGGCTGGTGATGACCAGGACAGGGTCGATAGGTTCTAAGACACCATTGAGGTTAGGAACTTCGGATTTGGATGCTTGTAATCATTTCTAATAGAGATTTCTAAGAATGAAGGTTTAAGGGGCTGGTGATGACTAAGACAGGGTCGATAGGATCTTAGTCACTATTGAGGTTAAGAACTTCGGATTTGAATATTTGTAACCAATTCTAATAGAGATTTCAAAGAACGCAAGTCTGAGAGTCTGATGATGACCAGGTCAAGGTCGATAGGATTTAAGACACTATTGAGGTTAGGAACTTCGGATTTGAATACTTGTAATCAATTCTAATAGAGATTTCAAAGAACGCAGGTCTGAGAGTCTGATGATGACCAGGTCAAGGTCGATAGGATTTAAGACACTATTGAGGTTAGGAACTTCGGATTTGAATACTTGTAATCAATCCTAATAGAGATTTCTAAGAACGCAGGTTTGAGGGTCTGATGATGACCAGGTAAGGGTCGATAGGATCTAAGACACTATTAAGGTTAGAACTTCTGATTTGAATACTCGTAATTAATTATTATTGAGATTTCTAAGAAAGCGGGTTTGAGTGTCTAATGATGACCAGGTCAGGGTCGATAGGATCTAAGACACTATTGAGGTTAGGAACTTCGGATTTGGATGCTTGTAATCATTTTTAATAGAGATTTCTAAGAATGAAGGTTTGAGGGTCTGATGATGACCAGGACAGGGTCGATAGGATCTAAGACACTATTGAGGTTAGAACTTCGGATTTGAATACTTGTAATCAATTCTAATAGAGATTTCGAAGAACGCCGGTCTGAGAGTCTGATGATGACTAAGTCAAGGTCGACAGGATCTAAGACACTATTGAGGTTAGGAACTTCGGATTTGAATACTTGTAATCAATTCTAATAGAGATTTCTAAGAACGAACTTTCGAAGGTCTGATTATGACCAGTGCAGGATCGATAGGATCTAAGAAACCGTTGAAGGTAGAACCTTCGTATTTGGAACTTGTAATTTGATACTAATCTCTGATGAATGAAAGCTTCTGATTTGTACTTGAAAAATTTGTTGAAAAGCGAGACACAAATCGTAACTCTAGAAATGTTATGTAGATAGACAGAGATGTAACAACTATGTATGATTATTTAGATACGAGTAACATGGAGACCTGGGCCTTTATTGGTGGACGACAACATTGATGTGGACATGCAAGAGCCGTCCACCTCTATACCACAAGAACAGGAGCCATCCATCAGCCCACGCTGCCTATTTACTAACGAGGATGTATGTATTATGTGATTTAAAAACGATTGTATCTTTAAAACCAACATTGATTACCATAGCAATTGGACTTATTTTTAGTTAATCGTCTGATTGTACTTTCAGTGTTACTTCTAGATGTTAAATGAAGCCTTCCGTAGGTATGTAATTGTGACGCGTCACACTCATTTTCCATAATTTGCATAAATAATATAATAAGGCATGTTTTTATTGGGTTTTTAGGCATAATCGGATTTGTATGTTATTGGATTGTGTCTTAGTGTTTAATAAACAATGGCATGCGGGTTCTAATTCGTTTGCTAAAATGTATTTGTCTAAACATAGGTACATAACTTTGCATTTAAACACTGCCTCTACTTCAAGTGATGTACTTCATTAAAGTTTCTTCGGACTGAGGTCAAACGAGCGTGATTTTGTGAGTTGATAGAATAAAAACACGAACGTTTAATAATTTTATACGCTGTTTTTTTTTTAACTACCCGAGAAACTTGAGGAGTTAGAATACATGCGTACTGTGCCGGATGGTCACGTAGTAAGATTAGGCACACACAGTGTACGTGTATGTATGAGTTCGTATATAGGCTTTAGTAGAATTATAATAAACCAGACTATTACCAACTGTTGTCTCATTTCACTGCCATTCCGTCTGTGGTTATATAGTAATTCTCAAGGTCCAACCGTGTCTTATTGCGTCTCCTCGACAGCACTGCAACAGTGGTGGACCCCGACGTGATATCACGTGATATCACGTCGGGGTCCGCGACAGTGGTGACCCCGCGTCGGAACAAATACGCGACCCTGAAACAACAAAATGGTATTTCCGCGCAAATCGTGTATCAGTGCGTCGCAAGAAGTCACTATCAGCACCGCCGTCGTATTCCATATTACGGAATTCTGGAAGGATCAGCCAGTCTTTGTTTGCCCAGTTTGAAGCAGTCATCGCACTACAAAAGCAAGCCGTCACAGAATCTTCGGATCTTCGGACCACAGCATCTGAAAGACCTAACAAACACACGACTAGGGGAAGCCGCGGAAAATCTTCTGAAACAATTAACAAAACTAGTAAACCTAATGATTTCTGGAAAAGTGAATAATGAAATTTGTAGTATACTGTACGGCGCAAACCTAATTGCTTTAAAAAAAAAAGATGGTGGTATTCGTCCCATCGCGGTCAGTTGCACCGTGAGGTCAAGGATAGGTTGGCCACAAAATTTCAACCGACTCAATTAGGGTTTGAAGTAAAGGGTGGTTGTGAGGCAGCTGTTCACGCGGCGCGTACTTTTCTTAATAACAATTTTGAGGTTTTTGTTAAAGTTGATGTAAAAAACGCGTTTAACTCCATCGACAGATCTGCACTCCTTTCGGAAATTAAAAACGAAATACCTGAAATTTATGAGTATCTTTGGCAATGTTACGGTTCTCCTACTAAATTACTTTTTCAGTCAAATGAAATATCGTCAAGTACAGGCTGCCAGCAGGGCGACCCATTAGGCCCGGCTATTTTTAGCCTGAGCATACATTCAATCATAACCTCCCTAACCTCAAAATTCAATCTTTGGTACCTTGATGATGGCTCTCTTGGGGGAGAAGCTTCTACCGTATTACAGGACTTGGAAACTCTTATTTTGCATTTTTCACAAATTGGACTTGAAATTAATTTTGATAAATGCGAACTTTTTCTTTCAAATGATTTGTCCCAGAGTTTAAAAACAGACATTTTGGAAAAATTCAAAATTCTAATACCAAACATAGCAGTACAATCTAAAGAGTTCCTTACACTTCTTGGTTCACCGATTTTCGAAGAAGCGATTACCCCCATTTTAAATTCAAAATTGAACCTTTTCACAGAAATGTCAGATCGTCTTCTAAACCTTACTCCACACATAGCCCTTTTCATTATTCGTTCATGTCTCTTTACCCCAAAATTAACTTACATCATGCGTTGCTCACCCGTTTGGAAATTCCAAAATATCACATCAAATTTAGACAATTCTTTGAAATCAATTGTTTCAAAAATTCTAAATTCAAAACTGTATGATCGTAGCTGGACCCAGGCAGTGCTTCCTGTCAAGTTTGGTGGGCTAGGTATAAGGTCTGTTTCAAGTATGGCTCTTCCCGCTTTTCTGTCCTCTGGATACAGCTCGCTGCCTCTTGTCAGTAAAATATTAAAATGTAACACCCAATTTACTGACAACGAGGTGGCTTACTTGTTCGAGGCAGTATTGGCATGGAGAGTCGCACTACCTTCAGAGCCAATTCCGAGCGAAAAAACCAGCCAAAAAATATGGGACCTGCCGGCGCTAAAAAGCCTGCAGACTAATCTTCTGGCACAGTGTGTCAGTGACACAGATCGCGCCAGGCTCCTTGCGGCATCAGAGAAAGAGTCGGGACTGGCTCCACGCCCTTCCATCTAAAAACATTGAAACGCTGCTGGCCGCCAGTACCCTTCGGATAGCCTGCTCCCTCCGGCTGGGTAGCCAATTGTGCTTGTCCCATACATGGGTAAGGACCAAATTTTTTGCACATGCAGTCATAGTCTGTTGTCCGGCTTCATGTTTATTAAACATTTAATACTTATTATTACTGAAAATCGTTTTAGAAATAACTAACAGAACTTCAACATTCTATAAACCCAAAGATTCATAAAGAAATTGATTTCCCTACATGATTCATATTTTATGAAATAAAAAGAAAATACCTTTTTTCTTTGCTCCATACAAAATGGCGATGTCCCTACGTGAACCCAATGTGAACATCTATGTTATTTTGGTATGAAAAGTTCGTTCACGTTTTTTATTTATTCATAATCAAATTGTCATTAATATTACTAAAACGACGATATACTTAAAATCGTAGGAAGAATTGTATTTTTAACTTTATTAGGTATTTTGTCCATGTCCCAGATTTCATTCCGTTGTAACACTCCGGTTGTGATACAACAATTTATACGTTATCCTGCAACGCCTGCCAGCGCTTTCTAAGATTTTTAGTATGGCAACCTTGGTTTCGAGAAAGCAAACAAAACGCAGACGCCGCCGCCATGTTTTTTTCTCTGTCATTTGTGAATTGTGTTCGTGTCACAGTGAAGTGTCGTTAAAATTTTGTGTGTATTAATAGAAGTTTCAAGTATTTTGGGACACTTTTTCGATAACTGACGTCTAAAATTAGAAATATCACTTAATCAACAGTTCAGATAAACTAAAAAGTATCCGTTTAGTAGTTTTATTTGTAAACTGTTAAGAAAGTTAGGTTAGGTCGTATAGAATTTTCGGTCCGATGTGACACGAGTGACACGAGATTGTGATAAAGGTAGGTGTACACATAATTTACGTTTTACTATTTCTCTATACTTTCGTAATAAATTTTGTTTTATCTTAAATATATAAAAGAAGAAATTGACTCACTCACTCACTCACTAACATTCAACGCATGACTCAAACTGACAATATTCAACTTGCTCGGATTTGGCTAGAATTTGATATTTGGGAGTTTTTTGACGTTCTTAAGAAAAATTTGTAATTTTTAAAATCCATGATGGCCGCCGAATCTCAACTTGCTTCGATTTGGCTAAAATTTTATATTTGGGGATTTTTGGACTTTCTGAAGAATAATTTACATTTTAAAAATCCAAGATGGCCGCCGAATTTTAATTTGTAGATAACTTCCTACCTATATATTTTTAAATTGAAATGTTATTTTTCAGATGCCTTTAACTACTGCAGAGAGATGCAGGAAGTATAGGGAAAAATTAAAACGAGAAAATCCAGCAAAATTTGAAGCGATGAAGAAAAGAAATGCGGAGATGACAAAATCTAAAAAAAAGAAAATTGCAGATATGAACGAAAATGAAAAGCAAAAAGTGAGAAAAGAATGGCGAGAAGCAAAACGTAAGAGACATGAGGAAACAGTTGTAGTTGAAGTAGTTGAATCTCAAAGAGAAAGACGCAACTATCGTAGTAAAATGAAAAGAGAAAACCTTATACTAAAACAGAAAAATGAAATTTTAAAACGGAAAAACGATACTTTGAGAAAAATGGTTGTGCGGTCTAGAAATAAAATAAATAGACTTACCACCGAGTTAAATAAGCTTAAATCAGAGAAAGAGTTAAAAGCGTGTGAAAGTCAATCAGAAAAAGTTTATACCTATGAAGAAAATTTCAAGGCCGTTCAAGATGCAAACGAACTCACGCCTTTGACTAAATCATACAATTTTATAAAAGAAGAACTTCCAAATATTTCAGAGGAAGCTAAAGAAAAAGTCAAGCAGAAACTTTTACAACAGCATGTTCTTGAATTGTCACTGAAAGAAACATATAAAGAAAGTAAACCATTTACCGACAGAAGTCTATTAAAGAAACTTGCAGAAAATGAAACGGTGAAGAAATATAATATGAAGTCAAGTCTTACAAAATGCTTAGGCTTAAAAAGCGGTATACGACGATTCAATACTTGTAAACAAAAAAGAATGAAGACAGCTAAACAGTTGAAAAAATTCTATGAAAGGGATGATGTCAGTCGAATGACTGCTGGAAAAAAGGAGTACGTCACTCAAAAAAAAGTTCAAAAACAGAAAAGGTTCTTGCTTGACACTCTGCCGAAATTATATAAAAAATACAAAAATGAAGGCGGTACTGTATCCTTCACAACATTTAAACGTTACCGTCCATTTTACGTAGTTTCGCCAAATATAAATAACCGGAATACGTGTGCTTGCATCAAGCATGCTAACTTGGCTTTTAAAGCATTTACTCTGAAGAAATTAGGCCTTATAAAAACAACTGATCTGAATGAGTTAGTTTCTGAGATCGTTTGCAATATTAAATCAAAAAAGTGCATGTATTCTGAATGTCAATTGTGCTCTGACAAAAAACTTGACTTGGAAATTGCAGCAGATTTCCAAGAAGTGACCTGGTTTGAATGGACTAATAAGACCCATGAATTTGAAAAGTGCGGTGAACGAAAGATTACCAAGAAAATGGTAAAAGAAAAACAAACTGGTCCATTGAATTCGCTAACTGAGTTGTTGCAAAAAGAACTTCAAAAATTCAAAGTTCATCATTTTAATATTTACCACCAGTATAAGAAATACAAAGAAGCAATTGAACAAGTACAAGATAACGAAGTTATTCTTCACTGTGACTTCTCTGAGAACTACGTATGTAAAATGGCCGAAGAAGTGCAGGCCATGCACTTTGGGGCGTCAAAAAAACAAGTTACCTTGCACACAGGTGTATTTTACGTTAAAAATGAAAAACCTTTTTGTTTCGCCACTATTTCTCCGTCTCTCAAGCATGGTCCTGAAGCTATATGGGGCCACTTAAAACCAGTCATAGACTTTATAAAAAAAATGTGTCCCAAGATTAATCACATCCACATTTGGTCTGATGGGCCGACAACGCAATATCGCAATAAAAATAACTTCTTCCTCTTCTGTGAAAAATCCAAGGAAGAAGGTTTCGATCGAGCGACATGGTCGTTTTTTGAAGCATCGCATGGCAAAGGCGCGGCTGATGGCGTCGGTGGAGTCATCAAAAGGACCTTGGATGCAAGAGTTGCGTATGGTGAAGACATAGTTGATGCAAAATCTGCATTTGAAATATTGTTAAAGACCGCAACATCCATCAAAACATTTTATGTGTCTGAAGAAAATATCGATGCTATCAATATTTGTTATCCTGAAAAAATCGTACCAATACCATCCACAATGAAGCTTCATCAAGTTATAGCTACTGATAATAAAAATACTATTAAATACAGGAATTTAAGTTGCTTCTGCTCACGAGGCAATTGCGACTGCTTTTCCACCAAGAAACATGTTTTGGTGAAGGAAACAAAAACCGGAGAAAACAAACCAAAAATGAAAAGCCGAAAACCTAGAAAACAAGAAAAAAAAACAGATTCTTCCTCCGAATATTCGGATACTGAACGTATGTACGCAGAAAGTGACACTGACTGTAATGAAGATTTAATGAAAAAGAAAACAGGTTCAGAAAGTGACCGAAATATTAAGGCAAGTGTAGATGCAAGTATGGTTGCTGTGTTACAGAATAAAGATAGAATAAAGAAAACAGGACCTGGAGATGAAGAATCAGACAGTGATAACGATTGTGAAAAAGTGAATGACAAGAAAATAAATAAAATAGATACAGTAACGAAAAATAAGAAAGAAGAGGAAGGAATGGATGATACTAAAGGAATGGAAGGGAACGAAATAAGGAATACAACAGAAAATAGAAAATATTTTGACTTAAAACTATATAGGAAAATGTTGCTTAAGGAAAAAGACAATGTTCAGTCTGGATTCGCTAAAGATCTGCGAATTGGTAGGAATGTCCCACCAAGTATTGAAATTACTCAGCCATCACCGCCAAATCGTGAACAACACGAAGACAAAGATACGAAACAAAGACAAGTAAAAAGGAAGTTAAAAGAAACTGATGCCAGAGAAAAGAGGAATACATCTAATATAAAACTAAAAAGAAAAAAGATAATTAAGAACGACTCAACGTCTGAAGACTCCGATTTGGAGGTAAAATATGCGGAGAGTGGAGACAGTTACGAAATTCAGGATGATGTTGATGAAGACGATTGTTTTTCAGGAGAGGAGTATAAAATAAATAAATATTCAAACAAAAAAATAAAACTCAAACTTAGTGACAAACTGAAGTTATCAAAGTCCGAGAAAACACATTCACCAGAAAATGTGTCTGGCTCAGACACCGACACCGAAAATGTGCCTTTGAGCAATTTAAGTTCTTCAGGTACTAAAGTACTCAAACCTAAACCAAAATATACTACAGGATGTTATGTTATTGTTAAATATGAAGGTGAGTACTTTCCAGGTAAAGTCGAATGTGTCCAAGGGAACCAGTACGAAGTCAATGCTATGGTATTGTCAGCAGGAAATTCGTTTAAATGGCCTGATAAGCCTGATAAAATTTGGTATGGGCATGACGAAGTCATAGAAAAGATAGTTGAACCCGTCTGCCTAAATAAAAGGGGGTTTTACAGAATTAAAGAAATGGAGAAATTCTTGCCAGATATCTATTTGATTTAAGATTATTAATTATTTTATTGTTATGATAAAAATATGCTTTTGGTATCATGTATACTTATTTTCATTGAGTGTTTAATAGTAAATTTCTTTTATTTTGTACTTTTAATACTCATTTTGCCTAAGTGAAGCAAATGATACTAATTTGTGATAGTAGCAAGTTCTTTAGTTTTTTAAAGCTGAAAATATTAATTTCATGATACTCGTTTTGATTAAGTTGATATTCATTTGTTATTTTATGTATGACTTAGCTTAAGTCAAATAGGTATTTGAGAGTCTAAAAAGGATTTTGATTTTGGAGCTTTATTTAGATTAAACTTTGATACTCATTTCATATAATAATAAATGATAGTTTTTAACGTTGATATTGATTTTATTTTGATTTTATACGGATATCATTAATTTCTTGATACTTGTAGGTATTGATTAAGTTGATATTCATTTGTTATTTTATTACTTACCTACTTGAGAGTTTAAAATAAGTTTGATTTTGGTGCGTTTGATACTTATTTCTTATAAATGTCAGATTTGTTTTGATATTAATTTTGATTTTATACTTTTAATACTTATTTGTCATGTGACTGGTCGAACATAATATATGATTGATATTGATAATAAAAGATTTTTTTTTTAGTAATCTGTCTGTTACCTGATTTCACAAAGTGCATTTGGTCACAGGTTTGGTTGTTATTAGTTCTGGTGTCCCGCCATGTGATATTATTACCTTATAAATATCTGCCATGTTTACTTTACAAACCTTTAATCTATCTTACACCTATTTTTTAATATTTCGAAATCCATTCACCAAGGGTTGACAGTAGTCAGAATTACTGGTGATCTGTCATTCACTAAACGTTGACTGTTAGCTATTCTAACATTAATTGAACATAAAGCTGTTATAATTAATAAATATATACTAAAATTACTGACTACGAAAAAGCTTTAAGTTTAATACCTGTGTATGGTGTATGGGGCCTCCCTAACAATTGATATTTAAAAAAATACATCCTTTTGATAAACATACATGGTGTAAATTAAATAATAAGAACCCCTATAATGAATACCTAAATAAATACTATTTTAAATAAAATTACATATATAATATAGTTTCCGATTAAACCGATGCGTTATCTACTTATGCACACCGAGCTTTACAATTCCATTGTGCTACTTTTTTTCCAGTGTGACACTTTCCGTTGTGATTTCCGTTGTGCAACGGCGTAAAAAATTTGGTCTTTACCCACATGTCATTGCGGAAGAAGCGTGGACGAATTTGGGCACCATGGGTTGTCTTGTCCCCAGAGCTCTGGCCGGATTTTCTGCCATAATGCTCTCAATGACATCATACGTCGCTCTCTTGCCACTATTTCTATTCCCGCCACCTTGGAGCCTCGGGGTCTCTTTAGAGACGATGGCAAGAGACCAGATGGTGCCACACTTGTGCCATGGACGCTAGGTCGCATGCTCATCTGGGATGCCACTTGTGTGGATACCTTGGCAGCGTCTCACGTCCATGGCACAGCATTGAGGGCTGGCGCCGCGGCCGATCATGCCCAGATCCTCAAGCGTCGCAAATACTCGTCTTTACTCCGTGACAATGAATTTGCGGCGTTTGCGGTGGAAACACTGGGCCCGTGGAGCTCGGACGCGAAACAGCTCTGTAAAACAATCGCGTCCAAATTGGTCCATGCATCGGGCGACCCTAGAGCTGGAGCATACTTTGCTCAGCGCCTGGCGCTGGCTATCCAGCGCGGTAACGCTGCCAGCGTCCTGGGGTCAATGGCACAAGGACCAATTTTAGAAGATATTTATTCTCTGTAAATATTTATTTTAACGTATTTTTAAATTTTATTTTTCGAAGTGTTAATATTTGTTTTAGTAATGTAAATATATTTAGGAAATTATAAAAAATAATTAAATAAATAATAATTAAACAGTCATTCGGCTCTAAAATAAGTAATAAAAAAGGTTTTTATACAAGTTACGAATTAAAATAAAGCATTAAAAAGTAATTGGTAAAATACGCTCAAATATTGCGATTTTCGTTATGTCCGAAAACCACTACTGCTCGTTCAATTAATCATATTAAATCATTATATCTGTATTAAGTCTAAATTTCCTAATTGATATCATGTACGTTTATAAAACTTCCGATTAATAATAATGAATAATAGCTAACGCACCGTTAAGTAAGCTAAATATTAGATAAAAAAAATTCACAAAATCATGTCATTGGCCAGTGCGGATCTTGTTTTCAAGATTATTCACATTTGAGACAGAAGATAGAGCATTTGTGTGTAAGCCGAACACGCCCGCCCCGCTCCCCAGTCGATCGACGCAATTCATCCAGGAAGGACGCGCGTTGCTGGCCCTGGTAAGTTTTTAAAGTTCATTCTACCAAATTTGTCATTTTCATAGTCATTGTAATTTATCTCTCTAAATTCAATTTATCCCCGTGCCTACTTTCTTTTGTAACGATTAAGAATAAAGGTAGAAGTGTTTATTAACGTTATCATAGTTTTATGTAGCTACCACGCCTTTAAAACGTGTTTCCACTTGTCTTTTTCAAATTCGTCATTTGTCTGAACGTCATTGTTCTGAATCTTGGTGAAGATGACAATGACGCTGGTTGAGTATAATGATAAATGTTTTTTATGACAATGACTCGCGTTGAGAATAATGATTTTATTTCTTTTTACAGTAATATATCCTTAAGATCGCCATGAAACTAACTTATTACGTATTGGCCGTATATACGAACCGTAGTAATCCTAATATAAAACTATATATACATATTTTACAACATTTTGAAGTAATATTTGCCACCTGCGAAGGTGGACAATGCAAAGCATTGTGTGAAGATTCAGCAAATATGAAAATATTTTATTCCTATCAGGAAAAATATGAAAATAATTACGAATACACAAACATTCTGAGCCAGGGAAGCAGACGGCAAATTGTTGAACTTGTACGAACTTGTCAATGACGGTGGCGATGTCTTTATAAATAATATAAGCAAGTTTGATTTAACTGAATGAGACAAAGTTATGCATTAAAAATGCAGTTAAAACATTAATTGTTTTCATATTGTTCAACGTGTAATAAAGGTATTTAAGTTCTTACTGTACAAAATCTAATATGTAGGAAATACCTAAGTTAAGTAGTAAACTGTAGCCAGATAGAAAAGTAGGTACGCACTTTAATGGTATGTAGTTTCAAGATTTTTTACGTATGTAGTAGTATAAATAATTAACTAAGTAAGGTATAATCCTAATTTGTGCCTTAAAGAATAATTAAATATAATGTGTAGTGTACCTAGGAATAAACTATCTGGCTGCGTTTCTTAATTTTATTTATTAACTTTACTCTTTGTTTTAGGGTATTCCTTAGATGATTTCAATCTACAGAATTGGCTTTTTTTTATTTCAAAGATCAGTAATTTTTCACAAAACTAACTAATTTATGTAAGTTTGTTTGTATACTGGTTATAAATTACTAAACATTATTTATACAAGTCAGTACAAGTAATTTTTAACTTGCCATGTTGCTTGGTGTGAACATTTTACAAAAAAAGTATTTTATTACAAATTCAGTTGAACTAAAAATGTATGGATTTATTTGTTAAATAGCTTTGAAATTTTCATTTCAGATCACTTAATATTCATTTTAAAATAAAGGCTGAATTTGAAGACTGATTGATAGCGTAGAAAATAATAATAATCATTGATCGTATCGATAAGATGGCGCCTAAATCAAAAAAATATAAAGAAGGAAGATTGGCTAAACAAAGATTGTGCCAAAGGCGACGTTATGCAGAAATAAAAAATGATCCAGAACCACTAGCCTTACAAAAAGAAAAGAGAAGACAGAGGTACTTGAAAAATAAAGAAAAAAAATCAGATAAAAGTCTACGCGCCCAAAGAGAGAAGAGATGGAGAGAGAATTCAAAAAGGTAACTAATAAGGGAATGTTTTAATATGTGTAGATTAATTTTTTCGTGTTTCTAGGATAAAATAATCAAATGTGTATTTTTTAAACACAGGTACAGACAGAAAAAAAGAGAATCAATGCAACCAATTTTTGAACCAGCTCAAATCGAAGCAGTAGCATCACTAAGTGCTGATGTAGATGAGCTTAGTATTGATAGTTCTCTTGATCCCTTAATTAAGCAAGGCTGTGAAGAAGAAATAAGAAAGTGAAATATCAAGAAATTAAGAAAAGGAAACGACTACTACGCATTATCGCATCGTACAAAAATCAAAATCAAACGCAAGCAAGACAAATATTAAGGCTCCAGAAGAAAGTTAAAGAATTAAAAGAGAAGGGAAAAGAGGAATCACTAACAATTCTTACTGACGACTGCATTAAAACAGAGTTACCTGAACCTTCCAAAGATGTTGATAATAATTTTCCTACTGTCAGTGCTAGTGCTCAATATACCATAAAGAAATATATTCAAGACTTTTATTTAGAAGATGCTAACAGTGTTTTAAGTGCTGGTAAGAAAGAATATATTACTAAAAGTAAGGTCCAAATGCAAAAAAGTTACTTATGTCTGCCTTTAAAGGATTTATATAAAAAGTTCTGCGAGACAAGAATGAAAGTTAGTTATTCTATTTTTTGCAGACATTGCCCATTTTGCTTAATGCAAAAAAGACTAAATGTATTAATTTTAAGTTGCCTAATGTTAAAGATAACCCAGTTAGTCTAAAAATTGATGGTAATACTATGAAGCTTGTAGATACAACAGTTTTTCTTGGAATCACACTAGATTCAAAACTGCAATGGAACCCTCAAACAGCTCTCTCAGGCAGACTTAGTTCGGCTGCATTTGCAGTGAGAAAAATTAAGTTATTAACAGATGTTGATACTGCTCGTTCAGTTTATTTTAGTTATTTCCATAGTGTAATGTCTTACGGCATTGTACTTTGGGGTCAAGCGGCGGATATACAAACTATCTTTATCCTCCAGAAGCGAGCTATCAGATCCATCTATAAGCTTCGTGCACGGGCTTCACTTAGGGAGATTTTTAAGGAAATTGGTATCCTCACTGTAGCGTCACAATACATTTACAATTGCATTGTTTTGGTCAGAAAAAATATTGGTCTCTATGCTAAACACAGTGACATACATTGCAGAAATACTAGGAATAAGGATAAAATTGCACTTCCACTCTTTAGGTTACAAAAAGTTTTAGGATCCTTTATGGGGCAAGGTATACATTATTACAACAAAATTCCAAAAACCATTTGTGAGTTACCTTTACATAGATTCAAAAATCACATCAAAACAGCTTTATTAAAAAAGGGCTATTATACTACAGTCTTTTGTACCTTATAGATAAAAATGCCTGGGTATTTACGAAATGATTGTTTTTTTTTATAAGATAAAAATCATGTTCCTTATTAATATGTGTTTTATTCCTGTTGGAACCAATTATGTTTATAGATGTGTCATTGTTATTAACATAGAGTCATTGTTCTTTACAGCAATATCACTTGCCTGATACAGTGTCATTATCCTGAACATATTATTTTCTTATTTTATCAATATTTTATTAAATAGGGGTCGGATTTGTGTGATTTTGGTACATATTTGCTTAGAACTATAAAAACTATGGATCCTACATAATATTGAAGCTTTGCACGCGGGTGGATAGAAAACCAAAAAAATTGAGCAAATTTAACATTCTACGTAGATTCACCCAGGTATGGTACTCTGCTATCAGCTCGCACTGACTTGACACCTTAAAAGAAACACCCTGTATATAAAGTTGTAGTCTTCTGTAATACAAAAGCAAGTTTGAAAAGTGTAAGCAAAGCTTTATCACTAATGAACTATTTGCTTTTGAATTTCGTTTTTGACTTAAATAAAAAGTTTCCCGCTGAATAGAGATATTTTTCTTAACGTGTTTTTCTGTATTTCATGATTGATTGAAACCCATGTCTGTTTTGGCTTTTATTTGTTCACATAGCATAGCCCTAATTGTAGAACTACATTTCAGCGTGATCAACTTCGTAATTTAAAAAAATCCCGCTGGCTGGTGGTTTCGTTTCAATCATCATTTATTCTGAAAATAATACGGAACAAATTCCAGTTCTATTACCTATTATAGCCCAAATATACAGACATATTACCTATAGGAACTTAGACCTATAGGACAACTGTTCCCGTTGACTATAGACACATAAAACAGTGGTACCGAAAGTCTTACTTTTACTTCGACATATGGTAATAATTTGGAAAAAAAAACACATTTACCCTAACATTTAATAATAATAATTTCCAACACCACATCAATTATTTATTCATTGACTGGCCTGTTGGCGCAATGGCAGCGATCCACGGTGGGTCGAAACTGCTATAAGAGGGACTTAGGTTTTTATTTTACAAATTACATTTTAAAAAAATACTTATCGAAAGGTTTTGTCATCCTGATGAATAATTGTTATGAAACATTTCGCTTCAAAATTGATAGTTCGCTTGGAAAAAAAATTTTCATATTTTGTTGTATGGAATGAAACATAAAATAGTAAAATTTAGCTAAGTCTTGACAGATCTTGTTTTAAAACTACTTTAGTCTTATTCTTTGGCTTCTTCGCCATAATTATACGCTTTTAGCGCGCACCCAAAGTTGCCCGTTTCAGCGTTATAGAAATCCGAATTTTAAAGAAAACATATATGTTTTATTGAATTTCTAATTTCGTAATCGTCTAAAAGTTCACCCAAAATAATAAAATACATGGATATTCTGTGAATAAATAATGACATCAATATTTATCACCCAAAATAAACTTATTATTAGTTACGAATTTAGGCAAGGATATTTCAAAGATTAAAACCAAATTATCCTCAACAATAAATTAATTATGACAGATAGTTTAGTTTCACATAGATCACATATTTACGGCTGCATTTTGTTTAAATAATTCATTTCAACTATTATCCAAAGAGTTTAGCAGAAAAAGGGCATTAAATACGTAATGGCGTATTTGATTACTCTCTTTAGCTAAACTGTTATTGTGGTTGGGAAGTGATTATGTATCAGAATTCATTAGATTTGATATTGTATTCTTTACGAACTATTTACTCTACAGATCTCAGGCCTCTAATTACCTAATATCCTTAATTACCTAATATCCCTAATTACCTAATATCCCTAATTACCTAATATCCCTAATTACCTTAATAATAGAGATAGGAAGGAGTAGTTCTGAGCTATAAAATAAGGGTTCCATTTGAATATAATCATTAAGAGATACGCTTTCTGACTACCAAGACAACTTGCAGTGTACTTTAATATTATTGCGACTAAAATGGAACGTCTTGTGAATAATGTGGATTTGTTCATGGAAAAGGCAATAGTAACTGAATTAAAGTCTGATCATTGTGGGCAGAAGATAACATTTTTAGATTTAACTAACAATAGCGTTAATTACAGGAAAATAACATGTAGACCGAAGACGGGTAATCGCATTAATAGTTTTAAAACTAATTTAAAGCATAAAGTATCTTCCATTCCTTACAAGCCGGGTGACCCTGATGCAGTCTACAAAAGACTGTTTGATTGTGTTAAAAATGAATTTGATGCTTGTTTTCCCACCAAACAAGTTACTTGCAGAGTTCAATCTAAGTTTTGTGAATGGGCCACGCCTGGAATTTAGAGGAGCAGACGTAAGATGTATGAGTTGTACGGCATGAAAAAATACAATTTCGATCCACTTTTTGTTGAGTATGTCAAGAACTACTCCAAAATATTCAGAAAAGCCTGCACTACAGCTAAGGCATTGCACATTCGTGATAAAATATCAAAGTCCACTAACAAAATAAAAACCACTTGGGACGTCATAAATCACGAAACAGGTAAAGCTAAACAGCGCGATACCTCATACACTCTTAATATTAACAATAACATCTTACAATCAGAAGCATCTGTTGCTGAAGCATTTGATAAGTATTTCAGTAATATACCTATAATCACTACAGCTTCATTAAATTCCGCACCAACTAGAGCGGAACATTTGTTGAAAGATAATGTATCTTGTTGCAGTGTTTTCTTTAAATTTAAACATGTTGAGTCACTAGATATAATAAAAGCATTCAGATTAATTAATTCAAAAGATACCGCTGATCTTTGGGGTATATCAGTCAAAATTGTTAGCCACATAATTGACGTGATTGCCCCTTATTTAGCCGTAATATTCAATGATTGTGTGGATGAAGGTGTTTTTCCAAACTTAATGAAACACAGTAGGGTTGTACCACTTTTTAAATCAGGCAACAAACAAGACCCAGGTAACTTTAGGCCTGTTTCAATCCTACCAGCTCTTAGTAAGATCTTTGAAAAAATCATTCAAGAACAACTATAAAGCCATTTTTATGAGAACAATCTCTTACACAGTGAACAATATGGATTCACGAGAGGCCGTTCTACTTCTGATGCTGGCATTGCACTTCTAAAACACATCTTTAGGGCTTGGGAGAATTCACAGAACGCTCTTGGCGTCTTCTGTGACTTGTCCAAGGCCTTTGATTGCGTTGATCACGATACACTTATACGCAAGCTTGATTTTTACGGGGTAAGGGATAATGCTTTAGATTTGGTAATTTCGTACCTTAGTTTAAGAACTCAAAAAGTTGATGTTAACAGTGTACTCTCTACAGGAACACAAGTTAAAATGGGGGTCCCTCAAGGATCCATTCTGGGTCCATTACTATTTCTGATATATATAAATGATTTACCTTTTTACTTAAAAGATATTTGTGATGTTGTATTGTTTGCAGACGATACATCTTTAGTTTTTAAAACTGACAGAAATAAAAACCTTTTTGATGATGTTAATGACGCACTTTCAAAGGTTTTACAATGGTTCACAGTAAATAATCTACAGCTTAATGCAAAAAAGACTAAATGTATTAATTTTAAGTTGCCTAATGTTAAAGATAACCCCATTAGTCTAAAAATTGATGGTAATACTATGAAGCTTGTAGATACAACAGTTTTTCTTGGAATCACACTTGATTCAAAACTGCAATGGAACCCTCATATAACAGCTCTCTCAGGCAGACTTAGTTCGGCTGCATTTGCAGTGAGAAAAATTAGGTTATTAACAGATGTTGATACTGCTCGTTCAGTTTATTTTAGTTATTTCCATAGTGTAATGTCTTACGGCATTGTACTTTGGGGTCAAGCGGCGGATATACAAACCATCTTTATCCTCCAGAAGCGAGCTATCAGATCCATCTATAAGCTTCGTGCACGGGCTTCACTTAGGGAGATTTTTAAGGAAATTGGTATCCTCACTGTAGCGTCACAATACATTTACAATTGCATTGTTTTGGTGAGAAAAAATATTGGTCTCTATGCTAAACACAGTGACATACATTGCAGAAATACTAGGAATAAGGATAAAATTGCACTTCCACTCTTTAGGTTACAAAAAGTTTTAGGATCCTTTATGGGGCAAGGTATACATTATTACAACAAAATTCCAAAAACAATTTGTGAGTTACCTTTACATAGATTCAAAAATCACATCAAAACGGCTTTATTAAAAAAGGGCTATTATACTACAAAATACTACCTTATAGATAAAAATGCCTGGGTTTAAGCGCTCTGCTCGATGCGGGATTAAATAGCTCTATTGTAACAGATGTTTTATTGTAAGAGTTAATAGGTACCTAGTATGTATGTACTGACTAACAATTTTTGTTTTTGAATTGTTTAAATGAATTCTTTTTATTATATTCTTTTATGGTTGGTTTTTTCTCTTTGTTTTATATTCTTTTAGGTTTATTTGTATCAAAATGACACACTGCTTGTACTTTACTAACGCCTGTTGTAAACCCAAAACAAGTTTAAAAGAGTAACTGCTGAGTTTCTCGCCGGGTCTTCTCAGTAAGAAACAACTCCGACGCGGTGGTAGAGTCGCATTATGTCTGTATACTGTTTATTTACATATCCATATTATTATGGTATTTATGTCTATTATTTAGTATATTTTGCTGTAAATTTGACGATTTGAAAGTACTGATACAGTCTATTTGAATAAAGTTATTTGAGTTTGAGTTTGAGTTTGAGGTGTTACGAGAAAATTCCGGATCTTTAGCGGACAGTAAAAAACTTTTTGAATACCTCAAGCAGACGCTGAATTTTGACTGGACTGAAGAAACAAGCAACCAACTCCTGAAGTTTTGTCAGAAGTTTCGTTCCAATATTTGTGGAAAATGGGAAAGATCAAATAGGACTCTTAGCAATTTTTTGAAGAGGAATGGAGATTGGCTGGAATCTGCCATTATCTGGCCTGAAGTACTCATCTCCCAAACAGAAAATGTCCATCACGATGATGTCAGAGAGGATGCAGAAACTTTAGAACCATCTACACCAATAGCTTCAACTTCATCCTCCCCACTCACGCCGAAAAAGAAGACGCGTAGAACAGTTAACAAAATCAGTGTCTCCACAAGAGTTACACATGCTACGATTAAAAACCTTAAGAGTAGTGGGGATTGCGACTTAAATAAAATAATGGAACATTTGTTAAACCATCCCGAAGATATAGATAAGGTGAAGAGTTGCATAAGTCAGCAAAAAGAGGACCGTTTATATACTCCTGAAAAAGCCCTAGCTCTCTCGATATCACTTAACTTATCCAAGTGGCAATACATTAATCTTCGAACCTCTGCAATTGAACAAGGTGCAGCATCTATGTATCCCTCTTACTACCAAATTAAGCAAGCGAAATTAAATTATTACCCCGCAAAAGAAGACATCACCATAACCGAAGATGGAGCATCTATTAAACTGCAGGCCCTACTTAATTTGACCACCTTCCGTTTGCTAGACGCAATGGACTTTAATTTATCATCCAAAGCTGATTTGAAGCTAATAAGTAAATGGGGTTTTGATGGAGCATCCAGTCAAAGCAATTACAAGCAGAAGGCTAGCAGTTTGGATTTGGACGATTCCAGTGTTTTTATGGTCAGCTTAGTACCTATAAGGCTGATGCGGGGTGAAGATATATTGTGGGAAAATGATCGTCCGTCTTCAACGTTTTACTGCCGCCCTATTCGGTTTAAATTTATGAAGGAGTCTGAAAGTTCAGTACAAAGTGAAAAAGAAGCCATAAAACTCGAAATAGAAGCACTTCAACCGTCTGAACTGCAGAAAGTAACTGTCAAACACCAACTGCTAATGACAATGATCGATGGGAAGATTACATCATATATATCGGAAACTTCGACATCTATGTGTGACATTTGCAAGGCGAAGCCATCAGTCATGAATCAGCTAGAAGAAATCGACCGCAGAACAGCAAATGAAGAAATTTACCAATATGGACTGTCTTCATTACATGCGTGGATCCGATGCATGGAATGTTTGCTTCATATAGGTATGGAATTTTTTATCATAATATAGTACCTACCTATTCCGTACTATACATTTTGCAGTAGGAAAATTTTTCTAAAAGTTGTGTTTCTGAATACCAATTAACTGCCTACTTTGTTTCAGCTTACCGCATGGAATTCAAAAAATGGAGAACCACAGGGGAGGACAAAGAAAAGTTAGCGCAAAGAAAAAAACAAATCCAGCAAGCCTTTAATGACGAAAATGGTTTGCTGATCGACATTGTTAAACAAGGTGCAGGCACTACAAACGACGGCAACACTGCCAGAAGATTTTTTAGTGATGCAAAAACATCGTCTCGGATCACAGGTGTTGATGAAGAGCTGATTGAAAGGTTTTACATTATTTTGCAGACAGTGGCTTCTGGTGAGCAAGTGGACCTCGTTAAATTCTCCCAATTTTGTAAAGACACTGCCACTCTATATATACGGTTATATCCGTGGTACTACATGCCCTCTAGCGTTCATAAATTGTTAGTGCACGGTGCAGATATTATTAAGCATTTTGGACTCCTACCAATCGGTAAACTATCGGAAGAAGCATCAGAGGCTCGAAACAAAGACTTTCGTAAATATATACGAAGATATCTTGCATAATCTTCTCTTGTCATCTGATCCAAAACTCTCATTTCTCAGGCCAAGGTTGCATAAACAACGGAAAATGGTTCTCTCACCAAGATCAGTCAGTCGAGCTTTTGGTGCCTCTTCCAAGTACATCTGAATTTGATTTCATAGATATAAATACTCTACAAGATAGTGAGAGTGATTAATTTTGTTCTAAAGTAGGTATAGTTTTTTATTATTATTGTATTTAGCTGTAGTTCTTGTAATTATTAAAGGTACCAATTTATTTTTTGCGTTGAAATGAACGAAAAATATTTAAAAAAAAAACTTTTTTATTTTTTGTATTTTAATTATAAGTTTTTTAATTCATAATATTTCCTTATTGTAAGTGTTTTAATGTGTTAAAATATTTTCTATTAACTTTTTATTATTATTTTAGGATCCTCATAATCCTTGAACGGGCAACTATGGGTGCGCGTTGATAATGTACAGTTATAGCCAACAAGCCGAAGATTGAGAATAAAGCAGTTTTAAGGCAAGATCTGTCAAGACTTGGCCAAAATTTAGAAGTTTCTGTTCCATTCCATACAATAAAAATTTTAATATTTTTTTCTGCCCAAATTATCAGTTTTTTAAGAAAACGTTTCATAACAGTTAATCATCAGAATGATGGGACCTTTCGACAGGTATTTTTTTTTTATGGAATTTGTAAAAAAAAACCCTACGTCCCTGATATAGCTCTTTCGACCCACTGTGCGATCCTGCCTCTAGCGCCGGAGGTCGTGGGTTCGATCCCCACCCATGACAAACATTTTAAGTATGTTTATCAGTCTCTGACGCCCAGACTTAGAGGCTTTGCCTAGCTTGGGGTCAGATGATCTTGGTGTAAATTGTCCCAGATGTTTATTTATTTATTTTATTTTCATTATCTATCTCCAATTAAGTATCATTAATAACTTGTGTTATGGATAAGGGCTAGAAATACATATAATTTTACATTTATATTTTATTACTATGTAAACGTCCATGACTCGTGGATAGATGTTAGAGTTCATCACAAAAATATGAGACAAACATTACATACACCGCTCTGATCCAAAATTAAGTTTCTTAAGCACTTGTGTTACGTAAATCAGGTGCGGCGAAAGTAACACAAAAACCCAGATCCCAGACAAATTTATGTTTCATCAACACAAATTTGTCCCGGTGCGGGAATCGAACCCGCGACCCTCGATTCTCAGTTGGCGCTCTTTACCCGCGGTCGTCACAAATATGTTTTAGTTATTTTTTTATAAGTAGTCATTTACCAATAATCAAAATTCGCAAAAATAGTTCGAAAATATTTGGTTATATCAACGAGCACATATTTTTTTTCGTTTTTATGAGGCTTAGAAATAAATCGATTAGGTATATAGAAAAATAGTAAATTATGTATTTAACTTGTAGATTTAACTCAAATAGTAAGTACCGTTGACGTGATCGACGCAAGCACAACAGTACGCAAAACACGTTCTATTGTCACGAGTGCAGCGAGAATTTGCGTTGACTATATCAAAGTAATTCTTTCATCGATGTTATAGTATTTAAGAAGTATTTCGTTTGTATGTAAAATAAAATGAGCCATCATGCGTATTATTATTGGCCAAACTTATTGGATAACATTTCCATTATATTTCAGGATAACTATGGATCCTCAGCCATCTACCTCTCAGTCAACTGCCCCTCAGCCATCTACCTCTCAGTCAGCTGCCCCTCAGCCATCTACCTCTCAGTCAGCTGACCCTCAGCCATCTACCTCTCAGTCAGCTGCCATTCACGACGAAATTTATGATACCTTGGCTACCTGGGAATCTGCGTACTTCGCTAATGAGGAAGTTGTACATAATGAGGGCTTATCATACGACCAACTTTATGGAATATTGGCGGATATTGTCGATGATATGCTGGAGAATGACAGCCAGGGCATCGAAATAGAAGCACATGATTTATCTCAAGACCCTTCATGCGATGACGAAACTGAGGACAACGTAACCACCCATGAATAGCGTTATGGAAATGCGCAGAACAGCAATAATTTGGAATTTACGGCGACTACTGGACTGAAAGTCGACATGAGGGATAAAGAGCCCATAGATTTTTTTTGGTTGATTTTATGTCCTTCAATTTTAAATTTAATTATGACAAGCACCAACAAGTATGGCGAGGAATTAAAAAATACGGCTTCTGCTACGCACAGTAGAATAAAAGAGTGGCGGCCAATAGATATGGAAATATTAAAAACTTTTATTGGATTGGTCATTCATATGGGGACTATTCAATATAACAGAATATCTGACTACTGGAAAACGCATTATTTATTTCAAAATAATATCTTCAAAAAATATATGTCTAGAAACAAGTTTTTAAATATAATGAGAGCATTGAACGTCCAAAACATAGAAGGAAATGCAAGCATAAATAAAATTAAATCTTTGATTGACGAAATGAACAAAAATATAAAAAATATTTATCATCCTACTAGAGAAATAACAATTGATGAGTCATTGATGTTATGGCGAGGAAGACTTAGTTTCCGCCAATACATGAAATCCAAAGCCAGTGGATATGGAATCAAATTCTATAATTTAGCCGATAATAATAATTATTACTGTAGCATCCCTCTCACAAGAGATTTATTAAATAGCGGCACGTTTTGTACAGGTACACTAAAAATAAATAGATAAGGAAATCCGAAAGAGTTGTTAAAAATTAAAATTAAAAAAGGCGAATTTATTATACTGCATGACCAAACTTTGGCAAAATGGATGGACAAACGGGAAGTGTTGTTTCTTTCAAGCGAGCACAATAGTATCTTAGAAGAAGTCAGAAGTCGTACTAGAAACACCACCTCATTGAAACCACGTGCTATAATAAAATATAATAAACATATGCGGAATGTGGACAAACATGACCAAATGTTATCTTATTATACAGTTGAACATAAGTCAATACGGTGGTATAAGAAGGTTATTATTCACTTGATTGAAATGTGTTTAATTAATTCTTTTAAATTATTTAAATCAAAAAAAAAAATGTAAATACTAAACATTTTGGAAAGATTGTTGCCACCTGTATTACCCGACGAGGAAATACCTTTGTCGATTTGTCCAATACATTTTCCTCGACAAATTACTAAAGAACCAAATAGTCGGCGCGCAAAAAGGAAACAGTGCCGACAATGTGCGAAGCAAAAAAAACGGGAAGACACGATATTTTACTGCCCTAATTGCCCTGATAAACCAGGACTCTGTTTAAATTGTTTTAAGCCGTATCACCGGTACTGATCTATGTTAATTATTTAAACGATAATTGTAAACGACCTATCTTCTCAAAAAAATAGGAAAAATATCTCGTAATGTACGATTTTAAGGATGTAAAGAAAGATTGTGTATAAGTTCTGAAATTGTTAATTTGCAAATAAAAGTTATTGAATTATTAAAATTGTTTTATCTTACTTAAACATAGATAGAATATTTATTCATATTAAATAAGAGCGCAAAACGTGACATGATTGATTTTAGTTTTCTTTATAATTATTAACAAGAATTTCGACGTCATTTAGAAAATCCATTAAACGATTTTCTGGTACATTCTCTATTAGTTTTCTAATGGAAATAGCTACCACATTTTTTTTACAGTTGCATGGAGACAACCCAATATTTTATTTAGTCTGGGTACTTGCATCTTTTGTTTGACTTCTTTTAATCTTTTCCATCTTGTCTTTTATTAGTTGTTTGATTTCTTCCATGTAACCGACTTTATCAAATTCAGTTGTAGTGTCTGAAAAAAAATATATCTCGAATAAAAAAAGTTTTCAAAAATTAACTAATTTAATGTCGTAGGGGTGGGTATAAAAAGGTTGAAGAAACCTGACTTTTTTATAAAAGTCCATAAATGTAGGTTTTTAAAGACCTTTAAGATTTCCTCACATAAATATTAGCTTATCTATATGAGCTGAGAGATTTTAAACAGTACGGACGTGTTGTTCGCATAATTGATTAAATATTAAATAGTGTGAGAGGCTGCGCCCCCAAGTCCAGTGTGCTGCGCCCTGACCTGCGGAGCACCCTTGATTCGCGAAAGATTGTAAGTGAACATTTTCACTTTTTGTGTGCCCGGTCGGATTCGAACCGGGGGCGTGCTGCGCAGAGACCAGTGTCGGTGCAACGGCGCCAAGCGGTGAGTGAGCGACGGCGACGAAATTCACCAATGTGCCGCAGTCATAATATCTATTAAAACTAACGCCATAAAGTGGAATAAAGTGGAATACAATGGAGACAAAATGTAGTGGATGTAATACTGTGATTTAAGATATTTGTTTTATGGAATGTTCGAACGGAATATGTAAAAAATTGTATCATCTAAAATGTTTGACCATTTCTACGGAAACTTTTGAGGCTTTCACGGAAGAGCAAAGAAGCAAATGGGTTTGTCCTGAATGTGTGTGTACTAAATCGAAGTTTAACAACTCAAACACACAACCGTGAAATGCATTGTTATGAACGAAACGTTTACTCCTAGCAACTTTGTAAATACTGAACGCGGCAGCCGTGTCAAGTCAGCTGACATATTGACGACTGAATCTGATATTAAAGCTTTGTTACGTGAATTTCGCGAGTTTCGCAGTGAAATGCATAATCGGTTAGATGAACAAATTAATGCCTACAAGCAGTTAGAGGACCGTTTTTATAAAACCGAAAGAGAATTGCAAGAGTTGAAGAAAATAAATAAATAATAAATAAATAAATATCCCTGGACATTATTCCACACAGCGCCATGTAGCCCCAAAGTAAGCTAATTAAAGCTTGTGTTATGGGATACTAGACAACGGATAAACATACTTAAATACATTTTCTTTTGTAAATACATACTTATTATACATAGGAGACACCCAGACCAGTACAAACAGACATGTTCATGCACACAAATGTTTGTACTGTGCGGGGATCGAACCCGCGACCTCTGGTGTAGTAGCCAACTTCTTAACCATTACACCAAGTCGGTCGTCAAAAAGTGTGATAGAAAAAGAAAAACAAAGCATAAGTGAGCAAACGCAACACCAACTTCCAGCTAAACAAACTGCGGCTATCAAAAGTGATCTTAAGCATACGGAACATCAAAGGGCAATAACGAGTTCGGAGAAAAATTTTGATAAAATGACATTTGCAAAGGATACAAAACAAAACAAAGAAATAACTGGTACTCAAAACTAAACCGAGGCCCAAAAGTTACAGGAATCGACTGGTAGTAAGACGCAGATGCAAAAAATAGAAACTTTAAATTTGAGTGTAACGTGTTTGGGGCAGGAAAATGAAATAAAAAAGGATAAAAAGTGGATAGAGGTAAAGAATAGAAAAAGTAGATATTCTTCGAATGATGTAAAGAGAGGAGGAAGTACTTGTTCTTCTGAAATCGAAGGGACAGAAAGAAAAAAGTTTTTATATGTGTGGCGCTTAAAGAAAGAAACAACGTCGGAAATCATGGAAATATACGTGAGAAAAATATGTGGTGCGGAAGTTCCGATAAAAATTGAAAAGATTCGTCATAAGATTAAAAGGGATTACACTTCATTCAAGATAGGTGTTCCTGAAGGTGTATATGAGAAACTGTGTCAACCGGAGATATGGCCAGTTAACGTTGAATTTTGCGAATGGGTGTTTTTTCGTAGATCATACGAAAACCACCCGAAATAATGAACAAAAGTCAATTGAATTATACTATCAGAACGTTAGAGGATTGCGGACTAAGCTCGATGAATTTAATACGGCAATTGCTTCTTCATGCGCGGATCTTTTTGCAATTACGGAAACGGGCTGCAACATGTCTATCCAAGATGCCGAATTAGTTCCGCCAGGATATACGATAGTGAGGTGCGACAGAACGGACGGACGTAAACAAGGCGGAGTGCTTATAGCGGCTGCACAACACTTCGAGCTCCACTGTGTAAATATTCCGGGTAACATCAGGATTGACAATCATATGTTCGAATGCGCTTGTGCAAAGGTGTACCTACGTAACAGATTTTTGTTTTTGTGTTGTGTCGTTTATATAACGCCGAATAGTGCCGAGAATGAGTACATGGTCCTATTTAAGATAATAGAAGATCTTTGTGTTGTATACAATGAAGCAATAGTTATGGGAGATTTTAATTTGTATTCATGTTGTAGAAGTATTCGTAATTATTATGAATTCTTTTTAACTTATTGTGGGTTTACACAGAGAAATGAAGTTAGGAACTGTAATAATAGGCAATTAGACTTAGTACTGTCTACATTAAAAGAGGAAAGACTCATAAGAGAGGTGCAAGCGGGTCGTTGGTTCCGGTGGACGCGTATCACCCACCACTAGAGATAGAGGTGTCAGTGCATGGCAGAGCCGGGGTAAGCCCGACTTGTACGAGTAAGAGCACAACACAGAATATGCCAAGAAGATGGAACTTCAATAAAGCTAACTTTCCGCTACTGTACTCTTCATTGGCTTCTTGTGATTGGTCTCAGTTATACGAGTTGGACGATATCGATTCTATATTAATGTTGTTCTATGATAATATTAATCGAGTTATAGAACTATGTGTTCCGACTACGAGGGGTAGGCGTGGGGATTCAAGATATGTATATCCGGAGTGGTATTCTGGTGAACTAATTCAGGAAATTAGGCATAAAGGTAAGCTTCACAAAATTTATAAATCTAGTAAATCACAAAGCGATTACCAAAAATTTGCCTTGAGTAGAGCTCGCGTTAAAAAACTGATAGGTATGGCTCATGAAGCACATAGACAGTCCGTTCAAAAACATTTAGCGGAAGATCCTAGGTCTTTTTGGAATTACATACAATCAAAAAGAGGTCGTAGAAGACGCCAAAGTATTTTAAAAGACGGTGCTCCGTTATCAGAAGAACAATGTGCCAAGGAGTTTGCCAAATACTTTCATTCGGTGTACAGTGTGGAAACAGCTGAACTCAGTGTAGAAAAAGCAATAAGGCAAGCAGGCGGTACTAACGGGGCCGCCAGAATACACATAGATAAGCTGCAGTTAGAGGTGGTTTATAAGTCACTCGCAAATCTCAAGCCGAAGAGGTGGGTTACAATGAGTTGCGAGTGCGCAGAGGCTTAGCTTTGGCATTGTATGTGTTTAAAGTACTAAAAGGTAAAGTTAGTAACGCTATAATGCTGGGGCAGATGGGACTCTGGGCACCCGATAATTATGTGAAACGTCGTCGCAGGCCGCAGTTACTGGCAGTTCCGCGGGGAAAAACCCACCTTCTCAATAAGTCTCCTCTGACGCTCACACTGCGTATTTTAAATATAATAGCTGAGAAAATCGACCTATTTCACTGTTCTCTGTGTGAATTCACAAGGATAACGCTATACATTTTATGTTTTGAAAAATAATTTTATTTTCAATGTGTTTGTTTTAAGATGGTGTGTATAGCTCTTCTATTGTATTGGGCTCGCCTGTAATAATAGACGTAAGCTTAGATTAAATAAATAAATAAAAATAAAAAAACTGATGCACAGGCTTATATGATCTTCCTTCATCTTAGATCAATTAACTGAAAGTTATGACTTACCTTCATGCTCCATTACTATTTCAACTAATAACCAATAAAGAGTCACAATTTTGCCACAAATATCGCAGAAAACTTCGCGATACACGCTTCACACACTGTACAGTACATGTAAACTGAACATATTAAACGGTTCATGTCGAAATCTACAGCTTCATGCCGAAAACGCTGATGGGCGGGCAAGGATACCTAATCGAGATGCCGGGACCACCGATGGGCGGGCTGTATATCACAGTATGGCGGCATCTGGGTAATGTCGTTACTTTTCAGGAAGGCAGTGAATGGGTTAAAATGAAACAATGGGAAGAAATTGTAACCTTATATTTGGAGCCAGGACAAAGTTCTGACAAAGAAAAAAAAGAACTTGGTATGTTTATAACTTATATTTTAAATTTAAGCGTATTTACTGTGCCATGGCAGTGGGTTTTCATTTACAAAATAATCAGCTAAATTATTACGGACCGCTGCAGCACTTGTGCTTCCTCTGCAATTATTGTCTATCGGTATTGTACAAGCAAGCACGTACATTGCTCACATCAGCATTATTTCGACCTAGTTTCGTAAACGCGCTTTAGTTATTTTACCAAATGTTCAAGTCAGTTCGTTCGTATCCGCCAATCAATTAAGTCGCGCGTTCTCACCTTACCATCAAAATCCATCTAGCTTAAACAAGTTCATAATACAAGTTTATCTTATTCACAAACAATTTCTATCATTTTACATCAACCTTATCATATAGTTGCGGCATCCCCGTACATGGTCCTTCGAGCTACCGTAGCGGGACCTCTTGAACGCGTCGTCAGTGACCTGATTGCGTGTCAGTGTTTCCGTTCAGCGGCCTATTGTGACATTGTGCACTAAGTGACGTGTCCAAAAACTTCGCTACTGTGCTACAAAGTGCGCAGTGACGAATCATCAAAATCTGTGTTATCAAGAAGCACAGGTAACCTGGGAACCCGATAATCAAGTTTCGGAGAACCAGGACTAAGCAGACGAGGCGTAACGTACCAAGAAGCGTTCGCCAAGTAGCAGCATTTTCAGCGCTTCAGTAGGAGCATCAGCACCTCCACTGCAGTTCCAGCCGCGTGAGCATCGGCACATCAGCACCTTCAGCAGGAAGAACAGGCAGTATCTTCAGATCAAGTAAGATCAGTCCTTTTTATTTTCTACAATGTCCATCCAAGATATTATCGCTACACAGCAACAGCTGGCGCAGGCGATCGAAAACGTCTACACTAATTTTAAGAAGGATGGGTCTGAGAGAAAGTCAGGAGATTATTTCAAGCGAAGGCTGGATACTCTGGACAGCTATTGGTTCGAGTATGACAGTAACTGCAAACAAATATCGCAGCTAGAGATGGATATTTCAAACAGGGATAGGATTAATCAAGAATATGAACGTGTGAAGGAGAGGTTCGATAATATTAGAGCTCATATTCAGAATTATCAGCCTTTAACAGAGGACAGGCCTCTGTTAAGACCTCCGACATTTGTCTCGAAACAGAGTGAATCTAATGCACTTACCGATACAAAAGCAACATCGAGTAGAACAGAAGAAATGTTTAGGAAACAGCAAAGCAATTTCAAGGCATTTCAAAGAACAGCTGCAAAAATAAATTTAGAACTGATTGCGCAGAAATGGGAGTTTGAAGACCTTTTACGTACCCTTCATTCTCGCTGGGCCGTCATCGACGCTCTGCATTGGGAACTAGATAGCATCCTTGACGGTTCCAATAAGGCGTATGAAGAGGCTTTTTCGAGGTATGAGAAGGAATACGACACCATTAAAAAAGCGATTAACAATAAAATGTGGTCTAAAGCGCATCAAGAACAATGCACTCCGCGAATGGAGGTCCCGACCTTCAGCGGCAATTATCACAGTTGGATTTCGTTTAAAGATCTTTTCACCGAAACGGTTCATAACAATCCTTCCATGTCAGACGCCCAAAAGATGCAGTATTTAAAGACGAAGGTGAAGGGAGAAGCAGAGAGACTGATTCAGCACCTACATGTCAGCTCAGATAATTACAAGGTCTGTTGGGATATTCTTAACCAGAGATTTAACAACAAGAAGTTGATATTTACATCGCATATAAGCATATTAATGAATATTCCTGGTACACAGCAGCAATCAGCTTCCCATCTCAAACGCATTCATGACACGACCCTGGAATGTCTTAACGCCATTAAGAACCTAGGTGTGGACACTGGCTCTTGGGATCCTCTTCTTGTTTACATCCTGACCCAGAAACTGGACACAGCATCCTACACAGATTACGTAGAGTCTGTGAAAGACCCAAGAGAATTACCAGTACTTCAAGAATTACTTCACTTCTTAGAAAGCAAATTCACTATTTTAGAATCAGCCCGTAGAAAACAAGATAATCTTTCGCAAAAACAAAACGGAAATCAGGGGTCAAAGTATCAAAGTAATAATCATAAAATCAGTCAATTTAAACATTCATTTTCAAGCAGTAGCAAAATTTCATCGCAACCTACTTACAACAGCAGAGTAAGCGCAGCAAAAAATGGTAAGTGTTCGTTGTGCAATCTAGGCGAACACGGCATTTACTTTTGTCCGAGGTTCATAGAAATGTCGCCCCAGGACAAACTTAGAACCGTCAATAGTTTCAATTTATGCCATAATTGTCTCCATCATCACCCAGGGAAATCATGCTTGTTGGAAAGACTTTGTCGCGAATGCAATAAGGATCACAATAGCTTATTACACGCGGCATTTTCGCAATCGCCCCGCGGGGCAGTGGACAACGGAAAAGGGGCAGCGGTTGCGCGCGGGGGGAGCACACACAAGAGTGCTAACGCAGGAATTCAAGTCTGCGATGACCTACAAGTGACGCACGCGCTGGTCAATGAACCTGTCCAAGTCCTACTTCCAACTGCTTTAATCAAGGTACAAGCAGTAGATGGCACGTATTATGTCATGCGTGCCCTCCTGGACCAAGGGTCACAAACGTCCCTTATAACCCCGAGCATGCAGTACAGATTTTGAAAATACCCAGGATGAAGTGCAAAGGAATTATTTCAGGCATCGGAGACAAGGAGAGCAATTGCAAAGGCATCATCAGTATCAAATGCCTTTCAATGATTAGCGATTTTACCTTTGAAACAGACGCCTTAATAATGAAGCAACTCATAAAGAACCTACCTATCCAGTCGTTTTCCAAACCAGACTGGTCGTACTTGGATCATATTAAATTAGCTGATCCTGAATTCTATCACAGCCGCCCCGTAGATATTTCACTCGGGGCTGATGTCTACTCAAACATTTTAATGGATGGCATCTGCAGATCAAACACAATCCTTCCGATCGCCCAACAGACACAGCTCGGCTGGATTCTGAGTGGGAATGCAAAAACCTTCCAATGTAATGTAGTTCTACAAAACCTGGACGAAATTCAAAGGTTTTGGGAGTTAGAAGAAATCGCTGAGCAGGGAGAGCTATCTTCAGAAGACAAGCAGTGTATCGATTCCTACAAAGCAAGTACAAAAAGAAGGGAAGACGGACGATATGAAGTCCGCCTGCCATTAAAACCTATCAAGAAAAAATAGGTCATTCAAAATCAAAAGCAATAGCACAATTTTACAAGTTAGAACAAAAGCTATCTAAAAATATAAATATTCAAAAAGATTATAAGTTATTTATAGACGAGTACATATCGCTAGGACATATGATACCTGCTGACGATTGCATACCGAGCCTTAAATGTTATTTACCTCACCATTGCGTCATGCGCGAACATTCTACCACTACAAAATTTCGAGTTGTTTTTAATGCTTCTGACAAAACTAAATCAGGTCTAAGTTTGAATGACGTAATGAGCAGGGGTCCAAATCTTCAGCAAGATCTCCAGAGCCTTATTATCAAGTGGAGACAGTATCGGTTTGCTTTTACGGCTGATATGGAAAAAATGTTCAGGCAAATATGGCTCAACGAACAAGACCAGGAGTTACAGATGATCATATGGCGAGATAACCAAACTGAAACACTTAGAGAATATAAATTGGCAACCGTCACTTACGGGACAAAAGCAGCCCCGTACCTTGCTATGATGACACTTAAACAATTAGCTCATGATGAAAAAATTAAATATCAGTTCAGCGCCTAGCGTCCTTGAGGAGTCATTCTACATGGATGACCTAATTCATGGCTCAAATTCCATCCAAGACGCCAAACAATTACAGAATGATTTGATTAACCTCTTAAAATCAGGAGGATTTTATCTGAGAAAGTGGAAGTCAAATGCCCCGGAGCTCCTTACAGGTGTACATACAGAGAAACTACACGATTATGATTTTAAACAGGCAGATACCACCAAAGCCTTAGGCCTTGGATGGAACCCACAACACGATCAGTTCACCTTTCAATTACAAATTTATTACTCAACCTCAGGAGTAACTAAACGATCACTGTTATCAGACATTTCTAAAATATTCGATCCATTAGGGTGGATCGCCCCCCTCACTATAAAGCTGAAAATACTATTTCAAGATGTATGGAAAGCAAACTTAGGGTGGGATCAAGCGGTGCCTCAAGATATCCGTGAGAAATGGAAAATGATAAAAGCTGATTTACAAGTCATTAGCCAATACCAAGTACCGAGGTGGCTACAAACAGAAGACAGAGATCGCATTGAACTGCACGGATTTTGTGACGCAAGCACAAAAGCGTACGCATGCATTATCTACTGTAAAATAAATAGAGAAAATGAGTCATCAATTGTAATAGTAGCAGGTAAAACCAAATTAGTACCTATCAAGAAAAATACGTCTCTGCCCCGTTTAGAACTATGTGGAGCAGTATTACTTTCTAAACTTATGGCTAAGGTAAAACAATGCCTTATTAATTACGACTTAACTATCTACGGGTGGGTTGACTCCATGGTAGTGTTGGGCTGGCTCAATGGCGATTCGGACGGATGGAAGCCTTTTGTAGCTAACCGCGTCAAAGAAATCACGAAGACAATGGAATCAAGTTGTTGGCGCTACGTGAAATCTGAGGACAACCCAGCAGACTGCGCTAGCCGTGGTCTCACCGCTACTCAACTTAAAGATCATTCTTTGTGGTGGCAGGGCCCTACATGGTTAAGCACCTACAAATCTGATGAAGATAAGAACAACCCGACTTACATTACTTATGAAGATATTAAACCAAAACAAGTCAACGTAATGCAAGTATCTAGCGGGAATGAGATTATCAATCAATTAGAAAAGCAAAGCTCCTTGACTAAGGCCGTGCGAGTACTAGCATGGATGCTTAGGTTCAAAAACAAGGAATCAAAACCAAAATATTTAACGGCTCAAGAGTTAAATATAGCTAGACTAGTTATCATTAAAAATGTTCAGCCTAAAGAATTTGCAGAGGAAATCAGCCGTTTACGACAGAACAAAAGCGTAAGCACAAGAAGCAAACTATACAACCTAAATGCCATTTTAGATGACGAAGACATCGTACGTGTCGGTGGTCGATTAAGACATGCCAACATGGACACCGAGATGAAACATCCAGCAATCATTCCGAACCGTACGAGATTAGCAGATCTTATCATTGATCAGGCTCATGAATGTACTTATCATGGAGGAGCACGCTTGACAACTGCCTATATACGTCAAAAATACTGGCTTAACGCACCCTCCCTACCACGTAAACAAAGATCATATTTTACTAAAATGGCTTTATCACTGATGCTATTTTTATTTATTATAACACCAATTAACTGCTCATACAATACGTCATCATTGCCAAGTGATAACAGCTTATACTTTGATCATATAACCAACATTAATTTAATACGAGACGACTGGCGCCTCATTGTCTACTACGACACTCAGCCGTATCAAGACGGGAATGCAGCGCTAGCAAAATACATGAAATACTTAGACCACCTATGTTCAAGAATAACAACACAATCATACTGCTATGGATCTTATTACAATTACGTCATGAGGTAACTGAACTACAACACTACAACAACCTATTAATGAGCCACAATCAGAACATGAATGACCCAACAGGAATAGGACACCGGCGCCGACGCGGTCTTATCAATGGTGTCGGCTCCATTGCAAATAGCCTTTTCGGTGTCCAAGACCAAAGCTTTGCCGATAAATATGAATAAGACATAAATTTAATCAAAGAAAACCAAAAGCATCTGGCGACCCTTTGGAAAAACTAAACATCTGTGGTCGAAGCTGAATTTAACCTTCTGAAACGGACAGAAAATATCATGGACCAGCATCACAAACTAATTAACAAGAAATTTAACGCTATGGAAATATCAACGAATAACCAGATAAAAAATGAAATCCAAAACATCTCACTCGTTAATGAGTTTATTACCAGTTCGATTATGGCAAACAATATTTTGTTAAGTTTAAAAAATGTTCAACAAACGTTACTTGACACCGTCACTAATGTCTACAACGGAAAATTCAACTTTCATTTGCTTCCACCAAATCAGCTGAGACATGAACTAAGTGTCATAGCTGGACAGTTACCCAAAGACTTGTCCATTCCTGTAGACAATTTTGGAGACCTTTCAGAGATCTACAATTTGCTACAGGTACGAGCCAGAATAACTAATAATTATATCATCTTCGAAATAATTATACCTCTGATCAATGAGGATATGTATGAAGTTTTGAAGATTATACCCATACCTCATTTGATAAAAAATAATGAGGAGATAGTCGTAGTACAAAGATGAGAATCTTAACAAAGATGTATTTGTTACTTTATCTGAACAGGATTTGAACTCTTGTATTCAGCGAAATGCCCAAAGAATGTTATGTCACATCAAAAGACCTATTTTTAAGATAAAGAATGATCAGAACTTTTGCGAACGATCGCAAAATTCGAATCAGTGCAAAACAATTACAAAACCTTGCGTCAATAGATGGGAAGAATTAAAGAAAATTAATTCTTATTTATATTTTTGTTGCAAGGAGTGCCAACTGAAACTTTCATGTGAAGATCAAATTACGGCGATAACAATGACCCACTCTGGTTTTTTTAATGTCGATCAAGGCTGCGTCATAAAAACAGCTGATTATTTTATTTATTCACATAGGCAAGAGGTCAGTAAAATCAGCATAAGCTCTAACATTCCTTATACAGAGATATCCTCAATAAATCATCTCATCAACATATCAATAGCAAACATTCTATCACCTAACAATCAGTCAGAGTTTAATGAGCACAGCATTCGGCTTCAAGAGATCCAGCAGAAGCTAGAAATTATGAAAGATAGCCCAGTATTATCAGACAGAATATCCTATCACGATGTGCATCATTACGCAGCTATATACGTAACGCTCGCTATAGTAGGCGTGATGTGCGTCGTGTGGGCGTGGCGGCGCTGCAGACGCGGACCGGCGGCCGGCGCCCCGGCCCCAGCAGCAGCGCCTGCGCCGCTTCCAGCTCCACGAGATAACGGGCTCCAGTGCAGTGCTTCTAGTGCTCAGTGCATTTCCCCTAGTGTTCAGTACAGTCCCCCTAGTGTTCAGTTTAGTGAAACGTGTGAAGTGCCCGACAAAAGTGCACGATCGTTAAAACAAAACAAGAAAAGGTCTCCAGTAGTGCTTCGTTCCGTATTTAGTATTTCGGATGAGCGTATGAACCGAGCGTAATAGATTTAATATTGAAAATCATCGTGTTAACTCATCAAGGGTCTTACTAACAACAGATCATTTAGTTTATAATAATCAATTGTCTCACCCTTGTATTCACTTAAGCATCCCATTACTCCTACTAACCCCATTTTTCCCGCCCGGGAATATGTACAAGCAAGCACGTACATTGCTCACATCAGCATTATTTCGACCTAGTTTCGTAAACGCGCTTTAGTTATTTTACCAAATGTTCAAGTCAGTTCGTTCGTATCCGCCAATCAATTAAGTCGCGCGTTCTCACCTTACCATCAAAATCCATCTAGCTTAAACAAATTCATAATACAAGTTTATTTTATTTACAAACAATTTCTATCATTTTACATCAACCTTATCACATAGTTGCGGCATCCCCGTACAGGTATATTAACTATTCCCTCTGTATCATTGTTCGTATATAAAATATTTTTAACACGTTCACTGCCACTACAATTTTTATAGTGTCTTTGAGGGTGCCGCCTACAAGACGGGGTGAACTCGCCAGGTGAGTCGCCGGCACTACAATGTAAATTGAATGGACTCGCGCGAGTCCACTGGCATTGGTTAAAGGTAAGTTTAATGTTTTGTTATTTTTGTAGCTGTGACAGTTTTCTTAGCGTGTGTAACGTAAATAAAGAGTGTTTTACGGCTGTACAGTGTATTTTAACGCACAAAAATGGAACAAAACCTAATAAATAAAATAAAAGGTAAGTTTGTTTCGTAATTCAAGCAGTGGTTGTCAATCTTTTATAAAGTGGTTATGGTTGATGGTTATATTTTGTTTTTCTCATACTTACGTAGGTAACTATTTACAGTAATGTCGCCCTGAACGTTAAACATTGACTTCTAGTCTCCTATTTTGTTAATGAACATTACCGCTTTTTGTTGTGAACATTAAGATGGAGCGCTTATTGAATTGTGAAAAGAATATCAATTAAAAGTGTATTTCCTTATGTAAAATAGTAACAATAACCTACCTGCTCATATTTTTTTAGTGCGGTTCGTAAAAGATCGTTTCCTGAATTGACCCGACCGGGAATCGAACCCGGGACACAACGGAAATCAGGGCGAGAAAACGAGCCGGGCGAGGTATTTTAATGTAACTATTCTTTTTCAAGTTATATAATTATCCATTAACCTCTCCCTACCAGGTACTAACATATAAAAAGAACGTTTGCAACAACAACTTCTTAAAACGTTAAAAAATTAATTAATAATTACTTCAAAATGCATTGTCAATAAACAAATCATAAAAAGGTTCACAACATCTACTATTAATCAGTCACTTACCCTCCATTTCTCTTCAAACACTTTATTTTAAGCTTAGTACACGCTTTGAGTGATAAGTAAAGTGCTTAGGTCTGATAACACATGCCGATTGCACAAAAACGAGTCTATACAAGTCGGAAATAGAAGAAGAAGTTTTCATACATGACTGATGACGCCTTGGGGGCGTCATTTAAACCTGTGGCGTTTGACGCCTATGAGGCGTCGTCAAAAATATGTTTGCCGCCACGGGCAAAAGTTTACAAAAAGTACCGTCGCAATGAATCGGTTAAACACATCCGCTGCTATGATGCTTACTGGTGACCGGCAAACAATACATTTTCTATGTATGTGTATGTGCCTGGTTTGGCGGCAGTCAAACCGATTCGTTGCGGTGGCCAATGTCGCTTACTTCCGACGGTGGCGTCAAGCAAAAACGACGTGACACTGTTCAGTGCCCAACGCCATACGATTAGATGACATGCATCTGCATCTTCCGCCATGCGGAAAAGAAAACAGTATTTTTACCATTTTTTACATGTTCAAAGCTTGAAAAAATTTAGTTTACATTCGAAATCTAACGTAAACGGACCGGCACATTGTTTTAAGTGATAAAAAGTAGGAAAACAAGTGTATTTCTGGAAATGGAAGGTAAGTGACTTTTTTAATGGAGTTGTGCTAAACCTTTTCAACTTATTTCGCATTTCCTAATGATTTTATTGAATATAAAATATTAAATTAGGCCTAAATATTGTTTTAGTTTTCTTTGTACAACAAATTTCAACTATGCAAATGAAAAACTACCAAGTTTGATTAAGGAGATAATAAATAGTCACAATTGACTTGATACTGAAGTTAACTCTGTAGTTGAAACAAGGAGAATATGCTATAATGTAACTATAGATTAATATAGAGCACCTCAATAAATATTATCATAATAATTGTTCTAGGATTATCTAAAAAACGAAAATTCATACCTGAAACTGAAATTGAAACGCACAGCGACGACGAGTTGGTCGAACAAATGTGTTCCCAACAGGATTCCCAGTCTTATGATCTCTGGGAACCTAATCAAGATCAGGCTGTAATTGAAACGCAATGCGACGACGATGGTGAGTTTGTTGAAGGCACATGTTATCAAGAGGAATTATGCAAACCTAATCAAAAATATAAGGGTGATGGGAAATTTCAAGAACCTAACTGTGCCCCGCCAAAAGTAGCCACTAAAGACAACTCAACCTGCAAGGAGAAGATGACGGAAAGAGAAGAACAAGTTCCTCAAATATTGGACATACATGGCTGTAAATTTTTTGGGCAGCTCGTATCAAACGAATTGCTGCGATTTGACATAGATACAAGATATGAAAAAATGCAAAAAAAATTAGAAATTTTTAAGAGTAAGTAAACGTAAGTAAAAACGTTCTAATCCAGATAGACGGCACAACGCAGCTGCTATCTCTAGTTCTTCAGCGTGACGCGAACATTGATGCGTATTTTGAAATGCATCATTGTATATTCGCGCCATTTGCGGTCTGGAAGAGTCTACAGCAGAAAATAACTAGAGGTAGCACTGGCATTGAGTCGTCTGTTCTGGGCCAATGTGAATTGAAATGTTTAGGTACGCTTACGTTACATTCTTTTTTTTAATTAATTAGGCATAGAGGAGACAAGAGTTAAATAAAACCAGGTTTTGATTTAATTATAATATTTATTAGAAAATATTACATGCGGATCCGATTAACCTACATACCATACATTTTCTTGTTTTCAGAATACATATTTCCAAGTAGGTATTCATAGTTATTTCAATTTCGCGAACTAAAATAGAACTTTTCTTACATTGTAAAACATTTTTACATATACTTGTATTACTCGTAGCAGTTACCTAAAACAAAGGGTTTTAATTTTACATTTTTTTTAAATTTTTAATCTGCTGATGTTGTTATTGTGTAGGTATAAGGAAGATATATATTATAATTTTGTTACACTGATTTTATAAGTATTTATAGTTGGGTGACAGATTACATAATTATTTCAATATTTGTGAAATATTTATATGTATCTTATAATAATTAATATAATCAAATCATGCTCATGTATGAGACCGCTCCTATGTGGAACGTTATTAATTTACAATAGACACAAGATCATAGTTGGGGTCACCCAACTATGTTCGATTACATAATTATTTCAATATTTGTCAAATTCTCTAAAACAATTATCAAGGCACAGGCCTGGGAATCCTGGGCAATCTGGACAGCCAGTAATAACGACAACTCTTTTTTTGTTTTTTGTGTAACATACTCGGCATCTTTTTCTAAGGGTATTATTACCTCTCTTTGGTAAGTTTACAGGTAAATGTATTTTTCCCTCTGCAAGAGGCCGAGCAAGTTCTGAAATATTAGGCATTGGCAACAATTCCTCCAATATATTCATTCGAAATTTATATAATGTCGTTTTATTTCGGTCGTTTTTTGCGTTGTATAATAAATAACCGTTTACCAAACATATTTGAATTATATGTACTATAACTTTTTTATACCAGCGCAGGGTCTTGTGCTCACAGCAATAATAACTCAATAATTGATCATGTCGATCTATTGCCCGCATATATTTATTGTATTTTATTTGTACGGCCGGTTTATATTCAATTGTGCGTGCACGGCGACTGGTAGTCCGTTGATAGTGGCTTTTGTGCTCGGTACTTATAAATGTTATATCTCTTTTATCTTGCCATTTTGTGACGACAATATTTTTATTATTGTGAACTATGCATGATTCACCCGTTTGTAACTTCGTAGTTTTTATCTCTATTGGATTTCCAATACGGTTTTGCCTTAGGGTACCAGTCACGTACGTTTTTTTGCCTATAAGTTCCTCAGCCAACCCCACGCTGGTATAAAAATTATCCAAATATAATACATGCCCTTTTTCCACATACTTTTCCATAAGCATAAGCATAAGCTTAATGTACGTGAAAAATCAAGTTACTTTGGTTCTGGGTAAAAATTTCCTCAAGCTAAATTGAAAGAGTTATCATCGATTTTAAAATGACACACATCCGTGAACGCCACAAAAAAAAGTGATGGCACGGATACGTGTCATCCGCAACGAATCGGTGGTCGTTCAGACTGACGCCATGACTCTTGGCTGCTGCGTCGAAGACCAGCCGCTGTTAGCCGGGCTTGTTCGGATTCTGCACGGCAGAGTGTGGCAGGTACCAACAGACGGCGCTTCCACGTTCTGAGCCATCGCATAACACAGCGTAGCCTTTCTGCAGTAGGTTTTCTATCTGTGCGGCGTATTCTTGAGCGAACTCTGTTGACGTGTCCATCTTCTGTTCGATTTTGCAAAGTCTACGATATGCTGCATCGTAACTGGGCGGCAGAGTGGTGTTGTCTTTCCGCCATGGCAGTCCCATTTCTTAGCCGCTGTCCATCTTCTTGACGGTCTTCTCTATGATGTTGATTGCTCGTTGATCTGCGTCAGTCACTCTTTGTTTTTGAGCGACGCCAAGGGCTTCTATTTTGAAGTTAATTTCACCAGGTTATGGAGTTCTTGGTCGCGCTGCTCGTTGTGTCTATGCGTCGATCGGTTTCATAGACATGCAGCACGCTCTCGTGGTTGTAGATCACGCTTCGAGGTGTCGTTCCATGCATCACCCATCCGAGTTGCGTTCTGGAAGCGGCCGGTTGATCAGGCGCCCCCACTCGAAGTTCACGGGAAACGATGCATTCCCAGTAAGGCATTGCATTGTGAAAAATTCATAGGTTTTCGCCTGTATGCCCAAGTATTAAGGTTTAAAATCGGGTGGGAACTATTTTACCTCTGCCTTATTAAGGGTTAAAAAGGTTGATAATCTATGCGAGTGAACTCACCTAGGAAGTTCATGGCACTGGAGAATGACTTTTTTTCTATCAAAAATAAAATTGGTCTGCACACCCGGGCCACCATGTAAATGTTCAAATTGGCGCATATTTAGTCTACACAGCAATTTTGAGCAAAAAATACCGTTTTGTTTTGGATATATTACCGAAAAACACTCGACGAAGTCGCCGGCACTGGAATAAAATTTAGATGAACTCACTGGGTGAGTCGCTGGCACTGAACGTGTTAAAATCAACGCCATGTCTTTCCCTCACAAAATTATGAAGTATACAGCATGCTTTAACAATTTTTATAGATAAATTTATGTTTACGTTCAAAATATACGCCATTTATGTGTTAAAATACCGAATGCACACTCAATATACCTGCGTGCCCTGCTCAAGCGATAATTAAAAACTCTTTTAGTGTAATTAAAGTGATGTCCTGCATAAGGTCGTAGAACATTGTTTGAGATATTGTAAGTTCATCCCCGATAAAAAAATATGGCACGGAATCGGTGATACCAGTAATTGCAGAGGAGTTTGGTATGTTAAGAGTTCCGTCTTGAAGTTTTTGATAAAACATTGAATCACGGAAAACTGTAGAATCACTACATTTCCCATAAGCACCTATGTCAACGTATATAAATTTGTAATTAGAATCACATATAGCCAGAAGTAAGATAGAAACATAATGCTTATAATTGTAGTACAGCGATCCCGTTAGAGATGGTCTGATAACACGCACATGTTTACCATCTAAGGCACCTAAAACATGAGGAAAATTGGCTTTTGACTTCCGCTTTATTTAACCACATTTCAGTTGTATTTCAAGCAAAAGCAATGTACGTTTGCGGACAAGGCGAAGTTCTTCGGTGCGGAGAAGAGTGCAGGCGAAAGTTTGAGCGAATGGGCGGCGCAACTAAGAGGTTTAGCTAGCTATTGCGATTTCGGCGGTGCCCTGGAGACGAACCTCAGGTATCGTTTAAGCCTTGCCAATATTTTTTAAGCCGTGGACTGTACCATTTGCCCTAAAAGAAAGAGTGGAGAAAGAGTTAGATCGTTTGGTCAGTTTGGGAATATTAGTACCAGTGAATACGTCGCGATATGCTACACCTATTGTTCCGGTGGTTAAGGAAAACGGCAAGGTGAGGATAGCTGGGGATTATTCAGTAACCTTAAATAAAGACCTTATAATAGATTAATACCCATTGCCAAAAGGTGAGTAAAGGTTTTTGCTAAAATTGATGGAGGCAACTAATACAGCAAAATAGATTTAAAAAACGCCTATAACCAGTTTTTACCAAGCGAAGACGATGAATCTCAACAACTCACCACCATCAACACGCAGAAAGGCTTATTTAAATATACCCGACTTGTCTACGGGTTGGCTAATGCACCAGCGATCTTTCAAAGATCGATGGCAACATTGTTATCTGGTATTGAAGGAGTAAGCTGTTGGTTAGACGATGTTTGTGTGACTGCCCGAACCACTGGTTCTCATTTAAAAAGGTTAAAAATGGTGCTAAGCCGTTTGAGAGACGCTGGACTGCGATTGCAAAAAGAAAAATGTGAATTTTTTAAAGATAGCGTGACTTATTTAGGATATACAATTAGTAAACAAGGATTACAGACTAATCCTAGTAAGGTTCTAGCCATATTAAATTCACCTGAGCCTACAAATGTCTTAGAAGTAAAAAGGTTTGCAGGTATGGTAAACTATTATAGAAGTTTTATACCTAACGCATCCAGTATAATGAGCCCGCTAAACGAATTATTATGTGCGAACGCTGAGTGGACGTGGGGTCCTCGGCAGCGCGACGCGGTGCGGCGCGTGAAGCGCGAGTGGCCTCTGAGCGCGTGCTGGCGCACTTCGACCCTCAGGCGCAGCTGGTGCTGTCGGTGGACGCGGGCCCGCATGGCCTCGGCGCTGTGCTGGCGCAGCGCGACGAAGCGGGCACGGAGAGGCCATTAGCTTACGCTTCTAGGTCACTGAGTTCTAGTGAGAAGAATTACAGTCAGATTCAAAAGGAAGCGACGGCCATAATATTTGGTGTGAAGAAATTTCACCAATATTTGTATGGCCGATGTGATCCATTTATCTTAAAAACCGATCACCGACCGCTAGTATCTATTTTCAATAAGAAAAGTGGCGTATCAATGAAGTCTGCATTACGGTTGCAAAGGTATGCAATCATACTCTCAGCGTATAACAGATACGATGACTCGTACCGACAAGAAACACGACACTTATTGTTCTTTAAACTTTTTAAGCGCAATATCGCCGGCAGTTCTGCAAAAAGATATTCAGCTCGCGACCAAAGACGATAAGGTACTGCAAACGGTTATAAAATATATGACTCGAGGTTGGCCTAAGAAAATCAAATGCAATTCAATAAAACCTTACTTTTTATGTAAGACAGATTTACAGTATGAAAGTGGATGTTTGTTGAGAGGTCTTAAGGGTTGTTATTCCGGGTACGCTAAGGAAGCGTATGTTAGAGGAATTGCATCAATCCCACCTAGGGATTGTTAAAATGAAGTGCAATGCACGCAGTGGAATGTGGTGGCCGGGCATCGATGCCGACATCGAGCTGCGAGCGAGTAGCTGTGACGTATGCGTGAGCGTGCGCGCGGCTCCTCCGAGCGCGGCGCCCGCGCCCTGCCCTGGCCCCGCCCCTGCGGCCCGTGGCAGCGCTTACACATCGACTACATGCAACTCGATAATAAAACATACCTAGTTATTGATAGAAATATTATTTATTCTATTCGAATGAATATTGATAGAAATATTATTTATTCTATTCGAATGAATAGAATTAATAATATTTCTATCAATAACTAGCTAATATAATGGAATCATTATACATTTAAATTGGCTGTATGGGCTAAAAGGCATAAGCCTTACCTAATGTCACATTTATTAAATATATAGCTGTCACTGGCTGTCATTGAGAATCCGTCACTTCCCTAACAAGGAATTCGTAGGTTATAAAATGTGAATTTTCTAATCTTTTATTTCAATAATAATCTCTTTAAATGTTAAGCATTTTCGTATTTATTCTGATAATAAAGTGTCGCAAAATGTCATAGCGCGTTTGATTTTCATCGGTCTGCACACTCGCCCGTTCCCGAACTTCCATTGCCAGCCGCTATACCAATGTTAATAGGTTATGTGCCCAGTGAGTATAACATATAGAATACATTATTCAAGAAGAATACAATCGGAACAAAGGGCAGAGGAAGAGAGTGTGCGGATTATCACGCTATTGACAAAATGCCGACGCCATCGTCATCTGGTGCTGAGCAGCCGGCCCTTCAACCGGGCAACGGCGCCGGGCCTATATCAATTGAGAGATTACGTGGTTCGTCTAACTATGTATCTTGGAAATTCTCGATGCGCATGCTTTTAACCTTAGAAAATATTTGGAGCTGTGTGGAATCAACGGGTCAATCAACTACCACAGACACTCAACGTGACCAGAGAGCATTAGCAAGGATATGTCTTAGTGTGGAGCCTGCCTTGTACCAGTATGTTCGCGACGCCAAAACTGCCAGTGAGGCTTGGAAGAACTTAGCCAAGGTATTCGAGGATCGTGGACTATACAGGCGAGTACTCTTACTCCGGCAACTTCATCATATGGAATGCAAAAAATATTCTAACATGCAAGAATACATCAATGCTGTTATGACCCTAGTGTCACAGTTAGCGGATATAGGACGGAGCATCGAAGACGACGAGGTAGCGGAGATTTTACTATCAGGTCTTCCAAGTGAATACGATGTTTTGGTCAGCAATTTGGAAACTGCATGTATCAGTACTACATCTCTTTCGAGCGAGCTTGTTAGAACACGCCTACTTCAAGAAGAAATGCGGAAGAATGGCAATGAACATACATCTTCAACAGATAATGCCTATTTTGCCAAAAAGAAAGTAATTTGCAATTTCTGTGGAAAAATTGGACATGTTCGTAACAGATGCTTTAAGCTTAGGAAGCAGAAGAAGGAGAAGACTGAGAAAGCTACAATTGCGACTGATTGTGCCTATTCAGTGACACAGACTGACTTCATAGTTGACAGTGGGTGTAGCAGTCATATGATAAATAATAAGTATATGTTTCACAATTTTAATAATAAGAAGAGTCATGTTTGTATTGCTAATAATACGTACCTGAATAGTGAGGGATCAGGTAAATTTATTATTCCTTTTTCTAATATAGAGATAGAAGCTATGCTCGTTCCTAAATTAGCTGCCAATTTACTTTCCGTTAGTAGGCTAATTAAATCTGGTTATGTACTTGTTTTTGACAAGAAAGGGTGTCACTTTTATAAAGATAGGGACTGTAAGGTCACAGGTATGGTATATGGTCATGCAGCTAATATCAATGGTGTTTACAAGCTGGATAGCATCACACCTGCAGGTAATACTTTGCAGCCAATTGGGTGCTCTTCAGGTCTCCTGAAGAATGGAGTTCAGGAGAAACAGAGTGCAATGTTAGTGTCAGCAGAGCTCTGGCACAAACGGCTGGGACACATGAGTTATGGAGGTATGTGCATGTTGCGACAAAAGAAAGCTCTTATGTTTCAGGATGAAAAACACGAGCTCTCTGGGTGCGTGGCTTGCTTGAAGGGCAAGCAAGTCTCAAAAGCTTATCCCTCTAGTGAAACCAAGCGTGCCACTAGTCGATTAGAGCTCATTCACTCCGGCATCTGTGGACCGATGCCGATTAAAAGTTGGGGCGGTGCGAAGTACATGCTGACCTTGACAGATGATTACAGTAGGAAGAGTTGGGTGTACCTTCTACAAGAGAAAAATCAGGTGATGTCCCGTTTTATTGATTTTAAAAACCTTGTTGAGAAACAGACTGGGGCCAACATAAAATGTCTACGAACTGATGGAGGCGGTGAATATTGTAATGATCGTTTTAAATCTTTTCTTAAGTCTCAAGGAATTATTCATCAAATAACCGTTCCATATTGCCCTCAGCAGAACGGAGTATCTGAGAGGCTAAATAGGACTTTGTTAGAGAAAGCAAGATGCATGCTGCAGGAATCTGGTCTTAGCCGGGAATATTGGGGAGAAGCGGTCATGACGGCCCTTTATTTAAAGAATATAAGCCCTACAGTTGCCCTTGCCGGACTGATGCCTGAACAAATGTGTACTGGTTCAGATATAGACCTTAGTCACCTTAGAGTTTTTGGCTGCATTGCATACTCATTAATCCCTGAGCAGAAACGTTCTAAATTAGACCCTAAATCTATAAGATATATTTTTGTTGGCTACAGTGATTCAACTAAAGGCTATAGGTTGACAGATCCACAAAATCCAAGGCGAATTTTTTATGCTAGGAATGTGACATTTCTCGAGCACACGTTTTTGAAGGACACGGATGTTAATCCTTGTGTTCATTGCAAAAATAAAAACATTGGTAATCACCTTGTTGATGTATCTAGTCAGAATTCTAACTTGAATAATTCAATTTTACAAAATAATGAAATAGATGATAATAATATTTTAAATAATGATGCAATTAACTGTGATATTAGCTTAAGTAATAATGATAATAGTGAATCTAGTCAGAATGATATTGATACTACCATACTTTCAGGTGCGGACTCGGAGTACTGTACTGGAGACGAGGGAGCAGAGACCGCTGCTAGTCCAAATCATGCAGACTTGGACTGCAGCTCGTCAGAGCATGACCCGTCGTCGCGTCGAGGGGAAGCGATGTCTAGTGCCGGCCTTCAGAATCCTGGTTCGGTAACTGATGCTGCGCGCCCTGTACGTAGTACTCGAGGGAAGCCTCCACTTAGGTATGGAGATTATGATCTCTCCTATGATCTCTCTCTGCTGGTTCACAACGAGATAGAGCCTCTCTCTTATAAAGAGGCTATGTCGTCGCCGGACAAAGAAGAATGGCGACGTGCAATGGAGAAGGAGTATAATGCTCTCCTCAAAAATGCTGTCTGGAACCTCGTAGATCGACCACAGAATAAAAATGTAATAAAATGTAAGTGGGTCTACAAGGTCAGACAAAACTGTGAAGGTAAGGATAGATTTAGAGCTCGTTTGGTAGCGCGCGGGTTTTCTCAGAAGCAAGGCGTCGACTACAGTGATACTTTTTCACCTATTGTTAGACACAGTACACTTAGAACTTTGTTCGCTTTAGCTAATGAATATGATTTAGATATCAGTCATTTTGATGTAGAGACCGCGTTTCTAAATAGTGATCTAAACGAGCATATCTTCATCGAACTACCAGAAGGTTTTAATTCAGATGATAATAAAGTATGTTACTTATTAAAAAGTATATATGGCCTTAAGCAAGCTAGTCGCATGTGGAATCAAAAAGTGCATCAGCTGTTATCTAATAATGGTTTTGAACAGAGCAAATGTGAACCTTGCGTCTATATAAATAAGAGTGATAAAGGTTTAACCATAATAGCCTTATATTGTAATGTTATTAATTTTACCCTCCTTATGGGAGGGAAAGTAAGATGGTTTTGCTAAAAGGTGAAAGAGAATGAAAGTAAGTAAGGTAACTGATGAAATTTAAGTAAGCAAATCAAAATGAAAAGTAATTAAATATGAGTATGCAAGCTAGGCATAGGGCGTTATCCCAGAGGGGGAGTAACCTAAGTTATGTAAGGGTTATCTTAAAAAGAAACAAATATTTTAAAGTAAAAACAGGAAATAAATTTATTTGGATATTATCCTTATAATCTAAAATAATTTAGGTGGTACTACAGGAAACCATGTGGCCTGAATTCAGGCCTGGGGTTTGATACCCCGGCCGAGTATGGAACTTCAGTTGAGCCAAGATCACAAGTTAGTAGGATTAAATATAAATTAGTAAATTGAATGTCCTACGGGGTTTAGTATGGTTAATCTTGTTAATAAATTATTCCCTAAAGGCTCCCTGGTATGAAAATAAATTCCGACCACACGGCTTCTACAAAGAGATGCCTAAGGCTTTAAAAATACACTTTTATACTTTGGACTTAGCTCTCCGAGGAGCAGTCCAGGGTTCGGGCTGGCTTGGTCGGTAAAAATATATACTATTCAATTAAAGTTACTACTGTGAGGCTTTGAATTTAAACTAAATGGAAGTCTTTGTACTACAGAGGCTTTGATAATACAGGGATCAACACGTGGGGTAGTACGTGGGGTAGTACGTGGGGTAGCACGTGGGGTAGCACGTGGGGTAGCACGTGGGAGGTCCACGCGGTGTCCACGCGGTCCTGGGACGGCCTGCGGCGACCCTCGGTTCTCCCTCGGGGTGCACCACCGATGGGGAACCGGCGCTCGCCACTTCTTGAGCCGCCCCGTTAAACCTCCTGTCAGAAGAAGAGCAATATAAGAAACGGATCGCACACTTCAGAAATGGGGGACCATGACGGGGTTCTACACGCGTTTGGGGAACACAACCTAACCTATACACTATGGGCCCTACGTAAAATAAAGGTTCAAACACTCACCTGTCGGAGGACAATGGTGACGCGTAGGCTGTCTACGCCAATTTCAACTCCTGGGCACGTGGCGGGTCAGGAGCACTGTAAAAACAATTTCTTTTAGAAGGAGTCACGCAACAAGCGCCTACCGCCTGCCGAAGCTTCAAGATGGCGATCGTGGCTACTTACCTTTTGCAGGAAAACTGGCCTACAGACTTTTGTCTGCCTGATGTCAACTGCGGTGCTGGCCTGCTGGGGCGCGTCGGCGACGGAGTCTGCTGCTCTTTACTATCGGGTGACTGGCTGAGGTATGGCTGGCGTCCGGCCTCCGCTGAATTTATAACCTCCCCCGAACCAAGCGTCTCGGAAGTCGCGCCATAGACAATCTAATAATCAAGCCAGTTGTCAAACCGACACGTTCCAAAACTCGATGCGATGCGTTCGAAAACGCATAAACAATACAGGGCGAGTACACACCCTTTGCTAGAAAGTAGTATAAAAACACATCCACTGATGTGCGTGAAAATTACAACGTTACAATATGTAGATGACTTCTATGTTGTAGGAAATTGCTCTATAATTAGAAATAAATTGTTAAAATTAATGCAACAGGAATTTATTGTTAAAGATCTGGGCATTCTGAAAACATGTTTGGGTATTGATGTCTCTCGTAACAAATCTAAAGGTATTTTAACTCTGAATCAAAAAGGTTATATGGAGAAACTTTTGTTGCGTTTTGGAATGGAAAAATATAATCCAGTATCAACTCCTATGATGCTTAACAATAAATTAGATAAACCGAATGGTGATTGTCTAGATGAAAATATATACCCCTATAGGGAGTTAATTGGGAGTCTAATGTACCTCGCTGTATGTACTCGATCTGACATTGCTTTTGTATGTAGCCAGCTAAGTCAGTTCTGTTGTGGTTTCAATATGTCTCATTGGCTTGCGGCTAAACGTGTTTTAAGGTATTTAGCGGGAACCTTAAGTTATGGCTTATGTTTTTATAAGACTCCTAACTTAAATATAACTGCTTATACTGACGCCGACTGGGCTAACGATATTGTAGACAGAAAGTCATATACAGGGTTTGTAAAAAAGCTTGGGAATAATACTATAAATTGGGATAAATGTAAAAGATGTAGAGACTTTTTACAAACTGTGATGTATTATGTATGTGCATGTAGTTTTATTTTCTGTTTGAAACTGTGATGTCCTTATTATTTTTTCTTTTGTTTGAAGAATGTAATGAATAAGGGGAAGTGATAGAAATATTATTTATTCTATTCATTCCATTATACATTTAAATTGGCTGTATGGGCTAAAAGGCATAAGCCTTACCTAATGTCACATTTATTAAATATATAGCTGTCACTGGCTGTCATTGAGAATCCGTCACTTCCCTAACAAGGAATTCGTAGGTTATAAAATGTGAATTTTCCAATCTTTTATTTCAATAATAATCTCTTTAAATGTGAAGCATTTTCGCATTTATTCTGACAATAAAGTGTCGCAAAATGTCATAGCGCGTTTGATTTTCATCGGTCTGCACACTCGCCCGTTCCCGAACTTCCATTGCCAGCTTAAACGCTATACCAATGTTGATAGTTATAATACATGCATTTAGTAAATGGATTGAGTGCTTGGAAATGACAATGGTACTGCGACGAACGCATTAATTGCTAAATTAAAGCAAATATTTTCAATATTTGGTATACCTAACACACTAGTTTCAGACAACGATGTTAAGATAAAATCCTCAGAATTCCAAGAGTTTTGTACCAGTAACGGCATTAACTATATGACGTCACCTATCTATCATCCTTGCAGTAATGGCCAAGCAGAAAATACTGTTAAAATATGTAAAAAAATATTCAAATGTATTCATAAAAATAATGTATCACAATATTCACAACACGCTCGGATAATTCATGAAAAATTGTTAGATTACCTGTTTGTTTATAGGAACACAGTGCACTGTTCCACCGGCCAAACACCAGCAAAATTAATGTTTGGCCGCGAATTAAGAACGCGTTTGGACTTAATTTTACCAAAAGAAAATGAACTAACATTTTCATCTCACGAACTAATAATGAAAATAAGTCTAGACATTTTGACATTGGGGACTCGGTGTGGATCCGCTGGTACAGTGCACGTAAAGAAAAATGGTCACAGGGAAGGGTGACTCACAAAATAGGTAATAGAATGTACAAAATTTATGTAAACGAAATAAATGGCGAATGCATAAGGCACGTTGATCAAATTATAAAACGGAAATTATGTGAGAGTGACAGCTGTGAGAGACCATCAACCGTAACACAGTCATGTCCTGCCCTCCCGGCGACGCAATTATGCAGTGATGAGGCGTTGTCTGTGGAGCCATCTGCTGCACACAATGGAGAACATGACATAGCTGTCAGTAACGAGCTAGTCGAGGAGGAATGGAATAACTGTGAGACGGAGGAGGTGCCTGCGGAGGCGCAGCCACCGGAAGCGCAGCCACCGGAAGCGCGTCCACAGGCCGGCGCAAGCGACGACGGTGAACACGCCTGCACCTCGTCGCCTGCGCCCGCACGCCCTATGCGCCGTGCCACCTAAATTAGGTGTAGATTATAAAAAGTATTTCTAATTGTTTAGTTAATTATGTTTATGTTTTTGTTACCAGGATTTGAAATTAATGGTGAAGGGAATGAGCCGTTTGTGTATCGGGTTGCGATGCCGCGACACCTATCGTGTACCTACAGATCTTCAGTAATAAATCAGTTGCACTAACAAACGGACGTTTCATTGACAGCGGACATATCAGAAACACTTGAGACATGCAGGGGTTCACCTACCGAGAGTACTGTCTATGTTTTTTACATTATGCATTAGTCACTCTTACTTGCCACATGACTTAATGAGAACCATTGTGGTACCCATTGTTAAGAACAAGACGTTTCGAACAAAGATAACTACCGCCCTATCTCGCTAGCAACAACCATTGCTAGGGTACTGGACGGCCTGCTCGACTCTCACTTGCAAAAATACCTCAATCTACCTACATGATGCTCAGTTCGGGTTTCGTCCCGGACTATCTACTGAAAGTGCTATCGTGGTTGTCAAGCATGCCGTCCGGTATTACACAGACCGTAGAACGCCGGTATACGCCTGTTTCCTTGACCTCTCTAAAGCTTTTGATCTTGTATCATATGAAGAAAGCTGGATGCCAGGGGTGTACCGGGGGGAATTCTGAACCTATTTAAATATTGGTATACCAATCAAACCAATTTTGTGAGATGGGCGGACTGTCTTTCAGAAGCATATGAGTTGGAGTGCGGGGTGAGACAGGGGGGGTTGACGTCTCCCAAGCTCTTCAGCATTTATGTAAACGATCTTATCGTGGAGCTGAGCAGCATGCGCGTCGGGTGTGGTATAGATGGAGTTAGTATCAATAACATTAGCTACGCTGACGACATGGTGCTGCTCAGCCTAGCCCCACGGCGAGGGGACTTGTAGAAATGTTGAAAGTGTGTGAGAAGTATGCAGCTGAGCATGGGCTGACATATAATGTCAAAAAAACCGAGTACACGGTCTTTGAGGCCGCTGGTAAACGTCCTGATAGCGCTGAGAATATAACCCTAAACGGCTTGAGCATTAGACGCGTCACTAAATTTAAATATCTAGGACATATTATTAAGAGTGACCTCAAAGATGACGCTGACATTGAAAGGGAGCGTAGGGCTCTGGCGGTTAGAGGTAACATGTTGGCTCGCAGATTTTCCCGTTGTACAGAACAAGTTAAAGTTACTCTTTTTAAAGCTTATTGTCAGAACATGTATACGGGAAACCTGTGGGTCAATCACACCAAACGATCGCTTGAAGCCCTGCGCTTCCAATATAATAATATTTTCAGGATGCTGTTGGGACTGCCTCGTTTTTGTAGTGCAACAGGGATGTTTGCGGAATACCGAACCGATGGATTCAATGCTATCGTCCGCAAAAAAACGGTATCCCTGATTAGTAGGGTTCGAGACAGTCGCAACAGTATACTGATGACACTAGCCGATAGGTATACGTCGCCGCTTTGGAAGTGTTTTGTGCGTAGAGTAATCACAGGACCTTATCCTGCTGTTTGAATTATTATTTTCTGTATATTTTTTGTAACTAACCATAAATTTCTAAGTTAAATATTGTACTAACACATATGGATGTATTGTTTACGAAATAAACTTCTATTATTATTATTATTAATAATAATAATACAAACGTAAAATCAACGATGTTCATAAATTATAGTGCGTTCTTTTGAAGTGCGTCTCTGTTAAAACTTTCAAATTTTTTAAAGTTTTGGTTTTGTTATCGTGTGGTTTGGTTTTTTGTGATTACGGCAAAATGCTAAGTGTTTTCAGCTGCGTGCACTTCATGCATTCTAGTGTTCGAGTGCTTCTCAACATCGGGGTTGAAAAACAACTTGGAAGTTTAATTACATTCATTCCTGTGTTATCTTTCGTCAAATTAAGTCGTAGAGAAATTATTAGGTGAGTGTTTTGAAAGTTATTTATAGTCATTTCTTTGAAAATTTATGATCTTTTACCACAGCCAAACTTGTAATTGTTTTCATTTTATTGTTTGTAACATGTTTATTTCTGCATTCAAGAAATGTAACGGAGATCTAAACGTGTCTCAAGCTCTCAATGGGACATATAATTGGATTTCTTGGAGAGGAACCAAAACCTGGTGCGTGGCTATAATAACAGCTGCCGTGCAAGGGAGCTGTCGCAACGTCTGTGGCGGGACCTTGCAGAATTATTAAATGCCGAAAGGTCAGGAGCAACTAAAACGCCTAAAGAGTGGGCAACTGTATGTTCATGTTGAATAAATTCATTGCTCTTATCATTAATTTATTTGTTACTGTTAGCATTTCTACTTTATATCTTTTCAGTATTCTAATTATTTCAAGTCAAAATTAAAGAAGATGGAAGCTGCAATAAATATGGATGCTACTGCCACAGGAGGAGGACCAGCCCAGGCTCAATCCCTGTCTGAAGTGGAGAGAGTTTTTTAACTATTATGGGAACAGGGTTTGGCCAGGGTGCACCTAATGTGCGGGTATTATGGTAGGTACAAAAAATATATTTTAAGTAAAGTAATGTTAAAAAAACATCTTTAAAATTTATCTTTTTATGTTTAGGGAGCTGAGGTACAAGAAAATGTTGAAACTCCTGCGGTAGAAATAGAAGTACAGCAGGAGGTTGAAATCCAGTAAGTATTTTGCCAAATTCAAAGTATTAATTTCTCTATTTTCATTAATTTAAACTTTAATCATTATTGTTTTTAGAGAAAGTCTAATAAATTTACCTGAGGAAGTGATAGCCAGAGACAGAAGCCCGCTACCAAGTACCAGTGCTGATACTCAGCAGGCAATTTACATTGATCCTCCACATATTAGTCCTGCTGATGCGGATGCTCCTTCCTTACCAAGAAGATCCCGCCGCACTCGCCGATATCACAGTATGTTGTATTATTTTGAATATCATATAATTTTGTACTAATATTAAGAACTATTAACCAATTAACAAACAAGGTAATTATTGTCTACTAAATTAATATTTTTAAACAGAATGGTGAATTCTTATTGAAAACTTAATTGTTATAGTCTTTTGTTTCATGTTATTAAAACTACATTTTATATTGAAAATAAATATCATTGTTCTAGCTAGACCTATGGCGCCAATAGATGAGGCTCGGAGGATACTCTCACAGGTAGAGTTGCAACGAGCTGCAGCAGACGCAGAACAAGCTCGTGCTCTTATGCTGTATGGCCAGAATTTGGGACATTTAGCAGATATAGCCAATAATTTGGGACGGTTAGCAAATGCAGCCAATAATTTGGGACGGCTAGTAGATGTAGCCGAAATGTATATGAGGATGCATCAAAATAGTTTATAATAATAATAAGTAAACAAAAGTTAATCACTTAAACTTTATTCTAAAAGATATGAGTATCAATTGTTGTTATATTAAAGTCAATTTTTATTTATTTTTATCGTGCTAGCCAAAGTCTTTGGATCAATAAATCTCTTGTTGCTTGCCCTGCCGCCAATAGGCTATTGCCAGCTACAGTTGAAGATGACGCAGGGTCAGAATATATCTGTGCTACCTGAAACAATAAATAGTCTTTCATAATAATAATCAGTTACAACAGCTAAGTAAATTAATCATCATTAACATGTTACACTCCATGGCCGGCAAACCATTAAAAATTAAATTTTGTCTGGTGTTGACTTAACATGTAACAGTGAACATGTATGTATATAATAATTAAATTTTAGAACTGCACCTGCATGGATGCTTCATATTGTTCTTGTTGTAGTGTGAGCTCAGGAACAGGCAGTCTTGCACTATTGACTATATTGTGTAATACTACACAAGCATTTGTAATGCAGCCAGCCATTGTGGGATGATAGTGTAATTTTCTATCCACCAAAAGAGCGCCACCGGGACTTCAAAACACCTATGCACCTTTCAACGCTATTTCTAACTCTACAATGCATGTTAGTATAATAACGTTGTGGGGTATCTGGCTCAGTGTTCACCACTGGAGTCAACAAAGTGGCGCGCAGTGGATAGCCTGAATCACCTGAAAAAAATGCAACTGGTTTCAATTTCCAATATTCTCACATATAGGTTAGGTACATCCATTTCTAACAAATGTCTTTCTCACCTAATAATCACAATGTTTCATTTTCAGATACATGGATATTTTCAAGTAAAGTTTTAATTGGATGAGTATTCCACACATATGAGTCATGACTTGCTCCTCCATGGCTGGCATCAATACTTATAATATTTAGGTCTGAATCACAAATCTAAAAAGTGATAAATGCATAAGTGAAGTTTAAGTGAAACTTTAAATGTAGCCTTTAGTCCTGTAACCCAGGCTAATTACAAAAAATATATTTATTATTTTATGCCTGAAAATACGAGTTGCTCCTAAAAACCAATTATTAAGTTTCGTGACACATCTTGCTCTTGCAATTTTTATGTTTTATATTTAATGTGTTCAATAACTAGAAATAAGTTAGAGTTCATAAATGACTGATTACCCTTTAACAGACGTGGTATACGCCTCACAGACGTGAATATTTTTATTATTACAATATTTTTCTAAACACGCGTCGCGCGGCGTTCCCTCTCCCGCTACCTTCCTATCCCGCCATCTTGTTGCCGCCAGTCAAGGCCGCGAGCGCGCCGAGTGCACAGGTGTCCACGCAGGAGCGATCGCCGTCTCACAGACGTAAGTACGGTGTTTATGTACAAAAACTTAGCATGTCTATTGGTCGTCACCTCTGTGTTTACGTAGGTAACCACTATGTGTCTCATATAGGTTTTAAGTTTGATTCAATTTCGCAGAATGCCTAGAACGAGGAGATCTGCACCAACGACAGTGCCACAAACGCCTAGGCTAGCTAGAAGTATGACAAGAAAGCGGAAACAATTCACAGTTATCGGAAGTTCCGTTTCTCCACCGCCACAAAGACCTCGTATACGTAACAGGCCATTAAACGAAACAGAGATACACAAAAACCTCGTGTCTGAAAGTGATGATAACTGCAGTAACTTTGACGACGACGTGGGCGATCCTGATTTTGTTCTGGAAAGCAGTCACAACACGGAATCTGAACAATCCGAAGACGACGAGAGTCAAGCCTTGAATCACGATGTCAATGAGGGTCGCCAGGAAGAAATCAGGTAACTGTTTCGTGTGTATGTGTGTGTGTGTGTATGTTTTGTGTGCATGAATAACATTATATCTATTTATTATTTATTTCATACTTTATTTTGTAGCTTGGACCACGAACATAATATTGAAGGAAGCCATGACAGTAACGGACAGAATGAAGAACAGGACTGCAATGAAGAAGTCAGACTAGAACAGTGTAATGAGGATCAAGCTGAAAATGAGCAGATTAGAGAGGGGAATAATATTAATCAGGTAATAAGTGATGAACAGGACACCTCAGAGCAGGTGACTATGAGTAATCCACGCTAAGAAATTAGCGTTTTTTATTGGCAACTTATAAAACATGGCTTCTGCGCTTGCACAACCTACCTGTTTTTTTTCCGGTGTTTGTGTTTAATGTTATGAAAAATTCCAACTGTTGCTGGAAAACATCCCACCTGTCACCATCAAATGGCTCTAATTCTCCATACGAAGTCATGATCTTTAATGTCTTGAATTCCTGTTCTTTTACCGTTTTGTTTCTATAGAATTCGCTTAGAGTTCTTCTCAATTCCTCAACTGAACTGCTTTCAGAAAATTGTATGTTTTCGTCTATGTGTATTTGGTGTAACTCAGTTTTCGTACACTTATAAATGTAACTTCGTTTACCCAATTTTACTTGTCGAATTTTTTCCAAACTTTCACTGACTTGTTGGCTTTCTGCCCTGGGTTCAGAATTAGCGTCGAAGAACGACTCAGATGACATTTACTTTTAGTGAGAAACTGGTAAGTAAACAATCATGAAGCTAGCCACAATTGCAATGGCGGCCGGGATGGAATGTTGGTGCAAATTTATGATTTGTTACGCACTTCAGACCGAAGCCACGCCGGCTGCTAGGATTTTACCGATTATCACTGGTATTTGTTGTTGTTTTGCTCAAACTTTTTGTTCATTTTACGCGCTAAGTTTCACTTTATCGTCGCCAATAACGTATCTTGCAATGAAACACTGATATTAATTAAATTAGTATTTTATTTGCACTACGTATGCACGTCGCTTCACAATTCAAAGAGAAAGAGGCAGATATATATCGCCCTCACACTTACGATATACCACACCTAGTATTATAACTGCTACCGTACACTCGATCATCGATTTATCGTTGGCAACACTAGTATCGACCACAGATTAGAGAAAAAGGACGTTTTGACAAATAAAGTTTGGTTTTCGTTTCTCTCCTCATTCAAAGTTTTAGTCGGAAGATTGTTTGTAAATTGAAGTTTTTGTTTTGAAAGTGTTTGTGAATTGATTTGATAATAATGGAGGAACGCCGCAGATGTACGACCGTCCGACAGTTGGAAATGATGCTCGACTTTTTAGGGCATCATCAAGAACTCGCTCTTGGACGGGTCAGAGCCAAAGAGGCTCGTGCGGTTGCAGCGCGGTTGTGGAGGGAATGTGCCGAGAGCCTGAATGCAGAAGGACCGGACGGACGTCCAAGGAATGGTCGAAGGTTTGTACTGTTAACCCAATTTCAATAATGCGCTTTTTGAGAAAAGTTTAGCAACATAAAAACCAATATTCATTTTAGATGTGTAACGACTTGAAGTGCCGGGTCAGAGGGAAGTTGGTGAGCATTAATGCTAGCCAACGAGCCACTGGAGGCGGACCCAGCAATGCTCCTACGTTGTCACCTCTGGAGGAGAGGGTAGCCAATATCTTAGGCAGAGATGTTGGACCGCTGCCTAATGTTAGACAGGACCAGTTTGCCCTAAACGATGTGAGTATGATACCTAGTATTAAATTATTCATAATTTCATGCATGTTTTCATTATTTCATAAAAGGCTAGTCTTTTTTTATGATGCACTTAGTAACTCTCTTATTGTTTTCATTTAATTTTTAATGCTTATGTTTTTTTTTTTTTTCACAATTCTCTTTTTATAGATTGAGGGTGATGTGGTGAAGGAAGTTTTGGCTGTCGCAGATAATGAATCTGAAAATATTTCACCACGAATAGTGTAAGTTTAAGGAGAATAACATAATTTAACCCCCTGAGTGTCAGCGGAACACATGGGTGTTCCTAAGAAAACCTTAAGAAAAAAATGGCAAACAATGGCACACAATGCAAACTTATTTGGTGATGGTTACTAGGCTATTTAAAAGTTTTAATCATTCAAAGTAAAGTACTCATAGAAAAATAATCAGTGGAATGTGGTTGGCATAGCTGGCTGCAGTAATTATATATAACATCATATAAAGGATAAGTCAAACATTTGTATTTCTAACCATTGATATTTCATTACAGATTAAATATAAATGAGGCAGAAGTTCAACCCCCAGCTGCAGCTTCCCCTAGTCTGCAGGGACAGGCGCCATCACCGAAGAGTGATCAAAGAGCTAACATAGGTATGTTATAGTGAAACTTTCAACAGTAGTAGATTATAAAAATGACTTTTAAATTACCGACTTAAAACGTATTTATTTTACAGACAGCAGACCTGTAAAAGAACGCCGCAGGACTGTGCGTGCTCCACGCCAAGCCACAGCTCATGCACCAGCACAATGTGAGTAGAGTCCTATGTAGGTAACATTATGACAGAGGCTAGAGGAAAAGAGAGAAAAAGAGGCTACTTTATTTAATTTTAATATAAATAGATTTAAATGTTAATACTAACTAAAATACAATGTATGGATTGTATATTAGTAGAAATATTTAAAATATTAATTTTACAATTTGTCAAAAAAGTTGTGAACTGAACATTTTGTGACCACATGTTTTACAAATACAAGAAAGGTCAATTTTGAGAAAATCTTGATGCAGTATAGAAATCCATAAGTGTTTTACTTTTTTTGCCACTGTCACAAAAACAAGGGACTCATCTGATTTGGTATGTTGCTTAAGTGTGTCTTTCCTGGAATAATGAATAGTAATAATAAACCTTTATTGACCTTTTTTTCCAGCTAGCAGAAGTCATTCAGAGGAGGCTAGGGGCGTGATTCATAGAATAGAAGAACTGAGAGCCGAGGCTGCTCTGAAGAATGCCGAAACACAATTGGTAATTGCTCACAATCAGAGAACCATGGCGGATTCTTTCAAGCTCATTTCTGAAAGCATAGACAGATTGAGTCAAAAGGTAATCTTTCTTTTCAAATTACTGTAATTAAGTAATATATATTCTTCAAATAAATTGACAAATACATCATGTTTATATTTCATATTGTTTCAGTATTGCCAGCAGCAGCAGGAAGAAGGCCCCTGAAAGCAGTCCGTCCAACTGATTCAAGGATGATTCTAATAGAATATTTTTCTTTAAAACCTCAATATTATAAGTCAAGTGTGGTTTCAACAGTGATAACAGCCAAAATAAAGAGTTGTATGTACCTTAATGTATGCATACTCAGTAAGTGATGTAGTAACTGTAGTCGTTGACGATATTGAAAGCTTCATCCGCGATAAAAAAATAAGGCACGGAATCGGTGATACCAGTAATTGCAGAGGAGTTTGGTATGTTAAGAGTTCCGTCTTGAAGTTTTTGATAAAACATTGAATCACGGAAAACTGTAGAATCACTACATTTCCCATAAGCACCTATGTCAACGTATATAAATTTGTAATTAGAATCACATATAGCCAGAAGTAAGATAGAAACATAATGCTTATAATTGTAGTACAGCGATCCCGTTAGAGATGGTCTGATAACACGCACATGTTTACCATCTAAGGCACCTAACACATGAGGAAAATTGGCTTTTGACTTCCGCTTTATTTAACCACATTTCAGTTGTATTTCAAGCAAAAGCAATGTACGTTTGCGGACAAGGCGAAGTTCTTCGGTGCGGAGAAGAGTGCAGGCGAAAGTTTGAGCGAATGGGCGGCGCAACTAAGAGGTTTAGCTAGCTATTGCGATTTCGGCGGTGCCCTGGAGACGAACCTCAGGGATCGTTTAAGCCTTGCCAATATTTTTTAAGCCGTGGACTGTACCATTTGCCCTAAAAGAAAGAGTGGAGAAAGAGTTAGATCGTTTGGTCAGTTTAGGAATATTAGTACCAGAGAATACGTCGCGATATGCTACACCTATTGTTCCGGTGGTTAAGGAAAACGGCAAGGTGAGGATAGCTGGGGATTATTCAGTAACCTTAAATAAAGACCTTATAATAGATTAATACCCATTGCCAAAAGGTGAGTAAAGGTTTTTGCTAAAATTGGTGGAGGCAACTAATACAGCAAAATAGATTTAAAAAACGCCTATAACCAGTTTTTACCAAGCGATGACGATGAATCTCAACAACTCACCACCATCGACACGCAGAAAGGCTTATTTAAATATACCCGACTTGTCTACGGGTTGGCTAATGCACCAGCGATCTTTCAAAGATCGATGGCAACATTGTTATCTGGTATTGAAGGAGTAAGCTGTTGGTTAGACGATGTTTGTGTGAATGCCCGAACCACTGGTTCTCATTTAAAAAGGTAAAAATGGTGCTAAGCCGTTTGAGAGACGCTGGACTGCGATTGCAAAAAGAAAAATGTTAATTTTTTAAAGATAGCGTGACTTATTTAGGATATACAATTAGTAAACAAGGATTACAGACTAATCCTAGTAAGGTTCTAGCCATATTAAATTCACCTGAGCCTACAAATGTCTTAGAAGTAAAAAGGTTTGCAGGTATGGTAAACTATTATAGAAGTTTTATACCTAACGCATCCAGTATAATGAGCCCGCTAAACGAATTATTATGTGCGAACGCTGAGTGGACGTGGGGTCCTCGGCAGCGCGACGCGGTGCGGCGCGTGAAGCGCGAGTTGGCCTCTGAGCGCGTGCTGGCGCACTTCGACCCTCAGGCGCAGCTGGTGCTGTCGGTGGACGCGGGCCCGCATGGCCTCGGCGCTGTGCTGGCGCAGCGCGACGAAGCGGGCACGGAGAGGCCATTAGCTTACGCTTCTAGGTCACTGAGTTCTAGTGAGAAGAATTACAGTCAGATTCAAAAGGAAGCGACGGCCATAATATTTGGTGTGAAGAAATTTCACCAATATTTGTATGGCCGATGTGATCCATTTATCTTAAAAACCGATCACCGACCGCTAGTATCTATTTTCAATAAGAAAAGTGGCGTATCAATGACGTCTGCATTACGGTTGCAAAGGTATGCAATTATACTCTCAGCGTATAACTACGTACCGCAGTATATATCTGGCGAAAATAATGTAGGCGCAGACTATTTTTCACGTGCTCCGTTGCCAGATACGATGACTCATACCGACAAGGAACACGACACTTATTGTTCTTTAAACTTTTTAAGCGCAATATCGCCGGCAGTTCTGCAAAAAGATATCCAGCTCGCGACCAAAGACGATAAGGTACTGCAAACGGTTATAAAATATATGACTCGAGGTTGGCCTAAGAAAATCAAATGCAATTCAATAAAACCTTACTTTTTATGTAAGACAGATTTACAGTATGAAAGTGGATGTTTGTTGAGAGGTCTTAGGGTTGTTATTCCGGGTACGCTAAGGAAGCGTATGTTAGAGGAATTGCATCAATCCCACCTAGGGATTGTTAAAATGAAGTGCAATGCACGCAGTAGGATGTGGTGGCCGGGCATCGATGCCGACATCGAGCTGCGAGCGAGTAGCTGTGACGTATGCGTGAGCGTGCGCGCGGCTCCTCCGAGCGCGGCGCCCGCGCCCTGCCCTGGCCCCGCCCCCGCGGCCCGTGGCAGCGCTTACACATCGACTACATGCAACTCGATAATAAAACATACCTAGTTATTGATAGAAATATTATTTATTCTATTCATTCCATTATACATTTAAATTGGCTGTATGGGCTAAAAGGCATAAGCCTTACCTAATGTCACATTTATTAAATTTATAGCTGTCACTGGCTGTCATTGAGAATCCGTCACTTCCCTAACAAGGAATTCGTAGGTTATAAAATGTGAATTTTCTAATCTTTTATTTCAATAATAATCTCTTTAAATGTTAAGCATTTTCGCATTTATTCTGATAATAAAGTGTCGCAAAATGTCATAGCGCGTTTGATTTTCATCGGTCTGCACACTCGCCCGTTCCCGAACTTCCATTGCCAGCTTGGGAGTGGTCCGACCGCCGCCGATGAACGAGAAACGAGTAGAACTAGAAACTATAAGCGAGTTGGCGATCAGCGGGAAGCGAGTGTGTAGTTTCTATAGTTTTATCGCCGGGCTATAAGCGAGTGTGCGAGTGCGACGAGCGATTACTCGCGCCACTCGCCCCGCTCGCCCGCGGTCCTCGTAAACCTGCGCGCGCGTTACATGTGTTTACAAACAACTGAGTCCCAAGACGCTATGGAGGAGTTTTTTATTGAATGTGTCCGACAATATCCTTGTTTATGGGATACAAAACTGAGTTCATATAAACTATTAGATGTCAAAGACAAAGCGTGGAAAGAGATTTCAAAAAAAACGAACATAGCAAGTGGTAAGGTAAGGTAAGTTTTTTATTCAATCACATTGACCATTATGTGTGCGTTTCATTCCTACCCACAACTAAAATTATGCGCGATTTAACGGCTCGGTCACGTTCATACACTTGTAACTTCAGAACAATAACATTTAGGTACAAATTTTGGCTTTTGAGCGTTAGAAATTTAGATTTATTAACGAAAACAATCATTTTTTATTATTTTAGTTGCTGAGCGATCGGAACGCACACCCATTGAATGGTAGCAATTTAAACCGTGTGTATTCGAGTGTCCTCTATGCACAGTCAGCAGCATATCAGGTTATAAAAAACTGTCAAATTTCCTCTATCGATTTTCAACTTAAAGTCCAATGCAAAAAGTTCATAATCAACTGGAAAATGTTGTGGTTACCTGATGTGCTGTTGACTGTACCTCCCATTCAGCGTACTTAAATTAGTCAATAATTCTGTGTGTTATACGATCAGAGTCCAATATATGTTGCACACGATTATTCTGCCATGAAACCGTTCCAACGGAATTAAAGTTTTCCTTGAAATATTCTCTCACGAAAAAGGCATTTTCAAGATCAGCTGAGAAATGTTCTGAGTCATTACTTGACAAATTATCTGGAATTGCTGACTGTAAACGGCTGTTGTTTTCAAATTTATAATGTATTAAATAATTATGTAAAACGCACGCAGCCTTCACAATTTTTTTTGCTGTACTTATTTTAAGATCTAAAGGCCTGAAAAAGATACGCCACCTATGCGACAACATACCAAACGAAGTTTCTATCATTCGGCGTGCTCTTATTAGTCTATAATTGAATACTAGCTGGTCATTATCTAACCTTTCATGATCAGGGTAAGGTTTTAATAAGTGTGTCATCAAAGGAAATGCACAGTCACCAATAAAAACATAAGGTTGAGGTAAACCCCCTTCATATAGAGGTTCATCTACGGGTAGACATGTGTAGTTCCGGACCGTAATAGTTCCAGGAACTATGTCCTCTGTTGGAACGATATGGCTCCGTGCCGAGGCGTTCAGTTAAACAGGTTCGCATGTCCGCGAGATCGAACGAACTATAATATAGAGGAGCGGAGTGGAAGTGACCGTTCGATCGTATCTACTTCCCGTTCCATTCAAGTCGAGTCCGTCCGATACGAATTCACCCGATGATGCCCGAGCGCTTCTCGCCACGTGGAATAAAGTAAGAATGAATATTATAATTACGTTCGCATGAGTGCGAGTACGATAGTTATATTTCCATAGTTGCGATTGCGAATTGGCGGTCTTTGATAATATTGTTATAGGAATAAATGATTAATGCCTCAATTCATAATGTCGAAAATTAAATCAATAAAATAAATCTGATTTTAGTTTTGAACTCTTTCTCTTCTTTTTTTTGTCGTGACCTTGAAAATTCCACGAGTCCAATTTCTTTTGAAATGTATTGTTCAAAAATTAGTTTCGTGTCGTAATTTAGCATTGCGTGCATGCGTGACGTAAACAATTGAAGTTTAAGTGCATTTAAACAACTTTAAACTCACAGTAAAGAGAGCGTGTACCTACTTGAATTAGTGGAGTATTGAATCCGTGTCGCTATAAATTTTGTAAAAATGGCATCGCGGAGAAAAACCAGCACACTCTGGAATCATTTTAATGAGGAATCCTTAAATAAAGGAAAATGTAACTATTGTTATCAACTAATATCATTCACGTCCGGCAGCTTGGGTAATATAAGAAGGCATTTACAACGCAAACATCCAACTATTTCTACTGCACCAGGCGAACGACAGGTTGCTGTCAGAGATGAAGGAGATGTTGAAAATCCACCTGAACCTGAGCAACAGCACAGTCGCCAGCAAATTCTTGCAAGGTTAGATACGGTGCCGCCAGTCCATGCAGGACAAAAAAGATCTGGGCAGCCCAAAATAGACAGTTTTACTCAAAGACCCTTACCTCCAAATAAAAAAACAAAATTAGATCAACAGTTAATATTAATGATTGCCAAAGAGTATCACCCACTAAGCTTAGTAAATGATGTACAATTTAACAAATTTGTTACTATGCTTAATCCATCGTACAATTTACCAACTAGGAAAACCCTTTCTGAAAGTCTCCTACCCCAACAATATTTACAGTTGAAGCAGAAAGTGAAAGATGATGTGTCGAAGGCTCTTGCCATCTGCATTACCACAGACGCCTGGACGTCCGATAACAATGAGAGTTTTATTGCTATAACGGCACATTATATTGACCCGGAAACAGGCCGACTGTGTTCTAATTTACTTGGCTGTGTGCAGTATAACGAAAGCCATACAGCCGCTAATTTATGTCAGTTTTTGAAAGACGAGCTGAATCAGTGGGATGTCGAATATAAAGTGGGGGCCGTCGTAAGTGACAACGCGGCAAATATCCTGGCAGCAGTACACTTGGGAGAATGGCGGTCAGTTAGTTGTTTCGCACATATGCTGAATCTCATCGTACAAAATGGTATCGACACTATATCTGAACAATTATCAAAAGTAAAACGTATAGTGGAGTATTTTCAAAGAAGCACGACAGGACTAAATAAATTAAAAGCTATTCAAAAACAAATGGGTACACCCGAGCTTAAATTAAAACAAGACGTTGGCACGCGGTGGAATTCCACGTATGACATGTTGGATAGAGTTTTAAAAATAAAAGACGCCCTAATTGCTACACTCGCTCTACTTAGAAATGACTTATCTAGCGATGATTGGACACTGATCGAGAAAGCAATCCCAATTTTAAAACCCTTTCATGAAGTGACAGTCGAAATATCGACCGAAAAAGCAGTCAGTCTCTCCAAAGTCATAGTGTATTGCCGGATGCTTAAGAGGAAAATAAGCTACAGTTTATCACACGCTGATGGTACAGAAGACTGTAGCAAAATACATACCTTGTTGAAAAAACTGGATGAGCAGTTACATAGGCGCTTTAATTCTATAGAAACTAATATGATATACGCTGAATGTACCATACTGGACCCTAGGTTCAAAGGCAAAGGTTTCGGCGGCGAAAATAATTATAAAAAGTCGTTAGCCAACCTAAAACTGAGGGTCGGAACTATACGACAACGAATACCGGAACCTGCGGCGATACCGTGTTCGACTGAACCATCATCATCATCTAAAGCACCGTCCATATGGAATGACTTTGACGAAGAAGTGGCGAGACTTGTGCCAGAAAATAACACCGCAGCCGGGATTGTAGAACTAGATAAATACATTCAGGAGCCCATGATCAACAGGTCGGAAGATCCCCTACTTTGGTGGCATTCCAGGAAGTCCGTCTATCCGATTTTGTATCAACATGTACTAAAAAGATTAAATATTGTCGCAACATCTGTGCCCTGCGAGCGCATCTTTTCGAAAGCAGGGCTCACTTTGACCAACCGGTGAAGACGCCTTAAGGCAACAAAAGTGTCAGAATTACTGTTTATAGCAAGCAATATGTAAATAAGTAAAAAGTTGAAAAAAATGTACAAAAATACCTGTAAAGTGTGAATATTTATGAATGTTGTGCAAAGAGTATAAATAAGGTAAATAAGAAAAGAAAAACCCAAAAAAAAAAATACAAAAGAAAACCAAAAAAAGAAAAAAATATATAAATAGTAAATTAGTCATAAAAATCGTGTACTTATATTTATAAATACGCCAACCAAAAAAAAATGTTATCTTTAAATTTATTAGACTTACGTGACATAAAGAACTATTTAATTTTGTTAGTATACATTTAATCGATCACCAATTACTCTGAGTTACCGCTTAGAGTACTTAGTAATCAATTACTACTGGTTGACAGTCCTAAGCCTGAAAAGTATGAAGGTAAATCAATTGAATTTGGTTAAAAAGTTTTAAAATAAATAAAGCTCGTTCCCACACCGCGCTGTCTTACATGTCCGACGAACTGGACTGAATAGAGCCCTCATAGTTCTATGAACGACTGGCTCATGATAACTAAGAGGTGCCAGCGAACCAGTGGAACTAGATAGTTCCGTGAACATGTTTCCTGGTACTAGTTCCTCTAGGCAAAAGAACCGTTCCAGGTTCAATCCAGTTAAGGACATGATTTGCGCATGTCTATCTACGGGCAATCCCAATCCATTGTTTAGCAACTTACTATAGAAGTTACTATCTGTGAATATTCCTCCGTCACTGAATCTGCCCATTGATCCAACGTCGATCATTATAAACCTCCCATGAGCATCAGCAACTGCCAACAGAACAATCGAAAATGTGTGTTTGTAGTTAAAATACTGTGATCCAGATTTAGGGGGTGAAAATATTACCACGTGCTTGCCGTCAATAGCGCCAAGGCAATTTTTAAAATTCCACATTTCATCGAAGTCTTTTGCTATAACTTTCCACTCAGATTCAGTAGGAATCTTCATTACTTTTGGCTGTAACCTGGTCCATATCGATTCACAGACTTCTGGTATTATTTGCGAGAGCGTAGAACGGCCTACTCTATAGCTTTTTGACAGTGCATTATATGTAGTTCCGGTTATAAGAAATCTGAAAACAAATAAAAATATTATATAAACCTATGTATGTATTTTAGATCTGTAGTTTTCACGAGACATACCCTTTTTTCGGTTACTCTCACGTATATTAACTTAGTTTTACTTTTTAGTTGCTGTTTTTTTAGTACCTGCTGGGACCTGCAACTGTAAAGTGGCCGAAACGTTCTCTATTTATATAAATATTTAAAAACTTACGTAAGAATAACCGAAAAAACATATTTTATTAATATACCTATGTATAGGAAGTTAATCACATGAAATTAAGATACAGTGTGATTCTGGATTAAATGAACAAACGCGCTAAACCAAGGGTTAATTTTAAATAAATAAAAACATATTTAAAAAAAGGTTTAGAATTTAACAGATTAAAATTGATTCTAGTTACAGCCCACTTCGTTTTATACAATTGATCTAGAAACACACTGTTTGATTATATTACATTAATTACATTCAAATAATTTGTTATATTTTCAGTTTCGCTAGCAAAGACAAAATGGAAAAATTTGCGAGACACGCACCGCGAGAAACTTAAAAAAATTAGCAAGACTACAACTGGACAGTCGCAAAAAAACATAAAGCCCTGGAAATATATGTCTCACATGGAATTTTTGCTTCCTTATATGGCAAATTCGGAAAGGGATACGAATGTTTCCCCACAACCTGATGTTTCGGCAAGTTTGGTGGAAACAGCTGGTACTGCAGATAGTAGAGACTATTCACTGGTAGAGACAAGCACCAAAAAAAGGAAGACGAATGAAATAGTTAATGATGAAGAAGAAGATACACCTTTGCTCAATCTTTTAAAAGAAATGAATGAAAATCGAGAAAAACGAACTGCTCAGAGGGACGACTTACGTAAAGGAGTACTTACTTCAGGTGATCCGTTGAAAGCGTTTTTCGATTCAATGTACCAAGGTACAAAGCAGATGCCGGAGTTCTATCAAAGATCAATTAAAAGAAAGTTGTTTCAATCGGTAATGGATGCTGAAAAAAATATTGCCACTACAAACTATTCTGGTTACTACTCACATAATTATGGTTACAACACTCATTCTACAAAACAGACAAATTATGGATCAGAACATGGTTCTATTTACTCACCTGAACCTGAACCCACCGTTTCTGGTGTGCAGCAAACTCAAATTGGAGAAAATACTACTCATATCCAAGAAACTGTTAATGAAGATTTAATGCCTACCACTCAAACCACTCCAAGCGATGGAACAAATAATGATTAGGTTTTGTTGCTCTGTGCTGAAATTGTTGTTGATTGATTTAAGAAAAACTTACCTGAGTGTAATAGCAAGACGCTCTCTTGTACTAATAGCTTCTCTATAGTTTGTATTTTTTTCTCTCTATGTTACATTCTATTAAACTGTGCAAATATTCGAACTCATTTCTTGTCATTCTAAAATATGAACGAAATTGATCATCTTGCAATTCATAGAAGAGTCTGAATTCACTGTACTGTTTTCTAAAATAATTAAAACTATGCATCCAAAATCGTCTTTTTTTCCCTCTCATTTTCTTCCGTTTCTTTAGAGTGGTCGCTGCCACTACACAAACACTATCGTAAAATACATCATCGTCGTCATCTGAGCTAGACAACAATGAGAGTAGTAATGATTTGTTGGTATCCATACGTCTTCTTTCAATGCCGCACTGTAAAGAAATGATCAAGCGAGCGAACAATCGCTGAACGAGTATCGCTGAGCGAGTATCGCTAAGCGAGTTTATTTATGAAAGCTCTTCGCTCAGCGACAAAACTAGTAAAACGAGTCGTCGCCGGCAGTGAGAACAGTCAGCGATTAACTATTTGTATATGCGTCTCTTTTGTTCACACGGAATAGATATCTTTCGTACGTTTCTTGAGCGAGAAAATAGCCGATAGTTAGTCGTTTACTCGCCGTCGGTGGGACCACTACTCGCTATACCAATGTTAATAGGTTATGTGCCCAGTGAGTATAACATATAGAATACATTATTCAAGAAGAATACAATCGGAACAAAGGGCAGAGGAAGAGAGTGTGCGGATTATCACGCTATTGACAAAATGCCGACGCCATCGTCATCTGGTGCTGAGCAGCCGGCCCTTCAACCGGGCAACGGCGCCGGGCCTATATCAATTGAGAGATTACGTGGTTCGTCTAACTATGTATCTTGGAAATTCTCGATGCGCATGCTTTTAACCTTAGAAAATATTTGGAGCTGTGTGGAATCAACGGGTCAATCAACTACCACAGACACTCAACGTGACCAGAGAGCATTAGCAAGGATATGTCTTAGTGTGGAGCCTGCCTTGTACCAGTATGTTCGCGACGCCAAAACTGCCAGTGAGGCTTGGAAGAACTTAGCCAAGGTATTCGAGGATCGTGGACTATACAGGCGAGTACTCTTACTCCGGAACTTCATCATATGGAATGCAAAAAATATTCTAACATGCAAGAATACATCAATGCTGTTATGACCCTAGTGTCACAGTTAGCGGATATAGGACGGAGCATCGAAGACGACGAGGTAGCGGAGATTTTACTATCAGGTCTTCCAAGTGAATACGATGTTTTGGTCAGCAATTTGGAAACTGCATGTATCAGTACTACATCTCTTTCGAGCGAGCTTGTTAGAACACGCCTACTTCAAGAAGAAATGCGGAAGAATGGCAATGAACATACATCTTCAACAGATAATGCCTATTTTGCCAAAAAGAAAGTAATTTGCAATTTCTGTGGAAAAATTGGACATGTTCGTAACAGATGCTTTAAGCTTAGGAAGCAGAAGAAGGAGAAGACTGAGAAAGCTACAATTGCGACTGATTGTGCCTATTCAGTGACACAGAATGACTTCATAGTTGACAGTGGGTGTAGCAGTCATATGATAAATAATAAGTATATGTTTCACAATTTTAATAATAAGAAGAGTCATGTTTGTATTGCTAATAATACGTACCTGGATAGTGAGGGATCAGGTAAATTGATTATTCCTTTTTCTAATATAGAGATAGAAGCTATGCTCGTTCCTAAATTAGCTGCCAATTTACTTTCCGTTAGTAGGCTAATTAAATCTGGTTATGTACTTGTTTTTGACAAGAAAGGGTGTCACTTTTATAAAGATAGGGACTGTAAGGTCACAGGTATGGTATATGGTCATGCAGCTAATATCAATGGTGTTTACAAGCTGCATAGCATCACACCTGCAGGTAATACTTTGCAGCCAATTGGGTGCTCTTCAGGTCTCCTGAAGAATGGAGTTCAGGAGAAACAGAGTGCAATGTTAGTGTCAGCAGAGCTCTGGCACAAACGGCTGGGACACATGAGTTATGGAGGTATGTGCATGTTGCGACAAAAGAAAGCTCTTATGTTTCAGGATGAAAAACACGAGCTCTCTGGGTGCGTGGCTTGCTTGAAGGGCAAGCAAGTCTCAAAAGCTTATCCCTCTAGTGAAACCAAGCGTGCCACTAGTCGATTAGAGCTCATTCACTCCGACATCTGTGGACCGATGCCGATTAAAAGTTGGGGCGGTGCGAAGTACATGCTGACCTTGACAGATGACTACAGTAGGAAGAGTTGGGTGTACCTTCTACAAGAGAAAAATCAGGTAATGTCCCGTTTTATTGATTTTAAAAACCTTGTTGAGAAACAGACTGGGGCCAACATAAAATGTCTACGAACTGATGGAGGCGGTGAATATTGTAATGATCGTTTTAAATCTTTTCTTAAGTCTCAAGGAATTATTCATCAAATAACCGTTCCATATTGCCCTCAGCAGAACGGAGTATCTGAGAGGCTAAATAGGACTTTGTTAGAGAAAGCAAGATGCATGCTGCAGGAATCTGGTCTTAGCCGGGAATATTGGGGAGAAGCGGTCATGACGGCCCTTTATTTAAAGAATAGAAGCCCTACAGTTGCCCTTGCCGGACTGATGCCTGAACAAATGTGTACTGGTTCAGATATAGACCTTAGTCACCTTAGAGTTTTTGGCTGCATTGCATACTCATTAATCCCTGAGCAGAAACGTTCTAAATTAGACCCTAAATCTATAAGATATATTTTTGTTGGCTACAGTGATTCAACTAAAGGCTATAGGTTGACAGATCCACAAAATCCAAGGCGAATTTTTTATTCTAGGAATGTGACATTTCTCGAGCACAAGTTTTTGAAGGACACGGATGTTAATCCTTGTGTTCATTGCAAAAATAAAAACATTGGTAATCACTTTGTTGATGTATCTAGTCAGAATTCTAACTTGAATAATTCAATTTTACAAAATAATGAAATAGATGATAATAATATTTTAAATAATGATGCAATTAACTGTGATATTAGCTTAAGTAATAATGATAATAGTGAATCTAGTCAGAATGATATTGATACTACCATACTTTCAGGTGCGGACTCAGAGTACTGTACTGGAGACGAGGGAGCAGAGACCGCTGCTAGTCCAAATCATGCAGACTTGGACTGCAGCTCGTCAGAGCATGACCCGTCGTCGCGTCGAGGGGAAGCGATGTCTAGTGCCGGCCTTCAGGATCCTGGTTCGGTAACTGATGCTGCGCGCCCTGTACGTAGTACTCGAGGGAAGCCTCCACTCAGGTATGGAGATTATGATCTCTCCTATGATCTCTCTCTGCTGGTTCACAACGAGATAGAGCCTCTCTCTTATAAAGAGGCTATGTCGTCGCCGGACAAAGAAGAATGGCGACGTGCAATGGAGAAGGAGTATAATGCTCTCCTCAAAAATGCTGTCTGGAACCTCGTAGATCGACCACAGAATAAAAATGTAATAAAATGTAAGTGGGTCTACAAGGTCAGACAAAACTGTGAAGGTAAGGATAGATTTAGAGCTCGTTTGGTAGCGCGCGGGTTTTCTCAGAAGCAAGGCGTCGACTACAGTGATACTTTTTCACCTATCGTTAGACACAGTACACTTAGAACTTTGTTCGCTTTAGCTAATGAATATGATTTAGATATCAGTCATTTTGATGTAGAGACCGCGTTTCTAAATAGTGATCTAAACGAGCATATCTTCATCGAACTACCAGAAGGTTTTAATTCAGATGATAATAAAGTATGTTACTTATTAAAAAGTATATATGGCCTTAAGCAAGCTAGTCGCATGTGGAATCAAAAAGTGCATCAGCTGTTATCTAATAATGGTTTTGAACAGAGCAAATGTGAACCTTGCGTCTATATAAATAAGAGTGATAAAGGTTTAACCATAATAGCCTTATATGTAGATGACTTCTATGTTGTAGGAAATTGCTCTATAATTAGAAATAAATTGTTAAAATTAATGCAACAGGAATTTATTGTTAAAGATCTGGGCATTCTGAAAACATGTTTGGGTATTGATGTCTCTCGTAACAAATCTAAAGGTATTTTAACTCTGAATCAAAAAGGTTATATGGAGAAACTTTTGTTGCGTTTTGGAATGGAAAAATATAATCCAGTATCAACTCCTATGATGCTTAACAATAAATTAGATAAACCGAATGGTGATTGTCTAGATGAAAATATATACCCCTATAGGGAGTTAATTGGGAGTCTAATGTACCTCGCTGTATGTACTCGACCTGACATTGCTTTTTTATGTAGCCAGCTAAGTCAGTTCTGTTGTGGTTTCAATATGTCTCATTGGCTTGCGGCTAAACGTGTTTTAAGGTATTTAGCGGGAACCTTAAGTTATGGCTTATGTTTTTATAAGACTCCTAACTTAAATATAACTGCTTATACTGACGCCGACTGGGCTAACGATATTGTAGACAGAAAGTCATATACAGGGTTTGTAAAAAAGCTTGGGAATAATACTATAAATTGGGATAAATGTAAAAGATGTAGAGACTTTTTACAAACTGTGATGTATTATGTATGTGCATGTAGTTTTATTTTCTGTTTGAAACTGTGATGTCCTTATTATTTTTTCTTTTGTTTGAAGAATGTAATGAATAAGGGGAAGTGATAGAAATATTATTTATTCTATTCATTCCATTATACATTTAAATTGGCTGTATGGGCTAAAAGGCATAAGCCTTACCTAATGTCACATTTATTAAATATATAGCTGTCACTGGCTGTCATTGAGAATCCGTCACTTCCCTAACAAGGAATTCGTAGGTTATAAAATGTGAATTTTCCAATCTTTTATTTCAATAATAATCTCTTTAAATGTGAAGCATTTTCGCATTTATTCTGACAATAAAGTGTCGCAAAATGTCATAGCGCGTTTGATTTTCATCGGTCTGCACACTCGCCCGTTCCCGAACTTCCATTGCCAGCTTAAACGCTATACCAATGTTGATAGTTATAATACATGCATTTAGTAAATGGATTGAGTGCTTGGAAATGACAATGGTACTGCGACGAACGCATTAATTGCTAAATTAAAGCAAATATTTTCAATATTTGGTATACCTAACACACTAGTTTCAGACAACGATGTTAAGATAAAATCCTCAGAATTCCAAGAGTTTTGTACCAGTAACGGCATTAACTATATGACGTCACCTATCTATCATCCTTGCAGTAATGGCCAAGCAGAAAATACTGTTAAAATATGTAAAAAAATATTCAAATGTATTCATAAAAATAATGTATCACAATATTCACAACACGCTCGGATAATTCATGAAAAATTGTTAGATTACCTGTTTGTTTATAGGAACACAGTGCACTGTTCCACCGGCCAAACACCAGCAAAATTAATGTTTGGCCGCGAATTAAGAACGCGTTTGGACTTAATTTTACCAAAAGAAAATGAACTAACATTTTCATCTCACGAACTAATAATGAAAATAAGTCTAGACATTTTGACATTGGGGACTCGGTGTGGATCCGCTGGTACAGTGCACGTAAAGAAAAATGGTCACAGGGAAGGGTGACTCACAAAATAGGTAATAGAATGTACAAAATTTATGTAAACGAAATAAATGGCGAATGCATAAGGCACGTTGATCAAATTATAAAACGGAAATTATGTGAGAGTGACAGCTGTGAGAGACCATCAACCGTAACACAGTCATGTCCTGCCCTCCCGGCGACGCAATTATGCAGTGATGAGGCGTTGTCTGTGGAGCCATCTGCTGCACACAATGGAGAACATGACATAGCTGTCAGTAACGAGCTAGTCGAGGAGGAATGGAATAACTGTGAGACGGAGGAGGTGCCTGCGGAGGCGCAGCCACCGGAAGCGCAGCCACCGGAAGCGCGTCCACAGGCCGGCGCAAGCGACGACGGTGAACACGCCTGCACCTCGTCGCCTGCGCCCGCACGCCCTATGCGCCGTGCCACCTAAATTAGGTGTAGATTATAAAAAGTATTTCTAATTGTTTAGTTAATTATGTTTATGTTTTTGTTACCAGGATTTGAAATTAATGGTGAAGGGAATGAGCCGTTTGTGTATCGGGTTGCGATGCCGCGACACCTATCGTGTACCTACAGATCTTCAGTAATAAATCAGTTGCACTAACAAACGGACGTTTCATTGACAGCGGACATATCAGAAACACTTGAGACATGCAGGGGTTCACCTACCGAGAGTACTGTCTATGTTTTTTACATTATGCATTAGTCACTCTTACTTGCCACATGACTTAATGAGAACCATTGTGGTACCCATTGTTAAGAACAAGACGTTTCGAACAAAGATAACTACCGCCCTATCTCGCTAGCAACAACCATTGCTAGGGTACTGGACGGCCTGCTCGACTCTCACTTGCAAAAATACCTCAATCTACCTACATGATGCTCAGTTCGGGTTTCGTCCCGGACTATCTACTGAAAGTGCTATCGTGGTTGTCAAGCATGCCGTCCGGTATTACACAGACCGTAGAACGCCGGTATACGCCTGTTTCCTTGACCTCTCTAAAGCTTTTGATCTTGTATCATATGAAGAAAGCTGGATGCCAGGGGTGTACCGGGGGGAATTCTGAACCTATTTAAATATTGGTATACCAATCAAACCAATTTTGTGAGATGGGCGGACTGTCTTTCAGAAGCATATGAGTTGGAGTGCGGGGTGAGACAGGGGGGGTTGACGTCTCCCAAGCTCTTCAGCATTTATGTAAACGATCTTATCGTGGAGCTGAGCAGCATGCGCGTCGGGTGTGGTATAGATGGAGTTAGTATCAATAACATTAGCTACGCTGACGACATGGTGCTGCTCAGCCTAGCCCCACGGCGAGGGGACTTGTAGAAATGTTGAAAGTGTGTGAGAAGTATGCAGCTGAGCATGGGCTGACATATAATGTCAAAAAAACCGAGTACACGGTCTTTGAGGCCGCTGGTAAACGTCCTGATAGCGCTGAGAATATAACCCTAAACGGCTTGAGCATTAGACGCGTCACTAAATTTAAATATCTAGGACATATTATTAAGAGTGACCTCAAAGATGACGCTGACATTGAAAGGGAGCGTAGGGCTCTGGCGGTTAGAGGTAACATGTTGGCTCGCAGATTTTCCCGTTGTACAGAACAAGTTAAAGTTACTCTTTTTAAAGCTTATTGTCAGAACATGTATACGGGAAACCTGTGGGTCAATCACACCAAACGATCGCTTGAAGCCCTGCGCTTCCAATATAATAATATTTTCAGGATGCTGTTGGGACTGCCTCGTTTTTGTAGTGCAACAGGGATGTTTGCGGAATACCGAACCGATGGATTCAATGCTATCGTCCGCAAAAAAACGGTATCCCTGATTAGTAGGGTTCGAGACAGTCGCAACAGTATACTGATGACACTAGCCGATAGGTATACGTCGCCGCTTTGGAAGTGTTTTGTGCGTAGAGTAATCACAGGACCTTATCCTGCTGTTTGAATTATTATTTTCTGTATATTTTTTGTAACTAACCATAAATTTCTAAGTTAAATATTGTACTAACACATATGGATGTATTGTTTACGAAATAAACTTCTATTATTATTATTATTAATAATAATAATACAAACGTAAAATCAACGATGTTCATAAATTATAGTGCGTTCTTTTGAAGTGCGTCTCTGTTAAAACTTTCAAATTTTTTAAAGTTTTGGTTTTGTTATCGTGTGGTTTGGTTTTTTGTGATTACGGCAAAATGCTAAGTGTTTTCAGCTGCGTGCACTTCATGCATTCTAGTGTTCGAGTGCTTCTCAACATCGGGGTTGAAAAACAACTTGGAAGTTTAATTACATTCATTCCTGTGTTATCTTTCGTCAAATTAAGTCGTAGAGAAATTATTAGGTGAGTGTTTTGAAAGTTATTTATAGTCATTTCTTTGAAAATTTATGATCTTTTACCACAGCCAAACTTGTAATTGTTTTCATTTTATTGTTTGTAACATGTTTATTTCTGCATTCAAGAAATGTAACGGAGATCTAAACGTGTCTCAAGCTCTCAATGGGACATATAATTGGATTTCTTGGAGAGGAACCAAAACCTGGTGCGTGGCTATAATAACAGCTGCCGTGCAAGGGAGCTGTCGCAACGTCTGTGGCGGGACCTTGCAGAATTATTAAATGCCGAAAGGTCAGGAGCAACTAAAACGCCTAAAGAGTGGGCAACTGTATGTTCATGTTGAATAAATTCATTGCTCTTATCATTAATTTATTTGTTACTGTTAGCATTTCTACTTTATATCTTTTCAGTATTCTAATTATTTCAAGTCAAAATTAAAGAAGATGGAAGCTGCAATAAATATGGATGCTACTGCCACAGGAGGAGGACCAGCCCAGGCTCAATCCCTGTCTGAAGTGGAGAGAGTTTTTTAACTATTATGGGAACAGGGTTTGGCCAGGGTGCACCTAATGTGCGGGTATTATGGTAGGTACAAAAAATATATTTTAAGTAAAGTAATGTTAAAAAAACATCTTTAAAATTTATCTTTTTATGTTTAGGGAGCTGAGGTACAAGAAAATGTTGAAACTCCTGCGGTAGAAATAGAAGTACAGCAGGAGGTTGAAATCCAGTAAGTATTTTGCCAAATTCAAAGTATTAATTTCTCTATTTTCATTAATTTAAACTTTAATCATTATTGTTTTTAGAGAAAGTCTAATAAATTTACCTGAGGAAGTGATAGCCAGAGACAGAAGCCCGCTACCAAGTACCAGTGCTGATACTCAGCAGGCAATTTACATTGATCCTCCACATATTAGTCCTGCTGATGCGGATGCTCCTTCCTTACCAAGAAGATCCCGCCGCACTCGCCGATATCACAGTATGTTGTATTATTTTGAATATCATATAATTTTGTACTAATATTAAGAACTATTAACCAATTAACAAACAAGGTAATTATTGTCTACTAAATTAATATTTTTAAACAGAATGGTGAATTCTTATTGAAAACTTAATTGTTATAGTCTTTTGTTTCATGTTATTAAAACTACATTTTATATTGAAAATAAATATCATTGTTCTAGCTAGACCTATGGCGCCAATAGATGAGGCTCGGAGGATACTCTCACAGGTAGAGTTGCAACGAGCTGCAGCAGACGCAGAACAAGCTCGTGCTCTTATGCTGTATGGCCAGAATTTGGGACATTTAGCAGATATAGCCAATAATTTGGGACGGTTAGCAAATGCAGCCAATAATTTGGGACGGCTAGTAGATGTAGCCGAAATGTATATGAGGATGCATCAAAATAGTTTATAATAATAATAAGTAAACAAAAGTTAATCACTTAAACTTTATTCTAAAAGATATGAGTATCAATTGTTGTTATATTAAAGTCAATTTTTATTTATTTTTATCGTGCTAGCCAAAGTCTTTGGATCAATAAATCTCTTGTTGCTTGCCCTGCCGCCAATAGGCTATTGCCAGCTACAGTTGAAGATGACGCAGGGTCAGAATATATCTGTGCTACCTGAAACAATAAATAGTCTTTCATAATAATAATCAGTTACAACAGCTAAGTAAATTAATCATCATTAACATGTTACACTCCATGGCCGGCAAACCATTAAAAATTAAATTTTGTCTGGTGTTGACTTAACATGTAACAGTGAACATGTATGTATATAATAATTAAATTTTAGAACTGCACCTGCATGGATGCTTCATATTGTTCTTGTTGTAGTGTGAGCTCAGGAACAGGCAGTCTTGCACTATTGACTATATTGTGTAATACTACACAAGCATTTGTAATGCAGCCAGCCATTGTGGGATGATAGTGTAATTTTCTATCCACCAAAAGAGCGCCACCGGGACTTCAAAACACCTATGCACCTTTCAACGCTATTTCTAACTCTACAATGCATGTTAGTATAATAACGTTGTGGGGTATCTGGCTCAGTGTTCACCACTGGAGTCAACAAAGTGGCGCGCAGTGGATAGCCTGAATCACCTGAAAAAAATGCAACTGGTTTCAATTTCCAATATTCTCACATATAGGTTAGGTACATCCATTTCTAACAAATGTCTTTCTCACCTAATAATCACAATGTTTCATTTTCAGATACATGGATATTTTCAAGTAAAGTTTTAATTGGATGAGTATTCCACACATATGAGTCATGACTTGCTCCTCCATGGCTGGCATCAATACTTATAATATTTAGGTCTGAATCACAAATCTAAAAAGTGATAAATGCATAAGTGAAGTTTAAGTGAAACTTTAAATGTAGCCTTTAGTCCTGTAACCCAGGCTAATTACAAAAAATATATTTATTATTTTATGCCTGAAAATACGAGTTGCTCCTAAAAACCAATTATTAAGTTTCGTGACACATCTTGCTCTTGCAATTTTTATGTTTTATATTTAATGTGTTCAATAACTAGAAATAAGTTAGAGTTCATAAATGACTGATTACCCTTTAACAGACGTGGTATACGCCTCACAGACGTGAATATTTTTATTATTACAATATTTTTCTAAACACGCGTCGCGCGGCGTTCCCTCTCCCGCTACCTTCCTATCCCGCCATCTTGTTGCCGCCAGTCAAGGCCGCGAGCGCGCCGAGTGCACAGGTGTCCACGCAGGAGCGATCGCCGTCTCACAGACGTAAGTACGGTGTTTATGTACAAAAACTTAGCATGTCTATTGGTCGTCACCTCTGTGTTTACGTAGGTAACCACTATGTGTCTCATATAGGTTTTAAGTTTTATTCAATTTCGCAGAATGCCTAGAACGAGGAGATCTGCACCAACGACAGTGCCACAAACGCCTAGGCTAGCTAGAAGTATGACAAGAAAGCAGAAACAATTCACAGTTATCGGAAGTTCCGTTTCTCCACCGCCACAAAGACCTCGTATACGTAACAGGCCATTAAACGAAACAGAGATACACAAAAACCTCGTGTCTGAAAGTGATGATAACTGCAGTAACTTTGACGACGACGTGGGCGATCCTGATTTTGTTCTGGAAAGCAGTCACAACACGGAATCTGAACAATCCGAAGACGACGAGAGTCAAGCCTTGAATCACGATGTCAATGAGGGTCGCCAGGAAGAAATCAGGTAACTGTTTCGTGTGTATGTGTGTGTGTGTGTATGTTTTGTGTGCATGAATAACATTATATCTATTTATTATTTATTTCATACTTTATTTTGTAGCTTGGACCACGAACATAATATTGAAGGAAGCCATGACAGTAACGGACAGAATGAAGAACAGGACTGCAATGAAGAAGTCAGACTAGAACAGTGTAATGAGGATCAAGCTGAAAATGAGCAGATTAGAGAGGGGAATAATATTAATCAGGTAATAAGTGATGAACAGGACACGTCAGAGCAGGTGACTATGAGTAATCCACGCTAAGAAATTAGCGTTTTTTATTGGCAACTTATAAAACATGGCTTCTGCGCTTGCACAACCTACCTGTTTTTTTTCCGGTGTTTGTGTTTAATGTTATGAAAAATTCCAACTGTTGCTGGAAAACATCCCACCTGTCACCATCAAATGGCTCTAATTCTCCATACGAAGTCATGATCTTTAATGTCTTGAATTCCTGTTCTTTTACCGTTTTGTTTCTATAGAATTCGCTTAGAGTTCTTCTCAATTCCTCAACTGAACTGCTTTCAGAAAATTGTATGTTTTCGTCTATGTGTATTTGGTGTAACTCAGTTTTCGTACACTTATAAATGTAACTTCGTTTACCCAATTTTACTTGTCGAATTTTTTCCAAACTTTCACTGACTTGTTGGCTTTCTGCCCTGGGTTCAGAATTAGCGTCGAAGAACGACTCAGATGACATTTACTTTTAGTGAGAAACTGGTAAGTAAACAATCATGAAGCTAGCCACAATTGCAATGGCGGCCGGGATGGAATGTTGGTGCAAATTTATGATTTGTTACGCACTTCAGACCGAAGCCACGCCGGCTGCTAGGATTTTACCGATTATCACTGGTATTTGTTGTTGTTTTGCTCAAACTTTTTGTTCATTTTACGCGCTAAGTTTCACTTTATCGTCGCCAATAACGTATCTTGCAATGAAACACTGATATTAATTAAATTAGTATTTTATTTGCACTACGTATGCACGTCGCTTCACAATTCAAAGAGAAAGAGGCAGATATATATCGCCCTCACACTTACGATATACCACACCTAGTATTATAACTGCTACCGTACACTCGATCATCGATTTATCGTTGGCAACACTAGTATCGACCACAGATTAGAGAAAAAGGACGTTTTGACAAATAAAGTTTGGTTTTCGTTTCTCTCCTCATTCAAAGTTTTAGTCGGAAGATTGTTTGTAAATTGAAGTTTTTGTTTTGAAAGTGTTTGTGAATTGATTTGATAATAATGGAGGAACGCCGCAGATGTACGACCGTCCGACAGTTGGAAATGATGCTCGACTTTTTAGGGCATCATCAAGAACTCGCTCTTGGACGGGTCAGAGCCAAAGAGGCTCGTGCGGTTGCAGCGCGGTTGTGGAGGGAATGTGCCGAGAGCCTGAATGCAGAAGGACCTGCACGGACGTCCAAGGAATGGTCGAAGGTTTGTACTGTTAACCCAATTTCAATAATGCGCTTTTTGAGAAAAGTTTAGCAACATAAAAACCAATATTCATTTTAGATGTGTAACGACTTGAAGTGCCGGGTCAGAGGGAAGTTGGTGAGCATTAATGCTAGCCAACGAGCCACTGGAGGCGGACCCAGCAATGCTCCTACGTTGTCACCTCTGGAGGAGAGGGTAGCCAATATCTTAGGCAGAGATGTTGGACCGCTGCCTAATGTTAGACAGGACCAGTTTGCCCTAAACAATGTGAGTATGATACCTAGTATTAAATTATTCATAATTTCATGCATGTTTTCATTATTTCATAAAAGGCTAGTCTTTTTTTATGATGCACTTAGTAACTCTCTTATTGTTTTCATTTAATTTTTAATGCTTATGTTTTTTTTTTTCACAATTCTCTTTTTATAGATTGAGGGTGATGTGGTGAAGGAAGTTTTGGCTGTCGCAGATAATGAATCTGAAAATATTTCACCACGAATAGTGTAAGTTTAAGGAGAATAACATAATTTAACCCCCTGAGTGTCAGCGGAACACATGGGTGTTCCTAAGAAAACCTTAAGAAAAAAATGGCAAACAATGGCACACAATGCAAACTTATTTGGTGATGGTTACTAGGCTATTTAAAAGTTTTAATCATTCAAAGTAAAGTACTCATAGAAAAATAATCAGTGGAATGTGGTTGGCATAGCTGGCTGCAGTAATTATATATAACATCATATAAAGGATAAGTCAAACATTTGTATTTCTAACCATTGATATTTCATTACAGATTAAATATAAATGAGGCAGAAGTTCAACCCCCAGCTGCAGCTTCCCCTAGTCTGCAGGGACAGGCGCCATCACCGAAGAGTGATCAAAGAGCTAACATAGGTATGTTATAGTGAAACTTTCAACAGTAGTAGATTATAAAAATGACTTTTAAATTACCGACTTAAAACGTATTTATTTTACAGACAGCAGACCTGTAAAAGAACGCCGCAGGACTGTGCGTGCTCCACGCCAAGCCACAGCTCATGCACCAGCACAATGTGAGTAGAGTCCTATGTAGGTAACATTATGACAGAGGCTAGAGGAAAAGAGAGAAAAAGAGGCTACTTTATTTAATTTTAATATAAATAGATTTAAATGTTAATACTAACTAAAATACAATGTATGGATTGTATATTAGTAGAAATATTTAAAATATTAATTTTACAATTTGTCAAAAAAGTTGTGAACTGAACATTTTGTGACCACATGTTTTACAAATACAAGAAAGGTCAATTTTGAGAAAATCTTGATGCAGTATAGAAATCCATAAGTGTTTTACTTTTTTTGCCACTGTCACAAAAACAAGGGACTCATCTGATTTGGTATGTTGCTTAAGTGTGTCTTTCCTGGAATAATGAATAGTAATAATAAACCTTTATTGACCTTTTTTTCCAGCTAGCAGAAGTCATTCAGAGGAGGCTAGGGGCGTGATTCATAGAATAGAAGAACTGAGGGCCGAGGCTGCTCTGAAGAATGCCGAAACACAATTGGTAATTGCTCACAATCAGAGAACCATGGCGGATTCTTTCAAGCTCATTTCTGAAAGCATAGACAGATTGAGTCAAAAGGTAATCTTTCTTTTCAAATTACTGTAATTAAGTAATATATATTCTTCAAATAAATTGACAAATACATCATGTTTATATTTCATATTGTTTCAGTATTGCCAGCAGCAGCAGGAAGAAGGCCCCTGAAAGCAGTCCGTCCAACTGATTCAAGGATGATTCTAATAGAATATTTTTCTTTAAAACCTCAATATTATAAGTCAAGTGTGGTTTCAACAGTGATAACAGCCAAAATAAAGAGTTGTATGTACCTTAATGTATGCATACTCAGTAAGTGATGTAGTAACTGTAGTCGTTGACGATATTGAAAGCTTCATCCCCGATAAAAAAATAAGGCACGGAATCGGTGATACCAGTAATTGCAGAGGAGTTTGGTATGTTAAGAGTTCCGTCTTGAAGTTTTTGATAAAACATTGAATCACGGAAAACTGTAGAATCACTACATTTCCCATAAGCACCTATGTCAACGTATATAAATTTGTAATTAGAATCACATATAGCCAGAAGTAAGATAGAAACATAATGCTTATAATTGTAGTACAGCGATCCCGTTAGAGATGGTCTGATAACACGCACATGTTTACCATCTAAGGCACCTAACACATGAGGAAAATTGGCTTTTGACTTCCGCTTTATTTAACCACATTTCAGTTGTATTTCAAGCAAAAGCAATGTACGTTTGCGGACAAGGCGAAGTTCTTCGGTGCGGAGAAGAGTGCAGGCGAAAGTTTGAGCGAATGGGCGGCGCAACTAAGAGGTTTAGCTAGCTATTGCGATTTCGGCGGTGCCCTGGAGACGAACCTCAGGGATCGTTTAAGCCTTGCCAATATTTTTTAAGCCGTGGACTGTACCATTTGCCCTAAAAGAAAGAGTGGAGAAAGAGTTAGATCGTTTGGTCAGTTTAGGAATATTAGTACCAGAGAATACGTCGCGATATGCTACACCTATTGTTCCGGTGGTTAAGGAAAACGGCAAGGTGAGGATAGCTGGGGATTATTCAGTAACCTTAAATAAAGACCTTATAATAGATTAATACCCATTGCCAAAAGGTGAGTAAAGGTTTTTGCTAAAATTGGTGGAGGCAACTAATACAGCAAAATAGATTTAAAAAACGCCTATAACCAGTTTTTACCAAGCGATGACGATGAATCTCAACAACTCACCACCATCGACACGCAGAAAGGCTTATTTAAATATACCCGACTTGTCTACGGGTTGGCTAATGCACCAGCGATCTTTCAAAGATCGATGGCAACATTGTTATCTGGTATTGAAGGAGTAAGCTGTTGGTTAGACGATGTTTGTGTGAATGCCCGAACCACTGGTTCTCATTTAAAAAGGTAAAAATGGTGCTAAGCCGTTTGAGAGACGCTGGACTGCGATTGCAAAAAGAAAAATGTTAATTTTTTAAAGATAGCGTGACTTATTTAGGATATACAATTAGTAAACAAGGATTAAAGACTAATCCTAGTAAGGTTCTAGCCATATTAAATTCACCTGAGCCTACAAATGTCTTAGATGTAAAAAGGTTTGCAGGTATGGTAAACTATTATAGAAGTTTTATACCTAACGCATCCAGTATAATGAGCCCGCTAAACGAATTATTATGTGCGAACGCTGAGTGGACGTGGGGTCCTCGGCAGCGCGACGCGGTGCGGCGCGTGAAGCGCGAGTTGGCCTCTGAGCGCGTGCTGGCGCACTTCGACCCTCAGGCGCAGCTGGTGCTGTCGGTGGACGCGGGCCCGCATGGCCTCGGCGCTGTGCTGGCGCAGCGCGACGAAGCGGGCACGGAGAGGCCATTAGCTTACGCTTCTAGGTCACTGAGTTCTAGTGAGAAGAATTACAGTCAGATTCAAAAGGAAGCGACGGCCATAATATTTGGTGTGAAGAAATTTCACCAATATTTGTATGGCCGATGTGATCCATTTATCTTAAAAACCGATCACCGACCGCTAGTATCTATTTTCAATAAGAAAAGTGGCGTATCAATGACGTCTGCATTACGGTTGCAAAGGTATGCAATTATACTCTCAGCGTATAACTACGTACCGCAGTATATATCTGGCGAAAATAATGTAGGCGCAGACTATTTTTCACGTGCTCCGTTGCCAGATACGATGACTCATACCGACAAGGAACACGACACTTATTGTTCTTTAAACTTTTTAAGCGCAATATCGCCGGCAGTTCTGCAAAAAGATATCCAGCTCGCGACCAAAGACGATAAGGTACTGCAAACGGTTATAAAATATATGACTCGAGGTTGGCCTAAGAAAATCAAATGCAATTCAATAAAACCTTACTTTTTATGTAAGACAGATTTACAGTATGAAAGTGGATGTTTGTTGAGAGGTCTTAGGGTTGTTATTCCGGGTACGCTAAGGAAGCGTATGTTAGAGGAATTGCATCAATCCCACCTAGGGATTGTTAAAATGAAGTGCAATGCACGCAGTAGGATGTGGTGGCCGGGCATCGATGCCGACATCGAGCTGCGAGCGAGTAGCTGTGACGTATGCGTGAGCGTGCGCGCGGCTCCTCCGAGCGCGGCGCCCGCGCCCTGCCCTGGCCCCGCCCCCGCGGCCCGTGGCAGCGCTTACACATCGACTACATGCAACTCGATAATAAAACATACCTAGTTATTGATAGAAATATTATTTATTCTATTCATTCCATTATACATTTAAATTGGCTGTATGGGCTAAAAGGCATAAGCCTTACCTAATGTCACATTTATTAAATTTATAGCTGTCACTGGCTGTCATTGAGAATCCGTCACTTCCCTAACAAGGAATTCGTAGGTTATAAAATGTGAATTTTCTAATCTTTTATTTCAATAATAATCTCTTTAAATGTTAAGCATTTTCGCATTTATTCTGATAATAAAGTGTCGCAAAATGTCATAGCGCGTTTGATTTTCATCGGTCTGCACACTCGCCCGTTCCCGAACTTCCATTGCCAGCTTGGGAGTGGTCCGACCGCCGCCGATGAACGAGAAACGAGTAGAACTAGAAACTATAAGCGAGTTGGCGATCAGCGGGAAGCGAGTGTGTAGTTTCTATAGTTTTATCGCCGGGCTATAAGCGAGTGTGCGAGTGCGACGAGCGATTACTCGCGCCACTCGCCCCGCTCGCCCGCGGTCCTCGTAAACCTGCGCGCGCGTTACATGTGTTTACAAACAACTGAGTCCCAAGACGCTATGGAGGAGTTTTTTATTGAATGTGTCCGACAATATCCTTGTTTATGGGATACAAAACTGAGTTCATATAAACTATTAGATGTCAAAGACAAAGCGTGGAAAGAGATTTCAAAAAAAACGAACATAGCAAGTGGTAAGGTAAGGTAAGTTTTTTATTCAATCACATTGACCATTATGTGTGCGTTTCATTCCTACCCACAACTAAAATTATGCGCGATTTAACGGCTCGGTCACGTTCATACACTTGTAACTTCAGAACAATAACATTTAGGTACAAATTTTGGCTTTTGAGCGTTAGAAATTTAGATTTATTAACGAAAACAATCATTTTTTATTATTTTAGTTGCTGAGCGATCGGAACGCACACCCATTGAATGGTAGCAATTTAAACCGTGTGTATTCGAGTGTCCTCTATGCACAGTCAGCAGCATATCAGGTTATAAAAAACTGTCAAATTTCCTCTATCGATTTTCAACTTAAAGTCCAATGCAAAAAGTTCATAATCAACTGGAAAATGTTGTGGTTACCTGATGTGCTGTTGACTGTACCTCCCATTCAGCGTACTTAAATTAGTCAATAATTCTGTGTGTTATACGATCAGAGTCCAATATATGTTGCACACGATTATTCTGCCATGAAACCGTTCCAACGGAATTAAAGTATTCCTTGAAATATTCTCTCACGAAAAAGGCATTTTCAAGATCAGCTGAGAAATGTTCTGAGTCATTACTTGACAAATTATCTGGAATTGCTGACTGTAAACGGCTGTTGTTTTCAAATTTATAATGTATTAAATAATTATGTAAAACGCACGCAGCCTTCACAATTTTTTTTTGCTGTACTTATTTTAAGATCTAAAGGCCTGAAAAAGATACGCCACCTATGCGACAACATACCAAACGAAGTTTCTATCATTCGGCGTGCTCTTATTAGTCTATAATTGAATACTAGCTGGTCATTATCTAACCTTTCATGATCAGGGTAAGGTTTTAATAAGTGTGTCATCAAAGGAAATGCACAGTCACCAATAAAAACATAAGGTTGAGGTAAACCCCCTTCATATAGAGGTTCATCTACGGGTAGACATGTGTAGTTCCGGACCGTAATAGTTCCAGGAACTATGTCCTCTGTTGGAACGATATGGCTCCGTGCCGAGGCGTTCAGTTAAACAGGTTCGCATGTCCGCGAGATCGAACGAACTATAATATAGAGGAGCGGAGTGGAAGTGACCGTTCGATCGTATCTACTTCCCGTTCCATTCAAGTCGAGTCCGTCCGATACGAATTCACCCGATGATGCCCGAGCGCTTCTCGCCACGTGGAATAAAGTAAGAATGAATATTATAATTACGTTCGCATGAGTGCGAGTACGATAGTTATATTTCCATAGTTGCGATTGCGAATTGGCGGTCTTTGATAATATTGTTATAGGAATAAATGATTAATGCCTCAATTCATAATGTCGAAAATTAAATCAATAAAATAAATCTGATTTTAGTTTTGAACTCTTTCTCTTCTTTTTTTTGTCGTGACCTTGAAAATTCCACGAGTCCAATTTCTTTTGAAATGTATTGTTCAAAAATTAGTTTCGTGTCGTAATTTAGCATTGCGTGCATGCGTGACGTAAACAATTGAAGTTTAAGTGCATTTAAACAACTTTAAACTCACAGTAAAGAGAGCGTGTACCTACTTGAATTAGTGGAGTATTGAATCCGTGTCGCTATAAATTTTGTAAAAATGGCATCGCGGAGAAAAACCAGCACACTCTGGAATCATTTTAATGAGGAATCCTTAAATAAAGGAAAATGTAACTATTGTTATCAACTAATATCATTCACGTCCGGCAGCTTGGGTAATATAAGAAGGCATTTACAACGCAAACATCCAACTATTTCTACTGCACCAGGCGAACGACAGGTTGCTGTCAGAGATGAAGGAGATGTTGAAAATCCACCTGAACCTGAGCAACAGCACAGTCGCCAGCAAATTCTTGCAAGGTTAGATACGGTGCCGCCAGTCCATGCAGGACAAAAAAGATCTGGGCAGCCCAAAATAGACAGTTTTACTCAAAGACCCTTACCTCCAAATAAAAAAACAAAATTAGATCAACAGTTAATATTAATGATTGCCAAAGAGTATCACCCACTAAGCTTAGTAAATGATGTACAATTTAACAAATTTGTTACTATGCTTAATCCATCGTACAATTTACCAACTAGGAAAACCCTTTCTGAAAGTCTCCTACCCCAACAATATTTACAGTTGAAGCAGAAAGTGAAAGATGATGTGTCGAAGGCTCTTGCCATCTGCATTACCACAGACGCCTGGACGTCCGATAACAATGAGAGTTTTATTGCTATAACGGCACATTATATTGACCCGGAAACAGGCCGACTGTGTTCTAATTTACTTGGCTGTGTGCAGTATAACGAAAGCCATACAGCCGCTAATTTATGTCAGTTTTTGAAAGACGAGCTGAATCAGTGGGATGTCGAATATAAAGTGGGGGCCGTCGTAAGTGACAACGCGGCAAATATCCTGGCAGCAGTACACTTGGGAGAATGGCGGTCAGTTAGTTGTTTCGCACATATGCTGAATCTCATCGTACAAAATGGTATCGACACTATATCTGAACAATTATCAAAAGTAAAACGTATAGTGGAGTATTTTCAAAGAAGCACGACAGGACTAAATAAATTAAAAGCTATTCAAAAACAAATGGGTACACCCGAGCTTAAATTAAAACAAGACGTTGGCACGCGGTGGAATTCCACGTATGACATGTTGGATAGAGTTTTAAAAATAAAAGACGCCCTAATTGCTACACTCGCTCTACTTAGAAATGACTTAGCCTTATCTAGCGATGATTGGACACTGATCGAGAAAGCAATCCCAATTTTAAAACCCTTTCATGAAGTGACAGTCGAAATATCGACCGAAAAAGCAGTCAGTCTCTCCAAAGTCATAGTGTATTGCCGGATGCTTAAGAGGAAAATAAGCTACAGTTTATCACACGCTGATGGTACAGAAGACTGTAGCAAAATACATACCTTGTTGAAAAAACTGGATGAGCAGTTACATAGGCGCTTTAATTCTATAGAAACTAATATGATATACGCTGAATGTACCATACTGGACCCTAGGTTCAAAGGCAAAGGTTTCGGCGGCGAAAATAATTATAAAAAGTCGTTAGCCAACCTAAAACTGAGGGTCGGAACTATACGACAACGAATACCGGAACCTGCGGCGATACCGTGTTCGACTGAACCATCATCATCATCTAAAGCACCGTCCATATGGAATGACTTTGACGAAGAAGTGGCGAGACTTGTGCCAGAAAATAACACCGCAGCCGGGATTGTAGAACTAGATAAATACATTCAGGAGCCCATGATCAACAGGTCGGAAGATCCCCTACTTTGGTGGCATTCCAGGAAGTCCGTCTATCCGATTTTGTATCAACATGTACTAAAAAGATTAAATATTGTCGCAACATCTGTGCCCTGCGAGCGCATCTTTTCGAAAGCAGGGCTCACTTTGACCAACCGGTGAAGACGCCTTAAGGCAACAAAAGTGTCAGAATTACTGTTTATAGCAAGCAATATGTAAATAAGTAAAAAGTTGAAAAAAATGTACAAAAATACCTGTAAAGTGTGAATATTTATGAATGTTGTGCAAAGAGTATAAATAAGGTAAATAAGAAAAGAAAAACCCAAAAAAAAAAATACAAAAGAAAACCAAAAAAAGAAAAAAATATATAAATAGTAAATTAGTCATAAAAATCGTGTACTTATATTTATAAATACGCCAACCAAAAAAAAATGTTATCTTTAAATTTATTAGACTTACGTGACATAAAGAACTATTTAATTTTGTTAGTATACATTTAATCGATCACCAATTACTCTGAGTTACCGCTTAGAGTACTTAGTAATCAATTACTACTGGTTGACAGTCCTAAGCCTGAAAAGTATGAAGGTAAATCAATTGAATTTGGTTAAAAAGTTTTAAAATAAATAAAGCTCGTTCCCACACCGCGCTGTCTTACATGTCCGACGAACTGGACTGAATAGAGCCCTCATAGTTCTATGAACGACTGGCTCATGATAACTAAGAGGTGCCAGCGAACCAGTGGAACTAGATAGTTCCGTGAACATGTTTCCTGGTACTAGTTCCTCTAGGCAAAAGAACCGTTCCAGGTTCAATCCAGTTAAGGACATGATTTGCGCATGTCTATCTACGGGCAATCCCAATCCATTGTTTAGCAACTTACTATAGAAGTTACTATCTGTGAATATTCCTCCGTCACTGAATCTGCCCATTGATCCAACGTCGATCATTATAAACCTCCCATGAGCATCAGCAACTGCCAACAGAACAATCGAAAATGTGTGTTTGTAGTTAAAATACTGTGATCCAGATTTAGGGGGTGAAAATATTACCACGTGCTTGCCGTCAATAGCGCCAAGGCAATTTTTAAAATTCCACATTTCATCGAAGTCTTTTGCTATAACTTTCCACTCAGATTCAGTAGGAATCTTCATTACTTTTGGCTGTAACCTGGTCCATATCGATTCACAGACTTCTGGTATTATTTGCGAGAGCGTAGAACGGCCTACTCTATAGCTTTTTGACAGTGCATTATATGTAGTTCCGGTTATAAGAAATCTGAAAACAAATAAAAATATTATATAAACCTATGTATGTATTTTAGATCTGTAGTTTTCACGAGACATACCCTTTTTTCGGTTACTCTCACGTATATTAACTTAGTTTTACTTTTTAGTTGCTGTTTTTTTAGTACCTGCTGGGACCTGCAACTGTAAAGTGGCCGAAACGTTCTCTATTTATATAAATATTTAAAAACTTACGTAAGAATAACCGAAAAAACATATTTTATTAATATACCTATGTATAGGAAGTTAATCACATGAAATTAAGATACAGTGTGATTCTGGATTAAATGAACAAACGCGCTAAACCAAGGGTTAATTTTAAATAAATAAAAACATATTTAAAAAAAGGTTTAGAATTTAACAGATTAAAATTGATTCTAGTTACAGCCCACTTCGTTTTATACAATTGATCTAGAAACACACTGTTTGATTATATTACATTAATTACATTCAAATAATTTGTTATATTTTCAGTTTCGCTAGCAAAGACAAAATGGAAAAATTTGCGAGACACGCACCGCGAGAAACTTAAAAAAATTAGCAAGACTACAACTGGACAGTCGCAAAAAAACATAAAGCCCTGGAAATATATGTCTCACATGGAATTTTTGCTTCCTTATATGGCAAATTCGGAAAGGGATACGAATGTTTCCCCACAACCTGATGTTTCGGCAAGTTTGGTGGAAACAGCTGGTACTGCAGATAGTAGAGACTATTCACTGGTAGAGACAAGCACCAAAAAAAGGAAGACGAATGAAATAGTTAATGATGAAGAAGAAGATACACCTTTGCTCAATCTTTTAAAAGAAATGAATGAAAATCGAGAAAAACGAACTGCTCAGAGGGACGACTTACGTAAAGGAGTACTTACTTCAGGTGATCCGTTGAAAGCGTTTTTCGATTCAATGTACCAAGGTACAAAGCAGATGCCGGAGTTCTATCAAAGATCAATTAAAAGAAAGTTGTTTCAATCGGTAATGGATGCTGAAAAAAATATTGCCACTACAAACTATTCTGGTTACTACTCACATAATTATGGTTACAACACTCATTCTACAAAACAGACAAATTATGGATCAGAACATGGTTCTATTTACTCACCTGAACCTGAACCCACCGTTTCTGGTGTGCAGCAAACTCAAATTGGAGAAAATACTACTCATATCCAAGAAACTGTTAATGAAGATTTAATGCCTACCACTCAAACCACTCCAAGCGATGGAACAAATAATGATTAGGTTTTGTTGCTCTGTGCTGAAATTGTTGTTGATTGATTTAAGAAAAACTTACCTGAGTGTAATAGCAAGACGCTCTCTTGTACTAATAGCTTCTCTATAGTTTGTATTTTTTTCTCTCTATGTTACATTCTATTAAACTGTGCAAATATTCGAACTCATTTCTTGTCATTCTAAAATATGAACGAAATTGATCATCTTGCAATTCATAGAAGAGTCTGAATTCACTGTACTGTTTTCTAAAATAATTAAAACTATGCATCCAAAATCGTCTTTTTTTCCCTCTCATTTTCTTCCGTTTCTTTAGAGTGGTCGCTGCCACTACACAAACACTATCGTAAAATACATCATCGTCGTCATCTGAGCTAGACAACAATGAGAGTAGTAATGATTTGTTGGTATCCATACGTCTTCTTTCAATGCCGCACTGTAAAGAAATGATCAAGCGAGCGAACAATCGCTGAACGAGTATCGCTGAGCGAGTATCGCTAAGCGAGTTTATTTATGAAAGCTCTTCGCTCAGCGACAAAACTAGTAAAACGAGTCGTCGCCGGCAGTGAGAACAGTCAGCGATTAACTATTTGTATATGCGTCTCTTTTGTTCACACGGAATAGATATCTTTCGTACGTTTCTTGAGCGAGAAAATAGCCGATAGTTAGTCGTTTACTCGCCGTCGGTGGGACCACTACTCGCTATACCAATGTTAATAGGTTATGTGCCCAGTGAGTATAACATATAGAATACATTATTCAAGAAGAATACAATCGGAACAAAGGGCAGAGGAAGAGAGTGTGCGGATTATCACGCTATTGACAAAATGCCGACGCCATCGTCATCTGGTGCTGAGCAGCCGGCCCTTCAACCGGGCAACGGCGCCGGGCCTATATCAATTGAGAGATTACGTGGTTCGTCTAACTATGTATCTTGGAAATTCTCGATGCGCATGCTTTTAACCTTAGAAAATATTTGGAGCTGTGTGGAATCAACGGGTCAATCAACTACCACAGACACTCAACGTGACCAGAGAGCATTAGCAAGGATATGTCTTAGTGTGGAGCCTGCCTTGTACCAGTATGTTCGCGACGCCAAAACTGCCAGTGAGGCTTGGAAGAACTTAGCCAAGGTATTCGAGGATCGTGGACTATACAGGCGAGTACTCTTACTCCGGCAACTTCATCATATGGAATGCAAAAAATATTCTAACATGCAAGAATACATCAATGCTGTTATGACCCTAGTGTCACAGTTAGCGGATATAGGACGGAGCATCGAAGACGACGAGGTAGCGGAGATTTTACTATCAGGTCTTCCAAGTGAATACGATGTTTTGGTCAGCAATTTGGAAACTGCATGTATCAGTACTACATCTCTTTCGAGCGAGCTTGTTAGAACACGCCTACTTCAAGAAGAAATGCGGAAGAATGGCAATGAACATACATCTTCAACAGATAATGCCTATTTTGCCAAAAAGAAAGTAATTTGCAATTTCTGTGGAAAAATTGGACATGTTCGTAACAGATGCTTTAAGCTTAGGAAGCAGAAGAAGGAGAAGACTGAGAAAGCTACAATTGCGACTGATTGTGCCTATTCAGTGACACAGACTGACTTCATAGTTGACAGTGGGTGTAGCAGTCATATGATAAATAATAAGTATATGTTTCACAATTTTAATAATAAGAAGAGTCATGTTTGTATTGCTAATAATACGTACCTGGATAGTGAGGGATCAGGTAAATTGATTATTCCTTTTTCTAATATAGAGATAGAAGCTATGCTCGTTCCTAAATTAGCTGCCAATTTACTTTCCGTTAGTAGGCTAATTAAATCTGGTTATGTACTTGTTTTTGACAAGAAAGGGTGTCACTTTTATAAAGATAGGGACTGTAAGGTCACAGGTATGGTATATGGTCATGCAGCTAATATCAATGGTGTTTACAAGCTGGATAGCATCACACCTGCAGGTAATACTTTGCAGCCAATTGGGTGCTCTTCAGGTCTCCTGAAGAATGGAGTTCAGGAGAAACAGAGTGCAATGTTAGTGTCAGCAGAGCTCTGGCACAAACGGCTGGGACACATGAGTTATGGAGGTATGTGCATGTTGCGACAAAAGAAAGCTCTTATGTTTCAGGATGAAAAACACGAGCTCTCTGGGTGCGTGGCTTGCTTGAAGGGCAAGCAAGTCTCAAAAGCTTATCCCTCTAGTGAAACCAAGCGTGCCACTAGTCGATTAGAGCTCATTCACTCCGACATCTGTGGACCGATGCCGATTAAAAGTTGGGGCGGTGCGAAGTACATGCTGACCTTGACAGATGACTACAGTAGGAAGAGTTGGGTGTACCTTCTACAAGAGAAAAATCAGGTAATGTCCCGTTTTATTGATTTTAAAAACCTTGTTGAGAAACAGACTGGGGCCAACATAAAATGTCTACGAACTGATGGAGGCGGTGAATATTGTAATAATCGTTTTAAATCTTTTCTTAAGTCTCAAGGAATTATTCATCAAATAACCGTTCCATATTGCCCTCAGCAGAACGGAGTATCTGAGAGGCTAAATAGGACTTTGTTAGAGAAAGCAAGATGCATGCTGCAGGAATCTGGTCTTAGCCGGGAATATTGGGGAGAAGCGGTCATGACGGCCCTTTATTTAAAGAATAGAAGCCCTACAGTTGCCCTTGCCGGACTGATGCCTGAACAAATGTGTACTGGTTCAGATATAGACCTTAGTCACCTTAGAGTTTTTGGCTGCATTGCATACTCATTAATCCCTGAGCAGAAACGTTCTAAATTAGACCCTAAATCTATAAGATATATTTTTGTTGGCTACAGTGATTCAACTAAAGGCTATAGGTTGACAGATCCACAAAATCCAAGGCGAATTTTTTATTCTAGGAATGTGACATTTCTCGAGCACAAGTTTTTGAAGGACACGGATGTTAATCCTTGTGTTCATTGCATAAATAAAAACATTGGTAATCACTTTGTTGATGTATCTAGTCAGAATTCTAACTTGAATAATTCAATTTTACAAAATAATGAAATAGATGATAATAATATTTTAAATAATGATGCAATTAACTGTGATATTAGCTTAAGTAATAATGATAATTGTGAATCTAGTCAGAATGATATTGATACTACCATACTTTCAGGTGCGGACTCGGAGTACTGTACTGGAGACGAGGGAGCAGAGACCGCTGCTAGTCCAAATCATGCAGACTTGGACTGCAGCTCGTCAGAGCATGACCCGTCGTCGCGTCGAGGGGAAGCGATGTCTAGTGCCGGCCTTCAGGATCCTGGTTCGGTAACTGATGCTGCGCGCCCTGTACGTAGTACTCGAGGGAAGCCTCCACTCAGGTATGGAGATTATGATCTCTCCTATGATCTCTCTCTGCTGGTTCACAACGAGATAGAGCCTCTCTCTTATAAAGAGGCTATGTCGTCGCCGGACAAAGAAGAATGGCGACGTGCAATGGAGAAGGAGTATAATGCTCTCCTCAAAAATGCTGTCTGGAACCTCGTAGATCGACCACAGAATAAAAATGTAATAAAATGTAAGTGGGTCTACAAGGTCAGACAAAACTGTGAAGGTAAGGATAGATTTAGAGCTCGTTTGGTAGCGCGCGGGTTTTCTCAGAAGCAAGGCGTCGACTACAGTGATACTTTTTCACCTATCGTTAGACACAGTACACTTAGAACTTTGTTCGCTTTAGCTAATGAATATGATTTAGATATCAGTCATTTTGATGTAGAGACCGCGTTTCTAAATAGTGATCTAAACGAGCATATCTTCATCGAACTACCAGAAGGTTTTAATTCAGATGATAATAAAGTATGTTACTTATTAAAAAGTATATATGGCCTTAAGCAAGCTAGTCGCATGTGGAATCAAAAAGTGCATCAGCTGTTATCTAATAATGGTTTTGAACAGAGCAAATGTGAACCTTGCGTCTATATAAATAAGAGTGATAAAGGTTTAACCATAATAGCCTTATATGTAGATGACTTCTATGTTGTAGGAAATTGCTCTATAATTAGAAATAAATTGTTAAAATTAATGCAACAGGAATTTATTGTTAAAGATCTGGGCATTCTGAAAACATGTTTGGGTATTGATGTCTCTCGTAACAAATCTAAAGGTATTTTAACTCTGAATCAAAAAGGTTATATGGAGAAACTTTTGTTGCGTTTTGGAATGGAAAAATATAATCCAGTATCAACTCCTATGATGCTTAACAATAAATTAGATAAACCGAATGGTGATTGTCTAGATGAAAATATATACCCCTATAGGGAGTTAATTGGGAGTCTAATGTACCTCGCTGTATGTACTCGACCTGACATTGCTTTTTTATGTAGCCAGCTAAGTCAGTTCTGTTGTGGTTTCAATATGTCTCATTGGCTTGCGGCTAAACGTGTTTTAAGGTATTTAGCGGGAACCTTAAGTTATGGCTTATGTTTTTATAAGACTCCTAACTTAAATATAACTGCTTATACTGACGCCGACTGGGCTAACGATATTGTAGACAGAAAGTCATCATCAGTCATATACAGGGAGTAGTGTGTTATTGTTCCTTCTACCTCACCTTCATTCGGTCGCAGACGCGACCTCACTCAGTAAGGTAGAAGGAACAATAACACACACGAAAAGTCATCTGTAATGAATGCATCTGAACTTCAAACCGATAATTGTACACTCAAGTTAATTTGTAGAACACAATGCGATCTCACACATGTATATCTAAGAATGTAGTGTGTGTGTGTGTGTGTGTAGAAGTAAAATGTGTGTTACTTACAATCGCATTCACAAAACTAATGCGCCTGAACAACGGTCTGCTGTAATATGCAATAACCGTCTGCCCGAGCCTAAGTTGATGATATGAATGATTGTAACTTGAAATAAAATAAGCAAAAATGACGTCGTCAGCCCGCGCGCCCGCAACCGTGCGCCCGCGTCTCCCGCGCCCTCGCTTCCCCGCGCGCTGACCTCGATGCGCTCGCGCCGGATGTAAGACGCTGACGCGACAACATTGAACGGTATTTGTCACCTAATGTGCGCGAACTTGAATTAAATAAATCTGTAATGAATGAAATATGATAGTCACTTTGAAGATTATATTCTAACATTCAATTTTCTCCAAGTTAAAGTATGTAGTATGTAGTCCTAAATTTTGTTTTAACTGGCTACTAAAAAATAAATAAATACATCTAAATTTCTTTCAAAAATGTACTACTTTTAATATCTGCGTAATTAATAAAAGTATTTCGTAAATAAGAGTATCGGGGACTGTATAAATTAAATTAAACCTATAAGCAATCCAAGCGACTGATTAACCACCACGCTATCATAGTTCATCAGTCATCCATCACACAATACGGTAATGTTTAATTTTTATCATCGATACCTAGTACCTAGGAATCATACATGAATATTTCTATATGCATACTCAAATAAATAATAACACCCAGATAAACACAACAAATAGGTACATTGTGTTCATCCCATAAATGGTTGTCATGGGTGGGAATTGAACCCACGACCTCCAGCGCTAAAGGCAGGACTGGTACCATTACACCAAAAGGCTATTATAATAAAATTGGTAACTAATGAGATAAACACTTTTACGTAAAATTTAATTCGATTACAATTTTCAAGAGTTAAGTATGTAACTCTTAGTTAAAGACCACCACGGTCAGCAAAGAAAGACTTACAAGTAACAATGAATCAGACCTGGTATAAATTACAACTCGATAATTCGATATGTATGATTATCCAAGTTTATTTAGCTTTTTATTGACCATTTTCTAACTGAAAATGATAAAAGGGAGAAAGCTACCGAGTCTATCAACAAAACAAAAGATCCTGATAAAAATACTGGTTGCAAAAATGTCTGCAATGTGAATTTGCCTTTAAAATAACGTAGGAGTTATAAATCGAATATTTGTTTTACAGAAAACAAAGTGCCTTAGACGCTATTTAATGAATAAATTATGTAATTATTGAAATGTTAGGTTATGATTTTGTCCATCGATAGACATCTGTCTGATTTTTTTACCGCTGAAGGGTAAAAAAGTTAACTAGGTATGCTGATGCGAATGACTCCGTAATTTTCTGTTTTAAAAAAATATAAGTGTTTAATGTATTTCATTCCTACAATCTACAGCAGGCTTGAAGCAACCAAAATTTGGGTTAAGTAGGTGCATAATTTAATATTCATCTAAACGGTGACCAATATAACTAATCCAAAACTTGTATACCCACCTTTTAATCATTTTTAGGTGCTGTAGAGGAGGTTTTCATAGTGCATATGATTAATTCCTTTTACCATTTCAATTTTTCTTGTAGCTACTTAATTTAAGTCAAGAGTTATGGTTTGACACGATCACCATCAACCATGATTAAAATTAATGAACATGAATCCGAGCCTGTTGGTCATCTAACTTTAACAGGGTTAATTCAGGAAACGATCTTTTCTGAATTGACTCGGGTCTGGGTGTGCTGGGAGACGCCCCTGGATTTTTACCTCGTAACACAGGGATATTAATCCCGTTAATAACCTGATTGAGAGTTTACAAAGTTGTGAGAAAATTATCCCAAAACTTATTTTAGTTTACCTGCAGTCAACCCCAGGACTTCGGTCGTGAACCGAAAGCAATGCCTTATCTAGAGTTATGCATAAAGTTAGCTCCGCCGGCTTCGCACGGGTCTATGTTCATTAGGAATAATGTAGGATTCTAAAATATTTTTTAAAATCGGTCTAGTTGTTTCGACGACTACTCAATGCAAACAAACAATCAAAACTTTCCAATTTATAATATTAGTACTTATAAACAATGTTCGGTAAAAGTATTGCTCATTTAAGGATTTTTATTCGTATTTTTATGTATTTATTTTAAGTACTTATTCTTATTTAATCAATAATGAGTGGAAAATTTTGTAAGTTGAAATTGAGGTCACGCATGGAACATTTAGCGAGTGGGCGCGCGGGGCGCGTAAAATGCGCTGTTGTCGTCATCAGGGTTGGCAGAACCATGCTCATACTAGTACTGCTTAGATTGGTTATGTTCACATGTAATATTGATTGAAAGTTGTTTTAACTTTTTAAATCATACTAATTTAACTTACATCCTACTAATCATTTTAAGCAGTATACACTATTTTAATTAAGACTTCTAGTTTTGACGTAAAATTTGATTATTATTACTGTTTTGAGGTAAATTTTAAGTTTTTTTTTTTTCGACCAATAAAGAAAAAGCTAAAGCTAATAACACATTTACAAGTTTAATTCTCATAATAATTGCAAAAACAAATACAAGTGATTTTTTTTAATGTTGAATATTAATAATAACTTCAAAATCTATTTAACACTCAATTTATTGAAATCTGGTGCAATTCCTGATAAGTTCTCTAATTTACATGATTTAATTTTGCATTTTGAAAGAAACTATTTTGTGACAACCCTATGAATTTTTGCGATATTAACATAAAATTGCCCATAAATACGTGATTTTTCCAATCGATAATCATTCTGTTCTACCACAAACTACTCTGAAGTATCTTCTACCTATCTGACGTCACTCAGTGATCCAGCTCTCCGCAGTCTTCGAGCGAAGAAAATAATTAGAGTGAGTTTATTCTTCACTTTGTAATTTATCATGTAAGTATCTGAACTAGATTCAATTTGTTTAAGAACTCAGTAGAAATAACTTAACTGTTATAATGCTAGAGTTGATTTAGACATAATTTTTCTAAGTTCCTAAATACCACATCTCAAAAATAGCACTTAGTAAATTGTTTGTATTTTTACAGGTCTGACTCCGAGTACGAATTTCAGGCTGCCCCATCAACAAGCAAGTCAAAGTCTAAGCCAAGGCCCTCTGTTAAGTAAGTTGACATTTACATAGAGGTAACAACACTAAGTAGGTGTTAAATATGGTCTTTTTTGTTTGGTGTATATTTTTGGTTTATGTTTATTATTATGATGTTTCAGATCCGACTCTGACGTTGAGAGCTGCTCTGCGCCCATTAAATCTCAGGGAAAAAGGAAAAGTCGAGCTCCTATAAGGTAAATTCGTGCTACCTAGCTACAATTTATAAATGTTTCCTAATTTTACTAAAATAACTTTTATGACTTTACATTTCATGATTTTTGTGGCTAATATCTACCTTAGCTCTAATTCAGTGAGTAGGCCTTCAATAAACAGAGCGTGCGATTAATTCATGTAATATTGATTTCAGATCTTCAAAGAAGAAGGCAAGTAATTTCGACGTGTTCGGGTTGTTGTCCGACGGAGAGGAGGGCTTAGCAAACGAACACGCATCGCGTAAGAGCGGCGGCGGAGGCAAAAGGCTGACCAGCTCGATCAGCAGCAGGGTGGCCAACGGCTCGGTGGTGCGCAGCGCGGGCTCGATAGAGGGAAACAATTACGTCGAGGTTCGAGTTTACTCGGCGCGGGAGGCGCTTGACACTCGTCCCGAGCTGCGGTATACCAAGGCACTGGTCACCTTGAAGTTGCAGTTCAACTCTGACCAACAAGAGTAAGAACTTCTTCAGAAGTTTTTACGGAGGGCCAAAGCGACCTACTTTGCGGATGTGCAACCGACGTTTTACGCCGAAAAATTATTTTAAATAAATATATTTTGATAACCTGACATGTTTTAATAGTTAAAACTTATATGTTTTATTCACCCTGGTTCTAATAGTATTAGTTAGGTAAAATCAGTTGAATATAATTTTAGAACAGTAGATATATTTAGTGAAATTTATAAGCAATAGGTTAGCATAACCAGGGTTAATAAAATACATTCTAGGTAGGTAAATTCAATTAAGTTAGGTTTTGATATTTTATTTTTCATAATCCACGCTCGATTAGAATATTTATTAGGATGCCTTATTGCCCCGCTTGTTCTGTGCATGTGGAGAGTAAACGATGGATGGGTCACCTGCGGAGCACGATGCACAAGGACCGGTGCGTGGGGTTTGGGCGGCCCCGGCACACTCTCGACGGCGTTGACGAGATCTCATCCGCCTTCCGCGGTCGCTGTGCCTCTTATCGCATTCCGGTTGCTAAGCACTTAGAACACTCTTTGCCTGAATCTTTCATACTTAGTACTCGGTGTAAACTTTTCAAACTTATAGAACGGTCTCTAAAAAAACATGTTAGTCTAAAGGTTAATTTAGAATATTTTGCTCATTTCCTTTTGTACAAAAATGATTTACAAGCAGCCAAATCATTCGCTACGAGAAATGTTATGGTTCATCGAAATTCTGATCTGAATAATATATTTCAATCTTTTTTAAATACTATTAAAAAGAAAGTTGAAGAGTTTCAGGAACGAGACAGTGGTTGGACTTTTCTCAATAATATGTATCTGGAGGTAAATATTAATAGATACGATCCATTGAATGGATCTGGATCGTCATTTATAGACTTACCACCAATTATTAAGAAGAAAAAGGCTTGTATAAATGTAAAGAATACCGACAAATATTGCTTTTTGTGGAGTGTCGTCGCGGCTCTTTTCCCTGCTGCAAGGAACGGTGAGCGGACATCGTCTTATCCGCACTTTAGATCTGTTCTCAACATCGAAGGTATGTCATTCCCGGTTACATTTGATGATATTTCTAAGTTCGAAAGTAACAATCCTGGTATTAGTGTCAATGTGTATGCATTAAATAACAATAGTAAGATAGTTGGTCCGATATACAGATCTGAGTTTAGTTCTCAGTCTAGAACTAAAGTTAATTTACTTTGGCTTGAAAATAGCAATAAATCTCATTTTGTTTTTATTAAAAATTTGTCACGTCTTGTAAGAAGTCAGATCACTAAACATCACGGTAAACTTTATTTTTGTGATGATTGTTTACTTTATTTCACGAGTCAAACTTCTATTGATAACCATGTTTGTAGCGGTGTTTGTACTATTCTACCTGACAAAGGTTCTATCCTTCAGTTCAAAAACTTTGATCGTAAACAAGACGTTCCTTTTGTCGTGTACGCGGATTTCGAAACAATTCTGGCTCCTTTTGATGAGTGCGAACCAGATCCTACTTCTAGTTATACAATGCTCCGTCAACAACATATTCCAGCAGCATTCGCATATTATGTAGTCTGTTCGTTTGATTCTAACTTAAACCGTTTTGTACAATATAGAGGCACAGATTGTGTAGAAGTATTTACAAAACGGCTTTATGACGATGTTGAAAATATTTATGAAGTATTGAATGACGAAGTGAAAATGAATTTTACTGAAGACGATGCAAAGGCATATGCTAGAGCATCTGTCTGTCATATTTGCAACCAGATAATATTGTTTGACAAAGTCAGAGACCACTGTCACCTGACGGGACGATATCGAGGACCTGCCCATCAATATTGTAACTTGCGATACAGTGTACCAAAACTCGTTCCTGTTTTCTTTCACAACTTAGCAGGCTACGATTGTCATTTGTTTATAAAACAGCTGGCGGAGAGCGATGGACCTATAAAAGTGATACCAAAAAATAAGGAAAATTATATTTCATTCACAAAGTTCCTAAAGCTTAGAAATGAAAAATTTGCCCAAATACGATTTGTAGACTCTTTTAAATTTTTAGGGACCAGTTTAGAAAAATTAGCAAAGGGTCTCGATACATCAGATTTTGTTTATTTAAAAAAACATTTTCCCTTAAAAGTTGAATTCGACTTACTAACGCGTAAAGGCGTTTATCCATATGATCATATGAAAGATTTCAATTCTTTTTCAGAGAAACATCTTCCAAATAGAAAAAGCTTTTATAATTCATTAACCGATGAGGCAATTAGTGATGCCGATTTTGCGCACGCTAATTCCGTGTGGACCAGATTTAAGATAAAAAATTTAGGAGAATATACCGATCTTTACCTTAAAACAGATGTATTACTTCTAACCGACGTCTTTGAAAACTTTCGCAAAGTTTGTAAAGTTAATTATCAGTTGGATCCTGCATTTTACTTAACAGCACCAAGTTTATCATTTGATGCAATGCTACTTAAAACCGGCATTCAGTTAGAATTGCTAACAGACTTGGAAATTATTCGAATGATACAAAAAGGTATCCGAGGCGGTATTTGTTTATGTTCAACAAGACATGCGCAGGCAAACAATAAGTACATGCAAAATTACGATCAAAATAAGCCAGATTCCTATTTAGTTTACATCGATTGTAATAATTTATACGGTTATAGTATGTGTCAACCACTGCCGGTATCCGATTTTAAATTATTAGAAAGAAACGAAATCGATAATTTGGATATAATGAGTATTCCAGATGATGCTGATTTCGGTTACATACTTGAAGTGGATCTATTGTATCCGGAGAAATTGCATGATTTGCACAATGATTATCCATTTTGCGCAGAAAAGTTTATTCCTCCTGGTGGTAAAACACCCAAACTTATCCCAAATTTATACCCAAAATATCAATATGTCATTCATTATGTTCATTTAAAGACATGCATTGATAACGGGTTGATATTAGCTCGAATCCATCGGGTTTTAACCTTTAAACAAAGTTCGTTTTTAGGAAAATATATCAATCTAAACACGAATTTACGGAAACAAGCTACAACCGTCTTTCAGCAAGATTTATTTAAATTGTTAAACAATTCCGTATTTGGCAAAACTTTAGAAGATAACGAACGTAGAGTTGATGTTAAATTAGTGAATAAATGGCACGATGAAAGCAATAAGACTAAAAAGTTTGTATGTGCTAGCAAATTAATTGCCAGACCAAATTTTCATAGCGCTACAATATTTTCCGAAAATTTAGTAGCAGTTCAGATGAAACCGGAAAGAATTTTACTAGATAAACCGATATATATTGGCTTTGCTGTTTTAGAACTGTCAAAAAGCCATATGTATAAATTTCACTACAATGTGGTAAAACCCATTTATGAAAATAATATTCAGTTATGCTATACTGACACTGATAGCTTCATTTATAAAATTAAGACCAAGAACTTTTACTCTGATATAAAAAATCATTTTCTTAGTTACTTCGATACTAGTAACTACAATGAATCAAATTCATTCGGGTTACCATTAATAAACAAAAAGGTACCAGGCTTATTTAAGGACGAACTGGGTGGTCAAATTATAACAGAGTTTGTGGGTCTTCGTTCTAAACTATATTGCGTTAAAACTGAATCTGTAGTTATAAAAAAGGCAAAAGGTATAAAAAAAAGTGTTATCAGAGACTTGACTTCAACGGATTATAAAAATGCGCTCATTAATGATGAAATAATCCGCAAGAAAAATATTTTGTTTCGATGTATAAAACATGAAATTTTCACCCAAACTGTGAATAAAATTGCTCTCTCGAATGCTGATGATAAACGTTTAATACATCGAAACAAAATATCAACTAAGGCATGGGGTCACTGTCACCACCAATTAGTTTGAATTAAATGTTTAATTAAATTTTAGTTGTACAGATATAAAAATATGTCAGGTTATAAATAAGTAGCTATTTTATTACTTTTTAATTGTTTACATTACCTATTTAAATTTTATTGTATATAATTTAATATTTTTTATTGAAATAAGATTAAGATATTTGTACAGATTGTTTTAAATACATATAAAAATGCTATTTTATTACTTTTTAATTGTTTACATTACCTATTAAAATTTTATTGTATATAATTTAATATTTTTTATTGAAATAAGATTAAGATATTTGTACAGATTGTTTTAAATACATATAAAAATGCATTTTAGTTGTTGATAAGTGGTTATTTTATAACTAGACAATATTACTTACTTTACTTTTTAAGATATAATATAATTGTTGATAATCAAATAATTGTAAATTAAGATACTTTTAAACCATTTATACCCTAATTGTTTTATTGTAAATAAACAGACATAACCAAAATGATTGGTTTTATTTCTTGAGTGAGCACCATCACCAATTTTTAATAATTGAAGTGTCATCATTAACTACTACATGTCATAACATGTAAAATAAAATTTTAACACTTCGGTTTATAGCAAACCCCGCTTAAATCGAATGCATTATGTGATCATGTGGTCATAACACGTGTTGTATTTAGGTCATGATAAACGATGATCATACAATTTTCAATGGTTTGCAACTAGCAATGCAAAAAATAGGTACTCCTTCATTTTTGTTCATTATTCAAGCAGCCTTTTAGAAAGACGCTCATACTCAAAGCAGTTTCCCTGTACTTCTAATCTTCGTTTTTTGTAAGTATTACGCTACTGAAATAATTTAAGCATTCTCAGCCAATGCTGGTTAGTATGTTTATTTTACTCATTATTGTTTTCTTACAGATAATGGAAGACTTTTCGCAGTATGCTCAAGACCCCTTAGAAAATTTCACTCAGCAGTGCCTTGATTTATTCGGATCCCAATCTCCAGAAATTCCCCTTCAACAACCATCCAAACAAGAGGACTTCACTAGAAAAAGGAGGAAAGGTTCATCCAAACAATTCAATTCTAAAAAGAAGAAAGTCACTCCAAGGTCTTATGTCATCAGTGAAGAGCAGAGAGGAACCAGACTAATTCAGATAAGGGTGTTGGATTTGAGTAGCGAATGTGATCCGCCATCAGAAAGCGAAGACAAAATGGTGCTCAGTGCGCAATACGTGGTTCGCGATCCAGTGGACGAGATTATGGACATGACGGAGTGCATAATAAAGAAAATATCTAAAAAACTATGTAGTGATAACTTGTAAATAATTAATTTAGTAACTAAGATTTAATTTACATAAACGTTCTTATTTTGTATTTTTTTATAATTATTATTTTAGTTAAGTTCTTACATTAGTTTTTTAATTGATTATATGTTTATGCTCCTATTAAAGTTAAATAAAATATTTCAGTTTAAGAAAGTGGTTTTCTTTGTCATATTAAGGAATTAAAGGGAAACGTGTAAAATAAAAACATAACTTATTGTTTAACTTTTAAATTTTATTACAAGTAAAATTTATAAAACTAAATTATTTTCTAAACACCATTTTTGAATACACAAAACATTTTTCAATGCACAATATTCCTTATTCTTATGATTGAAACAATTAAATGACATTAAACTTTTACAATACATTTCACTAAGATTTTTTAAATTAGGAATATCCTTATGACTAATATCTATCACGTTTGTATGGCTACATAGATCTTCCACCCATTTAATTTTTTCTTGGCCTTTCACAATAATCTTGCAATCTTTCAATAGGGGTCTAATAATTCTTCGAAATTCCCTATAATCGATGTAACCCTCACTCCACCGATAACCTCTGTGCCGTTCTATCCACCATACATGTTTTTTCTCCTCATTTGTTAGCGTTGAATACGGATATGGAGGTTTGATCAAAAATGTTTGCGTGTGCTCTTGTGTGGCTACAACTAGTTCTTTGACTATAAATTCATTTTTACGATCTTTAAACCCTTGTACATCCAAAAAAACTGTATGGCTATTCATGATAATTTCTTGACGATGCTACTAAGGGGTTTGTATTCAAATATACAATCGTTCAATAATAAGCAATAGGCGGCAGTTTGGTCAGGTATTTCTTGTTCGGTTTCAATTTCAACTCTCACATCTATTGAACCTTTAAGTGTTTCGTGCTGACGTGAGCAATCTATCACAAACATGGGAGCAATATCTCTGAATTGTTTCAAGCTCATCAACGGCTCTGATCGACGTCCGTAATAAGACTGTTGAAATCGGGCATATTGTTCGTATAATAAAGTAAACTTGTCTTGAGTAAAACTCACGTTTAAATTTTCATATGGGAAGTAGGTAGAATTTAAAAATACTTTTACGTCACTAACTTTACAATGATCAAACTCTGCCATAGACAAGTCAGCTTTATACTTGCGATTAGTTTGTAATGCAATAATGACAAATCGTGGTTTTTCTATCTGAGATGAAGTTTTAATTGACCATGAATGTTTACGTGATTTTGGAAGTAACGGATATTCATACAAATCCCAATTTCTAAACGGTACTGTAATACCGCGATTCTTTTCTAAATGTTTTAGCAAAGTAATCCTGTCACGATCACAAACTTTAACATGAGGAACTCGCCACACTATTTTACTAAGGACAATATCATCCACAACTTCGCCACTATTCAATTTTAATGCGTTAAGATTTGTATTGCTTCTTAATAAAACTAGTTCATGTTTACAGTTTATTATAATTTTATCATAATCTTCAGCGAATCCTAATATTTTATTTAATGGAATTGAAGCGGAAAATACACCATTGTGAACATTAGTATTTCCGTCCACAGACCAACCCCAAACCCTCGCACATTTCGATTCATTATCATTCAGAGAAAGGTAAGACTTAATTGTTGTTGTTATACCAGCATTTTTAATCTTATCAATTTCAACTCCATTTAGTTCGTATCTGATGTCTTGAAATAAAAACAGCGCTGGGTTATTTGTAAAATGCACACTTGAGACTTCTTTTTTTGTAGTACTATCATAAATATTTGCTTTGCCTTCAATGTATAAAGTGCTAGCTGAAGGTAGTACATACAAGTCTTGTTGGTTAATAGGTATCCTTATTTCATCATTTTTATTAAAACTCGTCACATATGGCTTGTATGAATGGTATTCAAAACTTTCAATGCTGTTATCTGTTTCTGCAGGATTGCATATACTTAATATACTCATCTTAGTAAGCCTATAAATTTAAGGAAATCTTTGTTCTGTTTTGTTAATTTATTTCGTAGCACAAGTGGTGTTACTTTGCGTAGCGTCTTTCTTGGACTGACATTTTTAAAAGTCGTAAAAGGGTTTTTATTGTAATTTCGTGCATTATTTTTTTTGGTAAAATTCAACATTTTTTCCTAAAATGAAGATACAGTTGTACTTCCTCACCTCGTAAATTGATCAGCTTATTTTCTGAGTCTAACAACCTTATGTTGATTGCATTGATTGAATTATGATTAACAGGAAAATAAATTATGTTCTTGGGAACTTCTATAATTCGGTAGCCGGGTGGTACGTTTGGAGCGAATTCGTAAATAATATGACTTGATAATCCGTTTACAAAAGATCCGCTTGCAACATCACATTCGATGCGAACAATGGTCGTTGGTAAAATACTCACAGGATACTGTGACTCGCTACTTATATTCGCTTTTATTGTTTCTTCACCGAATCCTAGGATAGTTCCGATTGAGTTAGGTTTGTCAAAATAAATGTTTTTTGAACATACGAGTTTTGTCTTTAGTGTATTATTATTACAAGAAAGTTTAAAAAGATTAGCTTTAATGTTACTTTTTAAGTAGTCACAAATATCTTGAAGTTCATATGAACCCTCTGGGATGACAACGATTTCATTATCGCCATAGTAAAACTTATTATTCTGCTCATAAATGTTAGGGATTGAATTAAATGTAGAAAAATTTAAGAGCCCGCATTCATATTCTCCTCGTAACTCTAGTGTAGGTGAATAGCTGGTTGTTAAAGCAGCTCCTCGTCCAGTAATGGACACAGTGAAAGACATGTTTAAACTGGAGAAAAACCTAATAACATTCCTATTTTAAATGTTTTTTCCAAAAGGATTTCAAAAAGGAAATACATAAGTGACCACAGTTTACTGAGTCAAATTTTTGATACCGTGGATAGTTATAATTAATAAGTAGACCTTTCAATTATTTTATTAGTTCTAATGGTGGTTTCAAATTACCGAAACTATTAAAATATTCGCAATAATTGTTTTTCTTCACATAGGCTACCCAATGAGTCCCAAGTTTATCGGAACTATCCAAATTAAATATTGCACATTCTCTACTTTTTGGCTTTGCTGGTAAGGTGTTTCTCATAAAAACACCTCTAAAATATGGAATGTCACTGCTATGTTCCAATATATCCCAGTTTGTCAGTGCTCGTTTGGGTAGCCGCTTACTTAGTTTTTTGATGGCTTTAAGTATAGACCCGATCCTTTTTTATGAGGTTTAATATATAATCCTTTTCCAATAGCAACAGCTTCCATAGCTCTGTTGTGTCGTTCTGATTCTTGGAAACTTTTTTGAGCAGCTTTAGCATCATTCACAGCTTTTGCAATGCCTGCAGCACCTCCTGCAAGTGAACCTAAAGCCGATAATCCTGCAAAAATTGGGATAAGTGGCAAGATTCCACCACATTTTGGAACTGGAATCCAACGGGGTAGTCTTAAACTTTTTGCATTAGCAAATACTTTTTTTGCTACCGCGTATGCTGATTTAATAGCTGATCCCTTAGTTTTCGATTTCATTTTATTTATTTTAGAGCGAATTTTTTTAACACCGTTCAAGAACGAATTAACTCCTTTACCAGCTCTTAATTTAGCCTTCATAGCGTTCTTGACAATCCACGATGCAATTTTTTCTCCTTTCCCAGCGTCTTTTGATTTGAGTCGATTTTTAGCCATTTTCAGCAATTCTAAGTCTGCTTTTTGTCGTTTGTTTAAATCACGATTTTTATAAGCTATGTCGTGATACATACAAGCTTGATCTAGCTTATTAATGCCTCGATCTCCTCTTTGTAACCGTTGCTCAAGCTTCGTTCCTGGTCCGCAAAATTGATAACCAGGTAAATGTAACTCGACAGGTAAATGGTTAATTAAACTATCGATAATACCCCTTCCTACCTTCATGGATATAAGTAAAATGACAAAGTAGGTTGTATAGACTCTTTATTTATATCACAATACCAAGGATGATTTATCAACCCAACTATTTTCGTTATCATCGAGACCTAACCACTTCACAAACAGCTTACTGCCTTTTTTCTTAATAACTTTCTCAATTAGATAAAGGTCTGGAAATTTAGTCTTTTGTAATTCGAATCCATAAAAGGAACCTAGAATATTCTGACCATGTCTGTCTTTTAGTTGGTAACTAGGGGGACTAGTATTGGTGATCTTTTGTACAGTAAATAATTCTGAAGACCAGTTAGGCGTGTAGCCCTTACCAAAATCACCTTTATATTTGCTAATACGAACATAATCACCAATACATAGCAATGACTTTCCTTTATTCTTTTGATTGTGTGACTTCAATATGTTAAATTTAACTAAAAGTTCATTGGATTTATTAACTTCTTTAGGTTTAAATTTTGTAATACGATGAACAGAATCATTATAGCAACCAACGACTGAATCCAGATTACTCTTTTTCCACTGATATTTACCATCCATGCTAAATTGTTTGTAAAGTTTACTTTTTAAAGTTCTTATGACTCGTTCTACAATTGATGCTTTCTTTATAGAATATGTTGAATAATGGTTAATTTTGTATTTTTTCATAAGGTCACTGAATGCTTTATTATAAAATTCTTTTCCTAAATCTGTTTGCAAATTTCTAGGAAATCGACTACTTTTGTTAGAATACTTTTCATAGCATTTGTAACACAGGTTTTATCTTTGGATTTTAAAGGGCTTACCCAAACGTATTTAGATAAAGCATCTATAACAACTAATATGTATTTATAGCCTTTATTTTCATGTGAATATTTTTGCATATCGATAAGGTCTGCTTGCCATAAATCATCAATACCCTTTATTATGGTTGGTCGGCGAATAAAATTTTTTCGAGCTGACTTGTGAAGTTCATCGACGATATTTTTTTTACTCATGTTTTTTCAATTTTTCTTGTAATGCTTGAATCAATTTGTCTACTTCGTGCTTTGTATAATGTGAAGAAAGTAAATGGTCTGATGTAAATCTTTCCAGTTGCTTTATATACACTTTTACATTAGCATGTACTTTATTTAATTCTGCATTTATATCTTTTATTTTCTGGTCGACATATGATTTTTTCACAGCATCATCGTCGTGCTCTGGTGATGATAAACCAATCAGTCTAGCAGATTTCAAGTCAAACCATCCTTCGTCGGACTTTACTAGTACCTCGTTTGATGGCTCAACGTATTCGGAAATACGTAAACGTTTATGAACGTGATGACCAAATTTATCAACATTCATATTCGTGTTTACGATTTGTCAATTATTAGTAGACTGTATTGTTTCTTGATTGCATTTGATTTATATCTTTAATGCTTTATTGATTATACCGAATTCATAAAGCTCTTCAATTATTGCTGTTATTTCATTGTCTAAACCTGTATTACCCGCATCACGAGATGCAATGAGCAATTTTAATCTCTCCACCAGTTCATTTGGATCATCCCAATATACTAAATCCACATTCTTTTTAACTTTTTTTAGAAGATTAAGCCCTTTTCCCTGGTGAATATCCTCTGTACTGATGGTGTCACTTCTAGAAAACTTAAACAATGGCTTTATTACATGCAGATATTTTCTTCCTTTGTTGCTGTTTATAGGTTTTTTGGGGTTACAATCGCGCCTATGTGCATTAGTTTCAATCAACAACATTTTATAATTTTGTAGGTCTTGTTCCGTTACTCGATCCAAATTTGGTACATTCCCGAATAATAAATTAACTAAGCCTGGAGTCCTTTTCACCGTTTTACTTCCAATTTTAAAAGTGCTTCCTTGATCGAAAACCCGTGTTTTGCCTAACATAAGTTTCCCTCGATCAAGTCTGACACCATATGGGACAGGTTTCGATGCCTGCTGATTCAACGACCAAGATAAATATTGATTGTTTTTACTCGGAGATGATTCTATTGATTTGAAAGAATCTTCGTGCACTGCATCATTTTCCTGTAAGCATATACCACTAGTTAGAGTTTTGTTGGATACCTCGTTTTGATCAATATCGTCATCGGAAATTTGTTCTTCATTTGAGTGTTGCTCGTCTTCTGAATCATGATCTGTGCTAATATTTTCTTGAAAATCCTTGTCATCTTCGCTTTCACTATATTTCTTTTGTTTTATTATCGGTTCGTATTCAGATTTTGTGAGATCATTATTTTGATTATTTTTTTTAGACAACTCTTTAAGAGGGTCAACTATTGGTTTAAACATAGAGTCTAAAACCATGTCATTGGTCGCCTTTGCATCTTTTATCATTTCCACTTTCCTTTTCACGGCAGCAGCAGACTTAACAATTTGTTCCTTTAGGTTTCTCTCCATGTTGGCTCTACACGGCATCACAAATTAAAGTGACTATATAGCACCTCATCATCTGTTTATTAATGTTCATCAAATACTATGAACGTATCGAATCCCTTTCTATAGCAACCGTTGTTTTTCTCACTGTCTTTGTCAATCACAAGATAACTATGCGGTTTCTCCCAAACTTTTGAACATAATTCGCGAAACTGTATCCAGCACATGTCGGAACCTACGTGTTCGTCATAGACGTGTTTCAAATTAACATCATCTTGTTTGAATAATATTATTAGGTTGGAATTATCTCTTATAAGTTGTTTAGGAATTTTAGTATAAGTTTGATTAATATAAAAACAATCTATATTTTTATGGCGACCCATGGCAAAATAATCTCTGATATTGTTCTGATTTTCACACGCAACGTCATCAAAAATAATTATGGAATCTGTTTTAGCCTCATGAGGACTTAACATTTCACTGTTGTGATTATATTTATAAAGGGATATTCCATCTACAATACTTAAAACATTTTCAAGGAACAAATACTTGGGTTGATACAATGATTTTGAATATATATACAAGTTACGAAAACGGGGTCCATCTTCATGCAACAGAAGACTTATAACTAAGTTAGTTTTTCCACAGTTAGAAGGTCCACAGACGAGGCACCGTATCGTATTTGGTAATAATGTTCCATGGCGTTTAATTTTATTAAGAGGGGCTGGACAAACACATTTCAAGTTTAACGATTCTTTTTGTTTTACAAATTTCATTGCAATTATGCAGTCTGCTTATTATAGAAGCTGTTTATAAAATGATCAGTTCAATAAATTGGTTGTATTTATAAATGGTCTACAAAACTAAGTTAATTCAATGTTACTAATTTCAGACAACTACTTTTCTCACTCAAAAGATTATGTTTAAGTAAATTTTGACAACAGTGTCAGTGTAATTGACGATTTAAACGCATGGGTGAGGTCGCGTTTTAAGTGCAGTGATTTGAGTTTCACATTTAACAATTATAATGTCTTTTTCGATGCGACGCAATTACATCAAAACTGCGCAACTACATCAAAACTGATGAGTGTGGTATTGGGTGTAAAAAATCATCTGAAGAGAGCTCGAGCGAATGCTCGAGTGATCGAAGGATGATTTTGAACGCCCAATACCACACTACTACAGGGTTTGTAAAAAAGCTTGGGAATAATACTATAAATTGGGATAAATGTAAAAGATGTAGAGACTTTTTACAAACTGTGATGTATTATGTATGTGCATGTAGTTTTATTTTCTGTTTGAAACTGTGATGTCCTTATTATTTTTTCTTTTGTTTGAAGAATGTAATGAATAAGGGGAAGTGATAGAAATATTATTTATTCTATTCATTCCATTATACATTTAAATTGGCTGTATGGGCTAAAAGGCATAAGCCTTACCTAATGTCACATTTATTAAATATATAGCTGTCACTGGCTGTCATTGAGAATCCGTCACTTCCCTAACAAGGAATTCGTAGGTTATAAAATGTGAATTTTCCAATCTTTTATTTCAATAATAATCTCTTTAAATGTGAAGCATTTTCGCATTTATTCTGACAATAAAGTGTCGCAAAATGTCATAGCGCGTTTGATTTTCATCGGTCTGCACACTCGCCCGTTCCCGAACTTCCATTGCCAGCTTAAACGCTATACCAATGTTGATAGTTATAATACATGCATTTAGTAAATGGATTGAGTGCTTGGAAATGACAAATGGTACTGCGACGAACGCATTAATTGCTAAATTAAAGCAAATATTTTCAATATTTGGTATACCTAACACACTAGTTTCAGACAACGATGTTAAGATAAAATCCTCAGAATTCCAAGAGTTTTGTACCAGTAACGGCATTAACTATATGACGTCACCTATCTATCATCCTTGCAGTAATGGCCAAGCAGAAAATACTGTTAAAATATGTAAAAAAATATTCAAATGTATTCATAAAAATAATGTATCACAATATTCACAACACGCTCGGATAATTCATGAAAAATTGTTAGATTACCTGTTTGTTTATAGGAACACAGTGCACTGTTCCACCGGCCAAACACCAGCAAAATTAATGTTTGGCCGCGAATTAAGAACGCGTTTGGACTTAATTTTACCAAAAGAAAATGAACTAACATTTTCATCTCACGAACTAATAATGAAAATAAGTCTAGACATTTTGACATTGGGGACTCGGTGTGGATCCGCTGGTACAGTGCACGTAAAGAAAAATGGTCACAGGGAAGGGTGACTCACAAAATAGGTAATAGAATGTACAAAATTTATGTAAACGAAATAAATGGCGAATGCATAAGGCACGTTGATCAAATTATAAAACGGAAATTATGTGAGAGTGACAGCTGTGAGAGACCATCAACCGTAACACAGTCATGTCCTGCCCTCCCGGCGACGCAATTATGCAGTGATGAGGCGTTGTCTGTGGAGCCATCTGCTGCACACAATGGAGAACATGACATAGCTGTCAGTAACGAGCTAGTCGAGGAGGAATGGAATGACTGTGAGACGGAGGAGGTGCCTGCGGAGGCGCAGCCACCGGAAGCGCAGCCACCGGAAGCGCGTCCACAGGCCGGCGCAAGCGACGACGGTGAACACGCCTGCACCTCGTCGCCTGCGCCCGCACGCCCTATGCGCCGTGCTAAATTAGGTGTAGATTAGTAGGGTTCGAGACAGTCGCAACAGTATACTGATGACACTAGCCGATAGGTATACGTCGCCGCTTTGGAAGTGTTTTGTGCGTAGAGTAATCACAGGACCTTATCGTGCTGTTTGAATTATTATTTTCTGTATATTTTTTGTAACTAACCATAGATTTCTAAGTAAAATATTGTACTAACACATATGGATGTATTGTTTCCGAAATAAACTTTTATTATTATTATTAATAATAATAATAATACGAACGTAAAATCAACGATGTTCATAAATTATAGTGCGTTCTTTTGAAGTGCGTCTCTGTTCAAACTTTCAAATTTTTTAAAGTTTTGGTTTTGTTATCGTGTGGTTTGGTTTTTTGTGATTACGGCAAAATGGTTAGTGTTTTCAGCTGCGTGCACTTCATGCATTCTAGTGTTCGAGTGCTTCTCGAGTGGTTGAAAAACAACTTGGAAGTTTAATTACATTCATTCCTGTGTAATCTTTAGTCAAAGTAAGTTGTAGAGAAATTATTAGGTGAGTGTTTTGAAAGTTATTTATAGTCATTTTGTTTGAAAATTTGTGATCTTTTATCACAGCCAAACTTGTAATTGTTTTCATTTTATTGTTTGTAACATGTATATTTGTGCATTCAAGAAATGGAACGGAGATCTAAACGTGTCTCAAGCTCTCAATGGGACATATCATTGGATTTCTTGGAGAGGAACCAAAACCTGGTGCGTGGCTATAATAACAGCTCCCGTGCAAGGGAGCTGTCGCAACGTCTGTGGCGGGACCTTGCAGAATTATTAAATGCCGAAAGGTCAGGAGCAACTAAAACGCCTAAAGAGTGGGCAACTGTATGTTCATGTTGAATAGATTCATTGCTCTTATCATTAATTTATTTGTTACTGTTACCATTTCTACTTTATATCTTTTCAGTATTCTAATAATTTCAAGTCAAAATTAAAGAAGATGGAAGCTGCAATAAATATGAATGCTACTGCCACAGGAGGAGGACCACCCCAGGCTCAATCCCTGTCTGAAGTTGAGCAGAGATTTTTAACTATTATGGGAACAGGGTTTGGCCAGGGTGCACCTAATGTGCGGGTTAATCCCTTCCCTATTATGGTAGGTACAAAAAATATATTTTAAGTAAAGTAATGTTAAAAAAAACATCTTTAAAATTTATCTTTTTATGTTTAGGGAGCTGAGGTACAAGAAAATGTTGAAACTCCTGCGGTAGAAATAGAAGTACAGCAGGAGGTTGAAATCCAGTAAGTATTTTGCCAAATTCAAAGTATTAATTTCTCTATTTTCATTAATTTAAACTTTAATCATTATTGTTTTTAGAGAAAGTCTAATAAATTTACATGAGGAAGTGATAACCAGAGACAGAAGCCCGCTACCAAGTACCAGTGCTGATACTCAGCAGGCAATTTACATTGATCCTCCACATATTAGTCCTGCTGATGCGGATGCTCCTTCCTTACCAAGAAGATCCCGCAGCACTCGCCGATATCACAGTATGTTGTATTATTTTGAATATCATATAATTTTGTACTAATATTAAGAACTATTAACCAATTAACAAACAAGGTAATTATTGTCTACTAAATTAATATTTTTAAACAGAATGGTGAATTCTTATTGAAAACTTAATTTTTATAGTCTTTTGTTTCATGTTATTAAAACTACATTTTATATTGAAAATAAATATCATTGTTCTAGCTAGACCTATGGCGCCAATAGATGAGGCTCGGAGGATACTCTCACAGGTGAGTTGCAACGAGCTGCAGCAGACGCAGAACAAGCTCGTGCTCTTATGCTGTATGGCCAGAATTTGGGACATTTAGCAGATATAGCCAATAATTTGGGACGGTTAGCAAATGCAGCCAATAATTTGGGACGGCTAGTAGATGTAGCCGAAATGTATATGAGGATGCATCAAAATAGTTAATAATAATAATATGTAAACAAAAGTTAATCACTTAAACTTTATTCTAAAAGATATGAGTATCAATTGTTGTTATATTAAAGTCAATTTTTATTTATTTTTATCGTGCTAGCCAAAGTCTTTGGATCAATAAATCTCTTGTTGCTTGCCCTGCTGCCAATAGGCTATTGCCAGCTACAGTTGAAGATGACGCAGGGTCAGAATATATCTGTGCTACCTGAAACAATAAATAGTCTTTCATAATAATAATCAGTTACAACAGCTAAGTAAATTAATCATCATTAACATGTTACACTCCATGGCCGGCAAACCATTAAAAATTAAATTTTGTCTGGTGTTGACTTAACATGTAACAGTGAACATGTGTGTATATAATAATTAAATTTTAAAACTGCACCTGCATGGATGCTTCATATTGTTCTTGTTGTAGTGTGAGCTCAGGAACAGGCAGTCTTGCACTATTGACTATATTGTGTAATACTACACAAGCATTTGTAATGCAGCCAGCCATTGTGGGATGATAGTGTAATTTTCTATCCACCAAAAGACAGCGCCACCGGGACTTCAAAACACCTATGCACCTTTCAACGCTATTTCTAACTCTACAATGCATGTCAGTATAATAACGTTGTGGGGTGTCTGGCTCAGTGTTCACCACTGGAGTCAACAAAGTGGCGCGCAGTGGATAGCCTGAATCACCTGAAAAAAATGCAACTGGTTTCAATTTCCAATATTCTCACATATAGGTTTGGTACATCCATTTCTAACAAATGTCTTTCTCACCTAATAACCACAATGTTTCATTTTCAGATACATGGATATTTTCAAGGAAAGTTTTAATTGGATGAGTATTCCACACATATGAGTCATGACTTGCTCCTCCATGGCTGGCATCGATACTTATAATATTTAGGTCTGAATCACAAATCTAAAAAGTGATAAATGCATAAGTGAAGTTTAAGTGAAACTTTAAATGTAGCCTTTAGTCCTGTAACCCAGGCTAATTACAAAAAATATATTTATTATTCTATGGCTGAAAATACGAGTTGCTCCTAAAAACCAATTATTAAGTTTCGTGACACATCTTGCTCTTGCAATTTTTATGTTTTATATTTAATGTGTTCAATAACTAGAAATAAGTTAGAGTTCATAAATGACTGATTACCCTTTAACTGACGTGGTATACGTCTCACAGACGTGAATATTTTTATTATTACAATACTTTTTCTAAACACGCGTCGCGCGGCGTTCCCTCTCCCGCTACCTTCCTATCCCGCCATCTTGTTGCCGCCAGTCAAGGCCGCGAGCGCGCCGAGTGCACAGGTGTCCACGCAGGAGCGATCGCCGTCTCACAGACGTAAGTACGGTGTTTATGTAAAAAAAATTAGCATGTCTATTGGTCGTCACCTCTGTGTTTACGTAGGTAAACCACATAGTGTCTCATATAGGTTTTAAGTTTTATTCAATTTCGCAGAATGCCTAGAACGAGGAGATCTGCACCAACGACAGTGCCACAAACGCCTAGGCTAGCTAGAAGTATGACAAGAAAGCGGACACAATTCACAGTTATTGGAAGTTCCGTTTCTCCACCACCACAAAGACCTCGTATACGTAACAGGCCATTAAACGAAACAGAGATACACAAAAACCTCGTGTCTGAAAGTGATGATAACTGCAGTAACTTTGACGACGACGTGGGCGATCCTGATTTTGTTCTGGAAAGCAGTCACAACACGGAATCTGAACAATCCGAAGACGACGAGAGTCAAGCCTTGAATCACGATGTCAATGAGGGTCGCCAGGAAGAAATCAGGTAACTGTTTCGTGTGTATGTGTGTGTGTGTGTATGTTTTGTGTGCATGAATAACATTATATCTATTTACTATTTATTTCATACTTTATTTTGTAGCTTGGACCACGAACATAATATTGAAGGAAGCCATGACAGTAACAGACAGAATGAAGAACAGGACTGCAATGAAGAAGTCAGACTAGAACAGTGTAATGAGGATCAAGCTGAAAATGAGCAGATTAGAGAGGGGAATAATATTAATCAGGTAATAAGTGATGAACAGGACACGTCAGAGCAGGTGACTATGAGTAATCCACGCTATTTTTATGGAAAAAATAGATACAAATGGTTATCAGTGGAACCATCCCGCACAACGCGAGTTCGTTCGCACAACATTGTTAACGCACCACAACAAGTAAGTTCGTGCTTTTTGAGTAAGTCTGTCTTTGCGATAGTACGGCCAGCCTTAAAAAATGATTTAGCATTGGTAGAAAATATCACCATTTGGAAATTATGGATCATTCTCTTCCTTTGTTTAATTTATTTTATTAAAACACTTATTGCATTGACAAGTCTTGCGGAAACATAATAAAATAAAAAGAATATGTTAATCCTTATTTTGGGCGAAAAATCTGTTTATTAAATATTTATAACAAGTAGAAATTAGCGTTTTTTATTGGCAACTTATAAAACATGGCTTCTGCGCTTGCACAACCTACCTGTTTTTTTTCCGGTGTTTGTGTTTAAGTAATTTCTCTGTTAATACTGTAAATGTGGTTTATTTCCTAGCGTCGTCGAGTTGAGCTCCTCTGTTCCTCCGACCTAGCGTGAAGAAAACTCTTTCCAGTATTGTGTACTGTGGTGTTTGTTTATTGAGAAAGGACTCTGTGTGAGACAGGACTCGTTAATTTTAGTGTTACGTATTAACAAACACTGTCTTTCTTAGCTTGTTGTGTTCCTGGCTGTACCAGCAAAATTGCAGACGGTAAATATTTGTTCTAACTACTTATGTCACTAACTTCTAGGTAATTGAGGTTAGGTAAGGTACCTAGTCAATGTTAAGCTAACACCAAAGGCTTAGATATCTACTACTACCTGGCCTCCAATTTTTATGATAATTATGGATCTGGAACAAAGCCGAATTTCGATTAAAACAGGATGATACTTACTTACTTTCCCGCTCCTAAGGATACCCACTGAACCCACTTTGCACTTAGGTAATTACTTAAATAACTTGATTTAAATGGGTAATTCCGTCCATTAAAATAATTTTGTGTCATGTTAGTTTAACATAAGTTTCTCTAAGACAACGTTCTAAGTATGCTCAACATTTTCATCGGCTAACTGTACATATTATTACAAGTGATGATTGCTCCACCGACAAAAGCAAAGCTCTTATGTAGGATAATGAGGTTGACTTATTATCATCTATAGTAATAAATATACACACATCAAAAGTGTCTAGGGATCAACATATATTTTTGCAATAACTTTTCTCCTGATTGATTTTAATTAAAATTTTCTTTAAGGATTCATCAATTAAAGTGTTTTCGTTTGTCTACAGTAACGATAAACCAAGTCACCTTTGCATTAATAAAGAAATTTGGCATTTTCCTAATAAAGGGATTTTTGACATTTGAACCACTAACATTAAAGTTCTAAAAAAAGACTGAAATAACAGTTTTCTTTAAAATTTTATTGGGTAACTTAAACAATTAATAATCCGTGTTTCTACCGCGAACACTAACAACACAAGAACATCGGTTTGGCATACTCAAAATGAGTTCATCCAAAACACGCTGTGGAATGGCCGCCCATGTTCGTTGCAACAATAAAAAAAGGTCTTCTTGCGACTGGATACCCTCCATATTCGGCAGAGCTCTTCTCTGTAGCATATCCCATGCATGCTCAATCGGGTTCAAGTCTGGCGACTGAGCAGGCCAGGGCAGGACATTGATGTTAGCTGCGGCGAGAGTCTGTCTTACAACTCTTGCGGTGGGCGGTCGTGCATTATCATGCATTAACTGAAATAAGGGACCGATTTGCACTTGTAGAGGAACGATGACGTCTGATACAATCGTCTCAGCATAAATTTGAGCGTTGAGGTTGCCTCTGATCCAAATCAACTCAGTTCTTCCGCCGATCCAAATACCCGCTCATACCATGATGGTTCCACCACTATAAGGATGGACTTCCTGGCAGGATTTTAATTGCTGTTGGCGTCCAGGGGTTCTCCAGTGTCGTATACGTCTTGTATCCGGTCTCATACCAAAACGAGACTCATCAGAAAAGCACACGAAACGCCATTGTTCTTCTGCCCAATTTCTGTGTTCAAGAGCCCATTGATATCGAATCCTACGATTGTGCATTGCTATAGGTGGTACCCTTAGCGGTCTTCGGGAATGAAGGTTCACTTCATGCAAGCGGTTTCTGACTGTTTGGTCGCTAATTAAGTTCCCTGAAGAGTGATGAAGCCTCACGGCTAACATCATGGCGGTTATTGTTGGAGCTCTTCGAGTTGTGATTTGAATGTATCGGTCTTGTCTCCGTGTGGTGCAGCGATACTGTCCTCCATGGCGCTCAGCCACGGTACCAGTGCTTCGGTAACGTGTCCAAAGTCGACTGATAACACTCTGACTTGTATTCAGAGCTAAAGCCACAGTACGTTGCCGGGAACCAGCTTCTATCATTCCCACGGCTCTGAGCATTTCTTCCCTGCTTAAATGACGTCGCCGCTCCATAATAACGTTGGTTTTAATCAGTAGTAGGGAAACAGTAGCACTAATAATGTCTTCAACGCGTTGTATGTTTTTATAGGGAAAATATTGACAGCTGATTTTCATCTTTTACTCGAATTTGATTGACAGTTCCTGTTTCAAATTATGAAATGCACCAAAAAGGATCCATATAAATTTATAAAATCATAAATTTATTACAAAGCCACATCTCAATCTCAAGAAATCCGCATAAAAATGCTTGATCCCTAGACACTTTTGATGTGTGTATTTTGCAGATATCCCACTACATTGCTTTCCAAATCCAGAAAAAGACATCGAACGTTTCCGTTCCTGGGTGATGAATGTTGGAGGTGAAATTGTCGGACTTGAAAACAATTTCATATTTAAAAACAGAAGAGTTTGTCGTAAACACTTTGTTGAGCAATGGCACTACACTAAGAATCGTTTATGTCCTATTGCTGTTCCAACACTATATCTAAGAGGTATGATTTACTTCGTTATCTGTTTTAGTTAGTTTGAAGACCTGATTGGCGCATATATTATAATATCATGCTAACGGCCCAAAGCTGCCGTAATGTCAATTTCATCTGAGGATCAAATTTCATTTTTATAAACGAATTGTAAATTTATATTCTTTCAAAAATCTTATTAATAGGTTTCGGTATAACCTATTAATAAGATTTTTGTAAATGGCTATTGAAGAGCGCATCTCCTAACACAAGCAAATTGTTTGCTTAAAAGAAGACTCCAAACCTTGTAACAAACAAGTATATTGTAAGATACTGAAATAAATATTTTGTATTTGTATTTTGTATTTCAGGTGCTACAACAAATGTGCTGAAACCAATACCAAGCTCATCTACCTGTGTTGACCCAGTTCCACTGCCATGTCATAGGGCGTCAGCAACACTTTTAAATCAGACCCAAATTCATGGTAATTATATTACAATATTTGTTGGCATAGTATTAACAGTTTATGTGCAAGGTACGCAGACTAGAATAATTGTAATGTGTAAAAGAGCTATTAGTTTGAATTTATATATTATAATATCATGCTGACGGCCCAAAGCTGCCGTGATGACAATTTCATCTGAGGATCAAATTTCATTTTTATAAACGAATTGTAAATTTATATTCTTTCAGGTGCTACAACAAATGTGCTGAAACCAATACCAAGCTCATCTACCTGTGTTGACCCAGTTCCACTGCCATGTCATAGGGCGTCAGCAACACTTTTAAATCAGACCCAAAATCATGGTTATTATATTATAATATTTGTTGGCATAGTAGTTAGCAGTTTTTTTTTTTTTTTTTTTTATTTATTAAACCATAAAAATTACAGGGATGCTTAACATTATTTTCTGCCAAACTGTGCAACAGTTTGTCGGCAGTGGTTCCCGTGGACATGCTTCAATAGTTTTACATCCAAGCTTAAATTAGGTAGGTACATATTATTATCATTCGATATTATTATTACATTGTTGCATATTATTGCGTATTATTTAAATAAATTACATATTACGTAGGTATTTCATTCTTAATATTCAAAGTAAATATTAATGAGAAATTATTAATTTTGTATTTATTAATGTTATCAGTTCGTTATAATTATAGATATATCATTATTAAAAGTTAAGTTAGTTTATGTGCAAGGTTGTCATTGGAGAGCAGCTTTATTAGTAACCAGCAGTGCATGTTTTATGGCAGAAATGATGATGAATGATTGTATGCCATATACATAATATATAGTTCTCTTTTGTTTGAAAAAGTTTTTATTTGTTCATTACCTTTCTACTGGCAAAAATGGAGATAATAGAATATCAATAGCCAGCCGCCTATTGCGATCTCTTGACACAGGAAGGATTATGTTTATAGCTTTATGCTAAAACAAATTTTGTTAATATATTTTCAGATAATAAAATGACAAAAGAAGAGGCCCAAATGAGTTTGACAATCAAGAAGTTGAGAAGGAAAATTCAAAATAACCGGACTCTGCAAAAACCATTTAAAAAACGACTAATGTTAGCTAAAAATGCAGCAAAAAATTTAGATTGTCTAACAAAAAACCTGTCAAAATCAGCTGCAGCTTTTGTGAAGATGCAAATTTCACAAGCTGGGAAGGACAAAAAGGGAAGGCGATTCACACAGGAGCAAAAGATTTTGGCACTATCTCTGTATAAAGGCAGCCCAAAACAATACAAAGTACTCAGTCAAATATGTACCTTGCCTCAGCGTAGCACCTTGCAGAAATTATTGAAGAAGGTGGATGTTAAACCTGGCATAAATAATTTTATGTTCGAGAATTTGAAAAAAAGAGTAGCAAAACTACCAGAGAATCATAAATACTGTGTAGTACTTTTCGACGAAATGGCAATCGCACCTCATTTGGATGTGATGAACGGAAAAATTGAAGGGTTTGTGGATGATGGTGAAATAAGACAACCACAGTTGGCAGATCATGCCTTAGTCTTTATGGTAAGGGGGGTTATTAAAAAGTTCAAACAACCAGTGCAGTACACTTTTTGTTCGGGAAGTACTAGTACTATTGATTTTAAAAAAAATATTAAAAATGTTATTAAAAACGTACAGTCTTGTGGACTGAAGGTTGTGGCCACTGTATGTGACCAGAGGGATATATTAATATTGAAAATGAAAAAATTTACCCTTTATATGACCCACCTCACCTAATGAAAGGAATTCGCAATAATCTTCTAAATAAAGATTTAAAATACACCATGAAAAAAAAACAGGATGTAGCAAAATGGAAACATAGTTGAACTATATGAAAAAAGCCCTGGTTATAGAGGAGTTCGGCTGGTGCCTAAATTAACTCAACACCATGTTGTGCCACATCTGATCCGAAAGATGAAAGTGAAATGCTGCACACAAGTTTTCAGTCGCACTGTTGGTGTAGCCCTTGGATTTATGGCAGGTTAGTCACTGCTACTATTACAACATTTATTCATGTCCTGTATCACTGTACTTGCAGTTTGAAATACTACTTATAGCAGTAGAGTTGCATTTTTTAAAGTGTGGATAAATTCTTGCAAAACTAATATTATATTGATATTGTATAACAAATTTTAGTAAATTACGGGTATACTAGTGTATACCCTTATCATATTATGTTGCTCTTGTTAACATTTTTAACAAGAGCACTTGCCTGGTTAGCAAAAGTTGGTTGGTTCTAATCCCATCTGAGGCTGCCGAAGATTACTTTTTATGTGAAAAAATATCAATTAGTCATTTATTAGTAAGGTTCAAATATCAGAAGTAGTAGAATAAAGTAACAATACTAAAACTCCTAGTTTAAAACCAACAGTACTAACCAACTACTAAAACATTTGAAATGTAAAGTTTTCGGAATTTGTAATAAAAGGCTTCATTATTATTATGTAAGAACCTTATCTGTAGTTTTGCATAAAAAGTTTATACTCTAAATTATCCTGACTTTGAATCAAGCAAACACTAACTCGTCTCTTAGGTTTCTAGTTATTTACTAATGTACCTATGGCGAACCTATCACTAATAAACCCAATTCTTTGTCTAGTCAAGTCAACAAAGTCAACAGCTTATGTGACTACCACCACAAAAAGTGTTAGATGCAAACTCTAGCTAGACTTAAAATTGAGCTAGTTAGAGAAATTAAACACTTTCTAGTAGTCTGACATCATACCCATGTCGTACCTTACAACATTTATTTATTGTATTATTCTTATAAAATATTTTTATAACTTGTGATAAAATTTTCCTTTTTTTTTTTAGATGCTGGCAAGTTAGAAGAAGCGGCTACAGAAACAGCAGACATAATTTTATTGTTTGACAACCTTTTCGATTCAGTAAATGCAAGTTTTGACAAGCCGAAAGAAGGAAAAATATATAAATGTGCAGTGACGCCCACTTCTCCCCATCATAAATTATGGCGCGAAAGCCTAGAAATACTTAAATCTATGAAATATGTTGACAAAAGTGGCAAAACATCAGTCGTACCGACACTTTCCAGCTGGATAAAAACCATAGAGGGGTTTAAAATGCTTTGTTCGCACATGTACAAGTTGGGCGAAAAGTCTTTGTTATTGAGAAATATTAACCAAGACCCCCTAGAGAACTTTTTTGGTGCAATACGGGCTCAAGGACATGGCAATACAATGCCAACTGCTGTAAATTTTCAGGCAGCGTACAAAACACTATTATTAAATAATTTATCATCAACACATTCTGTTGGGGCAAATTGCGAAAAAGATAGCAACTTATGTTTACAGAACCTACAATATTTATTTGAGATAGAAAGTTCTGTAGTACCTGAGGTTAGCTTTACCCTATTAGAAGAACATTTATATTTGTCGCCAAATATAGATGATCTTTTAAAAAGCAATTTGGCCCATGATGTTGAAAAGTGCGCTGCTGTAGGATATTGCAGTGGTTGGTTGGTTAGGAATGCCAAACATAAAATTTATAAAACCTGTCTTACGTGTGCACCAGCCAGCTATAGAGTACGGAAAAACAAAAATTCCACGACCTCATTAAAATTCCTGAATACTCTAATAAAACGTGGCTCTGTTACCCCAGCAAAAATGTGTTTGACGCTTTGGTCCACATGGAGTATGTTATAATGGAAATAATGAAGTTGATGAGTCACAATGACAATATAATTGATTATATAAAATTGATAATTTCAGTCTCGGTCAATTTTAGTTTCGTAACTTGTAATGCACATAAAAATAAACTAATAGACTTTCTTATTCAAACAAATGCTTATTTTTGCATATATAATTGGTGCAAGGAGGTCAACAGAATTTTGTGTGGAAAAGCGACGAACTCTGATACAAGTGACCCAATTAAGGCCATAGCTCAAAATTATTATGTTAAAAATAAAACAAAAAGAAAGTAAAAAGAATATATTTTTTAGATTATACTTGTTTTGGTGATTGATTTTTTTTTGGACACTTTAATTGTTATGTATTATTTTATTCTATGTAAGTACATAATAAAATATTATTGAAATACATTCATCCTCTTGTTTTATTTGCGAGGGTGATATATCCTACCTAAAATAAAGTACTTACGCATTTTTAACGAGGTATTCTTTGAAATCGAAAACTAAAAATGGCTTTAGTTTCCGATTTCAAAGAATACCTACCTTTTTAATTTTATTTTAAACGAAATGTTAGTTACCTATACGTATGTATACGTGTAGTGCTTCTTATCTATAGTTATGGGTATGTTTGCTAAAGTTTTAGTTCAGTTCATGACTACTAGAGGCGGTGCTGTCATGACGATTATGAAACGTCAAGATAGCACTCTATTTACAAATATATATATTACTTTATGATTTAGTCGCAATGGATCGCTTCACGGGGCCGCAGCGCGCTTATTGTGTGAAACAATTTTATTTAAATAACAGTTCGCTCATTACTGTGAGACGCTTATTTCGCGTTGAATACGATTTACACGATTTAAATCAGTGTTCGAGTGCTCCATTAATAAAGAAATGGGTTAAGAAGTTTGAAGAGACGGGATCAACACTAAACGTGAAGCAAACCGGCGGCCCACGGACTTCTCGGAGCGAAGAGAACGTGCAGCGAGTTTCCGCATCAGTTCGACGTGATCCAGATTTATCGACGCGCAAACGTTCGGCTGAATTAGGATTATCCCGTACATCATTGCACCGTATTTTGAAATTAGATTTGAAATTACATCCATATAAGATCCAGTTAGAACAGGAATTAAAACCTAATGATTTAAATTTGCGCAAGTCGTATGCCGAAACAGTGTTAAATCGATTCAATAATTTTGACAACATCTTACTTTCCGACGAAGCCCATTTTCACCTCAACGGACACGTAAACAAACAGAATTGCAGGTATTGGAGCAGCGAAAATCCCAAATCTAAACACGAGAAGCCACTTCATTCTCCCAAGGTAACGGTATGGGCTGCAATTTCAGCAAAAGGAATCATTGGGCCCTACTTTTTAGAAGATTCTCGCGGCCGTTCGGTTACTGTGAATTCTGCTGAGTATGTGAAAATGTTACGGGACTTCTTGGCACCGAAGCTACTGGAATTTGCTGGCTACAATCGTAACACATGGTTTCAGCAAGATGGAGCCACTTGTCACACATCCAACGAGTCCCTGCCGGTGATCAAAGAAATGTTTCCGGAAAGACTGATTTCCAGACGAGGCGACTTCCCATTGCCACCGAGGAGTCCAGATTTAACCCCAGCAGACTTCTTTTTATGGGGTTATTTGAAAAGTCGTGTGTACATCCATAAACCAAAAACATTACTTGAACTAAAGGAAAAAAATTGCGAAGAAATGTCGGCGATCTCGCGGTCTCTTTTTCGACGAGTATTCGAAAATGTCGGTGTACGCTTAGAAAAGTGCAAAAATCGAAACAGTGGTCATTTAGATAATGTTATTTTTAAAAAGTAAATTCCTAATAATTAACTTTCTCGTAAATAAACAATTTTTAAAATATGTCAAATGGTTTTTTTTATACAATTTTTTCAATTGTTAACTAATTCATGGCCCACCCTGTATATAAAGAGCAAATGGATTTTTTGCGTAAAGTTGCTAGACCTAATCCTCCTCAAGAGTCTGTTGCGTCGCGTATATCTCAACCAGGGACAGAAGGCAGTACTCAGTTGTCTGAGAATTCGCAACTTAGCACTTCTAAAAGACAAAAGACCATGCCACCAGAGCAACATATAATGGACTAAGATGTCAAAATGAGCGAGTTTTTAGACAGCAGGCTATCACAACAAACTGATCCCCCAATTTTATCATTTTTTAAAGGTATCCTACCCTCTGTTACGTCTTTCGACGATGACGAAACGTTGAAGCTTTAATCAGGTGTATTATCACTGATACAACAAATCAAAAAGAAACGTGAAAACAGACTTTATGCAAATAATTATAATTACGCGCGTGATAGCACACGGCGATCGGGGTATTCGACACAGAACTATAACTATTTATCTACCGATGAATCCGGATATTCCTCTCAAAACCAGGCTGTTCTTACCCCACATGGGTCTGGATATGCAAGACGTCAAACGTATGAGGAAGGATCGCCTGCTGCATCTACTTGGTCGGAAAGTACTGACTTAAATTTCTCCGATTTTTGAATTATTGTAATATGTTGCGCTGTTTTCCTACTTAAAATAAACAAGTTAAAATAACTTTTGCTTCAATTTCAATACACCTTAGGAATCACACTACAACTGCTACAATCAGACTACTATACTACAAATACAATCTGAATATTTGTAGCAGTTGTAGTGTGATTCTAAAAAAAAACACTTGGTCTAAGAAATATCGACAGTCTTTCTTCAGGACAAATGCAGTCTCTAAATGTCGTATTCCGATACGTGATGCTCGCAGAAACTCTTGACAGTAGGTCGTTGAAAGTTGCTTGTGACATTCTAAAATAATTAAAGAATTTTCGATGGTCATTTTTTAATAATTCATGTATTACATTTTTATAACTTCCCAAAGTCGATATTTCTGTTAGGATTGGGTGCATCCAGTATTTTCTTGGAATTGACTTTTTTTTTCAACTTTTTTAATTTTCTTCGTAAGTAGTAGAGCACAACAAGTTCTTCGTCGGCGTCCATCTCGCGAGTTCGCTACGTACCGAATGGCGCGAAACTACGACCCGTTTAGGAGCATAACGTCAAAAGCGCAAAATGACAAAGGGTCGCACAAAGTCAAAAGCGCACATAGTCCAAAGCGCGGAAAGTCAAAGGCGCACAATGTCAAAAATATCATTGCGTTGTCAATTTTAATCGTCGTTATTTTTGCTTAGTTAGACTCGCAATAGAAAATGAAATACTAATTGATATTTTTAGGAAACTTATTTATTTTTATGCAAACTAAATATAAATTAAACTCAAATTATTGGAGGGTAGTTTTATAAGAGTTTGTCACTTTTTCTAACAAAATAAAACGGTACTGTTTTCTGTCGAATGTGGTGTGTTGGTGATAATATTTGCTTATGGTGCAAGATCTTTGTAAATACTTACTATTTTATAACATTACTTCTGTGCATAATTATTTTCGGTGTGTTATGGATGATAAAGAATTTGAGATAGTTACCAATCAAAAAGGTAACTTAGCATTACTACGCAGCGGTTATAGGTATACAAAAAATGTAAACAACAAGGGAGGAACCACTTTATGGAGATGTGTCCGAAGAAGTGTATGAAACGCATCAGTTACTACGGACAATAATAGTAAAAAACTAATAAGAGAATATTCTTAAAGATAAACTTGGAGTTCAAATGCTGACCTTTAAATCAGATTACGAAACAGGCATTCTGAACGCTGCATCAAAAGTTTTTCCTTCAGCACAAATTTCTGGTTGCTATCACCATTATAGTGATGCGGTGTGGAGGATGTCAAAAAAGGTAAAGCTTAATAAAACGAAAGAAGGCAGAAATTCAACAAGAAAGTGCGCCATAATTCCACTTGTACCTGCAAACCGGATACACGAAACATGGCAACATATATTGGACACTGCACCAGACTCACGAGAAATGAGAAAGTTTCGAATTTATTTTGAAAATACCTGGTACCCTAAACAATCGGCAAGTACAATAAGCGTTGCTAAACAACGGCATAGAACTACTAATGCTCTTGAGGGCTGGCACCACCGCCTTAATAAAAGAATCCCAAAAAAGCCTAACTTATATTTATTCATTCATAAACTGCGACAAGAAGCAAAACATTGGGATAGAAAAATAACAAATGCACTATTTAAATCACTACCAAAAAATAAAAGAAAGCAATGTGATATCGATTTTGACAGAAGATACCGATGTTATTTGAAAAAAATGGAGCGGAACTTAATCACGATTCCTACATTTCTGAACAAAATTATATTCTTACAACTTACCTTGAAAAAGTAAAACAAATTTCATAGTTTTTGTTTTGTTAAAACTGATCATTAAATTAAGAGATGTTTAATTATAGGTATTGCTGATTATTAAAAATGACAACTCTATTTTTGTTTATTATAAATTATTCTGAGCATTTGTTTGCAAAAAACAAATATTATTTAGAATGTGCCAGTAGAAGATAAAAGTTGACTAGTGCTATGTTGATTTATATTTAGTTTGCATAAAAATAAATAAGTTTCCTAAAAATATCAATTAGTATTTCATTTTCTATTGCGAGTCTAACTAAGCAAAAATAACGACGATTAAAATTGACAACGCAATGATATTTTTGACATTGTGCGCCTTTGACTTTCCGCGCTTTTGACTATGTGCGCTTTTGACATTCTGCGCTTTTGACAATCTGCGCTTTTGACAATCTGCGCTTTTGACTTTGTGCGCTTTTGACTTTCTGCTCTTTTGACATTTTGCGACCCTTTGTCATTTTGCGCTTTTGACGTTATGCTCCTAAACGACTACGACCTATACGACTCGCGACGCAGTGTGAACGGGTACATCAGACTTTCGACTATTAGTAATATGCGACTTACGACTAGTGTGAACGGGCTGTAAAGGTTTCTTTCTTCATCCGAAAATATCTGTAAAATTTTTCTTCATCTTCTTCAAACTTCGCATAAAGTGTATTGAATGCACCATATTTTTCCCTTTCTTATAAAATAGGATGCACACACAATGCCTTTTTACGTTTTTCTATTTCTTTTTGCTTCTTCTTGTACAAATAGTAGGCCAGTATAACTTTTTTTTTCTTATTACTTGACATTATTACACGTGTAACCTCTACGACAACCAGTTGTAAACTAGTGCATATAGACGGCACTCGAAGATAACATACAGCCGGTAAAAAAAATATACGTCTACAAGGATATCCGTTTACTGTCGTTCCGTCGTCCGGTTGAATAAACGGATGTGTACAAGCGGCCTCACGATTCGAAAACGTGTTATGAATTACAGTGAAAAAATTAGAAAGCAAGTAACTGCAGAACAGGAGGCCAATCGCGTTAATTCGAAACATGTGACAACGTTTGTGTTTCAGTTACGATGCAGTTCTAATTGTAGTTCAATTTCGATTCAGCTTTTTAAAATTCGCTATCGCGTTAAAGTTCCAGCTTCAACCAAAGTTGAATCGTAAGCGAACCGTAGCTGAATTAGAAACGTTAGAGATGTTACACATTTTTTTTTTTTTTTTGCGGGGGAAGAAATGCATTACGCACTATCCCGCTGCCTGGGTGGGGCAGCGGGGGAGTGTGGGACTCTCCGTCACTGAAGGTGACGGCATACCCACTAAAAAGACCCCCGGTATACCTCATCGCCTTGACGGGACGACATGGTGCCTAGTTCGGATTACCATGCCGTCCCTGGCGGACGGCCCAGCCTTAACGCCGGACCTCCTCAAGCAGCAGGGGCGTCCTGGTATACGGGGACACCCCCAGACAGGAGCACCGTGCAATGGGGTGAAAGCCCCCCGACTTTCACCCCGGTGCTGCTTTCAGGGAGCGGGGAGAAGGCGTGCAAACCGCCGTCTCCTCACTCCCCGCCGTCTGCGTCGGAGCGGGCCCGCCTGAGGATCTTCCTCCCGGGCCCTCTACGCTGTCTCCTTCTGCGACATCACCTCTTCGCAGAAGGAGACCATCGCCTCCCATCCACTCTCGCTCGCCAGCATGGCCCGTATCAGGGCCGGGAGCGAGAGGTCGGTGCCCACCACATCCACTAGTGTGCGACGCTGCACCGCCCAAGCAGGGCACACCTCAAGGGTGTGCTGGGCGGTGTCCTCCTCGGCGTCGCACTGGTGGCACCTCGGGGTGGGCTCCCTCCGGGCGATGTTATGCACGTACTTCCCGAAACAGCCGTGTCCGGAAAGTACCTGCACCAGCCGGTACGTAAGGGGCCTCTTCTCCCTACGCACCCACTGGTCGAGGACCGGCCTGATCGCCTCTATGGTTTGTCGGCCATAGAGCGGTTCGGCCAGGTCCTCCGCCCACCTCCGCAGCAGCGCGCTCCGCGCACGCCGGCGCACCCCCTCAATAGAGATGTTACCCTAGTATTATAACTGCTACCGTACACTCGATCATCGATTTATCGTTGGCAACACTAGTATCGACCACAGATTAGAGAAAAAGGACGTTTTGACAAATAAAGTTTGGTTTTCGTTTCTCTCCTCATTCAAAGTTTTAGTCGGAAGATTGTTTGTAAATTGAAGTTTTTGTTTTGAAAGTGTTTGTGAATTGATTTGATAATAATGGAGGAACGCCGCAGATGTACGACCGTCCGACAGTTGGAAATGATGCTCGACTTTTTAGGGCATCATCAAGAACTCGCTCTTGGACGGGTCAGAGCCAAAGAGGCTCGTGCGGTTGCAGCGCGGTTGTGGAGGGAATGTGCCGAGAGCCTGAATGCAGAAGGACCTGCACGGACGTCCAAGGAATGGTCGAAGGTTTGTACTGTTAACCCAATTTCAATAATGCGCTTTTTGAGAAAAGTTTAGCAACATAAAAACCAATATTCATTTTAGGTGTGGAACGACTTGAAGTGCCGGGTCAGAGGGAAGTTGGTGAGCATTAATGCTAGCCAACGAGCCACTGGAGGCGGACCCAGCAATGCTCCTACGTTGTCACCTCTGGAGGAGAGGGTAGCCAATATCTTAGGCAGAGATGTTGGACCGCTGCCTAATGTTAGACAGGACCAGTTTGCCCTAAACGATGTGAGTATGATACCTAGTATTAAATTATTCATAATTTCATGCATGTTTTCATTATTTCATAAAAGGCTAGTCTTTTTTTATGATGCACTTAGTAACTCTCTTATTGTTTTCATTTAATTTTTAATGCTTATGTTTTTTTTTTCACAATTCTCTTTTTATAGATTGAGGGTGATGTGGTGAAGGAAGTTTTGGTTGTCCCAGATAATGAATCTGAAAATATTTCACCACGAATAGTGTAAGTTTAAGGAGAATAACATAATTTAACCCCTTGAGTGTCAGCGAAACACATGCGAGTTCCTAAGAAAACCCTAAGAAAAAAATGGCAAACAATGGCACACAATGCAAACTTATTTGGTGATGGTTACTAGGCTATTTAAAAGTTTTAATCACTCAAAGTAAAGTATTCATAGAAAAATAATCAGTGGAATGTGGTTGGCATAGCTGGCTGCAGTAATTATATATAACATCATATAAAAGATAAGTCAAACATTTGTGTTTCTAACCATTGATATTTCATTACAGATTAAATATAAATGAGGCAGAAGTTAAACCCCCAGCTGCAGCTTCTCCTGTCCCTAGTCTGCAGGGACAGGCGCCATCACCGCAGAGTGATCAAAGAGCTAACGAAGGTATGTTATAGTGAAACTTTCAACAGTAGTGGATTATAAAAATGACTTTTAAATTACCGACTTAAAACGTATTTATTTTACAGACAGCCGACCTGTAAAAGAACGCCGCAGGACTGTGCGTGCTCCACTTCAAGCCACAGCTTATGCACCAGCACAATGTGAGTAGAGTCCTATGTAGGTAACATTATGACCGAGGCTAGAGGAAAAGAGAGAAAAAGAGGCTACTTTATTTAATTTTAATATAAATAGATTTAAATGTTAATACTAACTAAAATGCAATGTATGGATTGTATATTAGTAGATATATTTAAAATAGTAATTTTACAATTTGTCAAGAAAGTTGTGAACTGAACATTTTGTGACCACATGTGTTTTACAAATACAAGAAAGGTCAATTTTGAGAAAATCTTGATGCAGTATAGAAATCCATAAGTGTTTTACTTTTTTTGCCACTGTCACAAAAACAAGGGACTCATCTGATTTGGTATGTTGCTTAAGTGTGTCTTTCCTGGAATAATGAATAGTAATAATACACTTTTATTGACCTTTTTTTCCAGCTAGCAGAAGTCATTCAGAGGAGGCTAGGGGCGTAATTCATAGAATAGAAGAACTGAGGGCCGAGGCTGCTCTGAAGAATGCCGAAACACAATTGGTAATTGCTCACAATCAAAGAACCATGGCGGATTCTTTCAAGCTCATTGCTGAAAGCATAGACAGATTGAGTCAAAAGGTAATCTTTCTTTTCAAATTACTGTAATTAAGTAATATATATTCTTCAAATAAATTGACAAATACATCATGTTTATATTTCATATTGTTTCAGTATTGCCAGCAGCAGCAGGAAGAAGGCCCCTGAAAGCAGTCCGTCCAATTGATTCAAGGATGATTCTAATAGAATATTTTTCTTTAAAACCTCAATATTATAAGTCAAGTGTGGTTTCAACAGTGATAACAGCCAAAATAAAGAGTTGTATGTACCTTAATGTATGCATACTCAGTAAGTGATGTAGTAACTAGTAAGTGAAAGTTAGATTTTTTCAATAAACTTTAATTTTAAGGTTTTCATACATTAACTACTGACCGTTAGAGTGATTTGTATTTGTACCTTGAAATAAAAGTTGGTTAAAATAATTTCATTTTCACTTAGATAGTTTCTAGATCCTTAGTGAGTATGCCATATTGTTTTCGTAAGTTATTTGATAATCACCCGGAATAATTGTTAAAGTTTGAATTGACTGATTTATTAGTTATATTACATCCATTTAAGTAAGTAATTAGTTTTAATTAATTGTAGCTTTCACTTTATAAACTAATTGTAAGCATAGATACTTTAGATGTCAATACTTTACTAAATAAAACAATTTTTAAACAATGTTCATAATTTTTTAATTTTCAATGGCTCTCCTATTAGCCCACAAGCGGTGTATAAGTGCTTGACGACGCGCACGACCTAACTCCAAGCCAGTGATTGCGAGTGTACCCCGTTGGCGCGGAGCACTCCCGCTAGCACCCGCAGTCATACTCCGCTCGCGAGCTGTCTCCTCGGCTGTCAGTGGGTTCTAAGGGGTATTTGCACTGTGCGCTATGTTATTCACCAGAAATTGCAGCACGGATCACCAATGCATGTTGTGTGATGCATTGGTGATCCGTGCTGCAATTTCTGGTGAATAGTGTAACTTTCTGTCCACCAAAAGGCATCTGTAGAAAACTCCAATGCATCTCTCAACTACACTCCTGGCTGTCAGGAGGAGGTATTGATAATATTCCTCTGGAGTGTCTGGTTCTGGGTCTGACAGGGGTATCATCATAATGGGCCGTAGAGGATATCCTGAGTCTCCTAAAATAAAGAATGTGCATTAAAAACTAAGTATTATGTAACAATAACATAAATGAAAACCGAAAGACTTACCCAATAGATATACATCCTCTCCTGAGATGGTATGAAGCCTTTCTATATAACCATTCAATTGATAATTGGCCCATACAACACTGTCATGCCTGCGTAACTCGCATCCACACACAATATACGAGCGGTGATCCAAAAGTAATGATAATCAATAATAAACACAATGAATATAATAAAAAAAAAAAAAAAAATCTCAACATAGTCTCCTAGCAAGTCTATACATTTAGTCCATTTAGTCCCAATAGGGGGGGTGTTCCACCAGCTCAAAGCCCGCTTCCTGAATGGCAGCCATGGCAATTGCAGCTTTGTGAACCGGTGCGTTGTCTTGATGGAACAGCACTCCAGCCCGCAGTTTGCCTCGCCTTTTCTCCTTAATAGCCTCCCGTAATCTTCTTATTTGTTCTGCATAGTACACAGAAAAAAAGGATTTCTCCAAGCAAGAAAAATAGTTTTCTTGAGATATTTAGTCAATTTAAAAAAAATAGTCTTAAAAAAAATAATGTTTATTCATTTTTAGATGATGAAAGTCAAAAAACAAAAAATATATCTTGTTACAGATTATACAATCAAGCAAAAATATTTTGAATGATTAATAAGTAAAATTCATCTAAGAAGTTTAAATGTTATTGCTTCAATACAATGAAATACTTATTTCAAACTGAAAGCTTATTCATCACAATGATACAATCTATTCAATGAAGAAAATATCATCTTGAATCATATCTTAAGCAAATTCAAAAATTATATCTCTTGAACTAATGACATCCAGTCTTGTTGTGAGTAAACATCCTGGTTTGCTACAAAATGTTATAGTGCCTTGTTTCAATTATAAAAATATTTTGACTCAATATTCAGTATCTTTACATAAGGAAGGGTTTTTTTGGTATGTCAACCCACGCTAACCTTTAAAAAAAAAGATAGGAGATTGTCGTTTGTCTTGTCAGTGTGCGCGCGCGCCATGCAAAGCAGGTTTTAACTTGTTTTTTCCGTTTGAGCTGTTCATTTTCTGTTTTGGAGGTGTGTGGTGTTATTGAAGTCTGCAGTTATCGAAATATATCTTGTTGTGCGGTGCTTGTGTTCGGATTTTTAAAAGTGCGACATAACAACAGCAAAATGGACGACGAAACTAATAACTTAGTCACTTTTCTTGAAGGAAATCAAATTTCTCCTGAAGTGATAGGAGTTTTTGTATGTAAGTACCTGTTGATTTTACTGGCAGGGCAGGGACTTTGGATAAGAGTGTTGTTAAAGCGCCACCCACCTATGCAAAAAATAATGTTTAAATATCTGTTCAAATGTGTTTTTGATTCCTTTGATCAATAACAGTTGACTACTTTATTTTCAGCCTCAATCAATTTGGACTTTGTGGCTCAAAAATAACAACGAACCATTCGATGAAGTGATACATAAATGGAAGGCCACTTTTGAGTCCAGGCAGGACCGAGCTAAATACCCCAATGTCCATGTTTTTTTTGTGGATTGGCCGATATTGAATGACCCTAGAAGCCACTCTTTGGTAAGTAAAAGCACCTCGCATACAAGAGCGCGAATGGAGTGCATTTATAATGTTTTATTACCAAATATTTACTAATTTGTTTTGTTACAGATAAATATCGATTTTGAGTTAAAATACCCTAATAGTACAATGCAATTCTTTAGCCACTTTTATGAACCGAGGTCCAATATCTAACCAGTTTTTCAACAAAATTTGGAATTTGAAAAATACTCAAAACGAAAGTCTAATTAATATTGTTAATGCTATTAAGAATTTAGATGAAGACAGTTAGTATTTTTTTATACTAAGCTTGCTTATTCATTTATATATATATTTTTAACATTATTATGTCCATAGACTCTTGGTCCATGCCTTTTTTGTGTTGGATTTTTTAATGGGTTTTACAATAGTATGAGCTCCGCGCAAGATGCTCGTAAATTCTAACACATAGGTACGAGGTGCATTCAATAAGTACCTAGCCTCATCGCCAGAGGGCGCTGTAGTTTCAAACGAGTTTTACCACAGTGTAGCACATTCTTTTTTCAAATTTTCATTCCAATTCCTTCATTTGTTTTAATTCGACAACTTACGGAAGCGAACGTGTGGATCGGTTTTACAAAAATGGAAAAAGAGCAATATCGATCGGTGATTCGATTCCTATTTTTGGAAGGGAAAACGCGCATCGAAATCAAAGAGCGCTTGGATGCTGTGTATGGTGACTCTTCTCCATCGATGGCCACCGTCAAGAATCGGTTCAACAAGTTTGCACGTGGCCGTACGTCGGTTTTTGATGAATCACGTCCAGGTGCACCGAAAACAGCTGCTACGGAGGAAAACATTAAAAAAATCCATGATCTCGTATTGGCAGATCGCCGATTGAAGGTTCGGGAGCTAGCTGAGACTGTAGCCATTTCAGAAGGTACAGTGCATCATAATCTTCACGAGGAACTCGGCATGAGAAAGCTGTCGGCGCGATGGGTGCCGCGTTTACTCACACCGGAAAACAAGCGCAACCGTGAGACCACATCGGAGACGTGTTTGGCGCTGTTTAAGCGGAATCCAGCGGAGTTTTTGCGTCGTTTTGTGACCGTCGATGAAACCTGGATCCACTGGTACACACCAGAGACCAAGGAGCAATCAAAACAATGGATCCAGACCGGAACGTGCTCCAAAGAAGGCGAAAACTGTAAAATCGGCCGGAAAAGTTATGGCCACCGTTTTCTGGGATTCACAAGGTGTGATCTACATCGATTACCTCGAGAAGGGTAAAACAATTACAGGGCTTTACTATGCCGATTTATTAGGCCGATTCCGAGGCCGAATTAAAGAAAAAACGACCCCATCTGGCGAAGAAAAAAGTGCTGTTTCACCACGACAACGCACCGGTTCACACGTCTTCCGTTGCCATGGCCAAATTGGTCGAATTACGCTACGAATTGCTGCCCCATCCACCGTATTCTCCAAATTTGGCCCCTTGTGACTTCTTTCTGTTTCCTGATCTGAAAAAATCACTCGCCGGGAGTAGATATGGATCAAATGAGGAGGTCATCGCCGCCACGGAGGCCTATTTTGCAGAGTTTGACAAAAACTATTTTTCGGACGGGTTAAAAAAGTTGGAGCATCGCTGGGTTAAGTGTATCGAACTAAAAGGAGACTATGTTGAAAAATAAATTGCCACTATTCCAAAATTTTCGTTTACTTTTTGTAGGCTAAGTATTTATTGAATGACCCTCGTAATTACATTTGTCGTCTTTTTAAATTTAAAATATCCTTATATTAACTATGCTATTGCTTTATTCTATTATTATCCATGAGGTACAATCAGTAAGTAGTACCATATTAAAATATTGTGAACTCAATTGTTGGCTTATTATAAGTGTAAATAAATTTTTATATGAATAACATCTTTTTATTTTGTTCAAGAAAACCCAATTTCATATGCTTTTCTGTTGGTTCCTTGTATGTTGTATTTGACTTTCCTTTCAGAAAACGACTCAAGAACTTCCATTGGGACTATTGGGAGTTATATTATAATTAGTTTTTATTTTACAAACATTCCTGAGGATTTTTTTTTTTTGTTTGTGTTTGAGCTATATTTATTATTGTTGAAAGAACAGTTTGTTTATTTAAATTAAGCATATATTATTTCTAGTGAAGTGATTTCTTATCTGAATTGAAATCAATATTTTCTTGAAGTAAAAATACATCCTTAGCTTGCATCAAGAGAATTTATCAACTTAAATTAAGAATACTAATAATTCTTGGTTAAAGATGTATTATCTTAAATCAATCGAGAATTGTTTTAATTCAAGATTATTTCAACTTTCAGTTTAAGTTTTTTTGTTTCTCAATGTAAGAAAATATTAGTTTCAATATACATATAATAATATGAGGCAACCATAATCTTAGTTTAATGCAACTTGCTTTCATGCAAGATTATTTCACTTATTCAGAGAAAACCGTTTTTTCTGTGTAGGAGCCTGTAATAGTGGCCCCCTTTTCTAAGTAGTCCACCATGATTATTCCTTCAGCATCCCAAAAAACAGACGCCATAACCTTCCCTGCTGAGCTTGACACTTTGAATTTCTTCGGCGTCGGTTCATCGGATCGTTTCCATGTCATCGATTGTTGTTTTGTTTCAGGATCAAAATGGTGGATCCAGGTTTCGTCCATGGTCACAAAACGTGACAAAAAATTATCCATATCTGCCTGGAACTTTTCGAGATTTGCTCTTGACATGTCGACTCGTTTCTTCTTTTGCTCGTCGTTTAACATTTTCGGTACCCAACGCGCGGAGACCTTTCTCATATGCAATTCGTTCGCAAGGATTCTTTGAATGCTGCCATATGAGATCCCTGTGACCTCAGCTACATGCCTGATAGTCACTCTTCGATCTTCCAATACAACTTCTTCAACTTTTTATTTAGTGAGGGACGTCGATGGGCGTCCTTCGCGGTGTTCGTCTTCCGTCGATGTTCTTCCCAGCTTAAACTTCTTAGCCCAGCGTGCAACTGTGGAATATGGAGGAGAAGAGTCCCCTAATGTTTCCACCAAGTCGCTGTGTATGTCTTTGGTAGACATTTTTTTCAAGCAGAGGTATTTAATGACAGCTCTGATTTCGTGTTTTTCCATTTTGATGTTCACTCCTTGACAGTTCGTATTCAAATGAATGTAGCTCCCGGGAATCGTGGCCTATTTATATGATTTTTTTTCCTGAACTAGTGGGTAACTGAGCAAGTGACTGATATTTTTTTTGTATTTTTGTGTGCACTAGAAATAACTGATTATCATTACTTTTGGAGCACCCCTCGTATTTAAATTGGAATCACATAGCTGAAAAAAAGTATATAATTTTTAGGTACATCCAAATTTGTTTTTCCGACAATAACAAAGCAATATGAATTTAAGCAGGTAAAAATAAAAATACTCACTATTAGCAAGAGAATGATACCCTTTACGGTTGAAATATCTTTCCTCATGAATAGTCGCGGCGCAAAGTCAGTAGGAATCAATTCCTGTGTGCGGCGGTAGTGGTACGGATGTTGACCGTCATCTTTCAGTATGTGCCAAACTGAAACATGGTTCATTCCTAGTCGCGCCCCGGCGCGCCTGGTACTGGTCGACGGTTCGTCTTCAAAGAGTTGCAGAACCTCTTCTGCACGCATTTTGTTTGTTTTTGGGCGTCCACTTGCACCCGAACGATGAAAAGAGCCCGTAGAATGGAGACGTGTCACCATATCGCGGAAACACTGATACGACGGCAGCCGTCGCTGCTCAGCCACCGGTCTACCTTCGAGAAACCGTTCCCGATAGAGTTCACGGGCTTGAGCTAAATTCCCATCAGCTCGACCCACACACAACATCATTTCATAATATTTGGAATTAGAAAACATTGCTATGTTAGCAAAAAAAAACACAAAACACAAATCTTTCGGAAGTAGGAAAACACACATCGGGCGGTGTCGCGTCTTTGCCGGCGCTTCCGCACAGTGCACAGTGGTGCGACTGCGAACTGGATCGTGCCTAGAGAATACAATCCGGAACATGTTTTTCAATCCTGGGATTACGGGATTTTTGATGGATAATCCCGGGATCAGCCTTACGTGGGAATGATGTAAGTTAAGTTAAGTTAAGTTTTTTTTTATTAGAACCCATCTAATAAAAAAAACTTAAGTATAATTTCTCAAAAGATGTTTTTAATATTGTTAGTTGCAATAATACTAAAATAAAATAAAAAAAAATACAAATCAAAAGCACTATTTAGAATTTCGGAAATAGAATCTTAGAAATATCAAAGCATCCAATGTTTGACTTCCTAGCCTGCTTCGTAATTTATTTCCAACAAAAGCAGCAGCTGAAAACTCTCGCTCAGGTTCTACACTCGTTGGAGGTATATATACTTATATGCTAATTCTAAGTGATATCCACGAACTTCTCCATTTTCAAACAGGCTCATTTCACGTCCGATACTATTTGTCAATCCCGATTCACTTTGTAGTTGTACTTCAGGATTTGGGCATTTCATACTCTTATCAATTTCCAGCTGCAACTTTTCCTTTAGTGTCAATTGGGGTTGGGAGGTTTGTGGCGTTAGCTCGTTACCTTGTGATCCTGACCTTTCCTCCTCTTCCGTGTCATCTCGTCCATGAAGTCTTTTAACAACACTCTTTATTTGCTTCCTCACTAAAGCCTGTGTAGGAGCTGGAAATGAGTCAAGCCATTCGAAATCCGATAATGACTGATCGTCATCTTCTTTTCGTGGATTTTGTAAACAATTCAACACACCAGTTAAATCATCACTTCGTCGTTGCTTTGTACGTTCCACTAAGGATGTTTTAATTTTATTGGCAAGTGCTGAGTTTTTGCTGGATAGTTGTTTTATAAGAAATTTTAAGGCGGCATCAGCAGTGCATAAATAAGCATCTCGCCGACAGATTGCTTCTACTGTCAATTTAATTGGGGCAGCACATCAACAATTTTATTTAACAATTCAAAATCACCATCTTCTAAACGAATTGGATGATCGAGATCTATAAGAGATTTTTGAATGCAGCTTTTTAAAAGAGAAAATCGCTCCAGCATGGTTTTGAGACTGTTCCACCTGGTTTTACAGTCCAAAAGAAGTGACAGCTCTTTTCCATGTTCAATCTTCACATATTTTTGAAGTACTGTTTATCAGCTCATTAATGTTTTCATCTTCTGTTAACTCTGGTATGTGTTCTCGCGCAAGATCCAAGACAGTGTGATATTAAGATTAAACCTGATTCTAAGTCTTCTAAATGGTCATCATCACTGTCGTCCATATAATCAGCAGTCACAGCTGGTTCATTTATAGTATCATCTGCAGTAGGCCTGTCTTGCATATAATTTTTATTTTTGTAAAGCACATCACAGACGGCCAAATTGATACCATGTGCGAGACACAATTGTTGTTCAGTGCAAACAAGCCGTCCAACCTTTATCATTACGTTCGGTCCATCGGTTACAATAGCAACGACGTCAGTTGCCAGGGAAATATCAAATTTACTTAGACGCTCTTTTAATATGCGAAGACAATTTTCAGCTGTCATATTTCCATAAATAGGAACAAGTCCTAAGCTCCAAAATTTTTATATGAATGAACGTTGACTGCCATGTATCGTTTATTGGACGTTGAAGTCCACTCGTCAAAAGATAGACTGAATCGTTCACCTGCACTTTTCAAATGTTTCAGGGGGCCGATCGCGCTAAAAAAATTCGACTGAAACGTAATTGAACGTCAACCAAAGTGCAACTTTATGAACATTCCGTATCGCGCTAATGATTTTACAGCAAGTTGAGACGCTACGTGATCATAGCTGGAACGCAACTGAAACGTAACTGCTGTCACACGTAAAGTTGACGAGACGCTACTTTTGCACGATCGTTCGGCTTTATATCTTGTTTGTTTTTCGGAAAACCGGCTTTATCACTCTTACATGGATTTCCTTGAAAGTGGCTCACGAGTTAGATCTTGCGAAGGCTCGGTCGCAGGCCAAGCGTGAAAACTTAAATGCGAGAATTAAAAGTGATGCCTTCAAAATGACCGATCGGTAGTTTATTAAAAGATATAGACTTTCCAAGGAATTAACTCGTCAGTTCATAACAGAGTTAATTCCTCACATGCCACGCACATTACGTTCCGATGCATTGGATGTGGAAACCAAGGTAAGGGACCTTCAAATGGATGAATTACATTTTTTATGATAGCCGTCTATTAGTAAGTTTTAGGGTACTCTTATTTTAAGAGTACCTTGAGATTCCCTATTAGTCTTAGGTATATATTAATAAAGTAATAACATATTATAATTTATTATATTCCAAGTGTTGTTCCAATTTTAAGGCGGCATCAGCAGTGCATAAATAAGCATCTCGCCGACAGATTGCTTCTACTGTCAATTTAATTGGGGCAGCACATCAACAATTTTATTTAACAATTCAAAATCACCATCTTCTAAACGAATTGGATGATCGAGATCTATAAGAGATTTTTGAATGCAGCTTTTTAAAAGAGAAAATCGCTCCAGCATGGTTTTGAGACTGTTCCACCTGGTTTTACAGTCCAAAAGAAGTGACAGCTCTTTTCCATGTTCAATCTTCACATATTTTTGAAGTACTGTTTATCAGCTCATTAATGTTTTCATCTTCTGTTAACTCTGGTATGTGTTCTCGCGCAAGATCCAAGACAGTGTGATATTAAGATTAAACCTGATTCTAAGTCTTCTAAATGGTCATCATCACTGTCGTCCATATAATCAGCAGTCACAGCTGGTTCATTTATAGTATCATCTGCAGTAGGCCTGTCTTGCATATAATTTTTATTTTTGTAAAGCACATCACAGACGGCCAAATTGATACCATGTGCGAGACACAATTGTTGTTCAGTGCAAACAAGCCGTCCAACCTTTATCATTACGTTCGGTCCATCGGTTACAATAGCAACGACGTCAGTTGCCAGGGAAATATCAAATTTACTTAGACGCTCTTTTAATATGCGAAGACAATTTTCAGCTGTCATATTTCCATAAATAGGAACAAGTCCTAAGCTCCAAAATTTTTATATGAATGAACGTTGACTGCCATGTATCGTTTATTGGACGTTGAAGTCCACTCGTCAAAAGATAGACTGAATCGTTCACCTGCACTTTTCAAATGTTTCAGGGGGCCGATCGCGCTAAAAAAATTCGACTGAAACGTAATTGAACGTCAACCAAAGTGCAACTTCATGAACATTCCGTATCGCGCTAATGATTTTACAGCAAGTTGAGACGCTACGTGATCATAGCTGGAACGCAACTGAAACGTAACTGCTGTCACACGTAAAGTTGACGAGACGCTACTTTTGCACGATCGTTCGGCTTTATATCTTGTTTGTTTTTCGGAAAACCGGCTTTATCACTCTTACATGGATTTCCTTGAAAGTGCTCACGAGTTAGATCTTGCGAAGGCTCGGTCGCAGGCCAAGCGTGAAAACTTAAATGCGAGAATTAAAAGTGATGCCTTCAAAATGACCGATCGGTAGTTTATTAAAAGATATAGACTTTCCAAGGAATTAACTCGTCAGTTCATAACAGAGTTAATTCCTCACATGCCACGCACATTACGTTCCGATGCATTGGATGTGGAAACCAAGGTAAGGGACCTTCAAATGGATGAATTACATTTTTTATGATAGCCGTCTATTAGTAAGTTTTAGGGTACTCTTATTTTAAGAGTACCTTGAGATTCCCTATTAGTCTTAGGTATATATTAATAAAGTAATAACATATTATAATTTATTATATTCCAAGTGTTGATTGCATTGGCATTCTATGCTACTGGGTCCTACCAAACTATAGTAGGAGACAGCCCGATGCATTGTGTTTCACAAGCTAGCGTCTCAAAAGCAGTCCGACAAGTAACAATGGCTTTAAATAAGCCATCAGTAATAAATAAATTCATTGCTTTCCCATTTCGACAATGTGAGAGGGAACAAATTAAAAGAGAGTAAGTACTTATAACATCATCAATTAAATATTGACCTACGAGTAACTATCAATACTTACAAATATATGACTATAAGATATAGTTACACTATTACAATTTCAAGTTTTAGGTTTTACAATCGGTTGAGTTTGCCTGGATGTCTCGGTTGTGTTGATGGGACCCATGTAGCAATTGTGTGCCCCGCTATCCTTTTGTCAGTGGTACCTAGCGCAATTGGAAGTCGACCCGAACTACGTGAACCGTGTTATTTGGACGGATGAGGCTACGTTTACTAGGAGCGGGATTTCTAACATCCATAATGAACACGTTTGGGCTCACGTAAATCCCCGCGTATCTCGCCAAGGAAATTTCCAACATCAGTGGCGCCTCAATGTGTGGCCGGAATTTACAACGGCCATGTCATCGGTCCCGTCATTTTACCCACGCACCTGAACGGGGATAATTACCTATCGTTCTTACAAACAGACTTCGAGGATGCTATTGACGACATTCCAGTCATCGAAACTGAGTAGGTACTTCGAACAGCAGCGAGACATGGTATTTCAGCACGACGGTGCTCCCGCAAATTTTTCTCTTAGTGTACGAGCGCATTTGGACTCAAGATTTCCAGGAGGCTGGATCGGGCGCCCGGGACCGGTACCTTGGCCTGCCCGTTCCCCTGATATTACCCCGTTGGACTTTTTTTGTGGGGTTTTGTGAAAGACAGAGTGTATTTTACGGATTGTCATACCGTGGAGGAAATGGAACAGCGTGTGAGGTCTGTGTTTGCGACAATAACGCCTACCATGGTGCGAAATGGAACACAGGCCATACCAAGACGGGCAAGAATATGCGTGCGGCAAGGAGGACGTCATTTTGAGCCACTTCTGTGGGTATGTAGGTACCTAACCATAATTTTGTGTGTTTGTTAATTTTTACCGACGTGCGTGTATTTTTTCTCCGTAGGTATGATTTACTAGGCGCACAGAATGCTTTATTCGTTGCGGCTACTTGAAGTATTAGAAAAAAAGATAGGTAGTAAAAATGAGGCGGGGGCGTCAACATAGGAGGTGGCTCCTGGTCACTCCTGGTAGGATAATGAACCCAAATTAGTAATGGGAATTTTTATTTAACATTAATTTACTCGAAATTAAAACACGATGCTATGATTGTAAGAAATTAACAAGGGACTCCTTATAGACGTTTATTAAACACCCTTCAGCTATAACGGTTTTTTTTAAACAACCTGTATATTAGCAGACGAAAACGGCATAATTTTAAAAATACATGTTTATGCTGGGGCTGCTGATCAATTGGTAGGGGGACGAAATCACGTACAGAAAGTTGTAATGTTACTAATGAATAAATACATTAATAAAGGACATTCGTTATACTAGATCGTTCAATAAGTCCCGGGACTAACATAGACATGGCGGCTTATATTAAAAACTTTTTTTATTTTTCGAAAGCACTGGCCATCAAAATGATGTGTAATTTTTTTGAAAATCGAACGATAAAATATTGAGCTACACACTTTTTAGTGAGACTAGTTTTGTACATTCGTAAAAAATGGATAACAACGAGTTTCGCGTGTTGATAAAACATTGTTTTTTAATGGGAAAAACCACCGTTCAAGCGCAGCAGTGGCTTAAAAAGTGTTATTTAGAATCTGCTCCGTCTAAAACAACAATTTGTCGGTGGTATACTGAATTCAAACGCGGTCGTATGGATACAAATGATGCTGAACGTTCTGGTCGTCCAAATGAAGCAGTGACTCAACAAAACATCAACCAAGTCCTGAAAATCGTGAAGGAAGATAGAAAAGTAAAATTGCGTGAGATAGCTGAGATAGTGAAGATTTCAACTGGTAGTGTCTTCACCATTTTACATAAACATTTGTCCATGAAAAAGCTTTTTTCCAAATGGGTGCCGCGTCTGCTCACGATTGATCAAAAGCAACAGCGTATTGATGCTTCAGAGCGCTGTATGGCTATTTAGAGACAATAGAGGTAAACTCTTGCACATTGTTGACAAAAGAGAAGCCCCAAAATAATTTTATAAACTTTGTGCATCAAAACATGCAAGGCTTCTCTGGCAAAGAATTAGAAGTAGGTTTATTTTTAGACTGTATGGATATACATGTCTTATGTTTAACTGAACACTGGCTGAAAAAAAATGAATGCATGATTAGCATTGATAATTATAGTATCATTAGTTCGTTCTTGAGAAGTTCCTCTATTCGCGGTGGGTCACTGATATTAATTCACAATAAGTTTAAATCTAGAGAGCGTAAAGACATAGTAGCACTCTCAATTGAGCGAACTATTGAACTTGCATGCGCAGAGTTAGAGCAGATTATTATTGTGTGTGTGTATAGACCCCCTTCTGCTGATTATTGTCAGTTCGAAGAGACCATGGAAGAAGTACTGAAAAAGGTTTGTAAATCAAACAAGAAGGTGGTTGTATGTGGGGATTTTAATGTTAACATTTTAGATTCTTCTCAGACCTCTGTAAGATTTTTAAATCTTTTTAAATCATTTGATTTACTTAATCTTTTTGATCAACCAACCAGGATCACCGAGTTAACAGCCACCTGCTTAGACAATATTTTTTGTGAAAATATCTCTATTGAGAAATCAATTATAAACTGTTTGAAATCAGATCACTGTGGTCTATTGACCAAATTTGAGCACCGTCATGTCTCTCAATCAGTGGATATTAGTTATAGACCAGTTACCAAGAGTCGAGTAAAAAAGTTTCAAACGAATATAAATAAAAATATTTCTAACCTACTGCCCCAAGGTCATCATAACATAGATGATCAGTATAGGCATCTCTTTGAGATAATATTGCATGAACATAACCATATTTTTCCTAAGAAGAAAGTAACTGTTGATAATTTTAAGTTTAAATTTAGTGATTGGGCCACTCCAGGCATCCATAAAAGTAGAAATAAATTATACGAATTATATGGATTAAAAGCTAACTCAAACTGTCAAAAACTAGTTGAGCATGTTAAATTATATTCAAAAACATTCAAGAAATCATGTCATATTGCAAAGTCCATTTTTTTGAGAGACAAAATAAAACTGGCTAAAAATAAAATCAAAGCCACTTGGAACATAATTAATAAAGAAACCTGTAAATCTTTAGATTTGAGTAATGAGATTTGATAATGAGTGATCGAGAGGTTTACCTCTCGATCACTCATTCTCTCTCAAAATTCAAAATAATGTTATTGAGTCTGAGATTGAAATAGCAAATACATTTGAAACTTTTTTTTCTAATATACCTATTGTAACTACAAGCACGTTAAATTCTAGTCCACATATAGCTGAGTCCCTGCTAACATCTAGTGTTGATGGGTGCACAAATCAGTTCTGCTTTGATCATGTTGATTCTCATGACATCCTCAAGGTATTTAAGGAACTTAATATGAAAAATACAGAAGATTTGTGGGGTATTTCGATTAATCTACTCAAATCAATCATTAATACGATATCACCCCACTTAGCTAAACTTTTTAATAATTGCATAGACCAAGGTCAGTTTCCCAACTTGATGAAATTTAGTAAGGTCATCCCGCTTTTTAAATCTGGTAGCAAAAGTGACCCATCTAATTATAGACCCATTTCTATACTACCAGCTCTCAGTAAAATCTTTGAAAAAATTATATTGAACCAGCTGCTTTCACACTTTGATTTAAATAACTTACTACATGAGAAACAATTTGGTTTTACTAAACACAAGAGCACAACTGATGCAGGTGTAGCACTTATCAAACACATATTTGATGCTTGGGAAAACAAGCAAGATGCAGTAGGAATATTTTGTGATCTTTCAAAAGCATTTGATTGCGTGGATCATGAAATATTACTGATTAAGCTAAGACATTACGGTGTTTCAGGTATCTCATCTCAATTAATACAATCCTATCTTACAGATAGAACTCAAAAAGTTAGTATCAACGGAACTGCATCTTCCGGTGCCACCATACGTATGGGAGTGCCCCAGGGATCTATATTAGGACTTTTGCTTTTTCTTATTTATATAAATGATCTTCCTACCTATGTCAAAGATATTTGTGAGATAGTATTATTTGCTGACGATACCTCGTTGATTTTTAAAGTCGACAGAGGTAAGCAAGCATTTGACGATGTAAATAATACTCTCTCAAAAGTACTATGTTGGTTCACTAGTAATAATTTATTACTTAATGCAAAAAAACAAAGTGCATCAAATTCTCTATGCCCAATGTGAGACAGGTTGATACTATTGTAACTATGAATGACGAGCCATTAGAATTAACAAATTCTACTGTATTTTTAGGAATAACTTTAGATTCTAAGTTGCAATGGGGTCCGCATATAACGGCCCTGGCAGGGAGACTCAGTTCCGCTGCTTGTGCTGTTAGAAAAATACGACTCTTGACTGATATTGAAACAGCAAGACTAGTATATTTTAGCTACTTTCATAGTGTTATGTCGTATGGTCTACTGTTGTGGGGTTCAGCTGCAGACTTGAACACCATTTTTGTACTTCAAAAAAGAGCCATCCGCTCCATTTACAAACTTAGACCACGCGACTCGCTTAGGGAAGTATTTAAGAAGATCGATATTTTAACTGTGCATGCTCAGTATATTTTAGATAACATAATGTATGTGCGCAAAAACTTGCACCTGTTCAAAAAAAACAGTGACACTCATAAACATAATACCAGAAATAAAAACAAATTGAAAACTCCCAGTCTTAGGCTACACAAGGTGGGAAACTCATTTGTTGGTCAATCTGTAAAATACTTTAACAAAATACCTCAAAGTCTTGTTGATCTACCTCTTCACAAGTTTAAGTCTGCAATTAAAGCAAAGTTAATGAAACAAGGTTATTATAATGTAGAGGATTACTTGAACGACAAAAGTTTGTGGTCATAGTAGGAATAATCTGCTCCTCTGCTCAATATTGTGTTCTTTTTTCTACTCGCATTGACTGTACTCTGAATTTATTTTTTGTAAAACAAACAAAGTTGAAAAGAGTAACTATCGAGTTTCTTGCCGGAGTCTTCTCGATAAGAAGCAACGTCCGAACCGGTGGTAGATTCACATTATGTATATTCACGATGTGTACTAATATTGTACTATTTTATTTACGTTTATTATTATTATTTCTGTATACTTTTTTTGACATGTCATAAGTGCTTTGTACAAGCTTAAATGAATAAATGATTTTTTACTTACTTACTTACTTACTTACTTACTTACTATGTTTGACAGGAATAAAAGGATTTTTTACGTCGGTACGTGACAATGGATGAAACATGGATTCACTATTACACTCCGGAATCCAATCGGCAGTCAGCAGAGTGGAGAGCACCCGGTGAAAGCCGCCCGAAGCGGCCTAAGACACAAAAATCAGCTGGCAAGGTTATGGCCTCTGTATTTTGGGATGCGCAAGGAATAATCTTCATCGACTACCTTGATAGAGGACAGAGCAACAACGCACCGGTTCACAAAGCTGCAATTGCCATGGCTGCCATTCAGGAAGCGGGCTTTGAGCTGGTGGAACACCCCCCCTATTCACCAGATCTAGCCCCCAGTGACATCTATCTCTTTCCACAACTCAAGGAACACCTCCAAGGAAATGTTGAGAAATAAATTTATTTTTTTATTATATTCATTGTGTTTATTATTGATTATCATTACTTTTGGATCACCCCTCGTATGTAGTACAGGGGGGCTAGCCAAGAGCAAACACGCCACGACGATTTCTACAATAGAATTCGTTCAAATGTATGGGGATGATAGCTTTTGTCATCCCCATACATTTGAACGATTTCCATTGTAGAAATCGTCGCGGCGTGTTGCTCTTGGCTAGCCCCCCAGAAAGAAAAATGTTGACTTGAATGTACCATCTATCACTTTTAGATTCTTTGTACACAAAATAGGTGCAATTTTTGCCAGAAATGGTACAAAAGTTAACAAGTTTCCTACTTTACATTCAAAGAATTTAAATTATTTGTCATTATTTAAGAATTAATAAATCATCTTATTTTTATAAACACTTTCTTTCATTTATTTTCAATCTGAATAAATTAATTATTTTTTCAGCACCCCAATAATTCTCTGCATAATTTCGTACCTTTCATTGGGTTGAAATCTTAACAATTCATTTGTTATGAACTGGCCAAAATATTTGCATCCATGCAAATCTAGGACCCCTGGAACATCCTTCTGCCGTCCACAAACTTGAATGCCGTTAACCGAAAATTGGTCAATATTGACCTTTTAATACCATCTGAATCAGAAAAAAATGCTGAATCTAACCATCTTATCCATATTTTTCTATGTTGTTTAGTTCCTGAGATAAAAAAAAAAAGAATGCCGCTAACTGCTTGGGCTTAGCGAGATTACATAGCTAAAATGCAGTTACATTACATTTCTTAGCTAAATCGTGGTTAAGGGTTTATGAATATTAAAAGTGCTGAAAATCTTACAAAAATTACAAAAGTATAAAGCCGTTATTAAAAATTTCTACTCAATACGATCGTTAAAGTACTTTAACGATAATATTGCTTAGCTGTTCTCTGCAAAGCGTATGTATAACATTCCAAGACTAAAACGCCGTTAAGTAAAATACTAGACAAAAACGTAAATAAAGTCCAATAGCGGCATTTAAGCGTTGTATTTAATGTCTATATTTATTAAAATTGCAATAGTGGGTTGACCATTAACGCTAACTAAATGTAACAGTCTACGTATTTTGTACATGTTTACACGACTTTAATGCGGTTAACCTACATTTCTTAATTAAAGTGCAGTTAAGTTCAAAAAGTTGAATGAAGAGTGCGCGAACGCTCAGGCGGCGTCGTCACGTGTAGATCAGTTCTATTCAGTGCAAAAAAAAGCTTGAAAGGGGAGGTCGTGTCGCTGCGCGTCTGGACTCTCGGAACACCAAATTGGCGCCAAAACGTCTACTACTAACTATCCATTGATAGTATTTTCGCAATTTTCGGTATTGAAGTGTGATATGATTTATCAAGCCGGCAAATTCTTTCTTGAGGCAAATTTAGTCGATAAGAGTACTAGGGTTTTCGATGTTGCGTCTTATTAATAACAACGCTTGCTGTGCAAATACAACAACCCTTGCCGCGCAAATATAATAATATTGAGTTGAATGAATTTGTCTAAACTTTTATTTAAATATTATAGCTTACTTAAATAAGCAATTAATCTCAATCTAAGCGATGAAGCGATGGTATTATAATCTCTAAAACAATAACGTTTTTGTGTCTTTCACAGATCTCACAGCAGGAATCAAGTACTCTCATGTAAAATACAGTCTAATTGAAGTTTGATGGATATTATTAAAGGTGTGTACTTATACCGAAAAAATAAAAATAGTTATCTTTCGTTGTTGAAAGATTTATTTTTAAGGTTCCGTAGCTCAATGGCAAAAAACTGAACTCTTATAGATTCGTCTTGGCTGTCTGTCTGTCCGAATTCATTACAAAAATGAAATAAATAAAGCTTTGCTAAATATATAATACCCCTTGTATTTCCATATAATTGTAACTAAAACTAAAAAAAACCAAACCCATAGACCCTGTGTCTGTGTGCTAACAAAATAAAGTGCTTTATTGGCTAGGTTTATGAAAGTCGACACTAATTTAGTTTATAAGTTGATACAAAACCCTCTGGCCGAGAGTCCAACTCGCACTCGGTCGTTTTTTATTATTTCATATTAAAAACTATTATACATACTTTTTCAGATCATGTATACCAGAAAAGACATCATAATTCGCAAGCATGCACATAAATCAACACGATCTGTTAGAAAAACTGATTTAAATACCTTGTACACTCGACCATACAGTTTTAAAGAACATAATGTGATTTTTGACTTTAAAAATGAATACTGCACTACCAATAAATGTTCGCATATATTTTTTGATCATGGCAAAACCGAAAAGGGGTTAGAGGAAATAAAAAGAATGCAAAAACTAAACCAAATCACTACTTCCGAACAACAACAGGTATGTCAAACCAAGCGATCAAAACGTCGATTTGTTAATGTGGGTTTTGACGAGTCTACATCTTTATTATTATGTAACGAAGAAATGCCGCCAATGTCCGCTAGGCCAGAAGATGAAGGTGTTGAACAAGAAATTCCTGCGTCAGCTAACCCATTAGTTGATGAAGAAATGCCTATATCTGATCTCTCTAGTGTCTTAGTAGAAGATCCGTATGCAGATTCTGATGATGATAGGGACAAGGACTTTGTACCAGACGACCTAGGTAGTTCAAATTCAGATGATACTATTGTTGCCGACGAGCCCAAAGAAGTAGACATAAAAAAGCCCAAAACAAAAACAAAAAATCTAATCAAAGTAAGTAAAAAACTGCTCGAAAATCATACAGACCACATATCTTCGCCCAAAGAAACAGCTTTGAACGATTTGATGTCAGGACTTGAAATAAATGCGGAAAATTTGAATTTATCATTGTGCGAGTATGTTGGATGTTATGAGGAGGTATTTAGTGCTTGCGGGAAATGCTTCTGTTTTCTTTGCTATTCTCATTTTATGAATGAAAATTCTTACAATGAGTGTAAAAATCATAATTCCAGTTACTTACAAACTATACAACAAGAGCTCGTGTCGCCTCTTTCTCGCAAGCGAAGAAACACGATCGATGTTTATATAAACGAAGCGTCGGCTATTGAAAATGAATTTTTTACTCAAAGTTCTCAGCCCGAATCATTGCCACCGCCAAAATTACGTAAGAAATGTGATAAACCCCTTCTCCAAAGAAAAACAGAAAAAAAGAATGAAAGAATATTAGAGCATAATGTCAAAACAGCGTGTGGTGACAAATGCTTGAAAAAATGTACTTCTAAATTCAGCGAAGAAGATCGAATCATAATAAATACATCATACTGGAAAATGACGTGGCAACAACAACATTCATACATACGAGCACACACTTCAGTAGCAATACCAAAACGAAAATCTACAGCCGAACCCAAGAGAAAACCAAAACGAGCTTTCATACTTAAAAATGGTGATAATGTTAAAGTAGATGTTTGTAAAAAAAAAATTCTCACTACCTTAGGCTACAAAAAACTAACGACAGACCTTTGCATAATGATTTCACACAAGAATCAGAAGATAAACGTGGAAAACATCAAAAAACGCTTCCATTTGACCGAGATTTATTAACTCAACATGTAGAATCATTCCACCCACTAGCACCTCATTATAGACGAAAACATGCTCCGTTGCGACGGTATTTGCAAAATGATTATAATTTAAGACGCATGCATTTGCATTTTCTTGAAACTTACCCAGATAAGAAAGTTTCATATGAAACATACAGACAACACGTAAAAAAAATGAATATAAGTTTTACTCAACTTGGCAATGAAGAATGCGAGGTATGCGAAGCCTATTCTTTACATAAAAAGGAAACTCGATATGATGCCTAATTTCAGCTTGTTGAAGAATGTGCTGTTTGTGTGGACTGGGCTAAACATCGCGACAAATATAAAAAAGCAAGGGCACTATATCATGAACACAAAGCGATCGAAAGTGATTTTGAAAAATATTTCAGCGTAGATCTCGAAAAACTCATTATGTTGCCAAGAATGGAAAGTTTCAAATCTATTCTCTTCTGTCAGCGACTTACTGTTTTTAATGAAACCTTTGCTCCTGTTGGAAAAATTACCTTGCACTCTAAACCTTTGACCGTTATTTGGCATGATGCAATCGCCGGAAGAAAGCAGAATGACATATTGTCAGCTTTCTATCATTTCTTCATTCGTCACAGAGATGTCGAAAACATTCATTTATGGTTAGATAATTGCACCTCACAAAATAAAAATTGGCTATTTTACTCACTGATGGTTCATTTAGTCAACAGTGATCTCATTTCAACCCAACAAGTCATTCTTAATTATTTTGAGCCTGGGCATACTTTCATGTCCTGTGATCAGGTGCATCACCAGGTAGAACTAGCCATTAAGAAAAGGAAAAAAATCTACGATTTTGCTGATTTTGAAAATGCCGTAGCATTCATCAATAATTCGAAAGTTGTCGTAATGTCGATGAGAATTCAGGATTTTATTGATGTACCAAATTATGTATCTGAAAGAAGAATTCAAAACTCTAAACCACGTGCGTACTTAGCTAAAATGGTTCAAGTACGTTTTGTCCGAAAAAGTTACGACCTTTTGTACAAGAACGAATTTCAGGACGAATATATACCCCTGCGTTTTTTAAACGATTTTTTTTTTAAAAACCCGTCTATTATGCTTCTACAACACAGGTCAGAACCAAAAGGCATCGACCCGAATAGAAAAACTGACCTTTTAAAAACAAAAAAAAATATAATACCCCAGCACAAGCAGTTATTTTGGAAAAACTTGCCCGTAGAAAAAGAAAATAAAACAGACACTAATGCTAAAAAGAGACTAACTTATTAATAAGGAATTTATAAGACTGATTCACTCAATTACTTAGTAATATTAAAGAAGTAAGTACCTAGTGCAAAGTTAATTTAGTAATTTGATTGTGATATTCAAGGTGTTTACCTAGTTAATATTTTTTTATAACTTTTTACCTTTAAAATGTGACGATAAGTTTGATTGTCTTTATAATGCAAACAAGTGCTATTATTTTGTTTTGTTTTTTATAAGAATCTACATATTATTAAAATATTTATGTAAGAAGAAACAGTTGTTGATGATTGTCAGTCAGTTTCTATTTTTATAATAATAGCAGAAAATTGTAAAAACTGCTTTATTTAAGGAAAACGATAAATAGTCATTTTAATTGATCTCAACGAATCATGAAAATGGTAATTAGATTTGATTTTGAATTGTATTGAGAATCTACGTAAGAATATTATTGATGTGAGGCTGTTTGAAACAGTTGTTGATTAGTGTAAGTTTCTATTTTTATATTTGTATTAAGAAGTAGAAAATTTTTAAACTGCTAAATTGAAGAAATTTTGATAAAAGTCGTTATAATTAATCTCAAGGAGTCATGAAAATGGCATAGATTTTTTTTTAATAAAAGGTGATGTTAAATACTAAAACAGGTTTTATTATTTGTGACATAAATACATTTTTATTTTATTTTCTAAATTATCAAGTAACTGATGCCTAGCTTAAATGCCGTTGTGGTGAAAGGTTTTGTTTTTAACTGCATTTAAGTCTTGTAATAAAAAGCTTCTTATTTTACGACTTATTAATAGACTTAAATGACGTTAACTGATTAGCTGCAGTATAGGCAAGTAATGTCTCATCAAAAAAAAAGGAGTACTGAGGTAAAACGCCGTTATATTTTTAAACGGCATTTAAGTTAAGTAGAATTATTAGTTAGAAACTCGTTTTACAAATTTATCAAAAATGTTCAACATCCAACACTTAAATGCCGTTAGGGTAGTCATAGTGGCGTTTTAGTTGTGTTTATTTTGAGTTTTTCTTTATGCAATACTAAATTAAAACGTAAAAATTAGAATATTTTAAAACCTTTAATAATAAACGATAAGGGAGTTTTAGTATATTAAAGCTCTTAAAAGTACCTTTATAATGGTATAGTTTAGTTGCAAATTACTCTTTTACTTTTCAAACAGCAATTTTTTTTCCGTTCCCGCTCTTTAAACCCGTTTTTCTCCAAGTGTGGTTTTGACACTTAACGGCATTATAGTTAGTGGACGGCAGCCTTGTCCTCCGTACGATCGATGCATATGCCAATATCTTTTCTTTCAATTTTCACATCAGTCTGAATACGACTGAGAGTTCTGATACAAGGCGACCTGATAACTCAACGTTTCGCATTGAATTGCATCTTCGTCACTCGGATTTGGTGATTCGGGTATACATTTGCGCTTTCGAATTGATCCTAAAAAAGCGTGTAAAAAAGGTAACGATTATATGTTATTATGCAGTGGCCATTTAAATAGGTAGATTATTATTATTTTAAATAGGTACATATCACTGATTTTATTTGTATTAATTACCTTTTATTAAACTGTCCTAGTATTTTAATGTAACTTTTCTTTTTCATGTTATTTATTAATCCATAAACCTCTACCTACCGGGTACTAACATATAAAAAGAACGTTTGCAACAACAACTTCTTCAAACGTTAAAAAATGACTTAATAATTCCATCAAAATGCATTGTAAATAAACAAATCATAAAAAGGTTCACCACATCTACTATTAATGAGTCGCTTACCCTCCATTTCGCTTGAAATTTTCTTTATTTTCAGCTTAGAATACGCTTTTACTGATAAGCTAAGTGCTTAAGTCTGATATCACATGCCCATTGCACAAGAAAGAGTCTATACAAATCGAAAACAGAAGAATAAGCAAGAAGTTTTCATACATGGCTGATGACGCCCTGGGGGCGTCATTTAAACCTACGACGCTTGACGCCTAAGAGGCGTCATGAAAAATTTGTATGCCGCCACGGGCAAGTTTACAAAAAGTACCGTCGCAATGAATCGGTTAACAGAGCTTTCTACAAAAAACCAGAGAAAATTTGTCAGGATCATTTTATAATAAATCATACGAAAGTTTCTAAGACTAAGCGACATCGGCCAGTAAATAATTGTGGTAATAAAAAAGAAATGGCGGTATCGTACTTTGCACGACGACGCCACAATGTTCTCATTCCTGTTTGTAAACGCACGTTTTTATCTCTTTTGGCCTTAAAGAAAGGAAGAGTAACCGGTGTTATTAATAGGCATTTCATAGCAATGGGTGAATCTCACAAGAGAATAGAGGGGGGTCGGCGTAAAACACAAAAATATGCACCGAAGAGAAAAGCTGTCAAAGACTTTATTAGAAAGCATGTGCCCTTAGAAATACATTACTGCAGAAGTGAAATAAAAAGACAATATTTGTCATCAGAGCTCAGCATCAATAAACTTTACAAAATATTTATTTCCGAAACCGCAGAAGATATTTTTTTTTTTTATTGAATCATAAAAAATTACAAGTGCTTCTTATCATTGTTTTCTGCCAAACTGTGCAACAGTTTGTCGGCAGTGGTTCCCGTGGACATGCTTTAATAGTTTTATATCCTAGCTTAACCTAGGTACAAGTATATTGTTTTAATTCCATATTATTATTACATTGTTACATATTATTTGAATGAATTACATATTACGTAGGTATTTCATTCATAATATTCGAAGTAAATATTAACCGCTCAGTTCCCAAAAGTGACAAAAGTCCCTAATTAAAAAATGGCTTCAATTCCCAATAGCGACATTTGTCACTTTTATGTCTGTATTTTTTTAGTCAGCTTCACATTTTGGTTACCTATTGTATTTCCCTGTCCTACCTTACCCCTACCTATACTACTCCTACCCTTCCCCTACCCTTAGAATAAGAAAAGTTCAAAGTGCCATAGTTATGATTGTTTGTGATAGTTAGATTAGATTAAGAGAAGTAAAAAGTGCCATAAATATTATTATTTTTATACACAAATACCTACTTAAGAGTATAATATGTAACCAGGCAATTGGTCTAAAATTGCAAATTCCTACTTTAATTTTTTTGTAGTACCTTTTTCACTTTATGTGAGCATTATTTAATTTAAAAAAATACCTTATTTATCTTTTCGTTTCCCATCACTATTGCTTATCGCACTACATTGATTGGCCCACCATGTACATAATGATTGGCCCAGCCATTCATTGTTAAGTAGCTAGGTCAATGACTATGCTCGAGGGGGCCAATAATACTACTTTTGGGTGTTCATTGCAAAATTTTATAAAAATGCATTCAATCCTGAAGGTGTAGAGTCTATAATTAGGTTTAATATATACCTAAATCCTCTCTGAATGGAATTTTAATACTCAGCAGTAAATCTTATGTCAAGATTCAGATAAACATGAGGTCAAAAGAAGAACTATGCTTAAGGGGCCAATCATTATACCCGTTACCCTACCATGTTTTTTTACAATTTAATCAATAAAAAAAAAAGATTAAAAACAATAAAACAGAAGGTGTTGTATTATGACTCGATAATGTATTAATACTACAAAAAAAATATTGCAGCTCTTGGTACCAAATTTAACGAGCAATGAATTTTTTTCCGTAAATTTTGAAGCGTTACAAAAAATTACTTCCCACTTTAAGAGCACCATGTGAAAAAAAAATGTATTATGGAAAAGTGACCCTGTATTAAAAAAACTTGCTGATTTAATGCTGATTCAAATGAGGTACAACACTTTACTGTTTGGCCTTTAGTTTTGGTTTTATGGTCGTTATTTCATATCAAGGTGCAAATTTCATTAAATTAGCCTTGTTTTTAATTTATTAGTTTATCATAAACGGCTAGTTTTTTGTACGTTGGAACGCCAGAACAGTTCTGTTCTTATCACACTTTATGAAATGAACAGACACTTTTTCACACTAACCATTTAATCCTTTGTCAAAAAGTGTCATAGTTCGGGTAACGATTTATCTTTTCTAGGAAACAAAAGGTCCATCACATTCGAGTCGATACAAAGAAATTGTGCCTCTCTTTCACACTAACCATTCAATCCTTTGTCGAAAAAGGGCAGAACGCCCGTCTTAGTTCAGGTAGTAGAATTCCGGGCGGAGCGGAGCCGGAGGGGGGGAAGCGCGTGAGTATCTTTCTTTGTTTAGTGTCGCCCTTCTGCTTGTGACTACGCACACGTATTACCGTACCTGGCGTGAATACGTTGACAACTCGACATGTCAATTATTTCTTTTATTGGCTTAAACGCTTCATTTATCTATGCTGCATCTGTGAAAAATAACTCAACTCGAAATACCCAAAATTACTTGAAAAATTGCTTTTGTTCATAAATGAGTATCTCCAATTTAGGCAGAAATTATTAGACAAAATGATAAATCCAATTAAACATATTCAAGTCAAAGCGTACATACTATTATATTTCGACTTATCAATTTATTCACGATACAAGTCTGTGTGAATACTTCGACATATACCTTTATGGATATTCATATCTGGAGCCAATAGTTTAACAAAAATAGTTATCAAGTTGAGATATTCTTACATATGCAGTTGTCTAGTTATATACGTTATCAAGAATTTTAATGCTATAGAATATCTTGAATTGTCTAGTTATTATCATTATAAACTCATTTTGATTAAATGAGAACATTAGTTGTTAAAAAAGAACATACCTAGTTTGGATTGTGAACTTAGTTAAATAATTCTACCTAACAATCCATGGAATGCAAAATGTAACATAAGCACAAATTAAATTAATAATATTGTCAATAGGTTATTTCAGATGTATAGCCGAAGGATAAAACTTAGTAAGTAGGTTCTATCATAATAATATTGTAGATACAGAGAATAGGATTTTAGTAAAGTTTAATCTAATACATATTAAAGCCCGACAGCGCGTCAGCGGAGTGGTGGGGAGGTATGCGGGCGGGTGAAATTCAATGCTGCCAATCTAACGATTTCGACAAGCCGGACTGCACAGTTCCAAAAATTTGGCTATACCTACAAATCGGTTAATTTATTCGTTAGTCGGAATACGTCAGTCTCGTGTATCTCATCGTTAAGGTAGTTTTATTGATATTGCGTTACCTAAGTGTTTTGTATTTGGAATTATTTATTTCAAGTGGGTATAGAAGTGACTGTTGTTTGCAGTTATGAGTGATGATGAGGAAAAAGTAAGTACCTACGCAGAGATGCATCTATGCTTTAGGTTATAAATAAATAAATTTAAACTGTTGTGGTTGTTAATAGAACGTAAGTATGCAAGTTAGTAGAGAATTACCTGACTTTACATTAAAATTATGTTTTTTATCTTATTGCAGAAACTTTACATGAGTTCATTGTCCAAAAAGCGCAAATTACTAGAACTTCGTGAAGTAGTCATGTTAAAATCACCTCGACTAGTGGAACAAAAAGGTGAGAATGTTTTGTTTTTTACATTTTCAGGCTTTAGCTAACATTTATTTTTAGATAACTATTTCATTGTAACGAAAAAACCATAGTTTTGTATTTTAGGTACTTTTTAGGGTTCCGTATCTAAAAGGTAAATCGGGACCCAATTACTAAGCCTCCATTGTCTGTCTATCTGATTGTCTGTCTGTCTGATTGTCTGTCTGTCTGTCTGATTGTCTGCCTGTCTGTCTGATTGTCTGTCTATTTAATTGTCTGTATGTCTGTCTGATTATCTGTCTGTCTGGAACCTACTGAAACCTACTTAGGAAGAGCAATAATATTGACCTATTTGGTTTCAGGTGAAAACAGTCCTGAAATTCTGTTTTCAAATGAGCAACCATCAATTTCTCCTCCTCCATTCTCTCCACTGACGCCTTTATTACAGGAATTAAGACATCAAAATAGAATGCATGGTCATTAGAGCTTTTTCCAATTTTTTTTCTTAAGTCATCATGAGTGACTGATGGAATTATTTTACATTAATTTTAGATTATATTTTTTTATGAAGAATAAAAATAATAATATGACAATTTATATTTTTAGATGAGCTTAATTCTGATGCAAGAAGTGATACCTCATTATTTTTAGGATCATCCCCTTTACTAAAAGATCTGGAAAATGAAAGTCCAAAATCATCCCCTATTCGGGCAATGTCACCAGGAACTCAAGAGTTGTATGATGTTCTAAATAATTTTGTTCCATATCCTGATTTAACAGCAAAAAAGTTAAATAGCGCGAAAGATGATTCGGAGACGGATTGCGAATCTTGTGATGATATTTCTACGCCTAAAAATACACAAAAAAAGACATCTGATAATTATGAAATTGATAGGGATGTAACGCAAAGACCTATTTCTGTAGAAAATGAAAAAGAAGGAGCAGAAAAACAGACACTTATAACTAATATTCCTGCGGAAGTAAATACTTTAAGAGATAATACACCATCTACTTCAGGCAATAATAATGTTATGGACAAGAATGTGACGCAAAGAATTATTTATGTAGACAATGAAAAAGAAAACACAGAAAAACAGAAAACTTTAACTAATATTACTGCAGAAAATAGTACTACAGAAGACATTGATATTACAGCATCTATTTCAGGTAAGTTAGATAAGTTAAGATCGATATAAATTAAGAACGACACATATCTAAAAATATGCAATAAAGTTGTAAAATTTAAAAACGGAAATTATGTTTTAGATAATAATATTATGACGGAGACTAGAAGTGAAGATACACCGATAAGAATAGAAATTGAAGATAAAACACAAGAAAATAATAATAAGAAAAAAAAGGGAAGATCAAGAAAAGAGAGAGTTGAATCTAAGAGACTGAGGAATTCTGGTAAAGGTTATGTTACTGAAAAGGGGAAAAAAATTGATGAGAGGAAATTGAGTTCACTAAGAACTTGTAGATTAAAATCTTCTGAACGATTTTCTGAAATAGAAAGAAAACAATGTTTTGAAGAATATTGGGCTTTAGGAAGCAGAGATCGGAGGGCAATGTACGTAGCTAGTCTGATAACAATATTACCCAAAAAAACACAAAAGACTGATAGCAGGACACTGAACAGAGATTATTACTGCAAATACAAACTAATAATAAATAATGAAGACAAGCCAACTTGTAAGGAATGTTTCTGTAAAACATATGGGGAGACTAAAGGTTTTATTAATATTGTTATAGATAAGAGAAAGAACTCTCCAAGCGGAGTAATTCTTACTGACAAGAGAGGATGTCAACCACCTAAAAATAAAAAAACTGTAGACGATATTACTACAGCTAAAAATCATATATTATCATTTCCAAATTACGAGAGTCATTACTGCAGAAAGAGAACAAATCGAAAATATCTTTCTTCGGACCTCTCCATCGCAGCTTTATATCGCCTGTACAAAGAAAGTTGCACAAACCCCGTATCATTAAAATTGTACTCTAAATGTTTTCATGATTTAAATTTATCCTTTAAACAACCGGCAAAAGATACGTGCCATAAATGCGATTTGCTGAATACGAAGATCTCGTTAGCTGAAGGCCAAGAAAACCTCGATTTGAAAGTTGAGCTTGCTGAACATCAAACATTAGCTGAAAAAGCTTATGCTGCAAAAAGGAAGGACAAAGAAGACGCGAAACGCGACTCATCAATTCGAGGCTATGCATTTGATCTTCAACAGTGTTTGCCTACCCCTTACCTCAAAACTTCAGTTTCTTTTTATAAGAGACAGTTATGGACCTTTAATCTCACAGTACATAACTTAGCTAACGATAAAGCTAGTTGTTATATGTGGGACGAAACAATAGGCGCACATGTTGCTAATCAAATCGCATCTTGCTTATGGCATTTGCTTCTTAGTTTACCTCCAGATGTAAAACAGGTCACATTTTATTCGGATACATGTGGTGGCCAGAATAAAAACAACATAGTCGCTATAATGTTCATGTTTCTATTGCATCGACATCCCACATTAGAAACAATTAATCATAAATTTCTCATCAGTGGACATAGCCACATGGAATGTGATTCGGATCATGCTTTAATTGAAAGAACGAAAAAGAAGACTCAACTTAAAATCAACCATCTCAATGATTGGATACAACTGGTTAGATCTTCCAAAGTTAAAAATGCTTCCGAAATTGTACCAATGAAGCTAGAAAATTTTCTCAAATTCTCTGAATTAAGTTCGAAAAAAGGTCCATTCACAATTAAAAAAAAAAGATATTTTTGGTAATAAATTCTTATGGCAACCTGTAAAATGGCTTCAATTTAGAAAGACCACTGCAGAAAATATGTATTTCAAGACAGATCTTGACAATGAAAGCCCTTTTAAGGTAATCAGCTTCAAAAAAAGAGGCAAATGCATTGTAGATATTGTGCAGTTAGAACCAGTATCTAAAGAGACACTGCCAATAAGTACTGAGAAAAAAAAGGATTTGATGGATTTATTACCCCTAATAGATCCTGCATTTCATAACTTTTATAAAGAGATTAAGACAGACACCAATACTCCAAATACTGACCCTGATATTGACATAGAAGATCTTGATGTTGAAGAAAACGTGGGAGAGTAAGATTTAATAGCTAATGCTGATGCATCGAGTCATGGTTGATTTGATTCATTTGATCCTAATTTCATAATTAAGCAAAAATTAAAATAATACACAAAAATGCAGATAATTTTATTTTCTTTAATTTTTTTTGTAACAATTTTATTGCACTCATAATAAAAATACGTCTTTTTTCAAATTTTTGTCTTTTATTTTAAGTTTATCCAATTATTATAACTTGCATATTTGTATTTCTTTGGGGAATAAGTTGACAAGTCGTCGGTGAACAACTGTATAAGTCTTTTTTTATATAGATTAAGACGATTATTTAATTATATTCTTACTTAGACGGAAAAAGACTGATAAAATTAGCCTATTTTAATTAAAAAAATAAAGATGTCATTATATTTTGATTTACCAACGCAATTCAAACTTTAAAATGGCTGCCCTGAAAAGTACACACAAATAGTTGTCAACTTATTCACGCCAGGTACGGTATTGTTCACCGTATTTTTGTTTTTGTGATCAGTTGCTTATCTGTGACCTGCGCTTCGTTTTTGGACTTGTTATTGATTGCCTACATACGACCTACGCTTCGTTTATGGTCTTGTGATAGATTACCTTACCTGTGACCTGCGCTGTGTAAATCGGATTTTGTGATTGCTACGGATTGGCTAGATAAGCGGAAGATGGCTGCTGCGAGGAGACCATACACCCAACGGGAGTACGCAGAAATGCATTATCTCTATGGCTTTTGTGACGGCAATGCTCGGGCTGCTGCCAGAGAATATCGAGAACGCTACCCTAACCGAGACCGTTTCCCGGACTACAGGGTCTTTATGCGCGTGCATAATGCGTACATAGGGGGAACCTTACCCGGTGAGCATGCTGCGAGAACAGGTAGACCAGTGGTACGATTTGACAATGAAGAGCAAATACTGAGACAGCTAAGATTGGACCCTGGTATTAGCCAACGCAAAATATCACGAAATCTCGGGATCCTACGATCGACAGTGCAGCGTATCATTAAAAGAAATAAATATCACGCTTACCACGTGCAAAGGGTGCAAGCTTTACTGCCCGCCGACTATGAACCTAGAGTGAGATTTTGCAGAGAGATGCTTAGACGACACAGAGAGGACCCGCAGTTCTTCAACAAAGTGTTGTGGACTGATGAGTCAAATTTTAGAAGAATGGGAATTTTTAACATAACACAATTTACACTACTACTCCAGAGTAAACCCACATATCATCAGAAATGATCGATTTCAGCATCTGTTTGGTATAAACATGTGGGCTGGAATAATTGACCAGCAGTTTGTGCTACACGAAATGCCACCAAGGCTGAATGGTGCTCAGTATTTGAATTTTTTGCAAAATAATTTGAACGAAATTCTCAACGAAGCTGAGATTCCTGAAGATAGAGTGGCAGAAATGTGGTTGCAACAAGACGGCGCCCCGCCTCATTACGCTCGAGTAGTTCGAGAACATTTGAACGAGCGCTTCCCTAACCGGTGGATTGGTCGAGGCGGACCTATTGCATGGCCACCCCGGTCGCCTGACCTTAATCCAATAGACTTTTTTGTTTGGGGCTATTTCGAAGAAATAGTTTATCAAGGGGAGAATAACACCGGACAAGAACTACGACAAAAGCTCGAGTTTGCTAGGCTACAAATTCACAATAACAGAGGTGCATTCCGCCGATTACGTGCGAATTTTATTAGGCGATGCAGATTGTGCATTATGGTCAGAGGTAGGAACTTTGAACATTTAATGTAAAAATTTAAATTTAAATAAAATTACTAAGTTATGTTCTTTTTATTTCATGGCGGTTTCTGAAATTAGTACATAGTATGTATGAGCGAAATTCTAAATTTTCTTTTAAATTTACCATTTTATAAATTTGCACCTTGATATGAAATAACGACCATAAAACCAAAACTAAAGGCCAAACAGTAAAGTGTTGTACCTCATTTGAATCAGCATTAAATCAGCAAGTTTTTTTAATACACTACACTATTTACTACATTTTTCCATAATACATTTTTTTTTCACATGGTGCTCTTAAAGTGGGAAGTAATTTTTTGTAACGCTTCAAAATTTACGGAAAAAAATTCATTGCTCGTTAAATTTGGTACCAAGAGCTGCAATATTTTTTTTGTAGTATTGATACATTATCGAGTCATAATACAACACCTTCTGTTTTATTGTTTTTAACCTTTTTTTTTATTGATTAAATTGTAAAAAAACATGGTATTTTCATTGAATGAAAATACCATGTTGTTCAAATTATGAAATGCACCTTCATTGAAGGTGCATTTCATAATTTGAAACAGGAACTGTCAATCAAATATTTTCCCTATAAAAACATACAACGCATTGAAGACATTATTAGTGCTACTGTTTCCCTACTACTGATTAAAACCAACGTTATTATGGAGCGGCGACGTCATTTAAGCAGGGAAGAAATGAGCCGTGGGAATGATAGAAGCTGGTTCCCGGCAACGTACTGTGGCTTTAGCTCTGAATACAAGTCAGAATGTTATCAGTCGACTTTGGACACGTTACCGAAGCACTGGTACCGTGGCTGAGCGCCATGGAGGACGGTATCGCTGCACCACACGGAGACAAGACCGATACATTCAAATCACAACTCGAAGAGCTCCAACAATAACCGCCATGATGTTAGCCGTGAGGCTTCATCACTCTTCAGGGAACTTAATTAGCGACCAAACAGTCAGAAACCGCTTGCATGAAGTGAACCTTCATTCCCGAAGACCGCTAAGGGTACCACCTATAGCAATGCACAATCGTAGGATTCGATATCAATGGGCTCTTGAACACAGAAATTGGGCAGAAGAACAATGGCGTTTCGTGTGCTTTTCTGATGAGTCTCGTTTTGGTATGAGACCGGATACAAGACGTATACGACACTGGATAACCCCTGGACGGCAACAGCGATTAAAATCCTGCCCGGAAGTTCATCCTTATAGTGGTGGAACCATCATGGTATGGGCGGGTATTTGGATCGGCGGAAGAACTGAGTTGATTTGGATCAGAGGCAACCTCAACGCTCAAATTTATGCTGAGACGATTTTATCAGACGTCATCGTTCCTCTACAAGTGCAAATCGGTCCCTTATTTCAGTTAATGCATGATAATGCACGACCGCACACCGCAAGAGTTGTAAGACAGACTCTCGCCGCAGCTAACATCAATGTCCTGCCCTGGCCTGCTCAGTCGCCAGACTTGAACCCGATTGAGCATGCATGGGATATGCTACAGAGAAAAGCTCTGCCGAATATGGAGGGTATCCAGTCGCAAGAAGACCTTTTTTTGTTGTTGCAACGAACATGGGCGGCCATTCCACAGCGTGATTTGGATGAACTCATTTTGAGTATGCCAAACCGATGTTCTTGAGTTGTTAGTGTTCGCGGTTTATTTGTGTTAAGGAAACATATATTTGTCTCGGGTCTGGGTGTTTGTGGTACCTTCATTGTGTCAGATTGCCATAACACAACTGCACTAGCTACAAAATTTAGGATCGGAGCGATGTATGTGATGTTGTCCCACATTTATTTTATTTATTTATTCATTTGTTTATTTATTATAGTTGTAAAAACCTAATATTTAATTATTTGTTAAATAAACAATTACAAAATTAAATTGAAGTACAAACATTATTTTGTTTCATTTCATTCAATATAAAATCAACACCGTGCGTAGGGATCCTTAAGTGGGCGGCCATCTTGCCGAAAAAATAACACTTGAGATTAGCTGAGGTTGTGGTTACCAACAGAGAGAAGTATACATTTCATTTAATTTATTTCTAAACATACTACACTGTCACACTACATAACTGACATTGTCAGACATTGTCACACTATTTATCTTCAAATCAAATAATTTTCTCTTTTCAAACTAAGAAAAGGTTTTATACCTTATTATAATACCAGTTGTACAACATGGATATTTTTCAATTGAACAAACCAGAAATTATTTACGAACTTAGATTCAGTACGTAACGCAAATTTTCAAACAACTCAAACTGCCGTTGAATTGCGTGAAATCCTATCCATATCCAGAACCAAATACATACATACATGTGGATTTTTAGTGATTTTGGTAATAATATATTTTGATAATTTTGTAATGGTTTACTTACACCAAAAATAACACCTAATATTACTCATGTTTTCACAAGGCCATGTACGGTTTAGTCGATATTTTATTTAATATTCTATATTCGGGTGTAGTTTATTATTTATTTCTCTTTAACCTTCAATAGTTGTTTTGGAGCGGTTGGTAACTCCCATCTTAAACTAAGCCTTATTACCAGGAGCGGCTTGGGAACTCCTTAAAAATAAGCCTTAGCCCCTTTGATTTCTCAAATACTATATTGTAGTTTATGTAAAAGTATATTCTTATTCCCATTTTTTCCATAGTTTAAGAGCGGTTGGTAACTCTTGAAATAAGCCTTACCACCAGGAGCGGTAGGTAACTCCTAAAAAATAAGCCTTTACCATTTGATGCTAACCTTTTTATGAGTTCCTCATGAGGGAATACCAGTTAATGAACAGGGTCACTTATTTTCTTGTTGGTTCATCCAGTTACTGGCGTTAGCATAGCCAGGAATTGTTTGATTCACTTGAAAGAGAGTTTATCATTATCATATGTGTATTGAATAAAGTAGTATGTATTCTATAGATTATTCATGTGTAGTGTATAATATAACCAATAAACCGTAGGTCGTTGGCATGTGAAAGACATGAAACCTATTCCAAAATTAAGATAACTATCGATCACCGTATACTCTAATTTACCATATTTTCTTTAGATAATTACTTATTGATTTATTTATAATTTATTATTACTTTAAGCGTGACACATGTCACTTAATCTCTTGATTTATATAGGTACTGTTTTTATATACATCTCCATCCTTTCGGCTAACCATTAACTACCATGTCAATACGTAATTTTGTACATATAAGATTATTATGTTTTAATAATTTCCTCTATGGAGCGGATAACAACTCCTTAAATAAGCCTATGTTATAGTAATCGTCGTATTTTTACCTTTGGAGCGGATAACAACTCCTTAAATAAGCCTCTGTTATTTTCTCCCTAGTAGTTGGACTACAACCAACTTACTTATTACCTTATCAGTAATTACTTTTAACAAGTACTTACTTATTAAAGTCTCTAACGAGATTCAAATCTTATTTCCTAACCTTATTAAGGTTAGTAAACTTGTACATTTTTAAGACACTTAACACCAACACTTACACATGACATTCATCACACACATAAAAACTAAACATGATCACCAAAAGCCAGCGGGTGGTGACTGGCATATTTAAATAAGCCTGCACTAATCTGGGTTAGTTTCATGAGAAACATCTTCTATTATATAAGATTTATCTACTTGACTGATGCCTTAATTCAAACTTACAGAATTAAGACTTTGTTAGATACGACGGATGTTAGTATTTGAATGAAACCGAAACCAACCTAGTGTAAATTTCTCACTGTAAAAAACATTCGTTTACCCAAAATTCTATCATGCACTTCCATTTATTTAATTAATAGGTTATTACTTATATTTTATTTTTTATAAAATAAGTGACTTGTTTGTTGATTTGTTTGTTGACTTGTTAGTTGATTTGTTTGTTGACTTGTTTGTTGACTTGTTTGTTGACTTGTTTGTTGACTTGTTTTTTGACTTGTTTGTTGACAACTTTAACTTAACTTAACTTTAACTTTCAAAAAAAAAAACCTTAAAGATTTTTTTTGCGCCGGCCACCCCGGTATTGTAACGATGCCGTTTCCCTTTAGTCTCGTGGACGTTATAACCTCCACGATCGCTGGAAACTTCATGGTTTAACTGCTGGCCATTAAAAATATTTTGTACTTGTTTTCAAATTTGATTCAATTCGATTTTTGTTTCGCATTGCATGCGCAGCTTTTTTGATTCAGTCCTACCAAAACCATCGTACTGAACAGTTTGTGAGCATTTTACCAGATTACCAGTTTAACTAGTATAACTTACGTGATGGTGTATTTTTAAATACTCTAAATAACCAATTTTGTAAACAGTTAAAACAGTTATAAGTAACAGGAACCCGTGTATCGGGGTAAGCATATCATACCTATTTACTTACCTATTACTATTAGATAATCTATTACCTAGGACTCTTTGTATTCATTTATTGTTATTTTGTTACAGTTCTTCTTTCCTACCTATACTTTTACCCTAAATAATAAATAAGTCACTGGATTGGCTGATCTTTTATTAACTATTCCACAACTACAACTACTTCTAAATATTGTGTGACGAATCCCGGCGCTCCGGCTCCTGTATTGCTGGCCAGCTTCGAGGATCCCGTTATAGACTTAACCTACGAAAATCATTTTATATTGCATTTTAAAGATAAAATAGTCTACTTTAATCTGAAATAAATTTGATTGCGTAGAATTGTAAAATATATTGTGAAATAATCATGGAAATAAAATATTAGTGAAAAATCGCTGGGGATGTTGAGTTTGGCTATTTTTTCCGCACTTTAGTTTCAGTTACTGAAATTTATGGGAATACATTCTAAATTTGTATACTATAACCTATTCATACGTATTTTTTATATTGACATCACTGTAGTAGTATGCCAGCTATCACGTTTTTTCTGCAAGCTAGCGGCCGCTCGGCGCGCAATACGCTGTCAGTTAAGCTCGCGGACGTTTGACGCTTCTGTGGACTCGCGAGCCGGACGCTTGAGTGGCTAAATAGTTACATTAAAACGTATATAAAAGTTCAAAATTTTGAAGGAGGGCAGCAAGTATTAACATATTTTTCTTAAAAAGGCTCTACTGTAAAATTAAATAAACTGAGATACGCCTCTTCGTGATTAGACCGACGATTTGGTAGGTATGCAGACTATTTTTTATCTACCAACATATTTCTTAAAATTGCGAAATGCTATTGCCAATTTGCTACTTTTGTAATTCGGAATAATTAGGAGCCCGAATCATGGCAGAATTCAATAATTTAAGTGGTAATTGTTTTATTTTTTTAAGAAGATTTTATATTGTTTTTTTTGTATGAGAAGTTCAATTTTATAATAATTGTATTTACTTATCACCAAGTGCCAATGATAAGGCTAAAGTAATTATAATTTTGAATAAATAAGAGCTCTGCTAACGGCAGAATTTATTTTTGAAGATGCTTATTGTTTTGTTTTTTGAAGAAGATTTTATATGGTTTACTTTGCATGACAACTAAAATTTTAGAAAAGTTGTATTTCCTTAACACCAAGTCCCATTGAGAAGGACAAAGCATATTATTAAACTGCTGATTTGCAGAGTTTTTTTTGTTGTTTAACTTGATAATTCTGTACGAAAATAAAGGTTGATTTTACATAAAACTAAAAAAAATCGAAGAATAAGAAAAAAATGTGTTTGTGAACTTTTGAACGCATCCTTAGTCCTGTCCAAAATAGAACCCGAGACGTCTAAATCGATAAATCTCACATAAATATTACAAAACCTCACTTGAATCTTGAGATCTCGATTAGCCCCATCGAAGGGGCTATTTTGGGCAGCTATCAAAAAAAAAAATATATCCGTTTGTAACGCATCTAGACCAGTATAAACTACTTATTAATGTAGACGAATATCAGAATCATATATTAAAAAATAATGGTGTTGTGTGGGATCTAAGGTAAAAGTTTTGTGGCTATTTTTTAGAGAATCTGTCCGGAATAGCCCCATTTTACGGTACACATTTTGGAGAGAAGTGGGAAGAAATTCCAGAATTATTTTATTATAAGCAAGTATTATCAAGACCAAAATCATCTATTGCTCATGAACAGGTTGACGAAGTATGTGATTTCACCGAAGAATTACCAGCTATAGTTTAAGAAATTTAAAATAACATAGCGATGATTAATAAAGGTACCTATTTCAAATAAAGGAAGACAGATTTCAAAGTACTGTTGTTGTTATTTATTATTACCACCCAATCAACCCGAAACGTTGGGAACCCCTGACATGTTATTGTTTCAGTATCAAAATTGGCCAAAACCATGGTGTTAAGAATCAAACAAGGTCAAATCCAACTACATCATTATCAAAACTAATCAAATCCATAGCTTGGTTTTGTAATTGGTTAAATCCAAAATTCAATCTCAATTATTTTCATTTCTTTGGTCTATGGTCATAGATGTTTTTTTTTTAATCAGTAATACGAAATTAGGCGAAGCCATATCGATACACAGTCTATATACAGTTTGTGCAAGAAGCTCAGAACAAAAAAATCGTCGATTCCCACAAATACTTCCGAATGGATTTGACCAGTTTTGTTTTTTTCTCAACGACACACTATGCTCAACAGCCGGTTGGAGTAGCTGCAAGGCATTTCGATCTTTCACCAAATATATTAATATCTGTTTTAAACCTTAGGAGGGCCAAAAAAAACTAGGTACTAAAAACTTATGATTTTTTTGTCTCCGAATACATCTAGCAGATTATTTCAAAACAACCAATGCACCAAACAGCCCGAAAAAAATTCAACTAACAATATGGAAGTGGACGCCGGACAGTCAAACACAGGAAGATACAGAAAGGAAATAAAAGAACATCCTAATTATTAAGTCCGCCCGCAACAGTCCCTTTTATGCCAAATAATTGAAACATATTTTTTTAAAGCTTTCAATCATTTAACCAGCTATGAAAGTGGTATACAATGAGTTGCATTCAAGACAATATCAAATTGTAAAAAACGTTTAATTTTCCAGGTACGTCCATTTTAACTTAAATTTCTGAATAGATTAATTATTTTAGCAAGCGAATACTGTTCTGTAGAACATGTTATTTTTCAATAGAGGGTAAAACTTAGATGAGAGATAATAGAGCAAAGTAAAAGGTTTTGCTTACAATCAAAACCATATTTTGAATAAACTTAAAAAACATTTTGAGTCAATAAACCTGAAGATAATGCTTTACCCATTCGTAACTTCTTCAATATAGTTTATAACGAGCTAAGTGACATTAAAGATAAATAATACAATATATAGTTAATAAAATAGGTAATAAACAATACACTGTTATAGATGCTATTGTTTCCGAAATCATCAACATTTAGGGCACAATAATTTGAGGCATTTTCAGTGAAACAAGCCGAACAAGAATGAACAAGATTTTGGTATTTGAAATACAAACTGAGTGATTTAAACACAAGTAGATATTATAACTTGTTGCAGGACTAAAAGGCACCCAAATGAACAACCAATGATTAATGAAAAATAAACGAGTATCTAGGTCTTAGGTACAGATATCAGATGTTGGAGCACACTCAACCTACTATGCTCAACAGCCGGTTGGAGTAGAGAGCTGCAAGGCATTTCGATCTTTCACCAAAAATATTAAATCTGTTTTAAACCTTAGGAGGGAAAAAAAAAACTCCTATAAACTTATGATTTTTTTGTCTCTAAATATGTACATCTAGCAGATTATTTTCAGAACAACCAATGAACCCAACAGCCCGAAAAAACTTCAACTAAAAGTATGGAGTCTATGGACGTGGACGCCGGACGGTCAAACACAGGAAGATACAGAAACGAAATGGAAGAACGTCTTAACATATTATTAAGAAAATTACACCAGTTCCGTTTATTCACTTACGAAATAATGAAAAGAAAGAACAAATTTGAAACAAAGCAAAATCAATCACCACGCCCAAAACCAAATCCAAAAAACCCAAAGCCAAAGCCGAACTACAGACCAACCACAGATCAGAAAGAAGAGACAAACATGTGTCGCTGACACTATATGATTGAGTCCATAGAGAATGTATGCTTTTTTTTGTTTGGCTTTACAGCTCTAGATGCAAGGCCTTTTTGGAGCCTTAGAAGAATGTAGCATTGGAATGAAGAAGTTCCCAATGTCATTATAGATGTTTTTAGTTTTAATTCATTCAAGTCAGAGCTTTAAAATGGGTCATTGACCAAAAAATATACGACATTAAAGATTTAATTGGCCGTAGATTCTAATTGGCATGTGCTTGACTTTAATATTTTAACTTTATAATTTGTATCAGTTTTGATATTCCTAATTTTGTTAATTGACCCAAAAAATAATAAATAATAAAAATATGTTATTTTAGTGAATTAATTATAATTTTTTCTTGCATTATAATTTGTTAACATTTGCATGCTACATTAAATAGCGAGACATTTGCGCTTTATATGTGTATCACCTTTCCTTTGTATACCATGTTTTTTTGCAAATGAAGAATCATTATCATTATCGAAAACCATTTCGAGGGATTTGTATTTTATACCTTATTTAAATATTTAACATTTTTAAAGGCAAAGGATCTAGGATATTTTTTATTAAATACGTTGGCAAACTGGGGTCATTCATTTGACCCCAGATTGCCAATGTACGCGAAGATTACATTAAGGTTCATGTAAATTACATTGAATAAAGGACCATATCGACCTATATTACATGCACGGTGTATTTAGGGTAATTGGATAAGGATTATTTCTGTAAATAAGCCATTATTTATCGTAAAGAATAAACGGTAATAAATGGTTATTGTGGGTTATCCCTAAGACATAATTCATATAAAATTGCGGACTTTTTTGTAGACCTTTTTAAGGTGTACAATACTGTAATACATGATTTTGATCTATCTCGGAGGGTTCAGCAAAAGTTGGCAATGTAAGCGCAAAAAATGTGTTTATGTACGACATCACATTAGAAACCTCTAAAATTATCAGTGTTTCTCTACCATATTATGCATGTTATATACATATAAACCTTCCTCTTGAATCATTCTATCTATTAAACAAAGCAAATTTGAGAGAGGCGATAGAGTGAGCATTCGTTCGCTTGGTGTAAACACACCGTTACACTTAACTGTTCTGCACCAAAAATCCAAGGGCCCCTTTTTTAACCGACTTCAAAAAAAGGAGGAGGTTCTCAATTCGACTGTATGTTTTTTTATGTTTGTCATAACTTTCGACTGGGAGAACCGATTTTGATTATTCTTTTTTTATTTAAAAGCTGGTGCTTCCCGTGTGGTCCCATTTTAATTTGGTTTAGTTCCGACAGTGGCATTTATGAGAAATCCATATAAGTCTTAAATCTAGATAAACTATATGCGCGACAAATGGACGAATAACTCAATTTTTCGCCAACCGATTTCGATGTTTCTTTTTTTATGGGAAATGATATCAAGGGTAGTTTTGATGAGACTTTGGTTAGGTTCTGATTATGGAATCCATGACAAAGTAACGGAACTCTTCAATTCTTAGGAGCAATTGCACGATACCTTTCGATGTATGAAAAAAATAAGAACCATTCACTGAAAATCAAGAAATAAACTAAAATTTTAACAAAAAAGTCAACTTCAAAAAAAACTATTCCAAAACAAAGCACTAAAAAGTAAAGAAATAATTGCGTATTCTTCTAAAACATAAATGATAATATAATGTAGGTACAATAATTGTTATTGTTGGAGTCGGTGTCAGCCAATGTAGGTTTGTAACTACCTACTACGTAAACGTGAGATGTAAAAAATAGGTATATTGCTAGATTGTACTGTTTTCTTTTTTTCTTTTTTGTTATCGTATAAGTTTTAGAAGAATACGCAATTATTTCTCTACTTTTTAGTGCTTTGTTTTGGAGTAGTTTTTTTGAAGTTGGTTTATTTTTGCGTCAGGAATTGCATTTATTTGGGCTTTTCAAGAGCCCTGTTTTCGGGACACCTGGATAATAGGTGACTCGAAACTCCTGGGAAAACAGAGACCCCGCTGTAACCTGACGGTGGTCGTCTTCGGCGCAGAATGGAAGGGACCCGGGTTCCGAAAACGGGACGCTACTCCAGACACTTTTGCGCGCACGGCCGCCTGGCAGCCAGCCTCGGGAGAAGCAAGCTCAACTCCAGTTCACAATCACACACCACAGTGTCCTAAGACACGTGCTGGTCCTCCTTCTTACGTTTCAAGACTCCAAGCAAGGGCCCTTTTAGTCGCCTCTTAGGACAGTCAAGGATACCAAAACAGTATCCTATTCCCCTAACCACCGGAAACACATCTAAGCGCCACTGCCCAAAGGTGACAACAGCACTCTACGCTAGCTCTTTTTTTGGTAGAAAGAGTGAGTGAGAGTCAAAAAGCAGTTTTCTAACATAATAACTTTAGGTTTTCTTGTTGTGATTAAAAATGTAACCATCATTTTTAATTAAACTTTAATTAGACATTAAACATTGCTTTTTCCGATAAAACAGAATAGAAAAAACTTTATTTGGTACCAGTATACACAAAAACAAAACAAAAAACAATTTAACAGTTGGAAAAATATTAACACTTAATCATTGAAAACAGCTTGAAACTAACTTATAAAAAAGGTACAACATACAAAATTGGTTACCGCTCAGTATCAGGGATGCCAGAAAAAATAAACAGAACAGGTACTTAGCCCAGCAGTACAAATAGGCTGCTAAACCTAACGCAACAATATAATGAGGGTTTTCTGAAATGGCCTGCGTGAGATGGCGGCACTGTAGCGTTAGGTTCAAACAACTGTCAAATTCATACACTTTTCGTATTTTTCGATCATTATTTTGGGTAATTTATTGTTATAAACATTACTATAGGAATATTGTTTTCTTAAAGGTCATAATATTGTGCAGTGCTTATGTGTGCAAATAAATCAGGAGGGCATAACTTTCCTACGGGAGATAATTAATGATAAAACAGTCGCTTATTGCTGCGATTCGCAGCAAAAAATTACTGCAACAAAAAAATAGCCTCTGATTTATTATGTTTAATTTATGAACGTTCTTTGTATTTTGTGAGTTGTAGTTGATTATGGTCCATTAATAAAGCATGGTTTATTTTGCGTTATTAATATACATTAATCAACTTCAACTCAATGAAACATAATAACTGCAATTTAGAAGTTAAAAAACCAAATTAAGTTGTGTAAACAAATATAATGGCTTTTGCGCCTCTGTTTTTGAGCTTTATCTTCAGATCGGCGACTTGATTCTGGCCGTTATCCATTATAAAATCAATAACACCTCTAAATTAATAGAATCTCAAAAAACAATTATATTTTCGGTACGAATCTATGGGATTTGACAGCAGGTTGGACCTAACGCAACGGCAGCGCCGACTGGTGGCAGAAAAAGTAACGAAAACCCTCATTAAAACAAACAGTTTTAATCATATTAAATCAGATTAAAATAGATTATACTTAGATTAGATACGATTTAGAATTTAAGCTTTAGATCTCTTAGACGTAAATTAATTATTGTACGAAATGTTTTTATGTTGCAGTGCCCTAACAGGGTCATGTGTGTACTTCTAAGATTTAAGAACTTGATAAACCACATGAAGCAATAAATATTTATGACTATGACTATGACCAACATTAAAAAAATCAATTCAGCTTAGATACATTTATATTAGGGTCATTTATTTTATTAGGGTTTTTAGGGTCAAAGTTGGGCCCTTAACCTAAAATAGTTTACATTGAGTGCACACTCGATTGAGGTACATATTCGGGCAGCGTTCCAAATCGAGTAAAAATTGTGTAATTTCCACTCGATTTCGATTTGAGAGTGTTCTCTGGAGTGAAAATCACTCGAATCCGTTCCAAATTGACCCTGAGTGAAATCGAGGATGTCCGAGCTGTCACCTGATAGTTTCCCAGTTGTTTCGGAACGGGTTCCGGTGACGTTTACCACTCTGACAAGTGCAAATTCTACCGGTATCTGGAGCCCGATGAAATTTACCTGACAGCTGTCAGACAGACGTTTTGTTCGTTTTGTCTCTCTCTAGGGCACATTCTAAATCACTTTTCGCTGAGTGATTTTCACCCTCGTCGAATAGAGAGAAACAAAACGAGCAAAACTTTCGTCTGACAGCTGTCAGGTGAATTTCATCGGGCTCCAGGCACCGGTAGAATTCGCACTTGTCAGAGTGATACACGTCATCCTAACCCGTTCCGAAACAACTAGGAAAGTGTCAGGTGACAGCTCGGTCAATCTCGGTTTTATTCGTGGTCAATTTGGAACGGGTTCGAGTGATTTTCACTCCTCAGAGTGTAATTTCCACTCGATTTGGAACGCAGCCCTATTCGACGAGGGTGAAAATCACTCAGTGAAAAGCGATTTAGAACGGGCTTCTTTATGGCTCGTTTCAATCTTTTCGCCAATTTATTGATTTTCACCTTCCCCAAACGTCACCATAACCCGTTCCGTAACCACTAGGAAACTCTCAGGTGACAGCTCGGTCTACCTCGGTTTCACTCGGGGTCAATTTGGAACGGGTTTGAGTGATTTTCACTCCTTAGTGTGAAATTCCACCCGTTTTGGAACACAGCCGTAATGGTTTTGACAGATGACAGAACAGATGTCAAACAAAATAAGTTTTTGGCATTGCTCGTTTTTCGCTGTGTTTTATAAATTTTATTTTCTAAATTAAATTGCAAGTTGACAGAGTTCCGTTTAGTGCATCTTTGTGACAAGTTCCGAAAGTAGTTATTTCTTAAATAAACAATATAACTGTGATAAACATGTCTCAAGCCCGTCTCGCTTCTTGTATACCTTTACCACTGGATCAAAAAGTTCTTGTAAATGTTATCGAAAAGGCTAAAGATTGGGCGCTGATGCATGGAGTCGGGATGAGGGACAGAAAGCATTTTAACAAAGACACCATACAGGTAAGATTATATCTACATACTCCTGAAAAAATAATAATCATTATTATTTAGCCACATTACTTTTCTGTTTATTTCTTTCATTACAAATTAATCCTTTTTATTTATAAAATCATTGCTATAGTATAGACTGTAAAGGTGGTTCTACTGCCTATAGATGCATGCCAGTTAGAACAGTTAGATTCATCAATCAACAATCACTTAAATCAGAAAACTGTTGTGACTTCTCAAGCTTCAAGTCACATATTTTTACAGTGGCATTGCATTGTTTTTAAAAGCTGTTGCTGATCTGGTCTGTGGCTCAGGTCTGTGTGTGCTGAGAGATTCTCCTGACTTAATTCTATCTCTCGTGTTTTGTAACACAAGGATATCCTATTACCTTACTTCAATACCATGACAACTGATGTGTTGTCATGCGCATATTTAAAAAATATTCATTCAGTTTTATTCTGGTGTGTGTTACTTTAAGGATGTCTGCAAACAGATGGACTTCTGAGACTAAGATCAATCTTTTATGGTCCTCCGACATAAAAAACTGGCTCACAGATACTACTGTGTCCAATCATGTTATTTTTTTTTTCTATTTTCAGATTGCCCCCTTCGTATTATTGCCATCACCTTTTCCGAGCACTGAGTTTACCAAGGCAATTGAGCTGCAGCCTGTGCTTAATGAGCTTATGCATAAGGTAACATTTGTTTAATGAATTAAATTGCATTTTTTTATTTTAGACATGAAATCCATAGTATAACAAAATATGAAAACAAAGACAATTTCTTTTAATTAATAATGTTAAATATATAAATTAATAAAATAAATATAACAAATGGAATCAGATTCAAATTACAGTAAGACTCTTTATAACATAATTTGTTAAATTTATCTAATTGTTTTTTTGTCCATATATAAAAAAATCTTCATCTATACTAATATTATAAAGAGGAAAGATTTGTTTGTTTGTATTGAATAGGCTCCAAAACTACTGGACCTAAAGCTACAGTTTCAGGGAGTGACATAGAACATTTTTTTTTAATTTAGCCTAAATTTTGACGGTAAAGACAGTCTATGTGAGCGAAGCCGCAGACAAACAGCTAGTAAGGAATATAAATGCCAGGACCCTTAAGATTTGTTGTTAAGAGTTCACAGTGAAAATAAAAATTAATAATTATAAATATGATTGTCATATTCAAACATGAAACTTTATCCACTTGTGCCACATTTACTGGATTGATGATAATGTCAATCAGCTCTGGAACTACAACTGGAAAAACAGTTCAACGATGCAAAGTTTAGATTAGAATATGTCGAAATGTAGAAACCTAAAGAAATCCATATTATCTGAAATAATTTTAAGAATATAAAAAAAGTTTGTGAAATTGTTAACCGAATGCTGGGAAGAGTAACTTTGTCCATCGATGCCGCTGTTCTAAAAGCGTTTAGTGCACAAGGACTTACATCTAAAGCTATAGCTGATATCTTTGCAAATTGCTTTGACAAAACAGTTAAAAATATTATGCCTAATTGTAAGATTAAGTTAATTAACTAAAATCATACATGTACACCATTAGATTCAAGCATACTGTTTCAAAAAGCGACAACCAGCAGTGTTCATAAAATCATTAAAAATCTAAATTCAAGAAAAGCAGCAGGCCCTGACAATGTATCTGTTTCTGACATTAAACTGATGGTGAACACATATCGCCAACTATTGCCGACTTAATTAATCAGAGTATTCAAACTGGCGTGTATCCAGACAAACTAAAAGCAGGATGTGTCAGACCTCTACTTAAGAAAGGATTGAATACGTAAAACGTGATGTATATGCAAATTATCGACCGATTTCGTTCCTCTCTTCGATTGATAAAATTGTGGAAAAAATTGTAAGTGAGCAAATACATACTTTTTATAGTAAGCATTCAGTAATTAACCAGTTGCAATTTGGTTTTCAGTCAAGTAAGAGTACAGCACATCTTTTATCTAAATTCACAGATGAAGTCAATAGCCATCTTACCGAACGAAGACAGGTTGTAAGTTTCATTTATTGACTTTTCGCGCGCGTTCGATACTCTAGTGCATGGTCAGCTTATAGACAGATTAAGCAACTGTGGAGTACGTGGTCCATTGTTAGGTTGGTGCGAAAACTACCTAAAAAATCTAACATTCTCTGTAGAGATCGATAACACCTCGAGTGAATTAGTAGCAGTGACGGAGGGAACGGCTCAAGGCTCTGTACTAGGACGCTTGCATTTTTTGTCTTACGTCAATGACATGAAAAACTGTGTTGTCAACAGTACTTGCTACCAGTTTGCAGATGACACTTGTCTCGTGATTGGTAATAAAAATCCACAAGCTGCCCGTAATCTTCTGCAGTCTGATTTTGGTTCTTTAACTAAATGGTGTCATGATGTGGGGCTATTCATAAATATCAGTCAAACTAAACTATTAGTTATAAAGTCGCCAGTTAAAAACACTGTGGCGCACGAGCACAGCTGCTTACATGCCAGCAGCGTATGTTGCTGCCCGGGAATAGAGATGGTAGACAGACAAACATATCTAGGATTGATAATTGACAGTTATTTTAATTGGAGCTTTCATATTGAGCGCGTTTGCAATAAATTGAGACAATTTCTAGCTAATATTACCATTCTCAACAGTCGCATACCGTTCAAGGTTAAATTAATATTATATTATGCACTAGCTGACTCATATGTTAAATACGGGCTCAGTAGTTATGGACGAACCTATAAAACATATCTTGACCAGAATAATCATTTAAAGTTATGAATACTTAAAACTATAGTTTGAAATTTGACTGGCCTGTTGGCGCAATGGCAGCGATCCTGCCTTTAGCGCCGGAGGTCGTGGGTTCGATCCCCACCCATGACAAACATTAATGTGACGAACATTTGTGTTTGTTGTGTGTCTGGGTGTTATTATCTATTTAAGTATGTATTTAGAAATATTTAAGTATGTTTATCAGTCTCTGACGCCCATAGTACAAGCTCTGCTTAGTTTGGGGTCAGATGATCTTGGTGTGAATTGTCCCAGATATTTATTTTATTATTATTATTATAAAATAATTTTAAAAACTAATTCCATGCGAACACCTGTAGTCTTTTTAAACTCTATTAAACCTTACCAATACACATGCAAGTTCAGTATTCGATACTGAAGGAGCAATTCTTCAACGAATCCCTAAAAACGTCAATCACACACCCTGTATGCACTAGGGCCATTTCTAGGAACCGGCTTTTTCAACCGCGCGCATACAATGCCTATGGCGAGCGGATATCTAGCTACCTTGTGCCTCGCCTTATCAATAACTTGCCGTCTGAATTAGTGGGCGGTATAACGGAAAAAAAGTATTGTGTAAAATGAAATGTTATTACTTACTTTAATTTAAATTGGTGAGTTTGCTGACTCGCGATTCTGTATGATTGTTAATATGATTATGTAATTTTTGTATTGCCTTTTGCTTATAACAAAAGGTATACCTTCTTACCTACTATATGTATTGCTTATAGCAGAATACCTATGTAAGTACCTAGTTTTATTGAATGGTAAACTCACGATGTTTCTCAAGTGTGATCCTTAGTGGTTTTTTTAGAAACTATCACTTTAAGCATTCAGCTATATTCGGCGCACTCCACAAATAACAAATAGAGCCAGTCTACATCCACCTTCTCCAGAACATATATCGCAATAGCACAGCAGCCATTCGCTTAAACTCCTCTGGTCCATCTTTTGCGCTCCAGAAAGGTGTCAAGCAAGGAGACCCACTTTCTCCCAAACTTTTTACCGCCACCTTGGAGGAGGTTTTCCAAAAGCTGACACCGCTCTGGGCTGACAGCGGTGTTGTTGGCGGTGACCGTAGATTGATCAATCTCCGTTTCGCCGACGATATTATTTTGTTTTCCTCGTCCGCAGCTGAGCTAAGCTTAATGCTTGGGCAACTCAACATCGCATGCCTTGAGGTTGGACTCGAAATGAATATGACAAAGACAAAGTTAATGACAAACAGTGTAAAACGTCCCATTGCTATTGACGGTGTGGGGATCGAATATGTCCATGAGTATCTTTACCTAGGCCAAATAGTTTTTGTCCAGGCAAGACAAGGTAAAGAAGTTGCACGACGCATTGAAAACCCCTGGAAGAACTATTGGTCAATGAAAGATTTGATGAAAGGCACTCTACCTCTTTCTCTCAAGCGGAAACTCATACGTATACGCGTTGCGCTCATATGCGTTCTGCCCACCCTCACGTAAGGAGCGCAGACTTGGTCATTAACAAACCGTCAAAAGTCCGCCCTTGGGGTTTGTCAACGAGCAATGGAGCGCAGTATCCTAGGGGTTGAACTCACTGACCATATTAAGACATCAGAACTGCGCTCTATAACCAAAATCGCTGACGTGGGTCACACAGCCGCCAAGCTGCGCAGTATCCTAGGGGTTGAACTCACTGACCATATTAAGACATCAGAACTGCGCTCTAAAACCAAAATCGCTGACGTGGGTGACACAGTCGCCAAGCTGAAATGGAACTGGGCTGGACACGTCTGCCGCATGCCAACTGAGCTGTGGGCGAGGACGGCGACAGAATGTCACCCAAGTGGCCAACGCCCGCGGGAGGCCTAGAAGAAGGTGGCGAGACGAACTAGATGTGTACTGCAGGGATTGGCCAACATTGGCCCTGAATCGTGTGGGATGGAGATTGGGGGGGGAGGCCTTTGCCCTGCAGTGGGACGGACCGGGCTGATTTAGATTTAGATTTTTAGATGACTTTACGAATGTATGTAACTCCTTTTATTTGGTAAATAAACGAAAAAAAAAAACATCTTTTTGTTCGTTTCAATCAGAGCAAAAATTATGTGAGAATAAGTACTCAGTGTAGACCTTAGATTATTAACGTATAGAAGGATAGTCTTCATACAACCGCTCCGTCAAAAATGAAGCACTAATCCGAGCCACACATACGTGACTATTACTTGCTTACGTGCGGCGCGCTTTGACATTGAACATTGCGGAGCTGTAATGAACACTGCAAAGCGGTCCAATTAAGGAGCTTCAAAATGGGCGCGCGGACTTGGTTTCTATATGTAATTATTCTAAGGTGTAGACGTAATTTAAGCGTGAATTCAATTGCAGGTGGCTCATGATGACGATTTCTTAGAGCAGACGCTTCAGAACGCCTTACAAGTTGACGAGTTCACAGCCAACTTGTACAATATTTGGGTAAAGGTTCGCGCCGAAGGAGTCACACAGGTACTTGAATTATAATATTATGTTGCAATTATCATCTCATCACGAGATGAGAAGAAGGGCATGTCACCGATGTAATAGTAGATATTAGAAATGAATATTTTTAATTGGATCACTAGAAAAAATATTAAGTGTCATGTAAAGCCTTATGTTTATACGGGGAGATTATCAAAAGACTTACAAAACTCGTAATACACGTTTTAATTGTCGCTCGCGTATTAGTCTGCACAGCCACTCGAGGAAATGTGTTAACAACTCGTCTGCAATAGATGTAAAGGCCGCTGATGATTGTGACAAATGAAGTGAAAATTTGACTATGTAAGTGAAAATTTGACTATGTAAGTGAAAATATGACTTGTAAGTGAAAATTTGACTATGTGAGTGAAAATTTGACTATGTAAGTGAAAATTTGACTATGTAAGTGAAAATTTGTCTTTTCAGTTAACTCAAAATTTTAAGGTTACCATACAAAATCTAAAGTGTGTTGAAATTATCATCTCACTTACATAGTTATTACTACATCTTATACTTACTGAGTGTGCTAGAATAATAACGTATAGAAGGATAGTCTTCATACAACCGCACCATCAAAAATGAAGCACTAATCCGATCCACACATGCGTGACTATTACTTGCTTACGTGCGGCGCGCTTTGACATTGAACATTGCGGAGTTGTAACGAACACTGCAAAGCGGTCCGTTTGGAGCCATTTATGGCTCCAATTAAGGTGCTTCAAAATAGGCGTGCGGACTTGGTTTCTATATGTAATTATAGTCTTTTGAAAATCACCCAGAATAGCATTTCTTTACGTATTCATGTGACATGTCACTCTTCTATCTTCTTATCCCATAACATATCAAGTTTGTCATTATCAATTATGAAATAATGCAATAAATTGGTAAAATAAGCAGTATTGACCACTCTGTGTCATTCGCGTCTAGTTAACTCGATTAATGACAGAATTTTTACAGTTTTTCCAGTTGAATTTGTGAGGGTTTACGACCTTCGTAATCATTTTCAGTTTTATCTTAAAAATAAAAATCTAGAATTTTTTTTTTACTTTAACTACTTTGAAATGGTGAATTACTGGTCATGTTTTAATAATAAGAAAAACCAAATGACTATTATTAAACATTATGCATTATAACAAGTTAATAATGAATCAGTCAAATTGTTTTACTCAGTGATTGATTAAATAAATATAATAATTATATGGGTTATAATAATCTTGTAGTTATCCAATAGGTCTCAAATCTCAATTAACTAAAATCACTAAAACTTTAGTTCTACTTAAATATTACAATAATTCACATTTGAGACTTAGAGTACACAGTAGAGTATATACTGGGCTGATATTTTGATACCGTAAGGAAAATGAAAATAGCAAGAAGACAGCAGGCAAGGTAGTATAATTATTTAATTAGAAAAGTATTATAATTTTAACACCTAAATGTTTTTATAAGTAGTAAGATTTCTGAATCTCTTCACAAAGTATGCAGTTTTATTTTTCTTACGGAATACCACAGACTTAAATTGGAAAATTGAAACGATGACGCATGTGTGTAATTACATCCAAAGGTCACAGTATTACTTAAGCTTTCAAAACTGTGGTGCAATGCTCTTCTTTCGACTTAATTGAATCCACGCTCATCCATTATAATAACAACAGATGTTAAAAAAAAAATAGATTTAATAACACTAATTCCTCTGTCAATAAGTTTCATGAAATGGCACGCGTGGATTAGATAAAGACTAGAGGTACTAGCGTTACTATTTCGATTTATGCAGGCCTATTCTGAAAAACTCACTTCGAATCTCGCAAACTCAATCCGCTAATAGATTCAACTTTCGGAAGCTATAAAACTCGAACGCGAAGGCTTGAGATTGAGACCTTCTTGGCGATCATGGTTTTAAAACTAAGGATAATTAATATTTAGATCCTTAACATATAAGAATTGTGTATTTATGAATATAAGTGTGTTCAGTTCAGAGTGCCCGCAGTGCATCGAGTCAGCGCCACCTAGCGGCCTTAATGTTGCCCGTTTTGCTGTTAGGTGGCGCTGACTTGTTGCCATATAAATTCGCGATCTGTGCTCGCAAACACGATTTTAAGTTATTCGAATCCCTTTTACTTTTTTCGGATTCGAGTTCAGATTTTCTCAGAATAGTGCTACTGTAGTATGAACAGCCAGTATACTCATCAGTGCTTCGGCACAGCCGGTATCGCTAGGCATGCTGCGCTCCGACATCATGCTAGAATCGCGATGTCCCCACACGGAGAGTTGCGCAAAGCACACGCCGTACTGCTCGTGGAAGCAGGTCGAGATTAACAGCATCGCGTCCGGCTTCGGCCACCTTGGGCCTGTGTCAAGGGAGATTCAGAGGTAGCACCGTCGCGGGGTGGTAGGTAGGCCTTTGTGGAATGTGGTAGTGGTGTGTGCCAAATTAATGCAGCAGTTTTTTTTGTATTTGAGAAGTTTTTATTAATAATGGATACGATAGGGCGGGTATGACAGACGATTTAATGTGGTTTCAGCATTCGCATTGAATGCACAAATTACGCATGCGGCGCGACGCCTCTGTCAGATAGTCTGCTTAGAACAAACCCGCCATTTTGATCACTTACACAGGCACAGTGAGTTTACAGGCGACATCAGTGAGCTTCAGTGAGTCGGCCAGTCGCACTGTCGCGAGTGTTTTTGTTTTTTCCGAACTTGGTGCAATTTTTCACATGATGAATTTTGTTTTAGGCCGGTTCTGTCAAGTAAGTATAACCTACCACTTCATTGTAAAAATTCAGAGCGAATACAGTAACCCTGGCCGGTCACGCAAATTTAGGAAAAGGCAAGAGCTGTCCTTCTGTAAACTCTTTTTTTTTGTGTTGAATGTAAAACTCGTGACAACATTTCAAATTATTTGATTGGCTCCTGCTGTCACGTGGCCGCTGCTGGCATCCGGCATGTCAGTTACAGGCATGGGTATAATTGTGTATATCGGGCTTAAAGTCATGGTGGATGGACTTACGACAGTTTCTCTTTTTACGCGCTTCTGAAGAATCTAGGCTCATTTGTTTATTCAGACCTATTTAGCCGGTACAGTTGTAACCATTACTGTTAATTTTAAAAATCGGCTAAGGCTGCTTGTCCACCGAAGCGGAGCGGAGTTTTAGCAACTTTCAACCTATTGCTTGCAGGCACGCCTTTTTTTTTTCTCCGGGTGAGAAATGCCTTACGCACTATTCCACTGCCTGGCCGGGGCAGCGGGGGAGTGTGGGACTCTGAAGACACCTGGGTATACCCTCACCGCTTTGGAATAGGGCGAAATGGAGCCTTACGGATTACCACGTCGCCCCAGCGGTAGGCCCGGCCTACATGCCGAGCCTCCTCACGCTGCGGGACGTATCGGTATACTAGGCACACCCCCAGGCGGGCGCACCGTGCAATGGGGTGAAAGCCCCCCGGCTAACACCCCGGTGCCTTGCAGGCACGCCACCCTTTAATCCTGTTGGTTTAAAATTGCCAAAACTCCGCTCCGCTGCCTTGCTCCGCTCCGGTGGACAGGCAGCCTAAAGCTTTATTCTTTATTTACTTTCTTATTCTCCTGTAAAAAAAATCCGGGTGTGTTCTTGCAGCATCTACTTTCTAACATTATTCTCATATTAATATAATTGGCATATGGCACGCTTCATTCCCATCAGGCTTACTTATCCGCCAATCTGATGGTACTAGTCATGGGGCCCAAAAATAACAATTGTGTAGTCCAAAATATGCCCTTAATATAATACTACTAAGTAGCTAGTCGTCGCATGGTTCGAGAATAGAATTGGATAAATCTAACTTTAACTGAAAGAAAGACAATACACATTTTTATGTAGTGTGTATTCATATGTTGTGTTTTGCCTCACTTTCACATAAATAACTCTAAAGATAATTTATCTAGTCTGCGGTTCTAAGCTGAAAGGTGTACATTCTAAAGTAATCAAAACTTATATTTCGCTATTTTATTCAAAATAAGAAAGGTGTCTTCGCAAATAACCTTCTCAATTGTGAGTTTACTCCATCGAGTTTAAGAACCACAGTCAATAATAAAATAACTCCCAAACCCTAATACCACAGAATAGGTAATGGCTAATAAGAATTGTATTGTATAACACGCCAGTACTCGCCAGCCACGTCTAAAAATTAAACTACCAAAAATTCCTACCATTTTGTGAATGAATCACTAATCAATCGCTAAAATACCTAATGCAAAACATAACTAGCAAAATTATTTTAAATTGATGCCGTTTTTTCACATATTATGTCAGTGAAAATATTTTTTTTTTTGTTTAAGCAAAATAAGGTACAAGATGTAGCTGGTCTTATAACTAATTAGGTACAATCGATAAATACATAATTTAAGTATCACTCATTTCTACCCCTACAGGTGTATGCACAAAATACAAAACTAGACTTTAATTTAAACACAAAATATCATTTAACTTAAATTGAACACAAAATAACCAATAACTATGTTAACATTTGTAATTTAAATACTCTTGAATACTAAAAAACATTTTGCAACGAGTCAAGAGAGAAGTTAAAAACGTATATGTGAAAAGATCAGGTATGTACTGCATAAATATCCGTACGTTTTCTAGGCTTCAGAGTATATAACAGCACATAACTTGTGGCCCACAAGTATCTATACGAGAGTCAGTTCATTGTTGACTTGGACATTGATATTTTTGAAGCCTTTGGGTCGTACATATATTTATGCTTTCAACTGTTCATTTCTGTAAGGGCTGCTCAATTATGATTGTCGACAACAACATGAATTCAGAATTCGTACTTCGTGGTAATAAGAACGGATGTTAGCGCTTAAACAGATAAATAACGTTCATTGTAGTTCTAACACACATAACAACCACGTTCCGCAGTGAAATAGACCGCAATTGCTTGGTTATATTGATGAATAAACCGTGTAAATTTTCGGATTTGCCTATTTTTCACAAAGATATCACTCATAGTAATTACTAATTACCCACAAAAAAAATCACATGAAGTGTAAATTGTCTTTTTGTGTGTGAAAAATAAATGAAGGGTGCTTTAGGATTATTAAAATTCAATAAACATGAGCATAAATTATTCTATCAATAAGTCTTATTTAGTCTACCAAAAGGTTTATAATAATGGATTACAACCAACTATCAGTTAAATAAACACATTTGAGGAGAAAATGTCCAAATTACTCATTTTTAGAATGTAACAATAAAATAATATGATTATTTTCTATCGTAAGTAAAATGATATGTTCGAATGGTATTAGCAGTAAGCGGTGTAGTGAGCATCTAAACTAAAAATAAGATTTTTTGATAAGTTTTATTTTAAGGATTACCACCTAAATAAGACGAATACTCGTATGATTTACATAACCTACTGAGAGTGACACTTATTTTTTTAAGGCACAAAGAAGAAGGTTCTTCAAGAGAAATTATGAGTAAAATAAATAAACAACACTTTTCTTTTCCCATACAACCTACTCTGTTCCCAGCTGTCAATCATAACTTTGACAGAACGGAGCCTATCGGGGCAGCTAGTCATAAAAAAAACAACATTTCTTGAGTTACATTTTTAGAGTATGTTTTTTGAACGATCCATCAAGAGAAAAAATCTATGAGACAATGCAACATTCAGTTTGACACAAAGTGATTGAAGTCAAATTAATAATGAATGATTTTAATGTGTGGTTAGGTTAAAATATGTCGAGTCACGTCTTATGTCGTAATGTTATTACAACAGACAATGACGTCATTTGTAGGAGCGTGATCTTGAATCTCAGTTAAAAACCAAGCTCCTTGAAGGCATTATCCACGCAAATGTTTGTCTAAGAGTCACATGTCAAGTGATAGATAGATGAAATGCTTAATTATTGTAGACGCTCTTATTTGTATGTTTAAAAACGCGCTTAATGCTTTTAAACAAAAATAATGTCAGAATTACTATTTATTTTTTGGCGTCAATGTCCTTTTTGAAAAAAACTAGCATAACTGTTAGTTGGTATCAACACAATTTATATCAACCGTTTTCAACAATGACTGAACAGAAATGATATAAACTTGAGAATTATAATATGTTGAGTTCTCATAATATTAATCTTATTTCTTCTAACTTTTTAAATGTGGCGTTTAACCAAATCAATTTATTTAATGAATAAATTAATATTCCAGTGTGTCATTTAACTCTTTGAACAACATGTTCATTTCGACCCAGCTATTTAAAAAAATGAGTATATTACAGGGTGGGTTATCATACTCGTAATTGTAAACTCCTGGAAAATATGATCAAGAGTGAATTTTTACATTTTGGTCTGTCCTAAATGATTAGTCCATTTGCGATTCTGGCATTGGGCACAACCGAACCTATAACCGTATGAACTGTTCCAGTCTCTCAGCCTGGGCCTCTTCAGATCCGACTACCTGATGCAGGAAGGCGGGAACCACATTAAGCAAGTGGAGTTTAACACGGTCGCTTCGAGTTTCGGCGCGATTTCGTCGAATCTGCCCGCCATGTCTCGGTATACCGCGTGCGCGCGCGCAGGGTGAACACCTGGATACTTCAATGGAATATACAGGGTGTATTTTTTAAAACGAGATAAAGTTTATAGTTATAAAAAATACTTGATATTCTGAGCAGTAACAATTTACTAGGGATTACAAAACTTAAAACATTGTACTTGTCATACAAAAGCGGTGAGTGGGCTTCTAAATGCGCTCATTAATAAATATGGCGCTCTACATTACATTCGTTCTAGGCTGCAATTATTGATCGTATATGTAAATTAAAAATGCACTGTGTAAGAAATATTAAAAAAATATGATTGTGATGATATTTTAGCAAATGGAAAATTTATTACTGATTAAGACATAACTATCACGTAGAATTGCAGATCAAACAGTAAGTATTTTGCATTTTAATACACTATCATTACCTTAAGCCTGCAAACGACGCACGCGGGCGACCGCGGCAGTACAACAAACGGCTCGCGCGACTTGATAGAAGAAGTTCGCAGCCAAAGTTACAATGGTAGTGTACCGCAATGGTAGTGCTAGTGTACCGCATTATGGTACATGAAACCGCCCTGATTGTACGTCATGTGATACGCTGTCTGCTACCGCATTAAGTGTATTCCAAATGGCTTTATACATCATAAGGTGCTGATACACTATTGGTCCTCAGTGTGTATTTCAAATCACTGAAACTTGTACCTACGTGTTTTCAGTTTTCTTATACCGTAAAGAAAATACTCTGTCATTGAAATATAATCATCGTATAAAAACATATTTTTTTCTCAAAGTTATAGATATAACATTTTACCATAAAGCAGAAATAAATAATACACCCACGCAGACTGCGCCCAAGTTTTGGCTTCTTCATCCAGAGTACTAAAAATTACGCCCTTTGACTAAGTAGGGTGACCAGGAATAAAAAAAATACCGGACACATGTCGTGTTAAACTTAGATTTGAAAAAAATATGTTTTTTCTGGAAACTTACTTTTTATTCACCTACCATACTGAGTATTCCATATAATTTTCCTCACGGTATAAAAACACCCGGCATATTAAAACAATTGATTTTTTGCAACTAGATATGTATAAAATGCAAACTACTTACTATTTTAAATATGTTAACTGTGAGTACCTGAATCATTATATAAGTATCAAGTTAAATCTTACAGCAGGAAAACACCACCATCGTTGACATCCCTACAGTGATGTTAACTGGCTTAATCATCACCACTCTTGCCAAATGAAGTATCCAGGTATAAGAACCCCGTGTGCTAAGCGACATGTAATCAGTCGACATCTCTCATGTGACTGCTATTTTTCTTTTCAATGCACGCTATACATCCATCTCTTTCACTTTAATCATTGTCTATGCTTGTTTGGTTTTTTTTACTGTTGTTTGTGGCACTTGCACGTATGCTTAGCTTTTGCACAAGAAGCTTGTATCCTAAATGTTCGAAAAAAAATGTTTGTGTCGCTTGCATTCAATAAAAATATAATATTGGTTTCGCTTACTTCTGAGAAAGCGAGTAGAGATCTATGTCGAGTAATAGACAAATATCACGTCGCAAGATCCAATATTTTCTTTAAGAATGTTCATAATGCAACAATTAGGTTATACGCTTCTTACGCTTTAGATGTAATATAAAAATAGTTGGTTATGATTTTGAAAGACTAAGCATTTGGCATTTTGTTTTAGAGTATGTTGTGTAGAGATTTGAGTGCATGTATTTAGTGAGCGCAGTTGAGACTTAGTGCGAATTGCGATCACTTGAGAGATGTTGCCCGACCCCGCCTGCATTGTCGGTCAAATGGAGATATGTTTTGTTTCGCCGCCAGATGTTGTCATTTTCTGTCCAGTTATTGCTGGGTATGGTTTAGGGTACACATCTTTCAAAAACATACGCTTCGTTCACGTTTGCACATGGTCAACTACATAAACTGACACCCTAACGTAAGAAAGTGGCATAACAACCCGCAGGTAGATAAAAAACGAACCACCGGTTGTCAAATGTCATTTCGAATTGGGCTGATTGGGTTCTTATGGAAAGAAAATACGTAAAAAATACGAGGAAAACAATGAAAAAAAACACTTTTCTTTTCCCATACAAACCACTCTGTTCCCAGCTGTCAAACATCGACAGTTAACGCCAAAAACGTAACGTGTAGGTAATCCTACAAAAAGCTGTTTCTTCTGTTGTATTAAGCCAGTAACTTTTGGCAGAACAAAATCTGTCGGGGCAGCTAGTATAATATTAAAAGAACATGAATTATTCTGTATTATATAACGAAGAAACAGCTTTTCGTCAGCACTTTTTGAACAAAATTTACTAGACTGAGATAATGGGAAAGTGGCATGAGTGGTAAAAAAAGACGCGAAGTAAACCTAAAAAAAACCAATAAAGTATCGCTTGTGTGTGCCGCGCGCCTTAATTTTTTTTTATAATATCCATATTTTAACATTTACTTCACTTTTTAAAAAGGCAAAAAGTTAAAATCATAAAAAAAAACAATATAAAAAAGTTCTGAAGCTGATTTTTGCATAAATTATTCCTTAAACGATTATAATATTAACATAGTTTATTTATAGATTACTCATATTAGCTTGTCGTTTTATTGTTGTGTCGTTCGTTTTCATCGCTAACTCCGTAGGGGCCCTGTGATTTCAGTGTAGCTGCATTCTATCTGTATGGCTTTACTTTGTGTTTTGTGCAAGTACGTAGAATTAATGATTATTGGGGTTACCATAAGAAAATTTGACCACCTTATTTTTTTTACAATAGTAATACTGAATATTCAAAAATTTTGTGCATTGGTAAAATACGTTGGTCGAATTTTCGGAGAGTATTCTGTTTTATTAACTATGTTCTTTTCAATATTTTCAGCTACATACTTAGGCAATTGGGCCATGGTGATTTGATAAAAAACGTAAGTACTTTCTTTAAAATACAATAGAAAATTTATATTTGAAGATTGTGGATAGCGCCTGAATTATGAAACCTCTCTATAAGGTTACGCTTATGGTTGTCTGTTACGTTTAGGACACAAAGAAAACCTTTTAAAACGAACTTACTAATCGAACAGATATACATACCGGATGATTTTAGACTACAAGGTTTTTTTTTAATTTGCAATACAATTATCAAGATTGAAGGAATAAAAATGCTGGGTTGTCCACGCAGCCCTTTTGTCACTACGGCTTTTTCATAATCAGAGTAATAACAATGTCTCGCTACTGTTTGTAGGGTGACCACGATTAAGAAATCAGTCTGAAATTCATATTTTTTTATTACACTGAAACTAAGATATAAGATGACTTTTCACTTAGTTGCCATTAAAAATTGGTTTGGAATAATAAAAATCACCCGGTGAAAGCGAATTACTTTACTTTTTTTCACAGATGCCAGAAAACCGTGCTCTATCAGGCCTTTGCGCCGGCATCACGGAGGCCTACGACCTGTTCGGGTGCTCGGAGGCGGTCGTGATCTTCGTGGTGGAGGAGGTGTCCTACAACATTTGCGACCAGAGATTCCACGAGTTTCACATATCGGAGACCCGCCCTGATATAACGGTGAGTGAGTGAGTGAGGGAAGATTTTCGTGATCTTGTAGATTTCGAACTAAAATATTTGTTTACTGGTGTCTTCGTTGTGTTCTTTTTTCAAGGCTTTAATGAACGTTCTGTATCGGTTACTGTTTCATATCATGTGGGTAGAAAATCCTACAGCAAGTACAGTTCAGGTACACTCGGCTAAAAATGTGGTCTACCCTACCTTTTTTGGTACATTTGAACGTCATGACAACTAAGTCTATTTTTTACTTAGTGACAATAGCCTAAACTTAGCAACTATTTGAAACTTTTGTCGAAACTAGTAGACCGCTTTCTCGGTCGACTGTACAGTGCTATAGATAAACAGCGTAGTGTTAAAATAAATCATTAAATAAATAAAATGTTGTCGAAAATAAAATAATTGATTTATTTTAACCATTGTTGCTTACAGATAATAAGGAAAACATTAAATGAAATCTACGAAGAGACTTCTCTTAACGACAAGAAGCAACTTATCATGTAAGTTATTGTGACTTTAGTGCTGCCGCACACTGAGCCACTAGACGTGGCGGCCACCCGCCAAAAGTTGCGGACGAGATTTTTTAAACAATTAGTATGGTATCGGCGCAGACTTAGCGTTCTCAGTCGCCGCCTTATTGCAGCGTTGCGCCGTGTTGCGCGTTAAGAGGATACAAAAGCGCCGTGTTTTCACACAAACGTAGTCCCCTGGATATTGCTAGTAGAGGAATATTTTTTTTTCAATAAATCTATTGCCACTACTGGCAAGGCCTTGTTTTCTTTTTAATATAATGTAATTATTAAGTGAGATATGAATCTTCAAAAAATCGACAAAACAGGCCAGGTTTTCCGCTGTGTTTAAACATCCAGAAAACTAATTTGACTTCTTTATATTAAACTAGCTGCCTCGACAGACTTCATTCTGTCAGAAGTAATTGCACGTCGCGGCGTCGGTGAAGCAGCACATCTCACCTGCGTTTTTCCTCCTTATTTAAATATACTGTTATGTTTCACTATATGTTTTGTTTAATCAAATTAAAATATAGCCATGTCACTTCCTGAATATAGCTAGTAGAAATAGTAGCTTCATGTTGGTGAATTCTTTTTTAAAATCGATCCAGTAGTTTTGGAGCCTATTCAATACAAACAAACAAACAATCAAATCTTTCCTCTTTATAATATTAGTAGAGAATAGAAAAACATTGAAACACGGCCAAAGTCATTCTTTAATTTTTAATGAAAAAGTCAAAAAAGTAACGAAATGGTCTAATTTTCGAATAGGGATCAGGGAACGTCTATTTTGTGTGACTTTATTAGATAATTTCGGTCCGAGGTGCAGTTTTCTCTATCGCACTCTGCGGGGGGCTTGAGGTTAGAATATAATTTTACAAATACCTATTTTTCAATCCTCTCGACCGTGCTGTGTCCTAAGTGGCCAGTCCCTTCTGAAACTACTGAGATTTCTTTTAGTGGCCCCCATGAAGTGGCTTGACCCCAGCCACTAGTGGCGGTGTTTGGTTGCCGCGTCTATTAACTCAGCTCAACCAATGCCTAGTGTGCGGCAGCATCAGACGGCGTCAACTGTAATATTTAATTATACTCAGGAATTAAAGTAACGACATTATGGGCTCCGCCTGTATACAAGTAATGTTATAATTAGAATGATGTATTCTAACATTGTAATTGTTTTGTATTGTATTTGTATTCAAAAATAATGAATTTTTTGCTTTATTACCAACATTTTTTAAATAAAAAAGTAAAGTTGTTTTCAACAGTTTCAATGTTTTTATGTGATTCACTTTTGTGTTTGGGTTTTAATTTTTTATACAACGTGTTAATGAAAAAGCGCAAAACCTCAGACACCCCAACTTATTTTTATTATAAAAGAATTTAATTATTGAATTTAATTTTCGCGGATTATTTACGAAGATATTAGCTGTTTTTGTGGACGGCACGATTGGCGTAGTGCGCTGTAGCACTGTTTCTCGCCTTGAATTCTGTAGTGTCCCGGGTTCGATTCCCGGTCGGGTCAATTCAGGAAACGATCTTTTCTAAATTGACTTGGGTCTGGGTGTGCTGGGAGACGCCCCTGGCTTATTTCCTCGTCTGGTACCTCGTAATACAGGGATATTTATCCCTACTTCGAGACCATGACAAGAGGTGTGTTGTCTGGCGAAATTTATTTATTTATTTCAAAGCTTAAAGTTTTCTTGTGTTTATTGCGAATTAATAAGTCTATGGTAATTACGCGTGATCTAGTGCGACGTTGCCGCTTCACGTGTTGCCGTGATAATAGAGTTAGGTATTGATTAAACACGGCGTTATAAAAATATTTTTTTGGTTTTTTTATTAGTGGAATCGATTTTTCTTTCGATTCTAAACAAACTAATTTCAGGTTTTGCGCTTTTAGTTAACACGCCGGCTTGATGTAAGACGTCCCAGATATTTATTGTTTATATATTCTTTAGCGATGGTCGTCCAGTGGCGGTGGTGTACTACCGGTCGGGGTACGAACCCGCGCAGTACCCCTCCTCGCGCGAGTGGGACGCGCGCCTCCGCGTCGAGAGGTCCACGTGAGTATAACGATCGCCTCCCTGCCTACAGAACTAAAGTTCGTTGGTGCCATTCCCACCCAGGACAAACATTAATGTGGTTTACTATAATTATGACTTTCATTCGACTGCGCCAAGTGGAGGGTTATGTTTTTCAAGAGTGTTAAGTATGTACGAGTATGTATACTTAATTGTTTAGCACGCTCTGCAGCCTGAACGGCTGGATGGATTTTAGCTTGAGAGGTGTCGTTAGATTCGTATTTACCTACTGTGAAAGTAACACTGGGTAAGTAAATATATAAAAAAAAAAATTTGCGGATTTTTTGTTTCCTACCCAACCCCTTGAGCGGGGTATCAAATGAAGGGCTTGAAATAGCGATTCCATAAATACTGGATATTCAACTAAAATGACAGCATTTATGTTCGATTAATGTTGGTCCCCGCCGCAATGATTTAAGACGTTGCGAACGAGCACGTTCTTTCCTTTTGAGTGGTAATTTTTTGTTTTTCAATAAACATTTTTTTTATGTAAGATGTAAATAAAAAAAAATTAATGATTTTTTTTATTTAGTTAACAAAATTCAACTTAAGTGGTAGTGGAGGGTGTCTCTATTTAAGCTGAAAAGCCTGTGTTTAGAGACCCCGCTCTTCCATATTCTATTAAGATTTAAGTTTAAATTTAGTTGTGAAGCAGTTCACATACGTAGGTAGGTAAAATATTTACATTATTTAAATTAGAGAGGCGACTGTGTGTATCTGTGTATGTGTGTGTGTGTGCGTGTGGGTGTGTCTGCGCGTGTGTGTGGGGGGGGGGGGATGTGTTTGGGCTGGTGTGTGCATGTGTATGAGCTACATGTTGCGGTTTAAAATAGATTCTATTTCATCGTATGTTTTTACTGAACAGGGGCTATTTCTAGATGTCAGGGACTAAATCAAGGTCAAATTTCTTCCCAGGGCCATCAAATGCCCGTCCATCCACTACCAGCTGGCGGGCACCAAGAAGGTGCAGCAGGCGCTGGCGGCCGCGGGCGCGCTGGAGCGCTTCATGGGCGCGGGGGCGGCGAGCGCGCGCGTCAGGGACATCTTCACGGGGCTGTACGCGCTGGATTTTGATGACAGCGGCGAAAGGGCGGTCGAGATGGCGTTGGCTGATGCTGAGAGGTTAGTACTATATTTGCAGTTTTCAGTGTTTTGACGAAATTACTTTTGAGGTTCTCAAATCATGTACCTGATTGATGAATCAGGTGCATTGTTAAAAAACAGTTCACACATATTTTTTTTTGTTTATTTATTTAGGACAACTTACAAAACATACACCAAGTTAAATACTAGTACACTTATAAACGATACTCCAGCTATAGTGTTGGTTCTATTGCAAGTTGCCACGGCATGCAATAAGAAGACAAGAAACTTTTATACTTATAAAATAATTGTTATATCTATATCTCGGTCTGTGAGAGAAAATCTGTGTTTTTGTGAGTGTGTGTATCTGTGCTTGCCTGCGTGTGTATGCGTGTATTTGTGTGCATGTGTAAATTGTATATCTAGATCTCGGTCTGTGAGAGAAAATGTGTGTTTTTGTGAGTGTGTGTATCTGTGCTAGTGTATTTGTGTATCTGTGTGCACGTGTGGGCATGCGTAAGTAGTGTGTGTAGTTGTGTGTGTGTGTGTGTGTTTGTGTGTATATTTCTTTACTTAAGAATTAATTAATTTGAATTGTATTTTGTAATTTGAGAGGCGGCATCCGAAGATGTCGCCACTAGACAGTTTTTGCGATGCGTTGTACGATTTCTGTAAGCGAGCAATTGGAGAGTTAATCCCTAGATTGGTACGAGCGAAAGCAGGGGAGAAAAGAGAATTCTTACTTTTACGTGGTAATTTTAAAGGAACCTTGAAGTTTCAACATGGCCTGAAAGTTTTAGGCATTCTACAAAATGGCGGATTATACACATTGCCAGTAACATAAACAATACCTGAATTATCCCCATTGATCGCGAATGGGTCACATATTACATGTACCTATATATAATTTTTGTATTGAGGTATACAATTTAATTCATTACGTAGGTTCGTACTGAAGCCGCAGCGCGAAGGCGGCGGCAACAACCTGTACGGCGCCGACGTGCGCGCCGCGCTCCTGCGCATGCGCCACAGCCGCGAGCGCGCCGCCTACATCCTCATGGAGCGCATCCTGCCGCCGCTGGTGAGTACACGCCGCGTGCACGCAGCGTGCGCGCCGCGCTCCTGCGCATGCGCCACAGCCGCGAGCGCGCCGCCTACATCCTCATGGAGCGCATCCTGCCGCCGCTGGTGAGTACACGCCGCGTGCACGCAGCGTGCGCGCCGCGCTCCTGCGCATGCGCCACAGCCGCGAGCGCGCCGCCTACATCCTCATGGAGCGCATCCTGCCGCCGCTGGTGAGTACACGCCGCGTGCACGCAGCGTGCGCGCCGCGCTCCTGCGCATGCGCCACAGCCGCGAGCGCGCCGCCTACATCCTCATGGAGCGCATCCTGCCGCCGCTGGTGAGTACACGCCGCGTGCACGCAGCGTGCGCGCCGCGCTCCTGCGCATGCGCCACAGCCGCGAGCGCGCCGCCTACATCCTCATGGAGCGCATCCTGCCGCCGCTGGTGAGTATACGTATATGAGTATTTCTGACTCTTTTAACAAAATAATTATTCAATAGTCAACCTTAGACAATTCGAAGAGCTGATTTCAATGGTGCTGTCAGATTAAAAAATCCCTAAGTGGACTTAGGGACTTCTGGAAATTAGCCCTTGAATTGTTGTTTGTTTGTTCAGGTGGCTGGCTACGTAGTGAGACCGGGTGCTGCCGTGCCGCCGGCCATCACAGACCTGGTTTCCGAACTGGGTATCTTCGGAGTTATCATTGGGTAAGTTAAGATTAGATAAGATATATGCGTTAATATAATCCTGACCCCCGAATCCAGAAACGACAATCAGAAATTAAGAATGCTTCAAATTAATGTTATCCTGTTACAGCTCAGTAGAAATGACAAGAATGGCTATACATGTATGAGCTGCTCACATTTGATTATAGTCTGGTTTAGACGAAGATGATCCTAGGAGAGGCCGAATCAGCCTTGCTTATTGACAAAACTAATTTTGATGTCTCCTGTACAGATGCGTTCACATCAACCTTTACATAGTGGACACCTTATGCTTCTTCTTCTTCGTGTCGATGATCTTATCGCTAATACTAAATAACAGCAGCCCAGTGCTCCGCCATCGCCACCCCAGGGGGGGCCTCATATAGATCTTTAATTGAGCAGCTGGTAGGGCACTGGGGGCAAACCAGGAGGTGCTGCATTGTTTGGTCCGAGGTTCCGCAGTCGCATTTTACCCTGTCCGCACTGATGTACCCCCATTTAAAAAGGTTACTCCTGCAGCGGCCCACCGGGGTTCGGAGAGGGTTAAGCGACTTCCATGTGGGCCACGGCAGTTCACATCCGGCAGGAAGATGTTGAAGCTTATGCTGCTCACATGTTTTTTAAAGTTTGATATTGACGACTTGCGTTCGAAAAATAATGACAGATAATAGTCGCTCGTTATCGCAAACTAACGGTCAGATAGTTTACATTATTTATCTAACAGATATACTTCTTCATCGAGAAACCTTAACTCAGAAATAGCATTACTTGATTCTCTCTCCTTTCAAGAGAACGTTTTAAGATTTAGGTAGTTACGATATTCAGTGTATGTATTTTTAAATTTATGTATTATAATAATGTACGTGTAATATGTATAATTTTGATATAAGTATGTTTTTTGTATTAACAGTACATTTTATTCCGGTTTTACAAGCACCGCCAACACGATTTCTGCTTCGCCCAGTGGTTGACTGGTAGAGAATGCCATTAGGCATCAAGTCCGCCAATTGTACTTTTTCTTTGTGCAATGAAGAATAACAGATATACTACTCGTAATAAGTTAAAATTCAGATACTCCTAAATTTTAATTGTATTTAATTTGTGTGGTTACTTTGGCCTATTGGGGCAAACCTACCTAGAGGTCGTGAATTCGATCCCCATCCATTACATTTGACGACCGACTTGGTGTAATGGTTAAGAAGTTGGCTACTACACCAGAGGTCGCGGGTTCGATCCCCGCACAGTACAAACATTTGTGTGCATGAACATGTCTGTTTGTACTGGTCTGGGTGTCTCCTATGTATAATAAGTATGTATTTACAAAAGAAAATGTATTTAAGTATGTTTATCCGTTGTCTAGTATCCCATAACACAAGCTTTAATTAGCTTACTTTGGGGCTAGATGGCGCTGTGTGGAATAATGTCCAGGGATATTTATTTATTTATTTATTACATTTATTACAAACCTTCATTTGAGGAAGATTTGTGTTATAGCACCAAAGACAAGATCTACAGTAACAAGCAAGTCGGGCACATGTTGCGCACGAAGCTGGCGGACGCCAACGAGGGCGGCGTCGCGGCCGGGCTCGGCGCCCTCGACTCCCCCTATCTGCTCGACTTGTAGCCCGCGCAGGTGAGAACACTTAACTGTTCAATATTAATAAAATATAGTTTTATATTATTATTATTGATTAGAAGTTATAGATTATATAGAGGTTATAGATTTGTATTCGATTTAGTATGTATTTAGAAATATTTAAGTATGTTTATCAGTCTCTGACGCCCATATTACGAGCTCTGCTTAGTTTGGGGTCAGATGATCTTGGTGTGAATTGTCCCAGATATTTATTTATTTATTATTTTATTATTATAGACGACACGATTGGCGTAGTGTGCTGTAGCACGGTTTCTCGCCTCGATTTCCGTAGTGTCCCGGGTTCGATTCCCGGTCGGGTCAACTCAGGAAACGATCTTTTCTGAATTGACTCGGGTCTGGGTGTGCTGGGAGACGCCCCTAGCTTATTTCCTTGTGTGGTACCTCGTAACACAGGGATTTAATAATCCCTACTTCGAGACCATTTTACAAGAGGTGTGTTGTCTGGCGCATATTTATATTTATATTTATTTATATGAAGTTACATATTTTTCACTTCTCATGCTATAAGGCCCGTATTCTGAAAGGACGCTCAAGCGTGAATCTTGACTTGAAACTCGATTTAAGCAGAGATCTTATTATCGCCCCTGAGTACAGATTCATTGATCACAGTTTGGACTTATTCCGAAACGTCACTCAGGTGCGAATCGGCGCTCAAGTAGGGATTTGATCTGTGATCACGCAAGTGACCTCCTGGCCACGCTTGAGTAAAGATTTGCATGTGATAAACGATGAATTCCTTCAAGGAAGGATCCTTAGATATTTTTGACGACCTCAATAAATAAGATAATTTTATTTTCTCATTCCTGGATTAACTACAATTTGTAATTACCCATAATTAGAAAGAAATTCAGTACCTATAAAAAACATAGTGCGTAGTATGCAAATCTATATGTAGGGGTAGGTATAGTAAACCACACACACATATACACCAAGCACGTTCCGTTACAGTTAATAGCATAAATTAACAAATAACAAGATAAAACTTAAATAGAAATAGTTTCTGTGTAATAATTACATTACATGAACAAGTTAAGTATTGAAAGGCTAATTAAACCTTCTCTTGGTGCAAATCCATTGTGTATCGGTTTAATTTTTACAATAAACACATTGTATCTGCTTGTAATGGAACGTAAAAGAGGTAAAAATGAATTGTTGTTATCGAAAACAAGCTTGATTCATAGACAATAAGCAAACTCTACTCAAATCTTGTTTGAAACTCGATTCAACTGAGACCCGTTTAATATTCGTTTTAGAATGAACAACGTACTCAAGAATAGATTTTAGACTCAAGAGTAGATCAGGTAATCACAGTTCAAAGCGCGCTTGAGCGTCGTTTCAGAATACGGGCCTAAAAGTACGCCAATATAGCCCGGAGTAAAAAGTAATTAGTTTTTTAATTTCCTTCATGTGACAAAGACAAACTCAAACAGCCAGTAAAATTATACTATCATCTGTGGAGTGTGGACCGTCTTCATTGGGAAAATGTTGAGAGTTTTTACTATCTATTTAAGGATATATTTAGAGATATTTATGTATGTTTATCAGTCTCTGACGCGCATAGTACGAGTTATGCTTATTTTGGGGTCAAATGATCTTGGTGTAAATTGTCCGAGATATCAATTTTATTTTTATTCATTGCAAGTAGGGAGTCGAAGCCCACAAAAGTAGTGACAAGGAGGCTTGTAGCCCACCGAAGTAGTGACTGAAGGCTTGTAGTACACGCAGGTAACACCAGCTTCATTGAATTGTAAACTTTAGCCTGTTTAGGCTGCTAATGGTCAACTTGTAACCTACACAAATAACGGACGTGAGTTCACTTACTGCCACATTTTCTCTATTTTTATTTTTTCATGATTATTTTTCGCAGAAAACGATGACTGACTAATGGCGGATATCAAAGCACAAAAAGCCGAGAAGAGAGATGATAATTTACAAGTGTCGGTTATTTTAGTATTTCAACGTCACAATAGTCAGCATTGTCGAATGCCAGAGATATGTGGCTGTGCCATCACTTAATACATTTTGACAAAATGAATTTATTAAAAACAGGAAAATGGGATTATGGCGATTTATTAATCAGATAAGTTGTTAATTATTTAGTATTGCTTCGGGAAACATAACTAAAAAGTTAAGTTTTAATTATGAATTTTTATTTTACTTATTCCAATGAATCTATTAAAACAACATTCCATAGTATTTTTTAAAACCATATGTTTTAGATCGTTGACTAAGTGAGTTATATTATACTGAAAAAATACAGTGTCTGTTTATAAAATGTCATTGTATTGAACACCAAATTAAACTATATTTGCAAAATAGTTTTGTCAGTTGTTGTAAATTTTCGTTACTTACTAATTTTGATTTAAGTACTCAAAATACAGTGTTATTTCCATTCAATATTTGGTATGAAAATCGTATGTTGTTAAATAAGCAATAACTACCGTGTGTAATTATAAATTAATAAATATTAACTTGTAAACATAACGGAACGAATCACCTCATCACAGACAAATTACATCAAATTTTAATGTAGAGAAAAAAAAATGATTTTAATGTTCACAATATTTCTTAAACTCTTATTATCAAACCTGCTGAGGATTTTTAACACTTTGTGGTAACATGATGGGCTATTATTTGTACTTGCATTTACTATTAAATTGTATTAACATATATAATTCGTTCCGTTACGCACTGGTGCTGTGTACAAATATTTTTTACGATATTTAGACTAATTATTAAACCATTTATAAAAAACGAATAACCGTTGTTTTTCAATTGCTCCCGTGTGCGAGAGAGATCAAGGACTACTTGCAGAATGGAACTGCACCTAAGATGAAATGAAAATCGGAGAAAAAAGCAAGTAATGCATTTATTGTTGATGAATGTAGGCGGGAAACAATCTCTTCCAGACGACGATAAGCAAGTACAGAGGAATGAAAGGTATCTTTGCTACGACATACAAGTTGCTGTAGTATGATAGTTAACGTGACGCAAACCCATGGCAGGGGTTCAGTACATCATCAGCTTCCATCACGTGAACGGGGATCTTTGCGTTCTCATTTGCATGCTATTTTGGGTTCCATCTTTAATCACTTGGGGGCTTGGGGCGCAGTACGTACGTCCACCATGAGTTGCCACTTTAAAATTTACGTTATGTTCGCGTAAAACATTTGTATGGGATTTCGTACAGCGCCTCAGTTAAAGAGTCGAAATGCAACTAAAAACAGTACCTTAAGATGCTCTTGTTACGTAATGGTACAGTTTTTTAGTTCCATTGCGACTCAACGGCGCGGTACAAAATCCCATACAAATATTTAAAGGCCTGCGCAGACGACGTACGCGGAGAATAAAGTACGCTCCGCGAATACAAAATCCCCCGCGGATTTACGCACACGGTGTGCGATCATTTCCTGTCCGAGAGTATATAAATACTCTGAGATTACGTTGTGCTGTAATTTACTTGAAGTTTAAGCATAAAAAAAGACGTTTTAAAAGAGAATACTGGGTCCATCCCTTTATTTCAAATCGATGTTAATGCGGTGTAAAATCCGCCGTGTGCGTTGACTGCTCATAGTTCGTTCGTTATCACGTTCGTTCGCACTTTAATCCGCTACGCTCCGCGAGCGTCCGCGGTGTTTCAACGGATTTTTGGTTCGGCGTACTTTTAGTCGTTCGTGTGCGTTGCTCGATACAGTTTGTAAGGGATCTATTTTGACGGAGATAAAAGTACGGCGCGGATAATCCCTCGTCTGCGCAGGCCTTAAGAGCGGCAAGTGGCAATGGTACACATACTGTACACGTCAGCGGCTGTCATTGGCGACGATGGAAGACTTACAGGACAGACAAAATTAGTAGGGCAAAAATAAAAATAAACGGTATACAAATAATAATAATAATAATATTTATTTCCAAAATACACAGTTTTAGTCATACAGTATTCAGCGACTTCTACACTAAGCAGGCTGCTTGGATCGTAGAAATCAGTTGACAATTGACTGATATACAGTTGAAAATTAGAGACCGGGGTCGTGCTATAGAACAACAATTGGAAAATAAAACTAATTGCTTTCAAGCTAAACAGTAACAACACCACAATTTGGTTGAGCAATTAGGGTTCAAAATATTAAGGTAATAATAATAATATTTTAAGAATCTTGTGTGTGAAAGAGTGCTTGTGAGTGTGTATGTGTGTATAATCTGTGTGTGTGTGTGTGTATATATGATCTGTGCGTGTTCTGTAGTAGTAAATAAAACGTCAATTCGTAATTTACAATACCTTTATTAAATATCCACATTGACTACATACTAAGTCCGATTCACACTAAAGACGCGTCGTGCAATATACAAAAGGCAAAGAAAACCGAAGCGTGCATCCAGAACGAAATGTCCGAATTTATAAAATTTCGGAACTTAACCACTTAGAATCAGCTTCAACTTTCTTTACCAGTTGCAAACTGCTTAGGCCTTCAGCTTTAAATGGTACTTCATTCGATCTCGCTTAGATGCAGTCGGTGTATTTGGGCATCTTGTTCTTGACGAGGAGGCCGGAATCGAGAGATGTGTAGCCTGCGGCGTACTCGAACGCAGGGTGGTTGAAGACCACCTGAAAGAACAAACAATTGATCATAAGATTTGATAAACTTTAATGCACAAAAATTATATTATAGATTCAATAAATAAGAAAGGTTTATGATTTAGGTGGCCTTATCGCTAGAATCGGTCTTTATTAGATAACTTTTGTAAGCTATGAAAAAAATATGAGTAACATCTTGAGCTAAGACCATCTAACTGTATAAAAAAACGTAACATTGCACTGTACCTAACGGGCAAAAAATATAGCAAATACTAGCTTTAGGGAACAGGATTTGAAACAATTTAATTAAATGTAGGTATTTAGATTGGTTCCTTCATCACATAATCATAGTCAGTGTTTACAGAGATCTTTAGCTAGTACAGTCAAAAGCATGATATTGATATCTATACATATCCAAGGCTTCAAAAATATCTGAGCAAAACATTAGCCAATACCTTTACAAGAATTTACATAATACGTTGTTGACTTGTATATTATACTAGCATTACGCCCGTGTTTCTTTATATATTACGGCCAAGTTAAATAAAATCTATATAAATTGTAGCCCATGTGTTATTTTCTGATGTATAGCTGTATTACTGTAAAGTTTCATCCAAATCCGTTCAGTAGTTTTTGCGTGAAAGAGTCACAAACATCCTCACAAACTTTCGCATTTATATTATTAATAAGATAATAAGATTAAATAAATTAAATTAATAAAAAATAATATAGTATTATTACATACTATATTTACGTTTATTATTATTATTATATTTTGTTTTGTGACCTATCATAAGTGCTTGTAAAAGCTTACATGAAATAATATATTTTTTCATTTCATTTATTTCATAGATATTTGTGGCTAATGTTTTGTTTAAATATTTTTGAAGCCTATGATACAGATGTTTATGCTTTTGACTGTACAATTCGTTTCAAAATGAGATCTATTGGGGCATTATAATAACATTGCTGCATTTGGCTTTTACATATAGCTCAAAACCATTTATGATACGTTCCTGTGTTATAAACAACAGAATTGCCACTTACCTGGTCCCTCTCGTAAGCATCTTCAGCGCTGGTGATCAGCTCCGGCACATCCGTCCTCGGGATGGTGAACAGGTTCGTCAGCAGATGCTTGTTGTTGGTGTACATCATCCGCTGGTCGGACCACTCCACCTCGCGCGGGAGACGCCAATCCTTCATCTTGGGGTCCTCGCGCTCGGTGTACTTTTCAAAGTCGAGGCGCTCGATGTCCTCTACAACCTATAAGTTGAAATAAAATTACTTTGAGTGCACTGGCAACACCTAAAAGTTATTGGGCGCCAAACTGTCACGTTACGCAGGGGAATTGAGGTTCCCCGACGTAACGGAGTAACGGAAGTTGCTAAGACGGGGAAAAGAAAAACAATGAGTTGGATAGTAAGTAGGTAGGGTCCTACTTCAACATATTTTCTTATTACTAATTACTATTTGCTGCTCTGCAACGCTTAGAGACACCCCCCCACTCTAGCGTTCTTTGAGCGTCAAGTCAAGATTAGGAACTTGTTTATATAAATAAATAATAATAAATATCCCTGGACATTATTCCACACAGCGCCATCTAGCCCCAAAGTAAGCTAATTAAAGCTTGTGTTATGGGATACTAGACAACGGATAAACATACTTAAATACATTTTCTTTTGTAAATACATACTTATTATACATAGGAGACACCCAGACCAGTACAAACAGACATGTTCATGCACACAAATGTTTGTACTGTGCGGGGATCGAACCCGCGACCTCTGGTGTAGTAGCCAACTTCTTAACCATTACACCAAGTCGGTCGTCATATATCTTAAATAACGCAAACGCAAAAATATCTTAAATATCATCATTATTTAAGATATTTTTGCGTCCATGGGCACTGTACTGAAATCCCATACAAACTACACAGCTTGCGGATGTCATTTGGTGGAAAACTCGCAGTAGACATACTGGTTTCAATGACGATGCCGCAGGGGCTACTTTCTAATCTTTCTATTAATCTACGCGAATATTATTTCATGGTCACCATTAGCATAACTAAGCAGCTACCTAAGTTATCTGTTTATATGGGTTATTTGTGGTTGTTTCGTGGGGTACAATGAGGACACATTTACTTAATACTAGTAAGTAAGTAAGTAAGTAAGTAAATCATTTATTTGCTAAGAATACATTGAGAAAAAACGATGGTAAAACAATGTCTGGGCGGTGTATTCGGCCTGCAGACAGGCGTGCAAATTATTCGTACTACGAGTACATACGAGTAAAACATTTTTTATTCGAGCTAGTATTACTTAATTATGCAAGTACCATAAAAAATCAAACAATTTTTTTTTGCTTAATCAAACAAACAGTAGCAAAGCGTTAGGTAGGTACTATATTCAAAACTATTTTACAATAAAAACTTTAACTTATCTACATTTGAATGTACTTACACATAGTAAATAAGTAAAATAAAATTTGAAATATACACTAATTAACTTGAGTATTCAACCCAGTCTTGTAAAATTAAAACGCTAGCTGTATATTCCTATACTAAACTAACTTAGTTAAGTACAAAATAAAAATAAGTTAAAACTACAAAGACAGCAAATTATACTACAAAATCTAGATCATGATACAGGTATTCTTTCAAATTATAAAAACATTTATCAAGCAGCCATTTTGTTAGGGTTTTGTTAAATTGATGACCTTCAAGATTTTTCAATGATTTAGGTAATTTATTAAATAGGAGAAGACACATATTATATGCATTTTGTTTATATATGTAGCATTGACTAGGAGGTTTGTGTAATAAATGTAAATATTGTTTCCTAGGTCGTCTGCGAGATACTTCAGTATGGTTTTGAAAGTAGTGCGGGTGTGATTTGACAAGGCAGCAAATGTTTTTTATGTATAGACCGGGTAGTGTTAAAATGTTTAGTTTTCTAAATAACGGCTTACAACTGTCTAAGAATCCCATGTCGCAAATGGCCCTTAAACATTTTTTCTGAAGCCTAAACGCTCTTTCAAATTCTACTGAACTACTAATTCTACTAATCAGTATCTATATATATATAGAAGCACAAAAAAACGGCCTACAGCGGCATCCCCATCCCACCCCAGGCCTGCGATGCTCTTTTTGACGGAAACACAGATAGGCCGCCCTGCCGATACGTCATACTTGCACTACCCCGGCTATGTGCTGGAAGAGTCCTTCCAACCTAAAGCCGGTGTATGTCTATTCGTCAGGGCGGACGTCTGCTGTAGCCGTCTCCGCTGCCTAGAAGACCCATCCTTCTCCACCCTCTGGGTGCACGTTGATCTGGGCTCCACAAGCCGGGTCTATGCGTGCATATACCGCTCCCACAAAGGCGACGCCGAGACAACTCGACTCTTCGAGCATCTGAGTCAGGCCGCAGACAACGCTCAGGCGCAGTTCCCAAATGCCGAAATGGTGTTTTTGGGAGACTTCAATGCCCACCATGAGTCCTGGTTAGGCTCATCAAAAACAGACCATGCAGGCCGAACTGCCCATGCGTTTGCTCTCACGCAAGACCTGACGCAACTGGTACACCAGCCCACCCGGGTACCAGATATTGTCGGTCATACTCCCTCTTTATTGGACCTTCTGCTGACGAGTCACCCAGCCGGGTATAAAGTGTCGGTTGGTGCTCCATTGGGCTCCTCCGATCACTGTCTGGTTGGCGCTACAGTGCCTTGTGCAGCTCCCCCACAACCTGTGGAGGTGACGCGGCGGTTATGGCACTACTCGTCGGCAGATTGGGACGGATTGCGAGAGTATTTTGCCTCCGTCCCTTGGCGGCAGTGCTGTTTTGGAGAAAGGGATGCTTCAGAGAGTGCATCTGCTATCGCTGACGAGATCAGTACCGGAATGGAATACTACATTCCTTTTACTGATGTCGTCAGTGCTAGCAAAACTGGTCCCTGGTTCAATCGCGAGTGTGCCGCAGCTGTTGAACAAAAACAGGCGGCGTACCGTGCTTGGTCTAGGGCCCAGGCACTCAATGATCATTCAAACCTTGCCTCCCTGAAAGCAGCCTTTAATAAAGCCACCAAGGCCACGAAGAGGGCTTACATTAGAGCAGACGCCCAGCGAATTGCACGTGTTGGCCAAGAACTCATCACGCACCCTACGGGTAGCCGCTCCTACTGGCGACTGGCTAAACACGTGCAATCTAACTTCTGCGTGCCTTCGCTGCCCCCACTGAGATTCCCTGATGGATCGTTGGCTCATCAGCCGCAAGAGAAAGCCGATTTACTGGCTAACCTCTTTGCCGCAAACTCTTGCATCGATGACTGCGGTGCTGCGCCGCCTGATATTCCACATTGCGGCTCCACAATGCCTGATATTCGTATCAGGCAGTGTGATGTTCGTGCCGAACTGCAGTCACTCGATGTCAGGAAAGCCAGTGGCCCTGATGGAATTCCAGCTGTGGTGCTGAAGAAATGTGCAGCGGAGTTGTCTCCAGTGTTCACTAGCCTGTATCGCCTCTCCTACAATTCGGGTCTTGTGCCGCTGTCTTGGAGGGAGGCGAACGTTCAACCAGTTCCCAAAAAAGGGGACCGGTCTGACCCTGCCAATTACCGTCCAATAGCCGTAACCTCAGTTTTAGCTAAAGTGATGGAGCGGATCATAAACACGCAGCTCATCCGCTACCTAGAGGATCACTCTCTCATTCACGACCGTCAGTACGGCTTCCGACCAAAACGGTCTACGGGTGATCTTCTAGCGTACGTAACACACATCTGGGGGGAGGCTATGGACAAGCATGGGGAATCTTTGGCCGTCAGCCTTGACATTGCCAAAGCTTTCCACCGTGTATGGCATCGTTCGCTTCTTTCCAAGCTTCCGGCATATGGTCTGCCACCTCGCCTATGCGACTGGGTCGCCGGATTTCTGGAGGGACGTAGAATTCGTGTCCTTTGCGATAGTCAAAAATCACGTTTTCTCCAGATTAATGCCGGAGTGCCGCAGGGCTCCGTCTTGTCGCCGACGTTGTTTCTTCTGCATATCAATGACATGTTATCTCTTGGTAATATTCATTGCTATGCGGATGATAGCACGGTCCACGCGCGATATTTCGAGCGCCCTGGGGCAAAGCAGACTGACATCGAGGAGAAGAGGTGAAGTCTTGTTGTTGAGCTTGACGGAGTGTTGGACCGCATTTCAGAATGGGGTGCATGCAATCTTGTCGAGTTCAATGCCAAGAAAACGCAGGTGTGTGCATTCACAGCAAAGGCGTCGCCTTTCCTTTCCCATCCCACTCTTCAGAGCACCCCACTACCGATTAAGGATAGCCTAAACATCCTTGGCATGGATGTTCGTAGCAACCTAAACCAGCGGGACTACATTGAGAGCGTCATTAGAACTGCATCCCGTAAACTCGGAGTCCTGAACAGAGTGAGACGATTCTTCACGCCTGAGCAGCTCTGTCTCTTGTATAAGACACAAGTTCGCTCGTGTGTGAAATACTGCTCTCATCTCTGGGACGGTTCCGCTAAGTACCTACTCGAAGCTCTTGACAGGTTGCAGCGGCGTGCTATCCGTATTATTGGAAACCCAGAGGCAACTTTGACCCTTGAGCCTCTCCAATTGCGTAGAGACATTGCCAGGCTAAGTGTTCTCTATCGCTTCTACAATGGGGAATGCTCTGACGAGTTATTCCAGCTTATCCCACCCTCACCTTTCCACTCCCGTACCACGCGTGCTGGACTATGGCGTCACCCACACACAATTCAACATTTGTTGGCCCGAACTAAAAGGTTCGGTGACTCGTTTCTTTGTCGTACCATCCAGACGTGGAACGCTCTTCCAGCACATGTGTTTCCTTCCTCGTATAGTCCCGGGTTCTTCAAGCGGGGCGTGAAAAGGCATTTCTGCAGGCCTTCAAGGGGAGGATGGCCAGCCCAGTGATTCGTTTGAATGACTGGGCTTGTCAACCTCATATCTGGACCTCACGACCGCTTTCCATCAGGTGGAGCGAGGTCATCTTGACAGGCAATATAAATAAAAATAAAGTAATAATGTACTCACCACTTCAACATCACCACCACCGCTCCAGTCGTAGACCAGCAGCTCAGCATGAGTTGAGATGTCCCTCAAGTACTTGTTCTTGTACTGCTTTTCAACTTCTTGGAGGAATTTAGGAGTGAGTGCCTTACCGCTGACTTCGTGCTTGTGGCCTCGCTTCTTGATTGCATTCACCACCTGTATGAGAAGTAAAAGATATTTCAGTGGAAATGCTCCTACCATTTTATTAAAATTGTCGGTTTTTCAAATTTAAATCAAATAACATCGTTACTCCCAATATGAAAATGTTGTGTGTGTTTCTTCTGCTAATAATTGTCAAAATTAGGACAAAAATGATTATCATTACGCCAATGGTATACCAACAATATCCAACGCAGAAAACCATTACCTCTTTTCAAAAAACTGATCTGGATAGGAACTGTCAAGAACCAGAATAAGACCATAGTAACCACCATGTAAACCAAGTGTGAGGATAAAACTCTTGGCATTCACAAGCCACGGCTTAGATAGATAGATAGAAACTTGACACATGATAGCCATGGGCATCATGTGAAAAGCCTTCATGTGATCTCACAAAATAACATAAGTTTATCCTCAACCTCATACAGTTACAAACCACTTACCAGCTCGTGATCTTTCCTACTTACTTTAACTTATCAAAATGAAGACTTAAACAGCACTTACACCATCAGCAGGCAGGTCCAAATAGATGACAAGATGAGGCCTCATCAGCTCCTCAATGGTATTATTCCGCAGCTCATAGTACACAGAACGGACTCCTTTGCTGATGTACTTCTGAGCAAACATTGATTCCAGAAACACAAAGTCTGAGTACGGAGACCTTTCTAGAACAACGCCTTGGCCGGTATTCAGCAAATGCGCCAAAGCATCAATGTACTGCTCAAAACGAGCTGTGTACATCATAATCTGGAAGTTTCCAGCCAGACGGTGGTTAGGGGTCTGGTTGAAATTGACATGATCAAACGTTCGAGCATCCTCAGGGATTTGGTCATCAAACATGCGCAAGTCACAGCCATTGGGCATTTTGTAATGGAAATCCATGGTTACTTCTTTAAAGTGCTTCATGCCTAGGTCATCAGCTAGAGCAGCTGCAAACTCGGTCTTACCAACGGCCACTGGGCCTTCGACAACAATCACTTTCGAGTTTTCATCTAACCGGTGGGTTGTGCGGTCGAACAGACTCCTAAGCCAGGTGTAATCTTTGTTCTCATAGTCAAAAGGCGCTGGCTTGGGCGGCGGCTTCGGCAGAGACTCCCTGAGAGCTCGCCCAGCGATTCCTCGGTTCTGCACAAAGGTACAGGCGGCGATCTTGCCTCCTTGACTGGGGCTTATGACCTTAATCACAGCGGTTCTTATCAGAGTAGCCATGGTGGCTGAGGTACCTGCAACTAGCAAGTCACCTGGAAAAGACAAAGTCAAGCGTTTTAACTTGTTTGAAAGCTTTTAATTTGCAGGAAATGTGCGTTTTCTTACCTCAAATTGATTCAAAACAAAAATTCTTAGCGAAATTGTGACATAACCACTTGGTTGAATAAAGTTCGGAAATCCGAAATCAGTGAGAATGTTTGACAGTTATGAATAATGAATCAAAATTGTAATTTTTCATCTGATGTAATCTGCGAATGGCAAAAATCACTGCCGGACCCACCCAAGACTCAAGACCCGCTCGTTGGTAAACACAATTGCGCAAATGTTTGCACCGACATATCAATAGGTTCTTGAGTCAAAAGATAATTATAATGGTTGGTATAATCTAAATTACCTGCACAATGACTTGAGTGAAGTAGTGTAGTGAGCTTCCCATAATAAACCTCTTTTAATTACCAACTAGAGGATTTACTGAAGATTTACAATTATTTTTTAGAATTCCAATTAATTTATTCAGACAATAAAATTACAAGTCCACTTTACGAGCTTCTTCTAGGATAGCACCCGTTTTAAACGAGCCGTTTATTGATGGAAACAACCAACAAAATTGTTTTTTCAAAATTGCCTAACAATTGCAATTCATTTTCAAACGAAGTGCCTTTCTGTCACTAGGACTTTGTGACAGTTGCAGTCTTTTTACTTTTTACTCTATGTAGTGCTCGTGTGAACCATGTGTGCTTTATTTTGCAACAAATAATCTTAAATTTATTGATTTCTTGCGATAATATAGACTAAGAGTGTACATCAAATAGAAAAATGGAAACAGAAAATATCAATGTTGATGAATTTCTGCCCGCCAAAAATCCAGTAAAGCTTAAAAATGTTAAACGAAGAGCGGTGTCAGAATCTGGTGATACCATGGAAGTTGAGGAACACAACGGCATACAAGGGAAGGCAAAACATACGCGATCAAAGGCTAAAAAATCTAAAAAGAGCGCAGAGCCCAACGAAGTGAAAGATAATGTGAGGAAGGTCCCTGTTCCAGCACATAGGTATAACCTCAAATTATGGGATTATTTATTATTATAACTTCTTGCAACAGTAGAACTCATGAACCACACCAGTAATCCAGCATACAGTGAAACAAAATGCGTGTAATGATTTGCTTTTATATTTTTTCATTGCTGCTACAATTGATGGGTATTGGCTACTACTACTTATTTTTTTTATAGGTACACACCGCTAAAAGAAAGTTGGTTGAAGATCTTCACTCCCATAGTTGAGCATTTACTCTTGCAAGTGCGTTTTAACACCAAGACTCGCAATGTAGAAATCAAAGTGGGCCCTGAGACTAAGGACATCGCCAATTTGCAGAAAGCGGCTGACTTTGTCAAGGTATTTATTAGAACATACACCATCTTACACTTTACATGGGTTTTTGTTTGTTATTGCTAATTGTGTCAACTATGACACAATTAGCAATCTAATCACTAGATTAGATACTCTCCTTCAAAACTACAATGTAAACTTCATGTTGATCATAGTCTATCAAAAAAAATGGACAAGTTTTGGCTGAATATTTAAAACATCTATCACCCTTGTCAAAAGATATTATTTGAACATAGACATTCTAAATGTCAGCAATAGCAATATTAAACAAATATCCAAGCTAAGCCAAGGGCTTACTTTTGTATTACTAAATTATTCTACTTTGTATTTTTAGATACTTTCCTGCAAAACTTCTTAGAGATGTTTTTAATATTTTATTTATTTATTTATTTATTTATCAAAGTAAAAAAATTGCACAACATAACAGCAATACCAGGGCAATGTACAATTTAAATAAAAACAGTTATAATAATAATTAACACTGTTTACAAAAGTTATAGGCTCGTCAGCAAATACATCACAGAGGTTCAGTTTGTTGAGCCCACGTATGAAAGGTGAAGAACAGCTAGCCTGAGTTCTGGTAGTAGGCACCGCCAGTAAGTTGTGCCAACGATTACGCGTATAATTGTTAGGCACAAAATCTGCATACACGGGTCACCAACTGGTGACAGTCAGATTCACAGCGTAGGATACAACAAATATTAACAACCAGATGCCAATTACGTCGCACCTACATGATAGTTTATCAAAGTTTGTCCACCACACTTACCAAAATGATTGGCTAAGGATCAAGAACAGATGTGTGTGATATAAATAATTTATTGTTCCAGGCATTTCTCTATGGCTTCGATGTTGAAGATGCACTGGCTTTACTGAGGCTAGACGACTTATTTGTTGAGTCTTTCGAAATCAAGGATGTAAAGACACTTCAGGGTGACCACTTGGGTAGAGCCATTGGTCGTTTGGCCGGAAAAGCTGGTCGCACAAAGTTTACGATAGAAAATGTGACAAAAACAAGAATAGTGCTAGCTGACTCCAAGATCCATATATTAGGTAGTTACCAGAACATTGCATTGGCCAGAAGAGCTGTCTGTAACCTCATCATGGGATCTCCTCCTTCTAAAGTGTACGGGAACTTACGGAATGTTGCGAATAGAGTAGCACAGAGGTTTTAGTTGTATTAAAATTTATTTATGGTTCACATAACTATGTTTGATTTCAATAACACAAATGTTTCATTTTGAAAATAATGTTTGCCTTATAAAAAAAGGTTTATAGGTCTTCATTTTATAATTGTAACTTTTAAAAAATATCTGTCACTATATTTTTAAGTACAATATCAAGTGTAATACTCTACCATTACAACTAAATTATTGGTTGCAGGTCAACCAGATTGATATTCACAATCCAAAACCTTAAGCTAAATAACTTAAATATAATGAAACTGAACTAGTTCAATTCAGGCGGCCTTATCGCCAGGGCGCCATCTCTTCCAGGCAACCTCAAATACAAGTAAAATGAAATATGTACCCTTAAATAATACATAATTGGAATAGATCTGTTGCAAGAGCAATAATTCGGCATGATTGGACAATGAATAAATCCATTTTTGAGTTACACTGCTGATTTGATGTTTCAACATATTATCTGCCACTGCTTCTAAAGGCCCGTATTCACTTTGATTAGTAGTAAGTGCAGGTGATTAGTGATTATGAGAAAACACGTGTGGACAGTGATTGATGAGTGCGATTGAATAGAACACGCTTCTAATCACTTCACGGAGTAGGATACTAATCACTCGCAATAATCCATCGCTGTCTACACATGTTTTCTCATAATCACTAAGCACCTGCACTAATCACCTGCACTCGCACTAATCAAAGTGAATACGGGCCTTATTATTTGCCTGTACAGTCACACACAAAGGTTGTCCGATCTTCAAGTCTACAGCAGTATCTTGTACTTGAAGTGGCGGGGCACTCGCGAGAGCACGAGTCGCGCGTCGACGGACAGCGAGGCGAAGGTCCAGGGCTCCGCGGCGCTCCACTCGCAGCAGTACACGCTGTCCTCGTGCTGCTCGTACGATTGCAGGACGCCGTCTTCTAGCCTACACCAGAGAGTCAAATAAATTAATTTATTTATATGTATACTGGGTGTTTCTTAAAATAATTGCTAATACGGTATGGGATACTCGGAAGGTGATGTAGAAACTCATCATCATCATCCGTGCGGTCTATCCCGGTTGTGAACCCACACACAGGTGATGTAGAAACTATCTTAGTGAGAATGATAATATATTTTATATTGAGGAACTAAACGAAGCTATAATATACCAGCCCCCCGATTCAGAACAAAGTTATCAACCGATTCGTTTATTTTCTTTTATTTTTAATTATTTTTTTAAGTAGGGTAGATTTTATGAAATTTGGTTTATGAAAACTTAGGGCCTTTGGCTTTAACATATCATAATACTGATTGCTACCGCTTAGCAGATCATTTACTATGAATAAAACAAATTTACCGAATCGGTCGATAACTTCGTTCTGAATCGGGGGGCAGAGGTGGTTTGACTCCCGAGCGTGCGGGAGAGTCAATGAAACCGAGGGTATATTAAGTTGGCGTATAATCTCGAGGTGCAAACTATACTTTTCATTTTTTGCGAGAAAAATAGTCAATTTAGTACAAAAACATTTAATAAATATTACTTAATAAAATAAACATCACAAATGTTTCTTATTCCTCCAGTCCTACAACTTCGTAAGTTTTTAGGTAAATCTTCCGCGATTTTGGCGGCAAAAGATTATCTATTGTCTTTTGCTCTTTGCTCGACGTCAAACTCTTCACTGTCACAGGACATTCTAATAAATTTATTTAAAACCGAACAAATTTACACTGTACACAAGTTGGTCTGTCCACACTCCACAGATATGTTATATTTACTGGCTGTTTGAGTTTGTCTATGTCACATGAACATTCTACTCTGCTACTATCATCACCTAATGAGTATGCCACATCGTTTTTGTAAGGCCTTTGTTAATTACCCAGTACGTATTAGCAAAAGATTTTTTAAAATCAGTCTAGCATTTTTTGAGTTCATCCATTACAATATTACAAACAATGCAATCTGTATTACAAGGACTCCAAATCAGTCAAAGGAACCGAAAAAAGTGTGCTTCACGTCATCTAAGCATACTTTCCCTAATTAACATGTACCTACTCATTAACTCATACATGTTAAAAAGAGACCAAGAGTGTTCCATCTTTGAGCGTTTTAATTGCATGACGTGCATTATCCAGTTATGAAAAATCATTGATTAAAAACCAAAAACATTTTTTTTTATCGTTTTAGTGCAGATCAGTCTTAAAAAAAGATGTCAAAGATGACATGAATGTTTCGTCCCCACCGAACCCACGAGTCATATAACGCACCCGACAGCGCGTCAGCGGAGTGGTGAGGAAGTTAGCGGGCGAGTGAAATTCAATGCTGCCAACCTAACGATTTTGACCACTCGAAGTGCAGTTATAAAAATCGGGTTATACTTACACTTGGCTGAGGCGCGCGCCCTCGTCGTCCAGATCGCGGCAGACGCCGGCGGCGGCGGTCAGCAGCGCGCGCGCATCGGAACTGCCCGTTAGGAGTAACTGCTCGTGATATGTGTTGTAGCGGACTGTCCATACCCTAGGGAACGATGATACGAATGCAATAGGGTTCAATTAATACTGTAACCCTTAAATTAGCTTGATGGAGCATTCACTTGTAGATGAACATCGAGCATTAGTCGTTTTATAAATTACTCGAACCACAATATCGACCTACATGAAAGAGGAGTTTTGGCCGAAAGGTGTCATTTACCGGCGTATTCGAGGTCGGTCACCGGACACCATGATGCGTCGCAACGTCGCCGATAGACCTTACGTGTGTTAGTAAATAAGTTAATTATATTAAGTAATATGTATGTTAGTTTTTAAGGTATTTATCTATGAGCCGATTATGTTTAGTTAAGATCTTTAAATGTAATTTGTTGCCTGAAATAAATGATATTCTATTCTAATGCGAACATGAAGCTCATGTTTTGTTACAACTTGATTTTGACTCAAACTCAAATAACTTTATTCAAATAGACTGTATCAGTACTTTCAAATCGTCAAATTTACAGCAAAATATACTAAATAATAGACATAAATACCATAATAATATGGATATGTAAATAAACAGTATACAGACATAATGCGACTCTACCACCGCGTCGGAGTTGTTTCTTACTGAGAATACCCGGCGAGAAACTCAGCAGTTACTCTTTTAAACTTGTTTTGGGTTTACAACAGGCGTTAGTAAAGTACAAGCAGTGTGTCATTTTGATACAAATAAACCTAAAAGAATATAAAACAAAGAGAAAAAACCAACCATAAAAGAATATAATAAAAAGAATTCATTTAAACAATTCAAAAACAAAAATTGTTAGTCAGTACATACATACTAGGTACCTATTAACTCTTACAATAAAACATCTGTTACAATAGAGCTATTTAATCCCGCATCGAGCAGAGCGCTTATACCCAGGCATTTTTATCTATAAGGTAGTCTTTTGTAGTATAATAGCCCTTTTTTAATAAAGCCGTTTTGATGTGAATTTTGAATCTATGTAAAGGTAACTCACAAATTGTTTTTGGAATTTTGTTGTAATGATGTATACCTTGCCCCATAAAGGATCCTAAAACTTTTTGTAACCTAAAGAGTGGAAGTGCAATTTTATCCTTATTCCTAGTATTTCTGCAATGTATGTCACTGTGTTTAGCATAGAGACCAATATTTTTTCTCACCAAAACAATGCAATTGTAAATGTATTGTGACGCTACAGTGAGGATACCAATTTCCTTAAAAATCTCCCTAAGTGAAGCCCGTGCACGAAGCTTATAGATGGATCTGATAGCTCGCTTCTGGAGGATAAAGATGGTTTGTATATCCGCCGCTTGACCCCAAAGTACAACGCCGTAAGACATTACACTATGGAAATAACTAAAATAAACTGAACGAGCAGTATCAACATCTGTTAATAACCTAATTTTTCTCACTGCAAATGCAGCCGAACTAAGTCTGCCTGAGAGAGCTGTTATATGAGGGTTCCATTGCAGTTTTGAATCTAGTGTGATTCCAAGAAAAACAGTTGTATCTACAAGCTTCATAGTATTACCATCAATTTTTAGACTAATGGGGTTATCTTTAACATTAGGCAACTTAAAATTAATACATTTAGTCTTTTTTGCATTAAGCTGTAGATTATTTACTGTGAACCATTGTAAAACCTTTGAAAGTGCGTCATTAACATCATCAAAAAGGTTTTTATTTCCGTCAGTTTTAAAAACTAAAGATGTATCGTCTGCAAACAATACAACATCACAAATATCTTTTAAGTAAAAAGGTAAATCATTTATATATATCAGAAATAGTAATGGACCTAGAATGGATCCTTGAGGGACCCCCATTTTAACTTGTGATCCTGTAGAGAGTACACTGTTAACATCAACTTTTTGAGTTCTTAAACTAAGGTACGAAATTACCAAATCTAAAGCATTATCCCTAACCCCGTAAAAATCAAGCTTGCGTATAAGTGTATCGTGATCAACGCAATCAAAGGCCTTGGACAAGTCACAGAAGACGCCAAGAGCGTTCTGTGAATTCTCCCAAGCCCTAAAGATGTGTTTTAGAAGTGCGATGCCAGCATCAGTAGTAGAACGGCCTCTCGTGAATCCATATTGTTCACTGTGTAAGAGATTGTTCTCATAAAAATGGCTTAATAGTTGTTCTTGAATGATTTTTTCAAAGATCTTACTGAGAGCTGGTAGGATTGAAACAGGCCTAAAGTTACCTGGGTCTTGTTTGTTGCCTGATTTAAAAAGTGGTACAACCCTACTGTGTTTCATTAAGTTTGGAAAAACACCTTCATCAACACAATCATTGAATATTACGGCTAAATAAGGGGCAATCACGTCAATTATGTGGCTAACAATTTTGACTGATATACCCCAAAGATCAGCGGTATCTTTTGAATTAATTAATCTGAATGCTTTTATTATATCTAGTGACTCAATATGTTTAAATTTAAAGAATACACTGCAACAAGATACATTATCTTTCAACAAATGTTCCGCTCTAGTTGGTGAGGAATTTAATGAAGCTGTAGTGATTATAGGTATATTACTGAAATACTTATCAAATGCTTCAGCAACAGATGCTTCTGATTGTAAGATGTTATTGTTAATATTAAGAGTGTATGAGGTATCGCGCTGTTTAGCTTTACCTGTTTCGTGATTTATGACGTCCCAAGTGGTTTTTATTTTGTTAGTGGACTTTGATATTTTATCACGAATGTGCAATGCCTTAGCTGTAGTGCAGGCTTTTCTGAATATTTTAGAGTAGTTCTTGACACACTCAACAAAAAGTGGATCGAAATTGTATTTTTTCATGCCTTACAAGTCATACATCTTACGTCTGCTCCTGTAAATTCCAGGCGTGGCCCATTCATTGCAGGCGTGCCCATTGACTGACATGCGAGCTAACGTTACATGGCTTTTTTTTAGTTAACTGAGCATTTACCTTTATTGTACCATTTGTAAAAACGTTACATTACAAAGTACCTAATGCTTTAGCAAAAGCTCTAGTCTATACACACCTTAGTGTGCTCCCGGCTCGGTCAAAACGGATCACCTAAATAGTAATAGCAAACTCTTTATTTCCTTGGCAACATGTTCTCCGTACTTTCGCTTTAATTAAATTATTAATTTGTATGCTTCTGACACATTTGTAGCTATTTTTTATAAGAGTATTTTAATTTCGTACATATATAATATATTAATTTAAGATGCTACAAACATAGATCTTAGGAAATTCTCTCAAATTTTGAAAATGCTGAATTGGTAGGAATATTTTAGGATATACCAGTGAGAATGATCCGTCCTGCTGAATATCGGTTCCTTGCCATTCCTGTAGTCCCAGATGTTGAGAGCGGCGTCATCGCCCACCGTCGCCAAGTGGAATTGTCTGCAATAACAGGTTTGGTATAGTTCCAACTTTTCATCAAAGAATGCTGGTCAAGACTTGCACAGTGAGAAAGAGAGTGGGCCAGATTTGTATAGAGTATAGACGTTATATGTCAGGAAGACCTTTTTACTATGCTTGTAGTAGTGACATGCACAATAGTGTACATACACACTGTCTTAGTGTCACTAGTGTCAATTTGTTCCCGCTGAGAGCGCGCACACTAGCGTAAATCAGTTCATGTCAATACTACAAGCATAGGTAAATGGTCTTCATAAAACAGACAGACTAGTATGAACTCCACATACTGTAGGTACCCGAGCGCAGAACCATCCCCTCCACTGTCGCCTAGGGTTCTTTTGACATGACATGATTTGAATAAGAAACTGTTTTTTTAACTGATATAATTTCAATGGATAAAAACAGTTGGCCAGAGTGAATAGGCATTTTCTGGGTGAGCGTGTAACATCGTCGGCCTCGTCATCGCTTACCACCAGCCGAGACTTGAGGCCAAACGCAAACCCATTTTAAATAAACAAAAAACCATTTCAATCAGGTATTACTTTATTAAGCAGATTAAAAACCGGTTAAAAAGCTATGAGAAAAGGTCTTGTTGGAGGGTGAATTGAACATTTGACCTGTGGCCTTCTATGATTGACATGATTAATCTTCTAAGTATACTAAAATTATAAAGCTGCAGAGTTTGTTAGTTTGCTTGAACGCGCTTATCTCAAGAACTACTGGTCCGATTTGAAAAATTATTTTAGTGTTAGATAGCCCATTTATCGAGGAAGGCTATAGGCTATATATCATGACGCTAAGACCAAAAGGAGCGGAGCACCAACGAAGAATGTTTCGAAATCGGGGTTTTTTTCCTTTTGCGAGCGTGCACTGCGTATTTCATATTTATTTATTTGCTTGTCACATGGTTATACAGGTGTTATTAAAAAAATACAGTACATTGAACACATGACACCCCGTAGGGGCACCGCAAAATATAACAGAGAGAACGTCACATACTTACATACAAGAAATAAACAGAGATACACAAAAATAAATTCAGCGGCTGTCTTCAAAAAACTCATCTAATGAGTAGAATGCTTTTCTTTTTTCGTAAACGGTTAGTTTCGCAAAAATCATGTATGTCAGAATTGTTTCCCTTTAAAAGTTCTAAAAAAAGTCCGCGACAGCATATTTTATGTATATCTCTTAAGGTGAGCCCACTATAACCAAATTTGTTTTAAAATAATGCATTTGCGAAGGTGTTTTTATAAACATGATATTAATCCATAGCCAAATAAATACGTTATTCATCACAAGTATTTAATTTAAAACAAAATTGCCCTTTCCATCATTCGATTTCAATGAATATCTTAGGAGATATCGCAGTTTTAAAATAACATCGCAGGCGGGCAGTCATGAGGGGGAAGGGCGGTGGCCCCAGTTTTTCACCTTCTAAGTTAACGAAGTTGCCGGTTGATGTTAGCGTTAAAGTAACTATTCCACGCGAATGAAGTCGCGGGCAAAAGCTAGTTCTATAATAAAAAAATGTAGATTAATAAATCAAAATGATTTGATCAAATGAATGATGCTAATCTTAGATGGCCATGTGTTCAGGTGCCTAACTCTTCGGCAGAATTTCATTGGGAATTAAACTGTGAGGAAGTGTTAAACTTCAAATGTAAGAACCCTTTTCAAAGCAATAAGGTTCAAAAATGTATCAAATGACCAGCAAAGTAGGAATAAGTCAGGCTTCAGTTGTTTTTATTAATTCACCTATTTGGGTTGAAGTCCAAGTCCCTCACGAGTTGTCTGTGCGCGTTGTCGATGCTCCAGGACGTCTTGGAGCAGTCTGTGCGCGTGTCGAAGCATTTTATATGCATGTCCTGAAGGACTGCAAACTAAAAATAAATAAATAATAACACCTAGACCCACAACGTCAAAAATGTTCGTCACATGAACGTTTTCATGGGTGGGGATTGAACCCACAACCTCCGGCGCTAAAGGCAGGATCGCTACCATTGCGCCAACAGGCCAGTCAAAGCCATACTTTATTTTATATTTTATTTATGGAAAAAGCACAACACAGTAACAGTATATATATTAAATAAACACATTTTAAAACAACAGTGTATATTTTTTTTTCTATATGAATACCTATCTATTATAGGTATACACAACATTTATAATGAAAACAAAAATTGATGAAAAAAGTAACATGGTGAGCTAAAAAATATATCTATTATGTAAACATTTGTTTTACCTTAAAAAAAATTGCACGATTGTTACTGTAGGTAATTCGTTTATTTTTGCAAAAAAGCCTTCTTATCTTACCTGGCAATGCCCCTGATGAGGATTCCACTTCCCCCCCTGGTACTTGACCCTCGTCCGCGCCGGCGCCGCCGCCGCCAGCGCCGCGCCGGTAGTGACGTCATGTACGGCGGCGCCCGACTCGCAAACTATGCCGATGCGGCTCGCGTCCGTCGGGTGCCATTCGGCGCAGCGGATCTCTTCTTCGGGTTTCTAGAATAAGTATATTATTAACGAGCTGCCCAGACACACTTCGTCCTGTTAAATGTTTGACAGCTGGTGTCCATCTTGCCCGCTTGATTGACTTGATTTACATTTACCTACTATTATTTTTCACTGAATTTTTTGTTTAATCAAAATAAAATATAGCCTATATCACTCCTGAATAATTTAGCTCTCCGTTAGTTGAAGAATTTTCACGATCGGATAAGTAGTTTTGGAGCCTATTCAATACAAACAAAAAACAAACAATCAAATTTTTCCTCTTCAGAATATTAGCATAGATATGAGACACCACACCAAATGTCATGGTTTCGAAGTAAATATTCTTATGTTGGTTCAAATTCCTAGTAATCTGGTGCCGCCAAGGATTGGGTGGATGGGTATCTTCCAGCGCGCCCTTCCTGACCTTGATCTGGCCTAGTAGCCAATTTAGAAAAGTTCATTTTTGATTGAAGAATTACGAAAAAGGGGTTTCTAAACAAGTTAATAATCCACAACTTTTAAAACACTTTAAAAATTAAAAAAAAAACTTACTTCTGGCCTGATAGTTATTAATTGCTCCATGTCTTCAGCATTTCTTCCCTGTATTGCACTTAGGTCATCTAGATCCTTAGGTATTACCTGTTGAAATTGTGAAAATACAATTAAATGATTGTGTTGGTTCTTATTTCAATTGGTACATTCTGTTATTCAATCAGCTGAGATAGCAAGATCGAATTTTGATATCAAATGATCCAATAGCTCACATCACAGAACAGTGAATCCTGTAGTTTTAGATGGACTACTTTGTAAAACTATATCAAAAAATTTAATGTTCACAATGTTTTACATTGAGATTTTTTATGCTTACCTCAATAGTAGGCAATTTGTAGATGGATACTCCCATTGAACATTGGCAAGTGATGGGATCATAAGCATTGTGGGTAGTGAGCAGGGTGGCTGCATCGTGTGGGGAACAGCGGAGATGCCAAATTTCACCAATTTCATGTTTGAATACCTAGAAATAGTTTCTTGATTAATATGATTCAATGTCCAATTCTCATGTAACATATAATGCAATATGTTAGCAGAAATTCTAAAATGATTAGGCAGCCATTCATATCAGCAGTTTTCAAGTTTCTTTGAATACAAAATGTAGCAAGGATACTTCGGTAAACAGTTACTGGAGAGTAAATTATTATTGTTGTATGTAAAAAGGCGTTCTAATGTCAGATTTCAGAAGGAGAAACTGTTTCAAAGTACTTTTGGAAATATGTGCTCTTATAAAATTAAAATAAATAAATATGCGCCAGACAACAGTTGTGTTACAGGGTACTAGACAAGGAGTAGTTTATATAGTTCTGTATAAAGTATAAGCATACATAGTTATTTATTTAATAATAGGCGACCGTAGATACAGTTATATAAATCATTTCCCAAAATTTTTACACAATAGTTCCCTATTATTCAGTATCACCTTAGTGTGTAAAGCACCTGTGTCTTCCTCCAGCTCGACCACATGAACTTGGTTAGATTGCGGCTTTAGGCTTAGCGTGCCGATGAGAAAGCGAATAGCGTCGCTTTCCCCGTATTGTGGGGATAAGGCCCTAGTCTGTAACAAGTGAAATATATAAGAATATTTATTAAAAAAGTCTATGTGTTGAAACGGATTTTGTTTCGGCTAATAAGATTTACCTGGTGTTCTAAGCCATAAATGATTGAGTTTCCCTCCTCCATGGCGATATAGTAACTTGTATTTTGACCAGTAGAACCGATAATAAACGTTATCCACGTAAATTACATTATTTTTTGCTTCAAAGCAGAACTTGGAACTTCTGATTTGACAGAGCAATCGGAGAAATGTTTCCTTTCTTGTTGAAATTCTTACTTCACTAAGTTATTTCTATAAATTTCTATACAAATATTTACGATGCATAATGATGATAGGACCAAATAAAATATTTGCAATTTAGGAACACTCCGCTGTCACAGTTGACAACTGACGTTTTACTTTTTAAAATAGAATAATAGCACGGTAACCATTTACATACGGCTTTTTAATAATAATAATAATAATAATAATAATTTATTTATTCAGACATCATAATATGGTCCATTTGGTTAGTAACAATATAGCTTACAACTAGGTTAGTAACAAGACAAATTCGGATAAATAAGATACAACCAGACAACACATTTAATTAACATAATAAATAGGGTTCGGGTTTATGAGTGCAGTGATCCAGTGCCGTAGTAATGCACTGTCCCACCTCCCCGCCAGTACCCTTAGAATCCTGTTGGGACTACCGACCATTCTGTTTTTAATGGACAGGATTTTCTTCCTAGCCACTGCATGGAAGTCGTCTACATGGGCGTCGGCGAACATGCCAGACGCACTGCAGAATCTCGGTAGTCCCAAGAGGACCCGGAACATATTATTATACAATACACGCAGGGCGCTGTATGATTTTTTTAGCATAGTAAAAGGACAATTAATGCCGTTGGGTCTCTCGCTTCGCTTGGATAGGTAAACCACAAGCAAACCACTGAACTCATCTCTTCGTTTTAATTAAAGGAGCCACGCATTTGGGCGCGGTGTGTGACCACATCCTTAGTTACAATCAGGGTAAGTATATACATCGATAGGCTGACGAGATGTTAATTCCTATCCTATACTTAAGTAAAAACCATTTTACTTTTTTATAATTAAAATAAATCAATAAAATAAAATGAGTTTATTGCAGAAACGAAGTTCATAGTGTTAGTAACAATTAATCTTAAAAACTATGTTAGTACAAAAAGGTATTATAATTAATTTTAGTGTCTTTGGCAAGCTGGAAGTAAGTCCAGTGCCGCATAATGGCGCTGTCCACGTCCAGTCTTGCCGCGACCGTCTTCAGGAGGCTGTTGGTGCTGCCCCGCACTCGCTGTATCAGGGACGCAATGTGCTTTCTAATGATGGCCGAGAGGCTATCGACCTCAGCTGCAGCTAGCATCCCTGACGCACTGCAGTGTCGTGGCAGCCCCACCAGCCCCCTGAACGCATTATTGTACTGAGTGCGCAGGGCCCTGTACGCCCCCTGGGTGTAGTTTGTCCACAGGCTGCACGTGTATAGAGAGTGGCAATAAGCTTTAAAAAGCGTGATTTTAACGGCTTTGGTGCAACGAGCAAACCTGCGACAAATCATATTAGCTCTAACGCACAGTGCCCTACGCTCCCTTTCTAAATCTAGGTCATCTTTTAACGACTCGGTGACCCAATGTCCCAAGACCCAATGTACTTGACACTATGCACTTGTCTTAAGGGTATGCCGTTCAGTTTTACAGGCGGGACTTTATACTTCTTATCTTGTGGTCAGTCAGATGATCTTGGTTAATATACTTTAAAAGTTACTTACTACGTCATAATCCTAAACAGGGCAGTCCGTGAAAGGATTAAGTTGTGGCTATTAGAACGTGGTCTAACATGAAAACAAAAAACAATAACAATTGAAATGCGATGTAAGCAATTGTTGTCACTGTGCAAGTTGAAGTACGGCGTCTGTACGTTATGACTTCCTGGCCTTCAACTTGTACAGAATATTGGAAATTGCAGGCTAAAACTAGGGTTAGTAAGTAAAAATCTGTCGGCATCTGTGAGAGGTATGCGGTGGCCCACGGTCTCAGGTACAATTGTACCAAGAGTGAGTTGCTGGTTTTCAAGGCTAAGAATAAGCTAAGTTCTTGGCAACAATAATATTGCTCATCGTCTTTTAAAGAAAAAGAGGCAATCGGTTAATTTCAGCTTCGTTGTAAGGTAAATGGTACATTTATACATTCTTTTCTTTAAGTGATGGATGAGGCACTTATACAATTAAGTTAAGTTGCAGGTAATTCCTGCTCGATAAATACTCAGGTAGGTACCTTCATAAATTGTCTATCACCTCACCTACTCAGACGGAGTAAGGTACTGTCGCTAAATAAGGCCCACGTTTTTGAAAATCCTTATAAATCTGTTATAAGTATTAGTTCGAGATAAGAAACATACATTTTAAGTCAAAACATTAACCAAAAAACAAATATCCTATGTAATTTAATGACAATATTTGTTTTGAAAAAACATATCAATGGACCTTATTAAGAGAATAAAATCCTAATAAGGGTCATTCTTATTCCGTAGTTATTTCCGTCAATACTTTGTTTAATTATTTTATTTTATTAGTTTTGTTTAAAGATAAGAATTATGTTGTCATCCCTGATGAATTAATTCATTTATTAATTAAAAATAACCAGATGGTCCTTACTAAGAGTATCAAAACTTAAACATAAAAACAAAAGTTTTATTTTATGATTTTTAATGAAACACTGTTTAGTTTTGCGTTTATATTTATTTATTGAAATAAACATAAACAGAATGATGACAATTTTAGAACGTTTTCAGTCTTTGGGCCTTGGGCCTTATTAAGTCTATAGGAATCATATTTTGGTAAGGGCCTTAATTAGACTACCAAATCAACAGTATAGTAATACCCAATAACATCAGTAACCCGTCAGCTTTTTACCTTAGCTATCAACTCATGATTTATTACTTTCTAACTGGTGGTGGTAAAAATGTGAATTAGACATGTAAAAAATATAAAAAAGCCGATTACATTTTTATTGACCTAATAAGATCCGGTACTTATTTGGTGACAAGGAAATTGACTTTCTTAGGCACTTCGCCATTCCGATGAAAACCAATCAAGATTGACAAAACAAAACATTGTATTCACTTACTTACTTTAACAATCCACGCGTGGAAGCTTATTATTCCCTTATTCTTGGAAGTTTTTACCAAAAACTCAACAAAAACACTGCAAATAATAAAACAAACGCACAAAAATTTCACAAAACGGCCTATGCGTTGTGACTTGTCCGCATCGACAGGCACTTTGTTGATTGGTTAATAAGGAACGTCTACACGCAATCAGATTTCAATTTTGAAATAGAAGCGGCATATTTGAACTCGTGGACCCTATTTAGAGTTGGCTCTTATTTGGCGACAATACCTTACTACTTCTTCTGTTTATGTGATATATATAAATAATACTTACTTGATAGGCATAATAATGCCGACTGTACTTAATCAACTGGGTATTATTAACTGTAAACGACGGATGCAAAATTAGCAACGTTTACAAAACCATCAGATAATTTAGACTATTCTCTTCAAATACATAATTGAAAGAAACATAATTTTCTCTAACTATCCTAAGAAAATTACATGTAAACACTATAGTTAAGTTAGGCACTTAAGTCTAGCCTTGCTTGAATACACACAATTACACTGAACAGCGGCAGTTAATGATAAAGATAGATCGCTGTAAGACAACATAACTATTTACTAATAAATATCTCATAGACATGATACGAGTATATGTTAGCGTATAGCTTTTTCCTGCCTGTTGGCGCAATGGTAGCGGCCTGCCTTGGTTCGATCTCCACCCAGTACCTGTACTATGAGTTACCAGTAACCTTAGAATAATGACGCATAGAAGGAGAGTCGGGGCATCCGTTTTGATGCCACAAATATCAGGACGTCACGTCTGGATCTGAACTTACCGATGTTAATTTCTCGAGGTAAGAGCTTCTTCAAAATGTTTATTTGTGCAGTAAATGGTTGCAACAACTTATCAGAGGAACATAAGTAGGTAGTATTCATACATGTTAAATACTGTAAATTGTGATTACATGTGTAACGACAGTTGATTTTGGCATCACAAATGACGCGACTTTTTGTATGGAACTATCCTTCTAGGTGTAATTATTCTAAGCCTGTAACTTACAATATTTGACGAACATTGGTGATTGTTCTCTAAGTGCTAAGTATTATTATGTAGGTATTTAGAATTTTGTATGTTTGTTAATCAGTCTCTGACACTCATAGTATAAGCTCTACATAGTATGGAGTCAGATGGTTTCGTTTTAAGTTTTCCAGGAAAGCTTATGTTGTACTATAAGCGGACGTGTGTCGATTCCGTAAGATAACTTTTCAATCAGCTCGGATCTGGGTGTGCTGGTAGGGAGACGTCCCTGGTCGGAAACCCTGTCAGATACCTCATTTATTTTTTTGCCTGGCACTGATTTATTATTATTTATTGGACGCCATAACTCCATAACAAAGAAAATGGCTGCTAGAAAGTGGATACGCTCGGCGATAATTTCGTAACGCCGATAGCGCGGTCGGATGTTCCCACGGATAACGCGGTGCGGTTCCGCGCTTCTATCTCTGTATCCGTCCGTCTGGTGAATCACTAACCCCATGTCCACTGCGATGTGGGTTCCTTAGCCGTGACTGAGACTGTCTTCCATTTTAAAATTAGGCAACTCATCCTACTCCCGTTCGTCAGAACACGGCGTATTAGGCGTTCAGAAACAGACTTCGAGTCGAGTTAGTACTTTTTGTTGAGTGAGACACGATGACGCAGTTGATCTCACGCATTTTTGTGCTTTTTGTCCTTCCTTTACCGGAGTAGTCCTCTCACTTTTTAGCAACAAAATCGAAACCAAGAAACCACTGAGATGTACCCAGAATAGGTGATACAGAATGTAACAGTATTAACGAACAGAAGGATTACTCTCAAACACGAACGAGTGAAAAAAACTCTTTTATTCCGTAATTTGTTTCTATACCTACTCGTATTGCCCGTCGAGATGACCCTACTCTACCTAGTTTTAAGCGGTCGTGGGGTCCAGATATGAGGCTGCCAAGCACAGCCATGCAAAGGAGTTACTGAGGTGACCATCTTCATCTTGAAGGCCTGCAGCAATGCCTTTCCAAGCCACGCTTGAAGACCCCGGGACTATAATAATAAGGAAACCAGTGTGTGCCAGAAGAGCATTCCACATCTGCCGATTCGGTTATTTTCTTTTATTTTTAATTCCTTTTTTAAGTAGGGTACTTTTTATATATAATTTATTTTATGAAAGCTTCAGGCTTTTGGCTTGAACGTATGAAAATATTGATTGCTAACGTTAAGCGGATCATTTACAACAAATTTACCGAATCGGTCGATAACTTCGTTCTGAGTTTCTGAAACATTTTGAAACAGCCCCCCGGCTGATCTCTTACTAGAACTTTTTTCTCATCCTTTCCTCTCGAGCAAAAGTCAAGTTTAGGTGGAAATGTAATTTTGCAACTACCCTCGTTCACTATTTTCTTACCACCACAGTACCACCTTTGGTAACGATGATTTCTACACCTAAAAAGGGGATAAACGTGGATCATTGTATTTAATGGCTAACGCAGTTTTCGATTCTCAGTGGTTACCACCTCATAAAAATACCTAAAATAAAAAGTTAAGTATTAGGCGTAAATCGCAAAAAAACATCTTGCGGTTAGATTAGGAAGTAATTTTGACAACTTAAATTATTGTCCAGGAGTTGAAACCTGACTGTTTTCAGTTAGCAGTTCCGGCTAACGAAGAAATTTATAGAATTTATTTCCGTCCCTATCTCATATTCTATTAATAGTATCTATTTACTACACTTATTAACTGTCATATTATCTGCGGCAAGTTGGAGGCCGACGCTCTTGCTTATATTTAGACCGCGCTATTTCTATCTTGACCACCGACTGGTTAGAAATGGTTTAAAAACCTATTTCAGACATGCTGGACAAATTAATCAACAGTTTTTTTAATCAAAACCTAACTGAACTGCTTTCCAAAACTCGTAGTTACCAATGAGTTTTTTTTAATTTTGTTTTGTTATGGTATAGAACCACAAATTATAGAGTTTACAGAAAGACCGCTCTCGCCATTTTCCATTATAATTACCTAAAGTTGCCCGACAGCCTGGGGTTGCTAATAAATTCGCTCTGAATCTAAAATGAAATAGATAAAATATAGTATAGTATGCCTGATTTGACAAGACCCGCCAAGAACAAAATACATCACGTGAAAAATTGCAGCGCGTTCGACAAAAACAAAAACACTCGCGAAGGTGCGACTGGCCCGACATCGATTCACACCGGTATCGCCTGTAAACTCATTGTGTCTATGTGCGTGATCGAAATGGTGGTTTGTTCTAAGCGGACTATCTGTCCGGGACTCATAGGACAAGTTCTACTAAGTTAGGGGGCAGATGGTCTTGGTGTAAGCTGTAAGATATATAATCAAAATTTTTAGAGTTTTAGAATGCTCTATTTTGCATCTAAAAAATTAGAAACTAGGACAATTTTACTTCGGTCCTTAGTATTGACTAGGTATTGACCTAGGATCAAATTTTCCAAGGTTTTTCTTTATGTGTCCCAGATTTTTCTTTATATTGCCCGTCAAGATGACCTCCACCTGATGGAAAGCGGTAGGTAGTGAGGTTCAGATATGAGGCTGACAAGCATAGTAATGCACAGCGAGTTTTTAAGCTGGTTATACTCATCTTAAAGGCCTGCAAACATGCCTTCACGCTTGAAGACCCTGGGACTATAAGAGGAATGAAACACATGCGCTGGAAGAGCGTTCCAGGTCTGGATGGTTCGACAAAGAAAAGAGTCACCGAACCTTTTTGTGAGTGGAAACAAATGCTGGACTGGTTACATTTTGTTATTTATGAATTATTTCACTGTCGATATAGTAGTTAGGCCTTTGGTTTATACCAACCGCGTACTTGACATACTTAGTTCGTATTTTATTACACGTAGATCAGATTACTATCTTCCCTATTACCATAGTTATTATAAAGATGAGTGTTTGTAAGTATAGTCTAATTGCGACGGTTATGTACTTGAACAGTCGGTTGTCCTTGCTAGATTTCCAAGCATTACTTAGGTTTTAAATTGCTTAGATAGGGTGCCTGCACTGAATACGTTTTTTTTAAATGTTAGTGGCAGTGAGAGAGCGTCGTGGCCCGGGTTAATCACCCCAAGTCGGATAGTGGATGTGTGATCCCGAGTTCAAATCGGCCAGAACCTAATTTTTGTGTTCATTGTTAAGTTTCCGACTAACTACTGTCCTGTGATGGAAAACATTGATAAAAACCAAATCAACGGCGTAAGGCTCACCACCACCAGGTTATTATAGTGTAGAGAATTTCCTAAATGATAAGAATTTGTAATCATCTTAGTTATAATCTGCTCCTCTGCACATTTTTTGTTATGGCTTTACTCTGTCAATTTAATTTTTGTGTGTTAAAACAAGATTGAAAAGAGTAACCATCGAGTTTCTTGCCAGAGTCTTCTCGAGCGAAAACAACCTCCGAACCGGTGGTAGAGTCACATTATGTTTAATTATGATATTTACTATCATAGTATTATTTTATGTAAGTTTATTTTTTGTTTAGTATATTTTTGCTGTATTTTTTTTTGTATTTGACTTGTCATAAGTACTTTTTATAAGTCTATATGAATAAATTTTTTTTTACTTTACTTTACTTTTACTTTATCTACCGCGTTAGTTTCTAAGACCATTGGTGGAAAATAAGCTTCTGGGTGTTCCGTTCACCATGATGGCAACAGTCACCTGCCTCTGACGATCCCGTTTGGATACAGTCGTGTTGCATGCAAGTATGAGGATTGCCTGATGGTAAGCGGTTACCGCAGCCTTTGAACAAAGTGCATAACTAGACGTTTCACTCGTGCATTGCAGACATTGTTTGTACAGTGTTTGATGAGTTTACCTCACTGTTCAGGAGCCTACCTACCTGATGGACTGTATACGTATGACGATGTAGAGTGTGAGGATATGGAGACTAACTGATGATGAAAACTCGGGAGCACTTTATAACTGTATATTTCACAAAACCAAAAAAAGACTGACAATAGTAACAAAAACATCAATAGCAAAATCACATCAAAAATTAAAGGATTCGAAATACGTACAATAGTATATTTTATATCGAGGGACTTAATGAAGCCATAATATACCAGAGCTCGGGAGTCAATAAAACCGAGGGTATATTAAGTTGGCGTTTAGTCTCGAGGTGTAAACTGTACTTTTCACTTTGAGTACGAGAAAAATAGTCAATTTAGTACAAAAACATTGAAAACCGAACAGATTTACACTCGAGAAAAAATCTTAAATTTTCGCAGTCAGTTTTTTCTTCTAAACCAGTTACAGATTATCACAAAACACGGCGCCACCTTCTTTGCGGAGAAACCATGGAACTAAGCCTCTCAACATTTTCGCAATAAAGATGGTCCACACTCCACAGATAATAGTACCAATATTTATTGGCTGTTTGAGTTTGTCTATGTCACATGAAGGAAATTAAAAAACTAATTACTTTTCGTAGGGCTGTGCGTACTTTTAGAGCATGAGCAGTGAAAACAATATGAAACTAGGCCTACCAAGGAGGCTGCGCCGCCAACCAGTTTCCAACACTCACGTTAACTTCGAGTTTACTATAGCATCTTGTACGCCATTTTAAGTTCCATTTCTAAGGCTCTGTCACGAAATGTAATACAAGCGAATACCGTCAGTATTAACTCTTGCTAGGGGTACAAGAGGAATAGTAATCAGCAAATCAAATCAAAAGAACTCAAAAAAAATGAATCAATCAATTGTGTTTTGTTCTGTCAATTTGAACCCTTAGCGATAATAAAGCGGAAAAATAAGAACGCCTAACTAAGAATTTTTTTCTGTCTTCGCAAACTTCAAAGCAAGACGCAAATCAATCGGTAGTTAACGTACCAATACTTTTCTTACATAGTTATTTAAAAAAAGTTTACTTTTAAATCTTTCACACAACCCTCATATTAAATTAAAAAAAGTTCTTGGTGGTTACGAGTAGTTATGTATCTACAATTTTACCATCGTTTCTAGCAATCTTCTCTCAAGTTATCTAGAGGGTGTAAAAGTAAAGAGGTTACAAACAGGATGTCTGGCATTTAAGTTCAATTCAGTTCTTACTACTCGTTTAAGCATAAACATGATATTCCTATGCTACTTACCTAGAAAGCTAAGGATCAAATCAAGTTTATAATGCTTTTTCTTGGGTTTTCCATAGCAAACTTATGACCATCAAAATAACGGTATGCCTTGCAGTTGCTCTAAAGGTTGCCAAAACGGAGCCAAGTCTATTTTTACAATAAGATGAGATAAATATACTTCATTGTACAACTACAAAGCAAATAATTACAACAGTGCTGAAAAACAAAAGAAAACTTAGGCTAGTACAATTTAGGCGGCCTTATCACTAGGAATTCACATTGCTCTCCAACTAAACGATTGGTTCCGGTTTTCAAAGGTTACGTATAATCAATTATTTGTTTCAATCATAGTTTCAATCACTATTACAAACAAAATCAACTCCAAATGGGTTCCGATGCTTACTTAAAATGTGTGAGTGTTGTTAGACACGCAAAACACAACCCTAATACGATGAGGTATTCTTTCGATGCAAGCACTTGGTTCATATTTTGACACTCACGAATGTTTAAGTGCTAAGTTTAGTTTTTAAGCACTCTTATTCCGAGACACTTTTTAGGCTTTCATTCCATTGGGTATCTTGGACATAATTATATGATCTAATAGACATAAAATAGTAGACAAAGTATATCACTGATTTAGCTCTTAGAATTGGCAAGCGGAAGTGGCCAGCGGCGATCATAGGGTAGACCAAAGGAGCGGTTGCTACACGAGGGGGCAAGGACCATCAACAAGTATTTAGCGGCGTCCTTTGCGAAACAGACCGGTCAAGGGGTGGGGACGAACAAGCGATTAATCTGCCCTAAAAAGTAAAAAACAATAACAAAAAGCTATTGATGTGCCTATGACCGTCAAAAGCCAATTCTCTCTGCCTAAATCAAGGGCTAAGGCCAACTCAGGTCCAAGGAGGACTGATAAACATCAGAGCAGCCGTTTTATTGAGTTGAGATCGCGTCTCAACCTCAGCGAGCGTAGTAGAGTGGGACCCCCTATGTTCTCACCCCTTATTGTTTTAAATTGAGACTTGGCTTTAAGATTATTTATTTAATTTATTGATAATATGAGGTATCACATTTTCTATGGATGTCCAAAGAGGAAAATAAAATTAGCAATCAGCATTTACCGAAAAATATTTAAATAAATGAATATGTTTCTGGGACAAATTAGTTACTATCGTTTATCGTATCGTAGTGTTTGCTATCAATTAGTCTTAATTTCAGCATCGTGTGCATTATTTGGCAAATATTCATTAGTTAGCAGTTGAATTTATAAGTTGGAAGGAATTAACGTCCTTGTTCATGTCCGTTCTACTTGGCGGAGCACTACCATGCGCACAGATCCCAGTATCAGGACCTAATGCCTCGTGCAGACCGATCGAATGAGGGCAAGTAAACAAGTAAATGTATAGAAGCTGTCGTAGATGCTACAGAGAAAGCAGGTAAATGTCATCCGATAAATAGTAATGATCATTGGACGTAAGTAATATTATACCTATTACCTGAAGATGGACTGGTTGAACTGGGCCAGTATTCGCAGCCATCCAACGAGACTACTAGTGGCGAGAAGGCGGCTGAACGCGGCAACAAGCAGTGACTCGAAAGCTGCGTTTGCGCCGATGCCATATTATACAGGGTTATTGATGGAACATCAACAACCTCGCAAGACTAGGTAGTAGCTACCCACCCACACATAGATAAGAACATTCAGACATAAAATTTAATTAATATTTGTTGTTGTATGAAAGTGAATTGTGTCAAATTATCAAAAGTCGTAGAACAAATGTTGTTGTGTATGATGTTAGGTACCTAGTCTTGCGAGGTTATTAATGTATTATCAATAACCCTGTAAACCGCAGCCACGACTAATGGCCAAGCATACGGAACCACGAAAAATTAAATTGATAACACTGCTACGGCTGCAAGTGCAACAAGTAGCTGCTGTTAAAATGTCGGCTTGCGCTGTAGCAGCGTCGTAGGTGAAACTGTCGGATGTAGGTGGACGCAACCACGACAACGATCGCCTTTCATCAAAACCCGCGAATTTTCCTTCCCTTAGTCTGCAGTCTGCACCCAGCATTAGACCGTGCAAAAATACAAAACTGGCCTTAGCAACCGACTGGCCACAATAAAAAAACAAATGCAAGAACGCGAATTCTATTTTTAAACCTATAACATTCCGAGGAGAGTCGTAAAAATCGCAGTTTAGACCCTTTGCCATCGAGCCGCCATTACCATGCGCGAAATCGGGCTCAACGGTTTATTATTTGGGGTTCGTCAAAAATCTTTAATATTAATAATGAAACTAGAAAAAATTTAGCAAAAAAAATTCATTCTATATTCCTTCAAAATACGAGTTATGGAGTTGGAACAAGCTTCCAACGTCACGTGTTTCCGAAAGTTATCTAATCGATAAATTAACGTTGATTTTATAAATTACCCGTTTAACGTTAGCATAAGATTTTTTATATTTTAAGCCAAAGTCCTTTAATTTGAAAAATATATATATACCTAGAAGCTCGTTATAAAATATACTAACTGAATAAAATGCAAGAAATTTACCGAATGGCCGATAACTCCTTTCTGAAAGAGGGCAGGTGAGGTGATATTGTGATCAAATATCAGCATATTAATATACATTCGAAGTCATTGACTACTAGGAAGATTTGAATCTATACGATGCGTTTTTCATAGGTTTAGGTAATTTACCTTACTCTAGCTAGTCTATACGTCAATAAAGTGTCAAGTCATGTCAACTTACTGCACGATATTCCAGGCAGATAAAAAAAAGCTTTCGCTGAAATCACTGCCCATCAGGTGACCTTCCAACTCCTTTGCTTCCAATAACATAAAAAAATGGCTCTACCTTTTCCGGTGTTAAAGGCTTAAGGCTATGCTTTCCCAAGATTGTCAATATTAGATCGACTTTGTTTGAAGATAACTACTAAATTAAAAGATATATTAGCAAATAAAAAATTGTACGAGTAGGTCAGTGGCTTTAACTAAGGCGACAATTTTTCCAAAACACGATATAGCATAATTTCACCGATTAAAAAAACACAAAGAAGTACGTCGATGATTTTTTTGTTTTACTCTCAAATATTCATTATTAACATTTTGCACGTGAAAAATATATAGGTACATAGATAGGTCTTTGTATATTCTAGGTCGACTACAGTTAAAACGTTTTAATTTGTCTATTTTTATTTCATAATGAATTCATTAGACGAAAATAGAAGGAAGCCGCGGCGTTATTCCGTTCGCGCAGAACTAATCAGTGGCCCACCGAATGCTCTATCAGACGGCGCGCTAAATCCCAGCCTTAAGGTGTCCATAAGTAAGACACTTTGATCATGCCGAAGTAACATTTTTTGCCTTCCCTTAGATACTTTTTTTGAGCGTGGAAAAGTTACCTCAATCTAAAACCAAAATAATAATAATTGAATAGTAAGTACATAATTGGTCGATCATGCCCGTATGCAATGCACTTTCAACCTGGAATAAAATCGAAGGTGCTGATCGATTTGAGCATTCACTCACACAAATAACATCAATCATTGATCGTTTTTTATTGGACAACTGATCATTTTGCATCTACCTTTCGATAAATGTTACATTAGTTACAATGTTCTAGCAAATGCTTTAGCATATACCCGCCATAAGGTACGGAACCTTGGCAAACCATTGAAGGGCTCTGTCCACACAATGCCGGCTAAGGTATTCCTAAGTTAGTCGTAAACTGCTTTTTACCGGTCGTTTTAATTAACTGAAGATTCCATGGTTCGGCTGTGGCGCGGCCGCACAAATTTGGCTTTCATGAGTTTTCTTAAATCCGATATTTTTGGATGTGATCTCATGATCCAACTGAAGAATGGTCCAAAAATGAACCTTAAGTTGATTTTTTTTAAAAGATCTACAGATCTTTGATGAAATCATAACCAAGGTTCATTTTACAAAATTGTGCAATATATAATGATAGTTAACCCGATTTCTTACTGAGTATATTTGCTCTTATAAACTGTCGTTGCCAGACAAGTAAATATCCCTGGACATTAAATAAATATCCCTGGACATTATTCCACACAGCGCCATCTAGCCCCAAAGTAAGCTAATTAAAGCTTGTGTTATGGGATACTAGACAACGGATAAACATACTTAAATACATTTTCTTTTGTAAATACATACTTTTTATACATAGGAGACACCCAGACCAGTACAAACAGACATGTTCATGCACACAAATGTTTGTACTGTGCGGGGATCGAACCCGCGACCTCTGGTGTAGTAGCCAACTTCTTAACCATTACACCAAGTCGGTCGTCACAAGTGCACGTGCAACATTCGGAGGTTTTTATATAAGCATACAAGCGGGGCGTAAAGAGGCTTATCTGCAGGCATTCAAGATGATTTCTTTGCATAGGTGCTTTTCAGCTTTATATTTGGACCTTACGACCGCTTTCCATCAGGTGGAATGTGGGCACATTGACAGGCAATATAAAAAAATAATATGACGTGCTATAGACGTAAATCAGGAAACATCATAATGTAACCACACTTGCACTTAGGTCCAAATTCTTATCAACAACCAAACATGGACGTACGGAACACAACAAAAGTTCAACACTTAACCCTGTGCGTAATCCGTACCGGACTTAACCCTTACATAGATACGTTAACAAATAACTGACATAATTACGAGATAGCGAGCGCAAACCAAATTAATGAGTGCGGTTGGTGCGACGAGAGGCTGACAAGTGGAATTTTATTTACAAGAATGAATATACTCCTTTATGGGAATAATTAGAGAGTATCATTGAGTGTCCATGATTTTTATCGTCTAACTTTCATGCTCCCATTTATATCGCTCCACGTAAAATTATTTTCGGCCCGTTTCTGCTATTTTTAATTACTATTCATAGCTAAATCAAGCCCAAACGAGTAGTTTATAGGCGCATCATCGCACTGGAAGAAAATACTTTACGGGAGAAACATTTCCGAAGTCAAAAGACGGATAGGATAGGATCTAACCAGGAGGTTTACCTACCATTTAACACTTAACTTTGATATTTTAAGTAAAATACATAAAAAACTAACAAAGAGAACATGTGCCTTCCCTACATTTCCAAGTTTTCTAGACGTAGAAACTTAGAGACTTTTTTTCTAGAGATAGAAAAGACAGAATCTTCTGTAATCGCCTCAAAATACTTCTACAAACGCGCGATTATATGCGCAGGAGTCTCCGTCCGCGGCTGAGACGTCAGTTGCTTCGGAACCGCCGCACGGGGTGGTGGCGCGTGTGCTGTGATGATAAGTGCGATGGAGTGGTTCATTCTGACTGTCTTAGTCCTTATCAGTCTTGGAGATGCCAGCGGTAAGTGAAACCTCACGATAAAGGAGCTTAATTTGGAGTTTTTTAAAGTTGCACGGTCAATAGCCGGTCTTCTGTTACAGGCTAACTTGTGCTCATAAGGAGATACCAATCGTGTATAGTTTAGGAAACTTTGTAATATAAAAAATAAATAAATAAAAAAAGATTATATATTTTATTTATTTATTTAATAGCAGTGATGACTATGATTGTAAAAACTTTTTCAGTTTTATGAATAAGATCTGAATAAAGTTCGGAATTGATTAAATTAATCATTTTTATTCGATATTTTTATCAATATAACTCAAAATTTTGGTTTATCACTTACCTACGAGTAGTCCTGATTCTGATCGTATAAGATCACAAGTTTGTTACTTATTCAGTACTAACTTATTGTAGCGATCTTCTAATCATTCTTCATTAGGGGTGTACGTACACTCAGTTGCTACCATTGCACTGGTCAATAAACACTTGTTATATTTATTTCAATTGTTTTTAATTCAGCGTTTGTTTATATTTCCTACTTATTTCATTTATCTGACATTCAACTTTAGTGATCTCAGAAATGTTGCGATAACATTACAATTTTAGTTTTTCGGTTAATGTTTAAAGCCTATTCCTTCTCCCCGTAATAGTTACAACTAATAACTAACCGGTGTTTATTTCTTAATTTAAAAAAAGCTTTCATTCAATACACATTAGACTAAATAATTTGAAATAACACATCATTATAATGCACTACTAGCCGAACCATGAAAAGTTTTCATACAGGGAGGTGATGAGAGAAGTGTAACCGTTTGCTACGTTTTAGATGTTTGGGGCTCAATTTACTTAATAAAAACATTTCAAAGCATTTTATTTCAAAGAAGGAGAATCTGAGAAGTTTGTATTATGAAGTTCTTTATTACAAACTTCTCAGATACTAAGCATTACGAGTAAAATGTTAAATCAGTGTAAATCCATTTGGCGAAAGTCATAGGCTTTAGCATTTGACGACCGACTTGGTGTAATGGTTAAGAAGTTGGCTACTACACCAGAGGTCGCGGGTTCGATCCCCGCACAGTACAAACATTTGTGTGCATGAACATGTCTGTTTGTACTGGTCTGGGTGTCTCCTATGTATAATAAGTATGTATTTACAAAAGAAAATGTATTTAAGTATGTTTATCCGTTGTCTAGTATCCCATAACACAAGCTTTAATTAGCTTACTTTGGGGCTAGATGGCGCTGTGTGGAATAATGTCCAGGGATATTTATTTATTTATTTATCTCATTTTTAAGATATATTATGTAATCCAGTTTCAGCTGTACTCTCAAGTCGCTCATGTCAGCCACCTACTTGTTTTTTTAAAAACCTTTAATGGAATGGTATTGAATCTGTTTTAACAAACAGTTAATGAATTGTAGATTGTTTATCATTTGCCAATATTAAGATGCAATTTGATAAAAAAGCTATAGGTACACGGGCTATTCGGGTAACTTTTTAGGAATCATTCACAGCGATTTCTAATTACCTGATAAAGATAAATTATACCAATTTCGAATGTGAAAACAGGACCTACACACGGAAGGAATAAAGCGAAAACTGAAGTCTTGGCCCACTGTTTTATAGTTTCTGCTTAGATTCTTTCGAAGTATCTATCCTAGCTGCAGCTAATCCCATTTTGACTTACATATTTGGTTCTTTGGTTGCTACTCCGTTATCAGAGCAAACTGGAGTAAAACTATCAAGTAACTAGCCACCAGCTGGGCAAAATTCTGAGGCAATGCCACAATCAATCAATCAAATTGGTAATCAGAGAAAATATCAAAAAGTCTTTGAGTAATCTCAACTTTTATTTAAAATGCCTCATCCAGCAATTCCTATCTGAGATTCACTAAAATTGAGTTCTGTAGAATCCTTAGCAAGGAAGTCGTTATAAAGGAAATGGCCCTTCATTGCAAACTTAGATAATAATCTAATCCGGGTTTGAATCCCGCAAGAGACATTTTTGACGGACATTTGTATTGGTTTTGTGTGGGTGCTTCTTTCTAAGGCTCTAGATTTCAATTACATATTAAAAAAGTAGAACGCATCAATTCTCCACATATTCAGAACAGCGAATAATTTTAGAGTCGGACGGTTTTGGTGTACTAAGGTGTCCGAGATATCCAAAAGAACATTTTGATTGGCCCAGTGGTTTGATTTGCACCGTGTGTAACTATTGGTTGTTAAAGCTTAAATTACCTAATAAAAAAAAATTACTAAATTGTACTGAATTATACGAAAAGATGCCCCGGAAATTTATTGCCAAAAATCCGTCTGAAAATGAATGTGAGAATAAAAACGCAATTGGAACCGAGCAAACAATTGGAACTATAAAGCATGAGTGACCTGATGAATTTCGATTAAAATAAATCGATTGTCACTTGAAACGAAAGTTCGGAATTGGCAGCAATTGCTCTAGATTGAAGTGATTGAACTAATTCGCAGAATTTAGAATATGTTCAAGTTATAAAAGTATCAAGGCTAATAAAAATAGAGTCTCATTTTTTGACAATTATCTTTAAATACAAATCGTGACGTACTTAGTGGTTATGAAGTAATAAATGTCCACAACTTCAACATCATCTGATCCCAAATGAGGATTTTTGCTATGAATGCCAGGAAGGATGCTAATGTAAAATCAGAAATCAGCAATTCGACAACTACGGATGTATTGCCATCTGCAGAGAGCGGCTAGTTTGCGGCGTTGGCGCACTGGCCCGCTGGGAAAGAGTCTGCCTATAGAACTGAAGGCCATGAGTTCCTCCTAGGATTAATGTTTATGCCCATTTGTTTGTTATGTGTCTAGACGTTGTTATTATCTGACACATCGTACAAGTTCCGCTAAGTTTGGGGACAGACAAAACTTTCCTTATATCATTGAATTTACGCCATTTTTGTATTAAAATCCTAACTGCACGCGAAAACAACTCCTCTGTTGACATTGTTCGTCCTTCGCCGCAACCCAATTAACTATTAATTTTCTCTGTAATATAACATTCGCACAATGAGCCTATTATCTGTGAGAAACAGTCTGTTTTCCTGCTCTCGACAATGTCTTTCTATTGCTAGTTTGTGATGTAAACAAGAAGGGTAGGCTGCCTGATAGATAGATAGATGATATTATTTATTGTACATTTGCAAAAAAAACTTTATGCTAAGTATTACATTAAAACAATGCACAATTTAGGCGGCCTTATCGCTAATAGCGATCACTACCAGGTAACCTACAGGTAGAGGCAATAAATTATCGGAATAGCAAGTACGTGCATAAATACGTCAACTTAATAACATAGGTAAATAAAATAAACCTAATAATATACTATATAGTAATATAAAGATATTTGATTAGATACGAGTACATATTATTGTATGAATATAAACGAACAATTTATACATAGATGATACAGAAACCAATAACGATTACACCAAAGCTAGCTAGAAAATTAGAAAAAGATAAATATGAAAAATTACAGCGAAAGGTAAAGCGATTTGACTTTTGCCTAGAAGATAGAAAGGAATTGAGATTTCCTAATAGAGAGGGGTAAGGAATTCCACAATCGGATAGATTGTACAGTAAAGGATTGTGTGTAATAGTGTGAGGAATGAGGAGGAAATTTAAGTAGAAGTATTCGAGATGATCGCATTTGTTGTCCGCGAGTTGGTTGCAGAAAGTGTAATTGCTCTTTGAGGTACTTGGGATTAAATAATAATTTATACAACAAAGAAAGAATATGGGAGTTACGGCGAAGACGTATGGGAAGCCAGTTAAGCAGAGTTCGGTACTCGGAGACGTGGTCGTACTTACGCAGACCGAAGATGAGGTGTATGCAAAAGTTTTGGGATTTTTTGAGCTTATTAAGGAGATTTTTATTGAGATCTTAGTAGCAGTCTGCAAAATCAAGTATCGGGAAAAGTAAGGCCTGAACCAATGCAATTTTGGTGGGTATCGGAAAGAAACTTTGACTGGCCTGTTGGCGCAATGGCAGCGATCCTGCCTTTAGCGCCGGAGGTCGTGGGTTCGATCCCCACCCATGACAAATATTTGTGTGACGAACATTTGTATTTGTTGTGTGTCTGGGTGTTATTATCTATTTAAGTATGTATTTAGAAATATTTAAGTATGTTTATCAGTCTCTGACGCCCATAGTACAAGCTCTGCTTAGTTTGGGGTCAGATGATCTTGGTGTGAATTGTCCCAGATATTTATTATTCATTTATTAAAAACAAAAAAACTACGTGATCTACTTAAACAACTTGCAGCAGCAAACATTTTCCTACTTACCTCACCTATTTGCGCCTTCCAGGTCAAAGAGCTATCTATGAAGACTCCTAAGTTCTTCACCACTTTACTAAATTGGATTGGAACGCTGTCAAATGAAATTGTGGGCAGTGAGTTCCAATTAATTCTATCAATTTGTCAGGGCCTGCCAACAATGATTGCCTGCGTTTTAGACGGATTGACCATGAGCCCAAACGAGGTGCTCCAGTTTGAAATATGGTTCAAATCGGTGTTTAGTTTACAGTTTGAATAACGGCCGGGAGATCAGCAAGGCTACCCTGCGAATGAATTTGGAGATCGTCTTCATATAGATGGTAGGGAGAAGTAAGTTTGTGGGTGATTGAATTAATTAAGATTGTGAAAAGAAGAGGAGACGCGAGAAAGGCCACCTTGTGATACACCAGCCTCATTGTTGCATCATGTAAAGAAAGAATCCTCAGCACGATATCCAGGAAAACCCTGTATTTACCAGGATTTCGCATCTGCTCCGTTGTTAAGTCATTGTCATAATAATAATCACTATTTTATTCCATTATTGGTGCCCCAGAGTTTCTGATTCAGCTTTTCTACGCTAATTTCGAGTTTGCATGACACTATCATCCAAAAGGACCAACAATTCAGCGCGTGGATATTTTTGTAAAAGTTTATTTCCATGGCAATTTTATCACGAAGTGGTTTTTTAGAAGATTTTAATTGTAACGACCCCCCTCTCTCACCTCTCATGTTTAAGAGTTTAAAAACTTCTACTACCCAAATCAATATGAATAAACATATCGATATACATTTTCAATAATTAAAATAGATACATGATCGAACATGTAACTAACTTGTAGATAAATGGCCAAATGGTTGTGATCGTCTAATAGTGGTAGTAACCCCCCCCCCCCCCCCCTCTCACCAACTCTCACCAACTTCAACATTTTTCACATGTTAAAGAGTTTCACTACCCAAATCATAGACTGAATCCCAGGCACATCACATCTGCGGGTCCACTCCTTATCCCTATCCATTGATGAGGCTGAGTGGAAAAGTCTGCACTTTTTATACACAATTGTTCAGAAACACTGTTGCCAACAAACTGCAATGGTAGTTTGCCAGTTCATTTGTTATTAGACATTTACACAGTGTTTTTTTGGGTTAAATAAATAAATATAAATACGTAATATACGAGTATATATTTTTAAATAAAAATCCGAGACAAATTACACCAAGATCATCTGACCCCAAACTAAGCACATCTTGTACCATGGGTGTCGAAGACTGATAAACATACTTGAATGTTTCTTAATATATACTTACATAAATATTAACACCCAGACACACAACACAAATGTTCGTCACATAAATGTTTCTCATCGAACCCACGACATCCGGTGCTAAAGGCAGAATCGCTGCCATTGCACCAACAGGTCAGTCAATAGGGTATAGGTTTTTGATGTAGTCCCACCACATTGGACATTTTCTAAAGGAAGTGTGTAATGGTTAGAGTTTTTTCGTTAAAAAAAAAGTTCACTGACAATACACATCAATCTCAGTTGAAATAAGACGACCACTAATGAACATGATCTTGCATTGATGAAGGCTGGATCCACCGAAAGTAGCTTCATCAGATTGTCCATCTAACTTGCAAGTGACAGTACTAACATTGACAGATTCGTTAATTTCGTGCAAAATGCTCGCATAGCCTTACGCTTGTTTTTTGAAAAGTTATTTCTTGAAGATTGCGGCACAGGGTTACGGCAAAGTCCCAGTGGTAGAAGACAAAGCGAGTCAGCATTGGATTCTTACTGGTAGTACAATCAGCAGTGACGTCACAGGTGTTATCTGGGGTCACGTCCCGTTCATTCATGTGCGAGTGATGTCACGCCACGCGCCAACTTAACAGCTGACCTTTGATCTTCGGCTGAACTAACGGTTTTTAACGGATCAGTTTAAAAGAAGAACTTTTGCACCAAATATATTATTATATGAAATCCTTGACGTGAAGACTGATCACAAAGCCACCTGCGTGTCTACCGTGCGTTTGCAGCAATGCCACAAGCGTCCGCGTAAACCGCTTTGACGTTTTTGTCTGGGATTGCGGTACAGCGCCCCTAGTGATTTAAAATGGAACCAGAAATTAACGCAACGATCGCTGTTTACGTGAGGGAAACTCATCGTAGACATACTGAGCTGAACACATCACCCCCATGCCGGCTAAGCTGTAAGCGAGGATGATATTGAAGTGAAATCTCTGGAAACAACTGCAGCGAAGCGGGTTTATCCACTAAAAGTGACAATCAAGCAAAATATCACGTAGATAGAGAATCAAGAGAGTCCGAAGCTGTAGGCGAGGATGATAACGAAGTGAAATCTCTAGAGACAACAGCGGCGAAGCGGGGTTATCCACTAAAAGTGAAAGTAAGCAAAATATCGCGTAGATAGAGAATCAACAGAGTACGAAGCTGTAGGCGAGGATGATAACGAAGTAAAATCTCAAGAGACAACAGCGGCGAAGCAGGGTTATCCACTAAAAGTGACAATCAAGTAAAATATCACGTAGATAGAGAGAGAATCAAGGGCAGAAGAGAGAGAATCTTTGAGAGCGCAGCGTTGCCGGAGTTTAGAATAAACACGAGAGCCGCTCAACCCTTATTGACATAAAATTAAAAATTTATTCATGTAGGCTTATATAGGTCACAAAAAATAAAGTTATAATACAAACGAACGTAAATACAGTATTATAATAAAACATTTTATACTTAATATAGATAATGTAACTCCACCAAAAAAAAGGGAAATATTTACTTAAACCTCGTCAGTCGATGCACAAGATGCTGTAAATTCTATTGTTGTTTCTATTGTGTCTACTATGTCAACTGAACTCAAAAATTCAAGTAGACCATGAATATACAGTTCTTCTGAATCGTCATTTAACATTTTAAATTTAGCTAAACCTTTGATTAAATCAAAATAGGAAGATAGGTGACTCGCCTCTAGCGTGTGGACCGCTTATATCAGGCCTCTGTCCCCTAATTTTTGACAGGACTTCACTCTAATGCAAGCTTGTCTCACTTACGCTGAGGTCAAAACAAATAGATTTGTCTCTGTCCTTCACATCGCTAATGTAGTTGTGCATCATCCCCGTTTTCAGTTGTCAATTTCAAGAACGTGCCGTTTCTTCCGCTATTTGATTTAATCTGAGGTATAAACATAAATAATAATAATAAAATCTCTAAACTTAATATAGTATATACATATAATGTGACTCTACCACTGGCGTCGGATGTCTGATTCCACTGAGAAGACCCGGCAAGAAACTCAGTAGTTGCTCTGACGACGTGTTATGGCGCCCCATAGAGAAGCTTGGTCCTCGGCAGTTACTGAATAATGGCGTTATATGTTTGGGAAGAAAAGCGACCCTGAACGTACCGGTAATGTGAATAAGTCAAAGTTACCTTCCGTTAAGAAGTAAATTAATATCTGGGATAAATTACAAGAAGATTAAGCCCCAAACTTAGCAGGACTTGTACTATGGGTGTCAGAGACTGATAAACGTACCTAAATATTCGAAATGCATACACACAAATTATCTATTTAGATAATAACACCCAGAGACAACAAATACAAAGCAAGCAAGCGGTATGAGAACATAGCGCGAAGATAGGAGAATGTTTATTGAAAAATATTCTTTTAAAAAAAAGCTTGTAAGTAATTATGTATTTAAACTGTTTTTCTTGTAAAAGTTCTGAACTTAGTCAAAGTCAGTGAGTCTAATTATGGTGTGAATCATTTTAAGTTGAATCATTTTTAAGGAAAAAATATTTTTTAATAATCCATAAGTATAACAATAACAGGAAGTGATAACATTTTTACTAGAATTTCCTCTGAATGAGATTGCAATTCAGTGAGTAATCTATTTATTTCTTTAGGTTTATAGTACATGCCTGTGAGATTGTGACCGGCAGGACATGATGCAGGGCATACCGAAGTGAAGACGATTATTGTCAAATGCCACAAGCCTCACTTTTGGTCGCTGTGCTATTTACTTGATAGTTTAATTTTTTTTTTAAAAGAAAAACAGTATTTTAAAAAAAGGTTACTTAGACTACTGAACAAAGTTTGACCCGCAAAATTGCTAAAATTTAACCCCCTGTTACGCTGTATACAAACTATTTTAAAGCAAAAACTGGGCATTTTATAATCTTAACAAACAAAAACTTCTGATTTGAAAAGACCTATCCATAATCTTATAAACCATTCAAAATGTTGTAATGTAATGAATATATTCGGCATTAAAGATACCTAGGCCGCGAAAGCGTAAAGCGATGCTATAGCATCACTTCAGCGCTATTTTGCGTTTATGAATAACGCTTGTTTGTAAACTGTTGCTAAGTCCTCTATAGTCCACTTTAGGAGGAAGCAAATTTTTTATGAATCAGACCAATTAAGAATAAATCTGACAAGCTCTACCGTGGCGTGCTTCGAACAGTTAGTACTGAGAACCGGCAAGGACCCCAGTTACTCCATCAAACGTGTTATTTACAATACTAAACTGTGCGAGCAATAATAACATGTAAGTATTCACTCAAATATCAGAATACAAATATGTTATGCTTCGTTCAGATTGTGAATTTGCACGCTTAAACAGCAAAATATGGCTGATCACTTGTAAAAGTTTGAATCTTTGATACCTGTATTTGCAAATAAATGGCATTTGAATTTGAATTTGAATTTTCGAACCAAACATAACGGTACTTTGGTTAGAATAGGGGAAAACGACCTCCCATCCATGTTAATGTATTCCAAAGCCTGTTTGACATGCTGAGCTACAGACCTCTGCCGTTAGTCACGAACGGTTGTATGGTGATTTTAAACTAAAAATAGCATTTATTTCTCACCTAAGTTACCCGACAGACGTGTTAGAAATTTTTATTTAGGAGTTTCACTGTTTTTTTTGTTTTAACAAAAAAAATGCAAATTCGTCGTTGATTGATGCGTTGATTGTTTGTTGTTTGTTGGTTGTGTTGTTGTTGGTTGTTGATAAACATATCTAAAACTAAAGCTATTCAATTTCATACATTTAAAACAAACAAAAATAATATTGACATACACTACAGCAATAATAAAATTGTCATCGTAGACAGCACAGTATTTTTAGGCATAGAACTAGATGAACACTGCACCTGGAAAAAACACGTACATAATGTTTGCACTAAATTAAATAAATTTGTATTTGCGCTGAATAGAATCAAGAATGTTGCGTCTTTCCAAATAGCTCTACAAGTGTACCACTCATATGTTTCTTCCCAGCTGCGCTACGGTATAGTAATATGGGGTAACAGTGTGGACTCTGAAAGAGCTTTTAGAGCCCAAAAGAAGTGCATTCGCGCCTTATGCGGGATAAAACAAAGGGAATCGTGTACACCCCGGTTCCAAAAACTCAAAATTCTTCCTCTGCCCTGCATTTACATACTGGAACTTTGTTTGTTAGTGAAAAAGCACCCAGAATTCTTTATAAAATGTTACAAATTAAAATCTAAAATTAGAAATTCTAGAAAACACAAATTAGTAGTACCAAATTGTAATTTAGGCTTATTTCAAAGGAACGCGTACTATATGGCTATTCAAATATTTAATAAGCTACCGTTAGAAATTACTCAAAAAAAAATAATATATTTAAAAAGAGTATTACGCAATGGCTGCTACAACACAACTTCTACTCCATTAATGAGTTCATGGAGAGATAATGAATTTAAGGGGACATAGTAATTCAAACAATTCAATAATTTATGATAATGTAATAATAATTTAATATTTTGTAATCTATAAATAAATATCCCTGGACATTATTCCACACAGCGCCATCTAGCCCCAAAGTAAACCAATTAAAGCTTGTGTTATGGGATACTAGACAACGGATAAACATACTTAAATACATTTTCTTTTGTAAATACACACTTATTATACAAAGGAGACACCCAGACCAGTACAAACAGACATGTTCATGCACACAAATGTTTGTACTAGGTTAAGAAGTTGGCTACTACTACACCTCTGGTGTAGTAGTAGCCAACTTCTTAACCATTACACCAAGTCGGTCGTCAAACTACATCTATTTTAATTTCCGATTATTGTAGTAAAAATATGCTTAAATAACATTAGTTGGCATAAGTCTAATATAACTAACATATAATTAACATTTGCATGCCTACATAACTAGGGTATAATGTTGTTGTTACTTTTTTATATCATTGTCACTCATCCCAATGTACTACACAATGTTAAGGAAATAAACGTTTGAGTTTGAGTTTGAGTGATGCGTCACAGCATTTTCAATGGCCCTCAGGCCTGTCTTTCCCATTAGGCACCCAGGGCCCTGCGATCCTAAATGACGGCCCCTAAAATCAGTTTTTACAGATTTAGACAAAAACAAGGTAAAATAAAAAAATGTGATAATCATTAATGTCAATATTGCTCCAAAAAAATATTTCATCAAAAGAGACTTTGACAAGAAAATCAAAAGTATTCTATTAAAAGAAAACGTATTATCGCCATTTTTCAGTCACCGCACCGTTTTTTTTCATACTGAAAACCAGAAAGGTGCCTCTTCTTAAAAACATCTTGCAACATATTTTTTAAGCACCAAAAGTGAAAATAGCCCCATCATCGTAAGGCCTCTTTAGCCTCATGTGCCCAGGGCCTCAAATAAGTTAAAGACGGCCCTGATGGCTTTGGAAATATAATATAGAGTAGGCCTACACCAGCGGACTTCAGGAGTGGACATCTTATGGCAGCTTATCGTGAAAATGATGGTGACCAGAAACCTACTACAACTCCAGGTTCATTTGGCTAATTCTGACTGAATATTTTACATATATTTGTAGAGACACAATGTAAGATACGGTTTTGTACGAAACATCGTAACACTATCCAGTAACAGTAACAACTGTTCCTGGATAGTTAGCAGAGTCTTAAAATTTTCCCCGAAGTTATTTGAAAACTTTTAAGGGAATCCTGTTTTTGTGTTTGTTTTCTAGAAAAAAACAGAACTGAGTTCAACATTGTTTTGTTTAACTTTTAGTTAGTGATGACGTTGATCAGTAAGTTAATTAATTCATCTTATCTACTATCGGAGAGGACCTTGACTCTGTGTCGCGTGGAATATTTATTTTGTGTGATATGATTGCATTTACATATTGACAATACTGTTTATTTATTTGAGAAGGAAAACCCCATCGCAATGAAAAAGTTTTATAATTAGGTAAGGATCGTCAGCGATAACATGATTTGTGGGCGAAACTGCGTCTCGTTAGTAGTGCTGTTCATATATTTATTTTCGCTTGAGGAAAGAGTCTTGCTTATACACTGGACAAAAGCATGTATGTTTGAAATTCTCTAAAATAAAGGATGTGGTCCTTCTCTATCACTCACTACTCATTATGTGTGGATCAGGACGACTTTATAGTACACATTCAATGTTAGACCACGTCCAGCTACACACGGGCCTATGCTCGTGAGATAGGACTCATTTTGTAATGTTTTTGTGAAGCCTTACCTGGCGTCTTCCGTACAGAGGTACGCTGCAGCCTATGTACGTTGACGGAAGGACGCAAGGGAAGGATACTACATGGATGGGACATGGATCTATGATATTGACAGTTGGCACTGTCATCATCATTAATATGCAGAAGAAACAATGTTCGACGTAGTACAATACCTTGTGGGACGCCAAAATTATTGTTCAAGCTATCAGAGCAATTAGTGAGTTTAGAAAAAAAATTAGTAAAGAAAATTCAGTTTTGTTTACTGGCTGTATAATTCAATTATAAAACTACATCTTGATAAATAAATCAAAATACAGCCTTTAATACAACTTTGTACCACCTTTGGCTTCGTTTAGTCCCTCGATATCAAATATACTATTATCATATTCAGTATCGTTCATATTTTACATCGGTTACTTGTTTTTAAGTAGATAGATTTTGACATGCCTATTTCCTTGTAATGTACAACAGCAAAAAACATGTTTAGACACTTCGTTGTTTAAGAACAGTATGCATGTATTTTTTTTGTTTAACCTTTAAATGATTTACAAGTTATTACATCTTTATTTTGTCCTGACTCATGGTTTTTATTAACTATAGGTACCTCTCACATTGCCTACGTAAATTAACTTATACCTATCTAGGATAAGTTTTAGCTCAATAAAATAACTAATCAAAGTACCTAGGTAAGAAGATAAATTCACCAATCTTTTAGCAAAACAAAGAAGTTGGTATCTTTGATACATTTTTTAAAATAATATTTTTTTTGGGCTTAGGCGATTTTACGATGATTACTAAAATAGACCATAATTTTTACCGGTCAGCAATCGGACTAATATTAATAGAGCTAAAAAGCTATGCGCTATTTTGATTTAATCCTAACAGCCAGGCACCTTATTAAGATCGCATATTTCAACTCTTTAAAATAAGGGTAGCGAGCAAATATCGTAGAGTCGCGAGTAAATATCCAGCCTAGAATATGCCATAATGCCACGGAACCACTAACTGGCTGGAAAAGAAATAACAAAAGTAAATATTACACACTACACTATATTGTACACCTAATTTGTTTAAATGAAACTGTAATATTTTGTTTGTGCAATAAAGTTTATCTTATCTTATCTAATTACGAAATTGTTCGCTACGCTCACTTTAGGGAACGAACTTGACAAGTTATAAGCGATTGTAATAAGGCCCCAAGTCATGTAGATCAATGCCTGGTTAACACAGTTTCATAATGCACTTTTGTTGACAGTCGCATTTCCGAGAAGATGCTGATGGCATTGGATTAGACAAATATTCTTATATCAATACTAAGGATTGTTTACGTGAATTCATCTGAAGATTACCAATTAATGTTGACTGGTTGCCGGCTCTTATCAGAAGTCAAAGGTGAACGCATACTTCTTGTCTTTGTCGTACTACGAAGAAACTACTTATCAGCATGAATGGATGTGATAAAATGGCTTCGCTCAGTATTTGGATACGTGATCACAGTGGTAATGAGGAAATCTGACAGTCCTTGACGTAGCTCAGTAAACTTAAATAAACCTGTTTTCATTGAACTTTACGTCTATTTCATTCATACATTTTCATAAATGATTGTGTGGACCAATCAAAAGCTAGCAGCAGAATTGCTGCATAGCACAACTCTGGTGGAAAAGTAGCTTACAACCGGCATAACTCGCAACGATAATAATCAAAGCCACACGCCTGCCTCTTCCGCGGTCGAGCCTCTTTTCTGAAAATTATCGTTGCGAGTTTAAGGCGCGAACTCACGCCTAAATCATAAATTACTTACTGTGAAAGTCTATTTGAATTACGTTATTTGAGTTTGAGATTGAATTGAATATTAAAAAAAAAAAATTATAACTTAGACATGTTATCTTCATTCTGTACGTTTGCAATTGTCGTAGGTTAGAAATTTCTATACTTACTTAAAAAATCTTGAAGAGGGGTCTTTGTGAAACTTCACTTTGCTAAGGCTCCTAAATTAAATAAATATAGTCTATCAAGTCTTGTTTAATCTGTTCGTTAAGTTTTTAAAAATATATTACTTCCTGTGCCTCAAGAAAATACAATTTTTAGTGTCTTGTTGCGAGCGTTCTCATGCGCGGGTGTCTACAGGGGCGACGGGCGGCAGTACCGCTCCGGTATATCAGAGGGAGACAGAAAATCGACGAACACATGGGCCTTAAGTTAAGCAGGCTCATTAATGACCTGAATTCTGAATAGCCCAACAGGGTCTCGGCTACGCGCGATTAATATCTACCTTTAGTGATCACGTTGCGTGCACTAGCTCCGCCGTATTCCCGCTTGCTATCAGGCACTTCGATACTTCACCAGTGCTCGCCCATTCATTGGTTCCTCAATTTGGGCAGTCAGATGTCCAGATGACGTTTACCGCGCCGCCACGAATTGCCCTTTGATCCCCACAATTATTGCAGTTCTATTAATAGCGAGAAACAATTGAAACAATAATTACTGACCGGCAAGACAGCAGGGAATGTCGAAATTTTAGTTGCAGCTTGTGCTGTGTTCTGCTGGGGTTTGGCTAACTTAGTTAGTAACCTACGAAGTATGGGTATAAATTTACTCATCCATAACATCTGGCGGGCACGATGTTTAATCACGCAATTCATTTTTAAAGTCGCTAAGTTAAGTAAATTCAATAAGTGCTAGTAGTAGTAGTAAGTAGTAGTAACTAAGCTGGTTATTGATGTGCTTTTTAATCTCATGAGGCGGCCATTTGATTCAATCCACCAGCCCCCCGATTCAAAACGAAGTTATCGACCGATTCGGTAAATTTGTTTAAATTATAGTAAATGATCCGCTAAGCGGTAGCAATCAATATTTTAATATGTTAAAGCCAAAGGCCCTAAGTTTTCATAAACCAAACTAGATAAAACCTACCCTAGTTAAAAAAAATATTAAAAATAAAAGAAAAAAACCAAATCGGTCGATAACTTTGTTCTGAATCGGGGGCTGATCTTTAATACTTTATTGATGATGTAGTAAGGTGTTACGTGGCTGCCTAACAAACATCTTACACTCTTATTGAAGAAACTTTAGTTCTTAATAAGTCACTTCTTGTCAAGAAGTAGTATTCTACTGTTCGAATTGTGAAATAATTGGCAACTAACTATATGTTTCAACTGGGGCTAGAAATATTGCGTGAAATTCCTTGAAGAACTGCCATCTCATAACATTTTAATTAATTCACGAGAGGATGAGAACTGACTGTTTTGTTGTAAAGAGGGGATTTTATTGCAACTTTAAATCAATAAATAAAGTGGTTATCATTTTTACAAAAGAAATGTTATTATTTTTATATAAGTCGTTTCGAAAGTTCCGTTTGTTACAATACCGGAACTCTTCTAGTATCCACCTTGAATAAAGTCTTGAGCATTCATTAAAGCTGTTATTTCTTTTCATTCCAGTAATTCCAACAGCCTCGTCAAGAACCAGCATAGAAGATGGAACTCCTCAGCTGGAGTGCCTGGCTGGCAGTGAGTGGGAGAGCAACTGCCACTACTGCAGGTGTTCAGACTCAGGAGTGGCAGAGTGTCTGAAGCAGAGCTCCTGTGATGATGGGGTCTTCAGTAAGTCTTTTAACATTATATTTTTTTTACTACACTGGTGGGAAACAATCATACGGGCCGCGATGGTAAGCAAAAGCAGCCTATGACCGCGTCCAAAACCAGGGGCATTACTCGCGGTTGCAAACCTTTTCAAACCCCTCTAGATTAACGCATACTGTATCTTATTTGGAAAACCTTAACCGACAGGGAAGCTCATTTCACAATTTTAAAGTCCTCGGAAGAAATCATCTCTGAAACCGAACATACATATTTATTTTTATACAACATCGCTTAATGTCACAATCTGTCTAGACCAAATCCACACGCCACTAAGTTTATCGCTTTGATTAATAAATATTGTTATCAGTTACGACACTGGATCACGATTCTGGATCAAACTAGTATTGGTTAATTGCATACTAACTTTCACAGCTATAGTTGATTTTTGAATTGTGGTACTTTCAACACTCATTTTGGTCTGTCTGCACTCCCATGCTGAATAGACCCTTGCAAGTTTGGGTAAAGATGGTCTTGGGTGTCGTTTGGGAATCACATTTGCCAGATGAGATGTCAACTTTGCATACCAATAATTGATTTCTTGCGTTTTCAGTACCGAAGAAGGCGTCGTCTTTTCTGGTCACCACGGAGCTACCAGCTGGGGTGGAGTGCGCTGTAGGATCCACCTGGAGGAGTGGGTGCAACGTCTGCGTCTGCTCCACGGAAGGGTTCAGGGTCTGCAGCCAAAACCTTTGCAAAGACGAGGAAAAAGGTAATACCAGTCATTAGGTTCTTTTCTCACAAAATCAACATTAGGATAGGTTGCGGGCTATTATTATTTATAATTGTAAAAATTAGTCTTTAATCAGGCAAATTACACCCATACATTTTAAGTCATAACATTAATTGGATCAAATATTCAAATTATGTAAATTTCACTCAAATTAATCAAATTACAATAAATGAAATGAAAAATAACATAATAGAAATCAAAAATGTCAGACAAATTACAATAAATGAAATCAAATATAAATAGAAATTAAAATTGATTATTAAATTATTTTCGGCATCGGAACAGTAACATGTCTTTCACAACAATGCCGAATATAGAAAATTCCGGTCTTGCAGCTATCATGGCCAGAACAGTGTTAGAGCTGGCCCAAACTCTGCGTACCAACGATGCTGCTCTTTTGCGCATAGTTGTGTGAAAGCAGTCGACGCGCCCTTCGCAAACATACCCGAGGCACTGCTTTGAACGCATTATTGAATTAAACACGGAGAGCGCTGGAGGCTTTAGCCGTATAATTAGCCCATAGGCTGCATGTATAAAGTGAGGAACAATATGTTCTAAAGAGTGTAGCTTTGACCCCTTTTGAGCAACGCGAAAACCTACGAGCTATCATGTCAGCTCTGACTGACAGCGCCCTCCGCTCCCGCTCCATATCGGCTTGATCGTCGAGGTTGGCTGTGAGTATGTGCCCCAAATATTGAAATTCAGTGAATCTTTGTAGAGGAGCACTGTTCAAAATTACTGGGGGAACAGCGTCTGGGCACTTCGCACCAACAGCCTTGAAGACCATGAGCTGGCTCTTACCAACATTATACAACAAGCCGTGACCAGATGCATATTCCTCACATGTACGTACCAGCTTCCTCAGACCGCAGATTGAAGCGCTCAGCAGCACCATGTCGTCTGCATAACTTAAGTTGTTAACACATCAACCCGTCAACATGGCAACACGGCGACTGCTGAGAGCCACAATCAGATCATTGACATATAAATTAAACAGTGTTGGAGAGGTCAAACCACCCTGTCTAACTCCACACTCAAGCCTATATGTGGCTGACACTGCGCCCGCCCACCTGACAGGGTTGGAGAGGTCAAACCACCCTGTCTAACTCCACACTCAAGCCTATATGTGGCTGACACTGCGCCCGCCCACCTGACGGTGTTGGACTGGTGTGCGTACCAATACTGGAACACTTTGATAAGTTCCTGAGGTACATTTATGCCCCGGAGCTTGTCCCACAACAGGTTATAACCTACACGGTCAAAGGCCTTCGACAGGTCGAGAAAACATGCATTCACAGGCGTATTCCGATCAGAATATTTGACGGTCTGTTTTAAGCAAATTTTGGCGCTTTCAGTGGACAATAGAGGACGAAAACCGAAATGATTGTCATGGAGCTCAGACCGTCAAAAGTTTTTGCTATAATAGTAGCTAGCGAGATAGGCCTATAGTTACTTTTATCTGTCAAATCACTCGTTTTATTCTTCACTATAGGCCCTACTAAAGTTTTCATAAAAGCCTCGGGCAAATACGAGTGGCTCACACAAAGGGAGAAAAACATGGCCAGGACTCTGTCGATGTGTGGTCCAGCATGCTGCAGGTGCTCAATGCTGAGCTCATCATGCCCAGGGGATTTGCCTCTGGTCATGGATTTTATAACTCCTGTCACTTCTTTTGCCAGATAACGCGTACCTACCGTTTGACCTTTCAAATGAGCATCGGGCACCCTGGCAGCTGGAACTAGCAAAGACTTGACTGTAAACTGGTCCTTGCAAAGATCCGCAATGCCCTTGGGATCGTTCACTCCGTTGACGCTCACCGGTAGTCCAGGTCGTATATTAACTTTACTTGTGTGTTTAACCGCCAGCGCGTCCATCTTAACTTGGTCCTGATGATTTTGGAGCCATTTTAAAAGAGACTTGAATACCCTTCAGCTGTCACACATTTATTTGTAAATAAGATCCGATTTCGGTCTACCACACAGAACCCATTGATTGAACTTAGATCTGACCTCCTTGTGAGCCTCGCCGACGTGTTTGTTCCAACCTATGATGCATGAGCCACCCCGTCTCGCCCGTGCGCTTTCTTGACCTGCCGCCCCCCTCGCCACGTCACGGAGAGCGGTCACAAGATATTTTGGATACTACATAATCCAGAAACGACAGTCAAAGTTGTACAAACCTCAAATGTATACCTGTCCCTTTCACATCTTCTGGCATGTGACAGGATAGCATCAATTTGAAGAGTCCTCCACTTTGGATTGTCGTTCCTTAATTCGGGTGTTAATCAAATGAACGGACAATCACTTCTTAATCATCATCCTTACGAGTACCATAATCAGCCTCTGCAGCCATATCTCAGTCCACGGTTGGAATAAGCGTGAAATGCTTGTTCATCGGAACTTAGTAAATATTGCCGTGACTATTTTACTAATAATTTTGCCTTTTCTAACTTCCAGAACCAGAAAAGCACTGCGCTCCCGAAACGGCATGGATGAACGACTGCAACAGATGTTACTGCACGGAGAAGGGCTTCGGATACTGCACTCAAATTGGGTGCCTTCACAGTGGTAAGAATGAATCTTCTACTTACAAAATTACTTATTAATAAACAAAATGGCTAACAAGAGCTAATACCAATGACGTTGACGTTCTTGTAGTGGATCTCAGTACAGTGCCTGTAGTGATTAGAAATGGAACCTTAAAATGGCATACATTACGTGGTGGAAACTCATATGGTAGACGTACAGAGGCGTTCACATCAACCTTTACATGGGGGCACCTTATGCTGCTAACATAAGACCCATTTTGCAATGGTTTTGTAAAGGTTGATGTGAACGCCTCTGTACAGGCTTGTGGCAGGTTATTTCTAGATTTTAAGCAGCACCAATAGTCTGTTGTATAAGTTGTTAATTGTCTGTCTGTGTTATTTTTATAGTCTCAGTTCTTAAACCAGATAGTGAATCTTTATTGAAATCTTGAATCTTGGCCTTTAAAACGTCGTTAAAAATCGTCATTTTTAAGGAGATCAAGCATCCACTAAGAAGGGATCACCCAAACCGAGTTTTAATCTTGAAAAAATACTTGATTGCAACTTTAGAGCAATTTAACGAACTGTTGGCTCTCTCGTTTCCAGAATCCTTGACAAAAGATTCACAGCTACCAACTGGCAAGGAGTGCGCGGCCGGCTCCACCTGGCAGAGCCGGTGCAACGACTGCGTCTGCTCCGCGGCCGGGTACCCGGAGTGCAGTCAGAGGGACTGCGAAGAGGAGGAGGAAGAAGGTGAGCTTTGAATATTTGCAGGCAATTTGATGTCCGGCTCACTGTGGAAGTAAAAGGTGATTGATTGAAACACAGTTTTCACTGCATATCGAATGCTTCAGTAGAGCCCATCCGTTCTCTCTCAGAGTCACAGGCACAACGCCTGAATGAATGAATTTCAGACTGGAGTTTTTTTATACACGCGTCTCTCTACGCGGCTTTACATTCCGCGTTCAAAAATCTAAACGCGCGTACGCGGGCTTATTGCTGCATGTGCGCTAGTACCGGTAGTGGTGAGTCAATATATACTCCTTCCGAACCGGTGGTAGATTCACATTATGTATATTCACGATGTGTACTAATATTGTACTATTTTATTTACGTTTATTATTATTATTTCTGTATACTTTTTTTGACATGTCATAAGTGCTTTGTACAAGCTTAAATGAATAAATGATTTTTTACTTACTTACTTGGATGGATAATACGAGCTTATGGGCGCGTCAACACTCGTATGAGTTACGCGTGTGGCAGAAGGCACGCATGTACGCGCCTACATGCGCTTGCGGATGAGAAAAGAGTAGTTGTACGCGCGTATAGAACGCTAGTCTGAAACCACTAAGTGGCAAGCGCTACCTGTCATGCACTTGATTGTAATTACAAGACGTCGCAACAGTAAAGGCTTAGCTACTAATACTTTGAAAATCATCCATTTACAATACGTTGCTAACGTATTATTTCTGGTGAGCAAGGTAGCCGGCGCTCATCGGGAAGCTGTTTCGTTTTGCTCAGCTCGGGAATCTCAGCTCCGCACCTTTTTGTGACACACTGCCCAAAATGCTCCTCTATCATTTTACTATCTAGCCATGAGCAACACACCACGACGATTTCTACAGTAGAAATCGGCGTGGTGCTCTCGGCTAGCCCCCTAGATCAGTAATGCGCGAGTAGAATTTCACGGGTCATAGACAGCGATCACAAATTACGCATGCGGCGCGGCGCCTCTGGCAGATAGTCCGCTTAGATTAAACCCGCCATTTTAAATCACGCACGTCACATAGACACAGTGATTTCACAGGCGTTACCACCACTGAGCATCAGTGTCGCGGCCAGTCGCACTGTATGTCGCAAGTGTTTTGGTTTTTGTTGAACTTGATGCGATTTTTCTCATGATGTTTTTTTGTTTTTGGCCGGTTCTATCGAATAGGCATAACCTACCTACTTTAAAAAATTAAGGGCGTTTGCTGGAGGTAGCTCACAAACGTCGCATTTTTTGAAGATTTTCGTGATTATTATGTAAGGCTGAGTAGGTAAGTATAAATTATTTTTCAGTGAATTTTTACGTTTCTTAACGGTATTAAAAAACGGTTTTTTATTTAATTTAGCAAATAGTTGGCGACTACCTGATTTTGGACGATTCGATGTGTTTTTATATAGTATTATGCACACAAGAATAGAGGAAAAATTTTAGTTTTAATTCAATTCAATACAATAATCACGAAAATCTTACAAAAATGCAACGTCTTCGATACACCCCCAGCAAACGCTCATAGGAGTGAAAAAAAGTAACTAACCCTAAGCGGCAAGTTTAGGAAGGAGGCGTGAGCGGACCGTCGGTAAACTGTTTGTTTTGTGCTGCAATTACACAAAGCCACTAATTAAAACCAACACTACAACGTGTAAATGAAAGAGCGCAAAACCTTAAATCAGTTTGTTCAGAATCAAGAGTAGAATCGATTCCACTAATTAAAAATAGGGGTAAAATTTTTAACCAAAAAAATATTTTAATCACGCCGTGTTTAATCATTACTTAACTCTATTATTGCGGCGGCACGAAAAGCCGCAAGGTCGCACTAGCTCGCGCGTTATTACCATAGACTTTTTAATTTTGTAACGAAGTCAAAAAAACAAAAAAGTTAATATCTTCGTAAATAATCCACGAAAATTCCATTTAATAATTTACATAATTTATAATAAAAATAAGTTATTGTGTCTGAGGTTTCGTGCTTTTTAATTAACACGTTGTGTAGTCTGGCAAGGCTAGATGCAAGGATTGCGACTACTAGCAAACATACTAACTTGCTAATGACGTATAAAAAGAACCTAACTAAGATAGAAACTAGAAAAAACCGGCATGATGTAGGGCTCAGGCGTAACTCGAATCCTTCGATTGCGTCTTCCACAATCCGGGAGGCAGCTCTTCTAAAAATTCAAAAACCTAACTAGTAGAGAAAAATTGTAGTTATGACATTGGTCAAACCAACCCATTTCTGTTATTTATTCTTATTTAAAATGGGTTTTCACTTTCAGAGCAAGAGCATCGCTGCGCTCTGAACACAATGTGGATGGACGGCTGTAACAAATGCTATTGCTATGGAAATTCATTCTGCACCCGGATGGACTGCACACCTACTGGTAAGAATGAAACATTGACAGTTGAATACAGTCTTAAAATATTTTCTATTCTATTCTATTTATTCTTCATATTACGTTTGTAAAGCTATCTGGTTTTCTGGTATTTATGCGAACACGACTCATAAAATAAAACAACTCTACGGATTCTACTCGCGGATTCTTTTCTTGTCATCTTTCAACCCTGACCACTTTACAGCAGTGCTGATCACGGGATCGGGAAGTCGAATCGTCGGGTTAGTAAATTTGAAAATACCTAAGTAGTTAGGCTGGATTTAGTGCTACACGAACGGTCCGTACGGAGGACCGTCGTCCGGAGCTATCGTATAGAAAATTAACTAATGCGTTTAGTGGAACTCGGCCCACGAAGCGTCCGTCCATCCGGAGGAAAACCATCCGTCAAGCGCGTCCGTGCTCCGGACGTCCGTATCAGGATGCGCAACATTTTTATTTTCTGCGCGACATTACTTGTTTGAGCCGTACGTTAGTCCGTGGAGCACTAAACGGTTGACTGACCAAATGCTCCGTTACGGACGGTCCATACGGCTCCCCTTACGGACCATCCGTGTAGCTTCAAATCCAGCCTTACAAGGAATCCTGTGAGTATATTGTATTGTGTTATGAGCACTCGAACGCGGTGTTCGTAATACCAGTAAACAATACAGCATAGCACTTCTTATATACATAGTAACATAGTTTGTATTTTTGTTCGTAGATGTAATCCCTGGTGCGCTAGGAAAAAACGTTCCACAAGACGAAATCAAGGCTAAACCTGTAAGTGGACTCTGGAAAATCATACTTATAATATTGGAAATTCGTTATTTTGTTTCTGTTTCTGAAAGGTGTTGTTTTTTTCTCATCATTTATCAAAGAGAACAAATTACATCATCTATTTATATAAATAAGACATTGAATAAGACATTACTAAAGAATGGCTTCATTTAGGAGGTAAATAACCTGCACTTTTCTGCCTTTAAATTTGTCTTCGACTTTATTAACTCAAAGGTGTCAATTACCACACGAGTTAAGAAATCCATGGTTACAAATGTGAAAAAAAGTTTTATAGTTTAACATTTTTACATAACATTCTCCTAATTTTAACCAATAGTTATTATTTTAGTTTATCTCATCTTAATTAGCCGTTGGGATCCCACTGCTGGGCAAAGGCCCTCTTCCCCTCCGCCACAATATTTAGTTTAATTTGGTTAAAATTGGAAGAATGGTATTTGTGAAATGTTGTTTAAACCCTGAGATTAAACTAAACAAGAACATGAACATTTGATAAAAAAAAACTGAAAAAAGGTGTTGGTTAGTTCTGAAAACTTGTTGCACAAACACGTCATACGCACGAAGATAAAGATACTAATTGCTTAACTTTTCGTACAGTAACTAATTCCCAAGTTCTCAAGGCACCAGAAGACAGCAATAGACTCGTCAATAAGGAACAGTGTTAGTACTACTTAACTTATTGTACGTGTTAAGCGTCCTTTGAGAATTTGAGGAAAATAATATTACACTTAACTAATTCGTGGTAACAGGATTTCCGTCACTGGTTTGGGAGCACCCAATAACTGAAAAAATGGTAAGTACTTACACAAACCATTTATATTAATCAATTTAAAATAATTACTTTTTTCATAGAATATAATTAATATAGTATAGGGTTACTACATCAAGAATCATGATTTGCCTAATGGGATGGCCATTTGAAGCACGTAAGTAATAATACCCTAAAAACTGTCGTGTTTTTGCGAAAAAGTGCCAATTTTATTATAAATTTACTAACTACCTATACGTGCATATAGAGGGTAAAATCTGCCTTTCTTCTTAGTAATTTCTAGTAAGTCTTGGTAACTTGAACCCACGACTTTCCATAAAACGGGCGACTGTTCTTCCAACCAAAGACCAAGTTTTAATTACATTTTCTGGTTTCTATCTTGTGTCTTTATGTAATGTGGCACTATATACAATTGGTCAAAATCGAAACCAAGAAAGGACAGATCGAGTACGAGTATTGTTAATTACGTGTTTTTGTTGCTTTTTAATTCAGCGAACAAATAGCTAATAACAAATAAAAGTGAAGTGACATACTCGTATATCCTCGCGTTTTCAGAAACAAAAGAAAAAAGTCTACCCTGAAAAAGAAACACAACCGAAGCCAAATGAGATCTCCCACGTTGTTCTGAAGAGGTCAGTCTGCAAGGCCAACCAGGAGTTCCAAGATGAATGCAACTCTTGTAAATGTTCTGGCGACGGTCAGACCTACACGTGCACCCAGAACGAGTGCCTGGAGTCCGACATGACAAAGGAGGTGGAGGTTTTTATGAAGAGCGAGGTCTGTTACGTCATAACCTGCGTAATAAATGTTCAGGCGCCCTATTAAAATCCTTCATAACTTGTCAAGTTAATACTCTAAACTGAGCGTAGCGAGCAATTTCGTGACATGATCTTTCATTTCCAGCCAGTCAGCGGTCACTAATGCATCTTCTAAGCTGAATATTTACTGATCTAATTGCGCGTTAGCCTCAGTTTAGGAAATTAACTTGAGTGGCTATAAGGGATTGTAATGTAATAAGGCCTCTGAGATGATTTATAGTCTTATGTACTTTATTTAAGACATTTTACACCACATTAAGTACAGCTTCAAGTTGTAGGTGGCATCCAACTTGCGAGTGGGCGACTAGTGCTAAGTGTGCCATTAATAAGTTCCTCTCCAGGACTTATCTGCCAAACTAAAAAGCTAGAGGCAGCAAGAAGGAAGTCTACGATATGGCCGATGACCCCATGGTGGGGCCTATGTCCTGCAGTGTGCAAATAACATCCGTGTTATTTGCACACTGCAGGACATAGGCCCCCCGTCACACTGGATCCGTCCAGTCCTTAAAAAGTCAGATGCGTGTCCGAGTACTTACTCCGAACTGTATGGCTCCACGGCTAAGATAAGAACTTGTGTACCTTTAGATTTATTGACAAAGCTGGGGGCAAACACTAGTAAATGAATGAACCTATATCAGGTGTCAATCAAAAGACTTACAAAAACCATATGGCATACTCAGTAAGTGGTGTAGTAACTATGGAAGATAGAATTTAATTTTCTCAATTGTTTTAATTTCGAGGTTTTCACACAAAAAATACTGACTGTTCGACTGATTTTGAATAAATTTAATTTTCACTTAGATAATTTCTACATCACCTACTGAGTAAGCCATGTCGTTTTTGTAAGTCTTATGAAAGTCAAACGGTATTTAGATAAAAGACTGAATAAAAAATCAGCTTATCGACCTGAATTAGGTTTTTGTGTCACCATCTAGTTGGATCCGCGTTTGAATGTCAATGATGACTGAGAAATAAATCGCTCATTTTGACGCACTTTTTCTTTGCTAACATTTTTCAGGGAGTTGACCACATCGAGCGTCACTCCGTGTGCAAGCCACAGGACACTTTCTTCATCGGCTGCAACACGTGTAACTGTAACTTTGACGGCACCGACTTCTCCTGCACCAACAAGCCTTGCCCCCTCCCTGATGATGTCGAGCTGTTCCACGAACTGAACGTGAGGGTTGTCATTTTTCTCTTCAAAACTGACAAAGTTTTTATTCTGCCGTCTTCATGTCTTTTCGGGTCTTTAACCCGAGATCGGATGTACTTAAATATCCGAAGCTTTATGATTTTTTATCAACACTATATACTTACATCTATATATCATTAGGGGAATGTGGGGTGACACCGGATAGTTAATAAATAATTACTGTAAATTAATCATTACCTATGTTATATATTTAAGAAAATACAATCACTTATATATAAATAAGCATACATTTGGTAATACTTTAGCCAGAAATTATTTGAAATAAATCTTGAATAAAGGAACTATAACCAATTTAATGAAAAAACAAATATCCGAATTCACCCCATACCTATGGGTAAAATCGGATAGGCATTTAATCTGAAAGGGGTGAATACAGATACCATAAAAAACACAGAATTATCCAATTAGACAGTCTTTGCATACATAAAATATTAATTCTGACTCAGAGCATCCAATACAACTTTCGTGAGCCCATATAAGACATGCTAAGCATTGATACCACTCATCCGTAAACTTGATTTTGCTATATTTTTCCTCTTCTGAATCCTCTCGATAATTTTATTTATTGGTATTTTTACCGACACCTTTGCCTTCTAAAGAACTCTTGGGTACATTGTTTGTATGTGATGCTAGAACATATCCCATTAGGCCTGGCATTATTGAATTTATTAGCATGTCAGACTCCGACCACTGTAGCCTGTATGATTTTTTTATGTACGTACGTGGCATGATGAATCTGTGAATAAAATAAAACGAAATAAGTACGTACTTCAAACACATTAAATGATTATTAACATTTTATGGCAACAACCAAAATAATGAGATGAAAGAAGAACACTCATAATATCTTTTACCTACACTGTATCGGGTGAATCCGGATACCCGAAAACACCCCGTCCGCTTGTACCCCAAAGGTACCATGTTCCGAAATATATTTGCTGACATGTTAGGCTTGCCATTTCAATCACAATAAATCAAGTTTTACTGACTTTAATATGTCTATTTTTATTAAAAAAATACAACCCTATGTCTGTACACGTTTACATCAAATGATAAGACAATAAAATTGACGAAATATTAGATTACTTACCTCTGTTTTAGTTTTTTTGTATAGACGCACGCGCTAAGTTATGGTCTTCGCCGCCTTTTGCGCTTGCACTGAACGAGCGCCCGCGAGTCTGAGAAGACTGAGGCAGCGATATGTGGAGTAGTGAAATAGCAACTATTTGGTTTCACCCCTTGTCTGGATTGGTCCCCCCTCATTCCCCTATTTGTCGAATTATTTGGAAATCGATATAGCAGCCTTTTGTCTTATGTTGTTTCTTTCCAGGAAATGAAGCCTATAGTGCCTTTTGAGAACGGAGGAAATGATGAGCGAAAACCGCCCAGAAGATAAATGAAGTGTTTGGGAAACAAGACTTAATTTTTAACTTATTATTTAAGAAAACAGCTCCGTATCGATAATTATTTATATCCGTTGTTTTAGATTGGCTAGAATGGAATAAATGACTGTTGATTTAATGTAATTCTCGAAATATTTATTTATTCTCAACCTATGTTAGATACTTATTACTATTTCATAACATTATTTAGAATTTCTTTGATAGCGAAAACATTAAAATAAAAAAATAAAACTTGTTTAGTTAACATTGGTCCATAATGTATATCCCGAATAACTACCTTATTCACTACTTCAAACTGGAAACATTATCTTTATAATATAAAATTGCATCTTAACTGATGCTTTTACCCTATGTTATTTTCTTACGAGGCAATAAATTACATAGTCGGTAGTAGTTATTACTGAGCACTAAACGAATCATTCTTTTATTTAGTTTTTCATTATAATCTCAGGTTTCTCCAAAAAAGACAGCAGCAAATCGGACATGCGTCTCGAAGGCCATGTTCATCAAAGACTGCAACATCTGCTGGTGCAACGACGATGGCACCGACTTCTTCTGCACCAGGAAGGTCTGTCCTGACCTGCTCGATCTGCCCAATGAGCCCAACGTCGAAGATGTACCAGATGTGAGAATTATAGAATAAAATAATATCAGTAGCAAATGTATTGATTATTTTTTACTAGGACGGACCTGACCTGTCCTTTTCTCATGCTATGACCCGATTCCGATGCAAAACATAGTAAATACCAGGTGATAATTTATACTGTGAAGAAGTCTAAGACCATCTAAGTGAAAATTCACTCTTTTCTATCCTTTGATTTCTTGGTTTCCATACAAAATTTTCAAATTTTCTTCTGATTTTGTAGGTAGACCAGACCGCAAAATTTAAATTAACAAATAAATCACATTTTTGCTCAGATAGTTTTACCATAATCTAAAGATCATGCCCTATCATATTCATCATGGTATAAATAATCACCTGGGATATTCCTATTTTTTTACATCTAATAACAATAAAAAATGTATTTAATTCCTGCAAACCAACAACTGATAGACTTTCAATCCCGTAAATCACAGAATCCATCCAAACTCCGGATAATAAAGAAAGAATGTCGCCCGAACGAAGTTTTCGAGCTGGACTGCAACATGTGTCGGTGCAACCCTGATGGCAAATCCTTTTCCTGCACTAGACGCGCTTGCGTCGATCAGGAAGACAAGGTTATTGAAGAGGTCTCAAATGTTGATCAGGAAGATGTAAAAGTCGACCAGGTAGACGAGGTTAAACAAGATCTGAAAATCTATCCGGAAATTGTGAAGGTGGATGTTGATGGCGCAAAGGGTGCAGAAGAAGAAGTAAAGAAGAAGGTTCACCAGGAAGGCGAGGAAATTTATGAAGATAATAAGGAGGTTTCTGATTAGAAGAACTCTTTTGGTGTTGGGCGATTGCTTTGTAGTTTTTAGTGTTCTTTTGTTGAAATTACCTGTTCAGCATCTTTTACTGGTAGATAATATGAAAATATCGAGTTTTTTTGCTTTTAATCACTTAAATACTGGTACTGTGTATATAATTGCAATCATCACTCGTCTACCGTACCTATGGTTTCTTCAAGTGGTACCTGTACGCATCATAAGCATCTCTTATTTCTTGAATTGTTATTGGCCTTGCGCTACGGTTACGGTTTCATGCCTTGATCTACTTGGTGCTAAATAGTATGAAATAACTAACGTAATTTATTTCTTTAGCAGGTATTAAGCAGAAAAGTCCGGGCGACACCTCAGGTAACATTTAAATCAATTGTTGGATTTATCCATTAATATATGTCGTTCCATTTTTTGGATTATTTACTTGCCTAGAGGTACCTACTAGGTATTAGGTGTGTTATGCAGGGTGTCCCAAAAAGTAGTAATTAGCGGAAGCCCAGTGGTAGAGCATCACTAGGGCTACCCAAATCACCCCCCGTGTGTTCCACGAGTTTTGGTAGTTTTATAGTTATGATTTTTTGTGAATTTTTGAATATTTCTGGGTTGTGTTTTGGTAACTGTGGCGCTCGCGAGTAGTTGAGGTACAAGCTTAGTAATTTTATGTATTTAGTTCAAAACAAGGCCTACTTGATTCAGGAGCATTTACATTGAGAGCACTGAACAATAATTAAAAAAATATATATGAAACTGGAAAAATCGAAAACACCGTTCTTTTCCTAAGTTTTGAAGGCCATTTTAGGGTTTTAGCTTATCACTGCTTTTTGGGACACCCTGGATAGTCTTTTTTCGGCCTTGATCATTCCATGATAATCAACGTCAAAAAAATACAAAGTAAGAGTGCTTTCTCAAAATGTAATAAAATTGCCTAATAAATTCAGCTGTTACATTTCTCGCAATATTGACCCGTGGTTTTGATTGCTAAAATACCCAGAATATTGTATAAGATTGCAACCCTCGGCTTAACCACCATCGTCTCCAGTAGGAATTGCCGAAGGCCTGTCAGCCCGGTCAGGAGTTCCGGCTGGACTGCAACAAGTGCCTGTGTGACAACGAGGGGTTGTCCTTCTCCTGCACTCGGATTGACTGCGTCGCTTTGAACAGCGCTCAGGCCAACGGGGGCACTAGAACTAAAAGAGGTGAGAATAAAAAATAGTTCTACCGTAAGGAAGGATCACTCTCGAATTCAGGTAAGGTTAGCTTGCATGCGAAATTGAAACTCATCATCGAGCACGATATTCCGCTGAACGCGGCAAGAGTTCGAGTCTATCGGTAACCTAACGTCATTAACCACTCGGTGGAGTGAGCCGGCCAAGCGTACCCAAAGTGTAAAATGACACATACCCGCTATCATTAATTGCCTGATAGGAGTAGATAAAACCATATGTATGTATGTCAAATAAGCATTTATATATGTATTTTTATTTTATATTTCTGGGGGACGCCCCTGGGTTAATTCCTTGTTTGGTACCTCGTAACACAGGGATATTTATCCCTACTTCGAGACCATGACAAGATGTGTGTTGTCTGGCGCATTTTTATATATATTTATATTTATTTCTGTGTAGTTGTCTTGTTGACTTTGCTTATACATTTAATATCTGCTATGGTAAACTCATCTGTCGTGTCGATCACGAACAGTAATCTAGAATTAGGTCTGCTTATACAGTATAGCAACTATTATCCTGTCCCTTTGCCTTGGCAGATCTTCCATAGAAGGGTATCTGTGGTTTATAAAGCAGAACGTAGCAATCCGTAAAAGTCTTCAGTAAGTATACAACATTAACCAAGTAACCAACCCTGAATAAGTCTTTTTTACCGTTTCTTTAAATTTTGTGTATGTTTACAGATATTTACTACGTTTATAAGTACTACCTATATGTAATTGCATTCATGAATGCATAAAATAACTTCATGTATAAATATATAATTATCTCACTATCTCACACTACCTTACCTATTTTCTCTTTTTAATCTTGTCATTTCCTCTACCTGCAGGTTGTCTGGAAGAGATCGCTTCCTAGCGATAAGACCGCCTACATTGTACAATCTAAGATTATGTAATGCTTATGTTAAGTATGATTTGTTGTACAATAAAGTATATTTATCTTATCTTAACATTAGAACAATACTTTTATTTGAGTAGTATTCAACTTCCAATAATGAACAACTCAGAATTTCTTGAATTAGCTCTACTGACAAATATCTTTTTATTTTCAGATAGCCCAAGCGACACCACTAGTACAGGTAATATTTAATTGAAGTGTTCAGTTTGTTTTTATAAGGTTTCTTTAAGAGATATATTTTTAATGTGAGTTATTTATTTTCCAGAAGTCAACAGCGAGGTGGTTGAGATAGCGATGGAATGCACGCCAGGCAGTGTGTTCCAACGGGAGTGCAACTCATGCACGTGCAGCCAGAGTGGACAGAACGCGCAGTGCGCGAATGCGAAGTGCTCGCAGAACCACATCGACAGCGATGTGCACGCCACAGGTAAATTTGAACTTCTTGCATTCTAAAAGACGTTCAGAGAAAGTTTTTACGAGCGGTCTACTTCTTTAAGCAATATTTTTCTTATTATTTATAACGAGAAATAAAGAAGACCCCATCATATGACCCTCATTAATGAAAAAACAAACGATCACTCAGATCTTTTTTTAACCTCATGTTACCGAAAAATAACTTACTTCATCTTTGCTATTGGTTTTTAACTTCACCCAATTTTTTACTGTTCATTATTAATATTAAACGGTATAATGGCTAAGCCAGCTTTTATTTGTATTCCTTTTTGTTATTATATTTTTGGAAACGTTTTTCCTTTAAAAAATACCTAATTACCAATACACAGAATTAACATAGATATTAAAAATAAAACACTGTGAAAACAACAGAAAATGTTTTGAATTAGTGGGATTGTAATAAAAATCTCAAACAAACATTTATCTAAGTTGTAAATTAAGAACTTTAATTTTAGACCCTGGCTTCCGCTGCAACCCCGGCGAACAGTTCAAGCGCGATTGCAACGACTGCACCTGCACAGCAGACGGTCGCAGTACCTTCTGCACTTTGCGCTTCTGTGAAGATACCATGCGCCAAGAATTCTCACCCTAGGTACCCTTCATTTCGAGAACCACCGAGTCGCAACAAGTACATCAACATTCCTTAATCATTAGCTTAAAAAAAATTACGTTGAACCGCCTGTGAAATCTGTCTTAATATAGAGTAATCGACCACCAGTGATCTGAATTCAGGTGCAGCATACAAAATATTAGGCATATTTTAGAGCCAGTAACTTTTTGCAATAGATAATAGGGTTTTAGTATTGTGAACCTCTCATTACTTTTACTTTTCAAACAACCGAGCCATCACCGGAATTTGTGCCATCTAAGATATTCAAGAAAGAATGGAGTCGTATCAATGTCGTCAAACCGCCTTTGGCATGAATTGTTCAGCATCAATTCAAAAATTTCATGTATTGGTTTATTATTTTTTTCGTAACATTGTACTTTTTATTCAAATTGTTCTTTAAACCTATATCTGTATTTAGATTTGCGATGCGGAATAATTTATAGCAACCATTGTAATTATTAAGTAAGCGAAGTTTAGACATCTCTCAAGTGATCTTTTCACTCATCTTGGTTCTGAGTTTGGCATGACCCAAAGTACACGAGGGTTGTACGATATTTTTGTAAAAATGGCTAGAACTTAAGAAGTAACTCAAGTTACACAATGTATTTCACTTTCAGTGGATTCTTTTAGAGTTATGATGTCCTGTGTGTTTTCAAGTATTTGTGACTATTTTTACTTAGTTATATTTGTGAGCGAGTGAGATGATAAAAAAGCAACTCATTATTTTTAGAATTCTCAATCAATAAAAAAAAACAATATTGTAAATGCTCATAGCAAATAATATATTCATCTATGACAGCAAACTTTTTATGCATTTAGGTTTTCTGGTATTTGATTTAAATAAATGAGTATATTTTGGTGAACAAAAAGCCTCGAAGCATTCACGATGTAGGATAATAGAGTATTTAAAACTGGTTCTTCTGTGTTTCGGGAAATTCTTAATTTAAGTTTCTTTAGAGCTCTTTAAATGTTTTGTTATTTTAAGTAGTTGCTTTTTTATTTAAATGTTAAAATCAAGTGCAGGTATTTTAAATGGATTCAAGTATGAATTAGGCGTAATTTTCTATTTTAGTGATCAGCGTCATATACATTTTCATCCATCATCAAAAGGTTTTATCAATGTTCTTACCTTTTAAACTCAACACATTTTTGGTTAAAAATAAATCAATTGAACGGATTAAACAAGCAATTTAATTTATTAAATTTTGAATCTCTATGTTTAGACGACTTTCAGCAAACATGAACACAGGATCATGTTAAATACCGAAATAGGTAAAATTTATCCATGCCATGTATATTTTTTACTCATCATGGTATAGTCAAAGTTTTAAACCTGCTGTCACTGTCATTCCTGTAGTTGTTAAGTGTCGTGATGACCGTGGTATGTTTTGTGTTTCCAATACTTAGTGAGTATTAGAATAAGTGGCTTATTTTGCGCTTGCGCACATTCATGTATTAGATAATACGTAAGTAGACTTAAAGTGTGAAATTGAGAATCTTGAAAAAATAAACAAGTCTTGATATAAACATTTTGTTTTACTTGCTATAAAAATACTAACTTGATGAAAATGCCCGCACTGGAGAACCAACTAATTCTCACATACATTTAAATGGCGGAGGTTTATTCAGATTACTTTTTGTCAGCTTTCTGAAGTTTACCTACCTATACTCAAATAATACAGTCCGATAAGTTCTGTTACAAATGAAAATGCATTTTTTATGAAGTAATTAATGTACATATTTATTAAAATCACAGCAAAAAAAATGTATTCCTTAATCCGTCTGGCATTTAATCTGTCTGGCTACGAATCTATAGATTTATGCACTGTTTCCATTGGAAATTTCGCCAAGGCTTGCTCCAGAGATTGAATGTCGACGTGTCGTTTAGAGCACGCCATGCCCTCTAAAACTGACCATAATTTGTGGTCTAAAGGGTTGAGGTCTGGGCTAGATGAGTGTCAGTCTTCAGCTCTCATAAAGTCCGGAACGTTGGTTTCAAGTCAGGCTTGAAACTTGGGTAGTTCGTGCCTTGTGACCAGGTGCAGAGTCCTGCTGGAAAGTTCACGGTATATTTTCAAAAAGTGTATGACTAAGAGGTTTCACAACACGATCCAATTTCTGTCTCTTCATACACTTTGGCTGAAGTTTTCACTCCTTTTTCACAAAAATGAAGCTTTGTGACTCCTTGATAAGACACGCCTCAGTACCATCACTGACGTTGGATGATGACCTAATTGTACCTTTCCGACCACTTGAGCATCTTCTCTAGAACTGTGAGCGTACACTTTATTATTTTGCTTATTGTAATGCACTTCAATCGTGATTTTTTTTTCATTGGCGCAGTGGATACGTTTGTGCCTTTCACCTGCGTATCGCGACAGGAAGCGTTTTGATCGATCCAATCTCTTTAATTCTAAAAATTGATTTAGGGCATGTATATCGACGAGAAGCACCGAGCTTCAGGTCTTGTTTTATAATACGCGACAGAGTCCTAACGGGAATCTTCATTTCTCGCGATAAGATTTTTTGCTGCCTAATGGGGTTTTGAGTTCGACGAATTCTGACTATAACAGCATTAACAGCCTTTGTAGTTCTAACAGCACGCGGTCGCCCCGATCTTTTATGGTATTGGACAGAGAAGGTGTTTTTGTATCTGTTGAAAGTACGATATTTTTTTTTATATTGCCTGTCAAGATGACCTCACTCCACCTGATGGAAAGTGGTCGTTAGGTCCAGATATGAGGTAGACAAGCCCAGTCATTCAAACAAATCACTGGTCTGGCAATACTCACCTTGAAGGCCTGCAGAAATGCCTTTTCACGCTCCGCTTGAAGAACCCGGGACTATACGAGGAAGGAAACACATGTGCTGGAAGAGCGTTCCACGTCTGGATGGTACGACAAAGAAACGAGTCACCGAACCTTTTAGTTCGGGCCAACAAATGTTGGATTGTGTGTGGGTGACGCCGCAGTCCAGCACGCGTGGTACGGGAGTGGATAGGTGAGGGTGGAATAAGCTGGAATAACTCGTCAGATCATTCCCCATTGTAGAAGCGATAGAGAACACTTAGCCTGGCAATGTCTCTACGCAATTGGAGAGGCTCAAGGGTCAAAGTGGCCTTTGGGCTTCCAATAATACGAATAGCATGCCGCTGCAACCTGTCAAGAGCTACATACGAGATATACGAACATATCATTTATTTGATTTTCATTCTTAATTCGATGTTTATTGTCATTGAAACCAGGGTATTATTTAGATACGAGTAGAATTACCATATCAATTCAAGTCTGTAAAACCCGTAATTAGAAATTAATTATCCGTATTTTTACGGCCGTCATTAAAATCTGTTTTAAAGTTACCCATTATGATTAGCTTTTAGTAATGTGAATTAGTTTGTTTTGAGGACAGGTAACATAATGGTATTACTTGTGTTGTTCAGTTTTGTCGTTATGTGGGTGGCCAATAGCGATTCGATGCTATGTAAGTGTACTTGAATTTTTAAATATTTATAAAATCAGCGCTTATTCGTTTTATGTTGTTAACTTGACTTTACACTTATGCCCCATGAAAATCAGCACCTGCGTCAGCGTCCTTTACATCAGGACACCGCTGCCTGATGATATTTTTCACTTCATGTTCTTTTGTTTTTTTATTTTCTTGTTGTATGCTTTCGTATAATTTGTAAGTCCGGAGGTGAATAAATGATTTCTATTTGTATTTCTACTTATACATTTACATAATTATGGTTGAAACAGAAGTTACCAGCCTACTGCAGTTTACACAGTACTTATGTTATCACACATTATTCCAAAAAAAATTAAGGTCATCATACAAAATCAGTCAAACATTCAGTATTGTTTGTATTCAACAACACTTACATAGTTACTACATCACTTAGTGACTATGCCATTTCGTTTTATAAGTCTTGATAATCACCCGGTTTATACGATCGCGTAAATAACGCGTTCATAGCAGATAGCGATAAAATGTGACGCTTTTATTTTGACTGTAACTACAGTTAGACCAGACCTGCTAGTTGGATACCCTTTTTTCCACATGTCAGTGGAGCTAAAAGAGCGGTGTGTGCTCATGGCCAGGTCCCACGGGCCTGTGTCCCCTCTTGAAGAACTCTATACTATGACTCATTGGGAAAACCTTAGCAGGTAGCTCATTCCATAATTTAAGAGTTCTCGGAAGGAAACAACTCTGAAACCGAACTGTACGAGACCATTGCGGATCCAGGGTGTGAGGATGAACTCCCTGTCGGTGGCGAGCGGTGCGGTGACCATTGCCACGTTTCCCTAATGTGGCTGTCTGTAACTATTTGCACAAAAACCAACTAGTTGGAAACTCCCGTATTTTTATTTATCCACATCCCAGTGGAGCCGAGAGAGCGGTGCGTGCCCACGGCCAGGACCTACGGGCCGTGCCACGTGTGTGTGTGTGGCGTCGAAGGGCAGTACCACTGCCGCGCTCACGCCTGCCGGGAAGATGCGCGTGAGTTTGCACATGATGTATAACTAGGTAGATTAGAATACAATCGATCATTTCTGTTATTCAAAGTCCCTAAGTTTAGCAACAGCTATCTCTGTAAAGGTCTTTGTTTTGAGGAGAACAAACATATTAGTACGAGTATCTACATTGCACCCTAGTGAAGCCAGGGCGTTTCACTATATTATGACATAAATTTTAAACGTGACCAAACCAATTCGACTATATTTAATGAAGGTAACAAGCGCCCCATAAGTAATTAAATGTCTCCTTTTTTAACAGAAGCCAACGATTATGAAGGTGAAATGAATAAAGAGTGTGGACCCAATCACACATATCGAGAAGATGTGCTTTTCTGCACGTGCAGCGCCAACGGCTTCTGGAAGTCTACGAACTGCCGCAAAAAATTTGGCCGAATTGAAGCAAACATCAACCATCCTATGCAAAAACTACGGACTAATGTGGCTTGCACTCCTGGCTCATTAGTCCTTATAGACTGCAACATCTGCGAATGCAGTCAAAGTGGTATGATTGAGCTAGCATCTTGCACCAACCGCCGCTGCAAGAACGGCCACAAAGCAGACACCTGTAGCTACGGGGACATACTCAGAACTAACAACGAGTTGTGCTCCTGCAGCGATATCGATTTATACATCGATCGTCTCTGCTTCAAGGTCTTCGAAGAAACTTCACAAGAAATAAGCAGAACGGATGTAGAATCTATTATAGACATTGGTAAAACATGGATGAGAACGAATGACATTTACAAAAACGCTTGCGTACCAAAAACGGTGCTTAGAGTGGACTGCAATACATGTATGTGCACGGATATTGGTGTGCTCGTTTGCACTGATAAGCATTGTTTGCCTCCAAATTCTCCCAAGAAGGAAGTTCTAAGATCGAAGAAGACTAACGTATTCTTCTCTTTACCCCAACTCAAAAGCGAAGACTCTCCTTGCGAACCAGAAAGGCAATACCGATACAAATGCAACAGTTGTATCTGTTCCTACAAAGGCATCCCGTCGTGTACAAAGATGATCTGCTTAGAGGATTTAGTTTTGGACAAGAGAGCCCTCGAAGCTTCGTACGCAGATGAACAGGGATTGGGCAATACAAATGATGAAATAATAAATGAATAATTAATGTATCCATTTTCAGACAGTTTTAAGAGACAAAAGAATAAAAAAACCCGTTAATACTTTACATTCCTACGGGGCAATTATTTATACTCTAAAGGTGGTCTGTCACCTGGAGCATTTTCCTGTAATGTAACATTTCAGATTCGATTTTTGAGCATTACCTACATTACAATTATGCCTCACAAAACTTCAGGGAAATTGTATCAAAATATTAGACATTACAACAAGAAATGGCGCAGTGTAATGCGCGGTTCTCCTCCCTCACCAGTGTAATTCTCGTCTCTGTAACGTTGCATTACAGGAAAATGCTCTAGCTGAGGGAGCACCTTACGGATTATTATACGGAATACTCAGTAAGTGATTTGGATCCTATCTAAGTAAAAAAAATAAGGATTTAATACAAAGCCAGGCGGACATTCGTAAATTTTGTATACATACATACATACCATCACACCTTTTCCCAACGGGGAGGGCAGAGACCACATCTTTTCATTTGCTACGGTCTTGACACACCTCTTGCATTTCCTTCACTCTCATTAATCCTTTCATACATTCACGTCGATTATGAATACCCCTGACCTGACCTTTTCTGAGCACGTCTTGGACTTGCCCTAAGTACGTCCGTCTAGGCCTTCCCCTTCCGACAGCTCCATCCACCCTCGCCTTGTAAATTTGTTTCGTTAATCGCCTTTCATCCATCTTTTCCATATGCCAGAACCATCTTAGCATTAACCTTAAATATAAACCTAATTTAAAATTATTTTTCAATCCCTAGTTTATTCCCTAGATAGCTATCTGAAGTATAAAATTAAGTAGCTGTTTATCAAGCGAATAGATATTTTAAATTTTTCAATCGTCTTTTATCCAAAGAATAGCTATCTATCGGTTGTACAATATGTACATAAATAACTTCAAACTGATTATCCACAAGCGAGATGCACTTATACAATCATTGCAAAGAGTATGTTTGCTTCGTGTTTTTTAAGGCAAAATCTTTTCCAAGACTCCTTTTCATCCCATGTTCAGGTCTCTCTATTACAACTCGATCTTTTCTATTGGGCTCAGAGTTTGTATAGTCAAGTAACTACCTTTGCTTCAAAATCGTTGCGTTGGGTCGTACCAAACAAAATTTTAAAAAACTCAAATAACACACAACCTCAAAATGTCAAAGAAAACGCATAGATAAAATCCTATCCAGCCCCTCAAGAAGCATATAACTTTATTCCTCAGTTAGCGGCTTTATTCAACAGATAACATCTATCTGACCATTGAAAAATTAAAAATCTCGTTAACCTTCGAATAAACTTTATTCTACAGATAAACACTAACTGAGGATTGAAAAATCGGCCCTAAGATAGCTAAATCAGAAGATAGTATGCCCTACAATTTTTCATATGATATAAATAGTTAATCATCCTGTTCAATAAAACCCATGTAAAACTTTACATTAAATAATATTAAGAAAAATACAATTGCAAAAATTTTCAAAATTTTCAAAATTCAAAATTCAAATTCAAAATTTCTTTATTTGTGATTATAGGTAAATAGAATAGATGTTAATTACAATAATATCCGCCATAAACAACCGTCACAGGGTATACAAATAATCAGATACATTTTTAATTATTCAAATCATGCAATTATAATATGTGTTGTGGTTTACACAAATCTATCTAGTAATACATTTGAAACGAAATTATCGTAGTACATTAACATGTCAGTCTCATAAAATAAACAATAAATTCAATCACAACAATAAATTAGTCATTAACCTGCATCAATTATTATTACTTATGTCAACTAATTAATAAAATCATTTAAACTATAATAACATTTATTCAATAAGAATTTCTTAAGCTCCTTTTTGAACATGGCAAAGTTAAGTTCTCTTATATATCTGGGCACTTTATCATATATTTTCGGAGCCGCACACAACACACTCTTGTACAACATAGCAGTATTTGCCTTTGGAATAAAAACAGTATCTTTGTCGCGTCTGTTACGATTCAGAACCTCTGACGTACGCTTAAAAAGTCTAGGATTGGATTTCACGAATAGAGCACATTCGAAAATATACAAACATGGGCATGTCATTAGTTCATATTTTTCGAAATATGGCTTGCAGCTGTCTGTCCGCTGCAAACCAAACATTGATCTAATGCACCTTTTTTGTGGAATTTCCCCAAAATATGATACAGTACCTTAAATACGATGCGACTATGCCGTGGTACGCAGTAAGTAAGGAGTCTACGTTTAGCAACGGGGCCAGCTTATATAAAGCGTAGGCAGAAGAGCTTAATTTCTTACATAGCTCATAGGTATGGGCCTTCCAGTCTAGTTTGCTATCGACAATCAAACCTAAGAACTTGGCTGATTCGCTTCTGTTATGACTTGGTTGTTGTACCCAACTTGCATATTTGTATTCTTGGGTCGCTGACTGAAGTGCATAATATTAGTTTTATTTAAATTTATTTGTAGATTATTATCCAGTAGCCAATTAATAATTGAAGTAAGAGCTGCATTAATGTCACTTTCATTTAGGTCAATATTTTTACACCCGATGGTTATAGTGCTGTCATCCGCAAACAAAGATATATGTTGTGAAGTGGCTTTAGGTAAATCATTAATGTAAATAATTGCAAAGCTTAAGTTATATGAAAGATTATGAATATGAAAAAACATGTTTGAAGTTTGTATCTGTCTGTTTGCAAAAGTCACCGACGTAGCTTGAGCAGATCAGTGGGTTCTTAAGACAAAATAGGTTTTTTTTTTAAGTGGTATTAGGTAAGTTTCTTGACTGTAAGAACTGACAAGCGTTGGGACAGAAATTTTCTATAAACGTAACGTCGCCGCTTTTTGACGGATTAAAAAGGCCCGTATTCTAGAATCATACTCGAACATTGATCTGTCCTTGAGTAGAGATTTGAAAACGTCTTTTCATACAAATAGGTCTCTCAGATTTATACTCAAGTAAAGATATATAGTTCATGTGGTCACCTGCTACCAGGCACTTGACAAATCTATAGAGAACGCGTCTGTGCAGTCTAGGACGCCTGATAGCTGCGAAAAAATGTAACTCAATCATTTTTTATAACAATTTCAGCAAACATGAATCTTCGCCGTTTCAACTACGATCTACCAGAGATTCATTATGGAGAACCGTGTGAGCTCCACAAACTCTACCGTATGGATTGCAACACATGCCGATGTGAAGCCGATAATGGTCTCCTTTGCACCAAAATGACGTGCATAACTCATGACGACGTGGAAAAAATAAAAACAAAAGTAAACAAAAACCTTAAAGGCAAAAAAAATAAAAAACTGTCGGATAGAAAGGAAAAAAAGAATGGAAATTTATCAGAATTGCCTGTTGGCGAATGTGTTCCTGGAAAACTATACCAGAGAGACTGCCACGCCTGTTTCTGTGAAGATAACGAAGCGGCCATCTGCTCTGAGAAAAGAATAGCGTGTGGGACTCCATGTAAGTAAATAGCACTTATACATACAATGCCTATATGTATGTTTGACTGGCCTGTTGGTGCAAGGGTATCCTCCTTTAGCGCCAAAGGTGAATGAAAAATAATCATGTGACGAACATTTGTGTTTGTTATGTATCTTGGTGTTATTATAAAAGGTAAACGTAAACGTAAACACAAACCAAACATAAGTAGGTACTAGAAATCTGAAAACTCTAAGCTACCACCGCTTTTCTTCCAGTCCACCCTCCCCAAACACCAGAAGATGTCAGACCGAAGTTCACCAAAGCTGAGCTGGCTTCTCTGCCAGTTCTTCCTCACGCAGCCGCCCGGTGCGAGCCAGGGAAGTCGTACAAAGTGGGGTGTAATACATGCCTGTGCTTACCCAACTACAGCCTCTTTTGTGATCATCTTCTGTGTCTCAGCCTTGATGATATGCACAGGATCGAAGCCGATAAGGAATCAGGTATTGCCTCATTCGCAATTGGTACAAATTGGCTTTGGATTTGTTGAAGTTATCGTAGATTCGTTCCCTTTTTAAAAATTTAACTGACTTGAAAAAACGGAGGAGGTTCTCAATTCGACTGTATGTTTTTTCAACCTTGTTTACCATTCGTACAATTTTTTGGGTTTTGAACTGGATATATAATATAATAGTTTATGATTTTATAGGTGGTTTCTATATGATTTGAAGGTGATTTCTAAGCACTTTTGTCGCGTCTGTAAAAATATGAAGAAAGTAATACATATCTATATATATATATCTGTATGAAGTATAAACTGAGAAAGGTTTTGGACCTTTAAATTCCTGTACATTTCTTAAGTAGTTTCTTAGGTTCAAATCTTATTATTTGGACTTGGTCAAAAATTGCAATGATTCTTATATCATCACTCAGGCAAGCCATGCGATCAAGACTACAGCTTGCCTTCATCACCCTGCGTGAAGTGCTCTTGCGTGAATGACGTTACCAAGTGCGAGCCGGAATACGGGTGCGAGCTCCCAAAACAGAGTTTAAGGATGCTGCATGGTTCCAACGCGATGATGAAACCAAAACCTGTGCTAGACATAGATTCTCATGATAAGTGTCTGCCCAGAGCTGTTTACAAGTAAGTCGTTGTTACAGATGCTTTGATTAGAACTGGCACTGTTTTAAAATGAAGTTTTCAAATGACGTTGCAAAAGCTTCAGATTTTTTGCCGCCGTAGGTTTACCACTCAAACAGAAAAGTTTAAGGTATTACGAACTAATTGGATTCCAAAAAATATTTGCAACCATGAAACGTCCACTGCTGACTGTTGAATGCCTCCCTCCTCCATAAATTACTTACAAAGGGGGCACGTAAGCCTAGACTAATTTCTTGCATAAAGATATACCGATACAATATAACTATTTATGTTTCTTTAAAGATCCTCTTCAGTGATTGTATTTGTAAAAGTTCTACGCGTGCATCATAGAACTAAAAATGCTTTCTTCTTTCCAGAGACCATTGCAATAGATGCTACTGCCAGGAAGACGGGTCACTCAGGTGCACGCAGAAGGTGTGCCTCAACTACGTGCAGACCATGAAGCTGAAGAAACACCGATTGTACTTGCAGAAACATGGCCTCTAACTTTGAAATATATCAGCACAGGAGCATAAAATCAGCTGACTCTAGCAGGGGCTTTATCACAATCTAAGGGTAGCGAGTAAATATTCAGCCTATGAGATGCCCTTCTGCCAGACTGGCTGGAAATTAAAGATTAGATTACGAAATTGCTCGCTACGCTTAGTTTAGGGCATGAACTTCACAAGTTATAAAGGATTGTAATAAGGCCCCAGATCCCTATTGTATAAGTTATATCTCCCTATAAATTTAATAGAATGATGGGAAAACTAACCTAAAACAGCGAAAGCCAGATTAAAATGTCTTACCAAAAAATAATAAGATATTCTAAAACTGGAATGCCTAGAGGCTGCTTTTTAGCGAAGGCTGATTTTGCAGTTATTTCCGTAGCTCAGACATAAACTAACAAAATTTACGATCCTTATATGTGGATATCATACATATCCTTAACACACATCTCTGGTAGAAAAGCAGCCTTGCTCATGTCTTTTGTTATTCTATGTATATCATCAGGTAAAACAGCTGAATCCGTAATTTCGTTATCTGCCATTGCACAATGTTTTCGCTGAGTTCTCGTCAGCGTAGTTTATTTTGTAGCAGAGTCGTAAATTCCGCCAATAAATTTTACGATTGGACATAAACTTGGGTTTGATTTTTGAAAGTCAATTCAATTTCTGAAAACCTCATTTTATACACGTACAAATGTTGAGATGAGGTTTATGTTATATTATAACAGAAAGATAATCAGAAAGATATAACAGAGAAATAATCAGAACTACAAAAAATATCTCAACTTTTGCCACATACTTGTAGATACAGGACACTCCTTGCAGCCACACGTCGATTGAATGCTCTAGCTTGTTTTTTTTAATTTAAACCTTAATGTCAAAGGTGCATGAGGACTTGGTGCTAAAATGACACCCTAGACACGTTGCAATACGTAGTATCACTTACATTTTACAACCCTGGCTAGGGTGAGCTTTTGTGAAGTCAGCTTGACGAACAATGTCAAATTTTATTTCCCCTGGTTGACCAAACACAGAGCTGAAAACGCTGAACAGCTAGGGGATGAGCTGAAGAGAAAGGAATCTACAGGGGAATTAGAAACGTAATTCAAAGTTGAGCCCGCTCTACCTTAAGGCCATCCTTCCACCACTTAAGGTCTATTTAATTTCATTCATTTATATGTCAATAGGAATAAAACGGATAGCTATAATCGTAAATATATGGGCTGCTGGTCAATTTTATGGTCCTTTCAGCTACCATGTGTTAGGAAATTCGATTTTCAAAATTAAATTTTTAAAGTGTTTGTTTTTTTTATATCATTTTGTATAATTACAAGTATTTCCTTAGAATGCTACTTTAAAATATCTCTGGAAGTCACGTGTACTTTTAATTCCAACATAATTACATACCAAGCATATTTATTTATGTATTTTCTTGAAAAAACCAAAATGGGAAATCAGACATAAAACGTAATTGGAAATTTAACGATCATTCCTGAAGCGGAGTAAAATAAAAAATAGTAATCATTTCTCAAAATGTTATTGGTTCACTTGCCATCGGAGCCTTGAAATTTTTTACTTTCGTTTTTATATCAAAAACAATACATATTTTTAATAGTTAAACATGATCATGGTTGTGACATTTCTAGCTTTTTTATCACAACTTTCTTCAAGTCTGGCCACTAACCGTGAGTTTATTGATTGTTTCTCTTGAACGATTTATTTTGCAAATACTCCATCTTATTTCCTTCCGATAGGTGCGTGCGTCCCCAACACACAGTTTGTAATGAGCGGTCGTATCTGCCAATGCGATAACCTCGGTCATTGGAACGAAGCAAATTGCATTTTAATGAAGAGACGCGCTGACTGCTTGCCAGGCCAAGTCGTATGGCAGGGCTGCAGCCAGTGCATTTGCCAAGAAACCGGCCAGTTGCTATGCAGCAACTCAGGCTGCTACGACGACGCAGATGACAGAGCAGTCACACCTCCGATCCTTATGGTGAATAACACAAAGGACGGCAACAACTCCTGGGAGTGCACTCCTTACAAGTCGTATTACATTAATTGCAGCATATGCGTCTGCCCCGTTACAGGAAAAATTACTGAAGCGCACTGTGCTAAGGACAACTCATGCCAGCAAACACTTCCTTCGTCATCAGACTTCTTACTGTCTGTCAACAAAAACATCTGCATTCCAAACGTTATGTATCTATTTCCGTGTCTCCACTGCCTGTGCTCCGATGGCGGGTATTTTGTTCTGGATAAATGCGTGGAGACATGTCAGCGTTCGCAGCAGACTGAGCCTGCAAGGCGATGCATTTCAAATACGTTTTACAGAAAGAATTACAACGTCTGCTGGTGTCCAAATGATAGTATACCTAATGACAAACTTTGCACACAGAATCTCCGAGCCAACAAATCGAAATTCCAAACTCTTAAAATCTTAAGGTCTTCTAAGACCAAAAAGAGGTGCCGTCCCTATAGTTTTTTAAAGCGCCAATGTTTCTACTGTGGCTGCAATACGAAAGGAAATATTAACGAAGATTCTTGTTTAGAACTTGATTGCTTAAATATCAAAGATTTTAGGTATGATGTTGCAAAAACCACGTGCAGCCCTGGAGAAATGGTGCCAATTTGCACAGAGTGCTTCTGTTTGCGGAATGGTTTGACTAATAAAACTTATTGTTCCAATGTTTGCTCGTATCAAAGTAAACTTAGCGTCCTTGAAAATGTTCTTAAAGATGACACAAACCAAAATCTAGTGGACAGAAAAGAAATCATAAAAACACCTGTAAATGAAATGTGCAAGCCAAAGTCAATGTACTTAGATCAAGGAAGATATTGTTTATGCCCAGAGAATGGCAGCACGAACTTCAAACTCTGCACGTCTGTGACAGATGTGGGGATAACTACTAGACCCGATACAGGATTGCCAACAGACCTCATCAATGAAAACTTAAAAAACGTTAACTGCACCCCAAATACATTTATAGAAATCGATTGTAATACTTGCTACTGCTCGCGAGCTGGCAAAATTGACCCAAAATGGTGCACTTATGACGATTGTCATGCTAAGAGGATAATTAAAGATACTCATAAGTTTGCTCGAATCGCAACAATACCTACAGTCAATGGCACTTGCGTTGCTGGTTCAGTTTCAAATGCGGACTGCAATTTTTGTATCTGTCCAGACAGTGGTCTTCTAAAAGACCGAGTTTGCACTCAGAACAAATGCTCGGAGATAGACAATCCTGACGACAGTAAATTTGTGTGCGTACCGTTGCTTTACTATTTAGTCGACTGCAACGTCTGCTTGTGTCCTCGAGATGGTGTGAAAAATGTAGACAAGTGCACTAAGAAAATTTGTGAGAAAACTTTCCTACGATCTGACAGTTGTACGCCAGGGCAGTTCTTCAGCGACGACTGCAACGTTTGCGTTTGTCCGCCAAACGGAAACAAAGCCGACAAGATCTGCACAAACCATAGGTGCTCAGATTCTGAAACGCCTTGGAAGAAAATCTTCAGATTATCTCAGAACCTACTGGATAATCGTATACCACAGGATAGCAATAGAAATCTCGACGTTTGTTTTTCGGGGGAAGAATTCGAGGATGGTTGTAAGATGTGCGTTTGCCCAGATGTGGGGCTGAGGTCGTTCGCTACGTGTTCTAGTGCTATGTGCGGAGAACAAAACAAAACAGATACAAATGACAGAGTAAGTGAATAAATACAGATCAGTAAGTAATTTTTGCATGATGTATTTCAGTATCTTATGAACATGACCATAATTTGTGATTTCCTGCACAATAAGTTAATCATTACATTCTTTAGTTGACATTTCATTCCAAACTTTCTGCTTGGTTCTACAGAATACTAGGTCAAGCTACGACCGGCTCGAGAGTCAGGTTGGGCACATCAGATCGAGGAGAGAAAACGAGGTTTGCATGACTATGAACGTGACCAGCTCTGAGAAGTACGAATGTACACCGGGCTCTATGTACATTATCAGGTGAGATATATGCATAAAACAGCCTAATCATTTTACCTAACACATATACCTATTTTCGCTGAACATAATTAGATGGGTGAGTTAAGCTAAGCATACAGTTCCGCGAATGAAGAAACCACAAGAGATAAAGAGAGATGGAAAGGGACAGATGAAATTTATTTGACAATTGTTATTACACTTGGCCCGATTTCACTATGAGAGCAAAAACTTATGCTGAGAACATTCACAGTTTAAAAGTTTTATAATAAAGCACGTTGTTCAAATGGATGTATAATTCTCTATTTTTAAAATGTACCGGTACTAATGGGAATTTTATAACGGTAATCTTTCTTCCCATTCTTTCCAATTTTAACAAATCATTTTTTATTGATTCGTTAATCTTCACACTCACTGTGGTCTCAATTAATTATCAACATCATCATTATATGCAGCCATTAGGCGTTCACTTCTTGACATAGGCTTCCTCCATAGATTTCTAAAGTGACCGGTTGCAGGTCTACATCGACCTGAATCCTGCTACCTTTAACAAGATCATCAGCCCACCTTGTAAGAGGGCCACGCTGTGTCCCACGCTGTTCTCACAAACTGCGTCTTCAGCATAAAATTATCGCACGTCTATAATTTCTTGCAGATGCCGTCAGTGCATCTGCCCATATGTGGGCAACATCAACGAATTCTGCCGGCCGCTGCCCCAGGGCACGTACTGCGAGCAAGCGTTCCCTGGCTTCAACTTCTTACCCATGGGCAGGAGGGCTGATGAAGGTGATGAATAATTGATAGTCACAATTAAGTTTGTAAAGATTGTGTCTTAGTGGCTTAGCACTCCGGCTTTTAGATCCCGTGCAACCCCGAATTCATATCTGGCCAGAAGAAGAGAGTTCAAATAGGTCAAATATGATTATGTATTAAGATCTTGTAATTAATTGATCGTTGAGAAATAAGAAATCAATAAATTATTGAGACATCACACACTTTGCCATTAGATTTGTAGTAGGAGCCGGTCCAAAGTAAGGGAAGGGTTCTTTTTTGTGTTATGAGCATTTCTACAGAAGGGTATTTGTTTTCTCAACTCGGTGGTTGATTTAATATTTGGTTTTTTGAGTTTAAATAACATTAAATAAAGTTAATTCCATCTTGAATCTAAAAATAACAGTGGGATTAAATATTGTAAAGTGGTTTATGAGAAAATTAAGCTTGAGTTAAATTAAGTTACCGAATTCAAAAATCGCCCAGCAAATTTAGAATTGATGTTAAATATAACGCCGGTCCCTATCAACAATGTCGGATTTGAGAAACAGCTACTTTACAGGAGAGCGTGTTGAAGTTTAGATTACCTCATTTTTTTTTTCTACTTAACGCAGGCTAATGAAACTTTCTGTAATTGTTAAACATATTGAGGTGCTCATGAAAGTTATTGAGAAGTTTTTAGAATTTTATTCTAAATACCTTAATTGTCACTGATTATTAATCAACTACTATAACAAAAAAATTGTCGGATTCGCCACTTAAGGCAATCTTAAAGGGACGTGAATTACACTTGTGTGTAGGATGTACACTATGCACCATTGTTAGTAGCAAGATAGTTCTGTCTGTAGTCTGTCGTATTTTACTCTGTATTTTATTTTCAAGGGAGAATAAAACACAAAATCAAAACAATAATCATAATGTATCATAATGAACGTTATACATAAATATATTATAACGGCAAGGCACAATTAAGATAGTTAAACTTTAAAAACTTGATTGTTTTGTGTCAAGCAGGGAAGCTTACTTTATGCTCAGAATCATCAGAAGGTATTCGCTGAAGGTCAGACAGGTTTACGCACCGACCTCGACAAACAGACGTAGAGTTCGAGGTTATGTATGAGGACATCTTTTTTTTTTTTTTTTTTTTTTTATTTATTTATTTGGTACACAAAACAAATTGCCTCAGTACATGGTGAATGTCTTATCTTATCTAAGCTTAGAACTAGAGTACAATTCTTAAACATGTGTACACGGCATGCTATGCAATATGCAGACTTAAAGTCATAAGGACTTACTTATGGGTTATTCAGTATTATACAATTAAAAGAGTAAGTAAAAAGAAAAATGTGTGCTACTAATTTCTAAGGTCTAAAGAGGATAGACTGAAGTTTACTTTTGAAAGAAACCAATCTTGACCCAAATATATCTATATCATGTTTAGATGACAGATCATCGTACAGTCGACACATTCTTGATAGAGGGTTGTAGAAGGATGTATTGTTCTTATAAACCTGAATCAAAAAGGTTCTTGGGTTGCGAAATCTGTACAGAGTATTAATATTAATGGCAGCGAGAAGGCATGGTGAATCAATACATGATTGCAGTAACTTGTACAGGCAAAGAAGGTCGTATTGCTTGCGCCGGGTCTCAAGACTTTGGATATTAAAGTGCTTGCATCTATCTCCATAGGTCGATAAAATTCGTCCCATATTGTGCCGGAAGGACAAAGCCTTTACAAAGCGCCTCTGGGCCGTTTCGATGTTTTCAATATGCACTGCATAATAGGGAGACCATATTATACAACAGTATTCAAGAATAGACCGCACAAGACTACAGTATAACACATTGAGGCTCATGACATTCTTGAAATCCTTAGACGATCTAAGTATAAAACCCAACATCTTACAGCTTTTGGCAACAATGTGTTCGTAATGGGAGCGAAAAGTCAACTTGTCATCGAAACAAACTCCCAAATCTTTAGCCACTTGTCGACGTTCCAAAACCTGACCATCAACAGTATAATCGAACCTTACCGAAACTCGTTTTTGTGTAAACGTTATACAAAAACACTTAGAGACATTGAGATTCATAAGATTATCGTCACACCACCTGGACACAATGTTCACATTATCCTGAAGCAACTCACAATCACCAGAGTTTTTAATTGTAGAAAAAAATTTGAGGTCATCAGCATAAAGCAAACAAGGGCATGACAGAAGTTCGACTAGATCATTGATGAAAATAATGAAAAATAAGGGACCCAAATGAGACCCCTGTGGCACTCCAGACGTAATGGGAACAGGGGCAGATTTGTAACCCTTGAGTGTGACGATTTGACTTCTGTTGGCAAGATAAGAACCCACCCAGCGGAGCAAGCTACCATGAATTCCATAAGAGTCCACCTTCCGAATTAGCAACAAGTGGTTCACCCTATCAAACGCCTTTGCAAGGTCTGTGTAGATTGCGTCAACTTGGCCTCTCGCTGCAAACTCTTGGCACAGAAAATGCTTGAACTCTAGAAGGTTACTCTGAGTCGATCTGCCCCGGACAAACCCATGCTGTTCATCAGCAAGCAGAGGCTTGATATGGTTGTACAGAAATACATATACCAAGGATTCAAATAACTTAGAAAAGCAGGAAAGGATACTAATTGGCCTGTAGTTCCCGCAGTCTGATTTATTGCCTGACTTATGAACGGGTACAATATGTGCTATTTTCCACGCTGCGGGAACCACGCCTGTGGACAATGATCTATTGAACAGAATGTGCAAAGGTTCAACCAGCTCTTTACCTACGTTTTTGACAAAAACTGGAGGTAGACTATCAGGACCAGCACCCTTTCTCACGTCCAGTTTATTTATTTGATTTAGTATCTCTTCGTACGTAAGAGCAACAGAAGATAGTGTGTTACAGCTCAAGATTCGTCCACCCAGAGGCGACAGAGCAGACTGCCTGACAGGGCTTGGTCCGACGAAAACCGACGCAAAGTACTCTGAAAAAAGCTCACATATACCGAGACTGTCTGAGGATGACTGTTTACCAAAGAAAAGCCATATACACCTCGGAAACTCGGTACACCGTTGTAATGGGGGATTTCTACGCCAAGCTAGGGCAAGTAACAGTGACGAGTTAGGAGTGGGGCGATCGGAACCGAAGAGGCTCATGGTTGGCCGATTTCATGGAAAAGAATGGCCTCTCCATGATTACATCAGCCTGTACTAGATTGCAGTGGCTCTGAAACAGCTCAAAATATAGTACTATGCTTAGCGACCTCTATAGCATATCCCAACTGGTGGGTTTCAAAATAAACATGGACAAGACGAAGGTAATATTGAACGTCCATGTCGCACCCGTACCAGTAGTTGTTGGGAACGAAATACTCGACGTTGTTGATGAATATGTCTACTTGGTATAAATTATTCGTCTCGGCAGGTCGAACGCCGCGTTCGGAAAACTGGGCGATTTTTTTTCCACTGAGCCTGAATATTAAAGTCTTTGAGCAGGGCGGGTTGCCATTGATGTCCTAAGGCACTGAGACGTGGTTCTTGACAGTTAGTCTCTTGAATAAGCTCAGGGTTGTTTAGCTCGCTATGGAGGGAGCTATTCTTGGTGTTTCTTGGCGTGATAGGATTCGCAACGAGGAGATCCGCGAAAGCTCGAAAGTTACCGATATAGCCCATCGCATAGCCAAGCTGTAGTGGCAATGGCCAGGTCATATTGCTCGCAGAACTGATGATCGTTGGGAAGTAAAGGTTTTTGAGTGATGACCACGAACTGAAAGACACAGCGTGGGCAGGCCTCCTACGCGATGGACTGATGACCTGGTACAGGTTGTGAGAAGACGTTGGATGCGTAAGGCTCAAAGCCGCTCGTTGTGGCGTTCAATGGGGGAGGCCTTTGTCCAGAAGTGGACTTCCAAAGGGTGATAGTGATTATGATGCTGACAACTCCCATAAATTGTGGTTTGCTTGTTCCATTAGCTACCTTTCTAATAATATTATAGTGAAATCTCAATTTGGTGTAAGTTTTCTCAATTTGATGTTCTATTTTCCAAGGAATTGAGATCCACGGAAATAAGAAAATAACACAATTCATCAAATTACTCGAAAACATTATAAAATACAACAATTTTACAACACAAACTGGCAGATATCGGTTAAACACTCAATTAATTTAGCACAAATCTCATTAAATACTTCATTAAAAAAAATAATGTGGCACACCGATTTGAGAAATGACCTGACCCCGAAAACACCGAATGATTTCAAACCTTTGAAAAATCCTCCTCAATGCGACTTGTCACAACTGCTATCTAAAACAATACCTGTGGGCAATGTTATTTTTTTGTCCGCGTTTATGAAAAAAAGACTACACTGCTCGGCCGCTTGGGCACAACTACCGGGTGGCGGGAATCAGTAGTGTGCGTTCGTACTGGGTATAGTTTATTTATTTATTCTTTATTGCACATACAAGTAAAGTACAATTGGCGGACTTAATGCCTAGAGGCATTTTCTACCAGTCAACCGCAAGTTATGACAGAAACATTAAACAGAAATTTTGGGCTGTGCAACATTTAAAAATGGCAGCGAGAACAACAATTCTCAGATAGTAATACTTAAATATATTTAATATAATACTACATATATACATATATTGCCATAAAGAAACTTAAACAAAAAAGTCAGCATCTGAACTCAATGACATAGTTGACCTAGACAGGATACATCAGCGGCTCACTTAAAGTGGTCACGCAACGACCTCTTCAGAGCAAATTTGGAGGTAGATTTTTGGATGTTGATTGGAAGAGAGTTCCAGAGTCGAATGGCAGACAGTCTGAACGAGCTTGACATGTAGGAGGTAAAGAAAAGTGGAGTAAATAGGGCTAGAGTTTCACTTGAACGGAGTACTTTTTGATGAGAGTGTAGAAATTGAAATTTACTTTTAAGGTAGGTCGGAGAGTTGTGATCAAAGAGAACAGAGAAAAGAAGACACAAAATTCTTATATTTCTACGTTGACGAATAGGTAACCAGCTTAGTTTAGATCGATACGAAGAAATGTGATCGTACTTACGTAAACCAAAGATGAAGCGGATACAATTATTCAGAAGCCTGTCAAGTTTGTTCAGAAGTTGCTGTGTAATATTAGTGTAACAAACATCAGCGTAATCAAGTATAGGAAGAACAAGAGCCTGGACGAGCAAAACCTTGGTACTGACAGGTAGAAAAAATTAAAAACGTTAGAGAGCACGCAGCGTCCAGGTGATTCTCCTGCTTATCTCATTCACCTGCTGGCCCCAGTTCAGTGCTCTGTCCATATACACGGTGTCGGGTTTCATGTGGTCCAAACGAAAACCATCGATAGAGGGGTCCAGGGGCTACTCTAAGGACCGCCATGTATGTTCCGCGAAAATTTATAGCTTTGGAGAAAACAGCATTTTTCTAAATTTTTTCTTAGTACCCAGAATGACGCATTTTTTTAATGATTTCTCCTAAAGTATTATTACTAGAACCTTGATTTTTTTTTGTGAATGTGAACAATTAATAGGCCTTTCATTACACCACTACAGTTGTAACTCCGGCTAATTATTATCTGCAAAAAAAAAAAACAGTGAACTTTTTTTATTTGGATGATTTTTTACTTCTTTCTTTAGGGTGTTGTAACTCCAAAAAAGCACATAACATAAAACTTCAGGACCCATTTTAAAAACTTGCCTACTATGTAGACCCACTACTTGTAAAATTTCAATCAGCTACGGCAAGAGCTTCATGTCAAAAAATAATAATTCTGAAATGGGAGGTTTTTAATATTAAATTAAATTTCGTCAGTCATGAACTCAATTGATTTCCAATGGCATTAAAAAAGTTTACTTTGAGATAATCTGTCTTAAGACATCAGACGTCATTACAGATACCAGTTTTGATCCCTTTGTTCAAGTTTACAAACTGTTTTGTTGGCTTCCCTTGGCTGCTCTCGCGTTCGTACATTGTTCATACTATCCCTTTTTAACTACTGGCGTGTTAACGGACTTTTCGATTGCTTATTTACATTTATTTTGACGACTCTGGAACGAAGACTTGGCACGATTACTGAACTACATTTTACCCTTAATACGTACTGTGTGTTTGTGTTTGTGGGTTCGTTCAAAGCATAATGCCTTACACGGCACGAGAATATGCAGAAATGCATCATTATTATGGATATGCCAGAGGAAACGCTCGATTTGCGGCACGTCTGTATCAACAGCGGCTGTTACAACGAGGTGGACCACAACCTGAAACATATCCAGATCATCGTGTTTTCATCCGTGTGCATAATGCATTCATTGAAGGCCGCCGTCCAGGAGCACCGTATAATGAAGGTGTTTTAAGAGAAGATCCCTATTTGGTGGAAAACGTTTTGGGAGAAATTGCTAGGGAACCTGCAGCTAGTACGCGGTCAATCGGTCGGCGTCTCGGTGTTCCCCATCAAAGAGTTCACAGAATTTTGCGCAAGGAAAGCTACCATCCATTCCACCTACGAAAAGTCCAAGACTTGCTACCTACAGACTATGACTATGGTTTTCGTTTGGACCACATGAAACCCGACACCGTATATAGACCCAGATTCTTGACGAATGGTGAATAAGGTATCAGGTCACCGTCCATCACCACCGGGGCAACAGATGAACTGCCCACCGCACGCAACTGATATGAGCTACCAAAGATAATAGCCTGACACTTTGCAGGGTTAACCTTGACGCCGAAGTTGAGTGACCAGTCACTGATGCAGCTGAGGTCCCTGTTAAGCTTATCAATGGCAACGTCCAAGTCCGCAACACCCGCCTGCACATACAGTTGCAGATCATCAGCATATAGGTGGTGTGAGCATTTAATTCTATCTGTGAGCATATTTATAAACACTGAAAACAGAATAGGCGATAAAATCACCAAGTCAGACCAATCGGAAAGAACTTGATCCACGCGAACAGCCTGCCGACGCTCGCGCAGGTAAGAAGAGAACCAGTCCACAGCAGAAGGAGAGACACGAAGATGACTCAGCACTGCTAGGAGGATATAGTGATCGACAGTATTAAAAGCATTGGAGAAGTCGAATAAAACCAGGACCGTTAACCGAGATTCCTCCATAACAGCCCTGATATCATCCGTGACTTTAATAAGTGCAGTAGTGGTACTATGTCCTGGACGAAAACCCGGTTGGCACTGACTTAGCATCCCATTACCCAAAATGTATCTGGAAAATTGCTTATGAGCAGCTGCTTCAAGAATTTTGGACAAAAACGGGAGAATAGAGATGGGACGGAATTGATTTAGGGTACTTGGGTTCGCAACCTTAGGAAGAGGGATGACGAACGTTTGACGTCAAACTTCAGGAAAGTGACCACTGGTAAAGGAGAAGTTCACAATATGAGTGATAGCCGGGAGAATGTGGTCTAAAACACGTAGAATCATAGTAGGCTTATATCGTCGAAACCAGTGGCTTGATGGAGTCTATGATTTTCTTTATCTCCTCTTCAGACACTGGAAGGAATGAAAACATGTTATTGGAGAGGGGAGGTAGTAGACGCATGGAAGAAATGGTGCTACGTTTTACGGAATCTTTCAGTGGGACGGAAGAGGAGAAGTGCTTATTGAGGTCGTTGGGAGAGAAAGGAGTCGAACTCAAGCTAGATGGGGATTTACCAAAGCCGAGAGTATTAAGAAACCTTCAGATGTCGGAAGAAGAGGAAGAAGAGACATTTTCGTGGATATGGCGACGCTTTGCCGATCTAACGATTTGGTTGCAACGGTTTCTGGCCCTCCTAAAAGATTCCCACTTGTCAGCACAACGGTCTCATAGTTAGTGATATAGGTAAGCAAAAGTAAATTTCACCGAATTGAGCCACACGCTTCGGACAAAATAAAAATATGTTACTGTATTAAAACCCAAGGATGCACAATAAATATTATAACTTATATGGCCTGTAAATGTGGAAATTATAATGAACAAGTTATTATTTTAAAAGTTATGAAACAATAACGAGTCAATTCTGGAAACCGGACACTCCAGCCAAATTCTGCCCGTTTTTGAACTTTCAGTTTTTTCTAGCATATATAAAACCTGGCGGTCTTCTAGATATGCTTTCCATCAGGTCAAGAGTCTCATAAATATGTGTGATTTTTTACAAGTACCAAATTTAATTTTAAAGGTACTTTTGTCACTCCAGTAGGTTAATCGGTCGTCCTGGTAGAAATGCTCTTAAAAACACCAAAAATAACTAAGGTATTTCAATCACTAAGATCTAATACAAATATTGTTTCAACAACAGAGAGAAAGTTGGTGCGATCGACCCTTTGCAAATGAAACTTCATGCTAGTGTTTATTCAAGGCTTTTGGACCTTTACTGGTGCTCATAATAGGACGTCAAAGACCTGTATTCGCATAAAGGTCATACAATTTCCCATAGCATATCTCACCATTGCTAGACGCTAAGCTGATAACTCTGTCTTCTCTAGGCAACTCGACCGCTTCAAACAGCACCACGACCAGACCGATGAACCACGAGCACACCCGGTACTCCTGCGACAGCCCCGGTCGTGTGATGGATGAATGCTTCGTCTGCGAGTGCGAGGAGAAGGGCCATGTGATAGTCGAGCACTGCTTCAAGAGTGACGCGGAAAAGTGCAGGGTTGCGGAGCCGTCTTTTCTTGGTGGGGGAAATAGAACTGTCAGCTGATTTGGGTGTTTTATTTTTCGATTCCTGAACTATATCTGTGACATTTTGGAACAAGATTTTCTAATCATAAAACTTAGCAGAGCTCTAGGTGTAATGAGTGATTAAAATGTACTTAAGTTTTACACCACATTATGTGCGCATACAAAATGTTTATAACACAAATGCTAGTCCTGGCACTAATGGTAGCTGGCATTTTATTTCCTTGCTAGAACGATGGAGACAAAAGCACGTAAGTATCCACATTTTTTTGATTTTTATAAACAAACGACAAATCCTGTTCCATGTAGATAATCCAAGCACAAATGCTTGCTAACTGGCACGGCGAAGGTGAGAACTATGCTTGTTCACTGACAACACATTTCCAGAGCATGATAGGTAACTTAAAAATCACTATCAATTAAGCAACCCTTACAAGTGCAGCTGTTTATTTCATAATTGCTGACTACATATCAGTTTGAAAGAAGAAATCACTTTGTGGGACTCGGAACTCCTGGGAAAACAGAGCCCCTACCCACTAAAACCTGACTATGGTCATCTTCGGCGCAGAATGGAAGGGAACCGGGATCCCCAACGAGGGAGAGACTCCTCGCAGAACCCTTCGGCGCGCAAGGCCACCTGGCAGCCAGCCTCAGGAGGAGCAAGCTCAACTTCAGTGCACGATAACACAGACCACTGTGTCCGAAGACATGCTTTACCGTCTTCCTCGGGATCGCAAACCGAAACACAAGCAGGCCCCCCCGCGTGCGCTTCGCAACCCCAAGGGCCCTTTTAGTCGCCTCTTACGACAGGCAGGGATACGTTGGTAGTATTCTCTTCCCCTGACCGCAGGGAACCAGAGGCGTCTCCTAGCACAAATATATCCGAGCCAATTTATAAAAGATCGTTTCCTGAATTTACTTGACCGGGTCTCGAACCTGGGACAATACGTAAGCCGAAGCGAGAAACCGCGCACTACGCCAATTGTGTCGCTCTATGTCGACAAAATAAACTGTATTGGTTCTTAGTAGTATCGACCTTATTAAAATTATAGGTAGGTATCAAAATGTTTTTCTCGTAGGAATTCCTTATGACTTGATTAAGCACTTAATGGCTTAATAAGAAGAAGCATGCATGAACTGATATAATTACTCTAGTGTGGCGTGAAATTACCGGATTGCTAACACATACGAGTATAACTATACCCATTTACAAACAGCGATTCCAAAATGGCCGTCGTGTTAATTTTAGCTTTGGTTCAGTTTGCGTATTCGCTTGCCACAGGTAAACCTTTTCGTTTAATTACTAGAGCTTTCATTTACTCAACGATAGACGGGGAGACTATGTATATAATGTACGAAATCGAATGAGCCGTAGTCACGTAACGTAACTCAATGAAGAAGTAAGTAACAGGGTGTTCCAAAAAGTAGTGATAAGCGGGAGCTCAGAGGTAGAGCATCACTAGGGCTACCCGAATTACCTACCTCCGTGTAGCCCCAGCTTGCCATTTTAAGAACTTTGTGCGATGTATAGTATCAAAAAATGCATTTGGTTCACTTATAATTAAGTTTTATTTGCTACCATAACATTTTAAATCGCCTTAGAGAGGATTCATCAATTACAGTTTTAATTAAATTTCCAGATAATACTTTACCAGTGAATGCGTGCGAAGTGGGCAATGTGGTACAAAACGGTCGAGTCACGTGCACTTGTACGCAGTACGTCTATGAATGTGTGGTCAGGAAACTTGCAATCATTGAACAAGGTAATCTGAGTGCCATAATTTATTCAGTCAAGAGTCACCTCCGCCTAGCTATTTCATTCTGTAATACCCGAATCCTCGAAGTTTAAATGAGAAAGCCTTCATACTGATGCTGCTTCAGTAGCATAACTAAAATCTTTAATGTCCTCAGCCATATTTTTGACCCTGGAAACTAAGAGAGCATTTTTTTTTTATAAACGTAAAATAAGCACGAATAGCTTATTTATTATAAAATCGCTGCTACCTGCTAATCATGATACCTATTACATGCAGCAAACACCGAAGCTTGGTGCAACCAGCGCCAGCGCTTGGAAGCGCCATTAAATAATCGGACCTGGAAATTAAAAGTCTAACTAGGCTCCTTGTCTACTTCTTCCTTCTTGCTCGCTTGGCAACTCCCAAAACAAAGTGCGCAGGCGCATAAGCACGGTGGTACGGTGGTGTAATACTGTTCTATTACAGTGGCGGTGGCTTCTGACTACTACATAGTAAATAATAAATTATCTGGGACAAATTACACCAAGCTGATCTGACCAAACTAAGCAGAGCTTGTACTATGGGGGTTAGGAACTAATCAACATACTTAAATGATTCTAAATACAAACTTAAATAGATAACAATATCCAGATACACAACAAACACAAATGTTCGTCACATCAGTACTTAAATGTAACACTTTGAATAGCCTTCTATTAATCATTCTGTGCTGAGAAAATTTACTTATTTTCATATTTTCAGATGTTGAAACTAAAGAATATTTCAAATGTCAACCTAACAAAATGTACAAGTATGAAACCACAACTTGTATTTGCAATCAAAATGGTACGTGGCCTCACAGAACCTGTGGTGAAATTTTCGATTCATTACCAACAGAAAACCTTGTAAACACCAAATGCAAACCAGACGGATACGTATTTGTAGACTGCAACGTCTGCCGATGCAACTCTGAAGGAAACCTTGATAAAGGTAGATGCACCCAAAATAATTGCGATGAAGAAAAATCTCCGGAAAGACGAAGTTCTGGTAAACCCAATAATGTTTACGGTAGCTGCCAAGCTAAAAATTGGTATTCTTTTGCTCCTTGTCAGTTCTGTTTTTGCATTAACGAAAACAAACTTGTTTGTAACACTGGCAATCATATGAACAAAAAGCTAGAACTAGGTACATACAACCTGAGTGTTTGTGGTAAAGATCTTATAAAGGAAGCTATAGAACTGATACCTGATAGCAAGCAGCCTCTCAGACATGGTACAGCTGGTAAAAAATCTAAACCCCAACTGAACCTAACTTCAAGCCCAACATTCAAACTACCGTTCATTGAAGTAGAAAGTGCACATAATAATGGTGTAGAAGTTAATATGCTACTTGAAAATAAAGATAAATATGATCCTGGTTTAGACTCTGAAGCAGATTCGACTGAAGAAGAAAAAGTTGACATGTTACGAGAATCAAGAATAATTCAAAGCACACAAATTCCATTCCAAGATGATTATCAGCTCTACAGTAGGGAATACGCAGAATCATTTGATGAACAGGATAGGAAAGACATTGATGAACAAGTTGAAAATTCAGATAATGAGATTAAAAATACAGAAATAAACGTATCTGAACCTGGATTAAGAATCCCGATTCCTCCTTCAACGACTCCAATCACTCCTCGTACGATAAAGCCTCGTATGATACAAGCCAGACCCAAAAACCGTTTTCAAGAAATAGGAAGGCAATTGTCAGTGAACTTACCTGTTGTAATAAAAAATGTTTTAAAAATGGCGGGGATGAGACAGAACAAGAGAAAATCAATGGTTTCCATAGACTATAACAGTGAATGTGCGCCTGGGACCGTTGAAGTGGTAAAATGCAATACATGTTTCTGTCTGAAGAATAAGAAAATGCTTTGTACACAAAAACAATGTGATTGAGCTTTATGAATGTTTTGGAAATATATAACAGGAGTGATTTCTATAATGAATAACTATTTGAAATCCAATTAAATTCAAACTGTAGAAAGAAATATACTTTTTCACTTCTCATACTCTAAAAGTTCGCCAATATCCAGCGAAGCCTTAAGTGACCACTTTAGTCCCTAGGGAGTAAAAAGTAATTCGTTTTCTTAATTTCCTTCATATGACAAAGACAAACTCAAAAAGGCCAGTAGAAATATACTATTTATCTGTGGAGTGTGGACCGTCTTCATTGCGAAAATGTTGAGAGTTTTGGTTCCATGGTTTGTCCGCAAAGAAGGTGGCGCCATGTGTTTTAAATTGTTAATCTGTGGTCAGTTCAGAAGAAAATTTCAGAACTTTTGTCAAGTGTAAAGTTCGGTTTTAAATGTTTTTGTACTAAATTGACCATTTTTCTCGCACTCAAAGTGAAAAGTATAGTTTGCACCTCGAGACTAAACGCCAACTTAATATACCCCCTCGGTTTCATTGACTCCCTCGCACGCTCGGGAGTCAAAGCACCTCTGGTATATTATGGCTTCGTTTAGTCCCTCGATATAAAATATACTATTACCTAATAACACTTATTTTTTTTATCTATACAATTGTTATTTTATAGGAAAATAAACTCAAACTTAAAACTCTTAAATATAAATATCTTTATTTAAATAGACTTCAGCAGAACTTTTAAAAATTCAAAAATATACGAAATAATAGACATACGTACAATAATAATATGAATATATAAATAAACAGTATACAAACATAATGCGACTCTACCACCGCGTCGGAGTTGATTCTTACTGCGAAGACCCGGCGAGAAACTCAGTAGTTCCTCTTTTAAACTTGTTTTAGTTTTACAATGCGTGTTAGTAGAGTACAATTTGTTTAACAGAACAGTTAATAAACAGAACAACCTAATAAATACATCAAAGCTACATAATATAAGTCAGTAGGATGTAGGTACCAAGTCATTTATACGATAATAATAATAATAAGCCCCCCATAGTCCAACCTAACGTCCGAGCTTGACCACCTAAGCCACGTAGGGGGCGGACACTCGCAATAAAATTACAATACGAGTGACCAACAGGGCAATGGCAACCCTTTTCTAATTATGGATAAAGTGAATCGAAGATATAATTTGCGGTCGCTTCCCGGGGGTCGCCGGGGCGCATCTGGAGCCGATGCTGGATGCCACAGTATACGGTCCGTCGGCGATGCGGAGTTGAGCAGGCGGGCTCCCATCGAAGAATATACCACAGCCGATCAATTATCCCGTTCAACATCAGTAGAATCTCTTTTACCTTCTTTACCGTCAACTCCACCATCCTATGCGCAATCAGACTTAAACTCGTCACCGTTTTCTTATAGTACCCAATCACTTTCAAATCCATCTGTGGATGTTGTGCAGGAGGCATCTGTCGCCACTGACCCTGCACCCGCCACAGCTGGCCACCGTGCTCGCAAGAAATGGTCTCGTGATATGAACATTTTTATCTTGCGCACGTACTTTTTATAACTAAGTTAGAGTCAGACACCAAAAATTACCTTACGGAACTACATGCTAAATTTACACAAAGATTTCCGGAAATGCAGGTTAGTAAACAAAGGGTAGGCTGTCAGCGTAGGGCAATAGTTAACAACAATTTATTAAAAACTGATGAAATTAGTAAGTATCGAGCAGAAGTTGAAGCAGAACTACTCACAGACGACAGGATCATATCAACAACATCATACATACAACCTCCTAACCAAAGAATGAGATGGAGTAACTCAATTAATGAAACAATATTTCGGGGTTTCTTAGTAATTACAGAAATGGAGACTAATCTTACAGCTTACAGACCACGGCTACATGAGTATGTTATCGCACAACACCCTGAAATTTCGCACGTATCGGAACAAAGAATTTCTGATCAACGCCGAGTTATCATTACCAAAAGAATGCTTTCAGAGGAACGTATGCAGCAAATTAAGGACGAAGTACTTCAACAGTTCCATATAACTTCACAAAGGTCTACATCCCCACAATTCTCACAAACTATACCCATGGCCAGTACTGATATATCCCAGGGATTTACAATGAATACACCACCACAAAACCCTGATTATCCACCGTCGAGAGATACGAGCAGCCCCGATCTCAATGAAAGCAACACATCACCTAATTTAAATATTGACAGTAATCAACAAAGCCAGATTGAAGTTACTTTTAGGGATACAGTTGAAAAGTTTAAGTGTATTGAACCAACCTCAAGACCTTTCATACCCAAACAAAAAACTTCAAAGAAGTTCTCACGTATCGTGCAACTTATTAATTCTCTAATACTTCCAAAATGTTTAAACCATGACGACGACTTTCACACATTACACAACATGATTTACAGTGCAGCTTATACTGCAGCAATCCACAACGGAGCTAAAATACACGAAATCTGTAATACACAAAACAACAACAACACTCACATCCCACAATGGCAAAAACGGCTACAAATCCGAATAGATGACCTAAGAAGAAAAATTTCAAGACTAACAGAATACATCAACGGAAACAACAGTGAAACACTTAAGAAACAGGTAGATTTAATTAAAAGGAATTATAAAATCCACGCGAAATATGAAGCGGAAAACACAGACCTATCTCATTTCATGGACACTCTAAAACAAAAACTAAATGCACTGGCTAGTAGATTACGGAGGTATAAGCAAACTACTGTGCGTAAGTTGCAAAACCAACAGTTTAACTCTAACGAAAAATTATTCTATCGTAACCTTAACAATAACAGCGGGACGGCGCAGAGAAACTCAACAACATCAGTGATGCCGGAGACAACAGAATTGTACGAGTTTTGGTCAAACATTTGGTCAAACCCAGTAGAACATAGGACGGGCGAATGGGTAGAAATAGACAAGGAAAAAATAACAGAAATACCAGACATGCACTTTGAAGAAATTAGCTTAGAAATACTACAAACGGTTATAGCAAAAACGCACAACTGGAAAGCTACAGGATCAGATAAACTTCATAACTATTGGTATAAAAAACTCTATACAACCCACCCATTCCTGCTACACCACATACTCGTCAATAAATTTATCCAGTCACCTGACTCATTGCCCCTTTTTGTTTCTACCGGTGTTACCTACATGCTACCGAAAACTAAAGACAACACACAAAATCCAGCTAATTATCGGCCTATAACTTGTCTTCAAAGTATATATAAAATTATAACATCGTGTATCTCACATCTTGTCTACAACCACACCGCCATTAACAATATTTTAGCAGAGCAGCAGAAAGGATGCAGAAAACACAGCCAAGGGTGCAAAGAACAACTAACTATAGATGCAATAATATCACAACAGGCACACAAACGTAAAAGAAGTATTCACACTATGTACATAGATTACCAAAAAGCATTTGATTCTGTCCCTCACTCTTGGCTTATTTATATTTTACAACACTACAAAATTCACCCCACCATAGTACATTTTCTACGTCATGTCATGGGGAACTGGTGTACTATTCTCAAATTAAATAACACGGAAACTAAAGGTATCAAAATTCGCAGAGGTATTTTCCAGGGAGACTCGTTGAGCCCATTATGGTTTTGTTTAGCGCTCAATCCACTTTCAAATCTACTCAATAATAGTAATAATGGTTTTAAATTACAATATAACGATACACATTTTACAGTCTCACATTTGATGTACATGGACGATATCAAGTTATATGGTAGCAGTCTTATAGAATTACACAATTTAGCGGACATCACCGAGTCATTTTCAACCGACATACAAATTACTTTTGGTATCGATAAATGCAAAATACTTTCTGTTGAGAATGGAAATGTCTTAAATTAACACGTATTTGTTAGCTTCAGGAGAACAGATTGATCCAGTTGATGATATAAATGGTTACAAATATCTTGGGTATAACCAAACACGTCAAATACATCAGAAAACAATAAAAACCGAAATTACAGAAAAATTTAAATCCAGACTACACAAAATCCTTAATACTAGTTTGAACTCAAAAAATACAATAAAAGCAATAAACACATATGCCATACCCATCCTCACGTATTCGTTTGGAATCATCCCTTGGTCGCAGTCTGATCTAAAAAAACATTGACGTACCATTAACACCCATATGGCCAAATACAGGAAGCACCACCCTAGATCCTGCACACAGAGACTGACACTGCCTAGGCATGACGGAGGTAGAGGCTTAATCGATATTCAGAACCTCCATAATAGACAAATTACAACACTCCGCTCGTTTTTCCACAGCCGAACACAAACCTCAAATCTACATCTTGCAATTGTACAAGCAGATATTAAACAAACCCCACTCAATCTCAAAGACTACATGCCTCAGCTTAATGAAATGATTGTTAATCCACAGCAAAAAATTGAAACTTGGCTCCAAAAATCTCTCCACGGAAGACACCGACACGACCTTCTCAACCCTAATGTTGATGAAAATGCATCGAACGCATGGTTGAAAAGAGGAGAGTTGTTCCCGGAAACTGAGGGATTTATGGTAGCCATTCAAGACCAGATCATAGATACCAAGAATTAAAGGAAGCATATTATTCGTGATCCTACCCTACAGTCAGACCTCTGTCGCCACTGCCATAGTATACCGGAAACAATTCAACACATAACCGGAGCTTGTAGGACTATTTCACAAACCGATTACAAACACCGTCACGACCAAATAGCTTCAATAGTTCACCAATATTTAGCATATAAACACAAACTCATAACTGAAAAAACTGCCTATTACAAGTACACACCACAAGCTATTCTGAACAATCCTGAGTTCAAAATATACTGGGACAGGACCATTATAACAGATAAAACTATATACCACAATAGACCTGACATAACACTTCATGATAAAATTAATAAAACAGTTTACCTCATTGATATTGCCGTCCCAAACACACATCACCTGACATCCACCCATACTGAGAAACTCAATAAATACACAGGCCTCGCCATAGAGTTAAAAACGCAATGGCGAGTAAACAGTGTCAAAACTGTACCAATTACCATTTCTTCAACAGGTATCATCCCTAAGTCATTGCACAATGGCCTAAAAACTCTGCAAACCCCTCACCTTTCTTCTTCTACAAAAAGCCGCAATCCTTAACACCTGCCGATTTGTACGAAAATGTTTGTCATTAGATAAAAAAAAAAAAAAAGGATTTTCCGTTTTGGCCACAAGCCCGCGGAAATGGTAAACCCTCAGAAATGAGAGAATTTTAAATAAAATTGCATATAAATAATAATAATAATAAATCATTTATTTCAGGCAATATTATACATAACAAAAGTTACATATAACAGAGGCCCATAGACAAATACCTTACAGACTAACATACATATGAGTTAAAATAATTAATTCAAAACTAATTTACACGTTGAGTCAGCGACGTGTATCGTGCGTTGTCAGCAGGCAGCCGTCCTCTGAATTTCCGGAACACGACTCCCTGCGGCCAAAAGTCTTCCTTCATGAAGGTCGCCAGATGTTGGGTCGGCACTCTCACCACAAAAGAATTAAAATTCACTTTGCGGCGAGATTCCAACCGTTCGACCCTTAGAGTGAAATTGGACTTTCTTCGCACATAGTCTACAAAGTCCTCGACTTTCGTAGACCAGTGTAATCTGGACACGTACAGCTGCGTCGCCGGTACTTCAGGACGCAGGGCGCAATCCAGTTCAGTCGGTGCAGAGCCTCGATGGTTACGACTGGCGGGTTTCTTCTTCCTCTCAACCTTCACGAAACCCTCCTCATCGCATGGCTCCTTCCTCGGACACTGAGTCACAGACTTGCAAGGGAGCTTGCAAGACTTCGGCTTCTTCCCCTGAGGCCTTCGAGAAGTGCTGAGGCCTGCTGTGTGAATACCAAAGATAAAATTGTTGGCATTAATACACTCACTCGTAAGTCAGTTATTTAATAAATAACTATTACAAGAGTTAACTGCACCCACACTGAGCAGAGTTTTCATATCAAAAAAAGGGCTTTTATACTACCGTTCAGATAAAAAAACCTAATCCCAGGTTTTTTTATCTGAACGGTAGTATAAAAGCCCTTTTTTAATGAAACAGATTTAATGTTGTTTCTGAATCTGTGCAGCGGTAACATACAATTTGCCTGAAGAACTTTGTAGTATAGTTCGTAAAAAATAGGATGATTAGAATTACTCATTTATAATCTGTCGTAAATCAAAAAAAGTGAGGTAACAACATTTGATGACCGACTTGGTGTAATGGTTAAGAAGTTGGCTACTACACCAGAGGTCGCGGGTTCGATCCCCGCACAGTACAAACATTTGTGTGCATGAACATGTCTGTTTGTACTGGTCTGGGTGTCTCCTATGTATAATAAGTATGTATTTACAAAAGAAAATGTATTTAAGTATGTTTATCCGTTGTCTAGTATCCCATAACACAAGCTTTAATTAGCTTACTTTGGGGCTAGATGGCGCTGTGTGGAAATAATGTCCAGGGATATTTATTTATTTATTTTTATTGCCGACGGCAAAGAGCAACTACACTTGTTGCAATATTCAAACGCGAAAAATCAGTCTGTGGTGTTTAGTTACTCGAAATGGTGCTTCACATTTCGTCCAAGTAATAATGCACAATCTACAGAAGGGGATATCGAGCTGTTTTACAGTGAGTTGGTCCAGACAATTAAGGATATAACTAAAAGTGAATTAACGGTAGTACTCGGGGACTTCAATGCGAAGGTTGAAAAAGCACTGTCGATGATGATCATCTTAGACGTGTAGTTGGAATGTACGGCGTCGGGTAGAGCGATATTCAGTTTTACAGAAGAGACAAAATCAACCAGATCAATAAACTCTGTGAAGAATTAGAACGACACTTCGTGAAACATGAGACCAAAGATCTCTTTCAGAAAGTCAAAGATCGCACTAGAACTCGCACTTCCAAAACATGTGCCATTAAAAGTGACGAAGGTGCCCTTCTCACGGGCATAGCGATGGTACTTGGTCGTTAGAGTCAATACTGTAGCTCGCTGTATGTTTGTTCGGTTTGTCCGGAACCATGGAACGTCCAAGAAAAAGAGCCCGAGATTCTACCGATAGAAATAGAGCGAGCAATAAAATCTCTGAAACCCAGTAAATCTCCTGGCAAAGATGGAATTCCTGCTGAACTCATCAAGAACTGTGGTAAGGAAAGCATTACCATTATCACCAATATCTGTAACGCAATCTGGAACTCTGGTCAATGGCCGAAAGAATGGACAGAATCGGTTTTCATACCATTGCACAAAAAGGGCTCTACCACTGAATGCTGTAACTATAGAACCATTGCTTTAATACCTCAAGCCAGCAAAATCCTGTTGAACGTTATCAATCACATGCTGCAGGCTGGTTTCGTAAAGGGTAAAGGAACTAGAGAGCAGATTCTGAATATTCGTCAGATCGTAGAAAAGAGCTGGGAGTTCAATAGCCCCGCTGTGCTTTGTTTTATAGATTACAGGAAAGCCTTCGGCTGCGTGAAATGGGACAAACTATGGCTAGTCCTTGAAGAAATGATTCTTCACGCCTGAGCAGCTCTGACTCTTGTATAAGACACAAGTTCGCTCGTGTATGGAATACTGCTCTCATCTCTGGGACGGTTCCGCTAAGTACCTACTCGAAGCTCTTGACAGGTTGCAGCGGCGTGCTATCCGTATTATTGGAAACCCAGAGGCAACTTTGACCCTTGAGCCTCTCCAATTGCGTAGAGACATCGCCAGGCTAAGTGTTCTCTATCGCTTCTACAATGGGGAATGCTCTGACGAGTTATTCCAGCTTATCCCACCCTCACCTTTCCACTCCCGTACCACGCGTGCTGGACTACGGCGTCACCCACACACAATTCAACATATGTTGGCCCGAACTAAAAGGTTCGGTGACTCGTTTCTTTGTCGTACCTTACAGACGTGGAACGCTCTTTCAGCACATGTGTTTCCTTCCTCTTATAGTCCCGGGTTCTTCAAGCGGGGCGTGAAAAGGCATTTCTGCAGGCCTTCAAGGTGATGATGGCCAGCCTAGTGATTCGTTTGGATGACTGGGCTTGTCAGCCTCATATCTGGACCTCACGACCGCTTTCCATCAGGTGGAGTGAGGTCATCTTGACGGGCGATATAAAAAAAAAAATGGGAGTGCCGGAACATCTGATTTGGCTTATTCGTAACCTCTACCTAAACAACCGATCTTTTGTAAGAATCGACAGATCGACACCGACTGTTCTGATGTGTTTGTTACAAAGAAAGGAGTCCGACAAGGTTCCATACTCTCTACTGTGTTATTGAACATTTACGGCGAATGTATTATCCGTAAAACGATAAAGAACCGGGAGGGAGGATTGCCGCTGGAAGGCGAGCGAGGTTGCAATTTGAAATACGCCGACGATACGGTACTCGTTGCTACATCTGTGTCGGATATGAAGATTTTTCTACAGAAACTGGAGACAGAGAGTCTGGAACTCGGTTCGGCAATCAATAGGAGCAAAACCAAACTGATGGTAGTTGACCGTGCTCAACAGTTGACCGACATTGATAGTGGAGGTGTAGACGTTGTCCAAAACTACATCTATTTAGGCTCACAAATGAACAACGATGGTAGCTGTGTTCCCAAAATACAAAAATGGATTGCTATGTCAAAAGATGCTATGACCCGGTTGAATGGTCTATGGAAAAATAAAGGGATCACCAACACCACCAAAATGCGCTCAGTACGGGCATTGATTATCCCGATATTTATGTACGGAGTCGAAACATGGACCATCAAAGCAAGAGAGAGGCAGAGGATTGATGCATTCGAAATGTGGTGCTGGAGGCGGATGCTACGAATTCCCTGGACCACCAAACGCACAAATGTATCAATCCTATCACAGTTGGGAGTAAAACAACGTCTCTCCACAACCTGCTACCATCACTTACTCAGGTATTTCGGGCATATAATAAGGCGTGGGGACGAAAGCCTTGAGAAGCTGATCATTGTAGGGAACACGGAAGGAAAGAGACCTAGAGGCCGATCACCAACGAGATGGCCTGATCAACTTAAAGATGCAGAAACACCTACGTTCTACACAGTCGCCAAAATTGCTACCGATCGACAGAGGCCGGTGGAGACAATTTGTCCGCGTCAAACTTACAGCCCACAATAATCTTCAGACATGAAGGACCAACCAGAGAGAGAGATTCAATTGTTTGGCCTTGGCTGTTGTCGTTATACTCGTAGTATCCATTGTAACCTTAATTGTAACAATCAAGTTATCGTACAAAAACAAACCTGAATTATAAAAAGTCACCTGTTTCATACATTTTCATGTATGGAACCTCTGCATCGTTAAAGTTCCAGATTTGGTTGATGTAAAAAATATATTATTTTAATTAATATTAACATCCCTTGAAATAAATAAAAATACGAGCTATTCGATAGTTTTACCTAGTATCAATAGTTTCAATCCAAAATAGCATTAACTAATATCGATAGATAAATAACATCGATGATGGATAAAAAATGTATTAAGTATTGACCGCGAGCAATCGTATCACAACCACTGGAAGTTAATTTATTACATCAGCGAATCACATAACCGTGCACATATAACCATGTAATAGTTAAAATACAACTGCTATTTCTCTTTCGATTCAAACTTAATTACAAATGGTGGTTTTTGATTGAAATGCAATTGGTTAGAGCAAAACGCGAAACAACATTTTCTTTGAATCATGGTTTTAGTGAAAGAAATATTCTTAATATTGCTTCACTTCATATTGGCAGAAATGTCCACTCATGAGAAGCGTAAGTAAACACATGGTATTATGTCGATATTATCCAGTAAATGAACCAAACCAAACGGGCCAAAGGTAGTTTATTCGTTTTAAGGGCCTTGTACAACCACAGCAGAACGAAGTGATGATGTGACGTGTCCAAATTAAATTATTTAATGGAAAGTATTAAGCATATCCAAGTACAAAGAATGTAAATGGTATGTTATATTACTATCAAACTATTTAGGCAGCTCCCATTCATAAAACAATTTGGACTTTGTTCAATTATCATTTACTTTGGCTGTTGACTGTACACGAAATATATTTGGGCACAAATACTTTGATTTTCAATATTGATTGAGACTGCTATTCCATTTAGAACAAGTATATTTTTTCAAGTTTCTAAAAAATTAAAAATAAACAAATATCAATAAATATATGCGCCAGACAACACACCTTTTGTAATGGTCTCGAAGTAGAGATTAACATCCCTGTGTTACGAGGTACCATACAAGGAAATAAGCCAGGGGCGTCTCGACCGGGAATCGAACCCGGGACAATAAGGAAATCGAGGCGAGAAACCGTGCCACAGCGCACTGCGCCAATCGTTTCGTCAAATAAAATTGTAAGATGAATAATTTCACACAGTGCACAAAGTATAATACAATAATTAACAGAGTTTATTTAAATAACCTTGCAGCGGTAACAGAACTAGAATGGCGCGGACGCTGCACGAAGCATGCGCACGCGCTCAACGACTGCAACTGGTGCAGATGCAACCAGAACCATAAGTACGTGTGCGACGCGCGCGTCTGCACAAATGTCGACAACTTTGGACACTTCAATGGTAAGTACGTCCTAAGAACAGGGTATTCCGCTAAATGCGGAATAACCTAGGCAAAGAACTTATGGACGTTAGGATGAAAAGTTCTGAGAAGGAATAAAATAAAAAGGTAATATTCGGCAGACAACACACCACTTGTTATGGTCTCGGAGTAGGGATAAATATCCCAGTATTTCGAGGTACCAGAATTAAGCCAGGGGCCTCAGCACACCTAGACTTGTGCTAATTTAGAAAATATCGTTTCTTGAACTGACTCAACCGGGAATCTAACCCGGCACACTACGTAAATCAAGGCGAGAAACCGTGCTGCAGCGCACTACGAATATGGTATTTACATGTCTTGAATTTCATAAGCGGGAGATTGAACACATGGCACTCTGGACGGGCTCTGCCAAAATGTACCAGAAATACACAAAAATAATACCATTTCTTATGTTTCTTATTTACTTTTAGATGCAATTCGAGATATAAATGTCGGCATGGAAGGCAAAGGATCTTGGAGGTCTACTTCACCAGCTTGCGAACCAGCAGTTCAGTATCGAAAAGGAAGCCTGCTTTGCGTCTGCTCAGACGACGGAACTTGGCCCAACCCTGTCTGCAGGGACGTCTTCAGGGTTCTCCATTCAGTAGAAGTGACTGGAAACTCGGTAGTCGAAAGACAAACCTGCTCCCCCACCAAACTTTACCTAATCGGCTGCAACGTCTGTTTTTGCCCTTCCAGTGGGCAACTTGATACAGAATTCTGTACAAGAGAAAAATGTTCAAAAGACGATCCTGTTCTACGTGGCGAATCTGAAAAAAAAGATAAAGATCATCTGATTGATGATCAGCCTCAAGAAATTTATGCAGAATGTGACCATGACCAGGAATACAGATTGGGTTGCAAGACCTGCACCTGCTTACGCAACAATAGACTTCACTGCGAGAACTGCACAATGGATGAGGATAAAGGTGCAAAAACCTTTTGTAGTGAAAAGAAACCAGGAGAGACCTTCAGTAGAGATTGCAATCTGTGTTATTGTGACCAAAATGGCTTCGCTTATTGCACAACAAAAAAATGTCTACCAGAAGGTAAGAGTTTCTTCTCAAGAAGCCTGAAGAATACTGGTATAGTAAGCGAGCAACCGTTCACTAAAGAGAACTGCATCCCAGGTCATATATACAAAGTTGGATGTAACAATTGCTTTTGTACTGTGCAAAATAAAAATAAAGTTTTCGGTTGTACCCTCAAAAATTGTGCCAGAACGTCAAATCCTGAAGCTTTGGTGCACATGGACTGCGTCAGAGGTACATTTTACGAGCTGAACTGCCTTCTATGCCAATGTGACGAGGTGAACGGAGTGAGAACTCAACTCTGTCGGGTGAATCCTAAATGCACCAGCAAAGAGGCGACTCGGGAATCCAGATCATTTGATCTAGACTCCATGCATGGGTATTGTGAACCTTTTCATGTGTACAAAAAGGACTGCAACAATTGCCATTGTTTGGCGGATGGTAAGACGGTCAGGTGCACTTCATATATGTGCCAAACTTCGGCAGCTCCAATTTCAGTGAATATGGTGCCTGTAGCTCAGAATGGCAGTCCATGTCCGAAAGGTCTTTCGTACAAGATAGACTGTAATTATTGTTTTTGTTTATCGAATGGCAACGCGGTTTGCACAACAGCTGATTGCAGGCAAATAAGGCGAAAAGTGGGCTACAATTAAACGTCATACAATTATTTAATAAAAGCGCAAGAACTGCAGCGCTTGACAGCCAAATGTTGATTTGGTTTTTAAGTATGGACCAACTAAGTACATTAAATTGTTCAGTAATCAATATTCAATCTTTTCAACTTTCAATGATCAGTAAAATTATAATTTGACGCTGCTGTTTTTGATATAAGAAAAGTAACTGAATTGGTCTCTTAGGATTTGAATCGTCCTTAAGCTAGATTTATAAGGTCCCAATCCTTATCCAACTATTCCAATTCTCCATCAAACTTTGTGTTTTCTAAGGCAACTAAATCAAAATTGGTTCAACTTCCGCTGGACCTGTTGTAATCGTACCTTCAAATAGCTACATTTTATCATATAGTAAGTCAAAAGCTAAAATAAAAATACGTTCTAAGGCTTCAGAAATATATGAGCAAAACATTAGCCACAAATATCTATACAAGTCTACAAAGAGTCTGAACGAACTCTAGATACTCGTAGATATTTGAGGCTAATGTTTTTCTCAGATATTTTTATGGTAAAAAAGGTAAGATATTAATGCTATTGACTTTACATACATACACACACACACAGTGTGCATAGGTAGGCGAAAGATAATAATAATAGTAAAACCAACAAACTGTGTGTTACTAACTCCCAGTGTCTAAAGTTTCAGCAAAAGTGAACCCATGCGATTTATTTAATAAAATAAACGTTTAATCGTTTAAATTTTCATGAAAACAATCAAAGTTAGCTGACATGAGATTTAAGTTAGCGAGTGATTAATTTTATAACCTACAAAATCCAGGAGGTCTCCCTTGCAACATTTACGAGAACTGTAAGTAACGATTCACGATACTTCGTGTTCGGTCATATAAGAAAGTAAATGATACTGAAAATTTACTGAGGATAAATCGATAAACGATACCACGTGACACACGAAAATACAGAACCACACACTTACACACACTGCAGTACATACACACACACACACACACCCATCAACACATACAAACACACACACAACGCACGCGCATATATACACACGCACTTGTAATTATTTTAATTTTTATTATGTTCCTAATTGTCAGAATAACTTTTGTTTTGTTTTCTCAAAGAAATATTTTTGTTACTATGCTCGCAATGTTAAAAATGGTACCATGTATTTAAAATGGTTACCACGATACAGGCTCGTCCTAGTGTGGTAACCGCTGTTAACCGGCACTGTTGAATATACATTCTCAAACTGTTGTATTGTATTTTTTTTTTGTTATAATGTTCTATTTAATAAAGATTTGAAATTCACGGGCCCATGGGGACCCGGTCCTCTGAGGCTTGCGTGGGGCCGAAGCCAACACGTAGAGGCCTTTTGGTACCATTTAATCTACTTTGCAATGTGTACATCTGCCGAGTTTTAGCTCTAGATAAATATTGAACATCTACCTAAAGACAACACCCGGCACCTGTATATACTATGGAATCATGTTTATAACAGAACTACAACCGGGCTATGGGGGTGAAATTTGCCAGGTTTCAGTCCACTGAAACCGGGAAACCGGGACGTCCGTTGTCTCCTGCCATGCAAAATATCTTATATGTTTTGTTTCTCCTGGCAGTCTGCCATGCAAAATATCTCATATGTTTTGTTTCTCCTAGCAGTCTGCCATGCAAAATATCTCATATGTTTTGTTTCTCCTGGCAGTCTGCCATGCAAAATATCTCATGTTTTGTTTCTCCTGGCAGACGGTGTCTAGCTACTCACTAAATGGGCCATTATTAAATCTGCAATCAGTACTTATGTCTACCTTGAGTTTCCGTTACCGTAAACTACGTTGAATTCAGATATTTAAATGGCATTTTTGGTTCTTTATCTAATCATTACAGGCGCCGTACCGATATCCCATGCAAAAACGTTGATCATAATCATTTATTGAGTTATGTGGTACATAAGGTGTTATAAATTAACGTTAACGCGGCCGCTAGCGACTGTCATTAGTTTAAACTCATGGTAGGATACATAACATACTTACAGATATGTAAAACCAAAGGTGCATTTTGAATAAAACTCAAAATTATAATTAATAACTATAATTCAAGAATAATCCATTTAAAACGACACACTCCCATCGTCTTTTAGTTGGAAGATTATTAACATCTTATGACAATTCAAAATAATTAACATTCTTGTACGCTTTGACAGTAAGTAATACTTCCAGGTTTTAGAAAAAAGGTTTAAGTTAGGTCCCAGCAATCAATTTAAAATTACATAAGGAAAAAATATTGAACGCAGTTTAAATTATTTAAATTAAAAAGTATATGCAAAGACAACAGAAGTACAATGAAAATATTTATAACTCTGGGCTCGCTGTGAAGTAGTCGTTAGCCGTATTTATTCAATGTAAATGTATGTAAACAGTTTTATAAATCGATCTCAAAAATACCAATCGTTTATTTGCCGTATATATATTTGTTAGAAAATAACATTATTACAACTTATACAGGGTTAAATTACAAACCAAAAACACATGTCTTTATTCATTACAAAAAAACTGCCAAAAAAACTGTAAAGACTTAGAATAATTTACACCTGGTCTAGAAAAATCGTTCCATACAAAAAGGCGCGCCATTTGTGATGCCAAAATCAACTGTCAAAATAATAATTCGTTACACATGCTACTATTTGTTGATAGGGGTAAGTTCATATTTTTCCGTGACGGCCAAATATTTCTGGCATCAAAACAGGTGCTTCGACTCGCCTTCTTTATGCGTACATATTCTAAGTCTAAAGTATCCAACAGCAATGCAAACCTATAAAGGTGGACTTCCATACATCGCGGCAGACCGTTACCTGGCAACTTAATTTTAATGAAGGAACTGCAACCTCATTCTTAAAATTTCTCAAGTAAAAATAAATAAAATAAGTTGGTACTATTAGAACTACATATTGCAATTATAGTTAATTGATACTTGATTGATTGATTGAGTATGATTGCCGAAGAAGTGGTAATTTTTATAATAACACTGTGAAAATTTGAACTAAAATTTACTTCGCTGTTATCTTCTCACTTTCGTACAGTTAACATTTTTGACTCAACGAAATAACTGATAAATAAAGATACTTAATAAAACTTGATAGCAATGGTTAAAAGATAGGTACAAATATAGTAATTTAACATTATGTCAAAATAAAATTAAATTCGACTATTTGGTATGATAATATCCAAATTATATATACAGAATGAGTCAAAAAAGCGTACACAGAACTAAATGAGATATAAAATAAAGATTTTTTTTTATATTGCCCGTCAAGATGACCTCACTCCACCTGATGGAAAGCGGTCGTGAGGTCCAGATATGCGGTTGACAAGCCCAGTCATTCAAACGAATCAAATACTCTTTGTGATAAAATAATTCTATAAGACAGAATACTTACTTTCTTGAATATCGTCGTACTGCATTTAATTACTCATATTGACTCATCCTGTATGCAAATGGTAATTTTATGTAAAAGCCTATTGTTATTCCTTACACGTTACCCACGTCTTGTTTTAGCACCAGCAAATTGAGATTTAAGCTAAAAGATCTACAATACATTATCTACAATTTGAGACTATTCATATACAGGATTGTTCAAAATTTTGGTAAAAGTTTTTAAAAGCTGCAGCTCTAGTCTATTGAGAGAAGTAAGTACTTGTATGTGTTAATAATGCAAGCGTATCGAACTTAGAGATATAAATAATTAAATAACTAGGTATTATCACATTTAGTTGATGTATCTCATTATAAACATTTCATAACAGAATCATGTACTTGTCTCACTAGCACTACGCTATGGCAGGATTTTGTAGACCTAAAGCACTACGACATCAGAAATAATAAGATTAAATCAAATATGCAGATGCAACAGCTCGCGATTCTGTGCTGTTGTTAAGTAATTGGTGGAAGTCCCTCAGTGCTGGTTTTAAGTCATTTGTGTATCATCACCGAGGCTGGATTGGATGTTCGTGAAAAAAATATTTTCAAATACTAGCGCTTGTATTAGGCTTCACTGTGTCTCCGATACAGCTATAGGAGACACAGAAAAGCCCACAATATGCTGAATGAACAGTCTTCTCATTTGCTGCAATATTTACTACAGCTCTGCAAAACGTAGCCAACATTTTCAGCAACCCTGTATATTATCTTACTTATTTGGATATTTTAAACTTTGTGCGTGACTTATGCGTTCTAGGTACATATTAACCAACTACACTCTAGATCTAGTGTGTTTTTTGAGTAATAATCACACAAAATGCCATTTTCGATTACCTTATCGCACTTTATATAGCCATAATAAAAAGTATCGTTCATGAAATTCATCAATGTCTTAATCATGATATCATTTCCATACCTAACTAATTTCGATCGAAAACAATCTGCAGAAGTCTCTAAATAGTAGGTACCCCATGTTATTTTAAGGCAAAACTTTGATCCTTTGCATGAATCCCCCAGGTCCTGGCTCTTTTTTACCCCTAACCTTTTTTGTAATTATATACCACGACAGTAGCAAAGAGGCAGGTGGACCGTATGATGGTAAGCAGTTCCCGGAACATATAAACACAAGTAACTATATTATAGAGATACGAGTACTATGCTCTAGCCGACCCTGTACGCGTAGGTCCAGTCACTTCATGGCGAGATATGGCCAACACTAAACGATTACCTTTTTAATGAGTTACTCAAGTATAATAACAAGTTATCATAAATGATTAATTAAAGATTAACAGTTATTCATACATGAATAATTAGTTCATAAGTACTCAAGGTCATTCATTAATGAATAGTTGTTTGACTAATAAGTTTTTTAAAACCTATTTTTTTTTGTCGGAAAGCTATTCAATAATAATAAAAATTACAGAATAGTTCTGTATTTTAGAATTAGCAATTGGCTTATATCTGCAGATTATTTGATCCCAACATTCACAACATAAATACTTGATTAATAGAACAATCTACAAGCACTTTTAGCACGTGGTATAAATACGCAGCATTGATTTAGCTAGGATAATTTCTTACAAGAAAAAGCCATCTCTACGTAAATAAAATCTTGATTTTTTGATAAATTGTTCATGAATAGTACTTTCTCGTTAATTGAGCCTTAAAATCTGATGTGGTATTTAAACTTAAAAGGCCTTATTTAAATTGCTAACAAGTGAATGGTCCACAGAATTAACTGTGATTGCTTGAAGAGTTGGCGTCTCAGAATTCCGAAAAAAACTATTCAATTCCGTGAATACGTTCGCGATTATAAATAGTATAGTTATCTACTTATTTAGTTCTAAGAAAAATTCAACTACGAAGAGTAATTTTTAATAGCAAGTTTGTCCACTAAACATCATTAATTAGTAAGTAAATTTTGAGTTTGAAGAAGAAAACCTATTAAGCAATCATTAAATTAGTTTAGTTCGTAAGGCGAGTCAAAAATATCGATTTTAGGAATAAGAGAGGCCACTCTATTTGTTATCTGGTCCAAGTGTAAGAAATTTCTCCACATTTTAACTAATTTCATAGTAATAATTAAGCTCACCTTGAAATAGTATTCAGTAAACGTTTGGTCGCAATTTTATTTCGGATTTTATTATCCTGCGTTAGCGAGTCCCAACTTGGCTTCTTTCAGCGTCGGCGTCTTTGCGGCGACCATTCCACATTAGCGTTTTAGTCTCAAAAGTTGTGTCTACAACGCCCAAAAAACGCTAGTGTCTCACTTCTGTAGGTATATTTAATTAAAATCTCATGACTGGCCTGTTGGTGCAATAGCAGCGATCCTGCCTTTAGCACCGGAGGTCGTGGGTTCGATCCCCACCCATGATAAACATTTATGGGACGAACATTTGTGTTTGTTATGTGTCTGGGTGTTATTATCTATGTATTTAGAAATATTTAAGTATGTTTTTATCAGTCTCTGTCGCCCATAGTACAAGCTCTGCTTAGTTTGGGGTCAGATAATCTTAATGTAATTTGTCCCTGATATTTATTATTCGATATTTATTTATGATACTGTTTCAGGGGGAGCCTAAAAACTTCTCATCCTATCATTCGATCTACTTATGAGAAGGTGTCGTTGACCTGCCGACAGCACCGGATGAAGGTGGCCCTCCGCGGCAGCTCGCGCAGGCGCGCCGCGCCCACGTACGTGCAGGCGGAGCGCAGGCCTCCGAGGATGTCCTTCACTGTGGCGGTCACGTCGCCTCGATACTCAACCTCTACTGTTTTACCTGAAATTTGGTTAATGAAGTTATAGTATGACAAATAAATAAAAGTATGACATCCCGCCGATCGAACCCGGGGCAACACACATGTCAAGGCGAGACACCGCGCTGCAGCACACTACGTCGCTCGTGTCGTCCGTATTGTTTCAAATCATCAGTCTGCTGTGTCTATCCCTAACTCAATTTTTCGTCTCTAAAGTCCACGGTTGGACATAGACCTCCAGTAAGCAGCCCAAGAAGCAGGAGTCGTTCAGCTGCCACAACTCCTGGTTCTGAGCTTGCCGAATGCAATCAGATCCTGCCATCTTAGGTAGTCACTGCAACTACAGAAAGGTTACATTATCACGTAATCTCGTCTTCTCCAATAGCTATCATCGACTACAGCGGACGCGGCCAGCTCACTGCCACTCCATGCTCACTAATTTAAAAAGGCTTCATATCGGTAACTTAGGTTATTTTCAAGATATCTCAAGATTTCTGTATACTAGTTCTGCTTAGTATCTGCTTTTCGCCGTAGAGGTAGAGGTGTACTGGTCACACGAGTAAAAGAGGCTGTCGAATCTTTATGAAGAATAATGAAACACATTGGTTGAAACGTCGTCATGCTCACCTTCAGAAGACCTATAATCAGCCATGCCCCCCGAGTGCTTCATCATGGCCGTAGACGACGACATCCCGTAGAACAGCTTCACCTTCCGTCCGTCCGGCGTGGTGACCACCTCGCCGCCGCACTGGTCGTGGCCCGCGAACATGCCGCCGGCCATGACGAAGTCTGCGCCGGCGCCGAAGGCTTTCGCCACGTCGCCGGGGCAGGTGCAGCCGCCGTCCTGGGAGAAGAGGTACAGTTAAAAATGGTGCTTAGGTCTGTCTTACAAGGGTATAATATTACTTGGATGACTGTTCCTTTAGTGGTAAGTCTGTGTGCATGACTCTGCAATTGACTATTAACAACTGCCAGTTTTGTCCATCTTAGTGATAGAGAGCTATTTGCCCTTAATCACTCTGTACCAATAGTGGACCCCTTGGAGCATCCTCAATAGTATATGAATGAATGAATTAATTAATTAATGTTTATTTGGTACATACACAAAAAATAACTTATCTAAGCTTACATCTAATACAATAGCAACAGTACCAAAAAGGTCTCCGGTCAGCATATTTCGTGCGTGGCGCAGCACCACGACGCTGGTATTCTGCTATATCCCTAGAATTCAGGCACTAAATCATGTATTAAAAATGCTCAGCAGTGTCTCGTTGATGAGAGTTTCGGTCACGTGCATTGACCATCCGTAAGTGTTTGTGGCTTTTTCCTTAAGAGTTACGATGCTCTACTAGGTCTGTTCAGAGAGAATTTAAGACTTACCGAAATAATATGACCTTTGAGTCCGTGCGCTGCGTCCGCGCACTCTATCACAGCTGATAGCTGAGGGTATCCCACACCAGTCTTCATCCTCGTTGTGCATACTGATCCTGGGCCTATGCCCACCTGGGAATGAAAAAACAATAATAGTGAGGTTGTGATGGCAGATAAGAATTACAATAACTTACTTACCTTTTTAAAGGAGGTATAGAGCAAATAAATTATAGCTTATTCTAACATTAGAAGTTGACTGCTGCCATTCTGGTAATTGATACACTCAGAACGGGTCTTTTAAGAATCACGCAAGTAAACGTCGAAAGCCAATATCGTTCTGAGATATTCTAATCAAGGACTAAGACTGGCGCCCACTTAAAACCCTACACTGTTTAGATGGCGAATATAAGTCTGCCAGCCAACATATTCATGTCTTGGTATATGAATATCAAAACTAAAATCACATACAACGCGCACACAAGTCCGTGTGCATACAAAAAACAGTTTTAATTTTTTAAATCTATAACTTGTTGACTAACCTTGATTATATCAGCACCTGACAGAATCAGTTCTTCCACCATTTCACCGGTTACTACGTTACCCGCCTGGAAAAAAACATTTAGAGTTTATATTTCGACAAAAAAAATGCTCTTTTTCCACCAGGACATGGAGGGTCCAGAATTACAGGATTAGGCCAACATAGGAGTTGGTTGACTCGCTTTTGGATCTAACAAATTGACACATCACCGGGCATGGGGGATATTCTGGCGCCTGTACCTACGCTATGTTGACGTTTACCTTATCCAATACCTAATGCACGGGCCTAGCTAAGCGTGCCATGGCGCCGGGGACACTCAGCAATGGTAAACCATCTAGGTAATCAGAGGTAGAAGACCAAGAACAACTTACAATAATAGTGTGGGTAGGGAAAGCAGCCCGCACCCTCCTCACGTACTCCACGAAGTGCTGGGAGTACCCATTGGCGACGTCCAGACACGCAAACTTCAGCTCCTTCACGTTGTTCAGGATCTCCGAGAGACGCTCGAAGTCGGCTTCTGCTGTGCCTGAACTCGCCGCTGTACAAGAAAAACAATTGTTTTTTCTTTGTTTTGTTGGCACGTTGGTCTTTCGTTGATTCAGTTGGAGGAAGCATATTTAGTATTGTCTACTCATTTGATCTCTATAGCTTAAGCTCTATCAAAAAAGGCTTAGTGTGTGTAGTGGCTATGTGAAATGGAAGCCTACGATTAATTGTCTCAAGGGAATCTAAAGTGTAAGCATCTTTAGCATTACCTGATTTAAAACGAAACTTTAACCAATGCAGAATGTTTTTCGTATTAATGATCTTATTCATAAAAATGTATTTAAAAGTTCCAAGAAAGTTGATGTAAGTTGACGTTCCATTTCACACAAAAAGCCGAGCCCGCATTGCATTGCGCTATCTGGGTAAAGAATCGATTGTGAGAATGTTAGGTGCCAAGAGAAAGAGGTCACTAGAGCAAAGGTTATCCAGTCGAGGATTGTGGACAAGATATGCTGCCAGAACGAAGCAACGATTCTAGTCTAGCGAACTGTGCGTGAAGTAGTTTTATCACAAAGGGACAGCTAGAAGTAACCGAAAAGTGATAAAAGATATTTAGCTTTTGAATGAACGCACTTACTCGTAGAGGAAATAATGTATAGTTAAATAGATAGGTATTTCCATCAACGTGAAAGTCAGTTCTAATAGGTTCCTCAACTTCCAACTCTGTTGGAATTTCACCTGTCTGCTATTTTTATTTATTTTCTTTTCAGCCCTAGCCTTACCTACCCCTAATCTTCTTTTCCCAAAAGTTTAAGCCCAAATATTGCTCGTTTTTACACCCTACTGTATGACGATATATAGGGATAAGGGAATTTTCATTTATAGCATTACAAAAATGCTCTTTTTTTCGCATAAAGATAGTACCTAGTAAAATTCGTCCTGATTCTTGGGCTCGAGCGGCACCCGAACCCGCGACCTTTCACAAAACGGGTGACTGCTGTTCCTACTGGGCTACCAAGGCCATTACTACCAAGGCCATTAATAGACCTGGCGAATCTGTCTAGTGTATTTTACGTTCTAAGCCAACGTCCCGTTCGAGACCTAGGATCAGATCTAGTTTCTATCTTAACCTATAGGGCTGCTCTAATTTGGTTGCAGTTGCAATACTTAGTTCTGTACTTTAACAAAACTTACCCATCTGCTCCAAACATTCAGGGTTTTCAGCGGCGAACTTCTTCCATTCCTCTATCGAGTAGTACTTGTGCATGCATGTGAACAGTCCGTGCTGTAAACCAGTAGACATATAAATAATATCTGGAACATCAATATACCATTGTATTAAAAGCCTAGTACCGCTCGCGTCTGCGGCTAATAAGCACAAAAAAATAATTAAAAAAAAACTCATCTGACCACATTATAAGCAGAGCTTGTACACTGTTCATTCAGACGAGTGCTACGTCACCCCAATGGTTCTTTTCATCTTGTGTTCATTGGTTTTTTTATAATTAACTTATTAAATCTGTTTTCATGCCAGGTTCTGGTGAAATGTGAGCTCATTATTATTTGTACCATCTTTTATACCACTTTTCACGCAAATAAACAATATCATATTCTATTCTACACACGCGTTCACGTCAAGCTTTACATAGGGGCGTCTTATTGTGCTATCATAAGACCAATTTTGCAATTGTTATGTAAAGGTTGATGTGAACGCGTCTGTACCATGAGTCTATCCTACTGATATCCTACTTCTTACTAATATTATAATTTGTGAGGACGTATAGCCATAATATAAAACGATAACGCGGACGAAGTCGCGGGCGGGAAGCTACTACATCTCATATTCATCATCATCTCATCTCATTCATATCATCTCTTATTTATCATCTTCCACTTAATTTTCTTCCTGATTCTCTACCTGAAGGTTACCTGGAAGAGATCGCTATATTGTACACCTATTTTTTTTTAATGAAACTGTAACATTTTGTTTGTGCAATAAAGTATAACTTTTCTTATCTTACATACATAAATACCTCGTGCTTCGTATTCATATAGACTGCCAAAAAATTGGATGTGCAGTTTGACAGATTAAAATGTTCTTGGTAAAAATGTGAAATCTATATTAATATTAAAAAGAGGAAAGATTTGTTTGTTTGTATTAAATAGGCTCCGAAACTACTGGACCGAACTTAAAAAATCTTTCACCAAGCTACATCAGGGAGTTACATAGGCTATGTTTTTTTTTAATTTAGGCTATATTTTTACGGCAAAGACAGTCTATGCGGGCGAAGCCACTGACGGACCGCTAGTATATAATTAATAAAATGACCTTCACGAAGGAACGGTTGTCCTGGCACAGTTAGCTAGTTAGAGTCATTCAAATTGGTAAAAAGAAAGAAAGAAAGAAAATATTTATTATTTTTAGGGACATCGCATTACAACAATTTTACGTGAACAAAAACACAACAAAACAAATATAATACAATAACAGTAGCGGTGTCGCGATGTCCGTAAATAAATTTATTTCTATTTCTATTTCTCAATAAACGCGGATCGGGACAAACCATACTAGGGGTTAAGCATGTGCCCAGACGCTGATTTTCAGCGGGCCTATTGAGTGGGCGCACGGACAGTTGTATGCACGGAATATATTGATTAACAATCCTAATGTGTAGTGTAAGTGTGTGTTGCTGTGTATGTGTGCGTTATGATGACAGAGCGACCGCAGCATCGGCGAATTACTAGAACTATATAAAATCAGTATATAACCTCCTGCTTATAAAAGACTAGTTTTACATTGCATAGTATACATATACCAGTTCCATCTTTTGGAGTAGGTACTAAGTGTAACAAAATACATCTATTAATAGAATGGTTAGGGGAAAATGGTAGATGGGGTGATTTGTCTATGATCACATTTCATGTTTGTAAGTGCTCGGAGCCTTTACGTCGGTGTTCGCAAATTGGACGAAATTGAAGGAGTTTGATCAAGGAAACAGCTACGTCGAGTATTTCCGTGAGTTTATCGAGGAATTTCCATCCGTGAGTTACCAGAACTTCATTCTAAAACAATAACCACTCATAATTGCAATGTTGCACTATCGAGGAATAGGTATTTCAACAATGTTTTTAAATAAACTATTGTATGTAACAAAATTTTGTGTAGGTTAATGGGCTTCTAAGAAAATTTGAATGGATAGCACAAATATGATGAACTATCAATGACTCATTGTAAGCACGAATAATGTTATGGAATATACAAAATAACACTGGTGGCATATCTGTCGTTTTGTGTACCAAATAAGTACCTATAATCAAATGTGGTAAATTGGTTGTTACAGTCATGGTGAACGGGACACTCAGAAATCCAAATTTTTGTAATCAATGGAGTTTTACAATTTGTTAATTGAAACCCCTTTAAAAACAGCAAACATACCATCACGACTTTATCCCAAGCGGGGTAGTCAGAGGCACGTGACTGTGCCGTCATGAGGAACGGAATACTCAAAAGCCCACTTTTCACCAATGGTATTAGAACCAAACGTGGAAGGTGGTGAGCCTTCCGCGGTTATCCGGGTTGATTTGGTTTGTTACCGATGTTTTCCGTCACCGGAGAGTTAGTCGGTTATTTAACAATGAATACAGAGATTTTGGTTCTGGCCAGATTTGAACTCGGGACCACACGATTCACGATCTGAGTTCGGCTGCTGAACCACTAGGCCACGACACTCTCAGCAAACAGTGAGGGTGTAAAAAAAACTTTAGGCCACTCTACATGGTAAGAAAAGAGAGAGCGATGCTTGGTGTTGAACTACGCGTTATCGAAGCAGAAATGATGAAATCCAATGAGCTTGAGTCATTGACGTAGCCCCCCTCGTAGATACTTTACGTGAGTTAACAGTAAATTAGCACAAAAACTAACTTGTGGCAGGTTTTTTGTAAATTGTGACCGTACTAAAGCCGACGAAGTATGGGCCGCCCAAAGCCCTACCTCAAATGGTGAATTGGAAGGCCTAATAGCGTCAGCACCAGGACTCTCGCATTCTACCAGTCATACTAACAATCCTTTTGCAATGGCCTACTCGTATCTCCGACTGATAATGACGTTGATGCTGTTAAGTTGTGTATGTACCTTCGAGAGCTCCTTAGCCATTTCGAAGGTGCCGACGGTGTCCATGTTGCTTGCCATGACCGGGACGCCGCGGTACGTCTGTCCCGAGTTGCGGAATGTGATCTCCCTGTATAAATCCACCTGAAACAAATGAAAATGTGCTGTAATGATAATAATCTGAGGTATGAAACACATATACACGGTGGAAAAAATTAGGAACATATAATTGCTTCGTTGTTTTAAGATTTAAGATTGTGAGAAAATATTTTTTGTACTCTAATTGAGTACCTGCTAGGACGTTAAAAATCTTTTTTAGTAAATTTTCCCCTTGAATGAATGAATGCAAAGTTTATTTCGGATATTACACGTTACATCCATAGTTTGTTAGTACCTAAAAATAAAATAATATTTAAACAAAAATAAAAACTTACTTCCTATGTTAGTAAAATTTAAATAACTTATTATGATTAACATGGACGGACATCCACTGATAAAGGATTGGACTGTCCATCCCATGAGCAATCACCTTCAGGAGTGTTGGGGCTGCCACATACCCGCTCCCTTAGCGACGCCACTCTCTAACGCAACACGGCGTGGAAGCCGTCAGTATTCCACTCGGCGAACATCCCCGATGCGCTACAGCGCCATGGCACTCCCAACAATCCCCTGAAGGCATTGTTATATTGGATGCGCAGGGCGCTGAAAGATTTTTTGGTGTAGTCGCTCCACAAGTTGCATGCTCCTATCAAATGCAGACTACAAAATTTTATTATCAAGTCACTATTCTATTATAAACAATGAACAATTTTCGCTAACATAATTCGTTCAAAGAATCGCTGACGTAGTTCTCTTCAACAAATAACTGCATTTTAAAAATACATGTTCTGTTATCTATGAAAATACTCAACGAATCGCTACAGAATGTGTTAGTATCAGCTATTACCTACACAAGCGGACTAACCGCAAAACTAAAGCTTAAAATAAGCTTTATTTCTCATGGAATACGAGTGAATTTATTCATCTGCTTCTGGAGCTGTTCAGTTCAATCAGGCAGAGTGCCAAGCGTATCGCAACAATGTCGGTGGACCAGTGAAATTCCCTGGCGCATTAAGGTCGGGATAAATTTCGGGATGACATGGAATGGGGTGGGTTGTGTTATATAACCGAACTAGCTTTTGCCCGCGACTTTAAACCCTTTCTCCCCAGAATTTATTTCCTTTCTTTCTGGGAATTTAGGGAAATCCCATCCTAGTACTCACCTTCACTACAAAAGGAACCTACAAACCAGAATTTAGGCTTTCTACGCTTAGTAGTTCCAAAATCTTTGTCCAGAAAAATATAGAAAATCCATTTTTATGTATCATGTGGGTTAATACAGAAAATAAAGAGTTTACAGAAGGACCGCTCGCACCTTTTTCCAAAACTTGCGTGAACCGCCTAGGGTTACTACTATACTCGCTCTGAATTTTTAAAATGAAGTAAGTAAGTTATACCTACTTGACAGAACCGGCCAAAACAAAATTCATCATGTTAAAAATTGCACCAAGTTCGACAAAAACAAAAACACTCGCGACAGTGCGACTTTTCGACTCACCGAAGCTCACTGACTTCGCTTGTAAACTTATGTCTCTGTGTGCGTGCGTCAAAAATGACGTGTTGTTCTAAGCGGGCTATCTGTCAGAGCGCCGCGCATGTCTAATTTGTGGTTAATATTAATCAACTTGAAGATGGGCGTGCCAAATATAGGCCACGGACGAAGAATTAGGTTTATTATAAGGGGTGGGAAATGACGGATTATTTCGCTCTTCTTGATGCAATCTTCCCGCCACGTTACGGCAAACCACTACTACATAATACTTAGGTAGCTGCTTTATTGCGAGTAGGGAAATGAGTAAGTAGGTGACTTTATGTAGATACTTCAATCCACTTCCTATATTTGTTAAAGCGATAAGTAGCTATGAGAAGAATAGTGCTGCAGAGTTTTAACGGGACATAGCCCGTAATCATTCGAGATAATTACCAAGCTCGAGAAAATCTTATTACTGTGATCATTCACAGCCGCCATATCGGTGACGTCACGCACGTGCAGTCCGCGCGTGCGTCCGCGCACGAGATTGGTGAGTCACACCAGCTGACAGTATCGCTACATTTATTAACTTCAATTGTCTCAGAAAACTGATACATTACTGAAGTACGTCTACCACGAGTTGCCACGTTAAATTTAAATTATCGTTCGCGTTAAAAAAATGTATTGGGATTTGACACTGTCATGTCATGTCATGTGTCATCCCAATATAATATATAATATAATATATATGCGCCAGACAACACACCTCTTGTAATGGTCTCGAAGTAGGGATTGATATCCCTGTGTTACGAGTTACAAATACAAATTTGTCAATCACACACAACTATCTACTTAGGTACGGGTTTTCTGTCGGGTCTTCTCAGTGAAGACACCGCGGTGGTAGTCTCATCAATATGTTGAGTATACACAGATCGTGTAATCATTTTTATATCTATCCTGTTTAATTGACGATTTAAAAGTAGTTTGACTCACGAGCGTTTATCATTGAAGAATTTGACTAAACACGGTTGTAGGAGTGTCTTAACAACCATATTCCATTTACATACATACAAAACATTCAACACTTTCGATATGATGGGGCGCAGGGACTGATCATTGTTGGGAACACTAAAGGATAGAGACTCACAGGCCAATCACCAACTAGCTAGATGGTCTGATCAATTTAAAGATGCAGAAACATCAAAGTTTGACGCAGTCTATTGACAAAGGCCGATGGAGACTTTTCGCCAAACTTACACCACACCATAAGATCTTCAAACATACCATGATACTAAACTAACCATGACCAGAATGAGGCTAAATCGCTTCACATGATCTGGGTGCCTACTCTATGATCTAGTTCGTCTTATTACACGAAATCTCGTAAATTGTTAAGCGTTCAAAAATAGTTAGCTTCATAGTACATTTCGAATTTACCATTATTTATCGATTTTATCAAATCTTTAGATTTATTATTTTATTATTCAAATTACATAAAAACGAAGAGCACACTTGTATTTTATTAAATTTTAACCATTCAAACTTATAAACTTCGTAAATGTAACACCGGTCTAGACCACCAGATCACTAGTAGATTATCGTATCTGACAAAATTGCATGTTCGTAATCTATGACGTAATGTTGCACACTCAAGCAAAGATAAGGCGTTTCTTCATTATCACTTGACATTGACCATTTTGTAGCTTTCACATGATGCTGTACTGCTACGTTTACACCGCATGGAGAAGGGAAGTGGGCAGGGAATTGGGCAGCGCGAGTATGTAAACTGTACGTCTACCACGAGTTGCCACTGCAAATTTACGTTAACGTTCGCGTAAAATATTGTATTGGGATTTGACATTGTTATGTCATGTCATGTCATGTGTCATCCCAATACATTTTTTTTTACGCGAACAATAACTTAAATTTAAAGTGGCAACAGGTGGTATACGTACGGGTCACTAGTCATGCCCGTTGCCCGCGTGAACATCATCACTCATGTCTTTACGATCGACATTGCCACGGAATTAATAAGGATGCCATTCCACCAGAGATGTGCGAGGATGCGTTGCGAGGAATATGTTTGTTAAGAACCAATAGAATCGCGAAGCTAGGTGAATGAAACAATTCTATTGGTTCTTATCACACACATTCCTCGCAACGCATGAACGCATCCTCGCACATCTTTGGTGGAAACGCACCCTTAAGCGGGGTTCCGAAAAGACGGGCACAAATTCGAACAATGTTGTCGGTTCCTTCGTTATTGTTTTATAACAATTCATAGTTCGAATTAAGCCGTCTAATCCGTCGAGTTTAAAAGTTCTTCAAAAATATGTATGTTACTGCAACTTCTACTTTATGACTACAAAATCTATGAGCCTCTTCATTATTTTTTTCCTCCAGATTCCAATGGATAAGCATTCTACGTTACGGTTTAGAAAGCCTCACGAACTGTCCCAAGGAAAATTGCAATGAAAATAATGACACATGTCACAAAATGGCGGATTTAATCCCTGGATTGTTTTGAGCCGTTATACTGCGACCGAATACCGAAGCAGGAGACCGCGACCGGTAGGTACTTGTCATCAGGGCTTTGTTAGATTTTCGATAACCATGTCGCCAGCAGATATCTGGCTCGACACAGTCTCGGCGAACCAAACGATATAAAACCAGATAGATAAAGGTAGTCTCGTCTTGCGCTAATATACAAGATAACAGTGCAAACAATTTTGCGGTCATGAGAAATACTTAACGCGATAACGAGAGAGCGCTCTTCTCGCTTTGATCGGCTGATAGTTATGTGATAAAAAAAATTTAATGATCAGGAGCCTATTAGATACATATGAGTTGTTACGGCGTATAACAAAACGTCTCGCAAGGACGTGAACAGGAACGCATCGACAACGGAACGCACTAACCACTGAGCCAGTGGAAACCCACCATACGTACCGTCCCACCAATAAGGTAGCTCACCAAGGGGACGAATGGGAAGCCATCCAGGTTCACGTCACTCGCCTGTTTAAATTAAAATAGTTAACTACTTGCCTTTGTACTTCTGTAACACTAACAACTTTGTGAACCAAGATTAAACGCATAATCAACCGAAATCTACTGCTCTTAATTCATCACCAACTCTCATCAACCAGCGCGCAGTCACATGAGTGTATGAACTTTCCATCTGTTTATGAGATATAAATATGGGAACCTAACTACCTAGAAAGCCTAGAGTAACTGACCAGACAAAGTGAGATGGGGGGGCTTTCAAGCCGAGTGAGAATAGTAAGTAGGAAAAGAATACTAGGAATGCTAAAACTGCTTCCAGGCTCACGCATCCTAAGCCTGAAGTCCTGCCCACAAGCGGACAGACAATTAATTCTAACCAAGAAATATTGACAGCTTTTCTTGTCGATGCAAAGTGCAGACGTCACGAAGGTTCATTGCTTAGATTGGCGTTAGTTAGTAGATTAGTAGGTCGCTGCTGAAGGATCTCTTTGCAAGTTGGCTCTAATGAAAGTAGTTATCAATCTTCGCAAAACAACACCTACTCACATAGCGACCATTTACCAGTAATAACTTAAATTATGGATCTCAAACGTGGTCTCTGCGGTCACTCAACGAGCTGGAGAGGACTTTTCTCGGCATTTCGCTACTGGACAAGCCTGTTTTATTACTATCTTTATTGTTAATGTTATACGTGACGGCACGAGTAGGTATTTAACTAATGATTAAACATATTAATTAAAGTGAAAACAAGATTAAGGCACAATTCTGGTTCACTCTGCACAAAGTACATCTTCAATACAACATTAAATTCTGTCGTATTATATAAATTGATGTTGTAGGGTAAGTAATGTACTCAGCATTTGTAGCTGTCCTTAAATGTTTGGTGTAGTTCATTGTATTATATATTTATTTCTTTAATAACTCTTCGCGAAGAGCTTCGTGGCCTGGTAGTTCAGCACCCGAACTCAGATCGTGGATCGTGTGGTCCCGAGTTCAAATCTGGCCAGAACCAAAAATCTTTGTGTTCATTGTTAAATATATCCGACTAACTCTCCGGTGACTGAAAACATCGATAACAAACCAAATCAACCCAGAAAACGGCGGAAGGAACCACCTACCACGTTGGGTTCTAATACCATTGGGGAAAAGTGGGCTTCTGAGTGTTTCGTTCACCATGACGGCACAGTCATTTGCCTCTGACTACCCCGCTTGGGATAAAGTCGTCATGGTATGTTGAATAACTCCAGAATTCATTTGTCATATTACCTAAATTGTAGGTAATATATAACTGGCCTTCCAGTTGGTGCAACTGGCCCTAGAAAGCCGTCGTAAAAAAGTATTGCCCAAATACGGTCTCTATATAAAGTAGGTACATATTGTTTTTTTTTATAAGAGACAAAGAAAACAAGCTTGAGGGTCAGTTCAACTGATGAAAAGTTATTGCCTTCGCCCATGGACAACTGTAATAGCTCGGGTAATTATCTTTAAGAATACGATCTTTGACATGTACACGGTAAATAATAAGTGACGTGTGAATTGTGTGAAACGCATGGGTCCAGCCATCTAGACCATGAGCATGGGATCTCTAATTATGGCATGCGATGACGAAAGTGAACGGAAGATATGAGTTTGAAGTTTGAACAATCGTCAAAACCCTCCCCATTACATACTAATATTCGATGGAGACAGCATAGAGTCGCATGTTTCAGGGGCCAGTAATATATCAGTAAATAGTTTCATGCCTTACTTAGCATTTAACAACTACACCGCCAAGGTCCTTACATAATCAGTAAACAAAACAAGTAATACAAATCTCATTAACATAAACGAAAGGAAAATAAAACAAAACGTATCAGTACCAGTCCGTGATGCTTACTGTCACGACAGCCATGAATTGATGGCCCGTTAAAGCGAATTATTCGGAAAGAATGACAAAGGGGGATGAAGAAGGGTGGTCGTAATCGCCATGTTTAACTTGGAAATAAAGTGTACAAGAGCAGGGGCAACAAGTACAAGCCTCCCACTTAGCCATGTTTTGAGACATATCATCGTCAATAGTGTTTTATGAGCTACACAACTTAATACCGCCCTCTGTTTTCTACCATCAGGAGGGCTTTCACCTTCATGTGGTTGAATTTCTAGCAATCCGCACTCAACGGTTTGCTGCGCCTTTTCTGGTCCGCACCGCTAGGAAGTGAAACGCTCTCCCTGCTTCTGCGTTTCCGGGTACTTACAAACTTGGTGTCTTATAAGCTAGAGTGAATAGGCAGATAATGCCTTAAAGTGCCATTAGTCTCGTCATCGCTGACCACAAGGCGAGACTGAGGCCAAACGCAAACCCAAATTGAATATTTTTTTAGTAAAGTGTGACATCCACGGATCAACGAAGTAGTGCCGCGAAGATTTGCAAAGCGGCTACTGTAGGCAGCCTGCAATATCCCGAAAGCCTTCGACCTGGGTGGTCGTCAATCCTCCTGAACGCCGTATGCTGCGTTTGTCTTCAAATGGTATTTTGGAACTCTACCCAGATGGCAACCTTCTACGCGTCACGCGTCATGCGCCTTTCTCACTGCCACTTCGACTTAGTGGGTATTCGCAGTCGTTAAATATAAAACGATTAGCATGCTGTCCTCCCGCTTCTGGGCGAAAGCCTGCTATATTTTAAATGTTTCTTTATTCATTGATTGTTTTAAAACACTTCACATAAGGAAACATCATTTCCATTCCATCCTATCCATATTCAAAAAAACCTTCAACATTGAAATTAAAGAAGATGGTATCTCGCCTCGATTTCCGTGGTGTCCCAGGTTCGATTCCCGGTCGAGTCAATGCAGGAAACGATCTTTTATAAATATTAGCTCGGGTCCGAGTGTGCTGGAAGACGCCCCCGGCTTAAATCCATGTCAAGTACATACCACCTCGTAACACAAGGATTTATCCTTATTTCGAGACCATAAGTGGTGTGTTGTCTGGCGCATATGTATAAATGGCATAATAATATTTAAAAGGTATTCCCTCACCTGTAATGTAACAATCTAAGACTCCATTAGAAGCATTTTACCTACCTTTCGCACTGTTATACTCGGTTTTTCCACTCACGCATGTAATCGAAGCGAACTGAATACATTACAGGGAAATGTTAGTGAGGAGCGCCTAGAAGTTTCAGCTTAGCCCGCCATGCCCTGCCTGTCTTAAACTCCAGTCTACTTAATATTAATAACGCAACACCTAACTAATACGCTATGTATACAGTTAAGATTGGGTGAGTTTGTAAGGGTTGGTGCCTTTGTTCGGTTTCAGAGATGTATTCATAGAATTTCAGAGTCGTGAAATAGGCCTAAGTTCTCCCAAAGAGCTGTTATGGAGCATGAAGTTATTCAAGAAGGGTTTAATATGGTTTTTACAGGATCGGGAATGCGCGACCTCAGATCGTGGATCGTGTGGATGTGGAGTTCAAATCTTTACTTGTGTTCATTGTTTTTTCGACTAACTCTCCGGTGATGGAAAACATCGATAAAAAACTAAATCAACCCGTATAGCGGTGGAAGGATTACCACCTACCACGTTGGGTTCTAACAGCATTGGGGATGAGAGGACTTCTAAGTGTTCCGTTCACCATGACGGCAACAGTCAATTGCCTCTGACTACCTCGTTGGGGATAAAATCTTGATTGTATCCTAGATGGTTCATAGTTTGTTATCTTTTTAGATAAAATATGAAGATGAAAATAACGTATTTGTAAAACATGAGTGTACGTGATATTAGATGTTTAAAAATCAGCCGCATGATGAGGCGTACAAATATTAAATACATGTAAGTTATTTATTAATCTTAATAATTTATTGTTTTATAGGGTACATAGGATCGATGTAATAATCCGTTTTTCAATGTTTATCTTCAGGCATAACCCACTCTATGTACCCTTATTCAAATTAATATGAAATTTAATTTAATTAAAATTCATTTGTTTCAAATATTTAAATCCATATTATTACTTATTATTGAAACATAAATAAAGCAAAAACAATACACTTATTCACTTCGGTCCCACACACAAGTAGCGGGGCCCGAATTAGTCCCGTGAATTTATAAGTAACTATGTATTATATTATCTTAATGAATTGTAATAAATTTGAAGTCTTATTCCATAATCTGCGATATAATAAATACATTTTAGGTACCCATGTTGTTGTCGATTTGCAAAATCGGTAATCCTTGAAATAGTGCAGTTCGTAGTTGTACCTACAGTACCTACTCGTACATGCGAAACAAAACAAACAGGAAGAAAAGTGGATTATCATTATTGGTTTAAGTTCAATCAAGTTGTGAATATTTGTCAATAAATCTTGCAATCCATACCAATATTATTTAATTGCGAAAGCAACATTCTCTGTCTGTCACCCTTTCACACCTAAACGAAAAACGACAGAACCAATTTTCGTGAATTTTGGTATTATACTCGTACCTACCTTGAGAAAGATAACTTGTTCGGCGCGGACGAAGTCGTAGGCAAAAGCTACATCTTCTAAAACGAAATAGTTTCAGGAGCTCGAATCTCTCCATACCTACTTGCTTTTCAGAATGAAATCACGTCAATCAAACTACAACATAACGGCACTAGAGGACAATTTCATTAACTAAATCAGTTTTTTTCTAGTTTGTGAGCCGCCAGCATGAGCGAGTATTTGTTTTACTCTATTTGGGTGTTCTGTCTGTCTACTACTGATATCGCTTAAATTATAATACAATTCAAATGCTTTTAAATTGTGTTTTAATAATAGAGAGAGATAAACTTTTGCTTTCGCTTTTCAAATTATTTTAATTGCTAAAGATTTCTTGTTCATTTACTTAACAAATCCTTTTTAAGAACTGAGGCTGGTCTAATGCAAATATGATCACTTACACTTACCTAAGTAGATAGAAACACCCAGACTCGGAACTCAACACACAAATAAGCTTGTATTTAAAAAGACATAGTTCTAGTTTTTATTCCTTTCTCACGTGCCAATTAAATAACTTCCGGAAAGTCGCGAAAACCTTAACAGTGGCCTTTCCGCTGAACCTTGATCTTAGCGTTACCTGCATTAAAAGTCACTACTTACATCGTTCCTGCTCTTCAGTGTGCTCCTCTTTGGCCTCAGAAGCACATCCTTGAAGTCCAGCTTCACCTCATTTATAATATTAGGCATTTTCACTGACCACTGTCTGGTTTACGAATAAAACAATAATACTGCGAAGAGACGACGCGCGGCTCCCTGCGCGCGGTATCGACTGAGCGAGCACGCAGAGTTGCCACAATTAGATGAGATTTACCTTTGACATTAACGTGGAAAGTACAGACACAGTTGCTGTGTTGGTAATGGGATGTTATGTATTGAAAATGTTATCGTAGTTTGGTAAGTATGACTTAACAAGCAAAGCAGTTATAGCAAGAAGAATACTGCTACTAGCTTACAAGCTAGCTGTATAAGCACAATATTTAATTTATATGCTATTTAATATTGTATTCAGCACATAGTGTTACGTGTATATTGCCGGCTGGTGAATGACTAGCGAGTATTTATTGTAATGCTCCTTCAATTACTTGCTTTTTCCTTACCAACACCAGAATATAACACTTTTTACGACATTATTATTGTTTTGACGATGACATTTCAGTACTTTTATTTTATCATGGACAACTTATAAAGTTATAAGACAAGAAAAGTATTTAAAAAAGTATTTTAGCTTCAGAACAAGGGAACTTACATAACCTGGCAACACTGCCACTACAAGTGTGACAGAGTGTCGTCACAAGGGCACCCAGAAATACCCGCTTTCAGCCGCTAGGTGAAGGTTATGAAAAAATCGTCTCCCAGACTGAAGAAAAACGGTAACATTTTTTTGTTCGTTGCGGTACTATTTTTATTTAAAAAGCGTGATATATTTTTCAGTTGCTATCTTGATGTGCAGGCCATTATTCTACAAATGTAAATACTCGTACATACGACCGAAGCTGCGAAGTAAAATAATATAAAGTAGCGAAATAAAGTAAATACTACAAAATAAACCTACAAAAAATATGTACTAATAGAAACTTTATTAGTAGTTATGTACTCGTATTATTTCGGTTTATTATAACAAAGTATGCATTGTCTACAAAAAGTATTCTCAATGGAGTAGTTGCTAGAATGCTAAATGCTCTCAGAGGGGCTGGTTTTTGGATTCTAGTTTCATTTTTCTTTTTATAATGTTTATTGCGGCTAAAAAAGTAAAACTCAGTTGTTTTAAACTGTTCTTAGATAAGATATAAAATTTCAGAACAGTTTGTGATTCTTTCATTTCAGAATTTTGCGGTAAGGTCATGTTCCTTTTATTATTTTAGTATTTTACAAAGACTTCAGGCATACATAGAACATTACATGAACATACAACATTACATAACACAAACTTTTTATTCAATTGGAACATTTTCGTCATACGAATAACAACAGTTTAATGAGTTAAACTCTGTAGCTAGTTATTGACATAATACCTAGTCAGCTGTTCGCAACGTCAGCGCGCATGCGTGCGCCGGAAGAACACGTCACAAGCGCGTGTTAGGTGACTAAGTATCATTGATTAAAGGCTATTTTGTAAAAGATTCACTACGTTCCTTTTATTGCGACTTCTATACTTGATTATTATATTTTGAAATTCTCTAGTCAAAATGTATCAGTGTGTAATTAATAATAAGGTAAGAAACTGATCAGCTCGCACCGATTTTAAGCAGGGTACTTTAATGTGAACTCAAAATACGCATAATAAAAAAACAGTTCTTCTACTTTTGGAGGCTTTCAAAAAGGCCCTTATTTACCTAGATATTTATCATCCAATTTATATTTTCTCAATATACTCAATATACATCAACAAACACATATACCTAAGATCAATAAAACGGGCATTATTTTATAATGATAATTCACCAATCAATCATAGAATATTTCACTAAAGAACTTTGTGCTTAGGACTGGTAATCTAAAACATGAAACTAAAAACATATAAAATTGCTGACTGTAAGTTATGTGTATTATTAATATGCCTACTCTCCGAATAGGTATATTAATAATAATTTAATAGAAACTAAGTTAATGACAAATATAATTAAAAGTATTTAAATCCAGCCCGGTAGTTTTATTTAAAGGCTGGATTTCTTAACTAGCTGCAGCTATGAAATAAAATGACATTGAGTTGAATCTTTTTTATTAAGATTTATATTTTCGTTTCATGATGCGTGTTACTTGAGTCTGATCACGTGATCAGTTTTAGTCTGCAGGCACTAATAAATGACAAAAAGAGTCTCGCTAGATTAAGGCCCGTTTTTCATTAGAACTATTAAGAGCAAATAGCCATCGCGAACTTTCCAGTTTGAATTAATTGTGAAATTAAATTACCTGAAATTAAGCGTTTAACAGCTGGCTAGGGTGTATTGTCTAGATTTTTATCTGCTCTTTTTCACAGTCAAATAAATAAAAGGTAGTTATTTATGTAGACTAATGTAGAGGGTATATAATAGGCTCGAGATTTAGACATATCGCTAAACTGCCGATTGCAGGTGACGGGTAAAGAATGCCCTGTGGCCTTAATAGCTACTTGGTCTTGAACGATTTCGTCAGTAAATATCCAGCCTAGGAAATGCGTTTCTACCAGGTAACGCTGATTGGCTGGAAACGAAAGATCAGATTACGAAATTGCTCAATAATCTCAGTTTAGGGTCTGAAGTTGGACTTGATTTTATTAGGGATTGTGAAAAGGTCTCTGGGGCCTTAATACGATCTCTTAGAGCTTGCTCGCATTCGTCTCTGAATTGAGCGTCCTGGCATTTTGGTATTAAGATCTCCTTTTCCTATCCCAGTCACGGGGCCATTACGTCACGCAAACTTAACTTATTACGATCTCTAGACGCTTCTTGCCATTGTTTATCTGTCAAATGGTACTAGTCAAAACTTTTCAGTTCAAGAAAGAAGTGTCATCGTAATACTAATACAAAGTTAGCATAGAACCCTAAACGGTCAGGCTGCGACAACCCTAAGAGATCGTAATACGGCCTAGCTAGTGGCATTTAGCCCGCTTCTGGTCCTTTCCACTATTCAAGCGACTTCAAGAGGGGCGTGAAAAAGTATTTTTACAGGCCTTCAAGATGAGATTTGCCGGCTCAGTAGTTGCTTTGCATTACTCTGCTTGCCAACCCTATAACTGGTCCTCATCGTTTCCATCAGGTGGAGTGAGGACATCTTGATGGGTCAAATAAAAGAATGCGCCATGTACTGAAATTTATATTGAAAATACCAAATTTCTTGTATCATTTTATTTTTGTTGATCTATTTTAAACACGTGTATTTTTAGTTGGATAATAGTACATTGTATTGTCTAAAAGGCGTTTTTTTTCTACATGTAACGTGAGATTGGTGTAGTGGGTTCGCTTCCTTCGTGGGTTGTGCGAAGTGGCGTTCGCGCGGATGCTCCTTAAAAAAACAAAGAAGATAATTTAAGATAATTTGAACTTGATCTGCCCCCCAATTCAGAACCTAGTTATCGACTGATGTAACACAAATAATGAATCGCTTAACCAATCAATGAATCTTTTCATAAGTTAGAGCCAAAGGCGTTCACTTTTATTACACAAAATAATATATAGACGCTCCCCATACTGAAAAATATAGTTAATTTAATTTCCACGAAATTCACCGAATCGGACGATAACTTCGTCCTGATTCGGGGGGCTGATCAAACCCGAGCCTGAATGAAAATCAGAGCTAGATATTGGTGAAAAATGGGGGGTACTCCGCTTGGGATATCCCAAACGGGGTAGTCACTGACTAAATAGTCGTGATGTTATGCATGGAAGAATAAACAGTAACCGCTTACCTTAAGCGGTTCACATGTTTGTTACTGGACGTAGAGAAAGTGAACGTGAAATTGAACAAAGTACCTTCGTGTTCATCATCACGGTTCGCTTTTTCCTCGACGTGTGGAGTGAACACAGCCTCCTTGTAGTTGCCGAAGCCGTCACACTCCACCTCGGATCCGGTGCGGCACTTCTCTCGGGCGCAATCTTGAACAGACATACCGACAGATTATATAAAAAGCAAATTCAATAGGTGTTATAGAAACTTTCTATACGATGACATAATACGATTTTTTAATAAACTTAAACCATAAGATTTCATATAAAAAACATGAATGCCTGACTGAATTCGTATGAAAATCTCAAAATAAAAGTTAGTAGGAAATTTTAAACTTCCACTCAGATAGTCTTTACATATTCAACCGAATATGCCATATCATTTACCTATTTTTTATAAATAATCACCTGGTATAAATGAGGGTTATCCTCCACTAGCTCAAGGTAGATAATAATATAGTGATTCCTCTGGTATAATTGAGTTGGCTGACCAGATGCAAATACCGTCATCTTACGGAAAAAGACAGCTGAATAGCACTGCTAAGGCAGAGTTGTGACCCTGCTGTGCTGATAAGTAGGGTAGCCCTAGCCCGGCAGCTGTAGTGTGATCAGCTGAGCTGTTGCTGACCGAAGGTTAGCTCAGAAGAGAAAGATCCCTAAATCAATATCAGAGGCCTGAAGGAGCTACTACTTAGCACAATAAATCAAAATCACTGACAGATTTGGCGGTGATAGATAACTACTGGCCAGTGTGAGATAGGAATTATATTGAACCTTACCACAGTTCATGTTGGAAACTTCGACCCTCGGTACTTTAATCCCCTGGATGATGGAACCGTCCTCCAGAGCGCAGTAGCAGATGAACCTACGACACTAATCAAAGAATAAGTAAATATCTGGGAAATTTCACACCAAGATCATCTGACCCCAAACTAAGCAGGGCCTGTACACAACAAACACAAATTAACGTTTGTGTGGGAATCGAACCCACAACTTAACCTAACCAGTTTCGCGACCATTGCACCAATCAGTCAACTTAAATGAGAAACATATATAAGACTTCAGGTTGTTATTCTCATGCAAATGCTTCTTATGTATACAGTTGGTGTACCTTTAAAATAAATTTCGGCTTACTGCAAGAAGTCATCAACTGCCAAAATTCATCAATTGACGTTGAGTCATACGAGTATTTCCTTAATACGGTCTATTGCTACAGCATCTTTCTACGTTTTTGTATTTTTGTACACACCTGCACGGGTGCATACAGCCAAAGGGGCGTGCACTGCGGCGCGTTGAAGTGAAGATGCCCCTCTGGACCGTACTTCTTCTTGAAGTACTTCAGCTCGCGCTTGCATGGTTCTGTATGGAAAATTACACGAGTTAATCATCTCTGCTCAACCAGCTTAGTTTAGGAGCTTGCCTCTCAAAGGCATTTCTGCAGACATTCAAGATGAAGACGAACAGTAAACAGGTTGCTTTGTGTTTTTTTGGGCTTGTCCACCTTGCAGTTGTCCTACCGCCAACGATGAACGAGAAGCGAGTCGAGCTAGAATTAGGAACGAGTTGGCGAGCAGCGGAAAGAGAGTGTATAGTTCCGTGTTTACGAGTGAGACGGGCGAGATTAGCGAGCGTACAGTCAGGCCTGGTTGGTCTCTCGGTGTGAGTTCTGATCGCTGAGCAAGTATTGCTAAGCGAGAACTCTTGTCGCTCAGCGACGAACTAGTGGAGCGAGTCCTCGCCGGGCAGTGTGAACAGTCAGCGATCAACTATTTATATATGCATCTCCTTTGTTTACACGGAATGTATCTATTGTACGATTCTTGAGCGTAAAATAGCCGATAGTTAGTCGTTTCCTCGCCGTTGGTGGGACAACTGCCTTACACTGCCTAACCTGGACCTCACATCTATGGGTATAAAAAAGTATTTAGCTCTCACTATGTCAAAAGGTTTGAAAATTGAATAGAACATTGGATTTGATTAGAAACTTTGTAACCACTTAATCAAACAATTAAAATGGTATTCCGCTACAAAGTTCAACTGAAAACTCACTTTGTTCGAAGAGATCAGAGTGGTTTCTCCGGTAACAGGTATATTATCCGCCTAAAAGCATATTCTAGCCAAAAAGTCAAATAAAAATCTGTACCTATAACTGTCCCCATTTTTAATATCCGTTACCTACTGGACTAATTGTTTTGTACTTAAACCTGCCATTTTTGATTTGGGATGTGACAAGAATCATACCATTAGGCTCCTCGTTATCATCTCTCTTCTTACGGCTCCCGACGCCGGTCTTGACGGTGTGAATATCCTGGCACCTGCCTTGACGGCACACCAGCCCGTCATCACACCCGGGTTCTAGAAACTCTTCTTCCACCTTTTTTTCAGAAGCATAGTAAAAGACATTTTTTATAAGAACAATTTTTTATATACCTTCACCATTGAGGGCAATCTACTCAGTCTTTGCTGGCAATAAGAGACTAACCGTCTGAGGAATTGATTTATAAAAATGTGATAAAGACTAAATCAAAGTTAAATACCTCAATTTCTTTAGTTCCATTGACATCGTGAACAGTTTTCTTGAATTCAGCACACTTTTGGTTTAATTCTATGGACACAGAAAAGTAACCACCTTAGGATTTGTATTCTTCTATCTATCTGTAGAATGAAGATGAAAATCAAATCTGAAATCTTTCACTCACCCATTAAGGATAAGTCTGTCGTAAGTCAGCACCAGTTTTATTAGAACTAGGATTTGACAATACAATACAATACAATCATTTATTTTCAGGCAAAAAATTACATTTATAGATCTTAACTAAAGGTAATCGGCCCATAGATAAAAACCTTTAAAACTAACATATATACTTTTTACACAATAAATTATTTGCAAGTATTGATCATCAGCGACGTGTGACGCAGCATGGTGTCCGATAATTGACATCGGAACCACCAGTACACGACACCTTTCGGCCAAAAATCCTCTTTCATGAAGGTCGAAAGATGTTCGCTCGGCACTCTCACCACAAATGAATTAAAATTCTTATTATGGCGGACTCCAACCGCTCGACTCATATTTTTTCTCAAAAAGCCGCTGTTTTGTTCTCTTAGTTGGAGTAGTTAGTACACTAGGTGGCTAATCATGCAACTAACGGTAGTAGCCGCTGCATCTCCCGCAGCAGTTGCACTGCTCCTTATCCGGCAAGAACGCTCCTGGCTCGCAGTCTTTCTCAGGCACCAGGCCAGACGGGCACTCGAACCCACGACAGGACACGGGACAGTCCGGACCTCCTGTCGGTGAGTCGTAGCGGAAGCTGCGGCGGCTGGGAGAAGAACAGCTTGAGAGGAGGTCAAGCAGAATGAGTCTTCGTCATCATTGGTAGCAACAAAACTTGACGTGACGTTGGCAAGGATTTGGATTTTAAACTACTGTTTGGCTGCGAGGTTTACTAGTAGAGAATGCCTTTTTGCACTAAGTCCCGCCATTTGTACATTTTTCTTTTGTGTAGGTATTAAAGAATAAATAAATAAATAAATTTGGTCACAATTCTAGATTGTGCATAAGCTTAAAATTTGAGTCAGCGATTGAGTGGCTAATTTGTGCCTGCACCCACTGATTTCTTCCATACAACCCTTATAAGATCTTTCAACCATCCTATAAAATAGACGATTCCACGAAAACTCTCCACAACCGCTATGATAGACGTGATTAAAAATGAAAAAAATACATGAAACTTACATGTTCAAACTTTCGTTTGGTATCGACGGTACAGACACTGGAACACCTGTTATGAATAAAAATGTACTTAATCTACAAGCATAATAATTATAAACGAGCAAAGATAGCAATATCAAGCAAGTAAGTATAAGGGTTCGTTTCCACCAGAGGTGTGGAAACGCACCCTAACTGTAAAAGAACCACTAGGCCTCCTAATTTTGATGTTTTTTTTAGTGGTAATTTCAGAATTGTTCAATGACAAAGATTCGGTTTAAACTGTTTTTAATCGTCATTAACATGTGTGCCATGTCAGCCAGCGGTCCCTGACGAACAACAGATTTTCAATTAACTCTGGTTCCTCTGTAGTTAAAGGGGTATAACCAATGTGGGACATAGTTTTAGGCCAAAACTTTTATCTGTTACTCAGCAAGGGATCAAAATAAATGTTTTATAACTAATTCTTACATCTGCGCAGATTCCGGTCACACCGTAAAGCTCGAAGTTCTTGCTCGGGATGCCCCCAATAAGGATTGCAGCCGGCTCTGAAGTCTAAGCAATTGACTACTTGTTTTTATAAATATTACAACACAGCACACCTACTACGCTCACGTCTATATTCCACATGAAGAAATCAGTTACAAGCTGAAAGTAACATATTTAAAGGCGAATTTACCCAATTTACCTACCCAAGCGAATTTGAACCTAACGTGCTTTGTTAAGGTTTTCAATCATGAAGCGTCAGTCATACGAAGTTTTATAAATACGTTACCTATAGTTGTTACTGGAAGAAATTCTTCAGCGTCGAAGTTATACTCGTCCTCCACGCAGGACTGATCCATTTCTGAAAAATGATTTTGTTAACTATCCAAATTTTCAAAAAAAAAACTTGAAAGGAAGGAAGGAAGCATCGTGTGGATCTTTTAACAGTAAGCAGCCACCGCAGCTCTAGTCACATACTGCACCAGATATGTCACCGACCACATGAACTAGCGGAGAGTAAGACAGCTGGTGAGCAAAAGCAGCTCTAAACTCTGGCTTCCTTACTTGACTGACACTAGAAACACAACACTGCCACACTTGCACGCAAGGGACCGAGTCAAGGGGCCTCTTTAACTTGCTTCTAAAGGGCACTGTTCTCTCTTAATGTTTGTTCTTACTATAATTTTTCGAAATCATAAGTAAGACTGAATGAAAAACTACTCGCTTAATTATGCTATCAACGATTATGAAAGAGTAAAAATATCATCCGAATTTCCGTTTAACTCTCTGTTGTATGTTTTAGCATTATGTAAAAACTACTGGACCGCTTTCCGTGAAACTGTACAACGTTACTATGAAATAAGAGTTCAAATCTGCTGTACTTTAATTTTGTATACATTAATACTTGTAGCATACAATCCCTAGCTAATAAAGCCACAGGGAATATACTTAGCGGTTGCTGTGTTGAATAATAGCAATTCTCCTATAACGAGTGAGGTTTAATCAATATACTTAAGTGGATAACAAGGATCGGCTAATTGCGTGACGGTCCCGCGTGGGCACTATCAAGATTACTATTCGATCGATAACTCATTTCGCTAAAGCAGTATAATATAATGTAGATAAGGCTATGTTTTGTAGAAAAAGAATTAGATCCCGAACAAAAATAGAAGAATCGAAAAGTCTGACGCTGAAGTTACTCTTTTTAAAGAAAAATATATTAATAGACGTGACATCCAAAATTATCACAGAGCTTACGAGGAAGCCCTTTTTCTGCACTGCACTTGTCTATGACTGCTGATGTTGATGACTAAAATATTTGAAGTAGTACTTTCAACAGTTTACTGTTGACATCCTAGTAGACAGCACACTCAGAAGCCCACGTTTCGTAAAGCGTATTGGAACTGAACGTGGTAAGTGGCGAAACGTACACCAATCTGGGTTGTTTTGGTTTTCAATGGTGTTTTTAATCACCGGAGTCGGAGAGGTAGCTGATTTTTTTACAATGCTGCTTCATTCCAAATTCAAACTAGTTTCCCTAAATATTCTGATCTGGAGAGCCTTACCCCTATACCACGACGCCCTCCTACTTATAACAGTTCTATCTTGGATCCTCACCTCTGAAGAAAACGCACTCATCGCAGCACCGGCACTGCGAGTAGTCCGCCGGCACGAACAAGGTGCGCCATCGGCCGTACTTGTTGTCGCAGTAGCTGTTGTATTCGGACGGGGAGACGCGCCTCTCTCTGTTAACCAAACACATTTGCGACAGTTGTTTAGATAATTTATGATGGTATATTCATCCCATCACTCCCTCTACCAAAGGGGTAGGCAGAGACCACATCTTTCCCCTTGCTACGGTCTACTCTCATTAGTCCTTTCATGCATGCTCGTCGATGGTTAGTTTATATTTTTTTTATTTTAAGAAAACATAAAAGGAAAACAAGGTGAAGTTCAGCTTTAGCAACTGCTAATGATGCCACTGTAGACCAGTGGCTAGAACACTTACCTCAAAGCCTAGCAGCATTGACCTAATTTTGAGAAGGCCAGTTATTTTCAGATCCTATAAAACATAAGCAATGTCTATATCATTTACTGATTCGCAATTCACAAGGATTCAATCTAATTAGGCTCGTTAATTGTAGCAAATCTGAATTACAATGGGTGTTGCGTGCTTCGGAATACTATTTTTTCAGCGGAAACATCCCAAAGAACCTATCTGATTGCTATAGATCTCTAGGTGGTATTGAGATCATAAATGCATGCCATGATACTCTAATGAGTGGTTTTGTGGTGAATTTGTAAAGGTTTTGTGTTTATTGGATGCAATGGCTAAAGGTGCCGTTTCTGACATCCATGCACTTGACAAGGATCCTTACTGCACTTTTGAGAGTAGCTTTTGAGTTCTTCAATCAAAGAATACTTAATTCAAGCTATTGTCGAAATCTCGCGTCAGAATAATTATTACTAATGCATCGTTATCGTAAAAACATTTGCTGCGCAACTTTATTCGGTTCTCACCTGCAAGAATCTCTGAACAATTCACATTCAGTGTGGTTGTTGAAATGTGGACACTGAGGACACAGCTGATAATCTGTAAAAAAGGTTATTATTGCATCATACGTCCTTTTAAGGGTTCCGTACCTCGAAAGGAAAAAACGGAATCCTTATAGGATCACTTTGTTGTCCTTCCGTCCGTCTGTCTGTGTCAAGACCCTTTTCCTCAGGAACGCGTGGAGGTATCAAGCTGGATTTTTTTAGCAAATACTCAGGTCTACTGTCCCTTGGAGTTGTGGAAAAATCAAACTTCCAAGCCAACGCAATCAAAAGATACATCCACCGCGAATTTTCGACACTCGCAAGGGAATCAAAACTTACAGGGTATTTCCCGTGAACTCAGAATCTTGAAATTAGGTACGAAGCAAACGAAGCAAAACTTATAGCACAGATAAAGGAAAAATTGCGAAAACCGTAAATTTTTAGTTACGTAATATGATAAAAATATTTTTAACCCTTAATAAGGCATTGCATTGTAAAAATAATCATAGGTTTTCGCCTGTATGCCCAAGTATTAAGGTTCAAATTTAGGTGGTAACTATTTTACCTCTGCCTTATTAAGGGTTAAATACAGGTTTGTACGGAACTCTCGGTGCGCGAGTCCGACTCGCACTTGGCCGGTTTTTTATATACTACATTCATTCCAGTGAGGGGTGCTATTGACACGATACGAAGAAATCTCTTCCATTTCACAAATAACAACTGACAGAATTTACCCATCTTACGAATACCTTCAAACATTTGGTATGACTAGTGATGATGGGTGATCGTGAACAGTGGTTGAATTAAGGTTATGGACAAACTACTTCGTTACAGCTACATAATTTTCAATCATACAGATGTTACAAAAGTCTACCATCAACTTCTTGAAGATTTGAAGCTGAGACATCTGAACCTATACGGCAAAACTTACCAATTCTGGTTTTGCAGATGGGTCTGACTGTCCTTCTGGTTGGTATCTGCACCAGGGCCAGGGAAGCTCCGGGTCTACTCTGCTCGCACTTGTCGTAGTCTGGCAATCAGCATTAACAGTTAATATGGCAGAAATTACACAAAGCATGTACGGTTGGCCAAAAACATGGTCTACCATATCGTTTTCTATCTTTAGATATGGTCTACCACTCTTCGGTCGAGAATTCGAGATTCATTTGAACGTCATGAAACAACAAGGTCGATTTCCACTTGCAACAACATTATGTCAGTGACAATTACTCAATAGCGACGATTAGTCTTACAGAACTTTTTGTTAAAACTTGCAGACCATTTTCTAGGTCGACCGAACCTACCTCGTATATGTGACAACATCTTTACCCTGGTGGCCTGTTCCCAAAGTAATGTTTATGTAATGAAATCGGATACTCGTAAAACCAAGGTAGGTACTGCAAACACCTAGACCCTTGTTTTATCAACAGACATTTGTAGTGGTGCGAAAATAAATTTATATTTATTAAAAAAAACGGACCTTTTTCGTCTCAAATTCTCAATGAGAGCGCTTGAAACTGTTCAAATAAGGTGTTTCTACTAACTGGAACACTTATAACACGACACGATTTTGACACGATTGGCGTAGTGTGCTGTAGCACGGTTTCTCGCCTCGATTTCCGTAGTGTTCCCGGGTTCGATTCGCAGTCGGGTCAGTTCAGGAAACGATATTATCTGAATTGACTCGGGTCTGGGTGTGCTGGGAGACGCCCCTTGCTTGATTCCTTGTCTGGTACCCCGTAACACGGGGATATTTATCCCTACTTCGAGACTGTGACAAGTGGTTGTCTGGCATGTTGTCTGGCGCATATTTATTTATTTATAACAATCAAAATATACTGAGAAACTCACTAGTTCACAAATAAATACCAAAAAATGGTTTGAGATAAGTTGTATAAAAAGTTCCAGTTAACGTTCAGTAGTATTTGCGAGAAAGAGTGACAAACACAGACTCATCCATACATACTCACAAACTTTCGCATAACTTTCGCATCTACTACATATTAGTAAGATTATTGCAGCTAATATAACATAATGATTACGATGTTCGACGATAGGTACATATGTTGCGTTATAAACATTTACTCAAATTAGATAATGATAGTAATAAAATAAATTTGTTTCCATTTAAACATGCCTGCTTAACGTTATACTCACTCACAGCATTGTTTTAAAGTTTTGGTTTCAAAATGTCTGTTTTAGTATATCATTATCATTTTCTTACCAATATCCATTTCCTTGTTGCGTACGAGAGAAAGAATCTCAGTTTCTCGCCAGTATTCGCTGGTGTCCTTGTCGTGGTCTATCAGCGTTATGAAAGGGAGATACTGAAAGTGGGACAATTTTTTTTCGGAATATAGCCCGGCTTTGAGTTTAAAACCCGGGTTATGTTCCGTTGTGATTATCACCAATGGGGAGGCGACGGCAAAGCTCCATCTACGAGGGCGCCACTGCCGATGGCACCTTGTAGTTGTACCTTGTCGAGTTTCTTTTGCCGTTATTGAGGAGGTTAACTAGATTCTTGTTTAGAGCCAAACAAAACAATGTATTCAGATTAGTCAGATCAAATACAGCCTTATATAGAGAGAGGTGAATGTAACGTCAGTGATAAACCTCACCGTCAGATGTTATAAAGCCGCCGTTTTAGGCTTCTGACTAGGCTTTACGACTGAAATCTTGCGACGTCAGCCGGGACCAACTGTTTAACGTGCCTTCCGAAGCAGTGATGCCCAAAAAACACATCACTAAATTTCGGTCAGGATGGTCACCCATCCATTACCCGACCTGACTGGCGTTGCTTGACATCGGATCGTTGCCTATTCGCTGCCGTCACTTAGCCACGGGCACCTCTATTCATGTGAGTATTCTTTATTAACTATAACAATTATATCTGAAGCATATAGCGCATAACTAGTAGATGAATTCGATGTATTCCTTGGTTTTTACATTAGAATTCGCAGCACCAAGGCATTATTCACATGAATTAAAACTTAGTTCGTCTTCAAAATTCTTAAATGTACGCGATTCGATAGGACATTCGGTAGTTAACAGCGATGATACGCAACCTCGCGGGAGCAAAGAGCAGTTTTCCTTCCCATTCAGCAGGAGTTGAAGCAGAGCTCACGCTTAGAGGTGTTCCTATCACAGCGCGGTTGTCGAAGCTTTCTCTGTTCCGTTTACCTACTCATGCTTTTTGTACCTACCTACCTACTCTAAAATAGCATGCTAATTATCATATAATAATCATGCTAATTTCAGTGAAAAGTGAGCATTGGCTCAATAGTAGCATGCTTTCGTGCTAGTAATGCCAATGCGCCAAGACGCGACGCTTAAAAACGCTAGTCTGGGGGGGTCGCCGGCACGACGCTGACGCTCGAAGAACGCTAATGTGGGGTCTCTCTTAAAATTAATGTAAAGCTACAGTTACACATGCTCATTAGATACTAGCACGAAAATGATACTATTGAGCGTCTCTCTTGGGATCACCTCCAGATTAGGCTTCGACGTCTTGTTGGTCATCATTTCATTCCGATCAAGGGTCAAGACCGGCACGATACTCTTCATTACCTCTCCAGCCACCAAACCTGGCCTTAGCAGACATGCCATGAACAACAGCAACGCGATTGTCGTGGTCATTTTGCGATTTTTTTTCTAGATTTGTATAGGAAGTACAAAATTACTTGACATTGACGGATTTGCTAGCAGAATAGGCGTTTGCCAAACGAAGAAGTTTTTTTTTTGTTTATGGTTGCCAAAGAGGATGGAGACGAGACGAGGATCTGAAGATTGGGATTGGGTGGATTGAGGGCTTGAGGGACAGATTTGTATTAGTACAATATTGATTTATGTTACGCGTGTAACAAAAAAAATTATGTTCACGAGGGATCGAAGGCATGAAGGTGATATTGATAGAAGAGTGAATGCAGGGAGTATGTTAAATGGAGCGCTGCATGCCTTTATGAACAGCCAGGTGTCAGAAAAGGTGCGACTGCCTGATAATGCGGTGGTGCTAGTGCCGACGCTAATGTACGGAAGTGAGAGTGGGGTATGGCAAAAGAAGGATGAAAGTAGGATGAATGCAGTGGAAATGAGAGCATTGCGAAGTTTGGCAGGAGTGACATTGAGTGATAAAGTAAGGAAAAGCATAATAAGAGAGCGTTGTGGTGTGAAAGAGGATATTGTCACAAAAAAAGAGATGGGAATGCTAAGATGGTTTGGGCATATGGAAAGGATGGATGAAAGCCGATTAACAAAACAAATTTACAAGGCGAGGGTGGATGGAGCTGTTGAAAGGGTAAGGCCTAGACGGACGTACTTAGGACAAGTCCAAGACGTGCTCAGAAAAGGTCAGGTCAGGAGTACCCATAATCGACGAGCATGTATGAAAGGATTAATGAGAGTGGAAGAAGAAGAAGAATCACCTTAATTCAAAAAGTACGAACTAAAAATACCCGAATTCTAAATACCGTAAAATTAATATACAAATATTCAAAAAATAAAATATTCAAATTAACCTTACGCCAGTGTATTATTTGACCTTAGTAGCGGCCATCATCACTTTATCGGTTTATTAGATAGATCTCATTAAAATAGACATAAGAATAAAACTCTCATCACTCTTTGATCCATAGTTTTTGAAATATTAAGAAAATTAAGAAAAATCCATAGAAACCAGAAAAACTAATTATATTTTCTCTACGTATTTATAATTCATATGATTGTAGATTGAAAGGGTTATCGTAAACGTACTATATGACCAAAAAAAATGGTTGAAAAACTTTCAAAGTTTTGAGTAAAATTAAAATTCTACGATTTTGAATTTTATTTATTTATTAAGGCATCATTCCATATTAGCATTTTTTTATGGTTCACGAGTAACAATTTACTGCTTTATGCTAAGAAGACTAAATGTATGAAATTTTCTATGTCCAATGTAAGACAGGTCGATGCCATTATAAACATGAATAACGATCCATTAGAGATTGCGAATTCCACTGTATTTCTGGGAATTACTCTCGATTCCAAGTTACAGTGGGGTCCGCATATTATATTTCGGCTCTGGCAGGAAGACTTAGTTCGGCAGCTTATGCTGTTAAAAAAATAAGACTCCTGACTGATATCGCAACAGCAAGATTAGTGTACTTCAGTTATGGTCTTCGTACTTCGTGGCTTCGTATGGTCTACAGTTGTGGGGCTCGGCAGCGGATCTCAACACCATCTTTGTTCTTCAAAAAAGAGCCATCCGCTCCATTTACAACCATAGACCACGCGACTCGCTTCGTGAAGTATTCAAAGAGATAGATATTTTGTATTTTGTATCGGTGTACTCTCAATTTATTTATGATAATGAAGTATATGTCCGTAAAAACTTGCATCTCTTCAAGAAAAACAGTGATATTCATAAACTCAAAACCAGAAATAAAAATAAACTCGTAACTCCCAGTCTACGACTGCATAAGGTAGGGAAATCATTTGTTGCTCATGTGTAAAATATTTTAATAAGATTCCGCAAACTCTTGTTGAACTGCCTCTTCACCAGTTTAAACGCGTAATGCAAGTCGAATTCAATTCAAACGGCATGAATTTACTTACCTTTAAAAACTCGAACGTTAAAGAGGGTATTCGTAATAAAATGTTATAGGCGGATGTAAATTTCACTTTGATGGCACTGGACTACTCTTTGACGCGTAGGTTCTTCCCGAGAGGCGACCAAAGACTGCTGCCGATAGATACATGTAACAAGGAGAAGTCCTTCTGCGTGTATGGTCATAGGATGAAGGTGAACATCCTTGCCAATGGTAGTGAGGCTGATGTCGAGGGCCAATTTTTGATGTGATTTTAAAATGTCTAAATATATTCTTTGTTGTCGTATTTTTTACTCAATTCGGTAGTTGATTTAGTATTTGGTTTTTTAAGTAGTTTAAATAACAAAAATTCAAGTCTATTCCATCCTGAAACTAAAAATAACAATGGGACTAAGTATTGTAAAGTGGTTTATGAGAAAAGTTAAGCACCTAATTGAGAAAATTAATCACCGAATTGTGAAAATGAATCAGGCTTTAAAAAAACCCTGTCTGACACCTTTGCCAAAGCTAAAGGACCCCGATCTAGTGCTCTCGACCCTCACAGCACCCTGATTACTCATGTAAAGCGACCGAATGAGTGCTACCAAGTGTTCGAGTTCCTCCTACACTTTCCACAAGGCCGACCAGACCACGCAGTGAAAAGCTTTGCTTTAGGCAATGAAACACAGTATGATAGGTGTATTGATCTCATAGGACTTTTCTATCAGTTGGCGAATGTTTAAAATCTGTTCAAGAGTCCCCTTGCCTTTGACGAAACCTGCTGGCTCTTGAGAAATCTGCCTGTCCAAGAAATAACGGATCCTGCTGTTGATAATGTGAAGTAACATTTTACTAGCGTGAGATGTGTGCGCTAGAGTTCTATAATTATCTTACTTGGAAGTGGACCCTTTTTTTTGTGCAGTGGTAGAATTATTGATCTTGCCCAATCAACAGGTTATTCTCCAGTAGTTCCAGTACGCCATACTTTATCGCAAATTCTGTGTAGTGCGACCGCTCCTAGTGTTCCTATTGCTTATATAACTTAAGCTGTTAACTGATCTGAACCGGTTGCTTTTTTTGACCTTGAGCTTTGTGATAGCAGCCGTGACTTCAGACATCAATCAGTCGCTACGAGTATCAAATCAAGTCGTGGAGGCTCCTGTAAAATTCGTCGCAATACCTTCGCCATCTCTCAGCTATTGCGTCCAGATCTTGAAGTGGTGTGCCGTCCTCATCTTTAATCACCCATGCCCTGGGCTTAAACTGTTTAGAGAGCTTAGCTCAGCTAAGCTCTCTAAACAGTTTAAGCTTTACTTTTGTCTTAGCTTTACTTTTTTTTTTAAATCCGAACTTTGCAGATTCAGCGCATGACTTTCAATTTCTTTGCAGACATGCGGCTGTTTTTATTGCGGTGGCAGTGCAGCAGTATTGACCTGATAAGCTCCGAATATCTTTCACGGTCTCGTGCGCTTGTCAATCCTTAGGCCTTAATAGCCTTTCGTTCCTCTATTATTTTCCAAGTGTCAGTGGAAAGCCACGACTGCCTACGCGAAGACGGCAAACAGCGGATGGAGGTGTTATCTACCGTCTTCCATATAAGAGCCTTTAGCTGGTTCCACTGCTCATCGGCACTCGCGTGCAGAGATTGTGGGCCATCCAAGAACGTTTTGCTTAACTCGTTCCTGAAGGCCACTTGCTGCAATGGCGGCAGAGTGCAAGGTCGCAAAACAGTTCCCTTCTTGGTTACTTTTAGACGAAGAGCGAACGAGGCTATCAAAAGACAGTGTTCCGATCCACAGTCTGCACCAGGAAAGGTCTTCACGTTAGTTACTGAGGTTCTCCAACGGCTATTAATCATAACGTTATCGATTTGGTTACGACAACGAGCACGTATAGACGCACCTTGGGTGGTGCTGGAAACAGGTATTCACTATTGTAAACCTTCTGTCGATCCAAAATTTCAGTAGCCTCGTTACCCTTTCATTTTTGAGTCCCAGTCCGTACCTCCCAACTGTACTCCTAATGTGACTGTCTTGTGAAGTATTTCCCACTTTGACATTCCAGTCGCCGATCTCTCGATTTGGTATTTTGGAGAGAGTCAACTCAAGAGTGCTGTAAAGTTCATCGACTCATCCTTAGCACAAGCAGTAGGGGCGTGAACCACCACTATATCCAAAGTGCAGGGGCGTGTGTTGAGTGTGAGGGTCATTATTCTGTCTGACTCATGATTGTAGCCTAGTATTTGATCCTTATGTGGGCGTGATACTTGATGAACTTCTTCATATGACAAACGCCTATTTTGCTAGCAAATCCGTCAATGTCAAAGAATTTTGTAATTCCTATACAAATCAAGAAAAAAAATCGCAACATAACCACGACAATCGCGTTGCTGTTGTTCATGGCGTGTCTGCTAAGGCCAGGTTTGGTGACTGGTGATGGAATTAAGAGTATCGTGTCGGTCTTGACCCTTGATCGGAATGAGATGATGACCAACAAGACGTCGAAGCCTAATCAGGAGGTGATCTCAACTCAAGAGAGACGCTCAATAGTAGCATGCTTTCGTGCTAGTATCATTACTGGTCTACCTTAAAATTAATGTCAAGCTACAGTTACACAGGCATGAGCATGACATTACATTATTTTCAATTTGTTTTGCCACTTAAGTTCATTCGCCAACAATTCGGTTCTGCCACTCGCCGGCCGCTACCGCGGGACCCTCGCTACGCTCGCTAGGCTCGTGCGATGTGGTCAGTTCTTCTAACCTAACCTAATCAACTGAAGCTTTTAAAGCTAATGTCCGTTTTTTTTAATTTTGCTCAAGTAAAACACCATAGAAAACTGTACCGAGCTATTTCATGCATTCCATATTTTGGAATTTTAATGTAAGTTAATTGAAAATTTGCTATTTTAATTATGGTATTGTATTTATAGTAAGGCGTAGTAATCGCTTCGGGTATTTTAAATCTTAAGGTATTTTGAGTTTGGGTATTTTGAGCTCGGTCATTTTAAACAAGGGGTTTTGTTTTTTGACTTTCTTGTATACCCGCTTTTGCGCATCCAAAAACGAGCTATATGCGCGTATGTGACTTGAGGTCTGATCTATACTTCTATACTAATATTATGAAAAGGAAAGATTTGTTTGTTTGTTTGTAATGAATAGGCCCCGAAACTACTGGACCGATTTTTAAAAATACTTCACCAATATAAAGCTATATTGCCTTTTTTTTCTGTCTATAATCTATACAGTCTACGCAAGCGAAGCCGCTGACGAACAGCCAGTCAGTAATAATAAAATATAATCTATAAGAATAAAAGCTCCTTATAATAAAACACTTGCATCCAAATACAACCATTTATTTGAGTTCAGTAAAATACAATAAAAAAGTGTCGAAACTAGTCTCTAGTAACATTATTAGATCGAGAACAATTTATGCCCCCAAATAAAAAGGTGCGTCAAGTTGATAACCATTTTATTATCAGGTTTATCTAAGTCAGGTTTAACCATTTTAAAGTGATTTGCTAACAACTTTTCTCATTTCAGGGGCCTGATTACAATCGCTAATATCCAGTCAAGTTAAATAAAATAAAATAAGTAAATAAATATCTGGGACAATTCACACCAAGATCTGACCCCCAAACTAAGCATAGCTCGTACTATGGGCGTCAGAGACTGATAAACATACTTAAATATTTCTAAATACATACTTAAATAGATAATAACACCCAGACACACAACAAACACAAATGTTCGTCACATGTTTGTCATGGATAAAGATCGAACCCATGACCTCCGGCGCTAAAGGCAGGATGGCTGCCATTGCGCCAACAGGCCAGTCAATAATCATAGTCAATAGTCAGTTGATTTCTTAAACTGAGGCACAAACGAGCAATTTCATCAGTATAAAATCCAACCTGGAAGAGTGTTAGTGCCAGGTAACCGCTGACTGACTGGAAATAAAAGATCATATTACGAAAGTGCTCGCTACACTCAGTTTAGAGAATGAACTTGACAAGCTGTAAGGGATTGTAATTGTATTGTATCGTTCTTCTGTCATTTCAGACAAAACAGTATAAATCTGACTAAGAATACTATTTTGATTACGAAACATTTTCTGGATTCTAAATAAGTACTCAAGTATGTATAAGATAAATCATTCATTAATTTAAGCTCATGTTTTTCATAAGATTGCTTAAGGCACTTCATTCAGTTATAAAAAGTCTTCATAGTGCGTTAGGAATATTTGTATTGGTTGTATTGTTATTTAGATCTTTAAAACTATTTTTTTAATTCTACTACTTAAAAATCAATCTGATATTCATACATCTCCTCTTTACAATACTTTTTCACTTCTCATGCTCTAAAAGTATGCCAATATAGCCCTACGGAGCGGGAGTAAAGTGTCCACTTTAGTCTCTAGGGAGTTAAAAGTAATTCGTTTTTTTTCTTTCCTTCATGTGACATAGACAAACTCAAACAGCCAGTAAATATACTATTATCTGTGGAGTGTGGACCATCTTCATTGCGAAAATGTTGAGAGTTTTAGTTCCATGGTTTGTTCGCAAAGAAGGTGGCGCCATGTGTTTTAAATTGTTAATCTGTGACTGGTTCAGAAAAAAAAACTGACCGCGAAAATTTCAGAACTTTTGTCGAGTGTAAATTTGTTCGGTTTTAAACGTTTTTGTACTAAATTGACAATTTTTTTCGCACTCAAAGTGAAAAGTACAGTTTGCACCTCGTGACTAAACGCCAACTTAATATACCTTCGGTTTCATTGACTCCCTCGCACGCTCGGGGGTCAAACCACCTCTGGTATATTATGGCTTCGTTTAGTCCCTCGATATATTATATTAAAATACACTATTGTGTGTGTGTAAGACATAGTATTTAAAAATGAGTAGGTATGTTTAATTTCTGATCTTCAATTCATAGGTAGTTCGACATTTGAAAAATGTTTAATCTTACTAACTTTATTCACTGTAATTTATTGAAAAATCATAGCTTTTTCATTTCTATGGCAGTGTATCTTTAGCCTTATATTAAAACTCTGTAGCATACACACGTTGGATTTAACTGTTCTATTATGTTAAGACTACTTAAAATTGAGACACACTTTGTGCAATATTCAAACAGCCAGGTATTTTGACTGATGACTTTGACTTTACGTCAGCCACAGCTGAGGGTTACTTTACAGTCATCATCAGTATTTGATGAACAATTTGAACTTGCTACAACTAAACCTAATTTGCACAAACATTAATCAAAATAAATGACGCGAGTTTAATGAATTCTTGTAAGATATCTCATGAACGCCTAAAAAAGTGTCTGGGAATAAGTGTGCTTAAAAACAAATTTTCACTCAAACACTCGCGAGTGTCAAGGAATGCTTGCATTGAAAATGAAAGAGTGCCCCAGCGGTTTAAGGTTGCATTTTGCGTGTCTAACAACACTCACACACTTGAATTTTGTTTGTAATGGTGCTGGTGCTGATAGATTTGAGCATTCACTTGCATTAGAACACCGAGCATTCGTGGTGATGATGACTCTCGGATATGACAGGAGTGTACAATCTTGAGACCATGGACTCCGTATTTGCCTTGAGAACATGGAGGGATACAAACTGAAGAATACACCTCTGCATCTTCTTTTCTTAGATATGCAGACCTTCGACTGTGTCCCTCGTGTTATGATCGGTTCGGCACTGCGGTCTAGGGCCGTTTCCGAGGTTTATATTGACATTATCCGAGACATGTACCACGATTCCAGTTTCATAGTAAGGACTGCGGTTGGTGACAGGCTTACCTTCTCTATCACCGTTGGAGTACACCAAGGCTTCGTGCTTAGCCCGTTTCTGTTCAGCGTAATATTAGACGTTCTGTCAAACAGCATCCAAGACCACCACGAGCAACCACCCTGGCTGCTCATGTATGCTGATGATATTGCGCTGGCAGATTCGGACAGGGGACGGCTGGTACAACGGGTAAAAAAGTGGAAGGATTTACTTGTGAACGGCTCACTTATTTTTTACTGGACAAATATGTATTTACCCACACCTGTGAATTTCTCATGAAAGTGACTGAATGGTTTTTAATGAGGAAATAAATATTCTTTAAACCTAACGGTCTGAAGCTTAATGGGGCGACGACAGAGTACACCACAAATCCCCAGTCCGTCTGCACAGGCGTTGACGTGGTCGAACGCACGGACCGTGTTAAATAACAGGGATCTGTGTTATGCGCGTCCGGGGACATCGACAGCGACGTGAGATCCCAAATTTCCGCAGCTTGGGCCAAATGGCGTGAGGTGACTGGTGTCATTTGTGACCCCAAAATGCCGATCAAGCTGAAGTCTGCTACTTCTCTCTACGTTTATAAAACCATCATTAGGCCTGTCCTTTTATATGGCAGTGAAACATGACCGCTACTAGAGTGACACAAGCAGGAGCTGCGCGTCACGGAAATTAAGATTTTGCGGTGGATGTGTGGAGTCTCACGTAAAGATCGCGTGCGGAACACCCACATCCGGGGTAGCCTTCGTGTTCGTTACATCGGAGACAAGCTGCAGGAGTGCCGCCTTCGTTGGTATGGTCATGTCTCACGGAGATCGGCAAACTACGTGGGGGCAACATATGTCTGGCCATGCCGCCTCCGCCGGGAAGAGAGGTCGACCCAAGAAGCGGTGGCTCGACGTCGTCAAGGGTGACATTCGTGTCAACAGTATTCTCACCAACAGACTGAGGATGCACAAGACCGCGCGAAGTGGGCCAAGAAAATTAGAAAGGCGGACCCTGGGACACCACACACCACTGTGGGTTCACAACCGAGATAGACCGCACGGATGATGATGACTTCGCGAACATAACGCTCGATGGTTTGTTTCAACTCGATTTTAGAAACTAAGCAAACGTTACATTACATGGAAACGTTGTGTTTGAGAACACTATGATATACACTATGCATTTGACTGTATTGTACCGTTTGTTAAAACGTTACATTTCAATGTTTTGCTCTAGAAAAAGCTGTAGTCTATAGACTAAACAAGAATAGACAAAATGATCGAAGATTTTGCGCATCAATGGGGCGAGCAATGGTCTTTATTCGTTTTGTGTCATTTAGATAGTACATACACGCCAGCTATGACAACGGATATTATAATAAGTGACTTTACATTTATCATTCCTTTTCTATGTTAAAGATCAAACTCGAGATGTCAGGATTCCAAGCGTCAGAAAAGTGACATGTCTCTTTCATACAGACCGATGAACTTGCGTTATTCATTTCGACAAATGTTTGTGGTAATTTACGTAACAAGATTGTTTTAGGCAATCTGACAAATCCTGCAATCTGGGTTATAGGACTATCGCAGAAATGGCGGAAGAAAATCGCTTACCGCATCTCGTACTTTTTTAAAAGTGCCCGTCAAGATGACTTCACTTAACCTTGAAGGCCTGCAAAAATGCCTTTTCACGCCCCGCTTGAACACCCCCGTGGGTGTCGTAAGATGCGACTAAATGAGCCCTGCAGCAGACCATCTGCTCTTCAGGTGGGAGACAAATTATGTCGGCCGGTTGATGTTACCACCATGCAGTTGCGTAAAATGACCAAGTGACTCTGACCTATCTCGGTCAGGTCGCGTTCCTGGATCTCTAACCGGTGCCAGGGCAGGCCTTCAAGATGAGTATGGTCAGCTCAGTAATTGCTTTGCATTATTGTGCTTGTCATCCTCATATCTGGACCGACTGCTTTCCATCAGGTGGAGTGAGGTCATCCTGACGGGCACTATAAAAAAACCCCCGGGACTATAAGAGGAAGGAAACACATGCGCTGGGAGAGCGTTACACGTCTGGATGGTTCGACAAAGAAGAGAGTCACCCATCCGCAGTGTGTAAATTTTCATTGGTGTTTATCTATTCAATCTACAACAGTTGCTAATCTACATGTTTGTCAATTTTACAATTCACTACACAATTTATAATCTTCAATTGGACGGATAAATTCATAGAAAAATCTTTACACAAGTTTTAAACAATTTGACTAGAATGAAAAAGAAGTAAGAAATTAACAAAAGAAAAAATTTGAAAACAACAATTTCGAATGGAATATTTACTGTCACTAAACTAGCAAATAATCCATCCACCAACCCAAACTGAACGAGTTTTCAATAAAGCTTAAAAAAGAAACATTCAAATGCTACTGGTCAAACAAAACCCTACATCAAGTTTCCGAAAGATAGGTGCAATCCTGCAGTGTCACAAGCACCTTGGGCAACATCAACGTAAAAATCAAAAATAAGTTCATCCGAATCTTAACTTAAAAACCTCGATAAATCTAGATATTTCATCGGATGCTAGTCCGGAGATCCATCAAGGCACTAGCGGTGATCACCCCATGTCTTTGGTTCCTCGCCACAAACGCGTTATAATCCGCGTCCCCGCCAATGGTAATCGTAGAAAACGATGTGGAGTTCCTTCGATGCTGCACCGTCGCCTTCTTACCGCTCATGAAGCCAGTCTCCGAAGGACTCAGCCTGGTGACCGGCTGGAAGTAATCGCCGTGACCGTTGGAGGTCTCGAGCCACTGGTGCTCGTAGGTGCGCGTGGCGCGCATCGGTTTTGTAATGGTTTGGTCAGTCCTGTGGAAAATGGAAAAGGGACAAGTGTTCATGCATGGATCAGATTCCTTTCCTACATTAATTAAAGTAAGTGAAGTTAGTAGGTCATCATTTCAGCCGGACGACGCCCACTGCTGGGCATAGGCCTCCCCCAAATTAATTAAAGTAAGTGAAGTTAGTAGCTCATCATTTCAGCCGAACGACGCCCACTGCTGGGCATAGGCATCCCCCAAATTAATTAAAGTAAGTGAAGTTAGTAGCTCATCATTTCAGCCGAACGACGCCCACTGCTGGGCATAGGCCTCCCCCAAATTAATTAAAGTAAGTGAAGTTAGTAGCTGGTTGGTACGAAACAAAGTTCGTTGCTAAATTGAAATAAAATGTTATTTATTCTCTCATTCATTCTCCGTACGTATTGTAGTGGTAACAACATAGATTTATGTCGAACCCATCGCCTGGCTTTGCATCGTGGGGACTTTATAATTATTTAAAATTAAACTGACTGGCCTGTTGGCGCAATGGCAGCGGTCCTGCCTTTAGCGCCGGAGGTCGTGGGTTCGATCCCCACCCATGACAAATATTTGTGTGACGAACATTTGTATTTGTTGTGTGTCTGGGTGTAATTATCTATTTAAGTATGTATTTAGAAATATTTAAGTATGTTTATCAGTCTCTGACGCCCATATTACAAGCTCTGCTTAGTTTGGGGTCAGATGATCTTGGTGTAAATTGTCCCAGATATTTATTTATTTTATTATTATTTTGGTTTTGATATCATGGTAGTAAAAACTGCATTAAAATCCATTTTTCAATTTAGTCCTTCCTTCAAAGGCGGCAAAGACAGCAGGACTTAGTGAAGATACAGAAAGACCAATTTGTTTTAACTTACGAAAAGAAGACAAGGCAATCTTTTTACCTGTATTCCTTGAATGGCCTTTCGACTGGTCTGGTCAACTTGGTCCTGGTCTTCTGGTCGGCAGAAGAACTCGCGTGCTTCGGCTTAGCTGTTCTTGGGTTCATGTCATGATCATTGAACGATTTACTGCTTTTGGTCACTGTCGCTGGCAGAGTGTGGTTCTTCGAGCTGGGGAAACATCAAATCACTAGTTTAGTATAAGGGATTCACTTGAGGGTAATTACACATTACCGCACATACAAGCCCCGTTTAGTTTGTGTGGTATGGGTGTCTGTGAGTCAAAAGCAAATATTCCATGTAAAACAAAATAGCATTGGCAGTCTAGCGTTTGTGGCGCTGAATCGACGACACAATTAGCGTAGTCTCTTGCCTTGATTTCCTTAATGCCCTGGGTTCGATTCCCGGTCTGGTCAATTCAGGATACGGTCTTTTTTTTAAATTGACTCGGATCTGGGTGTGCGCGGGAGTGGGAGACGCCCCTGGTTTTATCCTTGTCGGGTAACTCGTTATACAAGGTTATTATCCTTACTTAGAGACCATGACAAGTCGTGTACTGTCTGGCGCATATTTATTTATTTAATCTACCCCTAAAGCTAAAAGCTCCACTGTGAATGATACCTGTACCTCGGCTGAATCCTCTTGGCTAACCCGTTAGTGTGTGACCCCTTAGCCATGATGCTGTAGAGTTTATTTCTGTAGTCATCAACCGACATCTGCTTGTCATCCCTCAGAGGCAGGAGCACGTCGGATGGCAGCGTCGGCTCGTCGCGTTCACGGTGGAACCTTATGGGCAGATAGGGATGGACTACTTTACTATCTGATTTCTGCAGATAAGGTGGATTATTAATATCAAATTAACGAAATACAATATCAGTAATTTTAAGGTATTTTCAATAATCGACTCTACATTATTCCCATATTCCCTAAGGTTGGACTCAACCTGAGGTTGAAAACGTATTTGTTTGTTTGTATTTTGTTTATTTACCAGAATAATGTTTTTTTTATAACTTCAATTTGAAGTTACATGTGCTGAGATCATAGTAGTTACCACCACCAGCTCCCATGTGTCAAAAACTGCTTTTACGCATTCCCGGACCCCTAGGTTCATGATATCTCAGATTTTGAGGTATTTGGGACTCGGAACTGTTGGGGAATAAAGATCCCCCTACTAACAAAAACCTAAAAATTCGATGCGGGACTCTACAGCCAGCCTCGGGAGTGTAAGTATTTTCCTCCACTCCTTCTTCTTACTCACTTGGCCACATATTCGTGGTCCAGCGCCTGCTCCGCGCTCAGCCTCTTGGCGGGGTTGAACACCAGCAGCCGCTGCACCAGCTCCGCCGCGTCCCGAGGCGCGCAGGACAGCAGCGCTGTCATCGAGGCTCCGGCTGGGCTAGTCGTGGAGGCTTGCTCTCGAATGAGGGCTGAGCCGTAACCGCTGCACACTGCTGTTATGTCTGCAGAAACAACAGGTCCATAACCCTCCTGCTTATTCAATGTAAATATAGATGAAATAATTCAATTTACTGCAATTCATGTTTAACCACATTTAATCATTAATTAATTAACCCGGTTACTTACCTACTTTCTCTTTTTACTCTCGCGTGGATACAGTCAAATTTATATTTCTTACAAACAAACTTTACAATATCCTTATCTGCCTTTAAATTCACTAGCTTTAATATGTTTATAACATGCTCTTTGGCAAATTAAGTGCTAAAGGTTATTCAAACAAATTAGTAACTTTATAAAAAATACAACATTATACGAAATACACACAACAACTTGGTCTAGGGATATATAAAACTTTTTTCAATAACTTAAAAATTACTGGCCTTACATAAAAACTATTAATAACAGAATATAGAAACATTATTAAGTTCCTTTTTTAAATTCAAATTTGTATAGGTATAAAAGGTTTTGTTATAAGATGAAATTCGCATTTATTGAATTTCTTGCGAAGAAGTAAATCTTCACGAACTTCTAACTTGATTAAAACTCCATAAATTTCTATAAATCTCTGTCAAACGCATCTCCGGTGTTCATATAATCATGCCACGTAGACACTTGACCAGGAACGAAATGTTAAGAGCAGTGGGCATGATTCAAGCTGGCGCTACCCAAATTGCGGTTTCTGAAGCCATGAGGACCAGTCAGAGCGTTATATCCAGGCTTTGGTCAGGTTATCGTGTCACGGGGGAAGTGGTGGAAAGTCACCGAGGACCTCAACGCATTACAACACATGTACAGGACCGATTCATAGTAAATGCTGCACGAAGTCAACCAAATGTAACGGCAAGGCAATTGGTTCAAAGGCTACAGAGAGAGTATGGTTTGCTGGTAAGCGGTCGAACTTTGAGAAGATGACTACATGAAGTCAACCTGGTGCTCGTAGGCCACTTCGGGTACCAGCGCTGAGGAGAGGCAATCGAGGAAGAAGATTACAATGGGCTATTGCACACGAAAACTGAAACCATTCTCAATGGTCACTCGTGCTTGTCACTGATGAATCCAGGTTTGGATTTCATCCTGATTCGCGAAGAGTACGCGTTTGGAGAGAACCTGGACGTTGGAATCGACTGCAGCACCCACAACAAGTTCATGCATATCAAGGTGGCACGATTATGGTTTGGGCAGGAATTCGTCTGGGCGGTAGAACGGACCTCGTTTGGATACAAGGCAATATGACTGCTCTAAAATACCGAGATGAGGTGCTAGAGCCTGTAATCTTGCCCCACAGACAGCAAATGGGACAAAATTTCCAGCTAATGCACGACAATGCCCGTCCACATATCTACGGCGCGTATCGTTACAAGTTGGTTACAACAGCATGATATCCAAGCTTTAGACTGGCCTGCACAATCCCCTGACTTAAATCCTGTTGAGCATGCCTGGGATATGCTTCAGAGAAGAGCTCTTGGGAATTTCCCTGAAGATATTGTGCATGAAAACCAGCTTTCCTTGCATCTTAGCTGGACTTGGGACAGTATTCCACAACAGGATATTGACACCCTTGTTTTGAGTATGCAGAACCGCTGCAGATGTGTCAGGAGAGTCTTAGGTGGATCCACGGATTATTAATTTTAAGTTTTCAACAACTTTTATGAAAAAATAGTTGTTTTGTTTAGGTTTTGATGTTTCAAAAATAAAGTTAAGATTAACATTTTGTCTGGGTTTTTCCTCTTCTTCTAAGTTTTTTTTAAATTTAACTTCATCTAAAAGTTTATTTATCAGATTAGATAGGCTATTAAACAACGTTTATTTTAATGTGTAGGTGTCTTAGCAAAAATATAATAGAATTTTAGTTATTAAGTTTAATTGAAATATCTCTAGACCATGTTGATGTGTGTATGTTGTTTGATGTCATGCTCATAGATTCAGCTATAAACTACTCGTATTATTCGTAGCTACCTCCACGCACCCACTGACAGGAACATTACCTTCTGATGATGGCCTGGGTAGCGCAGCCATAATACGTTCGACCTGGTTGACCGTCGAAGTGCCCGGGAACAGGGGTTTGCCAGTTAGCATCTCTCCGAGAATGCAGCCTAGTGACCACATATCGATTCCTTTGGTGTAGCTAGAAAGGTAATAATGAAGGAGTGAAATAACCAGCAATACTCAACTGAGTAATCGCATTTGTGAATGCGATTAGTGACTTGCCTCTTAAGTGAAATAAATATAAATAAATAAATATAAATATCTGGGACAATTCACACCAAGATCATCTGACCCCAAACTAAGCTGAGCTTGTAATATGGGCGTCAGAGACTGATAAACATACTTAAATATTTATAAATACATACTTAAATAGATAATAACACCCAGACACACACCAAATACAAATGTTCGTCACACAAATATTTGTCATGGGTGGGGATCGAACCCACGACCTCTGGCGCTAAAGGCAGGATCGCTGCCATTGCGCCAACAGGCCAGTCATAAGTATACCTTCGGAAATACCGCTTCTGGGAAATCTTTCTATATTTTGGATATACGCGAAAAGAAGTAATGCCTATAATGCGAGGTAGTCTAGCGCTGCTGGTGAGAATGTAACTCTGATTTATAGATATACTGCGATGATAAATTCGAGCGGCTGGTTTAAATATGTCACGTAAAAAGAGCGTTCAGCGAGAATGAAGGAGATGGTACTGTACACTAGTGCACAGTAGTATAAAGGGGGAAGTACATACCACTACCAGAAATGTATGACCAGCACAAAGTTGAATGAGGAATAAATGTAGATACTACTCACTTCTTGCTAGCTATTAGTATCTCCGGCGCGCGATACCAACGCGTAGCCACGTAGTCCGTGAGGCAAGGGTCCGCGCCGTCTTCTCCGCCTGAGTACATGCTCGATACCGAGCGAGCCAGCCCAAAGTCTGCTAACTTTACTCTGAGGAGCGCCATGATAGCCCATTGTAATTTACCACGAAAAAACAATAAGTTTTTGTTAAACTTAAAGATAAAAGGAGATTGCCTAATGTTGTATGGAAGTTGGACCAAGGTTGCTGCCTAGAATGCTCACATAGCGTATTTTGTTCCTCAGACTGTCACTTCTGTAATTCAAAGCGCATACAAATCTATCCCAGAAGTCCAAAGAAAAACAGCCTCTTGTTTTAAATCTGTGTACTGGAAAAAAATTGTGCGTTAAATTGTTTTTTTCCTGAGACCAATTTTTTTTAAATATTATTTGTAGTTCATTGTAATGCTACAGTACTTACTACTGGACCAACCCCCATTCCTAGGCAGCACTTGGTCCAAACCTTGGCAATGTCCTTTACACGAAAAGACGGTAGAATTACCTAAATATATTAGAACGCAACTAGTTGTTTTTTGAGTTGAATTAAGTTCAAGAGGAAGCTATAAAAAACTTTACATGTGTTGCACCCCCAACAAGTTATTTGCGTGATTTACATTTTTTAAATTTATGTGTGTATGTACTTAATTTTAAATAAATGATCTGAAGCGTAGCTACTCAAAGTTAAGGACATTTGCAAGTGTGAAACTGGAATATGTGAACTCGTGATCGATTAATGTAGGAGAAAAATCTTATGAGTTCGTTTATTGCACAATTGACCATGAAAACTAACATTAATGTTTGATGGCACAAACAACTAACTACAGCTTACCACAACAAACTATAATTTATTATAACTAGGTCAAACAATTTCAAACATGCCGCTTCTAATAAGGTCGGTTCAAAACTGTCATGTTTCGAAACTGAAAGTGCTGAAGTTTCTAACTTTCGCACGAACAGGCTATCACGATTACAATGACTTTTTAGTTTGATTGTTGATATATGAGGAGGAAAGGAGATGGGAGATGTACAGACTGGGGCCATAGTACTCGTCAAGTTCATTCCCTAAACTAAGCGTAGCGAGCCATTTTTGTATCGCATCTTCTAGGGATTGCAATCAGGCCCCTGGACTAAGTAAATTCTGTCCCCCTTATTCATAAAAATTAAACAGTGCTTCAAGATCACTTTAACATAATGAAAACAGTGTTATAAGATTGTTTCATCTTTCATGAATAAGGGGGTATGTCTATACTATTATTTTATAGAGGAAAAAAATGTTTTTTTGCTTGTTTATTTTGAATAGGCTCCGAAACTAGTGGGCCGATTTTCAAAATTCTTTCACCAATATAAAGCTACATTATCCGGGAGTGACATAGGCTATTTTGATGGGTAAGACAGTCTACGCAGACGGACAGCTAGTAAATATAAACACAGGAGAAACATACTTGCAAGCACTGTCAATCAGTACGTTAGAAGGTTTCTGGTCCCTGTGGATGACGTTCCCCGAGTGTATATACTTCGTGGCCTTCAGCATCTGATACATGATGTACCGCTTGTGAATGTCCTTTAGAATGTTGCCTCGCTTGATGACATTGTGCAGGTCGGTCTCCATGTACTCGAAGCCGAGGTATATGTCGCGGTTGTTGAGGGCCCTGGTGGGGAAATAGTGAAAAATAATGGATAGTATTTAATGGAGCGACATACTAACCTAAAATACTGTCTGAGCCTCCTAGAATATTCTAAAGTCAGTATTTTGTGGCCGCCATATTAATTCTGGGGCGCATTTCAGTATTTTTGGTTGGTCACTTTCTTATTTCTCATAATTAATTGCCTAAGTATTTGAAAAAGTTTCAACACTATCCAAGGACCAGTTTTCCGTAAAAAGCAGATCCACTCATGTGGTTAGAAAGGACATGCCCACAACCCTACTTGTAATCCAGGTCGATAGGCTGATGATATATTTAGTCCTATAGGACTAATACAATATCCTAATACAAGTTTAATATACCGGGTGATTATCAAATAACTTCCGAAAACATGCATTGCAGTGCACTAATTTCGATACTGCAAATATGTATTTGGTTTTCTTTTATGCTATTTTATGCTATCCACTGCTGCTATTGATGTCCGTGAAATATTCGATTTTATTTAGTTAATAGAATACACGTGTGTAATTTAAGGAGCAAGCAGTGTTCATCTGTAAATCCGTCGTGCAATAATTTCAAGTGCCATAATCATGTAACGCTAGATTAAGAACCATTGTTACAACGGTTGATGAACCTAATAAAGAAAAAAAAACGATATGGCATACTCACTAAGTGATGTAGACACTATATAAGCGAAAATGAAATTGATTTAACTGACTTGCATTTCAAGGTCATACAAATCACTCGAACGGTCAGTATTTTTGTATGAAGACCTTAAAATTCAAGTTAATTGAAAGAATCGAATTTTCGCTTACATGGTTACCATCACTCACTGAGTTACTGAGTAGGTATGCCACATAATAATAAATAATAAATCATTTATTTAAAGATAACATTGATTCATGAGTTAGTATTACACTTAAATAATGTTAGTTACAATACTAAAAAAATATATATAAATATTACATTTTTGCTAATAACATTTGGCTCGCCTAGCTATCAAAATAAGTATTTTAGACTTATTTGATCACCAAGCGAACCATATGCTTCAGCAAAGGAGAGTCATGGCTCTCGGCAACAGTTTTCAAGATGCTGTTGGAGCTCCCTCGTATTCTTTCTAACAACGAGGCAGTCTTCTTTCGTATGACGGCAAAAAAGCCGTTTGTCCGGCACTGAGCGAACATCTCTGACGCACTACAGGGGCGAGGTAGGCCCAACAGCACCCTGAAGCCGTTGTTCTACTGGACACGTAGGACGTTTATCGATTTCTTAGTGTAGCTGATCCACAGGTTGCTCGTGTATAAGTTTTGGCAATACGCTTGAAACAAGGTAAGTTTTACTTGATCAGTAAAACGAGCAAACCTGCGAGCCAGCATGTTACACCTTACCGACAACGCCCTACGTTCTCTTTCGATGTCAGCATGGTCTTTAAGATCATCACTAACATAGTGTCCCAGATACTTATATTGGTAGACTCTATTTAGCTTTTCCCCATACAACAAGAGCTCAGGTACTTCGCTTGGACATTTACCGGCTGCCTTAAATAACATGTTTTGTCATTCACTTTTTTTAATATTATAAATCAGTCTGTGACTTTTGGCATAATCTTCGCATACCCGTAACATCTTTCTGCTCGCAAGCATCGTTGGAGCCAGCAGCACCATGTCATCTGCATAACTTATGTTATTAATACAAACATTATCTACCTAGCAGCTCACTCGCATGCTGCTGAGAGCAACGATGAGCCCATTTATGTATAGGTTGAAGAGCCTCGGGGACGTTAGCCCGCACTGCAAACCATAATCCACAGAAAAAGTGTTAGAATCACCCGGTATTACTAGTGTTCGCCTGCAGACTTTGCCAATACGGATTTTTTTCTAAAGTTCTTATCCCCGAAGTGTTACAGTAGTGTCCGTACGTTGTGTTTATATACTCTTTGGTGTCCGTGACCACAATCTCTTTGGATTGATTTGCACTATTCTTTCCCAGAATGTTAATTTAATCAAACATTTGTGAGTAGGTCTAGCACAGCAAAGATGTTTTTTCTTTCATGATGATTGCTTAACGAAGAATATAATGTCTAGTAGGCAGCGTTATTTGGAAAGAAAAAATAAAGTTTATTTAGTATTACGCAGAAAATGTTGAATTACTTGAATAAAATAGTTCGCCAACTTTTTCCGTCACTTATACACATCAAATTATGTCGATGCTAATTTATACAATAAAAAAGTCAGTAACGAAATAAACCTGCGAAAGCTTTGAAAATATAATAAAGTTATGTATATCCCCGCGAATATTCGCGTGCCATCAGCCGAAACGACCTAAATGCTGAAATATGATAATTGGGCTTGACTCCAGCTACTTTTTAAGGAGATAACAATATTACATCGTTGTTATGCCGTCGTAAAGGTTTGCATGTAGCTAAAGGTAATAATATCTCATACATACTTCCTTGAGGGACGTTATGGACTAAATCTGACGAAGTACTTAACTGAAATCATTGTACTAGGTTTAGGTTTAGACTTTATTTTCAAAAAAGATATGTCACTTGCATGAAAACAAAAAAAAATACAAGAGTTTTTCCATACTCCACCACCAGGCCTTAAATATTAGTAGTACTTATATTAAACTATGAACACGGAATATTTAAGTATAAAGTTCGTAATTTTCAATTATAAAATGAGACAGTTTGCACTTAAAGCTGTTATTTGATTTTTTATGTTTTATGTTTGAAGGTGTGCTATTATGTATGTTCTGCTCCCTCAAAGGTGATGCTTTTGTTAACATAATTTGTACGTACTCGTACCAATGGCAAGACAAGTAAACTCGGCCGACGAAGACTGCGTTTGCTGATTTTAGATTTTTTGGTGAAAGTTATGTCAGAATGAATGTTTTTATCTATAATTTTTCGAATTAAAAGGCAATGCTGAATTTTATACGCAGATTATTATTATTATTTAACTTGAAGTTGGAACTATTGGCAGTTTAAAAGTAAAAATAATGTTAAGCCTCCTCTATCGAAATCAAGTAATGAGTAGGTATTTGCTTAATCACTACGCTTGCTAAATGCGGGGTAGTAGATCACAAACTCGTGATTTGTTCCTCCTTCCTGCCTGTCGCGTCGCGCAGTCGCGCTGCTATAGTAGCCCAGATCTGGAAGCGCGCTAAACATCTAAAACAAAATGAGAACAAAGCCAACGAGGCGGGAACATGTTTGAAAACTGCAATAGTATTTAAGTAGGTACCTACCTATCTCTATTTTGACTATACTGAATAAAGGTTGAATAAATTCACTTAAGATTAGCCAAACAGTGTTCAGAATTCCAAACTTGAGATTGACCTAAACTGTGATTATTGCAATAATGCTGAAAAGAACCCGTCTGATATTATTAGGCAATTATCCTTTCGTAAGAAAAGATATTTCCCTTAATCCACAGCTCCGTCTTAAACATACTTACTAATAATTGAAATAGTTCCTGCATTTAATTGTCTGTTCCTCTCTATTTAGTAGATAAGTCTACGTCTTAGGTCGCTGTGTCGTTAACGAACAAGGTCACCCAACCACCTTACCCCTATAACTTTTTGCAATTTCCTAGTTTTCCGGTATCGTGACAGTGCCAATAACCTCAGTGTCGTTGACCTGCCGATCGAAGACTAATGAGCTCAGGACGGGTTAAGTTCTGAAATTCCGTGTGCTAGTTTTCACGCCCGGGCTCGCCTGGCTAGGTCGGTTTTCTCGACAAACTTATGTTGGATTTTACTTTTTCTTTCCCTTAAATATAAATACATACATGCCCTACACAACACACAAATTGTCATGGTTTCGATGTGAGAATTACCTTGAGTTCCGAGGTACCAAGGATTTGAGACAGGGGCCTCTCCCAGCATGGTACCTAGACCGTAACCAATTAAGAAAAGTTATTTCCTTAATTGCCCCGACCGGGAATTGAACTATGGCACCGAGCAAGTCAAGGAGAGACTTCTCTTCTCGCTGGACCTCTGGATAGACTACTCTACACAATGAAAGAGCATCTAACTCCAGAGTATCTAATTAAAACCAGGATTCCTATTCTTTGCAGTAAAGAGAGACAAGAGACTTTGACACTATGAAGTGCCTTAAGACACGTTCGCTATTTTGGGTTTGACAGCCTCCAATGAATAGCTATACGATACTTCTAACAAACGCTCACAAAACGGTCTGAAACGAATCATCAGTAGTCTCTCAGTAGAAGACTCCACCGTGTTAACTGTTTACCAACTGAAGTGTTAAAGAAATCATCATCATCACCATCAGCCTATCAAATCACCAGCTTGACATATCCAATCTCTGCCACTAACCTATCGCAAGTTAGCGCTACACCTGGCTGGAAGGCCATTCCAGAAGACGCTCACCCCAGCAGATATCGGTTCTACGACTTGAATGGCCAGTAGCAGTGAAAGAAATAAAACTCATTTACCTGTGTATACTGTGTAGCTTGACGATGTTAGGATGATTCCGGAAAGACTGCAGGAAGATAATTTCTCTGAACGTCCTCTGAGCGTCTGTCTGATTCCTGAACGCGTCGAATATCTTTTTAATTGCCACAACCTCCTTGGTCTTCTTGTCGACAGCTTTCCACACGATGCCATACGCCCCCTTCCCCAGCCTCTTCTTGATGTCAAACCTCTTCAGTATGTGCTCATCCACCTCAGACATATTTTTTTCCGGGCTCTTTTTCTGAACCTGCTTTTGCACGCCATCTTTCTTTCGATCGTCCTTCCTAACGTTCTGCTGCACATGGTTCATTTGTACCAATTGCTAACAACACGCTCGTATTATTCGGCGGAATTCTCCACTAAAAATGAAAATTATTACATACTTCAGTCGTACCGGATTCTCTAGTCGCGACAACCTACTGTCTACTCAGCGAGGTCACGTAAAATGGTAATTTTAAGTTATTTCGTGATCTAATTTGAATACGAAACAGGGTGATGCTTGTCATTTTAAAATATTGATTATACACCCATTGATACACAAACATAAAATAGATCGATAACTTTCGATGACTTCCGTAAAAATTGTCGCACACTCACTTATAAAACTCATTGTAAAATAAATTCTTCAAGTACTTACATACAATACTGCAAGAAAAACTATCAAAATCCATCTTTGTAGCGCACTAGAAACAAAATTCAGCTTCTAAAGCAAATAATAGGGGAAATATTAGCGCATCTGTATACTTTGCACCGAATTTCATTTGTTTACGGCGCCCATTCAAACATGCTGTCGGTTACCATGGCAACGGCGCTGTTAACTTTAGGGAGAACTAAAGTTCGTGGAATCGATATTAGTATATGAAAAAAATCGATTCACACTTTATAATTTTAGTAATTTAAAATTTAACGTGGTGTCGTTTTTTTAAGTATGTAGTTACTCAAAAATATGTAATTGCTTGCCTCAAGTGTGATCCTATGCACTAAATAATGTGTTTGATATGTACCTTGACCGAGTTGAGATGGAAAATTAAACATTGTGAGATGCTAAAATATTATATGGGTAACAAAAATTATGTATTCATTTATAGCTCATTGTTAAAATGTAACTGATTGGTAGTAAAATAAAACACTTTTTTTCTATAATCGTTTATTCCAACTTGGACTCGTTTTATGTAACACTTACGTACCTACATCGTTTAAAACAAACCAGGAAAAGGGTAATGTTTATTTGTCATTAAATCCATGAGCTATTCAGAAAACATCAACTCGACATTTTACTAAGCTTCTTTGGAGGTGACGATATTCAAATGAAACTATGAAATGTCTTAGGTCAAAACTTTGCTCTGAATGCTTAAAAATGAAAAACTTAAAAACTTATTCTTTTCTGTAAACAAGTATAAAATAAACATAAATTTGTATAAAAAATATCACTACAGCACAGGAATATTCCAAGTAAAATATCACAAATCATAAAGACAAAAACATTATATATTTTTGTAACCTAAGTACCTCAAATGATTATAATTCATCGCTAAATATCCTAATGACCGTCGTAAGCAAATCTATATGAAGATTCTGTATCTGACGCATCGGTACTTTTCCAAAAAAAAATTAGGTCGTTTCCGTGTTAGCAAAGAGTAATTCAGGTGTGCATACACTTATTACTATGTTGATATTTTGTTATTGTTGAAAAAGTTTTAATTAGTTCTAACTTTAAGTTATTTAGAAATACATATACAGATTTAAAGTCGAAAACGCGAAACACGATTGACAAATACTATGAATGAAAAAGTAGTAAGTATTAAAAATTTTACGTTTTAAAGTAGACTTTTTTAATCACATGTACGCTTATTACTTCAATAAGTTTAATAGAGATTGTAATGAAAATGGAATTGAGCTTAAGTAAGAACACCATTTATTATTTAAATATGCTTTCTAAGTCTACAAAGCATTTCTAGCTTCTACTAACATTCTCTATTTTTGCACTAGCTACTGTAAGGAGTGGATCAAAGCTATCGATCCCAGTATGTTTTCTTAAAGGTAATGAGTGGCAAACTCAAAAGTCCAAGAAAATTATACTTATTTTGAGTTCCACTCGTAATGTGAGATCAATTTACCAATTTTTTGTATCTGGTAGGGCATGCAACAAACTACTGAGGTCGCCTTGGTTCTTAATCTACCTTGCTACATTATGTCATAGTGAAGGCACACTTCTGAACAATATGACTTGCTTTCGAAACAGCCAATTCAGCGGGGCGCAACGTAACGTACTAATTATACTACTTGGAAATTGTAATACTTCGCGTTGCTTGCACCTTGTACCACCACTCACCACCGGGTTTTGGGATGGAAACTGGTGTGAAAGAGCCTTACTTTCCGGTAAAGATCAAAGACAATTTGTGACTTATATTATTCATAATCTACTGCAAGCGAGTGCTCACTTATATTGTCTAGATTTTTATCAATCTTCATTAATTAAAGATTGATTCTTTTTAGGTTTTAGTAATTATTGGCAGCACATTAGGAGCATTTTTGTAAGTAAGTACTTTAAAAGCTCTGTAGTATTATTTTTTGCTATTTAATTCTGTCCTCGCAAAAGGGTGAACCAAATATTGCGCCCTCAATGTAAACGCTTACAATAAGTCTCAGAGTCTATATGCGTATTTGAGAATGACCACTTTAGAGCAGTGGTGGATGAATTTTCTTCTTTTCTTCGTCTTCCAGGCGACCGAGATCAATGGAAGATGGCGATGGAAGTCCACACGGCCACTCCAGCATTTCAGCTTCGTGAGTCATGATATGTTCTGCTTCCACTGAAATGTATATAGGTTACTTAAAAAAAAATTAAACAATAATATCATACCAAACTGGTTTATAATCCTGGTTCACGTATAATACTGTACCATCGCGTAAGCATTTACCAGCCAACATTTTGAATAGAGCAATATTTTTTTTATTGTTGTGTACTTTTGAATTTGAATTGTTTTAAATAAAATTTAACAAAATTTTACCATTGTCTTGGGTGGTATTCAAAAACAGAGAGTGCTTAGAACTTCATTTAATTGTTTGTATTTAGCATAATTCCAAAATCATCTTGTAGTTTATCAGGGTAAACATCACATGCAAATCCAGAGCAACCGTTTGAAAATGGACTCCATTGAGTTAACTTAAGAAAATACCAGCTGATAAAGTGTAGGATCATGCCTGGCCGATTGTAGGCTTCCTACAAGCCCAAGCAAAACAGTTATCGATCTGTTGTCGTTGGTGACGAGGAAAAAATACCATACATGCCGAATAATCAACGGTGATTGGAGAATCGTATCAATTTATTTACTACGGATTAAGTCAAGACAGAAAATTATCATAGTGAGATTGTGAAAAATGAATCTAGCTGATACTATCAGCTTTCAGAAATAATATTTTCTTCACGGAAGTGTCTTAATAACAGTAACTTAAGTATCTTAGATTAACATCATTTATTGAAAACATAGACATTAAAATGTTTAGACCAGTATATTACCATTACATCTCGTGAACCTATAAATAATTTCTTTGTTTAAATGAGTTGCATTTTGTGCGTTTAAAGTCCTAGATACATGCTATGTATGTAATGTCACTTACTTCTGATCCTGTGAACTTTATTTCCATATGCAAGATCCCAGTAATACAGGGTTGAAAAAGTTAAAGGTACTAAAGGTACAAGGAAATAAGCTCTTTTTGTCCTCCTGAAACTAAAATATTCATTATTTTAGTTGTGAAAAATATTTTGAATCAAAAAAAAAATACTGTAATAGTAGTATCTCGTAAAGAAAATTGTTGTGAGGTGATAAAAACTGATAGTCACCTCCTACTATTAGGAAACTTAATAATGAAGGAACAAGCCAACATATAAGAATTATTGTAATTCACAAGTTTATAATTAAATTGAGTTTATTCAAATGTTGAAATAGTTACATTTAACAGTCCGCTTCACAATAATAAGTAAAATATATAACTTACCCTGTAAATAAAGCTGTTGTTGTTGCAACTGAAAATGCTGTAAGCCAAAGACAAGTATCTCTGTTTTTAGCAATCTGCATTGCCATCTGCCGTTCTTGCAATTGGTACTGCAACTGAATCTGCCTCTCCATCTAAAATTAATATTTTTAATTTTTTTGACTTAGTATTTATCATTCAACCAATGACAAAAAACAGTCAGCATTTACTTTTATTTTGTTTATTGTTTGTATAAATTCTTGATTTTTCTTGAAATTTTCCTCCATGTTAATTGTAAAGTAGTTTCCCATAATGTGATATTAATAATATAAGAATTAATTTTTCAAATAACAAGCACTGCTTTGGGCGCTGTCTTGTCTTATGAAATCAGCTGCTGTTGTCATACAAAAAACATTATTAGGTACCTACGCGTTTAGTGCTTTCATCAATTACGTCCCTAGGAAACATTGCATAAGTTTTTGTTTTTTTATAAATTGAAATTAACTGTTTAACATTAAGAAATATATATTGTTCTACTTGTACAATTGTTAAATAGTTATTCAACACTTGACCTATTAACTTGGGTTTCAATCGATTACTTTTTTTCGATTGTTTCTAGGACATCACTATTCCTAATCCTAATGTCATTTGATCGTATTTCCCGCCTAAATTCCACAATTTGTTTTATTCCTGACTGCTGTGCATCGATCTTTGTAAATTAAATTGTAAATTCTGCTAATCAGGTGTACATAATGGGTATTCTAGGATTATCGAAGTTAATTGCGGACATAGCTCCGCATGCCGTAAAAGAAATGGAGATAAAGAACTATTTTGGTAAGTCTTCGAAGGTTATAACCTGAAAACATTCATTATTTACTTTTGTAAATTCGTATTTTTGCTCTACTTTGTTCTGTTATTTATATTCGTATGTAGTACTCTGTCTTCGTGCTGTTTATAAATGCTTGCCTGATGAATTTTAAAGATTACCTGGTAATTGTATAGTCCGTACACTAGCTAGAGCCGGATTTCTTTTTAGTACGCGAATTTAATCTCCTAACTCCCTTTTTTATTTATTTACAGGAAGAAAAATTGCCATTGACGCATCTATGAGCTTATACCAGTTTCTTATCGCTGTCAGAAGTGAAGGTAAAAGACATTGATGAAAATTTCTGTGCTTTTTGAGTTACTTGCTAAATTTTAATTTACTATTTAACTCTACAACTACAATTTGGTTTTACATTGTTGACTGATCTGTTGTGCATTATCCTGTGGTAACTGAATTCCCATTCATGACATGACAAACTTTCTGTCAGAAGAATGGTCCTTAAAGAATACATCTTCATGTTTTAGGGGCACAACTGACCTCTACTGATGGTGAGACTACATCCCATCTTATGGGTACATTCTACCGCACAATTCGGCTGGTAGAGAATGGTATCAAACCAGTGTATGTGTTTGATGGAAAGCCACCGGATATGAAGTCACACCAGCTGGACAAGCGGGCTGAGAGGCGAGAGGAGGCTGAGAAAGAGCTGCAGAAGGCTACCGAAGCTGGTAACTTGACATAACATTTTTTATTGCATATTAAAAATTTCAATAACTAAGCAAGTGGAAATGGCAGTAGATAGGGCACATAGTGTGAAGAAATTATGGCAGTGAGAGCAGAAAGTTGAGATTGAATACTTTTAGACTGCCTGCTACCTACAACTGACTACTCTGGTAAGCTATGGAAGAGGCCTATTTCCAGATGTGTCTCTTTAGACATGAGTAACTGTGAGGTTTCTTGCTAGAGGTTTTATTATAGCCTAAATAAAAATAATAGAACTGATGTTACTCGCTGATATAACAGATTTTTATTGGTGAAATATTTTTTAAAATTGGTCCAGTAGTTTCAGAGTTTATTCATTCATTACAAACAATCAAACCTTTCTAATAACCAGCCTATTACCCAACCTATATTTATTTATTTATTTTATTTATTTATTTATTTATTTGGGAACTCAACAGCTTTTTTTACAAAGACATTTAAAACACTCATATAAAATTACTAAAGCCAATTACAGAGTTCCACCACTAACTTAATTCACTTATAACTAAGCACAATAGAACACCAGAATACTGACAAGTACTGACAAGGCTTGTTATCAGACATTGGCAAACAACAACTTAATACAGCAAAGACGTCTGGTAACACTTCTGAATAGGTGACATGTTTAATAATTAATATAAATTTAATATAAATTCTCAATTACTCTCCCAAAGTGTCTAAGTTAAGGTTAAAGTTAAAGTTAAAGTTTATTCCACAACTATATTATGTTTGTTAAATCTTGTCATTAGTTAAGAAAAGTTAAATGAATGATATTTTTCTTCTACCCCTCTTGGCATTAGGGATGAAAATGGCAAAAGATACTCTTTTTTTTTCCGCAACTTTGAATCTTTCCAGTTACATGTAACTTTGGAATAATACAAATTTAGGGCTATTTGAAAAACACAAATTTACATGTATAATAGGTGTATGAATCAATGTATTTTTCATAAATTACAATGAATGAAAAAAAAACAAACAATGATAATGGCACTGTTTATTATAATTATTTACATTATTTATTATTAGGTATACTAAGAGAAAAGTGTTTTTATTTACAAGAAAAGGTTTCTACAATTCAATATCACTATTGCAATTGTCAACCTAAACGTCGTCTGGTTTGTCAATTGTAACATCATTGATAACGTCTTTAGCATTGACAAATTTCAGATTCCAGTTAGCAAAAATTAATTTTAATTATTTTTAATTTTTAATTATATGTAAAGGAGGATGCTTAACCATAAAGTTATTTTATTATTATTGGTCCTAAAAAACAGCGACAACAAAGTCCGATTTAAAAATACATGTATACTTGTGATTTTCAACTTTACTCGGCATATAATCATACCTCAGTCCACTAATCTTAGGATATGGTCATACATATAGTCATCATATCATAAATGTGCTATCCTATTCAGGTGACCAGGCATCCATGGAGAAGTTCAACCGCCGCCTGGTGAAGGTAACCAAGCGTCACGGAGAAGAAGCCCGGCAGCTGCTGAAGCTGATGGGCATCCCGGTGGTGGAGGCGCCGTGCGAGGCGGAGGCGCAGTGTGCGGCGCTGGTAAGTTACTAACAATAAATAATAAATAAATTGCGCCAGACAACAAGAGGTGTCATGGTCTCGAAGTAGGGATAAACATCCCTGTATTACGAGGTACCAGACAAGGAATTAAGCCAGGGGCGTCTCCCAGGACACCCAGACCAGAGTCAATTTAGAAAAGATCGTTTACTGGAATGACCCAACCGGGAATCGAACCTGGGACACTACAGGATTCAGGCGAGAAACCGTGCTACAGCGCACTACGCCAATCGTGCTGTCAAAACAATAGATCTAAGCTCAGTTTGCTTATTAGCCACATTCATGTATTGGTTGGCCTGTTAGCGCCATGGCACCTGCTTATGACGCGAAATGTGACGAAAGAAATGTGTTGGTTCTGTTGTATCAAGATTTTATCAAAGCAAATATTAATAATACAAGATGTCCCGAAACTTAATGTCGAGAGTTCTGAAAAATGAAGAAAAAAAAAGGCTTTTAGTTTAGTTACATAAGATAATTTTTGAAAATATTCTGTTTTTGCCAGTTCCAAAACAACCAGAGCTCTGGGTGAGCTTTTACAAGTATTCGAAGCTAGAGCTAAAATTGTTTTCAGGATTATTAATCCTTTTTTCATTCTACAAGTATGTCCTGTGTTCCCCGCAGGTCAAGGCTGGCAAAGTGTACGCCACAGCCACGGAGGACATGGACGCGCTGACGTTCGGCGCCAACGTGCTGCTGCGGCACCTCACGTTCTCGGAGGCGCGGAAGATGCCTGTTCAGGAGTTCCACTTGAGCGCTGTGCTGGACGGTTTGGGACTTCAGCAGAGCGAGGTGAGAATTATTGTCTATCTGTATTTTCAGGGAACAATTTTCATTCGTCTAGGTACTGTACCAACTGATTATTACCAATAACGAAAATTATATGGCATACTCGGTAGGTGATGGAAGTCACTTTCTACGATAAAATTCGATTTTTAAAAAAAACTGCTTTTTGAGGTTCAAAAAATATGAACTGACTAACATCGTATGAAAACCTCAAAGTAAAGTTAGTTAAATTAAAATTTTCACTTAGATAGTATCTACACTACGACCCCTACTGGGACACCCCCCTCCTCACTCCCCAACATGGCCTGAACTGCGGCCGGGAGTGAGAGGTCCTCTCCAACGGCGGCCACAAGGGTACGGCGCTGCTCGGCCCATGCTGTGCACACTTGCAGAGTGTGCAGGGCCGTATCTTCATCAGCGCCGCACTCGTGGCCCCGCGGGGTGGGCTTCCGCTGGGCGATCTTGTGCAGATACTTTCCGAAGCACCCGTGCCCGGAAAGCACCTGCACCAGCCGGTACGTCAGAGGCACTTCTCCTGACGTACCCACTGGTTGAGGACCGTATTGCGTCTATGGTGTCCTGGCCATGGAGCGGGTCAGCCAGGTCCTCCACCCACCTCCGCATGAGCGCCTCCTGCACTCTCTTCCGAACCCCTTCCACCACATCCTGGAAGGGGCGCTCGCCCTGGGTTCTCGCTACTGCCCTGTGCTGGTAGACAGCAGCGAGAACTCGTGCATCCAACTCCCACGGAGGCATGCCTGCGAGAACGCGGACAGCCAGCGCCGAGATTGTGCGGTACCCTCGTATGGCTCTCACCGCCATGACCCTTAGCGGGGCCCGCAAGAGGGAGATGTTCTGGGCTGTAAGAGCATCCGCCCCAATTAGCGCTCCGTTGAGCGCCATACTGCGGATAATACCGGCGTAAAGCCGCCGGCATGATAGATCCGGGCCGCTCTCATTCGGGAGCAAACGGCGGGATAAGGCGGGGCGGGAAAAATGATCCTCGAATCGCCACCGTCCATCCATAAAGATGCCTAGATATTTTATCTGGGCCATGACCCGCACCGTCGTCCCGTTGAGGGAGACCGAGGCACCAGGTGGTGGTACCTGCCGAGGCTCGTGGAAGAGGAGGGCTCCGGTTTCGTGTAAGGCCACCTTCAGGCCCAGCGCCTCAATGCGACCAATCACGAGGCTGGCGCCGACCTCCGCTAGCCTCTGGACCTCCGAAAAAGTGTGTCCGCGTAACAAATGACGCGCATCCTGGGAAGAAGCGCGCCACGGAGAACCTAGTTCCACAACAGGGGCCCTAAGACGGACGCCTGGGGAACACCACACCTCATGGAACGACGGATGAGGACCCCGTCTCTGGACCCATAAAGGATCTCCCTGCCCCGCAAGTAGTCCTCCAACAGCCGGGGGCACTCCGAAGTAACGGAATGCCTCTCGTATCACCCCGAACGGCAGGCTGTTGAAGGCGTTGGCGATATCCAAACTTATCATCAACGACCTCTCTCCGCGGGATGATCCCGCCACCGCCTCCTCCTTCAGGAGTGCCAGGGCATCGATAGTGGAGTGCCCCGCCCTAAACCCAAACTGCACCGGCGACAGATTTTGCCTCACCTCATTCAAGCGCTGGACGAGACGGAGCGTGATTATCCGCGCGAAGAGCTTACCCGCCTCGTCCAACAGCACAATTAACCGGTAGGCGCCCGCCTTCTGAACGAGGCACAGACGGCCTGGCCCTCCTTCCACAGCTTCGAGAAACGCGCGGATGAAATAGCGGCGTTGAAAATATCCCGAAGCTGTCCCCCCAGGTGTTTCAAGGCAAGGGCGAGCACCCTGCCTGGAACCCATCAGGCCCTGGGGCCTTCTTTTTTGCCCTGAGCCGATCGACCACTGTCTCCATCGGTGACAAGTGGGATCGACTCATCCTCACTTTGCCTCACGGGAAAACATAGAGGGGAGGGGTGTGCGCTGGGGGATCCGGAAAAAGTTCTCGCACTACCCTCTTTAACACCTCTTGCGGGAGGGACTCTATGACCGGGGGACCTCGGTGGCGCAGCTTGTCGCGCGCCACGCGGTACGGTTTCGACCATGAATCACGGTTGAGATCCTCCAGCATCTCCTCCCGGGCCCTGCTCTTTGCCTGGCTTATGGCCAGCTGTAATGCCCTCTTCCCGGCGTTGTAGACGGCATACAGCTGGCCCTCCATTCACGCGTCGCGTTGGCGGCGACGTATGGCCCTCGTGTATGCCCTCCTTGATTGAGAGCATTGCTCTCGCAGGAGGGCAACTTCTTCGCACCACCCATAAACTTGGTGGCGCCTTGGAGGTGGTCCCCGTAACTTGGGCATGGCAGCATCACAAATTTGCGAGATAGTGTCTCTAAACTCGCTGGCTGCCTCATCGACCCCCCATGTTGTGTGGGTCACGCCCCAGGCAGCCACTATGACTGCCTCCGCACGTTCCAGCCTGGTTAGGGCCCATCGGGGGCACTACGCCCCTACAGAAATCTTATAATTAGAACATACCCAGTATTTAACCTATAGCAGCTAATTTCATCTTCATCGAAAGTAAGGTGTCTGCAAAAAATATTTCTTTGGAATGTTAAAGGCGCTAGCCTATAACATTGATGAAACAAACGTTGGCTTACAACGTAAAATACACTAGATAATGTCGCCGGGTCTTTTAACGGCCTTGGTAGCTCAATTGGAAGAGCAGCCACCCGGATTGTGGAAGGTCGCGGGTTCGAATCCCACTTGAATCTCTAGGATCAGGTCGAATTTTTCTAGTTTCTATCTTTGTGTAGAAAATAGTGCAATGTTGAATGCTAAAAATTAAAATTCACGTATAGCTGCCATTGCATAGTGTGCTGCTGCTTTAGAAGGAACTTTATGGTCTACTGAAAACTATCAGTCAATAATCTATACTAATATTATAAAGAGGAAAGATTTGATTGTCTTTTTGTTTGTTTGTATTGAATAGGCTCCGAAACTACTGGACCAATTTTTAAAATTCTTGCACCATTAAAAGGCTACATTATTTTATTTAGGCTATACAGGGTGTAAAAAGACCTATAACGAAGCCGGCGTTTACGCACTAAGACCATTAAATCAAGTCACATAAAAAAAAATTGATGGTAAACGAATTTTTTTTTTAGTTGTCATCTTTTTTAAACCTAAAACCGGAGCAATGTAACGCGTACAAAAGACCGCCCCTGCGCTTTTGTGCCGGTGCGTGGCTGTTACGCTTGGTCAAGGGGTACGCACGATGTACATTGCGAGTTGAACGTCAAAATTTCCTTTCCTTTCCTTGAAATTTTTGTTTCTTAGGGCAAATATTAAGTTATATGATAAGAGTTTGTTTTCATCACAATCTTGAGATTTTTTTGACTTTGATCTTCATTAACTGGGTAACTATTGAGTTCCCAGGTATGGTCTGAAAGGAAAAATGGTTCTGATGTGCAGAATAAGTAGGTCTCGGTTTCGTTAGGGGTCTTTTTACACCCTGTATTATGACTGGGAAAACAGTCTATGTGGGCTATTATATAATATTTCCGGTAAAGTTATAAATACTCTTCAGTTCATAGACCTGTGCATCCTTCTGGGCTGCGACTACTGCGGCTCCATCCGCGGCGTCGGCCCCAAGCGCGCCATCGAGCTGATCCGCCAGCACCGGAGCCTGGAGCACGTGCTGCGGAGCATCGACACCAGCAAGTACGCGCCGCCCGACGACTGGAACTACGAGGACGCGAGGAGACTGTTCCTGGAGCCCGAAGTAGCTGATGCTAGCGCAATGGAGGTAGCTAATACTGTTCTAGCTGATGCTGTGATGGATCCTGGATGCCATCGAGCTGATGCGCCAGCACCGGAGCCTGGAGCACGTGCTGCGGAGCATCGACACCAGCAAGTACGCGCCGCCCGACGACTGGAACTACGAGGACGCGAGGAGACTGTTCCTGGAGCCCGAAGTAGCTGATGCTAGCGCAATGGAGGTAGCTAATACTGTTCTAGCTGATGCTGTGATGGATCCTGGATGCCATCGAGCTGATGCGCCAGCACCGGAGCCTGGAGCACGTGCTGCGGAGCATCGACACCAGCAAGTACGCGCCGCCCGACGACTGGAACTACGAGGACGCGAGGAGACTGTTCCTGGAGCCCGAAGTAGCTGATGCTAGCGCAATGGAGGTAGCTAATACTGTTCTAGCTGATGCTGTGATGGATCCTGGATGCCATCGAGCTGATGCGCCAGCACCGGAGCCTGGAGCACGTGCTGCGGAGCATCGACACCAGCAAGTACGCGCCGCCCGACGACTGGAACTACGAGGACGCGAGGAGACTGTTCCTGGAGCCCGAAGTAGCTGATGCTAGCGCAATGGAGGTAGCTAATACTGTTCTAGCTGATGCTGTGATGGATCCTGGATGCCATCGAGCTGATGCGCCAGCACCGGAGCCTGGAGCACGTGCTGCGGAGCATCGACACCAGCAAGTACGCGCCGCCCGACGACTGGAACTACGAGGACGCGAGGAGACTGTTCCTGGAGCCCGAAGTAGCTGATGCTAGCGCAATGGAGGTAGCTAATACTGTTCTAGCTGATGCTGTGATGGATCCTGGATGCCATCGAGCTGATGCGCCAGCACCGGAGCCTGGAGCACGTGCTGCGGAGCATCGACACCAGCAAGTACGCGCCGCCCGACGACTGGAACTACGAGGACGCGAGGAGACTGTTCCTGGAGCCCGAAGTAGCTGATGCTAGCGCAATGGAGGTAGCTAATACTGTTCTAGCTGATGCTGTGATGGATCCTGGATGCCATCGAGCTGATGCGCCAGCACCGGAGCCTGGAGCACGTGCTGCGGAGCATCGACACCAGCAAGTACGCGCCGCCCGACGACTGGAACTACGAGGACGCGAGGAGACTGTTCCTGGAGCCCGAAGTAGCTGATGCTAGCGCAATGGAGGTAGCTAATACTGTTCTAGCTGATGCTGTGATGGATCCTGGATGCCATCGAGCTGATGCGCCAGCACCGGAGCCTGGAGCACGTGCTGCGGAGCATCGACACCAGCAAGTACGCGCCGCCCGACGACTGGAACTACGAGGACGCGAGGAGACTGTTCCTGGAGCCCGAAGTAGCTGATGCTAGCGCAATGGAGGTAGCTAATACTGTTCTAGCTGATGCTGTGATGGATCCTGGATGCCATCGAGCTGATGCGCCAGCACCGGAGCCTGGAGCACGTGCTGCGGAGCATCGACACCAGCAAGTACGCGCCGCCCGACGACTGGAACTACGAGGACGCGAGGAGACTGTTCCTGGAGCCCGAAGTAGCTGATGCTAGCGCAATGGAGGTAGCTAATACTGTTCTAGCTGATGCTGTGATGGATCCTGGATGCCATCGAGCTGATGCGCCAGCACCGGAGCCTGGAGCACGTGCTGCGGAGCATCGACACCAGCAAGTACGCGCCGCCCGACGACTGGAACTACGAGGACGCGAGGAGACTGTTCCTGGAGCCCGAAGTAGCTGATGCTAGCGCAATGGAGGTAGCTAATACTGTTCTAGCTGATGCTGTGATGGATCCTGGATGCCATCGAGCTGATGCGCCAGCACCGGAGCCTGGAGCACGTGCTGCGGAGCATCGACACCAGCAAGTACGCGCTAATTTAAATTATTGTTATTGATCTCTGAATAATTATATTTGAAGAGTCCTATATTTTGAGTAGTATCGATAATTTGGAACGAGGCAATATTATGAAAAGAGTGAAAGAGTATTCATTGAGCCTCCATCATTGAAATCAAGTCATCGCTACAATTTATGGGTATTGGAATAATCATCACGCTTGCTAAATGCGGGTTGGTGATCGCAAACCCGGGCTTTGTTCCAAAAAATCCGAAAACACACTTTGCTTGGGCTGGGATTTGAACCCGGGACCTCAGAATTTCGGGCTAAGCTCTGTTACTACTCGGCCACAGAGGCGTCCGAGTCTGTCCGACTTAATTTGTAAACTAATATTACTTGTAAAATAATTTTAGATTTAACTAACAATAGCGTTAATTACAGGAAAATAACATGTAGACCGAAGACGGGTAATCGCATTAATAGTTTTAAAACTAATTTAAAGCATAAAGTATCTTCCATTCCTTATAAGCAGGGTGACCCTGATGCAGTCTACAAAAGACTGTTTGATTGTGTTAAAAATGAATTTGATGCTTGTTTTCCCACCAAACAAGTTACTTGCAGAGTTCAATCTAAGTTTTGTGAATGGGCCACGCCTGGAATTTACAGGAGCAGACGTAAGATGTATGAGTTGTACGGCATGAAAAAATACAATTTCGATCCACTTTTTGTTGAGTATGTCAAGAACTACTCCAAAATATTCAGAAAAGCCTGCACTACAGCTAAGGCATTGCACATTCGTGATAAAATATCAAAGTCCACTAACAAAATAAAAACCACTTGGGACGTCATAAATCACGAAACAGGTAAAGCTAAACAGCGCGATACCTCATACACTCTTAATATTAACAATAACATCTTACAATCAGAAGCATCTGTTGCTGAAGCATTTGATAAGTATTTCAGTAATATACCTATAATCACTACAGCTTCATTAAATTCCTCACCAACTAGAGCGGAACATTTGTTGAAAGATAATGTATCTTGTTGCAGTGTTTTCTTTAAATTTAAACATGTTGAGTCACTAGATATAATAAAAGCATTCAGATTAATTAATTCAAAAGATATTATAGATTATAGAATAAAAGATACCGCTGATCTTTGGGGTATATCAGTCAAAATTGTTAGCCACATAATTGACGTGATTGCCCCTTATTTAGCCGTAATATTCAATGATTGTGTGGATGAAGGTGTTTTTCCAAACTTAATGAAACACAGTAGGGTTGTACCACTTTTTAAATCAGGCAACAAACAAGACCCAGGTAACTTTAGGCCTGTTTCAATCCTACCAGCTCTAAGTAAGATCTTTGAAAAAATCATTCAAGAACAACTATTAAGCCATTTTTATGAGAACAATCTCTTACACAGTGAACAATATGGATTCACGAGAGGCCGTTCTACTACTGATGCTGGCATTGCACTTCTAAAACACATCTTTAGGGCTTGGGAGAATTCACAGAACGCTCTTGGCGTCTTCTGTGACTTGTCCAAGGCCTTTGATTGCGTTGATCACGATACACTTATACGCAAGCTTGATTTTTACGGGGTAAGGGATAATGCTTTAGATTTGGTAATTTCGTACCTTAGTTTAAGAACTCAAAAAGTTGATGTTAACAGTGTACTCTCTACAGGATCACAAGTTAAAATGGGGGTCCCTCAAGGATCCATTCTGGGTCCATTACTATTTCTGATATATATAAATGATTTACCTTTTTACTTAAAAGATATTTGTGATGTTGTATTGTTTGCAGACGATACATCTTTAGTTTTTAAAACTGACAGAAATAAAAACCTTTTTGATGATGTTAATGACGCACTTTCAAAGGTTTTACAATGGTTTACAGTAAATAATCTACAGCTTAATGCAAAAAAGACTAAATGTATTAATTTTAAGTTGCCTAATGTTAAAGATAACCCCATTAGTCTAAAAATTGATGGTAATACTATGAAGCTTGTAGATACAACAGTTTTTCTTGGAATCACACTAGATTCAAAACTGCAATGGAACCCTCATATAACAGCTCTCTCAGGCAGACTTAGTTCGGCTGCATTTGCAGTGAGAAAAATTAGGTTATTAACAGATGTTGATACTGCTCGTTCAGTTTATTTTAGTTATTTCCATAGTGTAATGTCTTACGGCATTGTACTTTGGGGTCAAGCGGCGGATATACAAACCATCTTTATCCTCCAGAAGCGAGCTATCAGATCCATCTATAAGCTTCGTGCACGGGCTTCACTTAGGGAGATTTTTAAGGAAATTGGTATCCTCACTGTAGCGTCACAATACATTTACAATTGCATTGTTTTGGTCAGAAAAAATATTGGTCTCTATGCTAAACACAGTGACATACATTGCAGAAATACTAGGAATAAGGATAAAATTGCACTTCCACTCTTTAGGTTACAAAAAGTTTTAGGATCCTTTATGGGGCAAGGTATACATTATTACAACAAAATTCCAAAAACCATTTGTGAGTTACCTTTACATAGATTCAAACATCACATCAAAACAGCTTTATTAAAAAAGGGCTATTATACTACAAATGACTACCTTATAGATAAAAATGCCTGGGTATAAGCGCTCTTCTCGATGCGGGATTAAATAGCTCTATTGTAACAGATGTTTTATTGTAAGAGTTAATAGGTACCTAGTTTGTATGTACTGACTAACAATTTTTGTTTTTGAATTGTTTAAATGAATTCTTGTTATTATATTCTTTTATGGTTGGTTTTTTCTCTTTGTTTTATATTCTTTTAGGTATCAAAATGGCACACTGCTTGTACTTTACTAACCCCTGTTGTAAACCCAAAACAAGTTTAAAAGAGTAACTGCTGAGTTTCTCGCCGGGTCTTCTCAGCAAGAAACAACTCCGACGCGGTGGTAGAGTCGCATTATGTCTGTATACTGTTTATTTACATATCCATATTATTATGGTATTTATGTCTATTATTTAGTATATTTTGCTGTAAATTTGACGATTTGAAAGTACTGATACAGTCTATTTGAATAAAGTTATTTGAGTTTTGAGTTTTTGAGTACTAGGAGAAAAGATTTAATTGTTTGCTTGTATTGAATAGGCTCCGAAACTTCTTTTACCAACAATCCGATCGTGAAAATTATATTACTAACAGAAAACAAACTATTCAGGTTTTCATTCAGTGATATAGTTATGTCGAGGGACTAAACGAAGCTATAATATACCAGAGGTGGTTTGACTCCCGAGCGTGCGGGAGAGTCAATGAAACCGAGGGTATATTATGTTGGCGTTTAGTATCGAGGTGCAAACTGTACTTTTCACTTTGAGTGCGAGAAAAATGGTAAATTTATTACAAAAACATTTACTAATTACTAAAATAAGAATCACAAAAGATTTAAAACACATGGCGCCACTTTCTTTGCGGACAAACCATGGAACTAAAACTCTCAACATTTTCGCAATAAAGATGGTCCGTCCTCACTCCACACATAATAGTATATTTAGTGGCTGTTTGATTTTGCCTATGTCACATGAAGGAAATTAAAAAACGAATTACTTTTCACTCTCCAGAGACTAAAGTGGTCACTTTAGTCCTGCTTCGTAGGGCTATATTGGCATACTTTTATAGCATGAGAAGTGAAATAATAGTTAAAGTAAATCAAGCCGGAGAAAAGCAGGCGAAATATGATAATGGACATCAGCTGTCAAACATTTGACAGAATGAAGTTTGTTGGGGCAGCTCATAGTAAGTAAATAAATGGTTTTTGTCCTCCAGCTGAAATGGACGGAGCCAGACGAGGAAGGCCTAGTTCAGTTCCTGTGCGGCGACAAGCAGTTCAGCGAGGAGCGCGTGCGCAAGGGCGCGGAGAAGCTCAAGAAGGCGCGCTCTGGCTCCACGCAGGGACGGCTGGACGGCTTCTTCAAGGTAAGATAAGATTTACAAATCCCCGCTGATGGCACATACAAAAAAGTAAAAAATATCTTTATTCATATAGACTTATAAATAGTACATAAGACAAGTCAAATACAAAAAAAAAATGCAAAAATATACTAAATAAAAAGAATCTTTCATAAAATAATACTGTGGATATTGACTCTACCACCGGTTGGAGGTTGTTTCTACACTGTCAATACAGGCGTATCTCATATTTATATATTTTTTTAGAAGAGCCAAAAAACCCTTTTTTCGTCTGAATGTCACGTTCTTTTCACTGCTGTTTGAGAGAGAAGCTCAATGAGAGTTTTTTAAACAAAAACAGTTAGAGAAAAGCCTTTTCGTGAGGATATGAAGAATGAAAAGACGAACGTTTTGGTAAATTTAACTCATTAGACTTAATGGGTTGTACACTGTTTTATAGAAAATCGATTCATAGAATTTCGTTTCAGATAAATTGTTTCTCATATTATCATTTCATTGAATAATTAATACGCAGAAAAGTTACTTCAAAGAAATTTAAATCATAGATATATTTTTGTTACAAATAAAATTCATATAATGGAATATCAAATGGAGGATTATTATTGCTCATAATGTTTGGCTTTTGTAAGAAGTATCGTATGTGGTCACAGTTCTAACCCAACCTAACTAACAGAGTTTTTTTAAACTAATGTCTGCTATTAAATTAATTAAATTTCTGTGAAGTATGTTTCTATGAAGTAAATAGTCATTAAAATAATAATATTTCACATGAAAATATGTGGACTGAATATTCTATGAAGTAAATAGTCGTTGAAAAAATAATATTCGAAATGAAAATATTTGAACCAAATATTCCATGAAACATTTTCTGTGAACCGAAATTCTATGAAAATTCTGTCTGTGAAACAAGGGATAATAAGATACGATAATGCGATACGCCTGTATGTAACGTCGGAGGCGATAGTTTTTACAGTAAGATAGGAACTAGATAAATTAATCCTGATCCTAGAGCTCGAACTAGAATAATCTGGTCGATTTTTTCTAGGTTCTACTCGTATCTTGTGTAGAAAATAGTGCACACATAAATGCTAAAATAAAAACATATATTTACATTTGTTATGACCATATCGTAACAAAGCTCGACCAAAATTCTGGAGGTCCCGGGTTGAAAACGTTGAAATCACAGGTCTCTATACTTACGAGCTGGGCAGACAGACTTCGTTCGGTCAAATGTTTGACAGCTGGTGTCCATTTTGCCTGCTTTTCTGCGACTAACATTTACTATTATTTTTCACTGATTTTTTTTGTTCAGTCATCATAATAAAATATAGCCTATATCACTTTTGAATAATATAGCTTTCTTTTGGTGAAAGAATTATCACGATCGGATCAGTAGTTTTGGAACCTATTCAAAACAAACAAACAAACAAATCCTTCCTCTTTATAATATTAGTATAGATTACTACTTTGAATAATTTATTGCTTCGAAAAATTTACGGTAGTTGGACATAGTAGGAATGTTAAAGATACGGATTCTTCAAAGTAAAATACAAAATCAAATATAAATATTTACTACGAGCTGCCCCAACAGACACGTTCTGTCAAATGTTTGACAGCTGGTGTCCATTAACATATCTCGCCCGCTTTTCTCCGACTTGATTTACATAAGGTCAATGCGGGGAAGTCCGGCATACTTTATTGGGAATTAATAAACCAACCATATTTACACCTTAATTTTAACTCTAATTTCATTTTGATTAAAAGTAGTAAATAAAAGATAATGTATTATATAATATGTTATGTTGTAATAAAACTTTCTCCGCTTATTTTTAAAAATAAAAGCATTTTTTAAAACATGGCATATAGACGGACTTCCCCAGGCTTTTGGGGTAAGTCCGTCGACGACTTTTGTAATCTTTGATTCTATAGATTAACGTAAATGCGTATTTGAAATCGATTTGAAATTAAATGTCATTTAAATATAAACCTTAACGTCTAAGATACAAGCCTGTAATCGTGTTTTATATTGCTATAATTGTAAAGTGAGGCAAGTCCGTCATAAGTGTAAGGTCAGGGGCTGTCAACCTATAAATAAACACAAATAAATGTACCAAGTAAAAAATATTTATGATCCATATAATTATTTATTTCAAAAGACAATGCATAAATCGCATAAATCACATAAACCGTTAGGCTTCAATAGTTTTATTAAAAATATATATTATAAACAGTTGAACTTCAATAGTTTTATTATAAAAATATTTATTTCTCATCTAACAGAAAATAACTCTAAAATTTAACTTCCACTTCTAAATGTTTCATCCTATTGTTTCGTTATGTCGAGTAGTACAGGAAAAGTGGCCACTTTGAGCATAAAAACTTGGCATAGCTAAGCAACAAGATGAAAAATATATTGAAAACGGCCTATACTTTTTAATGGCGACTAGTGGGCAGAATCATCACATAAAAAAACAAAATAAAATGACAAAAAAACCAATACTCATTACTTATGTTTCTTTGTAATTATAAAATTAATAACTTTTAATTGTTAATAATCAGTCATTTATTATCACTCCTACGTACAGGATTTATAACAATTAAAGAAAATAATTATAATTTCTTACATTGTTTTATAATTATCGGCAATTCTTATTAACACTTACTTAATACTTTCTTTTTGGCAGCTTACTATCCCATATACTTAATAATTAAACAGGTTAAAAAACTTACAGAAGTTAAGATACAATAAGAAAAGCAGAACATATCTAATAGAGTAGTTTTAACCTGAATGAATTGTAATTTATCGTACTCAAGTAAAGACTATTGCATCATCGAGATTGCGTAGCAAAAAATCATTTGATTTTGACGAGGCTGGTAATATTTCAACTTTTTTTACAATTAAATTTTTAGGAACTTCATCGCGATCAATTTTATTCGTCCACTTAAAAATTAGTTTCGGTTTTTTAACCGTTTTATAAAATCTAATACAATAGGGATTTTTATTTTGTGAAAAAATATTTTCAATGATACCTACATAATATGTCCACTTAGTTTTGGTGTCATATCGCACTATGACATGGTCTCCGATATTATACCTAGGCATGGTAGGCTGTGAATTTGGTATTTTAGCATCACCACGACGCAAGCCGACATTCAGCTCAGGAACACGACCACGATTTTCATCCTCATCAGTATCAGAAGAAAGTTCTTTCGGTCTTGTTATTAAGCGAGATGGCATTTTTTTTCTTTCTGCTTCTTTATATAAAGCGTGTGTTTTAGTGTTTGCTTTTTTTTCGGTCTCATAAGCCTGGTCCGATTCTTCATCTGAAACAGCATCTAAAATATCAGAATCACTGTGGCTGCTGATAGAACCTGATACGCTAGTTGTTGAACTATGAGATGATGGTGCAATTGGTTTTTTCCTATGTAACTTAATAGGTTTTTCATCTGTAAAAGACGCAGTGTTCGTACGAGGTTTGTTTTCTTTTCCAAAGGTTTTTTTCCCAATGCCTTTTCCTTTCATGCTTGAGGGCTGGAATGATGAGGAACTAGTAGTTTTGCGTTTTTTTGCGTTATTTGAATTTATTCCAGAAGTTCCCGGTTTCACAAGAGCTTTGTTTTCAAAATAGGTCTCTGTGGACTCCGCGATAAGGATGTCAGATAAAATCTGAATCTTATTTGCATCTTTTCTTTGATCTTTTAAACAGTTGGGAATATCATCCGGTGTTTGGGCAGAAAATGGTCTAGCCTGGCTGTCATTTCTTGTTTGACTCGAAAACGTTACGTTACAAGAGCTTGATGGTCTTGCTTGCAGTTTACCTGTGTGTGAGTTTTTATTTGTTTTGATATTCTTCGATTGTTCTAATCTCTTTCGCAGTATCACATCAGTGTGTGTAATGACTTCAGCACCGGGTGCTACCTTTCGCCGTGTTACTTTTGCAGTTTCACCTTTTTTTACTTTACTTAATAGTAATTCTTCAAAACTGATGGTACTGATTGCTGACAGCTGGTTGGTTGCACTGGTTTGATGGTTTTTAGTAGGATGGTTATATTCATCATTAATCATGTAAGCAGAACCAATCGATACATTGTTTTTGTTAATAAAATCGAGAACTATAGATATTAATCTTCCTGGGTTCTCTTCAGAAAGATGTCGGTCAGTTAAAGCAATGGCGTGGTCATTAGTTATTGGTGAATTTGTATTTTGACTGGATTCCTTCCATTTTTTTAACTTGAGACAATCGAACTGATGCTCTTGAACAACGTCTTTATTGAGCGGGTAAATGCCAGCTTTTTGAAAGCCATGGCGCAAAACAACCGGGTCTATTTGGGTCCATACTGTGCCGCGAATCAGACGCGAAAACTCACTTTTTGGGAGAGGTACCCCTATATTTAGTCTTTGCCATTTGACCAATAAGGGGTCCCAGCGATCTTTAAAAGACTTCATTACCGCTAAGTCTAAGGGTTGCAGCACGTGGCTCGTATGAGCTGGCAATTTAAGAATTGTCACATTTTCTTTACTTGCCTCTTCAATTACGTTGAGTCCAACGTGTGTTGAGTGCCCATCATATATAAGCAATAATGGGCGTTGCTTGCCAAGAGCGGGTATAAAAGACTTTTTGAAAAAAAAATCAAAAACTTCTGTTTCCATCCAGCCGTTTGTAGTTGCAGCATATGTTGTGTTCAGATATGCATGAGGAGAGGTCCACGAGTCCCACACGTTTTTCCCTTTGAAGATTATTAGCGGTGGTAATTTTTCTCCAACCGCATTTGCAGCTAGGAGGACAGTAGTGTTATCTTTGCCAGGACTGGCAATGAGTTTAGTTGCTGCGTGACCTTTACGGCCAACTATTTTTGTTTTGGATGGATCTTTCGAAAAAGATGTCTCATCCAGATTCCAAATTGCACTTGGCTTGTCATTCAGCCCCAATTCTTCAATAGTTTTTTTGAGTAAATCGAAATATGGGTAAATGATGAAAGGGTCCACGGCCTTTTTTCGAGCGTACTCTACAGCTTGTGGTTTTTTGACAGATAAATTATTACGTTCTTTAAATGCCCTGAACCAGTCATCACCTGGCTTTCCATTTTTGAATGGTGTTGGTATGCCATTCAAACTCACAAAATGACCAACTATTTCTAGCACCTCTTGTCTGCTCAATCCAAAGCCGTATCTTTCCATGGTATGCAGATATGATGCAAGTTTTTTTTCTATTTCTTGAGGAAGAGCTGTGCATCTTCCTAGGGTGGTCGATTTGACTCTTTTTTTATTCACATGATCCATTATGGTCATTCTTGGAATATCGAAAATTCGGGCTGCTTTGTATCCGCTTAACTCGCCGTTTCTGACAGCACGGACGGCATCTTGGAGCTTTTCTTTTGAATAAGAAGCTTTTTCTGTCTTCCTTTTATAATGGCGCACCATTTTCGTTTTACATTTGTACCTAGAAAGAAATTTATAAGTTGACTTTTATTAAAAATATATTTGTTATAATTGTTTTCTGTCATCCACCATAGTTGCGATTAAATTTAAGTTAAAATTCTGACGATTTTAATGCGGTTAATTTCCTAATATTACTTAAAAATTATTTCATTTACGCAACTACCGTTCGGTACACCAAAATGTTTACGACATCTGATCAGGGGCAAGACCGGCATATGCCGGACTTTCCCTTACAGACTATACGGGCTTCCCCCACTATTGAATTTAGAGGTTAGAATCTGATCACTAGGAATATTTCTATAAATTGACGTTATAAATCAAACTAAACTTCACAAATCTACAGTAAGTAATGTACACCATACACTTACCAGCTTTTCTTAGAAATAATACTTGGTTTTGAATATTTTTTTTCACTTTGAACACAGAACGCTTCACTTGTCTTCAACGTGATAGCCCAACTAAAAACACGTAACGATTTTATTACATGAAAACGACACCTAGCGCCATCTGTGTCGTATAGTTTGAACAAAAATCTCGTGCTGTTTTATCAAACTAACTGTCACAAACGTATCTGTTCAAAAATGAACCTAACGTAAGGGTATACGTAGTTACCCCACTGACGGACTTCCCCGCATTGACCTATTATTTTTCACTGAATGTTTTGTTCAATCAAAACGAATTAAGGCACTCCCTGATAATGTGGCCTATTGGTGAAAGAATTTTTAAAATCAGTTCAGTAGTTTCAGAGCAATACAAATACAAACAATCAAATCTTTCCTCTTTATAATATTAGTATATTATAATTATATTAGATCAATCTAGTCCATTTGAAAGCACCGACATGACTTTTCTGCTCTAAAGGCAATTTGTTCTTGGCGCTATGTACCTACACCGTGCCCACTACCTCAGGAGGGTTTGCGTTTGGGGTAGATCGTTAACGCCGCATTTTTTTAAGGTTTTGTGATTTTTGAGCTAAATTCAAATGAAGTATAAATTATCTCTCTATTATTGAATGCACCTTTTAATTTCATGATTATAACTTTAACTGTGTACAGTACATTTTTAAGTGTCTCATTAATAAAAAAAAAAGGTTTTTTATTCAATTTAGCAAATAATTGGAGACTACCTAATTTAAGACAATTCAATGTGTTTTTAAATAGTATTATGCACACAATAATAGAGCAAAAATTTTAATTTTATTTCAATTCAATGAAATAATCACAAAGATCTTACAATTAGGCGCTTTGCAGACGGCGGGGCGGGGCGGTCTTGCTGACCGCGAAGGAATAAAGACCGCGTCTGACCGTCTATGCCCGCGACTGCCCTCACGGCGAACACAAAGCAAAAAGACCCGCCGCCAGTCCCCCCGGGCACCTGCGGCGCGGTCTTTTTGCCCTCTGTGTGCGTTTGTAGTATAGGATTCACTTTGTGCTATCGTTCGCGGCGAAATTGACCGGCACGCTCCGCCCCGCCGTCTGCAAAGCGCCTTATGAAACGTTCTTGAACCACCCCCAGCTAACGCTCTAATCAGACTCAAGTCCTTTTAAACTCTTTTCAGGTACTCTCCACAACACCGAACCCAAAAAGGAAAGCCGAAGAAGATAAAAAGAATGCCAACAAAAAAGCGAAAACGAGTGGCCGAGGAAGGAAACCCAAATAGATTGTGAATATCTCTCTTATTGTAAGATTTGAATAATAATGGCTGTTAATTTAAGCTAAGTAACATCGAACATACCCAGCTACTGTCAAAATAATAAACTTACTTGATTTCGGTGGCATAATGTCCGAATTATAGGGCGAATCGGATTTACAAAAACTACAAATAAAAACCTCCTAGCGGTTCTACTGAAAAAAAACTAAAGAAATAAAAACCAATGAGAATGTCAGAATATCAGGAACATCGCAGACCATATCCCTAGGATGATCCAATTGGAAAAAAATCTGATCGAAACTATATAAGTGTCTGCAACTGAGCCAACGACTTGTTATGTGTAACTTGTATTATATTAAAAATGTGATTGTACTATTTTCAAGATCTAATTGTGAATTTTAGACGGAAATCAAATCAAGATTGATTGATATGTTATTATGATTCCACAGAACTTGAGTAAGGTATTAAAATGGTGTTCTACTGGATAGAAGAACTTTTTTTTACTCTAAAGGTGGGCTTACACCAAACGAGCGAATGCTGATTCTAACCCCTGTCTCAAATACTCGTTGGATAAACAAAGGCAGAGCACTGTTACAAAGAAAGTTTCATGGTTAAGATTCAAAAATGGTCAAATCCATTTGAGTTCAGGGTGGATTTCAATACAAAACTCAAATGAATTTGACCATTTTTGAATCTTATCGACACTGGGATAGAATGAGCATCCGCTCGTTTGGTCTACCAAACCGAATACAATCATGGACAAATTAATGCTATATTTTAAGACCTTTTTGACATGTATTCTCGTAAATAAATATTTTGACTTTGACTTGTCACTATAAGCGCACATTCCCAGGCCTACTTGGCAAGCGCATGTAAGAAGCAAGCCCGAATAATACCTTCATGTTAGAACTTACTGAAAATTTAGTTTAAAATGATTATTGTCAATTTTATTAGGTTTCTTTACACACTGTCACAATTAGAGAAAGAAAGAAAAGAAAAGTGTTAAGTTAAATTGTATTTTATTACGTTTTGTAGCTTTATTAAGGCTGTTTGTTTATATAACTATACTGAAAAAATATTGTTTCGATATATAAGATGAAAAGTATATATGAACCCTACATTACATAAGCTTCTATGTAATGAAGGGTTGTTCCCCCAATTGTGCCTATGTGTGTAACGTCTCATTTTTCTAAATAAAAACGATTTCATAATTCAAAACGTGTTTATTTCATACATATATCTTTCTAAACAAAACATTCAATACTTCTACACAACTCCAAACCTTATCCTTAGAAACAACTTGCATACATATCAGCAGATATTTATAATTAAGATCTTTAAAACTACCTTCACATATTTTAATATCAGAAAATTTATAAGGCAAAAACTTTAATAAAACCAATTTTATTTTACAATAAATTACATAAACTCAAATATATTTTTATAAACAAGCAACAATATGCGAAAGAAAATTAATGGCAGGCTTAAAAATAAAAAAATAAAATTATTGTGCCCTTTTCAAAAATCTTCAAAACATTTCAGATTGTATTTGATAAAAATACTCTACAAAATACATGTTAGATCGCTAGTAAATCATTAAATAGTAAAAATATACTACATTATCATTTGGATAATAGTGATGTAAATAATTTCTCATGACTCAATAAAGAACTGTTCATCCAGCTAAAAAGTAAACTTTGGGTCGCGGTCCGATTTGAAAAAAAAGTACTTTTAGCGCGTTCAAAAGTGTTCCGAATTGATGATAGATGTGCTATAAAAAAAGTCGCTCCATAAAATGACGTCACTGCGCCCTATTGTACTTCGGTGCCTTTGCTCATGGACGTTAACACTAAGCGTTATGTCAAATTCATAGAAAAAAACGTCGAACATAAATCTAACGTAAAATATTGAATGGAGATAAGCCTCTGACTGGAAAAATTTTCGGCATTGATGTTAAGAAAACTTTCCAAACATAACAGCAACTATATTCTGCGACGACGATAAACAATTTGTTCTTAGATATTTAGGTCCGAATTGCCGCTTATAGTGCACTTTTCAATTCGGACCGGGAATACCTGTACCCGTCATACTCACAGGCCCTCACAGCCTTCCCTCCGTGAAGTCATGTCATCCTAACGATCAATCAATCAACACAAAAAAAACACTTTTAGTACAATTTTACAAATCGGGCCTCAGGGTTGTTCATTCGCTGGCAGATTCAAATAAATCAGAAGTTCTCCTTCAGGAAGTTGATGAGTCCATTAGTGGAGCCATCGTGGCTGCTGACCGGCGCGCCGCGCGCCAGCTCCGGCTCGATGGCCTTGGCCAGCTGCTTGCCGAGCTCCACGCCCCACTGGTCGAACGAGTTGATGTCCCAGATGACGCCTTGCGTGAAGATCTTGTGCTCGTACATGGCTGTGGGACAATACATTAGATTAGATTGTTTATTACTGAGTATAATATTATAGTGTGAAAGTACGTGGTGTCAAATTACAAGAATTTATATTGAGATCGTCAAAATGTATGAATAAAAATAAAATGTCAATAGCAGTGATAATACAGAATGGAATTATTATAGTAGAATAGGTAATGTACCTACGTGACGTCACAAACGAAATAACAATATGTCAACAATAATAATAAAATAAAAATAAAAATCATTTATTTCGGGAATTACCCATAACGTGTTAGTAACAAAGGACTTAATAATAATAATAAATATCCCTGGACATTATTCCACACAGCGCCATCTAGCCCCAAAGTAAGCTAATTAAAGCTTGTGTTATGGGATACTAGACAACGGATAAACATACTCAAATACATTTTCTTTAGTAAATACATACTTATTATACATAGGAGACACCCAGACCAGTACAAACAGACATGTTCATGCACACAAATGTTTGTACTGTGCGGGGATCGAACCCGCGACCTCTGGTGTAGTAGCCAACTTCTTAACCATTACACCAAGTCGGTCGTCAAAACTTAAAAACTATATTAGTAAACTTAAAATACATCATGTCTCCCGAAATGTTATGTTCGTGTCTTTGGCTAGGTGGAAGAGAGTCCAGTGCTCCATAATAGCACTGTCCACGTCCAGCCTAGCCGCAACACTCTGCAGAAGGCTGTTGGAGCTGCTCCGCACTCGGTGGATCATGGAAGCTATGCGTTTTCGCAGAATAGCCGCAAAGCTATCAACTCCAGCTTCTGCCAGCATCCCTGAGGAACTACAGAAACGTCGCAACCCCATCAGCATCCTAAATGCGTCATTATATTGATTATATTGCGTCATTATAATACCAACATTGAACATTAAATGGAAATAAATTAAAATAAATATAAAAATCTGGGACAATTTCACACCAAGATCATCTGACCCCAAACTAAGCAGAGCTTGTACTATGTGTGTCAGAGACTGTTAGACATACTTAAATATTTCTAAATACATACTTAAATAGATAATAACACCCAGACACACAGCAAACACAAATGTTCGTCACATAAATGTTTGTCATGGGTAAGGATTGAACCCACGACCACCGGTGCTAAAGGCAGTCGCTGCCATTGCACCAACAGGCCAGTCGATGTCAATAAAAAATATGCTATTTGATACTACTCAGTCAGACAGTTTAAATATTTTTATTAGCACGTGTATATGTGTAGATGGAACTAGAAATTCGTTAATTTGCTGGACATTCTAATAAAACGGAATAGGCAGACTTTGTGTACGGTGTAGGCCGTAAACCTTGATAATGTTCTGATATACGAGTAAAAGTCCGGAGATTGCAGTATTGAGAATTTAATGTTTTAAGTAAACTAGGTACAATTATGATAGTTATGCTAGTGAATGCGTTTAGTATTGGATGATAGGCGCGTGATTGCTGTGAATGCTAAAACTACACTGACTCTAATAAATTGGAATACAATTATGAAAATGCTGATACATGAGTAAGGCGAAAAGTAGGTCGATACAATATGTACACCGTACACTTTGATTAATCAAATAATATCTTTCGATCGAAGTATACATTTTCCGAAAATATCAATCTGCACTGATCTGTACTTGAGTTGAAATTTCAAAGCGTCAGTTCATACAAAAACGTCACTCAGATCTATACTCAAGTAGCTACAGATTTGTTTTAGAATACGGCCCTAAGACGTCACGGAAAACGTGCTTAACTTTAATCGCTAATTCCCACAAGTTGCCATTTTTGACCGACAACTTTTTGTTTCTAAGCGTGCGAATGGTTAAATGAATGAATAATGCCAGATTTCAGAAACGATAATTAAAGTTGGGCTGCCCATACATGTATAATTAATTATAAATAAATAAATATGCGCCCAACAACACACCTATTGTAATGGTCTCGAAGTAGGGGTTAATATCCCTGTGTCACGAGGTACCACAAAAGGAATTAAGCCAAGGACGTCTCCCAGCACACACCTAGACCCGAGTCAATCCAGAAAATATAGTTATTCCTGAGCTGACTCGACCGGAAATCGTATTTCTGATTGTGTGTTACGTCCTAGCCCGGCCACGGCCCCAAATAGGCCGAAGGATATGTGTGTGTGCTGTGCGGGTGCGTACCTTCTAATACTCAAAGAGGAAAAAAAATGTACCGCAATATTTCACCAGTTATAGCACATTTTTGGTGGCCGGGCTGCCGCGTATGCGGCCCAGCCTGGCCACGCTTCTATCTAAAAGAATTGATAACTTTATGATTTTATTTACGTATTAAATAATTGTGCGTTTAATATACCACCGAAAGCACGTCTTATTTCTTTTAAAAAAGTCGTGAAAACAATTTTTTTTGGGAATCAAACTTTGCATCATGAAACGCCTAAATTAATGTTAGAGCAAAAACGTAACTTGACCTTTTGTGTACGAGTTTTGTTATGTAGGAGTAATAGTTCACATGTAATAAACTGAGTTGAATTTTTTGATATTTTTTTTGTTCTGTTTACAATTATATTATAATTTTGTGAACCTCTACATTAACTACTTATCTCTTTGTCTATTTGAGAAACTGAATGTTGATTGAGTGACAAAGAAATAAAAATTTGGCCTAAAAATATTTCTAGTGAAACTCATTAAAAATGAATAAAAACAACAAACGTGGAAAAGTGTTGTCAGTTTTTATATATTTACCTCGACGTCGGCACCCTCACATATACAAATATTAGGTTGGGGAAAAAGTGTTTTCGCATGTATGTATGAACTTGTAATAAAACCTCATTGGCTATACTATTTGTATCTGGCTGGTTTTGGTATCATTCAAAGTTTAAATTTTAAAGAAGATAAATCTGTAACTGAAAAACTGGGAATTGACCACAAAACAGTTTTGGCGCATTTGAAAAAAACTGGGTACACAAAAAAGCTCGATATTTGGGTACCTCACGAGCTCAGTGAAAGAACCCCAATGAACCATGTACTCATTTGTAATTCTTTATTACGACGTAATGCAACCGAACCATTTTTGAAGAAGCTGATAACTGCTGATGAAAATTGGATCACGTACGACAAGAACGTGCGAAAAAGGTCGTGGTCAAAGGCAGGTCAGGCTTCACAGACTGTGGCGAAACCCGGGTTAACTCGCAACAAGGTGATGCTGTGTGTGTGTGGTGGGATTGGAAGGACATTATTCATTATGAGCTGTTACCACCAGGCAGGACCATCGATTCTGAACTTGAGATTGAAGCAAAAAGTTGAGAGAAAGCGGCCGGAATTAATCAACAAAAAGGGTGTGGTTTTTCATCATGATAACGCTAGAGCTCACACATCTTTAGCCACTCAGCAAAAATTAAGATAGTTTGGCTGGGAGGTGTTAGTGCATCCGCCGTATAGTCCTGACCTTGTACCTTCAGATTTCCACCTGTTTCGGTCTCTTCAGAATTATTTAGGCATTGTTAGGCTAACATCACGAGAGAACTGCCAAAACCAAGTGGTTTTGGCAGTTCTCTCGTGGCCGCGGTATTTTGATTTGAAGCTTCAAAACTCATATAGCAACTATATTAAAAAATAATATGAATTTTCTTAAGAAATGCGAAGAAACTTTTTACCCAATCTATTATTTACATAGTTACCTATTTGAAATACTTAAATCCGAGGGGGATTTAAGTTTTAATTGAAATAACTATTAAGGGTCCTCAAACTGTGCGCCATAGTTTAAGTCTTAGAAAGTAAGATTAAGCATAATGTTTCTGATATGACTACGACTACGGCGGCGTCGCCAAAATATTAAATGGACACTAGGGCGCCGCCGTCAAATCAGAAGTGGTAAAAGGGCGTCGAGAGTCAAAAAAGTTTGGGAACTATGTAATTCACTAATATACATATACATATAAGAAAGTTTAAACTTTACTAAATATAAGTACATTTTTGCTCTAACATTTACGCCAGGCGTTTCATGATACAAAGTTTGATTCCCAAAAAAAATGATTTCACGACTTTTTATATAAGAAATAAGACGTGCTTTCGGTGGTATATTAAACGCACAATTATTTAATACCTAAATAACATCATAAAAATATCAATTCTTTTAGATAGAAGCGTGGCCAGGCTGGGCCGCATACGCGGCAGCCCGGCCACCAAAAATATGCTATAACTGGTGAAATATTGCGGTACATTTTTTTTCCTCTTGAGTACCAGAAGGTACGCACCCGCACAGCACACAAACATATCCTTTTTTGGGCCTTGAAAAAGATGTCAAAACAAGTTTTTTAGTTACTATCAAAATGTCGGCTCGGATGTACGGCTTATAACAATTTCAACAAGCACAATTTTTGCAAATAGAAAAGATTACTATCGAAATTCATAAATGACTTACCAATAAGCGCGCCCAGGGTGAAAGGCGTGACTTTCTTGAGGACGAGCGAGTTGGTGGGGCGGTTGCCCTTGAACACCTTGTGCGGCAGGATCTTGGCCACGGCTTCCGGCGCCATGCCGGACTTCTCCAGCTCCGCTTTGGCCTGGAATGTAGAAAATATTTTAATAAAGGTCTCTTAGAGGTCCTTCACACTCACAAGGCATCTACCTACATGCCAAAGGAGATGTCCCAAAATATATGGAGTCTTGGCCAGGTCTATGTCCACGCGAACACAACACGTACGTGTGACGACAGTGACAGTTCGCTCTGAATGTCTCTAAGCAAGTGAATTGCCATACTGAAAAATGGACTTGAATACTGAATCATTTTTATTAAAGAAAACTAGAAAAGTAAGTTATTATTTTTGTGTTTGTATTTTTACCGGAATCAGTCAATTTTTGCTCATTGTTTAAAAAGGTGTACTATTGAGGTCTCTCGCCTTACCACTTTGTAGAAATGTTCCTGAGAGCGCAAGCGCAACGCGCCGGGCATTAGCTCCACCTGCCCCTGATTGGTTACTTATTTTTACTACGTTTTACTATACCCATATATTCCTGCGAATTGTCGGTGTCACGGGGAATTGTATTTTATGAATGCAATATTTATGTAAACTATGAACCGTATTTTCATTGCATAAGAGTTCATTTTCCCGTGACGCAGACAACTGACATAGTGATCATCTCATTGAAATTATTTAGAAGCAATTGTTGTTCACAAACAAACATGTGCACTATTTAAATATATTTTAAGATCTTGTACTACACTGTGAAATGCAATAAAGAATTGAGTATATAACCGTTCTTGGGTCAGTCTGTCATTTCTTCCTACTAACTCATATGCGACGTTCCCAAACCGTGATCGATGCGCCGCTTGACCCGAAACATGAATGGATGGATGGAGGGCGTGGCCTAAAGTGAGCGGCAACACCGAAGGTGCAAACAATTTCAGCCCTCAGACTGGTAAGGCGCAAGAGATCTCGATAGTACACAGACTTGGCCGAAAAGGGCCATCTCCTTTCAGCTTTCTATGCCCAGCAGTTTTCTCATGCTAGCCTGAGGTAAAGAAACCCTGCCTAAGATTAATACGCACGCAGGATTACTAATGGATGGAGGAGCAGACACATGCATTGAAATACACGACGCGAGTACTACTTCACGTGTCAATAAGCACCTATTTTGTCGCTACTTTATTTAGTTCATCAATAGGGTAATCTACTATTCGAAATGTTGATTTTCCTAATGAAAAGCCATAAAAAAAGTATATTTCAGCAAAATAAACACGCTTTCTTGCCATAAAATTAAATTAAATTTTAAACCTTTTTTATTCCCGCGAAAACGCTAGTCAGCTATTTTGGTGACGTAATATTGGTAAAAGAAATAGCCGTGTATGTACGAACGTACGAACGTGTCAGTCAGTATCTATCAACGTCAAGTTGATGGATATGTACCTATCAGTTTACACTGAACTGACAATTTGTGCCTATATGACGTCACACCATGGTGGCACGTGATATACAGATTAAAAATTACGACTTTTAATTTCAATATAATAAAACAGTAATGTGCTTTTATGACTCAAAATCATAATATTTAAGTATATTTATATTTTATCAAATTTCATAATTTACTTTTTACTACCGAAAGTACCCTATTGTTATGGTGACGGATGTCAAAGTCAATAACCATTCACAAAATAGCGATCACCATAGAGGAGGCCTTCGCACAATATGAAAAACTGGCACGAACTCACCTCATCTTCCGTCTTGCCCTTCATGAGCGCCTCGGTCTGCGCGAGGAAGTTGGCGAGCAGGATCCTGTGGTGCTGGCCGCCGCTCACCGGGTTGTGCGTCTGCGCAGGCGCTAGGAAGTCGCAGGGGATCAACCTGCGAACAAAACCAAACGTATTTATTCAGGTACACCAACAGCAATTGACATACATACCAATTTAGCAAAAGGTGATCGTGAATCAGTGTTTGTATGTAGGTACGCTCATAACAGGTAACCTAAAATTAACCAATTAACTTACAAAATTACATTAAAATTAAGGATGATAATTAGGTATTGTTTCAGCGTCCAACTGGCATGTTTATACCACTTTTTTATTTACGTCTTTTGGTAGACTATTTCTACCGTTAAAAAATAGCCTAAAAAATAAAAATATAGCCTATGTCACTCGTTAAAAATATAGGTTCGTATTGGTGTGAGAATTTTTAAAATTTGTTCAGTAGTTTCGGAGCCTATTCAATACAAACAAACAATCAATCTTTTCTCTTTATAATAAAGGCTGATCCAAAGTGAACTTCCGAACTTTCATTTAAAAAAAACACAATTTTTTTTACTATTTTTTATAATAAATGTAATACACTAAATATTACATCAGTAAAAAAAATTGCACGTTGTGTTTTTTTTTTTGGATCATCCTTTATTACTAAAGATTTTTATTTAAATTCTTTTTTGACATATCGTAAGTGCTTAGAGATATAGATTGACTGAATTAAACCATTTATGACCGATCATTTATTGTCAAGTTTAGTCAAAAGCTTGCATTTTTGGTCATAATATACTGATTCAATTTGACTGAATTTAACAAGAAATGGTTAGACTCAGTCATTCAGGCCTCTGGTATAAGATGTTACCTAGTCCCCTGGTGTATGAGTTGGTAGAAGGCGTGCTGCCCGTTGGTCCCGGGCTCCCCCCACACGATGGGTCCGGTGGAGTAGTCCACCTGCTCCCCCCCGCGCGTCACGTACTTGCCGTTGCTCTCCATGTCGCCCTGCTGGAAGTACGCTGCGAATCTGAAATATTACCAGTTTAAGTATAACGTAATTATTGCTAGAATTTAATTCCCATCCCCAGATAATACTGGAGATGTAGGCACTTTGCATAACTTTGACGGCACGATTGGCGTAGTGCGCAGTAGCACGGTTTCTCGCCTCTAATCCCGCAGTGCCCCGGGTTCGATTTCCGGTCGGGTCAATTCAGGAAACGATCTTTTCTAAATTGCCTCGGGTCTGGGTGTGCTGGGAGACGCCCCTGGCCTAATTCCTTGTGTGGTACCTCGTAACACAGGGATATTTATCCCTACTTCGAGACCATGACGAGAGGTGTGTTGTCTGGCGCATATTTATATTTATAACTTAAGTTTTTTTCAAGAAAAGTGAAAATCTGATGAGCCAATTGTGGTCCTACCATCTAGATATGGCAAAGCGAAGAAAATGAGGTAGGACACAGTGAACTCTTTCTCTCGTTATTGAGCTGCCACATTGCTGGATGCAAATACCTTAGCCTTCCGGATATTACTTTATTTATTAATTTAACTTTAATTATAACGTTATATAACAATTACAATAATAGAGAGCGTCGTGACCTAAGGGTTAAGCACCTCAACTCGGGCCATTGATCGTGTGGTCCCAAGTTCAAATCTGGCCAGCACCAAAATCTGTGTGTTCATTGTTTAATTTCCGACTAACTCTCCGGTGACGGAAAACATCGATAAAAAACCAAATCAAGCCGGATAACGGCGGAAGGCTCACCACCTTCCACGTTGGGTTTTAATACCATTGGTTAAAAGTGGGCTTCTGAGTGTTCCGTTCACCATGGTGGCAACAGTCACTTGCCTCTGACTACCCCGTTCGAAATAGTCGTGATTGGATGTAATATATGTATGTACAAAAATAAGATTACAATATAAGGACACTCAGTCATGCAAACTTCACTCTCAAATATCAATAAATTCTTTAAATCTTTTCTCATAATACTAATAACAATTTTGTGTTCCAGCTAAAATGCTAGAATACTTCAAAGAGTGGTTAAGATCAACTAATATGCCTGCCTAGGCAGCGTATGACCATACATTGGTAGTGTCTGTCAAAAATAGGCTGAGAGCAGAGTGCCGAGTGCGAGTTGCAGTGAGAGAAGTGAATAACTTCACCATCGCGTTTGCGAGAAAAAAAAACGCGTATTTATATAGCATCGAGTGGGCGCCATCTAGCGGCCTGGATGTTGCCCGAATTCACCGCTAGATGGCGCTGACTAGATTCCATACTATTTGACATTTACGTGCCTGCAAAACGCGATGGTGAAGTCATTCACTTCTCTCACTGCAACTCGCACTTGGCACTCAGATAGAGAGAAATTTATAAGTAAATACCTAAATCTAATTGTACTAGAAGAATCATTTTTGGAGTGATTGTAATAAAAAAAATTGCACTTCAATTTCAGAAGTATTCTTACTTGGTTCGCGGTCATTGAATAATTATTTATTATATAAATTCTATTATGATCTGCAAGAATTTTTCAACGACTTAAGTAAAACGTCATAATGTATGTTAATGTTAAGTTTATGAAATTGATATTTTTTTTATTATTATTAATTTATTTTATGTAATTAATACTATTATATAAACTATATTGCTGTGCCCTACCAGGGTAACATGTTTTGGGACACAACAACAATGTTATAACTTTGTAACCACATGTCTACAATAAATCCTTGAATCTTGAATCATACCTGTGTAAATACTGGTCGTAGGGCAGCAGCGCGTGCGTCTCGGCGCCGTAGAAGTTGCTGTACCACACGCCCAGCAGCGCCAGCAGCACCGGCGCCTGTTACAATACACCCTAATTTAGGTACTAAGAAACAAATGAAATAGGCATAATATACGCCGTGGTGTCCGTGAGAGAGAACGCTCGGCGACGCGATTCGATTGCTAGTCGCTCGCATTTTGACACCAATGGGAATTGCTGATAGCATCAGTCTTAACGTTTTTGTATAAGTTTCAGTTTAGCGCCCCCAGTGAATAGAAATGGAACTAAAAATGGCATACAAATTGCTGTAGTCAACTATCGTAGTTTATTAGAAACTCATGGTGGACGTACTGCCACGGTCAGCCACTTAAGTCGCTTTTAAATCGCGATTTGTCTTGCGATTGCAGTTAGCGATTTTTTGGGATTTCGGGCCTTCCTAGCCTAAGTTGGTGATTAGTAACCGGCATTCGGCAAGCATGAGTTAAAACTCAATCATCATAATCCACCAGTTATAGCTTGATTTCACTGATAGAGGAAGACAGTCCCAGTCGTGGGACAGCATAACATAGACTTTCAAAAGATGTACATAATATTTATTCCGAATGGAATGGGATACTCCGAACTGAACGCATTTATGTTCTTGATGAGTTATTTATTTAATAATTTACAATTTAAACTTACAGCTAAGACAACACGTTTACATGCTAAAACAAAAAAATATATAAAAAAGTAAGATAACAATAACAAATACTTGCACTACACGAACAGAAGAACTAAAAATCTGATTTTAATCCGGATCCCATTCATTTCATCCAAGTTTTAAGTCATTGTATGAACTTAGGTGTGAACTGAACGTTAAAATAGGTCATAATTTCATTACAAGAATGTAAACTTAATGCAACCTGAACGTGTTTCGTAAACAATCACATTTAAAGCTAATTGTAAAACGATCCAACTAAATGCTAATGTCGATATTTTTCCTTTAGAAAATAAAATAAATAAATAAATAAATATCTGGGACAATTCACACCAAGATCATCTGACCCCAAACTAAGCAGAGCTTGTAATATGGGCGTCAGAGACTGATAAACATACTTAAATATTTCTAAATACATACTTAAATAGATAATAATACCCAGACACACAACAAATACAAATGTTCGTCACACAAATATTTGTCATGGGTGGGGATCGAACCCACGACCTCCGGCGCTAAAGGCAGGATCGCTGCCATTGCGCCAACAGGCCAGTGCGTACTTACATTCTTCTCGAGCGGCGCGGTGGTGAAGTGGTTGTCCATGAAGCTGGCGCCCTCCAGCAGCTGCGCGAAGTTGTCGAAGCCCACGTGCAGCGAGATGGACAGCCCAATGGCTGACCACAGCGAGTACCTGATCATGCGAGGATATAATCATGTTAAAGATAGAAACTAGAAAAAATCGACCTGATCCTGGGACTCAAGCGGGATTCGAACCCGCGACCTTTCACAATCCGGCTGACTGCTCTTCCATGGCGAATTTATCTAGTATATTTTACGTTGTTTCATCAGGAAAAAATCTTTGAAAAAATCTTTCTTTCGCGTTTAACACCCGAAAGAAGGATTTTTTCAAATATTCGACTTTCGATTAAGATGAAACTAGCTATAGGATAAGTGAATGTTTATTTTTAGCATTAAACAATATAGTAGGTTCGAATCCCGCTTGAGTCCCAGGATCAGGTCGAATTTTTCTAGTTTCTATCTTTTTGTAGAAATTAGAGCATTGTTTAATGCTAAAAATGAACATTCACTTATATATAATCATGTCATTACTGTGGGATTTGAATGCTGAATGGAACGGAACGACAGTGTGACGTATGAACGAGTGAAGGAGAGAGACTGATCTGAGGTATGTACGGGAGTGAAAGAGTAAGAATGATTGTGAAAAGATTGTACTGGAAGGAGGGAAAAGTAGACAATTAGTGAAAAAAGAGTACGCTCCGCGAATATAAAGTCCGCTGCGGATTTACCGCAGACTCAACGCACACGGTGCGCGATCCTTTGTTGTCCGAGATTATTTTATTAACGCGGACTAAAGTCCGCCGTGTGCGTTGCCTGCTCATAGTTCGTTTGATCCATTTTTTCGCGGACACCCGCGTACATTAATCCGCTACGCTCCGTGGGCGTCCGCAGTTATTTGGCGGACTTTTTATTCGGCGTACTTTTGGGCGTCCGTGTGTGTTGCTCCATACAGTTTGTAAGGGATCTATTTTGGCGGACAAAAAAGTATACCGCGGATAATCCCTCGTCTGCGCAGGCCTTTAGGTTTAAACATGACAGATAAGGGAAAACCCTCCTAAAAAGGTATTTCAAGGGGAGGATGGCCACAACAGTGATTCGTTTGCATGACTGTGCTTCTCAGCCTCATATCTCCTCAAAACCTTTTTACATCAGGTGGAGTGAGGTCATCTTCACGGGCATTATATAAAAACTCTTATGGTTGTGAAACGCGGTGACCTTTTTTTGTTTTATTAATTTGTGTTTGTTTATGTGCTGTTGGTCATACAATGATATGCCAGGGAGAAGAGTTTAAGAAATGAGACCATTTGTTGGTAAACGTAGCATACCGGGATTACCGTTCGTTTATTGTCACGTTAGGGAAAATGACATTCAACTATTATGGTCAAAATTATTTTCTTTATTAATGTTTTATTTTCTGGTTTTCATACAAAGTATACAAACGTAATGTGTATGTAGTATGTACGTGTTCAATATAACAATGCGTTCAGAGCGCTGATGGGGCTGCCGCGGTACTGTAGCGCCTCGGGTTCGCACACAGATGACTTTTATGCACAGATGCGCAAAAGAGTCTCATCTCTGTGGCGGCGGGTTCGTGCCAGCCCCAATGGCATAGTGCGCACTGTTGCGGACAGATTCGACGGGCCGTTTTTAACCCTTAAAAAGGCAGAGGTAAAACAGTTACCACCCGAATTTGAACCTTAACCATTGGGCATACAGGCGAAAACCTATGAACATTTTTTACAATGCAATGCCTTATTAAGGGTTAAAGCACTGGACCATCAACGTAAAGCCATCAAGCAAAGTGAATTTTATATATGTGTTTTGTTTAGATTTAAGTACCTACTAATATAAAGATTTAAAGTTATCAATGTTACTAACCCAATATAGATTACATCCGATATAAATGATTTATTATTATTAAATGTCTGTCTGATTTCGTTTTTAACTCTATTTGTCTGTTACTTATTTTCTGGTCCCTGTGTTCCTTGTTGTTTCTCACTATTTAATTTTTGTTTTTCCATAAAATTAATTTTTACTTTTATTCATTCATATTCTGGAAATAGTTTATTTAATCATTTTATATTGACTTAGAGAGTTTCTACTGACTGAGCATTTCCACAAGTACACTGTAAATAAAAATCCGGTATAACCCATTATCAAAGTAAAGATATTTAAAACAAAATGACGACACGGTTGGCGTAGTGCGCTGTAGCACGGTTTCTCGCCTCGATTACCGTAGTGTCCCGGGTTCGATTCCCGGTCGGGTCAATTCAGGAAACGATCTTTTCTGAATTGACTCTGGTCTGGGTGTGCTGGGAGACGCCCCTGGCTTATTTCCTTGTGTGGTACCTCGTAACACAGGGATATTAATCCCTACTTCGAGACCATTACAAGAGGTGTGTTGTCTGGCGCATATTTATTTATTTATTTAAAATGTTCTGGAGCTCACCTGCCCCCGACCCAGTCCCAGAAGCCGAACATGTTCTTGGGGTCGATGCCGAACGCCGTCACCTTCTCGTTGTTCGTCGACAGCGCTACGAAGTGCTTCGCCACCGCTGCCGGCTACAAACACACATAACATATACATACATACCATCACGACTTTATCCCAAACGGGGTAGTCAGAGGCAAGTGACTGTGCCTTCATGGTGAACGGAACACTCAGAAGCCCACTTTTCACCAATGGTATTAGAACCCAACGTGGTAGGTGGTGATCCGGGTTGACGACGCTCGCAACAACATATAATAATATATACTAATATTATAAAGAGGAAAGATTTGTTTGTTTGTATTGAATAGGCTCCAGAAATTACTGGACTGATTTAAAAATCTTTCACTAATATAAAGCTACATAATCAGGGAGTGACATAGGTTTTATTTAATTTAGGCTATATTTCAACGGTAAAGTCCGTCTACGCGGGCGAAGCCTCTGACGGACAGCTTATATGTTAAATCTTTATTTGGTAACATCTTACACTAAGATCATTCGACCCCAAACTACTCGTAGGCAGACCTGGTTTATGGGTGGTCTAAGTCATGAAAATTAAAAAAAAGTTGAAGTATGTTAAATCACCATCGCCATCGCCAGATGGCGCCACCCAATTTGAGAGATCCTAATTCGCGGTGTTAAGATTTTCTTTGAGATCTACCAATGAACCGGGATTAGTTCAGCTAAACACCAATAGATGGCGTTAGTAATTCTAGCTATTAGTTTGTTTCTAAAACGCGCTGGCAATATGTTTTTATAACTAGGTAAAAACTTATGCAAATAAATCTCTGAATTATGTATCGGTGTTTTTATTTATCCGATTAGTACAATATTTAGTTCATCACTAAAGAGTGGTTTGTACAAAGTTAGTAAAACTAAATTCTATTATGAATAAAAGTCCTTCCTCGGGTCGCTACTGTGAATTTACGCCAAAAACAATATACCTACACAGGAAGACGATGGGCCTTTTGAAGAAGTTCAATGAAGGGTAACAACATCATTAAATATAGTTTCAAAATATACTGGCATACAAGCGCTTTCATTCATGTGTTTAATATTCACCTACAATCCAAATCAATGATTTTCTATTCACGGGAAACAGCACATCATATATTTAAATAGCTTAAACTTGTCACACGGTGACAGGAAGTCAGGAACCTTCTGTCCTATTTCTCGTTCAAGGAGAGGAATACATTGGAACTAAGTAAAAAGGATGCCTAGAATGACGTAATTTTTACTGTCACGTTGATGGCGCGCAGATGCTAGGTCCTTGTTATACAAATTTCATTGCGTACAATTAGCAATATTACCTGTTAATGAAGCTATAATCAAAAGCTGTCAAATGACCCTAATTAAAAAGTATACTCACGTCCTTAGCCTGTTCAAGGAACCAGTTCTTGGCCGATGTGGCGTTGGTGATGGTCTCCTGCGTGGTGAAGGTCTTGGACGCGATGATGAAGAGCGCGGTCTCGGGGTTCAGCTTCTTGAGGACCTCGGCCAGATGGGTTCCGTCAATGTTGGACACGAAGTGCACCTGGGGCAGAAATATTTTCTTACTAGAGACAAAAGTTTTTTAACAGCCTACATACATAAAAACCATGGTCTCTTATAGGTAATTATAAGAACACACTTAATCTTATGCCAAGAACGAAGGAAACCTGTAACATTTATTTATTTATTCAAAATCCTTAACATCTATCATCATAACTCTAAACCAGCCATTAGTATCTAATCCAGGCAAATCATTTTGAACACTAATCATTCTAGATTATCATCATCATCATTATCTAGGACCTGGATAAAGAAATACAATAAGGGTGAAAATTAGAAAGTCAGATTGTACAACATACGACATTAAGAAATATGTTAGATCAAAAACAATCTGAGCATTATTGCAATATTTACCTTTAGACGAGTAGCGTAAGGTTTGAGCGCTTCAGTCACCATGAGGGGGCCGAGGTCGGAGCCACCGATACCAATGTTGATCACGTCAGTGATTTCTTTGCCGGTGTAACTGTGATTTTAAATAAACCAATAAATAAGAACAAATACTCTTTTGGCTCAGCCTTTTAATTAAAAACCTAAATCACCAACCAAATACGAATTTCACGCCAAGAGGCATTCTTTACCAGTCAACCACTCAACAGCGAAATTTAAAAATAGATAGATAATTGCCAACTAAGCAAAGAATTTAGCAGTAAGTTCCACATTTATGCTTTCTGACCCTTTAGGTATCTTTATTATAACTACAAATGGCCATGCTGTATTTGAAGCAGTGCTTCCAAAACAGGCCTTTTTTTGGCTTTTAGGAAGGCTCCAGCCTTCACAGTGTCAAGAATCTTGTTGAAAGAGATAAGTTTTTTTTTCTTATTTTATTTATACATACATACATACCATCACGCCTTTTTCCCAACGGGGTAGGCAGAGACCACATCTTTCCACTTTCTACTTTACTGACACACCTCTTGCGCTTCTTCCACTCTCATTAATCCTTTCATACATGCTCGTTGATTATGGGTACTCCTGACCTGACCTTTTCTGAGCACGTCTTGGACTTGTCCTAAGTACGTCCGTCTAAGCCTTCCTCTTTCAACAGCTCTATCCACCCTCGCCTTGTAAATTTGTTTCGTTAATCGCCTTTCGTCCATCCTTTCCATATGCCCAAACCATCTTTTATTTATAAGAAGGGTAAAAGGCATTTGCATGCAGGTCTTCAAGGTGAGCTCAATTCAGTATTTTATTAATGTACATATCAACCTGACATCTACACATCACGACCGCTTTTCACTTACAGTGCGCAGTTAAAAATAAAAAAGCAACTCTCACCCTTTCCACTGTCCGCTGATGACCTCCCCGGAGAACTCCTTCATGTGAGCCAGCACCGCGTCCACGTCCGGAGTGACGTCCTTGCCGCTCACGAGGATGGGGCGGCGCTGGCGGTTGCGCAGCGCGATGTGCAGCACCGCGCGGTCTTCCGTGAAGTTTATCTTTTCGCCTGGGTAAAGTGAACTTTCAGTACTGTACTTCGGACACATTTTACCATGTTGAGAGTTATGGTTCATGTAAAAAACTCCTTTGTCACTGCCAGACAACTACTGGTACAGAATAAGTAATGGTATTCGTCATGTGGCTTGTGTTCCTTGGGAAGGGTAGAGTACTCCTCTACACTTCCTAAGAAGAGATTTCCCGAAATTAATTTGGAAAATAGGATTTTACGTTTCATGAATTTAAAATTAAGGATTTTTTTAGAATATAACTGATTTAAAAATTGTTTAGTGAACTTTAAAATAAATACTGGAGGTTTGTTATGAATCAATTGGAGTCAAAAATTAAAGTTTATTATTTGGAGTTACTGAATACATTTTTAATTGTGTGCAATAAATTTTTGGTAAATAAATAAATCTCCGGGACAAATTACACCAATATCATCTGACCTGTACTATGGGTGTCGGACACTGATAAACAAAATTGAATATTTCTTGATATGTAATTGATAAGCTTACTAAAAGAAGAAGCAAATTAAAGTCTTTTCTCAAATTAAAAAACATCATACCACTAAACATGGCGTCCCTGGCTTTCTCTACATTCCGGCTCCTGGCTAAGTCCAGCAGCAGCGCCAGGGTCACCTCGTCCACGCGGTTCTTGGAGTAGTCCAGCAGGATGTCGCCATCATTCGGAGTGGGGATGCGGAGGCTGAACAACATAAAAACTTTATTGTACACCAATAAATAACAACTTAGAGAATGACAATGTACAATTTAGGCAGCTTTATCACCTGAAAACATCTTTGAAACAGCCGACCAGTACAGGGAAATCGCTTAGAAGGGCAAGTAAGTGAACATAATAGTTAAAGAAGAATATTTATGTTTTTATTTATTGCTGAAATTCATAATTTATAAGATCCTGTACTACCACTTTCAAGGACATAAATTTTTTCGTTTAATTTAATTTACTGATTATTTCTATGCTTTAAAAGTAACTGATTTTCAATGAATACATTTTTATTCATTTATTTAAATATTTAGTCTAAATTTTACATAGTCTGGTTCACACGGTTGGCAACAGGAGTGCACTAACTCTTTAGTTCATTTAGCAAAAGTGATCTGATGACTTTGATCTGCATCCATCCTGCATAATTTAACATGCACAACTTAAGAATTAATTCCTAATAATAAAAATACTGTAATGCAGCAGAATATTGGCCAAATTCATTATGAAGTTAGTGACACAAGAACAAGCCAAACAGCAACTCAAAGATATATAGCCTGTTTAGAATATAATCCTAATGTAATGGCAATTGATTATTCTTCTGTTGTTAGGTGTTTACTATCATTACTTTACTATTTATTTAAGTGTTCTTCCAAAATTATTCAAGTATGTGTATTAGTCCTAAGCTGGCACACATGGAGGATCTGCTTAGTTTAGGGTCAGAGACGTGTGGATCGATGTGTGAGATGATTTGAATTCAAATAGTAAACATAAACAAATGTATCAGGATCATCTCCATTCTATCATAAAGTTACTTTAAATAAGTCTTAAACTTAAATTATGATAGACTTTCCTCTCAGATTCGAAGCGGGTGTCATTGAACTCTGTACGACCTTTCAAAGGACTCTCAAAAGTTGGATGATATAACTTGATGCAATCCACTGATATTACCAAAAAAACACTAATGTTGCGAATTCTAAGTGAACTATTGCCTATTTCAAGGGATAACTTTGGCGATAAGGTTACAATTAATTGATATTTGACGTAGTTACAAAGGTAGAAAGTAAAAAAATAACAAATACCTGAACTTATTGAATCGGTCTGCGTCTTGCTGGAATAACTGAGAAATATTGATCTTTTCGCCATTGGCATTGTAATGGTCTTGAAGTTTCTGGAAAGCTGGGTCTTTCCGGAGGCTGACTTTGGGGTCCATGGCTGAAGAAAGTGAATGTATTTGATAAATGCCCCGCGGCCGAAATAGCACCGACAGTGCTGATAACAAACGTCGCTTTGACATTGGAGACATTCGAAAGGCATGTGAAGGTTATTTGCGTTTCGTTACAGCATCCAGATTTTATCGATTGTGTTGGTTTTAAATCGAATTTGATGTTTTTTGAACTTTCTTAATCAAATCGGTTTTTTTGGAACTCACATAAAACAAAACTTAAAAAAGGCATAAGCTATCAATGCAGGATGGCTCACGGTGCGTTTAGAGTTTATACCAAGCACATGGAGAATGTAATACACTTACACTACACCAAGCGAGCGAATCCCATGCGAATGCTCATTCTATCCCAACTCTATGATTATTTTATTTACAAAGAAAATTTGAGAGGGGAGGATAGAATGAGCGTTCGCTCACTTGGTGTAAACCATAGAGGATAGTAATACATTGTGTAAACGCACCGTAATGTAAAGGCTTGTATCCACTTGATCATGCTCAGGCGAATGAGCGGCTCATTTGGCAGAGCCACTCAAGTGGAGACGCCTGAGCAAGTCTGAGCACGTTCAGGGCGAGCCCGCACCTTGTCGGTTTTAGTCGCTTATATTCGCTCGGCGCTGTGTGGACGGTTGTTTTTGTGTTTGAGTCGAGCGCGTCGAGCTCCGAGCCCGGATATACTTAGTTATCATATCATTTACTTATCTTACGGTGGAATAGCCTCACGCATAGATGTATCTTTCATTTTAATTTGCGGTCCGATGAATAAAAGTAAATATTCAAAATCGATCCTTGACATTCTTGTAAAATGGTTCGTTATCTCCATCGAAAGTCAATTCACACACAGAATCTTTTAAGACGAGTTAGATGCCACTGTCAGTTAAACTGGGTCTGCACGGGAAGCACCAGCTGTCAAATAAAAAAAAACCCTCAAAAATCGGTTCACCCAGTCGAAGTTTCGATACATTTCTCTCATCTACCACCTTGGGGGTTTTCTCTTCTTCCTCATGGCACTGTGAATGATAATAAAAGCCGCAGCAGCTACACGGACACGTCAAGAGATGACGGAGCCGAGCATTACTCAGCAGGCTGAGCACAGCTTTTTCAATGTTGAGGCTCGTTTGACTGAAACTTTCATTTTGTTCCTCTTAGCACGCTCAGGCGAATGAGCCTCTCATTCACCTTAACATGCTCAAGTGGTAACAAATCTTAAGGGATGAAGAATACCTACTATGCCTTTTTTAGGGTCAGATGATTTTGGTGTAAGATGTCTTCGATATTTATTTATTAATATTTTATAGTGTAAAATGGCTACCTACTGGTACCTTGTGTTATGAATACATTGTTGCAATGCTTAAGTGTGATTTACACTTATGGACTAAGGGTAAATTTCCACTGAAAGAGCAGCGGCCCACAGCGGCTTTTTGAGGCAAAATATTGCAAATCATTTTGAATCTTATTTAGGTGCTGGCTCCTCCGTACGCCGCGCGTAAGCAGCTCCGTGATCGGTCGCTCTTAAGGCCTGCGCAGACGGGGGGTTATCCGCGGCGTACTTTTTCGTGCGTCAAAATAGACTTACAAACTGTATCGAGCAACTCACACGGACGACTGAAAGTACGCCGAACAAAAAGTCCGTCGAAACACCGCGGACGCCGACGAACGAACTATGAGCAGTCAACGCACACGCTGATGGTCATAAACGATTCGAAATAGGGGTGGACCCAGTATTGTCTTTTAAAACGTCCTCTCTTTTGCTTAAACTTCATGTAAATTACAGCACAACGTGATCTCAGAATATTTAAATACTCCCGGCCAACAAATGACGGCACTCCGTGTGCGTTGAGTCCGCGGTAAATCCGCGGCGGGCTTTTCACTCGCGGAACGTACTTTTTTTCTTCGCCGCGGAGAAAAGACCTCCGTCTGGGCAGGCCTCAAAGGTACCAAGGGGTCAGGAATGAAGTTGGTTAATAAAACGAAATTCAACATGATAAATCATTTTATTAAGTGAAAATATACCGTCTATAAGTAAATAACTAAAACCTACATACAAGGACTAAATATGCCTTATTTGTCTGGGTCAACCCTCGTTTAAGTATATGCTTACCTTTACCTACAAATTTATTTGACTGGTATTTTTTTTAAATAAACGATAATTTTCATATGTACTCTAAAAGCAGCAACCATCTGTCGCAATCACAATTCAAGATACATATCCTCATTCTCTACCAGTCAAATGTAAGGTACCTACCTACACATAAATTACGGCTGTCAGCTAATAAAGATATCAAAAGCCAGATAAATAATGCATCTCTGTAAAGTGTGTTAAAATTTAACATCCTTTTCAAATAATAATTAAGCTGATTTGCACATAAACCATAAATCTAGCCTCTTAATTTCGAAACATGACTCAAAATTAGGTTCCCTTAAATAGGTAGGTTAGTATTTTTGCATTGAGCACAATGCTTGAAAATTTAACAAAATTATGATTACTGGCAAGATTTATGTGTTGAAGCAATCAGCCAAAATAGTCCCCTAAAAGTAAATTTGGTTGAACAGACTTATATATTATCTGACAGATGAAGAGCCTAGCCTACATCTAAAATAATATTGTTAATAAATCTACTAATACAAAAAGGTTAACATAGGCCTTCTAGTATAATTTATCTTGAAGATTCTTTGCAGTATTAGGTTTAAATCAAAACAATACTAAATTTTAACCACTGCTATCTACGTGAGCAATATTTTATGATAATAATGTTTCATGGTATTTTGTTAAATCATGTTACGAAACTGTCAAACATAGAAAATACTTAAAAACTATGTTTTATAGTCACAATACATCACAATTTAATAAACTATTAGTGGTTTACAGTAACCTCACTAATGTGATACATAATATATTGCTTTATAACGATATAGCAGTTTTTACAATTCAACTTGATGCCAAATTCATACTATTCATTATAAATGACAACTCATATTGTATTTTAAAAAAGCATTCGGACTTGACTGTACGTGAAACTAAAGAAACATTTAAAACATATTATATTCAACATAATTACAATTTCAGTCAAATATATACCTCCTTAACAATTTGGCTAACAAATTTTCTCTTACATCTTCTTCAGAATTTCACCAAAATTGCTTCGAAAGGTTATTGCAGTTTTTATGAGTTTCTTCTTGGAATGAATAATTAATGCTTAAGAAAAGAGACTGGCAAGCCATTTTGTTCAGGCCTTAGTATACAAAGAGCATCTTGTTAGAATTAGAATATAAAAAAGTATATTCCGATTCATTCAATCATTTGAACAAAACTTTTTTACTAATTAATCATTTTTCTCCTTCATTCTTGCTGTTGCTATTGCTAGAAACTTGTCAGATTAGTGCATGAGCTGAAGTAGTGATTGTATACTGACAACTGTTGGGGCAGAAAAGTTCTAGAATGATCATTCTTATAAATTGGGACCGTTTTACAGTGAGATAAAAATGACAGTATGTGGTGATACCCATAAAAACAAATTTCAAGGTCCGTGAAATAGGAATTTCCTTGTGGAATTCTTTACCAGCTCCTTTCTTACGCACGATATTATAGTCTGACAAATTTTATATTTTAAAGCGATATCAAGATGCGTCATATGAAGGTGATCTGCCATCGGAAGAACGTATAATGTCTTTATACAGCTAATTTCTTTGCAAAGTTCTTCTCCTTACTCTTTGAAAGCTTTTGAGTAATACGCCAATTGGGATTGTGAGAGCAAAAATACGATACATGAACTGAGCCAGGTATTCTTTGCCGATAGCTAGAGTTTCGACCTAGGGCCTTTTTTTAGACCGAGATTGATATGGCTAAAGTGGTGATCTGCCATCAAAAGAACCTAGACTGCTAAAAAGGTTGATGTACTACAAGGTTCTGAACACTCCTTTAAATTTCTCAAACGCCTTGTTTGGTTATCAGCAGTGATTTGCATGTAAGAACCTATACTCCTTTCATTATAGCATTAGACAGAAGAAAAAAAGGTTCTTTTTAGGGTACATTTTGCGGTAAGAGTACAATAAACATTATTACTCATAAGATTTATGCCAAATTTATTAAAATCTACTTATATAGCAGCTGTCACACTTAATTGTTCTCAATAAAGTAAAGTAACTTTAGAATTTATAAAGCTTTTGCTTTAATAAATTGTTTTGTCTTGCATCAAACTATATTGTCGATGTAAAAAACCTAAATAAATATAAATAAATAAATATCCCTGGACATTATTCCACACAGCGCCATCTAGACCCAAAGTAAGCTAATTAAAGCTTGTGTTATGGGATACTAGACAACGGATAAACATACTTAAATACATTTTCTTTTGTAAATAGATACATATTATACATAGGAGACACCCAGACCAGTACAAACAGACATGTTCATGCACACAAATGTTTGTACTGTGCGGGGATCGAACCCGCGACCTCTGGTGTAGTAGCCAACTTCTTAACCATTACACCAAGTCGGTCGTCAAACCTAACCTAACCTAAAAGAAGCAGGGGTTTTTATCCGAACACATTTTTACGGTCACTATAAATCTACCAAATCTAAAATGTTACATAATCCCTTCTTACGTTGTGGCGGAAGAAGTTTTAAATTTTGCCAGGTTATGTTATCGTCGTGGCAACGTCAAATGCAAATTGTCATTCATTTTAGCACCCCTGCTTCTTATTTCTAATGTTATAATGAATGAAGTATAGACCCTATCAAAATCCTAATTGCATTCTCTAACTACTCCTCACTAACACATCAGAGTGCCTAGTGAAAATTATACTCATTCCAACTCAAAACGAGTTAACATGAGCACGTGACGCTAATTTGTATGGCATTAGAGGTGGCGCCTCTGGTGGCACGTTTACGCAACCATTTATTTTCCATGCAATTCTGCGTTTACTTTCTCAAGTTTGAGAGTCTTCGATTTCGGCAAGGTAATCTGCCAATAGAACTCGGACTCTATTACAAATAATATAAGTTGAGAGACATGTGAATTTTCATTTTTAGCATTCACCAATGAACTATTTTTCACACAAATATAGAACTAGAGACTTTTTCAGACGGAGATGAAGCTGGCTCAGCAGAATCTAATCTTATTTTCAGGTCCCTAAAATCCAAATCTACCCTCACCATTACAGCGTGATGAAGACCCGCTTCCTGTGCAGCGCCACCGCAACAGCAAGCCACATGAGCATGGCGGTCGCGTGCGTGGCGAGCAGCTGCGCGTGGCTCGGCGCGGGCACCAGCCAGTAGAGGGGAAAGTGCTTCTTGAGGAGCTCGCTACCGATGTACAGGAACAGGGCGTTTTGGCCTGACGAAGAGAAGAGGCAGTAGTAGTAGGTAGTAAATACAACGCTTTTATATAAATAAACAAAGAGAATAATTCTTTAATAATTTAAGGTGAAATATAGCACAATTTTTAAATAATGTAATCATTCTAAGGAACCATTTTCTTACAAACCCCAATAAGATGGATTTTTATCTGGTGGGAATGCCCCACACCTAAATTAGAACACTCTTCACATTCACTGTGTTAACTATTCCTAAATCTTATCATTTTTTAGGAAAATTTTAAAATTGTTTAAATGGTCCTTTGAGCCGGATTTCAGTGGTCCTTTGAGCCGGATCTCGATGAATTTGCTAAACTACAAATCTCATCACAAACTCACCAGCATAATACAAAGGCCGTCCACCCCACTTAGTCTTCAGATCTACCACGAAGTACAGAACAGCCTGGAAGAAGAATCCCATCGCCGCGGTCACCAAGCAGTACGAGAGGGACCACAGGTTTTTGTTGATGGGGATGGGGCCACCGTTCTTGGAGAACATGCAGAGGGCGCCACCGGCCACGGAGAACATTATGGACCAGAATATCCAGCGCATGATGCGAGCCCTAGGGAGAGAAATTGTAAAGTTGATATGTGCATAGAAAAAGAGAGATTGAGTTCAAACTCGAATAAATAAATGTACAATTTTGTTAAGCAGGTCACTTTTTTCCGCATGGACTGCCAGAAAAAATTACATTAACCTCTAGCGCGACGCTCTATTCGCTAACGATGCGGAGTTTTTGTCTGCATATTATTCTATAATCCTCACCGAGCATGGTTATAGGCCAGCATGATCCTGGTGGCGTGCGCGCCAGCCTGCACTACCAGAACGCCAGATAGAATGCCCAAAAGACCTTCAGGGTCGTGAGGCAATGTTGTGTGGTAGAGCTTGCGGAATGTGCCGCCGCGGTGCAGGTGGGAAGGGCCCAGAATCAGCCTGGAATAGACAGATTTTATATATACATAGCACAAATTTTTCTATCCTATTTTACAGGTTAGAATAAAAGTAAAGAAGTTTTTTGCCACAAAGTTGCATTTAGGCTAATAAATAAGGATTTTTTCAGCAGAATCTCCCTGACACAGGTTAATATAAATTTAAAAGAGGATACAGTATTTTATTTTACATTTTGTATACAAACCTGTCAATATACCCAGCGATGCCTCCAGTACAATTCTGTAGCGACATGTTATAACTGGACATGTGTAGTCCGCCCGGACCCGCGTACCCGCGCGGGCAGCCCGGCGCCGCCACCGTTAGCGTTATTACCACCTGGAGTGAAAAAATAATGTTCAACTTGCTAAAAAAAACTGTATTTCATCTGATCTGACCGATTAAGAAGTATTGTGTAGTTTTACGAAAGTTTCAAAATGACAGATACCATATTTATTTTGATAATATTAAAGATGAAATAGTGATTTCACTTCAGAATATTGAAATGACAGCCTTAAAATTCTTGTCCTATCATATGTCAGTAGAAATGAAAGGGACAGCTATACATGTAAGGGCTGCTTTGGTTATTGTTGTGTTTCTAAATTCAGGTGTAAGCCCTTTTTTGCCTTTAACATTCATACCTAGGTATGTTTAAACAAAATGACAGTCAAAGACGACGAGTTGACGACCGACTTGGTGTAATGGTTAAGAAGTTGGCTACTACACCAGAGGTCGCGGGTTCGATCCCCGCACAGTACAAATATTTGTGTGCATGAACATGTCTGTTTGTACTGGTCTGGGTGTCTCCTATGTATAATAAGTATGTATTTACAAAAGAAAATGTATTTAAGTATGTTTATCCGTGGTCTAGTATCCCATAACACAAGCTTTAATTAGCTTACTTTGGGGCTAGATGGCGCTGTGTGGAATAATGTCCAGGGATATTTATTTATTTAAAGCTAAGAACAAGCATACCTGAATGGCAACCAGAACAAGAGTAGCCAGCCATTGCTGCCACCCCGCGGCGATGTCACGAAACAAGGAACGACCTATTGAAAGTATCATTATATTAACGACCTAGAATTTTTATTAGTTTTTTTTATATTAGCCGTCAAGATGATCTCACTGGATGGAAAATGGTCGTGAGGTTCAGATATGAGGCTGACAAGCCCGGTCATGCAAACAAAATACTGAGCTGGCCATCCTCACCTTGAAGGCCCGCAGAAATGCCTTTTCACGCCCCGCTCGAAGACCCCGGGACTATACGAGGAAGGCAACACATGCGCTGTAAGAGCATTCCACGTCTGGATGTACGACAAAGGAATGACCTTCACCGAACCTTTCAGTGCGAGCCAACAAATGCTGGATCATGTGTGGATGACTACGTAGTCCAGCACGCGTAGAGCAGGAGTGGAAAGGTGAGGGAGGGATAAGCTGGAATAATTCTTCAGAGCATTCCCCATTGTGAAAGCGATAGAGAACACTTAACCTGACAATGTCTCTACGCAATTGGAGAGGCTCAAGAGTCAAAAACACCTCTGGGTTTCCGATAATACGGATAACACGCCACTGCAACCTGTCGATAGCTTCGAGTAGGTACTTGGCGGAACTGTCCCAGAGATGAGAGCAGTATTCGACACACAAGCGAACTTGTGTCTTATACAAAAGACAGAGCTGCTCAGGCGTGAAAAATCGTCTCACTCTGTTCAGGATTCCGAGTTTACAGGCCCCTTACGGTATGAAGATGTGGTGAGAAGAAAACCAAATATATTGGAAGCCTAGCGTTATGGTTTGAAAGATTTCATCCGTTTCAAAATGTAACCTTAAATATTTTTTGCCTTGGTTGTGTAATAAATATTATTTCTCTCATCTCATCTCATAGTGAGATTGATAAGTAAAAAAAGTACATAACCATGAGCATAAATGAACAAAAGTCTGAATAGTTAAAATTTAAAACTATGGATAATTGAAATTTATTGAAAAAGGATATCATACATATCAATGATAGTTTTAATCATATTGTAAAACGCGCTTCTTACGTGCTTCAACGAAAAGTTAGACGTTTAAGGCAACCTTCTTGTTAGGTAGGTAAACTATCCTCCTTCTCGCTGAAGTGACTTGCTTTTGTTACTAGTTATATGAAAGTGCTACGGAAGGCACGTTAAACAGTTGGTCCCGGCTGACGTCACAAGATATCAGTCGTAAAGCCTAGTCAGAGGCCTAAAAAGGCGGTTTGATAACATCTGACGGTAAGGTTATCACTGGCCTTATATTCACCTCTCCAACAATCCGCACTGAGCCCGCGTGTTGGAGTATGGCTCGTACCACCTCATAGATGAGGTAAGGCCTATGCCTAGCAGTGGGAAGTATAAGGCTGTATTTGTTGTTGTTGTGTATATAAAAGGAGTCTGTCACGTATTTTACTTAAATAAATGTTTTGCTCTAAAATCCTGGTATCATTTGCCCCAAAATCCACCACTTCTCCCTACTCACCGGGCGTGATGTTCTGGCTGGTCCTCATGAAGGCGCACTCCAGAGCTCCCACGATCAGATACATGGCCGCGAGGCGCTGCAGCACGCCGGGGAGCCGCACGTTCTCCCACGACACGTTCACCGAGCTGAGGATGATGCCGATGATGGACAGCAGAAGGGAGCGGCGGGCCACCTGGTGGGGGAACATCAAAAAACTTGTACGAAGGACAACCTTTAAGCACAAAATAAAGAGTTTACAGAAGGATCGCTCGCGCCTTTTTCCTAAACTTGCGTGACCGCCCAGGGTTATTACTACTATATTCGATCTGAATTTTTAAAATGAAGTAGGTAAAACCGAAAACAAAATTCATCATGTGAAAAATTGTAAAAACAAAACACTCGCGACAGTGCGACTGGCCGCGCCACTAATGCTCAATAGTATTGCCTGTAAACTCACTGTGTCTGTGTGCGTGATCAAAATGGCGGGTTTGTTCTAAGCGGACTATCTGTCAGAGGCGCCGCGCCACATGTGTAATTTGTGCTTTGGGCTACTTTTTTAACGTTAATTGTGACGTCCGATAGGGTTTTAGTGAAAAAGATCTCAAGAAGAGCAATGATTATCATAAATAGATTTTCACATCCGTGGGTTCTAAATGAAGCACCGTCTAACCAGTGGGATAAAACCTTCGCAAAATGGGTTTTACGTTAACAGCAAAAAGTTATCATTTAAAGCAAGACGTAAGTGCACATATTATGGCATTCAATGGGCACATATTAATATCAAGTGCGCTGTGATTTTCTTTACTGAGGTTATTAAACATAATCATTTTAACCGCTAAAAGAGCAGATTAAATAAAAAAATCGTTTATTGCTTTTAAATATTACAAATTTGTTATAGAACAACATTTATGAACAACACAGGAAGCAATTGGAGGCGGCTCAGGGGGCCTACTCTCGAACGAAATGTCCGAAGTTTCGGTCAAACGAATGTGTCCAGATCACCTAAATTTTAGGTTATCTGGACACTTTAGGTTATTTTAGGTCCTAAAACAATATGATATTCTTGAATATTTATTTGTGCATGCTGAATATCTTTTAAAGTACAAAAATACATGCGGTTATTGAAATTATCTTAGTTTTTCTTACTAATTGAGACTGTGTTAGTTTTGAGTATGTACCCAGCTCTTGCTGACCTAGGATCAGCATCTTAGATAGCACTGTTTCTCAGCTACTCCCGTTTGATGTCGAACGAGAATAAGTACTGTGGGCTAAGCATATTGAATAAACTGTGAAAATGAATAGATAAACCCAAAAAATCTATACATAAAGGATTTTGCTAAATACGACCCGACCCCTAAGGGATTATTTTGTGGATAATAGTTAGTATGAAACTTCGTTACCACAAGTGCTATGAGTCTCAAATTTTGCATACAGGTTCTTTTTAGGACGTAGGCGACTGAGACGGGATTTAGCGAATAATATATCACGACAAGTGTCAAAATCCTGAATGTCAAAAAAATTTAGTTCATGCGGGCGGGCGAAACTCACCTGGTTGAAAGCAGTAATCCTGGGAAGCGAAGTCCTCAACCTGGCGTTCAGTGACAGCACAAGAGCCTCGCCCATCGCGAACGCGAACCAGGGGAACACCAGGTCAGCCACCGTCAGCCCGTTCCACACGCTGTGAGAGAAGATGGCGTAGCCACCGCCTCCAGCGTTCACGAATATCTATTAAAGAAGTAACCAACAACTCGTAAACAGAAGTTACTGATTTGTCAGGGTGACCATTGATTTCCCTGTAGCCTATGTGAGGAGGAGTCAATTTGTCAGCTTTTATAATTTTGTGTTTTCAATATTTATTTAGTTTTAGGTGTCAACGATTAATAATCATAATATTCAATGATTATTAAACAAACTCAAACTCAAAAATGCTTTATTCAAGTAGACCATGGAGCTATACTATAAACATAAATAATATTAATACAATCTATATGTTACGGTAAGAGTGAATAATTGAAGATTATTAATAATTATCTATTATTATTAATAATTACCGAAAGTCGAGGTTAAAGTGATAAATTAATCACATTTGTCGGTTTTTATTAATAATTTAACCCTAGTAGTGATAAATGTAATAAGTGGCCAAGGGAACCCTAACCTACTGACACCTGAAGGATTTCCGGGTGGTCATAAAAAAAAAACCCTAACCTACTGACACCAGAAGGATTTCTGGGTGGTCATAAAAAAAATAACCCTAACCTACTGACACCAGAAGGATTTCCGGGTGGTCAGACTGTGTTTAATATTATAAATAAATACCTGCTGGTCAAAAAACATTGGGTTGTTATTTATTTTATAACTTTTACCAATATGTGTCGTGAATTATTAATAATTACTATTAAAAGTAATAAATTTCGATCGTTTATTCACATTTACCAAAACATGTGGTTATTATTAATAATTTTGTAAAAATATTAATAATTTTCAATTAATCAGATTTACCGTAACATATACACTAAATATAATACATACATTTAATGTGACTCTACCACCGGCGTCGGAAGTCTGATTCCACTAAGAAGACCCGGCAAGAAACTCAGCAGTTGCTCTTTTAAAAGAGGTGGTATACAATTCAGGTTAGTCGCTCACAATTTTTGCCTTTGTAAACAGAGTCAAACAGTTTGAACATCAATACAGTTAGTTATCATTACGGTACCCAAACTATAGTGAACCTGAGCATATTTTCTCATATTACTCTTTCATTTACAATCAGCAGCAGCAAGCATGCGTACCGGCTGATGGTTAGCGGTCACCCAGTCTCTAGGCTCGTGTCGAACCATTAGCAGTATACTTGCACGTTGCCGACCCAGTCAGCCTAGTTTGTTGAAACTTTTCTAGTCAGCAAGAGCTCAGTTACTGAATTTCTTAATATATCATTCTTACCATAAGTGCGATAGAGAATCCTCTGAAGATGTCCAGTGAGCGCAGTCTGGATCGAGTCGGGGAGCGCGGGACGCTCGCTTCAGCGGTAAGCACGCGCGTTTCGGAGCCCAGTTCATTGTCCTCTCTAAACAGAGCAATATTGAAACAATCATAGTCATACAAACAAACAAAAGCAGCCTCGTACATCCCACTGCTGGGTGCCGGCTTCACGTGGTGTTGTACGAGGCACGAGCCATACTCCTAGTAGCAAGCTCAGTTTTAATCGAAAATTGTACGTATTTTTTCGGTATTTCCAGTGCTTTTCTATAAGCGTTGGGGCACTTACTTAGATTAATTTATTTGACTCGTAATACTCATTGTATGAGTAGCCAAAATAAATAAATAAAATATACACAGGGCTAAATCAAGGTTTACTTTACTAAGAGGAATGAATTAACTTTCGTTTAGGGCTTGGGATTTGTGACTTTAAGAAAAATCCTGAGTCTTGGGGTTTCCGAAAATATTTTTATCTATTGTAAAAACCTGTAATACCTACTTCTAGTTTGTGTGATAAAAATGATCAAACTCAAGCTTCTTACCTTGCAAAATACCTAGCATAAAACCTCCCCGCCACGACTCTCTTGCCAATCCCCTTGACGACGTACCACAACGTGGCCATAGACAAGAGTATGACGACGGCGGTGAGGATCGGCAGCAGCACCGCGTCCGGTTCCGCCGTCATGCGCGGCTGGCACGTGTCTTTGGTCACCTCCGACACGTTGAGGCTGTACTGGCCGAACTCGCCGAATTGGTACGTGCCTGGAGAAAGAAAGGGTGATAAGGTCGAGATTCAGGATGCGCTTATTGTAGAAATAGCTTAAAGGGCTCGGAACTCGTCTCAGGCCTCTGTCACTGCATGTACTTGCGCGCGATGATAACCTTTCAGCCGCCGGGTATTCCATGACTCATTTGGTAGTTGGTTGTCAACAGCCGCGTAGAGCGTTTGAACGCGAATTATGCGGTTGAACTGACGCGATGGACGTACTGCAAGTACTGACTACTGACTTCTATTTCGAAAGAGGTGGCCCTGGCAATAATGTCTGTCACAAGACAGCACGCATTGAGGATTAAGAAAATTGTCATTTTTCTATGAATGTGATTCATCTGTTACGTATTAACTATTAAGTAATCTGTGCTCGTGTGGTCCCGAGTTCAAATCGGGCAAGAACCATCTTTGCGTTTATAGACTTTGTTAAATACGCGCCTAACTCTCCGGTGATGGAAAACAGTGATAAAAACCAAAGCAACCCAGATAACGGCGGAAGGCTCACCACCTACCACGCTGGTTTCTATTACGCTTGGTTGAAAGTGGGCTTCTGAGTGTTCCGTTCACCACGATGGCCACAGTCAACTTGCTACTACTACTCGGTTTCGGACTATAGTCGTGAACGTATGTTATGTTAAGGAACCTAGTGAGGAAAAGTTAAATCTATAAAAGGGGAGGTCGGATGTCCCGATTAACCAAGCGTTGTCACAATCTGCAAGTAACTGCCGATCACGTCTCGTGAAATGAATTCTGCGCATCAATTTGGCCCTGAATTCCCGGACTGGCCAGATATTTTTTAAATGAAGGGAACTACAAGCTTAAAAGTAAAAGCTTGTATGAAAGGACTTAGGGCGGAAAAAGCTTAGGATTTCTTGCAGAAAGTGGAGAAAGGCGTGATAAAATGAGTGCTCAACCTACCAACGCGTCAGTACTTAAATAATTAGTATGTGATGTAATATTATCGAATCAAGGATAATTTCGAATTCACCTAATCTCTGTTACATTCCTATTTTAAGAAAGGAAAAAAGTTAATGTTGGACTGTTATTTAAATTATTATAAATGAAACTAAATCAGCTTGAGTTCGAAATGTCATAAACTTTAATGTAAGTTCTATATACCACAAAAGTTGAAACACGAGAACAGCTATATTAAAACCTGTGCTCATCTTATTTGCTACCATCCTGGGGCAAAGGCCTCTCCTAAATCTTCCCAGCGACGAGACGATGGCGATGGACTCGCCATCTTTTTCTGGGCCTATCGCTGGCGTTATCTGTCTACCAGTTGCCTTTGGATGACGATCACGGGCCCACTTTTCCGGAAATTAAAGTTTATTTTGACTGGAATTAAAGTTTTACCGCTTTTTTCACCTGACTGAGGATGTTTCTGTGAGAATACTTGTTTCAAAACAGTGCTGACCCAGAGTTTTCTACTATTTAATTTAATCAACTAAAAACCAGCGCCAAGGCTTCTGTCTTGGCTTAAGCTGAGTGGCCACTTATTCGGTTGCAAGTTTGTCGATTTGAAGAAAAGTAAAGTAAAGTTTCTTTCTTTCTTTGAATATGCGAGAGACAAACACACCACTTGTCATAGTCTCGAAGTAGGGATAAATACCAGTGTGCTCTTAACACAGGTGTTAAGAGCACACCCATACTGGAGATAATTCAGAAGAGATCGTTTCCTAAATTGACTCGACCGGGAATCGAACCCGGGACACTGCGTAAGTCAAGGCGAGAAACTGAGATACAGCGCACTGCGCCAATCGTGTCGTTAATGCTTTGTGATGAAATTCACAAAGACTAGAACCTACGCCACTAGCTTGGAATGCGTATTTATTCTATAAGACATGGAACAGCTCAGCTGATATTGTTGCCATGAGGTCACCGATCGGCACCGGGTTGTTATCGTAGACCGGCTTCGCACTTGTGTACATAACACTTGCAAAGTCGGATCATGATCTATAGTTCACACAAGTACACACAAGAAACATTGTGTTTTAAAGACGTCACCATATTCCGCAGTGACGCTATTATCCATTTAGCCACTGGTTCTCAACCAGTGTCTAAATGGTGGCTGAAAAGGAAATGAATTATCGCTCCGACATGTTTTTGATTGAAAATTCTATGATATTAAATTAAACCAAAGCAATGCCGTCATCTTGAAAATGAGATCATAGCTATAGTTCATGGTTCCCAAACCTGGACTATGAATAATTCGAGTACATACTTTGCCCGACCTGGGACTTCCGGGTTTCAGGCCAGGCGACTGTTACCACTAGGCCACGGAGTCGACTAAACACAAGCTTAAATAAAAAATTCATTCCGCCACCTAGACGGCATTTACAGCCCTCAGCAGGTCATGAAAATGCGTGCAGTGCAGTGCCAACCGGAGTGCAAAATAGAAAGTGACTCATAGTTCGAGGAGGCACTTCATTCACCTATGTTTTAACACCCCAGTCATAGACAAACACAAATCATCATCACATAAATGATTTTTTATCCTGAGTGGGGGCAACCAATGACAACAAATGGCAATGGGTAAGAAGTAACTGAAACAGTTATAAAGTATAAGAAAAATGATTAGCCTATATAATATCCCAGAGCTGGGCAAAGGCCTCCATGAAATCAAGTCATTGTTACAATAATTAAACTCAAATTCAACTTTATTCAAATAGACTGTTTCAGTACTTTTTGATGTAATGGTATTGACTTAGAATAATAAATAAATAAATAAATATGCGCCAGACAACACACCTCTTGTAATGGTCTCGAAGTAGGGATTAATATCCTTGTGTTACGAGGTACCACACCAGGAAATAAGCCAGGGGCGTCTCCCAGCACACCCAGGCCCGAGTCAATTCAGAAAAGATCGTTTCTATCGACACTACGGAAATCGAGGCGAAAAACCGTGCTACAGCGCACTACGTCGCACTACGTCGTATAATAACGTTTAAAAGGATTAGTCTTCATACAACCGCCCCGTCAAAAATGATGCACTAATCCGATCCACACATGCGTGACTATTACTTGCTCACGTGCGGCGCGCTTTGACATTGAACATTGAGGAGCTGTAATGAACACTGCAAAGCGGTCCGTTTGGAGCCATTTTTGGCTCCAATTAAGATGCTTCAAAATGGGCGCGCGGAGTTGGTTTCTATATGTAATTATTCTAAGGGTATAATTACATATAGAAACCAATCACCACGTTTGCCAGATGCAGGTTGGTGATTACAAACCCGGGCTATGTTCCGAAAAATCAGAAACCACACTTTGCCCCACCTGGGAATTGAACCCGGGAACTTCGGGTCTCGGTGTGAGCTCTGAAACTCCTCGGCCATAGAGGCATAACAGCAACACAGTACAGGCACACCATAGAGGCGTTTATTATATTTAAATGACCTATTAGTAGAATTTAAATTGTTAATAATGACCTATTAGTAGAATTTAAATTGTTTATAATAACCTATTAGTAGAATTTAAATTGTTAATATGTGAATAGTAATGCAATGAATTCCTAACGAAATTACTCTCTGACAAATGTCCTTGACAACACTGTAAAATTAATCTAATAGTTAATACAATTTCTTGCTAATCAATTACTGTTCTATTTATTATTATCACGCGAATATTTACCCAGGTCAAATGGCAGATACCTAAATAAAATATTTTAATGATAAAGTTGATAGCAAATGACATCATGGGGATTATGTAGGTAATGAACTAATGAATCATGAAATCCCACTAATATTAACAAGATTTGCAAATCTCTAATGATGCTTTTGCACCAGGTAAAGTCAGCTAGAGTGTAACTCTTCTGGTATAAGACAAGGTTTTAATGTTAAATCTCCTAACACAAGCAAAATAATTGCTTAAAAGGGGAGTCCAACCACTGATATGTATTGTTGCAAGCAAATGAAATAAAATATTTGTATATTTGTATTTGTATTTGAAATTTGAACAGCTCATAGTACGAAGCATAATACTGTAAAAACCATCATGAGCCTAAACAACTAAAACATGCTTCAAGCGGACAATACTAAGCTAATTAAGTTACGCTCGAACTGAGGTAAATCCACTGTAACTCAGAGTAGGTATAGGAAATAACCAAACAAACATTTCACAAGTAAGTAAGCGTTAAAAGCGTTCTCGAAAAGCAAATACAGGCGTCTCAAGGCCAAGAAGAAACGAGAGCTGACGGAGCAGAACCACGCCCAAACACCCCAATCATCATCAAGAGGGGGGGGGGGGGGGATGGTTCTCGGGCTCCGAAGCTCAAGAGGCAGGGGACAGACCTAGGAGAGCCGACGCAGCAACGCCCACCCAAAAGGCAGAACACCCGCGCCGAGGGATCGTCGCGACCCCATGTGGGCCAGACGGATCTCTCCATCATTCAGCGGGTGGATGGCGGTAGGATGGACCAGGCAACGGCTGTGATCGTAAGGGTGGCAGAGGGATTCTTTCTCGTGACACCCAGCACCGAGGAGGCGTGCAACTGGCTGCTCGGATGCGACCTTAGCGGTCAAGGCGAGATGCCACTGAGAGCCCGTAGATTAGAAAGCCAGCGGGTATCGATATGGCTGCCGGGCAACCTCGGAGAGCCGGGCAGCGACCCGCTTGAGATGCTCCGCGGGCAGAATGATCACAGGGTTGAACTAAGGTTGCCAGAGTGGAACCTCATCTACAGGGAGACGTTGCCAACTGGCCAACGACTTGTGGTGGGGGTTCCTCAGGATGTCCTTAAGGACCACGTGATGCTGCACTACCAATTTACCAAAGTGCAAGCACGGCTTATAAACCGAGACAAGACCAACCAGGGCGGAAATGAGCCCGTCGGTGGGAGTAGCATCGCTCAGCCTGAAGATTCAACAGGAATCCCCACTGAGGGAAGCAGGATCGACCGTCGGGGTTCTATCCCAGAAAACACCGGACAGGACACAGAGGGGGGGTGCTCGCTGGCGAGGTTAGCGGCGGTCAGGTCGGGAACTCTGCAGAAGGACCCCTAGACTGCCGCACACAAAGCCGAAGAGCCAGCCCCGAACCTCAAACACACCACACCACCCCCACCCCCTTCACGACACCCCTCAGGGACCGTGCTCCCCCGCCAAGCGTGGCGCTCCTGCAACCGCCTTGGTTAGGGGTCCCAAAGCCCGAAACGGAGTGGTCAAGAAGGGGACACCAGTACACCAACACACAAATACACCTACACACCACACATATGAACACAAACAGCAACACAACACAAAAACACAAACAAAAGATAAAAATAGTTCAACTCAACCAGCACCACTGCCGGGAAGCCATGTCGGAGCTTTGCCGACATGTGGTGGAGGAGAGCATAGACATTGCTCTACTGCAAGAGCCATACGTCATACACAGACGAGTGGCCGGGCTTGGCTCCTTGGGTGGTGACCTCATCTACCACAAAGATGGTGAGTCCAACCCGTGAGCATGCATCTTTACGAGCAGTAGAGTAAGCACATTAGGACTAATCAAGGCTGACTGTTACAGAGACCTGGCAAGCGTCGAATTGACGATCACAAGCCACAACAAGGACAAAGCTAGGGTACTCCTCGTCTCCGCATATCATCCCAGCGAGAGTGAGTTTGAGCCGCCAACAAGAGAAATGGAGGAAACCATCAAAAAGTACCAAAAAGTACCAAACATTCCTGTCATCTTAGGGTGCGACGCCAACGCGCATCACGTGGTGGCAGCACGGACTGCAACAGGAAGGGAGAATCACTACTAGAGTACATTAGTGCATCCAGGCTGGAGATATTAAACGAAGGTAACACACCAACGTTTGTCACCAGAGCGAGAAGTGAGGTGCTGGACATCACCATCGCATCAGAAACGATCAGCCGACACCTTAGAAACTGGAAGGTAGACGAGAATGAATCCATGTCAGATCATAGACGCATAACCTTCAGCATAGACTGCAGCATCGATAGGATCCGAGTTAGAAACGCAAGGAAGACAGACTGGTCTACTTTTGAAAATCACATCAAACAGTGGACACCTAGAAACTGCGACTTAGCCAATAACGTAACGGAGATAGAAAAAGAGGCGACAAGACTAGATGAGGCCCTTAGGGAAGCCTATCACAAAGCATGTCCGAACAGAGAAATCAAACTTGGTAAGGGAAAACCATGGTGGACCAAGTCGCTAGAGAAGTCCAGAAAGAGAACCCGACGCGCTCTCAGGACTGCTCTTAACAAGGGTGATGAAGAGAGCTGGCGTAAGTACAAGGAGCAGCGAAACAAGTTCAAAGGAGAGAGCAGAAGAGAGTGCAGAATAGCTGGAGCGCGTTCTGAAAAGGGATTGAAAAACACCCAGATGCCGCGAGGCTGGTCAAAACGGTATCCAAGGACAACACCTGCAAACTAGGAAGTATCAAGAAAGGGGAGGAACTGATAACCGACCCGAAAACGATACTGAAGACAACGATGGTAACACACTCCCCCGACTGCGAGCACGATATAGACGAAGAAATGCCAAGCATCCCAAACCCCACAGTGGGACTGGCAGGCGAGGCTATCGCCATATCGGAAGAACAACTGGTATGGAGTATTTCCTCCTTCCAGCCGTACAAGGCGGCAGGCCCGGACGAAATATTTCCGAAAATGCTACAAGTAGCGATAAAGTACATCAAGGAAGATCTTATAAAACTGTTCAACAGCAGAATAAGAATGCAGTACATACCCAAGAAATGGAGGGAGGTCAAGGTAGTCTTCCCCTCGAAAACTGGCAAGGCCTCATACCAGGAGGCGCAGGCCTTCAGATGTATCAGTCTGTCCTTTTCTCGAAGACTATAGAAAAGAACCTGGACAGAACTATCACAGCCCATATAGAGAACAGTGGATCCCCGCTATATGAGAACCAACATGCATACATGGAGGGAAAGTCCACAGAAACAGCCCTCCACAACCTAGTTGCTAGAGTACAAAGATCTCTGAGCAACAAGGAATACGCACTAGGCTGCTTCTTTGACGTAGAAGGGGCATTCGACAAGGCCAGCCCCAAATCGATACAGGCCACCTTAGACCGCGAAGGCATACACAAAGACATATCAGGAGCTAGCAGGGGTCATACACACGGTCAGAGCGAGGAGAGGATTTCCGCAAGGGGATGCCTGGATAGGCATCCCCCTTGCGGAAATCCTCAGTCAGTCAGTAGGCACCATAGTAGAGGGGATCCTCTACTATGGTGCCTACTAATAGACGAACTAGTTAACGAGATAAATAAGACACACATATACACACAGGTGTACTCCGATGACGGGGTGCTGCTAGTAACTGGAAAAGTCCTTAGCGTCATGCGCAACATCATGAACAACGGATGGAAAGCGGCGCTATCATGGTGCAGAAGTAAGGGACTCAACCTAAATCCCGAAAAGACAAAACTAGTCCTATTCACCAACAAACGAAAAATTGGGAGGATAGAACCAGTGCAGATAGACAACTCCGACCTTGAAATGGTAAAGGAGATTAAATACCTAGGAGTCACGCTGGACAGTAAATTAACTTTTAAAGCACATATAAGCAACATTTGCTCAAAGGCCAAAATGACCATGATGCAATGTAAGAGAGCCATAGGACGCACATGGGGAATCAAACCGGCGACTGTACTATGGATATACAGAGCAATAAACCTGCTACGAATCCTCCACCGAGCAGTGGTATGGTGGCATAAGGCGGAACTAAGGACCAATAAGCTAGAACTAGACAAGGTCCAAAGACTAGTGGCACTGATGACCACGGGAACAATGAGATCTACGCCCATATCAGCGCTAGAGCTCATACTCGGGCTAGAACCGCTGGACCTAGCGATTAGAGGAAGAGCGACCGAACAATGGTTCAAACTTAGGAGTACGAACCTCTGGATCGGCAACCATAGCGACAAAGGGCATCTATGCATCGAAAGTGAAATCGAGAGCAATATGTCAATGATCTTTGCCAACAACGACCTAACAAGGAAAGAAAAGATCTTTGACAAAAAATACAGATTACACATAGGACAAAGAGAGAAATGGAATATAGACACAAGCGGAACAGTGTGCAGAGTGTGCTACACAGATGGCTCCAGGATTGAGTCACTGAAGCTATCTGGCGCGGGTATAAGGTGCGAGGACGACACAGTTATAAATAGATCAATCTGCCTAGGCAGGTTTGCCAGCGTATTCCAAACAGAAATATACGCCATCATGGAATGTGCTGACATATTAGACAACCAGGACAATGTCACCAAGGCCACCATATACAGTGACAGCCAGGCAGCGTTGAAAGCACTTAGCAAAGCAGAGACGACATCAGCAACTGTCAAAGAATGCAAGAAAGCTCTAGGAAGACTTGCAAACAAAACAGAAGTAGTGATTGCTTGGGTCTCTGGACACGAGGGGAATGCCGGCAATGAGCTAGCAGACGAACTAGCCGAGGTGGTGCCGCTGAAGGCTTAGTGTGTCCGGAACCCAGGCTGCCAATAGCCCACAACATCACCAAGGGAGTAATCAAAAGGAAAATCATAGAAGCAACTAATAGACAATGGAAGACAACAACAGGCATGCGACAATCCAAAATGTTCATCAGCGCCATGAACATGAAGAGGACAGGTCAACTGATGAAGCTGTCAAGGAATAGTGCATGCATGGTCATAAAGATCGCCACAGGTCACTCCAGACTTAACAGGCACCTTACAGTGATAGGTATCAAAGATGACCCCATATGCCCGGAGTGCATGGACAGCGAGGAAACGAGCTTCCACCTACTCTCACAAATTCGATGGGAGCTCATGGGGTCTGACTCATTAGATGAAGAGGACTTGAAAGAACTGACGGTGGATCAGATAGCAAGATTTTGCAGAGCCACGGGAAGATTGAAAATGGGACAACCTAAAGACCCCCTGCAAGGGAGGCCCGGGGAAATGGGTGAAATGGTCCACCACAAAGGGACGGATCACCCGGCCTACTGCCAGCATCCCCAGTTAAATATAGTCATAGTCATAAATATTTATTGCTTCATATGGTTTAACAAGTTCTTAAATCTTAGAAGTACACACATGACCCTGTTAGGGCACTGCAACATAAAAACATTTCGTACAATAATTAATTTACGTCTAAGAGATCTAAAGCTTAAATTCTAAATCGTATCTAATCTAAGTATAATCTATTTTAATAAATTGAAATTACAATTAATTGAATTTTTTTACATCTTCTTCTTAGCGTGTCGATGGAACCCGAGAATTAATTACATCGTAGCAGCCCAGAATTCAGCCACTTGTATTGCGGATCGACTGCCGTCCATTAAATCCGCTGGCGTGCAGGTGTTGGGGCACGCCGGGCACGATGTTAAGTGTGCCATAGTTTGCACTGCACCGCAAACACAGTCCACATCGGAGCTTACCGAAAATCCCCACCTGACCAAGTTCTCCTTACTTCGGCCAACCTGAGTCCGAAGCCTGTTTAAGGACTTCCAGATCGGCCATGGTAAATCATGTCCAGGAGGGAGGTTCTCGGTAAGCGGGACAAAAGGAGTAGGCAGAGAGGCTTTTTTGCGCCAAAGTTCACATCTGGCCTGTGCGGGTTCGGTAGAAAGTGGGGCGACACACTTAACAAAACTGCGACGACTTTTTAGCCTTTGCGGCACTGAGAGGTAGCCGTGCATAGGGTGCCGTGAGTCGCGATCTGCGTTTGCCCTTTCAGTAGAGCTAGCTACAGCCCTGCGGACTTCCGGAGGTGCTATACCAGCTAGTGGATATAGCATTGACACTGGGGTAGGTTTAAGACAACCAGTGATGACCCGGCAGGTGTCATTCAGAGCCACATCCACCAACTTGGCATGAGCGGAGCGGCTCCAAACAGGCGATGCGTACTCGCCAGCTGAGAAGGCGAGCGCTAGCCCTGTCGTCCGCAGCACGTGCGGTGTAGCTCCCCATTTGGTGGTAGTAAGGCGACGCAGTAAGTTGTTCCGCGAGTTCACTTTCTTCTTGGCGTTTTCGCAGGTCTTCTTATAAGTAAGAGATCTGTCTAGCGAAACACCAAGATATCTCGGGCAGTTGTTGTGCGAGATTGGTACTCCCTGCCACACAATATTGAGTATACGTCTTGCTTCTCTGTTGCGCAGGTGGAATGCGCAAGACTCCGTTTTACTCGGGTTTGGCTTCAGTGAGTTCGCCTCGTAGTAGCTACTCAGATTATTGAGAGCTGCAGTGAGGTTAGCCTCAACTTCTTCAAACTTGGAGCCTTGAGATGTCAGTGCCAGGTCGTCGGCGTATAATAATATAATTATCATGCATAATTAATAATTATCTTTATTATTTATGTAAACCATTGGGGATTCGAAAAATACTCTTCTAGGCTATAATAGCATTCACTTATTAATATAATAATAATAAGCGTTACATAACTCAAGTTTACAGAAGTTTTTTTGAATCAAGTGTTTTCTTTATTGTCAATTTAGTTTTCTATTGTAAAATGCTTTTAACCTTTATCAGCCAGGGGAGAAAAAAGCACATTATTGCGTATCATGGGTTTCTTTTCATTTGAGTTTTGAAATAACCATAAGACACAGAATTCCCCTTTCCAATTAGTCATAGTTTTACCGAAAATGATACCAGACTCTCAATCTTCTCACTGTTATCTCAAGTCTCTATTTGATGAGAATTACCCACAGGAGAGTACATGAGTACTTGTCAGCGCTCTGAAGAAAATAAGATGTGCGACTCATTTCTAGATGATTGGCTTGCGATAGTACATAATCTTTAACAGTGAATGAAGGATGGCTCACAATAATAGTCTGTGATGCTTTGCTTAATATTTTGACTCAGGCACTTTCACCATTACACCGAACAGCCTATGTAGTCAGATATGTTATCCTGAAATTGGTCAGCTTGGTAATAAAGCAGCAGGAAGCACCATGTAAGAACTTCCATTTATAAAAATTACTGAAATTCAGCCTATTGTCAACACAAATGGTTTATTGTGGATTACATGTTATATGTGGTAAATAATAAAGAGCAAAAGAGCCTTTAAAAAGACTACCTATCACAAATTTATACACAAGAATTTTGCTAAAAACAAATGTCTCATTGTTTTGATAGGCTCAAAACAAACAGTTCAATAAATTTAAGTAACACTTTGTTTACAATGAACAACAAAGGAAATGCAATTTCTAGACAGCAAGCTCTGGGTTGACATGAGAGGTTACAAGATAAGATTATTTAATAACTACAAATTAGATTAACTTCCTACAACATAAAACCAGCTTACATTGTTCAGAAGTCAAATTATACTGCAACAAAAAAATATACCGCTGCAAAATCCACTAATAATACGTGAAATATTTGTCATGTAACAGAAATTCAGGTCAAAATTTAACAAAACAATAAAGTGAACTCACCATTACAAATCTGTCCATTTCCATTGTTGATGGCATACCGAAGTGGGCTTTGAGTCCCCAAGACCACGGCACCGGTCTTAGGCAGCTTAGCAGTCTCCAGCAGGACACAACCTTCACACTCCTCATACTGACTCCGAAATGTAATAGATTCATTCGTAATAATTTCTAAACATGCTTGGTCATAGCGAAGTTTAGCACCGTTGCAGTGTCTGATGAAAGCGCCCACGTTTTCGAACTTGATGAACGACATTTTAAACTGTAAATACTACATCAGGGTTCTTCTTCCACAATGAACAATGAAAAATTGTGAATAGATATATTTCAGTGATGCAAAATCTTCGCGAAAACAATATTAAAATACGACGAACTGTCAAGTCAATGATTCACGCAGTGTTGCCACTACCCCAAAGAGGAAATTAACACTACCCTATGGCCTATTGTCAAAAGAGAAAGAAACAGAAGTTGGCTTGAAACATTTAACATTTTGATTGTACTTTATTATTAAAAATACAGTTAATTAATTTTGTTATTTACATACAAAGTTATGTTTAATAATATATTTGAAAACAAAAAGGATTTAAAAAATACTTAGTATGAAGCCCAGAAAATTTTTTAGGTAGCTTAAATGGGTTTCCTACTTGATTGCGGTAACCGTATCATCGAATTTTGTTGCTTAGAAAACCTTTCAACCACATCTCCTTACTGCAAAGTCTTGTTTAATCGGGATTTCAGTAACTCAGTAGTTAGAGCAACCACCCACATTGTGAAAGACGCGGGCTGATTATATTTCTGACTGGCCTGTTGGCGCAATGGCAGCGATCCTGCCTTTAGCGCCGGAGGTCGTGGGTTCGATCCCCACCTATGACAAATATTTGTGTGACGAACATTTGTATTTGTTGTGTGTCTGGGTGTTATTATATATTTAAGTATGTATTTAGAAATATTTAAGTATGTTTATCATTCTCTGACGCCCATAATACAAGCTCTGCTTAGTTTGGGGTCAGATGATCTTGGTGTGAATTGTCCCACATATTTATTTATTTATTATTGTTATTTATTTCTGGTCGAGATCATCAAGGCCAGTAATTGGGTTTTTTTCTTGTTTTCAATCTTTGGATTTATGTAAATCCTAAGTAACATGACATCCCAGCACAGTATCACGACATCGATTTAATAAGGCGGCGCAGTACGGAGAAGTCGTTAAAAGTTTTTTGAAAACACAAAATTCGATGATACGGCTTTTACACTCTTAGACGGTATTCACTAACATCGATCGCAATAAAATCGTGATTTTGACAGTGATTATTCCTATTTGACGTTGAATACTGCATCGTTATTGGCTGAAACCTTGACCCCGTCAAAATGCGATCGACGAATCGTGTTGTGTGTGGATGAGGGCGGATTACGTTACGGTACGGTACAGAGACAAACTTAAAACTTGAATAAATGCGTATTCATTCGTAAATATTAAAAAAAACAAAATATTGAAAAGTAACGCAAAAGTAACATTTAAAGTCGTTGTTGGCGACTAGCAATGCCAACCTATTTTGTACTGTTATGGTGGACGAAGAACCAAAACTAACTGCTTATTCGCCAATAGTCGCTGATTGCCTGCGGTTCAGCAGATGGCTACGTCTGCTCAGAGCAACAGCTCGTGCTCATCAAGCAGCCAAAGTCTTTCGGTCTACTTTACCTCAAAATCCTAAATATACTTCTACCGCGTTTCGTTCTCACCTTAACATACCTTTTCTATCCGCCGAGGATTTAAATTCAGCAGAAATTCACCTATTTATGACGGTTCAATGTGATTCTTTTGCAGATGAACTTATTTTCGCGAACGAGGGACGCCCTGTTTCTGGTCATAGCAGACTCAAGAATTTGTCCTTGATCGCTGGTGGGGATGGTCTTCTACGTCTGTCCGGCCGCCCCTCCGCCTCCAATGCCGTAGAGTCCCGTCCAATTGTGCTCGACGGAAAGCATCATATAGCCAGGCTGTTAATCCATTCTTATCATGCCCGATTCGCCCACGCAAATAATGAGCTCGTTGTGAATGAACTCCGCCAGAAATTCTACGTTCTAGGCTTAAGACCTTCAGTGAAACAAGTAGCCTCGAGATGCCAGACCTGTCGGATAAGAAAGGCAAAGCCTGTAACGCCACCCATAGGAGATTTGCCTAGTGCACGAATGGCTCACCATGAGAGGCCATTTACTTATGTAGGCCTCGATTATTTCGGCCCAATTAACGTGACAATCGGCCGCCGAACAGCCAAAAGATGGGTGGCTTTGTTTACCTGCCTCACAGTAAGGGCAGTTCACCTCGAGATTGTCGAGAGTTTGTCTGCAGATTCCGCCATAATGGCCCTCCGCCGTTTCATTGCCCGACGAGGTAGCCCTGCAGCGATCTACTCCGACAATGGAACTGCGTTTGTCGGAGCATCAAAAATTCTACCAAAAATTTGCGAGTTTGCCTCCACAAAAGAGATTCGGTGGAAGTTCATCCCACCATCGGCCCCGTTCATGGGAGGATGCTGGGAGAGGCTGGTGAGGAACATTAAAAGCGCCCTCACCGTGACACTTCAAGAGCGGTCGCCCAGGGAAGAAGTCCTCACTACTCTCTTATTAGAAGCCGAAGCCGTCGTTAATTCAAGGCCATTGACTCACGTAGCAGGCAGTCCGGACTTCGAAGTGGCCTTAACGCCATTTACATTTTTAATCGGCACGTCCTCAAACGACACACTGAGACGGCAGTTCGAAGACACAGACCTCTCCAGCAGGGCTCAATGGCGGAAGTCGCAACGGTTAGCTGACCATTTCTGGCAGCGTTTTGTCGCAGAGTACCTGCCAACGTTAGTGCCACGCCGAGGATCAGCTGTACAATCTCGAGCCTTGAAAATCGGAGACCTAGTCTGTATAGCTGACGGGACTCTACCGAGACAGTGCTGGCCGAGAGGGCGAATAGTCCAGATATATCCCGGAAAGGACGGCGTAGTAAGGGTAGCAGATGTGACCACGAAAGGGGGTGTCCTGCGTCGTCCTGTCAGGAAGCTGGCATTGTTAGTCTCCTCCTGATTCAATTGGTGTCCACACCGTCGGGGGCCATGTTGGCGACTAGCAATGCCAACCTATTTTGTACTTTTGCCTCTGTATTTTTTATATTACTTTTTAATAGAATTATTTCAAATATAGTTAGTTGACAAGCAAAAGTCTTTTATTAAACTCAACAGTCGTGTAACATGATTGTAACATGAGAGGGTCAAAAGTAACGTAAAATGCTTTTGACCCTCTCATGTTACAAAAGTAACATTGTGGCAACGCTGGCAATCACGTATAGGGCTGAGATTTCACCACCACCCACAGTTTTCAGTCATAATCGATTGATCTATTTATTGAATATTACAATCGATTTCTTGATTTTGTGTTAATCGATTGGTCCACGTCGGCAACTCGACATTCATAATTTGACGACACAATGGCGTAGTGCGCTGTAGCACGGTTTCTCGCCTCGATTTCCGTAGTGTCCCGGGTTCGATTCCCGGTCAGGTCAATTTAGGAAACGATCTTTTCTGAATGGACTCTGGTCTGGGTGTGCTGGGAGACGCCCCTGGCTTATTTCCTTGTGGTACCTCGTAACACAGGGATACTAATCTCTACTTCGAGACCATTCATTGTAAACAAGAGGTGTGTTGTCTGGCGCTATTTATTTCTAATCGACATAGCATTTATTTATATAAAAAATCATATTGGCTGAGTACTACCAGTACTACAACCTTGTAATTCTTTTCTCTTACTAAACACTTCTCACTCTTCTCTCGAGTTCGCGTTTGTGAACACTCACCGTTCACAAACGCGAACTCGAGAGAAAATCTCTGCCTGACTCTTGAACAGAATTTTTGGTGACGTTGACAGGGGCTTGCTCACTGGGGATTGAGGATGACCTACTGTGATGGTCTTTTGAACATCAATCTTCCGTAATCTGTTAGCATCATTATCCTGACACTTTGTGATGACGATTATTGTTATTTGACGTATAATTCTGCTCTGCATCATCTTAGGTTAACGAGCTGTCAAATAGAAAGCGACTATTACCGAGAGATAGAGAATCAAGTGCCTTAAACTAGGCACTTACCTATTGCCGTGTTTTGTTGCACCTGTTATTTCGATTTTTGTAACTCAGTGAGCAGACCCAAGACGGTACATACTACCTACCTATTTTATGATCTAATCAGTTTTTTTCAGACTTACTACTACCAGAGACGAACTTACGAATGTAAGGCACTGCACAGACTGGCACAGACACAGACGGGCTGGGCGGATTTTTTGACCACGTATCCAGCGGACACTGAGAAGGCGAGGCACTGCTGGCAGTATTCGACATGAACGAAGTATTGGTTCTATGTTCAACACTTAAGAATACCTATTTTACCGTCAGTTTGGATAAAAATTAATAGAAGACTCAGTTAGGAGAAAGGCTTTTTTTTTTACTATAATCAAACAGGATAACTCAGAAACATTTGCAACAAGTGCAACAACGCCTTGTAAAAGTCATTTCTAACATTGACTGGCACAACCTTATACTCTTCGTTAGTGCTGCTGCGGTTGACGTCACTGTCCTGAGGTCGGTAGAACCACGCTGGTAGGGGGGAAGGCGGCCCGATGAAGTAGTGCCACTGCCTCCTTCCGTATTTCAAGGTTAGTGATGTGTAAGGACCTTGGAAGTAAAGCTGGAAATAGCAACACATACATTAGCTAGGCTAGGTTGAAATAGTTACTATCAAATAATCTGTGGCTCAGGCGCGAGGTGCGGTTGACTTCTCACCCACCCACTGCCTGCCACCGGGCCTGGTGGTGGTATGGTAATCATGGTGGTGAACAGGAGCAGCGCCTTAGGGTGCCGTTAGGTGGGGGGCCACAGTGCACAATGTGAACCTTTTTTAATGACCCCGCCTTGCTACTGAAGTGTTGAGGTCGAGTACCGTGGGGTTTTAGATCTTGTACCGTGGGGCCGTACTACAATCTTTTGCCACTGTCGCGGCGTGGCGGTTTACGGTACTAAGACGCTCACTTTGTATGGACTAAAACTTTAAGTGAGCATTTTAGTGCCGTAAACGGTTGCTCTGCCAGGTGGCGAGGGGTTGTAATAGGTACGGCCCCTGTGATCAGTAGTGGCAGTGGATGATTAAGGTCACAAGTATGGCATCGGCGCAAACTGAGCGTTCGAGTGGCCATGTCCGAGCCACAAGCTGCTTGTGGCCGTGTTTAGTTACCCGCCTCTCGCGCACACTCAGCCTCACACGCTTCTCAACGCCGCGGCCGATAATTCTACTAATTTGTGGCCACGTCTAATGCGCACGCGCAGTGTGCAGACGCACTATGAAAAAAATATCTCATGCGAATCAGCGTATACAAAACAAAAGAAGAAAATGAAAAGAATTTTCTTACCGCCAAAGCAGGTTCGTCCGCACTATCTGACTCGTTCAGATACGAGTCTGGTTCTCTACTCGTAGATAAACTGAAACAAAAAAAAACAATGCAACACCAGCGCGAGTACTGCTCAGTGCGCCAGTCGATTCCTGATTGTGTTTCGCAATCATAAAAATATATTTGCAAAGATAAGATAAGATAAGATCATTTATTTGCACAAAACATGGTAGGTTGAACAATTGTTTGGTTCTGGTGTCATGTTCATTTGGCACCTGTTGAACCAAGAGCTCTATTTGGCCCGATCCTCATTCAATGCGAACATTTTTATTACCCATTTGTTACATTAAATCATTATGGGAATAGTCACCTACTTACAAGTTTGCCCTTGGGCCTTATTACGATCTCTTCTAGCCAGACATTTGTATTTTATACCTTATTTAAATATTTAACATTTTTAAAAGCGAGGATGTTATTAATTAAATACGTTGGCAAACTGGGGTAAAATTAATGACCCCAGTTTGCCAACGTCCGCAAAGAGTATATTATGGTTCATAATAGACTCTTGACGGTAACCAAATTGACATCTCACAATTGAAACCTATTGGGTCGTTTAAACGATCTATCCATCAACCGATCAAATGACGCGATCTGTATCATACGTAATACTTCTATGTGATTCTACTGCATGGTATTAATGGGGTTTCCAGATAACAAATTTGAAATTTCCCCAGGTGAAATATATTTTTCCTAAAGTTATTTTTAATAATACGTACATTAATTTACGCTCATTGCCCAGACGGGTAGGTAGGACTTAAGGACTTAAAATAGCCATAATCCCTATAATCCCAACACTTTCAGGTAGGGCTTGGTTTCAGAACTTGGCAAAATGAATTGTATCTAAAGTCTACTTCTCACATTCTCGTGAGATTGTACATGATCGGCGAGCTATGTTTCAGCCGTAAGTGCAGTGAATCAGTAATTTTCTCCTCATAATTTATTTACTAACAATCCGGGAAAAAACACATGTGGGAACACTAAGTGAATTTGTGACATCATGAGTTCGCAATGTTTGAAAATTAATAAAAAAATAACTACCGGCTAGAATCTAGCCGCTAGATCAACGAAATATTCAAATTAGTTACTTACTTAAAATAGTAAAAGGTATTTAAAAAACATATAAAAAAATTGTTCCCATATGTACCCAATTCCCTAAACTGAGGGAAGCGAGCGATTTCGTCAGTAAATATCTGGTTATGAAGAGGATGCATTTGACAGGTAGCCGCTGACTGGCGGGAAATGAAAGATCATAATACGAAATTGCTCGCTACGCTTAGTATGGAAATTGACTGGCTATTGGAGATCACGATAAGGTCCCTGCTGGTACCAAAACAAGGTATTCTGATGTCTCATTGTAAATTATTTAATTACCTACGCCATTCAAGTATGTTAAAGTAGAATGGGTTATTAATTCAAGTACATCACGGACTTGATTATATATTCACTTATATATGGTACTTATTAGTTTATATAGCCCATTGTAGGTACCGGGGCCTTATTAGGTATATTGCTGGTATCCAGTCAAGTTAGTCACTTAAGGTAGCGCAATTTAGTCGGTAAATATGCAGCCTAGAAGATGCGATAGTTACTTAGTTAGTTACCGTATTACGAAATTGCTCCGCTAAGCTCAGTTTAGGGAATGAGCTTCACAAGTTATAAGTTATTGTAGTAAGGCCTCTGGTTTGAAAATCAAACGCACCAGGGGCCGTATTACCTTTCATAGCCAGCCAAGTTCTCTTAAGCTGAGCGTAGCGAGCGATTTCCTAATATGATCTTTAATTTTCAGCCAGTCAGCGGTTACCCGTCTATAATGCAACCTCTAGGCCAGATATTTACTGATGAAAGTTCGGGAATAACTTGACTGGCTGAAAGATATGGTAATTACGGCCCCAAGAAAGAATCAGACGCTCCATGTATAAACCCGTCCATGTTTAAACTGGGTACGTCGTTCTTACGACGTACCCAGTTTGAGTTTACAAGGAATACGAACTTACACAAACTTATTAACAATCTTCATTATATCTTTCTTCATTTGTTTATTTAGTTGTTCATCTTCAGCGGACGCATGGTCCACTGTTTTGCTATTGAGTGGTTGTGTTGGATCACCTTTTTTCACTATTCTGTGCTGTCTCTTTTCCAATCTGCAAAATAAGAGTTACAGCTCTGAACAGGCGCGTTAACGGTAAAATTTAAAAAAAAAAAAAAAAAAAAAATTTAAACAGACCAACTTGCCCCTAAATTTCGAAACACCACTCAAAGTTGAGTACTTCACTAACATGAAACAACATCACAAAGAGTAAGTAAGGTTTTCCTTCTGTTATTGAACCCGCGGCCGTTTGCATCTCAACCGGCGATCGTAATTCGTAACCAACCACTTCTCTAATCAGGGGCCCAAGGGCCTCCTCCCGTTCAATGATTGAATTTAATGTATTTTGTACAATAAAATACAGTTATTAGAATACCGAAATATCAACACCAATTTCGAACGGTAAGTATGTTGTTTTAACCACTGAAAATTCACGTAACTACAGGAGTAGATAGTGATGTCATGATGAAAAAGGGTGAGTTATACACGTAAGAGCTGCTCAACTTTAACTGACGTTCTAAAATAAGGTGTAAGTCGTCCACTTAAGTTCCCAAACGACCAGTTAGTAAGAAATAAGGAACAAAATAAAACCTCCTTCGAGCCGGATTTGAACCAGCGACCTATGGATGCCCATTTAAACCAACTACAGTCCACCGCTCTACCAACTGAGCTATCGAAGGCTCAAGAAACCATACACTACAACGCAGTGCATTCGTCTCACAAAGGTATTTAGAAAGGCACCCCACGTCTCTTACGCAACTACGCGCTGTGCGTAGCGAAATGAGACAGCGCGTCATTAAAGGTTTGCGAACTTTCATTTGCTAGTCACCAGGGGTACTGGAGTGGTGGCTGAGGTACTACCCTCCATGCGAAATACTCGTACATTTGCGAGTAATGGTGCTGTCACACCGCCCGCGCTATTAAAAAATGACAATGATTGAACATCAGGTACCTATAACATTAAAAGTAAAATTTCCTGAGGTGGTTCTTTGTGAGTTTTGTTGAAACGTTTTTACTCGCACTAGTGAAGGTTGAGTAACGTTTTAAAACATTTCAACACTACAGTATGGCGGCGCTGTAACGCACGACTTTCAGTTTATCTATTTAACTGTGTGGACCCTGAGAAGGCTGATAGTTTAAACATTTACTTACCTTTTAATAGTAGGTGTTACATTATCAAAGTCTTTTTCTTCCTGGCTACTGCCTCTCCTCAACCTGAGGCAGTCTAAATCACTTCCCAAATTCAACACCCATAAGGGCCTTTTTAGCCCATTTTCAGAACTTTTAGAGCCCACCAACTGCGGTTTTGATCCAGCCCATTCTAGCTCGTTCTCATCAAACCCGGAAATGTCGTTCGTAGTTTTAACTAGTCCGGAGACTAATAATATAGGAGATAATAAAAACAAAATGGCTAATCTACACATGACTGGTGCTTCAGATAACAATATTACTAATGAAGGTGACGAAATTACCTGCGTATTGTTTGCAAACATCTGGACAAATATTGCCAATAACGTATAATACTGAATTCATGATAATATTATAAACTAGCTGTTGCCCGCGCCTTCGTCCGCGTGGTTATCCCTAAGGGTGCACCCCCACGTCAGACTTTTTGTGGGACCGATAATCGGGCCGATTTTGTATTTCACTTTATTTCTGACCTACTTTTTGTAGGACGTGTGCGTTGCTCCATTGCTATCAGTACGTTCTATTTTTCTCCTACAAAAATCGGTCACCGATTATCGGACGTGGGCAGCCTAATGCAAAATTTAAGACTCCTCAAAGCTAAGTAACTGGGGCAACCGCTCTTCCCCCTCATGACTGCCCGCCGGCCTTGCACATTATAAATGCACGCGCAGTACTCCATCATTATTTTGCTGCGATATTGTTTTAAAACTGCGAAATCTCCTAAGATAGGTATTAATTGAAATCGAATAATGTATAGGGCAATTTTGTTTTAAATTAAATACTTGTGATGAATAACGCAATTCTCTGGATATGGATTAATATCATGTTTATAAAATCACCTTCGCTAATAATGCATTGTTTTAGAATAAATTTGGTTAGCATAAAAAAGGTTACAGTGAGCCAACTTTAAAAGATAGACATATGCTGTCGCGGACTTTTTTTTAGAACTTAATAATATATGGCTTGTGCATTGGCCAGTTAAAATTGTCGATCTGTAATTTCCAATGTAGCTTAATCAAACCATTAGTACTAAATAAATAAATATGCACCAGACAACATACCACTTTTCATGGTCTCGAAGTAGGGATAAATCCCTGTGTTACCAAGGGGACCAATTCTGTCATACATAATTTTTGAGAAACTTTAACCGTTTACGCAGCGCACGCAGCGGAAGCTCTCAAAAGGAAACAAAACCCCCGATTTTGAAACCTTATTCATTGGTGCTCCGCTCCTTTTGGTATATACCCTATAGCCTTCCTCAATAAATGGGTTATCTAATACTAAAAGAATTTTTCAAATCGGACCAGAAGTTCCTGAGATCAGCGCGTTGAAGCAAACTAACTAACAAACTCTTCAGCTTTTTAATATTCGTATAGAAGTAGGTATAGATATGAAAGTAAGTTTGTCTTTAAGAAAACGCTGACCAAATTTTGATGAATAAGACTAGAGATAGTTTTGACATAGGAGATGTAAGTTAGCATTAAAATCTAAACAGCTGAGAATTAAAATGTCAAAGTTTATGGTTTAGGTGCGTAATTATGGAATGCAATTCAACAGCGTAGAAAAATATTCCAACAAAATCGCGGGAAAAAGTGTTAAATAAATTCAAGAATGGTTTATAAATCACATCAGCGCACGCACAGGCTGTCTGAGTTTTAGATATAACTGTAAAGATGCTACCTACCACATTCTTTATCTAAATAAAATATCAAGAAAACAAAGAAAGTACAAACAAATTACGTAATAGTAGGTACCTAACTGTAACCGATCCTGCGACCCTATCCGTGCTGGCGCTCCTAACCACTACGATAAACAAGTTAAATAAATAAGTATTTTTTTAAATGAAACAACTACTAAAAATAAACATCAAATATATATTTTATATTAACACATTTTTCTTAAATATTACATAGTTAATTCCAACTCGACATGTGGATATGGAATGCAAAACCAAAGTGGTATAAATTATGCTATGACACTTAAATAATTAGTTTTATTAAGAAATAAAAGGCACACAAAAAATATTCTAGGAATTTATATATTTTTTTATAACAAATCTTACAGCACTTTGTTGTTGGTAACAAATCGGAGTCTTAAAACTTCACGGATGTACTAACATTGAAAAATCTAACTTATGTCGTTGCAAATAGGTACAGTAATGCTTTGGCAAACTGGACGATCTCAGAGCCCCCTAGTTTAGACTCGCCGTAAACTCTGTCCACGAAAGTGATTGGCACTTCTCCTATGGTGTATTCTAGCTGCCTTGCCCTGTGAAATGAAATTGTGAGAATTACCACTTCTTCCTAGTTTCCTGTTAGGCGGTCTATAAGTGTCAGAGATTTTCAAGGGGTGTGGTCGGCCGTCTTGATTATTTGTACAAATAATAAAGATAAATACATTGTTATTGATAAAACATCAACCACCCCGCAAGACTAGGTACAACATTATTTACTTTACGAGTTTGGTAATTTGACACATTTTACTTTCATACAAAAATAAATATCAATTTAATTTTACGTCTGGATGTTCTTATCTCTTTGCGCATGGCATCGCAAAATAAGGTAAACAAACTCTTCCGAATAAGAACTCCCGTGTCGCTAGTGAATGGAACATAGACTTACAAATTTCACGACAGTACAATAAAATATTGGAAAAACAATTTAGTTATGATAAAACTCGTAGAACGAAATGTTGTTGTGTATGATCTACCTAGTCTTGCGTTGTTGTTGATGTTTTATCAATAACCCTGTATATATATCATATGGTCAGCAAGAAACGTAGTTGAACAGTCTAGCACTTAGTATGAGTTGTTCCTTTTTTATTTGCCATCTGTCATTTCCCTTAGGGTGCGTCCAGATCTGGCGAATGCGCAGCTCGCGAGACAGTCGCAGACAGCGCGCGCGCTTACCGCGTGCAGATACTGCAATTGATTGGTGCGCAACTCGTGCAAGGCTCGTACACCGCGCGCGTGCAGTTACTGCGCTTACAGTTCTGTTTCTTCTTTCGCGACCGGCGCGCGAGCGACGCAGGGGGCCTACTCACTAACACAATTTCCGTAGTTTCGGTCAAACTAATGTGTCAAAAAAGCCTACAAAAATATGATGTTCTTGAATATTTATGTGTGTGGTGAACATTATATTTAAGAGTACAAAAATACGTGATGGTTGATTAAATTATCTTCGTTTTTATACTAATTAGGGCCGTGATAGTTTGCCCGAAACTACGGACATTGAGTTATAGTGTGTTGTTAGTGAGTAGGCCCCAGGAACGGCGAACGAACGAAAAATGTACTCGTGCTGTTCGCGGTCGGTTCACGAGCGTAACATTCGTGGCGCATTCGCCTGATCTGGACGCACCCTCATAATTGCTGTGACAACCTAGACAAAGTTAATTTAACAAGGTACCGAAGTGTTGAGCTAATCTGTTGCTGACTGTACAGTGAGAATATTGAGCATGTGTTACCTTATTATCATTTCCATCTGGAAGACGTAGCCTTTAGAAACACAGCTGTCTATCAGTTTTTGGAGTATGTCTTTTTTATAAAGTCTGAAACAAATTATTCAATAAATAACATGATGACATTTCTCACAAAAAAAAAATGTGTCTTACCCCATGAACCACCAGGTGGAGTATAAGGGCTCAATATCAGAGTTAGAGGCCTGTCTTATACCTGACCTACTTTTTCTATGGTTTTCATTACAAACTTGCGAACTGATCCATTTTATGTATATCTTTTTAACTGGACACTGTATTTAAATAAATTTCCTAGAGTTAATTGCTATAATATGTATTATTGACATTGAAATTGATTGATATTTAATTGGTAATATGAATACTGAAGGCATGCTTTTGAGTCTAAATAAATAAATCTTTTTTATCAGCTCTCTTGCTCACACTTATAGACATATCGGAACTCTCGCTCGCACTTACAGTGTTGTGTGTAACAATTGAAAAGGAATTTCTCAATAGCCAAAGCAGGTAATGGGGGAAAAGTTAAGGAAAAATTGCAATGTATTTTTCAGAGCGGCGTCCCTTTATCGATAACGAGTTGCGCGGCATAGTTACATTCCTTTGACTTAGATTTTATGACTCAGTTTGCTAGTTTGTAATGATTAGTTTGGCTCAGACTGTGCAGCCTGAGATTTTCGAAATATGCACCCATTAAAGACATTACCTAAACGATCCAGTCAGGTCTGAAGCCCCCGGCCTGAGCAGCAGCTGCGTCACGAAGTTAGCGCCGCGCGATATCAGCTTCCTCTTGAAGTCCCACCCGTGGACTCCGCCGCCGTCCTGGTACCTCGTGCCGGAGACCAGGTCGTAATCATGCTCGCGCTGGAGTTCAATGAACTTTGGGATGAATTTTGGCTGTAAATTAAAGAAAATATTACATGTAAGTAATTTAGCCATGAAATGGTTGATGCGGCTTAACTTAACACAAAATGTGTTTAATGTTAAACCATTTTTTATCCTTATTCATTTTCCCATATTAATGCTACAGAAATCAGAAATGAGATAAGCTTTTTTAATGCAAACCAAAATAGACAATATAACAGGAATAACGAGAAAACGGGATATATGGACGACAACATTGCTTTGCTACAGTTCCGCGTTGCTGTCCAACAACTTTGATCAACAAAGAACATAACATGATGATAAACAATTAGATGGTCTTATTATTAAAATCAATCGAGGTACTCCATGCAACCTAATAATAGAAGAAAGAATAGCTCTATTATTATGGGCTAGTATTGCAAACAAAAACAGTCTTACCCTCAGCAGGTCAATACAAGAAAGAAAGAAAAAATGAAAAAATATTTGGTAAACATCACACAGAAAAACAAAATACAAGTAAAAAATAAAAACAAGGAAAGAAACTAGAAAAATTCCACCTGATTCTAGGGAGTCAAGCGGGATTCGAACCCGCAACCTTCCACAATCTGGGTGGCTGCTCTTTCAACTGAGCTACCGAGGCTGTTAACAGACCCGGCGAATTTATCTAGTGTAATTTATGTTGTAAGCCAACGTTTTTATCATCAATGTTATAGGCAAGCGCCTTTTTCCCTCTTAAGTCCCTAGGATCAGGTCAAATAGTGCATTATTAAATGCTAAAAATAAAAATACGCTTAAATAAAAACAACATAAAATACTGCTTATCTATGTCCCACATCACTTTCATATTATGTTGCATCAGTTTTTCATTTTGCACATAGTAATCTACTTTCAGGAACTTCCTTATATAGATAGTGAGAAAACTCTGACATAAATAAATATCCTAATTACAATCAAGTGTGTACTCCGGGTGGTGGCTAACTACTTAAGCCTGTAAATTGTTATTTTAGAAATATACAAATATTCCTGCCTTTATCACTGGAGGTTGTGGATTCGATCCTCAACCAGAATTAACAAACATAATTATAAATGACGAAAGTCTGTGTTTTTTACGTTTCTAGGTGTTAAACGTTGCACTAACTAGCCAGCCATCATCATATGACCCAAACACCAACTTAGCTCTCAAAAAAAATATGTTGTGATAAAATAATTTAAATTATAACTTGTGGTTACTGCCACTTACATGGTGGCTCAGATCCGCATCCATAATAATGATAAAATTGCCAGTCGCATGCTTTATTCCATGTATGTACGCAGTGCCAAGACCAAGTTTCTTCTCGCGGGGTCGCAGAACTATTTTGGCAGAACCATAGATTTTTTGAAGCTGTTTAGCCACATCTGAAGTACCATCTGGGCTTCCATCGTCGATAACGATAATTTCAAAGTCGTAACCACTGTAAAATACAAGTAAAGTTACAACAAAACAAAGAAGTAGTCGGATAAAGACCGGAAAGTTAAATTGCGAAAACTACCTACGATTAATGGTTTTTCAAGTTACCTTGCGTTCAAATATTTCATAATAAGCCATATTATTATGGGCAAGTTTTCCCGCTCGTTGTAAGTGGGCAATAATATAGAATATTTATCACTTTTCGTGATTTCGGAGTCCGAGACAAGCGATGCCATGCTGTCAAATATGGAAATGTCAAACTCTTGTTGGTTAACTGTCAGTGAGTCACTGCCGACCCGGCCAATATTTTTGAACGTTTTGTTTTTCTTTCTACGCAGTCACGTTTCGTGATTTGATTTTCAATAATACCTTTAAACGGAACGTTTCCTCTTCCCTAAAAAAAGTAAGAATGTCAATGTCAGAATATCGCTTTTACAGTAAAAAGTTTACGAAAATAACTTGTAAATTCTTCAACAAATAAGTAACTCAATTTGTATATTTTAAAAATAGATCATTTGTCTCTTTTTTTACTAGTTTCTATACCGCTAATTATAATGCTTTTATATTCGCTTAAAATTCTGAATTATTAGCGAAAGTGTTACGTTGCATTTCATGGGCATTTCCATGTTAGGTTTTTGACTGAAAATGGGAAAGTCCAGCAAGGTGGTCATCTGTGGGATGAAGGGAGTGGGCAAAACTGCAATTTTGGAGCAACTGATCTATGGGAATGTGAATTTGAAGTCATCATTTTACCCAACGATTGAGGATATCTATGTGGCTAACATTGAGACGGATCGTGGGACGAAAGAGCGCGTCTGTTTTTATGACTCAGCGGGTCTGGAGCCACCAATAACAGGCAAGTAAAACAGCTTAGACTGGACACTGATTTCTGACTAAATTGTTTTTTTTTAGCTTTTGCTTCCTGTTAAGAGGGATGATGACCCCTTTAAGGGACATCAGCTTCAATCAGGTTTGATTTTACAATAGTATGTGGATTAGGAGTTTGCCATGATCAAAAACTTCACATTTAGCTATTGAATTTCATAGTTTTTAAAACCTTTGTGCCTATATTTCAAACACTTTCCACTTCATGCCATACAGTTATAAAAAATCATATTATCCTAATCACAATCAAATCAGTTGTACTAATAGGACAGGCATTTTAAGTTAGACATGCTATGTTTCCTGATTTTCTTATATTTTCTTGAAACTTATGATATTTTGCTACAGGTCCCCCACAGTCACCAACAATGCAGCTGACAGCTAACCAGGTGCTACAGCGCCACTACCTAGGCTTTGCCGAGGGCTTTGTAATGGTCTATGACACCACAAGGCCTGAGTCATTGGATGTTCTGATGTATTTGAAGAAGGATATTGATAGAAATAAGGATAAGAAGGAGGTAAATTGTCATGTTTTCTAAAATCAGTTTTACAACTACTTTTAAGTAGTCAATTAATAATGTTTTTTTTCTTAAATGCTTATCAAAACTCATATGATTCAATTTATTTATTTGACACACGAAACAAATTGCCTCAGTACGTGATGAATGTCTCATCTTATCTAGGTTTAAAACGAGAGTACCATTCCTTAGTGTACATGGCATGTTATGCAATATTGCAGACTTATGGCCATTATTTCATCAGAGATTGTAGAGAATAAGTATTCTTAAATAGCCCCTGCAAGGGAGGCCGGGGGAAATGGGTGAAATGGCCCACCACAAACGGACCGATCACCCGGCCCACTGCCAGCGTCCCCAGTTGAAAATAATTCTTGAATACAGATTATATTTTATTTTGTGAAACATTTGTGTTTGTTTTGTGCCTGTTTTAAGTCTGTGTGTCATCATTACTCTTGTCTTATTTTTGAAAAAGTTTTTTTTGTCTCTCAATTAAGAATTAATATTAGAAACTCTACAAGCTCCACTTTCTAGGATCTAGACTAGACTTATCAGTGTCAGTGTGAAATGCTCTGCCTAAGGTCAAGGTTTTTATTTTACGAAATACTATTTCAGGTGGTAATGCTGGTAATTGGCAACCGGACCGGACCTGATGATGTCAACTGCCTTGAGAACACCTGCTCAAAGGCCGCTAACTGGTGCTCTAGAGAAAAGATACGGCACTTTGAGGTTAGTGGTTCTGACATTCAATACACTACGTCATCGACTGCCTGTTGATGCAACGTAACTGATCCCGCCTTTACCGCTGGAGGTTGTCAGTTCGATCGCCACTCACAACAAAGTTTATGTGATGAACATTTTGTTTATGGTGTGGCTGAGTGTTATTATAATATATTTATGTATGAACTAGCTTTCCGCGGCTTTGCCCGCGTTTTCTTTGTATATCATGGCCATATTACATAAAATCTTTATAAACAACTTATACGTACGACAACCGACTTGGTGTAATGGTTAAGAAGTTGGCTACTTACTACACCAGAGGTCGCGGGTTCGATCCCCGCACAGTACAAACATTTGTGTGCATGAACATGTCTGTTTGTACTGGTCTGGGTGTCTCCTATGTATAATAAGTATGTATTTACAAAAGAAAATGTATTTAAGTATGTTTATCCGTTGTCTAGTATCCCATAACACAAGCTTTAATTAGCTTACTTTGGGGCTAGATGGCGCTGTGTGGAATAATGTCCAGGGACATAACGTAGGCATAAAATCTTTATAAACAACTTATAAAGATTTTATGCCTACGTGTTATTCTGATTTTATAAGATGTTTTGCTGTAAAGTTTCATCTAAATCCGTCCAGTAGTTTTTTAGTGAAAGACTAACACATACACACATATTTATAATATCAGTAAGGTTTAGTAAGTATGTTTATCAGTCACCACCCATAGTACAAGCACAAGCTCTGCTTAGATTGTGAGTCGAATGATATTTGTGTAATTCGTCCCAAATATTTATATTTACTATAGAATGAAAATGAAAGTGGGAGTTTGACGGTACGCAGCGGAATCGAAGAGGCGCTCAGCAACGCCTCTCTTTCTCGCTCTAGTAAATGACGCTTCTGAATTACATAAAAGGATGGAAATACAGAAAAGTGCATTTCAGTGCTGCCAGATGTTTCAAACCTTTGCGACTACAACTTGTAACAGTCCCTTCCTATCCTTAAGGTGACAGCCATGGACCGCGCGTCCCTGTACGAGCCGTTCATCTTCCTGACGTCCCGGCTGAACCCAGCTCAGAACAAGACCGCCTTCCCCCAGCTCAGCACGCTCAGCAAGCTCACCCAGAAGAGTCGGAGCGAAGCCATGTAACAGTACGCTTTCAATCTGTGCCCCTTCTGCTACCAGCCGTGACCTGGTAGGTGACGACATGACTGCTAATTTTATTTTTTGTTTATGGCAGTACTCTTCTTTGAAATTATTTGACATTCCTGCTTCAAATTGAAGGTACAGACAGCAACAAAAGCTGCTGAATTTCATGCAAACTAATTATCCTATCTGCTATTTATCATAGACATGTCTTCCATTACTGGATATAGGCTCTCACAAGGTGGGCAACAACTCCTGTTTTTAAGCCTTACGGATCCAATCAGATAATAGCTAATCAATTGATCTGTCTCACCGGCAGCAAGGCTAATATAAGCATTTCAACCAAATTATCTAACGCTTTTTCTCGTAAAAATAGAACTGGAATAGGTGTGCTAAAAAAAACTCAAGTGTCCATCTTTGCCCTGCAAGAGTTCGGTGGTGAATTAAGGTAGTACACGTCTGCCTAATAATGCGGGCCACATTGGTGTAAACAAGTCGTTTCTTGACCACAACCCCATAAGGAAGTATTAAAACTATATCACATTGAAATTACTTCCTAATATCAACCATAATCTCACATCAATAAGACGTTGAGATATTACTTCAGTATTCATATACCGCTCTAAACGATTGGTCCCCATGACATACTCCACAGCTTAGGGTGTAGTTTACTGTAGTAAAATTCAGCGACTTATGTTACCGACTGTACATTCAATATTGTACATTTTGAAAATTCTCAGAAATGAAATTATCAAACTAAACCTTTAGGCTATATGTACTTACTCTTATTTTATTAGTATTATGAATTAAAAATCTCATTAGTTAAGTAGATAATTATTTATTTAGTTTTAGCCCCAAATGATATCAAACCTGTTGAAACTTTCTGCAAATTAATGTACGCTTGAATAGCCATTTAAAGGGCATAGCTTTACGTAGAATACACGTGTTCAACGTATCATGTGGAGTTATAGTCTGACTCAGTTATCAACGGAATAAGGCACAGTCAACAGCAGAAGTAAGTGATAATTTAACGTGACAAAATTGATGATTTTACAAAAACTATAAAGCTTATTGCTTAGCTGGGAGACGCCCCTGGCTTAATTCCCTGTCTGGTACCTCGTAACACAAGGTTATTTATCCTTACTTCGAGACCATGACAACTGGTGTGTTGTTTGGCGCATATTTATTTATTTATTTATTTATTAAACTACTAAGAATATAAATGAGACCTTTCATTCATTATAATGGTTACACGCTGCTTGTGATATTTTTTTTTACGTATTTTTCATTTACAAAAACAAATTGTAAGTTTGTTCAAGCATCATTTACTTTTGCTGTGACTGTACCACCAATAAAAAATATGGCGAACTCGACGTTCAGTCACGCGTTCATATTAATTCCCACCAAGCCAAGCATTTATGTGATAAACATTTGGGTTTTTTCTTCAGTTTGTAAATACTAAATATCTATATTGATAAAGAATAGTATACTTACATTTAACTGAATCAGTCTCCGAAGCACGTATTGCAAGTGTGAAAAGAGTTTTATTTATTTATTGCAAAAGACATTATTATTATTTTTGAAAAGTGCATACGTCTAATTTGCAGAAAGTGCAACTGTTATTATTATTTTGATCATGCGACATCATCTTAAACGGTAAATGGGGCATAGATTTATTCCTTAGTGAATTTATTATTAGATACCTAGGAAGTACTTAGAATTGTGCTAAGGTAACTTAATGAGTTTAGTTGATGGTATAGGACGCGGTATGTGAGTTGAAGTATAATTTACTTATTTAATTTAATTATTTAGTAGTCTCCCGGCCTCATAAGCTACAGAGTGCCGAGTGCGAGTTGCAGTGAGAGAAGTGAATGACTTCACCATCGCGTTTTGCGAGCACGTAAATGTCAATTACTATGGAATCGAGTCAGCGCCATCTAGCGGCGAATTCGGGCAACATTAAGGCCGCTAGATGGCGTTGACTCGAAACCATACAAATTCGCGTTTTTTTCTCGCAAACGCGATGGTGAAGTTATTCACTTCTCTCACTGCAACTTGCACTCGGCACTCAGGTCGCGTTGCGAGTATTTATGTGACGGAATTTGTTAACGGTGTCAGTACCTAATCGTGATCGGAATTCTCAAGACTATAATGTAATTCTTAAATTTAGTGCAATATTTATTTATTTAACATTCTTCTTATAAAACAATATCATCAAATGTATTCTTGGCAATTGCTTATGAAACTGAAATATGTACGAGTACCTCGAACAATATATTGATATTTTAATAGTCTCTCTAATCGTGATGCTTTTCTTTAAAATTAAATCTGTTTTTGATCTTAATGAATTTTGATACTTAAGTACCTACCTATTTACTTAATTTTACTTGTTATAATAGTTGTTAATATTTTGTAGTAAAAATACCTGTTTTTTCTCTTCTACACATAGCTTTAATGAAATGGTTTTTAATTATTTTTTAAGTCTTCTATTTATTTTGAATTGATTTAACGTTGACTTGATCTAGAAAACGTAAAAACATGTGAAAAAGCCAAATGAAAGAAAATAATGAGTTTGGAGTTCAGTTGGCTGAGGACGAACTTTCTAGACGTTTTGTGTTCAAGCCAATATTTTTGCTAGAACTGCAGTCTGCACCCAGCAAATATAAAATGGATTGGCATAAAATGCACAACCATTTAAAGAGGCGAGCGGCGTTCAATCGTTTGCCATGCGACACGAAACGTCGAAATGTACGTTCTATGCCACAGAACTGGCAGTGTAATTAGATAAATTGCATTACCTAGATGGAAATAAAGTTATTTTTAAGTAATAATTACCGCGTTTATTCTTTTCACATACCTCAAATTTCGAAACTACGCAAAAGGATATTGATTTTTATCTCTTCTAATGTAGTGATCTCGGTGGTGTTATATACAGGGTTATTGAAAAAACATCAACAACCTCGCAAGTCTAGGTAGCTACCATCATACACAACAACATTTGTTCTACGACTTTTGATAATTTGACACATTTTACTTTTATACAAACATAAATATAAATTGAATTTTACGTCTGAATGTTCTTATCTCTGTGCGCATGGCATCGCAAATATAAAGTAAACACCCACACACACACATATTAGTGATTCGGATTCACCCTTCCGAATCACGGAGTGTGAATCCGAATCACTAATATGTACTTTATATCACTATCAGCGGAATCGCCTTTTCGTATGTGAATGGAACATAGACTTACAAATGTTACGACAGTACAAAAAAAGCTTGTAAAATATTTTTTAATGAATGTATTGAATTATGATAAAACTCGTAGAACAAATGTTGTTGTATATGATGGTAGCTACCTAGTCTTGCGAGGTTGTTGATGTTTTTACAATAACCCTGTAGATGAAGTTATTGTGGGTAACAGCTGGTAGTTAAATAAAAGAATATACTCAATTAGCATATTTAATTTTGCATTTCGAGAAACAGTTACAATCGTCTTAGTTGTTAATATCATCGTTTGACTACACTAAGGCGGGATGGGATCCCACTACCAAACAATATAATATAAGTAACTAATAGCTCGCTTTTGAGCATTCTTTATTACTAATCGCTTTATCTAAATAACAAGGCTAGGTGTGCACTATTTTATAGAAAGCATAAATAGATATAAAATTAAAGTTACACAAATATTCGAGTCCACAACATTAAACATGATTAAGAAAAATACAAGTAAATGTTAGAAAAATCTTACTGGATTTAAAAAAATGCCTCAAGGTTACTATGATAGTTCGATCGGAGTGACATTCGACAACAATTTCGAACGATTGGTATCTATTGAAATGATGAAAAAATTGATATTGCAATTGGTTTAAGATTCATGTTTGAAATCGTTATTGAGTTACAGTGTTTTTAAACGTCAGTTTATTTTTAAACATAGAAATTGAATATTTGGCACTGGAAACACTACGGTAAAGCCCGTTAGTGATACTAAATTGAATGCTCATCGCGTTGTAGATTATAGTGGTCTGACATAATATTTTCACGGTGATGACTTACTGACTGTAGTGCTATTGTCGTGCTAGTGCCCATTGAGGTAACCATTACAAAAAATAATTTTACGTAACGTATAGGTACATACTTAATTTATCAGACAAAATATATAGTTTGGTGTTACATTTAGACTTATAAATCCGCCCTGACAGACTCCGTTCTGTCAAATGTTTGACAGCTAGTGTCCATTATCACATCTACATACATACTATTATTTTTCACTGAATTTTCGTTTGATCATAATGAAATATAGCCTATATAACTAAACACTCCTGAATAATTTAGCTTTCTTTAGTAAAAGAATTTTCACGATCGAATCAGTAGTTTTGGAGCCTATTCAACTATTCAATCCAAACAAACAAACAATCGAATTTTTCCTCTTTATAATATTATATTGAAAAACATGAAAAATTCAAAAGTAAATGAAAGAAAAAAAGGTAATCTCCTTTGTTTGCGTGCGCACCGAGCCTTCATTTAATTTATGTTCTGAGTTCGTTTGTAATTCTCGTAATAAGTGGTCAGTACTACTTATTAAAATGTTATAAATGACATATTGTTATAAGTATTCCGTACACTAAAATTCCGGTATGGGTGTGATTGCTTCATATAATATTTCATAAGACAAAGATACAATCAAAATGACATTCCTAGAATAAAAATAATAGGTAGTGATTTGAAATAGCAAGTTTAGTCGCAAATAGTCGTTGGTTTGATCTTTGATATAGTACTTATCTTGTGAATATCATTTGACGTAACGTTTAAGTATTTTCTTTTTTGGAAACGTATACCTACCTATAACAAAAAATATAATTTTGCAATATTTTTTATTTAACACGACACTATAAAAATATTGTATAGAAGCAAACAACCCACTACCAGCTTTTGAAACGATTGATAATTAATTAATAATAATAACGCTATTACAATGAAATCGGTAATCCTACACTATGGAGTAAAGTCGAGAAGCCAATATTATCGAGTAAGTAACATACGGAGAGCAATGTAGGTTATTTTTCAATAAACGGTCCAAAAATAACTGTCATTTGGCCACTTCATAAAATCTAGAAAACCTTCCATGACTACTGAAAAAGCCTTAAAGGAGCTATATTTCTTAAATTATAAGGCTGACATTTTGACAAATGAACAGCAAGAATGAGCAATTTTCACCTGAAATTACAGAAAATAAATTGTAAATAAGTAGAATTTAACAAGAAATTTAACAATTTACTTAAAGTAAGTAAATCATTTAACTTAATAAGTAAGCATTTCATTATATTTTAAATAACTGTCGATTACCTAAAGATCTATAATGATAATTAACGAATAACCTTGCGTAAATATGCAGAGAATTAATTAAGATTTCATTCTCTGAAACTCAGTTAGTTCATGTTCTTTGTATTACTGGTGTAACCCCCTTCACTAAGACAAAGTGACTTGTGTTATTATTACTCATCCTGTATACCACTTACTCAAGTAACCAACTTTACTGAATCACTTAGAGTTATCTATATACACAGAAAGCTTTCTAAAACCTGTTTCGTGTCTTTCTTTCAGAAAGTCGCAATCCGGTTAGGAATTCTTTTTCAATAGAATTTTTCGAAAATAATAACACGACGCAATAATTTACTTATTATTTAACATTTTCAACATGCTATAATTTGTTTGCGATGCAACAATTTTAATAGACATAATTGATGGCGTTTCTTTCATTGGTCGGTTTTTTTGCCATAAAAAATATTTTTTGAATTTTTTGATTCAAACGTAAGAACTGAACGGACTGGCAGAACCTGGCACAAAAAAGAGACTTTTGGAAAAAATTGGGAGAGACCTTTGCTCAGCAGTGGGACACAACAGGTTAATAAAAAAAAACGTAAGACAGTACAAATTTTCGATAAATTCTATTGCAAAGTACCTACCTGTATTCGTAACCTAATTGTTCCGTAATTCTCAAATACGCGTTGTCAGGAGGCAGATAGTGTATCAAGCGCACAGAAACAGATATGAGATCACTACATTCTATAAGTATAATTTGTTTTGATGTAGTGATCATTTTATTCAAAATGTCAGTTAGATCATCATTCATTAGAAATATGATGTCAAAGGTGAAGGTAGTGGCATCTTTAATGACTTCAATATACGTTGTAGTAATTTCATATTTGCTGTAGCGCTGGTTGACCTTATAATACATTATATTACATGGCTAGTTTAAAACTACGTCAGTGACGTATTTATTCTCTACAATTTTATTTAAAGTCATTTTAAAGGCCGCCATATTGCGTAATTCCCGAAATATACTTTACCGTCTTTAGATATGTCACATTAGTATCTCTACAAGAATCAAATTTATGAAAATAAGTGAAATAAATATCAACGAAAACCCTTTAGTCATACAAAACATAGATCATAAAAATAAATTAGATAATAATTTACTTCGTATTTCTAAATCCTGAAATTCAGAGTGAAAACTGTTTAATACCGTTAATTATTAGAAGAATAAAATGTTGTGTTAAGTCAATATTTAGTCAGTTAAATTCAAAGAAACTAAAAATTATAGTTCCATCCAGTACATACACCGCGCCCGATTTCATTATAAATTCACTAATGTATTAATAATTGAGTAGCAATTAACATCGCAATCAAAACAGTAAGCGTATTTCTTACGTACGTACCACCATTTCATTATTGATACAGATTGTAACGAAGGTTTGAGACTCATTATGTATCCCAATAAGAATCTACAATCTGTATACGTTGGTAATTATATGTATACACAATCCACCTCCCTTAGACGTGCTATCTACGCGTGTGACTAAAGTAGGCTTAACTAATGACTAGCATCGATCCGATTCGTTTAAGTTAAGTAGGAGCTACCGGTCAAGTTAGACTGTTACCGATTTTATCAATTGATTTTGAGTTATTTTTCAAGATAATTTAATAGATGCCTTAGTACAGGCCCCTGCGTCACACCTGCTCTAATTGTCGAAGCGTCGACTGTTTCCTTTTAAACCCGTTGGTTTTTAAAAATGCACAGGATTCTCGTCAGAAATAAGTACTTGCTTATAGAAAAAGATAACACAACTTCTAAAAACGAACACCTATGTTATATGCAATTATAGTTGCGAAGGCTTTGTTGAAATCAAAATAAAAATACCATTATTTTAACACTGTCTTTTTGGGAATACGAATACTATTTTTTGCTAGCTTAACGGTAGCTCCTACTGGTTCTTAGTAATTTATTAACTGACTAAAGCTCTCAAACATCGCATCCACGAGAGGAGGGTAAAGCAGACAATAATTAGATTTTTCTGCGTTTATACGACTCCCGATATTTTCAACTTTTATGTCATAACGACCTGTTTCATTAGCTAGTCTTGTAAGTTGAAGCTTCTTTATATTTTTATTGTTTTTTTTAAACACCGTGTCTACTTTAAATCCATTCTCTGATCTGTAGTATATTTCATCCTCCCCACTTGGATTAAATTTCCTAACTCTTACAATTCAATTCCAAGTTCCAACAGAATGTCATTGAGACCTTTTCAAACACTCAGCTTAAAATACTCAACAATTATACAACACTGAGAAATCGTTAGTTTTAATAATTGAATTCCAGCACGAATTTTAATGTCGATGGATATATTTAAATGTTTACTAATGATTTTTTGTTCTTGTAAATATATAATGGCGTAGATTCAATTTTGTCTATTACCTACTTAGTTAAATCTAGCGTTGCCTATGTTAGCGTTCATTTCGGGTACCCAATAGTATTGTATCAAAGTTTGTTAACAGTTTTTACTAATTATTACTACTTTTAAAGTGCTTTTCGACTCGCACCTTTATAGTATAAATAATGTTCATTTGGTGACAATCTCGACGAGTTAAGAAGTTAATTATTAAGTAAGGCTAAGGAACTACGTGCGCCTTTTGCCTGCTCTTGAAATCGATCGTCTTCTGTTTTTTATAAACCGAGGCAGCCAGTAACACATCAATTGGAAGAATAATAAATAAAAGTTGAGTTTTTATATTTGGTTTTGAAGAAACTTTTCTGTGAGTACTGAGGTAGGTAATGCTATTTTTAAGAAACAAGAGTTCTTCTATTGTTTCAAAAATATCGTAATATCCATTTCTTGTCAAGAACTTATAATGGCACCCTCCTTCTCCGTCATGAATGATGTACGTCCTATATTTCAAGTCATATATTCACTAATTTGAACTAGTGTTACAGTTTTATGGCTGTCGAGCGTACTTAATTTGAATATTTATTCGTATGGAACTAAAAATTAACTGAGTACTTGTTATCGAATAACAGGCAAAAGTAGCTCGCATTAATTATCGCAACAATTGCTATAAATGATCAACAACTTACAGCTAAGTTACACTTAGTTTCGTAACCGTTGGCCATCCTCCTCTTATATACTTACAAGTCATCTATACATTCCTTAAAAATAGTGATTTATACTAATACTATGGCTACACTAACAGCTAATGCATAGAATCGCATTATCAACTGATTAAAAACTCCATAATCTATCATGAAAGTCATAAAAAATAATTTGGGATCATTAAATAAAATATAAAAAAAGATTTGCCAACACTGTCATCGAGTTGTATATTCGAAAGGTCACTATATCAAATATTTTGCTGCGATTTACGCATTAGATGTAAGTATAAACCAACCTTCTAGGGTTCAGTTAATCAGGAAATTATACCCAATTATAATAAATAGTACATGCACCAGGCATACAATTGTTTAGGGCGTAACCGTTATTCCTTTTATCAATATTTAAACTAAGCTCATTATGTAAATGCCTCATTCGTATTAAGGTTTAGTGGACATCAAGTTCATCATTCCAGAGTATGACTGTCCAAATATTGCTATTAGGAATCTTGGTCAGGCCCGTGATCTTAAACTAGGAAGTTAATTTCCAAGCACTAAGTATCAAGTAAATACTATGCAGAAACTTAACTTTAAAAAAAGAGTGTCATTTTTAAACTGAGTCACTAACTAATAGGTTCTACTTACAAGTAATAAGCGAATCTGTTTTCTCAGCCTAAAACTACCACCCAGTTATCATTCTAAAATCAACTTTAAAAAATTCACAGTAAGTAATGTGTAAACTAATTAGGTATACTTTTTATAAAATAATAATATTGTCGATTTAAGTTTCATAGAATCTTACGATCTATTTAAAAAAATACAGCAACTAATTTTCAAATAGTTATCTCAATAATAATAGTCCTACAGTTAAACTCAGGAGCTATTTAACCAAACATACAACACAGTATACGATAAGAGTATAAAACATACAGAGATGGTTTCTTTTAATAAATTATTCTTGTAAATAGTCGTCCGCTCCTTATAATTCACTCATAAATTAATACTTAACAAAAGCATAAATCCAAAAATCCGCAGTCATTCGTCGACGACGTCAATTTTGAAAGCTGTTGGCTTCCGTCCAATAGGCTTCATTGCAAGCCGACGTCCGTTTCCGGCATGAAGTACTTCTTCGTCACTACTGCTCGAGTCGTCGAAGTGGCCTGACGTGCGGATCTCGCCCTCTGAATCTGATGACTGTTGAATAAAGAAAATGAAGCTTGAGTTACTGTTACTGACTACGCGTTCGGAAACATGATTACCCAGTGTTATACTTATAATGAATCTGGTAGACACTTAAAAAATACCTTCAATTAATATTTTTGATTTTTTTAACATTATTTTTGTTTTTTTTTTAAAGTCGATCATTTATTTTTCAACCAGTGTTTAACTAGTATCATCGTTATAGTACCGTGAAAGTTTTAAATAGAAACAATGTACCAGTCTAGTGCATGCTTAAAAATAAAAGCAGAATTAGTTAAAATATTGCTCCAACTTAAAAGTTAAACCAAAGCACCCTTGAATGTAGATTACTCACTTAATAGTAAAAATTCTTGAAATTAAAGTAAAAGCCCTGCAATAAAACAATTATTAATAAATAACTGAATTAAAAATAAAATTATCAAACATGCTGTATAAAAATTAAGCCAGTAATTATTAAATTATCAACGTCAGACAGATGATACGCTCATACACTATTTTTTCATTATCTTTATCTCCCTACTCGCTTTGGAATTCTTCGTGTTTTTTTTTCATATTTCAAACCTTTTTTTTAGATTGTGTTATTAATTCCACTGTTAAATAGCTATCCACATTACAGTAGGCCATTATGTGTACGAAGTATGTGAGGGAAGTAAAAAAAATCATAAAGATATTTTAATTTAAAAAACTGACCCAGCAGATGATCATAATACTTATAAAACTTACGAAATATATATACTAACAAAATAAGTAAAATATCATTGATAAAATGAATTTGACTTATCGTGAAATACATAGAAAAAGCGGATGCATCATTAGTTATTAAGACAGTTCCTTCTCACAAAATAAAAAAATAAGAAAAAAAAGAGCTAAAATAAAAAAGGTTCAATTTTTAAAGCTGCATTCAAAGTAGCTTTAGAAGCAGATCCTACGAACTGTAAATTAAAAAGAGACAGCATGCAAAGCATATAGTTCGAGTGCGAGGGAGACAAACATTTATTTCTTGGGGCGGCTGCGCGCGATGCTGGACGGCGGCTTCTTATTGGTGCGCTCCTCGCTGCTGTCCACGCCCTAAGTATAGCAACAATTACAACATGTTCTTTACAACTTAGCTTAGCTTAGATTTTAATCTGTACCAAAAGCTGAACAAGCTCGAAAGGGTTATTTTTTTAACAGCGCCTTAAGCGCAATTTCTTATGTAAAGAATATTTTTTTAAATTATATATGTTGGTTTTCGCCATTATTGTTTAGCTGCAATTGTTTTTTTTTATATTTTTGCCCAATTTAGTTATTTTGATTTAAGATAAAACACAAAAAACAAACCTTTTAGGCGTAGCTAGAAATCATATAATTCATAGAATCATTCAATCTCAAACCAGGTATTTTTTTTACAGAATAACCTAGCTTGCTTTTAAATTATTATCATTAATTATTTAAAGGCCTGCGCAGACGACTTATTATCCGCGGCGTACTTTTTTCTCCGTCAAAATAGATCCCTTACAAACTGTATCGAGCAACGCACACGAACGACTAAAAGTACCCCGAACCAAAAATCCGGCGAAACACCGCGGACGCCCGCGGAGCGTAACGTAGCGGATTAAAGTGCGCGGGCCCAGTAAGTATTCTCTTTTGAAACGTCTGCTCTTATGCCTAAACTTCATGTAAGTTACAGCACAACATAATCTCAGAATATTTAAATACTCTTGGACAACAAATAATCGCACACCGTGTGCGTTGAGTCTGCGGGGGATTGTGTATTCGCGGAGCGTACTTTTGTATTCGCGGAGCGTCCTTTTTTCTCCGCGTACGTCGTCTGCGCAGGCCCTAAAGAAGTCAGGCTAGAATTTGGCTGACAATTTTTCATAAATTCTCTTAACGTTTCCCTCAACTCAAATCTTTATCTATCTTAGATACTCGTGCGTGATTTGCCAATTTATTTATTTCTTAAATGACAGTAAAAAGTTTTTATTTTTTCATTTTATCCAACAAACACCCAGTCTAGCTACGCCTAATCCCTGCATTCCCTGTAAGTCTTACATCAAAGTCCCCGATGGTAAACTTAGTCCCGGCGGCTTCGGCGACCAGCTGCGCGGGCGCCGGCGGCGCGTTCTCCGGCGAGAGCACCTAGCGTCATGATGAGATAGCAGGTTAGCAGCAGTTATTTACACTTAGCGATAGATCGCGCCAGTTTTGAACGTTTACAGATTGCACTCCAAACCAACCATATAGGTTGGTTTTATACAAAACCACAACTATATACATTAAGGCTCTCAAGCAGTTTCTTCCAGACCACTAACAAGTATATAAAATTGTTAAGTATTGATCCGTTTTGTATTTCTGGTTTAAGAACTTTATTTTCTCAAAAGAATTACATTCACTTACGAGTACATGAGAATATTTTTACAATAGGTATAAATTAAATAGTTTTGTATTTGAATACGGTATATTAATGCTGTGACATATTATTATTGATGTAGTCATTCTGACAATTATTCTTTGCTTTTCTACCTAGTGCCTCGTGTATTTTTTGTCCAGAGGGGGTTGAGGTCCTGAACATTTTCAAGACTGTTTCCTAGTAACTTTATATTATGACGTATCAAAACTGGGGACATCCACTAGTAGTTTCTAGCGAAAGATATAGTTAGCTTCTTTTCATTGCGTTGCACGTTCAGTGCCAATTGAAGAACTCATTTAGCAGTGCCAAACACACATAATCAGCAAATGCATATATTATTTTTAAGGATAAATCATATTCAGTTAGTCTAGCACCTGTAAAATAATAGTTATTTACATAATATATTAGTCACTATTTACGAACAATCATTATCAGAATCAAGTAGTCCTAACTAGTTGAATTATTTACCCTTTTATTTATATTAACCCTTGTTTTAAGAGTACTAGCTAGTTACTATTTACTTCTAAAATGGCTAATAGGTATTTAAAAAGAAGTTTCGTAATACATTTTCAAGATCACCAGTTGAATATCGAGCAAAAGATAGCACCAAAAAAACCACGCACTAGACAGCAGGACTCAAACCTTAATTTCAATACCTAGTTAAACTGTCCAAAGAAACGAACAGTTATTTGCTTTCACTTAACTTAACACTGTAGATCTGCCTAAATTTTGTTTTATCGTACGCACCTTCGGTAGAACATGGGCACATTAACAGTTTCTGAAAGGTTGCTTAGTGTTTTTGTTTCGGTATAACAAATGCAAATATCGGTTTTTGAAATTTTTAAATTGTGCCGTTGTTGTACCAAAGGTGTATAAGTAAAGCCTCAGCCTCGAATTTTGCGGGCAGCGGGGCGGCAGCGGCGGCGGGCGCGCTGGACTGGAGTGCTGGGTGGCAGCGGCGGCGGGCGCGCTGGACTGGAGTGCTAGACTCCAGTCTAGCGCGCACGCGCCGCTGCCGCCCCGCTGCCCGCAAAATTCGAGGCTGAGGCCTAAGAGGTCTTTGGTTAACTCCCTACTTAAGTTTCACAGCGTATCCTCTACCATGATCCTGTGGATTCTAATAACTATAATTATCTACAAAAAACTTAACACTATCGAAACGTCGTCCACGAGGAGCCATAATCCTTAACAGTTGGAAGACTCACATCCTGGTCGCTCATCATCTCCTTGGTAGACACGGTAGTCTCGATGCGTCTGATGGAGCCCTGGTGGATGTCCACGTCCAGGGCGAGGCACTGGAACCGCCTCAGCAGCAGCACCACGGGTATCGGCAGGACCCCAGCGAGGATCATCACGACTGCGATGCCGAGGACCCAGTCGGGGTAACTCTTCTTTACGGTGTGACCCTGGGAGGACAATCACAGATCTGTTCTTTAATTTTGTAATTATTATGATTCATGTGTTATCGCGCTACGTAAACTATTGATAAATCAGTAAATCGCTAGACTAGGTAGTCATTAGCAGACAGCAGCAGTACCTACACTATTTGTTTGTCACCTCTTATCTCAACAAATTTATACCTACTTCTTCTGTATTTCAATAAATACAGATACAGTTTGCTTCAACCTATTTTCCTCATTTAAATGCTTCGATCAACAATACACTGTTGATCGAAATTTAAATGTGACGCATGGAGTTTTAAGAAGAAGTGTCGTCATCTACTTGAACCGTACTTATGTTTTACACGTGGATTTATTCACATGTTTGAAAGATACATACATGGAATCCCACTGCTAAGCAAAATCCTCCCTTACCATCTTTCTTAAACTTCCATCCTGAAATATACCTGATTAAGTTTTTTTTATCTATCTAACATTATAAAGAGGAAATATTTATTTAATAGGATCCGAAACTACTGAACAGATTTTGAAAAATAACTCACCAATATGAAGCTACATTATCAGGGAGTGAAATAGGCTATTCAGTGAAAAATTATACTTTATGTAAATCAAGTCGGAGAAACGCGGGCGAGATGTGCTGCTTTACCGACGCCGCGACGTGCAATTACTTTTAACAGAACGAAGTCTGTCAAGGCTCTATTAATCCTGAGGCAGAAGCTGTATATCGCATTAATTAATTATTTATTTTCTTCCTAGACACTTTTTATAATAATAGGAAATTGATGTTTTATAATGAAATTGAATTGAATTTATTTTTTTACATGGCTTTGTCGTTTTTTACTAACATATTTTAAGTACTTTTTTCCATTATTGTTTTACTGACACCTAAGATATCTAAGAATAGATAAATGATTTTAATTTAATTTAATTAAGACATAAAAAGATTTTTACAGAAGTCCCCTTGATTAGAAATGAGGATAGGTGGTATCAGTCTTAATCTAAATCCTTATTAATAATTAGTAAATTACTTAGTTATAATACAGTGTGTGTTACTTTGTATTACATACTAATGCCCGGCTGGTGTCATTTTCTGTAATCTTGTGAACAATTCTAGTTATTTGTAAGTATTTAAACTAAAGTCGGCCGGTTTGATTGTTCTTATACAGAGTGGTCCAAGCATACACGTCAATATATTTTTTTAGCTTCCTCACACTCAGGGGTATCCGAAAATACCCCATGTATATCATGTTACCCGATATTTTGTATTTTTCGAGTTTTGGTTTTTTTTACAAATTTTTGAAAATTTCTAGATTGTCACACTTTTTCTGTCACTGTCTGTTGAGATAAATGCTAGATTTTGTTATTATTATTAGATGAATGATAGCGTTAGATAATTCTGAAGAATTTACATCCATAACGCTTATCATAACTCTAAAAAAAAATTATAAAATTAAAAAAGTTGGAAGTGCTGTTGTTTCCCTGATCTTTGAAGGCCGTTTTAAAAAAAGTTTACTACAATCATAATCTATGTACCATGTCAATTTCAATGAGAAACTTCAACGGCATCATACCTAAATTTTCATTCAAAGTGTCACAGAAGTATAAAATTCAAGTAATCAGTATATCAACTAAAACTTGATAACAAGTTGATTAAATGATAATTTATAAAAAACGACACAATAAGTGTTCAAAATGGTGACTCTCTAGTTTCACATAGATTTGATGTCGTTTAAAAAAATATTTTATCACAAAACAGTCGTCTAAATAAACGCATTTATAGCCCTAATATTTTTTTGTTTTGACGATGTATTATCTGTATTAAGCAATAAAATGGTCATTTTGAAAGCGTTTACGGCTTTTTTACATGTTTTTAGTTTACTTATAATCAAGTTTTAGTTGATACACTGAATACTTGAATTTTACACTTCTGACACTTTGAATGAAAATTTAGGTATGATGCCGTGGGAGTTACATAAAAAAGATTTGGACGCAACATTTCAGGTAACTTTTTTTTTTAAAACGGCCTTCAAAGTTCAGGGAAAAAACAGCATTACTAACTTTTTCAATTACGTAATTTTTTTTAGAGTTATGACTAGCGTTATGGATTTTAAATTTTTCAGAATCATCTAGCGCTATTATTCATCTAATAGAGAAAAAAAATCAGACTTTTATCTCAACAGATCGCGCTACAGTGACCGAACAAGTGAGTCAACCCAGAAATTTTCAAAAATTCGTAAAAAAATCATAACTCGAAAACTACAAGAAACGGGTAACTTACATCGGGTATTTTTGGATACCCCTGAGTGTGAAGAAGCTAAAACCATATATTGACGTGTATGTTTGGACCACCCTGTATGTAACGAGTTTAAGGAAAACCTGATTCACAAATCCGCTATCGCGACTACTGCATAACTCTTTTCGTATCGCATTCGGTCAGTCCTTTGCAATGATTTACGTGTTTTTGCTCCTATTCGCACATCAGGTGTTCTGTGATGATTTCTCTGTGGTGGTTACGCCCGTGGGACCGGTGAAAGGGCGCGTGGAGGAGGGCTATAGGACGTTCTTCGGGATACCATACGCTTTGGTGGACGAGGAGAATCCATTTGGGGTAAGTTACTTGAACCTCAAGCTGTCGTTAATTATAGATTTTGATAAATTTAATGGCTTGAAAGAAAATCATGGAGTCTTCCTCAACTGTCGTTGACAGAGAAAAACGTTTGATTTTTTTTTTTAATTAGTTATTCTGTAACTGAGAGCTCACGTTGACTGGGTTGATTTCGTAATGACTCTTCCGCCTACTTATGCCTGGGTCTTGGGTGTGATTCTCACCTAGCACAATAACAATCAACACTTTACCCGACCACAGAGTTCACAGAATGTTAAGTGTTGCGCTCTCGCAATTAATGCGTCAGTATGAGGTAAATTATTTTAGTTAACTGTTACATCACTGAGATAAGTATTAAATGAAAATGTTTATTCTAGGTTTCCTTGAAACAGCCAAACTTTGTCGAACCTTTCGAAGCATTCGACCCGTCTGTAAAATGCCCTCAAGCCACCTTTGCTGCTGAGGGCATCCTTCAATGCCTCCGTCTCAACATCTACGTCCCACAAAAACGCGACAACAAGACACTACCTGTCTTCGTCTGGTTCCATGGAGGGGGCTTCTTTTTTGGCAGCGCAGGAGATTATGGTGGCAAATATTTGATCAAACATGACATCATTGTTGTCACTGCCAATTACAGACTTGGTCCATATGGTTTCTTATGCCTAAATGATCCAAAAGTACCAGGAAATCAAGGGTTGAAAGACCAAGTTTATGCACTTAAGTGGATCAGAGATAACATTGAGGCATTTGGTGGAGATGCCAGCAAAGTTACAATCGCTGGTGAAAGTTACGGAGGTGGTTCCGTTGATTTACATTTATATTCCAACTTCGAGAAGTATTTTGATAAAGCAGTTGTCCAAAGTGGGGGAGCACAAGTAGAAGCTATGTTTATCAAGCCAGACTTTGAAGCTGCGATCAAATTAGCTAAACTATTCAACCACACATCAAACAACACGTCTGATGCTTTGAAATTTTTAGCTAAGCTTGACCCAATTGAACTAGCAAAAGCATTTAACTCCCCTGGTATATTGCTAAGAGCTTGCAAAGAGAAGAAATTTAAACATGTCCAGAGTTTCTTAACAAAAGATCCCTTCAACTTATATAAACCAAGTACGATAAAGAACACTCGAGTTTTGTTTGGATACAACAGCAAGGAAATGTTTGCGACAGTAGCGAACAAGCCAGACGACTATTTCGAATATAATGAAGATATATTTTTGGATAAACTGAATAGAAATTTAAATTTTAAGCAGAAAGACTTAGAAAGACTTGTCGAAATAGTAAAGAAGTTTTACTTAGGAAGCAAGCCAGTGGCAAAAGAGAGCATGCTTGCCGTGATTGATTTTTTATCAGATTTCATGTTGAATCACGCAGCGGAACACTCTGTTACTCAGTTAGTGGATGAAGGTGCGAATGTGTACAAGTACATTTTCTCCTATGTTGGGAACAGTCCATTCAAAAACGTGACAGGAGTGGGTGCTTATCATACCGAAGAACTGCAGTATTTATTTGAAATGAAAGCTGAGCTCAAGGAACCTGAGCATATCATGATGAGAGATAGAATGACTACTTTGTGGGCCAATTTCGTCAAATACGGGTAAGACAAATCTGTTGTTATTAATGTAAATAAGACAAGTATTATGAGTGTATAAGGCTGAGCGATGAATGATGATGATGAAGTGAAACATTCAATGTCCAGGACGGGCAGTGTGTTCATTTATTTTTCCGTAGCGTTCGTACATGACATTACAAATAAAGTGTTCTCTAACATGAAAAATAGAGATAGTACTGGAAAGCTCACCCCATATGAGAGATATTAATAGTGATGTACAAGGCTCAAGGCTTCCGAGTATTTTTGTCTAGAGCTCTGTGTGGTTTCCAGTAGTGCGATTCTGTAAAATTCGAAACCCGATCTCACTCAGGTGATCGAACTCACTTTTGCTTATATACACACAATTTATATAAACTTGATATCAAAATCTCATTAAACGTTGTTTGTTTTATGAACACGTTCATCAGAAAGGTGACATTTCGTCGTAATCCAGTTTTACAAGATGCGAAATTTGAATCTCACGGCGGATTCACTGGGTGAGGTTCGAAATGAGTTTTTAAGAATAGCCCTACAGGGCTCGCCTCGTATGTATGAATCTCGACGACTCGGGAGTATTTTCCAGAACTCGAGCCTTCTTGAGAGCTCGATCGATCTCGGGGCTTTTTCAGGGCTCGAGTCTTTTTGAGCGCTCGAGACGTTTTTACGTGGCCAGTCGCGCTCAAGTTTCCGTTTGGAGTCTTCCTTTTCAAAGCAGGCAATAAAATATGTGTTTGTGGGATATAATTTTTTTTTGCCGTTCTGGTTGTTTTTTATTTATGATTTTATTTTATTGACTTATTAATAGTAAGATGATATAATTTAATAGATAATATAATGTAATGAATAGTTAAATTTGAGACTGAGTATATTGTATAATATAATGAAATATAATACATAGATTTTAAATTGATTAAGCGAACTAATAATAAAATAGAATGAGTAATAATATTAGTATAAGGCTGGCTACACTATTGTATTAGGATAATATCTGTAAAATAGATGTATTAGTTTTATAAATAAATAAATATGTGACCAGAAGGGTATTTTGAAAAACATAGGTTTAATTAACAGAAAAATAAATTTTAATCATGAAAAATATTTTAGTAAAAAGGTTTAAGAAGACTCGAGTTCTTTTGAAGGCTCGAGCTCTTTTGATAGGTTCGAGCTCTTTTGATGGCTCGGAACTCTTTTGAAGCCTCGAGGCACGGCTCAGGGATCCGCGTCTCGGCTGGGCTCGGGTCTACGAGCCTACCGAGCTCATTCAGTCCGGCCAATCCGCCTCGGAGCTTTTGAGCTCAAAAGTAGAACTCGACGCCTCAAGGTTTGTACATCACTAGATATTTATTCGGCGTTTTCTAAACTATGGGCGATTTATTGATCGGTGATGATTACCCATCAATCGAACCTTGAAACTATCTCGATTTTCAGGAATCCAACACCCGAAACATCACCTCTCCTCCCTGTCCAATGGACCTCAGTCCCTAAGGACTCCAGGCCCTACATGAACATTGACAAGGACATGGCTATGCTGCAGGATGTGTACCACGACAGGATTGCATTTTGGGATCTCTTTTGGAAAGCTTATTTGAGGAATTCAAAGATATTATGCTGATAAACTAAATTCTATTAAGATCCACAGCCGTTTCTTCAAGTAAATATTAGAAGTAGGCGAAGGATGGATAAGGTGACCCAGGCAGGTAAAGTGACCACCTTATTTTTAGGAACGAACTAATCGATGCCATCGGTCACCGGGTTATGGAAATAATTTATTAGTTGACGCCATATTGCCTCCGTAAACGTCAAATGGATCAGTGCTCATCTACAGATTACTTGTAATGGTTTCGAAGTAGGGATTATTATCCCTGTGTTACGAGGTACCAAACAAGGAAATAAGCCAAGGGCGTCCCCAGCACACCCAGTCAATTCAGAAAAGATCGTTTCCTGAATTTACCCGACCGGGGATCGAACCCAGGACACTACGGAAATCGGGGCGAGAAACCGTGCTACAGCGCACTACGCCAATCGTGTTGTCAATCTATCTAAGGTAAGGTTCAAATATAGTAAGAAAATATTCTCCGGTTTTATAGGAACACAATGCACGATTTCATTGATTTAGTTAGTATATAAATTAAGCAATTAATTCCACAGCAAAGTAGACCAACATAACAGCATTTTTCATTTATATTGGGTTTTTTTCAGCGCATGCCAATTCGGGTAAAATGGCTTACCAATGGGTAAGCTAAACTGACCTACGACATTTTGCAAGAATTTAGTTAAGGTTAACTTTATGCCATTAGATTGAAAGTATTTTTATAAGTACCTATATACAGGCTGTTTGTAATAAGTAAAATACTATTTTATTAAAAAAAACTGTTTGTTGTGTATCAATATGTTTTCTATGCAAAATTTAAATAAACCTATATTTGATTATGTAAATTTTGATGTTTTATTTGAAGTAACCTACTTTACCTGTTTATGAATTTGTATAGGCCAATTTACCCGACCAGCCCCCCTGATTCAGAACGAAGTTATCGACCCATTCGATAAATTTGTTTAAATTACAGTAAATGATCCGCTAACCGGTAGCAATCAATATGTTAAAGCCAAAGACCGTAAGTTTTCATAAACCAAATTAGATAAAATAATTAAAAATAAAAGAAAATAACCGAATCGATCGATAACTTTGTTCTGAATCGGGGGGCCGGGTTGGTAAAGTGGTCAATTTCTCATTTCGGCTTAAATCTTAAAATACGCTAAAATTATCAGAATATTGGTTTGAAAACAATGTTATACGAAACTTTATTAGTCAGACGAGATAAATTATGAAACTCACGTCAAAAATGTTGACATTTATTTGTTTGGCATGCGTATAAAGCTTAGGGTGCCAAATACCCGACCTTCCCCTAGTTTATATTGTAAATGAATGAATAAAGCCATTTGAAGTCTGTGACAAATCTTCAAATTTTTATGCAGGCCTTCAAGATGAGGTTGACCAACTCTGTAGTTCTTAACTGTTTGTACTTGTCAGCTTCATATCTGGATCTTCACCGTTGCTTCAGAGAGAGTAAGGCCCTTTGACCATGTTGTTTCCGTAGCCTCCGTAGAATACTAGAGATCAGGACGAGCTCTCACGTCACGCCCTGATACTGCGCGGAGACCATTTTGGTACCTCTCTTTTTTTGCTACGTCGGTCGCAAACAAGCATGCGGACCGTTGGTGGTAAACGGTTACCACAGCGAATGAAATCACGCAAAGCATGGGGCAACACTCACGCGTTGCTGACTGACCCTGTAAAAACCTTAAGAAAACTAGACGAGGGGCTTATTCTATAGTTTATGCGTCCTCTGAAGGAAGCACAACTCAGATCAAACTGTACGACACCATGGTGGATTCAGAGTGTGAGGAATCTCTTTCGGTGCGGTGATATCAAGTAGCCGTAGGCATCATATCGAATAGTTGTTATCTATATAAACTAACATTATAAAAGGAAAGACTTGATTGTTTGTTTGTATTGAATTGGCTCCGAAACTACTGGACCAATTTCAAAAATTCTTTTACGAATATGAAGCTATCAGGGAGTGACTTAGGCTATATTTTATAATGATTGACCAAAACATTTAGTGAAAAATATTAGTAATATGTAAATCAAGTCGGAGAAACGCGGGCGAGATGTGCTGCTTTACCGACGCCGCGACGTGCAATTACGTTTGACAGAACGAAGTCTGTCGAGGCAGCTAGTAAGTTCATAAATTAGTTTTTAGCCACTTTGTTTTTTTTTGTATTCAGACCTAGTAAAGTTTCATTCCTTTTTATTGAATGCCCTGTGAGTCAACTCACCTCCTCAGCATCCCAAGCGCTGTACTGCGGCGGCGAGATCAGCATGGAGACGACGGAGGAGACCAGGATGCCGCTGACGATGAAGGGCCCCACGTAGCGCCACGTCACCTGCCAGTAGAGGCCGGGTCTGTAGCCCGTCATCTCGTAGATGTCGTTGGTGAACCTGAGGCATTACAGACAAAAGAATATTCGATAAATGAAATTAATTAGAATCTGTAGGTATTACGTATGGGATTTTGGAGATGGAGTTACAAAAGTAGATACTAATATACGAATACTGGCGCTTCTAATGTTGCGGCAGCCGCTTGCCATTAACCCTTTAAAAGGCACTGGCGTTATAATGACCACCATATTTTTATACATAAGTTTGCATGTCTCTTTGCTGGTGACATTGTAGGTAGAGCAAAAAAAGCATCTTTTTACTAAAATGCTATGAGGTAAACCATCTTGAGAACCACCTGAAGTGCTAGTCAAGAACAACGCGGAAAGATTCTAAAGGAAATTGAAATGCCATTCAATTGATTAGCATGTTACTTTTGGATAGGCTCTCCTTATGAATAGTGATCACTCCGCCCATCACTTGCTGGTCTTTCAAGATATTATATGGAATTTCTTTAATTTCTTGCTTGCCATTGCGCCCATTTTTTGATCATTGAAGCTCCTAAGCTTACCGCTCGTGGCCGTAGACGTAGATGACGGCGATCATCTCCATGAGCGCCACGACGACGAGCCCGACGGTGCCGGCGAAGGAGTCGAACATCTTCAGCCAGTACTCGCCCGCGCCCGTCGTGAAGATCAGCCCCACGAAGAAACAGAACACGCACACCACGCCTAAAAGGGGCAGAGGTTTTTGGTGATGATGAGGTTTTTCAATGGACAGGAAATTGACAGGCATTCATGAATTTTCAGAACCGCATTCTAACCTTGCGTTGAATGGGATTTCTTACTTTCACAAAGAAAAAAAAGTTTGGAAGGTTGAAGAACAGTAATTTCACGTTTAGAAACTCATAGAACATGTTTTGTTTAGAATTCGGAAACACTGCTGCTGGACAAAGATCAATGTTTTGCCTATAGGAGTATTTTTTTTAGTCACTTCAGTGCTTTATTTAAGCTGCATCGACCTAAATAATTTGATATGTGTTTACATTTGCTAGCCTCATCATCATCATCCGTTGTGTTCCGTGTTACATTCGCTAGCCTAAATAAACGTTATTCTTTTTTATATTGTGATCAATAGCTTGGTGACCTAGAAGCTTAAAGAAGGTAATCCCAGGTACCGATAATCCTACTTTGTGTACCGATCGGAACTATACATAGGATCTTTATTGATTAAATAACATATTTGTGCTGCATCTGGAGTTTGGGTGTTGTATGTTCGATGGTTCCGGATTGCATAACACAAGGGAAAATCTTAACTACAGACCTGTATTTATACTACCATAGGTAATCGTGCAATTATTCATTATAAGTACTTACCAGTAATAACCGGCTTGCTCAACCTCTTAAAGAACTCGATATCGAAGATCGTGCACAGCATTCCTTCCATGATGCCGATCTGACTGCCGAGCCCGAGGGACAGCAGCATCAGGAAGAACGTGATGGACCAGAACGGCGCCGGCGTGAGCTTGAGAATGGCCTGCGTGAACACGATGAAAGCTAGGCCGGTGCCTTCTGCCGCCTGGAAGGAATGTGTGTAGTTAGAAATTGCAAGTTAAAGAGTGGATAATAAACTGAATTGGAGAGAAGAATGTTTCTTATCATCATTTCGCAATTTTATACAATTTCCTTCAAAGTTTGTTGTGGCAAATTCCATTAGTTCGTAAATTTCTAGCCAACTGTTCTGTTAATAATAGGACTAAGTACTTCTTCCACATGGTACGATCTTTACACACATCTTGCACTTCTTCCACTCTCATGATTACTTTCTTACACATCATATGTTTAAGTCTGGCCAGGGCCGGTCAGTCTGGAAATCTATTGAGATGCGTATTATCAGCCGTGGAGTATTTTCGTCGTTTTAAAATACTCTTGGCCTTGGTACTGTTGGTAGCTAACCTACAATTGGTCTCTCGTAGCAAGAATAGGCAAACAAGACCAAGAATCACCAGCTACTGACCTCCTCCAGCTGTCTTCCAATGGTGCACTCGGTGATGTTGAGGTGCGCGAGCGTGGACACGTTGACACTCGGGAAGAGCTCGCGGTAGTCGTCGGTGGTCGAGTTCAGCCAGAAGCCAGGGACGTGGTTGTTCGCCAGGATCTTGATTTGTCTGGAAAGTTGATGTTTCCGTTGAGACAATTGCATAATTAATATGAAAAAGTAGTCTGAAGAGTCTGGAAGATTGCGATAAGTTTAATTATGAGATGATGCACAGTCACAGCTAGCCAAAATTCAGGGAAGACGAGTTAGGGAATGGACAATTAATTTATTTTTATTCTATATTGAGTTCTAGACACAATAATTTATGATACGAGTTGAATAATAAGATATTCAAAACATGTCAATAGCTGCAACTAAACCTACATTATCGAAAAATATAAAGATATTTATAAATTATAATATTTGTTTTTTGTTCGAGTGTAATTGATGACAAAGTCTTACACTTTCAATTGTTGTAATCGTAAATTCAAGGTGAGGATGTCCAGCTCAGTGATTCGTTTGAATGACTGGGCTTGTCAACTTCATATCTGGACCTCACGATTGCTTTCCATCAGGTGGAGTGAGGTCATCTTGATGGGCAATATAAAAAAATATATATTGGCAACCAATCGAATGTTAAACATTTCTGGGATACTTATAATTTTTGGTTGTTTTGCAGCTCAGAAGTTAGGCATTCGGTACTTTTTTCCAATAATTAAATATATGCTAACTCCCATAGTAAAGATAACAATCATAAAATGAATGTAAAACCGAATCTTTGTAGACAGGATCACAAGTAAACCAGGCTATGACCCAAACACAATCACAACACGGAAATCCAGTCCAATCTATTTCCTGATATGGTGTTATTGTTGAATCCCACAACGCAGCGGGGTGTAAGCAGGTTCGGTAAACAACTGATAAAGAGCTATAAGTGGTAGGTATAGGAGTTGTTTACGACTGGCGTGATGGGCTCGTAAATATGCTTTCACATTGATAGAGGGCCGTTCGTGTATAATCTAACTTTTATGATAGATATTATTAGGTATGTAATGCGTAGGTGGTACGCTGTAGTGTACTGGCCCGTTTGGCGTAGTGGGTAGAGGTCTTATCTGTAGCGCTGAGGTTCGTCGGTTCCATTCACTCCCAGGATTGACATTCATGTGCCGTAATTTTTTCAGTTCTATGGCTGAGTGTCCCTTATTTCTATCCATGTAAGTGTTTATTTACGTCATGCTCTCTGGCGGAACCACCTTTGCTTTCTTAAACATACGTTACACTATAAAATCTATGAAAGGACTGTGAATTTCTACTCCTATTAAAAAAAAGTCTGTAGCTCCCGTTTCGCCGCAAAATAATATTTAAAGTGGTTGCGCTGCGGAGTATCTTTCCTGGTGCAACCACCATGATATATCTATTACTATACACCGTTTAAGGATATAATATAGTATAAAACAACCAGCAACAATTATATATTGAACTCATAAACCCAAATCCTCAATCTAGTTTAAAAATACAAGGAAATTATGCCTCAAAATTGCTTCAAAATAGTCGCTAAGCGCCTGAAATAATGTTTTTAGCAAATAGTAACATCTACGTGAAATATCATCCCATAGTGTTTTTAGGCGTTTATAGTATACTGGGTGATCATCAAAAGACCTGAAAATGAAATGACATACTTGTTTCTTATCTATATCTCGTATTCAGATATGATAAAATTGTAACTGATTGCTGTCTGTATATGAAAAATAGACAAGAAAACTAACCATGATTTATATAATATATTTGCGGCGGCCTACAGGGTCCATAATTGATACCACAACATTTAAGCCCACTATCTCAATGTACATTATGGTTTGCAATGAAGAATTGGAATTGGATTTGTAGAGTTTTTGACTGTTAGTCTGTATATCTGTGCGTTTGTGCGCGCTTGTCTCAGATACGGCTTAACAGATTTGATTGCGGTTTTCACAAATGTGTTGTGAAAAGCTTCCTTTAAAATTAAGTCTGTTTCATTTCAGTTATTTTATGAATAGAAAAGCAATATCAATTTAAATAATCTCGTCGAACACGTGAACGTGTTATTTCACGTAGATATTTAATTTCTTCGTATTTTTAAACTAGATTGAGGATTTGGGCTTATAAGTTCAACATAGAATTGTTGCTGGTTGTATTTATACCATAATAAATCCTTAAACGTTGTATAGTAGTAGATATATCATGGTGGTTACGCCAGGAAAGATACTCCGCAGCGCAACCACTTTAAATATTATTTTGCGGTGAAACGGGAGTCATAGATTTTTTTATTTAATAGGAGTAAAAGTTCATAGACCTTTCATAGATTTTATAGTGTAACGTATATTTAAGAAAGCAAAGGTGGTTCCGCCAGAGAGCATGACGTGTTTATTCAAAAAATCGCAGTTTTACTGCGATTTTCTGATTCCCTATAGGGAATGGCCCCCCATTCCCTATACCCCCCAACCCCAGATAAAACTGAAGAAAGAGAGGACAAAACACATGCCTCGCGGTGCTAACCGAGCAAATGAAGTTTAGTACCTATTAAAAGGTATTATAAATACATACCATTCCTGTTTACACGGCCAAATATAAAGTTAACTTACTTCATCATGCAGCTCTCAGTCATGGTAAACGCCTTGAAGCCAAGAATGCTGAAGATGACCACCGACGCGTAGATGGCCGTGAGCGCGTTGCACACGGACACGAGCAGCACGTCGCGCACGCAGTTGTTGTTCGGCGGGTTGTACGAGCCGAACGCGATCAGCGAGCCGAACGCGAGCCCGAACGAGTAGAACACCTGCGTGGCCGCGTCCAGCCAGACGGTCGGCTTTAGGAGCATCTCTAGCTGCAAAGGAGAATGAGGCTTTTAACAAATATATTTTTAGAATGGCTACAGAGATTAGTATCATCTGCCTAAATAGAAAAGGGCCGTTTGCCCGTTGCAACGTTGCTTAAAAAACGTTTGCCGTTTTTTAAGCAACGTTGTCGGTATTTAAAAATGCGGAATGCACGATGGTATCCCTGTAGACAAATGCAACACCACAGGTTTACTCATGCGCCAATGCTGCAAGATTTTGCGTTATCAGGAACAACGGTGATACACAATTCTCTAGCTGACCTCACAACAGCTTCCCAATAAATTCTGCCTACTTCGTAGTATCTTGCCCCAAAAGGTAAGCTCAAGCAGAAATAACACTAACCTTCGGTTTATACATGTGATATATCCCATCAGCAGATCCCGGCAGAGTGATGCCTCTGATGAAGAAGATCGTTAGAACGACATACGGGAACAAAGAAGTGAAGTAGACGACCTGAAAATAAAATCAGATGAGACAAACAATCTTGCACAAACCAATAAACACAGTAAAAAATTTCAGCGACTAAACACGCATTCACAAAACTATCTTCTCATTTCTTACCTTCCCACTGCTCTGGATTCCCTTCATCACGATGAAGAACACGATGATCCAAGCCAGCAGCAGGTAACAGACGATCCACCAGCGCGGCACTCCTGGTTCCTCAATGCTGGGCGCCGCGTCCAGGGCCTCACGGTACCAGAAGTACACTGTAGCAGTCGCTTTGGTGCATTCGGCTTCGGCGGAACTGTTGTCGGAAGGACAGTGGGCCCATGGCAGCTGGTCTGCTGTTAACTGTTGGGAAAATGTTTTATTAATTCTAGATAATCCTGAAATAATTAACCATATTCCTATCAAATCAGAAGTAAAGAATCTTTCACAGTTACTTCATTATTTGGTGGCAGTTACTAAAAAAGGTGCATTCAATTTATTGTTAATACTATACTCATCTATCATAGTCTCAAGACGACTGACTATGGCCAGAGACCACGTTTACTACCGATTAAAAACGTCAGTGTAAAGTATTGCCAAGACGAGTAACAAATTCTGCAAAAATAGAAATTTATCTCATTGAGAGCCAAGTTCCTAACTCTTAAAACCTTAAAGCCTACGCCTTAGTCAAAAAGTGAGGCATGACCTAAATAATAAATTTGTGACCATGATCCCATGGGAGTGGCTACGTGAATCGACCAAGCTTCACTATTTGACTAAAATGTAGGTGAGTGAATTTAGAAAAAAGTGTTCTACGTATCATTTTCCGTGGTAAATTTTTTTTCAGTGTAGGTATAATCATAAATTATGTACTTATAAACGATCAAAAACTACTTCATTATCCTGTAAGGCACTTGTCTAGAATTAATAGATCACCCAGAAAAAAATAATGAAAATTTAGGAGCCATGGAATTGATTTAAGAGCCCACGGAATTGATTGCATTATGATAAACTGCACAAAAAATGGAAAAGGAAAGACTTTAGGTGAAAGTACCTGAAAGCAGATCAATTTTTCTGAATTTGAACTTCATTGCGATTGAAAAACGATGTAATATGATATTTATGTTTGTGATAAATATGAAACAATATCGTTTACATACAAGCGAAAAGTTAAGTATAAATATTGTACGTAATACAAACTTTTGTTGGATATTCAATAATATTACAGTTCTTTCTTTATACTTAATAATAATCACTTATATAATCAACAAAATGACAGAAACAAAACGAAAAAATGTTCTACTCAATAAAATTTGAAATCAAAACTATTTAGAGCCGGTGTCTAGTAAAGTTACTGCGCACACTCTCTAATATACACCTTATAAAATAGTAAGAGTTTGGTTCCAAAGAGCGTATCGTCGCCTTTTAGTTTTCTAGCCCTTCGTTCTACTGAGTCTAATGCGTCCAGCTGGTATTTGGTAGTCATCCCACTGATAGCAGCAGTACTCCATAAATGACCGAACCTGTGCTTAATGCGAGTGGAGCAGCTGTACTGATGTTAAGTATCTCCGAACCTTAAATAGGATGCCAAGATTTTTGGCAGAGGTTTTTGCTTTGAACTTAATATAACTACCGATGCTGAGATTAGACTAGAGATCCATACCGAAGAGTTCGAGGTGGTTGGTTATCGGTATAGAAGCTGAGGTTAGACGAGAGATCCATACCGAAGAGTTCGAGATGTTTGGTTATCGGTATAGAAGCTGAGGTTAGACGAGAGATCCATACCGAAGAGTTCGAGGTGGTTGGTTATCGGTATAGAAGCTGAGATTAGACAAGAGATCCATACCGAAGAGTTCAAGGTGTTTAGCTTTCCGTACAGAAGCTGAGGTTGAACGAGAAATCCATCCATACCGAAGAGTTTAAGGTGGTTGGTTTTCGGTATAGGTGTATTTAGGCAAGCAAGAGCCTGGGTTTTGTTGGCGTTGAACTCAACAAGGTAAGCTTCACCCCAGTCGGACACTGCTCTTAACGTTGACTTATCTGCTCAACCATAGCCTCTCTTAGGGGCTCAGTTTCAGGGAAATTGGCGCGGGCTAACGGTGATGTCGTCTGCGTATTCAACGATACCTGGGCACAACAGAACATTTATGTGCAGCAGGAAAAGTGTCTCAAAGAGAACAGACCCCTGACAAATACAGGCATTTATAGCCAATAGGTCGGAAAAGCAGTCATCAATGACTACCCTTATTGACCGTTCACTCGGGAAGTCAGATATCCAGCATCAAGGTGCGGTGGGAATTCAATGTGAAGGAAGCTTGCTTTTTTGACTATAGTCCCTAACTGTGCCAAATGCCTTCGAGATTGCGAGAGAGGCGTTGAGTGCTATGCCGTGTTTCTCAATAGCATCGCCCCCCAAGCGAGTGACAAACGCATGAAGGTCACCAGTAAGTTTTATTTATCTCATTTGTTTAACGATTTTTTCCTTGTTTGCCTCTTTCTTTCCATAACTTCAAGTTCCTTAGCTCTCTCAGCCAATTTCTTTCTATGAAGTTTTTCCTCTCTGAGAAAGTTTGGGTTTTCCTATGTTTATGGTATGGTTGTTTTAGTTTATCTGTGAACTAAAACATACCAAATAATTAACAGATATTTTAATGAAGGAACTTATTCATACATACTTTTAATGTAGGTGTGTGATACTACGCGTTAGTTACCCTAAGTTTAGGCAAAGGTATTGAAGACGAGAGGGGAAAAGTAAAGAGAAGAAAAGGAGGATACTGGATTTAAAATATATTTATTTCACGTGAATAAAGCCAGCCGCCGTCACCATATGTCATATCTGTCCTATCATAAAGTACGATTCACATCGAACGGCGCGCAGCGGAGAGCATCGGAGCGCATTTACGAAGCCGCAGAGGAAATTATTATTTATTATCAATTCTTAAGGTCGTATTCGCACCCAACTAATACATTTTGGAACCCGAACGGATGCGCGAGCATGCCGCGGCAGCCGGTCGGCTCCTAACGTATTCCGCGAAAGGTACGATTCACATCGAACGGCGCGCAGCGGAGAGCATCGAAGCGCATTTGGAAAGCCGCAGAGGAAATTATTATTTCATTATCAATTCATATCGTTCTTTTGGAACCCGAACGAATGCGCGAGCATGCCGCGGCAGCCGGTAGGCTCCGAGCGTATTCCGCGGAACACGACCGACTGCGCGCGGATGCCGTCGGCTCCGCTCGGCTGCCGTCGCATGCGCTGGCACATACCTGACGAAAATACAAGAGGTATACCACATAAATTAAAATAGCAAATAATTTTAATTTAAAGAGTATTTATTACTAAAAAACTTAAAACATCACTGTTACGGAATAGTACAGTCTGCATGGGCCCTATAATCTACAATAAAATACCAAACGAACTCAAACAGTTTAACGTGAATTTATTTAAATCTAAACTTACAAAAATGTTAATTAATAAATGCTACTATACAATTCAAGAGTTCCTAAATGATACATTTTAGATGTAGTGTTGTTAACTCTATTGTATATTACTATTTGTTTTTTTTATTTATTTTGTATGTGTACCTGCATGATTTATACTTTAAAATAAAAACAACAATAATTATTGCATGCCTTAGATAGGCAGAATATAGCAATGTACTTTATCACTACTCTAATTACCAGTGACACCTGTATTCTGTGCAATAAAATATATTCTATTCTATTCTATTCTATGTTTTTTTTCAAGGTCAAAAATTAGGTTTACTTGTGTATAAGTTAATTTTTGGGATGAAGGGCTGGAATTCGAATTTGGGTAAATTTAATAGCAACACCTAGCAACGACGCTTTTGAACTAGTACATGGCGGCCCAGAGAGAAATGCACTTTTGAAATATCAAGAAAAAAATAACTATGTGATTTTCAAGACATTTACTTATTACAATTTAAAGATAAATAAAAGAAATGTATTTTGAAGAATTACATCCTCCGAATGATTTCCTTGACGGTTACAGCATTCTTACAATCTGGCATCAAAATTTTGGAAATCTTTATCTCCGAAATGGATCCCATTTCTTGCCAAATAGTCACCTTCTATTACTGTTGTGTTGTTGGATTACTGGAGTTTTTTTTAATTAAACCATCAAAAACATAACTTCTAAAAAAGTCTAATCAGGTCTCGCAACTCAGTTATTCTACCGTAAAAAGTTTTAAGATTCATTCATTCTTCAGCGCAAAAGTTGGTATTTTTGTAAGTGTAAGCCTATAAAGGAATCAAGCTTAAAAGTATGTTAAAAATAATGTGGTTTGTATGCATCTATTTTTTGTATGAAAAATACTACTTCGCATGTATTTTTTAGAAAAAAAGTTACTTGTAATTAAAAAATCGTAAAAAAATATTGTGTGACTAAATGAGCGTTTCATTTCATAAAGTCAACTTGAGATTTTAAAAAGAATAAACTAAAAAAAATGGTAGTCTATCAATATTGATGAAATACTGCTACCATAAACATCCCTAAATATCGATATCAAGCACTATAAACAGATGTCGACAGCCAGGTGATAATGTTGTCACTTCCATTATTTTCCTTTACGTTGGTAGTAAAAGTATTATTTTCCCTTAAAACTGCTTGTTCGGAGGTCCGTCTCTTAAAACGTTGTTTTTAAACTTTTTGTTGGTCGGCCGCAGTCGCATACGCCTGCAGCCGTGGCAATGCGCGCCGATGCGAGCCGCTGCGCGCCGCTGCTTGCCGATGCGCGCCGTTCGATGTGAATCGTACCTAAGTCTTCGCCAAGTCGCGTCTGTCAGTCTGCTTTCCAGTCAGCCAGCAGAGTCAAAGAGTCCGTAATAGGTCTCAAGTTTAACATACGTCTTATATACTGACATTTTTACTTAAATCATACCTATAAAATCATTTTAACTACGGGAAAACAGTGTCTATTTGAAAGTTATGTTTTATTGACCGTTTACAATAATAATGGGTAAAGAAAGATTTCTATTCTGATCATATAATTGTTCATCTCAAGCATACAAAGCAGTCAGTTCAATGGTCTCAAACTCAATTCCATGGCCAAAATGCCACGGAATTGAAGCCATAGAATTGATGACAATTTTATTTTATATCAGAAAATTAAAAACAATATGTGTTATTATAACGGCATAGCATACTCAGAAAGCTAATAAAATCATGTATCGAAGTCGTTTAAATAAAAGTTTCAAACTGTAATTTATAATTGACCCACGGAATTGACCTACCAAGGTGTACCAAAAATTTTACAAATACAGAACCTAGTTCTGGCGAGAACGCAAGCGACACCACTTCTTCGTCAAAACGTTGTTGTTTAATTGGCGCTCCTCGTCAGCAAATCACTGAACATCTATCACATGTAATGTAAGTACCAACAAAACAAGATCGTTTTGTCGCATGCTTCAATTTACGTCTGTCGCGTGGCGTGACACATGTTTACAAGGGCTATAGAGAAACGTTTATTTACTATTTACAAACTTATTTACATATTTTGGTTGAATGATTGTTGTGCTTTGCAATGATGTATGAATTATTTTATTGAAATGTATGTGAAGGAAAATATTGACGATGACACCGCGGCAGAGGCGCGTGTGATACGTCCAAAACAGGCAAAATCTCCCCGTTTTTAGGCTTCGAGGGTGGTTTTCTTAAATTTAATGGACACTTACGCACTTTCAAATATGATGCCTCGATAGAATATTAATGCGTATACCTTTTGACAACAATTTCACTAGTGAAATGTAAGTAGTTGATATATTTATTGTGGCGGTTATACACAAAATGAACAAGTCCCCTGGAATCACCCGGCTATACTACAATTATATTTTGTCCGTGCAGTTGGGATCATAAATCATAGCTCGGCCTCAGCCCGGCTAGCGCAGTGAGCATGTTGCGCGGGCGAAACGCCATTATCGACAAAAACAAATGAGTCATCGAAGGCAGGTACACGGCGGCGGTGCGGTATACAAAGGGTGGTATGCGCATTATTGTTGTCGATAACGCTTATCGACAACAATAACGCGCATCACTATGCCCGTCCATAAGGCCCCTGAGTGGGAGAGAGAGCGAAATACTTCGATGTTTTATGACCCCAACTGGACGGACAAAATAATTCTACTATAGTTCAAGCGTGGAGTTAGAAACTTCTCTTTCCATCAGATTAAATATTTTTTTTACAGCAATATTGTAGACTGTATCTACAAGTTGTAGTCTTCTTGGCAATAATTTACATGAAAATGTTTTTAGTGGGGTATCATTTGCAATAGGGTATTTAAGAAACAAGCATAACAAAGACTTTACTGGTTAATTTAGTTCTCAAAGAAAATTATTTCGTTGCCCACTGATGTTCATTCGTTTATCTATTGTAAATTGTTTAATCGTAGTCCCTAAAATTCAGTGAACAGATAAAGTATAATTCCTATCAAACGTTAAATGCATCGAAGCACAAAATAAGCAGTTGGTATAGAAAACCCCATCTATAATGCAGGAAGTGAGGTCTTTTAAACTAAATACGCCCCAGCAACGCTTGTATATTTAAAGTACGTACCCTGATGCTATTGAAGAGATAGAAGAAGACCCAGGTGATGATGACGTTGTAGTACAGAGCAACGAACAACGTGACAACACAGCTGGAGATGCCGATGCCCCCTAGCCAGGGGTGGATGGTGTTCCACACGCCCAGGGAACCCAGACGCATTTTCTGACCAATCGCCATCTCGATCAGGAAGAGCGGGATGCCTTCCAGGATCAGCATTATCATGAACGGGATCAGGAATGCACCTGTGGGTAAGATAATGGAATAAAATAATAATAAATATTTGGGATACCTTACACCAAGATCATCTGACCCCTAACTAGGCAGTGCTAGTACTATGGGTCTCAGAGACTGGTAAATATACTAAATGTCCATATACATACTTAAAAAGATAATAAGACCCAGACACACCACAAACACTTGAATATTTGTCATGGTTACGGATAGAATCCACGCAGACGGCGGGTAACACGAAGACGGCGGTTCGCCCGTCTTCCTCCTGCTCCCTAAAAACAGCACCGGGGTGGCTTTCACCTCATTGCACGGTGTTCCCGTCTGGGGGTGTCCCAGTATATCGGTACGCCCCAGTAGTGTGAGGAGGCCCGGCATGAAGGCTGGGCCGACCGCTGGGGTGACACACTCCCCCACTGCCTTCCCCCGGGCAGTGGGATAGTGTGCAACGCATTTTAAACACCCGGTTTAAAAAAAAACAAAAAAAAGGGATATAACCCACGACCGTTCTGTTGGCGTAGTGGCAGCGATCCTGCCTTTAGGCAGGCCTGTGTCACTTTAAAGTTTAGGTACGTATAAGTAATTATGATAAAAATAATAATGACTACTCATCATCATTATCATCCGTGCGGTCTATCCCGGTTGTGAACCCACACTGGTGTGTGGGGTCCCAGGGTCCACCTTTCTTATTTTCTTGGCCCACTTCGCGTGGTCTTGTGCATCCTCAGTGGTGAGTCTGATGGCACGCATGTCACCCATAACGACGTCGAGCCACTGCTTCTTGGGTCGACCTCTTCTACCGGTATCTAGCGGGGGCGGCATGGCCAGACAATTGTTGCTAACGTAGTTTGCCGATCTCCGTGAGACATGACCATACCAACGAAGGCGGCACTCCTGCAGCTTGTCTGCGATGTCACGAACACGAAGGCTGCCGCGGATGTGGGAGTTACGCACGCGATCTTTGCGTGAGACTCCACACATCCACCGCAGCATCTTCATTTCCGTGACGCGCAGCTCCTGCTTGTGTCGCTCTAGTAACGGCCTTGTTTCACTGCCATATAAAAGGACAGGCCTAATGATGGTTTTATAGACCTGCCCCTTCAGCTTGATCGGCATTTTGGGGTCACAAATGACACCAGTCACCTCACGCCATTTGGCCCAAGCCGCGGAACTTCGGGCTCTGACGTCGCGGCCGATATCTCCGGACGCGCTTAACACAGATCCCAGGTATTTGACACGGTCCGTGTGCTCGACCACGTCAACGCCTATGTAGGCCATGTACTCCGTCTTCGCCACATTAAGTTTCAGATCGCCGTTTTCAAGTGAATTTTTCCACATATTCACCCGTTGTGCCAGCCGTCCCCTGTCCGAATCTGCTAGAGCTATATCATCAGCATACATAATAAACCAGGGTGGTTGCTCATCGTGGTCTAGGATGCTGTTTGACAGAACGTCTAATATTACGCTGAACAGAAACGGGCTAAGCACGGAGCCTTGGTGTACTCCAACGGTGATAGGGAAGGGAAGCGTGTCACGAACCGCAGTCCTAACTATGGAACTGGAATCGTGGTACATGTCCCGGATAATGTCAATAAAGAATTCGGGAACGGCCCTGGACCGCAGCGCCCAGCCGATCATCTCACGAGGGACACAGTCGAAGGCCTTCTGCATGTCTAAGAAAAGGAGATGCAGAGGTGTATTTTTCAGTCTGTATCCCTCCATGAGCGTTCTCAAGGCAAATACGGGGTCCATGGTCCCGCAACCCGGTCGAAACCCATACTGACACTCCGAGATTGTACACTCCCACCGGGAGAGTCTACAATGCGCTCGAGGAGCTTCATGGTGTGGGACATAACCTTTATGCCGCGATAATTGCTGCACTCCTGCACCGAGCCCTTGCCCTTGAAGACTGGCGTGATAATGCTCAGTCTCCATTGGTCAGGTATCTTTCCGGTGAGGAGAATGCGGTTGAAAAGGTGGGTAAGTATGCCCACACCACGAAAGCTCATCGATTTCCACGCTTGGATAGGGACTCCATCGGGTCCGACAGCTTTCCGGTTCTTCATGCGGCGAAGAGCCGACTGGACTTCATCAGGCGTTACCGGAGGCACTAGTCCCTGATTTGCAGGGAGTTCAGGTGGCTGCATTTCTTTGTGCTGCTTGTTGAGCGTCTTCTCTCCTTCACCGCGCGGTCCCCGCATAGCAGGTTACCAAGAGTGTCATTTACACAGCGGCACATGGAAATATCCTGGGCCGCTTTGACTCTCGAACGCGCCAACTTGTAAACGAGCTTCTGCCCCTCAGACGACTCCAACTTATCGTACAAAGGACGTAAGTGGTCACGTCTGGCTCTGGCTACAGCTCGTTTAGAGGCACGTTTGGCATCCATACGCGGCGCGATCTTCAGGAGATTTGGACGCTTGCCACGCTTTGAAGAGGGCTTTACTCTAATCTCCTTCTGGACTGCTCCATTCCACCACCAGTTCTCCTTGTCAAGCCGACGTCCACCCTGAGACACACCCAACGCCGCCATAATAATGACTACTACTAATACTAAACGATGTTATATTTTAAAGTTATTAAGTAATTTAATTAGCGAGTTGCGACCCTGCGCTCTGACAGCTAAATCGGTTTTATCAGCGGCTCACAGTGGAATATAAACGCTCGTGCTACGCGATAAGGTTTGATTCCGTGTGCAAGCTGCTTGATCGATAGCACGGACAAATTAAAAAGTACTAGTGTGACACGAACTTGTGAGATTAAAGAATACTTTTTTACTTGTCCGCGTAGCTTGAGAGAACCGTCTGCATGGAGTCCTATTCTGTGCATAAGGACCGCTATCATTACGCCAACGGGCCAGTCAGAAAATAGAATATTAAGTTCGATTGTGGAAATAATGTAACTAGTTTCGACACGTAGTTTGTTTAACAAATGGTTCATCTCATCACACTTGTTGACAAATAGTCTATGTAAATAGTAGTTGTTCTACTAAAATCAATAGTTTTCGTAAAGGTCAAATTTTATGAACCGTTAAACTATGTAGGTCTGGAGTGGTACTTAGAAAATTGTGGATAATTTTATGAAACACCATGTTGATCTAAACTTCTATACTAATATAATAAAGAGGAAAGATTTGTTTGTTTGTTTGCAATGAATTGCTCCGAAGGCCGATTTTAAAAATTCTTTCACCAATATAAAGTTACATTATCAGGAGTGACATAGGCAATTTTTTTTTAATTTAGGCTATATTTTGTCGGGAAAGACAGTCAACGCGGCCGAAGCCGCTGACGGACAGCTAGCGTTAATAATAATAATAATAGGCTCTGTTTCAGGCCCTTGACCCATTCGTGGCTGTTTTCGCCCAACGACTATCGATCAAGTGCGGGCGATTCAGCGTCTACAGATGTTGGATCAGTCTACGCTTGATCGGCTGCGCCTGGAGGCGCTTTCAGTTCGCGCGACTTCTCGATCGACGCGGGACCTGCCCGACGCCCTACCGTATCCAAACCCGGTTTCCCAGTCGGTGCCGGTGGCGCCCCGCATGGATCCAGATATTGATGGAGAGGCCAGTGCGAACATAAGCGTAAGTACTCAGGCCAAAGAGCAATTGAGGAGGGCTTTAGATTTTGGAATATCCCTCCACACTAATCTCTAGGCCACGGTTACCGCGTTTGCCCACTAATAGACGCAACCTAGCGTTAAGGGGGGGCCCTGGACGCTCTACTAGCTCCGTTTATACAGACTAGTGAAGATTTAGTTGATACTCACTCGATTCTGTACTGCGTGGTCATTGCGGCATGCCGTGTTGCTCGTGTCAAGTTCCCGAACTCTGACCGTGCAGTGCGACCTGCCGCAAATGTACCCACATGGCAAATGCGAATCGAGCGACGTATCAACACGTTTAGGACCCTCATTGCAAAGCTGGTCGGCTTCAGCCGGGGGAACCATCACCCTCGGGTCATGCGTTACGTGAACCAAGCCTTTGCTGGGACGGGTATTAGGCCCGAACAGTATATGGCTTGAGTCCCGGAACGCATTGACTTTCTGAAGCAGAAGGTCTATACGTGGGCAAACCCTATCCGTCGCTACAGAGAACGTGTGGACAGATATGTACAAAATCGCCTTTTCCAAAGTGACCGAAGGAAGGTGTACCGAAACTGGGAAGAGACTAACTAACGTGTGAGCGACAGTCAGCGACCGGATGCAAGTGTCATGATTGACTTCTGGCGCAGCATCTGGTCGATGCCTGTCGAGCACACGGAGGGTGACTGGATGCGTACTGTCGAGCATGAATGCGAATCTATTGAAACCATGGGGTCAGTAACTATTGACCCCGAAGACGTTAGTTGTGCAATTCAGACGGCTCAGAACTGGAAAAGTCCTGGCCCAGATGGATTGCACAACTTCTGGATCTAGTGGTTTCGATGTTCGCATCCATGCTTGGCAGTGCAGTTCCTGGAATCCCTCGAGGTTGGTTCTCTCCCTAGTTTTCTGACTACTGGTGTCACTTTCCTTTTACACAAGTCAGGAAGTACCTCGGAAGCAAAAAACTATAGACCCATCACGTGCTTACCTACCATCTACAAGCTCCTTACGTCCATTCTAGCAAAAAAAATTAACTCGCATATCGTTGCGAACAATGTTTTGGCCCCTGCTCAGAATGGATGTAGGGTTGGGTCCCGAGGTACTAAAGAACTCCTCCTCATAGACACGACTGTTTGCCAACAAGTCCGACGGAATCGGAAAGCTCTTTCAACTGCCTGGATTGACTAAAAAAAGGCCTATGATTCGGTGCCCCATTCATGGCTCAGGAGGATCTTAGAGCTGTATAAAATTGATACAACCTTAAGATCTTTCTTGAGCACGTGCTTGGGGCAGTGGATCACAGTCCTTAGTCAGTCAGGTGGTGGAGATGGCTCCCCTGATCCGCAGGACTTCATAAGGATAGAGCGAGGTATTTTCCAAGGCGATAGTTTGAGTCCTTTGTGGTTTTGTTTAGCTCTGAATCCTCTTAGTACCTTACTAAAGGATTCAAAGCTAGGCTATCGGCTTCGCAGAGGGGTTGAGTTCATCTCTCATTTGCTGTTCATGGATGACCTGAAGCTGTTTGCACCAAACCCCCAGGTCTTGATGGAATTGTTAAAAATCACCGAGATCTTTAGCAACGCCATCAAGATGGAGTTTAGTGTCGATATGTGTGCGGTCATGCATGTACAGGATGGGAGGGTTGTAGATTCACCAAGTTTACAGCTCTCTGAGATGATGACACTCAGATCCCTCTCTGAAGCCGAAACCTACAAATATCTTGGTATGTCAGAGTCATTGGGTATATCAGTAGGAGACGTCAAGTAATCGGTGAGGGAGCGCTTCTTTATTCGCCTTACAAAGGTACTTAAGAGTTCTTTGTCAGGTGGCAACAAGGTGCGCGCCTTCAACGGTTGGGTGATGCCCCTATTGATATACTACTTTGGCATACTGAGATGGACTCAGACTGAGCTGGGCGCTCTGGATACACGAGTCCGAAAACTGCTCACAACGCATCGCATGCTTCACCCACGCTCGTCTGTTATGAGATTGTACATCCCACGGAAGGTGGGGGGTCGTGGCTTCTTAAATGCTAAGGACCTTCACAACCGTGAGGTGTGCAATCTTAGGAGGTTTTTTCTCAGCAACGAGTGTGGTATTCATCGCGACGTTGTGGCAGTTGACAAGGGGCTCACGCCGCTGTCCTTGGCAAACGAGAACTGGCGTCAACTACCGGTGCTCACCACCGACGACCGCAGGGAAATATGGGAGAGCAAGGAGCTGCATGGGAGGTTCTATCGGGCCTTAACAAGGCCCGATGTGGACCTCTCCGCATCGGTGAACTGGCTACGCTTTGGGGACCTCTTTGGGGAAACCGAGGGTTTTGTCTGTGCAATTGCTGATGAAGTTATCAAGGTGAATAACTACCGGAAATACATCATGAAGGAGGGTACGGTCGACATTTGTCGGGCATGCCGCCGTCCTGGCGAGTCTATTCGCCATGTTATTTACGGTTGTTCTCACCTTGCTAACGGAGAGTACTTGCACAGGCACAACCTAGTAGCCAAGATCATCCACCAGCAACTTGCTCTTCGGTATGGCCTTGTCGAGTCGGAGGTACCGTACTATAAGTACGCACCGGTACCAGTTCTCGAAAATAGTCGTGCATTGCTCTATTGTGATCGCTCTATCATCACGGACAGGACTATTGTAGCCAATAAGCCTGATATCGTGCTGGTACACCGTTCCCAACGCCAGGCAGTGCTTGTCGACATCACCATTCCACATTACGATATCCTCGTAAAAGCTGAGAAGGACAAACTCAGCAAGTACCTTGACTTGGCTTACGAGGTGACCGCCATGTGGAATGTTGATTCGACGATCATTGTCCCGATAGTTGTATCGGCGAACGGCTTAATAGCGAAGAGCCTCGACCAACACCTTGAAAGGCTCTCGCTCAGCGGTTGGGTCAAGGGTCAGATGCAGAAGGCGGTGCTCCTGGACACGGCTCGCATTGTCAGGAGGTTCCTCTCTCTACAGCCCTAACCACCGGTAGTCTGGCTCTTGCCTGCCCTGCTGCCGGCGGCACCCTAGTTTAAGGTTTTTATAGTATTTTTATAATTCATTGTTTTTAACTTTAACTTAAGCTTAGGTTTTATAATTGTAATTATGTATTTTGTTTTTATAATTATAATTCATAAGTTGTTTCATTGTAATAAATCTTTGTTTTATAGAAATACTGTACAAATTGAATATCTAAGTTTTATGTTAAATAAAGAGAATAATAATAAATCATTTATTTTCAAACAACATGGGTTCATAGTTAAATATAGCTGAAATATTTTCTGAGCTGCTTGTATGCACAAGAAGGTTGTATAAATAAATTGTGACCTTTAGTCCGCTCCCCGAACAACGATAAAATCTAGGTGTACTCGTACATTCCCTCCACCTAGCAACATATTTTATTCCGGCCAAATTTTCTCCTGAGATTGTATCCACGCGTAGGTATAGTAGGTATAACCTGGTGAATGTCATGTAAGATTCAAGAGCGAAAGTGGGATTGCTGAAAATTTCAGCATTGCCTCTAGACGAGTATAGTTGACAAAAGTTTTGACGTATACAAAACCTTTGTAGTCTGGATAAATACATATGCATTGTTTATTTCGCAACGAGCGTCTTTCTTAGGCACTTGGCTGGCCCGTTTGCGAACTTGGCAGAAGAGCTGCCTGAAGCGCCAGAGGTCATGGTTAGGGGGCGACCATTTATGTTTGCTACTGGTCTGAATTTTTACTATATATTATAAAACAAGGCCGCTTCTCTATGTCTTGTTTGTATCAGAATGACACAATGTACTTTACTAACGCCTGTTGTAAACCCAAAACAAGTTTAAAAGAGTAACTGCTGAGTTTCTCGCCGGGTCTTCTCAGCAAGAAACAACTCCGACGCGGTGGTAGAGTCGCATTATGTCTTATACTTGTAGTTATATATCTATGTTATTATAGTAATTATGTCTATTATTTAGTATATCTTCCTTTAAATTTGACGATTTGAAAGTACTTACTGAGAAAGTCTATTTGAATAAAGTTAGTTGAGTTTGAGTTTGTCTGTATGTATGTAAGTGTATTTGTTCGTGACAATTTCAAACACTTCATGTGAATGATTCTTGACGATATTAGACAAAGTCGAGATACTTTTAACAAAATTATTTTGGTGGGATTGTTCATCTTAATATGAGTCTACATAAAGTCCGCAAAGTCATATGTCTATATACCTACGACAGAAAAAAAATGTTGGCATAATATACTCGTATGCTCAACCCGCGTAAAGAGTCAGGGTGAGTCGCTAGTGTATCTACTTAGATGAGAATATATTATGTATACCTATTACATCTCTGCTTATTTATGGGTCAGTTGATTTGGATGTAAGAGTTTCCTGATAGCATTATAGGTACATAAAACTCGGACAGAAAGACAGACCAAGCAGCAAAATGCAAAACACTCTACCTGAAGTGACGAAATTCTATAATTAACGAATAGCCTGAGTCATTATCAGGTAAAAAATATTATTATTTTCATTTTTACTATAGTATTTACGATACTTATATGTATATGCACACACGTATGTCCGCCGCAAATGTCCGTGCGTTATCTCAGTCTCGGCCCACTGACAATCAGCGCCTGGGCCCATATATCCCTCCTTACTCTACTGAGTTATATGCTTATAGCCCAGGCTATATGCTGAATGAGGTACATTTATCTTTTTGGGCATCGGGACACCGCTGTCTGATGGTATGGTCTTTTTTCTGTTTTATGTTTTGTTGGTACTCGTAATACCTACTTGTTTGGTTTTTACTTTATAAATTGTAATGTAACGATGTCCTTCAAGTTAATAAATGTTTTTCTATTTATATTTCAAAATCGAGTGAGTTATGTTATCTTCATTATCAAGTGTTAAATTTAAATTAATTAAATTGTCGACCAGTAGGTTTTCCTTTAAAAAAGCAATCCATAACTTCTTCTTAGATAAACCTTAACTCATTTAACCAAACCTCTCTCCTTTCAAGACAATATTTTAAGATTTAGGTACGATATTTAGTGTATGTATATTAAAATTTATGTATTATGATTATGTATGTGTAATATGTATAATTTTGGTATAAGTATGTTTTTTGTATTAATAGTATATTTTATTTCCGGTTTTATGAGACACCGCCAACACGATTTCTGCTTCGCCCTGTGGTTGACTGGTAGAGAATGCCATTAGGCATTAAGTCCGCCAATTGTACTTTTTCTTTGTGCAATAAAGAATAAATAAATAAATAAATAAATAAAGTGTCTTAATTGCTAGCTGGCTCTTGACCGTGACTTTGCTCGCGTGCGGTGCGGTCATTTAATTCAATTAGTGTCCATTGCATATTTTTGTATGTGTATTGCTCAACATGGATCTAATCTGACCTAGAATGCTGCAATGAAGTTGAATAATTTGGTAATTAACCTAGCCTTTATATTTTTTATAGAAGAAAGAGCAAATTATTTTGTGGGTGAGTTTGAGAGAACAACTGCAACATCTCAAGCTCAGGTGAAACCTTTGTGTTGCTTCCCTATGATGAAAGCGCTACAATTGATAACCATCAATCTAAACAAATTTGGTTTGGTAAAAATCACTACCCTAAATTCTCCCTGAAAACACCAAAGGACCTCTGAATTTCGGGCCATGTGCCTTCACCGAACGCCTAAATAAATTTTTCCGTATTCGTCCTAATATGTCGCTGTTTTTTTTAAATTAATAGATTACTGTCTTTCTTGGAACCTTGTGTTTTACTTTCGAACAGTTTCCAGTTGTATCCATCTCACATTTTACATATTATATGCTCTAACTTGTACTATTCAGAGAGTAGGACAAAAGAATACAGGTACTCTTTGTTTATCAAATGTGTTTATGAAACGAATACACGAACGTCGTAGTGTCGTAGACTGACATGCGACCAATGCTACGGCCGTAGTCTCGTAGCGATCGATAGCGCCCGCCGCTCACACGGCTTAAAATAGATTTGATGTTGCGTAACTTTCATTTCAATTTTGCACTTCGATATTCGAATATATTTTTAAATTGTACACCAGTTATATATTTAAATACGGGCTATGTGCAAGTAAGGTGGCTTCATGAAATTACTTTAAGCCAATGTTTTAGTCAGTGAGATTTAGACTGAAACACGTAGGTACGTAAGCGTTAGATCATCACTATTCATGTAGCCCATTGAAACGTCCCACTGAAATTCATAGTAAAACTTATTTTGTGGAAAAGTGATTTAAAAATGATGTTTACTTATTGATTTTTCCATTCAGCCCCATTTTTATTATGGCTTTCACTTAATAATTATATGGATGGATACAGATAACGGCGGAAGGCTCACCACCTACCACGTTGGGTTCAAATACTACTACTACCCCGCTTGGGATAAAGTCGTGATGGTATGGACTACATAATCTTGAACCACTGATTTGTTTTCCAGTCTCCTAAACAGCCAAATAATTTGAGAATATTGTATTTTAAATTGCTACAAATAACTACAAGTTAGTTTTTATTTAATCCATATTTAATTGCTGACTGTTGGTCAGCCTTGCGGATCGGATCAACGGTCATGTGAACGATATTGCAGTGCAGTGGCGTATTATACTTACGAGTATGTTGGTGTTCCGACGAACGTCGTTCGGGGTTGTGTAACCCTTCTGAGGCTTCGGGGGGATTATATGCATTTAATTTGACTGTGCAGACTGAGCAGCTGTTTACATGCATACTTACATACTTATACATACTATTTGTGGGTGTTATAACGTATGTAGTAGGTACACAACAACATAAAATATTTATTTTATTGAAAAAATTTGACGTAAAACCGGCAAATATCAAAACCAAGAAGGCTAGAGACTAAGGAGAGATAACTCCCTGGAAAGGGTTGGACTAAATCCGTATCCCACAGTGACGCATGCGCATTACGCTTCTTTGCCGCGATCCTCGCGAAGTGTCAAAATTGGTCAACACAACCTCAAAAAACAACAACTGTCGCACGTGACACCGTTCAAAACAAAACCATGTGACCATGAAATGACAAATAGCTGCCGCTGCACATGCGCAATACAGCGTTTTGCCCGGCACAGAGTATACGACTTTCGGCCCTCGAAAGCTTACCCCCACTTCGGGAGTTATCTCTCCTTAGTTTCTAGCCTTCTTGTTAAAACCGAACAAATTTACACTTGAAAAAAATTCTGAAGTTTTCGCGGTCAGTTTTTTTTTTTTCTAAACCAGTCACAGATTAACAATTTAAAACACAAGGTGCCACCTTCTTTGCTGACAAACCATGGAACTAAAACTCTTAACATGTTTGCAATGAAAATAGTCAAGAAGGCTAGAAAGTAGACTATTTTCAAGTAGGCTAGTCTCTAGCCTTCTTGAAAATAGTCCACACTCCACAGATATTAGTATATTTACTGGCGTGTTTGAGTTTGATAATGTCACATGAAGGAAATTAAAAAACTAATTACTTTTGACTCCCTAGAGACTAAAGTGGTCACTTTAGTCCCGCTTCGTTGGGCTATATTGGCGTACTTTTAGAGCATGAGAAGTGAAAAAACTTGAATGACACCGCCGCCCAAGACACATTGCATGTGACAAACATCTGTGTCCGCAAACATGTTCTGTGTCTGGGTTTTACCTAAAGTTTAAACCTAATGTTGTTTCGAAACAATCCTATAATTAAAGTTGTCGGGTAATTAAGTCAGTAAACATTAGCAAACGTTACCACACACGTCTAAGCCTAATATATTATATAATAAAAAAAAAAATTTGCAACAAACACAGTAGGTACTTATAATGGTGAAATAATAATGTAAGTCCAGTGTGTTTAGCCTGCTCGCAGACGTGCAAAAAAAATAATTAAAAATAGCAGTACAATTATAAAGACCAAATCAATAAATACCAATCAAATATGGACAAAATTAGAACATCAAATTAAGAATCACATTAAATTAAGAATTACATTATATTATTTTAAATTATGTCGATTTCCAATTAAAATATTCCTTATGACTATAAAAATGCTCATCCATGAGCCATTTCGACAGTTTACTTTTAAAATCTACCCCTTAACATTTTTAAGTCTTCTGGGAGCAAATTATAAATTACTATGCTCATGTTATACGCATTTCGTTTATAAATATCCTTGTGACAATATATATTAATAATATTAATATTCTAATATATATTCAATCTAACTCACCTCCACCATTCTGCTGGCATAAGTACGGGAACCTCCAGATGTTTCCCAGCCCAACAGAGTACCCAATGATGGACAGGAAGAACTGAACCTTCCCTGACCAGGCGGCTCTGTCTTCATCAGGCGCGTCTCTTTGCAAGGATCCTCTAGACCCTTGCAGTACGATGGTGACTCCATGTGGCCGCTCACTCCCGTCCGCCCTGGTGTTCAACGGCGCCAACTCGTGACCATTTCTAGGCCCTATTGGCTCTGCCTTTGCCGCCATGTTATTTTCTATTTCAATCTGTGGTTAAGAGTTGTCAAACTTCCCGCGCTTATGTTTTTTTATTATTTAATATGACAAGGCTATTTTTTCTAAATAATTTAGATTATTTTAATTTACCGATTCGACTAGTAAAATCAATATTTTAAGATTTATTGTCAATTTTGAAATTTTGAAGCAAAATTAAATGCTAGCTTTCAGTTTGACGAGATTATTCGAATGATAACCGTTACCTACGAATATGTTCATAATATTTGATACTATGATTGGCGTATCTCGTAGTCATAAGTGTAGTACCGAATTGCGTCTTTTTTAACGAACTCTACCACTTTAAAGTATGTTGTCGTCCTTTGTAGAAGCTTTTGGCGTAGTTTTAAGGAATCCCTGAATACGTTAGAAGCGTTTCTGTGCATATAGACTTAGATTTAATGAAACTTGTCCGTTCTAAGCTAGTGGCCTGACTTTATTTTAGTTTTAAGAGTGAGTTTTATCGATCACGCATCCTTTCCTGTTCCCATCTCGCTGGACAACCCTGAAACAAAAAAAACATGATTAAATTCCAAAATGATAGTTTTATTGGATTCAGGCATTTGGTAGTTATACCGATATTTCGATAGGAGAAGATGCTTCGGAGAGGTACAACTCAATCTATATTATATTTTTAGGTATAATTATTTATATTTATATATATTTTCATTTTTAATTTTTTAATTTTTTTTCATTTCATTTTCATTATGTTTTAGCGTCTTTGTACACTTTTAGGTGGTATTTTAAAACTTCTGCTAACGCAGTTCTTATTCTTCGTTGGCGAAATACTTTATTTGAGGGGGGGTGGCTTCCATATTTCTCCCTCGAGAGGAGTAACGCGATGTGGTCCTATTGAGGAGAGTCTTTGAAGTCAGCGGCTGCCTTTTGGTAGCGTGGTGTGGCGGGCCTGCTAGGCTTGCGCCTACATTTTGCTGGGCGAGGGGGATGTCCTGACGCGCGCCTCTGGGATCTACACCGAACCAGCGGATGAATCACTCTCCGTGGCGGACGCTATGCACTCTAGACGCGGGCTGGGACCTCTAGTGGCCGCTTTGGCGGCGGTGGATGGCAAGAGTATCCCGCGGGGCCCCCCGTGGAGTCCCTTTCAGCGGGCCGCCATTACCGTACCTAGTGGATCCCGCTGGTCAGGTCGGGGGACCATGATCCGCATTGCACGGATTTACTGTAGCAGGAGCCGGGCGTACCACCAGGCCCGGCCGCGTCAAAAGGACGGCGTGGTAATACTCGTTTCTCCACACCGTCCCGAAAAGTGGTTGAGGGCAAAAAGTCAGGTTTTTAGTCGGTGGGAGATCGACATATCGTCCTTGGTACCCCGAACAGCGTGGTATCCATGAAGATTTTCCTGACTACACAAAAAGGGAGTGCTCATAGCATGTTTCAAGAAACATCTTGTCATCTTTAGATATAAACTAGTAAAAGAAACACAAAAATGGTCTAATCAGACGGGACCTGGAACCGAGGTAAATAAAGGGTGATAACTTCCGAACTTTCATTTGAAAAAAACACACAGCGCGCAATTTTTTTCTGTTATTTCTTTACTCATGCGATATTTAGTGTTTTAATCTATATAGGTAGGTGTATTAAAGCAAGACGTGTTAGTTACACCACTTATTATAACTCAAGAACGGGTAGACCGATTTTTATGATTTCTGTGTTTATGATTTTGTCCACATCGGGGTAAAGAAAGCTCTCATCAAAGCGTGGCAAGCGTCCAAATCACCTGAAGATCGCGCCGCGTACAGGGATGCCACACGTGCCTCTAAACGAGCTGTAGCCAGAGCCAGACGTGACCACTTACGTCCTTTGTACGATAAGTTGGAGTCGTCTGAGGGGCAGAAGCTCGTTTACAAGTTGGCACGTTCGAGAGTCAAAGCGGCCCAGGATACGAGTATTTCCATGTGCTGCTGTGTAAATGACACTCTCGGTAACCTGCTATGCGAGTGACATGCGTGCCAACAGACTCACCACTGAGGATGCACAAGACCGCGCGAAGTGGGCCAAGAAAATAAGAAAGGCGGACCCTGGGACCTCACACACCAGTGTGGGTTCACAACTGGGATAGACCGCACGGATGATGATGATGATGGATTTCTCTACATCGGGAATAGGATAATTACCTTTAAAAACATTAGGAAATTGACGAAAACAAAAAAGCAAAAACATTTATCCATACCTACTAAATGGTCACAGCTGCCAAGCATTTGCCAATAACTTTTGACAGAACGAAGTTTGTCGCTAGTTTATTATATAAATAGCCACAGTCTTTCCGCCTCTGTATATTCTGCAGGAGGTAATTCATTAGTGGTAATTTTCGAAAAAAAATTTCCCCGGTTAAGCTCATTTCTTTTAAATGAAATGAAATGAAATATTTATTTCTCAGAGAGTGGTAGTAAAAGGTTTTTCATTAAAATATGTCCAGCACATTCTGCCACTAGTGGCGTAGAAATATTCATATTACTTAACTACTTACAGGTTATTATATTAAACATTACTTCACAATCATTATTTTATTTGAATATAATTCAAGGATAATACAATACAATACAATTACAAAATATATACTTTCTATTTAGGCGGCCATCAATTTTATATGATTATTATTCATGTTCAAAAAGTCGATAACAGTGACTTTTTTAAAGTGTAGGTAATGAAATTTATTAAATGTCTACTCCTAATAGTAGAAGGGAGTTCATTATATATCTTTATGGCCTTGTAGTACACATTATCAGCACGTATGTTTAGCTTAGTGAGTGGCAAATATAGCTTATTTTTATCTCTTCTTCCCCTGTTTTCACCAGGCCCTTCGCCCTTTAGAGGAAAGTGGTGTGGGTTTTTCCTAACAAATGCAAATGTCAAGTATGTACTGACATGGCCGGGGTCTTCTTCTTAGCGTGTCGATGGGACACGAAAAATAATTACATCGTAGCAGCCCACAATTCAGCCCTGAGTAGAACACTGGGCGGATGTAAGTAATGCTTACGCCGGGAGTAGCAAACACTGCGTTACCGTGCTTCGGGTGGCAAGTCTCGGCGATAAGCGTTAGTCCAGGTATGTATGGTCGGCCTTGTGTTTCATCCCGATGGGTTTCTTAAACACAGAGTGTGACAGAGTGTGGTTCGGCAGAGTTCAGAAAGAATTTCTGACCTGTCCTGCGAAAAACCTTCGATGTTAATCGAGACTACGCACAAAGCTGGCTCTAGTGCTGGATTTGTGGGTTCCATCGTGGTGAAAGGATTCGCCAGTTAGCGTTAGATGATCGCCAATCGCCTGGCAGGGGTAACATTTTAAGCTCTTTGAATAATGGCGTACAGTGGTCAAGGTAGTCGGCACCGCATAAAGCCCGAATACATTTCTTTTGAACCCTGAATACTTTTATTACATCCACCGAGGCGCCCCACATAATAAGACCATATCGTATAATTGAGGAAACATATCCAAACAAAACTGACACATTTGGGGCGAGGATGATCCTTACGTGATACACGAGAGGCAATTGCAAGCTTAAAAAGTTACTGTGTGGTGTGCGTTGTGATCAGGTGGCGTTATTGGACCCTAATTTTTCGAAACAATGAAGGTCAGCCAGGTACAGTCAATAGTGAGTGCTGTATAGGTGCATTATAATCGATTATTTTCGAATCGATATTAAGCATATCAATGTGGTTTCAATAAGAGGGCGCAACATATCACACATCAACTGAAACGTTGAAAGTTTTGCAAACAAAGACTTGAGTATGCATAATTCACGTCAGGGTAATGTCAACTGGCCGTCAAAATCAGTGATGGGTAGAAGAAAGACGAGATGAGACGTGTTTGGTGGCAGTTGTTTATTCCTGGAGTATTCAGAGGAGAAAGTGGTCGTTTGTACAAAGCTATGTTGTTTTATACTATGCTACAATGCTGCTTTATCGATACTGCAAACTAATAATGTAATCTATTATTTTTCTTGGTGCACTTACTCGCCCTTTTTGCCAAATTTCCTTCGCTTGTGGGTGCTTGGCAGAGATCGCTTTTTAGCGATAAAGCCGCCCAAATTGTACTTACATTCATTGTTAATTATTTCTGTACTGTAAGTTTTGTGTGCAATAAAGAATATATTATAATATATTATTATATTGTTTAAATTCATTGTCATATTTTATTTATTTTTATTTTTATTTTTTTATAATTGTACATGTTTTGTTTTAATTTTATTACTCAGCAGTGATAACTAAGTTTTTTGTTTATAGTAAGTTTTTTTGGTTACTGCAAGTTTTCGCTTAGTGCAGACACCATTATTGTTCAATATTTGTAATTATTTTTCGTAAACTAAATTATTCTTATTCTTATTCTTATTATTATAATGTAATGCTGCCTGTAGCGCCATCTATGTTACTGTTGTATTATTATTTGCTACATTGGAAAAAGGCCGTATTGGCTGTTATGGGTTTAATGATTACTTATTTATGTTTAAAACCCATAGATAGCGTTCTACACAGTTTCCAAGTAAAGTTTTGTTTATGTATGAACCCATAGGGGGCGCCTTAAATAGTTTCTAACTATTGGTTTACAAGTGTTTAACGCAATTAAGAGTTTTTTCTGTGTGGTTTTCTCAAAAGTTGGTTCTAAATAGACAAACCTGCATTGTTAGAACACCCAAGGACTAACATCCACAGAGTTCTAGCCGAAATAACTTACGAAATTTGCAAATATTGGTTTATTAATTACCTCCAACGAATTACCTCCTGCAGAATGTCCAGAGGCGGAAATTTGACTGTGGTTTCCTTTTTAACGAATGTGAAACACTAAATATTACATCAGTGATAGTAAAAAAATTATACCTTGTGTGTTTTTTATTATTTAAAGTCCGGAAGCTCAAATTGGATCATCTTTATTACTAGTTCCTATCTTCATAAATTATGTCACCACTTTTTCCCCAAATGGCATTTTTGCCGTTAGCTTTCGTTTCGAGCGTGGGAGTAGACTTGGGGGCACCTTTTAGCGTAATAACTCTGCACTACGGGCGTACCTACCTGGGAGATTGCCAAAGTTTTCCATTAAAACGCCTACGTTCGGTTTTGTGTTCTTTTGTTGAAAAGTTTGCAATATTATTATAATTAGCATTCAAATGCTACTTTTCTACAAAAAATAGGAATGATTAAGACAAAACGCCAAGTGCAAGGCGGACTCAGCAGGATTCAGTACAAGCCGGTAGCCATATTAAAAAATGTCATTACCACAGATATGCCGACTAGTCGGTAAAGCCGACTATCCGGCCACTATAGTAGTCGGTGACTACTGACTAGTCGGATAGGAGCACCGACTATCCGGCTTCATATTTCGTATGTATATCTCAATAAAAATCTAGGTTTTTCTTTGATGTAATAGCTAAGCCTAACTGAGGTATCAGGGTCGGTGTTTAATAGGGTTGTTCATACTTGAAAGAAAGAAAGAAAGATTAATTGTTAAAAAAGGTCCATACACGAGATTGGAACTTTACTTCATAACATTGTAGCGACATCTATCTCGCCACATACGAAATAAAAACTGACGTATCCTACATCGCGATATTATAGTTATCCGAGCGATTGAACATATATACAAGAACCCGTCGACAACCGTCGGGCAGTAGTACAGATTAACAGAAAAAAGAGGGAGTAGCCCACCAGACGCAACACCCGTCTGGTCGGAGGATCCTCCCTTTTCAATGGTGGATGAGGAACTTAACACCCTGTTCCTCACGTCCCTAAACTGTTGACCCCGAGCATTCAGAACGACAGCGCAGCCTTCGCAAAGTTACGTCATCGTGACGTCTTCATCACTTCCTCAAGCTTTCGAGCAGCGAGTCACACAGCCAGCTGGTATCCACGGCTACTACGGGTATCCTGACCACCAGCGGACGCATATTCCTGGTCATCACCCACAGCCTTCTCAGCGACCTTGGTACAGCACACTGCACTTCGGCCGGTCAGCAAGCAGAGACGCACTTCTCTCCTGGTCGACGCAGTACGGCAGTTGCCAGCCACTACGCAGCACTGCACCACTCCGACTCACTGGAGCATTTGCAGCATCACCCCGACTCACTGGGGCATCAACGCAGACAGTTCCGTCTCACCATGAACTATGCGGCATCTGGTTCCGACTCACTGGAACATTCCACTGGCCCTGCAAACACCACAAGATGTATGGACGACTCAACCTGCTACCTCGCGATATTAAAGTTATCCGAGCGATTGAACATAATATACAAGAACCCGACAGCAACCGTCGGGCAGTAGCCCACCAGACACAACACCCGTCTGGTCGGAGGATCCTCCCTCTTCAATGGTTGATGAGGAACTTAACACCCTGTTCCTCAAAACAATTGAGCTCTTTCACTTTAATAACAAAAGAGAGTAAGTATTATCTCTACAAACAAATACTTCTCTACGACACAAAAACACTGCTACGACCCTTTCAGAAGCGAAAATCAAAAAACAATGTGACGTAAACAAAACAGGTCTGACACGTTCGCAGGCAGCGTTAGCGACTTGCACGCGAATGTGCTGTAAACGAAACTTTACGGAAATTTCCGAAACCGTGATCGGCTTGGCCAACTAATCGGCCGACTAGTCAGCTTCTTTCCAATTTTATCTAACTAGTTATACCATAATGAAGGAATTGGATGGAATGGGAAGGTTAACCTATTAAGTTTTTTTCCATGCGCTTATAATGCGCTGTATGTTTTGTCTGTGAATTTGGTTTTTTAACAGCTCCGGTTTGTTTTCTCCATGCGGTCCCTAAAAAAAGGACCTTCAAAGATAAACTCTGAGATGGACGATGTAAGGAATAGGGGAGCGTCTCCCTTTGCGTCTCTACTTCAATTGTCAGCTGGTCAACTGGGGCAATGAGTTAAAGCACTGATTATGGATTTTTGTAAACTAAATGTATCTCACACTCATAATAATTGTTTTTGTCCGGCTGTTAACTAATAAAGTTTGTATTTAAGATTTTTCAGGGATGTGACACCCATATATTATTAGTTCACGCAGCTTACATTTTTGCTTAGTTTGGGCTAGATAAGCTTGATTTTTGTATTTAAATTCATAACATAACATTAATTTCACATAATTAAACAATTACTGCATGTATATTACTACACCAAATGCGTATGTACAAAAACTGTCACTAAAAGATGTAAAAAGTACTAGTTCCGATGTAGTTCCTTAATACTTTGAAACATTGAAACATGTGATATTAATAAAAGAGGGTTATCTGATTCCGGCTAGACCGAACCAGTAGCTGTTACGAAGGGTCGCCAGAATGGTGTCAAGGACGACCAGCAAAGAGGGGTCGGTTTGGCTCCCCTCACCCTTCAAGCCGGTTGCGAGGGGCCATAACTTTGTTTTGAATTGAAAGGAGTCTAAGGGGTGTCTACTTGAGTCTGATAGCTGGCTTGGAGAACATGTTGAAAGCCTGCTGATTTTTAACCAACAATGTTTAAAATAGGCTAGAGAGAAATAGAGCGGTGAGAAAATGAAGGATTGAGTAGGATTACAAATCCTTGCCTTCATGAACGAAATTATAATACTTTTGGAATCGCTTTCTGCATTCATTGTATCTATTTCACAAATATTGAAGTAAAAATTGAGTAAATTAAGTAATGGTTTAAAAAATATGTAAGACCGCCAATTTGTACGATGAGAGATTAAAAATATGTACAATATGTACTTAAATGTCATTTTTTATTTGCTCTGTTGAAAACCAAAGAGTTTTGCACATATAAGCTTCTGTACGTCTACCACGAGTTGCCAATTTAAATTTACGTTATCGTTCACGTAAAAAAAGGATTGGAATTTGCTATTGTCATATCATGTGTCATCCCAATACAGTTTTTTTACGCGTACGATAACGTAAATTTAAAGTGGCAACTCGTGGTAGACGTACTAAATTCTGACGTCTTTCAGAAAATATTACTGAAAAAAAAACGCTTTTGATAGTTAGTTATCAGAAGAAAAAGGTCAGTAGAACGAGGTATGTGTACGAAAAAACCGCGACGGTGGCTGTGGTATAGACACTTACAAATACAGACGCGCTTCAAAATCCAAACGTGTAGGTACGAAGTACTATACCTATTATCTGGTGTAGGTTCGAACTGGTAGTGGATTCAGTAAGGGGCCCGCGCTTTTACGAGGTTAGAAGCACGTCAACGCTTGTAGGAGTTGCGCGAGTGGCAAACTTGCGCGAGTGGCAAACGGCGCGAGTGGCAAACTTGCGCGAGTGGCAAACGGCGCGAGTGGCAAACGGCGCGAGTGGCAAACGGCGCGAGTGGCAAATGGCGCGAGTGGCAAACGGCGCGAGTGGCAAACGGCGCGAGTGGCAAACGGCGCGAGTGGCAAACGGCGCGAGTGGCAAACGGCGCGAGTGGCAAACGGCGCGAGTGGCAAATGGCGCGAGTGGCAAACGGCGCGAGTGGCAAACGGCGCGAGTGGCAAACGGCGCGAGTGGCAAACGGCGCGAGTGGCAAACGTCGCGAGTGGCAAACGGCGCGAGTGGCAAACGGCGCGAGTGGCAAACGGCGCGAGTGGCAAATGGCGCGAGTGGCAAATGGCGCGCCTGTACGCGCCTACTTGCGCATCCTAAAACGAATTTATACGCGCGAATAAAAGTTCAAGTGCAAGTTATTTATTTGCTATGAATAGGTACAAATGTTGGTAATATATTTTAAAGTTCTCTATTCAGTTAACAATACATTAACATGCAAAAATATGCGCTTATTGATAGTAATTTACTAATATTGTATTTAATTATTACATCACATCATAAATTGAATTTTATTATGTGTAACTGGTCATATTGTTGACTTCTGAATAAATGAATGAATAGAATAGAATGAATGAATAAATCATTAATTAGTCAAACACTTACACTATAATAACACTTTTCTATGAGCCAGATGCGTAGTTTCCTTGTCATTAATTTAGAAGGCCCTTACTTAAACTGCTTTGGGATTTTATTATAAATTTTAATGCACATTGCGTAGCAACCCTTTTGGAACAGTGAAGTGTTTGGGCGGATTTCTAATATAAGTCTATTCTTGTCTCTTGTATTTCGAGGATATATATCCTTAGCCCGCTTAAACAATTCGGGATAACGATAGTCTAAACCGCTCTGAAAGAAAGGAGTGGGGAATGTGTGCTAAAGACATCATAAGATTTCATTTTAATGAATAAGGATTCATAACTCAATATTTACAGTATTACACAACGTTATAATTCGAACTAAGTTTAACGACAGAAGGCTCGCTACCTACCGCGTTGCGATATCTAATACGCAATGGCGAAACGTAGGCTTCTGGGTGTTTTGTTCACCGGTACGGCAACCATCTACTTGCCTCGGACTACCCCGTTTGGGATATAGTAGTATCTTTAATTATGCGTAGTGTGTTACCTTACCGCTTCGGTAACATTAGAGCCAAGTATTCAAGATCTAAATACTCGCAGACAGACTTAATTCACAAATTACGCATACGGCGCGGCACCCCGGACAGATAGTCCGCTTAGAGCAATCCGCCATTTTGATCACGCACACAGACACAGTGAGTTGACAGGCGATACCGGTGAGAACCGGTCACGCGACTAGTCGCACTGTCGCAAGTGTTTTTGTTTCTGTCGCATTTGATGCAATTTTTACATGATTAATTTTGTTCTTGGCGGGTTCTGTTAAGTAGACATAACCTCCAACCTACTTCATTTTAAAAATTCAGAGCGAATATAGTATATAACCCTAGGCGGTCTGGCAAGTGTGGTAATTATACTGGAAAAGGCGAAAGCGGTCCTTCTGTGAGATCTTTATTTTGTGCTTCTTCGGTGGAACTATCAACCAACCACTCGAGTTCAAGCGTAGTTTGTGAGTTTGTTGGTGGCAATTAGAGCTCAGCTTATGTTGGCAGTGTGTGAAACACTCTCTCTTAACTTTACTTGACGGAAATTGTGAAAGTTCTATTTGAACAAAGTTTTAATGGTTTTCAACATGTGGAGATCCGTAATCGATGGAAAGCATTAAGCGAATCGAATTTATAAGGATAGGGTAAATGGAACTGAGGAAGTCCATGGCAAACTTAGGTACGTAAGGATAAGTTTGGACCAAGGTTGGACAAGTTAAAGACCTTTTAAGGTCAGGTTAAGCATACCTTAAGCCGTCGAGCATATTCGGAAGATGAAAGAGAGTGGAAGAAGCGAAGACTGTGTGTTAGAGCTTGTCTAAGCTGAAATCACGCGCCCCTACGCGCATTCACGCACGAATTTATATTCTAAATATGGATGCAAAACATATTAACGTGTTACTACAATAATTGGTCGTTAAGTAGCCGGCTGGACTCGAACCTAGGCGCACGCGTCGTTTGTTCGCAAAACTACACTTAGTTTGCACATCTTAAGGTTTTTTTTTATGTAAGCGAAAATGCTAATCGTGATAATTTGAGAGGCGGAAATGTTTTCAATTGTGAAGGCCCTAAAAGCCTCCATTTTATCGGCGATCATTATCGTACCAGCTGGGCTGAAATATACAGTCGACTACAGCTCACGTAACACTGTGGATTTCGTACGCGCTAAGTATGAGGCTTATCTTGAGAGAGCTCACAGCTTCAGCTGACGCTGAATTAGTGAATTGCACTCTACGTGTGGTGACCACCACAGCAGCCTACTTCGAAGCTCACGGTTGGTAACTACTTAGCAAATTACGGAGAGGCTATGGCCGGTATTTCTCTATGAGGTCGAATCAGGAATGACGAAATATGCAGAAGATCTCAAGTAACCGACAAACCCCAACTGATTGAGTGTTTTCGTCATCTAAAGCTCCTGTCACCTAAAATAATGCTGGCCAGAACCACCGCAGTGAGCTAATTGAGGGCCAAATAGGAGGTATGAAACTCTCCTTTCGTACTGTTCCCGTACGCAGTATCTACCATCCCGTCTACTGGCGCGTGGCGTCATTTTTACGCGACGGAAGATGATTCTTCATACCTACCACGAAAAACTGTTAGCCGTTGTGTCATTAGTTTCAGAATATTCAAAGGCAAACGAAGAAGACAAAGGATCTGATAAAAGTCACTTAGTATGTCACATTCCTAATTTAGACAGAACGCTGATGACAGCCTGCTGTAGGTATGTTGAACACTTTAGGTAGGTACCTAATATCTTAAATAGCACTTTTGTTGTGTATCGAACTTTGTTCCACCGAGTACATAACAAGAGAAAGTTTGTTAGAAAGTTGCGAAGTTTTGCTACATATCCACTACTTGCGTTTCAGAACTTTGGGTATTCCTACGTATTAATAGTTAGTTACACATTAATTAAAAATCTGTCTGCCTTTTATCTATATTTTTTTTTCTCATATAGGTACTTACCTACGTTTTTTGAGCTAGCTTCGTATCAATCGTTTTATTGCAAAGCTATAGTTTTAGGTGCATCTGCGGTTTACATATTATATTTCTGTTCTTTGGTAATCACCAATTACTTAACCATTTTGCTATTACATCTTCGGTTTGTGGTGGTAGAGATAAAGTATCACTTGCATGTTACCTGTACCCTAACCCCTGAGCCTGCATGGCTAAAAGAACTCTTGTAAATTCACCAAAAAGAAAAATGGCACACCTTAGGTCCCACAGCTGACTACGAAAACGTTCCCTGATGAGTTCAGGCTATACTGCCAGCGTTAGTTGATTGTGATTTTCGCGAGGTAGAGATATTTTCATCCAGGCAGGCAGTTCAATTTTTGGTGGTCCCAAATGAATATCGAGTTCAGGCTGGTTATTTGGTTGTGCATACTGAAAAGCGGTTCAATAACAGGAGACATCGACTGTGCCCTACCTCACTACATGAAAATTCACCAAACATGTCCCAGCAACTGATCTGAAGATACCCGATACCCGATATCGATCTGACGACCTACTGACCGCCTGCAAAGACTTGTGGCTTTGTCATTTATTATAGAAGCGACAACCGATTGAAACCGGAAGATCAGAACTATTATGGTTCTTTCACACTAGGACACATATGAGTCTACCAGTGACCGCAATTCTTGACCCATATACATAAGGAACGCACTGCTGTCTTTTTTATCGCTATGTTTTTGGCAGGTTACATACTGTAAGCAATCGTGTTTTTAATTTGTTTCGAAACCTTGGGCTAAACTGAAACTGTCATAATCATAAGCAGCTATAATGAATAAATCCTACCTTTGTCCTAAACCCAAAACAAATTGAATACAGAAAGTAACTAACTGCTGAGTTTCTCGCCGGGTCCTCTCAGTAAGAAGAACTAATCCGACGCGGTGGTAGAGTCGCATTATGTCTGTATACTGTGTTTTATATGAATATCCATATTATTATGGTATTAACGTCTATTATTTAGCTGTAAATTTGACGATTTGAAGTACTGATACAGTCTCTTTAAATAAAGTTAAGCTATGGAAAGAGCTATGCTTGGTGTCTATTTGCGTGATAAGATCTGAAATGAGGATATCCGCAAAAGAACCAAAGTGACTGACATAGTTCTACGGATAACTAAGCAGAAGTGGCAATGGGCGGGTCACATTGCCCGCAGAACTGATAACCGCTGGGGAGTAAGGGTCATCGAATGGCAACCACGAATTGGAAGACGCAGCGGAGGTAGGCCACCCACCCGGTGGACCGATGACTTGGTGCAAGTTGCAGGAAACCGCTGGATGCAATTAGCCCAAATCCACTCGCTGTGGCGTTTTATGGGGGAGGCCTATGTCCAGCAGTGGACTTTAAAAGGATGATGATGATGAAATAAAGTTGTTTGAATTTATCAAATTGTCCGCCCAAAGCCAAAACCTTTAAATAGTCTTCATTCTAGCACTTTTCTGCCTCAATGCAGTTTTTTGCGCTACATTCATGCTCTGCGTACTGCCTGACACTTCAATTTACTTACTTGACGTTAAAAATAGATTACTTAGGCTCCTGTTTAAACTACTTATTGCACAGAACCCTTCTCTCCTCTCTGTTGCTCAGCATATTATTTCATACTAGCTTTCCGCCCGCGGCTGCGCCCGCGTTTCGTTATGTATTATGGCCAAATTACATAAAATCTATATAAATTGAAGCCCATGTGTGATTCTGATGTATAAGCTGTATTACCGTAAAGTTTCATCCAAATCCGTTCAGTAGTTTTTGCGTGAAACAGTAACAAACATTCATACATACTTACATCTTCAGAAACTTTCGCATTTATAATATTTGTAAGTCGTAACTTGCGCCGCCAGTGCTCACGCGCGTACCTATACGTACGCGCGTGAGCACTGGCGGTGTCACCAGTCACTGCTCCATGTTGTTGTCTCCATTCCGTTTGTTTACTAGTGTCACGGTATCTATCAGTATTGTAACTCGGCCCTATCTTTGAAATAAATGCCTACAGCCGCGCGGTACGTAAACACGTTGTAACGATGCCGTTTCCCTTCAGTCTCGTGGACGTTAGAACCTCCACGATCGCTGGAAACTTCATGGTTTAACTGCTGGCCATTAAAAGTATTTTGTACTTGTTTTCAAATTTGATTCAATTCGATTTTTGTTTCGCATTGCATGCGCAGCTTTTTTGATTCAGTCCTACCAAAACCATGAAGTTTCCAGCGATCGTGGAGGTTCTAACGTCCACGAGACTGAAGGGAAACGGCATCGTTACAACGTGTTTACGTACCGCGCGGCTGTAGGCATTTATTTCAAAGATAGGGCCGAGTTACAATACTGATAGATACCGTGAATACTCGATAAGCAATGAAATCACAGATTTATTTAAATCCTTCAACATACCCAAAGTACACTATACTCCACGCTATTGCCCACAAGTAAATACAGTTGAACGTTACAACAAAACCATCATTACCGCAATCGCTTCATTTGTCGATGACGATCATAGAACATGGGATATCCATCTCAGCAAAATTCAGTTTGCAATTAATTCGGCTGTGAACGAAACAACCCATTTCACGCCATCTTATCTAGTTTTCGGTCGTGAACTTGTCACATGCGGTTCTATCTACAACACCGACACAACAGAAGATGCCATTCTAGCACCTAAAGACAAATATTCTGAGAAAATTGGTTTACTTAGCCCAATATTTTCAGAAGTCCAAGCTCATCTCTACAAATATCACCAAACTAATGCTCATTATTATAATAAACAACATCAACAATTAGAATTCAACCAAGGTGATATTGTCTGGAAACGGAATTACCCCATTAGCTCAGCTGATAAATATTTTTCGGCAAAATTAGCACCTAAATTTTTAAATGTAAAGTCACAAACAAAGTTTCACCTCTCATTTACGATCTATCGGACATGTCCAATAAACCATTAGGTCGTTGGCATGTAAAAGACATTAAACCTATTCCAAAATTAAGATAACTATCGATCACCGTATACTCTAATTTACCATATTTTCTTTATATAATTACTTATTGATTTATTATAATTTATTATTACTTTAAGCGTGACGCATGTCACTTAATCTCTTGATTTATATAGGTACTGTTTTTATATACATCTTAATCCTTTCGGCTAACCATTAACTACCATGTCAATACGTAATTTTGTACATATAAGATTATTATGTTTTATTATTTTTTTAAAAAAACGACTAGTCGTATTTCCGGCTTTAGTCATTAGTCATTTTCTCTATGGAGCGGATAACAACTCCTTAAATAAGCCTATGTTATAGTAATCGTCGTATTTTTCCCTATGGAGCGGATAACAACTCCTAAAATAAGCCTCTGTTAGTTTCTCTATAGTAGTTGGACTACAACCAACTTATTACCTTATTAGTAATTACTTTTAACAAGTACTTACTTATTAAAGTCTCTAACGAGATTAAAATCTTATTTACTGACCATATTAAGGTTAGTAAACTTGTAAATTTTTAAGACACTTAACACCAACACTTACACATGACATTCATCACACACATAAAAACTGAACATGATCACCAAAAGCCAGCGGGTGGTGACTGGCATATTTAAATAAGCCTGCACTAATCTGGGTTAGTTTCATGAGAAACATCTTCTATTATATAAGATTTCTCTACTTGACTGATGCCTTAATTCAAACTTACAGAATTAAGACTTTGTTAGATACGACGGATGTTAGTATTTGAATGAAACCGAAACTAATCTAGTGTAAATTTCTCACTGTAAAAAACATTCGTTTACCCAAAATTCTATCATGCACTTCCATTTAATTAATTAATAGGTTATTACTTATATTGTATTTTTTATAAAATAAGTGACTTGTTTATTGATTTGTTTGTTAACTTGTTTGTTGATTTGTTTGTTGACTTGTTTGTTGATTTGTTTGTTGACTTGTTTGTTGACTTGTAACTATCAACTTATCTTCCAAATTTAACTTATTGTGAAAACGACATCGTTAACATTACCTTATTTTTTTTACTTAACTTTCACATAACTTAACTTAACTAAAGATTGACTTAACCTTACTTAACTTTAACTTAACTTAACTTTAACTTTAAAAAAATCCTTAAAGATTTTTTTTGCGCCGGCCACCCCGGTATTGTAACGATGCCGTTTCCCTTCAGTCTCGTGGACGTTACAACCTCCACGATCGCTGGAAACTTCATGGTTTAACTGCTGGCCATTAAAAGTATTTTGTACTTGTTTTCAAATTTGATTCAATTCGATTTTTGTTTCGCATTGCATGCGCAGCTTTTTTGATTCAGTCCTACCAAAACCATGCAGTTTCCAGCGATCGTGGAGGTTCTAACGTCCACGAGACTGAAGGGAAACGGCATCGTTACAACGTGATAGGGCTGCCCACATACAGTACTTTTAATTACATCTACTTTGAGTTTCTAGTTTTGTGATTGTCAATATTATATTTTTTTTATTTAAACAAATACGTGATGAAATAGGAAATGTTCAATTAAAATGAAAGTAGTTTTTTGATTAGTATAGATTTAATTTGATAACCATGCTTATAATTTGTTTGATTTTGGACTTAATAAATAAATCAGTTATATAAATTTGCGACCGAAAAATATTTACGCCTCGACTGAGACGTAGGAAATGATTTATTATTAAATTTAATGGTATAAAGAATTCACATTCGAATGTACAGCTTATTTAAAAATTACTTGTACTTGTTTTAATCAAAAAAATCGCACGCTTACTGTATAAAAAAAACCCACCATCTGTTCGTCACTGCGGCACATTCGCGACTGCGTGCATCCCGAGCGCATCCCGAGATCCGAGGCGCGTGGATAGCTCGCGTTTCGTACGTTTGTATGAAGTTACAATACTGATAGATTATATTACCATGCTAGTGTGTCTAGGATAGGGTATTACGAGTACAAGTTCGTTAAGTCGGAGTCGTGACAATAGTGAATGTTATAAATAGTATCGAAAAAGACAAGTGGGCATACATCGGCATCAGAGCGCATCTTCCCAGGTAGGGTAGATAAAAGGTATGTTAAAAAGGATATTGAATATAGATTAAGATTTGCACACTGAAACACTAACATAAACTTAAAACAAAACTAACCCATTCACGGAATATTGCAGTGCAACAGCAGCCTAGCATTTTGCATTGCTAACAGTATTTATTATACAGGGTGTCAAGGAAATAGTAAGAAGACATACTGCAGGGGGTGATAGCTGGGATCAATACCTACCAAAATAACTTAATATATGTTCAGTGAAATATTACGGTTTTAAAGTTCTACAACTTTTTTCGAAATATTGAAAAATCTCTACTTTTGAGAGAGATTTTTCATTATTTCGGAAAATTTGTATAATTTTAAAACCTTAAAATTTCGTTGAACATACGAGTATATTGAGTTATTTTTGGTAGGTATTGATCCCAACTATAACCCCCTGCAGTATGTCGTACTATTTCCTGAACACCCTGTATAACGATGCGAAGCGGTGGTTGAGCCGCAACGTTGATGTAAGCATTGGGGAGTGTCTTGCTAAGTACATACTCGTACTACAAAGTACAAAGCCACTGAAAGATTCTTCTGTCGTAGTGAGATTTCAAGAATTGGGTATAGGAAAAAAATTTAACATGTCCTTAATCGAAAACTTCGAGGTAAGTATTTGTATTTTATACCTTAATTAAATATTTAAAAAATTTAAAGGCGCAACATCTAGTTTATATTTAATTGAATACGTTGGCAAACTGAGGTCATTCATTTGACCCCCGATTGCCAACGTACGCAAAGAATACAATAAGGTTCTTATTAGACTCATGACGGTAATCAAATTGACACCGTCAAGCACAAATCTCACAATTGAAACCCATTGGGTCGTATAAACGTCCTTTCACGTGATTGGTTGATAATATATCCATCAACCAATCAAATGACGCGATCTGTTGCATACGTGGGATTTTTAATTTTCTACTGCATGGTATTTATGGTGTTTCCAGATAGCAGATTTGAAATTCCCCCAGATGAAAAATATTTTTCCACAAAGTTATTTTTAGATAATAATACGAGTACGTACATTAATTTACAAACACCCATTGCCAAGACGGGTAGGTACCACCACCCAACCCTTTCAGGTAGGGCTTGGTTTCAGAACTTGGCAAAATAAATTGTATCTGAAGTCTACAATTCTCACAATCTCGTGAAATGCTACATGATGAACATAAAATAGAAAAAGGTATTTAAAAAAAAAATGTAAAGAAATTGTTCCCATACCCAATTGTCATGAATGTGTACCCTAAAGCAGTGGTAGTCACATTTTATTTTTAGGCACAGTGTTTTTGTGATTCATATTGAAATTAAGTATTCATTTAGTTTTGTTGTTAACTTCCGTGTTTGAAGCGTTGAAAAAATGTAATTGCTGTTATTTTGAGTTTGAACATTTTCATGTTGAGTATTCCGAAGACGTCGTTTACAATATTTATGAAAAGCTGTGTTGTCGCAAACCAATAAACATGTTTATAGCCATAAACAACAACAACAGTCGTTGTCGTGTCTTCCAAACCCTTTTGAATACGTCCAACTAAGCCCAGCTTCCTCCGAGAATGTTAAACATTGTCAACATATTAGTTGTGTTGTGGTGCATCATCCTCGTGTTCAGTTGACAATTTTATGGACGTGCCGTATCTTCCGCTGTTTGATTTAATCTAAGGTTCTCCTTCATACATTTCAAAACTAGCTTTCCATCCGCGGCTTCGCCCGCGTTATCGTTTTAAATTATAGGCAAATTACATGATATCTTTATAAAGTGTAGCCCATGCGTTATTCTGATGTATTTTTAAGCTGTATTACTGTTAAGTTTCTTCAAAATCCGTTAGATAGTTTTTGCGTGAAAGAGTCACAAACATACATACATACGTACTCACAAACTTTCGCATTTATAATATTAGTAAGATATATTTATGTTTTCTGGAACTGCTATGAATATTTATTCCCTCTTAGACACCCAGACTCTATTTTCAGTTTGGTTTTAAATGGATCGTTATGTAAGGAGTCCGTGACAACATTACATAAACATAACCCTTACATGACAGCTACGGGGTAGTAAGGGGCAGGCAGGCAGGGTGGTCCATCGATTATCGATTACGTCACCTTAAAGTTAATGTCAACATTGATGTACCTAAACGGTCAGTTATAGTTTTATGTATATAGGTAGGTGGTAGGTACCTAAAATGTTTTAAACATCAGTGACAAAAAGCCTAGTTATTTTAGATTTTAAGAGTGTATTTGTCAGTTATTAGTCTACCTACAGGTATGCCATCTATGCTAATTCGGACTTTTCTGATAATCCAAAGTAAACTTTGCTAGACCTGAGAATACTTACTTAAGCTGAACGTAGTAGTACCTACCTATGCAGAGTAGGTAATAATATTTAATTACACGTAGATAATAAATAAATAAATATGCGCCAGACAAAACACCTCTTGTAATGGTCTCGAAGTAGGGATTAATATCCCTGTGATACGAGGTACCACACAAGGAAGTAAGCCAGGGGCGTCTCCCAGCACGCCCAGACCCGAGTCAATTCAGAAAAGATCGTTTTCTGAATTGACCCTACCGGGAATCGAACCCGAGACACTACGGAAATCAAGGCGAGAAACCGCGCTACAGCGCACTACGCCAACCGTGTCGTCATGTATATAATATGACTAAATTATTAACGAAAAAATAAACAGTCTCTTTAAATTATTAACGAATATTTCCTAACCTTCATGAAATAAAACATTATGCAAGGAAGAAAAGAACCACAGTAAATACGTGTATTTTAAGCATTAGAAAGACATTCACTCATTGAATCCCCATAAATAGAGAAATCTGCTTCGATTTAAGAATGGAAGTCGTTGCTCGCTACAATAATTTAAGAAAAAAAGCATGTTTATTTTTCCACCATCAGTGTCAACGGCACGGCTCACGTGCAGCCTCACACGTGGGCAGACCAATAAGACCTGACCTTCCTTAGCTCGGCGCATCCCCTGCACTCCTCGCGCACAATCAATAAAACCGACACTGCCCCGACAGGCTGAATACCTCGTGTATAACCTCCCTTTTAACGAAAACCTTTTTGAGAAACGTTTTTTATTAAGCCAGTCCGGTACGTTTAAAAAAAACACGTAGTGAAATTATTTAAGGATGGTTTCACACATGGCACTTATGCTTATGTAAATGCCGAAGCAGGAAATAGCTATTTGTTTCCGTTGGTCTTCTCTTAAAAAGTAAATATGTTTTTTAAAGCTGAATGAGTTCATGTGTTTTCAAATCGAAAAAAGTAATAATATTATGCTGTATTTATTGAGAGTAAGAGAAACTTTGGTTAAAATTGAAAAATAAGGTGTTGTTGACATGATGGTAACTTACGGAAAATTGAAGAAAACAGTCCAAACTGCAAAGTCTAAATATGATCAACTCAACGCAAACACAACTGGCCACTCGAAGCGCATTTATGAATTCGCGACGTGATTTTCAAAATTGACTTTCGAAATTCAAATATAAACGCGGTAGACGGACATCCGCCGCGGAGGTGCCACACTGACTGCCAAAATCGACATCAAGCTAGGGACGTATTACATGGACCATAATTTTATCGACAAAAAATATTTTTTCTCTTTTTTATCACACAACCTTAAACAATTAGCTTCTCTATTGTTTAGAGAATTAACACTTATGGTCGCGAATTGAAAATGGTGCGTAACGAATGATAGAAAATATGTAGTCGAGTTTGACAATACCCTCACTGTATTGTCAAACTCGACTACATATTTTCTCCAGCATTTTTTAATTTTTGGATGAAATTACTTCCTTATATAAAGAAGACAATTAATAGGTAGCATTATTGCCATGATTCATCTGATTATAACCTCTGTTGAACGCGTTGTGCCAGTTCCTGGGCGGACTACATCACAGAATAATTACATTACTTGACTTGCGACCCTTGCGTCATGAGCATCAGCGTATTTTCGTACAGAATGAGTAGCAGCAAATATATTTGTCAAAGTTGTTTTTTTCGGTTAACTATTCCCGTTCCCGTGTCATAGTAAGTATTTCGTTTTATGTATTTACCTCTGTATCCAATATCAAGTTAATTGGTAAAAAAGCAAAATAATTAAAATTATTAAACTTAAACCTTTTTTAGGAATAAAGAATTATAAGAAGAAGAATAGGTTCAATTTTTATTTATTTGCTTACCAAGTGATTACTAAAAAATGGTGTCGATACATGTGTAGGTTTGTCTGTCTGTCGATATGTTACACCTTCAATTTACAGAGTAATATTACTTATTCTTTGGTTTAGGGTGCGAGGAATCTGCAGGAACTGGTTCAGGTAGCACTTTTTCACAGAATTGTTAAGAAATTTAGCATTTCACGCTCCCATGTTGGTTGATTGATAGTAGTTATTTGGTTAAATTTTTCATGATGTGAACGGCTAAGAGATAATGTGTTGTTGGCGTTGATTTAAAGTACATATAAATTGAAAATAAATATCTGGGACTTTTTAAACTAAGACCGTCTGACCCCAAACTAAGCGGATCTTTTACTATGGGTGTCAGAGACTGATAGAAATTCTTAGAAATCTCTTTAAAACATACTCGTGATTAAATGGATAATTAAATATCAGATTGAACGTTTGTATTGCCAGTTTTGATTTTGACAACCCATACAGCCAATATCCCTGCTGGTCAGATTGCAGTGTAATCTCTTTGTTCAAAAATGAATAAAAAAAAACGAATTATTAAATAAAACAAAAAACCCGACTGCAAAAAAAGACCAATCAAAAGGAAATCTTCTTTTTTCCTTTTGATTGGTCTTTTTTTGCAGTCGGGTTTTCTTTACTTAATAATAAACTGGTTTTTTACTTTTTAGTTAAATAACCAGTATTTATGGAATTGCTATTTCGATGTCTTAATTTTGATACCCCACTCAAGGGGTTGAGAGAAAACCAAAAATCAGTAATTTTTTTATATACCCAGTGTCACTCTCACAGCAAATACTAACCTCTTAAGCTAAAATCCATCGAGCCGTTTAGGCTGCAGAGCGAGCCAAACAATTAACATACTTTGTATACTCTCGTAAAACATAACACTCCTTCTGGCGCAGTCGGGTAAAAAACTAGTTTAATAGCATAAATATTTCAAAAATATGAAGCATGGCCCTCACTTGCAAAGGTAGCTAACTCTATCTATAGTGGTAGGTATGTAGGTATAATGTTCTCTATGTTCTCAGTCCCCAGGTCAGCAGCATTATCTTTAGCAATAAAGAATTCATTTTATCGGACTAATTGCAAGTAATTAACAATAAATCGTCCTCCATACCGAGATACTGTGGACTGAGGAAGTTGTTTTATTAACTGTGTGCATGCACATATTGCAATTTACTAATTATATCTGTTTGTTTATAATTTCATATACTAGCTGGCCGTCAGCGGCTACGTCCGCGTAAACTATTTCTCCCGTCAAAATATAGCCTAAATTATAAAAAATAACCTAGGTTACTTCACTTTCTGATAATGTAGCTTTATATTGGTGATATAATTTTAAAAATCGGTCCAGTAGTTTCGGAGCCTATTCAATACATATACAACCAAATAATTCCTCTTTATAATAGATATCATTATAATTAACAAAAAATACTCATAGGATCAAATAAGAAAAATATTTTTCTGAGATTTGGTTTTGTAATTGGCATTCCACCTGGCCAGAGACCGACATAATAACTACTCTACATTTGCTCATAGTCTATATAACAGGATAGCCCATCGGTTTAGTTTTCAAGTGCCGTTTCTAGATTACTAAAATATGAATAAATTATTCTATTAATTAAAACTCAACCATCTGTTCATTCTCTACTGGCGGTTAAGTGATAATATAGAGAGCTAAAATACTTGCTCTCCATATCGCATTCATTAACCTTCAATCATTATACCTACCTCAACACACACTCTTCAATCAACGTCGCTCAAATTGCTTGACAGCAAATTTTCTCGATGAGATTAACTTGTTACCCTCCTAATCAGTTAATTTATCAATTCTATTTTAATCGCGGGAAGACTAACCATGACTTTACATTTTTGAATCTTTTATCGTGATAAAGGTACACTCCTACTTTAACAAACAATCTGGCGATTATGCCGTATTTTAATTATCACGTAATTTACGCAAAACGTTCCATTCAATTCAAATTACAACTAAAACATTTGCTCCTAAATATTTTCAACAGATTGATCTTCTGCATAAGCCGAGTCATTATCAAAAATCTTGAGTTAAGTTCAGAATACCTATCTGTTCTAATTATTCATTTATTTGATTAGGTATTTAGTCGGTAAACGGATTCCATTTATGAAAATATCTTACCTCTCAGTAACCACTACATCGATAGATGAAAAAACCTCATAGCCACCCCTATTTCCAGGTGACGTCACACCTCACAGGGCCAAACTGGACCTAGGTAATAAAGGCTGAGGAGCATGCGCGGGAAAATCGGCCATTTTGATTTCGTTCGGGAGTTCTCGTCAAAGTTCGGGAGCGTCGTATTCGTTCATTTATGACGGGAAAGAATGTTTAATTGCGCTCATGGAAAACACCTCTGCAAAAATAATGCGATATTTATGCAAGTTTTTCAATGGCATTTTAGTTACAGAATACGTGTGGACAAATAAAATTAAACGTTAAATAAGGACAAGCTTTTCCTGTTGCTTGCAGACCTTACTTACAACAAGTTCATTCTGTTTCACATTATAATCAGCCTACATTTATCTACTGCAGAATAATTTATGGATTTGCTTAATTCAGAAGTAATGCTCAAATCAATAGCTAGCTAAAATAAATATCAGAAACAGCATAGACGAAGATCATCTGACCCCTAACTGCAGAACAGCGACAACATGCAGAGAGCTTGCAATTTCGGTGTAAGAGATTGATAATCAAAGTAAAATATTTCTTAATTCACAACACATTGAATAGATAAAGCACCCAGACACAAATCAAACATTGACCTGGGTGAGAATCGAACCTGACTCTTTTGCGCTATAGGCAAGAACTCTCACCTTTCCGCAAAAACTACGAGCCAGTCCAGACGCGCGTAGCACGATACAGTATTATTTTTTGTGACGTGACTTCGAATTGAAACGCTACGAGGTCCACTGACTACGTTGCTACGTTGCAACTATGTAGCAGATTTGCTACGTCTTTTGTCACCCGCATTAACTAAAATTAACCATATTTTTACTTCTTACTTTACCAGTTTTTTTCTATAACAGTTTAAATAATAAGCTGTTTTGTCTCTCTCGTTCTTAACATTACCGGGATAGTATGAATGTTTGTCCTGGCTGAGGATCAAAGGCGCTACAGGCAGGAACTCTACTATTGCTACAAAAGGCCATAACACAATATTGGGGTGAGGGAGGAGAAAAATAGGTATTTGTAAAATCTATTGCTGTCTTTTGCAAACCTCGAGCGTCGTGAAGAGTGCGAAATCGGACCGAAATCCCCCATCAAAAGTACACAAAATCGACGTTTCGTAGTCCGCTGATCCCTTTTCGATAAGTTGACCTATTTAGTTACTTTTTTCCTAAATATTAAAAAAGACTGTAACCGTGTTCCTATGTATTCCTTTTTTAAATGAACTAGTCAAAATAGTTTTCTGGATGTTTAAACACAGTGAAAAATCGGGCCATTTTTTCGATTTTTGAAGGTTCATATCTCTTATAATAATTAATTTATTAACATAGAGACATGCCAATAGTGGCAATAGATTTTTTGGTAAAAAGTTATTTGGCTACTACTAGCAATATTCAGGGAGAAATGGGGGGAATCCGTTGGTATGTAAAAACAGCGCTTCTGTATCATCTTAACATGACTAGTTATTTTTCGTATTACGAGGTGTCGTTGAAAGGCTGACTCCAAGCGCACTGTTGTTTAAAATTCAAAAATAAATTGACAATGCGAAAAAAAGCATGCACCGATACTGTTTGATTTTATACATGAAACGTGACTTTTAACAGTTAATTTCCAGATAGAAGATGCGTGCTAGCCAGCTTATTGCTGACTGGCTGGAAATGTTCATAGGTATTACGAAAATGCTCGCTACGCTCAGTTAAGTCATTTAGGGAATGGACTTTACAATATATAAGGGATGGTAATATAAGACCCCAGGCGATTATTTAGACTTATTGGAATTTGTGCCGTGCTGGTGGCGGCACATTAAAAGAATACTTTCCACCGCCGCATCTGCTTCCCGTGGGTGTCGTTAGAGGCAACTAAGGGAGCTCTTCAGCAGATCATCTCATCATCATCATCATCATGGCGGCAGGACCTACCGCAGATGGTCCCTAGTACACTTCACGGTGTGCTAGGAATAGTGTGCCCTTCTGCATAACCGCGAGGTTGGTCGGGGGGGCCACTAAAATAAATCTCAGTAGTTTTGAGAAGGGGCTTGCTCTTCAGGTGGGAGACATATTACGTCGGCCGGTTGATGTTACCACCATGCAGTTGCGTAAAACCCGCCAAGTGACTCTGACCTATCTCGGTCAGGTCGCGTTCCGGGATCAACACTGCACTAAGTGCCAGGGCAGGCCTTCAAGATGAGTATGGCTAGCTCAGTAATTGCTTTGCATTATTGTGCTTGTCATCCTCATATCTGGACCTCACGACTGCTTTCTATCAGGTGGAGTGAGGCCATCTTGAAGGGAACTATAAAAAAAAAAATTACACGAACCCTTGGTCAATATTTATATTCGTTCTGTAATGTGATCCTATAGCATTATAAGTTTTGAGACCTTAATTAAATGACAAATTTTGACCGAAACCTAGCCTCGATATTGTAACGGAACGCACCTTAGCCTACACTATTTAAAACTGGGATTTAATATTTTTTCGGATTAAATCTATCCAATAAAAACTTGTAAATAAATACAATACAAAAGGTAATTGTTTTCATGAGTAGATTCATTTTTAGCTAGAATTTCAATTTGATATTTAAGTGTGAGTCTTACTTAATGGTTGTTTTTGTTAAACATTCTCAAATATCCTAAGTCCCTGTTAGTTCTCATGACCATAAATAATACAAATAAAAAATTATGTATGTGACAGTTTGGTCCATTAAATTGGTCCAAAATGTTTGTTTTGCTGAAAGGTGAAATGACAAGGTCTAGTGGTTGGTGTGAAGAAATCTGTTTAAAAAAGTGAACAAGTGTGAGTCCGACTAACTGAGGGTTCCATACCTATAAATTTAGATATTAAAATATATGATTCATTGCACGGGAGTAACACGTACGAATGGCGCAGTTAATAAGGCATCGGTTCTATAATTATCCTGTTAGTTGATCTGTGAGACATCACCTTTTCTTAAATACTGATTTTATAACAAGGCCGCAAGGGAAGTAATTTATGGGTTTCGATTATCTGAAAAGTTTCAGAATATTATGTGACTTACATTGCGGTGTGTTTTGTTTGCTTAGAAATCTGAGTTTTGCAATTCTAACGAATAGTGAAGTTTAATGTTTGAAATAGACTTCGGCTTGATGCCTGTACGCGTGACTTTAAGGGATACAGTCAAATATAAGAGACACAAGAATAAGACTTTGTGGTGGTTCTCTTTGTATTCAACGTACAAAAGGCAGAACCCTGAAAATATCCAAGTACTTACTAGTAATTCTCATGTTCAGCATTCGCACTTAAGGGTCATAAATCTCTGCTTTTATTGAGGAACTTAGTTTACATTATGATTTGGGAATCGGTAGGGAGGACAGTTCGTATTTGGTAGTGACAGAGTTAGGATCTAGGCCTCAGATGGTCAAAGGTTTTATAATTAATTGTATAATTTTATCTAAAGTATTAAATTCATTGTAGAATCAGTGAAGTTAGAGATGCAGTATTTTAAGGTCAGATCTTTCCATTATTATATTGAGCTATAAGAATGTGAGGAAATCTAGATTTTCATTATTTAGAAGACAGTATGTTTTTGGTCGTGATAAAGTAAGGATCTAGGCCTTAGACGGTCAAAGGTTTTTAGTTACTTGTATAATTTTATCTAAAGAATTATATTAACTGTAGAATTTAATTCTAAAATAATTATATAATAATTATTAAATTAGAGGTTCAGTAGTAGTTTTATACAAAAGTGTTTTAGTTGATTTACTTAATCTTTGTTTTATTTTAAATAAAGTCATAAATTTTAGAATCAGTGAATTTAGAGACGCAGCATTTTAAGCTCAGATCTTTCCGTTATAAGAGCTATGAAATTGAGATTAAAAATTGTTAGAATTTTATTTCCTATTAAATCTCAGATATAGTGCAACATATTCTTCTAAAACTAGTAATGATTTTATGAAACAGTTATATGTTTTATGCGTGTACCTAATAAATATTTACCTAATGAAATCTAGTCATGGTCTTAGCATTAAAAACGAACATTGAAATGTTGAGGCTTTCTTTTAATGAAAGTAGTACTTACAAAGATAGTACAAGAATTAGTATTTGTAGAATCTGTTTTACATTGGTAAAGTAACTAGTAAAGTTCACCTTGTCATTTATTTAATTCACTGATATGGTCTGCGTAGTCCAGAATGGAGGTTATCAAAATACATTTGATTATATTACCATCTTTTATGCAATATTGTGTGGAAAGGAGGGATGTTTCTTTGGCCGCGTAGCAGTACACCTAATATTAATTAGGGTATTGATGTGTGTGTGCCTCCCGCTGAGTCTACTCACTATAGTTATAAGTCGTGGCCGCGTAGAAGTAGGGTATGTGTGTTGCCTGGCTGTTAGGCCGCGTAGCAATACGTGTGTGCGTGGCAGCTGGACCGCATATCAATACGTGTGTGCCTGGCTGAGTTTACTCTTCTCGTCCATTGATTAACCGAAGATTTGAGCGTACCAAGTCCTAGGACCTCCATCCCCTGACAGGTCAGGCTATAAACGCCGCTGTAAACGAATGGAACCTAGAGATGAGGTTTAGTTTTTATGTCCCGTTAATCAACTCTGCTGGTCAGTGGCTAACCACTGCTGGTCAGTACTCCACATGATAATTGCTAGCTTATACTAGATTTTGTGGGGGTCCAATGCCTAGTATGAGTGAATTGTCTTTTTGTATTTACTACTAGCATCTATGCTGGACTAATTGCTAATGTTACCTAATGATAAGAACAATTGATTTTAACAAGGGAACTTGACTAAGGTTCTTAGATTGCTTTTGGCAAATACTATTGGTTAATTTAACCTATTACTAAACACTGTTAATTTTAACAGTTATTCAACTATTTATAAGTGCTGATTCACTTAAAACCAAAAACATATTAAATTAAACTATCCCAGTTTAAATTAAACCTTATCCTACAAACCTAGCTGCAACATTTATTGCAAAGCTAATTTTATTGACTATTTTATATAGTTCAATCTGAGTCTTGGTGGTGATGCCGCTTGATGGCTGTGAATATGTACATTTCATATCACATTAAATATTACAAATCTACAAATATGTGGAGGCATCTTATCCCTCAGTAACGCCATGTACCACTCCCTACTCTACATATATGTGGCGGTATTCTGCTATAAGCCAATACCCTTTTCCACACCAAATAATACAAATTAGTGGTGGTATTCTGATTGATAACAAATATGCTTTTCCCCCACATACAGACTCAAACTTCACACTAGCTTTCCCGTAAGTGACCTAGCTGTCCATTGACTCGAGTATTTTGTTAAATCTTCGTGAATTGAATTATCTTCACCCTAAAGACGATGTTTTTGATGAGTCCTATATTATCCCGTCCAAGGTCTGCTTTTGTGAATGTTTATCTACAATCGACATCAACATGATGTACAAGTTGACAAGTCATGAAGTATCATGCTACCAATGATTTATATTGAATTATTTCATTTTAATTAATGATGATTCATCTACAGAATGAGTTACGTTGGAGCTGGGTTTGACACCTGCTACAATCCTACAATTCAGTGTTTCAATTGTGTTTTACACATTGTCACGCCACAGTCTATGACTGTCACTACAAATATCCTCAATCCTTTTTCGGGGGGAGGCGCGAGCTGGTTGGCCTTCATCGGTCTGGAGCGGGGTGGAGCTCGTTATGACCACCTCCAAAGGGAATGCTCCTTTGGAGAAATTTCCTATAACATTTTGATTCTTTTAACTATATTTAATTCTAAATTCTAAATATTTAGTTCTAAATATCAGCTTTTCACTCTAATATCAAATTCTGCACTATATTTTATAATTATATTCATGATTTGTTGGGTACATACATATAATAATATATACTTGGTTCTGAATTCAGCAATTCATTTTAAACTCGTTATTCTTATTTACTTAGGTACTTCTGAAGAGTTACTAATTTCACTGTCTTTGATTTCATGTTAGTTTTCGGTTAGGTGAGTTAGTTAGTCATGTAATAAATATAATGTCTGAAACAGTTTTACATAGCATAGTAGGTTCTTAATTGTCCAATCAAACTCATAATTAGCACTCACATACCTCATAAAAGAATATTGAGTTACTACAGTAATAAATACTATTTACACAACACAACGTAGACGGTTCTACCACTATTAGACGATCACAACCATTTGGCCATTTTATCTTCAAGTTACATGTTTGATCATGTATCTATTTTAATTATTGATAATTTATATCGATATGTTTATTCATATTGATTTAGGTAGTAGAAGTCTTTCAACTGTGAAAATTGTTGAAGTTGGTGAGTGTTGGTGTGAGGGGGGTCGTTACAATATGACCTAAATTTGGTTTGCGCACGCAAAGTAGACAGCTATCTAGACATAAAAGCGAGTCTAGATTATATCTATAGCTAGATGAGGGCTGGTCGTGCCATCGCCGCCAACCTTGACAAGCTATTTAGACGCAATAAAGCCGCCCAGTCTGCCAATTTTAATTTAAAAATCGATTTTGTTGCTGCTACCTCACCAATATTTATGGTGCTAAGTCTTTAACGTGGTCGCCTCTACATTGTCTAATCGTGGTGCGCGTAAGAAAAACAAATTTGATGCCTCTCCAGTCTGTCCAACGAAATCATACTTTGATTTTATAACAACTGGTGATTTACGAAGTCAAATCGCATTATTTTGCGCTCTGATTATCCCTATTTATATTTTTATTCCTTTTTCTGGTTAGCCTTCGGTGCATCTACTTGTGATATCTGTCTGTCACTGGTTTTGTTTCAATTATGTATATTAGTTTATTGTAGGGTCAAAATTATTTCTCCGGTATCTGCTTGTTAATATATTTAATGTATATAAATATCTTCAAAAATAAAGTAAGTTTATTTTAAATAAGTTTGTTATAAGATTTACATATTTCTCCATCTAAATAGTTTCTGTTGTATTTGTGCACAGCCTTGCCTCTCGTTTACCATTTTTCCTCTACCCGTAGGTTGCCTGGTAGAGATCGCTATTAGCGATAAGTCCGCCTAAAGTTAGCATTATTTTAAATGTAATACTTAGCTTTAAGTCTCTTTTTGTTTTTGTACAATAAAGAATACATCTATCTATATTTGTATCTATTTTCATAGCATGATATTTTACCATAGAGCGTCGTGCGTGACCCAAAGGTCCAACCACAGAATGCTCGTAGCACGTGTGGTCCTGAATCCAAAAAAAAGGAAGGCCTAACCTACATCGTAACAGCGGCAAATTAAGGGTTCTGAGTGGTTGGATTAGTCACCCGCTTTCCAAATGCAGGTTGGTGATCGCAATCCGAGGTTATGTTTCGGAAAATCCGAAAATTCAATTTGTAGAGCCTGCCTTCCTACTCCCGTTCAAATTACCGCCGAAGTTTCGTTCGCTATCCTGCTCTCGCATACCTGTGCAATCTGTAGGGAAAACGGAATAGCGCACGGAACTTCGGCCATAAGTTAAAACGGTAGTAGGCCTCCTGGGTTCGAACCCAGAACTTCCGGATTGGGCTGACCATGCGACCACATTACTCTGTCTATTTCAGTGTTGCCGCAACTGATCTCCCAAAAGTACACTACCAGCGTTAAGAAGGTACATAAAAGCAAGCTTTTTTTTTTTTAGGGTGGTTTAGGGTGAAAAAGCTAGCTTTTATATACCTTTTTAGCGCTGGTAGTGTACTTTTGGGAGATCAGTTGCGGCAACCTACGCACATAATCATTTTTTTACTAAAATCACTCAAACAGCTTCTCTCGCCAAAAGAAATGCTATGGTTTTAACTCATTTCATAAAACCTCCAATACACTTGTTCAAAACATTTCTTGAGAAATTTAGATATTTATGCGTCGTTTTTTATAATTGAACACAAGATTTTAGATGTTAAGTTACACATTCGCACTTAGGAGGCTAAAAAGGTAAATACGTATTTAAAATGTACCTACGCTGACGGCAACGCTGCTTTTTATATTATTAGTATTAATCCCGTTAGCTTCTAGGTAAAACATGCCTACCTACCTATCCACCAAAAGCCTAAATACGTCGCCCTTGAGCCACATGCGTAATGGCAGCCTAGCAAGCTTGCACGCTGGCTCCGCGCCAAGCGAACGAATCGATGGTCGCCTCCCGCCCCACACGAGAGCCCAACTTTCAATTTAATGTTTATTAACTTTTTTAATATAGTTATGACGTTGCAGCTGAAATACTTTTCAGATTCTAGATTCAGCCAGTAATAAAGAGTTTCAAATCATGTTTTGTTATGGAAAAAGACAATCGTGCAAACGAATAACAGAAGACAATAGAAAATCGGTTGTGGAACAAAATTAATCCTTTATCTATAATATAAAAGCAAAACATATTTTGTGAACATTGATAATAAACACAAGGGACAGTTCTTCTGTTGATGCTGACGACGATGATTATGAAAATGATTTATGGTGTGCACCATTATAAATAGATAACTTTAAATCCTAATACCTACCTACCTTATTTGATTCACTTGAGGGCTTTTATAGTCGTGATATTTATTTAATTATCTCTTTATTGCACGACGATTCCAAGTTCTATGAAATAATGAATCGATAATCGAATCGATTCACTAACAAACTACTCCATCCCTATTGATAGCTGTCAAAATTATCATCCTAAACGAAATTAGACAAACTATAGTGCTCTATACACGGATGAAAACAATCACAGAGTTAACACCATAAAACCTTCGTGTGTCTACCGCGGCCAGGTGCCGTATTACCGTCTCATATAGCCAGTCATGTTAATTTTCTGAACTAAGCGTAGCGAGCGATTTCCTCTTATGATCTTTCATTGTCAGCCAGTCAGCGGTACCGCTAGGTCTGATTTTTACTGAAGAAATTGCTAGGTACCCTCAGTTTAAGAACATAACTCGACTGGCTGTAAGAGATGGTAACACTGGGCTGGATGGCCCAGAGGACGCCGCATATTAAGGAACTTAAGGAATAACAATTAAATAATCAATAGATAGATTTCAATAGTATATACAGTCAAGACCGAAAAAATTAACAATAAGAGTGTACAGACTTTACTTTTGAAATTACAGATAAAACTCAACTAGGTACCTACCGTTGTCTTGCATTGTCATGCGAATTTACATTAAAATTTAATCCACCGTTCAATTTAAGTAAATTTTGAGGTAAATTACAAATAATTATAATTCTACAAAGTAATTTATTGTACTTTATTTACCAATTAATATGATTGTAATAACACACAAGATAATATGTATTGTATTTTATAAGAACTTATGAATTTTATATGTAACATTTGCATGCCTGTTTTGGTGAATTGTGCGGACTTTGCTATTTATACCAACTATTGTACCACTTTTCGAGCGAATAAATGAATTTGAATTTGAAATTTGAATTAGCACAATTAATTTTATTATATTCATGTATTGTGTTCATTATCTAATAAACATGTGTTTGATTGAACCATTACTAATCGGATATTTAAATTTACAGTTCATATATAAATTAACTAGATCAGATATGTAAATATACGTCTCGTATTACGTTGTCAAAAAATAATTCAGTTATGCGAATTTCTTGTTATCATACACCTACATATTGAGTTTGAATTCATTGGTAACAACAACAATAGAATATCTGAAATTCTGAAAATCTGGGTAGGACAAATCACATCAAGATCATCTGACCTCAAACTAAGCAGAGCTTGTACTATACGTGTCAGAGACTGATAAACATACTTAAATATTTTCTAAACACGTACTTTTATAGATATTAACACGCAGAAATACAAATGTCATGTTTGTCATGGGTGGGGATAGAACCCACGACCCCTGGCGCTAGAGGCAGGATCGCTGCCATTGCACCAACAGGGACCTGATTCTGTAATTTAAAAGCCAATGAAAGGCGAACGCTACACACAAGATCCATATTGTGATCCGTAATATTTAAACTAAAGGATTACGATATTTGTTGACGTGTAGGGTAGTGTATTGATGGATTACAATATTTCTCGCTGCATTTCTGGAAGATACGTCAATAAATAAATATTTATTGACGTGTAGGGTTCGCCAAAGAATCGTAATTGAATGGCATGATTCTGACATTTGGTCCATAAGTCCTACTCGTAACATACCACCACGACTTTATTCCAAACGGGGTAGTCAGAGGCAAGTGACTGTTGCCGTCATGGTAAATGGAAAAGTCAGAAGGCCACTTTTCCTCAATGGTATTAGAACCCAACGTGGTAGGTTGTAAGCCTTCCGCCGCTATCCGGGTTGATTTGGTTTTTATCAATGTTTTCCATCCCCGAAGAGTTACCTGCTCGGAAATTAAACACTAATATTTTGGATCTAGCTAGATTTGAACTCGGGACCACACGATCCGCGATCTGAGTTGGAGTGCTTAACCACAAGGCCGCGACGCTCTCCTCGTAAAACTCGTACATAATACTCGTTTATCTGTCAAAATCACGCCATTCAATTACGATTCCATAGTGGGCTCTGGGGCCGTAATACAACCTTTTGCCTGCACTGTTTACGGTACTAAGTCCCTCACTTAGTATAGACTAAAACGAAAAGTGAGAATTTTAATAGGCACCGTAAACGGACGAGCGGCCGGGGTGGCGGGGGATTGTAAAACAGCCCCTGGCTATTCACAGCCGGAAGTTAGGCAACAATTAAGACCCTTGCCACGATTTGTTAGTTTTCTTCATGTAGATCCTTGACTGGATCCCAAAGGTACTATCTTTCCCAGGTGGTCCCTCTAAAAGCACTATTCAACATTTGATGAGGTGCACGACGTTATTTAGGGGTATTCCATTGGCATATGTAATAATTGATTTGATTCGTAAGCTTAAACGAGACAATAATAGTGTTGTAATTCAGTGGCTTCCGTCCCATATCGGCGTTCAGGGAAACGAGACTGTGGATCGACTTGCAAAAGAGGCTATTGAAGAAGGGGATCATTGTCATTATTTACCACTACACACAGACATTTTGTCCGAAGTCAAAAGAAAGGGTTTCTTAGCATGGTCGGAATATTTTGATAAAAGATCGCTGACAAAAGGAATTTGGTACAAGACAATGCAGCCTACTCTTTCTCGGGCTCCTTGGTTTGAAAAAGCGAATATCAAAAGAAATGACTTGGTTATGGCTTTGAGGCTTCGTTCTGGTCATATCCCATTAAACAGCTTTGGTTTTATGATGAAAAAGATTCCTTCTCCCAACTGTGATATTTGTAACGTTGTAGAAGATGTTTACCATATTATTATAACCATGGAATGTTCTCGATCTGAGGCCTTAAGGGGTAAACTGTTTACAAATAGATATGAGGTTGGAGCCTGTAACAGCATTCTTTCATTCCCTGATTCACCTACAGCCAAAATACTTTACGAAGCCATACAAATTATTATTAAATCTGGGTAAGATACTGTTTTCTAACTTTATGTAAATAAGTGTATTTAGGTTAAACTTATAGGGGTGTCATGTCTTCAGTTAAAACCCCTCTTAAATAAAGATTTAAAAAAAACCAATAGAATCGCGAAGCAAGGTGAATGAAACAATTTTATTGGTTCTTAAAACTTTCCTAGGCTCGCAACGCATCCTCGCACATCTCTGGTGGAAACTCACCCTTAAGGTGCTGGTAGATTTGAGCATTCACTTGTATTTGGATAGAAAATATTAAGATTTATAAATGCGAATCAACGATTCTAAGAATTTCAACTCGTGTGCTTCATGGCTTTAAACCCGAGGTGCATTACAGCGCCCTTAAGTCAAGTTTGCAGCTCTGGTCGCCTTGAATTCATATTGCAATTATTTGTAAGACTGCAATTAACCCTCATCCGGTAGACGTACATGTTGCTTGTTACAATAGTAGAATCTCAGTTTCTTGCTCTCAGGCGTACAAAAGTATAATTATCATGTCCTAAACTGAACGAAATCAATTTGACATTAGCAATTTTTACTTTCTCTAAATATTTTATTTTAGAAATATTGTCCCATTTATCCAGTTGATGTCCTAAACTGGACGGAATCAATTGGACATTCGCATTTTTTTCATTCTTTTATTATTTCAATAAAAACTAATTAAAAGTCTTATTTTTATTTAGTTTCTACGTATACTTGTAGGTAGGTATGTTTTGAGTATGCCACCTCATTTTCTTACGGCTTATATAATGCTTGTTATCTAACCAAAAACGAATCATAGCATAGCTAAGGGCTCAAGAGTTCTCTTACCTTCCCTGTAATCGGGCAATACTGGCAATGAAGGCAGGTTCATAAATAAAACAAACAATCGGTTAATTTAAAAGGTTTTGACATTTATTTTAGTTCTTTTCTGACATTTTGAAGGATACCTACAATGAATCTACGCAAAGAAACTCATTTTTACATTAAAATAGAAAAGTTACTATAGTTAGACCGCATAATTGAGTCCTCGCCTGCGGTGTACAGGGGCGCGGGGGTTAGATGAAAACGGGGGGCGGGAGAGGTGCGGGGGGCAGGCAGAACACCTTGTCTGCCGCCCGCACCTACCGCGGCCCCCGTTCTCGTCCTACCCCCGCGCCCCTGTACACCGCAGGCGAGGACTCAATTATGCGGTTTAGCTATAGTTGATGACGAGCCACGACGTATTGAGCATTTCTTAAACCAAATTTTATGAGCTTCCTACTTTCATGACTTCAGAGTTTACGAGAAATGATTTTTATAAAACACAAGCTGATTGTTCAATCAGGTTACCAACTTTACAAGAAGGATTCTGCACATAATGCATTTTTTTTAAATAGTTACTTATATTCCAAATTTTTCGCCAACGTCTTGAATTAAAACAGTTAATCTCTATAGTAGAAATTGACGCAATTTTCCACCAGATACTCCTCTTTTAGACCTTCTTTGAATAGGTTATTGAATAACTAGTTGTTCATACAATTTATGTAAACAATTGAAATTATCCGCAAATTTCGTGATGTTGTTCATTTATTCGTAAAAACTTGTCACTAACAAAACATACTATACTCGTAGTTCACGTCAAACTTAGTACCCTCTGAACACGAGACGAGTCCCGCATTCCGAGTTTTTTTTAGTAAGATATGAACTGCGCAGGCGCTAAACAACTTCAGAAGTTTGACGCGAACTATACCACTTTAAGCGTTGCGGCCCGTCGTCATGTAAGAACTAACGAAGACAATGTTATCCAAGTTATTCTATGTAGTTTTACTATTTACGTATAGATAGTCTTAATAAGCCAGTAAGTAGGTGTATTTTACTATGAAGTGTGCTATGAACAGGTTAGCAATATGCTGGACAGACCTATTCCGTAAGGGTGGGTCCAGATTAAGTAACACGTTATATAATTAATGTTTTATAACACGATTAAAACATGATAAGTATTAAACCCTTGATAACACGGCACGGCAAGTTCACGTTTAGTAACGAAGAGAACGGGCTTGGTTATGCTTGTTTCTGCCCATCTTTCCCGTTTCCAACTCAACAGAAATTGAATCCAACGGCGGAATTTTAAACATAGTTATAATGAATAATTTAAAGTATATCTAAGTGCAACCTTTTAACCATACATTGTCACATTGAAATCTGCTCATAGATGCGTTACGCGCGAATAACACTCGATACAATCAATAGCAAACGTCGTGGGCGCGACTGGGTCGCGGTGTTCACACACGTGCAGAGTGCCGAGTGCGAGTTGCAGTGAGAGAAGTGAATAACTTAACCATCGCGTTATGCGAGAAAAATACGCGAATTTGTATGGCATCGAGTCAGCGCCATCTAGCGGCCTTGATGTTGCCCGAATTTGCCGCTAGATGGCGATGACTCAATTTCATACTAATTGACATTTACGTGCTCGCAAAACGCGTTGGTGAAGTCATTCTCTTCTCTCACTGCAACTCGCATTCGGGCACTCTGACAGTACAGGGGTCGTATTACAATCGCATTTATCCAGTCAAGTTAATTACCCAAACTCAGGGTAGCGAGAAATTTCGTCAGTAAATATCCAGCCTGGGAGATGCCAGTTAACCGCTGACTGGCTGGAAATGAAATATCATATTACGAAATTGCTCGCTACGCTCAGTGTAGGGACTGAACTTGACAAGTTATTAGGGACTGAATAAGGCCCCAGTCCTGACACAGCGCCGTTGTTGAAGCTGTGTCTGTTCGTTTATTTACTCATCTGTCCATAGTAGGTCGGTGAAGTCTTGCTACTTTAGACATTTAATAAGTTACGCCAATAGGCGCTTGAGAAAAGGCTTAAATTGCTAAATTATCTTATGTTATTTAAAGTTTCCATTCTAACATTTAAACAAGCTCTAATTCAAAACTAGCCTGCTAAAATCCTACACTCCTACACGAAGATTTAGTAGGTATAGCAAAATATTTTTTTTTAATTGACGAATCATATAATAAATAGCAATCACATCTTAAAATGGCAGGTAGATATGTAGCATACTGACACGATAAAAATATAATTTGAAACAGTTTAATAATTTTTAAATATTAGCTGCTGTGATAAAATATATAGCTTCTAAAAATATTAAATAGGTAACTCTGCATAAAATACTCGTAGGGCCTGTTAATTGTTTTACAGAGTCAATGATTTTTATTATATTACCTAGGTACTTCAAAACGAACTGAATAAACTATTTGCTTATCTTCATTGATATACCTAGTGCCACAAATAATGCATATTTGGCCATATGTAAATGGAAACGAGTATTGTATTTTGTATGTATGAAGTTGAAATAAAATATATTTTTTACTTTTTTGAAAAAATAACTTCCAATGTAAGGAATATCCTAATTAGATGCATCTATTTTTTATTTCTTTTAAAATTATCTTTTTATTGGTAATGAAATCAGCCTCATACAAACAGTAGGTCCAGCAAAAAATCTTATAATAGAGCCATAAGTATATTAAAAACTTTTCCCGATCCACCCCTTTCAACTTAAAGTCTGACTGATATACAGATAACTTCAACCTTAGAATAATTACAGATAGTTCCATACAAAAAGGCGCGCCATTTGTGGTGCCAAAATTAACTCGTTACACATGTAATCACAATTTTCAGTAGGTTAACATGTATGAATACTACTTGTGTTCCTCTGATAAGTTGTTGCAACCATTTACCGCACAAATAAACACTTTGAAGAAGCTCTTACCTCGAGAAACATCGGTAAGTTCAGATCCAGACGTAACGTCCTGAGTGCCGAGTGCGAGTTGCAGTGAGAGAAGTGAATGACTACACCATCGCGTTTTGCGAGCACGTAAATGTCAATTACTATGGTATGGTACCATACAAATTCGCGTTTTTTTTCTCGCATACGCGATGGTGAAGTTATTCACTTCTCTCACTGCAACTCGCACTCGGCACTCTGATATTCGGGCATCTAAACGGGTGCCCCGACTCGCCTTATATGCGTAATTATTCTAAGACTTTAACAACATCTTGATATTGCAGTGTACCTAAAGTAAAATTAATGTGTCACCCATGTAATATAATAGAACGAAAATAAATAAACTAGTGGCTTATTATTTTATAACAATCGCTTAGGTAGTCTAGTAAGTATAAGTAGGTACAAAGGCGTTCGCATCAACCTTGGGTCTTATGATAGCAGCTTAAGGTGCCCCTATATAAAGGTTGATGTAAACGCCTCTGAGTGGCGAGAGCGAGTTGCAGTGAGAGAAGTGAATGACTTCACCATCGCGTTTGGCGAGCACGTAAATGTCAAATAGTATGGAATCGAGTCAGTGACATCTAGCGTCAAATGCGGGCAACATCAAAGCCACTAGATGGTGCTGACTCGATTCCATACTAATTGACATTTACGTGCTCGCCAAACGCAATGGTGAAGTCATTCACTTCTCTCACTGCAACTCGCACTCAGCACTCTGTTCGAGTATATCGATCGACAAACTAAGGGCAAGATCTAGCGTGCTTAGCTTAATCTTAGACTTTGAACAGCTGTACCTATCTCTATCAGTTACTTATCAATATTAAATTATTTTTGTCTTAGTTAAATATCAACTTAGGTATTCGTTAGTAATAATTAACAATACTCAGTACCTAAGTACATAAGATAATAATCAACGTGATAAGTCTGTGCTTTGCTAAGTAACGTACAATAGTACCTACGTCGCAAAATCGGTTGTTGCTGCTTGAAAAAGGTCTTGACCTACCTCCCGATTCAGAACGAAGTTATCGACCGATTCTGTAAGTTTGATTTAATTAAAGTAAATGACCCGCTTAACGGTGGCAATCAATATTTTTATATGTTAAAGCCAGAGGCCTTCAGTTTCATAAACTAAATTATAAAAAACTACCTATAATTGAAAACGAATTAAAAATAAAAGAAAATAACTGAATCGGTCGATAACTTTGTTCTGAATCGGGCTGCTAAGAAAACTATGATATTGAAACGGATGTGAAAGGTACCTGCTTTTACTTTTCTTACGGGACTTGTTAGTCTGAGGCTCAAATCTATAGTTTCGACTTCGCTTTGCTCAGTCAGAGCCCACGCCGAAATTACCTTAGTGTAAGCTTAACATATACTTACTTAGATTTGAAATTTTTAGTCGTATCATGCAACGTACCTATACCTAAGCTCAGCAAATAAATCTCACAACAACGTTCCGATCGAAGTACCTAATTATAAGCTTTTCTTTCGTTCTCCAGTTATAGGTAATAAATGTGAATGGTTATAATTGGATAATGATCAAAAAATATTATTCAATTAAGTTCAAACTTGTAACAAAAATCGTAAATCAATTGCAACAGAAAGCTTTTAAATTGTTTTTTTTAATTCCTTCCCAAGTGACATGGAACGAAAACCCAGTGTTGACAGCTGTGAACTGTCAAACTTGTCTTGTTGATCGCTTCCAAGAGTTCCAAGCTTTCGATTCTGGAAGGCTTATCAGTGAGCTAAGACAGAGCCGCAATCTCGACTATAAATTTCAATTTCGGTTAACTCGTAAGTCTAAGATTAAGCCAAGCACGCTTGCTTTATAGATCTCGGCCTCAGTGTTAGAGTGGCACAATCTATTTTTCAGTGACTTTTACCATAGTAAAAGGAAAGAGAAGTAAGCCGACTCAGGCCCCGAGCGAGAGATAATAGCCTAAACACGCAGGGCTGTTGCATGCAGTTTATTCAATCGTCACAAATGCTGCGTCAATTTCTGAACAATCAATCTGAACTACAAATCTGTATTCGATTAAACACAATATTATGAATCTTAGTTAAGTTAGGTACTCACCGTTCTTATACGGTAGGTACGTGAAGAAAGACAATACTGGTTTTGACAGGTTGTTATTAAGTCGTCCATAAACATTTTGATACTTATTTACACATACTATTTCGTAGCACAATTTTTGAGCTTGAATATAGGACGTTCGTCGTACACGCACACGAAACAAAAATTTAAAGCGGCAGTTCAGCGTTGCGTCGATGTGCGCGGCATTACCTACGCACAGCGCAGCCACGACTGACTTACCCCTTTTCACCTTATATTTTATCAGCGTGTGCGTGCGACGCGCGTAGGAACGGGCATAGTACGGGCGCGCTCACATATTAACCGCAGTCGGGGCGTATGTACGAAGACAACCTACTTCTAACCTTTTACTATGCTTTTACTAAGCGACTACAGAAATACCTACTTAATTATTTACACTTGTCATTTAAGATAGCCAAGACAGTTTAAGATATGCGATACCTACTACTAGTCTAACAACAAAGGGTACTTTATTTTGGCATCTTTATTCAAAAAATATTTTAACTTACACAATAGGTATGTAGGTTTAATGGAAAAAATATTTACAAAAACTTACATTACTATTTTAATTAATTTCTTACTTTTAAGTATTTAATAACAACGGCAATGCGATCTGCAATAAATTAAGATACTTATAAATAAATAAATAAATATGCGCCAGACAACACACTTCTTGTAATGGTCTCGAAGTAGGGATTAATATCCCTGTGTTACGAGGTACCACACAAGGAAATAAGCTAGGGGCGTCTCCCAGCACACCCACATATCTACAAGTATGCAGAATTAGAATCTTAAGCTTATTTTATCTTGTAAATTAACAAAGTAAATTTTACATTATTGCTTTAACAACGTTTAAAATTAAAGAAAACCCTAATCGCAACCAATCCCACGTATTTTAGCGGGTATAATATGTTTAGCAGTGAACGTCTTATTGCTGATCATAATGATGCATGGTCAAAATTAAATGAAAAAAGTGAATATGAAGTAAATGCGAGTACTGGCTATTTCACATTCAGCGTTACTGCTATAAAAATCTCTAGGTGGTCTCTCGTGCACCGAGAACATTCGCTTAGTCAGGGGATCCAGGACGTCATAATGACGTCACCAACTCCGCCATCTTGCACTTACGGTGCCTCTGCTCTTCGGCGTTAGCACTGTATGCGTTATGTCAAATTCATAGAAGAAACGTCAAACGTATATATTACTTTTTTTTTTGATAAGTCTCAGTGATGCCCAGAATTGACTTGTAAGTGGCAAAATCTTCTTCAGCGTATTAAATAATAAGATACCTAAATTTCATTCATAATAGTGACAATATCTTGCGAAAGACTACAAATAAATTAATCGACCGAATTGATTTGAACGCTTTTATGGCGCTTTACAATTTGGACCGGGCAAAAGTGGTAAAAGCGCTAAAATTACTTTTTTCCCCAATTGGACCGCAGTCTTTACATTCGTGCGATCGTGCGTGAATGCGGTAGAGGGGCGCGTCATTTCAGCTTAGACAAGCTATACCTACGGTATAATTTTCATCATTGAGGTATTCTTAACTTTTTCCATTTTAAATAGGTATTTTTTACGAGTTTCAAAATCCTGGAGCCGCTAACTGAGCTTAATGTAATGTTGTTCACCTGTTGGCGCAATGGTAGATACCACAAATTAGACATGCGCGGCGCTCTGACAGATAGCCCGCTTAGAACAACACGCCATTTTTGACGCACGCACACAGAGACACGAGTTTACAAGCGAAGTCAGTGAGCTTCGGTGAGTCGGAAAGTCGCACTGTCGCGAGTGTTTTTGTTCTTGTCGAACTTGGTGCAATTTTTCACATGATGAATTTTGTTTTTGGCAGGTTCTGTCAAGTAGGTATAACTTAAACTTCATTTTAAAAATATAGAAGTAACCCTAGGCGGTTCACGCAAGTTTAGGAAAAAGGTGAGAGCGGTCCTTCTGTTTACTCTTTATTTTGTGTCGATACCCTGTCACGGGTCCCATGACAAACTACCATGTAACGAACATTTGTGTAGATATCGTTCCTTCCGTGAAAGTAAATGGTACCCTTAGCGTTGGATTCATTTTTTCTTCTGTGAATAAAATAGGTATACCTACATACAAGAACTCCAATCATTAAATGTCCCATGACGTATACCTGCTATTTGGCACTTACGCATCTCACCTTGTGTGACTTTAACACTATGTACACACGAAATAAGATAGCTCCATTATGAGGCACCTATTGCTGTTGTCATAAGATCTATTTTGCAATCGTTTTGTATCATTAATGTGAAATTTTTAAGAGTAGAGGCTCAGTTACAACCTGGAAAGTAGAGTCAGTAACTTATCATTGTGGACCACCAGTGCAGGTGAGAAGCCTCTTCACACCAGCGTTTGTCCAGCGTAGGCGTTTGATGAACGTATACGCAGCGCAGACGCTGCGACAACGCGACGCACGTTTCTCGTTGTCGCGACGACTTTACTTGGGCAAATAAGTAGGTACGCTTTTAATAAAGTTATTTAAAAAATGTGAGTCGACCCTTAATAGGTTTTAAATTGACTGTACCAGACCATTTTTGTTTGTGTTATAGTGTTATTGTTAATTGTTAGAATGAATAATAATTATACTTAAATACATGTAATGGAAAATTGTTTATTTTCAGCTATGATTAAAAATAATATGAATAAAAATAAATAACTAAATAATAATAATAATAAATAATAAATATCCCTGGACATTATTCCACACAGCGCCATCTAGCCCCAAAGTAAGCTAATTAAAGCTTGTGTTATGGGATACTAGACAACGGATAAACATACTTAAATACATTTTTTTTTGTAAATACATACTTATTATACATAGGAGACACCCAGACCAGTACAAACAGACATGTTCATGCACACAAATGTTTGTACTGTGCGGGGATCGAACCCGCGACCTCTGGTGTAGTAGCCAACTTCTTAACCATTACACCAAGTCGGTCGTCAATAATATAAAAATAAAATAGTTTTAATAAAATATAGGAAAATCATTCGAAAGAAAATAATATAAAAACAAAAAATTTAATAATTCACAATCATTACAATAATAACGACTATCATTCATTACACTCTTATTATTGCCTACGAATCATTGTATCACTGCTTTTGTACTGACAAAATAACGAATACTCGTAGTAACACGTCACTAGTCCTCAACGTTGTTACGAATAACGTTATAACGTTATTTGACGTCTCGTATCACACTTTCATTTTTCAAACTGTATTTATTTAAGGTACAACAACGTCTTTATAACGTGACTCAAGTAAATCATACCGTCACCTTATTTCAGTAATAGCTCTGATTCAAAGTCATGTATTACAGTTCGCATTAACTTCACATAATTTTGTAATAGTTTTTAACACAATCTTAGCCCTCGACGAAAAATACATAAATAAATCTTCCACATTTCTCGTTCTGTCTCATAGCTTCTCAATAGCGAAACGGTAACTCCATCACCGTTACTTTATAATAACAGTTTATAGTGATTGTAATCATATCTTGCTAAAAATAACGTTATATTTTCTCATCAGCTCAATTAGGTTATTCTCATATTTCGGCTTTTAGCTGCCAGTGCGTGAAATGAAGCAGTAGTTTGAATCATATTGAAATTTTACATTTGGCTTCTTCACTTTAGCCATATTGTGGTGTATGCTCAAGAAACCTTTGAGCCAACTAGGTGCTTCTTGGCCCAAATCATTTGTTACTTTTCCTGGGGGTCGGCGGTAAATTGTACTCTGTTCTTGGTGTGTTGGGTTGGTTTAAGAAAGTTTAAGTAAAGCTTCCATTTCATTGATTAAATTTTGTAGCTCGTTAATTCACACTGAACTGTCTGTCACAGATCAGTGTTTCTTTTCTCCACTCGTTATTTTTAGCAATATACTGCTATACGTTATAACGCTAACAAATCAGTGTTTTTTTCGCCACTCGTTATTTTTAGCAATATACTGCTATACGTTATAACGTTAGCAGATCATTGTCTCTTTTCTCCACTCGTTATTTTTAGCAATATACTGCTATACGTTATAACGTTAGCAGATCATTGTCTCTTTTCTCCACTCGTTATTTTTAGCAATATACTGCTATACGTTATAACGTTAGCAGATCATTGTCTCTTTTCTCCACTCGTTATTTTTAGCAATTTACTGCTATACGTTATAACGCTAGCAGATCAGTTTTTTTTTCTCCACTCGTTATTTTTAGCAATATACTGCTATACTTTATAACGCGAGCAGATCATTGTCTCTTTTCTCCACTCGTTATTTTTAGCAATATACTGCTATACGTTATAACGCTTGCAGATCAGTGTTTTTTTTCAGCACTCGTTATTTTCAGCAATATACTACTATACGTTATAACGCTAGCATTATATCCTTTACTTGACGTCACCTTTCAGCGCGCGGTCCAGCACGGTTTTGGACGCGATCTCGACGGTGACCGTCTTGCTGATCGTGGCGAGCCCCTGGTCGGGCTCCGACAGCGGCTCCGTGAGGATCCGCAGCGAGGACACCTTGGCTCGCTGGTACGCTGTCACTGTGTTCATGCCGAGGAATCTGGAACAAATATTGATATGAGAGAGGAACGTATTAGAAGCGAGCTCAGACGGTTGAACTTATTTAAAAAAAACTGTAAATGCTCATTTTAGACAACATTAGTGACACTCGTATTAGGTTAGACGCACTTCGCAACTTGTATGACATGCCATAATCATTTCAGATAAATATTTCATTCACTAAGTTATTTTCATTTCACTTTGACACAATTTTTTTTAATGGCTGTTTTCTTCATAAAAAGCAGTTAATTGAGCGAAGTACATGTTTTTCGAAGTGCTCATTTGGAGAAGTGCATTATTTAAGCAAAGTGAAGCTTACTCTTTTCAAGTTTTCGAGATTACGGACGTTTCAATTTACTAAAATCAAAATAAATTTACCGAATCGATCGATAACTTTGTTTTAAATTGGGGGCCTAGAGCTAAAGGAGTCCAGCTCGGAATTCATGTAGCCCTGAGTTCAATTCTTGCCAGAATCATCGTCGTATCCCACCAAACTAAAATCCTGGATCCGCCACCTGGTCGTAAGCATATGTATTAAGGTGCTCCTTTACCTGGAGCATTTTCTTGTAATGTAACGCTACAGAGTGGAGTATTACATCAGTGAGGGAGGAGAACCGAGCATTACAGTGCGCAAACTGTAATGTTACTAATTCGAGCATTACGTTGGTCAGGGAAAAGCAGCGAGCATTGCAGTGCGCAACTTTATGATACAATGTGTAATGTTTTGATACAACTTTCCTGAAATTTTGTAATCTGAATTTTATTGTACATTACATTTATTTATTTATTTATTTATTTATTCATTCAAAACACTTGCATGCTTACAGACTAAGTCCAAGGTGCTTACAAGTTTAATATACAAATTAAGGAATCAAAATTATTATATAGAATAGTACAAAAAAAAAAAACATATTGAAATGAGAATGAATGTCAAGATATAAAATTGTCAGAATAAAATGTCACAAAAGGTCAATAAAATGTTAAAATTATAAAAAGCAAACACAGCACAAACAAATAAAGTCATAGATTAACAATGAGAAACAAATGAAAAAAGAAACAGTCAAATTACAAAGATATACAACTAACAAAGGTCAAAACAATTAGGCACAATAATCATCAAAATCAAACAAATAAAATACTAGAGATGCGTGTCATTTAAAAAAATACAAAATTGATTAAATATGTGGCCCAGCTTGTCGGCGAAGATGTCAATGTCATTGTGCTGAGCGAGCAAGTCCCCGATACAGCGGAGTGCGCGGGCGGCGGGCGCGTGCGCGCGGGCGGCCGCGCCAGCAGCCGGGGCCGGGGCGCGGCGCGACCTGCCCGTCCGAGTCACGTGGAATATTTAAAGGGACTAAAAGGCAAAATTTCTCTAACACCGCTGGGCTTTCAATTACGTTGCGTATTATTGAAAGGTAATGCTTTAGTAATAGCATTAGTCGTCTGAACTTGAGGGAGTTCAAATCGACCATTGCAGAGACAAACATAGACGGGTACAAATAAGGATAGTATCCGTATCTTTTTTTATACAGCCAGCGGGCAAACTTACGCTGTATTTTCTCTACCATAAGCGCATATTTATTTTCATACGGATCCCAGATAACCGCACCATATTCTAACCTACTGCGGACATAGGCATTGTATAAAACTTCTGCCGCTTTCAGGTTACTAAACTGACTAGCGGTTCTTAAAACAAATCCTAACATCCTATTAGCCATCTTGCAGATTGTTGTCACATGTGTATGAAAGTCAAATTTGATGTCAATTTCTAATCCTAAGTCGCGTATACTATTTACTCTTTCCAATGGTGCGTCAAATAGGCTATAGGTTGTATCTGTCAAACAGCGTTTACGGGAACAAGTAACAACTTTACATTTATTTCCATTCAGCGGGAGACGATTGCTTTGGCTCCATTCCCCTACAGAGTTAATGTCCCTCTGCAATGCCTCAGTATCGTCATTACTTCCAATTCCTAGACTCAATTTAAGGTCATCTGCGAATAAAAGGCATTTGGCTACGTGAATCTTAAATCATTTACAAAAATCAAAAACAAAGTAGGGCCCAAGGTACTACCCTGACTCACTCCCGATCTAGTATAGTATTCGGGAGATTCATATCCGTAACATACATGCGAAAATTCTTCATGTCAAAGAGGCAGTACTGAAATTTAATGTGAAACGTTACATTACAGGAAAATACTTCAGGTGAGGGAGCATTGTTACCTGACGGCCACGTAGCAGACCAGCAGCGCCGCGCCGGCCACGAGCACGCGCACGACGGAGGACGCGAACAGCTGCACCACCAGCCACGCGCCCGCCAGCGCGCCGCACATGCACGCCACCGCCAGCGCCGTGCGCAGCCAGTGCACGCACGTGAAGCCGCGCTCCCACTCCACGCTGGGGGAGACAACGCCGTTAAGTATTCAAAGTCAATTGGATTACCATAATAAGAGGGTGTGCTTTTTGCGTTTGGGGTAGATCGTAAACGTCGCATTACGTCGTCGGAACGTTTCGTGATTATTCAGCTGAATTGAAATTGAGTATAAATTATCTCACTATTATTGAATACACCTTTTAACCGTGTACAGTACATTTTTAGGTGTCCTATAAATATTTACAAAAAACGGTTTTTTATTCCACTAAGCAAATAATTGGCGACTACCTAATTTTAGAAAATTCAATGCTAATGCACACTAATGGAATAATAGAGCAAAACTTTAGGTTTTATTACAATTCAATGAAAGAATCACGAAAATCTTACAAAAATGCAACGTTTTCGATTCACCCCCAGCTAACGCTCATAACACCAAAAAATAAAGTCTCATACAAAAACGTCAAACAATCCATACAATTGGGTATTTAACAACAAACAATAAAAAAAGAGTTAAACAATAAAAAAAGAGTTCTACAATAACGTGTAGTTGGTTTACCTATGTACAATTCATTTAATGGCCCTTCAAACTTGGGTGAGCTTGGGTATAAACTACATAATTTATAGCAAATTGTTTTTGTTAAGAACCCATAGTCATAAACGCCAAATTTTAAATAGCTTCCGATTAAATGTTTTGCAGACCACAGAGAAATAGACAGCAAATGACGTCACTTGCTGGCAGCAATTTGTAGGGAGCGTATTGGGCAAGTTTCTCGGAGAGTTCTGGTGCTTTCGAAATATATTTTACTTAATTACTCAATTTTCTTCCTGATTCTCTACCTGAAGAGATCGCTAATAGCGAAAAGGCCGCCTATATAGTAGACCTGATTTATTTAAATGAAACTGTAATATTTTGTTTGTGCAATAAAGTTTATCTCATCTTATCTTATTTTTTACCAATGTTTCTATTTTTGAGAGGTCTTTCGATAACACCTCAACAACAAAAAAAACATATTCTGATGCTGAAATCAACGATCAAAACTTGTTGTTTGCACATAGCATGTTATTGAACTGCTTCATGTATGAATTATTGTTCGTGCTTTGCTGATAATTAAAGATTTTTCTCTTCCTAAAAAGAAGTAATCGTTGTTGATAACCACTTTGTTTTCATAACAAAGCCTTTTAACAGCCATTCCTTCAGGCATTCATTAAAAAAACTTATAATAAATCCAAATCAAATAACGTAATTACAAAATAAAAGTAATGAAGAAAACTAAGATAAGAATTTAAAATAAAAAATCCCTGGATGACAATGATAGACAGCGAGCACTGATTTTATGTTTTTTGTCAATGAATTTAATCTAACTTACAACTTGAAAATTCAATACATTACGAATGGGTCAATTGTATTAATAAAAACTATGTTTTAGAAAAATACAATAAACGATAGTAGCGTTATACCTACTTTATAATAAATTTAAACAGAACTCACCGGTTAGTTTCTTGCACGATGTAAGGCGTGTTGCACACTTTGCACTTCAAGCCGTCTGGGGTAGATGCGCTCTGGAAATAAAAACTTCATTAGTATTTTTGTTACGTATTTAATGTAGAACAGTACAATTATTTTCAAAGTGAAATCAAACCTATGTGGTAAAATATAATGATAAAAATTTAACATTGGTGCACAATTGTTAAAAAAAGAGGATATATCCCAAAATGTATGGAGTCTTGGCCAGGTCTATGTACACCATACCAAAGAATAGTAAAAAATACGTGGAACAGTTTTTAAATAATAAATTTCCTTAGAAAGCTTTATTTACTTGGTTCAAACAAGACTTCCAATGACAGCATTGCAACACACAACAAAAAACATCATGGCAGAAATGTGGCAACACAGATTACGCGGTGTCAATTTGACAAGACTACCAACAAAAACATGGAGGTTATTTTTACTTAACCAGTTGTACGTTACAACTTGTAACAAACAACTTTTGTCGTTATTATTGCCTGAAAAGCATTAGAAGTTCTAAGTTCTTAAACAAAAGCTGAGCTGAGACAAATATCAGTGGAAATTAAAAAATGCAAGCCCAAAATAAGTACGAATAAAACACGAGTGACACTATTGACCATGATAGGTCACTCTGAATGTCTACAGACAAGTGAACTGCCATACTGAAAAATGGACTTGGATACGAATCGTTTGTATTAAAGAACCAGATAATGAAGTAATTATTGTTTTTGTTTGCATTTTTACCGACATCAGCGGATTTTTTTTCATTTTTTTAATAGGTATACATAGACTTGGCCAGAAATGGGACATCTCCTTTTGTCACAAGCGTCGCTTTTGAAATTTCTCTTCCATAAGGCATGGCGTCTCCACTAGTTACAGCTGCCAACAATTGTTACTTCAGTAGTAAATAGTGTTGCGGCACACTGGGGCGCAAGACGCGCCGACGGACGCAGGGATCAAATGCAACCACTAATAGCTGGGGACAAGCTCCTATACGCCGTAACTTAAAGGCTACGAATAGCCGGCAATTGTGGCCAAGAGTACGGAAGGCGGGTAATAAACGCGTCCACAACCAGTAGTTCAGTTTTCTCCAATGATGACAATGCCAAATTATACGAAAAATCTGCAGCTTCTAGCGGCCACCAGTGGCTCAATGGGCTCGTACTTATCTTGGTAACACGTACCTCAACGAGCCACCGGCGCAGGCACTCGTGGTGCACGGCGGACACGTCGCCGGTGCAGCGGCAGGGCTGGATCAGCGGCTCCGGCCGGCTGCTGTCGTAGCAGATCCAGCAGTCGCGGAACGAGCCCACGCTGCCCACTAGTGAGTCTGTCTCCACATTCTGAAAACACATTAAGAAAGTTGTTAAGAATATACACAAACTTTAGGCGGTCATAACAACTCTGAAATGGGGTTTTTTTAAATAATGGAACCACCCTGACACGAGGCTACCTGCTGGCAAGGCTAGAGGAAACTGTAACAAAGAAACTAAATTGGGTATGAGAAAAAAAAAAACATGTAATAAATCGAAAACCATTTCGACGTATTTGTATTTTATACCTTATTTTTATAACATTTCTATAGGCAAAGGATCTAGGATATTTTAAATTAAATCAGTTTGACCTTCAATTGACCACAGATAGACAACGTACGCAACGTACGTTTAGGTTCATAATGGACTCCTGACGGTAATCAAATTGACATCTCACAATTGAAACCTATTGGATCGATTGGATAAACGTCTTTTCATGAGATTAGTTAAAAGTCTATCCATCAACCAATCAAATGACGCGATCTGTATTATACGTGAGATTTTTGGGTAGGTGATTCTACTGCATGGTATACATGGTGTTTCCAGATAGCAGATTTTCTATTCCCCCAGATGAAAAATATTTTTCAGAAGGTCAAATTATTGCCGTGCAAAGTTATTTTTAATAATACGTACATAAATTTACGCCCATTGCCCAGACTGGTAGGCAGGACTTGAAATAGCCATTTGCTATAATCCCAACCCTTCAGGTAGGGCATGGTTTCAGAACTTGGCAAAATAAATTGTATCAGAAGTCTACTTCTCCCATTTTCGTGAGATGCTACATGATGAGCGGAGAGCTCTGTTTCAGCCGTAAGTGCAGTAAATAAGTAATTTACTCCTCATTATTTATTTGCCACGAATCGGGGAAAAAACACATGTGGGAACACTAAGCGAATTTATGACGTCATGAGTTTGCAATGTTTAGAAAATTAAAAAAAAATTAATTACCGTCTAGATCTAAAAAAAAATCAAATTAGTTTCTCAAAATAGGAAAAGGTATTAAATAAAAATACCTAAAAATTCGCTCCCATACCCAATTCCCCCGCACTTTACACCAGCCAACCGAAAAGCTCTGGCTACAGAAACACACCGCAGTTTTATTTAGCTGTTGTTGTCGTTATGGTCAAGGTAATAGGCCATCCGCTTTTTAGAGTAATCAGAATAATGGTAAATAATGGCTCGAAAACCAGTAAAGTTTTAACCTTTTTTTTACTTTATTTTACAACGCGATCTATCTTATGATATTAAGCGATGGGTTGTGATAGTGGTGCTAACACCACCCTTGGCTTGCATGGCATAAATCCAGTGACTTATTCATCTAAGACATCATTGACAGACTGAAGAGAAGGAGCCCACGGGTAAGAAGGTTCCGTAGGCTCCTTCTCTTCAGTCTGTCAAAAGTTGGAGCACGTTTGAATAACTCCACCGCCAGGAGGTTTGTAAGATTTGTCTGAATATCTTATTGCAGTTCTAGCAATTTCCTGCTTTATTGTTGGAATGTTTAAGTCACGATGTAAGTGTGCACTTACACCGTGACTTAAGTTCAAACTAAAATATATTAACCAGTTAACACACATGTAATAATGCATTTTGCAGTTCTAAAATGACCTTTTTTAAGGAATTGGTCAGTGGTCACCCGTTTTGGAAAGAAGCCTCACGGTGCAGGTCCCTTCGATTGAAAAAATAACAATGCTCAACCTACCTAGCATCCTTGCATTGATAATAAGGATGCAACAAAAAAAACATATATCTACTTACAAGTAAAAACTTCACGACATTGATCTACAACAGTTTATAGGTACTCTAATTTACCTTTTTCTTTACTCGACTCCCATCCTCCAGCTTCTCTTGCGGCTTAACGATGGCAAAGGAAACGGCCCAGAGAAACCAACGCCAGTATGCGGCAGCCAACATGTACCACGCCTTGTCCACCCAACGAAGTTGATCCCACTCTGTCAGACTCTGTGGAACGGAACGTCAACAACCTAGCCGATACGAATTTATAGAAGCTGTGGTAATTGGCGCCAAAATTTTGCATTTTATCTAAAGGAGATTCTCGTAAGGAAAAGCTTTAGTCTATTTTCATTTAACTGCCACGAATAGTACTGGCCAATAATGTGGCCAGTACTGCCACTAATTGTATTATCATCAAAACTTTTTCTCAAAAGCATAGTAACTTTTGGCAGTTCGATAATGATAAAATTTAATTAAGCTCTAGCAAATTATTGTTAACTATACAAATTGGCCTTCTTAGAGAAGACATATAAAGGATAGAGAAGTTTCCTTTAAAATTTTGAGCTATCGAAACGATTCGATTCTGGTTCGCTAGAACAGATTTTTTTTAAATGTAGAGGTAGGTCTTTAACACTGTTTTAACTCATGGACTTGAACATAATAATAAGTGCAACTTCTGTCGAGAAAGAGCAAAAAGTTGAGTTTATTTTTCAATCAATTAATTTTTTTGGAAAGGAATAGTGGCATATATTATGGCGCCAACCCAACTGATTACACAATACTTGTCAGTACGATATGAACTAGAAGAAGCGCATCGCAGTGCATTTTGAAATTAATGAAGATTTTTGAAGTGCCTTCACGGTTTTTAAGGTACCGATTTGTATGTAATAGAACTTAGAGAACTGACCGGATGTGCGTGAATTCTGCGAAACGATATCAATTCTATGCAAAATTTGACTTTGTATTCCGTATTGACACAATTTCTTAACTAATTCTACAATACACTCCGACGCACGCGTCATTCATACGTGTTGGCTGACACTATACGATTTGTTTAGCAGAATAGCCATAACTAATTTAGAAATATTGAATATTTATGTTGAAAAGTTTACAAAACAAAACAAACCTGACACCATGATGGAAAACGAAAACATAATTTCGAAGACTCAACAATCCCTCGAAACCTTACAAGAATAATACTCATACAGGGTGAATTACTTTTTGGGCCAAAGTACTTTATCGCGATGGCTATTCATTAAGAATGTTTATCTGACAATCATATTATTACTTTATTTACTTTCGAAATGTGTAATATTGATTTTTTCAGTTATTTTAAAAGTTCGACTTTGATTTAGAGCCAGAAATCATCGTTGTATCAGTTACTTCTGGCTTTGGTTTCTGATACTGTAAGCTGGTGTAAATAATTAATAAATAAAACATGGAACAGAAAAATAGAGCACATAGTGCTTTGGAACCAGGATAATGAATGTAACATTATCCTGGTTCCAAAGCACTGTTTTCCTCTTTGTGACAGAAAGTTACCAACGAACACTGTGCTATTGCCTGTTGCATCTGTCTTTTTGAATTAATAAAAAGTGCCAGACGATCCAAAACAACTCACCCTGTATAAGGAAGACATGAACGACACTGACCACGACAACCACACTTGGAATTCGCTTGTACGCGAGTTTACCAAACTTTAGACAACACTTGGCCGACGGAACCAGACCCAATGATCCTGACATATTCTCTCACAAACCATTGATATGGATAATAGTACATTATGATATAAGTGCGGTAAGTTGAAAATTACAGCCGAGGCGATATTGCTAGCCCGAGCCGTAGGCGAGGGCTACAAGAAAGCAGAGGCTGTAATTATCAAAGCGCACGTATGTCAAACGACGTTTTATAACATATTTGAGAGGAAATAAATAAAAATCGGACTTTCTAAAACAAATAAATCTTTAATCACTTGCTAGAGCAGTTAGAAAAATGTTTACTTGTTCACAAATTAGCGATACGCGCGCATCAGCGCTTCTTTTAAGGCAAAGGCATTAAAAACAGCCAGTATTACTAATAAAGTAAATTAATATTTTTGTGTTTTTGTTACAGATGGTTGTAATTTATTGTCAAAATTAAATAAATTAAAGAATTAAATGTTTATTTATTATATTTCATCTCCCAAAGTTAATTTTATTCATAAAATGTTGACCTCTTTTCTGACATAAAAACTCTTTGCTAAAATTTAAAAAAGTACCGTTCGTTTTAGACGGAGCATCTTGCTAAACCGTACGTTTTACCATAATAAAAAAAACTCGTGCGTTTTACATTACATTACCGCACAAGTGCGTAATGAGATACATTACGTTATTGAAATTGGTGAAATAAGAGACCCTTTACGAGCAAATATGTTATAAACCTATAAACATTGCAAGCATTGTTTGCGTACAATGCGATCAAGCGAATGACCTGCACCGTGATAAGATATAATGTCTTATTATGCTAATACATCATGAATAAATGTACCTACCCCCACCTCACGGGAAACTAAAGCTAAATAACACTGCTTATGGTGGGTAAGGTAGCCAGAACTCATCAGGGAGCCGTAGTTTGGTCAGCGGGGGAACCTTGACTCTCTCTTGCTGAGTTACTTGCGGCAATGTGGTTACACTAATGATGCACATATTAATGGGCTGCGGTAACGAGTTTCGCCATCAGGCGTTGTATAAAAACCCCAAATTTTGCTTTAATTATCATCTGATCCTGGGCAACAATTTGTGATGTTGTTTTTTTAAAATAATCATGAATATATTCAGAAAGTACACTAAGTAAGCTAATATTACTGATCAAGTACATCGGTCTAGCTACCGGGAGCCCGCTAGATGAAATCACACGGCGTCATCCAAGCTTACTAACAATGCTTACTGTAGGCTGGGAACTCCCTTGTCCACCGACTTCGGTCTCGTGGCTAAAATCTTTATTTTCGGCAAAATTCAATAATCACTATCTATCACCTTTTTCAGATTTGGAGTGGGAGGATTCGCTACTAGTACAGAGGCGTTCACATCAAACTTTACACAGGGGCACCTTATGCTGCTAACATAAGACGACACGATTGGCGTAGTGCGCAGTAGCACGGTTTCTCGCTTCGATTTCCTTAGTGTCCCGGGTTCGATTCCCGGTCGGGTCAAATCAGGAAACGATCTTTTCTGAATTGACTCGGGTCTGGGTGTGCTGGGAGACGCCCCTGGCTGATTTCTTTGTGTGGTACCTCGTAACACAGGGATATTAATCCCTACTTCGAGACCATTACAAGAGGTGTGTTGTCTGGCGCATATTAATATTTATATTTATTATTAAGCAATGTTTTTGTAAAGGTTGATGTGAACGCCTCTGTACCACCCACTTTGGTGTCGTGCCTGCAAGCCAGCAGGTGAAGGGGCAAGTCAAGCCTCCTCAAAAGTAAAACCCTGAGTGAATCTAGCCCCACCCAAACCATAATCCTGGATCTGCTACTGTTGGAACACCTACCTTCGCGTCGTGCCTGCAGGCCAGCAGGTCCGCGAGCGTCGCGTCGTCCAGCTGGCGCGCCAGCAGCCGCCGCGGGTTCAGCACCCAGAGCCGCTCGGGCGCCATCGAGTTCCACAGCACGCAGGGGAACCATAGCGCGACGCCTATCTCCGCCAGACGGAACACCACGTCGTGCCAGTTGCGCGATACCACCGGGACTCTGGGGAGAGAGAACATCATGAAAATAAAAAAAAAAACGTATAAACCGTCCTTTATCACCCCAACAATGATCACTTTGTAGTTTAAACGCTTTGATGTATATTTTGACGACACGATTGGCGTAGTGTGCTGTAGCACGGTTTCTCGCCTCGACTTCCGTAGTGTCCCGGGTTCGATTCCCGGTCGGGTCAATTCAGGAAACGATCTTTTCTGAATCGACTCGGGTCTGGGTGTGCTAGGAGACACCCCTAGCTTATTTCCTTGTGTGGTACCTCGTAACACAGGGATATAATAATCCCTCCTTCGAGACCATTACAAGAGGTGTGTTGTCTGGCGCATATTTATTTATTTATTTTATTATCTCTCCGCCCGCGTCCCGACAATGCGAATGTTTGTGAAGATGTATGTTCCTATGTATGTTTGTTACTCTTTCACGCAAAAACGACTGAACGGATTTGGATGAAACTTTACAGTAATACAGCTTATACATCAGAATAACACTTGGGCTACAATTTATATAGATTTTATGTAATTTAGCCTGATATATAACGACTACACGAGCGGAAAGCTAGTATAGCTTAAAAATAAAAATTTGCCTTTAAATAAAGCCATGATATGCAACTAGCTCTCCGCTGAAAAAATTTTATAATAATTAGTAGGAAAAGAAATTTAGGAGGATGGTTCCTTCAAACAGTCATAACAGAGTTTTTATATGTCAAGTGAAAGCAACTAAAAAAATGAATTTTAGTACTTCTAGATTTTATTTCTTTCTTTATTTATTAATTCTTTATTGCACAAAGAAAAGTACAATTGGCGGAATTGATGACTTTTGGCATACTCTACCAGTGAACCACTGAGCGAAGCAACTCTCATTGCAGGATAATTTGTGTTATGTTCTTTAGTCGTATGTTAAAATAACATCATAAACTGAACAATGATATATACATAGTTATTAAACGTTAGCCATGATCATTACATGTTTTTTTTTTAATATTATAGTCGAAACAACAATTACTTAGCAAATTATACTGCTTGCAAAAGGTGTGTGTGCAAATGTGCAGGTTTTCCTATTTGACAGTTTAAAAAATAAGACCTAAAACAAAAAGAAATAAAATAAAAAGTGTCTTGATTCTTCTTCTGAATGACAACTCACTTGGTCTTCCAGAACTCGCTGAGGGTCTCTGAGGCCAAGAAACCAGAGATGAGGATGAGCATCAGCGCCTGGCTGAGCAGCCCCAGGCGCGACTGGTGCAGCTGGGACTGATTCACCGAGCGAGGGTCCACCGTGCCATCGCCGGTCGCCAGGTCTGTCTGAATACCCTGTTGATAACATAACATACCATCACGACTTTATCCCAAGCGGGGTAGTCAGAGGTAAGTGACTGTGGCGTCATGGTGAACGAAACACTCAGATTCCCACTAATCACCAATGGTATTAGAACCCAACGTGGTAGGTGGTGAGCCTTCCGCGGTTATCCAGGTTGATTTGGTTTGTTATCGATGTTTTCCATCACCGGAGAGTTAGTCAGTTATTAAACAATGAACACAAAGATTTTGGTTCTGATGGCCAGATTTGAACTCGGAACCACACGATCCACGATCTGAGTTCGGGTGCTGAACCACTAGGCCACGACGCTAGTGGTGATAACAAGTGAAGTATAGGTATTTTTTAAATTAAACACTTGTAAAAAGGGGTATAGGAAATGCAAAATTGTAGTTAACAGATCAAGTATGTTATAAAATGAGAGGGAGAGGGTTTGCACATTCTAAACTGTGGATGGATAATGATGTTTTTTAATTTACGAAAAATTACAATGTACTGGATACTGACCTGCTTGGTGACCAGGGTATCCTGGGCCTCATCGCCCTCAGCGGCCGAGGAGGTGCCAGGCCGCGGGGATATCACCGTACATACTTTTGTTTCTTTGAGAAACTCCCCTCGAAGCTGCAACAATAAACATAAAATCATAAAATAAACATAAATAATTTCTTTAGACCATCTTTCCACATTGGCGCCTGACCTAGAACTAAGCAGACCTACTAGACTTGTATAACTCCTGAGTGAAAGACAAAAATGATATATATCTTTTCAAAGAAGCTAATCACTCACTCACTCATTTGCATTTCAAATATATCTTTATATCCTTTGATATAAGACTCCTTTTCGAGTCACTAAACGGAATGATCTGAAAATAGTGTAATAGTGTAGATAATGTACATTCAAATCAATGTATATAGCCGATGATTTTTAAATACGCCTACCTAAACATTTTTTATTTATTAGGTTGACAGTCCTAAGCCTGCCAAGTATGAAGGATTTTAAGTGCCTGTCTCTCAATTATTGCATGCCAATTGTTGTTGGTGATGTGAGAAACCAATGTAATGTAATACCTATATGTACCACATTTACTGCAATAAATAAATTATTATCATTATTATTTTAAGGAAAATCATTGGCCACAGAAATTACTTTTATACTAGTTAATCGATAATTTAACTTTTTAAGTCAGGTAAATTAAGTCACATTTCTAGATATGACAAGCTAGCTAACTATTTCTCTCACTCACAACACCTAATCTAGCTCAGCAAGCAAGTAAATCACTCGTTGATCGAGGATTCATATACTGTAACACTGAGTTAAAAGAGAAGAAGATATATAAGAGTGATATATATCAGAAACTTACAATAATATATATCACTCTTTTCTTTTCATTGATATATTTTTCGCATCGCTAAACCTACTGTGTCAGAGACCGGCACACATAATTACATATGTAATAAAAACCAAAACCCAAACACAGAACAAACTCAACATACTCGTACATTACATAAATATTTGTCCTGAGACCTATCGAGCCAACATGCCAGTCGAAACTTTGTTAATGAAATGATATCATAGAGCAGCGGAAAGTCTATGATTCATACTAGACAAACTCTACCGGAACCTATGGATCCGAATCATTGTATCTTCTATTGAGCAAGGGGCAACCCTGATAGGCCGGGAAATCCGAGAATGTCTTACTGAAAACACTTTACTGTCTTGAAATTCCCTATTACTACGGTGTGGGTGACAGGCAGTGATGATTGCTATTTGACGACAGATATGACATCTTCGATGGCTGACATGCTGTCAAAAAGCGAGTGAGTAGCAATGACATTTTTTTTATTATTTAAAATGGTTTTGCGTTTGGCGTCAGTCTCGCCTGGTGGTAAGCGATGACTTGGCCGATGGAGGTACACGCTTACCCAGAAAATGCCTATTAACTCAGGCCTAAGACACCATTGTTGTAAGTATCCGGAAACAGACGCAGGAAGAGCGTTACACTCCCTAGCGGCGCGGACCAGAAAAGACGCAGCAAACCATTGAGTTGAGTTTTTCGATTAAACGAGTGATAATGTCATTCCCGTACATTTTTCAATTTGACATGTTGAAACTATAGTACCGCATTGCTCTTGGCTAGAGCCTACGAAATATTAACTAGGTTAATCGATTGGAGGAGCCTAGATGATCAGCATTGGACGTCATAAGGCTGCTAAGGATGATTACTACAGGAGCAAATCACTTTATGATGAAGCAGAGGGTAACTCCTGAACACCCATTTACCCCAACACTTGTTTCTTGGAATCGCATTGTGGACTTATTGTAGGTTTCTGGTAATAGAATTCACAATGACTGTGTCAGAAGTACAGATTTGTTTGATTTACTTACCGCAGAACAAACACGTCATGGTTTATTTATCCAAAAGATTACCTTGAAGTATCTTTTGTATCAAAGCGGATAATAACGTATGGGTAGTGATGGGCAAATTAAGGCAAGTGCGTCATCGATACAGGAAATAGAAATTCTTTTACGAGATGGACTCTCCATAAGGCATTGAAAAGAACACTTATGAATTTGGTAAGTCGAGTGGCTAAGCCTGTCTCCTTGACACACTCAGTGCTATTCTCATACATATCAATTTTGATACGTAAACAAAATATTTTCTAATGTGTCTAGTTTTATAGCACTGAATGTGTGAGTTAATTTGTAGCTTTTCACAATAAATTAATGTCTGGGCAGTTTACAAGAGTCATCTGATCCCTAAGAAGAGATTGTAAATATTGTAATATAGACGATCATCACCGTCGCCAACAGCATTTTGCCTTAGTTAGGCTGGTAAAGATTGCTTTTACCATTAAGTCTTTTGTACAATATTTTGCACTAAACTATAAATATATAACTTTCGCCCCGTGAACCTTGGTCCTGTGTTAAATTGGTTTCAAACCCTCGACCATAAGCGTTGGCGCTATAGACAGAACCTATACTTGCTGTGCCAACGGGCAGACTTATACAAAAACATTAGTATAATTGAGTACCAGTAATAAAATTATATTCTATATAATATAAAAAATTACAGCATTAAAAATGATTTCTAGCCCATCACTGCTTGTCAATATAATAAAAGATAAATAGACCACATTCCCATTAAGCTGGACAATGGGACGTTGCGGCCTAACATGGGGCTCTAAGGCCAAGCTTAATAGGCCAATAAACGAGCTTGAAAACCCATTGTTGTGTTGTACACAAAAAATCTCATAACACCTAATGCTCCTGACATAAAATCCATTTTGCATGGTTTTGTAAAGGTAAACCAAAAACACAACTTGAGCCTAACTGAACTAAACGACCATTCGGTTTCTATGTGTGGAAAACATTTTAATTTATGGGAATGAAAATAATGTCCGTTTGATTATCGCTGATTATGTGAGTACTAATGTGACTCCCATCATAGTTTTCTACCTGTTACATAGCAAGTCTTCAGCTACCCGTCAGCCGTAACTCGTCAGCCTAAGTATTTTCATACTACGAAGTTACCGTCTACTGAACTTTTATTCGTAAAGAAAAACCCAAATTAATGCAAATATAACATTATCACCTGTTCCACTTTGTGGCGTGTTCCCCTTGCAGACCTTCAGAGATCTTGAGTAAACAATATCAGCTACTCTATCTGTCTCTTATTTTGAAGAAATACAGAGATTCTGCCTATCGCAGGGGTGAGGGTTCATGTGTCGAACATTTGTAATTTGCCTCTGTTTGGGTCGCCATGAGAGATGTATAGAGTCCATTATCTTAGGTTATACAGACAAAAGTCACAAGGGGAATTCCGCAGAGCAACAAATAAACCAAGACCTATTTCGGTAAACTTAATTCGCAGAATCGATGACTGATAGGGAAAAGATTTTTGTAACATTGCTGAACGAGATAAGCTAAAATGAAGTGGCACAATAGGAAATTAGTCTGTATGTCTATTTGTTGACTGGCCCACCCTGTGCCACCACAATGTTATGGTCCTCTTCAGTGTCGAAGGTCAGCCCATAAATGTTTGAACCTGAAGTTCTCCTTTTTCATCTCATTTCTACTTAAACCTTTATTTGTTTAGTACATACCTTGAAATAAACTTCAACCCCGTAGATGAGGAAGAAGATGACGATGATGAACAGCAGCACGGCGTAGAACCCGTTGAATACGTGCTGATAGAAATTCTGCCGACAAAACATATCTAATTAAAAAAAATACAATGGTTACCGCAGCCTGTACACATGTGACACCCTAGAGGCAGTACTCGGGCATCTCACTCAGGTGATCCACACTCTTGCTTATGTATTAACAATTCATATAAACTGAATGTCTAAATATCATTAATAGTTTTATATTTAATGAACACGTTCATCAGAAGACGACATTTCTTCGTCATCCAGTTGTACACGATGCGAAACCTGAATCTTACAGTGGATTCACTGGGTGAGGTTCGTTATGAGTTTTTCAGAATAGCCCGCTCTGCAAAGGAAACCTTTGTAAAGTTTATAAAAAGTGAAATGTCTCCCAGCTAACATCTACCCAATGAGTTTTAAAATATGATGAGATTTTTATGACTTAGTGAGTAAGAAAGACAATGGTTTTTAAAAGAATTGTGACAAGCTGCTTCATAGTCATTTTAAGTACACTTCATTTAATTCAGAAATGACTCCTCAAATGGGAATTCAAATATTCATTAACATAATGAGCATTGACTTTCTGAGCTCGTGAGCAGACTCCACATTGTTATTTACTGTCCATAATCAGTTGTAATGTACACGAAGTATTGTTGTGGTTGGAACATCGATTTGTTATGATAATGATACATTGGACGGATAATTGGTAAGTTTACATTCCGTCCGTGTACAAAGTAAGAAATGGTTTTAAAGTCTAACTAAAGTATAAATTGGTACGACATCAAACACATACACATACATTCGAAAGTATAGTCAAATTGATAAAAAGATTCCAATCTAAACTCTCTTATAAAAACCTAATTTTATATTTTGTCCGAGAAACCAGGATCCGAAGAATAGAGTATTCTTTCCAAGATGTAAATGAAACGAAACCATTCACTTGTCATCGATCATAACATTGAGTTAACTACTATCAAGGCATGAAGTCAGACACCAACAGTTAACCGTTTTCTGAGAAGTACGAGCGCTGGCTGGTAGATCCTATTTCTTGCTGTATTATTTTGTTTTGCTGTTGGTAAAGTAATGTTTAGTTTTGTGAAGTCCTCTTTGAAACTATGTACTGGTTTAATTTACCAAGACAACAACACAAGTAAAGTATAACAAGTTTCAGTTAGTCCGGTAGTTCAGAAGTCCCCATCCCCATTAAAGACAAGCTGCCCTTGAACATGCTGCCAGTGGGTGGGTCCTCAGCTGACCTCAGAGGCAGATGATTACTTAACCTTCGTCCTATCGCCTGTTTTCTATAGAGCTGAACATTGCTTTCCATTCAGACTTATTTTTGATTACACTTGATCCATTGGACTGAAGGTGCCAATAGGCGCGGCGAGAAAGGAGACCAGCGAAACGTACTTATTTTGTAAAAGGTGTCTCGCGTCTGTCTCAGGTCTCGGTCTCCGACCCAACTGGCACCATAAGAAGAAGGCTAAGAACAAATTCTAGAAACTTGCAGCTCCACAAGTAGCAGCATACCTTCTTCTCGGCGGAGGTGTCAGCGAAGTTGGTAGTGAGCACCTCAGCGGCCAGCAGCGAGTAGCTGATCACGTTGAAGGTCGCGAACGCCAGGAACGTCTTCGAAATGAAGCGGGGCCGCTCCCAACGGATGTCGCGGAGGTGGAACACCTGGTGGCAAGGAAAATAAGACTTTAGTATTGGCTGGAACATCGTTTTGCGAATTCTGTATCTGAATAAACCCAACCAAGTTTAAAAGAGTAAGTACTGAGTTTCTCGCCGGGTCTTCTCAGTATAAGATCAACTTCCGATGCGGTGGTAGAGTCACATTATGTTTGTATACAGTGTATTTATGTATCATATTATTATAGTATTTAAGTCTACTATTAAGTAAAGCGTTAAGTAGAGCGTCGTGGCCTAGTGGTTCAGCAACCGAACTCAGCTCGTGGATCGTGTGGTCCCGAGTTCAAATTTGGCCAGAATCAAAATCTTAGTGTTCATTGTTAAATATCAGACTCACTCTCCGGTGATGGAAAACATCGATAAAAAACCAAATCAACCCGGATAACGGCGGAAGGCTCACCACCTACCACGTTGGGTTCTAATACCATTGGTGAAAAGTGGGCTTCTGAGTGTTCCGTTCACAATGACGGCACAGTCACTTGCCTCTGACTACCCCGTTTGGGACAAAGTCGTGATGGTATGTATATATATGTATATGTATGTGTATAAAGTATATTTTTTTCTTAATGATTTGACGATTTAAAAGTTCTCAATACAGATATTTTTTGTTTGTTTGTTTAGAGGCGGCCTTCGAGTCGCCGGGACCGAGTCATAAGCTGCGTTGTGGCCGTGTCTAGTGGCCCAGCTCAACCACTAGACGCCGCGTCTAGTGACTGCTACTAGCCAGTGGTTAAAATTTTTAGTGTAGATTCATCATTATCATCCTTTAATTAAAAGCTCATTGCTCGACATTGGCCTTATAGAATGCCACAGCGAGCAGCTTTAGACTGTTCTTTCCAACTGCTTCCTGCTACTTATAGGAACCTTTTATAGGTACTTGCATAAAAAAAATCAAATGTTTTTCTATAATGTGTATATGTATTATTTATTTATTGCGCCACACAACACACCTCTTGTAATGGTCTCGAAGTAGGGATGGATGGACCCTGTGTTACGAGGTACCAGACAAGAAAATAAGCCAGGGGCGCCTCTCAGCACACCCGGACCAGAGTCAATTCAGAAATTATCCGACCAGGAATCGATCCAACCTAAATAGAGGCGAGAAACCGTGCTACAGCGCACTACGCTAATCGTGTCGTGTATGTTGGTATACCCTTTCCATAAATGAATAAAAAACTAGAGCTCATTCCTAGGTCCATCGAGTATTAGGTCTGCCCACATTGCGAATTCCAGGTCGTGATCGCCTGATTAGTTATTAAACGAAAATACAAAACAAAGGAGATTGGGCAAATCGGGGAATTTATTTTACTAATTTGTACACTTACTAAAATATTACCGAAAATCTTAATACAAGTTTTATAACTTTTTGTACTATCTGATATTTGTTCTAACTTTAAAAGAAAATATTTGACTGAAGCTCAAGGAAAGGAAACAGCACCAAATAATGAGCATAGACTACATTTTAAAGTGTTCCGAACCGAAACAAAATCAAAATGATCCTAGTTTTCGTCTATTGATGTTATTCATCATAAAAATCGTAGTCTCTAATATATACAATCTGCTTAGTAAAAAGCTCTTAAATATTTAAGTTACTAGAAATATTAAATAGAACATGAAAGTATTTGGTAAATCAAAAAGTAGGTACGATTCGGAACTATCAACAAATGTGATCTGTCAGTCAATGTCAATTTCAGTCGGTTGTTTTCGCTCTAGTCGTGTTTTACCGATGCAGACATTGTTTTTGCATTTATATTGTTTTTTCACACACTGGTAGATAATTATCGACCAATATCGAATGCAGTGTATGCTGTTTCTGTATGAGGCTTGTAGTAAATGTCTCAAACTACGAGTTCCATGTTATGATTATCGTCCAGTGTCGTCTTTAAGGACGGAATCTGGTAGGTTATCATACCTATACTCCATTCATTAAAGCATTAGACAGAAGTAAAAAAGGTTCTTTTTAGGGTACTCTTTGTGGTAAAAGTACAATAAACATCATTGCTTTTAAGATTCATGCCGAATTTATTAAAATCCACATAAATAGCAGCTGTCACACTTAATTGTTCTCATTTAATATAAAGGAACTTCAGAATTTATAAGGCTTTTGCTTAAAATAATTATTTTGTCGTGCATCAAACTATATTGTCGATGTAAAAACCTAAAACAGGCAGGGGTTTTCATTTTTACTGTCACTATAACTCTACCAAATCTAAAATGTTACATAATCCCTTCATACGTTGTGGCGGAAGTGGTTTTCAATTTTGCCAGGTTATACTCAGGTATGTTATCGTCATGGCAACGTCAAATGCAAATTGTCATTCATTTTACCCTTTATTTCTAATGTTATATTGAATGAAGTAACATATATACTCCATTCATTATAGCATTAGACAGAAGTAAAGAAGGTTCTTTTTAAGGTACACTTTGTGGTCAAAGTACAATAAACATCACTACTTACTTTTAACATTTATGCCGAATTCATTAAAATCTACTGTTATAGCAGCTGTCACAATCAATTGTTCTCATCTAAAGTAAAGGAACTTCAGAATTTATGAGGCTTTTCCTTAAATAAATTATTTTGTCTTGCATCAAACTTTATTGTCGATGTTAAAACCTAAAACAGGCAGGGGTTTTCATTTTTACTGTCACAATAACTCTGCCAAATCAAAAATGTTACCAGGTTATACTCAGGTATGTTATCGTCATGGCAACATCAAATGCAAATTGCCATTCACTTTAGCCCCCCTGCTTCTTATTTCTAATGTTATAATGAATGAAGTATAGGTAACTATTAAATAGGTAAGTCATAATAATGAACATATTTACATATGGTCAACTGGTTTAATGCGTGATGCCCAAAAATATAACTAGTTAGGCGGTTGGGAAAGGAACTGAGTTTAGACAGTTGTCAAAGCTTTGCAAAGAGCCGATTTGAATCTTATTTCGAGATTATGTAAGGCCCGTATTCTAGAATCGTACTCAAGCACTGATCTGTACTTGAGTGCAGATTTCAAAACGTCAGTTCATACAAAAACGTCACTCCGATCTATACTCAAGTACAGATTTTGTTTTAGAATACGGGCCTAAGTCAGGTTTTCTCAGCTCAGACAGTATCGATTTTGATAAAACAAAAACTCCCTTAATGCGTGATGATTTAACAATATTTAATGATTATTTAGTCGATGTACAAAAATCCTTAAGCTCGTCCCTGAGCTCCATACAAAAATGCTCAATCTCCATTATGCAATCCTTATTTGAAAAAAACAAACTTCTAATAAGACCTTTTCAGCCAATAAATCGCACATAGTAGGCTTATTAAGCAGGACTACACAATTACTTGATTACAAATATTACTCAACTAATGTTTTGTACTTATGTAGTCAGTCAATAATGTAGCACATGTTGCCTAGTTCGAACTTGCCTTGAAAAGGCCAAGTTGATTTCAATAAACCGATGGTTATGTAGTAATATATGTTCGACGTAACATAAGCAACCGCCTATGGGTCCACTGTATAATTAATGACTGTGACAATGACAATTACAAACATGGGAAAATTGAGAGTTCCTTTTTTCATTGCGGAACAGTATGCGGCAGAACTAATGTCTACGCATCATAACACACGTTATCGGCGATAAACAAATGTCATTTATAAATAAATATCTGGGACGAATTACAACAAGATCATCTTGCATACTTAAATAGATAAAAACACCCAGACACACAACAAACATAAATGCTCCTCACATAAATGTTTATCATGGGTGGGTGATAGTGGGGATCGGACCCACCACCTCCGGTGCTAAATGCAGGATCGCTACCATTGCACGAAGAGGCCCCTGACTCCCGAGCCAAATTTCGCCGGATTGGCATTAGATTACTGTCACCAAATTGTTTGAACCCTAACGCTTCTGCAATGCTTGTCCAATAAAATTCTGTTCAAGAGTCAGGCCCCAGGCCAGTCTTCTCTAATAGCATGTAAAGTTTCCTACGAAGGGTGATCCAAAAGTAATGATAATCAGTTATTTCTAGCGCACACAAAAATACAAAAAATATATCAGTCACTTGCTCAGTTACCCAGTAGCTCAGGAAAAAATCATATAAATAGGCCACGATTCCCGGGAGCTACATTCATTTGAATACGAACTGTCAAGGACTGAACATCAAAATGGAAAAACACGAAATCAGAGCTGTCATCAAATACCTCTGCTTGAAAAAAATGTCTACCAAAGACATACACAGCGACTTGGTGGAAACATTAGGGGACTCTTCTCCTCCATATTCCACAGTTGCACGCTGGGCTAAGGAGTTTAAGCTGGGAAGAACAACGACGGAAGACGAACACCGCGAAGGACGCCCATCGACGTCCCTCACTGAAGAAAATGTGAAAAAAGTTGAAGAAGTTGTATTGGAAGATCGAAGAGTGACTATCAGGCATGTAGCTGAGGTCACAGGGATCTCATATGGCAGCATTCAAAGAATCCTTGCGAACGAATTGCATATGAGAAAGGTCTCCGCGCGTTGGGTACCGAAAATGTTAAACAACGAGCAAAAGAAGAAACGAGTCGACATGTCAAGAGCAAATCTCGAAAAGTTCCAGGCAGACAAGGATAATTTTTTGTCACGTTTTGTGACCATGGACGAGACCTGGATCCACCATTTTGATCCTGAAACAAAACAACAATCGATGGCATGGAAACGAGCCGATGAACCGACGCCGACGAAATTCAAAGTGTCAAGCTCAGCAGGGCCTTCCCTGCTGAGCTTGATCTGTTTTTTGGGATGCTGTAGGAATAATCATGGTGGACTACTTGGAAAAGGGGGCCACTATTACAGGCTCCCACTATGCAGAACAAATAAGAAGATTGCGGGAGGCTATTAAGGAGAAAAGGCGAGGCAAACTGCGGGCTGGAGTGCTGTTCCATCAAGACAACGCACCGGTTCACAAAGCAGGAATTGCCATGGCTGCCATTCAGGAAGCGGGCTTTGAGCTGGTGGAACACCCCCCCTATTCACCAGATCTAGCCCCCAGTGACTTCTATCTCTTTCCACGACTCAAGGAACACCTCCGAGGCAAGAAATTTGACGATGATAGCGACGTGATGGCCGCGGTTGAGGACTTTTTTGAGAGTCAAGATAAAGATTTTTTTTCTAAGGGAATTTTAGGTTTAGAAAAGAGATGGACTAAATGTATAGACTTGCTAGGAGACTATGTTGAGAAATAAATTTATTTTTTTATTATATTCAGTGTGTTTATTATTGATTATCATTACTTTTGGATCACCCCTCGTACTTGCAGAAACCAAAGACGTGTTGCTTAGTCCAGTCTCTTAGGCATAACTTTATTCAACGTTAAGAAGCAAGGCTGATGATACATAGACACAACTACAACAAAAAGAAAAACAGTATTGACCCTATGAACCCTATGCCTTAACCTCTTCACTAGTCTTGGCACAGTACAGCCACTTGAAATGCTTCACGAGTGTAATCTTGAAGCAAAGCTCAGTGTCATTAAATACACTTGAGCTTTGCGCCTTGGTTCACGAAGAACACTGAAATACACGAGTACCTACAAATTTAGGACGTAGAAAGGTTTTGTGGGACCTACAAAAAAATACTTCAGCGACACAAAAACCAACTCGCTGTCACGTTATAAGACGTCAGCGCGTCTACATCCCGGCTAAAAAGGAAACGAATAGCCTCAATCTGACCGACCGAAACCGACATTGGATACAGAATGCATGGGATGGCACATCATTGGATGTGAACAATCTCGAACTGACCCAATAGACCGATCTGATTAAAGCTGACTGATTGCAGATAGAAAAACAACAAAAGGAAAAAAAATATCCGACAACGCATTTCTGTAAAATACTCAGCAATAAATTTTGTTGTGTACGGAATTCTAAACACAGACGTGCAAGTCATAGATAAACAAACACACTTAATGCAAATATCCGCGTAAACGATAAATTTAAATAAATAAATATCTCTGAGAAATCCCTACTCATGGCCACCAGAGTTCAAACTAAGCAAGGCGTCTAAGGGCGTCTGTAACTGATTAATATTTGACAAGGCTTATTCACCTCACTAGCTAAATCGGGTACGAACTGGATGTCGGATCGAGTGCATTAACAATAAATTAAAAGATAAATATTTTAGACACTTTACACCAAAAAAAGTCCCGGGTTCAATTCCCATCAGGTCGTTCAGAGTGTTTTCGGATTTTTTCGGAACATAGCCCGGGTTCGTGATCGTTCATTTACCCGCATTTGGCGAGCGTGGTGATTAAGCCAATACCCATCAATTGTAGCGATGACTTGATTTCAATGATGTAGGCCTTTGCCCAGCAGTGGGACAGTATATAGGCTAATTACTTCCCTTTTTACTTTACCTTACACCAAGATCTTAAGACCCCGAACTAAGCCAAGCTTGTACTGTGGGAGTAAGAGATTCTGAAGTGATCCACACATTATCACTATGGCCAAATTATAGGAACAATAAGTTTAAAGAGCGATACCAAAAGTTTGATTCCAAGTTCAATATTTCTATTTCCTTCCTTTTCTGCTAAGCATACGGTTCTCCCTGCTGACTGACGTATTTTGAAACTAACTATGCGTAGATTGGCCAATACGCATATAGTGGAACAATTCTGTCTGTACAATTGCGATTTCGTGGACCTTGAAAGGATCCGCAGTTTCTCGAATCCTGGGTTCAAGTTCGATGCTGCTGACTGAATGAATTCATCTTTAGTCTGTACTAGCCAACCAAGGCGACCACATCAACCTTCACAAAAGGATGATGTGAACGCCTCTGTACTTATGCACTACATATTAATTTATTTATTTATTTACTACAGAGTTGTTATACAGGGTGGCCCTGTTTTTTGCCCAGAGAATAAACACATGTGACGGCAGTTTTGAAACTGGGCACAAATCACGGAAAGTAATTTGCGTCCTCAAATACTCAGTATTTAAAAAAAAATTAAATTCGTTTCGAAATATACAAAAAAAAAGTAAATTGTTCGTCTTGCTTGAGAATATACAACGTGTTAATGGAAACGCGCAAAACCTGAAAATAGTTTGTTCAGAATCGAGAGTAGAATCGATTCCACTAATAAAAAAGAGGGGTCAAATTTTGATCAAAAAAATATTTTAATTACGCCGTGTTTAATCATTACTTAACGCTTTTATTGCGGCGGCACGCGAAGCGGCGACGTCGCACTAGATCGCGCGTTATTACCATAGACTTTTTAATTTTCAGACAAACACAAGAAAGCAAAAAAAGCCAATATCTTCGTAAATGATCCGCGAAAATTAAATTTAATAATTTACTCAATTCTTTTATAATAAAAATAAGTTAGGGTGTCTGAGGTTTTGTGCTTTTTCATTAACACGTTGTATAAAAGTGTGCATTATCATACGAAGGCTACATGACCACACAATGCTCTTATGCCAAGTCACTAGAGAAAAATACAAAATTTCATAACTTCATCATAACTTCTAAACTAAATATTTTTGTGCCACTGTTTTATCCTAAGCGAAGAGTAACGACGTTCACTAGCCAAAAAAAACATTGAAAAAGGGGCCAGCCTGTATAATCCAACAACCAAACGCACATCGCATTCGCTACTTCAGTGAAGAGCCTGGTACAACTTAATTACCACAACAGTACAGTTATTCTCGTTGATTTTTAATTACAGTTTAAATACACTAACAACAACACAATCAAGAGTAGACAATAGAAGTTGGTACAGTTCAGTACTGTAGGACTAATAGCACCATCCTGACCAGCAGCTAGAATGACTGGCACCTATTCTCTACGCTTTTTTGCTAACAGATATCACATTTTCACAAGAAAATAGATAGTGTAGGCTAAAACAAAGAAGCCATATAAGAGTGCAAAAAGAAATAAGAAAATAATTATAATCCAAAATGCAGTTACACCATTATTTAAAAATATTCGTTTTTTGAGACTTCAGTTTAACGGCGACATAATACTATGCAGGTTTACACTTTGAGCATATTAAAATAAATGTAGGTATACATCATAACATAGATACATATCTATGGGCCGAAGCATCCATCATCAAAATCAAGTCATCCCTGAAATTGATTGGTCTTGACTAAATTACCGGGCTTGCAATGCATAAATAAAAATAAGTATACCATTCGATAATAGTAGTAGTAGTATGATCGATGAGCATGTATGAAAGGATTAATGAGAGTGGAAGAAGCGCAAGAGGTGTGTCAGGACCGTAGCAAGTGGAAAGATGTGGTCTCTGCCTGCCCCTTTGGGAACAAGACGTGATGATATGTGTGTATTAATGTAATAACAAAATGCCCGGACGCTCAACTCACAGACAATTGCGAGCAAGCTTTAAGAGATCGTAATAAGGCCCCTGAGTATACATTCCCCAGGACACCTGGATTTCGGAAGGAGTGCTCCCACCACTTGGCTACAGAGACGAGGCGTATGGAAGTAAAATGCTATCCGCTATTTAAAAATACATTGTTATCTACATGTTGATAATTTCAAGAATGCGGTTAACATGGCTCGTATAACATAACATATCCCGCATCCAGTAATTAGTTAAATCACCAACACCACGTTCCAACTTTGTACTCTGACAATAGTGTAGCGTTGTTGTAAGGAAGTACCTACTTACTGTACTTCCCTACAATAAGTCAATTACTTTAGCCATGACTTGTTTTTTTCTATGCAATGGTTACTTTTTACTATTGTTGTACAAGCGTGAATAATCATAAATGGCATGAAAACATGAACAGTTACAAGCTCAAGAAAAGACTTGCTTACATTACTTTTTAGCAATAATAAACTCTTTGAAAAGCGGGTAAATGCTCTGCCTGTATACTGCCCAGGTTCGTATGATTTCCAGTCATTCAAGTGACAGATCTTAAAATCTTGTTTGGTCGCCGGCAAGAAACCGCGCGCTCAAAGATCACTAGCACAAATTACGCATGCGGCGCGGCGGCCCAGACAGAAAGTCCGCTTAGAACAAACCGCCATTTTAATCACGCACACAGACACAGTGAGTTTACAGGCGATACCAGTGAAAATCGGTGACGCGACTAGTCGCACTATCGCGAAGGTTTTTGTTTTTGTCCAAATTGGTTAAATTTTTCACATGCTGAATTTTGCTTTTGGCGGGTTCTGTCAAGTAGGTATAACCTACCTACTTCATTTTAAAAATTCAGAGCGAATTTAGAAGTAACCCTAGGCGATCGGGCAAGTTTAGGTAATAATACTGGAAAAAGGCGAGAGCGGTCCTTCTGTAAGATCTTTATTCTGTGACGCTAGTATGGGGTCTCTCTAAGAAACCTGTTTATACCGGCTCAGTCAGTACTTAAGTTTAGTGTTCTTACACACTCACACGTACAGAGCACCAGGGCATGGTTGAAGCTTTGTCACCATTGAATTCATGTGGACAAGTTACCTAAATTCAGGGCATGCGCTATAGTAAAATTGCAAACGCAGTAAAAAGGTCACACACGTGTCATTAAATCATAATATTGATGCTTAGAAAGACAATGATGAAATGATTGTAACATAATTCAAGTAGAGTAGCCATAATATTATTAAAGATCCGCCGGCGTGGACGATTACTTCCTTTGAAAATAGCCTAAAAATAACGTCACTTGCCGATACTGTAACTTTGTATTTCTGAAATATTGTTTAAAATCGGTCCCGTTGTTTTTGAGTTTATCTATACTAATATTTTTATTTTATTCTGTGCTAATACTGTAAAGAGGAAAAATTTGTTTGTTTGTTTGTATTGAATAGGCTCCGAAACTGCTGGACCGACTTTAAAAATTATTTCACTAAAAGCAAGCTACATTATCAGGTAGTGACTGACATAGATAATTTTATCGATTTAGGCTATATTTTAAAGGGGAAGACAGTCTACGCGGGCGATGCCGCTGAGGGACAGCTCGTTCATTTACAAAGTGAAAGTAAAGTACATATAGGAATTATGCTAATTATTATTAGGCCTATGACTGTCCCACTGCCGGGCAAAGGCCTCCATCATTGATATCAGGTCATCGCTACAAACAAAAGGCTAATTGAGCGCTGTCAGCCAGACCACCTGCTCAACGTGCCTTCCAAAGCACAACAATGTCCCAGTTAAAGATTAATTAAACAATCGATGGTAGTGTCCGGTGTTGTGACGCATGCGAAAAATGCAAGCAGTTAGCAACGGGGTCAGTGACCTCGCAGACTGACCGGCGGACTCTTTCGACTTTTTCAGTTATTTTTTTGCATTCCTATTTTTTAATTGTGTTATTCAAACGGTTCGTGTGATCCCGTTCTATTCTTCATAGTTAAAACTCGGAAATAGCATTGTGAATTTGTTTGCGTGTAACTATGAGAGTTATTTAACATTATTTAACTTTGACAAACGGCTGCAATGAGTAGACGTCTTGCGCATAGCGCTAAAAGACGTGGGTTTGATCAATCCATACCTGTTTGGGTCTGGGTGTTTTTATTTATTAAATAATGTATTTAAAAATGCTTAAGTATGGTCGGGTCTCTGGCACCAGAAATAAATAAATACAATAAATACCTGGGACAATGCACACCAAGATCATCTGACCCCAAACTAAGCAGAGCTTGTAATATGGGCGTCAGAGACTGATAAACATACTTAAATATTTCTAAATACATACTTAAATAGATAATAACACCCAGACACACAACAAATACAAATGTTCGTCACACAAATATTTGTCATGGGTGGGGATCGAACCCACGACCTCCGGCGCTAAAGGCAGGATCGCTGCCATTGCGCCAACAGGCCAAAAATAATATAAAAAATACGATATATATCAAAAATACGAGCCTTGTGGTAAAAAAAATGTAGAGCCAAAACGAAACATGGCCAATATCTTAAAAGATAAACTGTCTTATTATTTCATATCAAAGGCATTTTAAACGTACAGCCTATTTCGATAACATCATTCTAGAGAATTATATAAACCAGAAGATTTCGATATTACAATAATTAATAATCAACAAATAGGTAGGTAACATTCAACTGGCCTTGAACAACTGAAGGATAACTTCAAGATTATATTATTGACTTAATATTATAAGTAAAAAAGGGAAGTTTGTTTTATATTGCCTCTCAAGATAACCTTATTCCACCTGATGGAAAGCGGTCGCGAGGACCAGATATGAGGCTGACAAGCACAGTAATGCAAAGGAATCACTAAGCTGGCCATCCTCATCTTGAAGGCCAAATAAAAATCAAAAAAAGGCCAATGAAAAGGCCAAAGTTTTTTTTTCAAATGCGCTAGATAGATAGATAGATAGATATACTTTATTGCACAAAAAAGGAATAAAAACAGTTGTATTACATAAAACAAGCAATTTAGCTAGCCTATAACATTGATGAAACAGCGTTGCCTTACAACGTAAAATACACTAGATTAATTCGCCAGGTCTGTTAACGGCCTCGGTAGCTCAGTTGGAAAAGCAGCCACCCGGATTGTGGAAGGTCGCGGGTTCAAATCTATCTTTGTGTAGAAAATAGTGCATTGTTAAATGCTACAAATAAAATTTCCCTTATCTAAATAACATGTTCTACCTAAAGGTGGCCTTTTTCAATTGCCAAATAAAGTGACAGTTGATCACGATCTTGCTGATGTTAGCCCGAAAGTGGAGCAGCCTTTTGAAGGGTGCTCAACTCTGATTGTGATTTCTGAATTCAGGTGTAAGTTTATCGATCCTATTGTATGCTAAAGTAGGCACTTGTTTTAAAAGGCAACGTGGTGGGTGGCAGGTCTACCGCCGTTACCCAGTTGCTTGGGTTGTGTCTCAACTACCGTGAGATCATGTTTCTTTGAGATCCTACTACTGATAAGGCTTTTTCTTAAAACAAGGAAAACAGAAACAAAGTGATACTAAGTTATGATACTATATTATAATAAATAAAGCAATTAAGGTATCTTCACAGAACTCTTGACCTCACGCTTGTCGCTTTATCAGTTCACCCATAGTCAGTCGTACGTGTTAGACACAGTAGAAAAACAATACAATTTACCGTCGGACGGTGCATCGACAGACGATCGATCACTATGACCTAGCTTCTGCTCGTGTCTTCGCTCGGGTGAAATGTAAACAACACTCCAGATATTCCTCTCCAGTAAAGTATATTTTTAATCAACAAGTAATCTTTTTCTATTAGAAAACAGCAGGTGGTTGATGTAAAACAATAAAAATCTTTATTTTTTCATTCATGTCCGTCTACTTGTTCCAGCATCACGTGAAAACGCTAGAGGGTCGAACGGTGCATGATTTTTTTTAAACATTCAAATGTAATGGATAAGAGCAAAACAGTTAATTAGCTACTGTGGTAAAAAACCCTTACCCTAAAATAAAAAAAATAAAAAACGAACCTTTTCCACACACGACTGCACTCAATCCAAACGCACTTTAACTTTTTTATTTACCGATAAGCTGAATTTATTACACAGCCTACGAAATAACTCGTTAAATGAAACTCACTATTTCAACGAAACAAAATGTTTTCGAATCTTAATTCAAATTACAACAAGCATGCGCACGATTCGCTAGACTTCTGCGCCCGCGCAGATATCGTGCGGATATCGCGAGACCGGCGCGACCCACGGCCGGCGTTCGATTGAAAAAACAAAGCAAACTAGCTTACCCATATCAACTTCTGATTGTTTGGATGTACAGTGCACCACATATATTTATCATAGTCAGCAATAGCTAAACCAAAGACAATTTATTTATGTTTTATTTATGGCTAAATTCTCATCGGGCTAAATTCAATCTTCATTCTCATTAATTACTAATGAGTAATGCTTGCCAGAATTGTATTTACAATAATATTATAAAGAGGAAAGATTTGATTGTATGTTTATTTGTATTGAATAGGCTTCAAAACTTTAGGACTGCATCTAAAATATCTTCTACCAATATATAGTTACATTATCAGCAAAGTCAAAGTTCTTTATTTGCGAATCATGGGTAGGTGATATTATAGAAACGATTTGACTTCGACTTTTAAATCAAATCAATACCCCCCTCATTGTGATGTAGTAGCATCTGTAGCATGCTACGCGCAGATGGCTCCACATAGTTGCGTTATATGTAGCTGACTGTACCGATAAAGCAAGCATGCACAACGGAATTTTATAAGAAACACCAGCGGTGATGGTGGTTTAAACAAAACGTCTAAAATACAGAACGTTTAGACATTTTCATAATGGCAACCACTGCTTAGCTACAGTCGGCTTAATCAGCATTTTTATGATTTAAAACTATCCTGCAAAAGAGTCTAAAAAAATTTGTACGGTTTAGAAAAGTAATCGCTTTAACATAACCCAACTAGAATTGAAACATTTTTTTTTGTTAAAATGCATTGTATATAGTTATGTATGTACAAGGCTCGAGGCTTTATATAGTCCTTTTGTTGAGAGCTCGGAGTCGTTTACAGGGCTCGCCTCGTCTGTATGAAGCTCGACGACTCGGGGGTCTTTTCCAGAATTCGAGCCTTCTTTAGAGCTTGATCGATCTCGATGCTTTTCAGGGCTCGAGTCTTTTTTTGCGCTCGAGACGATTTTTTACGTGGCAAGTCGGGTGACCAGAAGGGTATTTTTAATTAACAGAAAAATACATTTTAATCATCATGAAAAATACTATAGTGAAAAGGTTTAAGAAGACTCGAGCTCTTTTAAGACTCGAGTTCTTTTGAAGGCTCGAGCTCTTTTGATATTTTCGAGCTCTTTAATAAGCTCGAACTCTTTTGAAGCCTTGAGGCGTGGCTTAGGGAGCTCGCGTCTCGGCTGAGCTCGGGTCTACAAGCCTACCAAGTCCGACCGATCAGCCTCGAAGCTTCAAAAGTAGAACTCGACGCCTCGAGGTTTGTACATCTCTAATTGTATATAATATCATTAATGTAAACGATATCTACTCAATAGAAAAAAAACTTACATTAGAATTTCTGTTTACCTGTTTGTATCTAACATAACGTGGAAACTACTGATGGGATTCCACCATAAGGGTTATTTTCTGTTTTACCATTTTTGCACGGAGCCCAAAAAAGCTTCAAATGTTTACAAACAAAGATTAAGCATCTGCAATCGCGCGATTTTCGTAGATAACGCGAAATAGGCTTATGGTATTCGATTTTTTATTATAGTGCTGACCTTAGCAAAGTGAGTTACTCATTTACCATCCTAAAACTATTATTGAGACTATTGTATCTTAGGGGCCCCAATTACGATGCGATTGATCTTTACGATCCGTCGTTTCAGACCGATCGTAACGACGAATCGTTAGTGAATGTTAAGAACGTCAACGATTTCAGTAATTAGACAGTAACGGTTCGTCGTTTCGATCGGTCTGAAACGATAGATCGTATAGATCAAGCGCACCGTATATGGGGCCCGTAAGGTACAGTACCGTAGTCTCATTAGTACTTTTAGGAGATTCACTAACACTATGGAACCTGGTTTCTGAAATAAATCATTTGAATTACAATAGGCTATTTGATGCCATAATGATGGTGATGGATGATGCTGTTCTTTCGTTTATCTATGCCATGACGTCAAAAATAAATACGTGAGATACCTACAACCTCACATAATTTATACTATAAAAAATATTTCTAATTCACAGAAATGTACCATAATGTAACGTAATTATATTACGTAAGCGCAAAAATACAGACTCCAAAGAAGTTGTAAATTCAATAATGTAAATTTTACAGTCATCATCATCATCATCATCATCCGTGCGGTCTATCCCGGTTGTGAACCCACACTGGTGTGTGGGGTCCCAGGGTCCGCCTTTCTTATTTTCTTGGCCCACTTCGCGCGGTCTTGTGCATCCTCAGTGGTGAGTCTGTTGGCACGCATGTCACCCTTAACGACGTCGAGCCACCGCTTCTTGGGTCGACCTCTTCTACCGGTACCTGGCGGGGGCGGCATAGCCAGACATTTGTTGCCCACGTAGTTTGCCGATCTCCGTGAGACATGACCATACCAGCGAAGGCGGCACTCCTGCAGCTTGTCTGCGATGTCACGAACACGAAGGCTGCCGCGGATGTGGGTGTTACGCACACGATCTTTGCGTGAGACTCCACACATCCACCGCAGCATCTTCAATTTCCGTGACGCGCAGCTCCTGCTTGTGTCGCTCTAGTAACGGCCATGTAAATTTTACAGTAATAGGGTGAATGACCCAAATGCTAGCACTGCACCAAATAATCATCACTCCGAATATTTAGTAAAATTTCAAGATTTTCACTAACCGATTTGGGTTACCACTCTAGTGAATGCAATTTTATGTTCCTTAATGGGTGTACCTACCTATCTACTAGTAATACCTACCTACTATATTATTAAGAAAGAAACTTCCTAGTGAGATTTAACTAAGTCTAAACCAATTATTTAAATACCTACGAGATAATAAACTTTGTCAAGTTTATAAATATAAATACTATTAGACTTTAAGTAAAATCTTTTTTATGCTTATTCACAGGTTGTGTATTTATATTTATAAAAATCAATAAAAGGGATTATAGGTAATAATAAATGGTGAGTGCTGTTGAATGGTGAGATGGTCATTTTTACCCATGACTTTAAAAAAAATTGGATTAAGATAACTATTTTCATTGAATATTGAAACCAGAAAACTCGTCATAACGACTGAAATAGTACATTACTGCAAAGGCAGCGAAATAGGCAATTGCAGGTCGAGTATGAGTTTGAAGGCCGAGCCGCAGGCGAGGACTTCAATGATACGAGACAGGCAATTGCCATTTCGGCCGAGGCAAATGTAGTGCTTTTCTTAAAAAAATGCAAGGAAATAAAAAGGGCCTTTTACATAATACATTTAATTAATATTATTAACAAAATAACAACTCCGCTTTACCGCCAATTTGTTTTTTTTTTATTTTACAATTTGTGCCGAAAGGTAAACGCATCTGTGGCTATACAGCCACGAGAACGCAATGTGTACGATAGATGAAAGAGTTCTAAATTCAAACAGCACACCGTTTCATACAACATTGCCGGCGCGCTCTTCGTTCGAAATTCAAAGAAGGCGCCGGGAAGTGATTTTGGGTTTTCAGTCTACGTAAATATGATACTTTGCGTGTTCTTTATTCAAAAGTAATGACAATATTTCCGAGCATGTTTAAGAAAAAGTATTTTTCAATGTGATAAACGGGCATAAGTTAGGACTAACTTTTAAAGTGTTGATAATTGGTTCCTCCACCCTAATTGCATTATTTTTTTAGCAGATTTGTGCTTTATGCTAATACAAATAAATATCTAGGACACTTTGCATCAAGATCATCTACCTCAAAACGCAGCACAGTTCGTACAGTTGATGGTTTTTGCTTTAAACTTTTTCGATGAAATTGTTTAAGGCCTACATGGAAAGTTAAGTGCTTTATGCCGATCTCACTTGTTTAATTCTTATTATATTATGAAACAAAAATAATATGCAGCTTTCATTGAAAAAGAAGCCTCGTTTTTTGCGTTCATTTAAAACTTCGTTATTTTTATATAGGTACTTATCTAGCTTAAATCCAAGGCTACGTATTTTATTTCTAACGGCACTCCACTAAATACCCTAACACCGGAGATGACAGCATCTTGATGTCTAGATCCAAGACGATAATGTTTAATGTCGCTTAATTATACACCAACTAACTTGCTGTAGCAAAATAAGCAAAATTATGAAAATAATCATTATTAATTGCCACTGAAAACGTGTCAAACACACGTGAGTTAGGGTTGTAAACAATAATTGCCATGCCACACCACGCACCAGTGCGTTTTAACAATCGATTTCCTATTGTGTTTTTTATTCAGCAGTGAAGGTTAAGCATTTAAATAAATAAATACAGGTGGTCCAAACATACACGTCAACAATTTTTTTTAGCTTTCTCACACTTAGGGGTTTCCGAAAGGGAAGGAAGTTTTAGTTGATACACAGATTACTTGAATTTTACACGTCTGGCACTTTGAAAGACAATCTAGGTTTGATGCCCTTGAAGTTACTTATTGAAATTTACATGGTTAATCGCTAAAAGTGTAGTTTTTGAGAAAGATTTGAATGAAAAATTTTGGGTAACTTTTTATTCAAACGTTTAGGGAAAAAACAGCATTTCTAACTTTTTCAATTTCATAACTTTTATTCTAGAGTTATGATAAGCGTTATGGATGTGAATTCTTCAGAACCATCTGGCGCTATTATTCATCTAATGAAGAAAAAAAATCAGGCATTTATCTCAACAGATCGCGCTACACTGACCCAAAAAGTGACTTAACCCAGAAATTCTCAAAAATGTATAAATAAATTCATAACTCGAAAACTACAAAAAATCGGGTAACATACATAGGGTAGTTTCGGATACGCCTGCGTGTGAGGAAGCTAAAAAAAAAATATTGTTGTGTAACACACACATTCCTCGCAACGCATCCTCGCACATCTCTGGTGTAAACGCACCCTAATGCTGCCGACATTAAGTTTACAATACCATTGCAAAATGGGTCTTATGTCAGCAACGCCCCTGTACAATGACAAAAACTAAACTACTGACTTCACGTTGGGAACAAGGGTTCAATCAATTACTAGTAACCCTTGCATTATTTCTATTTAAGTTTCGGCTACAGGTACAGTTTAGCGTCAGATAGTGACACTCAAGGTATTCAAATGACGACAAGACGACACGGTTGGCGTAGTGCGCTGTAGCACGGTTTCTCGCCTCGATTTCCGTAGTGTACCGGGTTCGATTCCCGGTCGGGTCAATTTAGGAAACGATCTTTTCTGAATTGACTCGAGTCTGGGTGTGCTGGGAGACGCCCCTAGCTTATTTCCTTGTGTGATACCTCGTAACTCAGGGATATTAATCCCTACTTCGAGACCATTACAAGAGGTGTGTTGTCTGGCGCATATTTATTTATTTATTATTTATTAAATAAATAGGCGCAACCAAAAAGTCAATAATATCGGTACAAACACAGTTTCCTTATTGTTGACAAACCTAATCTGTTACGGAGACACCTTCGTCTCTCAAATATATCATTCGATGTTTTGTGGTGTCACTAATTCGATATGTAGCCATATTTAAGTAAGAAAAACTATTATTTCTTTAATAGATAATATTTCTACCTTGCTTTATTTTTGCACTTGACATTGACACTCGCCTGTTGCTGACTCTGTTAATGTCACATGCTAAATGTTGTCTTCTTTCAAGGTGGCCACAGGTACGTTGTAGTGCAAAATCTGTGTGAAAGTTGTTTTTATACGGTAGGCGTTGCATTAACAATAATAAAACCTTATTCCTTGTTGAGAACTATAAAATGAGGTAAAAAAAGACTTTCGGTTTATCTGAGTCTTAATTGCTTTAAGTTAGTAGTTGGAACTCAAATACAGCATTAGACAGAAGTAAAAAAGGTTATATTTAGGGTAGATACACTTTCTGGTAAAAGTATAATAAACATTACTAGGTCCCTACTTTTAAGATTATGCCGAATTTATTAAAATCTACTTAAATAGCAGCCGTCATACTTAATTGCTCCCATTTAAAGTAAAGTGACTTCAGAATTTGTGAGGCTTTTGCTTAAATAAATTATTTTGTCTTGCATCATACTATATTGTCGATGTAAAAACCTAAAAGAAACAGTGGTTTTTATCCGAACACATTCTTACGTCACTATAACTTTACCAAATCTAAAATGTTACATAATCCCTTCATACGTTGTGGCGGAGGGGTTTTCAATTTTGCCAGGTTATACTCAGGTATGTCATCGTCATGGCAACGTCAAATGTAAATTGTTATTCATTTTAGCACCCTTGTTTCTTATTTTTAACCGACTTCAAAAAAAGAAGGAGGTTCTCAATTCGACTATATGTGTTTTTTTTAAATATATTTTTTTTTATATTGCCCGTCAAGATGACCTCACTCCACCTGATGGAAAGCGGTCGTGAGGTCCAGATATGAGGTTGACAAGCCCAGTCATTCGAACGAATCACTGGGCTGGCCATCCTCACCTTGAAGGCCTGCAGAAATGCCTTTTCACGCCCCGCTTGAAGAACCCGGGACTATAAGAGGAAGGAAACACATGTGCTGGAAGAGCGTTCCACGTCTGGATGGTACGACAAAGAAACGAGTCACCGAACCTTTTAGTTCGGGCCAACAAATGTTGAATTGTGTGTGGGTGACGCCGTAGTCCAGCACGCGTGGTACGGGAGTGGAAAGGTGAGGGTGGGATAAGCTGGAATAACTCGTCAGAGCATTCCCCATTGTAGAAGCGATAGAGAACACTTAGCCTGGCAATGTCTCTACGCAATTGGAGAGGTTCAAGGGTCAAAGTTGCCTCTGGGTTTCCAATAATACGGATAGCACGCCGCTGCAACCTGTTAAGAGTAGGTACTTAGCGGAATCGTCCCAGAGATGAGAGCAGTATTCCACACACGAGCGAACTTGTGTCTTATACAAGAGACAGAGCTGCTCAGGCGTGAAGAATCGTCTCACTCTGTTCAGGACTCCGAGTTTACGGGATGCAGTTCTATGACGCTCTCAATGTAGTCCCGCTGGTTTAGGTTGCTACGAACATCCATGCCAAGGATGTTTAGGCTATCCTTAATCGGTAGCGGGGTGCTCTGAAGAGTGGGATCGGAAAGGAAAGGCGACGCCTTTGCTGTGAATGCACACACCTGCGTTTTCTTGGCATTGAACTCGACAAGTTTGCATGCACCCCATTCTGAAATGCGGTCCAACACTCCGTCAAGCTCAACAAGAAGACTTCGCCTCTTCTCCTCGATGTCAGTCTGCTTTACCCCAGGGCGCTCGAAATATCGCGCGTGGACCGTGCTATCATCCGCATAGCAATGAATATTACCAAGAGATAACATATCATTGATATGCAGAAGAAACAACGTCGGCGACAAGACGGAGCCCTGCGGCACTCCGGCATTAATCTGGAGAAAGCGTGATTTTTGACCATCGCAAAGGACACGAATTCTACGTCCCTCCAGAAATCCGGCGACCCAGTCGCATAGGCGAAGTGGCAGACCAGAAATTTCGATAGGGTGAACTGATTTTACCTATTCTTTTTTTATTTGAAAGCTGGTGCCTTCCGAGCGGTCCCATTTGAATTTGGTCTAGTTCTGACAATGGCATCCATGAGAAAACCATATAAGTCTTAAATCTGGATAGACAAAATGCGCGACAAATGGACGAATAACTCAATATTACGCCAACCTATTTTGATAATTATTTTTTTATTTGAAAGCTGGGGTGCACGAAAGGAGCCTCCCCGCGGACGTATCAAAGCTTTGTACGTCGGGCTCACCCCGGGCAACAGTTGGCGATCACCTAACGCTAACTGGCGAATCCTTTCACCACGATGGAACCCACAAATCCAGCACTAGAGCCGGCTTTGTGAGTAGTCTCGATTAACATCGAAGGTTATTCGCAGGACAAGTCAGAAATTCTTTCTGAACTCTGCCGAACCACACGCTGTCGCATTCTGTGTGTTCAAGAAACCCATCGGGATGAAACACAAGGCCGACCATACATACCTGGACTAACGCTTATCGCCGAGACTTGCCACCCGAAGCACGGTAACGCAGTGTTTGCTACTCCCGGCGTAAGCATTACATCCGCCCAGTGTTCTACGCAGAACGGTATCGAGGTTATTACCATCGACCTCGGCCACTGCACCGTCACATCGGTCTACAAACCTCCTGGGACACCTTTTGAGTTCGTACCTCCCGACAACTTCGATGACCGACTCGTGAAAGTTGTAATAGGCGACTTTAACAGTCATAGTGCAACCAGGGGATATAACGACACAGACACAAGCGGTCAAGCTGTGGAGGCGTGGGCTGAGACCAACGATCTGGTTCTCATTCACGACCCGAAACAACCGGCTTCTTTCAATAGCGGCCGATGGCAGCGCGGGTATAATCCAGAGCTAATTTTTGTCAGCTCAACAGTTAGCTGTCAGAGCAATAAATACGTATGCCCACCAATACCTCGCACACAGCACAGACCTATTATGTGTAAAATCCACCCTGTCGTACAGCCTTTGAGACGTCGTTTCAACTACGCTAAAGCTGACTGGACGCCGTTTTTGCAACTGATCGACGATGCGGTAATAGACATCCCTACGATCAATTCGTCGACTTAGTTGCGAAAACTTCCCTCAAATGTGTCCCGAGAGGTTGTCGGACATCTTATATCCCTGGCCTTTCAATAGAGTCCGCAGAGCTGTTGAAAAGGTATGAGGTCCTGTTTCATAACGACCCCTTCTCTGAGGAAACCATACTGGCTGGCGAGGAGCTGTTATCGCGAGTAAGCGAAAACCGACGTGATGCGTGGATCAAAACTGTTACCAACATCAACATGACACACAATAGTAAGAAGGCTTGGTCTACCATCCGCAAGCTCACTAACGATTCACCATCACCCTCTTCGCCCAGTCAGGTAACCGCAAATCAGGTGGCGCATCAACTCCTTCTTAACGGCAAATCTGGCCGCCCTGCGAAATGTCCACATTTAAACAACTCTGCAGGCACGCCCAACCAAGTCAGTTTGCCATTCAACTTAGGTGACATTATATCTACCATCAAACACCTTAACTGCGGTAAAGCCTCCGGGATAGACAATATATCAGTGGAGCAAATAAAGCACCTCGGTCCATTAGCTATATCTTGGCTGTTGCAGCTCTTTAACAATTGTCTGGAATCTGCTCAAATACCACGCATTTGGAGAAAGTCAAAGGTGATAGCAATACTGAAGCCAGGAAAATCAGCAGACAATCCTAAAAGCTTTCGGCCAATATCATTATTGTGCCATACCTACAAGCTATTTGAACGATTGCTGCTGACCCGGCTCACAGGCCTTATCGACCCTAAACTAGTCCCAGAGCAAGCAGGTTTCAGACCGGTAAAATTATGCTGCAACCAAGTGCTCAAGCTCACCCAACATATTGAAGATGGTTTCGAGTCTGAGTTGATAACGGGTGCCGTATTCGTGGACCTATCTGCGGCCTACGATACGGTGAACCTCAACCGACTGCTATGGAAGGTGGACATCATGACCGGCGATCGCAAATTCGTCATGATCCTTCGAGTATTCCTCCATAAGTTTCAGATACATCTTTGCTCAGACAAGAGTCGTTGGAGGTCACAAAGGAACGGCCTTCCCCAGGGCAGTGTCCTGGCGCCGCTCCTTTTCAACATCTACACAAATGACTAACCATCCAGCATAAATACGTCCCGCTTCTTATACGCCGACGACCTGGCACTAACATCTCAAGGCTCCAAGTTTGAAGAAGTTGAGGCTAACCTCACTGCAGCTCTCAATAATCTGAGTAGCTACTACGAGGCGAACTCACTGAAGCCAAACCCGAGTAAAACGGAGTCTTGCGCATTCCACCTGCGCAACAGAGAAGCAAGACGTAAACTCAATATTGTGTGGCAGGGAGTACCAATCTCGCACAACAACTGCCCGAAATATCTTGGCGTTTCGCTAGACAGATCTCTTACTTATAAGAAGACCTGCGAAAACGCCAAGAAGAAAGTGCACTCGCGGAACAACTTACTGCGTCGCCTTACTACCACCAAATGGGGAGCTACGCCGCACGTGCTGCGGACGACAGGGCTAGCGCTCGCCTTCTCAGCTGGCAAGTACGCATCCCCTGTTTGGAGCCGCTCCGCTCATGCCAAGTTGGTGGATGTGGCCGTGAATGACACCTGCCGGGTCATCACTGGTTGTCTAAAACCTACCCCAGTGTCAATGCTATATCCACTAGCTGGTATAGCACCTCCGGAAGTCCGCAGGGCTGTAGCTAGCTCTACTGAAAGGGCAAACGCAGATCGCGACTCACGGCATCCTATGTACGGCTACGTCTCAGTGCCGCAAAGGCTAAAAAGTCGTCGCAGTTTTATCAAGTGTGTCGCCCCACTTTCTACCGAACCCGCTCAGGCCAGATGTGAACTTTGGCGCAAAAAAGCCTCTCTGCCTACTCCTTTTGTCCCGCTTGCCGAGAATCTCCCTCCTGGACATGATTTACCATGGCCGATCTGGAAGTCCTTAAACAGGCTTCGGACTCAGGTTGGCCGAAGTAAGGAGAACTTGGTCAGGTGGGGATTTTTGGTAACCTTCGATGTGGGCTGTGTTTGCGGTGCAGTGCAAACTATGGCACACTTAACATCGTGCCCGGCGTGCCCCAACACCTGCACGCCAGCGGATTTAATGGACGGCAGTCGGTCCGCAATACAAGTGGCTGAATTCTGGGCTGCTACGATGTAAATAATTCTCGTGTTCCATCGACACGCTAAGAAGAAGAATTTGGAAGCTGTGGTCCCATTTAAATTTGGTCCAGTTCTGACAGTGGCATCCATGGGAAATCCATATATGTCTTAAATCTAGATAAAACATATGCGCGACAAATGGACGAATAACTCAATTTCATGCCAACCGATTACGATGCTTCTTTTTCTATTGGAAAGGATATACTTCAAGGGTAGTTTGATGAGAGTTTGGTTAGGTTCTGATTATGGGATCCATGACAAAGTAACGGCCCTCTTCAATTCTTAGAAGCAATTGGACTATACTTTTTTGATGTATGAAATGAATAAGAACTATTCACTGAAAATCGAGAAATAAACAAAAATTTTACAAAAAAAAACAACTCCAAAAAAAACTATTCCAAAACTAAGCACTGAAAAGTAAAGAAATAATTGTGTATTCTTCTAAAACTTATACGATAATATAATGTAGGTACAATTATTGTTATTGTTGGAGTCAGTGTCAGCCAATGTAGGTTTGTAACAACCTACATACATACGTAAACGTGATATGTAAAAAATAGGTATATTGTAGTGTTTCCTTGGCTGACACCGACTCCAACAATAACAATAATTGTACCTACATTATATTATCGTATAAGTTTTAGAAGAATACACAATTATTTCTTTACTTTTCAGTGCTTAGTTTTGGAATAGTTTTTTTTATTTTGGTTTTTATTGTTAAAATTTTTGTTTTTAATGTTATAATCACAAAATTAAGAGTTTACAAAAGGACCGCTCGCACCTTGACTTGCGTGATAGGCGGTTCACGGAAGTCTAGGTTACTACTATATTCGCTTTGAATTTTTGAAATGAAGTAAGTAGGTTATACCTACTTGACAGAACCGGCCAAAAACAAAATTCATCACGTGAAAAATTGCACCTAGTTCGACAAAAACAAAAACACTCACGACGGTGCGACTTTCCGACTCACTGAAACTCACTGACCTCGCCTGTAAACTCACGTCTCTATGTGCGTGTGTCAAAAATGGCGTGTTGTTCTAAGCGGGCTATCTGTCGGAGGCGCCGCGCGCCGCATGCGTAATTCGTGTTAGAATGAATGAAGTATACGACGATTACCACTAGCGCCATCTAGCGATACGATGGTCAATGCGTGTAAAAAGCCCATGAAAGAATCATGGTGAAAAATCGAAGAGACACCATTCGTAACGCTCGAACGCAATCTAAAATTTCCAGAATAAAGTTAAATTGAACCTCATTAGTAAGAAACTGTAACTGTGACATGAGCGATTCATTTTTAAAACGAGAAATCGGAGTCTTAGGGTCTTTTTAACAAGGTGCGGGATTTAACACGCACGCGGTTTTTGCCCCTCCCCCCGCGGCCCATCCCGTAGAGTGCGAAGGCGGGCGGGGCTGCGGGTTGTGGTGATACCGCGTGCGTGATGAAACCCACACCTGGTTTAAAACACCATTAATCTAGAAAGAAATTACCGCTCCTAGAAGGATAAAACCTTCAAATATAAATACACCGCATGTAATTTTTTTGTTTAATCGTGTTAATTGACGTGAATAATGTTTGTTAACCTTTAGTCAGCTATTTGTAACTATACCGGATGATTATGTTGTGATAAGAATCTTACTGAAAATTCGGTTTTATGACTATTACGAATATCCTTGGATTTTGTGTATGAGAAGCTCAAAATGATAGTTAATCAAAAAAATAAAATTTTCGCTTAGATAGTTTTCTTAAACCACCTTTTGTTTATTACCTTACGGTATTAATTTAGCCAGTTTAAGTGTGAGTGCAAATAAAATAGACACATACACATACGCTCAAGACTTTAACTCAAACTGATTGGTCCATGGTTGGTTAAATGTTGTTCTCAGCTGTCAAGTGAACTCAATAATCTAAAGCCCACACTTTGCCATACATATGTTAACCTAACGAGGAGCATGGTGGGATTCCCGTCGTTCGTTATTGGACTTGTTTTCGTTTTTGAGTCGAGCAGGTTGGTCTACCTTATGTAGACCATATATTAAAACACAATGCACAATGTGAATGAATAAAATAAAAGCAATGCTGACTCACCTCTGCCCAGAAGCAGACTATCAGCGAAGATCCTGACATGAGGAGAGGGTAGTACGCCGACAGCAGGCTCGTCGCCCAGCCGTCTTGGAACGCCGACTGTTGGTAAACACAACCAATTTATTACACATACATCAAGTTTAGGGAAGAGAGCAGTGAGCAGTGGGATCCTCGAAGGCTGATTTGGATAACATTAAACACCCAACACTCAAAAGGTTGAAGATTGCTCAATATTTCTTTACGTTATGCTCACGTCCGAATTCTAAGACGACAATCAAAGCTTAGCAGCGTTTTTCTTTCATTTCTACTGAAATGTTGTCACATCCTGTCGGATAGCATCGTTTTGAAATATGCTCAATTTTGATTGCTGTTTCAGAATTTGGGGGTGCGTAAATAAGAAGTAAAGTAAGTTAGATAAATCCAAGGCACATCGTGAAGAACTGATGGGCTGTTGTAGCAGCAAAGATTGGCCCTGGAAGAAGGACTGGGTCATTTAAAGATTTGAAACTTGAGACCTTTTCAGTATTTCATCACTCATATTGCCGCTTGGACAGATTGAGGAACACTCCATCCACAAGGCCTGCCAGCTTTGGCTAGAGGGAAACTAGTAATAACAATGTTCAAACTACATAGTTTTTATACGGGCTATTGTAGTGCACAGGCATCACCTCAACTTGGAGATGATACGTACCGTACCCTTGATCCAACAATCGAGCTACGTAAGGATTGTTGGAGAGGCGAATGTAAGTCCAGCGATGCCCTAAAAGAGTCAGTAAATTTTGGATTGCAGTCACCTATTCCAAAACGTGGCCTGGCGTGCGGATACCTACGGAAAATGAGATAGTGGCAGCAGTCAGAGGTACGATAGTATGCTATACGAGAGTTCGTTCAGAATTTTTTGTTGAATTCTATAGATATTTGCAGCTCAAATATTTTTGAAGCCTTAAAACCGTACAAATATTCATACTTTACTATTCAGTCAGTGACTATACAGTAAACAGCAGAAGTAAGTGATAGTTTAACGTGCTAAAATTTTTGAAATTACAAAAGCTATGAAGCTTATTAAACTACTAAAAATGTAAATGAAATATTTCATTCATCATAATGGATACCGGCTGCTTCTGATGAATATTTGACGTAGTTTTCATTCATAAAAACAAATTGGAAGTTTGTTCAATCATCATCAACTTTTGCTGTTGACTGTACCTACCTAAATACTTCATAAAATTTTAGTACTTATTTGATGACGATTTGCCGTCGCCAATGCGCCATTGTAGTACCCAGATAAAGCAGCAATGGTTTAGGGGTGCGAAGCAAACAATGTTTCAATGTAAAAAGAAAGATAAATAAATAAATTAAATAAATATATAATAACAAACCACGGATACGTAAGGTAAGCTAGTGGTGAACCTCACATCAGTCAGAGGTACCTACCGGAGAGACGAAGTATGCCCCCCGGATAAGAGAGGCCAGGAATGCGACGAAGTACAGCATCTTCTGCGTGGTGACCTTGCAGGCGCGCAGGAACGTGGGCGCCTTCAGTCGCCGGTACTCCGACACCACGCATATCGTCAGCTGGACGGCGCAGATGAACGCCACCAGGAGGAACACTCCACCCACGCCTGGAAATAGAAATGAGGCATTTTTATAATGGATATTTTATGTAGGTTATTGATGACGTGTAGAAGACCCGGATAAAACGGCACTGCTGAATTTGTTTGTCTTAACTTTTAGATACTTTTCAGACACTGGTGACCTCGTTATGAACCCGCGCTCTACGAGGTTTGTTTTCTGCGCATATCGAGATTGAGGCACTTAGCATATGCAACATGCGTCATACTCGGTAATACAGTAGAAGTAAGCACCATTAGATGTCTGAGTATTTTTTTACATTGTAGAAACTTCGACACAGGAGCCAACAGCCGTGCATTCATGGCTTAGTTATCTTGACCTCTGTGATTGAGTTAAGACCAAGAAGTTACAAGGAAATGTTGTTTTACTAAAATGAATCATAACTTAATAATCATAAAAATTTATTGCATACCACATTGAAGTACAAAGTAATCTTAAAGATATGTACATAAGGTGTAGGGTTACAATGTAGCGCCCCGTGAGGGCATGGCAATATAAAAAAATAGAAATAAACCAACAATTACATAATTATTATAAAAAGATTTTCTTTTTTCACATATTTTCATATTTAGGGAAAATTTTAGACACCCACTTTTTGACATTAATTTTGTAATAACATTCAGATAATACCAATTCACAGAGCTGTTTATTAAAAGAAGGAGTTGTTTCAGCGTTTTTTATATAATTAGGTAACTTGTATATTTTGATCATCATGGAATGAGGAGCTGACGTGTCTAGCTTCAATTTTGAAAAGGGTTGCTTTACAGTATTTTCGCCTCGGTTATTTCTTTTCTGGTAAGTACAAGTACGCATGATTTCTCACAAATTTGCACGACTCGTAAATGTATACCTGTTAGTGTCACTATCCTATGTTGTTTAAAGTCAGGTTTACAAGATTGCATTTGGTCGATATTGGTAAGTATTTGTATACACTTATTTTGCAAAATGAATAAGTCCTGAATGTCAGTACAATTACCCCATAGAACTATGCCATAAGTAAGGCGTGAGTGGGCATACGCATAGTAAGCTGACAGAGATGTTTGAAAATCTCAATCAAATCATAGCAGGAGAGGAAAGATACAGAGCATTTGTCACCCGCATGTCTAACTTCTGCGAGGCAGTTCCTGTTCATAAAGTGTTTGATGTCAAAGACCTCATAAATGCGTGGCAGTATCTCCAAGAAATACAAAGAGGACAGATTTCGCAAAGGCAGCTTCTGTTCATATTCAAATTTTAGCGCACAGGCCCGACGAATGGGGCCTTCTGAGAGTCTCCCCCGGGGCCGCGATTTGCCATGGCTTACTTGGAAAGCTCTGAACAGGCTGAGGACCCGGGTTGGCAGATGCGGGTAGAGTCTGTGCAGATGGGGTTACACAGATGGGGACAATGCGTGCGAGTGTGGTGCCTCCCCACAAACTATGGACCACCTCATATCATGCCCCTCGTGTCCGGACAGCTGTACGCGTGAGGAACTTATGTGTGCCAACGACCATGCCGTTAGGGTGGCGGAGTTTTGGTCAAAAAGGATATAGCCATCGACACGATAAAAAGAAGAAGCGCACAGGCCCGGTTATCAATGCCTGGCAGTTTCTCTATGGAATGAAAAGACCAAGATATACTCACACGCGTGGTAAGAGAGGTTCGGCACGGCGCACTCGTCGCCAGCATACCGGATCTCGCAGAGGCAGGTGCCGTTCATGCAGTCGCCCCGGCCGCTGCAGCCGAGCGTGCAGCCAGCTCCGCGCGCCGCGGCCGACATCACCGCTTCGGCGTAGTACGCTAGCAAGGAGCGCATTTTACGCGCAGCGACGGCAGCCGCCGCTTTCTATACCTGGAAATAACAACGGAATTTATGCCAAATTGTATCTATCACAGATTTGTAGGTCCACAGGATCGTGTCACGTAAAAATAATGCTAGACGACAATGGGTATGGGATAGTTTAATTCGCTCACTGTACAGGGGGCTTCTTACACGTAACTTAATTTGGCCAAATAGACGTAAGGCTACTTTTCCTTCAGAGACGTGTTAATCTGTATAGCTAAGGCTGTTCACCAATAAGGATCGTTAAGTTTAGGTTCTTCGAAAATGAAAGACCTTTAGTGATGGCGCACACTGGGCGTTAGTTGATTTGTGGTTGGGCTACTAGACAAAATCACGGTAGGTAGTGGAGTTTACTTCGAGCATATAGATACGTAAAGAAATAATGCGAGCCCTAACCATACTTGAGGGTATATCTCAGTGACGTTTTGAAAGTGATGATTGCCTGAGTCATCATCATCGTCATGAAAAGGAGTCTACCACTAGACATATACCTCCCAAAACGACCACTGAGAGAGGGGTTTCGGACCGTTTAAATCCAAATACCTACAATCTGTAACGACTAGAGAGACGTCTTTTCCATAAAATGCGGGACTTTATTTTATTTCTAGAACTTTCACTGTTTTTGGCAACTTGAAAAGCAAACTTATAGGACTTATTTTGTAACTTAGGATAATTAAAACATAAAATGCCTACCTTTCATGTTTTTTCTCTAGGATATTATTTTCACTAATTATGGCGATATAAAAAGCTATCCTAGCGAACTTTTCTGAAAAATGAAATGAAAAGCCTTCCTTTTATAAAAAACACAGAATTTTCACTGTAAATAAAAAAACATTCAGGAACAGCAGCTTTTTCAGAGTGTTGAGAACTTTTGACAGAAAGCGATTGTCGCATCTCGCTATATATGCAAGATTAGCTGATTTGTGACTAGGGTTGCCTACTAACCGAAGAACCATATTCTAGATTAGATAAGACTTTATTATTATTCAACATAAAAATACAAATGAAAGTTGCGAAAATCCGTTGGATGCAAATAGCCCAAAGCCGCTCGCTGTGGCATTCTATGGGAAATGCCGTTCAGCCATAGACAGACCAAATTATTAACGTTATACATAATAACAAGTAAGCTCTATATATTCCTCAGAAATTTATTGTTAAGTTTTATGACAGTTAATAATTAATTTTAATACAAAACCGCTGTCCTTATATAAGTTTGCAATACCTTTGCGGTAACTAAGTTGTAAGTACTTTTGAATTGTATCAACTATGCATGTGTAACACGTAGTTTGCAAATAAAAAAATTGCTAAAAAAACGACTTTTAAGGGCTGTTGATGGCTATGGTAATAAAAACACATTCTGAGTTACAAAAAACATCAGGTTACCATCAAAAATCCACAAGAGAGTTTGTACTTTATGAAAAAAAATTAAACATAAATCTGACTCGAACATATTGGCATTATTTTGCAGTGAGTGGTAATGCACCAGTTTCTTCAAGTTCACTATTTAATGTGAGGACGTATAAATTTAGCACATGCAAAAAAAATATCACACAAAGCAAAGCAGGATTTAGTTTTAACAAAAAAAGTTTCGTCTCGTTTAGTGACTTCTATCGATCCTTATAAAAGATTATTAAAAAAAACATGGTAGCTAATTTATTTAAATGAAAGCCACATCAAGTAGCATGAGGGTATAATATTTTTGTAATCGAAAGATAGCAACCCTATCGGTAATGTATTGACATTATTGATAAGGGCAATGAGTCAATTTACGTATATTTTTTTCAAGCTCTTGAAGATGATTCATGTTTGTTATATTGATAAGTTTTTCATTTAGTAGAAGAATTTCAGGAAAGGCACCAGCATTTAACATTTTTGCCCCCAAACTCCCAATGATCAGTTAAAGATGAGCAACTTACAAGTATAGCTGTCACCGAATATAAAATGATAATAATATGCTTATTCGATTACAGTTTGATACTTACGTAACGGGGAAGCATCAGCTTGAGGGTTGCCTAATTTTGAGTTGCGTTTCAGTTTTTAGGGGTCAGTCTCATCCACGCATACACTCTAAGAGGGTGTTGCATTATTTATTTTTTACAATAAAATTTACTATCTATTGCTAACGGCAACCCAGTGATAAACGTAATATAATTGAGATTTGTGATACAAAAACGTCACGTCATTCTTCTAAATCAGCCCATTTCGTCCCACTGCAGGGCAAAGGCCTTCCCTCCCAATCACCACCCTACACGATTCGCAGCCAATGTTGGCCAATCCGTTTAATACACATCTAGTTCGTCACGACCGCCAGGGTCTCTGGCGTTGGCCGTTAGGGTGCCATTCCTTCCGTTGCTGTCTTCGCCCACAGCTCAGCTGACATGCGGCAGACGTGGACAGCTTTTCCACTTAAGCTTGGCGGCTGTGTGACCGACGAGAGTGATTTTTGTTTGAGAGACCTAGAATACTGCGCTGCATTGGTCGTTGACACACCCCCAGGTCGGACGCGCTGCATATGCTTTGAAATTATATAGTATTAATACTTATTGTTTGTTTTGCTGCAAACCAAATGATCGTTCAATCTTTATCTAATCTGATAGGTAAGCTGCTCTATCGATGTCAAGTGAGAGGTAGACGGCAACAGCATTGGCAAGGAAAGACAGGAGATTTCGTATTTTTTCGTGATAATTATTATCAAAATAATAACCATGATTAATGTAGGATAGTTATCAGCTAATTATCCATGCTGATTTATAACACAATTTCATATTTTTTTTACTTTTGAAATGGCATTAATACATTTACTTCTCGTTTTAGGATTTAGACCCGGTTTCTCGCCGGATCTTCTCAGCAAGAAACAACTCCGACGCGGTGGTAGAGTCGCATTATGTTTGTATACTGTGTCTGTATCCATATAACTATGGTATTATGTCTATGATTTACTATATTTTGCTGTTCATTTGACGATTTAAAAGTGTTGGTACCAATCTATTTGAATAAAGTTGTTTGAGTTTAGAATTAAAAAAACAATCATTTAACATGTACGATTTAGTTAGCAAATGCCGTAAACTTTATTGGAAGCTTCACGTGTAATACTTGTAATTATCAAGATAATTATCACCTCGACCACAGACTTCAAAGCGGTTACATATAAGTTCCACGCAGATTTGGACTTTACTTACTTCCTATAATAACACTTCTAAACCCTTCACCAATTTTGTTTAGCGTTTTAACGTGTGGTGTGAATCGCACTTCAGATAGAATAATCATGAGGATCAATATTTATAAACGCATCGTTTTGGCATTTCCGCTTCCCACTGGTTCAACGTTCGAGACTTCTAGTGCGCCCAGGTGGCCGTTTGCTCTAGTGACCTTAATTCTAAATGCAGTATTCTATTCATAAATCTGTCATTTAAGAAAACTCACGTTGTTTTATTATTCAGTATTCAGGCAGAACGTTTGCACAAAGAAGTAGACCTAATACGATCTTTAAGATTCAAAATGGTGGTAGTGGTTTGGTAGATAAATAATGATTTTCCATTTTTCGAAAACCCTTGGGGCATTAGAGAATTTAACTGTTTTAACATATGAGTAACGAACCATTGGTAAAATATCAACAGGTAACGCCTGCAGTCTTTTCACTGCAAAAGTAAATACACCTATCTGCAACTTTGCTATTACGATCCACTAGGCAACATTGTCAGCAATCTTTCAAGACACGAAAACTAGTAAATACACCGATCTGCAACTTTGCTATTACGATCCACTAGGCAACATTGTCAGCAATCTTTCAAGACACGAAAACTCGTAAATACACCGATCTGCAACTTTTCTATTACGATCCACTAGGCAACATTGTCAGCAATCTTTCAAGACACGAAAACTAGTAAATACACCGATCTGCAACTTTGCTATTACGATCCACTAGGCAACATTGTCAGCAATCTTTCAAGACACGAAAACTAGTAAATACACCGATCTGCAACTTTGCTATTACGATCCACTAGGCAACATTGTCAGCAATCTTTCAAGACACGAAAACTCGTAAATACACCGATCTGCAACTTTTCTATTACGATCCACTAGGCAACATTGTCAGCAATCTTTCAAGACACGAAAACTAGTAAATACACCGATCTGCAACTTTGCTATTACGATCCACTAGGCAACATTGTCAGCAATCTTTCAAGACACGAAAACTAGTAAATACACCGATCTGCAACTTTGCTATTACGATCCACTAGGCAACATTGTCAGCAATCTTTCAAGACACGAAAACTAGTAAATACACCGATCTGCAACTTTGCTATTACGATCCACTAGGCAACATTGTCAGCAATCTTTCAAGACACGAAAACTAGTAAATACACCGATCTGCAACTTTGCTATTACGATCCACTAGGCAACATTGTCAGCAATCTTTCAAGACACGAAAACTAGTAAATACACCGATCTGCAACTTTGCTATTACGATCCACTAGGCAACATTGTCAGCAATCTTTCAAGACACGAAAACTAGTAAATACACCGATCTGCAACTTTGCTATTACGATCCACTAGGCAACATTGTCAGCAATCTTTCAAGACACGAAAACTAGTAAATACACCGATCTGCAACTTTGCTATTACGATCCACTAGGCAACATTGTCAGCAATCTTTCAAGACACGAAAACTAGTAAATACACCGATCTGCAACTTTGCTATTACGATCCACTAGGCAACATTGTCAGCAATCTTTCAAGACACGAAAACTAGTAAATACACCGATCTGCAACTTTGCTATTACGATCCACTAGGCAACATTGTCAGCAATCTTTCAAGACACGAAAACTAGTAAATACACCGATCTGCAACTTTGCTATTACGATCCACTAGGCAACATTGTCAGCAATCTTTCAAGACACGAAAACTAGTAAATACACCGATCTGCAACTTTGCTATTACGATCCACTAGGCAACATTGTCAGCAATCTTTCAAGACACGAAAACTAGTAAATACACCGATCTGCAACTTTGCTATTACGATCCACTAGGCAACATTGTCAGCAATCTTTCAAGACACGAAAACTAGTAAATACACCGATCTGCAACTTTGCTATTTCGATCCACTAGGCAACATTGTCTGCAATCTTTCAAAACACGAAAACTCCAACGAAAATTATCGTAACAATAAAACAATTTCATTATTATGGGTACTAAAATTTGTTGGCAGTAAGTTTGGCTTGATCCAATTGTTCGCCTCTCAAATGTTTGTACGCGGATAGAGAGTCTCTTTAGTGGTGATGAGACCAGCGGAAGCTTTTGTAGGAATTGCACGGCTGATGGTAGATTTCAGGATCACATACCTAAGGATCACTTAGTTTCAGAGTGCAATAAAGTTACAAATTATTTATAGTATGACTAGTTAATCATCATAATTATAAGCCCGAATAGAGACAGTTATTAAGGCCACACCTCAAGGAATTGTAATTATGCATTATCGTCAGCATCAACTTGGCTATTACCAACCTAACGCCCAAGCTATTCTCAGATACCCAAATTGCCATACTATTATATCGTAAGGTGAAATGTTTATGTAACACATCTGCGCAGGCGCAGTTCGTTGCACTGGTGCCCCTCTATAATTATCTCTGGCTGCACTGACAGAGGTGACGTCACCCTGATACATAGCGTTGGATAACGTCGCGTGAAACGGAACGACTGCAGTTCAGTTGGAGGGAAATACCGTAGTGAATATGCATTGGCTCATATTTAGATGATTGTCGTGATTACATGAATATATTTGGTAACTAGCTTTCTATCGTTATATATTGACGACACGATTGGCGTAGTGTGCTGTAGCACGGTTTCTCGCCTCGATTTCCGTAGTGTCCCGGGTTCGATTCCCGGTCGGGTCAATTCAGGAAACGATCTTTTCTGAATTGACTCGGGTCTGGGTGTGCTGGGAGACGCCCCTAGCTTATTCCCTTGTGTGGTACCTCGTAACACAGGGATTTAATAATCCCTACTTCGAGACCATTACAAGAGGTGTGTTGCCTGGCGCATAAAAAAAAAATATGGCAAAATTACATAAAATCTTCTTAAATTGTAGCCTATGTGTTAATCTAATGTAAGCTGTATTACTGTAAAGTATCATCTAAATTCGTTCAGTAGTTTTTGCGTGAAAGAGTAACAAACATACAAACATGCATACATCACCACAAACTTTCGCATTTATTATATTATATTATGTTATATTATAGTAAGATTGGAAAGTCACTGGAATTCACTCACGAAGTCACTGTCACTGGATTGGAAGATACTGATGAGGGAGAGAACAATAATATCAAGTCTGAGAGAGTACATACATATACTCGTAATTTGCCATTAAAATGCGTGCAAGACCATTCAATCACCAATCACTTGGTTTCATAAAACCATAAACACTGGTTTTATTACCCTTTGTTGCTTGTCAGTAGTATAAACTTTTATTAATTCTGGTTACAGTTATTCGAAAGAGTTTTTACGATAGTGATATCGATAAAATGTATTCTTACAATCCTAATTTCATCATAGTCAGTTCTTAGGGTGGTGACTAGTGCCAAATTCATCTTGGGGCAAGGCCAAAGTTACGATCATTGAAGAGATAATTAGTATAGTAACCCTGACTTAATCATTTGACCAGCCAAAATGTAAATAAGGGTTGGCCTCGGAATTTTGCAGCTAGATAATAAAAACCACTATAGTTACAGTTCACTAACCACGAATAATTCATGGTCGTTGGGGTAGAAAAGTCTGAAATTGCAAAATAATAATAATAATAATTATTATTATTTATTTATTTATACAGTTAACAGATTTCACAGAAACAATTATAGGGTTAACAACTGCATTAGTCAAAGACTGTGTCGCAATTGTTAGCGCCCACCTTAAACAGGTCGGCATTTCAGATGGGTTGACATAAACAGATTGTTCAAAAGAAACATGCAAACAATGTGTTATGCAAGCTAATGTTTTGCATATTAAAAATACCAAAATCGTGTTTTAACACTTCTGTACCATTAATACTCGTAAAACGGCTTATAAAATTAAATGAAGATCAAGAGTAACTGAATGAACCACGCTGACATCTACCTAAATTTCATGCATATCTACGTATTATATTATTCTAACATACCATCACGACTTTATCCCAAACGGGGTAGTCAGAAGCAAGTGACTGTTGCCGTCATGGTGAACGGAACACTCAGAAGCCCACTTTTCTCCAATGGCCCACTTATTACTCTTACAATGATAAAATGTTAATAATGTTTGATTTAGATAGTTGCATAAGATTTCTAATGAAAAAAGGTTGCATTTTTCCACACATTATTGTTAAGAACAGTTGCACAGATCTCGTTAGCAAAATTATTTTCGTATAAGTATTTAAGTGAATGTGTGCGCAATAACCCGTACATTCATTGGTCCTTCGAGCCGGATGGTAACCAGATCCCTGCACCTACAATAATAAAACCAATTCTATGCTATGCTATGAGTAGTACTCTCTGATGAATGTTACTTATGTGTGATACTCGTATTAATGACATACGTGTCAAATAAAATATAATGATTCCTATATTCTACTATTTCTACCATAACTTCTACACACAAAAAACAGTTTATTTCAATATTTCGAAAAGTTGTCATTCTTGCCAAAATTTCAAATTCTTGGCTTGGCATCAAGTTACCTGGCATTCACGCTGCCTGCGTCACAGTTCATTGTAAACTCTCTTCAAAACCTCTCCGTGCTTGGCTGCAACGATTTGAATCTTGTCCAACGTCCGTAGACAACTGGATATATTAGGGCCAATTGAGTTTTTAGCTAAACTATTACGAGTATTTATTAATAGCCGACCACGTAGGACGATGCCACAAGAGCTTATGTATATCGTCTGGTGGAACAGCAGACACGAGCTAACCCTTAAACGCATTCTTAGTGCTTTGTTGTATTTTTTTGTGTTATCTATAATATTAATAATCTATTAAGTATGTGTGCCAAAAGCTGTAGATTAATCATTAAACAAATCAACTACTACATTTTATTACTTTCAAAAAAGTATCAGATTCGTAGATTAAATAAACAGAAAGACTACCCAGTAAAAATGTATTAAAAGGAACTGCTCAATATTACTTAATATTTAATAGATTTTCTATCACAAGTACATATAAAAGTCTTAAGTTAAGCACTAAGGTAAGTGCAAATTCATATAATTTTTTTTGCTGACTCGCGAAGGCATAGAACAAAAGTTTATTCTAGTGCTGCCACGGCTTCGTTTAAGAAAGCATTATGTTAGCTACATTTCTGCTGTATATTTGAAAGAAAAAGAAAATATATTTATTTGTTGACAAAATATAAAAAATAAAAGTGCACATTCAAAATGGGGTGACACGTTTTGGCACCAAAAAGGCGTGTACTCAGCATATGCCGGGGTATCTTAAAGACACCGCGACGCTGCAGCGCTGGTCTTCCGTAAATGCCTTAGGGGAGATACTATGCGCGCCGAAATAACAAAATGCAAAAAACAGCAATCATCCCAATTCATTCATTCATTCACAACATTGTATGTTGTATTATATGTATTTCGCCATCAGGAGCTGGCAACGGTACCAGCTGTAATGTATCAAGTCTTGAAGCATTCGCAAGGCCAGCGTTCCGTTCCTTCCGGAATGGCCGCTGCTAGCGGCATTCTATCGCGCTATCTCTTACTAAACCTTTTGAAGTGAGCTAACTTATCGTTTAGCTGGTTCCCTTCATGATTCAATTCCGAAACAGCACTTAATCATGAATTTTACACAGATTTTTTGTTTTAAAGAAAAAAAACTCCTTTGTTAAGTTTCAATACCAGTCTAATACTAAAATTAGGAATGAGCTGTGTATGTCAAGTTTCTACACCACTCAGACGAAGTCGCGAGCAGATGCTGGTGTTGTTTATAAACAAATGTTCATATCTGCAAACTAACACCATTGACCTATCAAAGTACTGCCCAAACCAGTTGGCCTTGAGGTGAGCTTTCCGCGTGTAATGTTATGGAAGTTATGGTACGCGTAGTTTGTTTACACACAACTAAAACTAAATGGATAACGTAAGGCTCTCCGTTTTTTAGAAAAGCAAGCTTTCAAAGGAAGATCAATCTTATTATACGGGGCCTTTATAAGTGAAGAAGCCTCAAAAAAGTTGCAAAGGGTTCATCTTGAGGCGCGAAGTAGGCACACTGACGTCATTTATTTAAACAGGCCTTTGTTTGTTAACAATGAGTTCTGATAAAAAGTTGTTACATAATCACGCACGCACGCACACATGCACGCTCCAAGCACGTGTCTTAAAATAGAAAAACGAACTAAAAGTAAACTACTCCTGTTAAATTGGTCGACTATTCTGTCCAGTTTTTTTTTTATATAATTTATTATTATTCAACTCGTCGCGCGTCGAAGTTCGCTTAAGGAATCTGACACGTCGATTGGTGATTAATAAATTATAGGAAACAATGGGTGTCCTATTTTATGCACATGGTAAAACTAGGCAGGAACACATGTGGCTTGGATAAGCGGTTTTAATAAGATGTATTGTTTTGTTTCTGGTACCTTTATCAGGCTGCCTTTTCTTCTTCAGGGTGTATTTAGGAGTTTCTTAATCGTTAAGAGTTCCGCTCTACACATTTAACGCTGCGATCAAATTTTGTATGCCCCCAATAGTGACCTATTGTTTATCGCACTAAGGCGCACGGCTCCCTTTATTCCCTAATTCGAAACGCGATTCGATTGGCAGCCGCTCGCATTTTGATAGTTTGTCAGCAATGTCAGCCCGTGAAGATGCAGTATTCGATGTCAAATTGCAAAAATAGCTTTCAAAATCGCTATTGTCGGTCGAAGTTAGTAAAGAGCCTAGTTATGAGCTCCATAATGTGGACATGCTACGAACAGATCAATTACAAAATGACGGACGCGAAACCAGATGTCCGCTGCGTCACCGGCATTGTTTGCGCAAACGGCGAAATTGTTGGTGCTATATTTTGGACCGATTTCAATTTGAGCTTTTCTCAGAGTTCAATAACACTGTGAGAGTCATAGATTATGTAGGTGATTAAATACATTTGACAGCTGAGAATACTGAGCCAGCCCTACTTTTACGCGGTACCAGTTGTTGCAACGAAGAGGCTTTGGTGGCCGATCGATGGCGAGATAACTATCTAACATGATGACATGACGTAGGCGCTAAAGAGCAAAGGGCATGTACGTCATCAGCTCGCCAATAATTGCCAAGCCTACGAGTATGTTCAGCAGAGAAAGTGTTAAATGGATCTGATGATGAGTATCGTGTCTTAGAATTGTAAACTCTAACTCGGAAGCCGTGTGTTGCCAAATGCAATCGTGGTCGGAATACTTCGGTAGTGGAAAATACCATTTAAAACTCCATTAAACCGGACCACCTACTACAAACGTTGATTCAAAGCGTGGGAGGAACAATAAACTTTCACCTCTGACAAATAAGACAATCCACGACAAGACATTTGGGATATAGTCTAAAGCGTATTCATCTGTGGTACAGATGCTTCCTAGTTGTCAGTTTAATTTGAAATCTGCAAAGGTATAGGCAAATTTTGAGAATACCTATTTTGTCAGAAGACACATCAACGATAGTATAAAACCAGAGGCGAAGTTGTTTCTTCATCGTCAGTCGTTTCATTTGACGACACGATTGGGGAGTGCGCTGTAGCACGGTTTCTCGCCTCGATTTCCATAGTCCCGGGTTCAATTCCCGGTCGGGTCAATTTAGGAAATTTGAATTTACTCGGGTCTGGGTGTGCTGGGAGACGCCCTTTGCCTATTTCCTTGTGTGGTACCTCGTAACACAGGGATATTAATTCCTACTTCGAGAACATTACAAGAAAGAAGTGTGTTGTCTTGTATGGCCATATTCATAAAATAGACGACTCTTGCCGATTTAATTGCGATTATAAACCTTTAAGTGACAGTTAATAATGGACATCAGTTAGCAAATGAATCTTTGGTACGCGATAGAAGTACATGACCACTAAACCACAATCGCACCTGATATTACCTCGACATGTCCTGAGACTCATATAAGAATTATCTCTATAATGTCCGAGTACGAAACTAAGCAGAGCTTGTAATATGGGCGTCAGAGTATAATAAACATACTTAAATATTACTAAATACATACTTAAATAGATAATAACACCCAGACACACAATAAATATAAATGTTCGTCACACAAATATTTGTCATGGGTGGTCGATCCCCACCCACGACCTCCGGCGCTAAAGGCAGGATCGCTGCTATTACGCCAACAGGCCAGTCTACTATGCTATGTTGCGAGGATGTGCAAGCTAAGCTACGAAACTATTAGACCGTTTCCACTGATGCTATGCTAAGTAACGGATCGAGTAAGATGTGCTACGAAAATGCGCCGCCGCGAGGCAAGATGCGCAGCTCGAGCTATGCGATGTATCGACAGTAGGGAAGGCACGCACAGCACGCATCCATAGCCTGCATTCAAAACCCGCATCCCTTCATATAAAAAACATAGCTTAGTAGAACCCGCTCCCGACAGTGCTATGCTATGTGGCCCAAATGTATGATAGGTGGATACTAAGCGTATCCAAAGCAACGTGCATAGCGAATGAAGCTCTGGTGTAAATGCACTCTTACGGTTAATCTAGAACCCTTTGCGGAGAATAAGTTCGTCCACTTTCAGTAAACTGGTTGTAGAATGTACATTACTGACTGAACTCAAAATAGTGCAAAACAAGAAAGTTGCTAAGTACATAAATAGCTATACATTGCGGTTTTCTGGTGATAATTTGATTAGCAATGGCATGAGCGGTGAAGTTACTAGGGTTGAACCTCTGCCGAGAGAAGCCATATAATTGCTTGATCAGGTTGGTATTTTCAGCACATTAAGTATTGAAGTCTTTATAAACAGTAATAAAATGCTCTACATTTGTAAGTGGCTCTTTTTCGTCCTAAAGGGATATATTTTTCATTTATTTTATTCATTAAACATAATTGACGGAAAGAACCCTACGGCATTCTGTCTGTGCTTAAAAAATAATTTTAAAAGTTTTGTGCGTTGGTTTATAAACAAGAGCATGGGCGAGCATCATTGCCAATTTCACAGTTGCCTTATATTATCTATAATGTATTGTAATACATATATAGCATACTATATTTTTAATCTAAAGATAGAATCTAGTAAGGGAATCAGTAGATCAGTTGTAAGTGCAGTCAGGGGCGATTTGCGAAATATTGCGCGGTCAATCCCACCTATATACTGTCCCAAGTTGTTTTTTTCTAGTTTCGATCTTCACTGTTAACGTACATATTTTATCTAGGTATACTAATATTACAAAGAGCAAAAATTGTATTGTTTGTTTGTTTATTTGTTTGTATTGAAAAGGCTCCAAAACTACTGGAACGATTTTAAAATTTCTTTCACCAATATGAAGCTACATTATCAGGGAGTGACATAGGCTATATTTTATCATGATTAAACAAAACATTCAGTGAAAAATAATAGTATATGTAAATCAAGTCGGAGAAACGCGGGCGAGATGTGCTGCTTTACCGACGCCGCGACGACGTGCAACGACGTGCGTGTTACTTTTGACATAACGAAGTCTGTCGAGGGAGCTAGTTTTCATATAATCTGAGGAATACGACACGAGAAGGACAAGTGTACATAGTATACACAGTCGCAGAAGGTCACAGCATTTTCCGGCTGGTGCGCGACTTGCGCGAGGTGCATGGCGATAACGCCACTAGGTCACAGCATTGAGCTACTGAACTTGTCAACATTTGAAGCTGCTAGAATAATATGTATTTGCAGCTTCGAGTATGTTATATGGGTTAGAGATAAACCAATGAATAATAAACAAACGTGATAATGACATCAACTGGCCCATTGACGCTTAAGTTAAAGGTCTGCCTGACATCAGGAGTTAGACCCCTATTCTTGAAAATCTTTTATATGACGAACATTTGTTGGTTCTGTGCCTGTGTGTTAAAGTCACAGCACACTATCGCGGCACCGCTCCAACCCGGCAATTTACTTGCCATTCAAATTAGAGCATTGAATTGTGTGTCTTAAAGTATATTTTACAATGTCAACATGAAAAAGCGGACGTTAGAAATAGTATGTTTCTCAGTCTGTCGTTAATACCCATAGTTCGATCTTTGCTTAGTTTGCCGTCAGATAATATCGACTGTGCTAGTTTCTCGATTCGAATACGGCATTTGACACTATTTAATGACGTTCCTATAATGTCAATACAGTAATGACATTGAATCCGTACATAAACAATGGAAGTTCATTCGCCCATCGAACCCGCGACCACAAATTAGACATGCGCGGCGCTCTGACAGTGGCCCGTTTAGAACAACACGCCATTTTTGACAAACGCACACAGATACGTGAGTTTACAGGCGGAGTCAGTCACTGTCAGTCACGCGGTCAGTCGCACTGTCAAAAACATTGAGATATTATTTTTACGTCAGATTTATAGTTTAATGGTCAAAACTGGCTTCGCGAAAATATCATTTGTGTTCCAGTGTATTTGGCTGTTTGAACACCACACAAAATCGTAATTACACGTTTTTTTCGTAACCAAATGATGAAGAAAGGTAAGTAAAACTCAATTAACTTTTACAAGTAAGTCGGTACTATAAGTAGATAAGTAGGTAAAACATTTCCGTAACTTATCTCATCAGTCATCATGCATTGGTAAAATACCAGTATTTAAGGTATATTATTTTGTCGAGCGAGGCACGCGCGGCTGCCTCCACCGAAGCGTTATGCTGTCACATGCCTACTAGGTAGGTAGGTATAAGGACTGTATGATCAAGCCCAATAAGCTAGCAAGTTGCACCGGGAGCCCGATTCATTTAGCGGGCGCCTTCTGTAGGTAAAAGACTTCTTATAATCTGGCCCATAAGTTCATGAATTTAAAGACGCTAGATTATCCTTTAACCGTTAGGAATGTTCAGTCAGAACATTATTATTTTAATGTTCTGTCAGATCGGGCTTATAGGGCGAATATAGCAGCAACCCTAGGCGATCAGGCAGGTTTAGGAAAAAAGACGAGAGCGGTCCTTCTGTAAACTCTTTATTTTGTGCCGCGACCCTTTACAGGCTAACAACGATCTGTGAAATGAATAATTAAAAATAAACTTGAGATAAGTCGTCAATAAATGTAAATTTTTGAGTTAGTAACACGGTGACAAGTATTGTTTTGGTATTGACGTAAGTATTATTCAAATTAGAAAGAGACTGTTCTTTTTCAGTTGAAAATCAAAATGTCTATTTGCGTTCCTCGAGGAGATCAATAAAAATACAGAAATGACTTCGAACAGATTTTAAGACACACAACACCGAAAAACTTATTTTCTTTATATGCGATTTGTTAATTTTACAACATAAGTGGCCGCAGCCACAACAATTTCCGCAGCTTGGGCCAAATGGCGTGAGGTGACTGGTGTCATTTGTGACCGCAAAATGCCGATCAATCTGAAGGGGCAGGTCTATAAAACCATCATTAGGCCTGTCCTTTTATATGGCAGCGAAACATGGCCGTTACTAGAGCGACACAAACAGGAGCTGCGCGTCACGGAAATGAAGCTGCTGTGGTGGATCTGGAGTCTCACGCAAAGATCGCGTGCGGAACACCCACATCCGTGGCAGCCTTCGTGTTCGTGACATCGCAGACAAGCTGCAGGAGTGCCGCATCCGTTGGTATGGTCATGTCTCACGGAAATCGGCAAACTACGTGGGCAAAAAATGTCTGGCCATACCGCCCTCGCCAGGTACCGGTAGAAGCGGTCGACCCAAGGAGTGGTGTCTCGACGTCGTCAAGTGTGACATGCGTGCCAACAGACTCACCATTGAGGAAATGAGGATGCACAAGACCGCGCGAAGTGGGCGAAGCAAATAAGAAATGCGGACCCTGGGACCCCACACACCGATGTGGGTTCACAACCGGGATAGACCGCACGGATGATGATAAGTGGCAAACAAGCCAAACATGGTATTATTATTACTTCCAACTAGGGACGCCGGCAGTGGGCCGGGGGATCGGTCCGCTTGTTGTGGTCCTTTTCACCCCTTTCTAAGGGCTCACCTTGTAGAGGGTCTTTAGGTTGGCCCATTTTCACTGCGTCCTGTCGAATCTTCCCACGCCACAGTAACCAAAAAAGTGACACAACCCAGAAATTTTCGAAAGTTCGTAAAAAAAATCATAACCCGAGAACTACTAAAAATCGTAGAACATACATGGGGGTTAAATCGATAGGTAAGGTGAGTGAGTACCTTGAGTACAAAGTGGGGTGATACTGAGTAGTTATCACCCCACTTCGGCTTAACACCTTAAAAGAAACACCCTGTATATGCATGGAAGAACGGAACACAACAAAAAATATTTCATAATAATATGGTACAAAGGCTTTCACTTGAACCTTTACAAGGGGACACTTTATGCTGCTGACATGAGACCCCTTTTGCAATGATTTTGTAAAGATTGATGTGAACGCCTCTGTACCCAAAGTGTTCCCGAGTTATATGAAGGTAAAGATCTATATGATGATAATAAATAATTAAAAAAATGTAACTTTTCGTGTTATTTTTAGGCTAGCTAAGGTGATATTTTAGAAAAATAGAAAGAAGAAAGTTTCTCGTAAAATCTGTTATTTGTTAACAAAATAACACGAAAAACCTAATAATTAAAGATTTTTAAGCAATATAACCTTTTTCATACCGATCTCTATCTTCAAATAACTGGGAAACGTGACTTTGGGGTACCATATTTTAGATATGTTTTGTTTGTTTCTGTGTCTTCTTTCCATATATACCACTTCCATCGTGCGCGGAAACATCAAGAAAAAACAAAATGGTGGCTGGCCTATGCCACGAAGGCTCAAGCCCTTTAACTAGTTAAAATATAGTTAGTGCCTTTCTCGAACCGGGCCACTGCTCTTCCAGCTAAGCTACCCAGAACGTTAGCGGACTGGCGAATGTTTATGGTGTTTAAAGCGTATCATTATGGTTTTATAAGCACGCAAACTATAATTTATTGTTTTTAAGATTTTGTATTGTTTGAACTTCATTTATCTTATTACCGTCCACATGATGCTCGATTACCTTCTGATACCGGGTTGTTTACAAATAAACGTAAGTGGGCTAATTGGTTCACTGGGTCGTGCGATGCGCACCGCGGGGCAGACTGAATGGCACACGTCCTCTGAAGGCTGAACCTCGTTCGTGGTGTAAATTGGAAAACTAATCGCATTTCTCTGTTTCTGCATAATCTATTTATCTATAACTAGCTGCCTTACAAGATTTCGTTCTGCCAAAGTAATTGCACGTCGCGGCGTCGGTAAGGCAGCACATCTCGCTCGCGTTGCTCCGACTTGATTTACATATACTATTATTTTGACTGGCCTGTTGGCGCAATGGCAGCGATCCTTCCTTTGACGCCAGAGGTCGTGGGTTCGATGACAAACATTTATGTGATGAACATTTGTGTTTGTTGCGTGTCTGGGTGTTATTATCTATTTAAGTATGTATTCAGAAATATTTAAGTATGTTTATCAGTCTCTGACGCCCATAATACAAGCTCTGCTTAGTTTGGGGCCAGATGATCTTGGTGTGAATTGTCCCAGATATCTATTATTTATTTATTATTTACTGCACGTTTTGTTCAATTGATAAAATATAGCCTATGTCACTCCCTGATAATGAGGCTTCATATTGGTGAAAGAATTTTCGAAATCAGTCCAGTAGTTTCGGAGCCTGTTCAATACGAACAATCAAATCTTTCCTTATTATAATATTAGTACAGAAGAGGATGAGATGTTTGTAACAAATAAACTCGAAAACCGTTTACTCAGATGATCCGCATAATTGGTTGCCACCGCAGTTGCATAAAAAAAGTTCGGAAAGTTTCCGCAAACTTATTTCTATTAAATAGTAAGTAACAACGGTTAAGTAGTTACGCAATTGCAGACAGTAAACAGTTTGATTAGTCACAACCCATTAACCGCCACGTGGAATCATGCGCGTGCGTCTCTATTGCGCCCTATTCATTATAATAAGTGCTAAGCGCTGAGTAAGAAAGTGCACCTATATGATTTTTGACTGTTTTTCGATTTGCAGAGCATTGCACACTTATATTGAAGACACTTAAGTTAAAGTTGAGTTTCCAGTTATGAAGATCCCGACCACAATTTAGGCACGTATTTTTCGGGCAAATATGTGTAAGCGCAGACCACAGCAATTCAAGACCCATTTTGCAATAGTTTTGTAAAGTCCTGAACATGTGACAATAATTTAAAACAGTCAAATCGCATATATTATGAAATCGTAAATATAAATTTCAGTCAGAAACAAATTCCCTACGTACAATCAAGAATATTACCACCTGTGACTAATTATTTTGAAAGAAAGATTTTCATGACTTTATTATCGAAATAATGTCTTTCTAACGGCGGCAAATCAGCATAAAAACCGTCTGATGGTCGACTGTACTTTATTTTAGTGTTATCCTCGAGAAACATACAATTACGTTAACACTATTTGTTTACACTTCAAAAGATAATATACATATAAAAGCGAGCGTCAGATGCTTGTTTTGTTTACGTATGTTCGTTTTACGCCGTTTACCTTCTATCGCTCAGGGTAAATGTTGCCTTCGAACAAAAGTTTTGAAAGCGAACATATTATTTTAAGATAATTTGCTTGTATTATTCTCAATTATTCCGTGAAGATAATGTGATTATTATAACAATTTCATTGGGACGAGGCATCCGCTGTCGTCTTATATTTATCAACATGTTATACCAACCTGCGTGTCTTATACACATATTATATAGAAATAATATATCCAATATGTGCATTTCTATCTACAACAGCTTGCCGAACGAATTGAAAATATTAAAACCTAATGTATTAAAGAAAAAATTAACAATATGGCTATTAGAAAAATGTTTTTATAGTATTAAGGAATATACAGAGTTTTGTTCAAAATTATTTAAAAACCGTTTACACGTCTGCATGCAGACCGAATACAATGGACAATTTATGCTATATTTTAAGACTTTTTTGACATGTATTCTCGTAAATAAATATTTCGACTTTGTCTACCTCTCTATCTTCTTACGGCTTTCTTTCTTTTCAAAGGCATCCTAAATCCTTTGATTGTCACCAAATTGAAAGTTTCCTGATACTTTCTTGCCACCAACGCAGCGTTGTTAAGAAAAGTATGTATTGAGCCATGTACATAAATTGAATACAATGATGCGGTGTATGTTATTCACTTGTCCGAAAAATGAGTGCAATGCACCTGTTTTGACGCTGCTTCATTTTGTGTACGCTCTACTCTTATGTAAAATTTACGCGTATTTTCCATTACTTTTTTTTTATTTATATAATATAGATTGAAAAATAGCAGAGTTCTATCTAAGCTATCGTGATGTCAAAATAAGCACAAAAAAGCACTTGGTTTTTCTCTAAATTTGCGTAACTTCCCTATCTGTAAAAGTTTATCTCCGTTTGATATAAAACCGAAGGTGTAAAATGAATGTATAGATAACCTAATTAAGTTTCCAGTATTTAAGCTTACTGGTCACTTTGGAAATCAATGGAGCAGGCCTATGTTTCTATAAAAGCTCGAATTGTCTGACATATTTTTTCTGATTTATGCCCATTTTTATAATTTTGTTACAAAAATATGAAATTGATAATGCAAGCTCTTGCCTTGATAGATTGATTGAACTGATAACATTAATAGTTAACCCTCCGCACGTGTCGCGTAGGACGGTCAGCAGAGCACGGCCAGATTGAATTCAGGGCTATTAAAAGTCGCCGGCGCACGTGCACTCGGACACCAGCCTTGCATGAAAGGTTAATGAGATTGACATCTTAAAAGTACCTAAATTAAGAAATGAAATAAAACGCAGTTTTAACCCTGTATACGCAAAAATGTTGAAGTGTTTAGTGGTTTTGGACCTTACCTTACAGTTATAAAGTTAAAAATATTGTGTCTAATAATTAGACAGTGCCAAAACTTCAAATACATACCTGAATAAATAATTGTTTTCTGGGAGAAAAACCTACGATCTTTGGCGCTGTATGCTGCATCACTGCGCCATTAGGTCAGTCATGGTACAGAGGCGTTCACATCAACCTTTACAAAATGGGTCTTATGTCAGTAGCATAAGCTGCCCTATGTTAAGCTTGACGTGAAGGCGTGTATACAAGTTCTGTTTAGTAAGTTGAACTATTTAGTTAAGATGTCCATAAATTCGGAAAAAAAACATTATAAAGTTTATGTTTGTATATGTGTAAATAAATAAGTTCTTAACTAAAATATTACTGCGGAACTAAGATTATTTTCTAAAGCATAAAGTAACGAAGTTTATAAGCTAATAAGAAATGTATTACTGTAAATGGGCCACTGTGTATAATTTGATATTATACTATGTAAATGATGTAAATCTACTTGGTTTACCTAAAGGCAGTCATCGTGTTGATAATATTTATCAACAAAAGCAAAGACTTTGATCTGTGATCTTGATTTGCAAATTAATGATAAGTTCGAGAATTCAGTATATGTATTTAGCCTTCATTAAAGAATGTAATTAAATCATTACAGATAAAAGGCAATGGAACAGATAATAGTTTGTTTTGATATTTAAGGGTAAATAAATACCTACATTTCAATTTTAATGTAGCATGTAGGTAAAGTCATAAAGAAAAAAAAAGAAAAAAGTATCATTATTATTTCAAATTTTTTATTAGTTATTTATTATTTCCAAATCTAATACAATTTCATGTCAATGAGTCTCCCCAAGAACTTGTATGGTGTTTAAAATTAAACAAAAGTAAAACATTTTTTTGTGGATATTATCCTGAAACACACCCTTTAATTGATAATATTTTTTATGGATATAAAAGTAGCAAATATTCTATTTATTTAAACGCGACTAAATGGGCCAAAAAATGTTTTTTCGAGAACTGGTATATATAACTTAGCCTTTCACTCGACCGATAGCCGCTGACGTTAGTTTTGGGACACCCTGTATACTAAAACATAATGTGACTCTACCGCCGGCGTCGGAAGGTTGTTTCTAAGTATTTTCGTTTTTTTTTGTGTAATAGAGAGCAAACGAGCTGGAAGGTCATCTGATGGAAAGTGATCATGTCCACCCATGGACTGGACAACTGCAACACCCTGAGGTGTCACCGATGCGTTGCTTGCCTTTTAAATGGGAACACGCTCTCTTTTTGAAGGCTCGAATGTCATATTCCTTTGGAAATACCGCCGCAGGAAGATCATTCCATATCTTGGATGTTGTAACGTACGGTAGTTGAGCGCCAGCCATCCAGGTAATGAGCATGGAATTTCGACTTATGACATGTCGTGGGATGATGAAATTCAGCGGCAGGTATAAGATCATGCAATTCGTCGGAGCACTCCCCATTGTATAGACGGTAGAAAACGCAGAGAGATGCAACGTCTCTCCGTAAGGCCAAAGGATCTAAGCGGTTGGAAATCACAGGGTCGTTGACAATTTGAGCGGCTCTCCGCTGTATACGGTCAAGAGGATGGAGAAGATACTGGGGTGCTCCAGCCCAAAGATGGCAGCAGATGGCTCCATGTGAGGCCTTAAAGTTGAAGGCGCTGAGACGGCAAGAAATACTGCTTTGCTTTGTTTAGCACTCCAGTTTTTTTGGAAGCCAATTTGGCTTTGGAACACAGTATTCTAACTTATTTTTAATATTTACATTTAGATGCTTCAATGTATTAACATTTAAATAAGCGTTTGTTAACCCCTGACACAAGTATAGCTCCTGTAAAATAGCTACACCGTATACAACGCATTTGCTTACTTACACCAATATAAAAGGTGGTCTAAGCATACACGTCCAAAACTTTCAGGCATTTATCTTTACAGATCGCGCCACTGAGACCGAAAAAGTCACCCAAACCAAAAACTTCCAAAAACTTCGTAAAAAAATTCATTACTCGAAAACTGCAAAAAATCGGGTAACATTCATGGGGTTTATTTGGTTAACCCTGAGTGTAAGCAATCTTTAAAAAAACCCTTTTGACGTGTATGTTTGGATGAATAAAGCTATCTTGTAAAGAGGCGTTCACATTAACCTTTACATTTCTTTTTTTTTCGCCTCGCGCGCTTCCTTGAGAGTGGACGTGTTGACGAATTAGTGTTCGAGTATTAAATATTTACACTCTAATCTGGTAGTTCTGTGTAGCAAGCTAAGTGCCACTATCGCGTGCGATAAAAGTGTGTCAGTTTCTATAAAAATTACTTGTAATAATTGCCATCCTTTTCTGGCATAGCATCTAACGATCGCGTCAGCGGGGAAGCTTACCTCACCTCCTTAAGGATAAAGGACAACGACATATTTTTCGTTTCTTTCACACCTATCGGCAAGTACAGCAATATGCCCCGCACCCACCACTCACCGCCGAAGTATCCATCCAATCCGGATCTCAACAGCTGCGGAGCGGCGGCGGCCGACGGCGATGACTCATTTATCAACACGCGCAAGCGCAAGCAGCCGCATGATGACTTGGAAATGCGTATGATATTATTGGAGAAGAAACTCGAAAAACAAATAAACGGGTTAGGCCAGACCATAGACCAAACAATCAGTGATACAATCACTAAGTCATTGCAGTCAGTTATGGCCAATGAGTTTACGAAATTCTCGACTTCTCTTGAGGCTATAAATTCCTCGGTAAAAATGCTGCTTTCTGATAATGCTGGCTTCAAGAAGTCCTTCAATGACATGAATGGTCGATTAACCGACATGGAGAAATCCCTTACTGCTTCCGATATGCGACAGGACAGCTTCGATAGCCAGTTGAAAAGTCTTAATCATCAAGTTTCACTAACAACAAACTTACCTAGCCAATTTCACAAGCTTGAAAACAAATTAGCAGCAATGGAACAACAAGCAAGGGACTGTAACATCGAGATTGTGAATCTGCCTGAACGGCGTAACGAAAACCTAATTAGCATTGTGATGAGCCTTGGAACAACGGTCAAGCAACAAATACTTCCGTCGGAAACCGTGACTGTTCACCGTGTGCCCCATGCTGATTCGAAGGATACCCGCCCAAAAAATATTGTTGTGAAGTTCAACACAAGAATACTTCGTGACAACGTCCTTGCGGCGAGCCGTTCTATAAGAGGACTAAATACCGAGCAACTAGGTATTACAGGAAGCTCGCAAAACATATTTGTCAATGAGCATCTAACGCTTTACAATAAGCATTTGTTTCGGGAATGTCGTAAGAAGGCCAAACTTCACGAATACAAGTACGTATGGTTTAAGCATGGTGTTATTCTCGTACGGAAGGACGAAACAGCCCCCGTATTGGCTGTACGCTCGGAACAGGATATTGATAAAATTAAGTGATTATGTACGCATCAGGTACTGTAAGAATACAACAATTTCTCTACTCAACAAATCTAAATCATATTATGTAATCCAAATACGTGTTATTCAAATAAGGCAGCTAATATGTATGCTCATTACACTAACTAAAGCTTGCAACAGTAGCACAAAGGTACTATGGATTGTAATCTGTTTTTATATTTCTAAGATAATGCTTAACGACCCTCAAAAGAAATGCTGCAGTGGTATTTACTCAAAAAGGCTACAGTATTTCAATGTATTTCTGCGTATCTTTCATTGTAAAACAAGTACTATGAACACACTAACATTATATAATTGTGGTCACCTCTGGATATTTATTTATTGTCAACTAAAAACCAGTGACGCAAATGGTATACTTCGTGTGTTAATGTTGTTGTGTCACTCCTTCTTTAATTATAATATTTTAGGATCGCTGCAACTACGTTTATCGACATGGGTTCGAATTACTAGTTTTTTCTATAAGTTTGTCAAATTAAGTACTATGATAACACTTTATAAATTTCTAAAGTCAATTAATTACTCATATTGTCCACTGCATTTAAATATTTTTTATATAAAACTTCATATTATTTTAAGATATAAAAGGCGATAATTTAAATATTTCACTTTCAGTTTATTACCAAAATTGCCGCGGACTAAGGACAAAGCTAAAGTCCATGTATATGAATATTCTAAATCATAACTACGATGTAATTATCCTGACGGAGACGTGGTTGCATTCAGGCATAACAGACGAGGAATTGGTTGACTCCCGCTATATTGTTTACCGAGGAGATCGAGACTGCGCGGCCGTCGGTCGGGATGGCGGCGGCGGAGTGCTGGTGGCGGTGTTGCGCTCGCACAACACCGCGCTCTGGACACCAACGCACTGCCCGCGCCCCTCCTCCGCCGCCGCCGCACCAATTGACCTCCCGCCCATAGTCGATAATTTACTAGTGAAATTACGTGAAGGTGGCACACGGTATTTAATTGGCGCAACTTATATCCCACCGCGACAAAAAAGTGAGGTGTACCTTGCCTACTTTAATTATATGCGTCAGTTTATACAGAGGAATGCCGTGAATCAATTTCTTATCGCCGGTGATTTTAATTTACCGGATTTTGAATGGAACATTAATGGCATGTGTGCAAAGCCGGCACAACTTATTGACCAAGCTCCCCCCAACTTATATCTGTTAAATTTCATAGAACTATTCGACTGCGTTCAAGTAAATATATTCAAAAATAACTTGGACAGAATACTAGATTTATGTATTACTAATATCTATGATAGTAAAACTTATTTAGCCCCAACCTGTTTGGTAAAGTTAGATGTATATCACCCCTCCATTTATTTACTTATAACGCTTACTAAAGCTGAAAAACACATACCGCTTAAAAAACAAACTATATACTGTTTTAGCCAGGCAGACTACGAGTTAATTAATCAGGATATTAATAACATAAACTGGTATGAGTTGTTTCAGTATAAGTCAGCTGAGACCTGTGTTGAAATATTCTACGAATCGATAAATGATGTCATACGTAATCGCATCCCCACTAAAGCGATCAGGAATTCTTGTTTCCCTGCTTGGTTCACTAGTTCCCTCATTCATATATTCAAAAATAAAAACAAATCATGGATAAAGTGGAAAAAGTACAGAAACCAATCGGATTATGAAGTATTTTCTATGTTTAGAGATAGATTTAAAAAGGAATCAAAAATATGTTACAATAAATATATGAACAGAGTAGAAGATGGAATTAAAGAAAATATTAAGTACTTTTGGAAATATATTAACAATCGCAAATCTCAGTCTCATATTCCCAATAGTGTGTATTATTCAGATTTAAAAGCCAACACGCCAGGTGAAATTTGTAATCTGTTCTCGGCTTTCTTTCAATCAGTATTTCAGCCAACTAGTTTTTGTGATTCTTTTAGTGTTGATGACATCAACAACCTCAATTTAAAAACTCATTCTGAAAATTTGATTTCTGACTTGAATTTTACGGCTGATGAAATTTTAAAAGAGCTTAAAACCTTAGATACTACCAAAGGAGCCGGAACGGATAACATTCCATCTCTATTCCTCAAAAACACTGCTGAGACTATCTGTAAACCACTACATTATTTGTTTAACAAGTGTTTAAGTGAGGGTGTGTGCCCGCCTGTTTGGAAATCAGCTAGAATCGTGCCCGTGCACAAAGAGGGGACTAAGAAAAATGTAACTAACTACCGACCTATTTCCATCCTCCCAGCTCTGTCGAAGCTTTTTGAGAGGCTAATACATAGCAACATATACCCACTTCTTCATAATATTATTCTTCCAGAGCAACACGGGTTTGTTCGTAAGCGATCCACTGTTACTAACCTCCTAGTTTACACCACTGAACTATTTGAAAAGATGGACGTGAATGAACAGACAGATAGAGTTTATACTGACTTTAAAAAAGCATTCGACAGAGTAGACCACAAAATACTGCTAGAGAAGATTGCTTTTAACGGTATTCGCGGAAACTTATGGAGATGGTTTAAATCTTACACAACAAATCGTACGCAAAAGATTGTTATTAATGGACATGAATCTAATATAGTTACCATAACTTCTGGTGTTCCGCAGGGCTCAATATTGGGTCCCCTTCTATTTATCTTATTCATTAATGATATAAACAACTGTTTTAAGCACTGTAATTTTTTGATGTACGCTGATGACCTTAAAATTTATCGTACGATCAGGAGCTTCTCTGATCACCAACTGCTACAAGAAGACTTAGATAATTTCACTATGTATTGTAACAATAATAAACTAGAACTGAACCTCAACAAATGCAAATGTATAACTTTTACTAAAAAAAAACTGAGTAGTAAATACGATTATTCTCTAAATGGTATTCATATTTGCCAAGTCCAAAAAATCAGAGACTTGGGAATCACATTGGATTCTAAGCTGATATTAGACACCCATGTTGAGAATATTTGTAACAAAGCATATAAAATGTATGGTGTCGTAATGCGTGCTAGTAACGATTTCAAACGATCTACAACCTATCTTCACTTATTCAAAACCTTGATACGATCGCAATTAGATTATGCTGCATGCGTTTGGGATCCGTTTTATAACATTTATTCTGATAACCTTGAAAGAGTCCAAAAAAAATTCCTGCGTCGTATGCATTTTAAATGCTACCGTGGTAACCGTTTATCATACCCTAACTTGTTAAGTAAATTTAAGTTACCTTATCTCAAATCTAGAAGATTGCAATTGCAAGTAATGTTATTATACGATCTGCTGCATAACAGGTATGACTGTAGTAATTTAATAAATAAAATTCGGTATAGAGTGCCACTGAGACCACATAAGCGCACTTGTCGTAATATTAATCTGTTTTCTACCCCAACATTCCGCACTAATGCAGGCAAGCGTTCGCCCATGTGTCTTGTTGATATTTATAATAAGTATTTTAATACGATAGATATGTTTGCTTATAATGCTAGAACCTTCAAAAATACTGTAATAAGTAAAGTATGTGAAATTAATGCGTAGAATACTTGTAAATATACCTGAAAATGAATTGTACTAACAGGCCCATGGTTGATGTGTAGTGATCTGATGCAACACTGATTGTTTTCATTATAAGACACTAATATTGAGTTGATTTTTTAAATACTGGATACAATAATTTAGCATTCACCTCTCAAGAATAATGTAACAACCTGTGGTTAACGGTGTTGGTATCACAATTATTATTTTAAGTTACTTTAAATATTATTTGTAACCTTATTGTGATATTGTTTGTTTGACCCCAATAAATAAATAAATAAATAAATACATAAAGGCAGCTTATGTTGCTGTCATAAGACCTATTTTGCAATGGTTTTGTAAAGGTTGATGTGAACGCCTCTGTATTTTATCTTATCAAACAAACTAACAAAGAAAAAACAACGCCAAAATAGATTTTTCAATACAATGTCATGTTTGGGTTTCATCCCCCTACCATCCTCAACCATAAATCGGACCTTGAATTTGGTCTAAAAATAATATGTTTTCAATGGGTAGTGTGTTCAGCAATATGTGTATAAACATAATCAAATAGCGCTCATACAGGCGGAATTCGTACATATTTAATAAATTAGCTTCCTCATAACAACGACATATTTCTTTATAAACCAGAACAACAAGGAATTGACTGTCGATCTAAAAAATATCATAATTCTGTAGTCCGTACTATGTGATTCCGTCGCCAATATAGCACTAGGTACTTATTTGTTTTAGCGGAATAAAAAACATTTCAAAAATTCTTAAAAATGTGCGCAGTAATATTATAGAAACCAAAATTACTTACACAACAAAAGCATTCTCGTTTCGAAGAAAAACCATATTCCATATGCCAACAGAAAAGGGCCACAATTTCACAAACTTGTCTCACAAAAACCCCGTACTATTTCTTATAAAATCACTAAGGTAACCGACAAGATACTAAATATTTTTTTCCCTTTTAAGATTTTCAAAATAAACAAAAGACTTTATTTGTCGCCACAGCGCACATAAGTTACCTTCAATTTCAACCGATTTGAAAAGCGATCACCGTTAATAATGCACAAGTTAATTAACTTAACACACCGCAACTAATAACAAACTTAAATTGCCATTTTCAATTTGAATAAAGCCACAATTCAAAATTCACAAACACGAATTCATTTAAATTGAATAAAGACGTAACTCAAAACTGGAATATGATAAATCAGATAATTCGATTGCAAACACGTCTGCTCGAGTTGCAGTCACAAATCACAAGTTCACAAGTCGATATCTCGTAATATAATGTAAATAAATATCGGAATGAACACGTTATCTCGGGCGGTCACTCGCCCCTGCGTGTGCGCATCGATTCACGTCACATTGGGTCTGACTCCCTCCGCTGTGGACATCATTAATGCACAAAATAAAAATACAGGAGGAGCAAACAATAACAGAAGGGACAGGCAGGCGCACGCGTTCACGTGAATACTAAACTTTGTGTCACCTAATCCGTGGTTTAGAATCGCATTGTCGAACGATTCGGTAAATTACTTTCAATTTAAATCTTCAAAAAATGGAACGCTTAACGACGAATGATTTAACAAAATTAAGAGCACCCAATTAGCTTACAAAGCTTATATGAATATAAGGGGGATGATGATCCAGTTTGTCAAAGTTCAGAAAAGAAGGTAAAATAGTAAATAATTTGGTTTTTAAATTCGCTAAAGCAAATAAAGATGGTTTTTATGATATAATCATTCATTTTTAACGGTTGATTGGTTTTTTCTAGGTTGGAAACAACTAATATTAAACTCTAGCTGTACAGTCATCCATTAAGAACGTGTAATTCTGTGATCTTCGTAACGACCTGTGCGTAGTAGTTCATGGCAATAAGAGCTCAACTTATGCTAGTGCCTTGTACTGTACCTATACAGGCAGAGGTCAGCACGTCACCCTTTAAAAAACCACTGTAGAATGGCCCTTATGTTTGCAGCATAAATGTGCATTTAGACCAAACGACCGAACGCTATCTATCACTTCTATCCCCTCTCTATCAAATTCTTTTTGTGTAAATAGAGACAGACCTACTTCCTCTGATAGTCCCTGGGTCATCAAGCGGGGCGTGAAGAGGCATTTCTGCAGGCCTTCAAGGTGAGGATGGCCCAGTGATTCGTTTGCATGACTGGGCTTGTCAGTCTCATATCTGGACCTCACATTACATCAGGTGGAGTGAGGGTCACCTTGACTACTATTACGCAAAGAAAATTTCATAGAGTTGTAATAGAATGAGCATTTCGCTCGTTTGGTCAAAATGCACCTGACATGTGACAATGCAATGACACAGGTGTCTGGGCTTGTCTAAAAAATGAACGATAACAATGTTGACTTTGAGTCTATGACGTAACCGCGTTTAACTATTGTTTATGACGTTGTATTTGTTAATGTAAGTGTTACTGTATGCCTAGTCTATCACGCTTTGTAACCTTCATATTGATCTAACCTGCGTTTGTAAAAGCAGCTTTCGATAGCTTTCAGTGATAAGATTATTGAATTTGTTATTCTCTTATTATTATGAAGCTGAACTATTTCAAATAATGTTTTGTTTTATATCTGTCATTCTCAGCGCCTTCAACATTTGCAAATAATTGACAAAACAGTGCATTAGCTATAATTGAAGTGTTGAAATGATACGTTACTTTTAGCTGATTATCGTTGCGTCCGTTCTGTATCTTGATCTTGGATCATTATCATTAATATATCGCACCTTATGTATTTATTCGGATTGAGTACAATTCTTTGTTCTTTTATTTTGGAGCGTTGACTCTTGACACTCGCGAATTATAGCAACGACGGATGTGACTAAGGTACGATTTACACGAAACGGCGCAATATAAACTGGGTAAGGAAAACCAAAGCTTGGAAAGAGGAAATAGGTAGATTCCAAATTTTCATGAAGTTAATTCATTCTGCGGAATTCACGCGCAGTTACTGACTTCCAAGTTTTCATTTAAATCTCGAATCTAAGCACTGTAAATATGACCACATTCTCCTTATTCATTTATTTAGAATGTAACAAGCATGATTACAATGACCATACGATCTTTAGAGATGGGTATAAATATTAATTTTAAAGATATATGAGATAATATACATAGGTACTCATCCACAAAAATAGTACTACACGAATATTTCATCAGATATATTTACAGTAGGCTAATACTGCCTGGAGAGTATATTTTGCTAGTTACTGCTTCGGAAAGTTTCAAAGGAAATTCACTAAATATTTCAGATAAGATGAAATGGGATGAAATAATCTTTATTGCACAACCAAATAAATACATTAGGGTATTACAGAAAGAAGACAAGGGGAGCTATACATATAGCCAAGAGCAACACGCTACTTTCGTTTCGACATGTCAAATTTAAAAATGTATGGAACTGACATCATATGTCATCTCGATTAGACGAGTGCTTATGTCATTCCCGTACATTTTTCACATTTCATATGTCGATTCGAAAGTAGTGTGTTCTCTTAGCTAGGGCCCAAGGTTACAATTTAAACTGTTAAGGTTTTATCAAGGTGTATGTCGTGGGTAAAACGAAAGGGTTTCTACGGGTTAGAAGACAAAAACACATTTACGAACGCAAATCAGAACGCAAGAAAAGTTTTACCGGAATGACGTATGATGTCTAACAGACGTTCACGACGTCGCTGTGAACATCTGTATAGACGACTTCTTCTTTGAAGCATCGTTTGGTCTAAATCGTCCTTAACGCTGCCTTTCGGTTGCCATCTTGCGACGAACGCTCGGTAAAGTACGTTCTAACTGGAGCATATCCACACGTAACAAGTGCCCCGTCATTCATTAAACGCGCAGCGCGATTATTTAAAAAAAAAGTTCAAAGAGGTTGTTTAAAACTAATCGCCTTGCTAATAAACGTAGAAAAAAATTTGAGTAGCTGTTAAAAATGATGGGTGTCTTTATCTGACATAAAGTAAGTTTGGGCTTCCGCCGATGGTCCCTGATCGTCTAAAGATAACCGCCGAAAAGGCAAATAAATAATCCGCGATAATACGCAGAACACCCGGGCGCCAATGTAGAACAAATATGGCTATTCAATTAAACGTCACCAGGCTTTTATAAGTGAGTAAGGTGTACAGGCCAAGGGGGATAAATGTGATGAGTTTTTGCCGGCAGGCCAAAGCAAGGCATACCCCAGGAATCCATTTGGGGGCCACTTAAGAAAGGTACTGTGATGAGTTTTTGCCGGCAGGCCACGCCCCAGGAATCCATTTGGGGGCCAGTTAACAAAGGTGACAAAGGCTTTGAATAATTGTAGGCATCAGTTCCAGAAAAAATATAGAGAGTGATGGTGAGTGGTTCAGATAATTAATGAGTATCTAGACAGGATAACGATTTGGTTCGTAATCCAGTTCAGTCAAAGTTTATGGTGTGAAATGCCAAGCTGTGATCTTGATGTTCATTCTTTATTGGTTCGTAATCCAGTTCAGTCAAAGTTTATGGTGTGAAATGCCAAGCTGTGATCATGATGTTCATTCTTTAAACCGAAATATATTGTGTGTCGTCGAAGCCAGGAATCTGAGCATCTTTTTGCGATAGTGCTTCGAATCGCAACCCATGTGCTGGGCCTAGCCTATTACTACAAAAATAAGGGAATATATTTTACGGAATGGAAGTTAGCTCTGTTATAGAGTATGAATGGTAAGGAGCATACTATGACGCACGCACAATGCATGTATTATAAACTCAAAATACACGACTAAACTCACCACAGTTAGAGCGATTTCAGACTAGCGTTTTCTAAGCGCGTAAAAGCTCGATTTTGACTCATACGAGCGTTGCTGCGCTTGTAAGCTCGTATTAACCATGTAGATACTGACTCAGCACTACCGGTTCGAGCGAACATGCCGAAATAAGCCTGAATTATAGCGCGCTTGTAAGAGTATGCCAAAGTGACCGTATACGCACAAAAAAATACCGTCCATTCGAAGCCGCCCTTACACTTGTTACACTCCGGAACGATATCATTCTTCTTACTTTGAAAATACATTTTATCTTAATTATTTTTGGTTTCCCAACAGAGTAAGAATTTTCATCATAATCAGCAGTGGGAAAGTTTATAGGATAATTACTTTACTTCACTTTTTATACAGTATAATCATAGGGTCAGGCGATTTCGCATTGCATTCTTATGATACCGTGCAATGTGTAACATTCTTACATAACATAACATAACGTACCATCACGACATAGGGTAGTCAGAGGCAAGTGACTGTTGCCGTCATGGTGAACGGAACACTCAGAAGCCCACTTTTCTGGTATTAGAACCCAACGTGGTGGGTGAGCCTTCCGCCGCTATCCGGGTTGATTTGGTTTTTTATCGATGTTTTCCATCACCGGAGAGTTAGTCGGGAATTAAACAATGAACACAAAGATTTTGGTTCTGGAACTCGGGACCACACGATCCGCGATCCGAGTTGGAGTGCTTAACCACTAGGCCACGACGCTCAACAACAACATTCTTTTCAGTTATTTAATTGCATCTGTCCTCTTTGTTTAAAACAAAGTTATCTAGAAAAGTCTTAATTATGTTGTTTTGCTGCTAATTCAATAACTTTAGGCTTCTTCTGTGTATTTTGTGACTTCAGTGATAACCTGTTGGTACGATAACAGCAGTAATGAGAGCGATATTTCATTTGAACATGCCTTTAAATAGCCGTTTAGCGCTTTTAGCAATAACTGACTTGGTAACTTGATAGCAGAAGTATTGGGTCAGATATGTCCTTGTCGTCTTATTTATTAAGGGGATTATAATAACAGTTAAGAATTATAGATAGTTTTTTGTGTCTATGAAATATAGAAATCGTTCATTTATCTCTAGCAAATAGTATAAATTCACAAAAATACAAAAAAACACGATTTTGACGACACGATTGGCGTGGAGCGCTGTAGCGCGGTTTCTCGCCTCGAGCTCCGTAGTATCCCGGGTTCAATTTCCGGTCGTGTCAATTCAGGAAACGATCTCTTTTAAATTGGCTCGGGTCTAGGGATTCTAAGAGACGCCGCTGGCTTAATTCCTTGTCCGGTACCTCGTAACACAAGGATAATTATCCTTACATCGAGACCATGACAAATCAAGACTATGGTGTGTTGCTTGGCGCATTTTTTTTTAATTTAGTATTCCAGGCTGTTCCGTTTTGCTTGAAGCCAATCAAAATGTCGTTAACTGAAGCCAGTACCAGGTCACTTGCAGTGGCTCACGCACTTTTTACTGGGACCGGTCTTGGTCGACGACCCGAACGTAATCTTTCAAACTGGTTTCCAATACGCTCCGAACATGCTCTTTAGGTACTTGCCTAGAGAAATGTCAGAGAAATTTAATGATCCCGTCCCACACACACGTAATATTGAACTGCATGGAACTCAATCAGAATTTTATCTGTAGGTTTCTCGCCCTGACTTACGGTGGTGTCCAGGGGGGGCCTGACAATTCAGGAAACAATCTTTTCAAAATTGGCTCGGGTCTGGGTGCGCTGGAAAACTCCTCTGGCTCAATTCTTTGTTTCTGTTGGAATAAGTATGGTGTGAATAATTGCGGTAGAAGCGAGCATTATTCCCTGATGTTTTAGCAGAAATGTTTACATACAAACACAGACGTGTCACATACCATAAATATTACATTTTAGAACGCTAAATATGATTTGAAAGGTAAATAATCAATAACGCAAGTCAGGGAAACTAGTGTTACCGATTGTTACTCAAGGTTACCTAAAACAAATAAGATAAGAGATTTGACAACATATTAAGGTGGTTCCTCACCTGTAGCATTTTCCTGTAATGTAACATATCAGATTCGATTTTGAGCATTACATTACAATTCTGCCTTACAAAACTTCAGGGAAATTGTATCAAAATATTACACATAGTAACAACAAATTGCGCACTGTAATGCGCGGTTCTCCTCCCTCACTGATGTAATGCTCGAATTTGCAACATTACAATTTGCGCACTGTAATGCGCGGTACTACTTCCGCACCGATGTAATGCTCGACTCTGTAACGTTGCATTACAGGGAAATGCTCTAGGTGAGGGAGCACCTTTATGTTCATACTGAAATGTTACTTAGATCCTGTCGTAGAGCTTAAGAGAGCTGAGAGTTTATGTAATTTATAGATATTTAGTTTTTATTTATACCATGAGGAAAACAATATGGCATACTCGCTCAGCGGGGAATGTAGAAATGATCCGAGTAAAAACACGAATTTACAGTTTTTACTTTGATTATTTTAGCAAATCAAGCATTTTTCATACAAATAAATGAATGTTTACCTGATTTTGTTTGGAAACTTAAAATAGGTAAAACACCTGGTATGTTACCTTAATGGCTTCCTTTTTTTAAAACTGGGTTTGCGTTTTGCCTGAATCACGTGTGCAACAAATTTCTGGCCATGCCGCCCCCGCCAGGTACCGGTGGAAGAGGTCGACCCAAGAAGCGGTGGCTCGACGTCGTTAAGGGTGACATGCGTGCCAACAGACTCACCACTGAGGATGCACAAGACCGCGCGAAGTGGGCCAAGAAAATAAGAAAGGCGGACCCTGGGACCCCGCACTAGTGTGGGTTCACAACCGGGATAGACCGCACGGATGATGATGATGATTTGCGTTTTGCCTCAGTCTCGCCTGGTGGTAAGATGGTGGTGCACGCTTAGGTACCCAGGTTATGTTGAGGAGGGCAAAATTAAACCCAGGGTTTCGTTACCAGCTCAAAAAGGATTGGATTGGTTTATGGTCAAAAAGGATATTTTGGTGCAGGTCGCCAAAAAAATTGAAATAATAAATAACCATGAATATCAAATATTGCCAAACCCAGTCACAGCTAGGAAGTTAAACGCGTAGTACCGGTCGTAAGAAGCAAGTTTATGCAAACATTCGACTTCCGTTTCACCAAGCTCATCAAACATGCAAAACGTTCCTAACGGCAACAGCCTCGGCCTTGGAGACACGAGGCTTGGTGGCCTTGATGATGACAATTAATACCCTTGAAATATAATTGATCATATTGAAAACCATTGACAATGAAGAAAATTCGACAGAAGCTCTGAAAATGAATGTCTGGCAAGCACATCTTTGCACATAAATATATAATAATATGTGACATTTGAAAACGTCTGTCAAATTATACTAAAGGTTCCAGACATTGGAATACATAATTCAATAAATACAAATACCCAAAAGGACACTATCAAATGTTCATGTTATGAATGTTTCATGTTTAGGATGATAATAAGCTCACGACCAGAGGTGCATAATGAACAAACATAAACAGGCACGACCAACGAGCCAGTCAATATGCAGTCAACGATGCTCATAAAATGAAAGTCAATATCTGGGACATTTTAAAAAGATCAAATTAAGCAGATCTTTTTAAATGGGTGCCAGAGACTGATAATGAATAAAACGATTCAAAATTATATTTTAAGATCAATAATTTTTCATAAAAACTCAATACAAGAGGCCTCTTCGAAGTTCTACAGTATACTATTGGTAAGAAACGGTTTTCACACAATCTAAAATCGCGTAAATACTAACCAATACTGAAAACAATGTCTTAACTGGCAATGGTAGCGAATGGGATCCCATTATTCCCAGTACTGATATTCATGTTTTTTTACTGTGGCTGGATGTTATTTATCAGTCTCTGGCACCCATATTAAAAGATCTGCTTAATTTGATCTTTTTAAAATGTCCCAGATATTGACTTTCATTTTATGAGCATAACAAAATATATTATTATTCCGATTTTTTCCAGAATCTCTGGTAATTTACATAAACGTTGCGAGTTATCAACCTTATCGCGCCTGCACAGTTGGCCAACGTTGTGATAAGATAACAACAGCGTGAAATAGGGAAAACAATGATAAACCTGCTTTAGCAATAAATTATTTGACGACACGATTGGCGTTGTGCGCTGTAGCACGGTTTCTCGCCTCGATTTCCATAGTGTCCCGGGTTCGATTCCCGGTCGGGTCAATTCAGGAAACGATCTTTTCTGAATTGACTCGGGTCTGGGTGTGCTGGGAGACGCCCCTGGCTGATATCCTTGTGTGGTACCTCGTAACACAGGGATATTAATCCCTACTTCGAGACCATTACAAGAGGTGTGTTGTCTGGCGCATATTTATTTATTATTATTATTATTTATTAGTTTATGCTGTGTGAACTTGCGTTGACTAACAGCTAAACTATTTAGTTAGAAGAGTAACGCTGAGTTGCTAGGATTATTGCCAGGTCTTCTCAGTAGAAACTAACTTCAGATGTATTTGCTAGTTATTTTACGGTTGCTGTAAAATCAATTGTGTATTTATAAATGAATAGTATCAATGGGTAGGAAAAGATCGCGTAATTATAAAAGAGCGTTGAATTTCTCTCAACCCTTAACTTCCTTTGGAGGACGCCCCTGAACCTCGTAGCGAGGAAGCGGAGCGGAGCGAGGAGCAAGCTCCCTCTTAAGCATTCCTATTGGTTTAAAATGGTCAAAACTCCGCTTCGCTGCTAAGGATTTAATTATGTAATAATTAAGTTCATCAGGCTTTCGAAATTAAGAGTGCGAAATATGAATTTGAATAATCATCCGTCATCTCTCATCTTGACCAATTGGAGACAGCCTGCATATACCGAAATCCTACTCTGCACACCTTACAAAATGTGGTTGCGCCACTCGTCTGCTATCAAACGGCTTCCATTTCATTCTACAACTTTTATGCCCGAACCGAAATAATCAACAATACACTGGTCTTACCACTGCACAGACATATCCGTAACAACTAATTGGCTTTATTATAACTTCAATTAAAATCATTTACACTTCCTTAAAAACGATCATAATGCTCTGGTAACACGCGAGGGCGCAAAGCGTAAGTCCCGCAGTCCATTAGGAACGGCTTCTTAAGCGAACAATAGTCATACATAAGACGCCTGCTATAAGCCCGCGTACTGGTTAGATAGAAATAGGGATAATCGATATTCTTTAATGTTTGAAATCGAAATGAATATCGATTTTAGCGGGAAAACTGATAAGTGCCAGCAAGAATGCCATAGGGGTGGCGAAGTAAGGTCACATAAAATACAAGTTGCTGTTGACACGGTAAGGAGAACAAAAAACAGAAGCGGGACAATATTGATGTCCAGTTCTTTTATTCAAGACATCGATAGTATGAAAATTATATAACTACAGAATATAATTACGAGTGTACGGTGTACCCAAAAAAATATGTTTGCTTTTTAGTCGATATTTCTTCATGAATACATTTTATATCTAAATATGCAAGCCAACGAACTCACCACTGAGAATGCACAAGACCGCGTGAAGTGGGCCAAGAAAATCAGAAAGGCGGACCCTGGGACCCCACACTGGTGGTGGGTTCAAAACCGGGATAGACCGCACGGATGATGATGATTATCTAAATAAAATAATGTATTGTATATTTTGTTACTGTAAACATGTTTCTGGATATTGTGGTAGAGCTTGTCTAAGCCGAAATGAAGCGCTCGAAGCACGTACGAATACAAATTTTAAATAAGGACGTACTACCTAAAAACATGCCACTGTAATTTGACGTTAAGTAGCACACGCGTCGTTTGTTGGCAAAAGTAGTCTCCTTACATATAAATCAACTAAAAAAGTAGTGAGGGCGCTTTATTTCCAATTGTTATAGACAAGTTCTACGGTGTGCGCAGTATTTCATCAAGCAGCAAGCGAGCGTACACCAAGCGTATAATTACAAAGACGCGTATTTACAGCGGACAGTGGCCCTTACTCGACGCTGCAGTATGCACCAGTGCATCCGGTGCGACTGCACCGAGGCTGCGTTTCAGTGCACGCGTCCGCTGAGTAAGCAAGAGTACTCTCGCTCCCGGAAAGTGCATTGCGGACGTATTTTAGAATTAAGAGCATAATTTTATGAATTGATGTATTTATTTATTCATAAAATTTTACATGCAAGTTAACAGTTTACACCAAAGCACCAGCAAGTCAACAATAAAAAATAAGATTAATTTACAATATTAAAAAAAAAACAGAAAAAAAATAATCAATAACAAAATGTCAAACAATAAAAAGTATCAAATTAGATGTCAAAAAATACAGAAAACAAATCAAATGAAAATCAAATAATAGTTGGGATTCAATCAAGGAATGTTGAAAACTGTATGAGTCAGCTTGAATTCTGATCGCATTGTCAGTTTTTTTCGCAGGCTTTTGCTAAAGCTGGGAACTGACGAATGTTACGCGGCGTAATGTAACATGTTAGACAGAGAGCATTTAACAAGTCAGTACGGGTTATTCGCTTGTTTTCCCATACTGACTTGATGAATGCTCGCTGTGTAACGTGTTAAGTACATTACGCCGCGTAACGTTGGTCAGTACCCAGCTTAAGGAGAAGAACAACCATTCGACTCACGTTTGCAGTACTCATAATTTTTCTCCCTTATTTGCAGAAATCACAATACATTTGTATAAGTAATTATTTTTAGCCAGCAGCAGTGCGAGTATAATGACATCTTTTAGGATAAGTATGAACATATATTAATTATATATTTATTTGTAATATTACAATGTAGAACTGTCAGTACGATTAATATAAGTGTTATAACTATAACTGAAAAATAAATAAATTAAAATATGCGCTCGACAACACACCAATTGTCATGGTCTCGGAGAAAGGATAATTAACACTGTGTTACGAGGTTCCAGACAAGGAATTAAGCCTTGAGCGTCCGCCAGCACAACCAGACCCAGTTTCCTGAATCGACCCAACCGGGAATCGAACCCGGACACCACGCAAGTCCGCAAGTCAAGGCGAGAAACCGTGCTACTACACTACGCCAAAGGTGTCGTCAAAGTTATAGTTTATGTGCATGTGTTTGAGTGTGAACGTGTGATAATGATGATGATGAGGTTAAAAATGGTTTTGTATCGTCTAACTAAATCATAAAAAAAGTTTTATCGCTCCATTTTCATCAATAAAGTAGCTATTTAATTTTATGAACCGGCTTAGTATCTTATCACATTGAATAAGCATATTAATTTATTGCTTTCACATTACAAAGGAAGGACAAAGGTTCAAAAAAGATGCCTTTTTATCTTACCTTCTCGAAGGCAAATAACAATATTTACTACCTCGTAGGCAACGACTTTGTACGCGTTTATTAGGAACTAAGCACAAAATTCAAATATCTGTATGGTTACAAATAATTTCGCTGTCCGCGCCGGCTGTACGCATAGAACTTTCAAACTACGCAACGGATTTTAATGCGGTTTGCATCAATAGAAAGAGTGATTTAAGTCTTTGTAGCACATCTTACTATGCCGTTACAAATCTTAGCATTAGTGGAAACGGTCTAATAGTTTCATAGCTTAGCTTACACATTCTCGCAGCATAGCTACATATCATATCTCTGGTGGAATAACTACCTAAATCTCAAGCCCTCTACACAACAAACGCCGGTCTTGCTTTGCTATAGTACTGCCAAGTCGGGCGACCTAAGGCGTCGGGTGAAGGTCCAACCCCACCAAACGGCCCGCATCGCGTCGGATAGGAACGGATTTTACAATCTTTAAACGAAATTGGATCTTGTCTACAGTGTTTAAAGTCTATATTACTAAGTCACGCACAGCAGCTTGACTGCGAGCGCGTGCGTCGACGGGCACAGTCTGGTGGAACCACCAGAGATGTGTTAGGATGCTTTGCGAGGAATGTGTGAGAAATTCTATTGGTTGTTAACAAACGCATTCCTCGCAACGCATCCATACACATCTCTGGTGTTTCCACCAGACTGTGCCCGGAAACGCACCCTTAAACCGCCAGGCTTTGGTGTGTACTGAACTCTCCTTGCTATGAACTCAACTGGCATGGCACGATGGCACGAGGTTGTACACGTAACTACAAAACATAACGATATTGAAAACTACGTAATCACAATGGATTATGTAGAGATTAATAAATATCTACTATCTATCAATGACTCAATGCTGCCGTTTGCCACGGTCAACACGAGCAAGAAGGAAAATATATGGAGATACATAATATTATTGATTTTGTGCCGATACTTCAAAATAATTTCTGGACCGTATGTCTGTCAGTTAGAGAGCGTCGTGGCCTAGGGTTTATCAGAGCCAGAGCTAGTTTTGGGCCAACCGGCTCTGGCTAGTGATGTAAAAAGCTCGAGGCTTCCGAGTCCTTTTGTCTAAAACTCGGTGTCGTTTACAGGGCTCGCCTCGTTTGTATGAAGCTCGACGACTCGGGTGTCTTTTCCAGAACTCGAGCCTTCTTGAGAACTCGATCGATCTCGAGGCTTTTTTAGGGCTCGAGTCCTTTTTAGCGCGCGAGACGTTTTTACGTGGCGAGTCGCGCTAAAGTTTGTTTTCCGTTTGGAGTCTTCCTTTTCAAAGCAGGCAATAAAATGTGTTTGTGGGACATAATATATGTGACCAGAAGGGTGTTTTGAAAAATAGAGGTTTAATTAATAGAAAAAGACATTGAAAAATATAAAAGTAATAAGGTTCGAGCTCTTTCGAACTCTTTTGGAGCCTCGAGGCTTGACTCAGGGAGTGACAGGCTCGGGCCTACGAGCCTACCGAGCTCAAAGCCGCAAAAGTAGAACTCGACGCCTCGAGGTTTGTACATCACTAGCTCTGGCACTTGCGTCACTCGTCTAAGTTAGGAGGCGTCCTGGTTATTCGACCTGATAATTTACATCTGCCGCGAGTAAGCTAAGACTACTAGCTGCTAGATTCTGTTTCTGTGGAGTAGAATTCATCGGTGTAGCCTGATGAAGCTCGTCATGTATTATATACCGCGTGGTGATGAACGCCCGCAGAGGAATTTCGAGAAGTTAGCCTTAGCTATTTCTAAGTAGTACCCTATTAAGCCTGCTTCGTATTTATGATCATTTCTGTACCTGCCCACTTTGTGAAATAATTAACTTGTGAAGAAGAAGACCGCTTCCTAGCAGGTGAGCGGAAATCGTGCTTGAGCAACATCCGGCGCGCGGGCCGACATTTAGACAACTGCGATGCACTGTTTTGATTAGCAATTGTTTGACCAGTAAAAAAATACCTATTGAAAGGCTATATAATACTTACACAACTATGTATTTCGGCCGACCTATATCTTTAAGAGAATATCGGCTATGGATGACGAGCTGGATCTCAGTCTGCGTCTTGCGTAAACCGTACGGAAGGGTAAAGATAGATACTGAAGGGTATAATAGATAAATAAATAAATAAATATCTGGGACAATTTACACCAAGATCATCTGACCTTAAACTAAGCAGAGCTTGTACTATGGGTGTCAGAGACTGATAAACAAACTTAAATATTTTTGAATACATACTTATATAGATAATAACACCCAGACACACAACAAACACAAATGTTCGTCAAATAAATGTTTGTCATGGATGGGGATCGAACCCACGACCTCTGGTGCTAAAGGCAGGATCACTGCCATTGCACCAACAGGCCAGTCGCAGATATATAGATATTAAACGCCATACACAAAACAAACGAAAAAGATGATTAATTAATATTTCTTATGGGTGGAAATAGGCGAAATAAATTATCTATTGACAACATTGGTATATTATTGTTCTAACTGGTCAATCCTAGATCTAACTGTTAAATAAAAGTATTTAATCATACACAACTATAGAAAATAACCTGAAAATAATAAGATAACTTCTTGAGTTTCACTTTCATGTTAATGTATAAAGCATGCAGCACATGTATGCATCCTTAAGGTAGTTGTGTAATAAAAGTTAACCAATTTTTATAACACTATGCTTCGAAATTGACATGATTCAGTATCAAATTAGATTGTTAAGGCAAAATAAATAAAAAAGCTATTGACTGGAGCATTGCAAAAATTCCAGGCTTTTATTTATTCAATTACTAACCTTACGTCCACCCACATAATGTTAAAAATCCTATGTTCAAAAGAATTTGTGACTCGAGGAATTACTACAGAGTGAAATAGACTCTATTGTCTCAGGTATTATGTGGGAATTCGAGAAGCCATTTAGAATGGACAGCTAAGTGCTAGTGCACTCACTTTGCACCAAGCCTTCAGGTCAATGCAAATGTATGAAAACCAGAGGAAAGTGTACATATTAATAAGGTGCAAAGTCCGCTGGCAGGTTTGAATACAATCAGTCAGTTTGTGTAAATTTTATGGTTGTTTATGTTAGACTGTCACATACATTATTTATTTATTTAAAAGTGATATTTGATTTAGCATAGCTCAGGATTTGGTTAAGGTTATCAACAAAAGAAATTCAAATGATTATTGTAACAGCATAAATACATACTACATTCAGTTTTTTGTTCACATAACTATGTAATAACCAGATTTTAAATTAAGAAGATATTTTTGAAATTATATGTTTACCAATAATACGATTGTATCGGGATACAGGGAGTGGTGGAAAGCGATAAAACAAATCATTTTATTTCGTTTTACATTATTATTACTTGTTTTTACTTACGTCAAACCATTTGTAAGTTTATAATATTTTCTATATTTCTTAAATATTCACTAGTTAACCTGACATTCAACTAAACCCTCCATCAGATATGTTTAAAATTACACAAAAATTAAAGAAGATTTTTTTTAATTATTCTGCTATGATTTTTATCACCTAAAATCTACTCAGAGATCTATTTAAAGTGGATATTGAGCTACTGCTTCAACAATACAGCGTTATTTGCAGTATTATAGAATAAGAATGAAGTAGTGCACCTGAATAGTTGCATCATTAATAAATACTGCAACATACAGCAAAAGTGGTATTTGTGGTAAGCTTGTGAAATATGCCAACTGGATGGTACATTAAGTGAACATTGTCCCATCAAACACTTAGAATTAGATTAAATAAATCATTTTCATTACATCTCTCATTGTTTTTCATAAACCCTTGATACTCCATTGCAAATACTACTTTTTGAATATGAGTGACCGTAAGATAATTTCCAGCCATAAAACCGAAATAATTACTAAATGTAAGGTCAAAAGACCAATCAATATTGACATATAAAATCACTTACCAAAAGGATGGTATTGTTATGGTTCTGCTGCAACTCTCGTAGACGAAATATCCGTTCAGTTTTTAGAAAATAAATACACTGCAGACTGATACACTAAAGAATCACTTATTTCACACCAGTTTCAATCGGATGACGCCTAAAATTTCGAAAATACACAAAATCCAACAAGAACTCAATCACCACTTCACTTCATAAAAATGACATGAATGAATAAAAAAAAAGGGACAAAGGTTCTGTCAGTGTCTAGCCCATAAAGGATAGATTAATAATACCACACATTGGCCCCTTACACGCATGAGCCTATGGACACGACTTAGATGCCATTGGACAATACGGGCTGTCAAAATTCGACTTAAGAGACACATGCTCTTAATTAGTGATGTGTTTCTAATATGCATTGGAAAAACCGATGAGGAATATTAAAAGTGTAACAAAAAATATCCATTTAAAATCAATATATTTTTTGAGAAACATTAATAAATACTTTTCAGTTAACTTAAATCCACAAAACTTTGCCAAGTGTTTGCCACGTTTGGATAAATATATTTCAAGATCTACAAAATTAAGGACTTAAGATTCTTTTAAAATGATGTTGGCAATGGGGTTTTCGAAGTCCGTAAAATCGTAGAAACAAAATGACTAAGTTTTATAAAACTTTTATTAGCAAACGTAAATTAAATGCCACTGGCAAGAAAATTCACGCAATTCTTGCATGGCAAGTTAGACGCAACAAGTGGTTAAAGTATTGATTTTTTGGGAGGTTACCCTTTTGATTATAAATTGCACTCAAATACAAACACAAAATGACGCGAATATGCGTGTTGTTTAGTTGGTACGTCATACTGGCCTATAATGAAATCTACAAAACTTCTGCAGAGCAAACCACTGTTACCTTTACGTTTAAAGAATATCAATACAAGGATTCTCCTAAAAATGTAAGTTATACATAAGGCTTATCCTAAAAATGTAAGTAATACATATTACAGAAATGCAACTACTTATAATATAATTACTAATATAATTACTTTGTTTTTCTGGACTCTTCGCGATGATCGCCAGTGTACGTTCAAACCTAAAATGGTTTTTGTTATACTGTAAGCAGCTTTAGAAACGTATGCTCTTTTTGTAATTGTTAATAAATAAATAAATAAATAAATAAATAACTAACCAAGTGTGACGACGAGCATAACAAAGTGTTATTATGACAAACCAAGTTAACCGGTTTTTAGGAGATAGCATTTAGATTTTTGAAATAATCAAAAGTTCTGTAGGCGTTTAAACGATATATGATAAAGCAAACCATTATATTTTAATCATATTATAGGAAATGACATTCCGAGAGTTCGAGACAGCCTGTGAACAGAGTAGTGCCTGTAGTCATATGAGTGGATTGGCGAGGACCCGCTGCATAAGAGAATGCGTATCGCCATCGTGCTACAGAGATCTTTATCAGGGAGACCCGGTAAGCAGAGAAAAAAACTTGCACTTTTGCTTATAAAGATTAGTTCATAAAGTTAAAAGAGAGCTAATATTATTTAGTTTATTTACCTAGAATATGTTATTTTTTTCAGTTAGAAGAAGGAGAAATTGACGTCCGCTTGAATTCTTTCAAGGGTTGCTTTGTACAGCGAAGTGGACGAACGAGAAACTGATTTCCTACAAAACTCATCTCGTCCTTGATTTTATGTGCCGATAAAGTAAACAAAATTCATCACAAAGTACGATTCATGATTTTCGTAAGTAACTATTTTCGATAACATCACAATAACTATGTTGAGGTTTGCACAGGTGAAATTGCTATCTGTTGCCTTAAAAAAAAACAATTAAGTATGTGAAAATGATTGCACACAGTGTTACGGATACATACACCAACAACCGTAATGAAGTGGGCAAAATAATAAAGTAAAAACTCATAGAACATAACTGTCGTTAACAACATGAGTAGTGTGGGAGTGGAAGATAAATGCAAGCGATAAATGTCTGAAAAATTATAGCGCTCAACTCTACAGCATTCCCAAAATTCCAAGTTTTTGGGCATAGTGATGACTATGCCCTAATTTCAGTTGATTTAGGTTGGAGACATAGATTTTTAAAGGAAATCTTTGTCATTTAATAATTTAGTGAAATGATATTATCGTCTATCACTATTAATGAATGGTTAAATGAGGCCTTTCAAAACTTTCAGCTTCGTTAGGCGTTTTATGCCACTGTGCACATACTTACTTAAGTTTAATAACTTCAGCCTTCAGACACGTTTTAATTAATAAGTAACGATGTAAATAAATTATATACTTACTTCTATTTCAGTTTATAACTGGCACAGCAATGGAGGGACACAATTTGATAACTTACATAATACAAAAAAGGCGTTAAAAAAACTGCTGCTTTTTTCCAGCTTGATGATTAACTAAACTAAAAGATGAGTCATACAAATAAGTACTTATAATCATTCGTTAAACTATTTAACCTCACTTTATTAATTTGTCTGTTGAATATTGTGAACTAAAATTATATCTAGAAAGCCACAAATTAAATGTACATATCATCTCTGGGCAGCCCCTCGGCTCATTGAACCAACAACCAGGTTATAAGTGATCTAAAGCATGTTAATTAATAAATATAATCGTTTAATGAATCTAAGGCAATAAAAAAACATGTTTGTTTAGCTAATTAATGTGGCGGTCAGCCTTACTAAAAGCGTTGGTATACATATGCTGCAACTATTCTTGGGAGCGAAAAAATCGAGCTACTCTCGTTTTTATTATTTCGTCGTTATTATCACGAATTTAACGTCAATTCATTGTAAAAATAAATAAACTTCTTAAAGTTCTGAATGTTTGAAAATTACGTTATTAAATTACCTACTGAAAGATCAATTGTGTCTTTTTTTATTATTTCAACTCTAATGGTAAGAGCAAAGATTTTATTTTTGCTTGTTTGTCTATACAATAAATATTATAAATCTTTAATAATAGTATTATAAAGAGGAAAGATTTGTTTGTTTGTATTAAATTGGCTCCGAAACTGCTGGACCGATTTTAAAAATTCTTTCACCAATATAAAGTTACATTATCAGGGAGTGACATAGGCCCTTTTTTAGGTTTTATTTTGACGGGAAATTCAGTCTACGCAGGCGAAGCCCCTGATGGACAGCTAGTACTGGATAAACTCAAAACCACTGAACTTACTGATTTTATAAATTCACGACCAGCTAAAAACTAAATAAATCAGCTAGTACCAAAACTACCAAAGACTAAAAATTGTATTTAACCAGTGATCAGTATAAGTGAGCTACATTGCGGACAGAAGCTATTATATTATACAAAGCGTGATGTGTACCTACACAAAACCACTCTTTGTCTACCTAGACGAAGTTTTTTGTGGTTTGTGCTATAGTGAAGGTACATATGATACGTCTAGCTAAACGTATCGTAAATGTTATAATTAGAGAATGCAAAACCGGAGTAAAATTAAAACCGGTTTTCTTTTCGGTTTTGAATTTCAAAACAGGCATTTTCGGCTCAGTTTCGGTTTTTAAAGAAAAAATGCTGCATATTAATACTGTTTATTTAACCTAATTTATGAATTTGTCAAAATACCATTTTAGATGAATAAAGTTAATAAAATAAAACAACATTTAAAATTTTATATACATTTATTATACATTTAATCAATTCCTCAAAGGGATCTAAATTATTATTTTCTATTTATTTACGCCAACAATATTCGATCAACCAATCTTCAAAGTTTTCGCTGTAATTCTGCTTGTGTAACCTTTCCTTCAAATTTCGCCATTTCTAAATTTAGTTTCGGCAATAAGGGGTGCTTGAGCGAAGACTTAGTCGCCACCTAGAATTAAACGATGCTCTGTTTGGTTTTTGAACCGGCCTATCAACGGAAAGCGCTGTGTTTTCGCTTAAGCACACTGTCAAGTACTATACTAAGAGAGGAACAGCAGTGTACGCTGCCTTTCTAGACCTTTCCAAAGCGTTTGAACTGGTTAATTACAAATTGTTATGGTCAAAACTTACTGATATAGCATTTCCGGCTGAATTAATAGTCACTTTTCAGTTTTGGAACAGCAACCAGATTAACCATGTCAGATGGGCTGGAGCATTGTCCGAGGAGTACGTACTGGAGTGTGGAGTAAGGCAGGGAGGGTTGTCTTCTCCTGGACTTTTCAGTCTTTATGTGAACGAGCTCATTTGTCGACTTGAGCGGCATCAGGATCGGGTGTTCTATTGACGGTCTGATGGTTAATAATATAAGCTACGCCGATGACATGGTGCTGCTGTGTCCAACGGCAAATGGGTTGTGCAAATTGCTTTCAATTTGTGAGGATGCTCTTGAACATGGACTCCTCTATAATGTTAATAAGAGTGAAATTATGGTGTTTCGGTCGGGTAGTAAAAAGCCGATCACTGGACCTCCAGTGACGCTTCTGGGTTCGGCATTAAAGAGAGTGTCATAATTTAAATACTTGGGCCTCATTGTTACGGACGATCTCTCGGATAATTGTGACATTGAACGAAAAAGGAGAGCGTTAGCTGTTCGATGTAATATGCTTGCTCGTAGGTTTGCCAAGTGTACACAAGAGGTCAAAGTCACCCTTTTTAAGGCGTTCTGTCAAACTTTCTACACTTGCAGCCTGTGTTGTAATTATACTAACGCCTTAACAATATAATAACCCCTTCAAAGTGCTCCCTAAATTCCGTAACGCGTCATTAATGTTCGCAGAGGCGCGTGTTGATAGCTTTTATGCGATCATCCGGAAGCGGACGGCTCAGCAGTGTCAGGCAGAGCGCCAACAGCATCCTGATGGTTATAAGGGATAGGTCGTCATGACCCTTATTAGAGCACTGGATGTACCTGCACGCACAGGGACCCAAAAAAACTTTTTTCATTTATTAAATAATGTACTTACTAACATAGTTTTTAAGCTTATTTTTTCTGTTACTAACCAGAATTATGGACATAGTCTGAAATAAATTAATATTACTATTATTAATAAACTTTGGTCTGATGCAACGAGGCGTCAAAATGGCGTAAATAGACCATACAAATCTCGGGGTTGACGTCTCCTACTCCCCTGCCTTACCCCGCATTCCAGCCTATACTCATCTGAGCGCGCTTCCCCCCATCTCACACAGTTGGTTTGATTTTCATACCAGTGCCTGAAGATGCCAGTGAGCTCAGACGGAAGAATAAAAACGAGATTTGTATGGTCTATTTACGCCATTTTGACGCCTCGTTGCATCAGACCAGAGTTTATTAATAATAGTAATTATTATTATAATTACAAGTTATCCAGCAGTGGAGAATGTACCCATAAAAATAAAATAATAAAAAAAGGCATCAGAATGGGGTGCATGCAATCTTGTCGAGTTCAATGCCAAGAGAACGCAGGTGTGTGCATTCACAGCAAAGGCGTCGCCTTTCCTTTCCCATCCCACTCTTCAGAGCACCCCGATACCGATTAAGGATAACTTATACATCCTTGGCATGGATGTTCGTAGCAACCTAAACCAGCGGGACTACATTGAGAGCGTCATAAGAACTGCATCCCGTAAACTCGGAGTCCTGAACAGAGTGAGACGATTCTTCACGCCTGAGCAGCTCTGTCTCTTGTATAAGACACAAGTTCGCTCGTGTGTGGAATACTGCTCTCATCTCTGGGACGGTTCTGCTAAGTACCTACTCGAAGCTCTTGACAGGTTGCAGCGGCGTGCTATCCGTATTATTGGAAACCCAGAGGCAACTTTGACCCTTGAGCCTCTCCAATTGCGTAGAGACATTGCCAGGCTAAGTGTTCTCTATCGCTTCTACAATGGGGAATGCTCTGACGAGTTATTCCAGCTTATCCCACCCTCACCTTTCCACTCCCGTACCACGCGTGCTGGACTACGGCGTCACCCACACACAATTCAACATTTGTTGGCCCGAACTAAAAGGTTCGGTGACTTGTTTCTTTGTCGTACCATCCAGACGTGGAACGCTCTTCCAGCACATGTGTTTCCTTCCTCTTATAGTCCCGGGTTCTTCAAGCGGGGCGTGAAAAGGCATTTTTGCAGGCCTTCAAGGTGAGGCTGGCCAGCCCAGTGATTCGTTTGAATGGGCTTGTCAACCTCATATCTGGACCTCACGACCGCTTTCCATCAGGTGGAGTGAGGTCATCTTGACGGGCAATATATGAAAAAAAAAAGCATATAAATAGTACAGCAGTGTTTTAAAAAGGTGCATTAACTGAGCTCAAAAACTAGAAAATAATAGATTATTCTAGTAACAATTGTGAAGCTACATGGCGTTAAATTAACAACAATTTTGATAATGATATTACAAATAATGATATAGACATGATATATAAAAATGGCAATATATATAATGACCATAATGAATAGAATAGAATAGAATAAACTTTTATTTGGTATATACATCACACAGAAAAACAAAATACAAGTCAAAAAATATCAACAACATAAAATACAACGATAAATTTAAATACAACAAAGAAAGTTATGTTTGACATAATACCAAAATAGTGACCACTCAGCTGTATGTCATGACATGACAGAGCCATGACGCTGGTTTTCTGTAGCAACCATCATGATGAGGAGGACATCCCCGGCGTAGGTACTTACAAAAATAATATACTTAATGAGTGTAAAATAAATGTGAATTAACAATGGTATCATAAGGGAATGCAACAATGGTATCTTAGGGGAATAAGTTTTTGGGTGTTTATTTTGTTTTGTGATTTGTTTGGGTGTATGTTTTAGAGAAAGTGTCTGTAATCAATTGCGTGTGTAATTGTGTGTATAATAAATACAATCAATATCAGTGAAAATAGCGTACGAGTACTGCTTACGAGTAGGATTAGGACTTTTGCTCAGAGATCAGAAATCTCTTTAAACGATGTTTGAAGGAGGCAACGGATTGTGAACTTCTGATCGGTATAACTATTGTATAACTATTTTATTACTATTTTATTGATATAACTAGCGCAATTAGTGAAAAATTGCATACAATCATTGTTAATATTCCATTACGTAATAATTCCATATTCCAGTATCCCACAGATGAAAGAGAAGTGGAACTTATCATTCTTTCACTAAAAAATAGCAATGCTGTTGGTCATCATTATAATATGCTCTTTGCGTCTAGCGTCTTCAGATGGAGTTAGACACAACGAGTATAAATAACAGGAAGAGTAAACAGGCTTAGATAACAAACCACTAATTCTCGGTCTTATTTCTAGAGACAGGTGAACATGAATGGACGATGAGTCTAAATATTTTTAGGCTCATTTCGATAAAGTCTAACATGAATCTGTCTTCATGTAAGACTTGTCATATACTACTACGAAGTATATCAATAACATTAATAATCTTTAAAATACGCACTGTTTTAGCTAATTAGTACACAATGAGGGTGACAAAAGGGTTAAAATGTTACTCTCAAATATAAATAACATCAAAGTATAGACAACGTAGGTTACCTCAGTTTTTATTTCATCTAAATCGATGCAGTATTACCGAAGTTATCGCTGCGAGAAGTTTAGACGAGTTTTTAAATCTTTGAGATTTCATTCGCTTCGTGCGAGACGTGACAAGTCCAGTGTAACCGTCCGCGCTGCCCGCCGCCCTATTGAAACCCGAGTAAAACTACTTGCGCGCACTTTGTGAGTTGTGATTCCTTCGCTGAAATAGGTTAATTTATAATTTTTTAACATTAGGTAGCTATCCTTTTTGAGTTATATTGTTTAAAATCAAAAAATCCTATAGGATAAACGCCATGGAAGAAGGATTTCAGTTCAAGGCCAGTCGGACAATCTGCCAAAAGTGGCAGATTGTCGGAAGCTTGATGGTGGCTTAATATTTTATAAAAAAACTACGACCCGCCCCAACTCCGGACGGGTGCAATGCTGATACTAAATATACTACAGAATGTCTTTTCAAACATAATATTTTGCGGTTACATTGCCAACTTTGGCTGAACCCTACGAGAAAGATCGAAATAATGTACTACAGTATTGTACACCTTAAAAAGGTCTACAAAAAAGTCCGCAGTTGTATATGTCTATATCTTAGGGATTACCCACTATAACCATTTTTTATCATTTATTTTTTACGAAAAATAATGGCTTATTTACACAGCGATTACCATTAAAGTGCTTTCTGCAACCACGGTTGCATGAAAACAGACGTCCAAAGTGCTTTTATGCAACCACGGTTGCACGGCGGCAAGTGGGTCGCTTCGCATACACAACAGGCTCAAATAACTGTATCACTGGGCCGCTTCTTTCCTTTTAAAAAAAAATTACATGGACTATGAACAAATGCATCACTCAAAGTCATGCGTTCGTTAAAATAAATCAAAGAATTTTTAAATGACAGTGACAGAATATGCTTGGTGTAAACTGGCTGCCGCCTAACATGGATGATGATGTAATATGTGTTTCTTAAATTCCTTAAAAATGCTAGAATTATGTATTAGTAAAGGTGTTGTATATCAAAATAATCTTCAGTTGGTTTATAAGATCACCAAGTATTTGTCTGAAATGTGGACAAATTGGTAAATCATTATTTTTTTTTGCTGATAATGTGACTTTTTTATTCTATTTATTTACTTGGTGATTCCGATAATTTATACCATGTTTCTTACCAAATATTAAAGATAGGAAACGTATCTTTCTATAGCTGAACATATTTTTGTTCTATTTTTGAACAGTTATTTTTAGACATTTATTCAATTTATTCATTTATTTCCGCTGACATCGCGAAATTTATTTGCAAACTTCGCAATATTTTTATGGTTTTTTTTTCAAGTCAAGCATATGTTTAAAATTATCTTAATAAAATGTTAAACTAATATTAAGATGGATTCAAATATATAAAACATATGTCATCGTGTTGTATTCTACAATAAAAAATGTTTCGTTCATTAAGTCGGAAATTATTCGCAATAATGAAGCTTGATATTTTTTGTAAATTATTACTAAGTATGCTAAGCAAATTGTATTCAAAATCAAATAGAGCATCTATTTCTCAGTTAGAAACAGTCATTTGTTTAGCTTAAAGCCACACGTGTGACTCATGAATCGCGTTTACATCTCAAGCGGCGGACCACTTCCGGAGTGGTGTCAAATTTCATGCGCGGTGCAAGCGCAAAACGGTGATCCCACCCGCCGCGCCAAGCACGTGAGTGGTTAAGCAATACAGCACTAATCCTTATCCAATGAAGTACCCTAAATACACTGTGCATTGAATATACTTTACAACATGTCATTTAAATGAATATTTTCGAAGATATTACAGATTTAAAATGGAGGGGCATAGCGGTTGCGGCGGTACCGGCCGGCGCCTCTCGAATTGTGACGTCATACTACGATCGAAACCGAGCGTGTTTTTTAAATATTTTTAAATGAAATGGCTCACTTTGATCCCATTTTTCTTAGCCGTTTTTGAAGATAGAGAAAAAGTAAAACAACAGTTGTTTTCGTAATTTTTTCCTCAATACAATGAGATTTATAGAAAAAACTTTTGTCAGCCTCATTTACAGTGTTGCTTAAAAGAGGCTTAAAAGATTTAATTATCTGTTGAAAAAGAAAGTGGCAGCACCGGTTTTTCGAATGTGACAAAAAAGCGGTATTTCCCTTTACTAGCTTGAAAAAAATCCACTTGCCATCGTGAGAAGCGGTCTAGTGTGAATTTGAAATAAACAAGAATGGCTTCCTTGTGTAGGCAAATTGTACGCGCAAGTGCTGTTAGAAGTGTTCTATTTTCATCTGCCCGGCGAGGATATGCCGACAGAAGTAAGTTTCTTACAAAACTTGTGATTCAAAAAAATTATGATCGCCATACCTGTCAAAATCTACGTTACGTAATGTCAAATGACTATTTTCCTCGAAAAATGCTCTAAAAGGTCAAAAATTTTGACTAGTTTTAGTTTTTGCCAACTATAGACCTAGGTTTACACTTAAGTTTTTCTATTAAATAGATGTTCGTAGCCTAAAATTCCGTTGATTATGTAAAACATTGATAAAAAGTCTAAGCACGTTTATTGATTATTTTCATTGTTTTTTTAACATTCAACTTTATACAAATTATACTAAACATTAAAATCTCTAGTCCAGAATGACAAAGCTATTAGTTACTGTGTTTACGTCTAAAGAATCGTTAGGTTTTACTGTAACCCTACTTACAGTGTCTATAGGTTATCTTATCTCTAATCAATATGAAACTTCTAATAATCGATTTCAAGTCCGCTACGGCGTAGCTGTAATAGAAACTAAGCCATATTCAATCAATGCACTTCATTTATCCTATTTAAAGTAGTTAACTTGTTATTAAAGTTCTAAAAGCCATGAAAATAAGTGTTCAGTTTATTTTGTTCAGTAGACAAATAATCATAAATGTTTCTAAATAGCAGTCAATCAATCAACATTTTTTTAAAAATTGGCCTGTTGGCGCAATGGCAGCGATCCTGACTTTAGGAGTCGTGGGTTCGATCCCCACCCATGACAAATATTCGTGTGACGAACATTTGTATTTCTTGTGTGTCTGGGTGTTATTATCGATTTAAGTATGTTTTTATTTATTTGCTTTTTCAAAGATCGTTTTCTCTTACTTTGACTCTCTGTTAGTGAATTTGATTAAATATAGACTGCAAAGCAGTTTTTGAACTTCCCTCTGCAAAAGTAACATATTTAATGTGTAATTTCTAATCGGAAATATACCAATCCTATTATGGAGTAGGCATGAAAGGCTTTATTTTATCGGGTTGGATTTAGACATAAGCTCCAACGTTCTGGGGAAACGTGACACCGTGGGGGGGCGCAGGGGGTCTTACTGAAACCCCTGATATCGATTTTGGTTGCCGGAGAGGTTCCTATGTATTTTTTTAATTTTTTCAATTACTTAATTATTGAGTGAAACGAAACGAAAAACAACACGGAAAAGTAAAGAAAAACGTGAAATAAAACGTTTCCTGACAAATGACGTAATGTGATTAGAAACGTCATACGTAGTAAAATTAAATTTTTCTTATCTGTGGTCGTCGTCCGCCATTTTGAATCGATACCCTCGCGGCCTCGCTAGAAATAAACTGATGGTAGGGGGGTTTGGGGCGCCCACCTGAATGATTCCGTGAAAGAATTTCTTGCCGGAGACGCGTCTAGATTTTTATTTTCAATTTTGAAAATTTAATAATTTCCGTGATACGGAATATGACCACCCGGAAATCCTGCGGGTGTGAGTAGGTTAGGGTTTTTTTTTATGACCACCTGGAAATACTGCAGGTGTCAGTAGGTTAGGGTTATTTTTTTTATGATCACCCGGAAATCCTTCAGGTTTCAGTACGTTAGGGTTATTTTTTTTTATGACCACCCAGAAACGACATTTTTGTACGTGCGACGTTTTTTTAGATCAGCCTCCTACCCCCTACTGCTAAATTATCATATTTTTTTGTTTGAGATTATGTTACCAAAAAAAAACATTTCTCGGAAAGTACGCATCTCCGGCAGATAGGCGCTTTTACCATTTTATCAACTTTAGGAACACTTTAACAATAGTTTAAATATTGACTTTCGAGCACCATCATCATCATCTTCTATACTTCATTCATTAACATTAGAAATTAGAAGCAGGGGTGCTAAAATAAATGACAATTTGCATTTGACCTGGCAAAATTGAAAACCCCTTCCGCCACAATGTATGAAGGGATTGTGTAACATTTAAATTTGGTAGAGTTATAGTGACAGTAAAAACGTGTTCAGATAAAAACCCCTGCTTCTTTTAGGTTTTTACATATATATATTTTTTTTAAATGGGTTTGCGTTTGGCCTCAGTCTCGCCTGGTGGTAAGCGGAGACGAGGCCGATGGTGGTACACGCTTACCCAGAAAATGCCTATTCACTCTGGCCTTGAAGACACCAAGGTTGTAAGTATCCGGAAACACAGACGCAGGGAGAGCGTTCCACTCCCTAGCGGTGCGTACCATAAAAGACGCAGCAAACCGTTGGGTACGGACTGTCGGAAAGTCAACCACATGGGGGTGGAAGCCCTCCCGGCGTCTAGTGGTCCGGTGGTAGAAAGTGGACGGTGGTATCAGGTTGTGTAGTTCCTGCACACACTCTCCAAAATACACCTTATAGAATACCGATAGACAGGCGACTTTACGCCGATGCTCCAAACTCTGAAGTTTGGTTCCAACGAGCGCATCGTCGCCTATGAGTCTCCTAGCCCTTCGGTCCACTGAGTTCATTGCATCCAACTGGTACTTGGCAGAGCCATCCCACAGGTGGCAGCAGTACTCCATACACGACCGAACTTGTGCTTGATACAAATGGAGCAGCTGTTCCGGTGTGAAGTAACGCCGAACCTTAAAGAGGCTACCAAGTTTTTTGGCAGCGGTTTTTGCTTTCGACTCAATAGAGCTACCAAAGTTAAGGTTGGAAGAGAGTTCCTTACCTAGGAGCTCGAGGTGGTTGGTTATCGGTATCGGTGCATTCAGGAAAGTAGGAGTCAGATTGAATGGACTCCGTTTGGCGGAGAACAGACAAGCCTGGGTTTTGCTGGCGTTGAACTCAACGAGGTTAGCTTCGCCCCAGTCGGACACTGCTTGTAATGTTGAATTCATCTGCTCAACCATGGCCTCTCTCAGGGACTCAGTCTCAGCGACACTGACGCGGGCACTGGACATATATCTCTCTGTAACAGTGCTGTCGTCTGCGTATCCAAAGATACCTGTGCACAATAGATCATTAATGTGCAGCAGGAAAAGTGTCGCAAAAAAGGTACATCGGCATTTATAGCCAATAAGTCAGAAGAGCAGCCATCAATGACTACCCTTATTGACCGTTCGCTCAGGAAGTCAGATATCCAGTCACACAGTGCGGTGGGAATTCCGTATGAAGGAAGCTTGCTTTTGAGACTGTCGTGCCAAACCCTGTCAAATGCCTTCGAGATGTCGAGAGAGACAGCGAGTGCTTCGCCGTGTTTCTCGATGGCTTCGCCCCACAAGTGAGTGGCATACGCAAGAAGATCACCAGTTGATCGTTCACGGCGAAAACCGTACTGTCGATCACTGAGCAAACTGTTGTCCTCGAGGTGCGCCAGGAGCTTACTGTTTAATACACGTTCCATACTTGTGTAAAGTATGGAGGTGATTGCGATTGGTCTATAATTGGCAGGGTCAGCTCGACTACCTTTTTTGGGCACAGGTTGCACGTTGGCAAGCTTCCAGGACTTAGGAACTTGTCCCGAAAACAATATAGTTTCAACAACATCAACAATATAGTTTGATGCATGACAAAATAATTTATTTAGGCAAAGCCTCATAAATTCTGAAGTTTCTTTACTATAAATGAGAGCAATTAAGTGTGACAGCTGCTATATAAGTAGAGAACCCGACACGGTTGGCGTACTGCGGTGTAGCACGGTTTCTCGCCTCGATTTCCGTAGTGTCCCGGGTTCGATTCCCGGTCGGGTCAATTTAGGAAACGATCTTTTCTGAATTGACTCTGGTCTGGGTGTGCTGGGAGACGCCCCTAGCTTATTTCCTTGTGCGGTACCTCGTAACACAGGGATATTAATCCCTACTTCGAGACCATTACAAGAGGTGTGTTGTCTGGCGCATATTTATATTTATTTATATTATTTTAATAAATTTGGCATAAATCTTAAAAGTAATAATACTTACTTACTTACTTTTACCACAAATTGTACCCTAAAATGACCCTTTTTACTTCTGTCTAATGCTATAATGATTGGAGTAAAGTTATTTTCTATGAAACTATCCTTAGTAATCTATCAATACAAACCTGTATTAGCCTAAAATTTTGTAAGGGTCCCCACCCTTACAAAATTTTAGGCTAATACAGTTTTTTTACTTTTTGGGGTTATGCAACATCCAAACCACTTTGAAATGTTTTTTTGGGTAGCTGTACTCATGATCAATACACCCTGTATTAAATAAGTAGCTGCTGGGGTAGATTATAAGTTCACTCAAAAGGTAGTGTGAAGGAATAATGTTTGAAACAATTTGTTAATTACCAAAGTCTTTTTTTTTACTTTTTTTTCATCAAGAGTTTTTCTCTGCTAAAAGCGACAACAATAATTTTCCGTACAGTTTTTATTTTGTCGCAGCTTGAGTTGGTTTTTTAATCATGTCACTTCCCAAATTATAATATGTTGTCTGGAAAGAAAGGCACCACACTTAATAAACAAATATTTGGTACCCTTTATGCTAAGATCATCTGACTCCTGAATAAGCAGATCATTTATCTATTTAACGGTTTTTTGGGACTGCAATACAGACATGTTCCTTAGCTATTAACTCCCAGACACAGAACCTACAAAGAATGTTAAATTATCATATTGCCTGGGTGAGTATTAAACTCATAGAATGTAACTCATAGAAATGTCTATCTGTCGTCCTTAGGCAGGGCAGAGTCACTTCGTTCTCTAAGAATTTAACTCATACAAAAGAACAACAATGACTTGATAGGTTAACTTAATATTTAAAACAGATAATTAATGCTTATTTCTTCCATTTCTTTTTTTTACCCTATAAATTAACAACATTGACTTTCTCCTCAGTGATGCCCGACCCATTGGAACACGCTACCGGTATGGAGAGGAAGGAACTGATGGCCTTGCAGTCCGGAGACGATGACCCTTTCAACATGAAGGTCCTGAAGAAAGCCGCAGGCACGCGAGACAGCCCCACCTTAGTGCCATCTTGCTTTGATGCTCGTATTGTTGGATGCATATGTGAGTGTTAAGTATAGTCAAATATGTTATAAGCATACATACTATGTATGCTAGGGACTTGTGGTTCACAATACATTCAGAAACAAAATTAGCTTAACTTAATGTCTCTTCTCTATAACACCGTCCAAGATGTCAGAAGTTATAATAGAGACAACAATGACGAATGACTAAATTGCTACGCCTACCTATTGCTGACTCCACCAAGAGCTAAAAATTGAGCACAACAACCATAAGCATTAGAATTAGATTATAATCATCTTTAAAACAATCATTATTTTTAACAAGGCACCTACATTGATTTTAAGGCTTTTATTTACTTGTTTGTTAAATTCAATAGGCTATTTGACAATCAAAAGAGTTTGTTATCAAAAGAGCTCTCAAAAATATAAATATTGGTAAAAAAAATATTCCGATATGACACTTTAAAATATCATATTTAAGACTTACCCAAAACGCTCCCTACGAACTATCGCAGAATAATAACGTCACTTTTCACCCTTTTCTATGCGTTCTGCAAGACACTTGTTCGGCAGCTATATTGAATTTTGCGTTTATGAATATGGTTTCTTAACAAAAGTTCCTATAAATTGTGTGTATTAACGAATGGTATACTTATTCTTGTTTGTTTCACACTTTTAAAATTTGACTTGCCCACCCAAGTTTGAACAGCCATAAAATTAATTATACCTAAGTAAAGAAGAGGTCGACCCATGAAGCGGTTGCTCGACGTCGTTAAGGGTGGTATGCGTGCCAACAAACTCACCACTGAGGATGCACAAGACCGCGCAAAGTGGGCCAAGAAAATAAGAAAGGCGGACCCTGGGACCTCACACACCAGTGTGGGGTTCACAACCGGGATAGACCGCATGATGAAACGAACTAAAAGTTTCCATATATGCCCCTTTAATAGTGTATTTTTTATTATTTTTAATAATTTGTAAAATTTGATGATGTTGTCAAGTTACAATATCAATTTATTAGCCTGATACTTTATGCATGAGGCATGGAATGTTGTTGGCCAAACTTGAACACAGCAACAATAGCGTGTTAATGTCCTCCTCCACCTTCACTGATGAGCTTTAAAATCGGAAATGCTGATTTTACATTCTTGCTAAGACAAAGTAAAACATGCAAATGGAGTGTGTGTAAATGCTTATCTAACCTTTTGAAATGAAAACTGGTTTGTTCATAAATTTTACTACTATGAACAAAGATGTTGTGAGTACCTATGTATTTATCATGTTTATTTTCTATTGTTTCAGGCGAAGAACACTCCACAGCAATCACCTGGCTTTGGTTACACAAGGTTTGTAGATATTTTTTATGGTATAACTTTTTCGTCCACTAAATAAATAAAATAAATATCTGGGACAATTTACACGTATTCTAGAATCGTACTCAAGCACTGTTCTGGACTTGAGTAGAGATTTCAAAACGTCAGTTCATACAAAAACGCCAGTCAGATCTATACTCAAGTACAGATTTTGTTTTAGAATCTGAGGCGGTCATCTAACCCCAAATTAAGCAGAGCTTGTTATGGACGGGTGTCAGAGACTGCTAAACATACTCAAATATATCTAAATACATACTTAAATCGACGATCACCCAGTAACACAATAAACGCAAAAGTTCGTCACATAAATGTTAGTCATAAACCCACGACTTCCGGCGCTAAAGGCAGGATCGGTGTTATTGCGCCAACAGGCCAGTCCAATATGTCCCTGAAGTCTTGAAAAAAAAGTTTCAGGTTGAATTTTTGGTATGTGTTGCCTTGAGGATTTATTTAAAAATCATTTATTTCGGGAATTACCCATAACGTGTTAGTAACAAAAGACTTCAAAAACTATATTAGTAAACTTAAAATACATCATGTCTCCCGAAATGTTATGTTCGTGTCTTTGGCTAGGTGGAAGAGAGTCCAGTGCTCCATAATAGCACTGTCCACGTCCAGCCTAGCCGCAACACTCTGCAGAAGGCTGTTGGAGCTGCTCCGCACTCGGTGGATCAGGGAAGCTATGCGTTTTCGCAGAATAGCCGCAAAGCTATCAACTCCAGCTTCTGCCAGCATCCCTGAGGCACTACAGAAACGTCGCAACCCCATCAGCATCCTAAATGCGTCATTATATTGAGTGGGCAGGGCCCTGTACGCTCCTTGGGTGTAATTCGTCCACAGGCTGCACGTGTACAGAGATTTACAATAGGCCTTAAAGAGCGTAACCTTAACCTGTTTAGTACAGCGTGCAAACCTGCGAGCTAGCATGTTAGCCCTAACACACAACGCCCTGCGCTCCCGCTCTAAGTCAAGGTCATCCCCAAGTGACTCGGTGACCCAATGTCCCAGATATTTAAAACAATTTACTTGCTTGAGAGCAGTTCCGTTACGCCTAACTGGTAGAACTTTGTAGGTCTTGTTTTTAGCTTTAAAAACTAGGAGTTCACTGTTGGCAGTGTTGTACCTGAGGCCGTGAGCCATCGCATATCGCTCATATATGCCAATGAGCTTGTTGAGAGCACTGATCGATGGGCAGAGCAGCACCATGTCGTCGGCGTAGCTTATGTTGTTAACAAATGTGCCGTCAATGGAGCAGCCAACGCCGGCGCCGCTGAGCTCAACGATTAATTCATTCATGTACAGGTTGAAAAGCGTCGGTGAGCTTATTCCACCTTGCCTCACTCCAGTTTCCAACCTGTACACGCCTGAAAGCTCTCCAGACCATCTTACAAAATTCTGCTTGTGAGAGTACCAGTACTCTAAGATTGCTATGTATTCATAAGGCAGGTCAGTGTCATTTACAAGTTTTTTCCATAGGACCTCATGTTGAATCAGGTCAAATGCTTTTGACAAGTCCAAAAATACTGCATATACAGGGGTGTCTCTTGCTGTGTAGTACTGGACAGTCTGCTTAAGGCACAAAACAGCACCTTCAGTGGAGAGTCCAGGTCTGAATCCAAACTGTGCATCATGAAGTTTGACACAAGTACCCAGCTCTAGGTCAAGCAGTCTGTCCAGCACCTTAGCCATAATGGTTGCCAAGGATATTGGCCTATAGTTGGACTTGTCACAAGCACTACCAGTTTTATTTTTGACAATAGGTACAACTTTAGTTTAAAAAATACTGTCTGGCAAGTAGCTGTGACCAAGGCAAAGAGAGAAAAACATCGCTAAAATTCTCGGTAGATGCACACCAGCATACTGCAGGTGCTCCACACTCAAGTGATCGTAGCCTGGTGATTTACCCCTACACATATTTTTCAATACTGATCTAATATCGTTTGCCTTAATCACTACAGACTTTTTCCTAGCACATTAACTATTTTTACTACAAGAGACATTTTCAGCCTCAGATTTACACAAATTAGGTTCGACCCGAAAACAGTTTTTGAATAATTCGGCTATCTGTGAAGACTCATACAACCCCTCTACACTTACCGGAGCACTTGGTTTTGGACTCAACTTTTTTGTATGATTCCAAAAACTCGCGAACTTCTTATTTGCATGATTCATACCCAAAATATCAATTTTAATTTGCTGTTCATTTTGCTGACACTACTTCAATTTGGCTTTAAAAACGTTTCTAGAAACATTTATTCTAATAAAAACAAAGCCCTGTCGTGGCCTCTTGTATAGCAGACCAGATACCAGAAATGAAACCACAACCTAGCTTCACTATGAGCAGCCTTCACATGCTTATTCCAATTTAGCACCCCATGGTGGGGCACTGACCTAAGTTTCGCGTTGGCAATAGGTAGTCGGGCATACGTTTGGGGAGAAAAGCGAACCGTCCCCCCGATTCATAACGAAGTTATCGACCGATTCGGTAATTTTGTTCTAATTATAGTAAATGATCTGCATAACGGTAGCAATCAATATTTTTATATGTTAAAGTCAAAGGCCTTAGGTTTTCATAAACTAAATTACATAAAAACTACCCAACTTAATAATGATTTAAAAATAAAATAACAACCGAATCGATCAAAAACTTTTTTCTGATAACGGGGGCTGAGTGACGAGTAGTTGGCATGAGCGCTTAAATGCATTCGTGGTAGCGCATCAGGTTTTTTCTATGCGAATCGGTCCGCTTTTAAGCGCTCGTTCCGCTTGATCTAATAAAATGGCACCTGGCCCTCTAGCGCACACCGGTATCGCAATTCGGAGCGAACAATTTCGAGTAAATTTTGCGGTTTCAAATGAGCTTATGTAGCGCTTTTATGGAGGCAAAACAATAACATTAAAATTATGTTTGGTAAGAAATGCTGGTATTGATCATTCAAATTGTTTACAACACGGGTTTAAGGTCAATAAAGGTCATTGACATTAGAGGTCAATTAATGTATTGATTAGTGAAGATCAAGGTCACTGAGTCAAGGTCATGTGATTGAACGCTATTTTTGTTGTTACTTCCCCCGAGTTCCCCCTAGTTATACTCCCCGACACACCGGTCTAATACTGCTTCATTAGAGGCTGTGAAGGTCACAGAAAGTGAGTGACTCGACAATTATTAATGAATTGCGTTTTTTTTACTACGTTCGTGGTAAACGTATGGGAAGTATGTTTGACTGGCCAGTTGGCGCAATGGTAGCGATCCTGCCTTTAGCACCGGAGGTCGTGGGCTCGATCCCCACCCATGACAAACATTTATGTGACGAACATTTGTGTTTGTTGTGTGTCTGGGTGTTATTATCTATCTAAGGCCCGTATTCTAAAACAAAATCTGTACTTGAGTATAGATCTGAGTGACGTTTTTGTATGAACTGACGTTTTGAAATCTCTAGGTACCGACTCTAGTACAGATCAGTGCTTGAGTACGATTCTAAAATACGGGCCTTAGTATGTATTTGGAAATATTTAAGTATGTTTATCAGTGTCTGACACCCATAGTACAAGCTCTGCTTAGTTTGGAGTCAGATGATCTTGGTGTGAATTGACCCAAACTCAAACTCAAATAACTTTATTCAAATAGACTGTATCAGTACTTTCAAATCGTCAAATTTACAGCAAAATATACTAAATAATAGACATATATACCATAATAATATGGATATGTATGGAGAACGCGTGTGACACCAGGTGCATCACACGCGCGTTGCCAACCAAGCCAACCTTTTCAAACCCCTCTTCAAGAACTCCATGCTATAGATAGCTCATTGGGGAAACCAGCCCCCCGATTGAGAACAAAGTTATCAACCGATTCGGTTATTATCTTTTATTTTTAATATTGTTTTTAAGCATGGGTAGTTTTATATATCTTAGTTTATTAAAACTAAAGGAATTTGACATATAAAAATATTGATTGCTCCCGTTAAGCGCGTCATTAACTATTATTAAAACGAACTTACCGAATCGGTCGATAATTTCCTTCTGAATCGGGGGACTGGGCAGGGGGTTTCTCGCCGGGTCTTCTCAGTAAGAATCAACTTCTACGACGCAGTGGTAGAGTCGCATTATGTTTGTATACTGTTTATTTATGTATTCATATTATTAAAGTATTTATGTCTATTATATAAAATACTTTAACAAAATACCTCAAAGTCTTGTTGATCTACCTCTTCACAAGTTTAAGTCTGCAATTAAAGCAAAGTTAATGAAACAAGGTTATTATAATGTAGAGGATTACTTGAACGACAAAAGTTTGTGGTCATAGTAGGAATAATCTGCTCCTCTGCTCAATATTGTGTTCTTTTTTCTACTCGCATTGACTGTACTCTGAATTTATTTTTTGTAAAACAAACAAAGTTGAAAAGAGTAACTATCGAGTTTCTTGCCGGAGTCTTCTCGATAAGAAGCAACGTCCGAACCGGTGGTAGATTCACATTATGTATATTCACGATGTGTACTAATATTGTACTATTTTATTTACGTTTATTATTATTATTTCTGTATACTTTTTTTGACATGTCATAAGTGCTTTGTACAAGCTTAAATGAATAAATGATTTTTTACTTTACTTTACTTTAATATATTTTTTGACTTTTTAAAAGTACTGATTATGTCTATTTAAATAAATAAATAAATATCTGGGACAATTCACACCAAGATCATCTGACCCCAAACTAAGCAGAGCTTGTAATATGGGCATCAGAGACTGATAAACATACTTAAATATTTCTAAATACATACTTAAATAGATAATAACACCCAGGCACACAACAAATACAAATGTTCGTCACACAAATATTTGTCATGGGTGGGGATTGAACCCACGACCTCCGGCGCTAAAGGCAGGATCGCTGCCATTGCGCCAACAGGCCAGTCATTTAAATAAAGATATTTGAGTTTGGGACCTCATTCCACAATTTAAGCATCCTCGGAAGGAAACAGCGGTTTAGAGAATCAGGGCGTATATATGAAAGATTTAACCTTTGCAGTATAGCAGTCATTGGACTGCTATCACTGATGTCTCATAATCATTTATTTTTTTTATTTTCCAGGGTCACCCCCGCCGCTGCGAGTGCGGCCACTGGTACAAGCTGACCGAGAAGCAGCTCCCCTAAACGCAATTCTACTAAGCCTTCAAAAGTAGTGCTCAGACGCATCACGCACACCTAACATGATGCGCTAGTTCCAATACCAAACAGTAACAAATCATTAAATAATTGTAAGCATACACTGCGTTTTATTGTATGGTTGCCACATGAATGTATTGCCTAGTGTTTAGTTCAATAAACTGTTAATTGTAAATAAAAATGGATGTTGTTCATTGAAACACCTTTTTTGTACATCAGTTGCAACAAGAGAGACTCCATGATAAAGCTTTGGTCTCTTGATCATAACGTCTAGAATGGTCTCTTGTTCCGACGCAGCATGCATCAGCGGCGAAGACTTTTTTCATGCGATTATGTGTCCGGAGAGCGTCGTGGCCTAGTGGTTCAGCACCCGAACTCGGATCGTGGATCGTGTGGTCCCGAGTTCAAATCTGGCCAGGGGCTGACTCTTGAACAGAATTTCATTGGACAAGCATTGCAAAAATGTCAAACAAGAAATTTATAAGCCCGAAAGCAATAAGGATAAAAAAAAATTTGGTGACAGTATTGTACAATTGCCAATCCGGCGTTTGGTTCGGGAGTCAGAGCCACAACCTAAATCTTTGTGTTCATTGTTAAATATCCGACTTACTCTCCGGTGATGGAAAACATAAAAACCCAAATCAACCCGGATAACGGCGGAAGGCTCACCACCTACCACGTTGGTTTCTAAAGCTACAGTTACACATGCACGTTTGTAGCATGCTTATTAGCATGCTACAAACGAGCGATACTATCGACTGGAAATAAAACGAAACCTTATATGAGCTTGCAATATTATCGTAAAATGTTCGACTATCGATAGGGCAAAACTATCGATACTATCAAAACTGTCGATAGTTTTTGTAGTGATACTATCAATAGTATCGATATTATTGATATTTATTACTTATTTTTATCAATCGATAGTTTCGATAGGGAAAAACTAGCGCTAGAGAAAGCGAAGCAGTATTTCTTGCCGTCTTAGCGCCTTCAACTCTACAAGGCACAAGTAAAGCCTCACATGGAGTACTGCTGCCATCTTTGAGCTGGAGCACCTCAGTATCTTCTCCATCCTCTTGACCGTATACAGCGGAGAGGCTCGAATTGTCAGCGACCCTGTTATTTCCGACCGCTTAGATCCTTTGGCCTTACGGAGAGACTGTGCATCTCTGCGTTTTCTACCTTCTTTACAATGGGGAGTGCTCAGAAGAATTGCATGATCTTATACCTGCCGCTGATTTTCATTATCGCACGACACATCATAAGTCGAAATTCCATGCTCATCACCTGTATGGCTGACGCTCAACATCCTTAAGATTTTTGCGTCAATTTCTTCCGCGTACATACATCCAAGATGTGGAATGATCTTCCTGCGTCGGCATTTCTAAAGGAATATGACATCGGACGGAGCCTTCAAGAGAGCGTATTCCCATTTAAAAGGCAAGCAACGTATCGGTGACACCTCTAGTGTTGCAGTTGTCCATGGGCAGAGGTGATCACTTTCCATTAGGTGACCTTCCAGCTCGTTTGCTCCGTGTTACATAAAAAAAGGACTATCGATAGCATGACTGATTTTCGAGATCAAGATAGTATCACGATAATATCGATAGACTTGGTTTTATTGGGTGCTCTTAGAGATAACTACCTGTCCGTCAGCGAGTTTGCCGGTATAGACTGACTTTCCCGTCAAAATAAAGCCTAAATTGAACAGAAACATATAGCCTATGTCACTACCTGGGGCCGTATTACCATCTCATATAGCCAATCAAGTTAATTTCCTAAGCTGAGCGTAGTGAGCGATTTCCACATACAGTTAGCATGCTCGAAAATCGCATAATTGTCGATTTTTGAGCATACTCGAAAGTAGCATGCTCATAACTAGAAAGGCTTCGACACACGTAGCACTTGCTCAATAGTAGCATGCTTTCGTGCTAGTAATGAGCACCTTATCTGTAGTTAACAGCGAATCTGGTAATTGACGTAAAATACTAATTTCAATTAGAGGGGGGGGGGGGGTGGAGCTTATTAGCACGCTAATAAGCATGCTACAAACGAGCACGCTAATCTACTGGCACACTTGCTATTTATTAGCATGCTTTTTTTAAGCCTGCTACTAAATGGCCGTGCTCAAAGCAAAGGATTGAACACACATGCTTTTTAAGCACGGGTTCGATTCGAAATAGTGTTGTTGCGATAGCGATAGTTTCGATAGTTATAGTTGACCTTGAAAATTAGACGTACTATCGATAATCCTATTGAAACTATCGACCCGTAATGATACTATCGATAATGAGAATAAAGCGATGCTATTTCGATACTATCGATAGAATCGCGCCATTAAAGTCGATGCTATCGATACTATTTATAACTATCGATACTATAGATAGTTTTTCTTTAGTAACTATCGAGGTATTTTCGATGCTATCGACTGGAAATAAAACGAAACCTTGTATGAGACTGCAATATTAGCGTAAAATGTTCAACTCGAAAGTCGAACATTTTACGCTAATATTGCACGCTCAGCTTAGGAAATCAACTTGACTGGCTATATGAAATGGTAATACGGCCCCAGGTAGTGACATAGGCTATGTTTCATTTTAATTTAGTCTATATGCTATAAATTCGATAGTATCAAAACTATCGATAGGATGCATGTCGATTGTATCGATATTATCGATAGTTTTGCCCTATCGAAATAGGAAACATAGCCTATTTCACTACCTGGGGCCGTATTACCATTTCATATAGCCAGTCAAGTTGATTTCTTAAGCTATATAAACGTTTGAGTTTGAGATTTCCTAAGCTGAGCGTACATTTTCAGCCAGTCAGCGGTTACCTGTCAATAAAAATGCATTCTCTAGGCATGAAATTGCTCGCTACCCTTAGTTTAGGAAATTTACTTGACCGGCTATAAGAGATTGTAATATGGCCCCTGATAGTATCGCTTTCTAATGGTGAAGGAATTTTTATAATCGATCCAGTAGATTCTTAGCCCATTTAATACAAACAAACAAATCATTCCTCTTTATAATATATTATGTATAGATAGATAAACCACAACCTCGTTAAATAATTAAACCAAGACTGACATCTCTATACCAGTTCTTAATGGATACTAGCCTAGTAGCATGCAGCAAACCCGTTCACACGTGCTAAAAGCACGCCCCCTTCCACCCGCGTCGCAGGTAGCATGCTCATAAATCGCACGGCTGTCGATTTTTGAGCATACTCGAAAGTAGCATGCTTTCGTGCTAGTAATGAGCATGTGTAACTGTAGCTTAAATGCAAAAACGTGGATTTGCAGCCTAAAAGTAGGTACAAGATTTTTTTAAATTGTAGATCGGTTTCTGTTTCCCCGTTTTTACTTTGAAACTGGCAAAATGCACAAGCCGTGCGATGCCATTAAAAAAGGCAGTAAAGTGTCAAATAATCTGTGGTCAAAAAAGTTTGTGAACATTTTGTGTATTTTTCGATATCTGAAATATTGTTCTGTTTATTTAATTTATTTATAGTTATAAACTTCAAAAATTAAAAGTAAATCACCCTTGAATACAGTCTTAAATGTTCCTGGCCACTGGCCAGGTGGCCGGCCAATAAAGTCTAAAAATGGCTTCTTGTAAGTCTATTTGTGCTTTCTTGAATACTTTCCTTGCCATGTTTCTTGCATAGTTATTTATTTTATCTGCAAAATTTGTCCACTGCTCAACCTGCTAGAAGTGTCCAAACGGCCTACCTTGAAGGCATAACTTGTAATATCACTTAATTTGAAAAGCTGAAACACAGCATTTATCAGAGTGTAAATATACACTCTCTGTACATATGATGTTTATTTGCTCAAATTCTTTTTAAATAGGTTTAAGTGACTCAACAATGTTTCCTGAAGCATTTATGGATTCTTTGATATATTTTTTCTAAATAGCTCGTAAAGCCAGGGCGTCTAATACGCACATCCACAAGGTGCATATTGCAGATGGGTTTGCTGATGATTGTGAGGAACTCATCCACCGATGGCTAAAGACGGATACCCTGAATTATGAGACTTTCTGCGCGATATGGAAGGATATGCAGTTCAATTTATTGTACCAGTGAGTTTCAATAATGTAGTTATATGTTTCTATAAACTATTACTTCATGCAAACTTGAAATAAAAATGTGAAGTGCTCATTTTCACATGTCATAAGGCTAACAAAATGTCATGTCATTCATACTAAAAAGATCATTTATGCAATTATCAATTATTTGTGGTACAGGACCCTATTTAGCAATGTTCTTTCAACACATTGCAAATTTAATAAACATTAATTCAATTTCTTAATCTGACTACTTGTTTATCTTCATATGCATCCATACATGACTGCATTAGAGCAATTAAATATTTTATCTAATTTTTGAAGAATCGCCTAAGTTTCATATTAAATGTAAATGGACATTGGTCAAGCTGCATTCAGCAAATACACTATTATTATTATTATTACAGCTTCATTTGTCCACAACAATTTAATTTTTTTTAGTTCTATATGACATTTAATTTTTCTGTTTATTTATTCTTCCTTTGTTGTGTGGCCCCCCTTGGGTAAAAGCCTCCTCCAACCTTTTTCACCTTTCCCTGTCCTTTGCTGTGTGCACAAATACACTAACAATAAAATTAATATTTTTTCCACTTGCCAAAATGACATAACTTATTTTACAGTGGCAGAGGTTCTGGAGCTGAAATGGCTGAGCTGTCGGAAGAATTGGTGCAGATTGCAAAGCATTACATGGTGTCTAACACGGATAACTTTGAGGTATAACCTGATTTTTATAGCTGTGCACCTTGCCTTGTCAAAATCGTAAGATAACCCACCCGTATCTTTGCTCACCCAAACCCGACCCAATGCTGCAAACCTATCAGGTTAAAACATACAATTTCTTATTACATTTTTAGTATTAATTAGCTCTTGGTTGAAAGGTTACTAATTGTTTAGTAGTCTAGCTATGTTCTGCCTTAACCCCCGTTCAAAAAAATATGTTATTAATTTAACATCTAAACATATGATGCCACATAAAAGGGAATTCGACAACATTATCTGAATCTAAAAATAATTTAATAGATTAAATGAGGGTCCCCTAAAAACTTTGAGTTTGTTCACTTTAGAACAATTCATTTTATTGCTCTTAAAATTTGGGTGAACAATTCCTTTTTTGAAAGTGTAAAGTAAATAAAAAAACTATACCATTCCTTAGTCTGCACAATTTATAGCAACTTTTGTTTTGCAGAACGCAAATAATAAGATGGCAAATGACGTCACTTCCTATGCTAGCTGCAGTTTGTAGCGTTTTAGGCAAGTCCAAAGATATGATTTTAAAAATTGCTTAATAGAAATATTTTTCTTACCAATATGTTCCTATTATTGAGAGGTCTTTCGATAACACCTCAAAAAAAATAGTCAAATACCCTATTATGATAAATCAATGAAGGTTTCCAAAAATAAGATATAGGTATTACAATATTTTATAGGGGACATAGGTGTATGAATGTTTGTCATTTCCATTTTGTTAGTTAATTCCATTCCATTTCCATTTTGTTAGTTAGTTAAGTACTTTTATTCGGTATACAGTACGGAACAGCCCAGGTTAGATACAAACAAAGCTATAGTGGAAGCTGGCGCAGAGAATGGGGCGGCACGGGTCCACCTGGATAGCTTGCAGCTGGAGGACGTGCAGCGCGCACTCGAGCAGCTCAAGCCAAAGAAGTCAGCGGGACCGGACGGCATTTCTCCCTATATATTCAAAGATTGTCGAGCCGTGCTATCGGAGCCACTTTTGTACATCTTTAACCTTTGTTTAAAATCAGCTGTATATCCGGAGAGGTGGAAAACTACCAGAGTTGTCCCAGTACCTAAAGGGGGCTCTGGAGAGTCTGTTGACGGGTATAGGCCAGTCGCAGTGCTCTGCACACCTGCAAAGGTTTTGGAATCCGCGATACATAAAATAATATTCACGCAAGTTAGCTCACAACTTTCAGATGCACAGCATGGATTTAGGCCGGCTAGAAGCACCACCAGTAACCTTCTTAGTTATATGGCTGACGTTCTACCGGTGGTGGATGCTGGGGGGCAAATCGATGCAGCATATTTTGATTTTAGGAAAGCCTTTGATTTGGTAAATAACGACGTATTATTGAAAAAACTAGCGGGCATCGGTTTCACCCCCCACCTGCTGGACTTCTTTGCTGCGTATATTAAAAATAGGCAGCAGTACGTAGAATACGCGGGTCATATATCGGACACATACTTCACCAGGTCGGGAGTGAGCCAGGGGAGTAACCTTGGACCCCTCCAGTTCATAATCTTTATAAACGATCTGCCGCAAGTAGTGAAGGATGCGAAATGTTTATTGTTTGCTGACGACCTTAAACTATACTTACCTGATGATACCGAGGAAGACTGTGTTAAGCTTCAAAGAGACATAGACAGAGTGGTCTCCTGGTGCAAAGAAAATCTCTTGGAGTTTAATACTTCAAAGTGCGTCACTACCATCATCTCTCGCGCACACTCTCCCATCCAACACAACTATGCGGTAGACGGAACGCCATTGCTCAGAGTAGCGGAAGTAAAGGATCTGGGTATTTGTCTTAATGCAGGCTTAACGTTTCGTGAACATATAATTTCTATATGTAAAAAATCATATAGAAACTTAGGATTTGTTCTTCGACGGGTTCAAGGATTTACAAATATCACAGCTATTGTCACATTATATAACGCCTTAGTACGCAGTCAACTTGAGTTTAACGCAGTAATATGGGATCCATGCGGAACTAAGTACAAGCTTATGCTTGAACGGGTTCAGAACAAGTTTGTTCGCTATATTTACTTAAGGCTCTACGGTGTATATCCATTTTATCCACTTATGTACCCAACATTGTTTGTTTTGGGTATGGTCGGGTACAATGAATACATTTTCCAAATTAAAGTTACACCTGCATTTTTCCGACCGTCACCGAACATTCTTTAGCAATTTACCAACAATGCTCTCATAACATTTACATTATAACATTTTCTACGGGTCAGAAGGGATGTAGCGCTCGTTTCTCACATTTTTAAAATTTTAATTGGAAAGGTACATAGTGCAGATATACTGGGGCGAGTAGGGATGTGTGTGCCCGATAGGTTCGTGTGGCGCCGGCGCCGGCCGCGGCTGGTGGCGGTGCCGCGGGCGAGGACGCGCTTGCTGAGTGCGGCGCCGCCGACGCGTGCGCTTCGCTCTCTCAATCTCATAGCGGACCACTTAGACCTGTTTTATTGTAGCCTGAGTGAATTCACAAGAGTGGCACTATTCATATCTTGTTATTGTAATAACTGAATATTGTATTATTGTGTAGTCTTATAAATTAGTACCTAGTCTAGTTGCTTCACTATCGCATTGGGTGCATACCTGTAATGATAGTTTTAAGTTTTGGTTAAATAAATAAATAAAATAAATTCTTCAAGTATTTTTGTCATCTAACTACTTTTACAGGAGTCCATAGCAGGGCTGTTCCTGGTATACGGTATTCTCCACCTGCAGCCGTACCCCGGCTTCGCGTGCCTCCGCGTAGTTCCAGAGGATGTGCCGGCCATTGCGCACTTGGAGACCTTGGCCCGGCGAGGGAAATGTCATGATGTGCTGTATATTCTCGGCTCGGTGCTTATAGAGGTGAGGGAAACTCATTTATTTGGTCAAATTAACCTAGGGAAGTAATGGCAAATGATAAATAATAATAGCTTAATGCTAGGAAGACTAAATGTATCAAATTTTCTATGCCCTTCTAATGTATGACAAGTCGATACCATTATAAACATGAATAACGAGCCATTAGAGATTGCGAATTTCACTGTATTTCTAGGAATTACTCTCGATTCCAAGTTACAGTTGGGTCCACATATCTCTGCGCTGGCAGGAAGACTTAGTTCGGCAGCTTATGCTCTTAGAAAAATAAGGCTCCTGACTGATATCGCAACAGCAAGATTAGTGTACTTCAGTTATTTTCACAGTGTTATGTCGTATGGTCTACAGTTGTGGGGCTCGGCAGCGGATCTCAACACCATCTTGTTCTTCAAAAAAGAGCCATCCCAAACACTTGCATCTCTTCAAGAAAAACAGTGATGTTCATAAACTCAATACTAGAAATAAAAATAAGCTCGTAACTCCCAGTCTAAGACTGCATAAGGTAGGGAAATCATTTGTTGGTCAATGTGTAAAATATTTTAATAAGATTCCGCGAACACTTGTTGAACTGCCTCTTCACCAGTTTAAGTCACAAATTAAAGCTAAGTTAATGAAGCTAGGTTATTATAGTGTTGAGGATTTCTTAAATGATAAGAATTTGTGGTCATCTTAGGTATAATCTGCTCCTCTGCATATTTTTTTGTTCTGACTTTACTCTGTAAATTCAATTTTTGTGTATAAAAACAAGATTGTAAAGAGTAACCATCGAGTTTCTTGCCGGAGTCTTCTTGAACGGAAACAACTTCCAAACCGGTGGTAGAGTCACATTGTGTTTAATTATGATATTTACTATTAAAGTATTATTTCATGTGAGTTTATTTTTAGTATATTTTTGCTATAATTTTTTTTTGTAGTTGTCATAAGTACTTTTTATAAGTCTATATGAATAAAGATATTTTTCAGTTTTACTGCTTCACGGTAACCGCTTACCATCTGCATGCTTCTTTCCTAACGTCGTATACAAACAGTCAGTGCTGCCGCACAGCAGCAGTTTGACTAGCGTTTTTTATTCGCGCTTATACGGTCACTTTGGGATACGCGCTTACACGCGCTCCAACAACCCAAACTTTTTATACGCGCATCGTTTTTTGCCACTCGCGTAACTCGTACGAGCTCGTATCTGTCATAATATTATAAAGAGGAAAGATTTGATTGTTTGTATTGAATAGGCTCCATAACTACTGATCCGATCGTGAAAATTCCTTCACTAACAGAAAGCTAAATTATTCAGGAGTGTTAAAGGCTATATTTTATCATGATTATTCATGCTTGAACAAAAAATGTTATGAAAAATAATAGTCAATGTAAATCAAGTCGGAGAAAAGCGGGCAAAATGACACCAGCTGTCATACATTTGATTGAACGAAGTCTGTCAAATGTTTGTCATCTATAACAATACTGACGCACCACACCACTACCGGTTCGAGCGACCACGCCGCAATAAGCCCGTGTACGCGCTAATCCGAAAGCGGTTACCACAGTTCTAACCTAATAGGAATATCTTAAACTTTCGTTCTATAGGGACCAGTGCAGTACCACGCGGCTGCGAGGGAGAGGGGGATGGAGTCGTCGCTCAGGAAGTATTTGGAAGGTATCTTTGAGACTTGCTCTATCATTAAAATTACTGGCAAATAAAGAAAAGTCCTATTTTTTAGACGAAGTCAAGTGACAGCTGCTAACGTCACTTTGTGAAAATAATGTTGCCAAAATAATAATATAATGCTGTTGTTTCCGGTGTTCTAAGCTACTGAAAGTACCTACTTTAAGCAAATTTCAATTAAAAAAAGGACGTTTACCTGCAACCAAGTAAACGTCAGTTTACTTCGTCTCACTAGAGCTGTGTTCCAAAACAAGTGGAATTTCACACTGAGAAGTGAAAATCAATCGAACCCGTTCTAAATTGATGATTTATGTGTGTCGCCTTTGTTCTAGTCTAGATGAATTCGCTTAGCCCGTGCTTAGCCCTAGAACCTGCATACGGCATACATGCATAATCCCCTTACCGTGTAAAGGCTACTCACGTGACATTGGCGGAATTGTGGTTAAAAAAACCCAGAGAACGCCACATAACAAAAGGAGAAGAAGAAGGGTTCGGGTGACGTTTATCACTCTGACAAGTGCGAATTCTACCGGTGCCTGGAGCCCGATGAAATTCACCTGACTGATTTGGAACGGGCCCTAGAAATACGACTTTATTCTACTTTTTCTTAAACAACCTGTATCTGTACTAGCTTTTGCCCCCGACACGTACGCCCGTACCAGTTTTTTCCCGTTCTCGTTGGATTTCCTACAGACATGCAGTGCTAAAGTAGCAAAAATGTCTCTATCTCAAAATGTGTTACGACACGGTGGCAGGAGGAGAGGGTATTTGTCAAAAAATTGTTGCTCTAAAAAAGATCCATGTGTTATAATAAGTTTTTTTTTCACCAATGACCCTTCTTGCCTTTCTCGTAACGGGAAAAAAGGTACTTACGAGTGTACGAATTAGGTCTTAGAATTTTATTTTGGTTAACTTTGTATTTAACGGATTTCGATAGCTCAGTGAAGCCGGATTGTCAAGTCGCAGGTTCGATTCCCGCTCGAGATCATCATTAGAAGTGAAAACAAACATTGCGAAATGCTAAAATAACTCTGGTTTGATGAAACAACTCGTTTCTGAAGGTACAACGGGCATGGACCGGGTGGGCGTCCGCCCCAAGGGCGTGTTCTACCGGCAGACTGAAGAGTTGGATCTGCTTAGAGAGCTTAACATCATCACCAAGAAATACACCTTGGCTAAGCAGGCCTTAGGAGGTAAGTGACGGATGTGAAGTGTGTAATCGGTTAAAAATATTAAAAAAAAATGTATTACGGAACATCAAAATACGGAAATCATTTGTAAAATATGCATTAAAAAAATATAAAATGACAATTATGATAAATAAATATCTAAGACAATGTACACCAAGATAAGCAGAGCTTATACAGTCGCCATCAGAAATATCTTAGCAGACAGATTGCCCATACACTTCTGAACTATTTTAAAAGCCCATAAGTTCTTTACACTACAAGCTACCATTAATATCTAAACATTAATTACATCATTATAATCTGAGTAGCTTGTCAAACATTTCTATACGTACGAATAACCAAAAATATCTGAACATTAACTGTTTGAATTTGAAAGTGTATCCTTCATCTGTAACTAATAATGTAAAGAGGAAAAAATTGGTTGTTTGTTTATTTGTATTAAATAGGTTCTGAAATGGCTGGACTGATTTTGTAAATTCTTTCACAAAAATAAAGCTACATTATAAGCGAGTGGCCTAAATATTAGGCTATATTTTTACGGGAGAAAAAGTCTACACGTGTGAAACCGCTGACTGACATCTACTCGTAGTAAGGAATAAAATAATCAAAAACTACGGGATTAATAATTGCCAAAATTATTTTAGCATAAAACTTTATTATAAACAAGTCACATAGGATATATTTTAACGGGAGAAAACGGAACAGCCACAATCGTATAGTCCGCGTAGGCGAAGCCGCGTGCGAACAGCTGGTGTTTTAAATTTTAGAATATGCTTAGTGTTTATCTGCGTAGATACACTTGACATTTTAGGTGTTCAGATATTTTTTGTTATTTGTGCGTACATAAATTATTGACGAACTGCTGCTCAGATATAAATTATGTTATTTATGTTCAGATATTATTGGTAGCTTGTAGTGTTAAGAACTTAAGGACATTTAAAATACACACATCAAAAGTGTCTAGGGATCAACATATATTTTTGCAATAACTTTTCTCCTGATTGATATTAATTAAAATTTTCTTTAAGGATTCATCAAATACCTTTGCATTAATAAAGAAATTTGCCATTTTCCTAATAAAGGGATTTTTGACATTTAAACCACTAACATTAAAGTTCGAAAAAAATACTGAAATAACAGTTTCCTTTAAAATTTTATTGGGTAACTTAAACAATTAATAATCCGTGTTTCTACCGCGAACACTAACAACACAAGAACATCGGTTTGGCATACTCAAAATGAGTTCATCCAATTCACGCTGTGGAATGGCCGCCCATGTTCGTTGCAACAACAAAAAAAGGTCTTCTTGCGACTGGATACCCTCCATATTCGGCAGAGCTCTTCTCTGTAGCATATCCCATGCATGCTCAATCGGGTTCAAGTCTGGCGACTGAGCAGGCCAGGGCAGGACATTGATGTTAGCTGCGGCGAGAGTCTGTCTGACAACTCTTGCGGTGTGCGGTCGTGCATTATCATGCATTAACTGAAATAAGGGACCGATTTGCACTTGTAGAGGAACGATGACGTTCCCGAAGACCGCTAAGGGTACCACCTATAGCAATGCACAATCGTAGGATTCGATATCAATGGGCTCTTGAACACAGAAATTGGGCAGAAGAACAATGGCGTTTCGTGTGCTTTTCTGATGAGTCTCGTTTTGGTATGAGACCGGATACAAGACGAATACGACACTGGAGAACCTCTGGACGCCAACAGCGACTAAAATCCTGCCAGGAAGTCCATCCTTATAGTGGTGGAACCATCATGGTATGGGCGGGTATTTGGATCGGCGGAAGAACTGAGTTGATTTGGATCAGAGGCAACCTTAACGCTCAAATTTATGCTGAGACGATTGTATCAGACGTCATCGTTCCTCTACAAGTGCAAATCGGTCCCTTATTTCAGTTAATGCATGATAATGCACGACCGCACACTGCAAGAGTTGTAAGACAGACTCTCGCCGCAGCCAACATCAATGTCCTGCCCTGGCCTGCTCAGTCGCCAGACTTGAACCCGATTGAGCATGCATGGGATATGCTACAGAGAAGAGCTCTGCCGAATATGGAGGGTATCCAGTAGCTAGAAGACTTTTTTTTGTTGTTGCAACGAACATGGGCGGCCATTCCACAGCGTGATTTGGATGAACTCATTTTGAGTATGCCAAACCGATGTTCTTGTGTTGTTAGTGTTCGCGGTAGAAACACGGATTATTAATTGTTTAAGTTACCCAATAAAATTTTAAAGAAAACTGTTATTTCAGTCTTTTTTTCGAACTTTAATGTTAGTGGTTCAAATGTCAAAAATCCCTTTATTAGGAAAATGGCAAATTTCATTATTAATGCAAAGGTGACTTGGTTTATCGTTACTGTAGACAAACGAAAACACTTTATTTGATGAATCCTTAAAGACAATTTTAATTAATATCAATCAGGAGAAAAGTTATTGCAAAAATATATGTTGATCCCTAGACACTTTTGATGTGTGTAGTTCAGAAGTATTTGGTCACTCTTTCTGCTACAATATATATGATGGTGACTGTACTATGGGCGTCAGAGACTGATAAACATATTTAATTATCTTACTTCTCACTTATAGTATTTTTTTATATCGAGGGACTAAACGAAGCCATAATATACCAGAGGTGGTTTGACTCCCGAGCGTACGGGAGAGTCAATGAAACTGAGGGTATATTAAGTTGGCGTTTAGTCTCGAGTGCAAACTGTACTTTTCACTTTGAGTGCGAGAAAAATAGTCAATTTAGTACAAAAACATTAAAAACCGAACAAATTTACACTTGACATAAGTTCTGAAATTTTCGTGGTGAGTTTATTCTTCTGAACTGAACCACAGATTAACAATTTAAAACACATGGCGCCACCTTCTTTGCGGACAAACCATGGAACTAAAACTCAACATTTTCGCAATGAAGACGGTCCACACTCCACAGATAATAGTATATTTTTACTGGCTGTTTGAGTTTGTCTATGTCACATCACGGAAATAAAAAAACTAATTACTTTTTACTCCCTAGGGACTTAAAGTCGTCACTTTAGGCCCGCTTCGTAGGGCTATATTGGCGTACTTTTAGAGCATGAGAAGTGAAAATAATTTTATAAATGTGAAAGTTTGTGAGGATGTATGTGTGTGTATGTTTGTTACTCCTTCACGCAAAAACTACTGAACAGATTTACTTAGATGAAACTTTAATATGCATCAGAATAACACATAGGCTACAATTTATAACGATTGTATGTAATTTGGTCAAAATATATAACGATAACGCGGGCGAATAGCTAGTTTCTAAATATCATATTCCTAAATAGAAAGTAACAACCAGACACACAACAAACACAAGTGTTCGTCACGGGTGGGGATCGACCCACGACCTCCGGTGCTAAAGGCAGGATCGCTGCCTTTGCACCAACGGGCCGGTCAAAGTATTATTAAAAGTATAGTTCTCGTGAAACTGCAACTCCTCCCTGAAGCTGTCCCGAGTCCCGCATTCCTATTTTTTCCTATGAAAAATAGGTATTGCTCATGCGCGAAACAACATCAGAGTGTACTTGAAGTTTGACGCGAACAAAACATACCACGGAACTATTGCAATTTGTAAATAACAATACCTGCAAATAACTGTATTCAAAAAAACAAACTGTAATATGACAATTATAAAGAGGTACCAACACACTACCACTTTTCGAAAAAAAATCAGTAAAAAAAAAATGAAAAAGTTTGAAATAAAATGAAAAAGTTTGAAATAAAATGAAAAGTTTAAAATTAAATAAAAGTTTTTTTTTTATATTGCCCGTCAAGATGACCTCACTCCACCTGATGGGAAGTGGTTTAAAATTCATATAATTAAACTTGTTTAACACATTCATCGCCGCAGAACGAGACACAATAGATTTGCTATTGTTTGCCGGTATTTTGGCGACCAATGTGTTAATTGTTTATAACATAGTCATCAATCTAATAGTCTGATCTTACCACCTCCGGCACCAATAGGCCAGTTACTTCATACAATGTTGTATGCTCTTGTAGATGAAAGTAGCCGCAGCCTCAACTACTCCAATGACAAGCTGCCCACCGAGCTGGACTCCTCGCTGAAGGCGGTCATCAACGGCATCACCGAGGATGTAGACGGTAAGGATTTGTCAGGCTGCAGAACGTCACGTCACGCATCACGACTTTATCCCAAATGGGGTAGTCAGAGGCAAGTGAATGTGTCGCCATGGTGAACGGAATGGTCAAGAAGCCCACTTTTCACCGATGGTATTAGCACCCAACGTGGTAGGTGGTTAGCCTTTCGCCGTTATCCGGGTTCATTTGTTTTTTTATCGATGTTTTCCATCACCGGAGAGTTGGTCGGAAATTAAACGATGAACACAAAGATTTTGGTTCTGGAACTCGGGACCACACGATCCGGGATCCGAGTTGGATTGCTTAACCACTTTGTAAGTTTCATGAAAGAACTTTGAACTTTGTAATGCTAAAAGAGTATTTTAAAGAGGTAACACTCGAATTACAATCGTTTAAATGATAAGGTCTATTTATTTATTTATTTAGGTTTGCTTACAGCTAAACATGTACAGCATTTATATAGATCCACTTAATATCTAGGACATACATGTAAGCCTTTACAAGCATACACAACATTTTTGAAAATAAAGTGACAGGTATACCTACTAAAATTTACAGTTAAACATAAAATAAAGAAAAAATGCTTTTACAATGTTATTTAAATATTAGCTTATATGAGACTCGAGCACCTTCAACAAATTACTTTTTAAGACTTTACCAGAAACGCAGAAAACATCCAGGTTAGGTGACTTTAGATTAAAATTATTGTAAGTGTTACAAATTCTAGCCAAGGGATAATGAAGACCAAGATTAGTCTGTATAGACTTGCTAAACATACATTGTAATGTAACGTTTTTAAGAATGTTACTATACAGGCAAATGCTCAGTTTTCTAAAAACAATACCAAGTAATGTAACGTTTTTGCTTGGTTTTAAAAATCGAGGTGCGAGAAAATTAAAAAACGACGAATGCTCGATGTTCTGATATAAGTTAACGCTCAAATCTATCAGCAACTTTGAAGGTGCCCTGTCACCGATAACATTCACCTCTACACGCGTCCTGTACACACTACCCGCGATAACTGTCGACGTCCGACCGCGGCGGGCACGCAGCGAGCAGTGGCGTCGACGCCGCGATATCGCCGAGATTATAAATCGCGGTGATATCCACGGCGATACGATTCGACTATAATAAACCTGGCAGCTCGCTGAGTGCACGCTGCGATCTCGCCTCGCCGGGAAATCGCGTGTTCAAATCGTCAAGTATTTTTTGAGTATTTGTTCTCAAGTTACGCATTTTGTGAAGCTGGGTTTTTCTGCCTGACTTATCTATGTAAATAAAAATTAATCGCCAAACGTGTTGCTAAGCGCAATTTTTTTAAATATTTTTGTTAAAGCACAAAGATAGTACATAAGGAGAGAAAAAACGTAAAAATTACGAGGAAAATAATAAAACAACACTTTTCTTTATCCATACAAAAACTCAGCTGTCAAACAACAACAACAACAACAAACACGTCAATTAGGAGAAAATCGCGGTAGGATTAATAACTTTTGACGGATCGAAGTCTGTCAGGGCAGCTAGTGTAATGATGATAGAAGTTTCTCCTCACTCCTATTTGATTATACATTGCAGAAACAAACAAAAATGTAATGGAGCACTACAACAAGGTGCAGGAGATCAAGAGGCGCGCCCTGATACAGACGGTGGATGCTGTAAAGCATCTTTCCTCCGTGGAGAACAGGTAATACCAATAGCCAAAAAACTGCAAAAATTACAGGTCACTTGCACTTCAGTCGTCGGAATCTAATAGGCTCGTTTTGACATCTAGCAAGACCGTAGAATGTAACTTAGCAATACTCAGCATAAAAACTTCGAAAAAAATAAAAAAACAATCATTAAGAGGGTTTGCTTTTTGTAGATCGTAAAAGTCGCATTTTTTTAAGGTTTTCGTGATTATTAATTAAGTATAAATTATCTCTCTATTATTGAATGCACCTTTTAATTTCATAATTATAACTCGTAACTGTGTACAGTAAATTTTCAAGTGTATGTATAATCGAAAAAAAGGGTTTTTTATTTAATTTAGCAAATAATTGGCGACTACTTAATTTTTGACGACCGACTTGGTGTAATGGTTAAGAAGTTGGCTACTACACCAGAGGTCGCGGGTTCGATCCCCGCACAGTACAAACATTTGTGTGCATGAACATGTCTGTTTGGAGTGCGTTACTTCAGCAGGAAAGTAGCTTCTAGAGTGATTTGAGTGGAACGTAAAATTAGTGAGATATATGCTGTGAATGTGCGCGGCATAAAAAATTAGTGGGCGTTGTGGTTTTGGAAAAAAATGAAAAAAACGATTCCTGCTGCAGTAACGTTGTTCTAGCAGGAAAATTCTAAACGAATGATCGAAGAGAAAAATGTTGTACATTGGCAGATAGCTTACTTCTGGGGAAACATGTGCGCCAAAAATATAATATGTGGGGCTTCAGGTTTTCGAAATATTGCGTTTCCTGCTGGGGTAACGTTTTGCGGAATCGTGTCTCTCTCAAACCATGGCATGTGCGTCTCTTTAATAAACATTCACTTGTAGCTCTTGATTTGTGCTTGCGGCACATATAATAAGATTTTGAAAATTATTCTTACATTTTCAGTAATTAAGGTGTCTCTAAAATCTGAAAAAAAAATCACAGCGCCTAAATGAGAAACTGTATCAACTCGCTGAAAACTGCATTCGATTTCGCTTTACACATCTAATGGTCAGAAAATGTTTCAAAAGTTTACATACATGCTTTATCGAATAAGAGATCGAAATAACAAAACCACCGGTACATAACTTTGACGTCAAAATATAAGAAATCAGTTCATCCTGAGATAAGTGAGTGTTAACCAAAAAACAGTCAGTTTCATAAAATAACACTGTGAAAATTTTCAGCCTCCAATGTTTCGTATTTATAGAGAAATAAACAAAAATCAAAACCTTTCAACAACGACTGATTATCCGACCAAATTCGAATGACTACGAAAAAGCGACGGCTTCATACATATGGATGACCTTCTTTACTGGACGTATTACACTAAACTCTTGCCCGTACAATCGCGTTCAATCGGTTTTTGGCAATAATTAGAACCTCATCTTAGATTAGAGTAAAATTTAAAAATATGAATGAAAGCTTATACCTATGAGCCTATATGAAAGAGCTTAATTTTAAATTGAAATTCTCATTTTATCCTCTTAATTTATGTTCTTAAAGTAAGTATGGCTTCGCCGGCCAGCTTATAGTATCAGCACCAAACCCGTAAAGACACCTTAAAGTATCGATATTAGATATCAGTATTTGGTTCCCTTTATTTCTCATGTAGTCATTTATGTCCGAATAGGGTATTTTGACAACATCGTCAGATGCTCAACAATTATTTAATGAATGTAATCAAAAATACATTAAAAAGGGGTCTTTAAGGGCCTTTTGTTTACTCATGTACAGTTCATTTTATAGCCCTTTAAACTTGGTTAGGAAATTTATAGAAACATTTGTTGAAACCACATTTCTAAACGCAAAATTTAATATAGCTGCCGAACGAATGTTTTGCAGAACGCAAGGAAATAGACAGCAAATGACGTCATTTGACGGCAGCAGTTTGTAGCTAGCGTTTTGGGCAAGTCCAAAAATATGTTTTGTTGCGATTGAAATATATTTTTTATCAATGTTTCTATAAGACCTCAAAAAAAAGTCTAATCTCCTATTCTCATAATGCATAATAATCGTTTGTAATTAAATCAGGTTTCAGTGACAGAAAATAATCACCGGAAAACCTACTTCACATAGTTTTGTTTGCCCTACCCCAAAAGTGTAATTCATAGCCGCGTAGCTAGGCGCGTAGGGACGACGCGGCTTGCGAGCTGAAGCTGGCCGCGTAGGGACGACGCGGCTTGCGAGCTGAAGCTGGCCGCCGGCCAGCAAGAGGAAGCTGTGGAGATGACTGAAAGCCGTCTGCGACGATTGGCACGCGCGGAGTCCTGCAGCGCCGGAGGCATCAAAGCCACGGATTTACTTGCCTGCGCAAGGAACTTATTTCCTTTCAATACTTACCTACATTAAGCACCAAGTTGGATTTTGGTAGAAATGAAACAATTGTAAGATAAAATCAGATAATATTTATTAAAACATTACTCAAAGGTCATTTTACAATTTGAACAGAACACTAAGCTAATTTCGTACTAGCTGCTTTTTGTAGATCAGCGCGTTCAGGCAAACAAAGACAAACAAACTCTTCAGCTTCAAGATATTAATAGTAATTTGACATATCAAGTTCGGGCAAGTTATCATTCGGAGAAATTATGTTTATGGTAAAAAACATCATGAGATGTTATATAATGAATAAAAATATTTTAAGACAACCTTTATATCGATATTTAGAAATATGGGTAGGAACTTATAATATTCGGAGTAGGTATAAACTTTCTGTTTAATAAGGGTAACCCTTTATTATATTGGGAATTAAACTCATAAGTGATATATTTAGAATTTTAAACTGTTGATAACCTGTAAATGATTTTCATGTAAGGAACTGCTTATAATTAGATTCTTAAACTGCACTCGTTCTTCAGACAAAAACAACCCATGAAAAGTCTTTGTCAGTTAGCGATAGAGTTGATGTGCCCGTACGCCAATAATTTCCCTTTAATTTGGTCGAATTGAGTTTTTCTACTTCAGTGTACTTAGCCAAAACTATCTTGTGAGTAAGTTAAGAAGGTCATCGATATGTATGAAACCGTCGCTTTTTCGTAGTCGTTCGAATTTGGTCGGATAAAAGTCGTTGTTGAAAGGTTTTGATTTTTGTTTATTTCTCTATAAATATGAAACATTGGAGGCTGAAAATTTTCACAGTGTTATTTTATGAAACTCACTGTTTTTTGGTTAACACTCACTTATCTCAGGATGAACTGATTTCTTATATTTTGACGTCAAAGTTATGTACCGGTGGTTTTGTTATTTCGATCTCTTATTCGATAAAGCATGTATGTAAACTTTTGAAACATTTTCTGACCATTAGATGTGTAAAGCGGAATCGAATGCAGTTTTTAGCGAGTTGATACAGTTTCTCATTTAGGCGCTGTGATTTTTTTTTTCAGATTTTAGAGACACCTTAATTACTGAAAATGTAAGAATAATTTTCAAAATCTTATTATATGTGCCGCAAGCACAAATCAAGAGCTACAAGTGAATGTTTATTAAAGAGACGCACATGCCATGGTTTGAGAGAAACACGATTCCGCAAAACGTTACCCCAGCAGGAAACGCAATATTTCGAAAACCTGAAGCCCCACATATTAAATTTTTGGCGCACATGTTTCCCCAGAAGTAAGCTATCTGCCAATGTACAACATTTTTCTCTTCGATCATTCGTTTAGAATTTTCCTGCTAGAACAACGTTACTGCAGCAGGAATCGATTTTTTCATTTTTTTCCAAAACCACAACGCCCACTAATTTTTTATGCCGCGCACATTCACAGCATATATCTCACTAATTTTACGTTCCACTCAAATCACTCTAGAAGCTACTTTCCTGCTGAAGTAACGCACTCGTCTGTTTGTACTGGTCTGGGTGTCTCCTATGTATAATAAGTATGTATTTACAAAAGAAAATGTATATAAGTATGTTTATCCGTTGTCTAGTATCCCATAACACAAGCTTTAATTAGCTCACTTTGGGGCTAGATGGCGCTGTGTGGAATAATGTCCAGGGATATTTATTATTTATTTATTTAGACAATTCAATGTGTTTTGAAATAGTGTTATGCACACAATAATAGAGCAATAATTTGAGTTTTATTTCAATTTAATTAAATAATCACGCAACGCTTACAAAAATGCAACGTTTATGAACCACCCTCAGCTAACGCTCTTAAGTTTTTGCGTTGAAATAAATACTTATTTAAAGTAAATGATATGGCAGATTTTTTTATTTTATTACAAAATCTACGGCTCTTGAGAATAATACATTTTTCCTTATAAAACTAACAACAGCCAATAAATTTACTCTATATAAATAAAAAAGTAAACATTTTTAAAGTACAATTACACAACGTGTGTGTGTGTGTGTTTAAAAAGTGTGTGTGTGTGTGTGCGCCCGAGTGTGTGTGTGTGTATGTTTTGGGTTTTTTCATATTTTACGCCCATCCCAAAGAATCGCCGACTGCAGGAGCGTTTACCCAAACCACCAAACCAAGCGGAGATCGTACAGAGGCGTTCACATCAACCTTTACATAGGGGCACCTTATGCTGCTGACATAAGACCCATTTTGCAATGGTTTTGTAAAGGTTGATGTGAACGCCTCTGTACTAAGGGATAAAATACTTGAATATTTATTTACGATACGATTGGCGTAGTGCGTTATAGCATGGTTTCTCGCTTCGATTTCTGTAGTGTCCAGGGTTCGATTCCCGGTTGAGTCAATTAAGGAAACAATCTTTCCTAAATTGGCTCGCGTCTGGGTGTGCTGGGAGACGCCCTTAGCTTAAATCCTTGTCTGGAACCTCGTAACACAGGGATAGTTATCCTTACTTCGAGACCATGACAAGTGGTGTGTTGTCCTAGGCATATTTATTTTACATATTTTATTTATCTGTTGAAACTGAATATTCAAAATAGAAAAATGTTTAATTTTTAGACCCGCCCCTGTCCGAAAATCTATAGCAAAAGTTCAAAGCGAAGGACAGAAGTCTGCTACAGTGAAGAGTACGCCTATGATGGGCCGTCCTGGTACTAGAGAGGTTCTACTGTTTGACCGCCGGAGAAGGAAACGCAAAAAAGTTGTAAGCAGCAGCAGCAGCAGTGAAAGTGAGCCTACAATGACTTCTCCTGTCGCAATTGACTCAGATAGCGACAGTCACGAACCTGTCTCAGGTCTACTCAAAACCAATGCAAACCCTCATGACGAAGAAGAAAGCCTCAACCTTGAAAACTTCCATAAACAAGCAAGTCTTAATTTAGGAATAATTGATAATGAAGGAGAAAATAACACCATAGAACAAAACATCCAAATTCAAATAGATTCGCTGCCCGTTTTAATAAGATCAGAAAATAACGGCCAAATGATTGAAATTGAAATAATAGACGAGATGAATCCAAAAATACCTGATATAGCAGACGTTGAAGCAGAATTAGAAAAATCACCAGATGTTTCTGTTGAGAAACTGAATACAGGTGAAGAAACAGCCAGTGCTACTGAAACAGAAATGACAGCAAATACTTCTGTCACAGATTATGCTGAAACTGTCGAAATGTCTACTAGTTCAGAAAAAAATAATTGGCCAAAGCTAGAAAAGAGGGATCAGAAGAAGACTATATTAAAATCTAAATTCAAAAGCATGGGCTTGCTGAGTGTAGCCAACTTTGAAGAAAACCAAAATAAATCTGGGTCCCAAAGGATATCTGAAAGGATTAGGAAGAAGTCTGAATCGAATAAGTAAAGTAATAATAATAATCGTAAGTCATGAATGGGGAGGCGAAGTCAAAGCTCAATTTTAGAGGGCGCCACTGCCGATGGTACCTTGTTTAGTTTCTTTTGACGTTGTTAAAGAGGTTAAAATAGATTCTTGGAACCAAACAAAACTTAAATGTATTCATATTAGTATTAACATGTATTATCATTAACATTAAATTCTGAAGAAATGCTAGAACTAGCAGATTTACCGGGATTCCAATTTGAATAGCTTTCATTATCGATGTATTCCTTGGTTTTTACATTGAAATGCGTAGCACCTAGCTTTCATTAACAGAGAATCGATGTATTCCTTGGTTTTTACATTGAAATGCGTAGCACCTAGCTTTCATTAACAGAGAATCTATGTATTCCTTGGTTTTTACATTGAAATGCGTAGCACCTAGCTTTCATTAACAAGAGAATCGATGTATTCCTTGGTTTTTACATTGAAATGCTTAGCACCTAGCTTTCATTAACAAGAGAATCGATGTATTCCTTGGTTTTTACATTGAAATGCGTAGCACCTAGCTTTCATTAACAGAGAATCGATGTATTCCTTGGTTTTTACATTGAAATGCGTAGCACCTAGCTTTCATTAACAAGAGAATCGATGTATTCCTTGGTTTTTACATTGAAATGCGTAGCACCTAGCTTTCATTAACAAGAGAATCGATGTGTTCCTTGGTTTTTACATTGAAATGCGCAGCACCTAGCTTTCATTAACAGAGAATCGATGTATTCCTTGGTTTTTACATTGAAATGCGTAGCACCTAGCTTTCATTAACAAGAGAATCGATGTGTTCCTTGGTTTTTACATTGAAATGCGCAGCACCTAGCTTTCATTAACAGAGAATCGATGTATTCCTTGGTTTTTACATTGAAATGCGTAGCACCTAGCTATCATTAACAGATAATCTATGTATTCCTTGGTTTTTACATTGAAATGCGTAGCACCTAGCTTTCATTAACAAGAGAATCGATGTATTCCTTGGTTTTTACATTAAAATGCGCAGCACCTAGCTTTCATTAACAGAGAATCGATGTATTCCTTGGTTTTTACATTGAAATGCGTAGCACCTAGCTTTCATTAACAAGAGAATCGATGTATTCCTTGGTTTTTACATTAAAATACGCAGCACCTAGCTTTCATTAACAAGAGAATCGATGTATTCCTTGGTTTTTATATTAAAATGCGCAGCACCTAGCTTTCATTAACAGAGAATCGATGTATTCCTTGGTTTTTACATTGAAATGCGTAGCACCTAGCTTTCATTAACAAGAGAATCGATGTATTCCTTGGTTTTTACATTAAAATGCGCAGCACCTAGCTTTCATTAACAAGAGAATCGATGTATTCCTTGGTTTTTATATTAAAATGCGCAGCACCTAGCTTTCATTAACAGAGAATCGATGTATTCCTTGGTTTTTATTTTGAAATGCGCAGTACCTAGCTTTCATTAACAGAGAATCGATGTATTCCTTGGTTTTTACATTGAAATGCGCAGCACCGAGGCGTTTTTCACATGAAAATGACAACGACGGTTCGCACAGAGCGGATCAACCGATTTAAGTTTAATATTGAACTACCGTCACTATGCATTGTACTATTTTTGTTGATCTGTGTTCGATACTCGCTTTGTATAGTTCTTTAAGTTTCTCCTATAAGTGAATTGTAATTCTTTTTGAGAAAATAAACCCGAAAATCAACTAATTTCGTCTTTAAAAATGTTAAATGTATATATTGTTGACGACACGGTTGGCGTAGTGCGCTGTAGCACGGTTTCTCGCCTCGATTTCCGTAGTGTCCCGGGTTCGGGTCAATTCAGGAAACGATCTTTTCTGAATTGACTCGGGTCTGGGTGTGCTGGGAGACGCTTATTTCCTTGTGTGGTACCTCGTACACAGGGACATTAATCCCTACTTCGAGACCATTACAAGAGGTGTGTTGTCTGGCGCATATTTATTTATTATAATTTATTTATTTATTGTTGCAAGATTTTGCATACGCGCACTAGGCACTACGTAGCAGTGACTCCTTTCGACACATTTTCCTTTTTATACTATACCTAAATTGCAACATGAAGCCTATACTATTTTCACTTCATGATGGTATGCCTGACAGTTCTCATTGTTCCGTGTCACGCATACTATTTCAAACTAAATAAAAATAAACTGGCAAAAGAAAATGTTATAAACTATTTAAAAACTGTTTTCCTTTCGAATCTTATCAAATAAATTATTGTTATTATTATTAACTGTTAATAAATGCAATAAATGAAATTAAATTATCATATCTTTACAGCGCCTTGATGCGTGAAAAGGAACTACATTGAATAGTGTAAAAAATCGATGAATATGAGCGACTATTTGTAATCACGTCATTCGCATCAGTACGAGTGCGTCTGCCTTGTGTGCTATTTTTTAACTATTATTTTCGAGATACCGCGTGTTATTCTATAACTTATTAGCCATAACCCGTTTATTGAGAAGTTATTTGAAAATTGAACATCGGTTAATCCGATTCCATTTCCTTAGCCAACTTGATTAAATTACATTCTTTACATCACTATAATTGACAATTATGAACTGTCAGGGATATCATCCTATGGCGAAAGTAGTATAATTATTGAAGACTATGCCAACAGTGTTATCTGTACCACTTGTCTACTCCTTAACTTTATTTAAACTTATTAGTATTAAGTACTTATGTTTAGAATCAAATGTGAATGTGAAATTAAACTTCCTAGAAATATACTTAATCTAGCCTCAAGATTTTTATTTTCTTACGACCCCTTGGGAAGATCAGTGCTTGGAGGCTGTCAGGGCTATCACGAAACCTGGGTAGCTGCCAACCTACGTAATCGTATAGCTTCAGTATAACCAAATTCAGTGGACATTAATTTATAATTTGCTCCCAGAAGACTTAAAAATATTTAAAAGGTAATATTTTTTAAAGTAAACTGACGAAATGTCTCATGGATAAGCATTTTTAGTCTTAAGGAATATTTTAATTGAAATCGCCATATTATCATTTAATATAATACCTTTATTGTAATTCTTCATTTGATGTTATTCTAATTTTGTCCATATTTAATTGGTATTTATTGACATTGTTTAATCTTTATTATTGTACTGCTGTTTTAAATTTATTTTTGCACGTCTGCGGGCAGGTTAAGCACACTGGACTTACATTATTATTTCACCATTTTATGTGCTGTGTATGTAGCAAATAAATACTTTTGATTTCATGTCGAACACTATGTCAACATGATTTATCGGTTTTACGAATACGATACGATACCTACGTAGCTGTCAAATGGTTCGTCTAAAGGCCAAGAAGCTTCGGTGTTGTTATATAAGCTTCTTGGTCTAGGCCCTCTGGTTGTAGGTTCGACTCAACAAGTAGCAAATGTCTGTATAATGACAAAAAAAAATTCTAAAAAAGTTCGAAATAAAAACTTAATGTAGGGATTTGGCAAAGGCTGTGAAAGAAAACGCAGTAATATTACATCAAAATCTTTATTACTTATTACAATTAAGTAAGAAGGTACTTTTTGTTATTCAGAAAATTATATAGGTACTTAAAAATATAATTCGTATTAGAACTTGTGCTAATCGTTTGAACTTCAGTGTTTTAGGCCTTTCAATTTCATATTTAAAATTAAAAAATGTTACTCTAATAAAAAATCTTAAAAGTTTTTTTTTAAATGACTCAATTCAGTCACCTCTAATACATAATTATAAAATACAATATAAATAAAATTAATTGTAAGGCAAGCTAAGCAATAAATAAAATCTTAGTCTAAAAATATACAAAAATGCAAATGAAATGTATTAGTTATAACATTTTGGTACCTACTTAGGCCTTATAGCAAGTTTGTTCATAATAATAACATAATATCATGGAAATGAAAATATTTGAAATATACTTTGATTATTCTTAATAAGGAATTGTAGACATGTGAACCACAGGTCCCGTGTAAGACGTGTGCCATCAGAGCGTAGTAGGTATAAGAGTTCATTAATATGGGAGATCCACAATACCGCATCCCTGGGGCCTGACTCTTGAACAGGATTTCATTGGACAAGCATTTCTGAAATGTCAGACAAGTTCATGAACCTTATTACAAAGGTATAAAGAAACATTTCTGGTGAAGTTTATGTAAAGGCCCGTATTCACTTTGATTAGTGCGAGTGCAGGCGATTATTCCAGGTGCTTATTGATTATGAGAGATGCGTCGTGGAATGATTAGAAACGTGTTTAATTCAATCTTAATTAGATCGCTGTCCACACGTGGTTTCCCTTGATCACTAAACACCCGCACTCACACTTATCAAAGTGAATATTAGTTTCAAGAGTCAGGCCCCTGCTCCTTTACTTAGCGCGGTTTTTTGTTGTGCGTATACGGTCGCTTTGGCATACGCGCGTACACGGGGTTATTGCGGCGTGTTCGCTCGTACCGGCAGAAGTGAGTCTGTATCTATTAGGTAAAAAGAGCTTATAAGCGCGTCAACGCTAGTACGAGTTACGCATGAGGCAAAAAGCGCCTATACGCGTCTACATGCGTATACGCCGCTTTGATAATGCGACTTGACTGCTAGTCACGCTATTTGACAGCCCATCAGCCAGTGACAATGCAGTATTTGATGTCAACTAGCAATCAATAATCGCTGTCGAAATCTCTTTTTTTAAGCAACCGAAGTTAGTGAATAAACCACCTCATAAAGGCCTGAGCAAACGACGTACGCGGAGAAAAAAGTACGCTCCGCGAATACAAAAACACGCTTCGCGAATACAAAAGTACGCTCCGCGAATCCAAAAGTACGCTCATACAAAATCCACCGCGGGTTCACCGCGGACTCAACGCACACGGTGTGCGATCATTTGTTGTCCAAGAGTATTTAAATATTCTGAGATTACGTTGTGCTGTAATTTACATGAAGTTTAAAAAAAAGAGAAGACGTTTTAAAAGAGAAAACTTTGTCCTTCCCTTTATTTCGAATCGGTTTTTAACAAGGACTAAAATGCGCCGTGTGCGTTGACTGCTCATAGTTCGTTCGTTCTATTTTTTCGCGGACGCTCGCGCACTTTAATCCGCTGCGCTCCGCGGGTGTCCGCGGGTTTGTGGTTCGGCGTACCTTTAGTCGGTCGTGTCGTGTACGTTGGTCGAAACAGTTTGTAAGGGCTCTATTTTGACGGAGAAAAAAGTACGCCGCGGATAATAAGAAATTACACTTTATCTAGCTAGGGTATCTCTCTTTATAATGTAGGTATCTCTCTTACTCAACACATCGTACATGTTTTTGTAAAAATTGTCGTTATTACAAATGAAGAATATTTATTTATTAGAAAATGAATAAAATATTCTATTATTATGCTCTGTGCACTAGCATGGGTGGGTACCTTTTATAAGTACCTTTATTTCTCATATCTAACATACTTCATAAAATTGCTACGTATAATCCAACTTAATATGCCGAGTCAAGAGGTTTTTAAAAACCGATATACCACACCATGATAGACGGTAAATCAATCAACTTTATTCATTTATTTTTTCGTATGTAATGGCAAAGACATACCATACCACACTTTATTTAAAATAATGAAATTATTTAAAACTTTGTCGGTGTGTTATTAAATTATGCAACATATCTATTTTCCTTAAGCATAGTACTCCACTGACTATGGAACCCTATAAGTTACTTAGTACTGGAAACCTATGATTATTGTGTATTCAAAATATTCAAATGCAGTACTTTGAATACTCGAATTTGCGAGTGACTATTTGAGTAGGTATATAATCTAGTCAACCTGACTCGGCACATCTCTATCACGAATACATTTAAGTCAACAGGTACAGATCCATATTTTGTTCTAGACTATCACAACGTTCAACTCACTAACTTCTCCAAAAACAACTTTTTTTTTTTTTCGTTACATACTTTCGTTGGCCGCAATAAATCAGGCGCATCGATGAAACCCTTGAATCCGGAGGTTCGTTATGCTTACAAAACGAGGGCTTTTTACAGATTATTAGGATAAAAATCCCACAAAATATTGTAATGAGCGTAAAATAATAAATTATGCCATCAGTTTAAGATACTATACTTAGACAGCTTAATTGAGTCCTCGCCAGCGGAATACAGGGGTGCGGGGGTAAGACGAGAACGGGGAGCGGGGAGGTGCAGACGACAAGTACTCGTAGTCGCCTGCCGCCCGCACGTCTCACGGCCCCCTTTCTCGCCTTACCCCGCGCCTCTTTGCCCCGCAGGCGAGGATACAATTATGCGGTTTAGCTATAGCTTACTTCCTTATTCATAAAAACAACATGCCCGTAGCAGGCACGCTAGTAGCAAGCATGTGGTCGCATAAACCAATAAAATTCTGCAAAATGTCGTCTTTATAAAGTCTAGCATAATCTACACGATTTGATTGGCTTTTGCTGTTGCATGCGCGCTACTATGCCTGCTGCATGCCTATCAAAGCCTGATTGAGTTTCAATTAATAAGGCAGTTAAATTAGAATTATCTTAGAATCAAACTGCATTTCAATACACGAAACGTTTAAGCTTAGGTACGCTTAGCTACCTAACGTAGAGTTATTAAAATATAAAAAACTTAAGCATTTTATTAGATTTATGGCTCCATTACAATATCGAACTAAAAAGGAGAAAAATTGGCACTGGATATTTCTTCTAGTAGGTGTCAATTTTCTATAAGGTAGGTAGGTGTGTATTTGAGTATTTTAAATTATAATTAAGGAACGCGTATTTCTTAAAAGAGGATGTCCAGTCCACCTCAATAAAGAGGTTTCAAGAAGTACCGATTTACTTTTCATAATAATATTGACATCTATCTATAAAGATTTTCTGTCATAAACCCTGACACCATCGACTTAGTATTTTGACATTCATCTACTCCAGCTGTAACAGGAATAAACAGTGAGTATTTCATTAGTTTTCATTATTTTCTACAATAGCTAATTCGTCGTCTTCTCCGGATGTGTTCGTTTTAGCGTCAAACTGAGCTAGATTCGCTTCAGACGATCCGTTACTGGACTCGTGAGATCTAGGACTAACACTCGACTTCCTAACGTACAGAATGTTCGAATCCAGTCGAGAATGTTCGGGGAAAGTAGCAGCGTACGCGCTGCCGTCCGATATCCTATTCAGTTTGTGTATCTGCTCTCTCAACTCGCAAACCTGGCCGTACAGCTTTTTATTCTCTCTCAAAATTGCTATATTCTCAGTTTCTAACAGCTCCCGTTTGCTCCATTGTACCGTGTTCTCAGACTTCAGCCGTTCCACTTCCATTTTAAATTCTGCTATCTTCTCTTCCAACACTTGTTTAGCTGCTACCTCATCTTGCAGCTCATTCTGCAGCTTCTCTACCTCGCTTTGACTAGAATCAGTAGATCCCATCGTTCGGTCGCAGTGCGTCAACTCTATTTTAGTATTATGCAGCTCTGCTGTCAACGTTTCTACTTTATCTAAAAGGAATGCTTTCTGGTCTTTCTCGTTTTGCAAAGTCTTGCATGCTTCATCTAACCTCAGCCTTAGCTCGCTTAATTTATTCGCCAGTACATTGTCCACGTTAGAAAATTTGTGGGAATCTAAAGACGCTCGCTGCCTCGACGGTGGATCATTCGGCGAGACATATCCAACATTCTTCCTACGCAACTCGACTCCATCTTCTGTCGTCAGATCTGCTGTAACTATTCTACTTTCTCCAATGCTCAGAAGCTTTTCGTTGTCTTTTTTCAATTCGGTTAACTGCTGCTCCAAGTTGTTTTTCTCTGCGTTGGTAGTTGCTAGTTCCTTAGTAAGGACGTCGACTTTATTCTTGTACTGTTTTGCTTCTTCTCTGGCTTTATTGCGTTCATTCCTGACCTTGCTCCACTTTTCACGCCAGTTGGCTGTGCAGTCCGACCACCAGCGCATGGTCTTCTCCATTTGCGTGGCGCGGGCGCGGGCCTCGTCGAGCTCCCGCGTGTAGAGAGCCTCTTTGGCCTCCCAGTCGGTGTTGGTGTATCGCATGGAGGCGCCTTCGTGGTCTCGGGAGCGCCGATGGCTGCCGCCGTGCGAGCTTTGCGCCATTTTTCATTTGTGGTGGCGTTTCTGGAAAGAGGAAAAACATTACTTTTAAGTCTAGTCTGATAATAGTGACGGTGTGACCAGTTATTGGTTTAACCATTTAAAGCAGAGGCCCGCATCCTTTTCTCGAAACAATTCAGGCCACTTTCGACCTCAATGCTCAATCATTTTATTGCATTTCCATAATGGGTAGTAAAAGAAATATGTTGCAAAAGTTCTTAGACTATTACAGACCCTGGCGGGCACAGTAAATAGGACAGAGGAGGACGCTGTTATTAATATTAGTTTTTTAATTTCAACGTAAATATTAAGCCCTTCAACCTCGTTGCGTTTAAAACTAGAAGCCAGAATTCTCATTATTTTTTCCTAAGTTTGTGAAAGGTCAATCAAAAAAACGTAGTTTTAATGGTCAAAAAGATCTCGTTGTTCAAGAAGTTTTTTAACGCTTTTTCATGTTAGGAGACATGAGATTTAATAACTTGTCTTCCAAGATGAACCTGCTACGAAAGGAGCCTAAAATCATATCCTCCAAAGTATACTCAAGATCAGTAAGGCTATTATGACGAGTCTGAGATAAGAGACAGAAAATAAATTGTCACGCGTAATCTCGCACTACTGCTATTCCTATAGGAAGGCGAGTGAGAATTTTGCCGGGGTGCGCATCAGCCCTGCAGGTCTAAGAACTTAATTGTCTATGCCCTTTACAGATAATGAGTGGCTGCCCGCCCCCCACCCCGCAGGTGTGCCCGCATGTCTGCCCGCCGCCTCCCCCCGCGGCGCCCTGCCGCGTTAAGCCGATCATGCGCGGCTTGCACTGGGCGCAGACCAAGTCTGTGCTGGCTAAGGCCATTACATTTGCCTTCTTAGGAGGCTCGATGATCTACACGTTTCTTGGGTTGCCGAGGAAAGCTGCTTATAGGGACTTTTATGCGTTAGTACACCATACAGCGTATACAGCATATTTATCTACACACATTATAATGTGCGATTGATTACGTAAGCGAAAAGCTAGAAAGGTATACTTAAACAGCTGCTTGAAGGACTATTTCATTATATTCAGTCATACTAAGAACATACATAGTAAGTAGCCTTAGTTACAAAAAGGAATGAAAACTGATATTTTATTATTTAATTAGCAGAAAATGTGAGTCAATAATTGCAAACTACTGACTCCATTTTCTAATAAAACAGGCATAATTTAAAAACAGTCAATTGAAAAGACTTGATGTTATCAATACAAAAATAAGAAATAGTGATGTTTACTAGCAGAACAAAACTATTTTTTGTGTATCAGAAGTACATTTAGATGAATTAATGCATGAGCATAACACAAAATAAATCAATATCATGATCTTACACTAAAATCGTCTGACGTAATCTTGACGACACGATTGGCGTAGTGCATTGTAGCACGGTTTCTCGCCTCGATTTCCGTGGTGTCCCGGGTTCGATTCCCGGTCGGGTCAATTCAGGGTCTGGGTGTGCTGGGAGACGCCACTGGCTTGGAATCCTTGTCTGGTACCTCTTAACACAGGGATATTTGTCAGGGTTGAAAAAAATAATGACTCTCATAACAATTTCGATTTTTTCGTTTTATATTTAATTTAACTATATTTTTGCGCAAAACGGAACGCGCCATCAAGGGGTTGCGCGGACACAGCGCGGGGATTTCTCTTTTGTCTGACAAGCGAATGTCAAGGGGAATCCCTGTGTAGTGTTTCGTACATTTCGCTTGCAGTTACGGTCTTACTTTCGTGCTAACAAGCATTCATTCGTTCAGGTTTCTTTACTATTGTTATTGCAGTAATGCGTGCGCGACCAAATTTATTATTTATGAGCTGCCCCAACAGACTTCGTTCTGTAAAATGTTTGACAGCTGTTGTCCATTATTATCATATCTCGCCCGCTTTTCTTCGACTTGATTTAAATGTACTATTATTTTTCACTGATTTTTTTGTTCATACATACATACATACCATCACGCCTTTTTCCCAACAGGGTAGGCAGAGACCACATCTTTCTACTTGCTACGGTCCTGACACACCTCTTGCTCTTCTTCCACTCTCATTAATCCTTTCATACATGCTCGTCGATTATGGGTACTCCTGACCTGACCTTTTCTGAGCATGACTTGGACTTCACCTAAGTACGTCCGTCTAGGGCTAGGCCTTCCTCTTTCAACAGCTCCATCCACCCTCGACTTGTAAATTTGTTTCGTTAATCGCCTTTCATCCATCCTTTCCATATGCCCAAACCATCTTAGCATTCCCATCTAAATTTTTTGTTCAATCATAATAAAATATAGCCTATATCACTCCTGAATAGTTTAGCTTTCTGTTAGTGATAACATTTTTACGATCGGATCAGTAATTTTGGAGCCTATTCAATAAAATAAATAAATAAATAAATAAATATGCGCCAGACAACACACCTCTTGTAATGGTCTCGAAGTAGGGATTAATATCCCTGTGTTACGAGGTACCACACAAGGAAATCAGCCAGGGGCGTCTCCCAGCACACCCAGACCTGAGTCAATTCAGAAAAGATCGTTTCCTGAATTGACCCGACCGGGAATCGAACCCGGGACACTACGGAAATCGAGGCGAGAAACCGTGCTACAGCACACTACGCCAATCGTGTCGTCAAAAAATTCAATACCAACAAACAAACAAATTTTCCCTCTTTATATTATTAGTAAAGATAAAATGCTTCGCCTCAGAGATGGTAATATTTCACAGAAAAAAGTACTAACAAAACTGTCTGTTTTTGATTAAATCATTGATTAAAACGTAAGGAGCCTAAAATCATATCCTCCAAAGTATACTCGAGATCAGTAAGGCTATTAAGACGAGTCTGAGATAAGAGACAGAAAATAAATTGTCACGCGTAATCTCGCACTACTGCTATTCCTATAGGACGGCGAGTGAGAATTTTGCCGGGATGCGCATCAGCCCTGCAGGTCTATGAACTTAATTGTCTATGCCCTTTACAGATAATGAGTGGCTGCCCGCCCCCCACCCCACAGGTGTGCCGGATTTTAATTAAAAAAACTTTTTGTTCTTTAAATCATGATTTATTCATGTTAACCCTGATATTTATCCCTACTTCGAGACCATGACAGGTGGTGTGTGGTCTGGCGCATATTTATTTATTTTTTAATCATCATTATCCGTGCGGTCTATCCCGGTTGTGAACCCACATAAGTGTATCCCCCTTTCTTATTTTCTTGGCCCACTTCGCGCGGTCTTGTGCATCCTCAGTGGTGAGTCTGTTGGCACGCATGTCACCCTTGACGACGTCGAGCCAGCGCTTCTTAAGACGACCTCTTCTCCTCTTCTATGTGGGTGTTCCGCACGTGATCTTTGCGTGAGACTCCACACATCCACCGCAGCATCTTAATTTCCGTGACGCGCAGCTCCTGCTTGTATCGCTCTAGTAACGGCCATTTTTCACTGCCATAAAAAATGGTCAGGCCTAATTATGGTTTTATAGACCCTTCAGCTTGATCGGCATTTTGGGGTCACAAATGACACCAGTTACCTCATGCCATTTGGCCCAAGCCGCGGAAATTCGGGCTCTGATGTAGCTGTCGATGTCCCCGGACGGTCCGTGCGCTCGACCACGTCATCGCCTATGTGTTGCAAGCCATGTACTTCGTCTTCGCCACATTAAGTTTCAGGCCGCCATTTTCAAGTTAATCCTTCCACTTATTAACCCGTTGTCCAGCCGTCCCCTGTCCGAATCTGCTGGCGCAATATCATCAACATACATGAGCAACCACTGGTTGCTCGTGGTGGTCTCGGTTGCTGTTTGACAGAACGTATAAAATTACGCTGAACAGAAACGGGCTAAGCACGGAGCCTTGGTGTACTCCAACAGTGATAGGGAAGGGAAGCGTGTCTGCGCCAACCGCAGTCGTAACTATGGAACTGGAACCGTGGTTATATCTAAATCTATGTAAAATCTTGTAGCCATTTTATGATTTAGGTTACATCAGTCATGATAAAGTTGCTGGCAGAATCCGCAAATACTATTTTTTTTTTCAATCAATAATCAGGTGTGCATTTAGGTGATACATTATGCTAGAGAATTTCGTGCAGAATTAACAATGATAAACTGGATGCGTGATAACATGCAGTGGAGAAGGCCTATGTCTAGCAATGGACTATGATGAGTGATGATGACTGATGATAAGTCATGATAAATGCTAAAACTTCTACCACTGATTTCACTTTGCTGTGGGTTCAGATCTCATCCATGTTTGTTCAGTGTTATGAGTACCCCGGATATACATTAACAATTATATCGTCTTCTTGGATGAAAAGTATATTTTCTCAAAAATTAGTCATAGTCATAAATATTTATTGCTTCATGTGGTTTAACAAGTTCTTATATACAGGAGAGCATTTTAAAAGTTCAACAGTAATATTTTTGCTTAAATATTATTATATTTGAATACTACTGGTGAAAAAAAACGAAATATTTTTCGACCAAACATTCACTCGGTCAAATGTGAAAATGTATAGTTCGTTCAACCAAGTCTATTTAGGCCAATTGTTGATCAACTAAAGAATGGCCTAAAGTTTTATCGGTCTAGTGCTAAGCGGTCTGATGAAGGCATGTGGGAAACTCTTTTCAGCTAAACTATGATGTCAAGCCTTGAGTTTGGTACTAAGTTTGCTATTCCACAATCTTGGTGTTAATTGCCTGAGATGTCTATTACTATGATTAGCAAGGTAACTGTCCACACCGCAGGCACATTAAAAATCACAATAAATTGTATCATACATGAAACATGGGACAGGGATATTAAGTAATAGTACCTAGTTGACATTTATAGAAGATTAAAATATCTAAGACAGCTAATAGCAAGATCATCTGACCCTAAACCAAGCAGAGCTTGTACAGTCAGCAACAGAAGTAGGTTAACACTTAGGTATTTTGTCTTATCATAAGATGTTAAGTAGAATGAACAACTGTGAAAGTACTTATGTGCTTAGCTACTTCTGTTGCCGACCATATTCTGGTTTTTATGGTAAAATATATTTAGTTTTCAAGCATATCAAATATATCAAATCACACTTTTATAAAGGATATTTCACAGTTCGATTCATACATAGTCAAAATACAAAAGCTTCATAGCCCACTGCATTTAATGACAAGAAACTAAACAAACAATGTTACAGCACAAACAAATAAAAATCGTAACTGAGTTAAACAATTAATATGATGAGGCCCAGTTATAGTTAGGACTAGGTAAAATTGATATTCTGTAATATTTTACTGAACTTCAGCGAAACATACATACCCGTGTTTGTAGGCAGCCCTAGAACATTTCTATTCCATTTATTTTCTTCCCAATGCACTATTTGGAATAAACTTCTTAAACTCCTAAAACAACATATACGTTTATCTTTGTCATTACAATTAGATTATCATAATTCACAACAAACAATTATTAAATTATTATTTTTTTGATAGAAAAATAATCCCAATTTTGTTCCCTCTCAACCACAGACTAACTAGTCTAGAGTAACTAGGGAACAAGTTCTCATCTCACACAGCCTTCATTCAAGTTCAACCCTGGCTTGACCTGACAGATGTCAGACAAACAACAAATTTGACAGTCTTCTCCACAGAACTTAAATTAGATCGCTTTCCAAATAGCTCGTACCTCGTACTCGAGACCGACCATGAGCGGGTTTTTTTTTGACCGCACTCCGACTGCGATAAAATTGCAATTCAATATATCTTTACTTTGCTTTTTGACTTTATATTTCCGCTATTTTAAGTAAAAGAATCTGCTAGCCCATTCATTAACTTCGATCGCAAGAAAATCTCGATCTTATTTCTGTAATCTGTGATCGTAATCTAGACAGCGATAATTGGAATATTTTGTTTTCTAACAAGGCCTCAACAATGGTGCTTAAACAGTATTTTGTTTTCTCCAAAGTCTAATGTTATTATTGGTAGGTAATTGACGTCGGATACCGCATCGCTATTGACTGCCAGACAAGCTGTCAAACTGCGAGGGACTAGCCAGCCACCTATAAAACTAGCAACGAAAGTAGATTGCTAGTCGCTCGCATTTTGACAGCTTGGGGATGACATAAGCGGTCGCGCTTATGTCATCCCCATACATTTGAACGATTTTGAATGTTGAAATATTCTTGGCATGTTGCTCTTGGCTAGCCCCCCTTGTTAGCCAATGACGATGCAGTATTCGACGCCAAATACCAATAATAGCTGTCTAAATCACAAGTTTCTTGCGATCGAAGTTAGCGGATAGCAATCTATTCGAGTTGCTAATAATTAGAGAATAAGGGCGCAGCGTGATTCTCTAACTCACAAAGAAACTCAATTGCTAGTCCGTTGCTATTTAAAAGCCCGCATAAAATTTATCATATTTACCTCTGGGCTATTCACTAACACCGAATGCAAGAAGTTTGCGATTTCGAAAGCGATTATTGCTGCTTGATTGATTGATGTGGAATATTTTCGTTGGTTAACGAGCAGTCAAAACAAAATGCGAGTGAGTTATAACAATCTGGTCGGGTGGTCGGTTTGAGAGTCAGACAACATGGGTGTTAAAATAAAGACAAATAAGGGCTAGTGAGATCAAGATGAATAAGGAACTAAAAAATTTATTCCACATTTCTTTCAGCTCTACAAAATGTAGTTAGTTCAGTTTTACGATTCCGAATTTTGAAGAATTCTTTTTACTACAGGAAGGGTGAATTTGAAGACTGGGCTGACGAAATGGCAAGAAAGGGATTATTTCAATCTGTTCCAAAGGAATCCCTACCCGACAACCAGCACATAAAGAAGTAGCAATGTGATTTTATATTTTAATATAACCATGATTACAAACTTGACTATTTTCGTTTTCGTCTGGCAGCTTTAACACTTCCTAAAATCCCGTTTTGACAGGTATAATTGACAGCGCGACGTTAACGAAAGGGCCGGGGAGGGAAGCAGACCCACGCTGATGATTACAGAATGTTATACGATGTTATACAAGTAGAAACCAATGTGTTAGTGTTTAAATTAAACAGAAAAGGTTGGATATATAGATAGACTAAGTTAATTAGACGGAGCAGACAGACCTTTATATCAATCTTCGGTCCGTGCCAATACGGTCTAAAACAACGCCGCACCTGTACTCGTACCTAAATCTATTAACGGCTGGGACAATCGATAGTAAATCTTATATCTAAGGCGCTACGAGAGCTCGCCGCTCGCTTTCACGAAACCCTGCTTGGCGACCGTGACGTAACCCGGCTGCGTGTCGCTCATAGGGTTGTGCATGCAAATACTGAAATATGAAGCGCTTGCGTGTGCCACTTATGTAACTGTAAATACTGTAAACAAATACGGTTTTTCGTGGTTTGTCTGTTAATCACTACATAGTATAAAATAAAGTCGCTTTCAGTCTGTCTGTCCCTATGTATGCTAAGATCTTCAAAACTACGCAACTAATTTTGATGCGGGTTTCTTTTAAATAAATAGAATAATTCAATAGGAAGGTTTATATGTATATAACATACATAATATGGTAGAAAAACACTGATAACTTTAGAGGTTTCTAATGTGATGTAATCACATTTTTTTTGCGCTTACATTGCAAACGCTGGCTGAACCCTACGAGATAGATCAAAAAATGTACTGCAGTATTGTACACCTTAAAAAGGGCTACAAAAAAGTCCGCGATGGTACCTATATATCTATCTCTTACGGATATCGCACAATAAAAAATTTTTGTCCTTTACTTTTTACGAGAAATATGGCTTATTTACGAAACGATTTTAAGCAATACAGCATTAATACTTATCAAATTAAGTACCTTAAATACATTGTGCATTTAATATAGATCAATATGACCGTTTGTAGCATGTAATTTAAATGAATATTTTTGAAGATATTACAGTTTTAAACTTGCGAAAATAAACTGCCGCGTCGGTCGCGTCCTGCGTACTGCGTGCGTGACTCAAAGAGGATATAATTTAATAACTATGGCGTGACGCTCGACTAAATTGTCCACACGGGCGGACCGAGCGTGTAGGTGAATAAAAAAACCGAATTACGTAGTGACACAGGCCTGCTGCAGATATCGGATAAACATTATTTCACAAAGTGACATTGTCAACTGTCAGTTTACAAAGAGGATACGTTTTGTCAGTTTACTCCGCCTAATTGAAGGCCACTGCATACGTGACGGATTTTTATATGGACGGAACGGGACGAGAAGTGGAAATATCGTTTCATACAAAATCCTCAATAAGGACACATCAATATGTCACTGACGGGACAAGAATGTGGCACTTTGAAAATCAAAAATAAATCAATAAAACTTTATTCAAGTAGACCATAATCTTCAAAAACATTTAGAGCTTACATTACGAAACCCAAATGTTAGTAACTTGATTGAGGATTTTTTTTAGAAGTTTTATTAAAAAAAAAAGCTTAGATTAAATCAATAGGAAGGTGACTCGCTCGCCCCTATAGTTTGTCCAATTGGGTATGGGAACAAAAATCAAACATGTCTGAAATCGAAAACCATTTCCAGGTATTTGTATTTTATACCTTATTTAAATATTTAACATTTTTAAAAGCAAAGGATCGAGGATATTTTTAATTAAATACGTTGGCAAACTAGGGTCAAATGAATGACCCCAGTTTGCCAACCTCCGCAAAGAGTATATTATGGTTCTTATTGGACTCTTGACGGTAATCAAATTTACATCTCACAATTAAAACTTATTGGGTCGTATACACGTCCTTTCACGTGATTGGTTTATAATCGATCTATCATACGTAAAACTTTTAGCTATGTGATTCTACTGCATGGTATTAATGGGGTTTCCAGATAGCAGATTTAAAATTCCCCCAGGTGAAATATATTTTTCCACAAAGTTATTTTTAATAATACGTAAATTAATTTACGCTCATTGCCCAGACGGGTAGGTAGGACTAAAATAGCCATTCGCTATAATGACGACCGACTTGGTGTAATGGTTAAGAATTTGGCTACTACACCAGAGGTCGCGGGTTCGATCCCCGCACAGTACAAACATTTGTGTGCATGAACATGTCTGTTTGTACTGGTCTGGGTGTCTCCTATGTATAATAAGTATGTATTTACAAAAGAAAATGTATTTAAGTATGTTTATCGGTTGTCTAGTATCCCATAACACAAGCTTTAATTAGCTTACTTTGGGGCTAGATGGCGCTGTGTGGAATAATGTCCAGGGATGTCCAGGGATATTTATAATTCCAATCCTTTTAGGTAGGGCTTGGTTTCAGAACTTGGCAAAATGAATTGTATCTAATGTCTACTTCTCACATTCTCGTGAGATTGTACATGATGAACGGCGAGCTCTGTTTCACTTCTAATTGCAGTAAATCAGTAATTTTCTCCTCATAATTTATTTACCACGAATCCGGGAAAAACCACATGAGGGAACACTAAGTGAATTTGTGATCGCAATGTTTAAAAATTAATAAAAAAATAACTACCGGCCAGATCAACGAAATATTCAAATTGGTTACTTAAAATAAAGGTAAGTAAAAAGGTAAGGTAAGGTAAGTAAAAGGTTTTTTTTTTTAAATAAAAAAAATTGTTCCCATACCCAATTTAAGATGATAATTTTCCCATGTCAGTGGCGAATGGACAAACCGTGCGAGCCAATTGAAAAAAAAGATGATAATTTTGACAGTTCACTCCTATGAAATAGTGCATTTTTTCAGGTAAAGTGTACTACAGATAGTTAAATTTAATACAATTTAATTTTGATTAGTATTCAAGTAATTTGCAATTATCTTTCATACGATTATTCTCGAAAAACATTGAATAAATAATAAAGATTTTGAACTTAAATATTATTAGATTGTGCGTTTCTGAACAAGAATTGATAGTAAACTTAAGGGACAGTTCTTCTAGTGATAATGACGATAATAATTGTGAAAGGAATTTAAGGTGTGCACCTTAATATAAGTAATAAATAACTTCAAATCCAAATATCTACCTTATTTAATTCACTTATATATTTTTATTTATTTAATTACCTCTTCATGGCACATTAAAATATTTTAATAACATTTTCTTTATCTATCTATATAAACTAACGATTCCACGTTCTATGAAATAATAAATCGATGATCGAATAGATTTACTAATGATTATGAACTACCCCATCCCTATTGATTGCTGTCAAAATTATCATCTAAAAATTGGACAAACTGATAAAGCGCGTGGACCGCTTAAATCAGACCCCCCCGTCGCCTAATTTTTGACAGGACTTCACTCTGACGCACGCTTGTCTCGCTTACGCTGAGGTCAAAACAAATAAGTTTGTCTCTGTCCATCACCAACGATAATGTAGATGTGCATATTTCCAGTTTTCAGTTGTAAATTTTAAGGACGTGCCGTATCTTCCGTTTATGCTGAGAAAAAAAGTCGTTCTCTGTAGTCACTTCATTTTTAAAATCATTATTTGTATAAAGCTAAATCAATAAAAAAAAAACCTATTACTGTTACGGGCTTTTATTTTATGTTTTTCTTAATGAATTTAATCCTTGATAGCCTACAACCAGCCTTGTTTGAAGCATAATTATCGTATTGCTTTAAATTAAATGTCATTCTTTAAGCTGGCATGGAGTCACTACTGACGACTACTTTGACAGTCTTATGAACCATTAGCAACATAAGGCTGCCTGTCCATTAACGCGGAGAAACGCAGGGAAAGAATTTTTGACAAAACTTAACTAATGATATTGCTTAAAGCAGGCTTGTTGACTAGTTAAATAAGGAAATATTCTTTTAATTAATTGTACACAAACAATAACTTACATGAATAACTTAATAAATTGTAAAATTTATACATATTAAGAGTTACCTGTACTGCCTACTCCCTCGCTCTGCTCCGCTTTTTAATTAATAAACAGCCTAAAAATGCATGCATTTAAAAATTTATTTATTTACTTCTGCAGTTTAAAACGATTTCACTTAATCAAAATTTACAAGGTTTGAAACTTATTGCTTTATTTTCCTATAATTTTTCCAAAACATTATAACTTACTTTTTTAATCGCTAATTTATAACAGGAAGTGATTTGTGGCCTCACGTTTCATGGCGGCAGCCAATCAAAACAGAGATTAGTGATATAAAAACATGCAGATTACTATATCTACCAATCACTGAGCATCTTCAGTAGAGCATGAACTGCTGGTTAATGTAACCTTGTATGAACGTTTTCATTTATCGAACGATATAAAATGTATTCAAGCTATAACTTTACCAATGAATTAACGAATATTTGGTTGAGAAAATCAAGCTTGTTTTTTAGTTTTCAATATGTTTTTCGAGTCTGTAATGACAGAGAAATTCATATCCGAAAAAAATTATAAATCCACAGTTCAACGTTGAGTCATGTGTATTTGCTGCTCGAGTCAGTGCGCATGTCAAGTTGAAAATTGCAAATGGCGGCCGTTGTTATTGTTCGTACCGAATTAACTATTTGTAAAATATATACCAATCTTTTTAGCGATTTTTCTACTGAACTGTTATATTGATGCGATGCTTTAACTTCTTATGATTCGGTGTGACGCGTTTTATGTACGATTTTAAGTGTTTTGAGTGTTTTTTTCGGTATTTTAAGTGTGTCATGCAAATGGGGTAAGCTGGAATTATCGGATGTCGCTTAGGTTGTTTTGGATAGTTTCAATAGGCAAATGGTGTGAAGTTTTGTGTTATAAAGTGTAAAAATGAAAACTGAACAAAGTTTATTATCATTTGCGACACGTTCAAAGTGTAGTGGCAGGCAAGAGCGGCTGTAATCTGCTAATGTTCCATGCCGTGACTGCACTCCCCGTACATTTCAAAATGGCTGCTGCTCTTCACGATATATGAGCTTTGCGTCACTGGAACATAAATCAGTGGATCAGATTCGTGATGAAATTCTAGTGTTTCTAGTCGTGTGATCCAGTGTGAAAAGTCGAAAATAAGCTTTGGACAGATCCTCGGACGTAATTGGGGCCGGACAATAGTGTTGTATCATATGTTTTTGGAGTAGTGGACAGTGACCATAGGACCGATATTGCCTTGCGTCCGAGCTGGATTGTAATGTCGCGATTGAATTTCCAGGATGATTTGGGACAGAAGAGATTAAAACTTTTGAGGAATTGAGCGGAATGTGACATTGTATGAGAGGTAAGTGTTTTTTTGGTTTATTTACATTTTGCGAAGTGGTTGTAACGGTGCGGTGTTATCCACAAGATGGACACAGTGCTGTAGGTGACAGGCCGTCAGGGGCTGCCGCGGCGGCTGCCTGCGACGAACGTCCTGAAAATTTGGTTTTTCAGGCGCTTGTTGAAGTTTTTATTAGAGAGATTAGACTAAAAAGTAGTTGTGTAACACATGCCTCTATGTTTTCGAAACGTCGACCTTGTTGTAATGTGTTGATCAAGAAAATATTCCATGCGTGAAATATTTTTTCTAACTACGCGATTATCATCATTTTGGGCGCCCTAATGCAGTATCTAACATAGTATTTCTAAATTTCATGTTTACTAAATCTAGGCCTTGTGTTTGCATAGTTTTCCTTTTTTTCGTTGTTGTTATGATACATTATTAGTAAAATAGACCATGCCATAGCTAGGTCAGGCTGTTTATATTTCTAAAATGTATGCTGTAAGAAACTCAGACCAGAATTATATAAATTCTCTTGATTAATCCCCTGTAGTGCAGAGGAAAATGCTTATAAAATCATTATTTAGAAATAACTTGGATAATGTGTTTATTACCTAAAAACAGCAACAATACTATACTACTATAATAGTAGTTAAACATAGAATTAGTTATCTTGACAAGAACTGCTGGTATCAAACCTTTACACTGTTTTCTAAACCAATTTAAAAATTGTTAACAATTGGTAAATTAAATACAGTAAATTACTTCAACTAACTTTTTAAGTACAAATTTAGAACAAAAACTATTGAATTAAAATAAAAGATAAGATAAATCTTAAAATTTCACTTTTACAGTTCTAGGCTTGTTATGCAAACATTGATCTGTTTTGTAGATTTGTAAATTACGGTTTATTGAAATGATTAATCAGTTAGCCCTGAATTCCAGAAAGTAACTCATACACTTTTCCACTCCTGAAATATAGTAGATAATATACAAAGATATCAGTTTACAAAAAGTTTTTACTGAAGTAAAAAATAAATAAATAAATAAAGTACCTATGTACCTATGATTGGTTTAGTTTCTAGAATATCACCCTGAAACAATTGTAAAGTTTAGATTCCTGTAAAATAATTTCCATAAGTTCATTTAACATACTTAAGGTTAAACTACCACTGGCTTCTGTTGCTGTAATAATTAAACTGTGGATTTTACAAAATGTTCTTCCTCTATAACTTGTGAACTTCACAAAAATATATCTCATTGTCATACAAAACATTGGCAATTAAAATTAGAATTTCTAACCATAACAAGTATTTAAAAAAAATTCATTGCCATTGATAGTATACTTGTCAAATCATGATTTATTATCAATCATTATAATCATTCAGGAATCCAAAAATCTTACCTAATGTAAAAAAGCAGATTACTCAATTTGTGCATGCGTTCATATACTTTAATTGTACTAAAATTCCCTGGCAATTGTAGAAAAGTATTATATTTGGATATAAATTCTTAATTTGGCATACTACAGCCTCCGGAGATTAGGATAACTTTATAACTGCTCAGTAAGATATAATAATGATAGAATAGAAGAAGACTTCACTTGATTTGATTTAATTTAGAGTACCTACTTGCTAAATGATTAAATTATTTTTTGTGTGTGTGTAATGTTTTTCACACATTATGGGAACTAAAAAAAAGTAAAGATGTGCACACAGCAGTTTTAAATTTAGAAGTGGATAAAAAATATTATAAAAAAACATATATTACAAATTTAATTAAATGGTAAAGGAAAGTTAATGGCTTGTCAAATTATAATAATTTGGTAAGCAAATACCTATAACCTGGTAAGCATTCTTAATTGAATAAATTATTTGCCCTGGGCATTATTTTTAATTTTTGTAAAATTCAAATTAAAACCAGGTGTATTATTTGGTGCAGCAACCAAACTGAGCCTTTATTCTATTATTCACATCTCAATAGAATTTTAGTTTATGGTTTGATTTTGATAGTTTCAAGTATGGACTAAATGTCGACATCATGCTGTTCAACTACAATAATTATATTAGGGTTTGAATAGCAAAATCTAGGCCCTGAATAACATATTGTTAGTTAGCAGTATGTATGATAAGCAGCGAAAATATGAATGAGGCAGTAACATTGATAAATATTTATTTTAGGTTAAGGATTGTAAGAAATAATCCTTTCTTTTTATAAATAAGTTAAATGTATGGACAATTACACTGCATCCTTTGGAAAAATGCTGATCTTGTTTACTATCATCATTATTATACCAGATTCAGTGTGATTAAATATCTGAAGCTCATCTAACAAGTTTTCAAAGTTTATTTCATAGATATGACAAAGTTTTTTAAGTGTGGTACATTTAAAAATCTCTCCAAATATTAAGTATTGACAGTGTACCATGGGTTGGGGATTAATAAATTAGATTTTATTTAGACTTGCTTTACTGCGATTGTACTATAAACTACATTGTACTGTCTTATTCAATGCTGTAATTGCACTAAAAATTTAATTTAAAAAAACTCAACACTTAATTATTTGACATGCCTTCAACCAATAGATGGTAGAGTCATATTATTATAGTATTTATGTCTATTATTTAGTATATTTTTTGACTATTTAAAAGTACTGATTCTATGAGTATGAGTCTATTTAAATAAAGATATTTGAGTTTGAAAAAAAAAAAGATCTTACTATTTCTGTGATATGCATGCATTCCTTAAACTGGTTAGGTTAATATTGATGTTTTGGTTGTCTTCCAAATTAATAAGGGTTAGTTGGACAGCAAATAATTGTACTGGTCAATATTGCAGTATTGTTTAATAAAAAGCATAACTGCAATGTTCTTCCTAGCTTTTTATAAGCACCTTCCCACCAAATTTTTATTTCTTTGCAAACTCGCACCACATTTTCAATGCTCTCTTTAGTTAGATCATCCATTTCAAAATTATCATGGGATGCCATAATATCATAGCATAGGCTTAGATTTGATATGTTGTAATTGATTATTTGTTACAATTACTTAGGACATGATGATGCATCAAGGGTGCTTGTTTACTATTTGTGCTAGTAGCATCCTATCCTATACACGGAGCTTTGCGTGAAGTTTCTATTATCAAATTATGTTACAATTCTTAACTACAATAAGGTATTTTATAGATTTGAAAACAGATTTCAGGTTTAACAATACCAATTAAAGAGTTTAAGCTGGTTGAGGCAGTAAAAATTTGAAACTACAGTCTTGAATTATAGCCATAAATACAGACAACTGAAAAGGTTTGTCTTGATGAAACAGCACTTTTTTTCTTAGCAAGATTTTTTTTATTTAATCAGACTATAATAATACAGAAAGTTAAACTGACAAAAGGTAAAAACGTGAAAAATTTACATTGTTAAACCTACACAATATTTGGGAAATGTATCAGACAGAAGTAAATCACTACCCGTGCTGTCTGGGTGAATACTTTACTGTTAATAAACTCAACTGAAATAACTTTATTCAAATAGACTTTCACAGTAAGTACTTTTAAATCGTCAATATATATATCATACACGTCAATATATAATATGTTAATATTATGTTGCTGCCCAATCAATAATTCTGCTGCCCAATTATACTATTTTCACTGTAAGATGATATGCCTGACAGCTCTTATTGTTCCGTTTAACGCATACTATTTCAAACTAAACAAAAATAAACTGGCAAAAGAAAAATTTATAAACTATTAAAAAGCTATTGTCCTTTTGAATGTTTTCAAGTAAATTATTGTTATTCTTATTAACTTTAAACTTATAAATGAAATTATATTGATATATCTTTACAGCGCCTGATGCGTGATAAGATCGGTAACTCCGATTCCATTTCCTTTGCAACTCGATTAAATTACATTCGTTACATCACTTTACATGAACTGTCAGGGATCATCATACGGCGAAAGTAGTATAATAATTCTGCTGCCCAATTGACTCTTGACTCTAGTAAAAAAACGTAAAGTCATCAATCAAATGGTCATTTGTTAATAATTATCGAGAAAACCAGAGTGCTATTATATCACCTGAGCAGCATTTTCTGTTTTTCCATGTAGATAATTATTAAAAACCTAGGCGCTATTTGGGTTGCAAAAAAAAAACTAATTTTTAGCTAGTAATGCTAGAATTCTTATTGGTCATTATATATTATTACTTATTGAATTTTAAAACCTAAAATTTATTGACATATTTATACAGAGCCTATTCATAAAACCTAAAATTTATTGACATATTTATACAGAGCCTATTCACATTTTATTTCTTAGAATAGCCAAAATCAGGCAACTTGCACTTTGCTTGATTTGGTGGAATATCCAATCCTACCCCTGATAAACATACTTAAATATTTCTAAATACATATTGAAATAGATAATAATACCACCCAGACCCACAACAAACGCAAATGTTCATCACATAAATGTTTGTTATGGATGGAGATCAAACCCACGACCTCCGATGCTAAAGGCAGGATTGCTGCCGTTGCAGCAACGGGCCAGTCAATATGTTGTTATATTTTTCAAAGGTATTGACTAAAATCAACTGTTTATGAAACAAAACAATAGATTTTAATCGTAATTGAAATCACTGCATAACATCACATAATTTGAATCAGCTCAACCCTGTATGTGTACCGAATCTGTACACATTACCGAGCGCATGTAATCAAATGAAAGTTTTCAGACCGACTCATTTCGGTACAGATTTCTTGTTGAGGAAGGGGACTGAATTGTATGAAATAGGAGTTTCTGTGGTGAAATATTCATGTAATTGTTTTTTTGTGCAATAAAGTATATCTATGTAACTGAATCTATACTATATACTATAATCTATAATTATAAAGAGGTTAGCGTTTGTCAGTTTGTTGTATGTTTGAGGCACATAATCTCCGAAACTACAGAACCGATTTAAAAAAAATCTTTCACTGTTAAACAGCTACATTATCCCTGATTGCTATAGGAATGTAAAATTTTAAAAAACGTTAGGGATCCGTGTGAAACTTTGATATGTAACCCCACGCGTGTGAAAAATTAGTCCACGCGGGCGAAGCCGCGGGCGGATAGCTAGTCCTAAATAAGACTCAGATACATACTAAATCTGGCTGTTACCTTCCAGCATGGCAGCGGACAGCGATGGGCTAGGCTCGGCGGGCGGCGGGTCGTGCGGGGTGGTGGTGACGTGCGAAGGGGACCTCCGCGACCCGCGCTTCCCCGAGCGCCTGCGCCGGCTGCTGCGCGACCTGCGCCAACTTCTTGCAGAGCCGCATCCGCACACACTCAAAGTTAACAAGGTTTGTGAGCTTGATCTACTTCAAAACGTCGGCCTTCTTTTCGAGTCAATTGCAAACCTGGCGACTACCAGCCCAGCAACAGTTGTCATAAGTAGTTCTTCCATAGTACAGGTGGTTGAGCACTGGGTAGTAGTGTCCCACTACATTCAGAATTAGATATGAGCGCCGTAGGCCAAATCCACGGCGGCGGCGTGGTCTAAAAATTTACATGGCGGCGGCGGTGCGCCGGCGCAGTGTACATTTTTAGAGAGGGGGTTGGGGAAGGGGATTTTTTAAGAATTAAGATATTGTTGATACTGAAGAAAATGTTGTAGCGACATATAACCTGATCTTTTTTGTAATAACCCTTTTTTTGGAATTTTGACCTTTTTAAAACCTAGCCCCAAGTTGAAAGTAATATTTGTATGAGGGTGATAAACCTTACAGAAATTCTACTTCGTTTTAGAATAAATGTAACTAAACTGGTACTGATTTGGTATGGTACTGATTTCGAAAAAACATTATATTTGGGGGTTTTTTCAATATTTTTGATAAACGAGATAATCATCATCATCATTGCGGTCTATCCCGGTTGTGTACCCGCACTGGTGTGTGGGGTTCTAGGGTCCGCGTTTCTAATGTTATTGGCCCACTCCGCGCGGTCTTGTGCGTCCTTGGTGGTTAGTCTGTTGTCCGCATGTCACCTTGAACGACGTCGATCCACCGCTTCTTGGGTCTACCTCTACTGCCGGTACCTGCGGAGGTGGCATGGCAAGACATTTATTTCCTACGTAGTTTGCCGATCTCCGTAAGACATGACTTTACCAACGAAGGCGGCACGCCTGCAGCTTGTCTGCGATGTCACTACCGCGGATGTGGGTGTTCTGCACACAATCTTTGCGTGAGACATCCGCCGCAGCATCTTCATTTCCGTGACGCGCAGCTCTTGCTTATGTCGCTCTAGTAACAGCCATATAAAAAGACAGGCCTAATGATGGTTTTATAGACCTGCCCCTGAAGGGGCAAGCCTGGAGGGAACAAGCTGAAGCTTGATCGGCATTTTGGGGTCACAAATGACACCAGTCACCTCACGCCATTTGGTCCAAGCCGCGGCAATTCGGGCTCTGACGTCGCTGTCGATGTTACCGGACGCGCTTAACACAGATCCCAGGCATTGACAAGGCGCTCGACCGCGTCAACGCCTATGCGGACGGACTGGGGATTTGTGGGGTTTCAAGTCATGTACTCCGTCTTCGCCTCATTAAGCTTCAGGCCGCCGTTATCAAGTGAATCCTTCCACTTATTTACCCGTAGTACCAGTCGTCTCCAGTCCGAATCTGCCAGCGCAATATAATCAGCATACATGAGCAACCAGGGTGGTTGCTCGTGTTTATCTCGGATGCTGTTTGACAGAACGTCTAATATTTCGCTGAACTGAAACGGGCTAAGCACGGAGCCTTGGTGTACTCCAACGGTGACAGCGACGGGAAGCGTATCACTTACCACAGCCCTAAGTATGGAACTGGAATCGTGGTACATGTCTCGGATAGTGTCAATATAGACGCTGTAAACGGCCCTGGACCACAGCGCCCAACCGATCATCAGACTAGGGATACAGTCGAAGGCCTTCTGCATGTCTAAAAAAATATACCCCAGTCTGTGTACCTCCAGGAGCGTTTAAGGCAAATACGCGGTTCATGGTCCTGCAACCCGGTCGAAACCCATACTGACATTCGACATTCCCTGTCGGATAAGTGCTTCAAAAATAATTTAAAAGTATGCTATATAAAAATGATTTTTTAAGAATTCATAGATGTAATGTAATGATATTTTCAGTAGAAATATACAATGAAAGGCGGATTTCACTTTTTTGGGCTAAATAAAACACTGTGGACTGGTTTGTACGTGTCGCGACGGTGCGCCGCGCGTTTCTCTTGAATGGCGGCGCGCCGACGCTAAGTCACGGCGAGGCGGCGCGCCGACGCGACGCTCATATTCAGAATTCCTGCTTCATTAACGAATCCACATTTGGCCATGTTGTCCCTTACTAAAACGTTCGTGGCAAAAAAACAAGCAGGTAGCCTGATAGCGAGCGGTTCCAGCAGCCTATGAACGCGTATGTTCTGCGTATAGGGATTACAAACAAACATTATCTAGATGTCTAGATATCCCTGCATGTTGTAAACTGCGCCTAAGAGCGCTTGGGTTTGCAAAACGTATGTTAGCTGGCGAAAAAGTTATTTTACTACCTATTCAGAAGGGCACCGGTTTTAGTGAGCAGTGGTCTCTATTTCGAAGAAGTTCAGAGTCCCACAAAACCCAAGACTTGAATGCGTAGTTATGCTTTACTGACACAAAAACCGATGAAGCCGTGCAGCACCAGAAATATCCCACTTCAGGAATTCAATACCTTGTCAACCACAAACCGTAATCTTTTGTTAGGGCGCCTAAAGAAATTAACAGTTTCATTTCAAAATCAGCGACGCAAGAGTTACGAGCGGATATTTAGAACTTTCAGATTGGTTGTAACACCTGTTCCCTGTCATGTTTATGAAATAGGGCAAGCACGTAGACAGGTGTAAGCTGCAGTGTGTTCCTGTCGTGTTGCTTATAATAATTTAAAGTGATTGTAAATTGTAATGTTTTAGAAGTAGGTACAGAAACACAACTTAGTGTAATACTGATATATTGCATCACCTTATGGCAATGCGATAACGATCATTTTCCAACTGCTATGTTACTATGACAGCTCCTAGGTGCACTAGCTGATAAAGATTGCAGAATTTCCTTGGATACAGGTTGGTAACTTGTTTATGTCCTGGGGAAGATGTTTTTTCACCAGTGATTTGTAAAAGTGAATGAAGGCTTGCAAATATTTATAATCTGAATTTTTTGACACTTGCTTCACACATCACATGAGTATATCAATGGAACTGCATAGACAAAGCTTCATACACTTACAAGTGGCTGTGACAAGTACACTACTACGCGTGTGTCCGTGAACCAGTTTTTCTTATCCTGGTGAGGAATGCCTTACGCACTATCCCACTGCCTGGGTGAGGCAGCAAGGGAGTGCAGGACAAGCCAGCGGCATACCCACTAAAAACACCCTGGTATACCCTAACCGGTTTGGAATAGGTCGACATGAAGCCTTATGGATTACCACGTCGGCCCAGCCCTCGTGCCGAGCCTCCTCACGCTACGGAGGAGTCCCGGTATACTGAGGACACCCCAGTGTCCGTGAACCCTAACTTGACCACTGGCAGAGCCCGTTTCTCTCCGTGTGCAAAGAGGGCGCCGCCAGTGCTCACTCGCGCATGTGTAGTAGTGTCACCTGTCATAGCGGGATTTTTGAAGATTTCCTTTTATTTAGACTGCGTTCCATAACAAGTGGAATTTCACTCTGAGAAGTGAGAATCACTTGAAGCCGTTTAAATTGGACCCGAGTGAAATCGAGCATGAACGAGCTGTCATCTGACAGTTTCCTACTAGTTTCGGAACGAGTTGCGGTGACGTTTATCACTCTGAGCTCTGAGCTCTGAGCCTAATGAAATTCATCTGACAGCTGTCAGACAAAGGTTTTGTTCGTTTTGTCTTTTCTATACGACGAGGGTGAAAATCACTACGAAAAGAGATTTGAAACAAGCCCGCCTATATCCCAAATGGGGTAGTCAGAGGCAAGTTGACTGTTGCCGTCATGGTGAATTCACACAGCCCTCTTTCGCTTTTAATTTTAGAACCTTACCTGGTAAGTGGTGAGCATTCCGCCGTAATCCGCGTTGCTTGATGGAAAACACTATCACCATAGGAACCATCTATCATCGGTGTTTTCCATCGCCGGAGTGTTAGTCCCAAATTTTACAATGAACTCATGTGATAGTCATGTCATCAGTGTTAAGATGCTCCCTCACCTGAAGCATTTTTCTGTAATGTAACGTTGCAGAGTCCAGTATTATAGTGAGGGAGGAGAACCGAGCATTACAGTGCGCAAACTGTAATGTTACAAAGTCGAGCATTAAGTTGGTGAAGGAAAAGCACCGAGCATTACAGTGCGCAACTTGATGATACATGTGTAATATTTTGATACAACTTCCCTGAAGTTTTTGTAGGGCAGTATTGTAATGTAATGTTCAAAATTGAATCTGAAACGTTACATTACAGGAAAATGCTCCAGGTGAGGGACCACCTTCATGTGATAATAGCCGAATCATTGAACCTTGTGTTTCTCTCAGGTGGAGCCGTGGAACTCGGTGCGCGTGACGCTGTCCGTGCCGCGCGCGGCGGCGGTGCGGCTGCGCGCGCTGGCCGCCGCGGGCGCGCCGCAGCTGCACGCGCTCGGCATCCTGTCCGTGCAGCTGGACGGCGACGCGGCGGTCTCGCTAAGGCTGCAGCACGGCGCGGAGCTGAGGATCAACACCGCACCGCCTGGTGAGTTCTCCAACAGGGTCTTGCAACCACAAGTGTTTTTCACCAGCACGTGGTCTACAATTTAGTGCTGTTAGGTTCAGTGAGAATTCTAGGTTGGGACGCCCGGTAACAGGGCCTTAGATACTAGAGGTCTTGCAACAGGTATTTTTCACTAGCACACTGCGGAGATAATAACCTACAGCGCCTGATGAGTGCTGCAATTAGTGTCGTCAAGTACAGTGTTTCGAATTTCCGAAAGGTTCAAATAATCTAGAATTTGGGTTGAGATCGCCTTGCCTGATAAGTTCTGTACTCAGTAATACAAGCAACGAGGGTCTGTAATAAGCATTTATCAGTTGCTCGGCGACTCAAGACGTGCAACCAGAACCCTGAGAAATAAAGACGACCTAGTTCGGGGGTCCCCCGTCTCTTAAGATCCAATAGATTTTAAGACATCCTTTGTGTTTGTTTTGCTTAGAACGTAAAAAAAAACCTCTCAAGATACTTTATTTAAAACTTGAAGTATAATTTCACCAGCAGCTGCTAACAAATAAATCTCAAATTCCAGAAGCGAGCACAAGCGCAGCGTCTCGCTCTAACGCGGAGCTCCTCTCGGGGCTAGGAGGCATCGGCCGCCTCATCAGCGAGGCCGAGGGGGCGTCCACCAGCGCTGAGTCGCCCCCCACCCGCGACAGCTTCAAGTCGCCTAATACCGTCTGCCCTATGGACGGCAAGATACCCCAGAACATCCCCACGCCAGCGGCCACGGATCGCTGCGAATTTCCGTTTGGAAGCATGACGCAGGCGAGGGTCATACATCGGAAGGAGAACACGCTTGGTGAGTTCAATTTTAGGCTTTCACAAAATTTTATCGATTATGGTCGCAACATCTCGTAACGCTTAGCTGCCACTGAATATTATTCGATTTCTCCATCCCAATACCCAACACAACGCGGGCGAGAGTTGTTGATCCAATAATGTCGTATCTGTCAGGAACAAGTAACCATAGTCATAGTCATATCATTTATTACTCCATGTAGTTACAAAAGATCTTAAATATAAAATAAAACAGTTCTCAACATGAACCCCGTAGTGGTACTGCAATTGTTTTGTTGAAAATATTCTAAAACAACAACTAAAATTAGGATAACATTGATTAATATAAAAAACTTAACACTGTTTTACTATTAATGTTATCTTACCACATACCTATAGTTTTTTTTCTTTTTTGTAGAAATGTTAAATATTAAGTTACAGTATTTTAAAAGAAAAATAAAGACAGAAATTATTACAATTTTAGTCCAAAATACTCCTCCATACTCTAAGGGCTTTTTGACAGCAATAACTCCTTCAACCTTCTATAGAAAGTAGAGTTTTTGTTTTCATTTTTCAAACAGGTAGGCAACTTATCGTTAACTTTGATGGCCATATAATATGCTTTATATATATATATATACGAAATGGTACTAAATTAAATTTTGTGTCTGGTAGAGCTAATCTATTTCGGTGTCTTAAATTGCGTGGCTGTAAATAATGGTCTTTAGCTTGTGTGACATTGTCTGGTTTTCCTGGATTAACTTGCTAAGACTTTTAAAGATATAAAATAGGGTTTACAGCTTTCAAGGTTGGTTATTTATGATGGTTAAAATTCTAATGCATCTTTTTTGAGGTATGAAGAGCTGATGTGCTTCCGTGCCCCATAAGATAAAGCCGTAGCTAAGCCATGCATGTGCGTAGGTATAATATGCTGCCAAAGCTGTTTTATGGTCAGTACATTTTTTTAATTCGTAAAGTGCGTAGGTACGAGGTGCATTCAATAAGTACCTAGCCTCATCGCCAGAGGGCGCTGTAGTTTCAAAAGAGTTTTACCACAGTGTAGCACATTCTTTTTCAATTCTTTTTTCAAATTTTCATTCCAATCCCTTCATTTGTTTTAATTTGACAACTTATGGAAGCGAACGTGTCGATCGGTTTTACAAAAATGGAAAAAGAGCAATATCGTTCGGTGATTTGATTCCTATTTTTGGAAGGGAAAACGCGCATCGAAATCAAAGAGCGCTTGGATGCTGTGTACTGTGACTCTTCTCCATCGATGGCCACCGTCAAGAATTGGTTCAACGAGTTTGCACGTGGCCGTACGTCGGTTTTTGATGAACCACGTCCAGGTGCACCGAAAACAGCTGCTACGGAGGAAAACATTAAAAAAATCCATGATCTCGTATTGGCAGATCGCCGATTGAAGGTTCGGGAGCTAGCTGAGACTGTAGCCATTTCAGAAGGAACAGTGCATCATATTCTTCACGAGGAACTCGGCATGAGAAAGCTGTCGGCGCGATGGGTGCCGCGTTTACTCACACCGGAAACCAAGCGCAACCGTGAGACCACATCGGAGACGTGTTTGGCGCTGTTTAAGCGGAATCCAGCGGAGTTTTTGCGTCGTTTTGTGACCGTCGATGAAACCCGGATCCACTGGTACACACCAGAGACCAAGGAGCAATCAAAACGATGGATCCAGACCGGGGAACGTGCTCCAAAGAAGGCGAAAACTGTAAAATCGACCGGAAAAGTTATGGCCACCGTTTTCTGGGATTCACAAGGTGTGATCTACATCGATTACCTCGAGAAGGGTGAAACAATTACAGGGCTTTACTATGCCGATTTATTGGGCCGATTCGACGCCGAATTAAAGAAAAAACGACCCCATCTGGCAAAGAAAAAAGTGCTGTTTCACCACGACAACGCACCGGTTCACACGTCTGCCGTTGCCATGGCCAAATTGGTCGAATTACGCTACGAATTGCTGCCCCATTCACCGTATTCTCCAGATTTGGCCCCTTGTGACTTCTTTCTGTTTCCTAATCTGAAAAATCACTTGCCGGGAATAGATATGGATCAAATGAGGAGGTCATCGCCGCCACGGAGGCCTATTTTGCAGAGTTTGACAAAAACTATTTTTCGGACGGGTTAAAAAAGTTGGAGCATCGCTGGGCTAAGTGTATCGAACTAAAAGGAGACTATGTTGAAAAATAAATTGCCACAATTCCAAAATTTTCGTTTACTTTTTGTAGGCTAAGTATTTATTGAATGACCCTCGTAAACTTAGATAATTTGCCGGAAATTTTGTCTTTATGGGACTTCCAATTTAAATTAGTATCTATTTCCAGCCCTAGAAGCGTACATGATTTAACTGTTTCGATATGGTAGTTATTTAAATGAATATTGAGATTTAAGGGAACTTTCTGATAAGGGAGATACTACTTTAATTTGGTTTTCGATAAATTTAACTTGAGATTATGTTCTTCCAACCACTATGTTTATCAAGTAAGTTTCAATTTGTGGTTTTACTTCACTGTTGCTAATTGATCAAATTAAAATAATGTCATCTGCATACAGCACACAAGTTTTATCAAGAATTGTGGGCAGATCGTTAATATAAATTAAAAACAAAATACAGCCTAAGACACTGCCTTGTGGAATTGAATTTTGAATTGGGTATTGGGTAATTGGGTATTTTGGATAATAGTGGAAGTATTTGGGTTGAAATGCTCTATCGCAACTGCTTGCACCCGCTCTTTAAAATATGATGCCAGTCATCGGTGTGCTATTCCTCGGACACCTATACCATGCAATTTTTCTAGTAAAATGTGGTGGCTAACTCTGTCATAGGCTTTAAGGTCAAGCATTAATATAATATTATTTGAAATAATAAAATTATAAAATAATTTTAGTAGTTGGTAAGATACTGCATAACTACTTCACGCAAATTGGAATAATAACTCTGTGGAGAGTTTTTTGTCGTTATGTTCAACATTTCGAAGGGGAACAAAACGAAAGACAAATCTTGAAATGTAGGTATTGTGCTGGATTTTTTCATTCGGATTTGAGAAGAGCTTTTGACAAAGTACTTTCAATTTATTCTTTGAAAGGTTATTTTTATCGTGAATCAGTGTCACTACTAAATTGTATTGCGGCTAAGCCATTTTTTAATGACTGGGTGATAGATGACTTAGCTGTTCCCCAGGGTTGACGTTTTAGTTCAGTTGTTTTTTTTTCTTATTGTATTTAATTCGATCAGCCTAAGTAATGTTATGAATTCTTCGATTACGCCTCGAAAGCATACATGATCATTTAATTATTCGCCAGGTATCGGCGGCTCCCCAGGCGTGCGCGCGTCGTCCGACGGCGTGTTCGCGCGGCCCTCCACGTCGGCGTTCGCAGGGCCTCCGCCCCCGTACCCGCAGGCGAAGCCCTGCGCGTCGCCCGCGCCCGCGCAGGCGTCGCAGTCACCTCAACCTCCGCAGCCGCCACCGGTATGTTTTTATTTTCAAGTGCTTAGGAAATTTTTGACGTCCTTCGTTTATTGAGTTCTGTCGCCTATCTTAATCGGGTGCTTTTAAAAGCTTACATAAAAAAATATTATTTCATTCATTCATTAATTTTAGACACGATTGGCGATTCACGATTATTCTTTGACGGTTTCTTTGCGATGTTTATGGACCTAGTGCAGTGTCTGTGAGAGTAGCACAAATTTGGTTTAAGCGTTTTCAATCCGGAAATTTTGATATCAAAGATGCACGTCGCTCTGGTTATCACGGATAAAATGGATGCCATTTTTGAAAAAGTGGAGCAAGATCGGCATATCAGTAGTTACGACGTAGCTGAAGACTTGGGAATTGACAACGAAACAGTTTTGGCGGATTTGAAAAAACTGGGTACACAAAAAAGCTCGATATTTGGGTACCTCACGAGCTCACTGAAAGAAACCTAATGAACCGTGTACTCATTTGTGATTATTTATTACGACGTAATGAAACCGAACCATTTTTGAAGAAGCTGATAACTGGTGATCACGTACGACAAGAACGTGCGAAAAAGGTCGTGGTCAAAGGCCGGTCAGGCTTCACAGACTGTGGCGAAACCCGGGTTAACTCGCAACAAGGTGATGCTGTGTGTGTCTTGGGATTGAAAGAGCATTATTCATTATAAGCTGTTACCACCAGGCAGGACCATCGATTCTGAACTCTACTGCGAATAACTGATGAGATAGTTGCAAAGCAAGAAGTTGAGAGAAAGCGGCCGGAATTAATCAACAGAAAGGGTGTGGTTTTCATCACATCTTTAGCCACTCAGCAAAAATTAAGAGAGTTTGGCTGGGAGGTGTTAATGCATCCGCCGAAACAGGTGGAAATTTGAAGGTGCAAGGTCAGGACACCTTGCACCTTCAGATTTCCACCTGTTTCGGTCTCTTCAGAATTCTTTAGGCAGTGTCAGGTTAACATCACGAGAGGACTGCCAAAACCACTTGCCGCGGTATTTTGATCAGAAGCCTCAACATTCCAATGTCATGTCCCTAACTACAAGATGGCAAAAAGTAATCGAACAAAATAGGATCTACATACTGTAGTTAAATGTAAATAAACTATATTAAAAAATGTTTTGAATTTTCTTAAAAAATGCGAAGAAATTTTTTCCCTGCCCTATTACATCACCTACTGAAGATATATCTGTTTTACACTGTCGATATTTTGTCTGAACTTTAACTTTTCCCCACAGCCCCCGTCTCCGCAACTGATAGCGCAATCCCATGCGCAGTCACTCGCCCAATCTCACTCCCAAGCCCAAGCCCAAGCCCAAGCCCAAGCCCAAGCCCAAGCCCAAGCGCACGCGCAAGCGCAATCCCACGCTCAAGTCCACGCGCAGTCGCAGTCGTCGCCGACGGTGGCGATGTCGTCGCCGCTGCTGGTGAATCTGCTGCAGAACGACGCGGCCGCGCCCTCGCCGCGACCGAAGCCGCCGCATCCGGCTAAGCTGGAGAGGCTGGATGATGGACAGGTAACAATCAAGACCTAGTTAACAGTTTTACATTTCGAATTCTAGTAAGTAATGTTATGCCACTTTAAGATTGGACTTACTTGAGAGGCAAAGTCATTTAGTTATAAAAGGCTTCAGAAACTTTTGGGTAAATTTAAAAAACATTAAAGTAACTGTCAAGGTTTTAAAAAGTCAGCATGTGGGTAAGTTGAAGTGAAACTGATTACTGCAGGGACGAAAACTTCATGAAATAATGAACATTTGACTCGTGAATGTAACATTTCGGTGTAATTTTCGAATGGATTAATTTTTTTATTATTTTTTCACTTTGCGATAAATAGACGAGATGAAAAAACATTTCACATGGTAAATTAGGGAGTACCACAGGGAAGTATACTAGGTCAATTTCGAACTAGTATTACAATATAGTTGCGTCAAACTTCTAATCTAGTCCCCTCTGCAACGAGACGAGTCCCGCATTACAAGTTTTCTTAGTAAAATAGGTACTGCGCAATTGCGCATGCGCGAAACAACTTCAAAGCCGACTAGAAGTTTGACGCAATCTATAACCGTCGAATGTATTTAAAATCTATGAAGGAGACCACTCGTAGGTTCGAATAACCGTTCAATTTAAAGTTTAGAGAAAATATATACCGAACTAAGGTTCAAATGAACTAACCAACTTCCCATCACCCCAGCAGGTGGAACTAGCAGTAGGCCGGCCGCAGTTCGAGTACCGCAGCGCGCGCGCGCCCGCCCCCCGCGCGCCCGCGCCCGCGCCGCCGCCGCCGCCGCGCGCGCAGCCGTTCGTGCGGCGGACCTTCGCGCCGGCCAGGCCTTCGCCGCCGCCGCCGCCGCCGCCGCCGCCGTCGCCGGTGAGTAGCAAGCTCAGAATAATTACGATAATGCGAGTCGGAGCACCCGTTTTGATGCCACAAATATTAATATGGAGGCAAAATCCGAACTTAGCGATGTCAATTTCTCTAGGTAAGAGCTTCTTCAAAATAATTATTTGTGCTGTAAGTAACAACATAACAGAGAAGCACAAATAGTATTCATAGATGTTAAATACTGAAAATTGTTATTACATGTGTAACGAAATATTATTTAGACTGTTGATTTTAGCATTACAAATGGCGCGCCTTTATGTGTGGAACTATCCTTCTAAGGGTAATTATTTTAAGGTAGCGCGAAAATTTGCTTCACAGATTGTGGAAAGTTAGGTCCACAGTGGCACCCAAGTTCCATTTTCTTTCTGCCAACCTCATTCAGATGGGCAAGGAATATTTTAAAACACAAAAAAGGACTTGTTCTTGATGGTAGTGTTTCCGATTCTTGATGAATCAATTTTTCACATAAATTGGGATCAAACAGCTGAATGAAAATGTTAGGGTCTGTGTATGGTCATTATTCTTCTCTGATATGTTGATAATTTTGTTATTTTCTGATTGACTGTTACTGTAATAATTAAACTTTTTGAAAAGGTACGTATTACTTTTCAAATTTGAGTTTTTTTTCTGGAATCCACAAGCGCTTTTGATAATAAACCTTGACGCTGTAAATGTTAAATTACTTTAATTTCTGAAATTACCAAGGCCCCCGGTAATTTCAGAAATTGTGTATTTGTTTGACTGGAGGATACTAGCGTGGAAAACCGACTAGCTGTAGTCATGTTGAAAGTGTTAAAACATTGTTAATAGGGAGTGCCACAAGGTAGCATACTATGCAAATGTATCTAAGTCTGTGGATGTTGAATACCTATTACATGAAACAGCACTGATGATCGAATTTTTCTGTTATTCGAAATAATAACCGCCCAATCAGCACTAAGGCTACTATTTTCCGGTGTTTCGCAATCGTCCTAGGTTTTCACTAAGACCCGTTCTTTCTTATTATCCGCATTTACTTCAATGGCTTCGTTTCAAAATCTGTTCAAATTTAAAATTCATGATAAATGTGGAATATTTAACTCGCGCGAAATCCAGAGGGTCCTTGGTTTGATTCATACGTCGGGTAAAGTGTTTTCGGATTTTTCGGAACATAGCCCGGGTTTGTGATCAACAACTCTCATTTGGCAAGCGTGGTGATTAAGCCAATACCCATTAATTGCAGCGATAACATGATTTCAATTATGGGGTCCTTTGCCCGGCAGTGGCACAGTAGAAGGGTGTAAAAAGACCCTTAGCGAAACCGGCGTCTACATATTCAGACCATTAAATCGAGTCACAAAAAAAAATTGATGGGAAACGATTTTTTTTTACTACGCAATGTAACGCATAATCAAGATGTACGCACGATGTACGTTGCGAGTTGAACGTTTTGAAGCAATTTCTTGTTAGGGAATACTCGAAATTTTGATGATGTTTCTTAGGACAAAAATTAATTTATAATGATTAGAGTTTGTTTTCATCAAAATTTTGAATTTTTTTGCCTTTGACTTTCAATAACTTGGTAACTATTGAGTTCCCAGGTATGGTCCAGAAAGAAAAAATGATTTTGATGATGTGCAGAATACGTAGGTGTCTGCTTCGCTGAGGGTATTTTTACACCCTTAGGCTATTTCCTTCTGTATTTTACATATCCTTCGCCAACAGGTGGGCGCGTACCGCGGCGTGCCCAGCGCGCGCCCCGCCCTGCCGCCGGCGCTGGCGGGGCGCGCGCGCTTCGCCCCCGGCTTCCCCTCGCCGCCGCCCTACCGCGCCATGCCGCCCAGGGCCCGCCTGGAGGACGTGCAGGTACATACTGACACACTGTCTGGGATAGAACATTGTTGCCGTCGGATGGGCTGGAATTCTAGATCTTTTTTATTATAATTTGAATCATTATTTATAGGTATTACAGGTACCTACGCAATGCGCAGTAGTTTATCTGAAGATAATAAATTAAATAAAAAAAGAAAACAATGATTATGTGGATAAATTACTAAAACTCAGCGTGACTGAAATAAATTAACGCAACCAACACTTCAAATCTAGTTTTTTATAAAAAAAATTACAAGAAAAACTTATTTTACCAAACAAATAAAATGAGTGTTAAGTTTTTTGTTTTTTAATAGAATTTATGTAAGTTTTAAAACGGCATTTGCAACCATTATGATACCTAGGACAGGAAAATGGTTAAATATCAGTTTGTAAATTTCAATAAAAATATTTTATTTGTATTTATGCTAGGAAACTGATTATTTTATGTATAAAGCGTGCAATGAAAAAAAAAAATGATTTTCAAAAAGTTCCAATTTCCCTTAAATTTTTTTTTTTCAAATTGAGTGTCTTATGATGGTTTCTTACATTTTATTGAACAAATATTAATCTTAATATAACATCAGCAGGCTTCCCCCGCGCCGCAGCAGTCGACGGCGCCGGCGCGCTTCTCGCCCGAGGACCTGAAGGTGCTCCTGCCGCCTTCCACCACCTCCATGGACCAGAAGACGCGCTCCAGGTTCCAGGTTTGTGGAGAAACAGCTCAATTCTACGACTATTTCATGTGTCTGAAATTATGAAAAAATACACTGATTCCAATTTTGACCATGTTTTTTTTAATAACTTTGAAATCAAGAAGATAAGATCTTACAGTTTTTGTAGATTGATATCAAGAAGGGAAGAATCTACAGCCTTATGCTACGCAGGCTACTGCTTTCATATGTAGACCTGCCCAACATTTCTAGTGTACTTCAAGTCAGCTTAGGGTCTTGCTTGGATTATGTTATTTCTGAGCGTAGTGTATTTACTTATTTTAAAATATTTCTTTGTGTATATCAACCTTTGGTCGGCTCTGGTTTAGTTAGGCGATATGTGAAAATGTCCAGAAAGATATTAATTTCTCTGTTGCAGGAGTTCCAATGGTTCCAACAGCAGTACATCGCGACGCAGCGCGCGGCGTCGCAGCCCGACTGGAACGAGCCCTACCGGGACACCCTCGACCTGCCAGAACTGCCCGACGCCTGCGACCTGGACCAACTACTGCCAACGCTTGGAGCAGACCTGAACTTAGACGCATTATCAGCAATTTCTGACTTAGACCCTCCAAAATGCGATTTGAACGAACTAAGCTATCAGATAAACGGCCCGCCCTACGATCCCCCGCCAACGCCGGCGCCTGAACCAAACGAAACAGACTTCATGCCTCCCCCACCCGTCCCGCAACCGAAACTCACCTCCCCCAACGCCTTCAAGTCACCCCCCACGCAAACATCCATGCCTCCTCCTATGAGACTGCCAATCAGAGCGACAGCCTCCGTCTCGACAGCTACAGTCGGCTCCCAAGCTACGGCTCAGGAAATAGAAGAACAAAGCAAACAGTACCTGATCAAAACTCTCATGAGAGACGATGAACCACCTCCTCCGATTAAAGAGGAAAAGAAAGAAGAAGTGACCGTTGCCCAAGTCAAAGTCAAAGAGAACTCCGAAACTGAAGTCTTCGGCATCGCAAAAGTCACCACCACGGAGGAGGATTTGAGAAAGATGGAGGAGGAAAAGCTAAAGAAATTAAAGAAGGAAAGGGATGACAAGCTGGCGCAGAAAGGGGGGAAGCCTCGGACGCAGGGCGCGAAGGAAAAGCCAGCCACGTTGAGGGAGAAGATTGTGAAGGATACGAAAACCAAAGTTGCCTTATCGCGGCCGCCGGTTGCGGTCGCGAAGCTGCCGACGCCAGTCGCAGAAGCGCTCAAATCTCCGCCCGGAGAGAAAGAATCAATAAAACTCAGGCTTAAGCTGGACAAGAGCGAACCAGTTTACAAAGCAGACGTGAGCTTCGTCAACCAGCAAACGAAAGGCGAGAAAACGACTGAAGGCGAACTTAGAGTACCTCCTTTACACATAAGCTTGCGAGGAAGAAACTCTGCCGTTATAAAGAACTCCAAAAAGGAGAAAAAGAAATTCAGTTTAGGCGACATGCAGTCCAAGAAAACGAAAATCAGGAAAGGTTTAGAAGAAGAGAAGCCGCACAGAAGGGACTCGGAAGATGCTGCTTCTAAATCTGGTGATAGCACTGACAATAAGACTGAGGAGTATTTAGTCAAAAGCCTGAAGCTGAACAATCATTATGAAGGCGACGCTATCAAGCCAGAAATCATCGCGTCAGGCGATAACAACGTCGTCTATAGAATGAAGACGATATCGAAGAACTCTCACATCGTCACCAAGTCTCACGACTATAAACTGAACAACAAAGTGCCGTTAGACAGTCTAAAGCTGAAAAAGAAGTCGAAACTCCTCACTGACGGCAAGACGATCGAGAAAGAGCGGGATAAAGAATGGCGGAACGATTTGCTAGAAAAAGAAGGCAAATACGCCCAAAACGAAGGCTACAGAGAGCCCAACAATCATGAGAAAAAGAAGTTACCCACTCCAAAAGTAGATAATGGTGCGAAATGTGATAACAAGTCCAGTGACGGGAAGACAGTGCAATCGGACACGGATAGTAGTGAGTGTGTTAGTAAAACTGGTGCGTTGGATAGTGAGTTTTTGTTGCTCAAGTGTTTAGAGAGGACGCTGAGTGCGGACGACGTCGCCGACTCGTCCAAACTGTTGGAAGCGCGCCGCAGTAGTGATGGTGACAATAAGTTAAAACGGACACTAGCGGATAGTGCGATAACCTCCCCCAACGGGCTGCTGACCTCGGAGAAGAAGAGGAAGACGAGCCATAGCTCCTGTCCAGGTGCGTATCCCACGGAGACCTGCGACAGACTGGTGAGGCACAGCGAGCCTCGGACTAAGTCTCCGCACCAGTGTGTACAGTAGAGCTCAGATCATATGCAATATCACATATCAATGGCAATCTTTCAGTAGAATTTCTAAAGGGAACTTTACTTTTATTTCTTTATTTCACTAACATTGTTTTTTTACATGAAATGTTTTTTTACAAAATTTTATTAGCTATGGCACTCTTCACTCTACTATACGCTCACCAAATTCTATTTGAAGATCATATTTTTTGCCACATTGTACAGAAAATATTGTTTATGTTAGACATTGTAAATATGTAAATAATTTAGCTTTTAAATTATATTTCACAATTAGAAAAATTTATACATTTGTACATAAAAAATCATCTATTTATTATTGTAAAATGGAAATTGGTTTAGTATTTTTCTTGACATCTAAAATGATAACTTTTGAAATATTTTGAATATTAAATATATCTTTATTTTGGTCTAAAGCTTATAATTTGTATTTTACGAGATAATGAAATTCTGAAGGTGCATTGGGCCGTGAAATTTGTAGTTTAGTCTAAATTGTTTTTAGATATAATATTTTAAATTAAATATACAATTTCAAAAATTTTAACTGTCCCACATTGTTAATTCAATACCTTTTCCTACCTTTTTGAATATTATTCAAGTATATTAATTTTTTTGAAAAAATTGGCTAAGAGTGCGACCTATTGGAGGCCTTCAAATATTTTATAAAACCAAATATTACCATGTAAATATCATATTTTAATTATTTAATTGTTTTGTTTGTAGTGTTCACAATTTGTATGTAATATGTGTAATGTCTATATGTTAATAACAAAGCCATTTTCAAGTTCATATTTTCTACACATTTTTTAGTTTATCTGTACAACATAAACTTTGCTATAATCTGAGCTCTATAAATCTATAGTATAACCTAACCACCTATGGTCGCCTTTTTGCATAATGTTCTAAGAACGACAACATAGTTAAAAAACTGGGTAATATATTAAAAATGCCATTAAGTACGGAAAAAATAGTCACCTGCTAAACATTGTTAAAAAATATACAAAAAAAAAGACGAATTGATCAAAAATTGTGAAGTAAAACCTTGTCAAGTTATTTGATTATTTCTTAGACAGTGTATAGTGGGTGAAATATTTTGGTACAGACGCATTCACATCAACCTTTACAAAACCCTTGCAAGAAGGGTCTTATGTCAACAGCGTAAAAGCCATGTAAAGTTTGATGTGAACGCATGTGTACCATTATTTGTACAAAAACACCACCAGTTTTCCACCACTCCTTCAATTGTCATTGCTGTAAGTACCCTGACCTCGAATCACTAGCATTACCACTCAATGATTTACTTTAATCAATCAAGGAAACAATTTACTTATGCCATAAGCAGTTTATTTTTTATCGAACATACTTGTTTACATAATATTACGATTTACTAGTTATTTGAGGTCACCTGCAGACCGTGTTGTAAAAAAGTGCTTGACGACATTATAGGAGACACTTAACATACCCTAATCTCGAAATTAGGTCATCTCCTTATGTTATGGAAAGTCATCTCCTTATGTTATGGAAACCAGAAATAACGTAAGTACCATAAACACAGACTCAGCAAAAATGTCTCTTTCATCAGCAAATATGCTGGTGTAGGAATTGAAGCTTTGCGAGTCGATCATTTATACTGTCCAACCATCAAATAGATAGGGCCTTTCCCGTGTGTCCATGGAGCACGTTGCGTGTAACATCGTCAAATGTAAGAAAATTGAGTCTAAAAAGAACTCTAATCGCGAAGCTAATACGTGTGTGAAAACTGAAACCACTTGTGCCCAAAAATTTGACTCGTTGCTAACGTACAATTTTGTTGAAATCTATGAGTATGTCTGCCTAGCATTCAATTTGATTATTCTATACCACAAGCAAATACACAACAACAAACCAAGTCCTAGGTAGACACAAGCTCACCAAAGACTCGAGCATTCAGATTTTTTTAAGAGCTGGCTCCTTATTTGAGGTGAGACTGACGATGTAGACTCCCGAACTAGATCTTCACAACACTACTGTCTAATTTCACTGAATCTATAAAAAAAACACAAGTGCACATAACGTATATAGGCAAACTCCGAATTCTCTTCACTTGCGAGACATACATCTTTCATTTTCATTATTAGAACACTTGACTTGACCGGTTGGGAACCTGCAGGGTTATAATGACGTTGGCTCAACCATATTGATCCACTTTCTAATTTGATAAAAAAGGAGAAACACTTTTTCGCGAACAACTTATTGCTAGTATATTCGCACTTGATTATGTCATTAAATTATTTACAAAAAATGCAATTTTAAGAAAAATGGTCTTTGGAGTAATATGGTTCTTCCATCGCCAAATAAAAATTTCCATTTAAGTATATTACCTGTGAAGGGAGTAAGTTGCGACGATAATTCACTTTACCGGTATTATCTCCGTTCCAGATCCCCCTGGGTCTACGAACGTGGGCACCATAGTGACCAGTCGCAGTTCCTCCCCCCCTCCGCAGCGCTCGGGCGGCTCCTCCCCTCGACGCAAAGAGCGCCCGAAGGACAAGTCCTACTGCAAACTCGTTGCCGAACGCGCCCGACCCGACGAAAAGTTCGGCAACCGCTCCCCCGCCTCACAGGCACAGGGCGAGGACTCCGGAATAGAATCCATGGATGCTTTATCAGAGAAATCCCCTAACCAAGCCAGCCAGTCCCCGCCTGGCCCGCAGCGGAAAGAACGCCTCGACATGCCGAGATCGACCAGCCCTACATCGGTGCAGAGGATAATAGGGGTCATAGACCCCCCGCCCGCGTCCGACGAACTCCTCGAAAGGCTGTCTCTGGCGACGGGGCAGCCGCACTACGACCCGGGACCCCCTGACATTGACGACTTAGGCGACATCGAAGCTGAACTGGCCAAGATGCACGCCGACCACATCAACGGAGACGACGCGCCCCGACGCCCCCCAGATGACACCAAAGAGACAAAGAGAGAGCCCACCCCCATCTTACGAGACGATGAGCAAGGCCAGAGCAGAGTCGATGAACCCGTCAAAACGGAAAAGAAAGAGAACCGAGCAGAAGAAAACTCCCCCAAACGAGAATCGTCGGACTTCGACCCGCTACCGAGTCGAAAGTCACCACCTTTATACACATACTCGAACCAGGAGAAATCTTCTGCGGAAACGGAAAGACCGGTCGCTGAAAACGGAGACGCGAAAGAAGAGCCGGTTGAGGAGAAAATGGAAAGGCTACCTCTCAAAGCAGACTTCCCAGATAAAAGTTTACTAGAGCAGTTGCTAATCGAAATCCCAGCGCCGGAGTATACCGGAAAGCGGACAGAGTCGCCTTCGCCGTCCGCTTTGGAGCGAGTGGCGAGGAGCAGCGTGAGAACGCGAGCGAGCACGAAGCTGGCGAGCCCGGCGGACGCCTCGCGAACGCCCCGCGTGAGCCCCGCCCCGCCGCGGCCAGACACTAGAGCGGATTCACCAGCTCACAGATGTCTAGACAAGGCCAGCCCTCGAACAGTCACAACGCCAGCCCCAGCGAAGCCTCCCCCCGGAAAACGGAAGAGAAGAGAATCGGAAAGTTCCTGCGCGTCCACAATCAGCTGCGAGGAAGGCTTATCGCCAGCGGGGCGCACGAAAAAGAAGCCTAGACGCGTCGAAGGCCAAAAGCCGGCGCCGCCGCCGGGAGTGAAAACGAAAAAGGACTCTGACAGTGATAGTGACGAGCCGTTGATATGTAAAGTGCGTGGGAAGACGGTGAAGGGGGTAGTGCCGCCAGGGAAGGCGCTGGCGGTGGGGCAGGTGGGCGGGGTGGGGACGCGGCGCTCGGTGCGGCACTCAGCCGCCGAGCCCGCGCCGCCGCACCTCGCGCTGCCCGCCCAACCGCAGCCGCCCAACACCACGCCGGCTAGGCGGAAAACTAGGAGTGCTGGTGAGTTGCATAGTCTACCATGATATTAATTATTTTTCTAGGTCAGGCAAAGTGTGTTACAGATTTTTCGGACACCGCCATGGCTTACGATAACCCGTGAATTCGGTGGTGATGCGCGCTGCAATTGCAGTGATAACTTGTTTCCAAAGGATGCATCTTTGAAACATTGTATATTACCCCCATTCTAGATCCTGTCATGCTAAAGCATTTTTAATGGAATTTCATTTCGCCCAAGTATTGTTCGAACAAGCTAAGTTTTCTGTAATGATTTTTTGCTGATTAATCACTATTATTTGTAACTGCTGTTATTGTTTGATTAAGTATCCTTTGGTGTTTGAGATTCGGAAATGGCGAATGAAATAAGACTAATAATAAGAATACCTAACTACTACTAACTACTATAGAATAAGATGTTAATTTGTTGATACTCAGTATTCTGGATAAATTTAATGTAAGATTTTGGCTGCTAATGATACTGAAAGATGTGGGTTAAATTACCTCGTTAGGATCAGATTTATTATTATTTTTATGATGGAAGCATTTGTAGGTATAGGCTAGCTGAAGATGGAATATTTTTTCATGATATTATACGTCTTCCTGGCTGATACCAGCTTCGGGTACGAACAGGGTATTAATCAATAACATCAACATTAAGACACAAAATAAAGCGTTTACAGAAGGACCGCTCGCACCTTTTTCCAAAACTTGCGTGAACCGCCTAGGGTTACTACTATATTCGCTCTGAATTTTTAAAATTAAGTAAGTAAGTTATACCTACTTTACAGAACCGGCCAAAAACAAAATTCATTATGTGAAAAATTGCACCAAGTTCGATAAAAACAAAAACACTCGCGACAGTGCGACTTTCCGACTCACCGAAGCTCACTGACTTCGCTTGTAAACTCATGTCTCTGTGTGCGTGCGTCAAAAATGGCGTGTTGTCCTAAGCGCGCTATCTGTCAGAGCGCCGCGCATGTCTAATTTGTGATTTAGATGAGTCTGTATATTTAATGCATAATTTCCGCTATTGCAGTGGGCGAAGGCACCCCAACAGCGGGCGCAGTCCGGCGACGGCGCGCCTCCCGCGACGGCAAGTGACGGCGGAGGCGCGCGGAGCCCCGCCCCGCGCCCCCCTCGCCCCTAGCGCCCCAGCACGCGCCCCTACACGCCCCCACGGAACCGCAGCCGTCGCGACTGCTATACCCGCTCGACTGATCGCCACACGCACTGATGTCCTCGACTGGGTAACTATCTTGTCAGGGGGATTTCGATTACGTTACATTTTACTGTTATTTTTTTGGTTCAAAAGAATGAAGTAAAAAATGGCTACTTTCTCTTGAGAAGTGTTTAAATGTTAACTTACTTCTCACTGTCTTTATTAGCGTCGTATATTGATTGCTGACAAATAGGTGAACTAAAATCTTTTCTTTCTTTCTTTGCTGCAAAATTGTGTCGTTAATATTGAACACTTGACAGTTTAAATTTTGTGAGGGGCAGCCATTGCCTTCTCCATTTTACTTACAAGTCAATATAATATATAGCACAGGTTAGATTTTTAGAGTAAAAGTCCTACAAGGTAGTCGGTTGCGATTACTTATTTTGGCTAGTATGAAAGCAACTAAAATGTATCTTTAATAACTAAAGTTTTAGGCAGAGGTGTCTATAAATGCCCTAAGACTTATTTTTGTTACGTAATCATAATCACGTCCCGGTTTCCTAAGAAATTCAAATGTTTTTATATAATATTGTTTTTTTTTGTAAATATTTGACCAAGTAGATATGATTAAATGTTGACATTTTGACCTAATTTTTTGACGTAATTCTTTTGTTGATTTTTTTTGGTGAATCGTGTTTTTTCTACAATTTTTTTATTAGGATAGTTGAATTTAGAGTATTTTAACGAAACAGTCGAGGATGTCGTGTTGATTTAATAACAAAACAATCAGATATATGTGTTCGATATGCTCCCAAAGTGTATAATGTTCAATCATAATTTGAATCTCAAATTTTGGAATTATTGGTGTGAAATTTGTGCAATAATAAAAATTAAACGTTAGGAACATACATGATAATAAGCAAAGAATGGTAGGTATGCAATTTTTTCATTACAACACATTTAACAATATGGGATGGCATAAAAAAATCCAATTCTTACTACAAAATAAAACTGTTTTGACCAATTGAGCGTAATACAGTTAACTTCTTATCAAATACTTTCTTTGAATTCTTAATCTTTTTAAAATTTAAATTGTTTTTACGATTAACTTTAAACTTATTTACTTAAGCATAATTTGAATCATTCTTTGTTTATTAACATGTATCTCCAACTGTTTGCGTTTACATAACAAGACAGAGTTGGCGATGTCCTTTACCATGCTGTTTTAATAATTAAATAATTGGATGATATTTATGAAATGTATTTTATCAATCCAAGATTTAGATAAGTTATGTTTATACAGTATGCCGAATCGTCGGCCGAGCGATGTTTTATAGTAATCACAAGTATTACTGCCTAAAATTGATGTTCGCACATTCTTACAACAGATGAAATGTTTTCGTCATAGATTTATTTACCAATATTTTGGAACTAATGTGCAATACGTGCGTATTACTACTTAATAATTTATGTAGCATAAATAGCCACGATAAATTATGGTAAATACATATAAATACTGCGACTGGTGTGCTACTATATATTTAACATTTATTGTTAGTCAAAAACCAACAAAACTAAAAATTTGATTTGTTGTATCTATGTGTTAGGGCATTAATTGATGCCGCGTTCCTTTTCAAGCAGAAAACTAAGTTTCTAGGAAATAGCGGCATTTCGACTTTAATTTAGTGAACAAATCATGTTACCATTCACTATAAAATCAACTTTGTATAATTTATAAGTTGATACTTGAGTAATGTTAAGCGGTCTCTCCGCCGCGAGGCGCGACGCCTTCAGTGGAAGCCTTAGTTTTTTAGTGAATAGAGGTGTATCATTATTGTACAAAAGAACACTCGACTTGTAGGCACATCGTTATAATAGTAATAAATACCCGAGAGATATAAAATTGAAAATAAATGCATAAAGTTTTAAAAAGATATTTTCATACCTTTTTGCACATGAAACGGAACGACGTCCAGCAAATGGATGACGTGTAGAATAGAATAATTCGTTTTGGCGGGAGCACGCCATTTTGGAATTTTGACAGTATTTTTTTATTACACAATAGACTTAGCACCTGTCAACGTTATTTTAAATGTTTTACACTCTTGCATTTTTTTAATAAACTATTTTAGATGTGATAGTTAAGAATATAATATAAAATCCGAAATGGCGCGCTCTACGCCAAGACACTGGCTGCTATTTTAAAGTTAGCGTATTAAGTAAGTAATTCACGACCAATAAATGTAATTTAGTAAAACTTGACAGATAATTTCTTAGTGAAAAGATAATAATTGTGACTGAGTGTTTCAACAGCTGTCTGTTTGGGCTTCCAGTACTCTTAAAATTGTTATGTTGATGCCCCTTGAGTTCGTCTCGTGCTCCACAGTTTAGTGAACCAATTTAGTCTTTGTCAACCAGTGAACGTCTTTTAGAATTACTACTAGGACATTTTTTTGCGGCGTTTGCATAATTTAGTCGTAGCCTCTAGCCGAAACCAAAAAAAAGAAAAAGATTCACAGGACTTGTTCCTTCCTCTCAAAGTGTTGATCTGTTTTATTCAATTAATAAGTAATTTTGGCATCCATACGAAAATCGTCGGATAGGGGCGTACTGGTTATAACGTTTTGCACTGTACATAAGTGATCGAATTTCAAAGGATTAGTTTCCTTTTTAAATTGTAGTATTTATTGATCACATGTTTTAATTAATACAGTCATAGTGCGTATAGGTATTGTTTAACGGTATTTAAATCCGTGCGGAGTCGTGTCCGCCATCTTGTTAACTTGAAAATTGGTCGCCGCGAAATTCAACCTCTTGAAATAACGAGTTTAGGAAATAAAATTTAGTAATTTAATAAAAATATAGAAAATATGGTGGACATGATGTGTTTGAGCGCCGACCCGAGAACCTGAAAACAAACCAAGACATCAATTAGGATTCACTCACTTTGCGCGTCGGATAGCAATATACAGCTGGTCAAGTACACCGTAGCATCAATTTTAAAATCCAAATTCTGCATGGGATAAAGTTATGTAAGTACTTAGAATAATTACAAATAGAAACCTAGTCCGCGCGCCCATTTTGAAGCGCCTTAATTGGAGCCATAAATGGCTCCAAACGGACCGCTTTGCAGTGTTCATCACAGCTCCAATAGTCACGCATGTGTGGATCGGATTAGTGCTTCATTTTTGACGGAGCGGTTGTATGAAGACTATCGTTCTATACGTTATTATTCTAAGGTTATGTACAAATTTGGACCCTGACCACTGTAAACGCTAAAGTTTCAAAATAATTTGAATCGTAAGATTATAATAAGCGAAAAATGATGTTTTTGGGCTGCAGCACATTTGCCGCCGACTGCGGTTCCTAACTCTTAGGCTGACAAGACTATGAGCAATAATACGTGGGTGTGAACCTTAGTTTACAAGTTTACATTTTTCTAACGTTGGTTCCGCATTAGTTAAATGTTCTGTTCTCTCGTGTTTATTCCCTGGGGCCTTTCTACAATTTATTAACACACTGTTCAATAGTAACTGCGATTTCGTATTCAGATGAATTTATTACCAACCACACAGGTATAACACACATGGCATCTTACAATGCCCTACGTTCATCAGCTTATCAATGCATGTTTTAATTGTACCGAACTAAACCATCTAATGTAGTACCTTCTTAAGTAAGTAAGTAAGTAAAAAATCATTTATTTATTTAAGCTTGTACAAAGCACTTATGACATGTCAAAAAAAGTATATAGAGATAATAATAATAAACGTAAATAAAATAGCACAATATTAGTACACATCGTGAATATACATAATGTGAATCTACCACCGGTTCGGACGTTGCTTCTTATCGAGAAGACTCCGGCAAGAAACTGGATAGTTACTCTTTTCAACTTTGTTTGTTTTACAAATTTTTCGAAACTATTTCCGGATGTTTTTAGTACGTTAAACATTATCTCAGTATAATATTAGTCTGATAACCATAGTAGTTCAGTTGAGCCTTCGTAAAAGCGTACTAGACATGATTAAACTTGTTTTCATTAAAACATTCTTGGCGTCAAAATGCATCTTAGAATAAAAATCTACTACTAAATTAATTGAGCTGTCTGAGTTAAAAGATTGTAGCTAGGCCCCAGTAATGTATATTATCTGACAGTGATAGCTACAATACAATAGCGTGTATACATAGCGGTAAATATTGTATAAGAAAATCGCCTGATCATTCGTGCCCTTCGTCGTGAGTGCGTGTCGCGGGCAGGTCCTCAGGGCTTTGTTTTTAAATTATTAGTTTAGAACTCCATACAATCTCTTGTAAATTACTATGTATAGATGGGGAAATTAATATATGTTAAGTGTTTTCTTTTCTATATTGGGAGTCGTTGTATATAAGTGCCGGTCGGGCGACGGATGTCCTTAGGATTGCAAAAGCCTTATAATGTAACATAAAATATGTCTTGCAAGCTTGTACCATATAGCATAGTGGGTGGGAACCTCGAGTAGCTCTGTATATTGGGTGTATAGTTATGTTTAATTTCTTGTTTTGTTTTTATTTTCAAACTAATGATAGTAATTTATGCCGATAAAAATATCTATATTATACATTTATATATGTATGAAGAAAATACAAAATAGTATATAACACTATGAATATAGTGAATAGGGCTACACCACACATGAAGATAGCTTATAGTTTTGGTATGTAAACATTATATAACTTGTAAATAGGTCGCAGAAATGGTAAATAGAAGAATTGATACAATACAATTTAACTTTACGTTATTGTAATATTTTTGAAGATGCGTTGTTAGGCGGTGGGCGGTGGGAGCCGGTGGGAGCCCCCACTCGCCTATCCCTTTTTTATTGTGCATTATTTTTCTGTAAGTTGCTTTTCACTGTCGTTCTAGATTATTTTTAAATCATATAATTATATTCATAAAGTACGATGAGTCACGGTGAATTATTATCATATTATTATGAATGAGAAGAAATAAGGAATATTATTGTTCTGCTATTATTAAATTTGTAAAGTTAGTTTATTAATAAATGAATAAAAATATGTTGTTGTTTTACTTCGGCGCCGCTGCAATATAAAAATTATTAGAAATCTAAAAGCTTTCAAAGCACTTTTAAAAACTATTGTCCTCCGAATAATAGGGTTATAATTCAGCCCTGTTTCTCGGAATAAGTCATTATAACATAACTTGGAGCTTACCAATAGACGTAGAAGTATGACGATCTTAAGGTACAGTACGTCTACCACGAGTTGCGACTTTAAATTTACGTTATCGTTCGCGTAAAATTTTGTATGGGATTTGACATGACATGACAATGTCAAATCCCAATACCATTTTTATGCGAACGATGAGACGTACTGAATCATTTTTATGGTTTTCCTTTAGTTAAGTACCTACATTAAAAGACGATCTGAATTCTTGAATTATCAAATGAAATGTATATATATGTAATAGTTAATAGGTTAGTCAGCAAAGTATTTTTTTACATGATACGGCAATTAGAAATTTAGTTTTTGACTTTAACCTAATAAATATTCGTAATTTTCCTGAATAAATGTGTCATGTGTTATCTTTACTAATATATACTTACTATGACGACCGACTTGGTGTAATGGTTAAGAAGTTGGCTACTACACCAGAGGTCGCGGGTTCGATCCCCACACAGTACAAACATTTGTGTGCATGAACATGTCTGTTTGTACTGGTCTGGGTGTCTCCTATGTATAATAAGTATGTATTTACAAAAGAAAATGTATTTAAGTATGTTTATCCGTTGTCTAGTATCCCATAACACAAGCTTTAATTACCTTACTTTGGGGCTAGATGGCGCTGTGTGGAATAATGTCCAGGGATATTTATTATTTATTATTATTTATTATTACTATAAAGAGGAAGGACTTGATTGTTTGTTTGTTTGTTAGTATTGAATAGGCTCCAAAACTACTGATCCGTAACAGAAGCTATAGGTTAATCAGGTTACCGTCGTAAAGTCGACCCTCCTGATGGTCCGTGGAACGCGGGGCGGAGATATCTCAAAACATGATTAATATAATCTCCGTGTTGTTATTTAGGAAATTTATAACTTTAGATGAATGTAGGTATATGTTTTAGTATTATAAATGAAAATAAACTAATAAATATCAATTATATATTAGACGTGGGACCAAATACGGCCGCTTTTACTTTACTTTTAATAGTTGTCATAGACGCCAGTAGCCTCTGGAATTGTCTTATTTACATTTATGTCTTCACCTGGAAAAATCATGATTACATATTAATACTAACGAAATATCAAAATCAATGTAAAATAATTAAAACATCGAAAGTACCTACTAAGAAAACTTTATTAACACAATGTAGAAAACAAAATGAATGCACACCTGAAGAAGACGCTTGTTCCAATTTTTTTCCGTGAAAATATTTCGCTACATTTACTTCTTAATTTTTTATTACGTACACTCGGCAATTCCATTATTGTATCATGTGGAGCAGCCACAAGGCTGCAACCACGCAAGCTTGCTTTGACGTTGAACGCCTATCGCTGTCGGTAGAGCCGACTGGTGACTGATTGAAGTGATTGATTGGCTTAGAGCATTCAGACTCTTAAGTTGATTGGCCAAAAGCATCCCCCCTCCCGCGTCCTGCGCACCATCAGGAGGGTCGACTTTATAGCGGTCAAGCTATAAATTATTATTTTGACGACACGATTGGCGTAGTGTGCTGTAGCACGGTTTCTCGCCTCGATTTCCGTAGTGTCCCGGGTTCGATTCCCGGTCGGGTCAATTCAGGAAACGATCTTTTCTGAATTGACTCTGGTCTGGGTGTGCTGGGAGACGCCCCTAGCTTATTTCCTTGTGTGGTACCTCGTAACACAGGGATTTAATAATCCCTACTTCGAGACCATTACAAGAGGTGTGTTGTCTGGCGCATATTTATTTATTTATATTTATTCATCAGCCCCCCGATTCAGAACAAAGTTATCGACCGATTCGGTTATTTTCTTTTATTTTTAATTATTTTTTTAAGTAGGCTGAGATTTATGTAATTTAGTTTATGAAAACTTTAATATATCAAAATAACCTTTGGCTTTAACATATCAAAATATTCATTGCTACCGCTTAGCGGATCATTTACTATAATTTAAACAATTTTATCGAATCGGTCGATAACTTCGTTCTGAATCGGGGGGCAGGAGTGATATATGCTATGTTTTATTATGATTGATCAAAAAATTCAAAGAAAATAATAGTAAATGAAAATCAATTCGGAGAAAAGCGGGCAAAATGGACACCAGCTTTCAAACATTTGACAGCACGAGGTTTGTTTTGGCAGCTCGTTTATTATAAAACAACTGTGAAATGAATTGCCTAAAAGGAAATCGACAAAATTTATCGATAGCGTCAAGGACTATGTTGTTCATTTCAATCTGACAAGATTCGTGCATGTACAGGTTGCCACTGTGTGAGAATGTATTTGTGTGTGTCTTGTTCATGCCAGTGTTAAATATTTTCATAGTGTGCGTGTGTAGCGACGTCTCCGAAAAATGCTTGAATCGAATCGAACCCATGACTTCTGGCACTAAAGGCAGGATCGCTACCATTGCCCCAACAGGCCAGTGTGAAATAAGATTCTGTATTTTGTTTTCTTCAAAATAATAGTGTGTTAAGTTTTACTTGAAGCCATTTAATTCCAGAGGAAGGACCTAAATCAGGCCCATTTGATCACAACCAAATATTTGGACCTTTAGGTACTTACCAATCGTAGAAGAATTTGGTGGTCTCATGGTATGACCCTGGCAAATTGTGGCGCTGTGACGTAAAATCGTGTGAAAATGCAGTGCAGCGCTTGTTCGCTTTTTCCCGCCCATGATTTGAAGCTGCTTTTATTTTTTGCATTAAACTAGGGAAGCTGCTGCGATGGGTCGTCTTCGGAGTAAAGGATAGGGATGTATCTACTTAAATCATTTGATTTTGTGTTAGGTTTTTACTGGTATGCAACGTAAGAGTGGGCGCGAGGGGCTTTAAAACCTGCATTTAAATGGTGTGTGTGGTAGGTCTGGCGGATTGGCATTACATTACTGTCAACAAAAACATATTTGAACCTTAACGTTTTAGAATAAGGTTCTTAGTATCTTGTTTGACATTTCTGCAATGCTTGTCCAATGTAATTCTGTTCAAGACTGTACCCGACATCTACAGCCAACACTAATTACGGCAGAAAGAATCTACAGCTTAGAGCATTCTGACCGGAGGCGTCACGCGAACTTATTTAATAAATAAGTCTACCATTTTCTGCGGGGGACGAGGTAACGTGTGTGCATCAGAGTCAACACAGAAGCATTTTTGGAGACGTCGCTACACACACGCTATGAAAATATTTAGCACTGGCATGAACAAGACACACACAAATACAATCCACACAGTGGCAACCTGTACATGCACGAATCTTATGTCAGATTGAAATGAACAACATAGCTCTTGACCCTATCGATCCTATCGATAAATTTTGTCGATTACCTATAATGCAATTTATTTCACAAGTGTTTTACAATAAACGAGCTGCCCAAACAAACTTCGTTCTGTCAAATGTTTGAAAGCTGGTGTCCATTTTGCCCGCTTTTCTCTGACTTGATTTTCATTTATTAATATTTTCATTGACTTTTTGATCAATCTCAATAAAATATAGCATAAATCACTCCTGATGAATAATTTATAGCTTGACCGCTTTAAGGTCGATCCTCCTGATGGTGCGCGGGACGCTTGCATTTTCACACGATTTTCCGTCACAGCGCCACAATTTGCCAGGGTCATACCATGAGACCACCAAATTCTTCTACGATTGGTAAGTACCTAAAGGCCCAAATGTTTGGTTGTGATCAAATTGGCCTGATTTAGGTCCTTCCTCTGGAATTAAATGGCTTCAAGTAAAACTTAACACACTGTTATTTTGAAGAAATTAAAATATAGAATCTTATTTCACACTGGCCTGTTGGCACAATGGTAGCGATCCTGCTTTTAGAGCCAGAAGTCATGGGTAGGGATTGATCCTAAGGGTAACATAAGATAAGTAACTACTAAGATAGGGTGTGTTTCCATCAGAGATGTGTGAGGATGAAATGCGAGGAATGTGTTTGTTAAGAACCAATAGAATCGCAAAGCTAGGTGAATGGAACAATTCTATTGGTTCTTAACACACACATTCCTCGCAACGCATCCTCGCACATCTCTGGTGGAAATGTACCCTGACTTAAAAGGTTTTGTTTAAGTTCGATCAATGCTGGTCCCCTACGCAATGATTTAAAACGTTGCGAACGAGCTTGTTACTTATTTTTGAGTAGTTATTTAATTTTATGCAATTGGGTTTTTTGTTTTATATGATGTACTTACGTTTGATTGGGTTTTTTTTTCTAATAAAAGTACACATCCAGCAATTTATTTATGTCGCGAAATTCGTATTGCAGGTTCACAGCGTCGAAAAAAAAGGGATTGGAGGGTAAAGTAGCAGAAAATAGCTGATAGAATACTGCTAATAAAGCGTTATGCAAGAAAACATCGCGACGAAGAACATGCAAATAAAACATATTTTTTGTGGAACGAACGAAACTTTGATAAAATTGTAAACGAAAACTAGACTTTTGTTAAATTTTGGTTGTTTGAGCATTTTGGTTTCATTGTATTGGCGCAAATGGGGAATCTGATATAAACCGGCCAATGGGCTTGTAGTAATATAGAGTAGAGTAGTTTTATGAGAACAGACAGACTGACAGTACTGTGTGTGTCGTGCCGTGCGTGAATGAATTTACGTTTTGCCTTTTTCGATATTTGGATCCAAAAATCATAAAAGTAAGTAATTATTCAAAATTTTCGTTAATTTTGCGATATTAACATGTTTGATAAGCTTCCTCTATAATAATTTCGTACGATAAAGATAGTTCCTGACAATTATGTAGTTATGTAAGATCGTTGTCAAGACAGAACGAGAGAATTTTAACGAAGTGCTCCAGGTAGTATTTTCAGTATATAAATAGTTGCCTTTTCAAGAAGATAACTTTACTGAGAACCATTCCAGCATGATAGTTTTCAATTTAGCATTCCATTTCCGAATAGTATTTTTTGACATGAAATGAAACAAATGAATAAAATCCACTTGCTAAAGTGGCTAGAACTATTGGTTGTTCCTTTGATCAGAATTTATTCGAATTACGAATAGAAGTATTAGGTAGTAATCGATAAAGTACACTGGTTTTCATGAAAATGACATTAGAACATTTAAAACTAACCTATAAATCTTGGGTGTGTAAATGTGTCTAACATTTATTTACAAAGAATAGCTATGCCTACTTGAATAACATACAAGATGGTCACGTATGCTTTAGGGTTGGCACATTTTGTGTGTTTTAAAAATGATCAGGTTTTAATTTACAAATAAAATGATTGAACAATATCTTTGTTGTGGCCTATTCTAGTTACCTATCTAGGAAGTACAATTTTTGAATTATTAAACCACTCCGTTTCCTACTACCTTTACCAATATTTAGTAGTAATGCTAAAATCTCACTTCAGTATGTTATCATCAACAACTCAATTAATTAGTAACATGTACTTAGATGGCAGACAAAGCTGTATCCACCGCCACCAAGCCAGTGATGCGCGGACTGCTAAATGCGTCCATCAAGCGCAACCTGATTGTCTCCCTTGTGCTGGCTGGCATCTCTGGAGTCGCCTTCAAGCAGCTTGTTGGCACAGAGCGCAAGAACCGCTACGCTGAGTACTACAGGTACCACTCGTATTTTAAACTGGAACCCAAAGATAAATAATAATAAATATCTGAGAAACATTACACAGACATTAAGCAGAGCTGGTATGGAGGACAGCAGGTCAACCTTTTCAAAACTATTCCAAAATCAATTGTTTCAATTAATTTATTATTTTATATTCATATTAATAAAAGAATCTGAAATAAATAATTTTATTTCAATTATTATTAATGAATATATATAATTGTTTATTGTTCCTCACAAAACATAACAAGTAACAAAACAAGTCTTATTTTAGGATTTGTGAGGATCTGGTGTCTGTGATGGGTAATACCTGTAATACAGATCACCAGGCCCTCGCCCCTAGCAGCTTAATTCATAAGAACTCGAATGAAAAACATGAACATGAATTCTACTCTTTTAATAAAAATAGGATCAGCCTGAGGCTTATATCAGCAGCATAAGCTGCCCCCTCGTAAACACATTACATAATTTCTAGATGTTTCTGAATACATACCTACTTCAATAGATGAAAACACTGAGACACTAAACAATTAATATGGTTCCTGAAGGCAAGGCTAATATCATTACACTTCTTGGGTTTTGAAGATTTAATACTTTTACAGCTAAGTTTCTGATTTAAGTAGGTAGTCATTTAAAAGGCAAGGGTAAAAGCCCTAAACTTTCTCACCATTCCTTTTTTTTTAATAAGATCTTGTAAAACTGGTAGCTGGAGCTGGTAAAACTTTATTTTAAACTGAATTTAACAAAATCTTTTCCACAGGACTTACGATGCGGAGAAGGAATTCGAGGTCATGAAGAAGAAGGGCCTTTTCCAATCATGCTAGAAGTAGTCAAGTGTAGTGTAGTATTATAATGTTGCTGTGAATTATGTTAAACATACAATAAAATCAAGAAACAATAGCATTTTGCTTTTAATTCTTGGGTAGATAACCACATTCCTGCAGGCTATTTGAAAGGCCACCTGGGGCCTTTCATGTGTGAAGAAACGTCACACATGTAGTAGGAATCTCATTCCCAATAAATAAGGTTATAAAAAAGCATGACATACAACATGTAATTCTAAACGTGAATTTCTCAAAATGAGCATTTCGCAAAATGCGCACTTTGCAAAATGTGCACTTTTCTAGGAAATTACCAAATGATTTATTTATTTATTTATTTATTTCCTCATCACACCATCTTTACAGATTACTTAACCTAATGCGACGGTATAACTAACAGTACAACCATATGACTATAATATACTAATTATAACTACATAACATATCTATCTATATCTACTTATTATAACATAATATATACAAAGCTGTTCTTGTGAACTCACTCAAAGCACATGAAAAAACATCTAATCGCTCCGCTACCGCGTTATACGTGCGCATTGCGCGCGTGAGCGGCGCCTCAGCCAGCAGGTTGGTGCGCGCGCGCGGCAGCGCCAGCAGCGCCGGCGCGCGCCGCCGCCCCACGTACCGATCCGGTACGCTAAGCCTAATATGCCTAAGGAACTCCGCGTTGTCCACTTTTCCCCTCAACATCTTGTGGATAAGACAAGCCAACGCTAAATCCCTCCTGACCCTTAGCTCGCAATATCCTACCATTCCCAAAACAAATAGATTAGGATATCGCAGCGGATAAAAAGGATAGACACCGTAAAGCTTCATGTATAGATACCTAATGAACTTGTTCTGAACTCTTTCCAACATGAGCTTATACTTAGTTTCATGCGGTGCCCAGACAACCGCATTGCACTCCAGCTGACTTCTGACTAAGGCGTTATACAGGGAAATAATAGCCGTGATGTTGGTAAAACCGTGAGCTCTTCTGAGTACAAACCCTAAGTTGCGATATGCTGTTAATATGATTACTTTGTAAAAGTGTTTAAATATTATATTTTAAATACCCAATACCCATACAGTACCATATCTCTTATATTTTTTGGACTAACCTTTGTTACTAAGTACATTTAGTCATTACCTAGAAAAGTGCACATTATGAGAAATTCTCATTTTGATAAATATGCGCCAGACAACACACCTCTTGTAATGGTCTCTCATTATGAGAAGTGCCCTTTGTGAGAAATGCACATTCTGCGATATGTACCTACATTTTGAAGTGAGTGCACACTAAGCGAAGTGCACAGTCTGCGTCAGACCCGCTACATTCAGTAGGCGCCGAGCTAGTGTTGTAATGTAAGCGCACGATTTTGTTGCCACACAGCAAAATGAGCGAGTTCGACACCGAAAGATTCATTATTGCGTGGTTGCACCGCACTAATCCAATAGACTAAAAAGGCCCATGTCAAAAAAATGGATGGGTCTTATGAACCACCAGGTACGTATATAGGACGATTTATGAACATAAAATAATACAATATTAAGATTCAGCACTATGCCGTCACTTGTAAGCTGTCCAACTGAGTACCGTTGAGAATTCCAAAGTGCAGGTAGAGTGAGTACATTTTGGTCATATATTTTTGTACGGCATTTTTACCAACGATAGATGCATGAAATATAATAAGAAAGCGCGCAGTGACGTAAAAAAACGGTGCGCCACAAAATCGGTTTTTTTTTTGATTTTCTGACAATTTCCAGGGTAAATTTGGTCATCTCATTCTGTACGGCATCAGTTTCATACTGTTTCAATACAGCTTCTAATCCATTATTCCGCAACGCCGTTCAAAAATCATGCGACAAGAGGAAGAAATCGAGGGTTGTAACCCCCTCTCTTTGAAAAACTACGGCTTTTACGGATTACTCGAAAATCTGTTACTTAAGTCAAAAAGGCCCCCTCATCTTAATTTGCCCAGGGCCCCAAATAGGTTTATAGACGGTCTTGCCTACATTCGACGTTCTTAAATATTGACGTACTTATTGCCCTATTAGGGAGTGTGTTTCAGGGTTTATTGCCTTGTGAAACGAGTGCTTCAAATCACCGAATATCCATTTACACAGCAAGGCAATTTGAACAGAGTGAGACGATTCTTCACGCCTGAGCAGCTCTGTCTCTTGTATAAGACACAAGTTCGCTCGTGTGTGGAATACTGCTCTCATCTCTGGGACGGTTCCGCTAAGTACCTACTCGAAGCTCTTGACAGGTTGCAGCGGCGTGCTATCCGTATTATTGGAAACCCAGAGGCAATTTTGACCCTTGAGCCTCTCCAATTGCGTAGAGACATTGCCAGACTAAGTGTTCTCTATCGCTTCTACAATGGGGAATGCTCTGACGAGTTATTCCAGCTTATCCCACCCTCACCTTTCCACTCCCGTACCACGCGTGCTGGACTACGGCGTCACCCACACACAATTCAACATTTGTTGGCCCGAACTAAAAGGTTCGGTGACTCGTTTCTTTGTCGTACCATCCAGACGTGGAACGCTCTTCCAGCACATGTGTTTCCTTCCTCTTATAGTCCCGGGTTCTGCAAGCGGGGCGTGAAAAGGCATTTCTGCAGGCCTTCAAGGTGAGGGTGGCCAGCCCAGTGATTCGTTTGAATGACTGGGCTTGTCAACCTCATATCTGGACCTCACGACCGCTTTCCATCAGGTGGAGTGAGGTCATCTTGACGGGCAATATTAAAAAAAAAAAAAAAAAAAGGTCTCAATCAGCTCAAACAGCTATTAAACAGTTGTTCAGAGGGCCAAGTGCGAGCACACATTCGATGACACACCTCGAGCACACATTCGAGGACACACCTCCAGCACTTATATGCGGATTTACATAGAAAAAAAATGATTTCGTAAACGTGTCACCACCAGAGCACCCGTACAAATTCGCTTTCACTTGCACGATGCATTTGATTGAACGGGTAAAACTCAGGCAGGCAGTCTAGGTTTTACGGCCTACCGTAGAGGTTTAGCTGTGGCAAGAGTCCAAACTGCTTTCTGTGTAAACTAACTCGTAAGCCGTCATTGATTAGTCAACCATATTGCGTGCGTAGAGAATGAATGATGAGTGCCATCTTCAATCTATATTGCGGTACCCCAGCAGGGTGTCATGTGTTTAATGTAGGTACTGGCTTTTGTAATTCCATTCGTGAAACCATGTGAGAAGCAAATAAACGAATATGAATATGAAATCAACCGTAACACAACAGTCAGACGGTAGGTTGAGACACTTACAGGTTAAAAATTGAAAAGAGTCGTCAATTATTTTCCAGTAATTTAATCAGGACATCAAGTAGTTACGTAACTCTCCAGAATACATAAATAATTTAACAATTCAATCGATTACACCGTTCTCCTTAATGATAATTTACATCACTTATTTAAAGTTCAAATTGATCGCTATTTAGTGACTGTAAAACATTACTTAGCTTACTTAGACAGGGCCAGCCCGTTTTCATCAAAATATAATTTAAAACGTCTTGAAAAATAATATGAACACATTCAAACAACTAGCTATCAAGTTGCTGCCAAATTGCGACATGATTGCAACCGGCGCCAACTCACCAACTGACATAATAATAGCAAATGGTTATAATCAACAGACATAATTATAGCAAATGGTCACAATCAGGTAACAGAACAGCCCTAATCGTTTGGTGCACGTCTAATGGACATACACTATGCAAATATATTCGGAATTCTGTAAATAATTTTTGAGTAGGGCAAACTTAGCTAACTTAATTTTTTTCTGAAAGTTTTATTTGCACGATATTTAGGTACTATTTACCTATAACATCATATTATGCAAATACAACATTCTTTGGCATACATTTACAAAGATTATTGAATTCAAATACAGGGTGCTTAAAAATAAAACCGCTGCTGACTACAGACTGAGAGTTGCCTAAAATATAGGTCCAATAAGCGCTCTAAAAATACTCAGCTGGGCAAGGCATAGACAATAGTGCCCAAAAATAGGGTTCCCAAGGAAAATTAATAAATTTAAGCTATTACAATTTTGAGCAACGTCTAATGGAATTTGGCCAAATCTTAATTATGTGTATAAAAATACATACGCGTGTTCTTGGTCATAATGGAAGTGTAAAGGTGAAATAGTTAATACATTAGGGCGTGTTAATGTCCTAACACTATAGAAGACAACGTTCAATCTCGCGGATGTAGAGAAAGACTTAAAATTAATTTGTACGAGATTTAAGAAATAACCTTAAATTAAACAATCAAATTGTAAACGTATTATTTTAAGAGGTTTGGCACACCATTTTTTGCCGAGTGTAATATGTTAGTGTGCGATAATATGGTAGGATTTGCTATAAGTACTCTATGCGTCATTAAACAGGTTGACTTGTTGGAGAGGGGTATTCTACTGGCGAAAATAATCTGCATTTTTTTTTATTTTGCACATAAACGTTTGTAAAATAACAAATGTCATACTTAGCTCATAGTGAGCATCAAAGTTGGGAAAAAACCAATAAAGCAGTTTCATTTACTTATTATTGCATTGCATAAATCATACATCGCGCGTCGGCCTTCTCGTTAAAATCTTATTTATGGCCATAATTCAAGTCACCACAGTAGTTTTATTACATCGAAACATCATGAATGTCTTTTTTCATACTGTATGTTATTATAATATCTATCTTTTTTTACACGAGTCGTCTAACCATCGGAACCCTACGCAGGCATGATATTTTCAACACCTATATTTTATCTAAAAATATTGTGCCCAAGATTATAAAATCAATATGAAAATATTAGTGGTTTCAAAAGAACGTGTAGCCAGACGGACGGAAATATTAAATAAATAGAATTATAAATAATTGTATATTCCATAATTCAGTTTGAGAGAAATCGTTAATAAAATGTAAATTACGGGTTATTTAATTTAAACTGGAGTTAAAGATTGATTAAAAACTTATTTTGATTTGAAGTGAACTTATAATTTGCCTCGTCCACTATTGGAACTATTTGAATATAGCAACTTTTTGAAAACCCTTCAATCTGGCTACACCCCCGAATTTACTTAGAGTAGTATTTAAATATGGCAGCAAAGGTTACACAAACAAATCACATAGAAGATGAGACTTAGTTCACTCAAGATATTTATAAGATTAGACAAGATTATCCTATAATTTACATTAGATTGCTTTGGTCAAAAGCCTGTACAGCTTTGGTTAGAATAGCGTAAAACAGAAGTGGCGGGGGTGGGGTGCCCACCTCTTGTAGTGAAAGAAGGAAGACTGAATTGGGGCCTGACTCTTGAACAGAACTTCATTGTTAAGCATTGCACAAATGTCAAACGATAAATTTATGAACCTTATAACAAACACTCAAGGTTAAAAAAAAATTGGTGACGTGAATGTAATACCAATCCCGCGAAATCTGATTTAAAAGTCAGGAGCCTGTTGTAATTATCCTTCAGCCGTTAAGTCCAACCTGGACTGTAAAACCAGCCTTTAATCTACGTCTATAATTTCAATACACCACTTTGATATATTATGTTTATTGTTACTTTATTTACAAGATACGTTTTCCAGCTTTGGTCGCGTTGATATTCAAATTATAGTCTTCAATGTTTGAAAACCTCCAATTTGATGATCAACACTTGTTTAGTTATCTTGCTCAGTTCTTTAATTGAAACAATTTCGTTCGTTCGTTAGCGACTTCTTTTAACTTTCCTTTTTTACCATGTTTTGATATTTTTTATAACTTTTTTACAATTTTAAACAAGAGATAAAACATATCTTTCCTTCTCCCTGCCCCGGCCACTTAACGTAAAAAATAACAATAAAAATATAATTTGTGCATTAGGTACGAGTACATCTATTGTGCTTTTTATCTCAATCCAAAGGTGTTAAATCTATGATTTAACGCTATTAGATTATGGTTAGGTACTGGCTAAATACAAGTGGCAGTAAAATAAAAAAAAACAGTCTCAGACAGTAAATTGGCTACGAGCTGATCTAAAGAGTACTCAAGTAAAAATATCTAAAATAATAATTGAATTACATTTAACATGTAATAATACTTTTGGTATATTTATTACACGTAGGTATCATTATAATTATATATCTATATAAATAAACCTATGTTTTAAATACAGGGTGTCAAAACAGTTTTTTTATGAATACTTTAGAAGCACTAACTAGCATTCTCGCAATACAGCTTAAAAAGATTGTTTAAAATAGATTTTTATTTTTGTTGGATCTGCTTTATACACCCTGTATAGTTACAAATGAATATAATTCATAATATTTTTCATTTTTGTCTATTTTATTTTAGAATATGCAACGCTTATGTGGAGTAGGTTTTTAGTAACTGTCTGTTAACAAACATTTATAAAAAGATTGTCATTGATATACTTATGTGAATTATTTAAAATAATTAAGAAATACAAAGACAGTTACTACCAACTCCAGCAAACAAACAAAAATTTTGAAACAAAGTTCGTGCCGGAATCCTCGCGTTCATAAAAAAGGTTAATAACAAAGGTTTCGTACCTATTTAGTACCAGTAGTAACCTCATTTTTGTATGAATGTGTAGCGCACTTAGCATCTATTCTTGGTTCTCAAAAGTAAAGAAAAAAAACCAGACCAGACATATTTTTGCCTATCAATATTATCTTTAATGTTCACTTTAACCAGATTGAAATAATTGGGTATTTAATATGTTTTCTTATTAACATTATAATAGTCTGTTCGACGGAATTGGATGAATATAATTAAAACAGCTCACGATGGAGGCTACCTTTCACTTTAATATTATTTTGGAATATTAAGCTGCTGCCTCACATCCTACAGTAAACTGTAACGACTGTGTCGACCTTATAGCTGCCTGCTATTAAATCATCTACACTAACAATGCCTCATCCCATTTTAGAAGCTAAACTGTTGGCCGATCTGTGCATTGTCTTAATTAACGTTTTAGACCTGTGCATCACAAATAAATTATATATATATATATATATATATATATATATATATATTTAATTAGCGCGTTACGCCGCCTGCCGTAATTGGTTAGAGAAAAATACATTGACTTTGGATAACTATAGCTATAAGTGTAACTCATCCCAAACGGTTTTTGTGAATTCTCACCGAACAGACTATAGACACCTTATTATACAGATTGCAACACAGTGATGTTGAAATCAGTTAACTATAATTTAAAACGAAATGTAGGTAGTGAAACGTTTTTTGCGGATTTGCGATGTTTTTATGTGGTTGTGGTGAATAGATTAGGAAGTATGTAGATACGCATATTTGGTATCTATCTTTAGATATAAAAGGGTTCGTTCAGATAAGATAGCGTCGCAAATGTAACAAAATTGATTACAATACGAAGAAAAGTGGTTGTTAATACATTATTTGATTAAAATTCAAATTTGGATCTTCCAAATTGATATGAGCCAATATATTCTGACCAATTTGTAGCAAAACTATAACTATGTTGGATACTTTAAAAACCCATCTTACCACGTTCAATGTACCTTAACAGCCAATTAAAGAAGGCGATAAATAAGGGAAATACATCAGCACAAATTACATGCTAGCCATTTTACTCGAGCGCCAAACAAAATCCAAACACGCATAATTTTACGCAAAATAAATACTTACGCAAAATTGACTTATATTATTCATCACTTAAAACTATGTTCACCACAAAATTACATCTAAACATCAACATTACAGATAGAGGATTCACTAAATATAATTTCATTAATTCAATAATGTAATTAATAAGCGTAATAGATCAAAAACATTAATGTTTTTTAATTTCATTTCATTTCACATACTCTTGGGCGATGTTAAGTTAACCTTTGCGCGATTTTTTGTGAATCAAGATTCTCATTGTGTTTTAAATTGTTTTTACAATTAATTGAAAGGTGGGGAGGTTACCCAGATGAAAATAATTGCATTTGCCATATTCAATAATTACTGGGAGTTTCGCAACAGTTGTTTATAATTAGGTAAACATACCTTTATCGTAATAGCAATTTTGATTCGTCTCCAAACAATTATCGAGAGTGGTATTTTTCATTCAAAGTTAGGTGACATACTTTTCGCTATCAAATCGAATATGTATGTTTCAGATTGTGTACCTATGTGAATACACGCTTGGGGGACATTTATATTGCCTTTTGCGTTATAAGTAATAGCAGTATTAACGTGATACTTTCACCTTTAACAACCGCAAAGATATTGATATACCTATATTACAGGGCTGTATGACTGTTGTTTTGTAACACCAAATCTGCCTATACATTTGAACCAGAGAATCTATCGTTTTTCCCGTCGCTATCAGCAGTTTTCTGCTCTCAGAACGAAGGTCTGACCATGAGCTGCAGAGTCTCCATACTCCTTCTCGTCGTACTCCAGATCTCTCCCAGTCTTTACGGAGTCTACTGTGGGTCCCACCAGCTTGATGCAGACCACTTCTTTGAGGTTTTCGAGGGTGAGAGCCACAATGGAGCCCCCTAGCAGAACCTCGCATGAGGTGATGCGTTCCGGTGGTGTGTACACCGCTATTAGTTTTCCTGGAAGGAAACGGAATAATTCAGAAGAGGTTATTAGTGTTTGATATCACTACTGACAGCTTATGTGGCTCTGTGTGAAGTTATATTCGGTAATTATTTATTAAGTAGATAAAATTATATCGCAAACTTAGAAGGTGATGTAGAAAGTATCCAAGTTACCTATTAGTTTTAAATAAACATTTTATGGTTACACACCAAATCTGTATCGTAAATATACTTATTGCGAATCTACCAAATGGTACATTCGCATTATGTATATTTACGATACCTATGTACTATTATTGTACTACTTTATTTACGTTTATTATTACTATTTCTATATACTTTTTTTTGACATGTCTCAAGTGCTTTGTACAAGCTTAAATGAATAAATGTTTTTTTACTTTTCTTTACTTTAGTCTAAAATTTTTATTTTTTGCATTATAAATAAAATAAATAAATAAATAAATATAATTATGCGCCAGACAACACATTATCCTTTCTCGAAATCATTTCAATCAGTTGATCATCCGGTATACCTTTTATGCACACCTATTTTAATTATAAATTGAATGAGTTCAGTAACATAGCATCTGAGAAATAATTTACATCATAATCAGAGCCAGCCAGGTGTCCACCGGCCCACCCCTCGGTTGACGACATTATTTATTTCAATCGTTTGACGTTATCTTATTTCTAAGTTCATACCTGTGTGCAGATCCCACAGCCGGACGGACAGGTCCTTGCAGGAGTCGTCGGTGGACATCAGCACTCCGCCGGACTTGGCCAGCCGCAGCAGCGACGGCGCCGCCACGTGGCCGCGTAGCGTCAGGCGGCAGTTACCTGCAAGTTTAGGGTTCTTTAAGGCCTGCGCAGACGAGGGATTATCCGCGGCGTACTTTTTTGTTCGTCAAAATAGATCCCTTACAAACTGTATCGAGCAACGCACACGGACGACTAAAAGTACCTACGCTGTACAAAAAGTGCGCCGAAACACCGCAGACGCCGACGGAGCGTAGCGGATTAAAGTACGCGGGAGTCCGCTAAAATATATAGGACGAACGAACTACGAGCAGTCACGTTAAAAAACGATTCAAAATATCCAGTACTCTTTTAAAACGTCTTCTCTTTTGCCTAGAGAATATGAGCGTAATTTTTTCTCCTCCACGAAGAAAAGCCCGTCGTCTGTGCAGGGCTTTACTGTCACATCACTCACATAACGATAATATTCGTGGCACGCACGACTCTGGCTTGACCAGATATCAGTCAATTGCACTTCTACGCAAACACGTTGTAAAATAGCGTGGAAGGGAAAAGTTGTGACTATACATCACTGGAGAATATACCTCCTACCTACATGTATTTTTCATACGCTACGGCCACTGTATTTTTTAAATAAAATACAGAAAGCTTCATACAGTTCAGGGGCCTGACTCTTGAACAGGATTTCATTGGACAAGCATTGCAGAAATGTCAAACAAGAAAGTTATGAACCTTATTCCAAAGCGTTAAGGTTCAAAAATGTTTTTGGTGACAGTGATGTAATGCCAATCCGGCGAAATTTGGTTCGAGAGTCAGGGGCCAGGGTCCTGACTCTTGAACAGAATTTCTTTGTACAAGCATTGCTGAAATGTCAAACAATAAATTTGTGAACCGTATTTCCAAAGCGTTAAGGTTCAAAAAAATCTTTGGTGACAGTAATGTAATGCCAATCCGGCGAAATTGGATTCAAGAGTCTGAGGGCTGAAGAATCTTACGCATGTTTCGTTTCATGTTTTACATGTACAGGCAGCAGTAGGTACCTACCTACGTCAGGTTAGGGATACAAAGCTGTCAAACATCTGCAATTTATTTTAATGTCTTCGAATTTAAGTATAAAATTGATTGAATTTGATTACCCTGTCGTCGTAGCCCAGCGTGCCGTTGACTATACTTATTTACAATGTATTTTTAGGATTATAAATAATTAGTACCTACATTCACCTACTTACTGCCTACCTATACACTGCAAATTATACTGAGGCAAGTAGGAAAATATTTGAGTGTAAAATAATTGAGTAGTTTTTGTTGTGACAACCCTGACCCTTGACGGAATTTCTGTGCGTACCTATACCTACGCAGTGGCGGCATGCGTTTATCAACAAAGGAGTCGGAGTACTGGTACGTGCTTTATAATACTGTGCTATTGATGTCAGAGAGTGACAAAAATAGATAACATTCAGGTTGTGAGCGCGTATTCCAAAGCGACCGTATAAGCGCGAAAAACAACGCTAGGCTGAAACCGCTCTGAGTGGCCAGTGAACTTGTTCCCTAGTTAGTCTGTGGGCCAGTGCGAGTTGCGGTGAGAGAAGTGAATGGCTTCACCTTCGCGTTTGGCGAGCACGTAAATGTCAAATAGTATAGAATCGAGTCAGTGACATCTCGCGTCAAATGCGGGCAACATCAAAGCCACTAGATGGCGATGACTTGATTCCATACTAATTGACATTTACGTGCTCGCAAAACGCGATGGTGAAGTCATTCACTTCTCTCACTTCAACTCGCACTCAGCACTCTGACTTGCACACTTACGACGAGCGATTACGCAGCGGCAAGAGTGACTGCAGCGCGACTGTTTTACTGTATTTTTTCCTAATTTTACTGTAATTTTTGTAATTTATCTAATCAGGCTACTAAGCATTGCTAGATACTTTCTTGCAATTTAGCCGAAGCCCGGGGGAGCAACTTTAGATCTAAGTTACAGTTCGACAAGGATCTGAGGTTCCATCGGCTACGATCGCTTCAACCGAAGGTTGCCGAATTAAATGTTACTTCATTTCCACGAATGTGCAAATTAATAGAAAGTAAAAAGCTACTTTAACTGTCTTTACTGAAAGTATTAAAGTAAATAATTGCTTGAACAACGCGTTCGACTTTTTGTGTTCACTGATTTGTTACACATCAGTGCAAAATTATTGTGTCACTTTTATTGTGATGCTTTGGCTGAATTCGAACCTAGGAGATTATATGTGAAAACTTAAAGTAAGAGTTTAAAAATATGGACTGTGGCTGATAGTCTCATTAAGCCTAAAGAATAAGTACGTAATTTTTGAGCAATAAATTGTACCTTCCGTAGCATTGAGAGATGTTCCTGGAGTGAATTAAATATTTCCTTATAGATTGGTGCAAAATATGTGATTTATAATTATAAACAGTTATCTGTATGTATAATAAAACAAAAGTCGTATTTGTTACAACACTTTTAACTCAAGTTCTGCTGGACCGAATTTCATGGTTTTTGGATTTGTCTCCGCCCTGAATAGCAAAATAACTATTAAAATATTGGAAACAATCACCGACGGAAAAAAATTATCCAGAAAAATATTTTTAAACAAATTAGAGATTCAGAGGAACTGTTTGAAATGATGTCCACAGTAACTTTTTAAAATCGCACCGCTCACCATCGACTGGGTGTTCATACTCACACATTGGAACCCCAATGGTCGCGCACAGTGCGGTTTCAGAGGAATTTCTTCCGAAAAATCAGATTGTGGAATGAACTCCCTGCCGAGCCGAGGGTTTCCCGGGGGAATACAGTATGGGGTCCATTAAGAGGAGAGTTAATATGTATCTCCTAAATGGTCGGCAACCCGCACGTAATGCCGCTGGTGTTACAGGCTTCGGTAACTGCTTACCATCAGGCGGGCCGTGAGCTTGTTTGCCACCTTGTGGTATAAAAAAATAGGGTCGGAACTCCGCCATTGCCACGTCATTCATTGCACATACGTTACGAAGTTCGCCGGGACAGCTAGTTGTAAATAAATAAATATTTTTACGTAACAAAGACATGCAAAGTTGTAGGTACGGATAATTAAAACACTAATATGCTGTAGTGGGGTTTAATTGTAGTTATTATTATAGGTAAAACAAAATCTTAAAAAAAATTGTCATAAAATCTTCAATATTAATCACTGCGGCAGTGGAAAAATGCCCTCCATGTCAACGTCCAGATCATCACCACTGAAAGAGGAGTCGTCACTATCGGATGAGTCATTGGTATTTATTACAAACTGATCTAAATTTGCGTCAATGGTGTTTTCATGACTTAAAAACTCTCCTTCACACTTTTTAGCATGTGCTACTACTCGAGCCCACTCTTCTTGTCCGATTGAATTAAATTTTTCTAGAAGAAGTTGCTTGACTCTAGTGAGGTTCATTTCGATATTTCTTTCAGCCACATAACCGTTTACCTGCGCCCAAATGTTTTAGTTTGGGTTAAAATCGGGATCATAATAATATGGAGGAAGCCTTAATACCGTATGGCCGTGCTCTGTCATTATTTGATCAATTGAATAATTTGTATGTTCAGCCTTGTGTCGTTTTATGATGTTATATAATTCTGGCTTTAGCATGTGTGCATCAAATGATATTTTCTTACTTGTAAGCCAAGCTTGCATTTCTTTTTCGTGTTTAAGTTTGGTGGTCTCTCGAGTAAAGTATTATGGTACGAGGCGTTATCTACCACCAAAACAGAGTTAGGTTATAGATTAGGTATTAAATGTTCCCTTAACCATTTTTCGTAATTTTCTCGATTCATCTCACAATGATAGTCGCCCGTTGTTTGAGATGATTTGTATATTAACAGAGCTCCAGGCACAAAACCCATTTCACCGCCTGCATGAACTATTATTAGTCGTTCTCTTTTCGATATAGGTTTCTATAAGCCCTTTGAACTTCCGTCAGACCATGTTCTTTCCTTTGTGTGAGTAGTATGAATGTATGTTTCATCAGCATATACAATATCGCGACCTTCATCCCGGATTTTTTAATTTCTCGCAGATATTTTATTCGATGTAGTCTCACTTCATCTTTTTCAGCTAAAAGCTTTCTATTGTTTTCTGTTCTTTTAAATTTGAAACCAAGTTCATGTAAAATTTTTCGCAGCGATTCCCTACTACCTTTAAAATTTATGTCTTCTTCTAATTTTCGCAATATCCCTTTTATCGTTGGTAGTCGTTTTTCAACTTTATAGAAATCATGAACTTTACGCCGTATAACTTGGTAGTCGAAATCGCCAAGGCTTAGCCGTCGTTCGTTAGTACGCTTTCCTTTTTTGGGACTATGGAATTTATGTGGACTAGCCGGCCTGGTAGATGCAGTAGCATTATCTCTTTCAGCGATAACTTTTCTTATTGTTTTTCGAGAGACGCCTGTTGCCCGAGCGGTCCGTTCTTGAACAGATTGGAAATGATCTTTACCAAAAATCTTATTTTTTGATTCCAATGCTTCTTCTGTCATAGACTTATATACATTATAAATCACTTCTCGCACTTGACTATTATTAGGTCTTCCAGGTTTAAGAGAGGTCATTGTTTTTACACACACACACACAATGTTTTGCTACAAACACTAATTGATCAATTAATCAGTCCACAAAACTAAAAAAGAACAAAGCAGACAGGAATATTGCTCGCCAGTGTAATCGTTATGTGGCGCACGTCCAGACGGTGTCATTGAAGCAACTGAGAACTGACGCGATGGAGCCGCACGCGCGTGACAGCCAATAATTACAGTTAGCGGGAAAATACTCGTTTCCAATTGGTTGAGCAATCAGGTATATCACTGGAACCTCAGTTCCTTTTCGAACTGTACCAACTTTCATCAACTAAACCAACAAAGCTGCCACCCAACATTCTCACCTGTAACCAGGTCCCAGACCAGTATCCTAGTGTCAGCCAGTCCCGACACGACGCAGCCGTCCACCGAGCTGATGGCCAGCGCCACGGTGTCGCAGCCCGGCTTCCACTTCTTGAACAGTGTTCCTGATTGTAAGTCGTAGACGACTATGAAGTTGGGGCTGGGCTCGTCTAGCTCTCGGGATACCACGCACACGTATGATCCTGTAAGGAAATAAAAAGAGTTTCACAGACTACAGTCAGTCAGTATTAACTAACACTTATTTTGTTGTCACATTCATTTTGTCCAATTTGTAATAACATTTATGAGGAAAATGACACACACTACAGCAGCAACTATGACCTTTCTTTCTATGCTTCTGGTGCTGACCGTACACTCTTGACATCAGTCTTACAAAATCAGATCTAACAAAAACAAATCTGCCATGTGGCATATGGCAGTACCATAGTGATTAAAAAAAAATAGTGTGTGTCATTCTATACGGACCGATTCTCTAAGTGTTAATACATGAATTACTGTAGATGAAGTCAACATGATTATCACAAAAGAAAGAGTTTACAGAAAGACCGCTCGCACCTTTTTCCAAAACTTGCGTGAACCGCCTAGGGTTACTACTATATTCGCTCTGAATTTTTAAAATGAAGTAAGTAAGTTATACCTACTTGACAGAACCGGCCAAAAACAAAATTCATCATGTGAAAAATTGCACCAAGTTCGACAAAAACAAAACACTCGCGACAGTGCGACTTTCCGACTCACTGACTTCGCTTGTAAACTCATGTCTCTGTGTGCGTGCGTCAAAAATTGAGTGTTGTTCTAAGCGGACTATCTGTCAGAGCGCCGAGCATGCCAAATTTGTGTGATTATTGTGTGAATCGTTTCATAGATAAAAGGAAGTGACTGAGTCTGAATGTCAATTTCTGAGAAACGATGGAGATCAACCATTCACTATTTATCTTCATAATAGGTACGTCTCACACAGCTGTCGCTTATAGAAATTAATCCCGGAATCTCGATGATCGTTTGAGTCTTCAGAATTTTCAGCATGGTGGCCTTTCTGTGCCAAATTATACTGTCCATTTTAACTTGGATGTTTGTGTAGTATATTACGTGTTTGTGTGTGAATAGTTGGATTTACCTTCATACGTGATAGCTGCTTTAGAAGTAACGAAGTCGTGGTGCGGTATCCGCAGGTCGTACAGAAGCTTCCTAGAGGTCAGCGACCAGACCAGCAAGGGGAAGGGTTTCTGTGTCTCATCACCGCATACCAATACTCTAGAAAAATAACGAAAAGAGACCAGTTTTAAGAAAGTGGTAAAAGTGATCAAACTCAAACTCAGTATTTAAATAGACTTAATGTGTACTTTTAAATAGTTAAAAAATAAACTAAATAATAGACATAAATACTATAATAATATGAATAAATATACAAACATAATGCGACTCTACCACCGCGTCGGAGGAGTTGATTCTTACCTACTGAGAAGACCCGGCGAGAAACTGAGTATTTACTCTTTTAAACTTGTTGTGGTTTTACAATGCGAGTTATTAGAGTACAATTTGTTTGTTGATAAAAAAATGCTTAAATTCTGACATTAAAAAATAAACAGAACAACCTAACAAGTAACCTAGTAAGTAAGATCTACCAATGACAGCCGCTGGCGTCCGCTTCAAGCGCTTTGACGGTTTTGTATGCGATTTAATTACAGCGCCCCTAGTGGTTGAGAGTGGAACCAAAATGGCATACTCTATCTAGTTTCACTGTAAGATGATATGCCTGACAGCTCTTATTGTTCCGTGTCACATAGACTATTTCAAACTAAATAAAAAGAAACAGGCGAAAGAAAATGTTATGAACTATTAAAAAAATATTGTTCTTTCGAATCTTATCAAGTGAATAAATGTTATGATTATTAATTGTTAATAAATGAAGTAAATTAAATTAAACTAATATATCTTTACAGCGGCTGATGCGTGAAAAGGAACGCCGTTCAGTAGTGTATACACTACTGAATCGACAAAAATACGATGAATAGGAGCGATCATTTTGTAATCACGTCATTCGCATCAGTACCACTATTTTTAACTATTATTTTCGAGATACCGCGTTTTATTCTATAACTTATCAGCCATAACCCGTTTACTATGAAATTATTTAAAAATTAAAAATCGTGAAATCCGATTCGATTCCCTTTGCCAACTCGATTAAATTACATTCGTTACATCACTATAATTGACAATTATGAACTGGCAGGTATATCATCATACGGCGAAAGTAGTATGATTTTAAACGCAACGACCGTCGTTTACGTCGTGGAAACTTGGCTAGACATACACGTTGTTGGAGTACTAGATGTTTAGATCTAAGTAAATACCTTCCATCTCCAGAGACGAGCAGTGAATTGAGAAACCGATCTTCGCCCGCTTTGAACGTTGTTACGCAGTCACCTGAAAAAAAGACATCATGCTTCAATATAACATATAAAAAAGCGTTTGTGCACTTCTTTTTAGGGGCGCTTTTCAGTTGCTTAGTTATCACTAAGCAACTGAAAAGCGCCCGTAAGCAATTTTTTTACCGTATTAATCTCATTGACTTAAAGATTAGCCTGCAGCGTGCAGCGCCGGGAATCTTTAGTCTTATGCCCTGTTCAGTGTTCACATTATTCCAGTCCAGCATTCCAGTCCAGTGCTCAATCATTAGGAACATTCACTGGAATGGTAACGGAACCGGCACTGGCCGGTTCACATTATTCCATTGGTATTCCAGCGCTGGACTGTAGGTAATGCTATTACTGGATTAATGTGAACGGGGCTTAAAGTTTAATTTTCACCTACCTACGTATATACGACTTACTTTAATGTACTTATATATTATATAAATGTGTCTGGGTGTTAGTGTGCATGTGGGTCATCATTATTATCATCATCCGCAGCCACAAAACGTCCACTGCTGAACATAGGCCTACCCCACGGATTTCCAAAGCGACCGGTTGCAGGCGGTCTGCATCCACCGCCACCGTTACCAGGTCGTCCGTCTACCTTGCAGGTGGGCGTCCAACGCTGCGCCTACTTTGAAACGGTCTCCAGTCTAGAACCTTTCTGCCCTAACGACCGTCAATATAAGTGGGTATTTGTAAACAATCTAAGTAGTGTGTTACCAATCTCTGGCACCCACTGTTCTTAATAAGTAGGTATCCAGAGACTATGTTCCGAGTTTTTTTCGGGACGATATACAAATATATTACTGGCAAGAGAACCTTGTAACTGATGACTTCGAGATTCTCTATTTTATAAAATTTAATAATTAAAACTAAATATTTTTTAAAAACAAATATATGGAATATTTAGCTATTACATTTTTTTTTGTTAAAGTGTTTACCTGTCTCTATGTTCATGAGGTTGACGTACATCCTGTTGCGAGAGAGCGCCACCAGGTGTTTGGGGTCGTGCAGACCGTAGTAAGGCATCTTCTGGTTCATCACTCCCTTCAGTGCCACCAGAAATTTACCCTGTAGAAGGATCGGTAGCAAAATGAATAATATGAACGTTTTGATACTTAATATTTGTATAGTCTTGATTTAATTACTAGGAATTATGAATAAAATACGGCTCTTTCGGTCCTTCGAGCCGGATCGCTTATATTTTGAAAGATTCTATTTCGAAAGGTTTTTTAAATGTTTCTTGAGAAAGACAACTTATTTCTGAACTGATACTTGACGTATTTTAAAAAGTTATCATAAATTTCAAGCTGTATGTTCAACAATGTTCCTGAAAAAAAACAAGGCCCACTCTCGTCGTCCTCGGACGGGAGTAGGCCCCCTGGTTCTAAGAGTCAGGTTTCTTTATTGCCTACTGCTTTTGTGCCTTACCTGGTCAAGGTCGTAGACCCTCAGCTCGCGGCGACACAGCACCACGCACTTGTACTCGTCAATCGGTGCCAGGTTTATTGGATGCGTTACCCCCACCAGCTTTCTGACTAGCTGACACCTGAATCGAAAGTTTAATTGGATTAAGCATTAATTTTGTAAAGTCCCAAAAAGTATGAAATTCTAGAGCTCCGTATGATTTACGGTTTGCTGGGTCGGATATTGAGAATAGGTGTAGGTGTGTGGATGTTACTGAAAAGCTAATTTGTGAGTATTGATGGCAGATTTTGACGCCCGATGATTTCATCTAAGCTTCACTTTGATAAGCTCATTTAACAGCTAACACAGAGCCGACCCTGTTTCACATTGGATTGTGGATTTAGCAATTCAGAGAAAGTCAAATAATGCTAACAACAAAGTGCTAGGCTTGGAAGGTGCTAACGTAAGAATAATTAAACAACTTTAGCGTAAAACTTACGTCGTAACATCCCAAACGCAAATCTCTTCCCTCACAGTCGATACGGTCGCCACAAACTTCCCTCTCGTGTCTAATCTCACAATCAAATCGAATGTCTTGCTATCAAACCCTTCCACGGCCGACGAATCCTTTTTCTCCTTCTCGCAAATCTTATAAAAATCTTCGTTCATCGGATAGAACGTTGGCACAGGAGGATCAGCTACAACCTTCACCCACTCTTGCACGATTTTGCTCTTAAAGTCTATTCCATCTCTTTTTCGTTTCTCCAGAATTGTTCGTAGAAGACCGTAGAATTGTCTGTGGTCGTAGTCTAACGCGTACGAATGTATTTCGAAGAGGTCTTTTAGGATTGCCACGTGTTCTGGTACTGGTTCTAAGTGGATGAGGGCCAGATCTTCAAGGAAGTGGCAGCAGTCTGTAGCGGCAAGTTTGTCGTGGATCCAGTCGAGTTGGGTGAAGTAAGGCTGGTTGGCGAAGGTGGCTGGCTCGTCTTTGTATAGATGGTAGTGCTGGAATGGTAACTCGTCTAGTTTTCTTGTGTTGTAGCTGAAAAAAAATAGGTTATACCATGTTAACAATTTTGATTTGCCTACTAGCTAAAACTTTGATCTATCATTGTACTTTTATATCTAGTGAACTAATGAATTTGAAGATGTGTAACTTACTATTCTTCTGAGAATTTATTTTCTTGTGATATTAATCTTCCTGCCATTTTGGGATCGTTTTCCGTGTACCATGCACCCTGAAAGAAAATATATAGGTGAATTTTGTTCTCTTACTTAATTAGTAGCAGATTTAATCAATTTTGTTTGCTGTTATTTCCGTGTTCATCACTAATCGAATATACCTTATTAACAAATCCGTCTCGCGGCCATGATGGCGTGTTGATCCAGCTCGAAGGACCATCAAGGAGGAGAAAGGATGATCTTTTGGTTTCAGTTCTCCGTAAAAACTTGGCGTTAGTTCTATGTCTGTGTTTGACTCGTATTATCTAGTAAGGTTTGTTTTTAGTAAAAATAGTTTATTTATCGGTCTCTGACAAACATTTCCGAATGGGGTCACATACAACCAGAGGGCGATCGGTCCGCCTGTTTTGGGCCATTCTGCCCTTTGCCCGGATTCTCCGAACAGGACTGACAGCGATAGCTTGACCATTATAGTTTTGTTTAGTTTGGGGTTAGATTTGATGTAAGATGTTTATAAAACTCTCTGTAAAATAGGCGGGGCCAACTTCAGAAAACAGCTCACCTGATAGTACTGCTCCAGCGTCTTCCTAACCGCGTGTTCTGCGTCAGCAAGGTACCTGTCCCTCGCGGCGCCCGCCAGCGCCGCGTCCCGCCAGCGAGCCGCGCCGCGCGCGTCCCAGCGCAGCCAGGGGGACAGCAGCGCGGCTAGCTGCGGCCAGAATAGGGATGCCGGCGCCCATGGCACTGGGGAAGATGGATAGTTTGAGTGAACGGGGTTCGGCGGCTTCCCCTGCTAGTAATAAGGATCAGTTTCGTTCATCTGCAGAATCGTCCAACACTCCAATAATTCAAGATGTTCCTTTTCAAACAAATTATCTATCAGATAATGAAAACGACAAGATAAGGGTTTTTTTAAGTCAGACCATATGAGAGACTTCAGATAGATTTCATGTTAATTAAAATATTGAAAAATATTCTTTACATAAACTTGGTAAGATCATTGCGTCATGTAACTAACCAATATGGATCTTTGATGTCCGAAATAAATAAATAAGTTTGATTTATTATTATTATTATTTATTATTAAATAATAAATCAAACTTAATTCGATCGTGATTTTTATGGCTCCTTGCGTAAGTAACTTGGAATGAAAGGATAGCTAACGCTGAAGAGGATGCACAACCACCTAGGTATTTAACCTGATAGAGGTAGCCTCCCTGAAATAGGTCACCTTCTGACTGCGAAAGAATAGCCAGCCGTCATAAATACTTACAATAGGTTTCTTCGCTTCTAAACAGCTCATCATGCGCCAACATATCCAAGATTTCTGTATCATCCAGCCCTCTCCTCGAGGCCGTCAGCAGCGCCAAGCAGTTCTTGACCTTCTCCTCTCCGAGCGCTGCCTCAGTCGTCACCAGGATCTGGATGAGCTGGCCCTCCAGATCCTCGCAGATGACGAGCTCTGTTGCCGTCTCTGGCTCGGATTGCTCCGTGAAGGTTTCCGCTGATAGGGATATTTGCCATGCAAGGATCTGAGGAGGAGAAAAAGAGCCATATATTCCTTCACGGGCATGTGCTGAAAGACCGAAAGTTTCAGAAATAGGAAAAGTAAAATAAATTGGAAAAGACAGATTTAAATACAAAGTTGAAACATAAATGCATAAAATGTTTATTCTATACAACCATAAAAGCATTAGTATAGATGTTTATGAGCTTCCGCAAAACTGGGCCACTGCAGGTAATATTTTTCATACAATTTGTATGTCATCGGCATAAACTGAGCTTTCGAGGAGCCGCCTCCGAGCCACAAGCTACTTTGTGAGCGACCGCACGTAGTGGCACGCCTCCCGCGAACACTTGACCACAGTCGCCGGTATGCCACGTTAAGTAACAGCGTCTAGTGGCTAGAGTTCAGCCACTAGGTCGCGTTTAGTGTGGTGGCCACTATTGATCTGGAGCGTGATCAGACCTTGTCAACTGAAGTCAACACGTCTGCTTTCTACTTCTATGAGATACCAGAAAATTGTGCCTAAAAAGTGTTCAACTAACCTTTGCATATAGCGACAAGATACACTTTTGCAGTGCCTTCACAGCTACTTCACACTCAAACTCAAATATCTTTATTAAAATAGACTTAATCAATACTTTTAAATAGTCAAAAAATTTACTAAATAATAGACATAAATACTATAATAATATGATTATATAAATAAACAGTTTACAAACTTATTGCGACTCGACCACCGCGTCGGAGGAGTTGATTCTTACTGAGAAGACCCGGCGAGAAACTCAGTAGTTACTCTTTTAAACTTGTTGTGGTTTTACAATGCGAGTTAGTAGAGTACAATTTGTTTGTTGAGAAAAAACAACTGCTTAAATTCTAACATTAATAGATAAATAAATATGCGCCAGACAACACACCTCTTGTCATGGTCTCGAAGTAGGGATAAATATCCCTGTGTTACGAGGTACCAGACAAGGAATTAAGCTAGGGGCGTCTCCCAGCACACCCAGACCCAGGCCAATTTCGAAAAGATCATTTTCTGAATTGACCTGACCGGGGATCATACCCGGGACACTACGGAATTGAAGGCGAGAAACCGTGCTGCAGCGCACTACGCCATTCGTGTAGACAGAACAACCTAACAAGTACAGCAAGCACTTCAGGCAGCTTTAAGTTCCTATTGATATTTTGTGGTTCTGTCCAAAACTCTAGAATATATGGGAATGATGTTAGACTATCGCAGATTAGGCGTTATTACACCAACCTACAACCGACCTTAGCATAGAGCGGTAAGGTGCACTTCTGCACAGCCTTCACGGCGGCTTCGGGCGGCGCGGCGGCGCCGGTCTGGCTGTAGGCGGCGGCGCACGCGGCCAGCACCGCCGCCGCCTCGTCGGCGCCCACGGGCGGCGCGCGCAGCACCCGCGGGCCGTCTTCCGACGAGAGGACCGCCATGATGGCCGAGCTGGAGGGCTCGTCTTTTTCTGTGGAGAAATTGAATAGACAATATAAAATTGGTAGTTTCGTATATTTTTTGATGAAAACATCCTAATGCGGGTACTGTTGTTCGTGATGCCCTCCACTTAAATACTGGGGAATCTTCTAAATTAAAGCTAGCCCGAAAGCAGTGGACGTGTGTATTGATGGCCTGTATTGCATACGCGTAGTAGGTAGGTAGCATCACAAAAGACTAACCTAGAATACATTCTACATCAAGACGAAGAGAGGGGAAAGACATTTCGTTAAGTACCTATCTCGTAGTAACCTCGTAGTATTCGTAGCGTCCATCTTTAGTATATTAATCAACAGTCAGCCTAGTCCATATTTTGATCGATTACACACGTCAAGCGAGTGAGCTTCAATGTGTATGGCACTGGGGGGGTCGTTTTTAGCATGATGGATGTCCTTCTTGTAATTTTTGAACGATATCGAAGGAAGGAATGGTTAGTCAGTGAGAGACTGCCGTTTAAAGTACCGCTCTTGCCCCCTAGTTAATGATGATCTTTAATTATTTTGTCAGCTTGTATAGTTACTCTACTCACCCTCAGTGACGGTGACGATCATCTTCACGTTGTCCGGCAGCCGCTCGGGCAGCCAGCGCGCGCCCCGCAGCGCGTCGGCGCCCACTACGGCGAGCAGCGCGGGCCGGGCGCGCCCCAGACCCGCCAGCGCGCGCCGCAGCGCCGCTGAGAGTGACCACGCGTCCTGGAAGGGGGAGATAGGTGTGTTTAAAGCTGAGATGCATGATTATAAGTGTACTATGTTCTCTGGAAATACAAAACGCAAAACGCAACGAAATGAAACTAATCGACACGGAAAAGTTTTCATTGAGTTAAATCTCAACTATAACAACCACCTACTGGTTCCATGTTTATTTATTCCTCATTGCATGAAGGAAAGTACAATTTTGGCGGAGTTGATGCCAAAAGGCTTTCTTTACCAAACAACCACTAGGAGAAGCAGAAATGTTTACGGCAGGGTTTTGTAAAATGTGTTCCATTGCTTCCATGCCAGTTAAGTTTGAGCCTTTTCAGACCAGTTCGTCATAGGCATCAAGCTCGTGTGCCCTTTTTTGTATCGTCTGCTTTGGTGGGGCCCACTCTGTGGCTGTTTAGGCTACAGCAGTTCGGTACAAGGCGACTAAAATAAGTAAGAAGAGACAAACTCACATTTCGCCCTCGATAAACGGACCCGGTGTATAGCACGTGGCACTGGTCTACTATGGACTTGAGGAGCTGGAGGGAACTACTCGATTGCGGCGTGAGGCCCACGAATCTGTAACAAATGAGGATATTCGATCAAAATTCATCTTAGGCTTTTTAGTAGTGTCCGGGAGTTTTGCACTGTAGTTCGGAGCTCTTGCGGTTTTCAAACCCTTCTTTGTTTTTTCTCACCCTACTCTTAGGAGAGGGGTGTCTTTCAAATATGTTTTCTTTTATTATTTAACAGCGGCTTTGAAAGACAAGGTATCCGGCAATTAATTGATATTTGTAGAAATATAGAGTCATTGAGACTAACCATGGCGAACCTCAGGTACCCCAGCAGACTGCTCTCTTCTGGGGCCGTATTACAATCATTTGCCACCATCGCGGCGTGTCCGTTAACGGTACTAAGACCCTCACTTTGTTCATACTAAAACGTGAAGTGAGCATTTTAGTACCGTAAACGGTCGCGCTGTAGGGTGGAGGGGGATTGTGATACGGCCCCTGGAGGGACACAACAATGCCTAGACAAGTTTTCATATAACAGTTACCTGACAATGACTGCTAGGTCTTGCTGGCACTGCGGCGCGAGGCTGACCGCGCGAGCCACCAGCGTGGCCTTCCCACAGCCCGCGCCACCGATCAACGCCAGGGGGACGTTGCTGTCGCCGGCTATGTACCTGCAGATGGTAAACACGTTTAGATGACCTCACTCCACCCGATGTAAAGTGGTTGTGAGGTCCAGATATGAGACTGACAAGCCCAGTCATGCAAACGAAGCACTGGGCTGGCCATCCTCACCTTGAATGCCTTTTCACGCCCCGCTTGAAAACCCGGGGACAATTAGGTATGGATGGTACGACAGAAGGAACGAGTCACCGAACCCGAAGCATGTAGGGTTGCATTGCATCACCATGCATGTTGCATAGGGTTGGGTCATGGTCTATCGTTGTCTATCAATCATAACCATTTTTTACTAGCACGATAAAAAACAGCCTAATTTTGGTCGGGTTCGTCACCGTTCTTGCTCGACTTGACGAGTATTTTGATGTCACTTAATAATGCTGTAAAATATGCTCATGGTCCCAGATGTTAAAATAAATGTTTATTCCACTTACGATTTTAGCTCGTTTAGGGTGATCTCTCTATTGGAAGTGCACTGCGCCGCTTTCTGGCAAAACGACAGGTGCTCATTGATTTCGTCGAGCAAACTGCAACAAAGATTTAAATTGGTTAGCCCTAGTCGTTCCCGATTCGAGACCACGCCACCTCTCAATAGGTTGATGGAATGTCAGAGGCTAAGTGTAATGGCGACTGTTGGCAACAATAGATCCATTCTGGTCGCAGTGATACATCGGTAAATGTTAACATCCCAAAAAAATTACGATTTAGCTGAGCGTGCTTGGCCCACGCACTCTGGCGGGGATTATATTGTGCACCCCCTGATTCCCTACATGTGATGCGAAGTGACTCGATTGCTATTGGACACTACTCTGCTAATCATGATGCAGTATTTAACGTCAAATAGCAATTTTCATTGTCAAATTACGATTTTCTTTCTTTCAAGCCGAGTTAGTGACTAGCCCAACTGGACTATCTGTTTTCAGTGACCATAATTATGGCCGTCCGTATGCTGATATACCAGGAAAAATGTCACTTTAGCTAAGATAGACCAAGACAGCCTAGTTATCTCACCTAAACTGGTATCCTGTGGTGCCTTTGCGGAGTCTTGTCAATAGTTGCTGTTAGGACAGTAATCTCACCTGGTAGGTATCCCATTATGGCCGCACGGCGCCTCGTGCTCCGTCACCAGCGCGTCGAGCAGCGCGTCGAGCCGCTCGCCGAGCGCGCTGCGCACGCCCTGCGTGTACTCGTCCTCGCCGCCCGGCGCCGCGCGCCCGCGCACGCTCGCGCGGATTATGTTGCGCTCGGTTAGGTGCAGCTGGGAAGAGAAATGTTACAAACTTAGAATAATTACACATATAAACCAAGTCCGCGCGCCCATTTACAGCTCCGCAATGTTCAATGTCAAAGCGCGCCGCACGTAAGCAAGTAATAGTCGCGCATGTGTGGATCGGATTAGTGCTTCATTTTTGACAGGGCGGTTGTATGAAGACTATCTTTCTATACGTTATTATTCTAACGTTACAAAATATATCCTTAAACTTTTATAGTCCCTAACGTTAAAATAGTTCAAAACGGGAAGTTTTTTATTGCGCTCACCTCCGGTACCACTGTTTAAGAAGAAGATGATGAAATACGTTTATTTGGCACTAAATGCAGTAAAACCAACAAAATAAAATAAAAAATATAAAAAAATACTTAAAACTTAAACTACACAACTTAAGTGGATTAACCTACAATTCAAGTGCCAAATAGGCCTTCGCTCAGCATGTGTCGCAGCGAGCGAACGACGACGCTGGTTTTCTGCGAATACCTTAATAAGTAAATATAGATAAATAAAGGTGGACAGATGAGCACAAACGAATGGCATAGTGCGCTGTAGCACGGTTTCTCGCCTCGATTTCCGTAGTGCCCCGGGTTCGATTCCCAGTCGGGTCAATTCAGGAAACGATCTTCTTTTCTGAATTGACTCGGGTCTGGGTGTGGTGGGAGACGCCCCTTCCTTGTGCGGTAACTCGTGACACAGGGATATTATTCCCTTCTTCGGGACCAAGAGGTGCGTTGTCTGGTGCATATTTATTTATTTATATTTATAACAACATGAAAAAAAAACAAAAACTAATTATTACCTACTAGTCTATCTTTACAAACAAAAACAGTAAAACCGGAGGCGAGCGCGCTAAAAGCCTTCGCAGGATGGTTGACCGCCAGGGTGGATATGTCTGCTAATATCAGACCACCCGCAAGATCTTTAGTTTTTTTTTATATTGCCCGTCAAGATGAACTCACTCCACCTGATGGAAAGCGGTCGTGAGGTCCAAATATGAGGTTGACAAACCCAGTCATTCAACGAATCACTGGGCTGGCCATCCTCACCTTGAAGGCCTGCAGAAATGCCTTTTCACGCCCCGCTTGAAGAACCCGGGACTATAAGAGTGTTGTACGCGCAAAACAAAGTGGAACGAGCACCACTCTAGTGACAAGTTATGTGAGCTTTTTAATAGAGTCGACACTTGAGACACTTTTCCTCCTATCTATTGTAGCTTAGACCAAAGTCTGCCATAAACCTGCTTACCTTAAGGTCCTTCTGCAGGTTATTCAGCCTCCTCTGCAGCTCGTGATGGTGTGCATGGTCAGCCGGCTCCGGGGTGACGTCACCGCCGCTGCCCCCCGCGACTGCCGCCCCGCCCGCCCCCGCGCGCCACACCCACACGCAGCGCCTGGCTGCTTCGTAGCTCATCAGCACCGTGTGTTGTACTTCCTGGAATAAAAATAATGGTAAGTGGTGACTTGTGTACTGATAAGGGTTGAAACAAGAAATGTCTTCAATATTAAAATAGCTAGCAATTTATAGGATCTGCTACCCTGAAGATAGCAGCTGGGGCGAATAGCTCAAAATTTGAATTTAGCCATAATTCATTCTGTCTGTCTTATTATTCCGACAAATCTAAAACAACCATCGCTTGACTTGAATAATAAGCCCATTGTCAAGTATAGCAGGTCACATTGGTTAAGCCACATGATGGCAAGTACTGAACTAGGCTTCAGTGTCTATTCCAGTGTGTAATTTCTACTTGCAATAACAAAGAAGGCTTCAGTAGGTATCTTTCAAAAACCTTGCTTATAGCTCACTTGACGAATTGCATGGCTTTAATTTGTTTGAGCTCCAGCAAATCAGAAGAGTCATAATGTATACAACTATATCGCAGAAGAAACGTGGCAAGGACATCACACAACATTTCTAACAAAACATGCTCCAGGAGATTTTGTCCTTCAGTGAAAATTGGTATGCTATTACATACCTGTTCCACAACCGTTGTAAGGTAGGCATCGCAAGCCTCCTGCGGCAACGTGCGCACCAGTACGTTCAGAGTCTTGGCCATCTCGCGTCGCCAGCGCGCCGGCGCGCCGCGCACGAGACGGTAGCAGGGGGGAGTCGTGCTGGAGTCTAAAGTATACCTGTGCACAGACAAAAGCATGGACCTCTAAAGAAGACATACCAAAATGTATCAACTGCTACATATTCCACTACTTGGCAATAGCCTTATTGAAGCAATAATAAGGTAAATGGTTGGTACCACAGGTGTGATCTAGGATTAGAAATAATACTGCCAAAAGATATTACGGTATGATAAAAGACGGAAGATGCGATCTCTAGCTAACCCTGAAGGGTAGGCGTGATGATACGTCAATGCACATACATACTCGTACATACAATCACGACTCAATTCTAAAGGATGGATAGAGGCAAGTGTCTTTTATGGTGTACGGAACACTCAGAAGCTCACTTTTCATCAATGGTAACAGAACCCAACGTGGTAGACGATGAGCCTTCCGCCGTTATCCGAGTTGATTTGGTTTTTTATCGATGTTTTTCCATCGCCGGAGAGTTAGTCGAAAATTTCAACAATTAACACAAAGATGGTGATTCTGGTCAGATTTGAACGAGACCACACGATCCACGATCCGAGTTGGGGTGCTTAACTCCTAGGTCACTATGTTAATGACTTACCATTTATTCAATAGCGCCTTGTCACTATCATCTTCGGCGGCGTCCAGCGCGGCCTTGAAGTCGGCGCACTCCAGCGTGTGCGGCAGCAGCGGCGTGCCCAGCCCCGAGTTGAGGAACAGCACGGGCACTACCGCACCCAGCTCAGACTGACCTGTAGAACAATTGGATAGCTCTTAGCATGTTTGATCTATCTATTTGATGGTCTAATTTATCCCGAATCCAGAAACGACCGTCAAATAGTGGGCAGCTATTACATGTATCTGTCCTTATCATTTTTACTGACATGTGACAGGACAGCATCAATTTAAGAATGCGCTCAACTTCGATTATCGTTTCTATCGATTTGAGGGTTTTTCCAGAATACAATAATGCGCGACGTGTGAAGTTTGAAGTGTTTCTTGTGACTTAGTTCTCAAACGCCACTTGACGATTCATGATTTGATGTTGAGCGAATGATTAATGTTTGAGACTATTCAAAACGTAACTTCATCGAGTTGCCTGACAACAAGGGTGTTACGAACACAGCACTTCGAAGCTCTAACGTTCTCAAAAGGTGCCTTGCTTTTGCCTTCTTAGCTCCCCTGACAAGCACATTGTTAAAAACTATGTCGATAAGGCGTGGTGTGCCAATGTCTTTCTCATAAATTTTATCGTTTTCTTCATATAGGTACTCGTTGAAATAACTTTAGTTGTACCGTACCAGTACCTTATCTTATTGTTCGAATCGATATTTCATTTTGAAAACTCAAGGTATAAAATGCTTGGAGTCCGTGTATCATTATCACACTGTTCTTCCCAACATCACCAAGTCACTTACGCGCCAGTTCAGCTATACAGAGCACAGGAAAGCGGTGGTCCCTCTGCTGTTCTAGTGGCGACCTCCAGTGCAGGTCGGCGACGTGCACGCGCCAGCCGCGGCCGCGGGCGCGCGCGCGGAGACGTGCTGCTGCACCGCATTGTAGCGCGCCTTTTTCTGCGCAGCAGTCTGTGGAGACGGTTGAAGGTTAGTGGCACTAAAACTCTTTGGGAGAGTGATCAAGAACGAGGGGTGGTTCTGTGCTCAAATTCTCCATGTTGATCTTTAACCATGTTTCTAACATTGACTTATTTTAAGGTACACCAACAGCATATGCGAAATACAACCCTAGTTTAAAGAGACACTAAAAAAAGGAAGTAAACTGTATGAAAACAAGTATTAGAAAGTACCAGAATGTTTTCTGGGGCTTCGTGTGGCTGGCCTCTGACTATACATTCAGCCTATCCAGGATTCAGCTTTCTTCGTAGACTAAACGGGTATATGTATATGGTCATTGGTCCTCGTAACTTGGATGACCCAGAATTAAACCAGGCGCTGAAGAAGCTCGCGAGATAGACGTATGCCGTTGAAAGGAAGAAAGACGAAATCACAGTCCTGTTTTCTTTAAAGACAGCATGACAAAGCTAGAATTTCCGCACAAGAAACTAGCAGACTCAACAGGCACACGCTTAGCAGTGAACTGAAAACACTTGTTCAGAGAAAGAAAGAGTAAATACACGTATTCTAATCTCAAAAAGGCTTGATAGCCAACGTACCTTGACTGTCGGCAGCGCACACATACACCAGCATAGCTCTCCGCCGCCTGACCCTCTGCCCCGGCAGCCTGCCCAGCATGCAGGCCCGGTGCTCCTCCGGCAGCGAGGCCACGTTGCTGGGCATGGGTGGCCCCACCACATCCTCGCGGGGAGACGCGCATGCTACCGGTGAGGATAATGAGATGGAATCTGGAAAGTGAGGGAGATGGTTATTATTAAAAAAAAATGGCTTGAATGATCCCAAAATGTTTTTTGACTTTTTTTACGCTAGGCAAAACACCACTTTTCATGGTCTCTAAGTAGGAATAACCCTGTGTTACGAGGTACCAGACAAGGAATTAAGCCATGGGCGTCTCCCAGCACCCCTGACCCAAGTCAATTTAGAAAAGATCGTTTCTTCAATTACCGGGCATCAAACCCGGGACCGGGACACTACGTAAGTCAAGTGGAGAAACCTTGCTACAGTGCACTACGCCAATTGTGCCATCAATTATTTGTGTCTGGTGCTATTATCCATTTACGCAAGTGATGTAGAAATGTTTATGTTTATCAACCTCAGACACTCACAGTATTACTACGCTTTGCCTAGTTTGGGGTGTTATGATCTTGGTGTAAAGTAAAAAAAACTAATTGTGTCTTCGGAAGTCCTGAATCCTACGCGAGACTGTGTCACACGCGCGTTTTCGTCCCTGCAAGCGTATGGTAAATTTTTGTGTAAACCTTTAATAGGGAATCAATCATCAGCTAGGTCGATGAGCACTGCATAATATGAATAACTCTTGTTGTAAAATGTCTGTATTTAGTAAAAGTAATTAACCAATATCACTGCGACCGATGATAAACGAAACCGAAATACTAAAAAAGTTTAATTAGATATTTTTTACAGGTACTCGTAGGTATAAACTTATAAAGAAGATCGTAGCTTGCCATATTGCTTGCGTACGATTAACTCGGAAGGATGAATCACTAAGCAGTTTCGTATGCGAGTAAGTTTTTTTTTAATTTTAACAACCTGGCACATGACAACCACTTGCTAGTCATATAAATGTTAGTCCTGAGTGGGAATCGATCCCACGTCCTCTGGTGTTATAAGCAGCCCGTATAGGCATATTCAGAATAGAATAGAATAAGCTTTTATTTGGTAAATCATCACACATTAATAAAAATAAACAAAAGAACACAACAAAATAACAATAGCCAAAAGGCAAAAACAAAAAAATAAATAACTACAAATAAAACATGTGTGACAATGTTACCAAAATGGTTACCACTCAGCTGCTATGTCATGGCGGAGCCATGACGCTGGTTTTCTGTGGTAACCACGAGGTGTGAGGGGGGACGTCACTGGTCCATGAAAAAAATTAAAATATCATGAACTATTTTCAGCCTTACTAATGTGAAGATTTGATGGTTCGTGTAGGAATGTGTATCTGGTTATGTGGAATGTGGAAAAAATGTGTTTTTGTTTTGTGTAAATGAATGTTTACAAACACGCACGTGTTTGAGGTAGATGAAATGAAAGTATACAATATGTATGTATAGGTATATATAATGTAATAGGTGTATATAGTATAATATGCATGTATCATATGTATATAATTCATGTATACGAGTTTAGATAGGTACAGTACGACTACTCAATAATTAGACCTTTGGCTATCGATCAGATATTTCCTGAGATGTAGTTTAAAGGAGGCTGCTGATGTTATTCAATCAAGCTGTTACAAAAAATCACGACCTGAATTAGGAATAATTAGATCAAACATTTCAATAGCCAGACAATGTAGATCAATACATTTTAATGGCTACAAACAAAAAAGCAAGACAGTAAGTCATCGGAGACCTAATTCAGAGCAATTACCATAGAGCTAAATGCTCGGTGACCCGCGATAACCATTTCACACAGCTGCTGTGGGAGTGCTATGCGATGTACTTAAATGTAAACCAACACTAGGGACGTCCTGTCCATAGGAAATACTGGGACAGGTTCATAACTAACTAACTAAAAAAATGGTTACCGACGCCGTTTTATGTAACGCAGACCATCCAAAGCAATTCCAAAGAAATTAAACTTGATCTACTCTGCATTGGATCAGCGGCACCTCTAATCCCTGATCTAAAGCATTCTACTTTGTGCTCGTGAGCTTTGAGAATCGTATGGCAGATAACGATGGGAAATCTCCTAATTAAGGTGTTAGACAAGCACCTGGAGTACCTACGTGAGTACTCCCGCCACATGAAAAGCGTGTAATGTGGGCAAACCCTGCGGTCCAGCTCGCTGGGCCCAGTACGGTTTGAGTACTCAATCAAGAGTTACCTATGCTTCTGCTCCTCAGAAACCTAGGTAACTCTTGGAAGGGCAGTCACTAATCCCTACTAAAAGATTTCGTCCTGACGTTAAATTAGGTCAACTACCAAGAGCCATCCAGAGTGAACTGCCAAATCAATTCCCTCAAATTCCTTGACGATCTCAATGTGAACACTTTATTTACTAACCATTTAAATGTATTTAACTTCGTATTTTTGCAGTGAGAAATAAATAATAGTAACATAATATACCATCACGACTTTATCCCAAACGGGGTAGTCAGAGGCAAGTGACTGTTGCCGTCATGCCACTTTTCACCAATGGTTTTAGAAGCCAACGTGGTAGGTGGTGAGCCTTCCGCTGCTATCCGGGTTGAAGTGGTTTTTAATCAATGTTTTTCATCATTGGAGAGTTAGTCGAAAATTAAACAATGAACACAAAGAATCTCTTTTAGTTTTAATCCCGGGTTCTTCAAGCGGGGCGTGAAAAGGCATTTCTGCAGGCCTTCAAAGTGAGGATGGCCAGCCCAGTGATTCGTTTGAATGACTGGGCTTGTCAAGCTCATATCTGGACCTCACGACCGCTTTCCATCAGGTGGAGTGAGGTCATCTTGACGGGCAATATAAAAAAAAAGCTAACCTGTACTTCTGCTTTCTCTTATGTTGTCCCTTGTAATGTATCCTGTGTGTACGAAGTAATAAATAAATAAATAAAGATTTTAGTTATGGCCAGATTTGAACTCGGAACCACACGATCCGCGATACGAGTCGGAGTGCTTAACCACTAGGCCACGACGCTCACGACGCGACGATAAATAATAATAATATATTTAAATATATCTTGTTCAACTGCGAGTCAGAAATAGTCAGATTTCAGGGTAATTTATAAGTATCGGGACACATTGCGTTGGTGTGGAACATCCCTAGAGTAGACATACATTTGCGTAATTTTAATTTAGCTAGAGACCTAGTGGATTAATTAGAAACCTACTCTTGTTAACCCGCAAGCTATCGCTAGACGACAGGCCTGAAAACAAACCATGTTCAAAGCCTGAGGAAAACACTGAAACCAGGTTGCGGGGGAACAAAAATGAAGTGAACATAGTAGTGACCAGTTAACTCTAAATTATCAACTGGTAACTTTAACATACTCGTAACACTGCCAAATTCTATTGGTATTGCTTTTTTATAATGTTATTTTAGTAACCTAAGCCTCAGCGTGAAATGCTAGAGCAGCTCTTGGGGTGAAATCCCAGGTAGGGGGGACATTATTTTTAAAGTTCTTTAACAAAATCAAACGGACAAACGCATTTTTTGTACGAAAACCTGAAAACTAAAGTTGAGAAATTAGAAGAAAACACTAAGGTAATTTCTACATCACCCAATTAGTCCTGTTACATTGTAAGAAGAATAATAAAGCACTCATTTTTCTTACAGCATAAATAATCACTGCCTATAAGCCTTCGTAGTTTTATTGTAAAAAGGTCAGTTGTTTCTAATTCGCAAGTAACTTTCCTGCCCTCTCTACGGTTCTGCTTGTAATTTCCGCAGTCGACATGATTTTTCGCTCTCCGTAACTTTCCTGTCAGTTATCCGTTTGTTTCCTTTGTTATTCTGAAGGGTCTTAATTGGTCTCCGATGTCAAAAAGAAACACCGTTAAATGAAAGTCGTTTGAGAAATTTTATAAGTAGACTCAATTATAAAAATAAATAGAAAATATCTAGTAACATCTTACGGCAAGATCATCTGACCCTGAACTGAGCAGGGCTTGTACTATTTATTTATTTATTTATGAAAATATTTCGTGCCGGCTTACAGATACATTCCAACACGCTGGCAGGTTAAATAAACAAAAATCTTATACAAATTACAAAAACAAGTAGACAAATACAATAAAAATAGGAAAAAAAATGCATTTAATTAATCAGGCAATAATGATATCATAAAAAATAAAATAATTCAATTAAATAATATTATAATTAATGTCAACTAAATTTCGTCAAAAATTCTGGTTGAGGTACTGGTATGCGGCGGCCATCAAGCGCCCCAGACCATCAGCAAATAGATCGATGGAATGGAACTATGCGTGTTAGAGGCTAATATTAAATAAATTGACACATCACATACTTTGCCCTGGTCGCAAAGTAGGTAAGGCTTTCCCTTGTGAACACAAACGCCCAGATCTAACTCAAGTAGCGGTTTTTCAAACAGACATTTGTGCAGGTGCTTTAATCGAACCAGCGATCGGCGCAGGAATCACTGCTCTAAACGGGTCGCGAAGATCTAATTACTTTACTTTGTGTGCGTGAATGCGGTGGAGAGGCGCGTCATTTCAGACTAGACAAGCTCTAAGCAGCTACACAGCTTATAAGTTTGAACATGCAACTGTTCTACGGAACATAGCAACGACTATATCGGAAACAGTCAGAGGCAAGTGCCTGTTGCCGTCATAATAGCTTATAAAAATAAAGCTTTATTAAAAAAAGGGCTATTATACTACAAAATACTACCTTAAAGATAAAAATACCTGGGTGTAAGCGCTCTGCTTGATGCGGGATTAAATAGCTCTATTGTAACAGATGTTTTTTTGTAATAGTTAATAGGTACCTAGTATGTAAAAAGGTCAGGTCAGGAGTACCCATAATCGACGAGCATGTATGAAAGGATTAATGAGAGTGGAAGAAGCGCAAGAGGTGTGTCAGGACCGTAGCAAGTGGAAAGATGTGGTCTTTGCCTACCCCGTTGGGGAAAAGGCGTGATGGTATGTATGTATAAATGTATGTACCTAGTATGTATTGACTAACAATTTTTCTTTTTGAATTGTTTAAATGAACTTTTGTTTTAAATTCTTTTATGGTTGTTTTTTTTCTCTTTGTTTTTATATTCTTTTAGGTTTATTTGTATCAAAATGACACACTGGTTGTACTTTACTAACGCCTGTTGTAAACCCAAAACAAGTTTAAAAGAGTGACTGCAGAGTTTCTCGCCGGTTCTTCTCAGCAAGAAACAACTCCGACGCGGTGGTAGAGTCGCATTATGTCTGTAGGTATACTGTTTATTTACATATCGATATTACTATGGTATTTATGTCTATTAGGTATTTAGTATATTTTGCTGTCAATTTGACGATTTGAAAGTACTGATACAGTCTATTTGAATATAGTTATTTGAGTTTGAGTTTGAATAAATCAATAAATATGCGCCAGACAACACACCACAACACACCTCTTGTGATGGTCTTGAAGTAGGGATTAATATCCCTGTGTTACGAGGTACCACACAAGGAAATAAGCTAGGGGCGTCTCCCGGCACACCCAGACCCGAGTCTATCAGAAAAGATCGTTTTCTGAATTGACCAGACCGGGAATCGAACCCGGGACCCTACGGAAATCGAGGCGAGAAACCGTGCTACAGCGCACTACGCCAATCATGTCGTCATGGTGAACGGAACACTCAGAAGCCCACTTCTCACTAATGGTATTAGAACCCACAACGTGGTACTAGTAGGTGATGAGCCTTCCGCCTTCCTTCCAGGTTGATTTGGTTTTATATCGATGTTTTCCATCACCGGAAAGTTGGTGCGTTTAGTAAAAATCGATTTTCTATTGTTTTTTTTATTCGGCAGTGAATGGGGTTCCCCCTGGGTCACGGCGCTATTTAAGTGATGTCAAGTCAGCACGAAGAAATACGTTCCCTCCAAAGCCCAAGCGCTAGCTGACCGATGAGTTGTAGCTACTACTCACCAGCAACTAACTCCACATGAGTTAGTAAACGGAACATAAATCAAACTCCAAATTTTAGTTTTAGTTCCTCTCATACCTACTGGCGTTTCCTTGTCTCCATCCCTTTGCTCTCCTAGTTTCCTTATAATTTAACAGTCCTCTGCTTTACATTTTTAACTCTTATTTCAAAACTAACTTCCCAGAAAATAAAACTTAAAAAACTAATAAAACTTAAAACTCATGTAACAACAAACGGGCGGGCGGGAGAGGTAATTTTTTTCTAGCTACACTAGTTTGGGCATTCATTAACGGTATAAATGCGAAGTTTCATTAAATCAGGTGATAATCTACTGAGAGAAGTATAGATTTAAGAAATAAATTAGAGTTTCAGAAGAATGTATTAATAAGAAAAAAATATTTTAAGTTTAATTTCTTACACTTAATCCTCCATTCCGCGAACTTTTTGACCTCCCTCGTATATTGAGCATTGTAATAGTGACTTGTGTTATAAATAAATATTTTTGTATTTTGTACCAGAAACACTAGAGGCGACCGGCCTAGGCCCCTTGAGCAGCGGCCGCGGGTTCGCGTCCTGCGCGCGCTCGGGCTCCAACAGACGGTGCGCGGGCGCCGCCTCCGCCTCCGCCGGCCGCGCCGCGCGGTAGGATGCTGACCTGAAAAAAAGAAGACAACATAAGTAAAGAAGTTTTCGTCTCGAATCATCAGCACCAGTAAGACTACCATGAATTGCCGTCACATAAGGATAGTTGAATACATATTTTTGGTTCCATTTTGTTTTTTTATGCGCCAGACAACACATCACTTGTCATGGTCTCAAAGTAAGGATAAATATCCTTGTTACGAGGTACCATGCAGCGAATTAAGTCAGTGACGTCTCGCAGCACACCCAGACCCGAGCCAATTCAGAAAAGATCGTTCCGTGAATTGGCCCGACCGGAAATCGAACCCGGGACACTACGCAAACCAAGGCAAGAAATCGTGCTACGCCAATCGTTCCCCAGAGGCACTGCACTGTTCAAATTCGCATACAGAAACGTCAACACTGACGCTACGGACTGGCATCGATGCAAACTCATGGTCATGGTAGGGGGACATCTCTTCTTTCAAAGCTCTTTTGAAACGGCGCACCGCCTACTCTTTTTTGTTGCTCAGCCCAGTTTTGAGTCTGCCTTCTGTACCATTTAAACTTGTCTATAGAAATCGTTCTTACGTTTTTTTAAGTATTTGTTAATTTTTGTTTAGCGAAATCCTGGGCATCGTTTGATTCGAGTTTTTCCCTTTATCTACAAATGCGATTGATAACTCTACGGGCTACTTAAAACGGCAAAGCAAAAGGCGCCTTCAGATGGACGTTAGGCGGTTTGTCAATTAAAGGACCATTCCCATATCCATTCCATTGACTGGCCTGTTGGCGCAACGGCAGCGATCCTGCCTTTAGCGGTGGAGGTCGTTGTCTCGATCCCCACCCATGACAAATATTTGTGTGACGAATTGTATTGTATTGTTGTGTGTCTGGGTGTTATTATCTATTTAAGTATGTATTTAGAAACATTTAAGTATGTTTATCAGTCTCTGACGCCCATATTACAAGCTCAGCTTAGTTTGGGGTCAGATGATCTTGGTGTGAATTGTCCCAGATATTTATTTATTTATTTATTTATTTATTTATTCCCACTAAAGGAAGACGTCGAATACCCAAAACGCGTTCCAAAATAATTAAGCCTGCTGCTACGCTACACTCGTAGCAGATGCGTAGTATACGAATACTACAAAGCGTTACAGAAGCTGCGTAGTTATCAGACATCGAATACCCCAAATAAGTTTCTTTTTTTTTCTTTTTTTTAACATTCTAAGTTTTTTTTACACTTTTTGTAGATAGCTAGTTAGATACTGGGACTGGGACCAAGAAATTAATTATAAACTAGTTGACGAGATTTATTCGCGTTTCATTGCGACCGGGTTAGCTAAGGAGCAAAACTCTAAAATCGTTCAGAACGTTTAAAACGTGAAATGCTACGTTCAGGTAGTCACTTTCGTTTTAAGAATAATATGATAGTATCATATTAGTATAAACATATGCATGAAATATATTTATATCTGGTACCAAACCAAGATTATTGGCGCCTAAACTGAGCAAAGTTCAAGTAGAGTGGGTGTCTGCGATTGATACCTAAACAAACACCCTTAAATATTTCTGCTTAGATAGATAATAACACTCAGAATAAACGCTGAGTACTTATAGTCTTGTAGTATTATTAAATATTATATTTAGCGAGTTGATAATTATAAAGCATAATAGAAGCGAAAATTGCTTCAAAACGTTTTCATAAATATAATTCAGTTCAAACAAACAGAACAGTAATTCATCTTATTTCCCTGTTCTCCACAATTAGGTAATGCTATTACAGACTTACTGAAATTGGGACTAAATTATATTATGCTTCCCGCTTGTTAAACAACGGGTGGGGGGAACACTCCCACTATAGTTTGCATAGGTTGCTTTTGAAGTACCTAGACTTAATCACACTATTTAAAGCAGATAACTATCTAGCAGCCATCTTGCCTGGAAGCAATGGCGACAATACTGACAGATGCAAGTATGGCCTCGATAGCACAGAAAGAGCAGCCACCCGGATTTAAGACGTGGGTTTGAGTCCTGCTTGAGCCTTGGGATCAGGTCAAATTTTTCTAGTTTCTACCTTAGACGAAAAACAGAGCAGTCAGCGCGGCGCCTGACGCAGTTGTGCGTTATATATTTATTTATTCTTTATTGCACATGTAAATATAGTAAAATTGGCGGTTTTAATGCCTAGAGTCATTTTCTATCTTGTAACCGCAAGGTTTGACAGAAAACACAGGATTTTTGGGCTGTGAATTCGGAGCAAGAAAGACAATCATAACAAATTTTAATCTTAAATACTAATAACTACGTACTTAAATACGTAGAAATAAATAAATAAATGTCGTATCAGGATACCTAATAGGAGTTTCAATATCCAAATTATTCTGACTAATTTCAGGATGATCGCGAAAATCCGGCTCGTCCGTGGAATGGAATCGTGAATGTCAGTGAAACAGCTGACCCGTCAGAATATTGGAATTACAGGTTTCGAAATAAGAATAGTACCTATATCTAGTTATTTACTAACTAGTTGCTTATTTGACTTTTGGGCTGGTCAGCGTATTTGCGACTGCTCCTTGGCGCATAAGTCTTGTTAATGGTGTTTTTGTAAACATCACAGCCTAACGAATGGACGAACAGACGTACTCTACGTCAGTCAATATTGGGCAAGTTGATTTGGAGTAGGCGTTTCCGCGGTGTCATGTAGACAGCCCGGCCAGGCAGTGACGTTGCTGGGAAAATACAGAATTGAAAAAGTCATCCACGCCTAGTTAAAACTTCATCCTGTAAATAAAAATTGTGTTGGTGTAGCCGACAGCGGTCACGGGTCCAATCCCCAAACAGATGTAACATTCATTCTGAAAATTTGTGTTAGTTTTGTATCTAGGTGATAAAACTCACCAGTAAAAAAATTAAATTTAAAGAGAAATAACCGAGGCAAAAATACTCTAAAGCAACCCTATTCGAAATTGAAGCTAAACACGTCAGCTCCTCATTCCATGATGATCAAAATATACAACAACTTACGAAATTATATAAAAAACGCTGAAACAACTCCTTCTTTTATGTCTAAAATTTTCCTTATGTATGAAAATATGTGGAAAAAGAAAATCGTTCTTTTTATAATAATATGTACTCGTAATTGTTGGTTTTTTATATTTTTTTAAATTGCCATGCTCTCACGGGGCGCTACATTGTAATTCTACACCTTATGTACCTATCTCTAAGATTACTTTGAACTTGCAATGTGGTATGCAATAAATTATTATGATTATTAAGAAACAATTGTTATATATTTGTTTAATGAAACCATTTAAAAATATCTCGCTAAGTATTTTGGGTTTCTTACACGCGAAAACACGAGTTGAATAGAAATTAGTTGACGACACGATTGTCGTAGTGCGCGGTTTCTCGCCTCGATTTCCGTAGTGTCCCGGGTTTGATTCCCGGTTGGGTCAATTCAGGAACGATCTTTTCTGAATTGACTCGTGTCTGGGTGTGCTGGTAGACGCCCGTACACGGGCTTATTGAGGCATGTTAGCTCAAACTAGTGGCGATTTAGTATCTATATGAATTATACAATCTTATAAGTGCGTCCTCGCTCGTACGAGTTATGCGTGTGGCAAAAGTCAAGCCTGTACGCGCCTTTATGCGCTTCTAAAAACGCGCATAACATGCTAGTTTCAAACTGATCTTAAAGATTACAGCCATTAATACAGCTTTAGGCCCCAGGAAAACTATAAAAGTACAGATGTCATCATCATCATGTCGTCCACACATCCGGCGACGGCAGCTCCCATAAGTTTTCTAAGTTGGGTCTCTGTTGTGTGATATGTCGTCTGATGAAGATCATCTTTCGATAATAAACCCCGGCCGCCCTGGCAACACAGAAAATAAATAGCTAGAGGACTAGGTCCTAAGTCAAAAATGAATCTTATAAAACTACCCCATTGGTCAATTCATCTACCTGACTGGCTCTTTTTCTCATGGGCACTTAGGGCACGTGCCCAGGACTCCGGGATCTTGAGCGCCGCTTCCCGCAAAATAAGTTAATTAACCTTATTAGACACATAAAAGGCCACATTATCCTAATATGCTCATGGCCCCAAATATGTTAATGTCGGTCCTTGATCTGACCCCAAACTAAGCAGAGCTTGTCGGTAAGCAACCCTCAAACCGAACAAAAGCTTTATTATTTCTCATGATAAGCACATTATAATAAGATTATTTCATTAAAATAGCCTGTCGGGATTCTATTTACCTTTGATTCAAATGTAGCTTTGATTTGAAATGGTTTCCTTGCAAAGCAATCAAATCAAATCAATTAGCTGAGGAAAAAAGCGAATAACAAACGTTTTCTTTCATCTCCATTCCTTTTTAATTACCATGGATAATAACCATTATTTTACAACATTAGTTTAATAGATATTCATCGGGAGAAAGGAAATGTACTCATTTTCAAGATTTTCTAACGAAGCTGCCAACTTTAGACCTTACTATTTAATTAACAAAACGAATTGGGAATAATATCCTTTTAGTAAATGAATGAATTATGCTTTTTTCATAACAAACCCGTCCAGGGAATTGCACCATACAGCCAGGGGAGCGAGGCGTGGCCGGAGAGGTCGGGCGCTGACGTAGCCGTGACGTCACGAGTGACGCGCGCCCCCGACCTACTTTGTACGGGCTTTGGATTTCGAACGCCTGTGCTTTGTTTATTTTTTATTCGATAGCTGTTTTATGCGGGCCAGCACGTAACTAAACGCACGTAGCATTGATGAAAGGGAAAGCGAGATATATATTTTTCAGGCTTTTAAATATATATTTTTTGATCTTTGATGTGCGTATCCCGCTTTCAGCAAAAGTAAAAGGTAGGTGTACATCTGAAGTGTCAAATCTAGTTAAGTTTTTACTTTTTTATTCAAATTCGTGTTGAGTCTGGCTGGATCTGATTAAAATTATACTAAAACGTGACTGGTGTTAACTTATTCAAATCCTGCAATAGTCTGATATTAAACCTTCAGACAGGCATTCACTTTAGGTGGACCCTGGGACCCCACACACCAGTGTGAGTTCACAACCAGGGTAGACCGCACGGATGATGATGATTCACTTCCAAATCAATGCCTTAATCATGATAAAAATGTCAAACACTATCTACGTACAAAAACCCTGACAAGCAATATTAGATAATTTAAGTAAATATGTTGTAATAAGTCTATAAGGTAAGTACTTGATACTAGCGTTGATGTTTTATGACTCGCCTAGTTTAGGTAGGCAGCTCGTTTCCGAAAAAAGTAGTAAACATTGATGTAAGAAATTATCATGATGTGGTGTCAGTTACGACAATTTTGTTTACAGAATTTTAAAAAGAATACCAGTGGCATTTTCCTCTTCCGGATGTTCGTATTAATCGATGCGACGGATGCTTTGTTAGCAATTTCAAACTCATATTATTATAAGTTTACTAATATATGGTATGGTAATCTTCAGGCTTTCATAAGGAAAATGCTTAAGGCCAAGCCAAAAGACATTGTCCAATTAAACTTTTTTCTAATACTGTAAACTTGGTAAGAACACTCATCAAATGAATTTCCAAGCAAAACTTCAGAAAGAGAAGAGCTTACTAAACCTTGCCTTAGGCATCAATCGAAGACAGATCCTAAGAGTAGATCTTTCTAACTTTTACATTACATTTTTTTTTGACGTCATAATCAAATCTTAACTTCGGAATAAAACGCGGGCGTTGAGAGGCTGCGAGCCCACCGCTACACGTCTTGCAGTGTCAACGAAACTAGGGTTTTTTTTACTTTTTATTAGTTATAATAACTCAACATTTTAGTACTGAAGGTTATCAAGCAGATAAATACATATTATGCCACTTTCTCCATAGGTTCTCATACTTCAATTTGGATAGTGTTCATAAAGTAACCCTGTATAGAAACCTTGTTTTCGTACAGTTAAGTAATTTTGACTATTATAGGATTTATTATTATAAATTCACGTACAACTATTCCGTTACTTTTTTTTTATTTAAATGGGTTTGCGTTTGGAATTAGTCTCGCCTGGTGGTGAGATATGACGAGGCTGATGGTGGCACACGCCTACCCAGAAAATGCCTATTCTCTCGGGCCTTGAAGATACCAAGGTTGTAAGTATTCGGAAACACAGACGCTGGGAGAACGTTTGGTTTTTTTAGTGCCAAATAGCCAGGGCCGCCTTAAACGTATTTGAGACCCAGGGCACATTAAGATGATGGGGCCCTTCTATTCTTAGTTGAATTTGCTTTTATGTTATAATTTAAATAAATCTTTTAGGGGACCGTAGGGCCCTGGGCACGTGCCGAAAGTGAAAGAGGGAATTTAAAATTATTTCTTTGTTTATCTTTGTTATTCATATTTAAAGATAGATTTACTAGAAAAATTCGGATTTAGGACCTTGAAGTTCCTGCCTTATTTCTTTCAAGGTCCGAAATACGAATTATTCTAGTTTTTCTATCTGCAGATGGGAATTTAAAAGGTACTTCACCGGTAACATTGCGTGTAGTGTTTCCAAAAATTTATTATGTGCGCGACAATCATTCAGAATTGAAACGACATCATTTAGTACGTTACTTACTGACTGATGAGTATGACTTAAATTGTAATGTAATAATAATTCAATATTAGTTTTTGAGGGTTTGCTCTCTTTATAATAAATGTACCTAATGTTCGAATACTAACAAAATAAGAATTATGAAAAATAGGAATGACAAGAGTACGTAACCTCTACATCGAAGGTAGAGTCATGTGATAATAAAAAAATATCATAATTATGATATGTATGTTTATTTATGATATTATTTTATCATCATAAATAAACGTAATGTGGTAATATGTGTTTATTTTAAACTTTTTAAATATTCCCGGTGAGCGCACGCGCCAGCTACATAGACCGTTACTCGAGTGAGCTGTCAAATGACATCTCGTGATGAATGGCAGCCAATTAATATTGGCGCCTAAAGCGACGAAGTTGCTATTAACAAGTCATCCTTTATCATCACTCATCATTAATATATGGTGTCCCGTGTCATGTGTCAAGTGGAAAACCAGTAAAGTCAACCACGGCTCAGACCAAAATGGCAAGTTCGCCCGGCAGAAGCTTTCGCCAGTTTTATAATAATAATAATTTGTACGTTCATTTCGGATAATCTCCATATTTTGTTAGAGACAAAACTCTTACAAAACTATGTTAGTAGTAGGTAATACAAAGAAAAGCACATTCAAGAGATAACGCCTACATTGCCTAATTCATATACGAGTATCTTCCCTCAGCACCGGGCCCGCAGCAATGCCTACGGGACCAGTGCATCAGGAATGGACAGTCAGGCCTCTCTGCAATACTTCTCAGGATGCTATTGGAGCTTCCACGAATTCTACGCATCAAGGATGCCGTTCTTTTGCGCATGATCGCTTCAAAACTATCTATGCGTGCTTCGGCAAACATGCCTGAAGCGCTACAGAACCGCGGAAGCCTCAACAACACCTGGAGAGTTATTGTATTGCACCTTGAGAGCGTTGTAGGCTTTCTGCGTATATCTGACCCACAGGCTGCTGGTGTAAAACGTCTGGCAGTATGCTTTAAACAGATTTATTTTAATTTCATTAGTACACCTCGCATACCTGTGGGCTAGCATATTACATTTAACCGACAACGCCCTCTGTTATCTCTACATCCTCATCATCACTAGGGACCTCCCTCAACACGTGCCCAAGGTATTTAAAGCGAGACACCCTCCTCAGTGCGACCCCATAAAGGAATACCAGAGGGAACGTCTCCGGTTTCCTGGAACCTACACGAAAAACCATAACCTCGCTTTTCCTAATATTGTACAAGATACCATGGGCCGTAGCGTATCCTTCACATACTCCCAGCAACCGTCTGAGTGCGTCAACCGAAGGGCTCAGAAGCACCATGTCATCTGCATAACTTCTACTATTTATTATCTTTTAGTCTCGCCAAACAATATATCGTATCTTTAAAAAAATCTGACCTCTCTTTAGATATGACCTCTTAGAGCGACTATTTTCATGGTTAATTGAATCTATAAAATATTAAATGACTTTTGGGGAAAACATCTTGCTAATACTTATCAATGTTTTTAGCGATTACGTACAAGAGATTCATTTAAATTGCAGATTCCGTCTTGTAATACAAGTTTATTTGAGAAAAATTGTGCCGTGATGCCAATACGAGTATACAATGATATTTGACGACCGACTTGGTGTAATGGTTAAGAAGTTGGCTACTACACCAGAGGTCGCGGGTTCGATCCCCGCACAGTACAAACATTTGTGTGCATGAACCTGTCTGTTTGTACTGGTCTGGGTGTCTCCTATGTATAATAAGTATGTATTTACAAAAGAAAATGTATTTAAGTATGTTTATCCGTTGTCTAGTATCCCATAACACAAGCTTTAATTAGCTTACTTTGGGGCTAGATGGCGCTGTGTGGAATAATGTCCAGGGATATATATATTCCTACTGAGATACTACAATTACCCACAGTGCAGTTTTTGCATAAATTGAGAGGTTGGTTGATTGAAAAATGATTTTATGACCTTGAGGAATACTTTGATATCAAATGATTTGCTATACATATTATATTTCGAAGTTATTGTTCTTTATAAATTTTTTTGACATAATATTCTGGGATTTATTGAATTTAACATAATACTGTTTAGGTAAAATTGATATTTCAGCAATGTAATTGTGAAATGATTTTTTTAATAAAATAGTATGGTTTTGTGACATAACCTATTTATTGTGTAATAACTCGTGAGTTAGTTTTTAAGGTTTTTATCTATGGGCCGATTATGTTAAGTTAAGATCTGTAGATGTAATTTGTTTCCTGAAAATAAATTATTGTATTGTATTGTATTAATAATTTTGTAGTTTGAAAATTTGCATGTCTAAAACTAGACAATACGCTTGACCGAGACATAAGTAAGAACTTATTTGTTTACCGTGTTTTATGGCAAATAAACAATTTGAATTTATGGAATTATGAAAAATCTTTCCTTATTTAACTTAGGTAGCTATGAAGGGTAACCTATCATACTTTCGAAATGTTTAGTTCGGATTTCAATTTTACGAAAACAATACAACGAAGTTTTAAATATCAGATCTATGGTTATTTTTCCAAATATTTGAAATCTATAAATTAATTTCCACATGTTTCATTTCCCAGAAAGATTGATAACCGATAGTCCGAACGTTTTTTTTTATTTTTGCCAAAGTTTTGTTAACAATAATTTGAATTTCAATAAGTTATATTTTCCATAATTATTATGTTCTAACTAGTTTTTTATTTGATGATGAACACTTATGATTTGGCATCTAATTTCATAAACAGGATTAAATCTCTACGTTAGGTTAGGTTAGAACTGTGACCAAAACACGCGAGCCGAGCGAGCGAAGCAAGGTAGTGACCGGCGAAGGGCCAGAAAGCTTATTCTTTGAAAATATAACATTTTAAGAGTCTATTTCACAATATTTGCTTTCTTAACATTTCGAATGAGTTCATTATCGTTTATAATATTACTCTCTCAACGTGACGCGTCAAAAAGTGAAATTGATAACTTCATTTGTTAGGTGTTTATGAAAGTTGATGGATTATCACTGAACGAAATTTAAATTGTTTGTTTTTCAAAATATTGTAAATGTTTTTGTAGAAGCTAAATCATTTAACATTCAAAGTGTTGGTCAATGTTGAGTTATAAATCAAATCATTTAAAATTCGAAGAAAACAACAATTGAAAATCGGAATTTCAGTAATATGTAAATCATGCTTTCGATGAAATGAAAATATAGAAAACACAAAAGTGCTAAACGGTTTCGGTCAAATGAAATTCGTACCAAAGCATTTCGAATTCAAGATAGGTAACCCTATGAAGACTTACAGCGTACGTGACAAAATATTAACTGTGTCATATTTTTATTAGTTAGCATTCCAGCGGTACGTGGTATTAAAAATAATATGAGGCATTTGCGATTACACAATAATATATTGTATATTCTGAAAATAAACTTTGTTGGCGGCGTTTGGCGGACTTTATGATCTTGCTACGTAAATGTCACATGTGACGTCATACCCAATTAAATTATTATAAAACAGCTAAGTGAAATCTCTTTCAGACTTTCCAATCGTGTCATCTAGACAAACAAATAAAGTTTACCAAATTAAATTTCGAAAATTCAAATACGTTTATTCGAATAAAAAATAACTGAAACAAATCTCTGAATTATGGACACCATTTACTAGCTGAGATTGATGTATTGGCTATGGTTATATTAAGATGGGTATGTGTGATCAAATGAAAGTCTAGAATAACTTTTCACGCACATCCGCCGTCAGAATATGTTGAATACACTACCACTATATTTTAAATGCAAAGCTCAAATATTAAAATATACCTAACACCAAAATTGAATAAAGGTGGTATTAAATACTCTCAGTAAATGTGTGTTTAGAAGCAGGGTTGCTTACCTTTTGGCCCTTTGAGCACGTGCTAAGTGCCCCACGATCATGAGGGTCACTAAAATCCGTGTAAATGATCATAAAAACAAGGTAAACCAATAATAGAAGGGCCCCATCATCCTAATGTGCACAAGGCCCCAAGGTTAATGATGGTCCTGCCTGTGTTATACGTCCAGTCAACCATTATAAGTGTAGAGGGTAAATTGACTATCGATCGAGTTATTAAATCACAAAGATTTGCGACTTTGTCAACCCTGAACCTAAAACAGCTGGTCGGTTTCGGAGTATCTCAAAAAATATCCTGAATCGCAAACTCCTCATACTCGTACCACACGATCATCATGTCACAATGACAATCTATCGATTTTATGCGCATACGCATGACCGCGCAGTGGTTAGGGGACTCTGGGGCCATATGCGATCTCTTATAGCCAGTTAATTTCCGAAACTGAGCGTAGCGAGCGATTTCCTTATATGATATTTCATTTTCAGCCAGTCAGCGGTTACTTGTTAATAATGCATCCTCTAGGTCAGATATTTACTGACGAAATTGCTCGCTACCCTCAGTTTAGAAAATTAACTTGGCTGGCAGTTAAAGATGGTAATACGGCCCCAGAGATAGGATGCGCATAGATTTGACAGACTGCACGAGTAGCCATTTGGTAACTTTTTTATGACAGACTAGGCGTAGGCATTTCCAGTTGATCGCAATCGCACCTACCCCCCGATTCAGAACAAAGTTATCGACCGATCCGGTTATTTTCTTTTATTTTCAATATTTTTTTTAAGAAGAGTAGATTTTATGTAATTTGTTCTATGAAAACTTAGGGCCTTTGGCTTTAACATGTCAAAATATTGATTGCTACAGCCGTACGGATCATTTACTTTTAATAAAACAAATTTACCGAATCGGTCGAAAACCTCGTTCTGAATGGGGGGGGGGGGGGGGGGGGCTGTTGGTGCGGAACTGAAGCTTCATTAAAAGACATCCACAATATCATTGATTCAAGATATAAAAGCTAAGATAGAATCGCGTCCACCATGAATCATCGCAGGGCAGTATCCTCCTCTATTTAGCTCGTGGTGACATTACGCCGAGTGTCAACGTGACAGAAATAGCGCTACAAAAATACTGCGCAGCCGTAAACACAGTATTAAAATACTGCATGGCCAGCTGATAACGCATGAAGAAGATTTTTCAGTGAACTAATAGTTATCTTGAATAGGTAATCTTGAAGAATTTAATTAAACTAGGTATGCAAGGCAGTAGACTCTTGCAATATTGAGCTGAGTGAACATGTTTATTGCAATTAAACAAGCTCCAAAATTGTGTTTGAACTAATGATCATTTTTGAAAAATCATTTTTTTTTTTAATTTTAAAGTTTTTATTTTTTCTAAACCATCCTCATGGTAACCTTGGGTTTTGTGCAAAATTTTGTCAAAATCGGTTGGATAGTTTAGGAGGAGAAGCGTGACAACCGAAAAACATCGAGTCTGGTATCAGGAGCTTTCACTCACCTTCGTCTCACTCAGCTCAATAAAGAGAAATACCAAGATCATGGGACCCCGAACTATAATAAGCTTGTCTGGTGACAGATGTTAAATATAGATGAAATAAATATATTGTTTTGTAATAGTTACAGAACAGATACAATTTTAATGTTTCAGTTGGTGTAACAAAAAAACAGCCTATTGACTGCGCAAGTGCGCACCATCATTCAATGATATTTTTGATTAGGCGTAAGTAAATGTATTCGATCCCCAAGCACTCAATTTCATGTGACGGAAATTTGTGTTAGTATACATGTCATACATGAATGTTAGGATTTGCATTTGCAGTTTATATCACCCTAAAAACTAGGTCTGCTTAGTTGACTATGTACTATGTGTAGTATTAATATGTTGAGATAATTACTATTAGATGTAGTAATTTTTCTATTAAGTTTAATTTAAATGGTTCGGACTAAATATATTCCACCGCGCCCCCATAAACTGGAATCCACAGCTCGAATCTACGTTTGTTCAGATAGTTGGTCCTGCTTAATTCCCGTAAATTGTACATCTAACTCTTTAGAAATAAACCACTTTGTTCTTTATTCTTTCTATCACAGAGTAATTGCTAAGTCATGTTATACGCTTTTGTCGTTCACTGCTGCTGCAGATTTCTCGAGGGAACCGATCGCGAGGAGCCGCTGCATAATACAAAACGAAGCCAGCAGACTTCATGAATTTCAGAAATAAGGAGCTACAATGAAGGGAAAGGCTGCATTGAGGTTTTAGATATTTTATTCATGAAGACTTGGCTTTGAAAACTAGCTCGCAAGATCTTTTGCTTTAAGAAAACAGGTGAATATTTTATTAGTATTTTATCAGGGAGTTAATTCAAAATTTCGCTGTCGAAGAATTCGATGAAATGTTTTTTTCAATTGTGGTGCTATTGTTTGATATGTATTTATAAATAAATAAATATCCCTGGACATTATTCCACACAGCGCCATCTAGCCCCAAAGTAAGCTAATTAAAGCTTGTGTTATGGGATACTAGACAACGGATAAACATACTTAAATACATTTTCTTTTGTAAATACATACTTAAAATACATAGGAGACACCCAGACCAGTACAAACAGACATGTTCATGCACACAAATGTTTGTACTGTGGGGGGATCGAACCCGCGACCTCTGGTGTTGTAGCCAACTTTTTAACCATTACATCAAGTCGGTTTTATAAAACTGAAAACCCTGGCTGGATCATATAAACCACTGAATAGAATAGAATAGAAGAATAGAATAGAATATATTTTATTCGTCTAGTTGGTGGTACAATTTCATGAGTGTGTGCTTACAAACTACTTATAAAATTATTCATTTGCATGTAAGTACACTGGGGGTATAGTTCATATCCGAGTACCGGTCCTTGGAGGAAGGATCATTTGGTTTGTGGGTGGAACTTTATTTATGATAATTTTTCTCGCAGGCTGCGTGTTTTTTTTTTTTTTTTTTTTTTTTCCTTTCAGGGGCTGAGAGGACAATGTGTTCGCGTGTTCCGTAGGCCTCACGTATCGGGAGCGGTGTGAGTGCGGGTCTCTAGCAGGCCGGCGCGGGTGGGAACCTTTCGCTTGTCAAGAGGTTTACTGCGCTCATGTTTGCTCACGTATTCAACTGTGCCAATTCTATCTGCATAGAGAAGGGGGTTGTACTTATTGTATCGTGTGTAGCGCTCGCCGGGGTCTCGAAGGTCCGGGATGTTGAGGCGTTTCACGGCGTCTAGTAGGTCTTTGTTTAGGTCGTGAATTCTTATATGCCACGGATCTTGTTGAAGCATGTCGTAGAGGACTTCAGTCTCCAGTCTACGACTGAATTGGGCAGCTGCCTTAAGAGCCATTCGATGTTGCCGCTCGAGCGTGAGTATGTTGGTTCGGCTGAACAACGGTAGCAGCGGCACTACCCCGTAGTCCAGGACCGGCAGCAGGCAGGCGTTGATCACGTTGAGTTTGGTTTCGAGCGAGACATTTGCCCGATAGCCGATTATACCGTAGAGACAGGCTCTCACCTTCTTGGCTTTATCAACGTTCTGCTTAGTATGTAGATTCATCGAGAGTTGTTTGTCGAAGATCACACCTAGGTACTTAGTGTGATTCTTGTAGAAAATTTTTTCGCCCTTTAGTTCGACATGGTTGCGGTAGCCACGGCTGTTTGACGCACCGCTCGCCGGTCTCTTGTGCGTGAACATCACGCATTCCGTCTTTGAAACGTTACACCTGAGTCCCCAGCGGTGGTAGTAATCCACGACTTCGGTAGCCATCCATTCGGCGCGGGTGGTGGCGTCGTCCGGTTTGTCGGCAGCGTTTAGAATGCACAGGTCGTCGGCATACTGGGAAAGGAGTTGCCCGCGGTATCCACCGCGGGGTATATCTGAAACGTATAAGTTAAAGATTAAGGGGCCCAATATGGATCCCTGTGGCACGCCGTGCGGTATTTCTTTAGCGGTGCCTCGCGTTGTTCTGAAGCTACCCCGAGTAGTGCGCCCGTCTAGGTAGTTTTCGATAATTTTAATGATGTTATTCGGCGCTCCGGCGTTTTGTAGTTTCTTTACCAGTCCTTTGTGGTTGATGGAGTCGAAGGCTTTTGACGATAACGATATAAACCACTGAACGCCGGCGATTGACTAAAATTAATGGAAAGCAGTCGTCAGGGAGTGCACCATGCATATTCGTGCAGTACCTAGGCACATTTTTTTATTCTAATTCCTTGTTTTAGATGTGGCATTTAAGTTTTTTTAGATAAAAAAAGGTAAGAGACTTCTGCTTCTATTTGTAAAAAAAAATTTTAAAGCTTCCTTCTTCAAATTAGGTTTTTTGCTGAAAGTAATTTGTCGAATCGGTTGACAAGAAAATTTCAATAGTTACGGCACAGAACGATTGGAAAAAGCTGAAAGTATCTCGTACATAAACCATTTTTTTTTTTAATCCGACTCATGTAAAAAAATTAAAATTTCACTTATTCGTCACAACAATCTCATCATCACAGGCGATTGACGGAGGTGAAAAGCTTAAGCCAGTTAAATAAAAGCTTTCAACAGTTTCAACGTGATGATCGTGTGATGAAGTTAGTGACTGACTATCAATAACTTAGAAACCATGAAGGTCAACGACTTCTTGACGAACCCGTTGTATCTACAAGCTCTGCTTATTTTGGGGTGAGTCAATCATGGCTTAAGCTTATTCGTTTTTAAGTTATTCTTCTGAAGGAGTTATGCTATTGAACAAACAGAAAATAAGGTCTGGTTCTGTTGTATGACTGAGATATATAACAGATTGACATTAAGTAGATTATTGAATAGATATTGAGACCCGACACAGAACATACGCAAATGTTGTTTTTTTATATATTGTCTATTTCTATTTCAAATGTTCGTCATACGAAAGTTTGTCCAAGGCCAGTTAAATAAATGAATATCCGGGAAACATTACACCAAGATCATCTGACCCCTAACTAAGCAAGCTTGCACTATGGGTGTCAGAGACTGATAAACATACTTAATTATTACTAAATCCATAGATACTTATCTAGATAATAACACCCAGACACACAACAAACACAGTGTTCTTCACATGAATGTTTGTCATGGGTCGGGATCAAACCCACGACCTCCGGTGCCAAAGGCAGCATCACTGCCATTGCACCAACAGGCCAGTCAAAATTAGTTATTTTCATGCACGATCCCACAAATTCTGACAATGCCAGAATCAACAAGTCAACAACAAGACCATCGTTACCGGACATCACTAGCGTCTGACCAAGTGAAGAACAAGTAACGAGGCCCGAAACAATGGCTGTATATAACCTGTTCATTACCACAAAGACGCGCCACAAAGCGTGACGTAGCCCGTGCGTCATCGTAAGTAGGTCACGGCACGCGGGACTGCTTCGAACTAACTCGTTTAAAAAGGTTTAACTAATCAATTTGGGGCCATATTACAATCCCTTATATATCTTGTCAAGCTTATTCCCTAAACTGAGAGCAGCGTAGTCTGCGGTTACCTAGCACTAACGCACAAATACGCATGCGGCGCGGTGCCTCTAACAGATAGTCCGCTTAGAACAAACCCGTTATTTAGATCACGCACACAGACACAGTGAGTGTACAGGCGATACCGGTGAGCATCAGTGTCGCGGCCAGTCGAACTGTCGCGGATGTTTTTGTTGTTGTCGATCTTGGTGCAATTTTTCACAGGAGTAATTTTGTTTTTGGCCGGTTCTGTCATGTAGAGGTATAACCTACCTTTTTAATTTAAAAATAAAAGCGAATATAGTAGTATCCCTGGGCGTGGTCACGCAAGTTTAGGAAAAAGGCGCGAGCGGTCCTTCTGTAAACTCTTTATTTTGTGTCTAACGCATCTGCTAGGCTAGATATTTACTGACGAAATTGTTCTTACCCTAAGTTTAGAGATGTACTTGGGCCCTTGGTAAGTAAAGGTTAGGAAGTGAAGTAATCAGCCACTGTTCCACTGCTGGTTTAAGGCCTCTATCATCGAAATCAAGTCATCGCTGCAATTGATTCGTTATAATTTGATGAACACGCACGCCAATAGCGGGTTGGTGACAAAGACCTGACTGTCTCCCACAGGATCAGAAAACAAATGCTCGCCTTGAGAATTGGGATTTATTCACTCAGTTAGGGCTCCCAAAGCCCAGGCTGAATGCTGAGTGAGGTCGTTTTATATTTTGGGGATCGGGACACCGTGGTCTGTTGTCTCGTTGTTATTTTGTTTGTTGTAGTATGCCTGCCACCTAAGTGTTTTTGTAAAATGTAATGATGTCCATAAATGTTTTTTAGATTTCAACCTGTCGAAGGTTCAGAAAAGCGCTTTCCACACAGGGCTAAATGAACATGACAAACAAATAAATAAAGAAATATCTGGCACAATTCACACCAAGAACATCTGACCCCAAACTAAGCAGAGCTTGTATTATGGACGTCAGACTGATAAACATACTTAAATATTTCTAAATACATACTTAAATAGATAATAATATCTAGACACACAACAAACACTAATGTTCGTCACATAAATGTTTGTCATGGGTGGGGATCGAACCCACGACCTCCGGCGTCAAAGACAGGATCGCTGTCATTGCGCCAACAGGCCAGTCAAGTTATAAGAGATTGTATAAGGGCCCCAGTCTCTACATGTAGGGCTGCCCCTTTTGTTTTTAATACATGTCATAGAGCAGCCTCAATGTCACGTAACTTCGTAATGATTGCACCGTAGTAGGCTCCCAGGGCCCAGATTCTGCCATTCAAATACCAATGGAGGCGAGATTTTGACAGTTTTAGTATATGGACCAAATTTGAAAGTCATGCTATTCAATTACGATTCCATTGGATTTATATAGCAGAATCGAGCCCCAGGTCTATTAATTTGGACAAGTACACAAAAAATTTCAAAATAACGAATCCAGGACATCGAGCACAACTACGTCAGCTCACTTATCACGGGGTATTGCTTGCATAGCGTCGGATTCAAATAGTTGGCGATGGGCCAGTGGTATGAATACTTATTTTTTCACGCCGTTTACATCTGATAAGAGTGCCGAACAGATGGGACTGTGTGTAAATATTTTACGTATTAATAGATCGTGCGTGTTGATAGGTTATTATGATCATTAGATAATGGCTGTTTGTTTTAGTGTTTTTTCATAATGAAGTATAAATTGGATCGATAAAATGTGGATTAAACGCAATAAAACGAAATGCTTCTAAAATGTATCTATTATTATTTTGCATGCTTTTTAAGCTGCTTTTAAAAAAATCACCCTGGAAAAGAATCTAAAATAAATTGACTTCAGTTATTTATTCTAGCTCATTGGTGCAATGGCAGTGATCCTGCCTTAGGTTCGATCCCCACCCCCAGGGTCTAATTGGTAGTAGGTATCTAACCACATGTGCGCCCATCTGTGCGCAGAATTATCCCTTCCACTGTCGACTAGTTCGCTTTTTACGTGACGCGGTCTATAACGTATTACAAACTTACCATCCCACGACTATATCCCAAACGGAGTAGCCAGACGCAAGTTACTGTTGCCGTCATTTAACTATTTATTTATTTATTAACACAAAAAATGCACAATAGAACAGAATAAAGAATCAAATCATTGTACAATTTAAAAACTAAATATTCATTCATACTTCCCTTTCACAAAACAATAAACAAGCCTTCATCAATCTAACAAGCCTATCCGCTAACACATCACACACAGACCCAGGTTCCGTTTTAAGAAGCCCTTCCCTAAGAGGAGAGTTCGAGCCACAGTAGTTGTTTGGCACGAACACTTTACACAAACTAGCCACCAGCTGAGGGCAGGCTGACTCACCACGCCGACTGCGACATATAAGTAAATAAATAATAAATAAATATAAATACGCGCCAGACAACACACTTCTTGTAATGGTCTCGAAGTAGGGATTAATATCCCTGTGTTACGAGGTACCATACAAGGAAATAAGCTAGGGGCGTCTCCCAGCACACCCAGACCCGAGTCAATTCAGAAAAGATCGTTTCCTAAATTGACCCGACCGGGAATCGAACATATTATCTATGGTCCAATTGTAGACACAATCAATGTCCCTCTGTAACTCTTCATGATCAAGATAGTCCTCAATGCCTAGAAACATATTTAAATCATCGGCACACAACAGGCAGGAAGAGTGTGAGAGGACTAGCTCAAGAACATTGATCATAAGGACAAACAACAGGGGTCCCAAAACAGAACCTTGACTTACACCAGATCGTGTATGATATTCGTCGGAAACGTAACAACCGTATCTGACGATTGCTTGCGATCACGTAGGTAATCCGCAAAGAATCTCGGTAATTTGAGAGTAAAACCAAAAGTAGCTAATTTGCCCAAAAGGACATCATTATGGACTCTGTCGATTGCTTTCCGGAAGTCAAAATACAACATCAGACATCAACCTGGGAACCTTTTGTTTCAACTAGCGAAAGCAAATTTGTATCGACTGACCGTCCACATCTAAATCCATGTTGTGAATCAGTAATAAATGGCTTAACCTGGTGGAAAAGCTTTTTCTTGATAATTGTTTCAAATAATTTAGGCAATGAGGATAGAATCGCTATTGGACGGTAATTTTCGACATCAAGAATATCACCACCTTTAGGAATTGGTGTAACTCTGATAACCACACTGGGTATCGTTTACATTTCTTAGATGATCTTAATTTTTTTGGGATACAGGAATTATATATTGTGTACAGTATATTATAAAATGAGTCCGTAGCTTCATTTACATCATGACACTGAAGAACAGACGCCCAAGATGCTTCAGAGATGTACCTATAAAGCAGATCATAGTCACCTTTGGCAAAGTTCCAGTCGTACTGAGAGTCAACATTACTAGGGACAATACTGCTGGACTCCGCTGAAAATGCACTATTGATAAGCATGGAGATATGAAGAGCTGGGTGATAAATATCAGGGTGAGGAACCAATCCGTTCCCATCGAGAATTGAAACAGATACGGATTTAAAACGCTCTGATAACAACAGGACATCTAACTTACTTCCACGCAAATTTTAGGTACCTACGTAATTTCTTTAAATCAATCCACAAACATTCAAAAAATAACAATAATAAGTATTCACACTGAGAGAAGCGCTATTAAGGTTCAGATCACAAGTGACAAAAACTAACCCGTCTATTTAGACCTCTATTTAGGTCATTTGACCTATTTTATCCTTGACATCGATGGTACCATCTCATATACTCATTATCTTTCGCTCTGGGATGTATGTAAACTACACAAATATAAACATTAGTACTATGCACCCTTGACGCAGACCCACAAGTCTTCACCCGCCTCTGTCTCAAGATCTCTTCGCCGACACATAGTTAAACCAGGACGTGCAGCTAGCATGACTCCTCCCCCTTTTGAGGATCGGTCACGACGCATGACACTCCATCCATTTGACATCAACTCCGCATCATTTACTAGTCTAGTTTAGATTGGTTTCGGTAATTGCTGCGGAATCTTGTGGTCATGATGAACAGAACACTCAGAAGCCCACTTTTTAGCACAGTTTTTAGAACTCAACGTGGTAGGTGGTGAGCCTCCGCCGTTATCCCTGATGATGAGGTTTTCCATCACCAGAGCGTTACAGCTCGCGTTCACCTAATCCGTTATCGGCCGAACTATGTCCTCTGCCGTCAACGGCCGTCATCGGCCGATCAAATCAAACGTGTAATCATACGATTAGTTCTGTCCGCCATTGGCCGACAAAATCGGTTTTAGTGTACGTATACCGTTCATTAACATAAGTTTGATTTGATCGGCCGATGACGGCCGTTGGCGGGCGAGCGTAGTTCGGCCGATAGCGGATTAGGTGTATGCGAGCCGTTAGTCGAAAAACAATGGGCACAAAGATGGTTACCAGGCACATGACGAATTGGGGTGTTCAACTAATAGCTGGCTATATCGTATACTTATTATATATACCAAACATTGATAAAGACTTTCAAACTTTATTTTCGTATCGGCCACTCCACCGGCCTTCGGGCGGTCGTAAAAGAGTCGTCGCGTCCAATCTGCGGCTATTCGCGGCAATAAACGCTATTTCATATTACTAACGGGTTATTAAAATAGACTGTATGATCGGGGTGAAGCGGGCTGCGCGTAGATAGAGTATAAGATAATTATCAGCGCTTACACGCGTCTCAGAAAGTGTATTGAGGAGGGGCCTACCACTTTTCGTCTAACGCGCACCGTTACTGCGTTTAAGTGTCTAAACACACTATGCCGAAGGTACGCGGTTGATTATACGTTCCGACTTATTCGGCTTATATGACACACCATAAGTGCCGAACTTACGGGGCTATAATTCAGTTGCTCCCGCTGCTCCCCGCCTCTTCGTCGGCAAACGAACCGAACTTCGGTTGCGTTTCGCGTATAATGTGTGCTCTACAAAATAAGTTGCCGGTAAAGTTACGCACGACTGAATTTAAAGCTGTACACTAAACGCAACGTAATTTCGGCATAATGTGTCATCAGTAATTCAAATAGCATTGCAGGCGTAATCATGCCGAACTTCGGCATAGTGTGTTTAGACACTAAAAGCGTTATTGGAAGCGGTTGTAGACGCGTACAGGTACACGCATCTCTTGCCACATGCGCTTATGATTTTAAAAAAACATACAACTCTGAACCGCATTTTTTTTTGGGATTATAGGCATCTGAATATTAAGGTGGTGAGCCTACCGCTGTTATCCGGGTTGGTTCTGTTTTTTATAGTACGTCGGTGACAATCAAGAACGTGGACCACCTGATGGTAAGCGGTTACCGCAGCCTTTGGACGCGCGTGCAAACCAGGGGCATCACTTGTCGATGGTGTCCATCACCGGAGAGTTAGTCGGTTTAGCAATGAACACAAATATGGCTCTGGCTAAATGCTAGATTTGAACTCTTCGGCCTGACTCCTAGGTCACGACGCTCTCATGACGTTCGTACTCATGATGATATTAAAATATTAGTAAACCTAACTATTTAGTTAATAATCCGTTACGTGCTTCTAACAAAAATTTCGGTAAAGGTGGTCCCTCACCTGGAGCATTTTCCTGTAGTGTAACGATTAAGATTCGATTTTGAGCATTACATTACAGAGTGCCGAGTGCGAGTTGCTGTGAGACAAGTGAATGACTTCACCATCGCGTTTTGCTAGCACGTAAATGTCAAATAGTATGGAATCGAGTCAGCGCCATCTAGCGGCGAATTCGGGCAACATTCAGGCCGCTAGATGGCGCTCACTCGATGCCATACAAATTCGCGTTTTGTTTCTCGCAAACGCGATGGTGAAGTTATTCACTTCTCTCACTGCAACTCGCACTCGGCACTCAGAACTGCCTTACAAAACTTTTGAGAAATTGTATCAAAATATTACTCATTGTATCATCAAGTTGCGCACTGTAATGCTCGATCTTTTCCCTCACCAACTTAATGCTCGAATTTGTAACATTACAGTTTGCGCACTGTAATACGCGGTTCTCCTCCCTCACAGATGTAATGCTCGACTCTGGAACGTTGCATTACAGGAAAATGCTCTAGGTAAGGGAGTACCGACCTTAAGTAAAATTCTTGGTCGGTCTTTGGGTGGTCTAGACGTGGGTGAAGAAAACTGAAGCGTCAGTACAGGAAGTTAAGTTCAAATTTGACTGGAATTTAAATTATACAATGTCTAAACTAATTCAGACCTTAGTTCGTGTGAAGAAGCTTCAATTTTTCTCAACAACTGCCGACGTGCGCTCCATCTTAAACATACTTATGACAATAACAGGTAGGTACTTTAGTAACAAATGTGAGAACGTAATTCTCATTCTATACAATCTATCGTATCAAATAGTATCATTAAGATTAATAATGCATTGGGGCACGCCGAACTGCCGAGTGCACGCGAAGAGAATACTTTAAAACTTTTGGGAGTTGCCAGTGGGAAAAAACTCTTTAAAAATGCAATCTCTGACATAATTAAATCTGAACAATCGCAATGAACGTAAAAGTTATTTTACAGTTAATGAATAAACTGCATCAAAGTTAAGTATATTTATTCTCTTTATACAAACATTTTCTAAAAAGCGATTTGCAATTTTAACTTCGGTCGGTTCGTTTTAAGTTTCGGTCTTCATAAATAATTTTTGGGATTCTTAATCCTTATAAGGTTGTATGTTATTAGAATATTCGAGGCGCTTTATATGAAGACATAAGATTTTTTGTCTGTAAACAATTTTAATGACATCACTGTAACTGTGTTTTGACGACACGATTGGCGTAGTGCGCTGTAGCACGATTTTTCGCCTCGATTTCCGTAGTGTCCCGGGTTCGATTCCCGGTAGGGTCAATTCAGGAAACGATCTTTTCTGAATTGACTCGGGTCTGGGTGTGCTGGGAGACGCCCCTGGCTTATTTCCTTGTGTGGTAACTCGTAACACAGGGATATCAATCCCTACTTCGAGACCATTACAAGAGGTGTGTTGTCTGGCGCATATTTATTTATTTACTGTAACATCGTAATTTCTGGCAACACAGTACACCCAACTGAATGGATAAAGCATTACCAATATCCGTTCATTTTTATGGCAAAGAGTTCCGCCTTGCCTTATTGGTAAAGTAACCATCTTTTAATCCGGTAAGTTTCGACATGAGGAAAACTATCAATAGTATCGGATGTCCTTAGCAGGTTATTAAATAAATGATAGAGGAAGTTCTTTTAAAAAACACTGCTTAACTACTTTTAAAAGCAAGTATCAAAACTCCCTATGACATAGAATGGCTGTTTGTTAACCTATTTACGGTGCAAATTCTTTATTTTCCACGCCGACCTAAAACCGCCCTTAATCCGGAAAGGGTGGAATTTTTTAAATATCTGCCCTGCTTTGACAAGCATTATTTTGGGTCAGGGCCTTTAAACTTAATGTAGATTAGGTGCGTAAATAAAGCACTTAGTTAAATTAAAATTGCGCTATTAATATTCCTTATTAATAACGCTGTTTTTTGTTGGATAACATTTTTTGAATATTTACTGTATAGAGGACAGACGACGCAGGTCAACCGTTACAAGACTATTGCAATTGGGTCTTAAATAACAATATCGGATTGTAATTGTATCGGATAATACATAAATATTTATTTAATTAAATAAAAATACATTAAAGAAGAGCAAAATGTTAACTTTTAGTTTAATGAGTTATTTGCAATTTATTTTATGGCCCTTCAAACCTACTTCTAATTTCTATAATATCAAAGCTGGATTAAAATACAGAGTACCTAAAATTTAAGTATACACATGGTGGAAAGTTTTTTTTTTTTGTGGCCTCAACATGATGGAAAGTTAAAGAAGCTAAGTCCACGCCGTCAAAGTCAATAAATAAACAATATGTAGATACGTGTGTGAGTTCCTCGAAACTAAAATCCTAAAATGAACGCGCGTATATCAGATGACGGATTGCGACATGTCCTAGTTCGCGCAACACTTTTGACATTGTAAGTGGTCCAATTGCTTCATTTGCGCTAATACAGACAGACAGACTGATGCTGATGATTAATTTGGTCTAATAATAACATACCATCACGACTTTATCCCAAACGGGGTAATCAGGGGCAAGTGACTGAGGCGTCATGGAGAACGAAACACTCAGAAGCCCACTTTTCACCAATGGTATTAGAACCCAACGTGGAAGGTGGTGAGCCTCCGCCGTTATCCGGGTTGATTTGGATTTTTATCAATGTTTCCTTCCATCACCGGAGAGCAAGTCGGATATTTAACAATGAACACAAAGATTTTGGTTCTGGCCAGATTTGAACTCGGGACCACACGTTCCACGATCTGATCTGAGTTCGGGTGATGCACCACTAGGCCACGACGCTGTCTCTAATACTAGGCAGAATAATAATATTTAGGGCGCTTGCACAGTCCGACCTAGCAACTTTGGAATAACGGCGGCTAGAACACACGTTGCCTTGAGACGGGGTGCCATCTTTGAGACCTATAGCTCTACCATAAGTTAACACGAATCACAGCCGCTAGTATCCGCGTAATAGTACATTATGATATAAGTGCGGTAAGTTGAAAATTACAGCCGAGGCGATTTTGCTAGCCCGAGCCGTAGGCGAGGGCTACAAGAAAGCAGAGGCTGTAATTATCAAAGCGCACGTATGTCTTACGACGTTTAATAATATATTTGCGAAGAAATAAATAAAACTCGGACTTTCTTAAACGAATAAATCCTTAATCACTTGTTAAAGCAGTTATAAACATTTTTACTTGTTCACAAATTAGCGATGCGCGCGTATCAGCGCTTTTTTTAAGGCAAAGGCATAAAAAACCGCCAGTATCACTAATAAAGTAAATTAGTATTTTTGTGTTTTGGTTAGAGATAAATGGCTGTAATTTATCGTTAAAATTAATTAAATTAAAGGTTGTAAAAGGTTAAATTAAAAGGTGTCCAATGTAGGTTTGTAACTACCTACATACATACGTAAACGTGATATGTAAGTAATAAGTATATTGCTAGGTATATTGTAGTGTTTCCTTGGCTGACACCGACTCCAACAATAACAATAATTGTACCTACATTATATTATCGTATAAGTTTTAGAAGAATACGCAATTATTTCTTTACTTTTTAGTGCTTTGTTTTGGAATAGTTTTAAGTTGGATTTTTTTTGTTAAATTTTTTTCAGTACAGCGCCCTAGTGACTAAAATTAAATTAATAGTGGCAAACAAATTTCTGAAGTCAACTATCGTAGTTTACGTAAAACTCATGGTACACGTAGATACCTATGAAGATGACTGTGTTAAAACGTCAAAAAAAATCACTGAACTACGAGTATGTACTTGCATTGTCAAACGTTAAACTTGTAACACTATTTCAGCTTATGGCGTTGAAAAATACTTGCCAGGTAAAAAGTTGTTAATCAGTAGAGAAGGCCATCCGTGGCTAGTGGTAGAGCAGGAACAAGTCACTGCCTATATTCAATGTTTTCTTCATCATCATCAGCCTATCATAGTCTACTGCTGGACAGACGCCTTCTCCAATATGCGCGACATCGCGCCCTATCCGCGATTGTTGTTGTGATTAGTGGCATTATTACGCTACGTTTACAAAATTGACACGATGAAGTAGCAAGCAATCAATGAGCCATTTACAAAAATCCATAATCTGATTGGATTCCCATCGAACCAGCATTCTGTAACGTCAACACAGCCGTCGTTAATCTGAGAGCACCCTTAACTTCTAATCTCGCTCCTACCCCCCCACTTCCTGCAAGATAATTGGGTTACCATATCTAGTTTTGCATCTTCGCATAAGGCGAGACCAAGGAAATTGCGGGGGAGGACGCCACCTTTTCACTTTGCTTTGTTTCTCGGTAAAATGAAGATTTTTTTTGAGCTCATTAATTTCTAAGGTATGTTAATTAACTGTGCTTTTGATAGGATCAAAAAGGCTCCTGTTTCTTCAGGTATGCTGTGTTGTGGCTAGGATAGAACGATTGTTTAACATATTTTTTTGAGTTAATAACACAATGGTGCGTTATTGTATGGATCATAGACTCTAACTAAGGTAGATTTGTTTGTGTAGGTAACTTTCAGATTAACTTTAAGATTTTAAGATTAAGCTCGGTATAGTGGTGTTTCGAGAAGCCCCTGCAATTTTTAACCATTCTCTATCTTTAAAAAATTAAGACAAAAATATCTTGATTTGTCTAGACTTAAAAGCTTTTTATTTCATGTAAGCTTTCACAAGCTTCGGAGCACACGTCAATTCTCATTACTTAAGTCTTGTGATCATTTAAAATAACAGTGAAACGTAAATATTAGTATGTTTAGACATACTTAATATCTAGGACAGTTTGAAGTTGATTCTATTCTAATAATACATTTATTATTATCATTATTTTATGCGGACTTCATTTTCGACAGAAAATAATTTCTTGTTTACTCACAGATTTACAAGATATTTCAGGATATAATTCATAACGGAAACCGTAACCGTCATAATAGCTCAATAAAAAATGAAGGCTTAAGAATTTGTTGCCATAGGTACATAATAACCTATAGGTATTTAATTTAAAAAACTATAGGTATGTGTATGATATGAGTTAAGTTTTTTATTAATCTTGCTATACGATGTTATTCTATTTAGTTGTTGTTTTATAATATATTCAACAAAATTGCAGTACATGTTGAGAACTGTTTTTTCTGCCTTCATATTTGTTGAGCAAGTACGAGTTAGATGGGTGGATAAGTGTGTAGGACAATGATTATTCTTAATGTCGACCATTTTTTACTTTGATTGTATTGATTAGAAAACTAACTTTGATCTCCTGTTCTTTGCTTTTTATGGACCTTGAAATAAATCCTGAGGTCTTTCAATTAGAGTTAGTCGTACATTTAACAATGAACATACGGTTTATTGGTTCTGACCAGATTTGAACTCTGGACCACACGATCCACGATCTGAGTCGGGGTGCATAACCCCTAGGCCACAACGCTCTCCGTCGCCATTACGACGACTATACCCAAACGGGAAAGTCAAAAGCAAGTGACTAATGCCGTCATGGTGAACGGAGCACTCAGACGCCCACTTTCCACCAATGGTATCAGAACCCAACATGGTAAGTGGTGAGCCTTACGCCGTTATCCGGGTTGATTCGGTTTTTATCGATGTTTCAATCACCGGATAGTTAGTCGAAAATTTAACAATGAACACTTTTTTGGTTCTTGTCAGATTTGAACTCGGGACCACACGATCCTCGATCCGAGTTGGGGTGCTTAACCCCCGACGACGAAGCCACGACGCTCTTATCTCAGAATATAAACAGGGTTTGGTGTTTTTGTTAAAGTTAAAAAAAATATGTTTTTTAATCTGCTGTAATCCGTTAATTCGTGCAATGAAATCTTTTGGATTTATCATGTCAAAGTTTTACCCCGTATGGCCACACTATCCACAAACGCTAATCAAAGGTTGAGGACACCTCAAATTGATGCTGCCCTGTCACATGTCAATGAAATGAAAGGGACTGCTCAGCTTTGATTGACATTTGTGGATTCGGGCGTTAGTGTGTTACAAGAAGGCTAGAAACTAAGGAGAGATAACTCCCTGGAAAGGGTTGGACTAAATCCGTATCCCACAGTGACGCATGCGCATTACGCTTCTTTGCCGCGATCCTCGCGAAGTGTCAAAATGATCCTCGCGAAGTGTCAAAATTGGTCAACACAACCTCGAAAAACAACAACTGTCGCACGTGACACCGTTCAAAACAAAACCATGTGACCATGAAATGACAAATAGCTGCCGCTGCACATGCGCAATACAGCGTTTTGCCCGGCACAGAGTATACGACTTTCGGCCCTCGAAAGCTTACCCCCACTTCGGGAGTTATCTCTCCTTAGTCTCTAGCCTTCTTGGTGTGTTAGATACTAGTTCTTTCGATGTGTGTTCATGTATTTTTATAGTTACCCGTTTATTGCAAATAAAGGATATTGTTTTTTTTTAATGTGCTTTCTAATCATTAGTAGGTAATACAGGTAAGTTAAGTTATGCGCCCAGGTAGACGGTAGGTTTAATTGTCAACAGCACAAAAATTTTCGCGAGTCAAGCTGGTAAAAGTAGTAACTGGCAATGTATGCAACACTGTTATAGAACAATATTAGAAACTAAAATTAAGATGTTTTGTTTCTAAAATTACGTATTCACATGTGGCCATGAACAGACGACGCGTAATATGGCATCAACAAATTGTGACAATACAAGATCAAGCGTGAAAATCAAAGAAAAGATTGGTACACGAGCAAGCTAAATTATCGATATTTCCTTCATTTTGTTTTTAAGACAGTTTGGATGTGATAGTAGTAGTAAAATATGATCTTTTTTACGGCTTAATTCAGTCGCACTTGTTGTTTAGAATACATTATTCTTGAATTTTACTCACCTAATTCTAATCACGTTATATTTTTTCAAGCCATCAATTGTAGCGATGACTTGAATTCAATGATAGAGGCTTTGCCCAGCTGTGGGACAGTATGTAGGCTAATTACTTTACTCACATTTTTACAAAAGTGTAAATGATTTAATACAGATTTTCAGCTATTACTTTTAAATATCTCCAAGGTTTTGCTATTAAATAAGACACGACTTACTAAATAAACACAGTTCAACTTTTATTTTAATCTCATATGTTCTTTTGTATTGTGATTGATAGATACTTCACATTAATTAGACACAGGAAGAGAGTATTACCAAATGTAAATCTAACTAATAATTTACGTTACGTTGTGTTGTAAATTTAGAGATCTCTTTATCTTTAGGGTGGGCATACATTTAGAACGCATCTGTGTTTAGTTTGCACCCCAAGTGGCACCCCATGAGTCTGCGACGGAGTCGAGCTCACAATCGTGTGACTATTGATTTATCTCGATGATTCTCTTATCTATTCCACAACATGCATTACCTAGTTTGTTTTTCTAGCTAACAAACAGTATAATGACCTTCACGGCACATCCATATTCATACTCACTCTTCGGAGTGTTGTGATGTGTTATCCTTGTCCTTGTGGGCCTGTCCTGAGCTGCAGGAGTTGCCCATCGCGCCGGCCCGGCGAGGTGTCTGGTGATCACCGCATGCGGCACACTCACTCACTCGCGGGGCGGGTCGCCAGAATCATGGCGAAGTGGCGGCAGGAGTACGTGCGTCTGACGCGGGCCCCGCCGCCAAATAATCGATGGTTTCGCCCGCCCCGCGGCACGCCTGCCCCGCCCGCGTCACAGGGGACTTGCCAGATGGGTACACTTGTTACGTTTGGTTGAGTTTTTGTGATGACGTCGTTGCGCTTTTTAATATTATAAACGTTTTTGAAGCTTCCGTTTCGCGCAGTGGATCGGTAACGTTGACTTCAAATAAAGTTATTTATGTTTTTTTTTATTTGTAACTTTCCCTAACCAATTTACTTAATGTTTTTGTTCATATTAAGAGTGTACTAGGTTTGTACAACTAATAAAGGAGAATGAGCACTTCTGGGCGGTCGACGGCGATTAAAGAAAGTAGTGTCAAATGAAAGCAGTGATAACTAGGAAAAACTTTTGCTACGAGCGTTGCGATCTATTCAGGAAAAAATATATTAAAATGTAAACATGATCGAATTACAAAGAATATAACAACAATTATTTCGTTTGTAGAATGGTGTAAACTACACCATCTTACGTGGTTCAAAAAGTACTTAAATCTTTCAAAAAACTTATATGTTCTTGGAAAAGGTTTGTCAGGATATGCGAGTCTAGCGTAAATACGAATCTTTTTGTAACTCAGTTACAGTATCAAGAAATAAGCATTTTCAAGATCTTTGAGCTTAACATGGGTTTCCACTAAAATAACATTTGTAATTTTGATACCTACTGGTGATGGTTAGTACTGCAGAATTATTATGCTTAGTTATTATGCGAATTTAATTATCAACCTATTTTTTTACCTCCCAGTTAACAAATTAAAATAAGGTAGCAAGCAACTCTATATTTTAATGAACGGTGTAGCATTTGTAAATTGATCACAAAGTACTTCGTCAGTACCATAATGTGCTTTATTTGATAGGTTTCCTCCAGTTCAAGAAATTACAAATCAAGTGAGTATTGAGATTGGGAGACTACAAAGATTCATGACTGTGCTAAGACACTATGCTTACAAAGTAGTTGCAATAAAAAACTAAATTAAACCCAGTTTTAAAACGGTGCACGAGACATATTAAATTAAACACACAAATGTAACTTTGTGTAACTTTCTGGTTCTAAACGCGGCAACACCACTCATGCGCGCGCTGTCACCTACGCGTGTCGGCGCGAGAGCTTTTCCGAAGTGTAAAGGCGGGAAACGTCAAGATTTACCACGGCCGCGGCACCACAGGCAACGGAAATAGAGTTATAAGAAGGGAAATGACAGAAAGGAAGTTTGTTTCGGAAATAACTTTCGTCGTCCAACAAAATTAAAAGATTGTTTTTGAATTTACCCTTGAAAATATAAAAGTGGTCAAGAAATCTTGACTTCAAATTCAGAATGATTGTAAAATATTAATTAACTTTTTAAATGCTAATTTTGTTAGCAGAACAGCAACACAAAACTCTTGCGGAGTAACCTGCTTAGTATAAAGAATATCTCAACTCAACATGTAAAACCCGGTTTCTTAAACAGAAACATCAATCTTGACTCAATCACAAGCTAAAGCTCCTAAAAGAATTCGAATAAAACTCGATAACAAGTCGATTTATTAATTTCTGTCGTAATTATTTCGTAAGAGAAGCAGACCGCACCACAGAACACCATAAATAAAATTAAAAAACACAACTCGTCTCGGGGGACACTGGCCGCGCCGATTGAAAGAGATTTGGCATTCTTAGAATAAAAACCTTTCCTTTGTTTTTGAATCTGACTTCACAGCAAGTACCTTACAGTACAGTGTAAAACTAGTTCGATCAAATTATTTTGATATTTAAGTAAATAAGCAAGTATTTTTAGATATTAAGGTTTGTAAAAACAATGCCTAGATGTTTCTTGAATTCCGTGCGGCCCTGTAGAGAAAGTTTTATAAATGAGACGGGTGATTTTTTGTTTGAAAGTAAGTATATACTTTACTCGAAACGTAAAATCAGTTTTTCTGAATAGATCACTGAAGCTAGAAATGCTAGAATAGTTTGATGACTAAAAGCTGCAAAATTGTAATTATCACATTTAAATGTCTGCCCGTAGTTGGAGGTACCACCGTAATAGGCCTCCATCATATTACTCTTATCATATTTATTTGGTAGTATTGTATAAGTTATATTCTAGTTTACTAACCCACGAAGTACAAACCGTCCCTCAATTTTAAGAAACCTTCAGAATAATGTAGTATGGGAATTAACTGATAGTATAATTGTTAGAACTAGTGAACTTTAGCGTTGAGAACGCGTGGCCTAGGGGTTAAACACCCCAACTCGGATCGTGGATCGTGTGTCATTGTTACAGACTAACTCTCCGGTGATAGAAAAACTCATCAATAAAAAATCAAATCAACCCATAACGGCGGAAGGCTCACCTACCAAGTTGGGTTGAAATAAAATTGGTGTAAAGTGGGCTTCTGAGTGTTCCTTTTACCATGATGCAACAGTCACTTGCGTATATAGGTATATAGTCGTGATCGTAATGATATATGTTATACTTTATGCAGTTTCTTAGAATATGGGCCTGAAAAAACTCTGACCAGAGTAAAATGTTATGTGCTGTACATAACGACACTATATTTTCCAAAACGAGTGGCGCAGTGCACTGTAGCACGGTTTTCGCCTTGACTTGCGTGGTTTACCGGGTTCGATTTCCCGTTCGGGTCAATAAAGTAAACGACCTTTTCTAAATCGGCTCGGGTCTTGAGCTGGAAGACGCCTCTACCTTAAACCCTTGTCTAGTACCTCGTAACACAAGGATATTTTGTTCCTTACTTCGAGACTATGAAAAAAGGTGTGTTTTCTGGGGCATACTTTTTATATTTATTTATTCACGGACTCAATGGCAACTGGTAAAACGCTCAGGCGGAGTCGGGGGGTCCTGCAATGTATTAATTTCCCCGCCTTATCAGGCTTAACAATAAAAAATAAATTAACCTTTTACTTTTTGACAGTAACCAAACCCCGAGGCTCAAAAATGAACATAAAACGCCAAAAGAACCTGTTGAAAAACAACGAAACGCTTTACAACGACAAAGTTCCGATTTCCACACGATTCTACTTGCAACTCCTGAAGCGAAGTCAATTCCTTGATAATTTCTTAAAAACTGAAACATATGAGTACGCTTCGGAAAACGAAAAATCAGCCACCTCCCCAATCACTAGGAAAAACTTCACAATTAAAAAAGAATCTACATACAATTTAAGATCGACAGAGAGTAAAAAGGAACGTAGAGTGTTCACTGAAAAAAAGCGCGGGCAAAAGAAAAATAAAATGGTAAACAAAAAGAACATAGCCAGCTTAAAACAGTCAAAGAGAAAGTTTAAGAAAGAGCCAATGGCGCCGATTTTAGTAAAGATTATGAATAGGGATAATCTCAAATCGAAAGGTTCTGAGATTGATAAGATTGCAGAAAAACTAAGAAGGTTGTTTCAGAGTAGTGTTGATGATATTTTGAACAAAGAACTTTTGACATGTAAAGAGTCGTTCGAGAAAGCAGACATAGAAGTGGTTGAGGAGGCTGAGAAAGAAAATAAAGAGGAAGCAGAAGAAAAGGGTAATTATTTAAAACTTAAATTACTTCTGGCTCGTAGGCTCAGTTAGTAGTTAGCCTTATAAGTAACCGTAACTCCTGCCCCGGGTTGAAACTCAAATAACTTTATTCAAATAGACTGTATCAGTACTTTCAAATTGTCAAATTTACAGCAAAATATACTAAATAATAGACATAAATACCATAATAATATGGATATATAAATACACAGTTTACAGACTTAATGCGACTTTACCACCGCGTCGAAGGTGTTTCTTGCTGAGAAGACCCGGCGAGAAACTCAGCAGTCACTCTTTTAAACTTGTTTTGGGTTTACAACAGGCGTTAGTAAAGTACAAGCAGTGTGTCATTTTGATACAAATAAACCTAAAAGAATATAAAACAAAGAGAGAAAAAAACAACCATAAAAGAAAATAAAACAAAAGTTGTGGGTTCAATTCCAACCCAGAAATCATCAACATCCAAAAGCACCTTGAATATACTCTCAGAAGGAAAACACTTACTTTGGAGACGGTGGGCCTGATGTAAAGATGTCTCTTAAACTAGGATGAAATTCGTAACCCAAACCGGTAGTTAGGTAACACTTTTCTTTGTTTGGTATAAAGTCGTGATGGTATGTATGTACTTATAGGGTTGTCCAAACATACACGTCAATAAATTTTTTTTAGCTTCCTCACACTCAGGGGTATCTGAAAATACCCCATGTATATTGATACACAGATTACTTGAATTTTACACTTCTGGCATTTTGAGCGAAAATTTAGGTATGATGCCCTTAAAGTTACTCATTGAAAATTAGATGGTAAATAGGTAAAAGTATAGTTAAGTTTTTAAAAAAGATTGGGATGAAAAATTGTTGGTAACTTTTTTTTTAAAACGGCCTTCAAAGTTTAGGGAAAAAACAGCATTTCTAACTTTTTCAATTTCATAATTTTTTTTTAGATAAGCGTTATGGATGTGACTTCTTCAAAATTATCTAGCGCTATTATTCATCTGAAAAAGAAAAAAAATCAGGCATTTATCTCAACAGATCGCGCTACACTGACCGAAAAAGTGACTTAACCCAAAAAATTTCAAAAATTCGTAAGAAAATTCATACCTCGAAAACTACAAAAAATGGGGTAACATACATGGGGTATTTTCGGATACCCTTGAGTGTAAGGAAGCCAAAATAAATGTATTGTTTGGACCACCCGGTAGCGGTGCGCGTCATTTCAAATTAGACAACAGTATACATTCCGCGTAGTATGCACGTACACTGATACCGGGAGATGTAGGTTTAGTTCTCGCTGAAGGCCGTAACTTTTTCCAGCATATGCAATTTTACTTTTTGCTTTTCTAGGCACAGAGAGTCCACCACCGCCTCAGGGGTGCAAGACCTTCCCCCGCCCCTGGCACAGCTGCTCGTACTGCGGCAAGATCTTCGACCGCCCCTGGGTGCTGAAGGGCCACCTGCGCCTGCACACCGGCGAGAGACCCTTCCCGTGCCCTCACCCTGAGTGTGGGAGGAATTTTGCTGACAGGTGAGCTAATGAAACGTTTAAATCTACATTAGCTCTACACAGATATTCAAAACACGTGTACAACGTGGCACTTAAGATCACAAACACTGCGTTGTCCTTACACTAACACAATCACACTATCTACACAAAATAAAGAGTTTACAGAAGGACAAGGCACATGCAAGGTTAAAAACTTGCCTGACCGCTTGGGGTTGCTACTATATTCGCGTTGAACTTTTAAAATGCAGTAGGTACCTACTTCACAAAACCCGCTAAAAATACAACATATCAAAAATTGTAAAGAGTTCGACAAAAACACTAGCGACAGTGCGACTGGCCGCGACACCGATTCTCACCGGCATGCATGGCCCGTTAACTCATGTGTTTGTTTGGGTGATCAAAATGGCACGATGACGGTTTGTTCTAAGCGAACTGAAGGCCCGTATTAACTTTGATTAGTAGGTAGTAAGTGCAGGTGATTAGTGCAGGTGCTTAGTGATTATGAGAAAACACGTGTGGACAGCGATTGAATAGTGCGATTGAATAGAACACGCTTCTAATCATTTCACGAAGCAGGATACTACGAGTACTATACTAACGAGTAGTTTGGGCTCACTAAAAATCAGCGCCTAGGCCCTTAAAGCCAAGGTCAATTCAGACGTAATTGATTAGTGTCGAGAATACAGTTCGTCATTGTAAAGCTCAATAGCCTTAATGATGAGAACAGTCGCCCGCTGCGAAAGGCTGTCGGTTCGAGCCCCACCTGATTCTTGGACCAAGTTCTTTTTCTAGTAGAGCTTGTTTAATTTGGAATGACGCGCCCCACTTCATTTTTATTTTTTTATATGTGCTGCTGAGTGTACTTTTGCGAACAAACGACGCGTGCTCCTAGGTTCGAGTCCAATCGGCTACTAAACGACCAATATGTTTATATAATATGCATTCGTCCGTGAAAACGCGGTGGTGGGGCGCGTCATTTGAGATTTGACAAGCTCTACCTACATAATACTTTCTATAGTTTGGAATAGAATAGAATATCTTTTATTTCAGGCAACAAATTACATTTGAGGATCTTAACTAAACATAATCGGCCCAGAGATAAACCCTAAAACATAACATAATATAATTAACTTATTTACTACTTTCTACACACGTAAGGTCCGGTAACCGACCTCGAAAGCGCCGGTAAATGATACCTTTCGGCCAAAACCCCTCTTTCATGTAGGTCAACGTACGGACGCGGACGGTTTCGTGCGGTCCAGTTCCCTGATCCTTATCTACCTAATCCTCAACTGCTTAGGTCTAACCTGCGAGCTCACCAGCGAACCCGCGGCCACCACTCCTGGCAGTGGCGCTGTTCGGAGTGCGACAAGGCCTTCAGCCAGCGGCGCTATCTCGAGCGGCACCGGACTGATGCCTGCCGGAAATACAAGTAAGTATACGGTGTCCTAAAAAGTAGTGATAAGCGGAATCTCAGGGGTAGAACATCACTAGGGCTACCCGAATTACTCATCATCATCCTCGGGGTTTATATCCCGATTGTGAACCCACACTGGAGTCCGCCTTTCTTACCATCTTGGCCTACTTCTCGCGGTCTTGTGCATCTTCAGTGGTGAGTCTGTTGGCCCGCATGTCAGCCTTAAGGCCCGTATACACTTTGATTAGTAGTAAGTGCAGGTGATTAGTGCAAGTGCTTAGTTATTATGAGAAAACACGTGTGGACAGTGATTGACTAGTGCGATTGAACAGAACACGCTTCTAATCACTTCACGAAGCAGGATACTAATCACTCGCAATAATCCATCGCTGTCTACACGTGTTTTCTCATGATCACTAAGTACCTGCACTCGCACTGATCAAAGTGAATACGGGCCTTTAACGACGTCAAGCCTCCGCTTCTTGGGTCGACCTCTTCTACCGGTACCTGGCGGGGGCGGCATGGCCAGACATTTGTTGCCCACGTAGTTTGCCGATCTCCGTGAGACATGACCATACTACCGAAGGCGGCACGCCTGCAGCTTGTCTGCGACCCGAATTACTATCGATGGTGTTTGTTCTTAAAAAATGCTTTCAATTTACTTATAATTAAGGTTTATTTGCTACTAGATCTTGAATTTTACACTTCCGATACATTGATTGCAAATTTAAGTAATGATGCTGTTAAAGTATCTCATTCAATTTCACATTATGTGACGTGTATAGTTTCACGTGGTTGACGACACGATTGGCGTAATGCGCTGTCGCACGGTTACTCGCACTGTCTTACGTTGTGTCCCGGGTTCGATTCCCGGTCGAGTCAATTCAGAAAAGGATCTTTTCTAGATTGGCTCGGGTTTGGGTGTGCTGGCTTAATTCCTTGTCTGGTACCTCGTAACACAGGGATATTTATCCCTGCTTCGAGACCATGTCAAGGGTTTTTAAAAGTGGTACTTATTCTATAAATAAAGGTGGTCCAAACATACACGTCAATAAATTTTTTTTTGGCTTTCTTATAGTGACCGAAAAAGTGACTCTAACTCAACCCAGAATTTTTCAAAATTTCGTATTTTTGGATACCCCTGGGGCTGAGATCTATAGTCCCGACTTAAGCTTTGCTCAGCCAAAACTCAGGCCGGACTTACCTTAGTGTGAACTTAGCTTAAACTTGGATTTGAAATTTATAGTCGTATCATGCAAAGTGTAGCCTGAGCACAGGTTTTAGCCAATGAATCTCACAACGTTCCGATACAAGTATAAACTGCTCTTTCGTTCTCCGGATAAAAATAAATATGAATGGTTATTATTGGTGAATAATCAAGAAATATTATTAAATTATATTCGAACATATAACAAAAACCATGAAACTGACGTTTGTATCCAGTTAATTGAATCGGAAAGCTTTTTAATAGTTCTTTTATTTCCTTCTCATGTGAAATGGAACGCAAACCAAGCGACGACAGCTATGAACTGTCAAAATCATTTCAAAGCTTCCGATTTTGGTAGGCTTTTAACAACCTACTATTTTTGTACGGTTAATATTCTACGTTTTTGGTAAGTCTTCGATCTCGCAGACTTGGACTTTGCTTAGCGTGAGCTAAGACAGCGCCGCAATCTTGACTATAAGTTTCAATTCGGTGGGTTAAGTCTAAGATTAAGCTAAGAAACGACTATAAATATCGGCCTTAGTGTGATTAAGCTAAAAAATAATAATTGACGTGTATGTTTGGACCACCCTGAATATCTGTATCCCTACGCCGAAGTTACGAGTTAATGCCGAAGATAGTCGCTAGCGTCTGATCAAAAGTTGCTTAGTTGACTATAGTTTACGTTCTGAGCCACCTAAACTGAGCCACCTTCCAGGATGCACAGCCGCAGTTCCAAGTGCGTAGAAGCGCACACGCACACGAAGGCTACTTCGGACCGGGAGCCGGCGGTGCCGCTGTACGGGGTCATCCGGCCGCACGGAGAGGCCCAGGACAGGCCCATAGACCTCTCCGTGAAGAAGGAGGGGAGTGTGGATTCGGGAAGCATTGTTACAGAAAATATCTTATCTTAATTTATAAAGTGTCGAATGTAAGTTTGAAAATAAATAAAGATTAAGTTGAAATTTCATGCCCTTACTAAGTTTTATTCAACGCGTCGGCAGTGAGGTTTTGCCTTCTGCACTCCTTTCATTATAGCATTAGACAGAAGTATAAAAGGTTCTATTTGGGGTACACTTTGTGGTAAAAGTACAATAAAAAATTTTACTTATAAGATTTATGCCGAACTTATTAAAATCTACTTAAATAGCAACTGTCACACTTAATTGTTCCCATTCAAAGTGATTGAAATCAGATTTAAATCCTACAAGAGATTTTATTGTTTTAATAGCTTCATTTGTTGCCCAATATGACTATCCTAGGTTTTCCCCCCTGTGGGAGTTTTGCTGTGGATAAGTTGTGGGGGGCAAAGGCGTACCCCAAAATCGGTATTTTTGTGGTTTTATTGCTATATCTCGTAAAGGACTAAGTGTTATTTTCAAAAGTTGTAGAGCGTTTAATTTCGCATAGAATGAGACGTCTCAAAAAGTCGTCTAAACCGCAAAAATACCGAAATTGGAGTACACTTTCGCCCCCCACTATCCGGTCACCGTCGCACCAGCACCGCTTTAACCCAGCAATTAATAAATATAAATATGCGCCAGACCACTCATCATGGTCTCGAAGTAGGGATAACTACCCTGTGTTACGAGGTACCAGCCAAGGAATTAAGCCAGCACACCCAGACCCGAGCCGATTTAGAAAAGATCATTTCCTGAATTGACTCGACCGGGAATCGAACCCGGGACACTACGTTAGTTAAGGCAAGAAACCGTGCTATAGCGCACTACGCTAATTGTGCCGCCGAGCATTGAATAGTGTGTACTATGATATATTTTACAATGACTATGAAAAGGCGGACGGCACGACGGGATTAGGGTGTGTTCCAACCAGAGATGTGCGAGGATGCGTTGCGAGGAACGTGTGTGTTAAGAATCAATAGGATTGTTTCATTCACCATTCAACCAGCTTCGCGATTCTATTGGTTCAACAAACGCACATCTCTGGTGAAAACGCACCCTAATACAAGATGCGCTCAGTTTTAGGGTCAGATGATCCTGTCCTAGATAGTTTTTTTTATTTATGAGATGCTTGCACAAGGCAAACAAAGAATTTAAAAGTTAATTAAATAATAATGTATTAGTTATAATAAAAATAAACATATTTTATTGAAGATTTATTATGACAATAAATTAAATAAATACAATTTGTACAACCTGCTAAGATTCGCTATCCGTTACGAACATACATTAAGCGTTCAGCACAATAATCGACACATTTCAAATTAGGTTTGGATGTAGCAACACTTAAAAAGAATTTGAGAAATATACAATAAAAAATATATTTTTGAATATTCAAGGCATACCTTATTAGAGACATTAAGACTAATAGGATTCATTAATAAAAAAATGTTAAATTACAAGTAGGAAAATCTACATTACAGTGTGTGAAATTTTCATAAGGGTCTGTAATTTCGCGTTTTCATTTATTTTTCTTTGATTACATTTAAAATTGATAACGAGTAATAAACCAAGTTCAATTCCGCCTTATCAATGTAGGTACTATGTCCCACTTGAATTCTGCCCTATATAAAAATAGCAGATTGTTACACAAGGTGAGAAAGTTACCTTTTCAATGCACGAGATGGTTTGGCGCGCGAGCGTAGCGAGAGCGCTAATAGTTCAAGGGCATTGAAAAGGTCTTTCTTCCGAGGTAAACACTCTGCTTTCCATTACGAATATAAAGTAAATTAAAATCAGATACATAAGTTCAACCAACAAAATTTTATCTCACTCGATTTAAGAAACAACTGAATGAAGTTCGAATAGTTGCAATCCTGCCTTCTTTTTTGTCTGTGGAATTCAACCTTTTTTTAAAATATTTGTATAAAAGCATACTTAGACAATGATGATGGAATTCCCCCGCCTTATTTTATTTAAAGAAAAATTATTTTTTTTCATTTCTATCGTAAATGCTTAGCTCAAATTTATTCAATGAAATACTAATTAAGTGAAACATACATTAATGAGTATAATCCTGCTTAGATTGTTTAAATATTCATTTGAAATCAAGATAAAGAAATTTCAAGTACAGCTGTGGCTGAATAGAATACATCGACTTGCCGCAAAAGGAATGTCAAAATAGAAGGTGACATTTGACAGTTATTTACTTTCAGCCCTAGGGCTGAAAGTGAAGCTTTCAACCCTATGCTCAGGCAACTTCAAGCGTACTTTCCGTGTATGAGTAATGAAAATAAATGAACATCTAAATCACTACTGCTTTGAAGAGATGGTTACTTAGAACTTTGAAATAACTATTATTTGCTATTGTTTTTTCAATAATGAACACTAAATTACTACAATGACTCATTTAAGCGCTATTAAAGTTTATTCTAAAGGTAAAAAATTCAGAAACCAGATAAATTTTATTATGTTTAAGATTGTTTTTTACCTATCTAGTTTTTTTTAAGTTAAGAAATTGGCAGTTTTATCTAATAAGTACTAATCATAAGTTACCAAATTTTTTGATTAATTCGGTTGTGATCTATGAAAATCAATTTGTGCGTTAGGCTATAATCAATATTACCAAGCCACTTCAAATAGGATTGACTCGATATCTTTTTAGATGAATACGAAAATATTGGAATATAAAAATGGCTGACTACTGAACGGTGCATAAAAATACAATCCTAATCAATGAAAAAAAATCTTCTAGTTTTCTCACGCTAATGTGAAGGCTGCTTAATCGAATAGATATAACGTCATGAATGAAAACAATTTACATTTACACCTAATTTCATAAGTCACTTGTCCGAATAAGACCTCCGTTTTAGCACGCTTCATTAAGACAGATGTATCTTAAATTACAAATGAAATATTCTTTAGAGCGAGCATGAATAACATAATAGTTCAAAATCGTATCTTTAACTTACACCAAATGTCAAAAGCAATAATTTTAGGGTCTGAATGCCGAACCGTCCTCAAAGCTGAGGGCTAAAGTTTTCCTCAAGGAAAGTGACGACTTTGCATGTAACGGCACCTTTACCTAAAATAACGTTTCAGAATTTCATGAGTAGGCATTTGAAAAGGCAAAAAGGAAGTAGTGAGGCGAAGTGGTGATGTTATAAAATAAATAATAATTGTTACATTTGTGCTGCGTCTGCCACAAGCCCGGGGCCACTTTTGTCACTAAATGACCATCGCTGTCAACTTTTGTGGCAAAATGACAAGATCATTATGTCTACTACCAATTGCCACTTCAAATTTACATTATCATTCGCGGTAAAAATGTATTGGAATTTGACATTGTCATGTCATATCATGTGTCATCCCAATATAATTTTTTTACGCGAACGATAATGTAAACTTTAAGTGGCAACTCGTGGCAGACGTACTGGTATTTGATTATGACACCTAGTGTCACCTACCCTGTCCATTCGTTTATTTTCTTTTTGACACTCACGCCTCTGAATTGTTTTTTTTTGTTTTTTCGAAATAATTAACTACAGTAATATCGTACTTTATTGACGGGTACCGCCCACTTAGTGAAGTACATTACAAACAACCACATATTTTATGAGGTCTCAAATAATAGATCATTTGAAAAAAATAATTGACTGTTAGCATTAATTCTTAAAAGCAAATTTAATAAAAAAAATAGTATCTATGACGCCATGGATAATTATTTGCAAGGAATTCTAATTATTATTTATAATTGGATGTACAAATAAAATTAGAGTAAAATTATGTATAACATTACAATTACAACGATTCGTCAGACTATATTTATAGATTTACTTTTATATACCTATGTATTTTTTAAACAACTTTTCATTAAACGAATAATTAACATTGAACCTAAAAATATTTCAACATTAAATCGATTGAAAGTTCTTCGATTATTATTTCTAATCGAATCGGTAACGTGTGAGGGCGTCACTAATTTCGAACTGTCTCGAATTGTCAAAAAGAAAATGAACGAATGAACAGGGTACAATAATCTTTTTTTTGTTTTTGATGTCCATTAACCAATTTCCAACAAGTACCTAATCAGAATTATTATGTTTGGATGTATCACAAGTGTGGCCCCAGCCTAAATTTGCATTAGCTCCTTTTTTATCTGTGAATTAACGTCGGAAAGAACCTAAAAGCCTTACAACTAACACGTAAAGCATAGAATAATGGCGTCCAACACGAAGTGACAGGAATGTCGTAATATTACAGTGCTATAGATTTTTATAAATGTGAATGTAAGATAAAAAATCGCAAGCTATTAAGTTTACTTTACATCTAGTGTAAAGGTTAATAAATGAAATAAAAAAATAGTATTTCTCCAAGCAAGAATTATGGTCGCATGTGTAAGTTTATAAAATATTTCGGATTGAATTTTTAAATCGAGATTCTAGTTAACATTTGAAATTTGAAGCTATATAATTATCCTTAAATAAAGATTTAAGCAATGAATAAAATAACAAGAAATCATACAATTACTTGAATAAAATAAATTTGGGTTTTAATCACTTGGCACTTATTTCATAAAATAGGAATACAATGATTGAGTTCAATAAATAATTACTTAACTACCTTGTGGTGGAGCAGAAATGTGAGGGCACCGAATTTCCTAGTTTTTATTAATAAATGGATTTAATATTCGTTATTTACAGCGTTGACTAGTATTCATGATGATGTGGTTCTACTCTTTCCTTATAGCTAACTGTTGAACATTGCACTAGGGTTCGGTTGAGTTTTGGCTGACTGTTGAACACTGTTCTCGGGTTAAAAGGGTTTTGACTGCTAAATAACATCCTATGGTTTCTTTGGGTTCTGTTGAACATTGTACTAGGGTTCTCTAGGGTTCTGGCTGACTGTTCAACATTGTACTAGTCTTCTGTTGGGTTCTGGCTGGCTGTTGAACATTACTAGAGTTCTGGCTGACTGTATTAAACACTGTACTAGGATTTGTTGGGTTCTGACTGACTGTTCAACATCGTATTAGGGGTCCGTTGTTTCGGCTGTCAGTTCAACACTGTACTAGGTTTTCGTTGGGTTCTGGCTGACTGTTCAACATTGTACTAGGGTTTCGTTGGGTACTGGCTAACTGTTCAACATTGTACTCAGGTTTCGTTAGGTTCTAGCTGACTGTTCAACATTGTACTAGGGCTTCGTTGGGTTTGCCTTACTGTTCAACATTGTACTCGGGTTTCGTTGGGTTCTGGTTGACTGTTCAACATTGTACTCGGGTTTCGTTAGGTTCATTATAAAGGCGGCGGCTCGCGGATGCCCTCGCTGTGGCGCGTTTTGCCGGCCATGTCTAGGATCGCTTTCGCTTCTGGGTTCGTGTCCAGGATACTCACGTCACGTTCGTCCTGGAAAAAAGGGTGATATTTTAGAGTTTTTGCAGGTTTTATCTTTCTTTGAAATAAATGACCTATTTACTTTGTATTTAATTTTATTCCTATATTCTGACAATAACAAAAGTAGCTAAACACTTTGGTACCTGGTCTGATAAAACTTAAGTTACAAATGAAATCTATAAAATCAGAGGATTTCCACATTTGCAACTACGATTCTCCGAGTATGATAAAGAACTACGATTCTATGATAAAGATCCAAAGCGCTCACCTACATAAGTTGCTGCCAATACAAAAAATAAACTACCTCAGACTCTTCTCATTACTTAACTCATAACTAACTACCTACTTACGAATACGGTGTGAGAAAAAGGGGCCCTATTATTTTATTGTGAACTTACTATTGGTGAAATCCATGCTTTACTGTTTTGATCAATATTTCAACTGCTAGCGGCCCTTTGGTGGGTAGGTGAACAGGAGTCAATGGATTACATCTATATCCTTCCAGTAGACTTGCGTGAAAGAGTAACTTTCGCATTTATAATATTAAGTAAGATTAATAAGATGTAGTGTTCGCGGAAATATAAGATAACAATACCTACATCAGCAACGTAACTCAACTGTAAGGACTGTCTATTTAGTGCTCCTTTTTGACCACCCATATCAAATAAATATTGAAATATTTAATAACCATCGCAGACATCAGTCGGGTATACTGATTTCTTACTCGCCCACCGGCTTGCCCAGCAACTGAAGCATCTTCATCTCAGACTTGTGGGATTGGAGGACGCTTCTGCTAAGATGCTAGAGGGTGGAAGGGTTTATAATATAGGATAGGAGGATTTTAGGGGGTGGAACGTCTATTGCGCTCCGACAACTGACATAAAATGGTCATAAAAGCGCAAGCGTACGGCCGTTTTCATAGTATATTTTATATCGAGGGACTGAACGAAGTCATAATATACCAGAGGTGGTCAATGAAACCGAGGGATAATTAAGTTGGCGTTTAGTCTCGAGGTGCGAAGTGTACTTTTCACTTTGATGCGAGAAAAATAGTCAATTTAGTACAAAAACATCTAATAATAAAATAATATTACTTAAAAAAATAAAAATCACAAAGATTTGAAACACATGGCGCCACTTTCTTTGCGGACAAACCATGGAACTAAAACTCTCAACATTTTCGTAATGAAGATGGTCCACACTCCACAGACAATAGTATATTTACTATCTGTTTGAGTTTATCTATGTCACATGATCGAAATTAAAAAACTAATTACTTTTTACTCCCTAGAGACTAAAGTGGTCACTTTAGTCCCGCTTTGTAGGGCTATATTGGCGTACTTCTAGAGCGTGAGAAGTGAAAAAAACATTACAGCTCAGTGGCACTTTATAATTCGAAATAAACTGCTGATGTGTCTACACTCAGCGGAATCCCATGTCTGAGAGACTTGTGAGTGAAGCAGAAAATTAGATCTGGATAATGTTCCATTTAATTATGCTGAAAACAGAATTTGTTCCGTATAAAAACGGAAATATAAACTTTTCTAACCGACCTCCAGCCAGCGGGATATTTGCCAAAGTTACGTCTGATGAACTATAAATTGATAATTAACTTTTAGGGTCTGTAAATGTTCTGTTCACCAAAACAAGAACAGAGACAAAGATAAGGACAGAAACAAACCTATTTGGTTTGACCATAGCGTAAGGCTGAGTGAAGTATAATAAATCGTATATTGCGACAGTGATATTAGGCGACGGGGACCTGATTTAAGCGGTCCACGCGCTAGAGGCGAGTCACCTAACTTCCTATTTTGATTTAACCTAAGGGAATGACATTAGCACTTGTCTAATCGAAATGACAATTGATGTAAGTGTGAGGGTTTCCGGTCGAGTCAATTCAGGGAACAACTTTTTCTAAATTGGCTCGGGTCTAAGTGTGCTGGGAAACGCCCCTAGCTTAATTTATTGTCTGGTACCTCGTAATACAGGGATATTTATCCCTACTTTGAGACCATGACAAGTGGTGTTTTTTTGGCACATATTTATTTATTCGTTAGGGATTTTGACTTTAAAAATTCATGCTTCTACCACAAATACCACAATGCTACAAAGGATGGAAAGGTTTAAACAGGATAGGACGAACAATTATTTAAAATACTCACAGAATCCTTAATGATCTCCGGCTTATCTCCCACGCCCCAGACCTCCAGGCTCCTGATGTGGAAGCTGGGCTCCTTGCTGAGGCGCTTGTACCCGCGGAAGGTGCTGCAGGACTCCGCGGAGGAGCCCTCGCCGAACGGGTCCGCGTTCACCCAGATGCCGCCGAAATCGAACTGCCCGCCCATTATCTGGGGAATTCGGAAGGTTATCAAATACAGGTAGATATCAAGACGTATCGTTAAAAGAAAAAAGATTTTAGGGAAAAGTTATTTACATCCTCGAAACCACAATATTTGTTTACTTAGACATTTAAAGAAGGGTATAAAATCTAGTACAGCCTACACTAAAAGCCGTATACATTTTCGAGATTATATAAATAAAGGACGCTGACCAGACCCAGAAAAAAACAAAATGTTCGTCCAATGAATGATCAGCCTGGGTGAGTTGTACCCATAACTCACCTGTACTATTCCAATAAATTTAGGAAATATTAAATGCTGTAAAACGGAGGAATAATTTAAAAAAAGTCACCTTTATAATCCATAAATTAATCATCTTAATTTGATATTCATAACAGACTTGACATAACGTTACTTCACCTAACAATTAAAATCCATAATTTTATTAGACCAATCATAAAAATCCCTCATTTGAAAAGACAATAAAAATAACAAAAAATATAAAATGCAGACCATAAAACCATAATCAGAAAATATATAACATGTGAGTTATGGCATGATAGCATTCAATAATTTTAGTATCGCAGGTACGAATCAATGTGATAAATAGGTGCGAAGCGAAGCGACAAGCGGCAGCGGCCAGAAGCCGTCATTATTCGAGATTTGGATGTTTTTGATGAAAATATATTTATTTATATATATATATAAAATACATCTTACCGAATAATTGTTATTAGAACTACTTAGAATGAGCATTTTCTCTATGGAAGGTGTTATGCACTCACAATTTATTTAGGCAGCAGATTTTAGTTTTGGTTCAGATAATTAAGTTAGCAGCTGCTCTGTCCAGTTGGCAGGATATACGAGTACCGGTTTGGGATCAAACACTGTGAATACAGTAAAGAATTAAAATTCACTTAGATTTCTAAGTGAACTTTAATTCTTAGCATTAAACAATGCACTATTTTCTACACACAAAATAGCCTCAAGCGGGATTCGAACCCGCGGCTTCCACAATCCCGCTTGAGACCCTAGGATTAGGTCGAATTTTTCTACTTTCTATCTTTATTTGTATTTCTAGTAACTACGGAAGGTTTCATGCACTCACCAATCCATTAGGCAGCGTCTTAGTATGATGGTTCAGATACTGAAAGTGGTCGTTGTAGCCCGTGGCCGGATAGGCCCTCATTTTCGGCGCTAGCGCGAACAGGAACGCGTCGTCGCTGCCGCTGAAGGAGGGGCCGATGGCCCACGCGGCGGGCGCGAAGCCGCCGAAGATGTGCCCCGAGCTGTCCTCGATTATGAGGATCGAGGCGCCTTGGTCTTGGATCCGACCTAGGCATAGATGAGGTGTTTTTAGTTGAGGAATTTATCAGACAGAACTGGCAAAAATTGGTTTACTTTTAAAACTGTTGCTGATCTACCTCTTCACAAGTTCAAGTCTACAATTAAAACAAAGTTGATAAAACAAGGTTATTATAACGTGGAGGATTACTTGAACGACAAGAATTTGTGGTCATAGTAGGAATAATCTGCTCCTTTGCTCAAATAATGTATTTTTATTGTTCTTTTGACTGTACTCTGAATTTATTTGTTGTAAAACAAAACAAAGTTCAAAAGAGTAACTATCGAGTTTCTTGCCGGAGTCTTCTCGATAAGAAACAACTTCCGAACCGGTGGTAGATTCGCATTATGTTTATTTAGAATATGTACTATTATTGTATTATTTTATTTACGTTTATTATCGTTTATACATTTTTTTTGTGAATTTTGACATTTCATAAGTGCTTCTTTGTAAAAGCTTAAGTGAATAAATGATTTTTTACTTTACTTTACTTTAAAACAAATTCAGAGGTTCATAAAAACTGCAACAGACTACAACACTGGTTTGGCTGATACATTTTTCGATCGATCGATTTTCGTCTCTTTCAGTCTTAGCACTGTTAACTTTGGAGGTAAAGTGACAGGGCTAAAGTAGTGTTACGAATACCCGGTTAACTATTTATACCTATATCAGTATGAACACACACGTTTTCTAAATGCAGCCATAGATAAATGATGTAGCCAACAAAATTTTAACAAAAAAAAACCAACTTCAAAAAAAACTATTAACCAATGTAGGTTTGTAACTACCTACATACATACGTAAACGTGATATGTAAGAAATAGGTATATTGCTAGGTATATTGTAGTGTTTCCTTGGCTGACACCGACTCCAACAATAACAATAATTGTACTTACATTATATTATCGTATAAGTTTAGAAGAATACGCAATTATTTCTGTACTTTTTAGTGCTTAGTTTTGGAATAGTTTTTTTTGAAGTTGTTTTTTTTTTGTTAAAATTTTTGTTTATTTCTTGATTTTCAGTGAATAGTTCTTATTTATTTTATACATCGAAAAAGTATCGTCCAATTGCTCCTAAGAATTGAAGAGTTCCGTTACTTTGTCATGGATCCCATAATCGGAACCTAACACTCATCAAACTACCCTTGAAGTATATCCTTTCCAATAAAAAAAGAAGCATTCAAATCGGTTGGCGTGATAATGAGATAAAATGTATGGGAGTTGACTTCTAACAGTAACTTAAATTCCGTTCATGCTGAGATTACGTAGTGAATACACAATTTAACTATCATTTTAATCAGTCACAATGAACACAAGATGGTTCTGGCCAGTTTTGAACTCGGGTTCAGATTTGAACAAGAAAAATGTTACAAGTCGAATTTAAGAGGCCATCGCCAAAATTACGCGCGGCCTTAGCGCGCTTGTGTGCACCGTGATTTATTGCAAATTTTTGGGTATTCGCATTATGTTTTTAGGTCTAATTTGCTGATTAGATTGTAACTAAAACCTTATAAATTCGATTAAATAAAGATCATAAATGTACTGACCTTTAACAGGAATTATGCTTTATTCAAACCAAACATTTTTCATAAACTTGGGCTATTATGCGAGCAAATTGAGAAATTTAAAACTTTTTTTTATAGTTATTGTGATGAATTATGCATATTCTGGTTCATTATGTGTCAACAACACTATATTTCTGATGTTTTGGTCTTTTCTTTATACAGATATAGTAAGCTTTAATTAGAAATTTAGGCAATTGAAGTTGACACGATAAGACTTTTTCGTGAATCGAGGTGGCGTAATTGTTCATTATGTAATAAAAAAAGATTTTATTTACAAATGTGTTTCATTATGTGTCAATACGAAAGCTTGGACTATGTTTTGCATGTCTTGGACAGTCAAACATTTCATCCGAATGTCGTAAATTAGTCGCTTGAAAAGTTAGATCATGCGCTCAAAATACGAAATACTTAAGACCCCTGGGACTTCAGGAGAATATTATTGAAACTATTTCGCTACTCAGCGCAACTGCTGGGAAGTTTTACTAACCTGCCATGGTAGAGAAGGACTCGCCGTGTATATGCGAGGAGAAGAGGAAGCGCCACTTGTGCTGGTGCTTCTGCGGCAGGTAGCTGTTGATCCACACGATGTGCGACAGGTCGATGAACGCGGGGTAGTCCGGCATAGCGTCCAGGCCTGCAATCGGAAACAACATTTAAATAAACATTTGAGACAGCTTATTTAAAATTTTTACTCCAGGCAAATGTCACTCCGCAGTTTAGGTGAGCCTCGGCCTCACCCCACCGAATGGTTATCTGGTTGAATGCCACACCACGCACCGATGTGTTCTCAAACAATCACTTTCTCAGTTATTAAATGTTTTGTTCCTGATTTGTTTTCCCAATAAAAACAATCAGTAATAGTTTACTAAATAAGTTGTTATGTACAGGTAGTTCATTGTTATTGACTTTTTAATTTGAATTACAATTTTAAGGCGAACTGCGACCTTGCGCTCTGACACGTAAATCAGTTTCGAGTCAGCAGCGTCCAGCAGAATATTATTATTATTTATTTATTTATTTTCCACATACAACTATCATTACAGGATAATACCTAATGCAATAGTGTAGTTACAATATTATGATTAAAAGTTGACAAATTAAATGCATCATTAAGAGATTTGAACGCTCATGCCAAGCGATAAGTTCCGATTTCGTAAGAATAAGCAAATTTTAGTACCTAAACTTGGCTTTTGCGCGAGAGTGATCCTTCTGTATGGTAGTTTCACACAGACAATTGTGTCTGTGGGTTACTATTGGGTTAGCTTTTCACACAGACATAACGTACCTTCAGGTATCGGTAATAGCGAAGGCATAGATGGCGGCAGCGGCGTGGGGCTCTCGTCTCCTGCTCTTTTGTTGATGCCGTAGAGGTTCACGAAGACCAGCTCCGCCAATTGTTTTAGTAATATATTCGTTTGCAACCTGGAAATAGCCCGATGGTTTGATGAATAAGGTCACTACACACTACATAACATCTTGTGATCTTCATCAAAGGTCCTAAATATTTGACAAATAAAACAAATTTTACTGCCAAACTCCCACTTATGGGAAAACTATTTGTAAATTCATTTTGATTTGTGAATGGTAAAGTTATGGAAAGTTAGTTAAGGAAATTTTTTTAAGCTGTCGATAAGGAAAAGTCACTGTTTAAGTGACTGAGTGTGAGTCACATAACTTAATTCGATTCGGTGACTTAATGGCAATAATTACTAAATAGTAAATGTCTCACGAGGCTTGTAATTCCATACTCTTTTATTTTCATGATGTTTGCAAACTTAAAGTGGACACTTCCTCGTACAACTTTTCTTAATACCATTTCGGTGACAAACAGGCAATCGGACCACCTGATTGTAAGCGGTCGCCTGATTAAAGTTATCACTCCGGCATTTTCAATACTGTAGAAACTTGCCATTTAGAAAGCTGATCCGAAGTACAATGGTGGTGAGGAGAGTCCAGGTCACCCCCCACCGTGGCGGCCACTGCTTCGCCTAAGGCCTGTACGTGTGAGGCCTTCCCTCTGAAGCCTTTTTCGATCCACGTCCGTGCACGTTTTGACGTAGATGCTTTTAGTATTTTGATGTATGTTGATGCTATACTTTCACAGTACTGTGGAAGAGATGATAGTGTTTGGTTTTTGTATAAAATGTTCTTTTTTCATGCATAGACAGAGACACGCTACATATATCTACAGAGGCGTTCACATCAACCTTTACAAAACCATTGCAAAATCGGTCTTGTGTCAGCAGCATAAGGTGCCCCTGTGTAAAGGTTAATGTGAACGCCTCTGTACAAAGCTGCACAAATATCACTATTGATACTAAGTAAATTTATTTGTGCAAAAGTTCGAACTGAGTGGAGGTGGGTGATGGTGTTTCTTAATAGCCAGGCAAAATAGGTATTTAATGATGCACCTAACCTGAAACCTTCGGTAACCATACTGACTTACTTCTCTTAATAACTGATATGGTAGTTCCACGGTCTCGTTGTAGTCCTTTCCAAGGCTGTTGTACGTGACCATCATCCTCTCATCCACCGTACCTTTGAAACAAACATAACTTATAATAACAATATCTTGTAGATTTACTATTCAAACGATTGTTAATTTAATGTCAATGCCAAATCACTTTCAGAGGCCCAACAACAGAATGTGGAGAGAGATAGTAGGTAGGTACTTATGTGTATTCAGTAAGAGCACTAGCGTCGTCGCCTTCAGTAAAATTAACTACATATTTAAATTCATGAAAAATTAAAAGTCTAGCCTGAGAGAAATGATGGATCGTTCAACGGACTGCATTGTGTCTGCGCTCACATAAATGACACCTTACGACTTTCTCTCTCTCTCGTCTGTGGGCCCAATCGTCATCTTTCAAGGCAGAATTAAGGCAGGTTAAGCTTGCCATGACGACGTCATTTCAGAGTATAATAAAGTATGAATAGTATAAGATTGGGTTCTATCTAATACCATTGGGAAAAGTAGGCTTCTGTTTCGTTCACCATGACGACACAGTCACTTGCCTCTGACTACCCCGTTTTGGATAAAGTCGTGATGGTATGAAATTAATGATGAATGATTAGTATTAAGCACGGATATAAATTAAATTAGATAACATTAATCTCTCCGTCTCTGTTATAACTAAGCGTGGCTAAGCTAACTTTTTGGCGATCATTACATTGATACGAATTCTCTATTTCGCAATCGATTTCAATTTAGTTCATAGAATCTACATGATTTGACATAAATTACCATAAAGGTGTCATAACTATCACATGAATTTGACATTGAGCACTGAAGGTACGTCACGGCTTTTGTGGCATCATGTGTACCTGGACTCAGTGTCAGTGTCTATGTGTTATTATTTTAAGGTCCACAGCTACAGAATCACAACAATAGCTGGATTTCACCACTGTTAAAACAGTTAAACATATGAAAATGTTCAGAATAAGGTGTTTAGACATACATTTCACGATTTGTTTATGTAGGTGGACTTGGACGTCGAGATACACAGATGTAGCCGTGAATGTCGAGATTGATTGACAAACATGATCATTTTGTACGAGTAACTGGTCCAACTTTGACATGTTACTATAATAATATTGGCTCAGGCCCGTGAATCTCACCTAAAACTGACCGAAATAACGTTATTTCGAGAATAAGAAATTAAAAATAATAATAATATATCATTTATTTCAGGCTACAAAATTACATTTTCAGATGTTACAAAATATAATTGGCCCATATAATAAATAACTTAGAGACTAACATACATATTTAATAAACAATAAAACACTTATGAAATTTACACGTATTACTCGTAGGAACAGGCGACGTGTGACGCAAGCTGGTGCCCGGTAGCCGCCCTCGGAACCGCCGATACAGGACACCTTATTATTACAGGATTATTGTTCTTAGGCGCTTTCCACATGGAGCAACTATTGCAGCAACTAGCAACTAGCTGTATAATATACAGCTAGTATATTATATTACAATGAGACTGCGTACACATAGCAACTCGAGTTTCGAGTTCCGGTGATCGTCAACAGTTTTCAGTTGCTGTAATCGATGAATAAGTTAGTTTCTAACTGTCGCAACTAGCAACTGTTAAATATAAACCAGTTTTAAGGTTGGATTTCGACGGCGACGACGTAAAGAAATGAGAACAAGTGCTGCTTCTCCGATATCCATCGTCACACTGAACGCTGATCGCCGCGTAGATTGAGTAACTCAGCTACGAAAGTTGCTCACGGATTGCAATAAAATTGCGGCAACCGTAAACGTTATAGCAACTGCTAACTTTTTACAGAAAACTTTGAATAAGTTCAAAGCTGCCTCAACCTAAATTGCTCCATGTGCAAAGCGCCTTATCTAACGTTATCAAAGCAAAAAAAGATACTCTATTTCAAACCCCAGTCTTTGGGCGTGATGATCTATATGTTTGTAATAAAAGCAAAAACTGAATAAGAGGGAGCAAGGCAGCGCGGTTTGCATTTTTTTTTTTTATGTAATAGGGAGCAAACGAGCTAGAAGGTCACCTGATGGAGAGTGATCACCTCCGCCCATGGACAACTGCAACACCAGAGGTGTCACCGATGCGTTGCTTGCTTTTTAGATGGGAATACGCTCTCTTCTTGAAGGCCCCGATGTCATATCCCTTTGGGAACACCGCCGCAGGAAGATCATTCCATATCTTGGCTGTACGTGGAAGAAATTGGCGCGAAAAACGCACGGTTGTTGAGCGCCAGCCATCCAGGTGATGAGCATGGAATGTATTGCATGTATGCCACATGGTTTCGCCAAGCTCAACTCCCAAAATATCATTCGTAGTAGTCTCCAATGGAACAGCTACAAACTTACTCTTCGCGCTGGTGGCACAGGTGTGCCTATCGTACCTCTTACATTATAGACGTACAGCTCTGCGAAGCGATTGAAGTCCACCGATGGAGACTTTTGCTGACCAGAGCCGAACAGGAAGTTCGTGAGGTATTGCGCCAGCCGTGGGTCTATTTGGGGACCCCAGAATTTCTGTAAATATGATTGGTTAATTTAAAAAAATATAGTGGCCGTGTTTCGAACTAAGTTATAGGGCTTTCTCTGTTTGAAGGATGATAATCGTTTGCAGAGAACATCTTGCTTGAGCTAAAACTTTCTCTGTTTGAAGGATGATAATCGTTTGCAGAGAACATCTTGCTTGAGCTAAAACTTTCTCTGTTTGAAGGATGATAATCGTTTGCAGAGAACATCTTGCTTGAGCTAAAACTTTCTCTGTTTGAAGGATGATAATCGTTTGCAGAGAACATCTTGCTTGAGCTAAAACTTTCTCTGTTTGAAGGATGATAATCGTTTGCAGAGAACATCTTGCTTGAGCTAAAACTTTCTCTGTTTGAAGGATGATAATCGTTTGCAGAGAACATCTTGCTTGAGCTAAAACTTTCTCTGTTTGAAGGATGATAATCGTTTGCAGAGAACATCTTGCTTGAGCTAAAACTCTTTACTCTGCTCTCTACTCTAAATATGAGCACCTAAATACAATCGATATCATCTATTGTTGCAATTATTGTTTTTTACTGTTTTTTTTATTGCGCCAGACAACACACCATTTTTTATGCCCTCGAAGTAGGGATTGATATCCCTGTTTTACGGGGTACCAAACAAAGAATTAAGCCAGGGGCGTCTCCCAGCACACCCAGACCCGAGTCAATTCAGAAAAGAGCGTTTCCTGATATGACCCGACCGGGAATCGAACCCGGGACACTACGGAAATCGAGGCGAGAAACCGTGCTACAGCGCACTACGCCAATCGTGTCGTGCCATTGGGTAAATATCGTGACAATAACCGAAAACAAAATACTTTGGTTCATCTTTTTGAAGTTACCTAACTCAAGTTTTCCGTAATTATGTGAAATCCAATTTTGACCTGGTAAAATATCATGAAATTTTTCGATAGGGATTGAAAAGATTCTTACAGGGATTTAACGCGCGAGTGATACCTCTGGAGTTGCATCATGCGAATCTAGCCGTTGTCGCTAATCATCAAGGATAGCCGCTGACCGTTATATATAAAAAAAATAATGACTTATAAAATACTGTGTGCAGCTTCATAAATTCACACACATTTCATAGACACCCGTATATCAGGCAGGAGTCTTTTCACGCAGTGACATAACAATAGCTGTTTGAAGCTCTGTTGTTACCAAAACTAATCTAAATACCGGGTGATTATCGCAGGCCAGTATTTTTCATTTTACTAGTGGCTAAGCTCGAACTGCTGTAGCAAGCCAAAGAAAACAGCTCTCAAATGAAATGCAATGTATTTTGATTTGGCCTTTTATTTTATTTCAAATATGATTTTCATTTCTGCTCAACTAGTTAACCCTATTCTGTTTACAGTACTACCAAACTGACATTGTGGACCACGTACTATCCGCGCGAACATTGCAGGTAAATGGTAATGGTAGTTCAACTTATACTGGAGGTGATACGCTGTGTGGTGGACTGTTCATAATAAAACACAAATAAGTTATAATGAAACCTAGTTGTTCCACAACTCGCTTTGATACGCGCATATTTTTATGTTCTGCAGTTTAACAGCTTTTATATTGCAATAATAAACCTGTCTATGAATGCTGTTTCCCGTGAAATTGCTGTTATTTGATATGTAAACAAGAATTAAACAATAGCTAACTTTGCTTTAGAGGTTTTTGTAATTATTAGGCCTTTTCAACTTTTATAGTACCCTTGGTACCTTTGTTGTTTCTGGTTTCCATAACAGGGAGAAGCTTACTTTAGGACCAGAGCAATGTATGAATTCTTCCGAAAAATAAATGATATGTGAATGGTACTAGGTTGAAATCTATGCGACAGAGAGCTCGTTGAGCCCTTAGAGCCAAAAATCTTGGGTCCTACCTAGGGGGCCTACTTACGAATGAAATGTCCGTAGTTTCGGTCAAACTATTGTGACAAAAAACCTTTTTTTCACGAATAGGCCCCCAGAATGAACATCCGTGCGAGGAACGTTTGTAATTGTTCTGTGTTTGGGTGTTGTTATCTATTTATTTATGATGGTATCTATTTATAAATATTTCAGTGTGTTTCTTAGTTCCCGAGACCCTTAGTAAGTACAAGCTTGGCTCAGTTTGGGCTAAGATGATCTTGGCGTAAGCTCTACCAGATATTTATTAATTATTTTACTTGATCCAACTTGCATGAAAATGTTTAAGTGACTTCTGGCTGTTAACCTAAAATGCATTCCATAGCAGAAGGTGAATATTTGCGTCTTTTCCAATATTAACAAGCGCATGTTTTTCGTCAATGCTTCTACAAAACAAATTGAGATGAGCTATTGTTGCGAACGTGGGCCACTAAACAAGCGAACATTAAGTCTTCTTTGTTAGGTGTTGGACGTGTGCAGCATGTTTATTGAGACTGCCAATATTATGTGAACTCATTATTTTGAATACACAGACGTTCATGAGTGAAATAGTAGCCAGAAAAGGCCCTTTCCTTCTTAGGCTTCTTTTGGCTTTTCACTGGCTGTGTCTAACCAATGGTTCGGATCCTCATTGTCGACAGATACAGTGTTTTAAGGGCGGCTTGTAAGGAATACAATAAGGAAAATAGTCCCAGGGTCCAGGAGAGAGAGTAATACATACATGTTCTCCACATGAATGTTAGTTCGGGCTGGGTATCGAATCCGACCCATGAACTAAGGCCTAATAAGCTGGTCATCCAGCTATTGCGCTAACGAACCAGTTGAAAAGTGTCATAACATACCATCACGACTTTATCCCATACGGGGTAGTCAGAGGCAAGTGACTATGTCGTCATGGTGAACAAAACACTGAGAAGCCCACTTTTCACCCATGGTATTAGAACCCAATGTGGTAGGTGGTGATTTGATTTGTTATCGATGTTTTCCATCACCGGAGAGTTAGTTATACAAAGATTTTGGTTCTCGCCAGATTTGAACTCGCGACGACACGGTCCACGATCTGAGTTCGGGTGCTGAACCTAGTGGTGGTAGTGGTGGCCTAGTGGCCACGACGCTCTCAATAACAATGTTTAATTTTTTTGAGTTAACGCCTGTTTTCTGGCCCGACATAACAGAATGTTCCGTTCCGTACATTCTCGCCGACAGTTTTTCATACAAAAAATAAACATCTATCGTCCATAATATGTAAACCATACGCTTTGATTATCTGTTTGAAATGTATGCGTCTCGCTTCAACAGGTGATTCATGCCGATTAAAATTTAACCTTGTTGCTGTCCAGCCAGTCATACTTCAACCTGTACGAGCGTGTTATCGTAAAGTTTAAATTTGACTGTTTATATTTGAGTTTTAGCTGGGCAGGTGCTAAGTGTATAGTGTGTACTTGCTAGATTAATTATGTTAGGAAGTGAGACGTGTTCATGAAGTAGGGGACTGAATAGCGTTCAGGGAAACGTTGACTCACATTGGACGGGCAGTGTTGAGTATAATCCATTCTTGTTCAACGCATGCGCGGATCCTCTTTAGTAAGATGTGGGCGCGGAGACCAAAAAATCGACCAAGTGTGGACCAGAGCATGTACTCTAAACCAAGAACTTATGTATATTTCCACGAATGCAGCAAACGGCGAATAATAGTGGACTAATAAATCTGGATTGGATAAGGAGTAGGAGTACCCATAATCAACGAGCATGTATGAAAGGATTAATGAGAGATGAAGAAGCGCAAGAGGTGTGTCAGGACCGTAGCAAGTGGAAAGATGTGGTTTCTGCCTACCCCGTTGGAAAAAAGGCGAGATGGTATGTATGTATGTATGTATGTATATAACGTCAGCCTATCGACCCAAATTAGGGATGTGAGGTCGCATGCACACGTGCACATCTGGGTGGATCCGCGCTTGGTACGTCGGTGGTAAGTTCGCATGAACGGCCTCTTGGTTACGGGTGCCCGCAGCCTATGGTCGGTCACGTGCAACACTAGAGCCCAGTAAAGTTATTTGCTAGTTATTAGGGGTCAGTAAGTTATTAGCCTATATACTGTCCCACTGCTGGGCATAGGCCTCCATCATTGAAATCAAGTCATCGCTGCAATGGATGGGTATTGGCTTAATCACCACGCTTGCCAAATGCGGGTTGGTGATCACAAACCCGGGCTATGTTCCGAAAACACACTTGCTAATTGAACCGGGGACCTCCGGGTTTCGGGCCGAGCTCTAAAATCACTCGGCCACGGAGGCGTTTAGATTCTGCCATTAATTTGATACTAATCCTAAAGGAATTTAAGTGACGTGAGGTTTCAGTATGGACCAAATGTCGAAATCACGCCATGAAACTCCGATTCCATTGAAGTTTAGGGGGTTTTTAATATCATGCGGATTTCACGCACGCGGGATTGCCCCTCCCCGCGTTGCGGACTCTGCAAGACTACGAGAAACTTTTGGTCTGTAGTGTTCTTAATCAGCACTCTTGGAGTGGTCGTGGCTGTTAATGGACAGGGTTGCGGCTGGCCGTTGTGCAGCTGCACGTCGCGCGATGACTCGCCACTTTTGTCGACTCTGTGCGTTGCGAATACACAGTACTGCGGTCGACTGCGTACATTTTCCAAGATATAGAGTGGGAGACCTGTGGCCTTTCTGTGGTCAGCAAATCAAATAAAAGCAGACCTTAGTCTGGCCTCTATGTGATCACTCAACACCTGCCTATGAGCTCTTTACTCACTAACAGGAAGACAACACTGCAACTTCTTCAACACATTTAGCAGTAATTTGTTAAAAATCTACAAAGAACGGAATTACAACAAATAAACTTTAGCCAGCCCTAAAGGGAATGGTTATTACTTGCGAACTAACATACACCAAACTTCCTATTTATTTTTTTACAAAACAAAGGGCAGAATCCAAACTGCACAAGGTCAAGATTACTCAAACTAGGAAAACAAGAACGTTTTTTTAGGCATATAAAAAATATGAAGTTTTAGGATAAAGAATTAAGAATGTCTTTTAGTGATAGATTCACTAAAATAATCGATTAAAAAATTAATAATGTAATAAAAACCCATTAACAGATCAATTATTTTAGGAATAAAACCAAAAATAGAAGACTAAGACTCACGTAACTCTGTGAATTTATTCTATCGAGCCAACTGAGTGCCGAGAGCGAGTTGCAGTGAGAGAAGTGAATGACTTCACCATCGCGTTTTGAAAGCACGTAAATGTCAATTGGTATGAAATCGAATGAGCCCCATCTAGCGGCGAATTCGGGCAACATTCAGGCCGCTAGATGGCGCTCACTCAATGCCATACAAATTCGCGTTTTTTTTCTCGCAAACGCGATGGTGAAGTTATTCACTTCTCTCACTGCAACTCGCACTCGGCACTCTGTATTAAAGCGCGAGTGTCGAGCGTTGCATGGCCTAGCAGTTACGTACTCCAACTCATATTGTGGATCGAGTGATCCCGAGCTTAAATCTGGCCATAACCAAAATCTTTGGGTTCATTGTTAAATTTCCGACTAACTCTGGTGATGGAAAACATCGATAAAAACCAAATCAACCCGGGTAATGGCGGAAGGCTCACCACCTTGGGTTCTTATACCATCATTGGTGAAAAAAGGGCTTCGGAGTGTTCCATTCACCATGACGGCACAGTCACTTGCCTCTGACTACCCCGTTTGGGATATAGTCGTGATGGTATATTATGATGTCATGGACTTTTGAGAGGAATGGGTAATCAAGAAGCCAATAATTACGACGGGTTATAAAAACACACCTGTGACTGACCACAAGCAAATTATTGCATACGGTCACATATTCATTTCTGCATTTCATTGTTTGCACAAAATAGAATAAATAAACAGTTAATATTTGTACCTGGTCGGTCACCCATGTACATCAACATCCAAATCCAATTCTCCGTGTCCCACAATCGTCAACACTCAGCCCGTAATTGGAAACCCCACCCCATTGTTTGGGCGGTCGCGAGCTATGACGTCACACCCACCAATCCACATGTTTATGGCTGTTTGCAGTATACGGCCGCCCTGGGGTACTTGGCTGCTTTCAGACAAATTGCAAACAAATACTGTGTGCCGAATGTACTTATTTGAGGTTTGAAGAAATACGTGTAAGTGTGACTAGGTACCATTTTGAGACAGATGTTTGTGGCTTAAAGAAGATATTGTTGGACCTTTTTTATCAACGTATAGAAATTCTTAAGAACCTTCGCCACCGTGGGAGACAACAAGGTTATGGCATCTCCCTACTCAAAGAACCACGAGGAACTCCTCTCGGTTCAATAAAGTAAGGTTCTGATGGTCTTTTGAACTCCAGCAGACCCCCCTATGACCAGTATCAGAACCATAAAAACGCTTCTGCCGCCATACCGTGACGGCGTGCACACTACAGACACACGTGTACTGTATAAACGAGAATAATAAGCGTGTGTCCTAGCTTCAACACTCGCCCACATCTCTTCGTGCGCGACGAGGCCATCAGTGCTAACCCGCGACCGTATAGAATGTCACCTGTCACAGCGCGGTTGTTGAAGCTTTGTCACTGAGAACGCCACATAACAAAGGAAGAAGAAGAAGAAGAAGCTTTGTCACTGTTCTGTTTAGTTACTCACAAGCTGCCTCGACAGACTTCGTTCTGTCAAAAGTAATTGCAGGTCGCGGCCTCAGTAAAGCAGCACATCTGGCCCGCGTTTCTCCGACTTGATTTACATTTACTATTATTTTTCACTGATAATTAAATATAGCCTATATCAGTACCTCTGTGAAACGTCAAAATCTCGGTCGCCTGACAGCACGGGACTGATAGGGGTATTTTTGACATTCCGTCCGAAGGAATGGGACTGACGGGAGGATTCCTCCCGGATGTAGCTAAGTATATATTGGTTAAAGAATTTTTAAATTCGGTCCAGTAGTTTCAGAGCCTATTCAATACAAACAAAAAACAAGCAAACGAATCTGTCCTTTTTATAATATTATTATAGATGTGCTGCTGACTTATTTACTGGACAACAACCACGAGCTACAAAAGACTGCTCCGCCACCTGGTGGTGCAGTAGCTGGGATCAGCAGCGGAATGCTGATCCCTTGGTTGGAACGGTTGTGCATCCTCTCATAACGGTTTCAATTTGCTACTCCTATTTTTTATTAAAACTGTTGTAAAAGGTGGTGTACCTGGTCTAATTCATCAAGCAATTTATGACTATGCATCAAAGATCGTAAAAAAATACTTTCATCTAGACTAGACTGGAGAGACAGTGTCAAACAGTACCGTTGTACTTATCTAAGTATAAAATATAATTTTTTATCTTGACGTATTAAGAATTTCATCACGCTGAATTATCTAACGAAATAACTTACTTATCTCATTCTCATGATCATGAATCATTCCTTACGCTAAAGTTAAACAAAAATTACCGTTAATGTCGTAACTCGTTCGAAATCTTTTAATAAATTCCTCTACTGAGTAATAATAGTTGTTCAACAATAAAGACCTTAATTTTGCTTTGAAACTACTATGATATATCAAACCTTTTAATTCACTAGGTAGTTTGTTGAATAGTAGAGGCGAATGATATTCAGAGCAATGCCTAACCACAAGTCTGGTCGGCCTCATCCTATTGGGGAAATCTTTCTTCTTGTGCCCTCTCTCTTAGTTTTTTGTTCCGAGGACTCATATTTGTTTATGTGCTTAACAAAATTTGTGAGTAAAACTAGGATGTACAAACAAGGAACAGTGAGTATACCGAGAGTTTCAAAAGGCTGCTGAGACGAAAAAATCCTGAAATGGAGACAATTTTTTGGCAAGAGCAGCTTATCGGATCATCCGTTAAAGATTGCAGGATATCAGAGCACGCAGGCTACACTCATCCACTTCAGGAAATCTATGCAGAAGCCTAAGTTCAGCAGCTGACGAATGATGATAAGAAAATCATCAACATGTACTTAATTCCCCAGATCCAATCGCCATCCTACACGAGTTCAAATTTAGAATCGACACGAACGCGTTGTCATAATGCGTCCCTAATGTGGGCGTCCAATGTTTACTAAACAATCGCACTGTAGTAATTGCTTCTGAACAGCGTCCTGTTAGAAGCATGGGCTATTACACAATTTACCCTCTCATTTTCACACTACAGCTAATAAAGGCCTAAGGCCTCATTAACGGAGACGCAGGCGCAGGGCGTCACGCGTTGCGATGGGCGGCGCTGCCCGCACTGAATTCAAATATGGCGTTGTATGAGAGCGTTTAAAGAGAAGCGATTTTACACGCGTCTGCTTGGAATTTGGGATAAAGCGTTTCTTGCGGCCGAGCCCGTGGAAGACATTGACGCGTATCACGGAGCTGTGCCTTATAAGCACGCAAGCAAGAATAAGCACTCCAGCATGAATGGAACCCATGCATGTGTTTCCGACTTTAAATCGGACCATAACCAGATGGTTATGGTCCGATTTAAAGTCGGAAACTTGTCGGAACTTTGTGCGAATAACCCTCCAGTGATGGTAAACAAAGATAAAAACCTTAACGACTCGGATAACAGCGGAAGGTTCACCAGGTGTAAAGTGAGCTTTTGAGTGTTCCTCACCCATGACGGGAATACACCGTTTGGGATATAGTCGTGACATCGTGTGCGTATGCATGACGACATTAGCAAAATAAAGACACCTGCGCCCCCGCACTGTTAGTTATGATAACCCAAACAAAACTGCTGTTTACTTAGCCATCAGCAACTGCAATTACCGAGACTGAATTAATACTGGAGCATTAGTCAGACATACATGTTACTAACAATCGAAATTATTGCTCTTCTTTGTGACTTAACAACAAGGCTTTTTGGCTTTGTGGGCGTAGCTGCTTGCATTAAGATGAATACTATGTAAAACAGCAACTTATTGAGCAATCGTCCATACCCCATATATCTTGTCACAGCATTAACTGTTAATCATTGGAGTCGAGTATAGGTGTCAGCTTCATCTATGGTCCTCTTCTGCAAAAAGTACAAATATCACTGTGCCCAACTTGGGTTTTGAATAGAAGATCACCTAATCCCAAATATAACAGAACTTGCACTATGGGTGTCAGAGTCAGATAAATATACTGATCCGATGTCGTTGGTAAATACCGAAAAAACTCTTGATCAAACTCTGTTCAAACAAAATTTAGGTCATTTAAAACATTTTAAATACACTCCATTAGAAAAAAAACTGTTACAAAGTAATACGTTATAAAGTAGCGATATTGCGCAGTGCTGTCAATAAAATCGGCTATAACTCTGAGTTTAACAGCGGTTTTATGTTTAGACAACATAAATAGATCATTCAAACTGTTATTCGCATTAGATTTATCAGAAAGGTTGGATTGGAGGATTATGATTTATTAACTGAAGTGTTATTTAAAGACTTGAAGACAGGTTGCGAGAACATTAGTGAACGTTAACATCACTTTTAAATAACTTGTCTGTTTATCAAAAAATAAAGTGAACGTTAATTGTCACACCGCCATCCTGCTCATAGGACCTATGCTCATTTTTGATGCAGACCAGGACTATACTCGTTGTGTTTAACGTATCCCCGCGGTTTTTTTCATAGTGGCCATCAAGCAAGATGTACTCACTCCACCTGATAGAAAGCGGCCGTGAGGTCCAGATATGAGGCTGACATGCGCAGTAATGGAAAGCAATCACTGAGCTGGTCGTACTCATCTTGAAGGCCAGCAAAAGTGCCTTTTCACGCCCCGCTTGAAGACCCCGGGACTATAAGAGGAAGGAAACACATGCGCCGGGAGCGCGTTCGACAAAGAGAGAGTCGCCGTATTTTTTTGTGTGGGAACAAATGCTGGACTGTGTGTGGACGAGGCCGTAATCCGGCACGCGTGGTGCGGGAGTGGAAGGGTAAGGATAACAAGTGGGAATAACTCTTCAGAGCATTCCCCATTGTAGAAGCGATAGAGAACACTCAACCTGGCAATGTCTCTACGCAATTGGAGAGGTTCAAGGGTCATAGAGGTTTGCACTAAGCGCGAAAAACTCATTAATTTTAAAACGAAGAAGATTTGATGCAAGGCACAGATAGATAGACAGATATACTTTATTGCACAAAATAGGAATAAAAACAGTTGTATTACATAAAACAAGCAATTTGTACAATTCAGGCGGCCTTATCGCTAGAGAGCGATTTCTTCCAGGCAACCTTTGGGTAGAGGAACTTTTTAAAGCATGAGCTTTGTGTGGAGTGAAAATAAATCTATGAGAAAAACAACAAAAAAAAAATTAAATACTTCAATTAATCAAGATTATATACCTACAAATACATATAAAATAAATGTATATTTCTGTATATACAAAAAAAACATACATAATACAATAAACCTACATATACCATACACACATACAAAGAATTTATTATGGCAAGGACGTCGCAGCACAGTGGACACCAAAATAACCATGAGGAGCAGAAGGTCACAGTGAAAGGAAATACGCTTTGACACGGGATTTAAATATAGGAAGGAATTGAGATTTTTTGATAGGCAAAGGCAAGGAATTTCACAGGTGTATGGATTGGATAGTGAAGGAATTCGAGTAATAACTTGAGGAATGTGGGGGGAAAGTTAAAAGGAGTTTTCGGCTCGGCTTTGAGATAAGGAGGCGTCCGGGGATTGAACAACACGGTGTAATATAAGGAGAGAACATGAAGATCTCGCCGGCGGCGTATAGGGAGCCAGTTTAGTTGGGCGCGGAATTCAGAAACATGATCGTATTTGCGTAGGCCAAAGTTGGTATGCAGAATTTTTGTTGATGCCGGCCACGAGGCCTATGACTAAATTCACCAGTTGTTTAGCAGTTAATCGAAGTTCAAAAATAGTATAAAAGAACTGCTTCACTTCAGATTTGTTTTTATCTACATTGTCTGCGAAGCGAGTCAGTACATCAGAAGACCATTGGTCCCGCATTCCTGGTCATGCTTCTATTTCTGCACAAGTTTACACTTTGGCGTCGATTTAGTGAGTCGTAAATCAAAATTAGCGGTTTGCGATAACGATCAACGAAGGCGGTGGCGCGAAAGATTCTGGAAGCGGTTCTATGTAAAATTAAAAATATAAACTGTAAAATTAAATCCTAGGGATAGTTACGAGCACATATGGGTACGAAACGTGGTTAAAAGGGAGAATATTTGATGTGATGGTTTGCGTAAAACGAAAGAGCAGAAAAAAAGATAACAATTAGCATGGACCGAATCCTAGTGTGGTTTAGGAATATGAAAAGGATGTATGGTAGTAGACATATAAAACTCTGGATCTATACATACGGTAGCTGCCTATACAGCAGTATCATTTGTATTTAAATAGAACTGAAGGCACTAGTTATAATAATCAATCTGAGAGTCACTCCGCCAGTACGTTCATAACCAAAGTAGGCCAGAGACAAAGTTTTTTACACACGCTTCATTTTATTCTTATTTATGGTTTAGTTAGACGGATTAATATAGTCGTTATTCGTAGCTGATTTATAGCCATTATCTCATTGGATTTTACCGGTTATCCGCTGGATAAGGAAGAGATTTCTGGAGGGGCAAGTTCTTCTCTTCAAAGCGCGAATTTTACTTTGTACACACGTTCGGACCTTTCTCAAAAACTATAGTACAGAGTCGCTGGCGAATAGGTGTGTACCGCATTGTGTCAGATGGAGCACCTACATACACAATGGTTTGTCGTGCAGACTCCTCTAAAGTTCCATCTAGCCAACACGCGAGCGAAACCTTTGGTAGTTGCTCGTGTCTATGGGTATAGACTACGTTAGCCCAAATCTTTGTCAATAACAAAAGCGCAGTGTTTCTGTGCAGAATAAGAACCTTCAACCTATTACCGTTAAGAACGTAATCACTTTGACAATAGATAATATCTATTTATTGCGAGAGAATATAGTTTGCTAAAAGATCAAAGCAACTGCTTGCGTAAATTGCAACTTATTTCTTTGTGTAAAAAATGCTATTATCACAGAATCCACTTTCGATTTTATCGAATTGATAGTAGCCGAGATAAGGTCTCGTTGAAATTATAATGAAGCAATCCTGAAACTCACATCATTATGATAGTGTAGATTAAGTTTTGAATTACTTTCAGATGGCGTTGTTTTACAGGACAACATACATGACAGGAGGCCGACTTAATACAATGCTTATTATTGTTAATAGAAACTCGAGCACGGACGCATACGCACGGCTATCTGAAATGGTCTTAGTGTGCCCCCACACTAGCGTTCTTTGAGCGTCGCGACGCCGACGCAACGCTAGCACAGCGGCGCGGTTCAACTCGGGCGCTGGGCGCTTGCCGGGCGCCGAACGCCGGGATTGCGCTGCGCAGGCGTCGCAATTCCCTAGCATTACCGTTGCGTATATTTTACACATTTTACGAATTTTTCTAGCCTCCTATGTGCGAATGTGTGATTTTATCATTTTACGTACTTTTTGAACATAACATCTATATCATGTAAAAAATTTTAGAAAACGACGCAAAAATATCTCCAATTCTCATAATAATGCTGATATAAACAAGTACTAATCTTGACTTATAGGTTTTTTGAATTGAGTAAAACTTTTTTAATGTACCCATCTAATAAATAATAACGGAAAATTTTCTCACTCTAGAACCCAAAAAATAGTACCTACTTCTTTTGGTGAGAGAAACTGTATGAGTGATTTTAGAAAAAATCCTCGGAATCCATTTTCTCACAGACTGTAGGGCGTCTGCTCGGCGCGACGCTCGAACGCGGCGCGCAGAGGACGCCCAGCGGAAACTCAGCGTCGGCGCCCACCTAGCGCAGCGCCGACGCTGCGCGGGCGCTGGGACGACGCAACGTCCAAATTACGCTGGTGCGGGGGGTAGCCGGCAACAAAGAGTATATGAACACGCTGGCGCTCGAATAACGCTAGTGTGGGGTGTCTCTGATAAACACTATGGGAATTCTACTCGCGGTGAAATAATTTTACCTTTTTCAACCCAACATTCAGTCTAGACTACTTTTCAGCAGACGTGTCTTAAAAAAAAGTTTTATTTTTAAGACGTCGGTTTAACAAGAATTGAATTAATTAATTATTAATCAGGAATTGCAAGCTGCTTAACGTTGTTAGTATGACTCTTACCGACCACGTATAAGAACCTCCTCGAATTCCAAAGAATTTTATGCTAAAGGTTATTGGGAAAACTTAGCCCTGAGCTGAGCCTATATGCTGGACACAGCTGGGCATGTTCACTTCCAGAATGCGGGTCGGTGATCGCATGCGACAAGCGTACTTTAGTAGATATTTTTAGGATTTTGGATAGATTTAATATTGTTTTACGCTAGTTAAGTTGTCCTATAATTATGGCTCATTGGTTTTGCTAATAAATAATGTTGTTAAATAACCATACCAAGAGCATGTTGGTATTTTTACGATATGATTAGATCAATATCTCTCTGAAAAATAATCAAAAAACTATCAAACTACTCAAATCACACACACTGAAAAACTATGAAAAACACAAAAACCAATAACTCAAGTCACAAACAGAAGAAACAAAAAATATGTAAGTTGAAAACTATTTAGTTGGACAGTACAATAAAACCACCACCTCATCAAATGGCTAGTGCTCAAGAGAATGTGCGACGAATAAGACGTATTAGCACTAAGTGCAAAATGATGGGCACAACTTAAAAATAAAAAGTGGGTTGACACAACATTTCTTGAACTTACAGGATGTAAGATCGCAGAATGCTGACTACAATAATAAAACTGAACAAAGAGAACCACAAAGCCGAGTTATTTCAGTGTCTTGATGATCTAACTAATCATTACACTCGAATGCAACGGCCAGAGTGTGTTTGTAGCAAATAAATATTTCTGATTTTCGGCAATTAGCCGACTACGGTCGAAAAAAAAAAGAGCTGATTTTGTTATAAATTTGTCAGTTACTATTATTTTAAGCGCCAAAATTTTGTCATGAGTTACACGAGTGTCTTGTGCTTTTTGTAAAGACTGGGCGCCAGAAAGTGTTTCAAAATTAGTCGCGGTGCGCATTTTAGCCCTGCAGGACTAGAACACTGCAAGAATGTGGTTCCAGTGTAATTCTTTAAAAACTGTATTTAATAAAACTCCTTACTCACTTCTAAGTTCATGAAATGCCATACCAACTGAACTAAACAAAAGGTTACATACAAGTTACCCAGATAGGTTCAAAATTAAAATTGTTTAACAACACAAACTAGATTTGCTACATGGACAACTGAAATGATGTGATAATAATTGACATAAAACTTGTACGTACTTACATACTTATAGGTAATTTGTTTGACCAGTGACAAGAATGTTTATGAAAATATAGCACTCATAAAAACAACGACAACAAAAAGATAATATAAAATGTTTTTATTTATTTAATTTGCTATACTTAAGCAGCTTAATACTGAAAACAAAAACTTATTTTCAGCACCTACACAAATATTTGCGCCTTGTAAGGCTCGAGTTTTTCTTGACCTATGAGTCAGTTTCGTTAAAATCATAGTTGGTAAGAGCCTAGTCATTTTTTATTTTGTTTCACTTTCCGTAACAAGAGAACTATGCAATATGTTTTACTATGCTTTTAAACTGTAAAGACAGCTAATAGGCAACCTTGTCATTAATTTAACTTTATAGTACTTAAAAATATTGAACACAATACTTTTGAAATCCTTGTTATTGGTCAAACATGTAAAACTAAAAAGTGAAAAACAAAAAATGAACGCACTTCTAGCAACACGGCATCTACTTTCCCACTCACTATCAGATCGTCCTCTCGGATCCTCTCAGAGTTCTTACTTGCGGCTCTAAATGTAGCGGCAACATATTTTTGCTCATCTTTTGTTAGCAATGTACATTTTGCAGCTAACTTTTTACTAGTGTTGCCCATTCTGTGAAAAAAGAAGTCGTTTAGGCATTGTTTGGATCAGAGATAAAATATAAAGGCAAAAAAATAGGAATAACACTAGGAATCTATTTGTTTATCTAGCTAGGTAGGTAAACAGATTCAGTAAGTAGATGAGTAACCAATAATAAAAACAATATTTCAATTAAATTGTAGTCAGTACATACAGTTAGAATTTTACTTAACATCAGGTATAATTTTCTATTTAATATTAGTTATTAAAGAAATTTCAGGTTCGTCTCTTTGAGTTCAATAAAGTAGACTCTTTTCTATTTATTAAAACTCATAACAATCTTCATCGAAAGGTTGTTAATTTAGCAGTGTGTCAACTGTACGTGTAACAGGACATTTTCCGCCACTGTTACGCGCGCTCTTGGCATAATCATGGTTAAGGTAAGACCTTACATCCATTTTTATTGAAGCTGTCTCCATAAGTTTCTACTTAACTAATTTACTTTTTCCAAGAGATATTTAGCCTTAATAAAGCAACTAAAGATTGAATGAAGAGTCACAAATAATAACAAGCGACCAATAACTCACCTGACCACAAAAAACAAATATTATTTACAAGGACACCACGCAAACAACAAATATCGCTGTTAAAGTTTTTCCACACATAATAGTCTCTGGTACTACCAGTTTTTTAAAGCCTAACAACACAAAAGTGATAGGAAAAATGCATAAATACTGTGAGCAAGGTGCAAATTAGCAAAAATTAATCAATATTTTGCAGCTAAATTGAAAATTCGTAAAATATAGGTTACCTGTCAATGTCAACACAAGTTTTTTTAATTTAGTTTTTTACTTTTATACTTAGCACCGAACCTCGATGCTTGCGTAACACAACACACAACTTGCATCGGACGCCGCGTAACAGCGACTGCAAGCGACTGCCTTATCGCTCGGTCAGTTTTAGCCTGGAAATAAACCACCATAGCCATACCAGCCCATAAGTCATAGTATCAGAAGCACATAAACATTGGTCTGGTCTCAAAGTTTATTACTGCAGGTTAACAGCACTAAATTAATGAAGCCTATCCTTCTCATTTCAACTTTCGTTAGTTTAATGTTCCCGCCATGTTAAGTAAATATTACAAAATAACGGCACGTTATCACGAGACTATTGACTATGGTGTAAAAAACAGACTAGAACCGCAAATTATTACTAAAGTAAACACCATAGCCTGTTGTTGACTCAATTGGATAAGATAATAATCACGTGAATGAAAGTTTAAAAATAAAATATTAATTTATGCAAGCAAAGTCATACTTACTGGGTTTGATAAAATTATAATACTTAAAAACAGACCTCACAAATTACTACAATTGAGTACAAATCAATGTAAACTTCTCTTTTGTGCTTATATGTTGTTCCTACTTACCCAAATTACTTAGGTACTTAAGTTTAACAAACAAACTATTTGAGCAAATAATGGGGGCAAATAATTTACATAGGGCATTGAATGTTTATTTGACAAATTAGTGTAGGTACTGGTCCTGCGTTAAAGTATTGTCTGCCACATCTAGATCAGATCACTGCCTTCTTGTCCTGATCTTTCTATTATCTTCAAAACCAAATTCTACTAACTTAATAGAAAATGATACAGATGTAAAAACTTAGTAAGTAGGTAGGTGGTTGAAATTCATAGCGTCAGCTAGGAAACACTATTTAAATAGAACATCGCCTGTTTCACAGCCATTTTTAAACCAAGATTCGTTAGTAGATAACCGTAAGATCATCTCCATAACGAAACAATTGTCCATATAGTTGAAATCAATGTAACTGCTGTGTATGCTTTCAGTGTTTTCGCCACAGTCTCATTTTTAAGTCTAGCAGCCACGTTTCTGTTTAGCAAAGTAAACATGTGTATCTGAGGTGGAATACTCAGAGCTGTTGCTAAGAACTTCACTCTTGGAAATAGGAATCCTGGTATGATCGAACCGATCAGAATGAATGCGAAAAGACTGACACTCAGTATCAAATTCCTTTCAGTATCTTCCGGATAGACAGCACAACCGATAATATAACTCCAGTGGGCTAAGGTTCCAACTTTCACTACCCAAAGTAGTTTCAGGGCGATGGTACTGCAAATTACAACAGCTATTGTAGTTAAAATGCACATGCCTATTAGGTTGGCTTACACATTATGAGACGTTAAAATGGTTTACGGAATCCAATAAACGAGTGTAGATTACTTAAATTACATTTTTGATATTAACGGTCGCATCCATTATGAATGAAAGGCAAAGCACCAACAAACACAGATTACAGAAGCCAACAAAGCACGACGCCTACGTGATTTGATTGACGGCTGGCCGACTGACTCATGAAACGAAACTCAATGAAAGCGAAGCAGTTTACATAAAATTTCAAACGAGTCGCTGCTTGAAAAAATAATGTTGTAAACTAGAGAGTTTAAAAGAAAGAGTCTGCTTTTGCACAGTGAAACTTGAGAATCATTTCTTACTTCGTTGTTATTTCTATTATCTGTGGTGGAACGACAACGAAATTATTTTTAGTCTGTGACATTGGTAAATTTTGTATTGCTACCTAAAACAAATACAAATAAATTTCTACTTGGTAGTTTTTATATTTTCCTTAGCATGTCCACAATCTCCAAAAAAAAAAACAATTTAAGATATTAGAAGGAAAGTCAGGATATTATTTAAGTCAATTTCTGGCGGAAAAATTTATTTAATGCATCTTATTTATGGCATTGTCATAAATATCGGTCATCGGCACCTGTCTTCATTATCCGTACGATCTATGTGGGTCGCCGCTGCGCACTAGAGATGTTTGAGGTTTGTAAAAAGACCTATGAATTTCAAGAACTGCATCAGCGTAATGTCAAAGTTATAGTAGAAAACGTCAAGTCATTCCAAGCACAGTTTTTCTTTAGGTTTTCTAGTTTATACTTGTTTTATTCGTTTCACTCATACATGTCAGGAAGAAACAGGAAGCACACTGTGACTGTCACGTGTGTGCCAGTAGTTTAATTTGTATAACATGTGAGGTGATCTCCGTTGGTGTATTCGAGTCCATCAGATAAACTTTTTTACGCAATATGCGTTGTTGACAATCCAGATTCCAGCGGCTACTATTACAACGTAGCAGATATTTGTATTTTTTTTCAAAGACAGTGTCTGTTTAAGGAGAGTGAGAACGAGTGAATAATTAGGTCGATTTTTTTTTTGAAATCTTTACAATAAAATATCTTTAAATGTACACAACATGTAAAGACATTTTATTGTAAATCGATCGAAGATAGCAGAAATTTTTATTTGTAGCTGGTATCCGGAATCGTGACTTGGATAATATTTTGGCCTGCTTTTAACGTTCCGTCATTTGGTCATTTTATTTCCATAAATCTTTGTGAGAACTAATACTTTTACTTGGATGTGTTAAAAAACACATCGTCAACATGACTTTAACTAAAATGGAAGTGGACTCCGTGAAAGGAGAGGGCTTCCGGCCATACTACATAACCAAGATTGAAGAGTTGCAGCTTATTGTGGCTGAAAAGTCGCAAAATCTCCGTCGTCTACAAGCTCAGCGTAATGAGCTCAACGCGAAGGTGCGGATGCTGCGCGAGGAGCTGCAACTGCTGCAGGAGCAGGGCTCATACGTCGGCGAAGTCGTGAAACCGATGGACAAGAAGAAAGTGCTCGTGAAAGTCCACCCAGAAGGTAAATTTGTCGTGGATTTAGACAAGAACGTAGATATCAACGATGTCACCGCTAACTGCCGTGTCGCCCTGCGCAACGAAAGCTACACCCTTCACAAAATTCTTCCCAACAAAGTGGATCCTTTGGTATCGCTTATGATGGTAGAAAAAGTCCCAGACTCAACTTACGAAATGGTGGGAGGCTTAGACAAGCAGATCAAAGAGATCAAAGAGGTAATTGAGTTGCCAGTTAAACATCCTGAGCTTTTTGATGCACTGGGTATTGCTCAACCAAAAGGTGTACTCTTGTATGGACCTCCTGGGACAGGAAAAACTTTGCTGGCCCGTGCTGTAGCTCACCACACTGAGTGCACTTTCATCCGTGTGTCTGGGTCTGAGTTGGTGCAGAAATTCATTGGAGAGGGCAGTCGTATGGTACGAGAACTCTTTGTTATGGCTAGAGAGCATGCTCCTTCTATTATTTTTATGGATGAAATTGATTCAATTGGTTCGTCTCGTATTGAATCTGGCAGTGGTGGAGATTCAGAGGTACAAAGGACCATGTTGGAACTTCTCAACCAACTTGATGGTTTTGAAGCCACTAAGAACATCAAAGTTATTATGGCTACCAACAGGATTGATATTCTTGACCCTGCATTGCTGCGACCTGGACGTATTGACAGGAAGATTGAGTTCCCCCCTCCGAATGAAGAAGCCAGGTTGGACATTCTGAAGATTCACTCCCGTAAAATGAATCTGACTAGAGGAATAAATCTCCGTAAAATTGCGGAGCTGATGCCTGGTGCATCTGGTGCTGAAGTCAAGGGAGTGTGTACGGAGGCTGGTATGTATGCTCTCCGCGAGCGCAGAGTGCATGTCACACAAGAGGATTTTGAGATGGCCGTAGCTAAAGTGATGCAGAAGGATTCTGAGAAGAACATGTCCATCAAGAAACTCTGGAAGTAATTGTCTTTGTGCAAAAGTAATCAATTGTCTGATTTATGTTTTAAGAAATTATATAAGCTTTTATCTAGTTTTTTGTTTCATATTCTCCTTTAGTGGTCTAGTTACTAATGAAACAAAATTAGTTTAAAATGAAATGGCATTATATTTAAGGATAAGATTTTTAATAAAACACTAATAACTATGGATGCATTGATTTGGATATAAAATAGATTTTTGATTTGCGTATTTTGATATAATTTCTTTCTTTGGCTTACACCAATGGTTCATTCACGTATAAAAAAATCATTTTTATTATTGCATTCACTCAGAAGACAATTTCATTGATTCAAACAATCTTTGGATCACACATTAACACAAAATAACATAAAAAATAATAGGAAATAAAAATTTAATTTATTACAAGGAATAGAAATTAAAATATTTGAATCATAGTTATGCTCATTGTCATAACTTGCTCCTTAAAACTCAAAAATGAGACTTAAAATCTAAACCAGGTACTGCTACTTTATGCATGGGTACCTACAGGTCTATGTTTATTGATATAAATTCATAGGTATGACAAATACCTGACATTTTAAATACTAGTGTTCTTTAGTCTAGAATAAAAGACAAACATACTAATTACAGGATTGGTAATGGTTTAATGGTAATTTATAAAGTTATTATTAGGGATGCAACGATACCGATACGATAATCGTATATCGGCGATTATCGTAAACCTTTACGATCATTCGTTATCGTAAATATTACGATACGATATTTTTACGATAAAGAAGAAATTAAAAACTATTTGAAAACTACTAATTTAGAGATAAAGCTTCAGAGTATCCAAATTTGAAAAGGATAGTATTGAAATATTTATCCCTTAAACCTGCAACGGTGCCATCTGAAAGACTGTTCTCCACAGAAGGACTGATACACAGTGATGAGAAACCGACTTATGGGAAAAAACTTAAAAATGTTGTGTTTTCTGAATAAGAATTTGCCAGTAATAAATTGAGACTACAATTAAAATTAAATAATAGTCAGTAAATATAACAAATAGTAACAATTTAAAATATAAGTTAATGATGATGAAAATTGATAAAATTAATAAATAATTATATTGATTAAAAATGCATAACTTTTTTTATACTTTTACTTTACTTAGTCTTACAATAATAACATACAACAAAGCTTCCAATTAATTCATCAAAATGGTATTAAACAAACATCGTAATGCATTCGTATCGTAATTCGTTATCGTATTTGGCCATTACGATGTATTCGTCATTTGTATTGGTATCGTAATAGCCGTATCGTTGCATCCCTAGTTATTATACTAAAAACTGTAAATACACAAGGCCTGCAGTGACGCTCCGTATATGTCGATTCTAGATATAAAAATATTAATATTAATATTTAACCTTACTTTTTATCTTCTAGCTAGACCATAAATGCACTCATTTCAAATTTTTAAAACATTATACCTATTACATAGTTATAAAATAATTTAATTAAACTCAATACATAATTAATTACACATAGAAAAGTAAAATGACTTGAATGCTAAAAAAAGATATGAATGCCTCATACATAAGCAATGTAGGAAACGCGCCGGGTCCAGGCGATATCTTCAAGCGACACCCACCATGTTAGGTGGTAAACCAGGCCTCCAATCCTGAAACAAAAATTGCATATAAAACAGTGAAAAAGGTCCTGAACTCTGACTAACTGGCTATCGACGGCATGGCGACACTTGCTTGACAAAGCAAGATACAAATCTTGCTTTGTCGACGGCAGAGGCCTAACTGCAGCTGAACTGTAGGGCTAGCACAAACTCAGCTACATAATCGTATTGTATATACCTACTCGTACGTTATACGTTATTTTTATCCAACCAAAAAGTATAGTACGTTAATTTTAGATTACGTAGCTGTAATGGTTCATGTTACCCCTCTGTCGTCAGTTGGCGTCACCTGCCGTCCCGTCGACGAGGCAAGTTTCAAAAGAGGCCCTGGCCAAGAGCAACACTCTACTACCCCTCACCTATTCTTAACTACCTAGTATAGTCAAGTCAAGTTCAAATCGAAATCCTGGATCCGCCACTGGTAAAATAAGGACATAATCAACCCACTGGAAAGGATGGATGAAAGGCGATTAACGAAATAAAATAATTCGAGGGTGGATGTATCTGCTGGAAGGGGACGGCCGCGGCCTAGACGGACGTACTTAGGACAAGTCCAAGACTCCAAGACGTATGTAACACTGCTGCCATCTACTACCGCCGGACGTCAACCGGTCGCCAACAGCCAAGCCAAGTCATCGCCCTGCCACGCCTTCCGGTCCAGCCATGGATGACATACATACATACATACATACCATCACGCCTGTCACGTTTTATTATAAACAGGGTTTAAAAATAAAACGATCGAAATATAATTATTATTTAAAATAATTTAATTAAGTTTTCAAAGTACTCAGAGCGTGGGTCTGGTGTTAGCTCCTTAGTCCGGCAACTTAAAACACTAATTAGCACTCCCCTTAACTGGCCGGTGAGCAGCTGCCGCAGATTGGCTGTCTTCCTGACGTCCCTGGTTCCAATACCGTCCAACTTTCCAATAACGTCTGACTTTCGTTCTTCGGCGGGACGATTGGTACGGAAAGTCAAGGGCAAGGGTGATCCCAGTATGGGAAACTTATCACTCAATTAACACAGAGGTAACAAACGTTTAAATGAAGGTGCAATCGATCGAGCAACGATTTGCTGGTTCACAATTATTAAGAAATCTGCGTATCTAACGCAGCTGTCGCACACTGAGGTTAAGAATCAATGCGCTGCGTCGCTTACCGATCTACGCTCCCGGCTCGATAGTCACACGCTTACATAATCATAGGTAACTGGTTTGCGAGTCGGGAACAAGATTCACTACAACAAATATGATTAACGCTGCCCCTATTCTAGTTATTAGGTATTTCGCAGTTTATTTTCAGCATTAATTAAGTTAAAATATTTTATTACTTTACTGTAGGTATATAATTTTATTGTTATGTGTATTATAGTTATAAGATTAGTTTTATTTAGATTTGGGTGAGAATTATTAAATGTAAGTAACCTGCGTTACACGCCTTTTTCCCAACGGGGTAGGCAGAGACCACATCTTTCCACTTGCTACGGTTCTGACACACCTCTTGCGCTTCTTCCACTCTCATTAATCTTTTCATACGTGCTCATCGATTATGGGTACTCCTGACCTGACCTTTTCTGAGTACATGAAAGGGGATGACAGCTAGCCTATATAAACGCCAGCAATAATTTGATTATTCTTACGTACGAAGAATTAAGGGGAAACTCTGCCCGTCAATTAAGTACCTACTGTAATTTGCTATAATTCTTTGTAAATTGTAAAGTGAAATAAAACCAGTTGATTGTGAGTGCCTAGTTCTTTATTCCAGCGTAACACATACTTAAAAAGGTCCGGTCCAGAGTTAATCGACGAGCGTGCATGAGACGATGAGAGTGGAAGAAGCGTAAGGGGTGTGTCAGGACCGTAGCAAGTGGAAAGATGTGGTCTCTGCTGCCTGCCCCTTTGGGAAAGGCGTAATAGTATGTAACTATATTTATGTATGTATCGACCCACCTGCCGTGTCGTTCGCCGCCGCATCACCCGCGGTCCTTGCGGATGATGCTCTTGGTCTCGCGCTCGTCCAGGTCCGACTCCGTGTCGGACAGGTCCTGCTGCATGTAGGGCACGCTGATGTCCAGCCCGGAGGTGCCCTGACAATACATGAATGAATAAATGTCTGGGACAGACAACTCGTGGCTTATCAGAGACTGCAGGTTGGTAACGATTCCGAAGTTAAGCTATGCCTACGACTGAGAGTTGGTGAATTTTTGGGCATCTTCGTGGTTTGGATGGCATAACTGTTTGGTCGAAGGCCTTCTTTGAGGCTTATAAACAAACAATCATAGATGGCCTATGGGTAAAGTCCGCTAAAGCAACAAAGGTCGTAGGATATGATTCACCTAGTTCAAATTAGATGATAGTATAATTTTTATGAGTTTTTTTTTGAGACCTGATAAAATAGTGGCTGTGAGGTCCAGACAACTGGACATGACCTGACTAGACTGAGGTTGACCAGTACCTACTATAATGTTGTGATTACTGAGCTGGAATACCTCTGCATATTGGCGTGCATTAATTCCTTTAGTCGAAGCAACAGATGCAGTAAATTATATTGTTGTTTCTATTGTGTCCACTATGTCGACTGACGACGTGTAGAACCAATACTTCAAGCCAAGGGTCTCTCTACCGGTCAACTACCCGCTCATTTAGAAATGAAATCAATCGTTGACACTTATATAAAGAACTTAATAACAGTCTGGTGGGAGATGTTTCAGATATTTCTGAACTACTACATTTAAGGTTTCATTTCATTTATTTCATTTATTCATTATATCAAGTGGTAAGTACATAAAGATCTTAAAATTATTTTGGAGCGCACATGAACCCTGTAGGGCACTATAAGATAAACATATAATTATTATTTTTAATTCTGTATACTAACTAATTACATTAATAAAGTTGTTACAAAACAACAAGATTTATTTAATAAACAAGGATGACATACACATGTTAAAATCTAAGTGTGTTGTGTTGTGTTGTCAATGTATCAATCATTAATTCTATTGATTTATTAGTATAATATAATTGGTTTATTTATTTATTTTTATTTATCTGATAAATATTCTGCGATGGAGTAGAAAGCTTTATTTATAAGAAAGTTCTTTAATTTATTTTTAAATGATCTTAAACTGTTTTCTTGTCTGATTATTAGTGGAATTTTATTATATATGATTATAGACCTGTAGAAAGGGCTTGATTTAAACATTTCCAGTTTAGGTTCTGGTAAAGTTAATTGATCGACAAACCTAGGATTAGTCCTGTATTCGTAGTATTCTGGATACTTGCGAACGAACACAGCTATTTCCATTATGTATAGGGAGGTGAGGGTTAGCAACTTTAATCTAGTGAAGTGAGGTCTACAGCTGTCGGTTTGTTGGATATTGACAATTTCAACTTACAACAGGGCGGTTCTGCCGGCGGACCTGGTCCCAGAGGTCGCGGACGTACTCCAGCGGGTTCACAAACTCATGCCGGCTTGCCCTGGAAAGAGGAATATACTAAAACTGCTTATAATTTTGCTACTTTTACAAGGTAATTAGTATCTAAGAAACTATTATAAGTTTCGCTACATTTAGCCAGGGCGATTAAAACTTTTAGGAAGAGTAGGTATTTCAACCATTTTTGAATGTAGGTATTATCTTCCAGAATGTAAGTAGTAAAATACCACATCCTTACAATGTTCTGTACACAAGTATAGAAAGAACTAGGAAGCTTAAGAATAAAACTTACGAGGAATCTGGAAGTTCGACGACAGTAGTTGTAGGGTCTGCTCCTCCGTCCGTGGTATTTTGAAATCGGACCCTGAAAGAGCAATTTTGTTTTATGAAACATAAGAAGGATTAGGTAGTCATCCGAAGTTATGAATGTCCACTGTTGAACTTTTCCCTCATAGATATGCCTGGCCTCCTTTCTTCGTTTCGTTTAAGAAGCTTTATTCTTGGGTTGAGCATAGTGTTGAGAGTTGAGCTAAGGTCTAAGTACTTAGGTACGTACCAGCGAGTAGGTGTTTCGCTGGTACGTCGCGGACACATTGTGCGCATGGAGTCTGCCAGGTTGCCTAAACAGATATTTTACTCTGAGTTTAGCTTAGGTAAACACAAACCTGGTAGGACAGTACCTGTGGTATAGAGATGTATTGAAGCGCCACCTGGTCGCAAGTGGCATCTCTAGTGATTCGTGGGAGCGGCTTGCTACTCAGAGGAGAGAATGGCGATCTGCTGTTAGATCGGGCTTAGAAAATTTTGAGTGTGCTCGTCTTCAAGATCTTGACGCCAAGCGCCAGATACGAAAAACCCGGCCTAAGCCCTCCTACGATTATACATATGACTCTGGTGGGTGTCTTTCCTGTGCTCCTTGCAACAGGACTTTCAAAACCAAGTTTGGCTTTGCTAGTCATGCTCGCGCTCATGCAAGGATCCAGGCTAACACAAGCTAAGGGTGTCGCCGTCGACGGATACGTCTGGAAGGACATCATCACTTAGGTACGTACTTAAGTAATGTCTTGAAACTTGGTCCTTAAAAAAATGATATTTGCGCTGTTGGTCTTTGTTGAACAGTAGCAGCTAGGAATGATGGTCAGATTGTTGCGATCATACTCACTCCATGTAAGGCGGCGGCTGTGCGCGGCGCTTCGGCCTCACGAAGTGGTAGTAGATGAAGACGGCGAGGTAGACCGCCAGCAGCGCCAGCACCGCCGTGATGATGGTGAAGGAGACGTGGTGCGCGCGCCGGTAGTCCTCGTATGTCCAGCCATTGAATAGCGGCAGCTGGTAAAAAGTGACGCGTGAAGTAGGAAGAATCTAGAACTCTAGTAATTTACTGGAGTGAGAAAGAGAACGGCCGCGGCCTTCCTTGTTCTACCTAAGCACGGTTCCAAATGATAAAATAAGATAGAGGCATAGAAAGTACGATCAGGTGCTGCTAATGTACTGGTTGAACTTACACTAACTTCTGCTTTCTTAATTCCGTATACAAGAAAGGACCAGCGATCTATGCTTAATCAGGTAATAAAGATTTGACAAAGTCAGTTTATTTCAATACTCAACCGGGCTAAAAAGGGAATTTCCTCGGTTATGGGTAAATTCTTGCACTTAACATTTCACAATGCTCTATCTAAAAATATTATTACAATGTATTTAGCATTTAGAGTTGCAGACCATTTTCACATTACTTCTTCATTCGCTAGCCATGCATGATTATTATTAATTGTTTCTACTCGTATAGCTAGGAAACTGCAGAAACTTATGGCAAAGAGAGGTGCAGTCAGCTACAGCACGAAGGATACGTCGCAGGAGCAAAATTATTAGCGTGCACAGGGGGTGAATAAGTATAAAGTTCACCTGCTCCTTCTCCAGCAGATGGCAAGCCCCCTCCGCGGCGGGGGCCCCGTCGTCGCACAGGCAGCGGGGCCCCGCCGCGTCGCGCACGCACAGGTTGGAGCACACGAACCCGGCGCACAGGTCCGGCACGTCGTTCCGCTGGACGCTTTCGTGACGCAGCACGAAGGTGTCTGCTCCTGTTGTAAGTAATTGAAGCGAGGTCAGAAAGTCTTTTCACGTAGAATATCATCACAGGGTGTGCTCGTAATTCCCCAACTGAGGTAGGTAATAAATAATAACAATAAATCAAATTCTATTTTCACGTCTTATACTCCAAGGCACTAAGACGAGGTTCTTGACTGTTGAAGTGTTGGAAAGGCTCAGTCTGGGTAGCTAGTAGGAAAATAATAGTACATTTTATATCGAGGGACTAAACGAAGCCTTAATATACCAGAGGTGGTTTGACTCCCAAGCGTACGAGGGAGTCAATGAAACTGAGGGTATATTGAGTTGGCGTTTAGTCTCGAGGTGCAAACTTTTCACTGTGAGAAAAATAGTCAATTTAGTACACAAACATTTGAAACGGAACAAATTTACACTCAACAAAAGTTCAAAAATTTTCGCGGTCAGTTTTTTCTTCTGAACTGAACCAGTCACAGATTAACAAATTTCAAACACATGGCGCCACCTTTTTTGCGGACGAACCATGGAACTGAAACTCTCAACATTTTCACAATGAGAATGGTCCACACTCCTCAGATAATAGTAGGTAGGTATATTTTTACTGTCTGTTTGAGTTTGTCTATGTCACATGAAGGAAATTAAAAAACTTATTACTTTTCACTTTAGTCCCGCTTCGTACAAAGAGGATATAATAACTAGCGTTCTTCGTAGGGCTATATTGGCGTACTTTTAGAGCATGAGAAGTGAAAAAGCAATTTTTATTTCCCTAATAGCTGCACAGACTTCGTTCTGTTAAAAGTTATCTGCTCGTTTGTTGTGTTGTTTTAATTATTTTCCTCGGAATTTTACGTTTTTTCTCTCCACAGGAACCTTTTTCGTGCCTTAACAGAAACATAGTAAAAAATATAGCCCAAATTGATCGAGCCGTTCTAGAGTTTTGCGCTTAGCATTTCAATATTAAATGTCTATTATTTTGATTTGATATTTCTTGCACAGGTCTATATACTTTATCTATTGTTGTACACTGTTTTATAGAAAATCGATTCATAGAATTTCGTTTCACATAAATTGTTTCTCATAAGGCCTGACTGGCCTGTTGGTGCAATGGCAGCGATCCTGCCTTTAGCACCGGAGGTCGTGGGTTCGATCCTACCCATTACAAACATTTATGTGACGAACATTTGTGTTTGTTGTGTGTCTGGGTGTTATTATGTATTTAAGTGTGTATTTAGAAATATTTAAGTATGTTTATCAGTCTCTGACACCCATAGTAGGTACAAGCTCTGCTTAGTTTGGGGTCAGATGATATTGGTGTAATTTGTCCCGGACATTTTTTTTATTTTTTATATTATCATTTCATCGAATAGTCAATACGTAGAATAGTCACTTCAAAGAAATTTAAATCACAGATATCTGTTACAAATAAAATTCATTTCTTAGAATATTCATATCATAGAATATCGAATCAAGTATTATTATTGCTCATAATGTTTAGCTTCTTCAAGGAGTATTCTCAAGAAATTTTTTTTTGCCACATAAGTTCCTTCGCTGAAAATTCGTTCCTGGCACTCGCTGGCCGCTGCTGCGGAACGCTCGCTACGCTCGCTCGGCTCGCGCGATGTGATCACAGTTCTAACCTAACCAACAGAGGCTTTTTAAACTAATGTCTGTTATAATTTAATACAATTCTTGTGAAGTATATTTCTATGAAGTAAATAGTCGTTGAAACAATAATATTCGAATGAAACATTTTCTGTGAATCGAAATTCTATGAAAATTCAGTCTGTGAAACAAGGGATCACCAGTATTTTACAGTCCATAAAATTATTGGAGTTTGAGTTTGAACCCCTTCAAAAGCTCCGAAATCTATGTATTAGCACAAAGGAACTAACAAGATATGATGGCTCTTCCACTTACCCAAGACGCGGTATATGACCGGCTCGCAATGCTTCCTCCCGAACAGCGAGCACCTGTTCAGCTTGAGCGAGTTGGTGATGAGAAAGTAGATGGAGTCTTCGAAGAGCGCTAGCGCGTGCGGCGCCTGCAGGTGTGTTTGCTCGCTCAGAACCGTCTCCCTGATAGGAACCAAAATATATTTTATTTTTATTTAAATTTGTTACCGATTGGCCTCAAGTGGTGGTAAGTGATGACGAGGCCGATGGTGGTACACGCATACTCAGAATGCCTATTCACTCTGGCCTTAAAGATACCAAGGGTAGGGAAATCATTTGTTGGTCAATGTGTAAAATATTTTGATAAGATTCCGCAAACTCTTGTTGAACTGCCTCTTCACCAGTTACCAGTCACAAATGAAAGCTAGGTTAATGAAGCGAGGTTAAGTGTTGATGATTTCATATATGATAGGAATTTGTGGTCATCTTAGATATAATCTGCTCCTCTGCACACTTTTTTGTTATGACTTTACTCTGATAATTCAATTTCTATGTCTAGAAACAAGATTGAAAAGAGTAACCATCGAGTTTCTTGCCAGAGTCTTCTCGATCGGAAACAACCTCCGAATCGGTGGTATAGTCACATTACGTTTAATTATGATATTAACTATCATAGTATTATGTTATGTAAGTTTATTTTTATTCAGTATATTTTTGCTACAATTTTTTTTGTGTATGACTTGTCATACTCGTAAGTACTTTTTATAAGTCTATGTAAATAAAGATATTTTTTACTTACTTACGTTACAAGGTTGTAAGTATCCGGAAACAGACGCCAGAAGAGCGTTCCACTCCCTAGCGGTGTGGACCAAAAAAGCGCAGCAAACCTTTTAGTACGGATTGCCAGATTGCTTTGAATTGTTTGTGACCGTAACTTGTTTCTAACCAAATTAGTCAGGGTCTTAAATAAAGGGAACATTTCTAACTAGGCAGGGTTAATGAAATTTCGAAAAAGTCCAGGTCATTGTGTGTATTCAGAGAAAAGAAATGGGCGATCATCCAGATTATTACAAAATATAAAATGCAATTATGATGGCGAACGACGTGGTAGACCCAAACCGACAAAGGTGGTATATGTGGACGACGTGTCACTGCGAATACAGTAAAAATACTAATGATGTAACAGCTGCATTTTGCGTCAATCTATTCATAAAGTTGTAATAGTACATTTAAAAAATGAATGTGTTACCTTATTAACTCTAAAGTACTGTCACAAAATGAAGAGTTATCAGAAAGACTGCTCTCACCATTATCCAGTAGGTACAGTTACCCGAACTGGCCTAACCGCCAAGGGTCGCTAGTATTTTCTCTCTGAATTTTCAAAATGAAGTTCTTGTAGGTTAACCACGATTTGACACAACCCGCCAAAAACAAAGTTGCACCAAGTTCGACGCAAACAAAAACACTCTCGACAGAGCGACGGCCGCGACACCGATTCGCACCGATATCCTGTAAACTCACTGAGTCTGTGTCCGTGATCAAAATGACGGTTTGTTAAGCGGACTCTCTGTCCTGGGCGTCGCGCCGCATGCGCTATTTGTGGTAACTACTATTGTGTTTATATATTTTTTTAGTTGTACAATAAAGTATGTGTATATTTATCTTATCTTATTACTTAACCAAACCTTCTCCCAAGATCAAAAAGGCCAAAACCATTATGATTTTTGTAGCTTAAACATACTGATTCTCCCCATTGAAGTCCATCCTCACAATCCTCTTCTCGTCCGCCTCGGCCACATACAGCAGCTTCTTGAAGGAGTCCACAGCCAGCCCGGAGCAGTTCCGGGCGGTGGCGACGTCGGCCAGCTCCCCCCCGGCGAGGGACGCGGAGAAGATGATGGAGTCGGAGAAGCGGCGCGCGCAGTAGAACATGCGGGCGGATGGCGGGTCCACTATGAGCGAGGTTACCTGAGGAAGTATAGTGGCAATAATGCAGTTGATCGTGAAGGATTACATTATGATAGGTTAGATCGTGTGGCAGCGGCGGCAACCTTTTCTCAGCGCTGATTTTAGCGACAAAATTCCTTGAGCAATCGCCTCTGTCATGAATAGCCGTTGTTTAAAAAAAAATCGAGGGTAGGATATTTTCACTGTTCTAAATTCGAAAAGAGTGCGTGTGGTGTTTATGTTACAACGAAGCTGCTTTTAATTATCGCACTGGGTAAACCTGTAATGATTCTTTGTAACAGTGTACATTCGTAAATCAAAAAATTGCGGTTTGATTAGACCCGAGTCAGGCTGTCAAGATCGGCTGTAGAGAGTTATAAGAGCTGCTATACCTATGTATTGTGGTTACAGCCGGGACCTCGTTCTTTTTATCAAAAACGTTAAAAAATTTGCCCCTGGAGGCCGGAGTTACTAATTTTTAAAATTCACAAACAACAAACAAAACAAAAAATATCTTCTTTTAAATAGACCCGTAGAAAGTACTTTTAAATCGTCATTACAGGAGAAAAAATACTTAATAGTAGACTTAAATACATGAATACATAACTACTACTTTTTTAAACTTAGTTGGGTTTTACAAAATAAGGCAGTACAGTACCGTCAACTCCTGTTACTTCGCCTAACATTTTTAAACGGTCATAACTTTTGTTATTTTACTGGTAACATTGCTGCGTGTTCATTGGTTAATTCACAAATTTGTCTATGGCCACAGAGCAACCACATTTGTCAAAATCAAAACCGCCATCTTGACAGTGTGAGTCAAAACGTGGCGCAAGCTGCATGTGGATTTTTCGCGATCCCCAGAAAAGTTGCACGTGGCCAGGAATCTACCAAAGGTAAAGTTTTAATATCCTTAAAGTAGGTAGCTCATATGATCGGCTATCCGTTGCGCTAATATGAATAGGATGTCTTTGAATTGAACAGAAATATCGTGACAGGCAATGTTAGGAAGGGTATCTTCAACAGTCTCTTCCCATACTTCGCCTACCATTAGGGTTGGCACTTTTAGAAAATAAAATAGCTGGATAAGTTTTGTTACTGTTACTTTTTTTTTGTTACAAATAATTTAATATTTTATCTTATGTTTATATGAATATTACGACAGTAAGTAGGTAACTTGTTAAAAGTCATTTTTAAGTTGTCAAAAGTTACTTATTTAACTTAGAGTTTTTGAGACGTTCATACAAAGTTTATTAATTTAAATATTTAAATTAGAATAAGAACAAATTAAAATAATTAAGTCTGAAATTATCTACGAGACTGAAAATTTGCTGATTATTTTGTACTTATGCTGTTGTTTATTTTTTAGAAGTACCTACGTTATTTTTGTTTGATTTAGTTAATTTATTAGTATAGTTCAATGAAGACTAAAAGAAGATTAATTTTATATTAGGTTTTAGTTTCTTAGATGTCAGAGTGCCATAAAGACTGTATAACAGTTTATTTTGAATACATTAACATACTCGTAATAAGCTCAATAGGTATTAATTATTCAGTTACTTACCTATTTTACTCCTCTAACTCACCCTTGCACCCATTAAGACTTCTTATATTCAATTTTTATTTATTGGAACAACAACGCCATTTCTTACATCACGCTGTACTTTTTTAAATGTCAAATTATTATCTTCAAAAAAATCATTTGAAGCTTGTAGCGACCCTATTGTTTGGTCCTAGAATCGAAAAAAGCCAGCTCAACTTCGCCTACCTCTTTTTTTTTTAAATAACGACTTATTAGTTGTTTTATTTCATTCCAACTGGTAACAGTAGACCATATATTACATGTAAGGAATGGTTAGGTTGCGCAAATTAGTTTAAATTCATAGAGATACAACAGACAGGCAAATTTAGATCAAATTACCTAACTTCGCCTTTATTTTATAAACCCAAATATCAAACGTACACTGCTCAGTACCGAACCGTGTCACACACACTTGAAAATACCCCATCTGATAGGTGAGGTTGATATTGTGTCGTTGTGTCAGACTATCTTCATTCAGCGGGAACATTTAAAAATGTGCAAATTTATGTCAAAATCAGGCGAAGTTACAGGAGTTGACGGTACAATGATTTCAAATACGAAAAAAATATGCTTACGTTTTTCTAACATTTCCTTAAAATATAAACCTTAAGAGAACATCTAAACTACCGATTATAAAGCAAAATTAAGCATGTACAAAGTTTATACAATTCAAGCATAGAAATTGTTAGATTTTTGTTAATCAGTACAAACTAGTTATATAAATATTACAATAGTTAACTAATCATGCACCGAGTAAATAGCTTAAACCCAGGCCTTTCTATCCAAAAGGTAATCATTTGTAGTGTAATAGCCCTTTTTGATAAGACTGTCTTAATGTGGTTTTTGAATTTATTCAGTAGTAACTCGCATATTGCCTTTGGGACTTTATTGTAAAAGTACACCTTGCCTCATAAATGATCCTAAAACTTTCTGTAACCTGATTGATTATAGTATTTCCTGAATCTAGCAAGGATCATAAGGAGAAGGAAAAGGTATCGTTGTTAAGCCAGAGAAAATGTATAAATCCACAGACCTCTGCGTTGATAGGCAGTTTCTGTAGCTTAGCGCATCTCTTCTTGACCACGTTGCAGGCGCGGATGCACCTCGCGCCGGGGGTGGCGTCCACGAAGTACACGACACCCGTGATCCAGTCTACTGCCAGCTGCAACGAAAGATGCATTCAATACGCCGGTGTGTTTCAAAACTTGCCAAAATCATCCTTACTTTATTAATGAATGGCCGTAGTATCGGCCTGAGCACTAAAGCTTACGGACAAGCTTTACGGAGTCCGAACTTAGAATGAACGACCATGTGCTGTGGCCACGTGGAAGAGCAGCCACCTGGATTGTGAAAGGCGCAGATTCGTATTCCACTTGAGCCCTGGGATTAGGTAAATTTTTTCTAGTATCTATCTTCAGACGTAAAATCTTGTTTCAGTGTGCGTGCATTGATTTACTTTTATTCATTGCTTTTACTGAAACTACTTATCTACTTACATAACTTTTGCTTAAGAGTATACCTTCTGGCCCATTTCTGTTTGCGCGGTTTAAATACCTTTGTTGGTTGTCCAATGTTGGTGACTTCAACATCAGTGCTTGTGCTGTTCACCTCCAGCAGCTTTCCCGCTTCCGTTAATGATACGAACAACTTGTTTCTCCTGCAATATACAAATTATCATAGGAATAAGCTTGGACTGGTGTTCATAACAGTACTATATGTTAGGAAAAAATATCTACGAACTAGCATTTATCATTACGAACAATCATCACCATGTAGGCACTACTATTAGAAAGCCTACCTGACATCAACGTCCATATCTGCAATGGCGGCATTCTTGGGATCATTGTACAGCACAGAACCTTTTCCATCAGCCGCGATGGACCACACCGTGTTGCCCGACACGTAGAGAACGGCCAGGTCGCCTTTGGTCGCCTTGCAGGACCGCCGGTCTGCCCTGCAGACCGATCAGAAAGTTCTAAACATCGGATGTCATTGTTGGACGTTGCAATTACGTAAGTAGTGCCTTTCATGTTTCCTCGCAAGTGGTTTCCATTCCAAAACAGTTATGTAGGCAGTGGGTAGCCCATTTGCCCTTCCTTTTCTTTCGAACATTTTAAGAGCGTTGTGGCGTGTGTTACGTCCTAGCCCGGCCACGGCCCCAAAAAGGCCGAAGGATATGTCTGTGTGAGGAGCGGGTAATAGAGGTTCACAAAATTATAATATAATTGTAGACAGAACAAAAAAGAGACAAGAATATCAAAAAATTCAACTTTTTTCAATGCATATGAACTATTACTCCTACATAACAAAACTCGTATACAACAGGTCAAGTTACATTTTTGCTCTAACATTAATGCAGGCGTTTCATGATACAAAGTTTGATTCCAAAATAAAATTGTCAACGATTTTTTTTAAAAGAAATAAGACGTGCTTTCGGTGGTATATTAAACGCACAATTATTTAATACCTAAATAATATCATGAAGTTATCATTCTTTTAGATTGAAGCGTGGCCGGGCTGGGCCGCATACGCGGCAGCCCGGCCACCAAAAATGTGCTATAACTGGTGAAATATTGCGGTACATTTTTTTTACTCTTGAGTACCAGAAGGTACGTACCCGCACAGCACACGAGCATATCCTTCGGCCTTTTAGGGACCGTGGCCGGGCTAGGACGGAACACACCGTTGTGGCCTGAGTTGGGCATTGTGTTCTGGGGGTAGAGTACTCCGTTCGTAGTCCCTGTGGTTAAATTCTGAAACCTAATTCTCAGTGCCTCCTGTTAAAACAACGTTGCAAAAAAAGAAGTGTGGGCTTCTGAATGTCCGTTTACCATGATGGCAACAACCAAACCTATTACTATCTATTTAGGATATACTAAGTCGTTAAAGCTTTTATGGTTCTAAAACACTTTAAATTAGACGAGCTATTATATAACGCGAAGACATACCTCAACGCGTATCCATGATGGCACGAGCAGAGGAAGGAACCTGGCACATTATGGCACACTTGAGAACACAGCGTATCCTGCGCGCACTCGTCCACATCAATACAGGAGTTATGGTCAGCCGTCTTCAGCCCTAAGGGACACATGCAGTGAGCTCCTGTCGGTGTTGGTTGGCAGGAGAACGCGCAAGTGTGGTTCTGACACGCGGTTTCTGAGAAAAGATGCAAAACTAGAGTTAAAAGGCAGCCAATTTATAATCTCCTGAGAATGTCGAAATGGTGAGCTGATGAGATTTATGTTATACATATTATTGCATGTTGCTGGTTGGTGCTAATGCTTAACTTGAATCTGCCTGATATCGTTCTTAGATAATCTGCGAAGGTATGTGATACAATATGCAAGCAATTGTCAGAAAAGTTTCATTCGCGACTCCTAACTACAGATGAAAATATTACTTATTAATTTCATATTATCATATCTCAACACTTCACAATTTCCTCATTTATTTCCTTATTGCAGGTATGTATTTATTCGATGCCCTTAACTCCTTCCTATCTATAGAAGTCACTAAACTGAGTCAATTTGGCCGCGTATATTATACCCGAACTAAAGACTTTCTTGAGCCAGTTTTTCCCCTTGTACTTATCCTGAGGTTCTATTGGATTGGTTAACCAATTAAGCGCAAACAGCAATGCCTCTTGTTAGAGGTACCACCTGCTACCGCTCGAAAAACCCCTACAGACATGAGGTATGGATCCCTGTGTACTCACCACAAAAGCCATCCTCATCAGAATTGTCGACGCAGTCTGCGAAGCCGTCGCACACCTGCCGCCACTCCAGGCACTGTCCGCTGCCGCACAGGAAGCCCGCCGAGCACTCGCCCGCGGGGTACAGCGGCGCCGGGGGGTACAAGCGGGAGGTCTTGTTCACTACAGAACACAGTTACGTAAGAATACTCGTATTTCTAATTTAAAAAATAGACAGAGAGAGAGAAAAAAGCAGCTCAACATGTTTTATTATGGTAATTGATATGAGTGGAGCCTATAGACACGTGAAACAGTAGAATCGTCACCATCACTTTGATGATCCGGGCAGGCTAAGGGGAAATCAGGTCTCCTAGATGATCACAGAACAGCTATTTGCTACCCGAAGATCTCTAGCTGCGCGTATTAGCAGGAAGGCAATGCAAGGATGTGATTCTGAAGGGCCCTTCACCATGGCGGGTAGTAGATGCTTGTTCAGAGTGTTTTTCCGCAAGGGATGACCGAGCGAGCTGAGCGGTGTGGGAATGCGTAGAAAGCCTTTGAGTGTTTTTTTGTTAGCCCTAATTTACTACTTCACTACTTCATCTTTAAAGGGTTATCATGATAACGTAATCATCACGCTTGCTAAATGCGGGCTGCCACGTGACTTACTCTTGCCACACGCCTCTGGGGTCTCATCAGACCCGTCGCGACAGTCTTTGTGTCCATCGCAGACGCGGTGCAACGACACGCACAGGTACTCCTGCTTGCACTCGAACAGGCCGTGGGGTGCGCAGCGCAGGTCGCAGCCAGTTTCGTCAGTTCCGCCAGGGCAGTCTGTCTTCGTGTTACACCTGGCGATGATCATGTGTGAGGAAGTTTGCGACGGAAGATCATTTATTATCAGGCAACAAAACACATAATTGCCTATACCATCCTCTACCAAACCTGAACAACCACTTATACTAAAAAACAAACCATCCCACCATAAAAATCTATATTATTATTTTTTGTGACCATTCTTCTCCGATATTTATATTATTTAGCAGAAAAGTGAGGATTCACGGTTTTCGTGAAATCCCTGGAAAGTTCCCGTTGTTAGGACGAAATAAATTTAGTGTGTTTGTACGTGAGACGAGTCGTATCCATTTAATTAAATTGAATTAACGATGGTTACTTATAAAGCTTTGAAGTCCTCTCATGCTTGCAGGTGGTTTCCTTATAATTTGCAGATGGTTTTTAGTCAAAGATATTTTAGGCTGCTCAGTTAAAACCAAATTTTAAAAGATGATAGGGTGTATTTAATTTATATTCCCTCAATCAATACACAACGGTTACTCCACCTGTTTTCTACATGCAAAAAACACATGACGCCACAACATAAACACAAGCTCCCGAATGATCTGTGAAGTCTGACCGTGCCGTAAGCGGTAAGCAAATGCTCCTGTTCAGTGCGCAAGTGTACTCAGCACAAGGGGGGATAGGCTCCTGGGGGGTAAATGTATTATGAAAGCAAATAAAGGAAATGAAAGCAACCAATACAATTCGCCAGTAGGATTACCTAAATCACGGAAACTCACAGCAAAAAAGATTTAAAGGCAGTACCTACCTACTGTGTTCCAGCTGGTAAATGATGAAAGCAGAGTTCATCGAAGAACTGTTGTTTGGTTTCAATACAACTTTACGTCACCTGGTATAGATTGGTAAGTTTATTTCAGTATAAGGATGGCTAAGCCATACCTAAGTACAAAACTTACTATCGTCAACCGAAGACGATCACTGCTAAACTTAGGCCTCCTGAGTATGAGGCGGCTACATCTACGGAAATCTTGAAATCTCCCCCTGGTCATCTACCCACTTTGCAGGAAGACGCCACACGGTGCATCAAATGGTCTGCAATGCAAAACTTATCTGCCCCAACGGCATAATATTTCACTTTAAATCTTCTAAGTCTATATGCCCTGGCCACTGTCATTTCAGGTTACTTTATCAACTACATATATAATATTCGCTAAATGTAATAGGCGCTGTGTTCCACTTACTTCCATAGCCTCTAGGACTGGTTCCTCACATTCCTCCTCATCAGACAAGTCTACGCAGTCCTGCTGGCCGTCGCAGCGCTTCCTCAGCTCGATGCACTGCTTGTTGCGGCACTGGTAGTAGCCCAGACCGCAGCTTTTGCTATCTAGAAATAGAAATAGAAAAACATTCATTAACTTTATGGACATCGTTACATTTATAAAGTAAACACAAAAGAAGTAGGCATTAACAACAAAACATATAGGTAACAGGAAAAAAAAAGATCATACCATCAGACAGCGGTGTCCCGATGCCCAAAAAGACAAATGGACCTCACTCAGCATATAGCCTGGGCTTTATGGGCCCAGGCGCTGATTTTCAGTAGGCCCAGACGGAGATGACGCACGGACATTTGTGGCGGACATACGTGTGTGCATATACATATAAGTATCATAAATACTTTAGTATAGATAAAAATAAATGGTGAGTGATTCAATATATTGTGTAGTGTAATAATTGTAATACAATACATAGACAATAGATACGGTACCGAATGTGTAGTGTGACTGTGTGTGTGTGCGTGTGTGTGTTGGTACAGCACAATACAGGTGGTGGTGCTGCAACTGGAAATTAATAATAATAATCTGCCGCAGGTGGGTAGGTTGACTGTGCAGAGCGGCGCTGGGCCCGCTGGTGTAATAACTCAATATCGACTAACTCACGCTTAACAACCAGATACGGCAAAAAACTCAGCAGTTCCTTGTTATGAATTGCCTTAACGATTCCAATTCCTGTGCGCATTCAACCGAAGTGTTTGATTGATTAATTATGAAATTAAATGGAGAGTTTAAACTGAGCTGGCCTTTGCCCCAAGGTGGCATCTGTTTTTTACATTCACAAATTATTGTAGGGAATGAAACGACCTGTCATGTAACGCGCCAACGTAGGTAGGTACCATTTTTTCCCTTTGTTTTAAATTATTTTAGGTTTATTGGTATGAAAATGACACATTGTACTTTACTAACGCCTGTTGTAAACCCAAAACATGTTTAAAAGAGTAACTGCTGAGTTTCTCGCCGGGTCTTCTCAGCAAGAAACAACTCCGACGCGGTGGTAGAGTCGCATTATGTATGTATACTAGGTATTTATATATCCATATTATTATAGTATTTATGTCTATTATTTAGTATATTTTGCTGTAAATTTGACGATTTGAAAGTACTAATAGAGGCTAATTAAATAAAGTTTATAAGTTTGAGTTTGAGTAGGTACTTAATCGTTCTACACAAAGATAGAAACTAGAAAAATTCAACCTGATCCTGGGACTCGAGCGGGATTCGAACCCGCAACCTTTCACGATCCGGGTGACTGCTCTTGCTCTCTGCTCTGAATTTTTCTAGTTTCTACCTTTGTGTGGAAATAGAGCATTGTTTTTTGCTAAAAATAAAAAAAAATAAAAAAAATACTTAATCTTTTTTAAATAAGAGTATGTTGCTGTTGGTGTTTAATTTAACCGGTTCGATTAGAATGGTACCTACTTACCGCAGTTAACTTCGTCTGAGCCATCAGCGCAGTCATCGTCACCATCGCATCTGAATGACTCCAGAATGCAAGATCCCAGAGTACACCTGTGGAAAACCAAGGTTGGTAGGGGTAGAATATGGTTAATGTATTTTTGTGTCGGACACAAATTATTGTTTTTAAATCTATGAAACTAACTAATATATTTATGTTCACATTATTCCAGTAGCAGAATTTCAGTCCAGCGCTGGAATGATGTAACCCGGCACTGGAATGTCCACATTGATTGAGCGCTGGACTGGAATGCTGGACTGAAATAATGTGAAGCGGGCAATATTTGTTATTTATTTTGGACTGTCGTGAAGTGTCTGTTAATATATTTTTGGCCTCACATGAACTCATTGCTCTGACAAGCCAGCACGTCACAGAGCGCCGGGGCTTCATCACTGCCGTTCAAGCAGTCCTCCTGACCGTCACACATCTGCGCCCGCTCGATGCATATGGAGGAGTTCCTGCACTTGAATTCTGTGCTGCTGCAGGTCGGTGGTGCTTTGGAATAAAAACTGTTCGTGAATACAATTTACTCAGTACCTCAAGACATGTACGTTTCTCGTCTGTAGCCAACATCATTCGACCACGAAATTCATACGTTTTAAATGTTGCCACCTGCAGTTCCAGTAGTATGAAATGTCATCACAAATTATGAGTAACTTATGCTGTTAGAATTTTTATGGAGAGTGTAAAGTGAGTGTGATCAAATGTCTTCTTCCTTTAAGATATCGGTGCAAGTAAGGTTGTTGGCTAAGCGAGAGAGAATGCCACGAAGATTTTACTACCAGTACTCAGTATCCTTAGCAGGAAATTACACTATAGGTTAACTCTCGAATCACATTTAAGACATCTTGTGCAATGGTTTCAGGCTCAGCTACATCATCAGATGGCATCGAGATTTAGATAGGCCATAGGCCATTCGTTCATCCATTATTTAGGCAAATAAAAAAAACAGAAAAGAAGTATGTACCTACAAAACAATGCGTACCTGGTGTGGTGGTACTAGTGATGGATTCACCAGTTGAACAGCTCTGACTTTTGTCTATGCAAATGTTATTGCAAAGGAAATAGCCACTGGAACAACCATCTTTTTCATAAGACGGTCTCACTGAAACATGAACACGTATTTTATGAACAGATTCAGATGAATCATATTTGGATGATGTTACATCTGGGAAAGACTACATCGAAGCTGCTGTTTTTATCATCATCTTCAGCCTTTTTTCAAGACACTTACAGTTTAATACCACGTTCAGGTTCCATAAATTATCACTGCTCACTTCACTAGTTGAGTTGAGATAGGTATCTAACTGGTTTACGTGGTACGGCGGGAAAATCATGATATTTAATTATTGTTAGAGGAAGGATAAAATCTACCTATCTATTTGCTACCATAAGGCTGCTCGCCCACGTCCGATGATCGGTGAGCGATTTTTTGTAGGAGAAAAATAGAACGTATTGATAGCAATGAAGCAACGCACACGTCCGACAAAAAGTAGGTCAGAAATAAAGTGAAATACAAAATCGGTCCGATTATCGGTCCCACAAAAAGTCTGACGTGGGTGTGCACCCTTAGGCCTTGAATTTTACACTACCGATTTCAGAAAAAAGTGTATTTATAAACGATCAAAAACTACTTTTAAGTACTGTTAGGCACTTGTTTAGGATTACTAGATCACTAAGAAAAAAATATTTAAATTTTTGGAGCCATGGAATTGATGTAGGAGCCAACGGAATTGATGCATTTAAAAAAGAAGGAATCATTTTTGCATTCATAAAAGAAGGAGTCAGACTAAATGTACTCCGTTTGGCATAGAACAGACAAGCCTGGGTTTTGTTGGCGTTGAACTCAACGAGGTTAGCTTCGCCCCAGTCGGACACACCTCTAAACATTGACTTATCTGCTCAACCATTCACTGATTCAACAGATCACTGATGTGCAGCAGGAAAAGTTTCTCAAAGAGAACAGACCCCTGAGGAACCCAGGCATTTATAGCCGATAGGTTGGAAGAGCAGCCATCAATGACTACCCTTATTGACCATTCACTCAGAAAGTCAGATATCCAGCCACACGGTGCGGTGGGAATTCAGTGTGCAGAAACCTTGCTTTTATGACTATCGTGCCCAACCCTGCCGAATGCCTTCGAGATGTCGAGAGAGACGGGAGTGCTTCGTCATGTTTCTTAATAGCTTTGCCCGCCCAAGCGAGTTACTTACGCATAAAGATCACTTAGTTAATTTTATTAATCTTTCAACGTTTTTTTTTCCTATTTTGCCTCTCTTCTTCATAGCTACGAGTATGAGTTGTTCATAGTTTATGTGTTGATATTTAAATTTGGCTCTGCTAGCAATCTAAGGCAATTTCTTGCTATGTAGTTTTTCCTCTTTGGTAAGTTTTGGTTTTTCTATGTTTATTACATATGAACTGAAACATACCAAAAATATTAATATAGATTTTAACAAAGGAACCTATTCATTAGAATGAAGTTGTATGATACGCGCGTGCCTTACGTAAGCGGGGCGGTGGAGTGATCTGGAGGAACCCTACCCCTAAGTTTAGGTCTCAAGTTTAACATACGTCTGATGTGCTGTCATTTTTACCTAAATCATACCCATAAAATAATTTTAACTACGGGAAAACAGTTTCCAATGTGCTGTCATTTTTACCTAAATCATACCCATAAAATAATTTTAACTACGGTAAAACAGTTTCCATTTGAATCTTATGTTTTAATGACCGTCAACAATAATAATGTGTAAAGTTTTCCATACTGATCATATAAATGTTTATCTCAAGAAACCAGCCAGGGGTGTAAGGGGGTCCTCCAACATCTTCGGGCCCCAAGCCAACCCCGCCTGCAAGCTGGTGCGCCCTGCTGATTAACGAAGGAGGCTCTGGCGACGGCTCCCCTTCATGGGTTGGGAGGTCAGATGGCAGTCGCTCCCGTAAAGCCAACTCAAGCCAAACCAACATGGAAAGTCAGCACAGAGTACCCGACATGGATAGGGCGTCGCCGGAAAACGACGCGCAGGGGGATCGCCCTACTCCTGTGTTAAGTGGGTTAGGGCTACCGGGCCATGGGCGGGCCCGGTTAAAGACATTAGTCCAGAGGAAGGTCCGCTTCGCATCGTGGAACGTTGGCACGCTGACGGGACGCGCTCGCGAGCTGGCCGATGTGCTCGCCAGGCGGAGGGTGGCCGTGGCGTTCCTGCAGGAGACTCGCTGGAGAGGCAACAGGTCCCGGAACATTGGACACGGCTACAAGCTGATCTACGTGGGTTCTCCTGGTGGGGCCAATGGGTGTGTGGGGGTGGGGGTGGCGCTGTCCGAGGAATTCCAGAATAGTGTCTTGGAAGTAAATCGCGTTAGCGACCGCCTTGTGGTCGTGAGGGTGCTTATCGAAGGGGTCACGACCAATTTGATAAGTGCCTACGCACCGCAGGTCGGTTGTAGCGATTCGGATAAGGCACTGTTTTGGGAGCAAATCGACCAGCTCCTATGCACTATTCCATTCTCCCAAGGCGTCGTTCTGGGTGGCGATCTGAACGGTCATGTGGGTGAACAGTGTGAGGAATACGGGCGTGTTCACGGTGGTTTTGGTTTTGGCAGTCGTAACGCTGAAGGCGAAGAGATTCTCCGGACGTGTATGGCTGCCGACTTGGCCGTCGTGAACACGTTCTTCAAAAAGAGTCCCGAGCATCTGATCACCTACAAGAGCGGTAGGAGCGCAACCCAGATCGACTACTTTCTCACCAGGAGAGCCCAGATCGGCAAGGTAGCTAACTGTAAGGTCATACCCGGAGAGAGTCTTACTGCCCAACACCGTCTACTTGTGATGGACCTGCGAGTGAAACCTCGAGGCAAATGCCGGGAGCGCTGCCCGCCCCAAACCAGGTGGTGGCTGCTTGAAGGAGCCAGATCCCACGACTTTGCTGCCGCTGTCGGTGACCTGTGCATCGCAGCGGATAGTGAGTCCGGGCAACAGCTCTGGGATAGGTGTCAGGCAGCTATCACCGGGGCGGCGAGGGTGGCGTTGGGTGTGTCTCGGGGTGGACGTGGGCTTGACAAGGAGACCTGGTGGTGGAACGAAGCAGTCCAGAAGGAGATTAGGGTAAAGAAAGCCCTCTTCAAAGCGTGGCAAGCGTCCAAATCTCCTGAAGATCGCGCCGCGTACAGGGATGCCAAACGTGCCTCTAAACGAGCTGTAGCCAGGGCCAGACGTGACCACTTACGTCTTTTGTACGATGAGTTGGAGTCGTCTGAGGGGCAGAAGCTCGTTTACAAGTTGGCACGTTCGAGAGTCAAAGCGGCCCAGGATATTTCCATGTGCCGCTGTGTAAATGACACTCTTGGAAACCTGCTATGCGAGGACCGCGCGGTGAAGGAAAGATGGCGCTCTTACTTCCACGAGCTGCTCAATAAGCAGCACAAAGAGGTGCAGCCACCTGAACTCCCTCCGAATCAGGGACTAGTGCCCCCGGTAACGCCTGATGAAGTCCAGTCGGCTCTTCGCCGCATGAAGAACCGGAAAGCTGTCGGACCCGATGGAGCGTATCGAAGCGTGGAAATCGATGGGTTCTCGTGGTGTGGGCATACTTACCCACCTTTTTAACCGCATTCTCCTCACCGGGAAGATACCTGACCAATGGAGACTGAGCATTATCACGCCAGTCTTCAAAGGCAAGGGCTCGGTGCAGGAGTGCAGCAATTACCGCGGCATAAAGGTGATGTCCCACACCATGAAGCTCCTCGAGCGCATTGTAGACTCTCGGATCCGACAGGAGTGTACAATCTCGGGGTGTCAGTATGGGTTTCGACCAGGTTGCGGGACCATGGACCCCTTATTTGCCTTGAGAACGCTCATGGAGGGATACAGACTGAAGAATACACCTCTGCATCTACTTTTCTTAGACATGCAGAAGGCCTTCGACTGTGTCCCTCGTGAGATGATCGGCTGGGCGCTGCGGTCCAGGGCCGTTCCCGAAGTCTTTATTGATATTATCCGGGACATGTACCACGATTCCAGTTCCATAGTTAGGACTGCGGTTGGTGACACGCTTCCTTTCCTTATTACCGTTGGAGTACACCAAGGCTCCGTGCTTAGCCCGTTTCTGTTCAGCGTAATATTAGACGTTCTGTCAAACAGCATCCTAGACCACCATGAGCAACCACCCTGGTTGCTTATGTATGCTGATGATATAGCGCTAGAAGATTCGGACAGGGGACGGCTGGTACAACGGGTGAATAAGTGGAAAAAATCACTTGAAAACGGCGGTCTGAAACTTAATGTGGCGAAGACGGAGTACATGGCCTGCAACACCACAGATACCCAGTCCGTCCGCATAGGCGTTGACGTGGTCGAGCGCACGGACCGTGTTAAATACCTGGGATCTGTTTTAAGCGCGTCCGGGGACATCGACCGCGACGTCAGAGCTCGAATTTCCGCGGCTTGGGCTAAATGGCGTGAGGTGGCTGGTGTCATTTGTGACCCCAAAATGCCGATCAAGCTGAAAGGGCAGGTCTATAAAACCATCATTAGGCCTGTCCTTTTATATGGCAGTGAAACATGGCCGTTACTAGAGCGACACAAGCAGGAGCTGCGCGGATGAAGATGCTGCGGTGGATGTGTGGAGTCTCACGCAAAGATCGTGTGCGTAACACCCACATCCGCGGCAGCCTTCGTGTTCGTGACATCGCAGACAAGCTGCAGGAGTGCCGCCTTCGTTGGTATGGTCATGTCTCACGGAGATCGGCAAACTACGTGGGCAACAAATGTCTGGCTATGCCGCCCCCGCCAGGTACCGGTAGAAGAGGTCGACCCAAGAAGCGGTGGCTCGACGTCGTTAGGGTGACATGCGTGCCAACAGACTCACCACTGAGGATGCACAAGACCGCGCGAAGTGGGCCAAGAAAATAAGAAAGGCGGACCCTGGGACCCCACACACCAGTGTGGGTTCACAACCGGGATAGACCGCACGGATGATGATGATGATGATGATGATCAAGAAACCAGTCAGTTCAATGGTCGCAAACTCAATTCCATGGCCAAAATGCCATGGAATTGGTGACAATTTTATTTTTTAACAGTTGTTTAAAAGTTAACAACAATATGGTGTTACTATTACGCCACAACATACCTACTCAGAAATTAAATAAATCATGTATCGAAGTCGTTTAAATTGATAACAATATGATACTGTAATTTATAATTGACCCACGGAATTAACCTACCAAGGTGTATCAAAATTTTTAAGAATAAATAACTCATCGGTATAGTTTTTACGCAAACACAATCGACCTCACTTCTCCATTAAAAAGCCGTTGCTTAATTGGCGCTCCTCCTCGGCAAATCACTGAACATCTATCACATATAAGAAGTACCAATGAAACAAGCCCGTTCCGTCGGATGCTTCAATTTACGTCCGTCGCGTGACACATGTTTACAAGGGCTCCAATAAAACGTTAATATAGGTACTATGTTGAAAGTAATTTATATATTTGAATAGAATGATAATTGTCCTTCGCAATGATGTAACTATACCTAAATCATTTTATAAATATGTATCTAAAGGAAAATATCGACGATGACACCGCAGCAGAGGCCCGTGTGACACGTCCATAACAGGCAAAATCTCGTTTCTAGCCTTCGAGGGTGGTTTTCTTAAATTTAATCCACTCATATCGACTGACCTGTTGGTGCAATGACAGCGACCCTGCCTTTAGCACCAGAGGTCGTGGGTTTGATCCCCACCCATGACAAACATTTAAATGACGAACATTTGTGTTTGTTGTGTGTCTGGGTGTTATTATCTATATAAGTATGTATTTAGAAATATTTAAGTATGTTTATCAGTGTCTGACACCCATAGTACAAGCTCTGCTTAGTTTGGGGTCAGATGATCTTGGTGTAAATGGTCCCAGATATTTTTTTATTTATTTATTTACATGCACTTTCAATTATGATGCCTCGATAGAATATTAATGCGTCTTCCTTTTGACAACAATTTCACTATTGAAATGTTAGTAGTATGTATTTAATATTGCGGCGTTACACAAAAGAAGCAAGTTCCCTGGAACCAGCGTCTGATGCCGTTGAACTATTCCATTAAAATTAATGTGATAAATAGTTGACATAATAGGCAAGTTTTTGAAAAACGTTTGGATACAAAAGATTTCATGACTTTTTTTTAAAAAACAGTATTTTCCACTTTTTCAGTTTCATATTATTTTTCTAAATGATTCATCAGTGTTATAAATGTAAATGCTTTTAAATAAAACAGGCCTAGTATTCAGCTAACGATGCAAAAAAATACGATATATATCTCGATTATACGTTTCACAGTGAACAAAAAAGTGACTCGACCCAGATATTATATTCAAAAATTCGTGAAAAAAATCATAACTCGAAATCTACCAAAAAACGCGGAACATACATGGGGATGATTCGGGTAGCCCGAATGCTCTATCACTGGGCTTCCGCTTATCACTACTTTTTGGGACACCCTGTATATTTTCAAAACCTTACGTTCGCAACCTTCTTCGTCTTCACCATGCATGCAGTCCTTAACACCATCGCACGAAGAGCCTCTCGAAAAGCAGACGTTGCTTCTATGGCAGTAGAGTTCATTTTCCTTGCACCTCGCTAGTTGAGTGCACTGCCCGTCCGAGAGAAGTAGGCCAGGAGGACAAAGGCACTTATAAGTATTTGAAGAGTTTGTCCGGGATTTATGGATGATGGATAGAGGGGCGTGGGAAGTTTGGACGCAAACGTGGGAACAAGGGTGGGACGTAAGACAAGGGTGGTTGCGGAGAGGATTCTTGGTGTCTGGAGGGGGTGATGTCGCTTGGATGTGCAGTTGTGTGTTGTCTGGGAATATAGCTGGAAAATAAACATCGTAAAGATATCATAAAGCAATTTCTGAAGAAAAATTAGTGTCAGGGCTTCACCTTTGAAACATATCAAAGTTAGGATGTCTTAAATGTTGTCTCAGAATATGACTGAAGTATGAAAAACCTCGTTAACACATCTGGACCTACTTCTCCTGATGTCGTTCGAGAATTCGTAGAGACGGAACGGTATAGCATATTACCCATGATGGATGAATGACAAATGGAACGTATAATTACAGAACTCTATCCTCCTGATGTAGTGTGAAGCTTCATGGACGCTGGACCAGTATAGCCTGGTCCTCCGGTCCGTCCAGAACACGTAGGCGTCAGTCACGGCCATGCTGGTTATCGTGGTCGTCAGCTGCCTGAAGTTTTCTCTGCCTGTCCCTGTGTAATAAATCAGTTGATTTTCAACCATGAGACGACGATTGTATGCCTAATTCTGAGCCAACTTTAGAAGATGGTTTGCCGAAACCCATGAAGGTGGGTTAGCGGCCGCGTTCCTATAGAAAGCATTTTTCCGCAACTTATACAGACACATTAAGTTTATTAGACATTGGTAGGATGTTCAAGCATATTCTTAACTTACCCTCAGGATGCATGAGATCTATGACGCTGTTGCCTTCATCAGATATGTACACCACATCCATATTTTGATCATAGCGGAGACGTATTCTTGGTCCTGAAGATCAAGACAGTAAATAATTAAAATCACGCTTAAAAGAATACATGAATCGCATAAAAATGTCACCAGATATAAAAAATCAGAAAAAACAGCTGCAGAGACATACCTTGAAGGTCGTTTGTAACGATGTGCTGCCTGTCTTCCCCGTCAAGACCGATGCTATCAATGTGTATGTTTCCATGTTCGTTCTCCATTACTGCTACTAACATCCTCCTGCAGAACATTGTATCAAAGTTAAATTTAAGATTACCTATATCCCAGGCTTTTTATTAACTTTATATGATACCTAAGATAAACGTGGTGGCCAACTCAAAACTGATAATCCCTTTGAAGGGCTCTGTCGACCGGCCTTCTTCTGCCTCCCACGGCTCTTGCACTTTTGAAAGGCTTTGAAAGTGTGGTATGACAGAAATCTAAATCCCTGCCGTCTAGCTATAACGTCTTGGTGACCGAGGGAAAAGCCTACCAATTATAAAATCAAAATCTTTCAGCTCAAAAGGAAGCCAAGCTTTGATGTCCAATGTACCTGCTTCGTATTTCGTATATCGGTTTAACTAAAAATAAACGAACGTCTACTTGCAACATACCCATAATCTGGCATCACACAGAAGCTGATGGGTATCTCCTCGTCTTTGAACCTAAACAGCAGCGCCTTTTGTTGGGTCTTCAGAGATACAACCTCGATGAAACGACGACCAGCATCCAGCAAGTATAATGAGTCAGTCGCGTATTCTGCGAGATAAATATTGTTCGCAGTGACAACAATGGGGTAACACAAAATTGGCTAAAAATAGGGTCCTCGTCAGTTGTGCGCCTCTTTCAAGGTAAGCGAACTGTACCCAGGCACCCTAGTTATAGCGCTGTTCGGTACAGTTTTAACATACAAATCTATCGTAGTTAAAGTGACGTAAAATCATGGTAGGGGTGGTGTAAAATAACTCCTAACGACTAAGAAAATTAAGCTGGTCAAAATATACTCAAATAATCTTACCATAATCCATGTCGACGATATTCACGAGTCCCTTATAAAGGAACAGGTGGGTAATTCCCAGCGTGAAGTCAGTCATGTTGATGAAGTTTATGATCTTCCGTTGTCCATCATACATGTACAGCGTATCTGGAAAATTATTTTAGAAAAATACGGCACGTTGTAATGATTTTGATAGCATACATTAGTTCTTGCAAGTTAGACCTTAAATCCATGAGCTTTTGCTGGCCCATTCAAGCTAATTTCTCAACCGACAAGAAAATAACAATGGTTAAGTATGCCACCTTACCTCTAGAATTATCGTAAGCCATGGCCTGAACGCGTCCAATGTCGAAGTGCGTAGTGTGACTCTCAGGGTTGCCCAGAGTGTTGTAGTCAATCCTTGTGAAGGAGGATCCCCCACCAACCACCAAGTAAAGAGGCCGGTACCCATCTACATCTGTTGCAGGATATTTGAATAATATGTTAATAGAATAGAAGTACACAATAGGAGCAGTAACTTGGGGCATCGACATAACTATCACTGCTGACTAAGTACCTCAATAAATTGAGAAGACCGAGATCCCGGTAGCTCAATTGGAAGAGCAGTCGCCAGGTTTGTGAAAGGTTTAGATCCGCCCGATACCTAGGCCCAAGTTGAGTTTTACTACATATTTTTCCTAACTAAGGTTACCCAGGACATTTTAGTCAAGAGACGCTTAACACGTTTCCTTTCCACGACTCTATTTGGAGGCGCAAATTGACTTCAGTCATAAGTCCACGCCACCATATGGAGTCAAAAATTACATAACATTTAGACACATAATTAAGAAATATTGGATTGGACGTGTAAATTGGGGTTGGATTTGGTTTAGACTTCTGATATGGTAAGTTTTGAATATGTCTGCTTTTTTTGCAATTTTTATACCTCGTCAACAAGTAAACATACAAATTTTCTTAATAACCTAAAGTACAGGTGGACTTGATGACAGGAAGAAAAAGACCCCTTTAAGGGGGACAGTGAACGTGTGAAGCCTTTTTAGTTCTCCATGGTTCCAGCGTTAGCCAGTAGTATGAAGAAAAGTAGGTTTATTGTACTTACGAGGGGCATGCCAAAGAAGTTAGATACTCTTTACTCATTTGATGGACACTGGCAAGTAATACACTATTTTTTTTTTCCTCTTGATATGGCACTATTTTATAGGCTGGTTGTTTGTTTGAAAATAGAACACACATATTTTTTTATTCTTATTTCCGAGAATCCGGCGGGAGTTCGCTGGCAGCAATGGAGCTCAGTAGACGTGATTTTCGCGCTATGATTTATTATGACTATAAAGAAGGCTTAGAGCCTCAAGAATGTTTTGAACTTTTGGCTACTACTTTTGGTGAATCTGCTTGTTCACGAGCAACAGTATTTAATTGGTTTGCTGAATTTAAAAGAGGACGGGGATGTCTCGAAGATGAATTGAAGACAGGTCGGCCGCCAACCGCGGTCACACAAGAACGTTCGTAAAGTCGAAAAACTTATTCGCAAAAACCGACGGATTACTTATGTAGGGCGAGAACTGGGAATTAGATCAGCAGCAATGCAAACCATAATTCACGACCACCTTTCTCTCCGTAAACGTTGTTCGAGATGGGTGCCGCACAAACTTACCGATGAGCAGAAAAACCGTCGGGTGGATTGGTTTCATGATAGATAAATTCGACGGTGGCGAGAAAAAAAACGTATAACTATGATATACTGACTGGTGACGAAACATGGCTATATAATTATGATCCCGAAACAAGGTGACAGTCGACTGTATGGTGTTTTGAAGATGAACCATCTCCAAAAAAACGTCGCGTCGTTTTTCTGCAAAACGGGTCATATTGCTACTGTGGTGCTAGAGGACTCTGAATGGTATGTGACAGTTTGAGCTCCAACAGTAATATCAGCTTGGTGTGACAGGCGACCGAAGTCAGGATTCCGGCACCTTCTCTGGCACAACGACAATGCGGCGCTGCACACGTCTGCCAGAACATCTGACATATTCAACTCAAAACATGTGTCAATCCTTCCTCACCTGACCTAGTGCCTTGTGATTTTTACCTGTTTTCAAAAATTAAAGAAAAACTAAAGGGTAAGAGGTTTGAAAGCAAAGAAGATGCACTGTATGCCTATAATTTCACAGGTATTTTCCAATTGGTTCAAACGTATGGAAAAGTGTATACGTGCTCAGGGTGAATACTTCGAAAAGATCGATACTTGTAATAAAGAATGAATTTTATATTTTTTGAGTATCTTATTTCTTTTGGCATGCTCCTCGTACTTATACATGCTTATACTCACGCTCGCAAGTGTCTCCATGAAGACTCATGCCGTCCGGACAGGCGCAGACAGCTGTCGTGTTGGTGGCGAGGAGGCACATGTGGGAACAGGTCTTGTTCTCGCAAGGGTTGTGGATCTTGTCGAATAGGACTGGATGGTATACGTGCATATCTGAGAGTAAAAAGTGTTATAAGTAACAAACTATTGAGCTAATTTGTGTCGCACTCTCCTACAATCTTGTTTTTCACTTACTTTTACAGCCTGTCTTTCAAGATTTTATTCCTAATTTTATTTTTGCATATTTTTCACAAGTTTTCAGCAGCAAAATAGCAAGCGGACTTCTGTTGTTGCGCCCAAACGCCCATTTTAAATTAGTGAAGAGAACATGAAATAAACTCATGTCGGCAAGTTCTTATTGTTTCATTTTTTTGCCGACAAAACGACCACACGATTCACGTGTGGTCCAGACATGCGGTTGCCAGGCACAATAACGCAAAGAACTACTGAGTTGGTCACCCTTCTCGAAGGCCTGCAAAAATGTCTTTTCACGCCTTGAAGAGTTGGTCCTATAGGTCCAACTACTACTATAGTCCGCGCGGAACTAGTTGGCCGCGCCTGAGGTATGTGTGCGGTGGGACGGGGAGGCGGGGACGCTTGCTGTCATTGCTCTTGCTCAGTTCGGCGCCGTACTTCGCGACGGCAACACGCGTTAAAAGTTCCGGTTAGCCTAGACAAAACGCACATGTGATAACAATAACAAGATGAGTCCGCCGACAAAGAAACAATCAAAAGAAATCATTTTTAAAGTGCATATCTACGTTTTTTATTTATTTGACGACACGGTTGGCGTAGTGCGCTGTAGCACGGTTTCTCGCCTCGATTTCCGTAGTGTCGCGGGTTCGATTCCCGGTCGGGTCAATTTAGGAAACGATCTTTTCTGAATTGACTCGGGTCTGGGTGTGCTGGGAGACGCCCCTAGCTTATTTCCCTGTGTGGTACCTCGTAACACAGGGATATTAATCCCTACTTCGAGACCATTACAAGAGGTGTGTTGTCTGGCGCATATTTATTTATTTATTTATTTTAAAAACGGAAAGTTGATGTCAATAGTTTAGAATATAAAACTGATGCAAATATACATAAATTAGTATCAGAAGCAACAGGGATATCAGAACGAAGTGTAAGGAGAGTGATTGCTGAAAGTAAAACATCCTTACAAAATATGGGGGAAGCAAAATTTAGTTCGCGGAGACCAAAAGAAATAAAAAAGAAAAAACAAGTTGATGATTATGATTTAGGAGTGATAAGAAGAAAAATATCAGTTTCATACGGTAGAGAAAAAAATCCAAGTCTACGAAAACAAAATGCTGTGTTAAAAGAGGATAATATTTTAGATTGCGGATTGACTTATTTAAGAGAACTTTTGCACAAACTGGGATATTCATTTAAAAAATGTAAATCCAAGAGATCCCTTTTGATAGAGAGACCAAACATTGTTCAATGGCGAGTGAAATATTTGACGGCCATAAGAAAGTACAGAGAAGACAAACGAAATGTTTTCTTTTTGGACGAAACTTACGTTAACCAAAGTCACAACGTTTAAAAATGTTGGCAATCTTCGTCGGAGCCTGGAATTTATGCAGATATAGGCAAAGGAAGGCGTTTAATAATAGTTCACGCTGGTAGCCGGAAGGGGTTAGTTCACGATGCTTTGCTAATTTTTAAATCAGATTCAAAAACGGGAGATTATCATGGAGCCATGAACTCTACAAATTTTTACAACTGGGTTGATCAAAAGTTAATTCCTAAACTTCCACCTAACTCAGTCATAGTTATGGATATTGCTGCTTATCATTGTGTGCAAGTTGAGAAGAAACCGACTATGTAAAGTTTGAAAATTAATATGTAGAACTGGTTGCAAAATCATAACGTGTCATTTTCTCCCACGATGATCAAAGCCGAACTCTTGAGGTTGATTAATTCGACCCAATCGGAAAAAAAACATACAGTTGATGAACTTCTGAAAGCTGCAGGCCATATTGTTCTAAGACTACCTCCATATCATCCAGACCTCAACCCGATCGAGCTTGTGTAGGCAAATATTAAAAATTGCCTGGCCAGAGATCATATTAATGCTACATTGGACGAGAAAATTACAATACTGTCAAGGCTATTTTCCGAATTCTCTGCCGAACAATGGCAAAAATGCGATGACCACGTACAAAAAAACGAACAAGAATACTGGAATCATGATAATTATGAGATTCGACACTGTGATGGACGAAATCATTATAAACTTACAAGATGATTCTGACTCAAGTTCAGGGAGTTCAGAATCCAGTGATGCAGAGGATATGTCAGAATAATTTCATATAATTTGTTTTTGGTTTATTTTACTATTAATTACAATATAAAGTTCTAAAAATTCAATTGTTTGTTATTATTTTTCAATGATGAAACAAATATATATTTATGTATGTTTATTTTACAATACTATACCTTTTTTTTGGAATACTTTCTAGTTTGTTAGTTAAATTTAATTATTGGTAAATTCTTTGTTTTTCTCGCTAAATTAGTATTTTGCACAGCCATCAGCATTTCTGTCTCGCCCAATGGTTGACTGGTAGAGCATGCTTATAGCATTAGGTCCGCCTTTTGTACTATTTTTTGTACATTAAAGATTAAATAAATAAATATTGTTACGATATCTCGATATTGGTCATCACTGTCTAATCTCATGTGCGTTGCGAGCAGTAGGCAACCCGCCCCCTCGCCCCAGTCGCCACCTAAGGCGCGGCCAACTAGTTCCGCGCGCACTCTATTAAGCTGTGAAGTCGCTTGCACATCATACAAGTAACGCAGTACACCATTAGCTTACCATACACTGGCGTACCCGACGCAATCAGCATGAACCTCTTCTGCGTGGTGCCATGTAACTTGTCCGTGGTCTGGATGGTGTTGGAGGTCCAGTCGCTCCAGAACACGGTGTTCTCGAACACCGCCAGCGAGTACGGATGGTGGAACGGCTCTTCGAATAGTGACTGCAATATTAACTCTTGATAACAAAGGCACGCAAGAGCTGGCGTTATATGTAACTTTGATCTTCCACAGGTTAGGAATGTATTAACGTTGTCTTATTGGACAGAACGCAGAATAGGTACAAAGAGTTTACAGGGTGACCCAACAAAATAAATTCAAGCTGAACCCAGCACGATACTCTCTCATCGTTCGATGAAATACATCACACACGTATATAAACTTTTCTTGCTTGCAAAAATGCAAGCATGAAACTACCAAAAAATCGCGAAACATTTATAGGGGTGATTCGGGTATCTCTTGTGATGCTCTACCTCTGGGGTGCCCCGCTTGACACTCTTTTTTGAGGCAGCCTTTAGAACAAGTAAATTAGACCAAATTAGATTCTTACATAGGTCTGCTTATCGTCAATCTTCATGATCTTAATAGTCTCGTCGACGTAATACAGCCTTCCATTGGGCAGGTCTACCGCCAGCCCCGTGGCGAAGGTGGTCAGGGTGTCCACCAGCACGCGGGGCTGGGAGCCGTCCATGTTGGCCGCCATGATCACTGGCCGGTGGTGCCAGTCTGCCCAGTACATTTTGCTGTGGAAGAAACTATTGGTAAGGAATAAGGGCATTACCTGTCCCACGCTTGGTTTTAACAGAAAATCACGAAAAGCTACCTGGCAAAAAGACTCTGCCATGAGCTTACGCTTTCTATATGACGGGCAGAGGCAGATGCAACTAAACTCTTATTGGCAGTGAAAACGGAGTTATTGATTCTGCATTCAGCTTATTATGAAACAGTTTTTAACGGCTAAATTATTGTTTCTCGATGTTTTTTGTTTATAAAGTACCACTAATCGTTCTCAAGCTTGTCTTGAAGGAGACTAGGAGCCCTTACCACGATAAATGTCTCTTTGATTGCTATAAGTCATCTTTTTTGGATCTGCTACTAACAAGAACAATGGTCTATAAAGAAGGACGGTGAACTTCCATGTAATTTCAGACCTCTACTTACGGGCCGCGTACATAAAAGAAATCGGTTGATGTTTTCAAAACTAGGCCAGACTAACAAAAAATTGTATTGTTTTAACTCTTTTAAAGCTGGGGTTGAAGGTAGTGAGGTTATAATTGAAATCGTTGGTTTCTAATCATTTTTTAATTAATACAAGGCCACTGATGCTTACACATCAGGCAGGTTTGGTCCGACGTAAGCGGATACATGTTCGGGTATATTTCTTATTATAGTGATACAACGCAACGTACAATATCCGGATTTTGTCTGACTAGGCACGGTTCCATGCAAAGTGTTCCGTTACGAAAAATTGCGCGGATCGGCAGACGTGCCCACGTCCGTGCGACGGGACCCGTCGCGGCTGTACGAACGGGCTTGTTCAGTCAACAGCGCTACATGATACGTGCAATGAGAACCCTCGATGGGCCCCATCCACCCTATAACCGTCCCATACAAAGGCGCACTGCGAGTTTGTTAGTACGACCGCGTGCTTCTTCTACGGCGGCTGGCTCGTGCCGCATGAGCCGCATCGGTACGCGGCACGAGCGATCTGTCACCTGTACAGTAGCCCATAACACATCATCACAAAACTAAAGAAGTAGACAAATAACAAAAGAAGTACATAAAATTTTCTGTTGTACCTAAATTAAGTTAGTTCAGCTCAATGTGGGGCATATTAATGTTTTACTGCTATGTAAGCTACGAAATAAAAAAATATTAACTTATTTATGTACATTTATTTAAATATTAAACAAATTGTCCAAGAATGCAGCAGGAGCTCCGAAACGATCCTGATGACAAGCGTACCCCATTTACCATAAAAGGGACATTATGTGCGAACAACACCCAACTGTGTGATTTCCAGCAGCACAATAACAATAATATCCGAAAATGGTTACAAGGGGTACTACTAATAGTCTACTAGGACCCTTCTGCGTATAGACTCAGGTACATGAAGTTTTTCCCGATCATCACACTCTGGTAACAAGGAACGGCCAGCAGGGGCAGCTGCTTTTCTTATTGTTGGAAGAGCTATTTGATTGTTTGCTTCATTTATTTGTTTGCTGGGTTTCAATTTGATTATGTTTTTCTGCAACAGGTGGTGTAGGTAACTTTCTCTTCCAGTTTGATTATTTGAAAAAAACGAAAAAAATATGTTATAATAATACAAATCAAACGCAACGTAATGTGAGTGATTTAACATTGACATTGATGACAACAATGTATGTAATGGAAGGCAAAGAAGTATATGCCTATACAGCCTCTGATTCAGTTAGTTTTTACACTTTGCACTAGAATACATTCAAAATACAAGTATATGGCTTTAAAATGTTAATTAAAGTGTATTGATTTAATCGATTAAGTCAAAACAGTTAAAATATAACTTACTATAACACAAATTTAAAATAGAATTGATTGAAGTAATTGAAAACTTCTCCGTAGATTTGAATACTCTTACAGGAAATAAAACCGTTTACTTTTTGCAATTTTTGTTGCACAACAGCAAAGTTTCGTTTTATTGAAATCGGGAATAATTTATCTTTGACCTGCCTTCTCCAATTTTATGGAAATAATTTCAACAAATTTAACTCGCAGTCGAGTTTCGCCGCCCTTCGTTGAGAGTTAAGCCACAGAAGGGATATCTCCTTCAATATAGATGTTAGTGGTCAGTCAGTACATGTTACGTCAGTTCCACTGGAAGATTCGAGTACGAATGCTCTACGCGGCTGTTGACAAACCACTACCACTACCGAGTGTAAGTTGCAGAGAGAGAAGTGAACGACTTTACCATCGCGTTTTGCGAGCACGTAAATGTCAATTACTATGCAATCTAGTCAGCGACATTTAGCGGCAAATTCGGGCAACATTAAGGCCGCTAGATGGCGCTGACTTGATGCCATACACATTCGCGTTTTTTTGCTCGAAAAACGCGATGGTAAAGTCGTGTACTCCTTTCACTGCAACTCTCACTCGGCACTCCGGCGACTGGCTGGTAATTATCGCGCACAAGTATATGGAGTGACAAAGGCCTGGCTTAGCTCATGTATAGTTTCTCACCCGTATCTCGCAGCAAGAGTGACAAATCTCGGCTGCTTGGCGTTGGTGTGCAGCGTGGTGCACATGGACCCGTCAGTGCGGCAGACGGAGATGGTCCCGCGGTGCACGTCGCTGAAGTACAAGTGCCCGCCGACCCAGTCCACGGCGATGTCCCCCGGGTCCTCCAGGCCTAAGCTTACCAGTACCTATGAGTACAAAATCTTGACTTTGAGTTTTTTTTTTTTTTTTGTATGTACTTACTTTTTAAAATTTGAATTATTTTATGAAATGACCTAGTATGAGTGTATTAGTTGTCACTAATGATTTTCTTGCTATTGTTAAAAGGCAAAAAAAAAAAAAAATGGTTTATTCAAAAAATCGAGGTTACTATTTTTCACTGAAAACATGAGGCCACTTTATAAAAAAATTACCTACACCTTTACACCATGTTTTATGCTAATAAAAATTTCTATTTCTTGTCTGTTTGTCAGACTAAAAATGGTAGCCTAAGGTTTAATCTACCTATCTCCAAACCAAAAACCATCGAAATATATTGTATAGTGTATACTGCAGACTTATATTTTGTCCCACTGCTGGGCAAAGGCCTTATCATTGAGATCAATCATCGCTTTATTGGATGGGCACTGGTTTTATCACCACGCTTGCCAAATGCGGGTAGGTGATCACAAACCCGGGCTCTGTTTTGTAACACCAGAAAACACACTTTGCTCGACCTGGGAATCGAACCCGGGACGTCCGGATTTCGAACTAAGCAAAAGCTCGAAATCCGGAGCAGCGCGGCGTCACACCCACCAAGTACCTACAAACATAATAATATAAAGTGCTTTTACTAACGACGCGTAGCATGCTACGACGCGTAGTATGCTACGAAGAGTAGTATGCCACGAAGCGTAGCACTGTCACCGTAGCTACACGTGACAGTGCTACGCTTACTTACACCAAAAGCGTGAAACCGTAGACAGGAGTTTTGCTTCACAAAACACTATACTTACCTCCTTAGTTTTTTGAACGTCATCGAATTGAGCTCTCATGATGGCCTGGTGTCCCTGAGCAGTCTCCACCCAGTACAGGTACTTCCCGTCGTATGATACTCCGTGGGCCTGCTTGATGCCAGTTGCGACTACTACTTCTTGTTTACTCTTTATTTTCACGTATCTTATGTCGGTTCTGGTAGTGAAAAAAAGCATGGCTTCTGGTCCTAAAATAAATATATCCAAATTGAGGTTATTTCTAAAGAAGAAAATATTTATATTTAATAGCAATAATAAAGAAGGATCATTTAATCTTTCATAAACGAAACAGGCAAACTCAATAACGGTCTAAATCTGGTTTATTTGGCACTCTCATGGACAAAGCACAGCAGTTTGGGTACAAAAAGACATCAACGTCGTAAGAAGAATACCAGATATTTCTAGCCCATAGACGGAGTATTACTTATTCTGGCCGCTAGGAGCCAGTGATCAGGTTAACTATATGGCAACAGGTTGGCTGAAAATGTGAGAAATTGATACATACCATCAGCATAACACAAGTATCCATACACATCCAGGCTGTATCCTACATCGCAGTGGCACACAAAATGGCCGTCCTGGTTCTCGCATAGGTGCGAGCACTGGGGCCTGGCCTGGGCGCACTCGTCGACGTCCTCGCACAGATTGGTTTTATAGTTGTACCGCCTCATGGCTGGTGATTGGGAGCAGACGCAGGAGGGGCCGTAGCGCTCAGGGTAGCACTTCGTGTGGTTGCCCACGCAAGGGCTCTTATCTTTGCACATTGTCTTCCCTGGAATAATAGCAGAGAAGTAGTGCATAGCAGAAGCTCCTGTGGTACCGCTTAGGCAGATAGAAGCAGGTGAAAAAGCAGTTTCACATGTCCGCATTTACATACTACATGGATGACGCGTCTGTCATAAGTAGACCTAGGCAATAAATTAGTGCGTCTCGTTTTTACTCGTATCGTGACATGACGCCCTACTATATTCTTGGTTTTACCTTTACTTTTTATTATACAAATGTAGTTCTTTATGTTGCAGTGTTGTTAATCTAATGTGTTTTATCAGCCTTTCTATAAAATAGGCGACGCTGATGCAACCACGCTCAACACAAGAGTGCTGTAGAACTGCTAACTGCAACAAACAGAAACTACAGATATAGATTTCATACTTACACTCTTTGCAGAAGGTCCCCTCATCACTGCCATCCCTGCAGTCAGCCAAGCCGTCACACATCAACACCTCCGGCAGGCAGAATGAGGAGTCGATACAGCGGTAGTGCCGCTCTCCAGTGTTGGAGAGCTCCTGACAAGTCGACATCTCGTGCAAGCTATGGGAAAGCATAGCGTGGCCTGGGGGAAGAAGCACAAACTATGCTTACCTACTAATTTAGGTTAAAGGGGTAAGAAGTGGTTTAAGTTTGGGCAATTGTTTCTATGCACCCTTGAAGATATGGATCTCCCTCCTCTCTCACTCTATACGGATACAATTTGGTTATGATTTTTCGGAACATAGCCCGGGTTTGTGATCACCAACCCGCATTTGTTAAGCGTGTTGATTGAGTCAATACCCATCAATTGTATCAATTTCACCAGAGAGCATGACGAGATTCCAATGACGGTGGCTTTTGCCCAGCCTTGGGACAGCTTATGGGCTATTTATTTTACTTTACTTTATTACATGTGAGAACAATATTTTCACTTACATCTGGCCGTAACAGCCAGATTGACCACAACAAGCAAAATAAAGTAACATACAAAAAAGAATAATATATAATATAAAGAATAACATATAATATACAATTCATCGGTTTCATCTTACTTCCTCAAGCTGAAAGTAACGTCGTAACTAATAACTGACTAACAATTTTTTGTTTTTGAATTGTTTAAATGACCTTAAGTTTTATTTTTATCAAAATGACACATTGTACTTTAATAGCGCCTGTTGTAAACCCAAAACAAATATAAAAGAGTAACTGATGAGTTTCTCCGACTCCGGTAGAGTCACATTATATCTGTATACTGTGTATTTTATATATTATCATTGTGGTATTTGGTATATATTTTGCTGTAAATTTGACGATTTGAAAAAGTACTGATACAGTCAATTTAGAAAAAGTTATTTGAGTCTCCAGTCTGGGTTCACTTACGACAGGTGTCTTCTGAGTATTCGTCCGACTTGTCCTCACAGTCGTAGTATCCATCGCACACCCAGAGCTTGGAGATGCACCTGCTGCCATCGCACAGGAACCCAGTGCAGGTTGACTGAAACAAGTGAAACAAACGTTGGTCAGCAAATCATCAGGGGGCCTACTCACGTTCGTTGAACACGTAGTAAAGTGAATTTTCACGCTAAAAGAACTTAGGCCGTTCAAAATTAATGTAAATTTACACCTACAAATAATCATATTTTATTGTATGTACAAAATATATGAACTGAAATAATATAATATAGGTACCGAATATAACATCAGTACTACCTTTTGTGTCCTTTTTACCCTCTCAAAGTTTCACGAGACTTCGTAAATTTCTAACGGAGTAGCTCCCTATTTTGTGTCGTGCAGTGAGTTTTTGAAGGCACCATCGCACTTTGCCTGTTAATAATATTATTTTTATTATGATAATGTCTGGCTATGAAGGGAACCTATTGAAAAAATAGTGGCCAAGCTTGCGTAAACGTTACCTGATATATATTATGTCTAGTTTTGAAACAATTCAGACAAGATAATTATTTACTAGATATAAAAGTCGTGCTTGACAGTTATTTACTTTCAGCCCTAGGGCTGAAAGTGAAGCTTTCAACCCTATGCTCAGGCAACTTTAAGCGTACTTTCCGTGTATGAGTAATGAAAAATATTTTTTTCATTATGTAGGTAATGTTTCAATAAAATTTTGTTGGTTGAACTTATGTATTTGATTTTTATTTACTTTCCGTATATTCGTAATGAAAAGCAGAGTGTTTACCTCGGAAGAAAGACTCTTCAATGCCCTCGAACTATTAGCGCTCTCGCTACGCTCGCGCGCCAAACCATCTCGTGCATTGAAAAGGTAACTTTCTCACCTTGTGTAACAATCTACTAATAATTCATTCATTCAATGCTTCAAAGTAACTACTTAGGGTACTTTGCAAGTGCAATAAGTATTGTTTCATCTCCCCTAAAAGAGCCAGTGAGTTGACGGAAAAAAAGGAAATTAATTTATTAAATTAAAACTATATCTCGTGAATTAGTCATCATCATCCAAGCGGTCTATCCCGGTTATGAACCCACACAGGTGTCCCAGGGTCCGCCTATCTTCTTTTCTTGGCCCACTTCGCGCGATCTTGTGCATCCTCAGTGGTAAGTCTGTTAGCACGCATGTCACCCATAACGACGTCGAGCCACCGCTTCTTTGGTCGACCTCTTCCACCGGTACCTAGCGGGGGGGCATGGCCTGACATTTGTTGCCCACGTAGTTTTACCAACGAAGGCGGCACTCCTGCAGCTTATCTGCGATGAAACGAACACGAAGGCTGCCACGGATGTGGGCGTTCTGCACGCGATCTTTGCGTGAGACTCCACACATCCACCGCAGCATCTTCATTTCCGAGACGCGCAGCTCCTGTTTGTGGCGCTCTAGTAACGGCCATGTTTCACTGCCACTTAAAAGAATATCCCTAATGATGGTTTTATAGACCTGCCCCTTCAGCTTGATCGGCATTTTGAGGTCACAAATGACACCAGTCACCTCACGTCATTTGGCCCAAGTACGTATATATAATATCCCGTGAATTTGTGTGTTAATCAAAATGGAGGTAGAAACTGCTGGTCTAGTGTATTAAATTATGTGTAATACTATCAAAATTATTATTACGAGCTTACATTTGTAAAAATATTACCTAGTTAATTGAACAAAAATGTAAAAAGATGGTGGATAATTCAAATGCTTCATCGTCAAAGAAAGTAGGTATTTTAGACAATTTCTGTTTGTTGTTTGTTTGTAGGTACACCATGAGTCATGTATACCTACTTTAGTTTAGTTTTATTTCATCAACTACACACAACAACATGGTCTAGGGATATATAAAACTTTATTAAAAAACTTAAAAAGTACTGGCCTTACAAAAAAACGATTAATGACAGATTATAAGAACATTATTAAGTTCCTTTTTAAATTCAAATTTGTATATAAAAGGTTTTGTTTTAAGATGAAATTCGCATTAAATTGCAACTACCCAAATTGCCAGAGCGTTGGTCACATTATCGTGTCACAGGGGAAGTGGTGGAACGGCACCGAGGACCTCAACGCATTACAACACATGTACAGGACCGATTCATAGTAAATGCTGCACAAAGTCAACCAAATGTAACGGCGATGCAATTGGTTCAAAGGCTACAGATAGAGTATGGTTTGCTGGTAAGCGGTCAAACTTTGAGAAGACGACTGCATGAAGTCAACCTACGTGCTCGTAGGCCACTTCGGGTACCAGCGCTAAAGAGAGGCAATCGAGATTACAATGGGCTATTGCACACGAAAACTGGAACCATTCTCAATGGTCACTTGTGCTTTTCACTGATGAATCCAGGTTTGGATTTCATCCTGATTCGCGAAGAGTACGCGTTTGGAGAGAACCTGGACGTTGGAATCGACTGCAGCACCTACAACAAGTTCATACATATCAAGGTGGCACGATTATGGTTTGGGCAGGAATTCGTCTCGGCGGTAGAACGGACCTCGTTTGGATACAAGGCAATATGACTGCTCTAAAATACCGAGATGAGGTGCTAGAGCCTGTAGTCTTGCCCCACAGACAGCAAATGGGACAAAATGTCCAGCTAATGAACGACAATGCCCGTCCACATACGGCGCGTATCGTTACAAGTTGGTTACAACAGCATGATATCCAAGCTTTAGACTGGTCTGCACAATCCCTTGACTTAAATCCTATTGAGCATGCCTGGGATATGCTTCACAGAAGCGCTTTTAGGAATTTACCTGAAGATATTGTGCATGAAAACCAGCTTTTCTTGCTACTTAACAGGACTTGGGACAGTATTCCACAACAGGATATTAACACCCTTGTTTTGAGTATGCATAACCGCTGCAGATGTGTCAGGAGTGTCTTAGGTGGATCCACGGATTAATAATTTTAAGTTTTCAACAATTTAAAAAAAAATGTTTTTTAGGTTTTGATGTTTCAAAAATAAAGTTAAGATTGAAATTTTGTCTGAGTTTTTTCTTTTCTTTTAAGTTTTTTTTAAAATTTAACTTTATCTAAAAGTTTATTTATCAGATTAAATAGGCTATTAAACAAGGTGTATTTTAATGTGTAGGTGTCTTAACAAAAAGTTAATAGAATTTTAGTTATTTAGGTTTAATTGAAATATGTTGATATGAGACCATGTTGATGTGTGTATTTCAGATAACTTAAGGTTGGTAAGGTCAACACATCAAGTGAGGTCTTTAAAAGATTTAATTCAATAAATCAAAAGAGAGAGACACCCCATGCCAAAACCTAAGTAAGATTAACAAAGTGCCCGTGCGGACTCGCGTCTCGGTGTGGTGTCGCGGTCGCGCGCGCCAACCGCTGCCTTATAACGCCCTGCGCAGACGAGGGACTTTCAGCGACGTACTATTTTGTCCGGCAAAATTGATCCCATTCAAACGGTATCGAGCAACGCACACGGAGGACTAAAAAGTACGCCGTACAAAAGGCCGCCGAAAAACGACGGACAGGCGGACTAAAGTACGCGGGAGTCCGTGAAAATGAAAGAACTAACTAACTATGAGCAGCAACGACCCAGTATTATCTTTTAAAACGTCACAACACAACATTATCTCAGAATATTTGCCTCCATAACTGTGCTTCACTAACTTTCCGGCCCAAAGCCCGGCTTTTTTCTCCGCCGTGGACTAAAATCCGTCGTCTGTCTAGACCCTAAATGTGTGTGTGAGGATATCAGATCAGTTGAAAATCAGTTTTAAAGATTTGAATAACTAATAAAACAGCTTACATTTTTCTCTGGCTTGTCCGGTAAAGCTGTGCAGTTGACCTCGTCGCTGCCATCGTCGCAGTCGGTCTCGTTGTTGCAGATCCAGGAGTTGGGGATGCACTTCTTGCGGTCGGCGCACAGGTAGTGGTGCGTCAGATTGCACAGCTTCGGGTCCGGTAAGTGGTTTGCTAAGATGAAAAGTGAGGGTTGAACAAAAAGGCAAAGATTTATTCCGCAAGTGATTAATTTTTTTTGGCGAAATTGTTATCGCTAAAAAAATGTAGACGCAATTTGCTAGCCTAGGGAGCAGTGGTTTCAGACAGCGTTTAGGTATAATTGGGCTTATTGCGGCGTGGCCCTGCCAGTAAGCTGAGCTATGGTTGCTATGATGGACTGTGCACAGGCATACTTAGCGCGTTGGATACTAATCAACTAAACATTCTCATTTTTGAAAAGGTTAAGATGAAAAATGAACATTACACAAAATTAAAAAATATATAATTTATCTAATTTCTCATGAAGTCAGTTAAACAATTAAAAAAGGAAAAAACAACAACTCACGGCAAAAGTGTTCATCACTGCCATCAGGACAGTTGGGCGTACCATCGCAATACTGTTCCTCGGTTACGCAGCCGCCATTCATACACTGGAACACCTCTTCGCCGATGCATTCCTTCTCGAACACCTCAAAATCGTCCAGCAGCTGCCCAGAGCATGACAGGACGAGCGCTGATAGTATCAGCACCACCGCATGTGCCATTCTGGACATCAACCACATTTCCAGATGAAAAACACGTTTTTTAAAGCTTTCCAAATAAAGCAAAACGGGTCTACAGTTACAAAAACGTAAAGGGAAAACTCACCGATTCAAAATAAGTTTTGTTACACTGAAATCTGAAAAAGAAAAACCTATCTAAACCAGCCGCCCACGATAACCACGTAACCTAAAAGGAAATAAGAAGTTGGAATAAAGTGGTTAAGAGAACAGAAATATCAAAGTACCCTCAAATTCAAATAGGTACCTTGATTTTTTAACATTTTTACGATGTTTCTCATTGACAGTTTTCAACTATCGATGTGAAATATCCAGCTAAGGAAAACAGCATTGTATAGTGTGCCACTAAATAATTGCCAGTATTTTATGCGCCGAGAAAAGAAAAAAGTTTAGTTCTGCTTGTAATATATAACTATACCCTGGAACAACAACTATCCATCAGGTGACCTTCCTGCTCGTTAGCAGCTACTAACTACATAAAAAAAAACTAACTCATATCTACGTTATTATTTTTAATTGTGCAGAAAGGAAAATTTAATATTATTAGAGAAAATTAAAAAGATGTTTTTCGACTAACATTGGTCGATGTTTTTTGTTCCTGGCAATTAGCGCTCAAAGTAGCTGTCAGATTAGGTCAGAGTCCAACTTTCCTCGAGTTTATTTTAAGTTAATTGTAGTTTTTACCCGATTAATAATTTAATTCGTTTGTTCCAGGTGTCATAATAATAGTCAGTGATATCCTGAACCAGTGATAAAGCTAACCATGGCTTCACACGTAGCAAAATCTTTAATAAAAGCTACCCATGTTGGTTCCACAGTTAAGTTCGGTAAATTAACTTTTTTCTATATTTTTACGCTTATTACTCAATAATCATCATTCGTTTTAGAAAATTCACTATCTTATTATGAGCCTCAAGTTAGATTATATGATTGTGAAGGGTTTTAAAATGGTGAAAAATGTTTCCTAATAAGTGCACATTCAGTAAACTTTGGACCTGTGTTGAGTTGGCATTGATACAAATTCTTAATTTTAAAATTTATTGGATACTCTTCAAAGTACATAGTCCTAATCTTATACCGAAGTATGTGTTATGTAAATTAATAACATGAAATTTATCATATAAAATTATTAATTTATATTTTTTGTAAAATTCAAATAATTATCCACTTTTTCAGCAATTTATCTTAACTAAGCCATTGAATGACACTGAATTCAAATTACTAGCATAGAAAATTTCGATCAGATAACTCTTGATAATGGCTTGTTTATATTTGAAGGTTATGTTTTGTTTTTTGTCACAGACTGCCACTTATAAAGGCTATGTATTACGCTATTTAAGCATGCTATCCACCAAAAACTTAAAGTGTAACTGTGAGATTATTTGGTATATTTTTTAGCTCACCAGTTAGTTCCTAACTGTTACTTTTTTCATCTATTTTTGGTTTCATTATGAATGTTGTGTACACCTATAATGGGTACTTAAATAGAAAAAATACTTTTACTGTTGTTTTAAAATGTGTTTATGTATGTACTGTTAGTGTGCCTTTTCCATAAATAAATAAAGATAATATTACACATGATTTTACTTACCTTCTTCAAATTCTTTTATTTAAATCTGTGTGACACTATGCAGCTTTGATAATTATCTGACAATAATAATGATTGTCTCTGGTGATAGTATTCATGTTATATTTTAAAAATAAGAATGGAGTATAAAAAAACAAGTTAAAGATTTGTTTAAATCAAAGCCTTAGATCAAACTCAATGATCAAATTCACTTGAAAGATGATTTATTCATGAAAAAATGTTCACTATAGAACCAAATATACCTAGAATTACAATAAGTATAATAATATTATAGTATTCAGTTATGATTAATCCAAATAATATAATTAACTTTATCCCACAGACACAGCCCGCCGTGCCCTCAGTGTGGGGGCTGCACTGCACGCAAAGAAGACCCTCCCCGACCGCACCGGCAAGAATGTGGTGCTGGTGGACGGTGTCCGCACCCCTTTCCTTGTGTCCTTCACTGACTACGCCAAGATGATGCCCCATGAGCTAGCACGGCACTCATTGTTGTAAGTCAGATTTGATATGAAGAATAATCATCACTTTTTTAATCAAATGATTTATTTATTATTATTATTTCAACTGGGGACGCTGGCAGTGGGCCGGGTGATCGGTCCGCTTGTTATGAGCCATTTCACCCATTTCCCCGGGCCCCCCTTGGAGGGGGTCTTTAGGTTATCCCATTTTCACGGCGTCCCGTCGAATCTTCCTGTTGCTTTGCAGAATCTTACTATCTGGTCCACTGTCAGTTCTTTCAGATCTTCTTCATCTTAATCAAATGATACTGGTCATTACAATATTATTCCACTTCTAACTTTTTTAATAGGGGAAAGAGTATCACTATAATAAACACCTCTTTACCATCAAAAATTCTAAAATTCAATGTGCTGACTGAAAACAAAGTGGGCTTTACGGTCTTTTTAAATGGTATTAAGGCTAAAATTTCTCTTGCTTGTTACTCACGTGCAATACTCTAATTATTTGTATAAAAGTCTTTCATGCCCATCTTAAATAATTATGCTTCAAAAGTACTTGCTACAGGTCTATTTAAAAAAGATATTTTGCATAATAACAATAGGCAATTGTAATTACACAATTTAAACCGTCCTCAGGGGTCTCCTCCAAAAGACGGGCATAGATAAAGATCTCATCGACTACATAGTCTACGGCACCGTCATCCAGGAGGTGAAGACCTCCAACATCGGGCGGGAGGCGGCCCTGGCGGCCGGCTTCAGCGACCGCACGCCCGCGCACACCGTCACCATGGCTTGCATCTCTGCAAACCAGGCCATCACCACCGGTAAGAGTATTCTTTTATTTATTGAATACTCGTAGGTGCATCAAAACGGATGTAATGATACTATCTCTATACCTACTAATATTATAAAGTGGAAAAATTTGATTGTTTGTTTTTTGTTTGTGTTGAATAGGCTCCGAAACTACTGGACCGATTTTAATTTTTTTTTTACCAAAATAAAGCTATGCTATCAGGGAGTGACATAGGCTATTTATTTATGTTTTTGTCTAAGGCTATATTTTAACGGGAAAATAGGTCCACGCAGCGAAACTGCTGACGGACAGCTAGTCTTATACAGGATGTCCAAAAAAATTAGTGATAAGTGGAGCGGCTCCGTGATTTTTGGTACTTTTCTCTTGATTTTTTTTACGAATTCTGATAATTGTGGCGCGAATAGTTGAGATACATGCTTAGTTTTTTAAATCCTTAATTCAGAGCATTTATATTATTATAACACTGAATAATAATTTAGAAAAAATAACATGAAACTGAAAAAGTGGAAAATAGGTAGGATATTACCTACATGGGATTATCTCTCATTCACGGCACATTGGAGTCTTGGGATGACGTTAAGTTTAGTGCTCGCCACATAACTTTTACAAAAAACATGTCCTACTGAGCAGCTTCAAGTTACTAAGTAATAACACCCAGACACACAAAAAACACAAATGTTCGTCATTGGTGGGGATCGAATGGACAGCCGCTGCAGCGTGTGCTTGGTCTCCAGAGGCAGCGTCGCCAGGTCCCCGCCAGGGGTGGGGCGCGATAGGCGCCAGCGTGCCCTTTTCCCTCAGACAGCCATCAAAAAAAAAAGATCCATAAAGTTTTTCCACCAAACCTTCTTCAAATTATTTTTCTTCACTATTTAATCAACTAAATAAATTTTAATGATATACTATAAGGGCATCACAAAAATCAAATTCAAAATGCAAATAAAATGCGTTTTAAAAAAAATACATCACGAAAAGTTGGTGTGGAAGCGTTACATGGATGATTTTTAACAAAAAGTTTTTTTTTCAATGTAGAATCCGTTTTAAACAAGAAAGGCGCCATTTTAAAATCTTTTCGTAACGTATTTTTTTCGTAGTAGCCACTTGTAGTTGGCCTGCATCTACCAGAATCATGTGACCTAGACCAAGTCTAGAACTATTCTTCTCCAACGGCCATCAGTTTTTAGGTAGAAAACAACTGTGATAACAAAAACATGTTTTACTCAGGCGTGGGCATGATAGCAGCCGGCGCGTACGACATTATCGTAGCTGGTGGCGTGGAGTTCATGTCAGATGTTCCCATCCGGCACTCGCGCAAGATGCGCGCGTTGCTGCTGAAGCTGAATAGGGCCAAGACTCCGGCGCAGCGCCTGTCGCTGATAGCTTCTATTAGGCCGGACTTCTTCGCGCCAGAGGTGAGTACAATACAACACTGTCGGACATGCAGTTTCTTCATTGCAAGGCCAAAAAACGCTGACACAGCAAAAACAGTTGTTCCTTCCAGATATGACGATTATCATACCATGCCGTTTTGCATGCTGTATACAATAAATAGCTTCTCCCACTATGCAGCAATGAACTTTAATATGCACGCCCTTACTTCTAGAAAACTCAATAATATTACATTTACGAAAATGAGAAACGCATTGCTACATGAGATCACTGCAACTCAAGCTAACCAGTTGTATGTCTGCATGATGTTTTTTAATGTATCCTGAAGATAAAGTACGCTAAAGAGCAAAATTTTACGCTCGTAAGCTTTAGAGACTCTAGAGACTCGAAAGAGTAGTTTATTATAGCAGTAGGTATTCTCAATTTTTCATGGAGGGATTTATCTGTACTGATTTATACGTAGTAACTATTTGTTAATCAATAATCGGTATTATGTACGATATTTATCACACTTATAATATAACACGCACACATACCGTGTGTCCACCTCCAAATGTGTCGTGCGTCCACCCAGATAGGCCCACTGAAAATCAGCGCTTGAGCCTACAAAGCCCAGGCTAATGCTCAGTGAGGACCTTTCTAATTCTGGACATCGAGACACCGTTGTCTGTTAATATTTTATGTTTTTTGTTTTTCTATTTCTTGTTGTGTGCCTTTGTTATTAATAATTTGGAAGTAACACTCTGGAAGTCAATAAATGATTTATATTTCTAATCTGTGGCCTAGCCTAGTTTGGGAACCCCTATCGGACTTAATGATTCGGGTTTATTATGAAAATAAATGGCAGTTTTATGAATATTTCCTTCGTTCCCAGCTGCCGGCCGTAGCCGAGTTCTCGAGCGGCGAGACCATGGGCCACAGCGCCGACCGCCTCGCCGCGGCCTTCGGAGCCACGCGCCAGGAGCAGGACCAGTACTCCCTGCGCTCGCACACGCGCGCCATGCAGGCCCAGCAGAAGGGGTACTTCACCGATCTGATCCCGGTCAAGGGTGAGTGTAGACACAAAATAAAGAGTTCACAGAAGGACCGCTCGCGCATTTTTCTTAAACTTGCGTGACCAGGCAGGGTAACTACTATATTCGCTCTGAATTTTTAAAATGAAGTAGGTAGGCAAGAAGGCTAGAAACTAAGGAGAGATAACTCCCTGGAAAGGGTTGGACTAAATCCGTATCCCACAGTGACGCATGCCCATTACGCTTCTTTGCCGCGATCCTCGCGAAGTGTCAAAATTGGTCAACACAACCTCGAAAATGTCAAAAACAAAACATATCGGACGTTGTGTTTCGAATTGATGTAAAATGCAATTCAATTGGAAATTCATTGTTTTAGCAATCAATAATTATCAAAAATATTAGTTCGGAATAGAATCGGAGGCACTTTGTTTTTTCGTACGGGAATACTGATAAATTATGACGAATTAGAACTGAAACGTTTTGTTATGACACGTGACACCGTTCAAAACAAAACCATGTGACCATGAAATGACAAATAGCTGCCGCTGCACATGCGCAATACAGCGTTTTGCCCGGCACAGAGTATACGACTTTCGGCCCTCGAAAGCTTACCCCCACTTCGGGAGTTATCTCTCCTTAGTTTCTAGCCTTCTTGTAGGTAGGTTATACCCGCTTGACAGAACCGACCAAAAACAAAATTGATCATGTGAAAAATTGCACCAAGTTCGACAAGAACAAAAAACTCGCGACGCCACTGATGCTCACTGGTATTTGTCCTAAGCGGACTATCTGTCAGAGGCGCAACGCCGCAAGCGTAATTTGTGGTGTAGACGTCGAAAAATTTGTTAACTGAGTCTGGAAAGAAAGAACGAGCAGAGGAATGTGCTGCAAATTTGAACAACCAATCACAGCACTTGACAGTAATTGACTAACGCGCGAATTCTGAAACCACAACCAAATTTAAGCAACCCGCTTAGATACCTTTCATTTCTACTGACATGTGCATGTGACAGGCCAGCATCAATTTGTACTATGGGGCAGAAAAAGGTGGTTTTAGAGAGAGCATGCATAGTAGCACTAGTTTATTTTGCAAGTGTGTCTCTTTCTTTGCGAATACCTATGTAACTGAATTTTTTAGGAATTTATTTCAAATTCGTAGAAAGTAAGAATAATGTTGAAACTGAAAATGAGTAAGTAGTTAGTGTTTTTTTTATAAATTTGTTGATTATAATAAGTGTTTATGATTTCTTTTTTATTTGTGTATTTTGTCACTACTGGGTGATTATCAAGACTTACAAAAACGATATTGCATACTCAGGTGTTGTTGAAACTAAGTGAAAATGAAATTTATTTAATTAACTTTAATTTCGAGGTTACTATACAAATCAGTCAAACAGTCATTATTTTTTGTGTAATTTTTAAATTTTAACAAGTTGAAAAAATTATATTTTCACTTACATAGTTACTACATTACTTACTGAGTATGTAGTATCGTTTTTGTTAGCCTTGGTGATTCACCAGACATAGTTCCATACAAACAGGCGCGCCATTTGTGATGCCAGAATTACCGTCAAAATAACAACTCTTTACTTACACATGTAATCACAATTTTAGTATTTAACATGTACGAGGGGTGATCCAAAAGTAATGATAATCAATAATAAACACAATGAATATAATAATAAAAAGAAAATTATTTCTCAACATAGTCTCCTAGCAAGTCTATAGTCATTTAGTCCATCTCTTTTCTAAACCTAAAATTCCCTTAGAAAAAAAATCTTTATCTTGACTCTCAAAAAAGTCCTCAACCGCGGCCATCACGTCGCTATCATCGTCAAATTTCTTGCCTCGGAGGCGTTCCTTGAGTCCTGGAAAGAGATAGAAGTCACTGGGGGCTAGATCTGGTGAATAGGGGTGTTCCACCAGCTCAAAGCCCGCTACCTGAATGGCACCCATGGCAATTGCAGCTTTGAGAACCGGTGCGTTGTCTTGATGGAACAGCACTCCAGCCCGCAGTTTGCCTCGCCTTTTCTCCTTAATAGCCTCCCGCAATCTTCTTATTTGTTCTGCATAGTAGGAGCCTGTAATAGTGGCCCCCTTTTCCAAGTAGTCCACCATGATTATTCCTTCAGCATACCAAAAAACAGACGCCATAACCTTCCCTGCTGAGCTTGACACTTTGAATTTCTTCGGCGTCGGTTCATCGGATCGTTTCCATGTCATCGATTGTTTTGTTTCAGGATCAAAATGGTGGGTCCAGGTCTCGTCTATGGTCACAAAACTTGACAAAAAATTATCCTTGTCTGCCTGGAACTTTTCGAGATTTGCTCTTGACATGTCGACTCGTTTCTTCTTTTGCTCGTCGTTTAACATTTTCGGTACCCAACGCGCGGAGACCTATCTCATATGCAATTCGTTCGCAAGGATTCTTTGAATGCTGCCATATGAGATCCCTGTGACCTCAGCTACATGCCTGATAGTCACTCTTCGATCTTTCAATACAACTTCTTCAACTTTTCCACATTTTCTTCAAGTGAGGGAGTCGATGGGCGTCCTTCGCGGTGTTTCGTCTTCCGTCGATGTTCTTCCCAGCTTAAACTCCTTAGCCCAGCGTGCAACTGTGGAATATGGAGGAGAAGAGTCCCCTAATGTTTCCACCAAGTCGCTGTGTATGTCTTTGGTAGACATTTTGTTCAAGCAGAGGTATTTAATGACAGCTCTGATTTCGTGTTTTTCCATTTTGATGTTCACTCCTTGACAGTTCGTATTCAAATGAATGTAGCTCCCGGGAATCGTGGCCTATTTATATATATTTTTTTCCTGAACTAGTGGATAACTGAGCAAGTGACTGATATTTTTTTTGGATTTTTGTGTGCACTAGAAATAACTGATTATCATTACTTTTGGATCACCCCTCGTATAATACTACTTGTGTTTCTCTGTTATGTTGTTGCAACCATTTACTGCACAAATAAACATTTTGAAGAAGCTCTTACCTCGAAATTAACATCTGTAAGTTCGAGTGCGTTCGCCCAGCAAAAAGTATCGCCTTTTCAAGAATTGGATGATGCAGATAATTAGAGCCCTATATCGTGTAAATGTGCCCGAAATTTTATATTTGTGCGTCCAACAGCTTCAGAGTTATTTAAGAAAAACGGATTCTGCTGCACGAACGTTCGCCCAGCAAAACTTTTTTTAATTGATGGGTCTAGCTGTATATTAAATATGCAAAAATGTAGCTTATATACGAGCATAAATGTGCCGTGAAAGCCAAATTTGTGCCCTTTAAGATTTCAGAGTTATTTAGTTTTTTGCTGGGCGAACGTTTTGGTGATTGCCATATATCGGAAACGGTTGAACGCACACTCTTGATTTTTTGTATACAGATACAGTAAATTTGTGCATATTTGTGCCGGAATTTTCATTAACATGACTAGCATGGTTCAGAAGCTATTCTTTTATTTCCTAAACAATGGAAAAATGCTCTGGCTCTCGAACGAACAAGACCAAGGACTTCTCGTTAGTGCCGACTGGTACCCATTATATATTCACATGATCCTGTAAAGTTTTGCCGGCCTACTACATATCGTTGCCGAGTTCATAACGATTTTGTCTTTTTTTTGAGGTTATCTTGAGTGAAATTACTTAGAATACGAAAACACTAGTTTTCTGTGAGCTGGCTTATTACATGCTTCTACAATAATATGTGCCCTGTTTTAAGAATACGGATGCAAAAAATCATGTATGTATACCCATTACTTTAGACAATACCGATAAAAAACCAATTGAAATATTTTTGGTAGATTATCCGACCTGTTCGAGTGAACATTAAAAAGCGGCCGCACGATACATCAAACTATCTTTCCTCACTTGATGGCGTTTTAACGAAATTTAAATAGTACAGATGCGTACAGAATTGTTAAGTTGGAAAATAGTTTGTATTAGGGGCATGAAATAAAATGTGAATTGTTTTTTTATATAATAGTCCATACTAATACTATATATGCGAAAGTAACTCTGCCTGTGGTCTGTAACCGATTCAAATGAAATTTGGTACACAGAGAGTCCAGGGGTTAAAAAGGGGGATTAACGCGGACGAAGCCGCGGGCGGACCGCTAGTACACTTTAATTTGTAATTTATTAATGAAAATAAATTGTCGACCTTTTGAGATGAGTTACAATGAATGAATGATTTTAAGTATAAGTTGTAAGCTGTAAGTATAAGTTTCTTGTCTGTTAATGCATGCCGTGGCAACTTGTAATAGAAACAACACTAAAGCGGGATTATTATACAAGTGTCCTGTAACTTTACATGGTGTATGTTTTGTAAGTGAATAAATAAAATAAAAAATTGCACCATATATCTATACCTACATATCTTAGCTGATCAAGCTTAATAGCTTCATGTGCCGTTGACAGTATATTTTTTTATTAGTTGGTAAGTAAAGCAATTTTAATAAAAGGAGTTAAACAACAATATTGGTTTTATATTGATTTATTTTTTGTACCTATGCAATAAACAATGAATATGCTTAGGTGCTCTATGTACCTTTGAGATAATTAAAACATGTACAAATAAATTAATATTACAAATAAATCATTACAAATTAATATTTGTAAAGCATTACACATTACAAATTAACATTACAAATAAAGTAATTTGGATAAAAGAAGATAACAGAACATTATTGGTAAACAAAAATACCTCAACAAGCACAAACTTAACCAGAACTACTAATAAAATCAAAAAACAACCCAAACAGAAAACCCATGTAAAAGGAGCTATATAGCACCAACTCTGCAAGGTGAATATAGTCACGCCGAACGCAGGTCTTCGACAAAAGTAAAAAAGGTTCTTTTTAGGGTACACTTTGTGGTAAAAGTACAATAAACATTATTACTTTTAAGATTTATGCCGAATTTATTAAAAGCTACTTATGTAGTCAGTCACACTTAATTGTTCTCATTTAAAGTAAAGGAACTTCAGAATTGATAAAGCTTTTGCTCAAATAAATTATTTTGTATTGCATCAAACTACATTGTCGATGTAAAAACCTAAAACAAACAGGGGTTTCCATTTTTACCGTCACTATAACTCTACCAAATCTGAAATTTTACTTAGGTTCATAATCCCATAATACGTTGTGGCGGAACCGACTGTCGGTCGAGTGTATTATTACAAAAAAAACAATTCACATTTTATTTCATGTCCCTAATTTAACTATTTTCCAACTTCACTTCTGTACGCATCTGTAATATTTATTTCGTTACAACGCCATCAAGTGAGGAAGGATAGTTTGATGTATCGTGCGGCCGCTTTTTAATGTTCACTCGAATTTGGTCGGATAATCTACCAAAAATATTTCGAATGGTTTTTTATCGTTATTGTCTAAAGTAATGGGTATACATACATGATTTTTTGCATACGTATTCTCAAAACAGGGCACATATTATTGTAGAAGCATGTAATAAGCCAGCTCACAGAAAACTAGTGTTTTCGTATTCTAAGTAATTTCACTCAAGATAACCTCAAAAAAAAGACAAAATCGTTAAGAACTCGGCAACGATATGTAGTAGGCCGGCAAAACTTTACAGGATCATGTGAATATATAATGGGTACCAGTCGGCACTAACGCGAAGTCCTTGGTCTTGTTCGTTCGAGAGCCAGAGCATTTTTCCATTGTTTAGGAAATAAAAGAATAGCTTCTGAACCATGCTAGTCATGTTAATGAAAATTCCGGCACAAATATGCACAAATTTACTGTATCTGTATACAAAAAATCAAGAGTGTGCGTTCAACCGTTTCCGATATATGGCAATCACCAAAACGTTCGCCCAGCAAAAAACTAAATAACTCTGCAATCTTAAAGGGCACAAATTTGGCTTTCACGGCACATTTATGCTCGTATATAAGCTACATTTTTGCATATTTAATATACAGCTAGACCCATCAATTAAAAAAAGTTTTGCTGGGCGAACGTTCGTGCAGCAGAATCCGTTTTTCTTAAATAACTCTGAAGCTGTTGGACGCACAAATATAAAATTTCGGGCACATTTACACGATATAGTGCTCTAATTATCAGCATCATCTAATTCTTGAAAAGGCGATACTTTTTTCTGGGCGAACGCACTCGTAAGTTCAGATCCAGACGTGACGTCCTGATATTTGTGGCATCAAAACGGGCGCCCCGACCGCCTTCTATGCGTAATTGGCCTTGAAATTGGCGTACCTATTCCGATCACTGATGATCATATATTTGGGAACAGTGGAAGGCAGGGAAGGGCTGGTGGAGAAGGACAACGGCATCCGCGTGTCGACGCCGGAGCAGCTCGCCAAGCTGAAGCCGGCCTTCGTCAAGCCGCACGGGACCGTCACCGCCGCCAACGCCTCCTTCTTGGTACGTGAACTAAACGCATTCTACTGAACAAAACAAAACGTTTTCTACAACGACTCAGGTTCAGTGGTCATTTTTTGTTTTAGCTGGGATATATCTTCAGTTATTGTTATGAAAGACGAAGTTCCGCGTATATTTATACTTTAAAGTTGTCTTTTTGAATTTTTTTAATTTTCTTCAGGCTTTTTCAGGCTTCAGGGTTCAAGTTTGATATTCTCAAAAACTAAAAAACGATGGTTGTGCCTACACTATGAGAAGTGAATGGAACCAAGCTAAATGAGATTTTGACATCACATGTATAGGAATGGCGTATTTTGGTATTCTCCACATGAACTTGGCCGTCATGCCGAAATACAACCACTCTCACGTGTTTCTCTTAAAACACACACTCTTGAAATAGTACATTGTTACCCTAGGGGTGAAAGTAACTTATTTAGTCCCGAGACGGGGTTTGGCGCCCGGAACGAAGTGAGGGCGCCAATAGTTCGAGGGACTAAATAAGTCTTTAACCCGAGGTAAACACTGTGCTTTTCATTACAAATACAAGGAAAGTAAAAATAAAAACATGAAGTAGCTAAAGAAAAAATGAGTAAATTTTATTTTCCACTACCGCTTTAGCCTCTTCTCTTATAAGATCAGGCGTTAAATTCATATCAGAATCAGATGAACTCATTTTATAGGTACAAATCTCTGCTATACGTATAAACAAGTCTTCAAATCGAAAAAATAAATGAAGATCGAATTGCCGCTTTCCCGCCTATTTTGTTTGTTTTTTTTTCTGTGGCCGGCCAGCTATTCAGCCATTCTTTTTATTTTCATCATTGTAAAAATGGTAAATATTTTGCCCAAATCTAAGTTATTTTAAAGAAATTGTTGAAACTAAATTATAATAGAGTTATTTAAAAAATATATATTCTTTAATCAATACTTAACTTTAAGTTATTTCAATTTTACATCATGGCTGTATAGAAAGATGGAACATGGTTCAATGAATAATTGTGAACAAGAACTAGTTTTTTTTTAAATAATTTGACAGCTGTCAGTTGAAAGTGATTCTCCCTACGGATGAAAAGTATTACTTTCATCCCGCTCCTCAGGCAACTTCAGACCTACTTTCAGAGTATGAGTAATGAAAAATATATTTCATCACTTTTATGAAAAAGGGTATTTTTAAATAATGTGTTTAAAATATGAAATTAAGAAGACAAACAAGGATTTTTTAAAGTTGTTTCCTTTACTGCTTCCCCTTATATATATAGGCGATTTTATGGTACTTCCCATCCATTTACACTTTAGTAACATATTACGAAGAACTTAGCGTCAGACCAATAGTATGTTAAATAAGAATGCCGGAAGAAGTAAATATTGCAATAATCACTGTGATTTGTGTGTGGGCACATAGCGCGGGGAACTGATGGCTGTTAGGGTTGAAAAAATCTGGGATTTAGACCATTTGATAGCCCATTTGCAAATTAAATTTCCAGAATATCGGTGGGTACCGGCCGCCTGCATTTCATGACTGCAAATGTTGATGAAATTGAAAATAAAGAACATTTTTTTGTATTGTATAGACAGACGGCGCGTCGGCGTGCCTGGTGATGTCGGAGGCTAAGGCGCGGGAACTCGGTCTCAAGCCCAAGGCCTACGTGCGAGACTTCACTTACGTTGCTCAGGTAAAACACCATTTTAGTGACTTCTATAGTTTTTGAATGCTCTTTTCTTCTAGCTGAATAAAGGAACAAGCAAGAAAAACTGTTTTTGGGCTTCATAAAAATATACGAATTAGTTTTTAAAGAAAAACACAATATTACTTTTGCGATTTGAAATATTTTCACTATTTTAGTTCAGACACCAGTACAAATCATTATTATGATGTAGGTATGAAGGATAGAACCAACACTCCATTTTCATTCAATGTGATTTTAAATCGTCACTTTTTTTATAAGTTATCTGTTTAGACAGCAGACAATATTAATGACAAGAGCTTATGATACACAGGACAGGGAAAAGAGTAAAAATAATTATTTACATTGAGTCTTTAGAAAAAATTACAAAACCTAAACAAAACTCTAAATCAACAATTTTATATGGGCTATTTTGACAATGTAAATCTAAATATACAAAATAATGTTTCCCTCCCAGGACCCCGTGGACCAGCTGCTGCTGGGCCCGGCGTACGGCATCCCGCGGATCCTGCAGAAAGCCGGCCTCCAGATGTCCGACATCGACACCTGGGAGATCCACGAAGCCTTCGCTGTAAGTTATCAACTGAGGATTGTATAGATCGCGTCACTTAAAAGTAACGCTAAGCGCCACTGAGGGGGATGGTTCTGCGCACTTTAACAATACGACGAAAGGGGGGTGGGGGGTTTTCATACTAATTTGGCTTTAAATTAAATTGCCTTTTTAAATGGCGAGAATTATACCTACTTAAATCCAGTTGAGTGTCGATTTTTGAGATTTTCCTATTATCGTTATCTGTAATAGTCATAAAAATTGTTACAGGGTCAAATTTTGGCCAACCTGAAGGCGTTGGACTCTGACTGGTTCGCTACCACTTATCTTGGCCTCCAATCAAAGGTAAGAAATATGTTGTGGTGGACTAGATACCATTAACGTTTTTGCCTTAATTGTCATTTCGTTTTTTAATTCTGGGACAAGTGTCACAAATTACATCAGTACATTTTTATTTTATTTATTTAACCTTGTTTATCGTCGTATTGCAGGTAGGCTCCCCCGACCTCGACAAATGGAACAGCTGGGGTGGATCGCTCTCTATTGGACACCCCTTCGCCGCCACTGGGGTAAGTTATTATTACTCTTGACACTTATTCGTTTTTATTATACCAAGTTGGCACATGAACATATTATTTTCAATCACTCATGTGAATTTGCTTCCAAGACTACATAATGTTTATTACAAACAAAAGAGGTATTTCGAGCAAATTTTAATTAGTTTGCAAATGCTGTTATAAAACTGTCACTGTCTATTTAATTTTTAATAAATTATTTTATTTTTTGGTGGAAACAGCTATTAAATTTGTACATAAATATTACTTCAGATGAGATGATACGTCATCAAACCCCGTATCCACAAACGCTAATCAAAAGTTGAGGACACTTCAAATAGATGTTTCTCTTTGACTAGGGCGTGAAAAACTGGATTGTTCTCAAAACCGGTGTAGAATTCGTATTTTCAAAGCTCGAAACCGGAAACCGGTGTTAAAACCGGATTTTGCAAGTTTTGATAATTTTCATTTGTTTTAGATTTTGGACCCAAAACACAATATTCAAAGTTACATAATTGCCCACAAAAAATTAATTTGTTTCAAAATGAGATCAAATCAAATAGTTTCGTATACAGATTTCCATGTAAAACACAATAAAATGAAATAATAAAAGTAACAATATTACATTCAAATTAAAACGGGCCAATCAGGACCCTGGCTCAGCTTGTGTCGCTGCAGTAAGAGACTGCAGAGACGCTGGTATTCTGGCAGGGTCACTTGAAAGTACCTTATTGCCCTCAACACCTGTAGGAAGCTTTTTTGAATATTTAATGGGTTTGCTCGAGACCACAACCAATCCTGAGAGAAGAGATGTGGTCAAGAATGAAGCGAGCTTTGCCAAAAGTAGCCCATTAACTTTTTTTAAAACCCTCGGGTTAAAATGGACAAAAATACAGATGCAGACATACTACTCCATTCTATCGCTGACAACATTTAAACTGTAATGAATTTCAGACAGAGGACAAACTTCGTATTATTTATTTTGTGTTCGTATTTATCAGTGAAATCAAAAAAGTTTATAATTTAATTAAGCTATGGAAAAACCGGAGTGAAATCCGGTGTTCTCTCTCTTAACACCGCTTTTGAAATATGCAAAAAAATCGTCGAATTGCTCGCGTTATCTGTGACATGTCAATAGTAAAGAAAGGGACGGCTATACATGTAAGGACTGCTCAGTTTCGATTGACGTTTGTGGATACGGGCGCAAGTGTCCCTTGTGCTTAAGCGTCAACGTCCCCCCAGGTGCGGCTGGCCATGCACACGGCGCACCGGCTGGTGCGCGAGGACGGCCAGCTCGGGCTCATCTCCGCCTGCGCGGCGGGCGGGCAGGGCGTCGCCATGCTGCTGGAGAGGCACCCCGACGCGAAGGCCGAATAGACCACGAAGTCTTCAACGTGCCGGGTTACTCGCTAACAATGTCCGGAGTTTCGGAAAAACTAACATGCTCTTAATTAGTGTGAAAACAAAAAAAAAAAAACAACTGTTATGTATTTTGTACTCTATAATGATATGATGTGATATTCAATATACACAAATAAATATCCAAAAATATCATTTTTATAGGGTTTTTTGGCACATTAGTTAGACCAAAACTACGGACATTTCGTTCGCGAGTAAGCCTCAGGTGACAATCCTACTATAGTGTTGAAAACCCTAGCTATGCAAATATGGAAGCGTTTTACCTAGATAGGATGGCAACTAATGATGTATGCTACAGTTAAACAATTTAACACATGACACTGAAATAGGATGGCAACTGAAAACAATGGCCAAATGCCAGCAGTTTCATAACTATAATTAAATAGTAGAATTGCCTGCATAGCAATTGACGTGTGGTAGAGAAGTTGTGTAACAGTACCTTGTACTGTCCGCGGTGATGATCATAGCTAGTACACTGAAATAAATTGATTCAATCAGCTGTAATGGGAGGTTCAGGAAGAAAAAAGACAGCGGAGGACTATACACAGTTAATCAGACAATAAATAGATGTTCTTGAATCTTTAAAATAAAAATCCTAACTTTTATTTAAACTTTGTGGTTCTATTTGTTGGCTCTGTATTGCATACTGCTGTCCTTTTTTAAGGCATGCTAACTATCAAAAAAGGTATTTAATATTATTTTTATTCGTCTTTATTACACAGTTCTAAGCATGCCAAATGTGAAAATGTAATTTTTCCGTACATAATTATTTCTTGAAAGACGAATTGTTGAAATGTAACTGTTTTAGTGTGGGCGGTATTTATTTATTTGTTGTCTGTTAAGAAGAGATTGCGGGGCTTGTGTATGACAATCGTTTATCATGTATTCGCCAAGACCTTGCATGTTAGTAATCTGATAGACTAAGCGAAATAATTGTAAAATTATATTCATAGTAAGTAAAAATATATATTTTGGATTAGGTGAGAGCAACATACTACTGTAATTTTATAAAATACAAAAATCATTTAGTATATTATTTTGTTTAATTTGTCGCACTTCAAAGTATACCAATACCTATATTTTTTAAGCGCTATATAAACTATTTAGAAGGTTGGCAGGCGACGGGCGCCAAGTAACTAATGGAGATTGGGTTTAATAATAAAAACAAATATATTTTTGGGCAACTGTTTATTTTATAAGTCGCCTGTGCTTACTAGCAAAGTTGTCTTTACTCTAGATTAGCCTAATATATAAAGATCGTCCTCTTCGGCGCGTGCGTCGAACGAGACGCAATTTTCTCTCTATCCACAATTTTTACATAAAACAGCCTGCGCCGGGGCGACCCCAAAACTAACCGCTACCATAAAATACAAGAAAAATACGCTTCAAAGAGATTATATAAACAATATAGACTTCCGTCTAAATTATATTTAAAAAGCTATGCTTTTACATTTCAAGTCATGGTCCTTAAAACAAAAATATTAGATTGTGATACAATGAGTATCGTGGCGCCAAGAGTCAATTTTGTACGTTAATATTAGGTTACAAAGTTAGAAAATGAATAAAATTACATCTAAATCACAATTTGCAGTGACATGATCAAAATGGAAACAGGAACATAATTATTTGAAAAATGCGTAACCAAGAAAGAGAGAAAGAATTTCGAGCAAACTAAAGAGTACGCATAGAACAGTACGAAGGTAGGTAGGCGCCTTTGTTAAATACTTGAAACCTTGCAATGTTTATCATTTTTCATACATGTAACAAACTCACAAAAAACGTTCGAATTATGAAGACAGTGTTCCACAGTTGAACATAATGTTATTTAGACCCTTCATGGCCTTATTAGTTTCGCTAAACAACCCCTTAAACATTTAAGGCTGTGTTCCAAAACTATTGGAATTTCACACTGAGGAGTGAAAATCACTCGAACCCATTCTAAATTGAACCCGAGTGAAATAGAGTATGACCGAGCTGTCACCTGACAGTTTCCTAGTTGTGTCAGAACGGGGTCGGGTGACGTTCATCACTCTGACAAGTGCGAATTCTACCGGTGCCTGGAGCCCGATGAAATTCACCTGACAGCTGTCAGACGAAGGTTTTGCTCGTTTTGTCTCTCTATTCGACGAGGGTAAAAATCTCTGCGAAAAGAGATTTGGAACGGGCCCTAAGTATGGCGAACTTGCCTATAGCGATGTTCCAACCACTCAGCCCCTATGACAGCCTACATCCCCTGGCAAAAGCCTCTATAAGTCCAATGTTGTACTTTGCATGTACAATATTAAACAAAAAATATATCAATCATTGCCACATAATTTCTATCATCTATTTATAAAGAATATATCAGTCCTTTTATTCCAAAGGTGCATATATATTTATTAAAATTAACAATACACACAATATTATAATAATCAACTCGTTTCTGACCTCAAACCAAACTTGTTACAGGCACTGATCACTAAGCTACACTTTAAAAAATATGTACAATGCTTAATTTAAAACAATCAATATTACAGTTAACTGATATATATTTCATTGAATCTAATATAATCATTTCGTAAGTAAAATATTAGTATTGCGCCTTTTCAACTAGAAACATTACAGGAACGCGAAAATGCAAATGTACTCACAACGAAATCTTCTAATTCATGATCTAAGAGTTTAGTAAATACTTATTCGACGGAAGCCGATCTTTGATATTAGCTTGAAAGTATAATAAAGTAACAAAAAATAAGACATAATATTACATCAGATTGTTGTGTAGGAGAACCAGTGATTTACTTTTTCCAAATACAACAATGTAATGTGAGTTTTTTTGCCACGATAACGAGCGAAGAACGAGCAAAGCGTCTCTGTTCTTTTGGCGCCTACGCGAAGTTACTAAAAATCTGTATAATAATTTATGGTTAAGAGAAGCGAACAAGGCACGAGTGTTCAACGTTCCATTTATTTGCGCACTATTCATCGGACCACTGTATCGTAAACTGAAGCTTATGTCTAAAAAATGTTTACTAACTTGTTAAGATTCTTTAGACATAAGGCATACATACAGTGGATTAGCCCAAATGTGTAAAATACAAACGTTAGTTATATTTCTGCAATTTAATATGTTTTCCGATGAGTGTTTGACTATTATCTTCAAACCACTGTACATATATCCAGAAGAACATAAGTAAATATAATTAGCTATGTATATTTCTCTATCTATTACGAAAATATTTTTTAACAGGTAAGATCGTTGTCGCGGATTGATACTTGAAACTACTGGAAAGATTACTTATTTGCCTTGGCTGACACCGAATGGATCTACCAAAGTCTATATTGCTCTATGAAATAACCTCAAATATACATTTAATTATATCTTATATTGCATTTTGAACTTTTTGTAAAGTTAAGTTTTTAGACTGGACTGGACATACCTACTAATATTTCCAGTCTGAAAACCATTGATTAGTATTTCCAGTTTTCTGGATTAACAAACATTAACGATCGTTTATGCGAAGGCGAAAAAATATCAATAAGAAAAACAACCCTCGATTTATTTGGCAAACAATATATACACCAAATAATTAAATTAATTCAATTAAGAGTTTATTCAGCAGCGTTTGTGCAATAAAGCAAGGACTTCTGATTTTATTTTAGGCAAATGAATCATAAGTTATACTCTTTTATAATCAACAATCCAATTTTGCCACATCATTTACGTGACCATTGTATACAATTTTGAGCAGCGCCTCCATCGCAAGTATAATTCACTAATTCTGACATTTGATTCTCGGAGAGACAAAAGACCTACAGAATGAGCATACACGTTGAATTCGAATGAATAAATACATTCTTGAGGAACACTGAGGCTAGTTGGTCGTCTGTCGATGCACCGCCCGGCGGTTATAATTGTATTGTTATCTATTGTCTCTAGCACACGACAGACTAGGGGTTGAGATTGATAATCTATGTGATAGGGGAAATTTTCACCAAACGAGGGTAGTGTAAACAGTTGCTAATATACAGGGTTATTAAAAACATCAACCACCTCACAAGACTAGGTAGCTACCATCATACACAACAACATTTGTTCTACGACTTTTGATAGTTTGAGACATTTTACTCTCATACAAAAATAAATATCTATTTAATTTTACGTCAGAATGTTCTTATCATCGCATCGCAAAAATAAGTTAAGGAAACCCTTCTGAATCACGTGGTGTGAATCCGAATCACTTACTATATACTTTATATCACTATCAGCAGAATCACTACCTAGTCTTGCGAGGTTGTTATTTTTTTAATAACCCTGTATACCATTTGAATATTTAAACTATTGTGACAAGTTACGAGTTCTGAATCTGTTTTTGCAGAAGCTAGACCAAATGAAACTGTCATTTCACTGCTGAAAATATAAATCAATGATCATAATAACCGATTTGACGTGCAGTCCCCGGCTGTTCTAAGGCTAGTGGTCTACTCATTGAAACCTGGTCTTTGAAGTCCGCGAACGGCTGGCACGAGGTGGCAAACACTATACCAACCGCTCAGGCGTGCAGTCCCCGGCTGTCGGTCTACTCATTCCCTGGTCTGCTGGTGCTCTTTTGCAAGTCAGCTAGTGACGAGCACCAGTCGGCGTGAAATATAATCTGATGGTCATAATAACCGGTCAGGCTTGCGTCCCGCCGGCGCGCTGCTCTACTGGAAGTCTGCGAGCGACTGGCGCCAGGTGGCGTGGAAGGGGATGCGCAGCAGCTTCAGGCGCGTGGTGGGCAGCTGCGCCGACAGCAGCCGCTGCAGGGTCGGGAGGGGCAGGATCTCCACCTGATGGAAAGACAACAATTTTATTTATTTTAAAATATTAACAATAGTACGTAAGGTAATTTTTCAAGTTACAAAATGAGACACAAATTGAATTGAATATCGCAAGATAACGAGCAGTGTGAGTGAAGGGTGTGGTTGTGTGTAATGGATGCTCGAAATGAGTAGTGATAGTAGTAGAAATTAATTGATTATATTATGATATGATGACTAAATTATTTACTAGGCTTCGATTTATGAACTGCAGCTTTAAATACAACTTTAGATGTACATGTCTAACAGACTTAAATCGGGTATTTTCACGAACCAACAGGGGCTGTATCACAGCCCCATAACACGAGTAATTTCATTCCCATAACTGAGCATATCGAGAAATATCGTAATATGATTTTAATTTCCAGTCAGTCAGTGGCACTAACGCATCTTCAAGGCTGGGTATTCACTGACGACATTGCTTGCTACCCTCAGTTAAGGCAATTACCTTGACTGGATACAAGCGATTGTTTTAAGGCCCCAGGCCAGTAAAAACGACTTTGGTAGTTGTAACATTGATGATATTTTCTCGAAAGAGGTTAGTACAGTCACTATCAAATATATTGAAGCAGACAGGGTGACCAAAAACATCTGAATTATTTAAAATATCTTTAAACCCTAGTCTGTCGTATGTGCTAGACACAATAGAACAATACAATTTACCATCGGCCGGTGCATCTGCAGACGACCGGATAAGTTCTTAACACTACAACAAATCTTCCAATAATATCTAGACATTAATAACATCATTATTAACTGAGCAGCAGTTACTCAATAATTTCTATACGCACAAATAACCAAATATATCTGAACACCTAAATATATCCTAATATATAGGCCACTCGCTTATAATGTGGCTATATTTTGGTGTAATTTTTTTTTATTTTAGGTCCAGAAGTTTCAGAACCTATTTAATACAAATAAACAAACAATTTTTTTTTCTCTTTATATTAATATATAGATGAACGATACACATTCAAATTCAAACAATGGTAATGTGTACGTATAAAAATGTTTGACAAGCTGCTCAGATAATAATGATGTATTGAATGTTCAGGTATTATTGGTAGCTTCTAGTGTGAAAAACTTATGGGCTTTTTAAATAGTTCAGAAGTTTATGGGCACCCTGTTTGCTAAAATATATCTGATGGCAACTGTACATAACTTGCTGGTGCAGTCATCATAAATTGTGATGTGAAATATATAGAATACCGTCAGCCGTCAGTCCGTCAGCGGCTTCGCCCGTGTAGATTGTCTCATGTCAAACTATAGTTTTAATTTAAAAAAAATAGCCTAAGTCACTCCCTGATAATGTAGCTTTACTAGGGGTGATCCAAAAGTAATGATAATCATATATTTTTAGAGCACATAAAAATATAAAAAAAATTTTTTAGCTTCCTCATATACCTACTAGGTCAGCATAAAATTATTGATGTACATTCATTTGAATACGAACAGTCGGAGAGAAAATATTAAAATGGAGAAAACCGAAATCAGAGCTGTCATCAAGTACCTCTGTTTGAAAAAAAAAATCTACCAAAGACATACACAGCGACTTAGTGGAAACATTAGGGGACTCTGTTCCTCCATATTCCACAGTTGCGCGCTGGGCAAAGGAGTTTAAGCTGGGTAGAACATCCACAGAAGATGAACATCGCGAGGTACGCCCCATCCACGTCCCTCACTGCTGACAATGTGAAAAAAGTCGAAGATGTCGTGTTGGCAGATCGAAGAGTGACCATAAGGCACATAGCTGAGGTCACAGAGATATCATATGGCAGTGTTCAATCTGCAAACGAACTGCATATGAGTCTCTGCGCGTTGGGTGCCGAGAATGTTAACCGACGAGCAAAAGAAGAAACGAGTCTACATTCCGAGGGAGAATCTCGAAAAGTTCCAAGCGAATCAGGTTTTTTTTTTTGTCTCATTTCGTGACCATGGACGAGACCTGGATCCACCATTTTAATCCGGAAACCAAACAGCAGTCAATGACTTGGAAACGAGCCTCTTCCCCGATGCCGAAAAAAATTAAGGTTTCAAGTTAGGCAGGAAAGGTTATGGCGTCCGTTTTTTGGAACGCTGAAGGAATTATTATGGTGGAATACTTGGAAAAGGGAGCCACTATTACGGGCTCTTACTACGCAGACCAGATAAGAAGATTGCGGGAGGCCATCAAGGAAAAAAGACGAGGCAAACTGCGAGCTGGAGTTTTGTTTCACCAAGACAACGCACCGGCTCACACCCACCCTCCCTATTCGCCAGACCTGGCTCCTAGTAACTTTTACCTCTTTCCTCAGCTCAAGAGACACCTCCGGGGCAAAAAATTTGAAGACAATAGCGAGGTGATGTCTGCTGTAGAGGCGTTTTTGGAGGGTCAAGGCAAAGATTTTTTTTTAAAGGGAATTTAGGGTTTAGAAAAAAGATGGGACTAAATGTCAATTGACTTGCTAGGAGACTATGTAGAGAAAGAAAAATTTTTTTTTACTAAAATTGTCTTATTACATATGGATTATCATTACTTTTGGATCACCCCTCGTATATTGGTGAAATAATTTATTAAATCGGTCCAGTACTTTCGGAGCCTATTCAATACACCCAAGAAATAACAACAACGTAAGTAAGACAAAAACCGTGGTTTCTGAAAGAGAGGAGGATATGACAGAATGTGATGTTTTAATTGGAGGTGAAAAGGTAGAACAAGTGAAATAATTTGTGTATCTGGGGACTAGGTTCACGAGGGATGGAAGGCATGAGGTTGATATTGATAGAAGAGTGAATGCAGGGAATTTGTTAAATGGAGCGCTGCATGCCTTTATGAACAGCCAGAAGGTGTCAGAGAAGGCGCGACTGGTGGCGGCGCGCGGAGTGTTAGTGCCGACGCTTATGTACGGAAGTGAGAGTTGGGTATGGCAAAAGAAGGATGAAAGTGGGATAAATGCAGTGAAAATGAGAGCATTGCGAAGTTTGGCAGGAGTGACACTGAGTGATAAAGTAAGGAATAGCATAATAAGAGAGCGATGTGGTGTGAAAGAGGATGTTGTCACAAAAATTGAGATGGGAATGCTAAGATGGTTTGGGTATATGGAAAGGATGGATGAAAGGCGATTAACGAAACAAATTTACAAGGCGAGGGTGGACGGAGCTGTTGAAAGGGGAAGGCCTAGACGGACGTACTTAGAACAAGTCCAAGACGTCCTCAGAAAAGGTCAGGTCAGGAGTACCCATAATCGACGAGCATGTATGAAAGGATTAATGAGAGTGGAAGAAGAGCAAGAGGTTCAGGACCGTAGCAAGTGGAAAGATGTGGTCTCTGCCTACCCTGTTGGGAAAAAGGCGTGATGGTATGTATGTAAGAAATAACAAACAGATATTTCCACTTATTGGTATTATATTATTATTTATTCCCAGGTCGGGCAAAGTGTGTCTTTCGGAACATAGCCCGGGTTTGTGATCACCAACCCGCATTTGGCAAGCGTGGTGATTAAGCCAATACCCATCCATTGCAGCGATGACTTGATTTCAATGATGGAGGCCTATGCCCAGCAGTGGGACAGTATATAGGCTAATTACTACTACTACTACTACATCACATTAGTACAGATAAATGTAATGTGGTGTTGGAGAAGGATGCTTGGAGTGCATTGGTCAGAACACCGAAACAAATTATACATACTTCCAGAACTCGGCATCAGGATGAGGCTTTCTGCAGTGTGTTCGCGTAGGATCTTGGGAGCTTTTTGGTCATATTTCTCGGGAAAAGGGTGATAACCTGGTAAAGATGCTTCTAATTGGGATGACACAGGTAAAGGGATCCAGAGGACGGTCCCCCATGCGCTGGTCTGCCCTGGTCCGAGCGGAGCTAGAGATTTCCGTCTGCGCCGCGTTTCACGCCGCCGAGGGCAGGAAGGGGTGGCGAGAAATCATCCGCTCGAGAATTGTACATTGAGCTCGCTGGTCACACACTGTACCTGCGGCGGGCCGGCCACGTGCGGGTGCTCCTGCGGCAGCTTGCAGCCGGGCACGGGCTTGAGCACCGGGATGCACTCGCCGAGGTCGCGGCGCCGCGCGTCGGCGGACTGCGAGCACTGGTCGATGAACAGCTCCGTCACGCGCAGCAGCTCGATGGTCACGCCCCACATCAGGTGCGTGAGCGAGTCCTTCAGCCGCAGCACGCCGCTCAGCACCTGGAGCACAGATTACTTAATACTAACTAACGTAAAGGTGGTCCCTCAACTGGACCATTTCGCTGCAGCATTACATTACAGAACTGCCTTACAAAACTTCAGAGAAGTTATATCAAAATATAACACATTGTATCATCAAGTTGCGCACTGTAATGCTCGCTGCTTTTCCCTTACCAACATAATGCTGGCATTAGTAAACATTACAGTTTGCGCACCTTAATGCTCGTTTCCCCCGCCTCACTGATATATTGCTCGATTCTATTACGTACGTAACATTGCAGGAAAATGCTCCAGGTTCTTGAGTACCTTAATAAATCACTACATAGAAAATTACCGATATTGTCAATTTTAAATGCGAGCTGTCATGTGACATCTTTGTCAGTAGTCAGTACCTACAGTACGCCATCGTCGTCAGCGTCAGTTCAACTGCAAGATTCGCGTAAAAATGCTCTACGCGGCTGTCGACAACCAACTGCCAAATGAATCTTGGGAAACCCGGCGGCTGGTAAGTAATTATCGCGCGCAGGTTCATTTACTCCATACCTAAGAGGCATCATATCTCACCGTACCTCCATGAGAAAAATATTCTAAATATGGAAAGCACTAGGTAGTTAAAGCTAGCCTGTTTTTTACATAATCTGTAAACGTACATTTACATAATCTTTGCAGTTGTGTCGTCGTTGATAATATTGTTAAAAGTATGAATGATAGGCATAAAGTTACGGCTATATTTTTTGACATGACGAAAGCTTTTGACATTGTGTCCCATAAACTTCTACTCCATAAATTAGAGAAACTTGGCTTTCGAAAACCTGTTTTGAATTGGATTGCTGGTTACCTAAAAGACAGGACTCAATATGTTAAAGTAACTGACATAGTTACCTATTACCTACCTGTTACCTAACCAAATGTATGGTTACCAATAAAATGCGGTTATTAACGGGTAATTATCCGACTGCGACCGAGTAAAAGAGTACAGTTCTTTAAGGTAAATAATTGGCATCGACTAACTTCGTGTTACCGAAGATGACCGAACGAAACTAGGCAACTGGATGACAGCACTATAGTAGAATAGCGAGACGGCTATAACGTTGTCAATTAAATGTTTGCGAAAAAGTTTAAAGTAGAAGTGTTTTTTAAAAAATATTTCTTTTTTTTAATAGGTTTTGTAATGTTTGACTGTTGTTTCCGAAATTCCGATGTTTTCCGATGAACTTTATTTATTTTGAAGTACTGTAAATAATCTGTCTATTTATTGTTTTGTGAACTCTTAGGTGAAGCTTTCTTCTTACGGAATTCCCATCGCACTGACTGGATGGAGGGAACAGTCAATAATAGTGCCGCCAGCGCCATCTAGCGGTGGTATTTAACCGTAACAAGCATGAAATGCGTTTAATTAACCGTTAATAAGGAAAAAACAAAATAACAACCGCTTCGCATCTATAGATCAAACACATGTTACATATAAATCTAAGGAAAGACTTAATGTGTTTGGCGTTCCACAAGGAACCGTCCTTGGACCAATTCTTTTCCTTTCATATGTAAATGACCTACCTGATGTAATTACTAATAAATGTGTTCTGTTTGCGGATGATATTTCGGTAATTGTGACCTCTAGGAATTATATTGACAAGAATATATATGAAACTAATATTAATGATATCATTGAACGAATTTCGAAGTGGGTGACTTGTCATATTTCATGTATTCATTTGGAAAAGATATGTTACGTTCAATTTGCTAATAGGACCTAGTTCTGCAGAAAGCAGTCAGGTGGCACTTTTTGCGAAAATAAGATTTAAACACAGCCATACTAAATTTAACGTTGCGGATTTTTTGCAAAGACAGCCATTTCGATATCTCTTCTCAATGCTGAGATATGAGCCGTCAAATGCAGCCATTTATTATTCATAGGTCTCTAGAGATTATCGACTGTTGCTTCCCATATGTGATTTGTCTAAGAAAAGAGGATGTTTCTGAGGATTTTTCTGCATCTAAGTGTTGGAACGACATACCACCACCTTTACATAAAACAATGTCTTTCAACATTTAGGCGCAAAATGACTAAACTGCATATTAAGAAGCAGTCTCTCTTGTTAGGGTTTGTTGAGAGAAGTAGCTACCTGATAGAGCAATAGCGTAGTAATTTTCTCATAAAATGTAAAATGGCAGGTTAGGGCAGAATATCAGCAGCTGGCTAGGCTAATCTACGCCTAAAATATAGAAAATATGTTTGACATTATTTAATGCACGCCACGTTTTTCACGTTCGCAACAAAAAACAATCTCCACTTTTCAAAACTAGTTGTTTGCTCCACTTTTTAAAATACTGTAATAATGTACTCTTTCCACTCATTCAAAAACAACAAAACAACATACAATCTATTTATATACAGTCTTTTGTATATTTACCTGTTTGTTTGTAGTGGCCGACTGCGACACGTACGTCGGTATGATCAGCAACCGCTGGATGTTTTTACACTCGGCCAGCGCGTCGTCGAATCCCACCTGCGACAAGGATTTTTATACAATAATTCCCACATTTTTGTTCAATACTCGATATTTTCGTACAAAGGACATGCTGGACTTATAGATGTTGAATTTGGGCAGATCTTTACTTGTCTTGAGTCATTAATTTTTTTTTATCGTGATATTTCAGCAAACGTCCTTATTTTTTACTTAATACGATGGCACTGTTATATGTTACATTATGAAAGACGTTGTCAACAGACACATCGCTGTATCTTGACGTCAATTTTAACGAACCCAAAGCCTGAAATGACGCAATGTTTATAGATCTATGTTCAGAAACTCGAGGATGGTCAGCAAAGCGCAGACGCGCAGGCGCCGCGACTCATTCAAGTCCTAAAGTTGCCTTTTCCGAAGCTGAAATTTCTCTTTTTTTGCTGGTAACCCCATCTATCTTATTTTACCTTGTCGTCTATATTTACACACTCAAGAATGGACAGCAACAGCAGTTTAGAAAGGGTCCGCAGCAGCGCAGGCGCCGCGCCGTTGTTCAAGCCCTAAAATTGCCTTTTTCAAGCCTGATTTTTCGTTTTTTTGCTGTAACCCCACCTACACCTTACCTTGACATCAATATTCACAAGTTCCAGGCTGGTCAGCAGCGGCAGCTTCGCGAGGGCCCGCAGGAGCGCGGGCGCCGCGCACTGCGCCGTGCCTCGCTCCAGCCGCAAGCGCCGCAGCTTGGTCAGCTTGGCCAGCACGCCCGCGAACTCCGCGCGGAAAGTGCACTCGCCCAGCTCGAGCGACTCCAGTTGGGTGAGCTGGCCTATCACGTCGCAGGCGCACCAGCCTAATTCCTGCGAATACAAGAATAGGTTAACTATTTTGTTGATTCTTATTTAAAATTATACAACTTGAAGTCAAAACAGATTTATAGTCGCGATGTAGGGATGACAAGGTTTAATTTTGGGGCCTGTTCCAATAGTTTAGATGTACTTTTAGGTCCATATTTTAAGGAAATGTTAGAACGTAAGCATTTTTTTTAAATACTCTTTGTACTTTACTAACTCTTTTTGTGAAACCGAACCAAGTTTAAAAGAGTAAGTACTGAGTTTCTCGCTGGGTCTTCTCAGTATAAGATCAACTTCCGATGCGGTGGTAGAGTCACATTATGTTTGTATACAGTGTATTTATGTATTCATATTATTATAGTATTTAAGTCTATTACTAAGTTTTTTTATTTCCTTGTAATGACGATTTAAAAGTACTTGTTACAGGTCTATTTAAATAAAGATATTTTTGTTTGTTTGTTTGTTTGAATCGCTTTTCGCAGAGTGATTTGCTCCCTCGTCAGATAGAAAGAGACGAAACGAACAAAACCTTAGTCTGACACCTGTCAGGTGAATTTCAACGGGCTCCAGGTACCGGTAGAATTCGCACTTGTCAAAGTGACAAACGTCACCCGAACCCGTTCGCAAACAACTAGGAAACTGTCAGGTGACAGCTCGGTCAACCTCGGTTTCACTCGGGGTCAATTTGGAACGAGTTCTAGTGATTTTCACTCCTTGGTGTGAAATTCCACACGTTTTGAAACATAGCCCTAATAGTTTTTCAGTAGCCAACAGTAACATAATTCATTTCATGGATTCAACTGCAGTGCTTTGAGGTGGATCTCCAGTTTCCTTGGTGGCTGGTCGCAACGTTTTGTAATAACAAACGAAACTGTAACCAATTCGTGTTCAGAGGAAGTTCCACTAACCCGTGGTGTGCCGCAGGGATCTGTTTTGGGACCAATTCTCTTTATTCTATACAGCGCAGATTTGGCGAACTGCATTAAATGCAAAAATTAATGGTTGAAATTTCACAATCACGTCTTGGAGACTGTCAGAAATTGCTTCTATCGGCTGAAAGTGTTTTACAGGGTGCGCAATTATTTGGATGTTGATGTAAGAGTTCAACTCTGTGAAACGTTAATTCTATCGAAGCTCAACTATGCGGACACTGTTATGGGTGACTGCTTGTACGGTAATACAAAGAAACTCATACAACGTGTCCAGAATTCTTCTCCACGATTCTGTTTTACCATTCCGCATAGAGCTCATGTCCCTCCGTTTCTCAACCAGGGTAACCTCATGAACATGAAGTTTAGGCGTTTACTTCATTTTGCCTGCCTACTGTTTGGAGTTGTGCAGTCGGGAGCACCATCATATTTGTACGATAAACTATTGTTTTCACATCGCTAAGTTAGCATTGCCTCGAGACTCATCTGTCCAAGACACAGCTCCGCAGAGTTTCGTGGCAGTTTTCGTTACTCAGCCACCAAATGTTGGAATAATATCACGCCGCCTTTGAGAAAATGTTTAACGTTAGGATCCTTCCGCTAGCAATTTAAAAAATACTTATAAATTTCAAATTAATTAGCTGTGTTCAGTCTGTAGTTGTATTATTTAAAAATAACCTTATATATATACCTACTATATGCATGTTTGTTCAATGTCTTATGTAGTCGTGGTAGTTTAACGACTTGAAGTGTTATAATGATGTTGTATTACAAATTTAGTACATTTATACTTTTATAAACACTGTTGTGAAATGAGAAACTGTCTGTGTATATACTATATATGTTGTGAATTGGGATAATTGCTGTTTTTTGCATTTTGTTATATTGGCGCGCATAGTTTCTCCTCTAAGGGATCTACAGAAGACCAGCGTCGCAGTGTCTCTAAGATACCCCGGCATATGCTGAGTACATGCCTTTTTGGTGCCAAAACCATTATAAATGAGCACTTAAATGTAATTTGTATGTTTTGTCACCAAATAAATATATTTTCCTTCTTTCTTTCATAACGTTATTTTGAAAATCGATTGTCAGGAATGTTCCTTTTTAGTGTGTTCAGTCTCTTCATTGAAAATGTTGCAAAAGTTTGCGCTGACTGTATCTGGTTCTGGAAGTCTCGCAATGTTGTAATATAGTCCAGGAACTTTAGGATTTCACTTCGGAAAAAGTCCAACCAAGCTAAAAATTAGTATACACTTACCTTTCAGCTCTCCAAATAAGGTGTGAAAAATCCCCAATATTTGGTTGCACGCATAACTCGTGACCACTCAAAAACGGTAAAAAAAAATATTTATTCCGGTTTTTTGCGAACATCTTTGTTCCTGTCGGCTACAAAGTGTACTTACAAAAAATAAGAGCGGGAAATTACCTACAAAAAAGGTGGAATATAATTTATTGATAGAACTAGCAACTGGGTGTATACCAATTTTCAGCTTGGTTGGACTTTTTCCGAAGATGAGCCCATTTTTTGTCTATAGTTCCTGGACTAATAAATGAATACGTAGGTAGGTAGGGGAGGAAAAACATATGAGGCTAAAAAGGAGTTACCTAAGTGACATGAACCCATTCGATCAAAATCGTCGATCGATCGTAATGAAAATTACCTATTGGAAAATCGGAGGGATTAGATTTCTATATTGAGAGGGGTAGAAAAGTTCTCAATGTTGTATAGAAAAGGTAAAATAACACGGTTTTCTTGTGAAGCTGAAGGACAAGCTTCGTCTGTGGGGTCGAAGGTAAAACTGCGCGTAGGGTAAGCCCGAAGTGGCCATCGTCGATCTCAAGTAAGGTCAAAGCGCGAGGTCGCCAGGAGGCAGGCCTAGTCGTGTACATAAGAATCTTTAGTGTGGAAATTGTGGGATTGTGAGCCTAAAAGTCGCTACTAAGATGCCGGATGCCGAGCTGCGTAAAGACTAAGTTTCACTGCCGCAAGTCGGCTGCAGGTTGCGGCTAGAAGCTAAAGGTAGTTTAGGATCAAAGGTAACACATTTTTGTTTATTCTGTTTGTTCGTTTGCTTGTGACTCACCTTGATGGATGTGAGCGAGAGATGCGTCAGCGCTGTGAGGCTCGCCAGCGGCGCCAGGTCGCGAGCCAGCGCGAGCCCCGCCATGCTCTTGAGGCGCAGCTGCGTGAGGCGCCGCAGCCGCGCGAGCGGCGCCGGGTCCAGCGCGGCGTCGCGGATGGCGAGCGCCGACAGCGAGGTCAGGTCGGGCAGCCCGTTACAGACGTCTTCCACCGCTCGCGCTGGACAGCGGCATAGTTCTATCCTGGAATATGACGTACATTGTAGCTTGGTCTACAATTTTGCATACTCATAGTCTTGGAAGCGGAACATGACTGACATAAAAGTAGCCCTAAGACTTGGATTCCCACAGAAATCTACGGAGTGTGCACACTTCGCTAGTTCATACCGTAATGCCGAAATAACCTCAATCAAACCCATGACAATCCAAATCTTAGGATCTACTTTCGGGGCAATAAGTACGCAAAAATGGTACACCAAAGCTATTTCTGAGACAAAAGCCGCGTAGCTTAGCTGGTTATCCTGACGTGGCTTGTGAAAATGATGTTTGGTCCACTAAATACAATAAGCACTGAGATTGGCGGCGCAGAAAAAGTTGAATACCAAACAACGCATTCCCATACTTCATATTATGTGATATGCGGTTCAATTGACAACCGCCGTGCACGCTGAGGCATTAACATCTTTTTATTTAACCTATGTCCTACTGCTGCAACAAGATCTCACCCTAACTCCACGGCATATCCTTGATAAGGGCCAAGGTGTTTGGTTTAGAAGCTGAGTATTTAGAAGGCCGTCGTTGGCATCGGATCTTCGGCAGTGACCACTAATAGGATGCTAAGGGGTGGTAAACTGAGCCAATTAAACAGAAGTCATCTAATACACGATCTGCCCTGGTTTTTAATAAAAGTTTCTGAACTTATAGTGGTGTTTCTACTAAAACTTTTTTGCTTATAAACGAATCCCTTAACCTTAATCAACAATACACTAGATAACCGATCCGAGCATCAAAAACGGCCGAGCAAATAACGTCCCACTTCAATAGTAGGAACTTATTTCTATTTAGTTCACTTTTGACTGCGCCAACGTGCTGACATGCCGCAAGGCCTGAATGTGCTTAAAAAACTAAAGAAATAACCATCTGAAAAATATGTATCGGACGGAATACGATAAGAAAATGCTGTTTTATATTATTAATAATAAAATAATACCTAACTGAAAATAAAAATAAAAGTACGTGGGTACATGGGCCAACGTAAAGGCGGATGCTTTAAAACAGTGAATTTATGGAGTAGTTTTATACTTAATATTTTATTCACTTTTTACATATTTTAAAATGTTATTTTTTTATTCATCGATTTTCTGGCAACCCGTTTATCTGTAGCCGGAGGTAGTAAGTTCGATCCCTCCATGACAAACATTTATGTGACGAACATATTTTGTTTGTTGTGTCTGGTTATTATCATAAAATAAAGAGTATACAGAAGGACCGCTTTTCTTTTTTCCTAAACTTGCCTAGGCGATCGCCTAGGGTTGCTACTATATTCGCCCGTTTAGCCCGATCTGACAGAACGGGAAAAGAATAATGTTCTGAATGAACATTCCTAACGGGTAAAGGATAATCTAGCGACGTCTTTAAATTCATGAACCTTTGCGCCAGATTATAAGAAGTCATTTACCTACAGAAGGCGTCCGCTAAATAAACCGGGCTCCCGGTGCGACTTGCTAGCTTATTGGGCTTGATCACACAGTCCTTATACCTACTTAGTGGGCAAGTAACAGCATAACGCTTCGGCAGCAGCAGCCGCGCGTGCCTCGACAAAAGAATATACCTTAAATACTGGTTTTACCAATGCATGATGAGATAAGTTACGGAAATGTTTTACCTACCTATCTTCTTATATTACCTACTTGTAAAAGTTAATTGAGTTTTACTTACCTTTCTTCATCATTTGGTAAAGAAAAAAACGTGTAATTACAATTTTGTGTGGTGTTTAAACAGCCAAATACACTGCAACACGAATGATATTTTCGCAAAGCCATTTTTGACTAATAAACTATAAATCTGACGTATAAAATAATATCACAATGTTTTTGACAGTGCGACTGACCGCGTGACTGAAACTGACTTACTTCGCCTGTAAACTCACGTCTCTGCGTGTGTGTGCCACAAATGGCGTGTTGTTCTAAGCGGGCTATCTGTCAGAGCACCGCGCATGCCTAATTTGTGTTATTATTATCTATTTAAGAATATGTTTAGAAAAAATAAGTATGTAGATCAACTTAAGTATGGTTTTTTGCAAAATATATTGAAATAACTTACCATAACTTAGTGTAAACTATACATTGCCAATTTCTGCTTCATAGTAAAGTTGTAGAACTGGTTTCTCAAAACACGCAATGAAAACTTAGTTTTACTCGTCGCTTAGTGTTGCGTTGCGGTCAGTCAAAGTCAAAGTTTTATTATACTCATGTGGTTGACAAAGCGGTTTCAAAAAAATAGTACCTTACATATTAGGTACTGGTTTTTTTATAACATTGAATTGTTATTAAGTAGTTTAAGTGATAAAAAATACAAAGTGTGACTCCATTATACCCTGTTCGGGGCAGTAAAGTCAACAGTGTCAGAAATTCAAAATGAAATAAGTCATATTTTATGTCACTTATTTTTTCTTCATTGCTTACAGAATGAGGTTGAATTTGAAAATGTATATCGTAATTCGCAAATAAATCTCAACATAATAAAAACTGCGTTTTATTTCTTACGTAGAAGGCCTAAATTAGGTTGAAATTATTAAAACTTAAAATCTTTTTTCTCATCTGTCTCATTCACTTTATGAACGAGACAAAAGATAGCACAATCAGTTGGTGCCTTTTTTGGCCTGTGTTTTTCTTCCTGGAGCTTTATCTGGTGTTATTGTTGATCGAAGGTCAAAGCACAAAAAACTACAAGTAAACTCACCTCTCTAGCGTGTCAACCGTTGATATGTGTTGTGCGAACTGCTCCCAGAAGACTGTGTCGTTTTGCGGCAGCAGCATCTTGCGCAGGTCCAGCCATTTGGTGCCGTGCCTCTTCAGCGCTGCACACAACCCGCCCCAGTCTGATACCTGCACCGATGGAGACAATTTGTCAGGCCTGGGAATGACTGATTATTGTTCCTGAGGTATCTTACCCCAAACTCAGCAAAGCTTGATACGTGAGCGTGTCAGAGACTATATATTATGAATTTGTGACCTGGTTATACAGGGTGATTATCAAAAGACTTACAAAAACGATATGGCATACTCAGTAAGTGAAGTGTCAACTAAGTAAGTTAAAATTTGATTTTTTTAATTGACTTCAATTTTTTTTTTTTTTTTTTTATACTACGTCGGTGACAATCAAGCACGCGGACCGCCTGATGGTAAGCGGTTATCGCGGCCTATGGACGCGTGCAACACCAGGGGTATCACTCGCGCGTTGTCGACCCTAATAACCCTAATATTTTAAGGTTGTACAAAAAATACGGACTGTATGGTGACCTAAGACCTTGCAATAGAAGTTAAATCAATTTCATTTTCACTTATAGTAGTTGTAGTGATAGTTTCTACATAGTAGGTGATGCCATTTCGTTTATGTAAGTCTTTTGCTAATCACCCCACCCCGTATACACATACTTTATACATACTAAGTGAATGCCCCTGCAATTAAACCAGGGGTTTAGGGAAAACATTCACGTCAATAAAATTAGGTTGTAAAGTAAAAGTAAAAGTAAAAAATATCTTTATTCATATAGACTTATAAAAAGTACTTATGACAAGTCATATACAAAAAAAAAATGTGGCAAAAATATACTGAATAAAAATCAACTTACATAAAATAATACTATGATAGTTAATATCATAATTAAATATCTCTACCTGCGGTTCGGAGGTTGTTTCCGATCGAGAAGACTCCGGCAATAAACTCGATGGTTACTCTTTTCAATCTTGTTTTAATACACAAAAATTGAATTGACATAGTAAAGTCATAACAAAAAAGTGTGCAGAGGCGCAGATTATACCTAAGATGACCACAAATTCTTATCATTTAAGAAATCCTCAACACTAGAATAACCTCGCTTCATTAACTTAGCTTTAATTTGTGACTTAAACTTGTGAAGAGGCAGTTCAACAAGAGTTTGCAGAATCTTATTAAAATATTTTACACATTGACCAACAAATGATTTCCCTACATTATGCAGTCTTAGACTGGGAGTTACAAGCTTATTTTTATTTCTGGTATTGAGTTTATGAACATCACTGTTTTTCTTGAAGAGATGCAAGTTTTTACGGACATATTAGTATATGTCTGTAAAAACTTGCATGTAAAAATGTAGTCATTATCATAAATAAATTGAGAGTACACAGTTAAAATATCTATCTCTTTGAATACTTCACGAAGCGAGTCGCGTGGTCTAAGGTAGTAAATGGAGCGGATGGCTCTTTTTTTAAGAACAAAGATGGTGTTGAGATCCGCTGCCGAGCCCCACAACTGTAGACCATACGACATAACACTGAAAATAACTGAAGTACACGAATCTTGCTGTTGCGATATCAGTCAGGAGCCTTATTTTTCTAACAGCATAAGCTGCCGAACTAAGTCTTCCTGCCAGAGCAGTAATATACGGACCCCACTGTAACTTGGAATCGAGAGTAATTCCTAGAAATACAGTGGAATTCGCAATCTCTAATGGCTAGTTATTCATGTTTATAATGGTATCGACCTGTCTTACATTGGGCATAGAAAATTTGATACATTTGGTCTTCTTAGCATTAAGCAGTAAATTGTTACTCGTGAACCAATGCAGTACCTTAGAAAGAGTATTATTCACGTCGTCAAGTGCTTTGTTACTTCTATCTACGTTAAAAATCAGAGGAGTGTCATCAGCAAATTATACAATCCCACATAGGTCTTTGACAAAATAAGGCAGGTCATTTATATAGATCAAAAACAGCAGAGGACCTAATATTGATCCCTGGGGCATGCCCATACGTATGGTGGCACCGGAAGAATTCGTACCATTGATACTCACTTTTTGTATTCTATCAGTGAGGTAAGTTTCTATAAGGCTAAGTGAAATATTTGAAACACCGTAATGTCTCAGCTTAATCAGTAGGATTTTATGATCTACGCAGTCAAATGCTTTTGATAAATCACAAAAAACTCCTATTGCATCTTGCTTGCCTTCCCACACATCGAATATGTGTTTGATGAGCGCACCACCTGCATCGGTTGTATTCCTATTTTTAGTGAATCCAAATTGATTACTATGTAATAATTTATTCAAAGCAAAGTGAGAATGTAATTGATTCAATATTATCTTTTCAAAAAATTTACTTATAGCTGGTAGAATAGAAATAGGTCTATAATTGGATGGGTCACTTTTCTCACCTAACTTATAGAGGGGTATGACTTTACTAAATTTCATTAAATTAGGGAACTGACCCTTGTCTACACAGTTAATAAAAAGTAACGCTACACTAGAGGAGATGGTATCTATGACTGATTTAAGTATATCAAGAGAAATACCCCATAAATCCTCCGTCTTTTATATGTTAAGTTCTTTAAACGATTTGAGGATGGTATGAGGAGATATATGATCAAAGCAAAAACTAGTGGCGAACTCATTAACACTTGATGTGAGGAGATAACTAGCTAGCAGTGAACTAGAATTTAGTTTACTGGTAGTAATAAAAGGGTAGTAAAAATTGTTTAAGTATAAGAATAAACAACGCAAGCAAACCGTGTAAAAGCGGTTCAAAAACGTTTGGCAAAGTGTGCGATTCCGGTTTCTAGGAAGCAACTCAAACTGTCTCTAACATTTGGGCTACATCGTACGGCAGAAGCTCTGCTTAGTTTAGGGTCAGATGGCCATGTCTAAAGAAGTTCAGAGGCAAGGCAAGTGCAACACATTCCTACAGATATTTTCTCATACTCACGTGTGAATTTTTCATCCTAACGTGCCTCCAGAGCGCGGGCGTCGCCGCCATCTGCCGCCACAGCTTGCACACGCGCGCGCTGTGCGCTAAGTCCCGCATGCCTAGGTATTGGAATATCTGTAACAATACAGATTATACTTGTTATTATTGTACCGTCTGTGGCAAGTAAGCATGAGAACCACTTGTTGGTAAGCAGTTAAAAAGCAGGTCACATACAACATTAGAGGTATCATTTGTGAAACAAGATATATAAGCCTGTAAAACTGCAGGGTTCTTTCGTGAAGTCAGTCAAGTTATTTTTCCTTTTCATTTGACAACAACAGAAGTTCCTTTGGATTTTAGTACTTTGTCATAGTTGTTCCCATTTTGGGTGCCAGGTGTAGTCCTTCCCTTTGAATTGCAATTGCTACTTGGACAAAGGTGATAAACTGAATACCAGGAGATTATGAAAAGATTGATTTATTTAATCTTTATTGCACAAAGAAAAGTACAATTGGCGGACTTGATGCCTAAAGGCATTCTTTACCAGTCAACCACTCGGTGAAGCAGAAATCTTTACAGCGGGGTTTTGTAAAACTAAGTTTCAGTAAAATAAAAGTAAACAATTTACTCATATAATATATATACCTACTTATCTAAATTAGAATATATATGTGTACCTCCTTACATATAAAAATAATTCATAAATACAATGATATATGAATACATATTATGTACTGAAATGAAAGACGAAACATTAACTCGGAATGATATGACTGACGGTCTGACTAATCTGACCAATGATTAAAATAGCACTAATTCAAACTAATGAGGGTGTCTGTAAAAAAAGCTTGTGGATAGATTTTTTTAAGGAGAACCTATAGCAGCTAAGGTAAAGGAGTTAGACACATGCGTGGATAGATGAGGAGGAGTGGAAAGTTTCAAAAGAGTATTTGAGCGTTGGTTACGTGAGCTGCACTCACCCCTATATTTAAAATTACGCTTGAGATATTAAGGAACATCGGGATTTTTAAGAACGTTGTACAGTAAACATAGCGTTCGAGAATTTCTTCGTTGGCGGACTTTAAGCCATTTCAATTTAGAGCGGAACGGAGAAATATGGTCAATTTTTTTTACACCGAAAATGAAACGAATGCAACTATTGACTAGGCGTTCGAGCCTATCGAGAAGTGCCTGGGACAGGTTGGAACAGCAAACGTCCGCATAGTCAATATGAGGCATCAGAAGGGCTTGGACCAGTAAAATTTTGGTGCTGAGTGGGAGAAAGTTTTTAAATCTATACAGAGAGCGTAAGGTAGCGACAACTTTTCTGCTTGTTTCCTTGATTTGTTTGTCCCAGCTAAGGTTATTCTCGTATAGGCGATTCTCGTATCTACGTATAGGCCAAGGTTCTTAACATGGGGGCTGAACGGGGTGTTAGTGCCGTTATAGGTTAACGTAGGTCCGTCGGTACTGAGGTGACTGAGTACCTATCACAATTGCCTGACATTTAGCTGGATTTACTGAAATACCGTAACTGTCAGACCATTCGAGCAAACGTTGGAGATCGTTATTCAGTAGGCAAACAGCATCCTCGAAACCATTGGCGTCAGTCTGTACATACAGTTGAAGGTCATCAGCATACAGATGGTAGGAGCTGCAGAGATTAAGTGTGACAAAGTTGATGAATACAGAAAATAGAAGTGGGGATAATATACGAGGTGCATTCAATAAGTACCTAGCCTCATCGCCAGAGGGCGCTGTAGTTTCAAAAGAGTTTTACCACAGTGTAGCACATTCTTTTTTAATTATTTTTTAAAATTTTCATTCCAATCCCTTCATTTGTTTTAATTTGACAACTTATGTAAGCGAACGTGTCGATCGGTTTTACAAAAATGGAAAAAGAGCAATATCGTTCGGTGATTCGATTCCTATTTACGGAAGGGAAAACGCGCATCGAAATTAAAGAGAGCTTGGATGCTGTGTACGGTGACTCTTCTCCATCGATGGCCACCGTCAAGAATTGGTTCAACGAGTTTGCACGTGGCCGTACGTCGGTTTTTGATGAACCACGTCCAGGTGCACCGAAAACAGCTGCTACGGAGGAAAACATTTAAAAAATCCATGATCTCGTATTAGCAGATCGCCGATTGAAGGTTCGGGAGCTAGCTGAGACTGTAGCCATTTCAGAAGGAACAGTGCATCATATTCTTCACGAGGAACTCGCATGAGAAAGCTGTCGGCGCGATGGGTGCCGCGTTTACTCACACCGGAAAACAAGCGCAACCGTGAGACCACATCGGAGACGTGTTTGGCGCTGTTTAAGCGGAATCCAGCGGAGTTTTTGCGTCGTTTTGTGACCGTCGATGAAACCTCGATCCACTGGTACACACCAGAGACCAAGGAGCAATCAAAACAATGGATCCAGACCGGGCAACGTGCTCCAAAGAAGGCGAAAACTGTAAAATCGGCCGGAAAAGTTATGGCCACCGTTTTCTGGGATTCACAAGGTGTGATCTACATCGATTACCTCGAGAAGGGTAAAACAATTACAGGGCTTTACTATGCCGATTTATTGGGCCGATACGACGCCGAATTAAAGAAAAAACGACCCCATCTGGCGAAGAAAAAAGTGCTGTTTCACCACGACAACGCACCGGTTCACACGTCTGCCGTTGCCATGGTCAAATTGGTCGAATTACGCTACGAATTGCTGCCCTATCCACCGTATTCTCCAGATTTGGCCCCTTGTGACTTCTTTCTGTTTCCTAATCTGAAAAAATCACTCGCCGGGAATAGATATGGATCAAATCATCGCCGCCACGGAGGCCTATTTTGCAGAGTTTGACAAAAACTATTTTTCGGAGAGGTTAAAAAAGTTGGAGCATCGCTGGGCTAAGTGTATCGAACTGAAAGGAGACTTTGTTGAAAAATAAATTGCCACTATTCCAAAATTTTCGTTTACTTTTTGTAGGCTAAGTATTTATTGAATGACCCTCGTACCTCCTTGTGGAACTCCGGAATCCAGATTACAACACTGAGAAATCGTATGACCAATACGCACAGCCTGTTGCCGTCCACGAAGATAAGACGAAAACCAGTTTAATTCATGTGGGGTGATGCGTAGATAAGAGAGCATTGCTAAAAGGATGTCATGGTCCACGACGTTGAAAGCGTTGGAGAAGTCCATTAGTACCAGAAGAGTCAATTTGGAAACGTCAAGACCAGTTCTAATGTCAAACTCAAACTCAAACTCACTCAAACGTTTATTTGCTTAACATTGTGTAGTACATTGGGATGAGTGACAATGATATAAAAAAGTAACAACAACATTATACCCTAGTTATGTAGGCATGCAAATGTTAATTATATGTTAGTTATATTAGACTTATGCAAACTAATGTTATTTAAGAATATTTTTACTACAATAGTCGTAAATTAAAATAGAAGTAGAATTGTTAAATCATTTAGCATTCGAATGTACAAGATACAAATAAATTCAAATGTCAATGTCAGTATTAATAGATTACAAAATATTAAATTATTATTACATAATCACAAATTATTGAATCGTTTGAAATTACTATGTCCCCTTAAATTCATTATCTCTCCATGAACTCATTAATGGAGTAGAAGTTGTGTTGTAGCAGCCATTGAGTAATACTCTTTTTAAATATATTTTTATCAAGTGGCTTTTCAGTAATTTCCAACGGTAGCTTATTAAATATTTGAATAGCCATATAGTACGCGTTACTTTGAAATAAGCCTAATTACAATTTGGTACTACTAATTTGTGTTTTCTAGAATTTCTAATGTTAGATTTTAATTTGTCACATTTTATAAAGAATACTGGGTGCTTTTTCACTAACAAACAAAGTTCCAGTATGTAAATGCAGGGCAGAGGAAGAATTTTGAGTTTTTGGAACCGGGGTTTGTCTTCATTCACCTTGAGAAGTGCAGTGAAAGATATACATAAATAATGGCAAACTCATAAGTAACTATGGTCGAAAATCACGCTTTCTCCAAATTAATACCGGAGTGCCGCAGGGCTCCGTCTTGTCGCCGACGTTGTTTCTTCTGCATATCAATGACATGTTATCTGTTGGTAATATTCATTGCTATGCGGATGATAGCACGGTCCACTCGCGTTATTTCGAGCGCCCTGGGGCAAAGCAGACTGACATCGAGGAGAAGAGGCGTAGTCTTGTTGTTGAGCTTGACGGAATGTTCGTAGCAACCTAAACCAGCGGGACTACATTGAGAGCGTCATTAGAACTGCATCCCGTAAACTCGGAATCCTGAACAGAGTGAGACGATTCTTCACGCCTGGGCAGCCCTGTCCTTTGTATAAGACACAAGTTCGCTCGTGTGTGGAATACTGCTCTCATCTCTGGGACGGTTCCGCCATGTACCTACTCGAAGCTCTTCACAGGTTGCAGCGGCGTGCTATCCGTATTATTGGAAACCCAGAGGCAACTTTGACCCTTGAGCCTCTCCAATTGCGTAAAGACATTGCCAGGCTAAGTGTTCTCTATCGCTTCTACAATGGGGAATGCTCTGACGAGTTATTCCAGCTTATTCCACCCTCACCTTTCCACTCCCGTACCACGCGTGCTGGACTACGGCGTCACCCACACACAATTCAACATTTGTTGGCCCGAACTGAACGGTGACTCGTTTCTTTGTCGTACCATACAGACGTGGAACGCTCTTTCAGCACATGTGTTTCCTTCCTCTTATAGTCCCGGGTTCTTCAAGCGGGGCGTGAAAAGGCAATTCTGCAGGCCTTCAAGGTGAGGATGGCCAACTCAGTGATTCGTTCGAATGACTGGGCTTGTCAACCTCATATCTGGACCTCACGACCGCTTTCCATCAGGTGGAGTGAGGTCATCTCGACGGGCAATATATATATTAAAAAAAACTATGTATGTGAGAATTTGTTCTTTCAATTGACATTTAGTATAAGGTTTTCATACAAAAATACAGACTGTTCGACTGATTTGTATAGTGACCTTGAATAAAAGTAAAAAAAAAAAACATTTTCACGGTAAGTTTCTACAGCATTTAGCCATGTCATTTTTGTAAGTCTATTGATAATCACCCCGTATTGTCAAATTTTACGCGTGTGTGTTATTCATAATATTTTGTAAGTCTTTTGATAATCACCCGGTATTGTCAAATTATACTCGTGTGTGTACTGTACGTACCTGCACTACTACGTTGTACTTGTGTTCCTGCGCTTTATGGCAGAACACGGTGAAGTGGTCCGCCAGGTCGCTGACGCGCGGCCGCCCGCGGCGCCGCGGCGACGCGCCCGGCGGCGGCGATGTCGCTCCGTTTGCTATCCTACCGCCGCGTTTCTTGTCTTCGCTGTTAATGTTACAAACAAATCATTCTTGGGCCATTCGTAAGGATCTACACATTGATAGCGATGCCTTGTAGTTGGTAGTAAAGTTGATGTGATAAGTTTGCCGTACCGTGTTGGTGTCAACGTGTTACTTCGCACCGCAGTTACTATTAATCTGTGGCAACGCTTTCAGTGTGTAGCTTTTACTATTTCATTACTAAACCACACAGCTTTATTATGAATATTCTGGAAATATACATGAATAATTTGCAAATTCCTTAGTATCATGTGATATGGTCATTCAACGCATTGCAATTTAAAAAAATGCTGTGTGGTCTAAAAACGAAATGAAATAAAAGCATACATGATAACAATATCTATTCGTATCCTAACTCCACAACAGAAACTTAAAGATAAGAACTTACCTTTCTCACGAGTCTGGCAAAGGAAGATACAATAAAATGTAAACAACAAATAACACTTATTTATTTTATATGTTTAACTTGATACATAGCCTTTATACAAATTGTGATAACTGCGAATATACAAAACACAAGCAGTGAACCACTGCTAGAGTGTAACATAGCCAGCATAAGCAGAGCTTTTATCAAATGAGTTACGACAAAGCTTCAATCTAGCGCTGTTTATGACAGGTAACACTTATACGCGTGTGAGTGAAATAATGTTGCCAAAATACTGGACCCGATATCGGCAGTCCGGTGTTCTAGCCACTCACTGGGCTACCTAAAGTACTATAAGTATAATTAATAGTAGTATAAGTATAATTTATAGGTATTTTAAGTGTTATTTATGATAAATAATTTTGAATTCTGTAATTTATAATAAATAAATAAATAAATAAATATCCCTGGACATTATTCCACACAGCGCCATCTAGCCCCAAAGTAAGCTAATTAAAGCTTGTGTTATGGGATACTAGACAACGGATAAACATACTTAAATACATTTTCTTTTGTAAATACATACTTATTATACATAGGAGACACCCAGACCAGTACAAACAGACATGTTCATGCACACAAATGTTTGTACTGTGCGGGGATCGAACCCGCGACCTCTGGTGTAGTAGCCAACTTCTTAACCATTACACCAAGTCGGTCGTCAAAACTACTCTAATTAGCAGTGACACCTGTATTCTGTGCAATAAAATATATTATATTCTATTCTAATATGGTTGTTCCACTCACTCACTCAGCCTCGAGTTTTTTTGTTTTACCAAAACCTGCTAACCCGAAAACGTTAGTTTACTCCGTCAATTAATAATGCGACTTTCGTTTGAGCAACGTGCAACGGCCGAGCCGGTATAAAGCGGTTTCTCTCCGTACGCGACGAGGCCGCTAGAGTTCGCGCGCGCACGTGTATTAATGTCACCTATCACAGCGCGGTTGTTGAAGCTTTATCAATGTTTCATTTATTCACTATGCTATTATTGCTATAAACTCCTGTACGATGCGCAGACGTGTCAGGACAGGACGTAAATTATGTGGTTACGCTTCACCAGTGCAGTAGTGGTTCACCAAACAAATGTAAATAATGTAAAATTAACTAGACGTACCATAAGCGCTGTGCTGCTACTTTGGCAATTTATTTTACTTGAATAAAGATAACTGTCAAAAAATAAGTGACGTAGCTTGTCACTGTCAAGGCAAGTACCGTCAGAGTAGTACCTAGTTTTGCCATAAGTTTTTCAAGAATAGTACACAAAGGACAAAAAGTCCAGAACTGTTATAAACCGATATTGCGCCTGCGCAGTATCGCTGTAAAAATCATGTAAATTTCAAGAAGAAGGGGGGGGGGGGGGATAAATCGTTTTCTAAGAAAGGTTTCCCTACATTGGCACCACTATGCTTGTAAAATATATGTTATTTTTTCTAACTTGCGCGCCATGTACCTAAACAGCAGCTGCAACACAGTCCTTAAGGTTACGTACAGTCGCAGGCGAATTATCGTTATCTCGTCGTTCGTAACGTACAAACTTGTTGCAATTTCCTTAACCTGTAGGTAGACCCTTCTTTTAGTGTAGATAGATAACATATTTGGCCTGCGACCTATAGACTACTTCATATTCTCTTAACTAGAACAAACTGTTTCTCAAACATCACAAAAGCAGTGTAACCTATATAATTTTTCACAACATGACTACTTACATTTAGTTGATGTTAATGGACCTTAAATTACAAACTTATTTTATTTTAAATCCAATTATGCAGTCTTCTAAAATAGTGCCTCTATTTGACAAAAATAATTTGCTAAAATGTGTAATAGCAACTTCTAAGAACATGTTTGAAAATATGTATAGTCAACTTTTCTGTTTGAAGTTTTGTATAACATCGCAAATTTTTGTTTGGTTTAGTATTTATTTGAGTAGATATTTACAATTAAAATTTCACAAACAAACCATTTATTATTTACGGTAGCAGGACCTATTTCAAATTGCCAAATAATGATTTTAGAAATAAGCTATAACTTATTTATTTTTTGTTTTTTTGTTTGACTCATCAATCAGTCATCATCAAACAACATTTAGTGTTCATTCATTTCATAAAGCTCAATAGAAAGTCATTGAAAGGGGATCAAGGCAATTCAATTAATTTGACTGCTATGGTGGTATAGTGACTAATAACATTATTTATACAACAATGTAAACTGGTTCAACCGGCGAAGATGTTTTTTTTTTGTTTAAAAAGTCTGACAGTAAATAAGGTATTGCAGTAGTATATTGATTCTGTTGTATTAATATAACAATGCACTTAAACAATCATAAATGAGTAGAAATAGCAATGGTAATTATGAATAACAAGTTGATTGTAAACAACGTTCCTTCGCCATTGTCACTATTCCTGATCGGCGAGAATTTTAATTCATTTTGAAGATTATTAGAAATTATGCAACAAGCAATAAAAATATTAGCGGTTGCTCTAGAACGGTCTCATTTCACCTATCTTACCTGTCAATTTTAGGATCATAAATAACGTTTTTTTATAAAAAAATTATCTTGTCACTTGATGGCCAAATAAATAGACTTTATCTATTGTAAATAAGACGGTAGACCCCGCTAATAGCTAATCCGTCACACCCGGTGCAGTCATGAAACCTCGACGAAGTTTATTTACCACTTCATATTAGAGGTCCATGCTAAAACAGTAAAATCTACTAACTTCAAAGGTATTGTCAAAGTGACTTGTTTTTCTCATATCGTTGCTTCAGGCAGACAATGTTAGGTTTTTTGAGGCTAAGAGTAGAATAAAAAGATAAAATGTTCCTATAAATAATTGTGATTTGTACAAAGCGTGGTAGTTCGAAGTATTCAGGTCGCCGAGTGTCGTGCCATCAGTCGTCCGTCGGTACCTGAAAGGGATAACTGTAGTTCAAGGGATCATGTCCTAAAGCGAGCGGCCATCTTACTAATATTATAAATGCGAAAGTTTGTGATGTATGTATGTTTGTTACTCTTTCACGCAAAAACTACTGAACGGATTTGGATGAAATTTTACAGTTATGTGGATTATACATCAGATTAACACATGGGTTACAATTTATAAACATTTTATGTAATTTGGCATCATATACAGGGTGTAAAATACCCTTAACGAAGCCGGCGTCTACGCACTCAGACCATTAAATCAAGTCACAGAAAAAATAAATGATTGATGGGAAACAAATTTTTTTTTAGGTGTCAATTTTAAACCTAAAAACGGACTACGCAATGTAACGCGTGCAACAGACCGCTCCCGCGCTTTTGTGCTTTTGTGCGTGGCTGTTACGCATAATGACATTGCGAGTTGAACGTTTTGAAGCATTTATTTGATAGGAAATACTTGAAATTTTGATAATGTTTCTTAGGACAAAAATTATGTAATATTGATTAGAGTTTGTTTTCATCAAAATCTTGAGATTATTATTTTTTACTTTGACTTTCAATAACTTGGTAACTATTGAGTTCCCAGGTATGGTCTAGAAGGAAAAAATGGTCCTGATGATGTGCTGAATACGTAGGTGTCGGCTTCGTTAAGGGTCTTTTTACACACTTTATAACAACCACGCGGGCGAAGCCACGGGCGGAAAGCTAGTAATAATATAATTTCGCATTATCAGCAATAAATTTACAATGATTGAGAGACAGCTGGAAGAGACTGACTCTCTAAATCATTCAATGAGAGGGTTGCGTTCACTCACAATATTTGGTCCAACGAGAAATCTTCGTGTCACAATCACAATAACATTGAATAGATACTTTACAAAAACATATTCTGTGGCTTAGCTTCAGAGAATGGCATCACCTTAGTCACGTACTATTATAGATAATTATTATGTTATAATTTCACAAAGAATGGTCAAACATTAAGCAGGCTTCATTTGGATTTATCAGAATTAAAGGAGCGTTAACAAAATATAACAGGCTGAACTGTTCAACGAAATATTTTCATGTATTGGATTTAAGCTCCTGTGATGATCAGGCATGTAAAATACCTGATGAGGTGTTATGATTGTACGTTACCGAGTGCTGCGCGTGGTTGTGTATCAGTTCCCTCGGCACCACGATGAACCTCATCCCGTTGAGCCGCACGAGGGACTGCGGCAGCGACTGCGGCACGTTCAGCCTCGCGGGGCCCTTGGGGCCCTGGGGCTGGCTCGGCGCCGGCTGCGCCTGCTGCAGCTGCGCCTGCGCCGCGGGGGTTTGGGATACGGCCCACACGCGCTCGCCTTCCGGACCACCGCTCGCGGCCTGTGACAACATTATGTGAATTGATTATCTGGTATATTTTTACTTTAACTTGTAAATAATTTATTTTTGTTGCTGAATGTAGAAAATAATTGAAAAAGAGTCATTAAAAATGTTGCCAGTTCCGACGAGAATTTAAGTAAGTTGAAGCGAAGCTACTTTTCATTTAAACTGACTTACAACCTCATCTTGTGTAGTTATGGAAACATACAAATTCAAAGTAACTACTTAACTATGATTTCATAAGAGCAAACATAAACATTGCAAAGTTAAAGCTTTGAAAAATACTGGAACTTAGCCTCTCGATAAGAAGCAACGTCCGAACCGGCGGTAGATTCACATTATGTTTATTCACGATATGTACTAATATTGTGCTATTTTATTTACGTTTATTATTATTATTTCTATATACTTTTTTTGACATGTCATAAGTGCTTTGTACAAGCTTAAATGAATAAATGATTTTTTTACTTACTTTACTTACTTACTTAGTGAACATTTTAACAGTTTTATTTTAAATAGAGCATGTAAAGACGTACAGTTGATTTGTGAAAAAATCGCGAATTACAAAGGGTCCTTCCTGAACAATATACGACTTCAATAAATGCACAATAGTATTTGCAAATGCACTTTTAAAAATATATAATTGACAATAAAAGTACATATGACGAAGGGGTGATTATTTATACAGTAAAATCCTAACATAATTACACTGCCCACTAAGTATGCAATATATTTTTCATGGCTTGAATAATCAGTAATCACCCAATTTAAAACTGACTCATCACTGAGGATGCACAAGACAGCGCGAAGTGGGCCAAGAAAATAAGAAAGACGGACCCTGGGACCCCACACACTGGTGTGGGTTCACAACCGGGATTGACCGCACGGATGATGATGATGACCCAATTTAATAGTATATTTTATATCGAGGGACTAAACGAAGCCATAATATACCAGAGGTGGTTTGACTCTCGAGCGTGCTAGGGGGTCAATGAAACCGAGGGTATATTAAGCTGGCGTTTAGTCTCGAGTGCAAACTGTACTTTTCAGTTTGAGTGCGAGAAAAATAGTCAATTTAGTACAAAAACATTTAAAACCGAACAAATTTACACTTGACAAAAGTTCTGAAATTTTCGTGGTCAGTTTTTTCTTCTGAACTGAACCACAGATTAACAATTTTAAAACACATGGCGCCACCTTCTTTGCGGACAAATCATGGAACTAAAACTCTCAACATTTTCGCAATGAAGACGTTCCACACTCCACAGATAATAGTATATTTTTTTTACTGGCTATTTGAGTTTGTCTATGTCACATGAAGGAAATTAAAAAACCAATTACTTTTTACTCCTTAGGGGCTAACGTGGTCACTTTAGGCCCGCTTCGTAGGGCTATATTGGCGTACTTTTAGAGCATGAGAAGTGAAAAAGTACATATTACGTCGGGGTGATTATTTATAGAGTTAAATCCTAACATAGTTACACTGCCCACTAAGTATACAATATATATTTTTTCACGGCTTGAATAATCAGTAATCACCCCATTACTACCTTCATCCTCAAAAGCACGCGTTTCTCCGGCCGAATTCCCTTCCCCTTCGGCACGGGGACCGGCACGGGCACCGGGATGGGCACTCGCCTCGGCACGGGCGCGGGCAGGGAAGACGCCATGCTGCTCGTCATCACGCCCGACTTGTGCGTCAGGGGGGGCGGCGGATCCAGTGGGGGGGAGGTTGATTTGCGGCAGTTCTGGAAGGAAACGGAATGTTCCTTATGGTGGATTTAACTTTTATGTAAGTAAATGTATTTATAGTACTGTTTTATTGAAAACTTCTACTTGATTCTACTTTTTATTATTTATAACTCTTTTACTGTTTCATTTCATACATATTTCATGAATTTCAGATTGGAAAAAGGATAGATGACAAAATGTATCACATCTAAATAAAATTATAACAAAAAAAACAATTGACAGATGTCACCTGGAGCAAATTAAAATAAGACCACACGTTCTCGTTCTCGCCCCAGCTTTCAAATAAAAAAAGGTATCTTCAAAATCAGTTCACCTAGTCCAAAGTTCTAAGGTAACATAACATAAAAGAAAATTGAGAACCTACTCCTTTTTTGAAGTCTGTTAAATAAATATAATAAAGACGAAGCTTCAACAATAGCGCTTTGGTAACTATACTAACTGTGGCATAGCAGTGGCGGGCAGCCACAATATAGTTTGTGGATAATCGACACGACGAAGAAGTTGACGATTATACGTGCGAGTGGTTGATGTCATACTGAAGTCTAACACTTGAACACTTGTTCAAGTATTAGACATACTAATATAAAAATGGTGCATTTCCGTTGTTTTTGAACATAATTTCCCACCTTGCAGTAGAACAGATGCGGCGGCGGCTGGTGGTGGCGCACGCAGGCCGGGTGGTACAGGCACAGGCACGACGCGCACGCGAGCGTCGGCACGCCGCGCCCGCACGTCAGCGAGCACGGCTGCACCAGCTGTCGCGTCGTTTTGTGCTGTTGGGTGTGCAAGGTACAGATGACATAATATAGCAGTAGTATACAGAGTATCCGAGAAAGTCAGGATCAAATCAGGCATTTTGGCGAGGGTCATTTCGAAAGTTTTTAACTCTAGAAAAGACATTCGCTTAATACAACGGTTTTAAAGTTAAAATAAATAAATATCTGGGACAATTTATACCAAGATCACCATGGAAGTCATACCACTGGAGAGAAGACGATTCTGGAAGAAAACCGACTGCCGCTCATCTGAGGATTGCGAAAACGTACAACAGGCTAAAACTGCTGTATTTCTGGCCAGGTATGTTCCAGGATACTTCTAAGTTCATCTCTACTTGTGACGTATGTAATGCTCACAAGTATACCAATCAATCCACGCCCGGGTTGATGGGTGATCCCCGGGTCTGCTCGCGGCCTTTCCAGTGCATCAGCATAGATCTCGTTGGTCCACTGCCAATGTCGCGGCAGCAAAATACATTTATTATGGTGGTCGTGTGCTATTTCACAAAGTATTGTTTAATTTTTCCACTGCGCCAAGCCAAAGTTAAATTGATTTGTCAACATTTAGAAGACCACGTTTTTCTTGTCCATGGTATCCCACAGACCGTCATGGCTGATAACGGATCACAATTCACTGGCTATGAAGTTCAGTCTTCGTTTTCCAAATATAACATTCCACAGGTGCACCTTGGGCCTGTGTACTGCCCTCAGGTAAACCCTGTTGAAAGACAGAATAGGACAGTAGTTACCGCACCGCTATCTCTAGTTTCGTGGGCCTAGACCACCGTACCTGGGATGTAAACATACATGAAATCCAATTTGCCATTAACACTCGAAGTCCACCCCGTTCCTGTTGGTGCATGGCCGCGACACAGTACCGGACGGTAACCTCTACTCAGATTGTAAAGACGTGGAGGATATCGTGTTTTAATCCCGCCACGCCCACGTATGCCTGTTTTATTAGAAAATGGAGTCAGTAGTTTGCAATTATTGACTCACATTTTCTGCTAATTAAATAATAAAATATCAGTTTTCATTCCTTTTTGTAACTAAGGCTACTTACTATGTATGTTCTTAGTATGACTGAATATAATGAAATAGTCCTTCAAGCAGCTGTTTAAGTATACCTTTCTAGCTTTTCGCTTACGTAATCAATCTCACATTATAATGTGTGTAGATAAATATGCTGTATACGCTGTATGGTGTACTAACGCATAAAAGTCCCTATAAGCAGCTTTCCTCGGCAACCCAAGAAACGTGTAGATCATCGAGCCTCCTAAGAAGGCAAATGTAATGGCCTTAGCCAGCACAGACTTGGTCTGCGCCCAGTGCAAGCCGCGCATGATCGGCTTAACGCGGCAGGGCGCCGCGGGGTGGGGGGCGGGCAGCCACTCATTATCTGTAAAGGGCATAGACAATTAAGTTCTTAGACCTGCAGGGCTGATGCGCACCCCGGCAAAATTCTCACTCGCCGTCCTATAGGAATAGCAGTAGTGCGAGACTACGCGTGACAATTTATTTTGTCTCTTATCTCAGACTCGTCATAATAGCCTTACTGACCTTGAGTATACGTTGGAGGATATGATTTTAGGCTCCTTTCGTAGCAGGTTCATCTTGGAAGACAAGTTATTAAATCTCATGTCTCCTAACATGAAAAAGCGTTAAAAAACTTTTTGAACAACGAGATCTTTTTGACCATTAACTACGTTTGTTTGATTGACCTTTCACAAACTTAGGAAAAAATAATGAGAATTCAGGCTTCTAGTTTTAAACGCAACGAGGTTGAAGGGCTTAATATTTACGTTGAAATTAAAAAACTAATATTAATAACAGCGTCCTCCTCTGTCCAATTTACTGTGCCCGCCAGGGTCTGTAATAGTCTAAGAACTTTTGCAACATCTTTCTTTTACTACCCATTATGGAAATGCAATAAAATGATTGAGCATTGAGGTCGAAAGTGGCCTGAACTGTTTCGAGAAAAGGATGCGGGCCTCTGCTTTAAATGGTTAAACCAATAACTAGTCACACCGTCACTATTATCAGACTAAACTTAAAAGTAATGTTTTTCCTCTTTCCAGAAACGCCACCACAAATGAAAAATGGCGCAAAGCTCGCACGGCGGCAGCCATCGGCGCTCCCGAGACCACGAAGGCGCCTCCATGCGATACACCAACACCGACTGGGAGGCCAAAGAGGCTCTCTACACGCGGGAGCTCGACGAGGCCCGCGCCCGCGCCACGCAAATGGAGAAGACCATGCGCTGGTGGTCGGACTGCACAGCCAACTGGCGTGAAAAGTGGAGCAAGGTCAGGAATGAACGCAATAAAGCCAGAGAAGAAGCAAAACAGTACAAGAATAAAGTCGACGTCCTTACTAAGGAACTAGCAACTACCAACGCAGAGAAAAACAACTTGGAGCAGCAGTTAACCGAATTGAAAAAAGACAACGAAAAGCTTCTGAGCATTGGAGAAAGTAGAATAGTTACAGCAGATCTGACGACAGAAGATGGAGTCGAGTTGCGTAGGAAGAATGTTGGATATGTCTCGCCGAATGATCCACCGTCGAGGCAGCGAGCGTCTTTGACGCCGGAGGTTGTGGGTTCGATCCCCACCTATTACAAACATTAATATGATGAACATTTATGTTTGTTGTGTGTCTGGGTGTTATTATCTATTTAAGTATGTTTATCAGCCTCTGACACCCATAATACAAGCTCTGCTTAGTTTGGGGTCAGATGATCTTGGTGTGAATTGTCCCAGATATTTATTTATTATTTCATTCCGTCCCCAGCGCACCTTTAAACTAGTAATACCTGTTCAGGCGAAGACAGCGGCGACGCGGGCGGCCGGCTCAGCAGCGGCGGCGGCGGCGGCGCGACCGTGGGCGTGGCCGGGGGCGTGGCCGTGGGCGTGGCCGCGACCGTGGGCGTGGCCGCCGAGACCGCAGCCGGCGGCGGCCTGGCCGCACACGCAACTACACTCGCGCGCGCTCAGTACCCGCAGCGGACGGTTAATTGCGCTGGTCAATTAACCGTCCTAGCGTTTAGATTGCGATTTTCATCTTATAGTTCCTCGATTTTGAGGGGCTATAACATTTTTGGTAAAATTTGAGGCTTTTTTAGTAAATACGCGTGTAAATTGTAACACGCAACAAAACATTGATAAGAAATATATACTTATAAAGTTTTCAGTTGTGGAGTTTCGGATACGAAAAATAGTTAAACAGTTTTGGTTAATCTTAACAAAACTAAATAATAATACTTATAAATAAACATACAACCCGCACAAATTAAGAACATATGAAATGCACATTTCATTTGCTTTTTGCTTATGCAGTAATGTAAACAAGACATAAATAATATTACATTTCTTAATTTGCACGGGTTTTATAAAACATAAGTCAGATTCAAAGAAACGGACTAGGCATATTTAAGAAAATGGGTATCATTCAAATATTATTAACATTTTTACGTTTTTAATAAATCCTAAACCGATAACTTGTTCCAAGCTGGCATACACTGAAGCTGTTGTCATTTCCCTGATTATATTACTTTAAGCTGGGACAATATGTCACAATTATGTTAATATATCACAATTTTGAGTTTTCTTTTCTAAATATGCCTTCGTACATGAGCCAATTTTCATTCCTAAAAAAACAATAGTATTGGGATATAGTCGACTCAACACAAAAATCTACCTAATCCCCCACATACCTGGGCTTCTTCCAAGCTGCCGAGTTGTTGTTGTCGGCGGCGGGGGCGGCGGCGGGGGCGGCGGGGGCGGCGGCGGGGGGCGCGGGGGGCGCCGCCTTGCGCGCGGGCTTGCCGGCGGGCGTGGGGGGGGTCGGCGGGCCGTTGCTGCTGAGGCGGGAACCCACGGATTTCACCTGGAGACAAATAGTAATTTATTATTCATCATAATTATTACGTTACGAGTCATTTTCTTATCAGATAACATGGTTTGATCCAGACCGATTTGTTTGAAGAAATTGTATTTTTAGTGCTCAATATAAATAAATATCTACTATCGAGAGCTCAATGGAAGCATTTAAAATCAGGTATTATTTTAGTGTTTTAATTGCTAAACCTGTTTTACTTTATTCGAATACATAAAAGAAATCATCTCGTTTCTAGGAAGATAAACTATATAAATTACTATAATACATTTATTTTAGTAATTTTTGTAAATTCCACTCTATATAAAATCTTTTTTGTATTTGTTAAAATTCCACCAATAAACGTGAAATTATAAAACGTTGGTACCCTAAGCTAGCCTTTATAACCTACTATAAACCTATACCTATATAACCTATTAGCTGTCCGTGACGGGTTCGCCCGCGTGACCTTTTTCTCTCATTGAAATATATCCTTAAACCAAAAAAATATAGCCGATGTCATATCACAGAAGTGACATAAACAATTTCTTTGTCGAATAGTGTAGCTTTCAGTATTTCCGCAAATTGCCCCCTACAAACTAAAAAAGTAAGTTTGGGGATTGTGTGGAACAGGGTGTACAGTTCCTCATCCACCATTGAAAAGGGAGGATCCTCCGACCAGACGGGTGTTGTGTCTGGTGGGCTACTGCCCGACAGTTACTGTCGGGTTCTTGTATCTATGTACAATCGCTCGGATAACTATAATATCGCGATGTAGGATACGTCAGTTTTTAGCTCGTATGTGGCGAGATGGATGTCACTACAGTAAGAAACTTCATCTCTTCATAAAAAGTATTAGATAGATGAACAGTAACCTAACATTAGCGCAACCCTTGCTCACCTTAATCCTAGAAGGCGGCGACTTGGGCGTCGCAGCGGGCTTGGCCGGCTCGGGGCTGGCGCCCTTCGGGGCCTTCGGCTTCGGCGTGCGCTTCTCCGAGGCCGGCGCCGCCGCCTGCACCGGCGACTCCACGCGCCGGCTCATCAGCTTTGCGTCTCTGGAATAGACCATTACTAATTAGTATGAATAAATAAAATAAATATCTGGGACAAATTACACCAAGATCATCTGAATTTTGGCAAAAATAAATAAACATGCGTCATATATCGTACCAATTGTCATGGTCTCGAAAAAAAGATAGATGGCTCAAAAACACCAAGGTTGCAAATTACAGAATAGGTTTTATGCCAAAAAAAATTTCAAGCTATAATGATGACTCTTGGAAATCTTGGATTATATTGTTGCAAAATTTGTACAACTTGTAAGACACGCAACCACTTCATTATCTTGAGTCCCACGTAGTGACAAATGACGTAATTTATTTGCATTATACCTACCTAGGATTAAATCTTCTAATCGCGTAACATACGAGTTCGTATCTATAAAGAAGAATGTCTATTCTCGCCGTCCCTTGACTCGGGAGACCAGGTAAACTTAACCACTTTTTAAATCAGGCAACAAACAAGACCCAGGTAACTTTAGGCCTGTTTCAATCCTACCAGCTCTAAGTAAGATCTTTGAAAAAATCATTCAAGAACAACTATTAAGCCATTTTTATGAGAGCAATCTCTTACACAGTGAACAATATGGATTCAGGAGAGGCCGTTCTACTACTGATGCTGACATTGCACTTCTAAAACACATCTTTAGGGTTTGGGAGAATTCACAGAACGCTCTTGGCGTCTTCTGTGACTTGTCCGAGGCCATTGATTGCGTTGATCACGATACACTTATACGCAAGCTTGATTTTTACGGGGCAAGGGATAATGCTTTAGATTTGGTAATTTCGTACCTTAGTTTAAGAACTCTAGAAGTTTATGTTAGCAGTGTACTGTCTACAGGATCACAAGTTAAAATGGGGGTTCCTCAAGGATCCATTCTAGGTCCATTACTATTTCTGAAATATATAATTGATTTACCTTTTTACTTAAAAGATATTTGTGATGTTGTATTGTTTGCAGACGATACATCTTTAGTTTTTAAAACTGACAGAAATAAAAACCTTTTTGATGTTAATGACGCACTTTCAAAAGTTTTACAATGGTTCACAGTGAATAATCTACAGCTTAATGCAAAAAAGACTAAATGTATTAATTTTAAGTTGCCTAATGTTAAAGATAACCCCATTAGTCTAAAAATTGATGGTAATAATATGAAGCTTGTAGATACAACAGTTTTTCTTGGAATCACACTAGATTCAAAACTGCAATGGAACGAGGGTTCCATTGCAGTTTTGAATCCAGTGGATATAACATATATGAGTATATAACAGCTCTCTCAGGCAGACTTAGTTCGGCTGCATTTGCAGTGAGAAAAATTAGGTTATTAGGTAACAGATGTTGATACAGCTCGTTCAGTTTATTTTAGTTATTTCCACAGTGTAATGTCTTACGGCATTGTACTTTGGGGTCAAGCGGCGGATATACAAACCATCTTTATCCTCCAGGAGATGAAGGGCTTCACTTAGGGAGATGTAGCGTCACAATACATTTGCAATTGCATTGTTTTAGTGAGAAAAAATATTGGTCTCTATACTAAACACAGTGACATACATTGCAGAAATACTAGGAATAAGGATAAAATTGCCCTTCCACTCTTTAGGTTACAAAAAGTTTTAGGATCATTTATGGGGCAAGGTATACATTATTCCCAAAAAAATCAAAAAATCATTTGTGAGTTATCTTAACATAGATTCAAAAATCACATCAAAACAGCTTTATTAAAAAAGGGCTATTATACTACAGACTACCTTATAGATAAAAATGCCTGGGTGTAAGCGCTCTGTTCGATGCGGGATTAAATAGCTCTATTGTAACAGATGTTTAATTGTAATAGTTAATAAATATAATATAATATAATAGGTACCTAGTATGTACTGATTACGAATTTTTCTTTTTGAATTGTTTAAATGAATTTTTGTTTTATATTCTTTTATGGGTGGTTTTTTTCTCTTTGTTTTATATTCTTTCAGGTTTATTTGTATTAAAATGACACACTGCTTGTACTTTACTAACGCCTGTTGTAAACCCAAAACGAGTTTAAAAGAGTAACTGCTGAGTTTCTCGCCGGGTCTTCTCAGCAAGAAACAACTCCGACGCGGTGGTAGAGTCGCATTATGTCTGTATACTGTTTATTTACATATCCATATTATTATGGTATTTATGTCTATTTTTAGTATATTTTGCTGTAAATTTGACGATTTGAAAGTACTGATACAGTCTATTTGAATAAAGTTATTTGAGTTTGAGTTTTTAGTCATTCCGCGAACTTTTGGACCCCCCCTCGTATGTTTCCATAATATATAAACAATATTGAAAACAATGAATACAAGATCTTATACAAGCAAAATACGTCAAAAAAATAAAAAAGTTTGCTTGAGTATTATTATGCAAAAAGTTTAAGAAATTTCAAATTATTCAGAGCTCTTTTGAATGAATTAACGCAACATGAACAGAATTAAAGCTGCGGCGAAATCCTCGTTGTAGGCCAGTAATACAGGAGCCGGAGCGCCGAGATTTATCACACAATATTCAGTAGTAGATGTAGTTATGGAATAGTGAATAAAAGATCGGCCAATCCAGTGACTTGTTTATTGTATAAGGTAAAAGTATAGGTAGGGAAGAAAAACTAACAAAATAACAATAAATGGTATTCATTCAGGTAGGTATAAGATTATCTAATAGTAATAAGTGAGTAAATAGGTATGATATGCTTATCACGATACACGGGTTCCTGTTACATTATATATAACTATTTTTAAACTCGTGTTCAGAGGAGAGGCAAGCTGTTCTCTTTCTTGTCAAGCACGTACAAGAAAGTTTTTTCGCATCGGAAATGCGTGCTCTTCAAAAGGGTTTGAACAACTCTCTGTCGAAACCTCTTCGCAAACTATGTACGTTTGTGGATGAGGATGGTCTGTTGAGGGTGGGCGGTCGCCTGACTCACGGGCAAATGTCGTACGACTCTAAACATCCGTTCCTCCGCGATCATCTCCTGACATCCCTGATCATAGACGATTATCATAATCGCTTTATGCATCCAGGATTGCAGACTCTCCAGAATTTGCTGACTCAGACCTTCTGGATATTGTGTCCTAAGCGTGCAATTAGGTCTGTAGTCTCAAATTGTGTGAAATGTTTTCGTGCAAACCCTAGACCAGCTCCTGCTCCTCTTATGGGAAATTTGCCTTCGTACCGTATCAGTGAGGTTAAACCTTTTTCGTCTGTTGCTATCGATTACGGTGGTCCATTCGATATCGCTCTCGGTCGTGGACGCGTAGTGAAGACGTTCAAGGGTTATATTTGCGTTTTTATTTGTACCAGCACCAAAGCAATCCATATCTACATTCTAGAAGCCTGTAAGTTTGTTCTGAAACATCCGGAGTTTTATTCTCCACTTACAAACGACAAAAGAAATAATCGAAATTCACACAAACTAAAGGTACCTTTTTCGAAAATGAAGTTAGTAACATCTGGCCCCCATACAATGTTGGTTAAAATTTTTAACCATATTCCTACTTACTTAAAAAATCTGGAAAACCCAAATTATTTTACTAAACAATTAAAAGAATTTCTAATTGTAAAATGTTATTATAATTTAACTGAATTCTTTGAGGACAAAAACCAATTAAATTGAATAATATGAATGTTTTAATGAATATGTGTAATTTATTAATAAAGTAAGTATTATAATGTTGATTATTGTGTAATGAAGAATATTTTTATTGATAATTCAGTTCCAATTATTAAAACAGATTTCATTGAGTAACAAAGAAAAATATGCCCGAATGTATTTTACATTTTTATCCTGTGATTGAAAATAATTTTATGTTAATTTTGTATGTTACTAAGTATAATAATATTGTGTTATTTTATTGATAAAGAAATAGCCCTAAATTACTGAACTATTGCTATGCCTTTGCAGGGCGTCACATGTAGACCGTATACTTTCTTTGTCACCTTTGTTAAGCAATGTGATATGCAATAAATGAATTATGAATTATTATGAATTATAGAGCTGGCTTCAGAATTGTCGATGGAGGCATTTTTAGCAGCCTTGAAACGATTTATGGCTAGACGAGGTCGCTGCAACCAGATCGTGTCCGACCAGGGCAGAAATTTCGTTGGCGCCAGCAACTACTTGGAAAGCCTTCTCATGGATGCTGCGGAATCCCAACATATAAGATTCGCTTTAACCCCTTCTGGAAGCCCGCACTTCAACGGATTGGCCGAGGCGGGTATCAAGTCGGTCAAGTCACACCTTGCCCGCGTTATCGGAACTCAACGTCTCACCTATGAGGAATTTAATACTGTGCTCGTCCAAATTGAGGCGCTCCTCAACTCTTGCCCGTTGACTCCGCTCAGTACGGACGTCAACGATCTTTCGCCTCTGACACCCGGTCATTTTCTGACTTTAGAACCCCTTTCTATTCTACCGGAGGAAAATTTCGTCGACCAGAACATTAGTGTTCTCCACGCTGAACACATCCATACCCTACAGCAGAGGGCTAAGTGGAATAAACACCAGGGCGACGTACCCATCGGAACTTTGGTCCTCATCGTAAACGAGCATACTAGCCCTATTAAATGGAACATGGGCCGCGTGATCACCCTCCATCCCGGTAAAGACGGTGTCTGCAGAGTTGTTACTCTCAAGACAGCAACAGGTCAATATAAACGACCCGTTGTAAAACTTTGCCCCTTGCCTATGGAAGGCCATTAGTTTAAATTAGCCTAGTCGTTTTCGTTAGTTTTAATTTAGTTTTAGTTTTATTTTGTGTCAACAATCACAATTTCAATTGTTAGTTTCGAAATAAGTCCAAAATACTCTTGTATTTTGGTGGGCGTAATGTCCAATTTAGTAAGTTTTTACTGGCAACATTCGGTTTCCCTTCGACTATATAAAAAAATGCGAGGGTATTCTCTCTTCTTCTTCACTTTCGTTTTCATTTTTCGTATGAACTGATCAAGTGCACATCTGTCTCAATTCCCAATTTTCACAGTTTTAATTTAACTTTTACTACCGTTACGCGTTTGTGTGTGCCCAGCTGCTTATGGTTACTCCTCATCCTGCAATCTAGCTCAGCTGCCCACCCAACGATAAAGTCGATGCGAGGTAACCGAGGCGGGAAATCGGGAAGTCCAGCTTGGCCTATACTTAAGTACCGTTCAAAGTGCTTCAATCACCGTAAGTTGAAGTTAGCTGATCTGCTAGCAACCGCAAACGTGGTAAGTAGCTTTAATCAGCTGTTTGATTGTAACGTACATAAATAATTGTTGTAATTGTTATTCTCGCATTCGTCTTAGTTTTTCTTTTCGTTTGAAATTACAGTCCATTCCCCGTCAATGGGACATGATCCCATTGCTATAGGAATTTTGAGGCTCCTGATCAAAATACCGCGACAAGTGGTTCTGGCAGTTTTCTTGTGATGTTAACCTGACACTGCCTAAAGAATTCTGAAGAGAACGAAACAGGTGGAAATCTGAAGGTGCAAGGTCAGGATTATACGGCGGATGTATTAACACCTCCTAGCCAAACTCTCTTGATTTTTGGTGAGTGGCTAAAGATGTGTGAGGTCTCGTTATCATGATGAAAAACCACACCCTTTCGATTGATTTATTCCGGCCGCTTTCTCTTAACTTCTTGCTTTAATCTCATCAGTTGTTCGCAGTAGAGTTCAGAATCGATGGTCCTGCCTGGTGGTAACAGCTCATAATGAATAATGCGCTTCCGATCCCACCACACACACAGCATCACCTTGTTGTGAGTTAACCCGGGTTTCGCCACAGTCTGTGAAGCCTGACCGGCCTTTGACCACGACCTTTTTCGCACGTTCTTGTCGTACGTGATGTAACGTGATGTGATCCACTTTTCTTCACCAGTTATCAGCTTCTTCAAAAATGGTTCGGTTTCATTACGTCGTAATAAAGAATCACAAATGAGTACACGGTTCAATAGGTTTCTTTCATTGAGCTCGTGAGGTACCCAAATATCGAGCTTTTGTGTACCCAGTTTTATTCAATTGAGCCAAAACTGTTTTGCGGTCAATTCCCAATTCTTTGGCTACGTTCTCTTTTTCAAAAATGACATCCATCTTATCTGTAATAGGGCAACCAGAGAGATGTGCATCTTTGACATCAAAATTTCCGGATTGAAAACGCTTAAACCAATTTTGTGCTACTCTCACAGACACTGCACTAGGGCCATAAACATCGAAAAAATTTTCGCGGCATGCGTTGCATTCTTACCTTTTTTGTAGTAAAATTTTAAAATGTATCGAATTTCTTCATTAGATTCACTCATCTTGACAGTAAGAAAAACAAATGAAAATCACACATTTTCCTTATTTGAATATGGAATTATCTTCTTAAAAATTTAAACTTTTAAAGATACCAAAACCAGCCAGATACAAATAGTATAGCCAAAGAGATTTTATTACAAGTTCATACATACTATATGCGAAAAGACTTTTTCCCCAACCTTAATTTAAGGATTTCATACAAAAAATACTGACCGTTCTAGTGATTTGCATGGTGACCTTAAAATGGAAGGTAGTTAAATGAATTTCATTTTCGCTTAAATAGTTTCTAACATCACTTAGTGAGTGTGCGATATCGTTTTGGAAGTTATTTGATAACCATATATTATTTGGTATGTGTGTATATGTATAAATATAAGTATATTTATTTACTGTATTATTATTTATTGATTGATATAGGTATTTATAGTAAGTATAGGTAATTAATTCTCGTTTTTAGTACCTATATTTGCTTCTATTCTTCTCAAACCGAGATACTAGCATCGCCAACAGCATTTCTGTCCCGCCCAATGGTTGACTGGTAGAGAATGCTTTTAGCATTAAGTCTACCCTTTGTACGATTTTGTGCACTAAAGATTAAATAAAGTTCTGTAATGTAATAAATGTTTTTATAAAAAAATAGCTGATTTATGCTTTCTTATTGCAATTTTGTAATGTTCCCGGAAATGAGCAAACATTCCCGGAATGACATAAATGTTACCCAAATGATGATTTGGATATCAAAAGGTTATAGGTAAGGAAATTTTTGAATTATATACTATGGTTTAATTAACAAAGTTATTTATTTATATTGCCATATTAATAAACTTTTAACATTCTCATAAAACAGTCAAGGGGAATTTCTATAATCACAGTTATATCATCTTAAAGTTTTAATGAGTTCTAACAATTTGAGTCTTTTGACAGTCTACAAATGATAGAAAGAAAACGAGTAACGTAAAAAAATCAACAATAAATTCTGTAAATAATGTCAAGTTAACTTAAAAAATACATTAAATACAGAACTATACTAATTATTTTTCAAAACCATTAATATCATCATTAAAATAATAACAAAGCATCGGTGTTGTAATAATACTGAGTATTTGAAGCAAACATTCATGTAAAACTTCACTCTCTTTAGAATTTTTTGGTAAAGCATCAGCCTTTTCTTGCAATTGCTTAGTCAATACTTCGCCATATAGAAATCGTTTGCGTACTTCAGGAGGTAAGTGAATATCTTTAGTTAAATCATCAACATTCCTGACGGAACAGTTTTCATTTTTGTAGTTTATTGTTTAAGGATTGAATTTTCCGCTTCATCTGAACTATCTACTTCATCTTATTTTTCGGTATGCTTTTGCCCTATCTTTTCGCACAGTTTTTCTCCCTACTTATCTTATCTCTGGAGGTACTGCGGCTTAGTCATCGTCTGATTGTGGCAGCGTATTACTTATTAGATTTGCTGAACCTTTTTTCTTCTTACTGTATTTTTTCGATGCTATTTTCCATTTTTTTTTGTTTCCGTTACTCTCGTTCGGTCATATCAGTAATTTTCTTCACTTTTTTTTGCTGCCTTTCTCTTTTTATAATATTCCTTGTCCTTAGCCCGTTTAATTTCTTTCTGTTGTTTAGTCATCTGATCCAAAAACTTTCTTTTCCGAGCATTTGCCTTTTCTCTTTGGCGCAAATAAGCTGCACTATCCTTTTCAAGATTTTTAAGACCTTTTTTTTATCTATTTCTTTAGCAGGAATCTCCATTACGCTGTAATTAAAAAGCAACGAATTTGTAAAATAATGTAATTCAATAATTTAAGTGAATCGCCCTTGGAAACAATAATTATCATTCCGAGCACGCAACAGTCATTTCGGAACGTACCATCATGTCCGGGAACGTTCCCGAAATGACCGTTCTCGAAATGACGATTTCAAATAAGCGCGCGCTTTGATTACTCAGCGGCCATCCTAAATGCGACCTGACTTTGTCAAAAGTAATATATTTGGGGTTACTTTTTCATTTCGAGTTGTAAAAAAGAATCAAATCAAAAATGTAATGTAAAAAACACGTTCACGTATTGATGTACGCTCTACGAATAATAAATTGAAAGGTACTTACCACTCAGATATCAATTTATTTGCCGACAAATATACTCACAGCCGGCTTTGTGATTGTTTACTTCCTCCACTGACGTTTGACACAGAATTGGTGCGTTCACTTAAAATCATTTTTGTTCGGTTATCAATGCGTTCAATGAAATGACTTATCGGGCAAACTATTTTTGCATTTCTATAATTAAAAAAAAATCTTTAGTTTCCTTTTCAAAAGTAGATTTTGTATAAAAAATACAGTATATTAAGTAATGACCCAGTTAAATACCTTAAATATATCATGAATATCTAAAACTTGTTGTTGAAGATTCTACATTAGGACGCGTTCCGGAAATGACTGTCTCTGCTTTTATATTGTTTTAATTTAAAAGGTACTTCTTTAATAATATGGTTCACATTAGCCTTTACAAAACCATTAAACCATTGCAAAATAGGTCTTGTGTCAGCAGCATAAGATATCCCTATGTAAAGGTTGATGTGAACGCCTCTGTCTGTACACACAAAATAAGGTTAGTTGTAGTATTTTATTAATTTTCTTCTCTCAATAAAGTCAAGATTTAAGACATTCTATTGCTAGCAAAGCCAATTGATGATTTTGAGCCAAATATCCTTGTGTTACGTGGTACCAGACATGGATTTAAGCCAGCGGCGCTTTTTATATTATTCTGCTCTTTTGATCATTTTCGAATTTTGCGCTTCTGACATGCGCCTAAACGACTAAAATGTAATCAAACTCAAATATCTTTATATAAATATACCTGTAGCAAGTACTTTCAAAACGTCAAATGAAGTTAACCAAGAAAAATACATACATGTATACGCTCACGATATATTTTCGTGTTTTTAAATTTTGTTGAAATGAAAGAACTAGCCCTGTGCTCAAGTTGAATAAAAACATTAGAGTTAGTTTAACATGCTCTATTCGTCTTTGAAACTTTTTCAAATTTAATTACAGCTTTCATGATCTAGCGGTACTCAGGATGACTTCCCATTAATTACAGTACAGTAATGCAATCTAGGGTGAAAAAAAATGAACCATACCTTATAATTTCCTTTTCTGGGTCGTCAACTCCTAATGGTTCTTTGAAGAATGAAAAGTTTTCTAACGTCAATCCTGTTCCTGATAAATGTTCTGATACCTGAAACAATAAAACCTATTTAATGGAATATGCAAGGAAACAAATGTTAATACTTAAACGACAGTGCCCAAGTTGGCCTATGAACCAACAAACATTTGATATTTGTAATAATTCTAGCCATGATTTAAGACATAATTATCACTTATTAGATTGTAACGGACACTTCTGATTTTTGATGTCAAAATTAAAAACACTGAAAAGATTTATCGTACGAAATCATTTTTTCAATACCATTTATGTTGCTTCATCTGTGCCCTCTGTTGTTTAGCCATCGCAAAAATATTTTAATTCACTTTGTATTGACGAAAGAAACCTTGTATGTGCAAGAAAATGTAGTAGTAAACTTACTAAAGACTCTTAAAAATGAGTAACAGTACATTACTGTCAATGCGATAGATGTTTAATCAACTTTTTATTTTAAATCAGATTATACATTGGCTTAAATCAGCTTGGTGCGAAGCCAAAAAAAAGAGATTAATGACGTTTGGTTGACCTGACACTTCAACGCAAAAAAAAATACCGGCATCTGTCTTGTATTTTTTGCTTTCAATTTGCAATGCTGTGTTATTGTTTTTATATTAATAATTTTATTCTCACGACTCGGCTTAAAAAACGGACGTTTTCTGGGTCTAGGGATCAAGCATTTTTATGCGGATTTCTTGAGATTGAGATGTGGCTTTGTAATAAATTTATGATTTTATAAATTTATATGGATCCTTTTTGGTGCATTTCATAATTTGAAACAGGAACTGTCAATCAAATTCGAGTAAAAGATGAAAATCAGCTGTCAATATTTTCCCTATAAAAACATACAACGCATTGAAGACATTATTAGTGCTACTGTTTCCCTACTACTGATTAAAACCAAGGTTATTATGGAGCGGCGACGTCATTTAAGCAGGGAAGAAATGCTCAGAGCCGTGGGAATGATAGAAGCTGGTTCCCGGCAACGTACTGTGGCTTTAGCTCTGAATACAAGTCAGAGTGTTATCAGTCGACTTTGGACACGTTACCGAAGCACTGGTACCGTGGCTGAGCGCCATGGAGGACGGTATCGCTGCACCACACGGAGACAAGACCGATACATTCAAATCACAACTCGAAGAGCTCCAACAATAACCGCCATGATGTTAGCCGTGAGGCTTCATCACTCTTCAGGGAACTTAATTAGCGACCAAACAGTCAGAAACCGCTTGCATGAAGTGAACCTTCATTCCCGAAGACCGCTAAGGGTACCACCTATAGCAATGCACAATCGTAGGATTCGATATCAATGGGCTCTTGAACACAGAAATTGGGCAGAAGAACAATGGCGTTTCGTGTGCTTTTCTGATGAGTCTCGTTTTGGTATGAGACCGGATACAAGACGTATACGACACTGGAGAACCCCTGGACGCCAACAGCGATTAAAATCCTGCCAGGAAGTCCATCCTTATAGTGGTGGAACCATCATAGTATGGGCGGGTATTTGGATCGGCGGAAGAACTGAGTTGATTCGGATCAGAGGCAACCTCAACGCTCAAATTTATGCTGAGACGATTGTATCAGACGTCATCGTTCCTCTACAAGTGCAAATCGGTCCCTTATTTCAGTTAATGCATGATAATGCACGACCGCACACCGCAAGAGTTGTAAGACAGACCCTGGCCTGCTCAGTCGCCAGACTTGAACCCGATTGAGCATGCATGGGATATGCTACAGAGAAGAGCTCTGCCGAATATGGAGGGTATCCAGTCGCAAGAAGACCTTTTTTTGTTGTTGCAACGAACATGGGCGGCCATTCCACAGCGTGATTTGGATGAACTCATTTTGAGTATGCCAAACCGATGTTCTTGTGTTGTTAGTGTTCGCGGTAGAAACACGGATTATTAATTGTTTAAGTTACCCAATAAAATTTTAAAGAAAACTGTTATTTCAGTCTTTTTTTCGAACTGATGTCAAATGTCAAAAATCCCTTTATTAGGAAAATGGCAAATTTCTTTATTAATGCAAAGGTGACTTGGTTTATCGTTACTGTAGACAAACGAAAACACTTTATTTGATGAATCCTTAAAGAAAATTTTAATAAATATCAATCAGGAGAAAAGTTATTGCAAAAATATATGTTGATCCCTAGACACTTTTGATGTGTGTATTTATGAACCCTAAGAGGTATTTTTCATGACTGTTGGTTCTTAGGCGGCAATGTATGGGCGAATGTAAACTATCCTTTCTGTATCAATGTCAGTAAAAAAAAATTGTACAACCCATTCCTATCTTTGGTAGTTAACTATGGTAAATTGCGAAGAATGCATCGGACCTTTCAAGTGAATTGAAGATTAAAACAAATATTGTTTAATCTACAATTCGCGCTACATTTGAATTTGCAGCGGATATCAGTCCCTCATCAGATTATTATTAATAAATAATAAATAAATTTTGACGACACGATTGGCGCAGTGCGCTGTAACACGGTTTCTTGCCTTGAATTTCGTAGTGTCCCGGGTTCGATCCCCGGCCAGGTCAATTCAGGAAACGATTTTTTCTAAATTGGCTTGGGTCTGCGTGTGCTGGGAGACGAGCCTGGCTTAATTCCTTGTCTGGTATTTCGTAACACAGGGATATTTATCCCTACTTCGAGACCATGACAAGAGGTGTGTTTTCTGGCGCATATATATTAACAGTCAGAAAACTTTACATACTGCATATAGCATCAAAAAAACATGCTTCTTTAGAATACCTCCCTGGAAATGAAAGCAGAAGAAGAAAATATAAAATTGCTACTATTACTCGAGTTCACACACGTTTTGCACAAATGCAATTCACTTACTTAGCGGCAAAAGTATACAATCATTTGAATGAGAAACTAAATATCTATTCCCTGACACTTGGAAGATGTAAAATGAAAGTTATTAGCTGGTTAAAATGTTTGGACTACGATGAAACTGAAAGTGTACTTAAGCCTAGTCTTAGCTAATTGGACAACTAATTGCTTGCTTCACACATTACCCTTGTTTCACTTACTCTTTCTCACTTCTTACTCACACACCTGCACGCAACCACAAACACCCCCACACACACACACACACACAACAACAACCCATACGCACACACGCACGCGCGCGCGCACGCAATTAGAAGCTTTGTGCAATATGAATACATATAATTAAAACTAATTAAGATGTATAAAGTATTCCATTTTATATAAAACGCATAAAATGATACAATATATTGTAAAATATTGTTCTACAGTTTTTTTTTTTTTTGTAAAAGACGATGTTGGTTGTAAAATGGGAATAGGAGAGGTTATTTGTATGATATTAAGTTATTCTAGTTCGTTATATATGTGAAAATAAGTTACGGAAGAGTGGCTCCCTCTGACACAGGTGCTACTGCACTTACTAGAAGGAGTCCACCCCTAATTTTTAAAACTGCCTTGTTTTACATAAATAAACATTTTTCATTTTTTTTTTTTTATATATACCTTTTTTTATTTCCAACTGGGGACGCTGGCAGCCGGGTGATCGGACCGCTTGTTGTGGGCCATTTCCCCCATTTCCCCGTACCCCCCTTACGTTATACAACGTGTTAATTAAAAAGCGCTAAACCTCAGACACCCCAACTTATTTTTATTATAAAAGAATAATGTAAATTATTAAATTAAATTTTCGCGTATTATTTACGAAGATATTCGCTTTTTTTTGTTTCTTGTCTTTTTGCAAAATTATAAAGTCTATGGTAATAACGCGCGAGCTAGTGCAACGTTGCCGCTTTGCGTGCCGCCGCAATGATAGAGTTAAGTAATGATTAAACACGGCGTAATGAAAATATTTTTTGGTTAAAATTTTACCCCTATTTTTTATTAGTGGAATCGATTCTGCTCTCGATTCAGAACAAACTAACTTCAGGTTTTGCGCTTTTTCATTAACACGTTGTATACAGGATAGTACATACGAGACATCTCTGTATACACACCTCCCTAGTGGACCGCAGCTTCTTGCCAGCAGGCGAGTAGTAGTATATGTCGGCGTTGCGGCGCGAGTGCGCGTCGAGGGCGGCGCGGAACACCAACAACGCGCTCCCAGCCTCGCTCTAACACGCTATGTAGAGACATCTCTGTATACACACCTCCCTAGTGGACCGCAGCTTCTTGCCAGCAGGCGAGTAGTAGTATATGTCGGCGTTGCGGCGCGAGTGCGCGTCGAGGGCGGCGCGGAACACCAACAACGCGCTCCCAGCCTCGCTCTAACACGCTATGTAGAGACATCTCTGTATACACACCTCCCTAGTGGACCGCAGCTTCTTGCCAGCAGGCGAGTAGTAGTATATGTCGGCGTTGCGGCGCGAGTGCGCGTCGAGGGCGGCGCGGAACACCAACAACGCGCTCCCAGCCTCGCTCTAACACGCTATGTAGAGACATCTCTGTATACACACCTCCCTAGTGGACCGCAGCTTCTTGCCAGCAGGCGAGTAGTAGTATATGTCGGCGTTGCGGCGCGAGTGCGCGTCGAGGGCGGCGCGGAACACCAACAACGCGCTCCCAGCCTCGCTCTAACACGCTATGTAGAGACATCTCTGTATACACACCTCCCTAGTGGACCGCAGCTTCTTGCCAGCAGGCGAGTAGTAGTATATGTCGGCGTTGCGGCGCGAGTGCGCGTCGAGGGCGGCGCGGAACACCAACAACGCGCTCCCAGCCTCGCTCTAACACGCTATGTAGAGACATCTCTGTATACACACCTCCCTAGTGGACCGCAGCTTCTTGCCAGCAGGCGAGTAGTAGTATATGTCGGCGTTGCGGCGCGAGTGCGCGTCGAGGGCGGCGCGGAACACCAACAACGCGCTCCCAGCCTCGCTCTAACACGCTATGTAGAGACATCTCTGTATACACACCTCCCTAGTGGACCGCAGCTTCTTGCCAGCAGGCGAGTAGTAGTATATGTCGGCGTTGCGGCGCGAGTGCGCGTCGAGGGCGGCGCGGAACACCAACAACGCGCTCCCAGCCTCGCTCTAACACGCTATGTAGAGACATCTCTGTATACACACCTCCCTAGTGGACCGCAGCTTCTTGCCAGCAGGCGAGTAGTAGTATATGTCGGCGTTGCGGCGCGAGTGCGCGTCGAGGGCGGCGCGGAACACCAACAACGCGCTCCCAGCCTCGCTCTAACACGCTATGTAGAGACATCTCTGTATACACACCTCCCTAGTGGACCGCAGCTTCTTGCCAGCAGGCGAGTAGTAGTATATGTCGGCGTTGCGGCGCGAGTGCGCGTCGAGGGCGGCGCGGAACACCAACAACGCGCTCCCAGCCTCGCTCTAACACGCTATGTAGAGACATCTCTGTATACACACCTCCCTAGTGGACCGCAGCTTCTTGCCAGCAGGCGAGTAGTAGTATATGTCGGCGTTGCGGCGCGAGTGCGCGTCGAGGGCGGCGCGGAACACCAACAACGCGCTCCCAGCCTCGCTCTAACACGCTATGTAGAGACATCTCTGTATACACACCTCCCTAGTGGACCGCAGCTTCTTGCCAGCAGGCGAGTAGTAGTATATGTCGGCGTTGCGGCGCGAGTGCGCGTCGAGGGCGGCGCGGAACACCAACAACGCGCTCCCAGCCTCGCTCTAACACGCTATGTAGAGACATCTCTGTATACACACCTCCCTAGTGGACCGCAGCTTCTTGCCAGCAGGCGAGTAGTAGTATATGTCGGCGTTGCGGCGCGAGTGCGCGTCGAGGGCGGCGCGGAACACCAACAACGCGCTCCCAGCCTCGCTCTAACACGCTATGTAGAGACATCTCTGTATACACACCTCCCTAGTGGACCGCAGCTTCTTGCCAGCAGGCGAGTAGTAGTATATGTCGGCGTTGCGGCGCGAGTGCGCGTCGAGGGCGGCGCGGAACACCAACAACGCGCTCCCAGCCTCGCTCTAACACGCTATGTAGAGACATCTCTGTATACACACCTCCCTAGTGGACCGCAGCTTCTTGCCAGCAGGCGAGTAGTAGTATATGTCGGCGTTGCGGCGCGAGTGCGCGTCGAGGGCGGCGCGGAACACCAACAACGCGCTCCCAGCCTCGCTCTAACACGCTATGTAGAGACATCTCTGTATACACACCTCCCTAGTGGACCGCAGCTTCTTGCCAGCAGGCGAGTAGTAGTATATGTCGGCGTTGCGGCGCGAGTGCGCGTCGAGGGCGGCGCGGAACACCAACAACGCGCTCCCAGCCTCGCTCTAACACGCTATGTAGAGACATCTCTGTATACACACCTCCCTAGTGGACCGCAGCTTCTTGCCAGCAGGCGAGTAGTAGTATATGTCGGCGTTGCGGCGCGAGTGCGCGTCGAGGGCGGCGCGGAACACCAACAACGCGCTCCCAGCCTCGCTCTAACACGCTATGTAGAGACATCTCTGTATACACACCTCCCTAGTGGACCGCAGCTTCTTGCCAGCAGGCGAGTAGTAGTATATGTCGGCGTTGCGGCGCGAGTGCGCGTCGAGGGCGGCGCGGAACACCAACAACGCGCTCCCAGCCTCGCTCTAACACGCTATGTAGAGACATCTCTGTATACACACCTCCCTAGTGGACCGCAGCTTCTTGCCAGCAGGCGAGTAGTAGTATATGTCGGCGTTGCGGCGCGAGTGCGCGTCGAGGGCGGCGCGGAACACCAACAACGCGCTCCCAGCCTCGCTCTAACACGCTATGTAGAGACATCTCTGTATACACACCTCCCTAGTGGACCGCAGCTTCTTGCCAGCAGGCGAGTAGTAGTATATGTCGGCGTTGCGGCGCGAGTGCGCGTCGAGGGCGGCGCGGAACACCAACAACGCGCTCCCAGCCTCGCTCTAACACGCTATGTAGAGACATCTCTGTATACACACCTCCCTAGTGGACCGCAGCTTCTTGCCAGCAGGCGAGTAGTAGTATATGTCGGCGTTGCGGCGCGAGTGCGCGTCGAGGGCGGCGCGGAACACCAACAACGCGCTCCCAGCCTCGCTCTAACACGCTATGTAGAGACATCTCTGTATACACACCTCCCTAGTGGACCGCAGCTTCTTGCCAGCAGGCGAGTAGTAGTATATGTCGGCGTTGCGGCGCGAGTGCGCGTCGAGGGCGGCGCGGAACACCAACAACGCGCTCCCAGCCTCGCTCTAACACGCTATGTAGAGACATCTCTGTATACACACCTCCCTAGTGGACCGCAGCTTCTTGCCAGCAGGCGAGTAGTAGTATATGTCGGCGTTGCGGCGCGAGTGCGCGTCGAGGGCGGCGCGGAACACCAACAACGCGCTCCCAGCCTCGCTCTAACACGCTATGTAGAGACATCTCTGTATACACACCTCCCTAGTGGACCGCAGCTTCTTGCCAGCAGGCGAGTAGTAGTATATGTCGGCGTTGCGGCGCGAGTGCGCGTCGAGGGCGGCGCGGAACACCAACAACGCGCTCCCAGCCTCGCTCTAACACGCTATGTAGAGACATCTCTGTATACACACCTCCCTAGTGGACCGCAGCTTCTTGCCAGCAGGCGAGTAGTAGTATATGTCGGCGTTGCGGCGCGAGTGCGCGTCGAGGGCGGCGCGGAACACCAACAACGCGCTCCCAGCCTCGCTCTAACACGCTATGTAGAGACATCTCTGTATACACACCTCCCTAGTGGACCGCAGCTTCTTGCCAGCAGGCGAGTAGTAGTATATGTCGGCGTTGCGGCGCGAGTGCGCGTCGAGGGCGGCGCGGAACACCAACAACGCGCTCCCAGCCTCGCTCTAACACGCTATGTAGAGACATCTCTGTATACACACCTCCCTAGTGGACCGCAGCTTCTTGCCAGCAGGCGAGTAGTAGTATATGTCGGCGTTGCGGCGCGAGTGCGCGTCGAGGGCGGCGCGGAACACCAGCTCGCGCTTCCAGCCTCGCTCTAAGGGCACGCGTAGTAATGGGGACGACATTTCTGTGGTCGCGCGACGGGTTCCGCGGTTTAGCGGCGATGAAATAGCCTGTGGGAGGGAAAATAGGTTACAAAACTTAAAAAGTAATGACAATTACCTTAATACCAAAAAAAAAAGTAAAAAGTGTAGTGTGGCTATGGTGAATCATGGTGAGAATCGTAGAAACGAATCTAAAAATGTTACTTTAAAATTACTTACAATAAATGCTACACACTGGGTAATTAACTGATTATTTATAGTGATTTTAGGTTGGTGAATAACCCTGATAAATGTTTTGAAAAATCCAAGAACACTCTTTCCAAACCAGGGATTTGGACCTAGTATTTCAAACAAACTCTCACAACTTTTACCACTCATACCAAGGGCACTGAAGCCAAAGATCAATTTAAATTAGAGTAATGAAACAACTGAGGAAATTACCACTAACACTTACTCGCTGTCCAATATGAGTGAGTAACTATTAGGAAAAAAAAAATAATTAAATGACTGTGGGACATCACAACTAACAAAAACTCTGTTTGGTAATACAAACCAATATGCAATAAGAGGTAAATCATTTCACGTTTAAGCGTCTTGTTGTTTGATTTAAGTTGTCCTTTTTTCTGGAACATGAATCAAATGAACAGGCTTATCTTTCACAGTTACGTGGCTAGAAAATTAAACAGACTTACATCATTCAAGCTAATTCCATCACCATCTGATCTTGATGATAAAGCAGACGATGGCCTCGATCCATCTGAAACAACTCTTAGTTAGCACACAAGGTTCAAAGTTAAACGCAGTTGTAACGAGCGACGGTTGGGATGCAAAAGGTTGAGTGAGTGTGATTGAGTCCCAATTCTTGCATCAGCACTAACAAATAAACTGTTAAATAACAGTTCTGGCTCCCACTAATGATAGTTTTGTTGTTTCTGGTTTAGTAACACAAATCAAAACCTTTTTTGTCAGAAATGTAGGTATTGGTTATTCACTCACGAAACCAAAAGTTAAATTGAATCATGACTTTTAGGAAAAAAACTAGTACATAGTTCTAATAACTTTAAGCTGGACCAGCAAAAAATGTGTCCTAATTAAGACTAGAACTTGCAATCTCATAGTAAGATTGCTTTATTTATTTCCCTGACTTATTTTAGTCACAGTGGTCAGGATCACAACTTGACTCAGGTTGTCAAGTTGTCCCTATCTATAGCTCCAATAAGTCAGTCAAATAATTGAAGCAGTCTCAATATATTAATATGGCATATCTTCAATTTATTTACCAGTGTCTTGTCTTGATCGCTTAGATGCTCTGACAGGGCCCGAGGGAATGCCCATGATGTTTCTCACACGGAGCAAATTTTTGCTGGCAGCAGTCACTTCTGCTTCCAGGCGCTCTAGGACAATACAATGGTTTCATTAATATCAATTATTTAGAAACTAGCAAGGCTTTCGAAGTTTTTCTGTCCAACGTTTTGCATATACAGTTCATTCTCTACGCAAAATCCGAAATTTTAACCCAATGACAAACTGTACATCGTTTCATCTAAAATAACTCATTGCAATGTATATCAGTTCCTTAAGATGACACTGAATTATAGATTTTTTGACTGTATGTTCCGGGAGTTAAATTCTGATAGTCTTTGTAGGAGTGTACTATAAAAGGAACTTTAAATAGCGGACTTTAGCATCAAATACAGGATTAACAAATAAAAGGCAATGTTCACAGGAGCTGCTGGAAACAGAAAAAAATAGTTAGCAATCATCAAACTCACCAACAGCCTTGTTGTAATTGATCAAGTCATTGGGTTTAGTCTCAACTTGCTCAAAACCAACAAATTCAACATCCCCCGAGTCACTGAATGCATCCGACGCTCTCCGTTTGATCCCACGCTTGTCATCTTCGCCATCCACTTCCATGTCTGGTCCGTCTTCCAAAGCATGCTTCTGTTCTCCAATAAAAGCTGTTTCTGGCTTGACATCATCAAATAGTTCATCCTTCGGGATGACTTGTTTGATGTCAACACCCAGATCCACATTTGAGTCTAGTTCGTCTGAAAAAGAAAATATTTGTGATCTTGGGACACCAAATAAACAACTGTATAAAATAGTTTAGGTTTTCAATAGCTGCCATACAGTGGCAAAATTCTATTAAAAAATAAATTTTAAAGACCTTGATGAGGTAATTAATTCAAAAAACTTTTAGGCACATGTTTTTTAAATACCAAAAAACTATTTAGGGCCGATTTTTCAATCCTCAGAGAATTACATTTATCTGTAGAATAAAGTTTATTCGAAGGTTAACAAGATTTTGAATATTTCAATGGTCAGATGATGGTATCTGTTGAATAAAGCCACTAACTGATGAATAAAGTTATCTGCTTCTTGAGGGGCTGGATAAGATTTATCTATGCATTATCTTTGACATTTGGAGGTTATGTGGTGTGACATTTAAGATTATTTTCATTTTGTTTGGTGCCTAAATTATTGTGATTCTCACGCACACACATTCTAATGGATATTTTTGACCAAATCGAAGACGCAAAGATTGAGGAGAAAAGGCAGATACTTAACTATACATATAAACGCTGAGCCCAATAGAAAAGATCGAGTTGTAAAAGAGAGACCTAATAATTTTAGTACATGGGATGAAAAGGAGTTTTGGAGTGTTATTATAATCACAACCTTTTTACCACAACTATAAAGAACAAAAAAAGCTGAGGTTTTTTTTCATTTACATCAGTGTCAATTTGTCAAACATCAACTTTTGTCTTGTTTCATTCTAACATTGCAATGATTGTATAAGTGCATCTCGCTTGTGCATGATCAGTGTGCAGTTAGGGATATAAGTACATAGATAACCGATAGATAGCTATTCTTCGGATAAAAGATGATTGAAACATTTAAAATATCTATTATGATAAATAGATATATGATATTTAAATGATAAATATCTATTATCTTGATAAATAGCCAGTTAATTTTATACTTCAGTTAGGATTAAACTAAGAATTAAAAAATCGGCACCTAGTTAAATTAATGCCCAATAAAACTACAAATTAAAAAAATCTGAATAATTTTCAATTGCTTGGATATTCGAAAATTTACTTTTTATAACATTAATTATCTATTGAAAAATATGGCTAGTGTAATTACTAAGCCTATATTGATGTGTAATTGTTACAGTTATATCAAAATGCAATGCACTTTTTTAAGTTATGTTACTATTGCCCAGAAAAAAAGAAATACCACAATGCACAGGGTTATTTAAGACCACAAGACCAAAAAGATTTGAAAATTATATTTCTTGAGCTGTCATAGGGGTAATTGTCAGTAATTTGATGTCCAATTATACCTATTACACCTACGATGTAGGTATGCTCACATTATTTCATAAGCATTACTGTTAATTATTGTAATTTAATAAACTTATATTATGTGGTGAATCTCTTGAAAATGTTCCGATAATATGCTTAAGTAATGTTCTACCTTTTTGGTATAATAAGCTTAAAAGCACATTGATTATTATTACCCATTTTGAAATGCAGATATATTTTCCCTAAATTACAAGTCTTTTAAGTACCGTAAAAAGCTACATTTAGTAAAATATCAACTATTGAACAGATAAAAACATAAGTGTGTAACAGTGTTATGTTCGCATGCAGCAGTGCTTAAAAAACCATCATGCAGTACAATACATAACTGGGAATGGATTCGCAGAGATGAAGATAATTAGTAGAAAAATATCTGTTTTTTTATAATCAGGACAGACCAAAACTAGTACAGCTATTAGAATGGGTTCTGCAATTGCACATGGCATTTTTTTAGGGGGACTGAGGCCCTTATTCTGAAACTACGCTCAAGCGTGAATCTTGACTTGTAACTAGCAGACATCTTATTCTAGAACTACTTAGCAGAGCAGAAACGACATCAGCAACTGTCAAAGAATGCAAAAAAGCTCTAGGAAGACTTGCAAACAAAACAGAAGTAGTGATTGCTTGGGTCCCTGGACACGAGGGGAATGCCGGCAATGAGCTAGCAGACGAAGTAGCCAGAGGTGGTGCCGCTGAAGGCTTAGGTGGGTCTGGAACCCAGGCTGCCAATAGCCCACAACATCTTCTTGTCTTCTTATTGCATGCCGTGGCAACTTGTAATAGAAACAACACTATAGCTGGAGTATCGTTTATAAGTGTACTAGTATTTAACTTGGTGTTTGTTTTGTAAGTTGTCCTAAATAAATAAATAAATAAATCACCAAGGGAGTAATTAAAAGGAAAATCATAGAAGCAACAAATAGACGATGGAAGACAACAACAGGCATGCGACAGTCCAAAATGTTCATCAGCGCCATGAACACGAAGAGGACAGGTCAACTGATGAAGCTGTCAAGGAATAGTGCACGCATGGTCATAGAGATCACCACAGGATACTCCAGACTTAACAGGCACCTTACAGTGATAGGTATCAAAGATGACCCCACATGCCCAGAGAGAGAGAAAGAACTGACAGTGGATCAGATAGCAAGATTCTGCAGAACCACGGGAAGATTCAAAGATTCAACGGGACGCCCTGAAAATGGGACAACCTAAAGACCCCCTGCAAGAGGGGCCCGAGGAAATGGGTGAAATGGCACACCACAAATGGACAGGACCGACCACCCGCCCACTGCCAGCGTCCTCAGTTGAAAATAATAAAAATAAATATATTTAATAATAAGAAGGTAAAAATTAAATAATGTAAAGGAAAACACCTGATTCATAGACAAAAGCAAACTCTACTCAAATCTTGTTTGAAACTCGATTCAACTGAGACCCGTTTGAAATTCGTTTTAGAATAAGCAACATACTCAAGAACAGATTCTAAACTCAAGAGTAGATCAGGTAATCACAGTTCAAAGCGCGCTTGAGTGTCGTATCAGAATACGGGCCTAAATGTGGATCTTAAACCTTCCCGATAGAATGCATTCACCTGTAGACCCTAATATAGTAGTTAATCTTTACCTAATTTATACAGGAAATTAAAGACAAGGTGAGATGCATAAGGTGCTATAATTAATACCATAATCTAGACTTCATTTTTCACAGTAAGGTCAGTGATGCCTAGAAAGGTACTAAAAAACATCAGTCCTACAAATCTCAAATTTTCCCATTGGCGAACTTGACTCATAAATAATCATTTTAATGCATAGGACTTGGTCAGTGATGATATGACTTTTGCAAAATTATTATGTTGTCAAAGTATGATTGAAAACATAAAAAATATGCAAGTGAAATTATCAGTGTTGAGTGACATCATCAAGATTGCTTGTAGCTGCTGATTACCTTAACCAGGAGATTTTCAGTCTGCCCAGTTTCTAGAAATGGCATGATTATAAACTCTCAAGCTAGTTGCTATTTGCTGAGACTAGAACCAACATCTGTACTTCATAGTCCCTGAATGGTCATTGGTCATACATGCAGACAATAGAATTACAATGATATATGGCACCCAATAGCCTCACACAGTCTAGAGCGGTTTATGATACATTTGATGATAGGTCGGTAAAATAATAGTACAGATAAAGACAGCTAGAAAACTTGATAAAATAAAAAAGGGCTACAATATTCATGGGATGTCTCCAATAATTCCGTGAATTCCTAAATCACCAGAAAATTCCATTTGAGATCTTGACCGAATGATTCAAAACAACTACTGCGCTGAATAAAACTATTTCCCGGTTCTCCCGGTTCGGTTGTGAAAATTATTTTATGGTTTACAAACTGATTATGTCACTGCAGTGATAATTCTAAACATGCAGGCTGTATTTATTTATTTACGAAGATGTAACATAAGGTGTCTGTAACTGTTTTAATACCAGAAATTACATTGCAAAGCATGTAATACTGAAAACAATATGCAAATGTCTGAAATAAGGCCTAAATATAGGTCATGCAAGCAAATAAGATGGGATATCGAAACTAGACAAAAAGCGTGGAAAAGTAAGCAAATACCGTATAAAAAAAAAAAAATAACTGAATAGGACCTAAGTATGTCATCAAATTAGCTTATAGGTTATGTAGAAAGTTCATTACCTTTAGCTGGTTCCACGGCGGGTGTTTCCTCGTCCGGGGGCTCCTCTGCCTTGACAGGATCCTCCGGCGGGGCCACCTCGGCCTCCACGGCGCTTGCTGCCGTCGCTTCATCACCGTTCACCTTAGCATCATCGCCTGAGACGTTATCACTCAACGCCATTTCGTCCGACATTGTCAATTATTTTGAAAATGTACAATCCCACTGTCAAAGCATAAATAGCCACATAACAAGGCGATTTCGAACCTACAGCAAACAGTAGCCTTCGCGACGAATTATCAACGTTTGTGCGCGTCACTACGTAGATTTCCCGCTATAATGGATGAGAAAAAAGTTTGGCTCTATTTGTGTACGTTTTACTTTTTAATCTACTTTTCATGTAACTAGTTTATAACTAGCTGTAATAATCTTATGTATTCAAATTCAAATCAATCGAAATACACAGTAAATTCAACAAAATTGGAGAAATTAACATCCACAAAACTAATTCCAAAGGAAAATGTCGTTCATTGAGTTCATTCATAAACAACATCCACCACTCAGTGCACGACGCCACATTTGTTTGTTGTCAATGGAATTACGCATTCTCTATGAATTTATCAAAGCCGCGAAAAGGTTTGAAATTAATATTTTTAGTTTGCAGAATTACTGGTATATTATTTGTATTAATTTACATACTAATTCTTATTAATTATTATTTAATAATAGACAAATAGCAAAATGGCCTCATCTAATTATTTTCTCGCCTAAAAAGAACAGGCCCTGAGTCCCCCCGCCCGACCGACATTACTGTCACCAAAAAAATTGTTGAACCAAACGCTTTGGGAGAAGGTTTTTGGGATAAAGTTTCTTGTTTGACATTTCTGCAATGCTAGTCCAATGAAATTCTGTTCAAGAGTCAGGCCCCAGAGCTGTGTTATCTCGCTTGTATCACCATCTCTTTGTGTATCACTTGATATTTCTTCTTCTTCTTATTTTATGACTGGCTACCCACTCCTTTTAATAAGGATTACTACTGCCATTTTCAAGTGATATGTTTTGGGTACAGTTTGGTGTAGGTAGGCGGGTAAGGGATAGGATTTTTGGGCATTCAGATATAGTACATACACTTAGTAGGAAAATGGAGTAACTATAGCTTAATGTTATGATGGGAAAGGTATTTAACAATGGAATAAATATATTTGTTAATGCTGAGAGATAGTATAGAAGACAAGTCATACGGAAGGAGGGCCTAATACTTAATTTAGCTAATTCATCTACCAATTCATTGCCTTGAATTCCTGAATGTGCAGGAATCCATGTCAATTTGACCGTCATATTTAAATCAGAGCATTCCTTTAGTTTTGATTTCACTTCTAAGGCTAGAGGGCTAATAGAGTTACGATCGAATGGATTAGAAAGAAGAGATTGTAGAAACTTAATGAGTTCGAAAATATTATTGATTGTTTAATATTTGAACATAATATATATTTAATACATTCTAAAATGGCCAAACCTTCGCTACTAAAATTTGTTGTAAGAGAAGGATACTTAAATAATTTAAAAAAACCAGTCGAGTGTTGCAAAAACGCAGCACCCACACAATTAGAGGAGTCAGAAGAAAGGTCTTCAGAGGTAGTTTTAGATGCATCTGTATAGAAAATTTGGAACTCTGAAAGAGCATTATTTTTAATGAACTCATAAAGTTTTGAATTTGGGTCACGAGTGTCCTTACTGATACCTATTGAGAGTAGAATGTCCGGTTGGAAAATAATGTCACTATAATTATAATGGAACAGAGGAAAACATGGAAATTTTATGACGTCACATTCAAGGTTTTTAAATTTTCTGAAACTAGATATTAAATAAGGGACCGGCTTATTAGACCAAAAACCATCATTTCCTTCCAATAGAACGTTAAGCATTTCAAGCTTTGAAAATAGGGGGTGATTTTCTTGTTGGCAGACTTTAAAGAAGTATCTATCTGAAAGATATTGTCGCCTCAAATCCAAAGGTGGGTCAGCACACTCTACTTGCAGAGCATTTATAGGCGTACTTTTCATGGCTCCTATAATAATTCTTAAACTTTTAGAATGAGTAGTGTTCAACTTATTTATAGCAGTTTTGCTAGCAATAGTGATGGTAAATGAGCCATAATCGATTAAGCTTCTAATCAATGCGTTGTGTATCAATCTTAAAGAGGACGGATGTGCACCCCACCAAACACCCGATAAAGCTCTCATTACATTTAAACTTTTTTCAGCCTTGTTACTAATATAACTAACATGTGGTAAGCTGGTTAATTTAGTATCAAATTTTACCCCCAGGAACATGGCTTCGTTAGAAACAGGAAGAATAGAGTCATTAACAGCAATGCAGACATTGGGAATATTATTTTTCCTGGTAAAAACTACCACAGTGCTTTTAGACGTGGATAAAGACAAGTTATGTTCTAATAACCATTTAGATAACTTGCATAACGACTTTTCCAAGGCGTCAGAAGCTAAGTCGATTGACTTGTTCGAAGAATATAATAAAACATCATCAGCATATTGAAGAATGGAAAATGAAGAATCAGTGATTGATTCAAGATCACTCGTATAAACGTCGTATAAAAGGGGACTTAAGACAGATCCTTGCGGAACGCCCTTCCATAAATAGCGAGGATTATTATCTGCACCAGCAATACGTAAACTGACAGATCTTTCCATAAATAGATTAAAAATAAAATTTGAAAAGATCACGGGAATATTTAACATCTGCAGTTTAATCTTTAAAATTGTTAAATCAACATTATCATAAGCAGCGGGAATATCTAGAAAAGCTGCTACTGTATATTATTTTTTTGAGAAAGCTAAATGAAGATCACTAGAAAAGATACTGAGGTTATCCGCAGTACTTTTACCTTTTCTAAATCCGAATTGCGAGTTACCAAGCAGACCATTTTTTTCAAGAAAACATTCTAGACGATTTTTTATTAAGTGTTCTGTGATTTTGGCAAAAACAGAAGCTATAGCAATGGGCCGATAGAAAGCAGAGTCAGTGGGGTCTTTGGAAGGTTTAAAAATCGGAATAATAATATGATGTTTCCAAGGTGATGGAATTTGACCAGTACTTATGACAAGATTTATGATGTTAAGTAAGAATGACAAAGACTGTGGTTTCAGGTGAGAAACAAACGAATATGGAATACCATCAATACCAGGTGACGAATCTGAGACGCGTTTTAAAACAAGCCTGAGTTCAGACATTGTGAAAGGAAGACCCAAATCAGCAGAGTTGTTAACACAGGAATCGTTATCTGAAGGGGACGGAATCTCATTAATATTTAGTACAAAATCAGGTGCAAGTTTATTAAAAAAGGAAGTGGCCCAGTCAGAATTGTTGCTGTCTAGATTGTTGTTTTTAAGGGCACATCTAAAACGTTTAATATTGTTCCAAACTTTAGTCAATGGGGTGTCGGGAGACAAACAAGAGCAAAAACTCTCCCAACCAGCTTTCTTTTTTTTCTTTAACAGGCGCTTTGTCGCTGCTGTAATGTTTTTATAATTAATAAAATTATGTAAATTCAAACTATCCTTGCACTGTTTCTCTGCAGCATTTTTTATTTTAATTGCTAAAGTGCACTCATTATCCCACCACGGGGGAGAAGGAGTTTTACCCCTGGCAACATTTTTGGGTTTGAAAGTAGCGTCAGCTGAGGACTGAATCGCCGCTAACAAACTTTCATACGAAGGAATAAAATTGTTTTCATCAACCGCCGGCAATGAAGCAACCATATCTTCTATTTTTTCGCTGAAGGACAACCAATCAAAGTTAGATAAATTGTATTGAAGTAACGGTGGTAGAGGGGGAATGGAATGATTTTTAGCAGGAAGAGAAACAAGAATAGGAAAATGATCGCTACCATGCGAAAGGTCGAGGTATTTCCAAGTGAGGCAAGAAGCGATAGATGGGGAACATAACGAAATATCAATAAAACTTGAGGATTGCCCCGGACAAGCACGTCTCGTTGCGGAACCATCATTTAAAACACAGATTTAAATCATGAAAAAGATCAACAAGGCTATTGCCAAGTTGTAACAAAGTACTGTTGGGAATATATATGGTTCAACAGGTATGGAAGAAAAGAATGAATAAACTTTTGAGGGAAGAGTTTGGCCATCGAAAGTTATTACTACAGTTTGAGTGGGGGTCCAGGAAATACCTTGTGGAGTTGTAGTCTTCCGACTAAGCCTACGAGTTTTTATAACAGGCCCTGAGCCTTCAGGGACCCTGAGGTTTTCCACAATCTTTTCGTGAGACCATTCAGAGGGAATGCCCTTCACGATGCCCATTCTGCAAATGTTGTATGAGGGAATTGTTATATTGTATATTAATTTGACTTTTTCATTGTTAATAAAGTTGTAAGCAGCAGCTAAAGTCCCAAATTGCACAGCAAGGCGGTTTCTTCCGATGCGCTTAACCCCGTCTTCCATAACATTTCTTAATTTGTTTTGATATAAGAAGTTCCCGAATTTGATAGGATGGAGAGTGGAGCCGGCATTGGGAGAAGACTCTTTATACTGTACGTGTACTATAAAAGGACCAGAATCTGAATCAGAATAATGTCTTCTCAAAACTTGGGGGGCTTCTGATGTTTCCATATTTGTGGTTGGGGTAAAAAGGGAGCAGTCGGGAACAGGGCTAGTGATGTTTGAGGGACTAGGCGAACACTCAAAAATACTAGGATCAATCACTTTACGTGAGCCAATTTTTTGTTTGCTTTTAAATACAATAGTGTTAGATAAGTTGACTTTCTTTTTAGATGGTTGACTCTTTTTTTTCTTGTTAGTTGCTGTTATCCACGTATCTGCTTCCAACAGTGTAAGAAGAGGATTTGGAGGGGAAGGAGGATCTGGAGGTGGGTCTGGATCTAGCAGCTCCATAATGGAACTGCTTAGTAGTGGAGGAACCAAGAATAAATTAAAGTAACTTACCAGAAATGAACAATATATACACACGAAACACGAAATTAGAAATCACTATAAGATATATTCACAATAATAACTAAAATATAATTAAATAAAAAGCAAGACCGCCCTTTTTAACTTCCCGCCAAAAATCACTTGATATTTATATCTGTGAGTAAACCTTTGAGTCACAGGCTGTGACTGGGACTATTCAAAACGCAAGCTATTAGCAATCGAGTCGCGTCGAATCACAGACTCTTTGAATGCTATGCCTACACAGGCTACCTATAGGTAGGTACTACGTTATGTGTACGCACAAATTTTATTTTCTTTTTTCTGGCTTCGCACGGTTTGTGTATTTGCCACAACGAGGTAATGGGCGACGAAGACGAGTTCGTTTTGTTGTTTTATGAAGTTCAGGGTGCCTAGCCAAGAGCAACACGCTACGACGATTATATACAGCTTATGTCATCCCCATACATTTGAACGATTTCTTTTGTAGAAATCATCGTGACGTGTTGCTCTTGGCTAGCCCACCAGGTGAGGAAATAGGTACGAATTTGTTGAAAGGTAGGGAAACAGTTTATAAAGGAAAACATTATGGACGAGGACGACATTTAAAAAGTAGGGTCAAATATGTAGGAATCAGTTAAAAAATAATTTATGTTAAGCATAAAATAATTTCATATTTTGATATTGTTAAACTTATAAACATAGAACTAATATTATAAATATCGTTTATATTCATATGTAACAGAATAGAAATACTGCCCCCCGATTCAGAACAAAGTTATCGACCGACTCGGTTATTTTCTTTTATTTATATTTTTTTTTTAGTATGGGTCACGTCTGGTTTATTTGTTTCACGCAAAATTAAGGCCTTTGGCTTGAACATATAAAAATATTAAATGTTACCGTATAGCGGGTCATTTGCTTTAATTAAAACAAACTTACCGAATCGGTCGATAACTTCGTTCTGAATCGGAGGGCTGGTTGGAAAAGGAACACGGAGGGATACAAGAGAGGCGAAAAAGGACGAATGATTAGGAAAAGGGCAAGCAAAAAATATATGAATAAAATCTCCAACACCAGTATGTACCACATTCACAGTTTTCATAATTTTTTATGTGTAATCTTAAAATCTAGTAAGATGAGCAGGTGTGCATGCATGACCCAGTCTAATGCGAATGATAGTAGTGGTGGCTAATTTTCCAAGCCTTATTTTAAAAAACCAGGGTTTTGTAGGAATTGATCCCTGAATGATTCTGTATAGTAGTGTTTACCCTTTTCTTGATTATTTTGTTCCCAGTTTTTCTTCTTTCTGATCTGTGGTTCCCAGTCTTCTGAGCATGACAATGACATTGCAGCTATCACAGGCCACGACAGCATTTTGAATAATGTCAATGAAGGTTTTAAAAAAATTAATGACCCCAGTTTGCCAACGTCCGGAAAGAGTAGGTACATTAAGGTTTTTATTGGACTCATAACGGTAATCAAATTGACATCTCACAATCGAAACTTATAGGGTCATATAAACGTCATTTCACGTGATTGGTTGATAATCTATTTATCAACCAATTAAATAACGCGATCTGTATCATACGTGTGATTTTATCTAGGTGATTCTACTGCATAGTATTAATGGTGTTTCCAGATAGCAGATTTTAAATTTCCCCAGATGAAAAATATTTTTCCACAAGGTTATTTTTAATAATACGTACATTCATTTACGCCCAGTGCCCTGACGGGTAGGTAGGACCTAAAATAGCCATTCGTTATAATCCCACCCATTTCCGGCAGGGCTTGGTTTCAGAACTTGGCAAAATAAATTGTATCTGAAGTCTACTTCTCACATTCTCGTGAGATGCTACATGATGAACGGCAAGCTCTGTTTCAGCCGTAAGTCATTATTGAGAGCGTCATTAGAACGGCATCCCGTAAACTCGGAATCCTGAACAGAGTGAGACGATTCTTCACGCCTGGGCAGCTCTGTCTTTTGTATAAGACACAAGTTCGCTCGTGTGTGGAATACTGCTCTCAGATGAGAGCAGTACCTATTCCACACACCAGTCCCAGAGATCTGGGATGGTTCCGCCAAGTACCTACTCAAAGCTCTTGACGGGTTGCAGCGGCGTGCTATCTGTATCTATTATTGGAAACCCAGAGGCAAATTTGACCCTTGAGCCTCTCCAATTGCGTAGAGACATTGTCAGGCTACGTGTTTTCTTTATCGCTTCTACAATGGGGAATGCTCTGACAAGTTATTCCAGCTTATTCCATCCTCACCTTTCCACTCCCGTACCACGCGTGCTGGACTACGGCGTCATCCACACACAATTCAGCATTTGTTGGCCGAACTAAGAGGTTCTGTGACTCGTTTCTTTGTCGTACCATCCAGACGTGGAACGCCCTTCCAGCACATGTGTTTCCTTCCTCCTATTGTCCCGGGTTCTTCAAGCGGGGCGTGAAAAGGCATTTCTGCAGGCCTTCAAGGTGAAGATGGCCAGCCCAGTGATTCGTCTAAATGACTGGGCTTGTCAGCCTCATATCTGGACCTCACGACCGCTTTCCATCAGGGCGAGTGAGGTTATCTTGACGGGCAATATAAAAAAAGTGCAGTAAATCAGTAATTTTTTCCTTATTTTTCATTTACCACGCATCGGGGAAAAAACACATGTGGAACACTTAGCAAATTTGTGACGTCATGAGTTCGCAATGTTTTTAAATTAATAAAAAAATAACTACCAGCTAGATTTAAAAAATATTCAAAATTAGTTTCGTAAAATAGGAAAAGGTATTAAATAAAATATAAAAAAAATACAAAAAAAACTGTTCACATAGGTACCCAATTAATAGAATGGTGTGATTATTTATGTAGAAGTTTATTAACAGTCAGTGCTAGCAAAACTGGTCCCTGGTTCAATCGCGAGTGTACCGTGCTTAGTCTAGGGCCCAGGCACTCAATGATCATTCAAACCTTGCCTCCCTGAAAGCAGTCTTTAATAAAGCCACTAAGGCCACGAAGAGGGCTTACATTAGAGCAGACGCCCAGCGAATTGCACGTGTTGGCCAAGAACTCATCCCTACGGGTAGCCACTCCTACTGGCGACTGGCTAAACACGTGCAATCTAACTTCTGCGTGCCTTCGCTGCCCCCACTGAGATTCCCTGATGGATCGTTGGCTCATCAGCCGCAAGAGAAAGCCGATTTACTGGCTAACCTCTTTGCCGCACACTCTTGCATCGATGACTGCGGTGCTGCGCCGCCTGAAATTCCACATTGCGGCTCCACAATGCCTGATATTCGCATCAGGCAGTGTGATGTTCGTGCCGAACTGCAGTCACTCGATGTCAGGAAAGCCAGTGGCCCTGATGGAATTCCAGCTGTGGTGCTGAAGAAATGTGCAGCGGAGTTGTCTCCAGTGTTCACTAGCCTGTATCGCCTCTCCTACAACTCGGGTCTTGTGCCGCTGTCTTGGAAGGAGGCGAACGTTCAACCAGTTCCCAAAAAAGGGGACCGGTCTGACCCTGCCAATTACCGTCCAATAGCCGTAACCTCAGTTTTAGCTAAAGTGTTCGAGCGCATCATAAACACGCAGCTCATCCGCTACCTAGAGGATCACTCTCTCATTCACGAGCGTCAGTACGGCTTCCGACCAAAACGGTCTACGGGTGATCTTCTAGCGTACGTAACATACATCTGGGGGAAGGCTATGGACAAGCATGGGGAATCTTTGGCCGTCAGCCTTGACATTGCCAAAGCTTTCGACCGTGTATGGCATCGTTCGCTTCTTTCCAAGCTTCCGGCATATGGTCTGCCACCTCGCCTATGCGACTGGGTCGCCGGATTTCTGGAGGGACGTAGAATTCGTGTCCTTTGTAAAATAGCCCTAAATTACTGAACTATTGCTATGCCCTTCCCAGGGCGTCACATGTAGACCGTATACTTTTTTTGTCACCTTTATTAAGCAATGTGATATGCAATAAATGAATTATGTATCTATGTAATATAGATGATTTATACAATTTCTAGTGGTCACTTATACCTACTAGATGGGTGAAATATAGTTAGTGAGAGACAAGCTTTAGTCAAAGGTACACGCCCAACAGGGTTTCGAACCTGCGATGCGACCTCACGATTGACACCCATCGGCTACCACCGCATTTCAAGCCTAAAATGTAGGAAAGTGCACATTTATTAAACACCTAAATAACGTTTAAGTAAATAATCCATATTTACTTTTGAGTTTAACAAAATAATAAACTTTTTAACTAAGAATATAACCTCCGTAAATACAAATATAACAACCTCCGTAAATACAAATGAAGGAATGAATCAGCGAATAGCATGGAATTGCTTAGCTACTCTGTGGCCACACGATAGGCACGGCAATTTAATCATTTTATCTGAAGTCTGAACCGAATCTAAAAGTCGATTAATGTGAATAGCAAGTTATCGAATATAGGATTCGGCAGCATTTTTACCGTGTTGTACGATACGGTTCTCTTACCGACCCTGCCCAAATCGGCCTGCGGGCTCCAGGCAGCGGTAGAATTTGCTCAGTCAAGAGTGAAAAGCCCGTAAACGGAACTACTAGGAAACTGTCAGGTTTCTAGTTTCAGTTTACTAGAAAACTTCAGGCTCGGTCATCCTCGATTTCACTCTGGTTTAATTTTGAATGGGTTCGAGTGATGTTTACTCCTCATAGTGAAATTCCATTCGGATTCGGGAAAGCACCCTAGCGAATGTTAGAGGGGTTCACAAATAAACAATAAAAACGGTGGTTCACAAAATAAAACCAAGCAATAAAAGCATATATATCTATTTATTCTTTCCCCGTTTAGACGCTTGTGGTTTCCCAAATACTTTTTTAGCTTTATTAGCTCTAGGTGGGCCCTTTCCTGACTTGCCGGGACCTTTCGGTCCCTTGCCGGGGCCCTTCGGTCCCTTGGCAGGGCCTTTAGGTCCTTTGCCGAACTTCCTTGGTCCCTTCTGGGCAACATTGGCATCGTATCGCAGCCGTTTAGTGTTTGTTCGGGATGTGTCAGTGAGGTCGTTGGCGAAGTTGCTGCGTTTCTTTGGCGTCTTGTTGCGGTTCTGCGCGTTTGTTGGGCGATCGTCGTCATCTTCAACGGCGCGGATGCGGCGCGTCTTCTTCTTGCGTTTCGCCATTCGGGATTGGAGGAGCGCGACCTATAAAACAGATATTAAGGTAGAGTAGGTAGCCTATGTACTTTCTACAATGCTAAGCAAATATCAATCATTGCTGCAGTTAGTTTAAACACCAACTTGCCAAATGAGTGTTAGTGGTTACAAGAAATCCGAGACCCCTTTTTTGACCTTGAATTTGAAAAAGGCCATTCTGCATTTAAAATTTCTTTATTTTTTCGAATTCAATTTTCCAATTTGAACATTTGAACCAAAAAAAACGTAAGTCATGAATTGAAAGATATAAAATCCAGGTTTCTATCCGAGCACTACACAAGGGTTGTGTATGTATGATATTAACCCACTAAGTTACCGAAATTTCGACCTAGTTCGGACCACTAAGCTACCGAAATCATTAAGGCCCGAGCTCGGTTTTTAATCTTTATTCATATTACCTTCTCCATCTCCCTCTGTACTCTCTCTTCCGGCGTGTCCTTGGGCTTGTGTTTGCTTTGTCTCTGCTTCTTCTTGCTGCCGGAGTCCGAATCGTCGTCGTCCGGATCTCGCTTCCGCTTCTTGCCTTTTTGTTGTTTACCTACAAATGAAAAAAAATATATAAAAATATAAACATACATATTCAGCGATATACAGACTTTACAATGCATTTTGTAGAGTGAATGTATGAATTTTGATATACGGTGTCCTATTTAAAGATTGATGTGAACGCATCTGTACAATCGTTTATTTTATAAACTCATTAGTAGAACTTTACAGGTTGAATAATTTGCAATCAATTTAATTTTGAAGGATTATAATTCATGTTTTATTATTCCTGTGTTTAGACAATCTTTCGCTTTCTTACGTTTGCTTCACCTATCTATCGTGAAAGGAAACTGTCTCCTGAATTATGGTACTCACTGCCTTTCCCTTGGTGTTCAGTGAGCGCCAACCTCTCCTTTTCTTCTCTCTTCTGCTTCGGCGTCTGGAACCACTCGTGCTGTCTCTTTGTCTCGTATTTAGGCCCCTCTTCAACCTTCTTCATTTTGCCTTCGAGATGTGAAGTCTGCTTCTCCATTTTGTTTAGTTGCTTTTCTGCGTATTCCTCGTCTAGGATTGCGGCTGTTAACAATTATTATAATAATTAGGATTAAGATCGATAACTATAAAAACTCAAATTTCGGACAAGATATTGAGCGAGATTCGAACCCGTCTTCCATAAGCCTGCTGCTCTGACCACCAGCTACCGAAATCCTAATGAACCGAACGAATTCTTCTAGTGAATATTTAAGTTGCAAGCCAACGTTGTCAATGTTTTAGGGCAAGTACTTCCTTACCTGAAAACATTGATGAATGATCTTGCTCCTCTTAGTATGCCCTCTTTTGAACACCAAAGTAAAATATTTTTTCAAAAATATTTTAACTCACAGTAGATGAAATAGACTATTTGATTGATTATACCTTTAACAACCATAGCATCGTGAGTATATTTTTTAGTTATTATAACTTTTCTTTTATTGTTGTTTTGTAATTTTTATTACATACAGGGTGTAAAAAACCCCTTAACGAAGCCGAGACCTACTTATTTTACACATCATCAGGATTTTTCTTTCTTTCCAGACCATACCTGGGAACTCAATAGTTACCAAGTTATTGAAGGTCGAAGAAAAAAACCTATTGTGTATCTAAGTTGCTGCGTTCCGAAGATTTGAACATCTATATTTTCCCTCTATCTACAAGCCTCACCGATCTCGGGCTCCAGCTTGGCCAGCTTGGCGCGGTACTTGGCGACGATGTCCTGCGGCACCTGGCGCGACCTGACGGGCCGCCTGGCGCGCTTCACGATGCCCTTCACCAGCGCGCGCTCGGCCTCGCCCGCCAGCGACACCGACACGCCGGCGCGGCCTGCGCGGGCTGTTCGGCCCACCTGGGCCACATAACATCAAATAGGTTACGGTGTTGCATAAAAAAAGGACTATTTAGATCGCTAGAAGCAAAACTACTGGATCTTTAAAAATTAAAATCGGATTTGAAAAATTATGCACGTAGGTACACATAGTACAACACAACAGACATTCATAGAGATAGAACATCACTGAAACTTGAATCACGCCCATATATATTCCGCGATTTTTGGTTTTTGAGTAATCATTCATTACGTTTATTGAAATTAAAGTTCAAGCACTTTTTTCTGTTGCGGCGCGTATAGTTGAGATACCATGTCTGATAATATTTTCATAATTTTAGTGATGTTCTGCCATTAGATTTCCGCTTGACCATACGCGATCTTTTCAACGGACCTTATCTACGACCTTTTTAATGCAAAACCCAGCGTGGGATGCTGACCAAGGTGGACAAACGACCTAGTTAAGGTGGCAGAAATCCGGTGGATGCAGACAAGTAACCGGTCGCTTTCGATATCTACGAAGGAGGCCTATGTTCAGCAGTAGACGTCCTATGGCTGCGAATGAATGAAGAATTCTTACCATGTGTATGGTATGTTCCATCGTGGCCGGCAAAGTGAAGTTTATCAGTCTTTACTCCAGGGATGTCCAGCCGTCGCGCCGCTACATCCGTGGCCACCAGTTCGTCCTTGAACCGCTTCAGGAAGTCTAAACGTTGAGGCTGGTTGATGAGCTCTGGATTCATGCTACTTCAATTTGAAGTGAAGGGCATTATCAAAAAAAATTCCGAAAATGGCGTTGCCAATCTGTCCTAAACACACGCCTTGAAGTGTCCTCCACTCTCAATTTAGGAAAATGTTCTAAAAATGCGATGTTGTCAATTCACCCCCATCACACGTTTTCAAGTGTCCTCTGCCTTTATTTTAGTTAAGTGATATGATTACAGACTCTTTCCACACTTACCCTATGTTCAGGACCTTTTTAAGGCAAACGCAGCGTGGGACGCCCTCCAAAGTGGATGGACGACCTGGTAAAGATGGCAGGATTCCGGCGGACGCTTTGGAAATCTACGGGGGAGTTCTATGTTGTGTCTTAAAGCTGCGAATGACTCACCCTGTGTATGTAATGTTCCATGGTAGCCGGCAAGGTGAAGTTAATGACAGTCTTCACTCCAGGAATGTCCAATCCTCGGGCCGCTACATCCGTGGCCACCAGCACGTCCACCAGCTCGTCCTTGAACCGTTTCAGCGAGTCCAGGCGCTGCGGCTGGTTCAGCGCGCCGTGCAGTTCTGCCACCTGAGGCCATTTTTATTGATGTTGGTAGGGACTTACACTTGTTTCTATCTTTGTCATTGATGATGAGTGAAAGCTTTCCAAACCTAAGTTGAAAAAAACAACCCAAAACTATCATACGGAAATATAGACGGAATAAGACAGCGACAATTGAAGAAAAATACTGTCCAGACACAGCTCTTGTATTAATTACAGTGGTGGTTTAATAGTGATGTACGAGGCTCGAGGCTTCCGAGTCCTCTTGTCTAGAGCTCGGTGTCGTTCAGACTTTAGACAGTTCGCCTCATTTGTATGAAGCTCGACGACTCGGGAGTCTTTTCCAGAACTCGAGCATTCTTGAGAGCTCGATGGATCTCGAGGCTTTTTCAGGGCTCGATCAATCTCGAGGCATTGTTAGGGCTTGAGTCTTTTTTAATCTCAAGTCTCAAGTTAGTTTCCGTTTGGAGTCTTACTAAAATAACGTGTTTATGTGACTAGAAGGGAATTCATTTAATTCATTTGAATAGTATATTTTATATCGAGGGACTAAACGAAGCCATAATATACCAGAGGTGGAGTCAGTGAACCGAGGGTATATTAAGTTGGCGTTTAGTCTCGAGGTGCACACTGTACTTTTCACTTTGAGTGCGAGAAAAATAGTCAATTTAGGTCAAACACATTTAAAACCGAACTTTACACTTGACAAAAGTTTTGAAATTTTCGTGGTCACTTTTTTCTTCTGAACTGAACCACAGATTAACAATTTGAAACAGATGGCGCCACCTTCTTTGCGGACAAACCATGGGACTAAAACTCTTAACATTTTCGCAATTAAGACGGTCAACACTCCACAGATAATAGTATATTTTTACTGGCTATTTGCGTTTGTCTATGTCACATGAAGGAAATTGAAAAAATAATTACTTTTTACTCCCTAGGGCCTAAAGTGCTCACTTTAGGCCCGCTTCGTAGGGCTATTTTGGCGTACTTTTAGAGCATGAGAAGTGAAAAAGAGGTTTGATTAACAAAAAAAGACATTTTAATCATCATAAAAAATATTATAGTGATAAGGTTTAAGACGCGACTTCTTTTGAAGGCTTGGCTCTTATGATAGGTTCGAGCTCTTTTGAAGGCTCGAGGCGTGGCTCAGGGAGCTCGCGGCTCGGCTGTGCTTGGCCAACCGAGCTCACTGAGTCCGGCCAACCCGCCTCGAAGCTTCAAACGTAGAACTCGACGCCTCGAGTGGACTGTTCATTAATACATCACTAGGTATTAATGAACAGTCCACTGATATCATTTTATATTAAAACTTTGCCATGACTAAATAATATGATATTTAAAAAACATCCTCAAGTCTGATGACATTACCTAACATTTCCAAAGTGCCCAAATCATTCGTCTTCCTACAGGGGACCACTTCATATTTGCCAAAACAAACCTTTACACCCAGCAGCCCCAGCGCCACGTGCAGTCGATGCGCCTGCTTCTTGGTCTGCACGAATATGACAGCGCGATCCCGGAAGGTGCGGCACACCAGCGCCGCCAGTAACGCTTCTCTGTCACACTCGCGCTCTCTGCGTATTCTGGAATAAGAAAACATTAGTAGAAGAATGCACATGTGTTGGCTTTTAAGTGCATTTCAAACTGTGCTATGTACTCGTAGGAAAAATAGTATTTTTTTACTATGACATACAATTGGCAATATCAGAAATATAATCACAGACAGAATAACAAGTCACAATTACTCAATACAGACTAATATCCTGTTCATTTGGGCATTTGAGCAACTATTTCTTAAAACGCGAACATAATGATACGATAGGAAAACGATAGTTGAAAAACTTATTATTATTATTATTATTATTATTATTTCTGTATACTTTTTTTGACATGTCATAAGTGCTTTATACAAGCTTAAATGAATAAATGATTTTTTACTTTACTTACTTTACTTTACTTACTTGGAAATCAAAAAAAGCATGAATCAATATGGTGGCCTAACGGGCCAGATCTAAGCGAAGCATGTACTATGGGTTTATGGGTCTGATAATTATACTCAAATATTATTACTTTGATTATTTTAACATTTTACAATGCTTGTTTTTCATATCTAAAAATAGGTAAACTGGAAAAAATCGATTTCGACCTCGAGGTTTCGGTAGCTCAGTGGTTTAGAGCAGTCACCCAGATTGTGAAAGACGGGTTCGATACTTTCGGGTTCGATACTTCGGTACTTTGGGGTAAGGCGGCGGATATACAAACCATCTTTATCCTGCAAAAGCGAGCGATCAGATCTATCTATAAGCTTCGTGCACGGGCCTCACTCAGAGAGCTTTTTAAGGAAATTGGGATTCTTACAGTGGCCTCCCAATTTATTTACAACTGTATTGTTTTGGTGAAAAATAATATCAGTCTTTTCACAAGACACTGCGATATACACCCAAAAAATACTAGGAATAAGAATAATATTGCGCTTCCATTGTTTAGATTACAAAAGTTTTGGGATCCTTTATGGGGCAAGGTGTACTACTACAACAAAGTTCCTCAGGCAATTTGTATTCATTAAAAAAGGGGTATAATACTACCAATGATTACCTTTTAGATAAAAAAGCCTGGGATTAAAGCTCTCTGCTCGGTGCGGGATCAGTTACCTCTTGTAATACTTATTAATTAAATACCGGACTTAAGTGTATTAATGACTAACAATTTTTATTTTTGGAATTGTATAAATGACTTTGTACAGCCTATTGTTTTATATTATGTAGCTTTGCTGTACTTCTTAGATTGTTCTGTTTATTTTTTAATGTTAGAATTTTAAGCATTTTTTTAAATCAACAAACACATTTTACTCTACTAACTCGCAGTGTAAAACCACAACAAGTTTAAAAGAGTAACTACTGAGTTTCTCGCCGGGTCTTCTCACTAAGAATCAACTTCTCCGACGCGGTGGTAAAGTCGCGTTATGTTTGTATACTGTTTATTTATATATTCATATTATTATAGTATTTATGTATATTATTTAGTATATTTTTTGACTATTTAAAAGTACTGATTAAGTCTATTTAAATAAAGATATTTGAGTTTGAGTTCGATTCACGCTCGAGATCATCAAGGTTCGAAATCGAATATTGCCAGTTTTTCTATACTTAAATATTGCTTGAGGGCCATACTCAAATGGGAACAGACTAAGAACAAGCAAATATTATATTAAGACCTTCGGCATTGTAGGCAGGTCCTATATCCATTCTGACAGCAACCTAGTCAGTGGCTGCAGTGAAATAAGTGATTTTAGCACTTTTGCCCTAAGATGGTCCAAATTGAAAAGCGGGCTAAAAGCGCTGACGTTGCTATCAGCAATGAAATCAAATCGGACCACAAAATTAACGTCACATATACTCAAAATTTAAGGATGAATGAAAAGTTATCTTATCATCCACGCCGAAGAAGATTATTGAGTATTACTAAGACTTATCTAAAAAAAAATTTACGTAATCTTTATGATTGACGTTTCTTCTATGAATTTGACATAACGCTTACAGTGCTAAGGCCTTCGAGCAGAGGCACCGTAAGTGCAATACGGCGGAGTCGGTGAAGTCATTTATGAAGTCGCACCATCTGTCAAAATTGCGCTCAAGGAGCTTTCGGCGCAAATTGGGACACTTTTAGGCGCGCTAAAAGTACTTTTAGCGTAAATCGGACCGCAGCCAATGACGACTAGTTTACTCACCTAACAAACTCCTGGCGCAAATTAAAGGCAACGTCCTTATTGCTGTCCACGAACAGCTTGACCGGCTTCTTCAGCGAGACGGCCGCGAGGTCCTTCACCTCCTCGCTCATGGTGGCGGAGAACAGCATCGTCTGCCGCTTGTGGGAGCACTGGCGGATGATCTCCTTCATCTGCTCCGCGAAATACTCGTCCAACATTCTGAAAACGGATAAGGTTATGATGGAGAGATAGTTCCCGACATCGAACAAGAAGGCCATACTGCCTAATGCGATGGCATTAGGCAGTATGGCATTTCTGTTCTTTGTATTAATAATTCGTATTACATCAAGTCAGCGCCACTGAGCGGCAACATCGGGCAACATTAAGGCCGCTAGGTGGCGCTGACTCGATGCTATCCAAATTCGCGTTTGCATGCTCGAAAAACGCCAGTCATTCGAATCTCTATGTCGAAATCGCACTAGACACTCAGGCCTCGCGCAGTGACCGAATTTAGTACCAAGTGGTGGGACCCCGTTCATACTTTACCCGTGCGAAGAAACAGCCCGTCCTTTGTCGCCTAGCGTTATTTTTACCTGACACCTTTCCTTTTATACGAAGATACAGATGTATCCTCGTATAAAAGGATCGACAAAGAAGGTAACACCACTATCCGTTTAGTTTTTAACCCTTTACCCGTTTTGAAATTATAGAGATGATAACAGAATACACAATAGATTACATAAAATGACAAATTATTACAGATTTCATGGCCAGAAAATATAACATCGAAAATTTATTGTTTGTTATATATCATAATTAACGTACATACCTGTCAGCCTCATCCAAGACCAACACTTCAATGGAATGAAGGCTGAAGGAGGGGGTGTTCCTGATGTGGTCGATGAGACGACCGGGAGTGGCTATGACTATGTCTGGGTTTCGCCGCAGGACACTTTCCTAAAACAATTACAATAAAAACTTATTTACACATACATACCATCACGACTTTATCCCAAACAGGGTAGTCAGAGGCAAGTGACTGTGTCGTCATGGTGAACGAAACACTCAGAAGCCCACCAATGGTATTAGAACCCAACGTGGTAGGTGGTGAGCCTTCCGCCGTTATCTGGGTTGATTTGGTTTTTTATTGATATTTTTCATCACCGGAGAGTAAGTTGGATATTTAACAATGAACACAGAGATTTTGCTTCTGGCCAGATTTGAACTCGGGACCACACGATCCACGATCTGAGTTCGGGTACTGAACCACTAGGCCATGAAGCTTACTTAAAAACGTACTTATTTACAATGAAAATAAAGAAATAATTAATATGGGACAAATCACTGATAAAATCATCCAACCCGAAACCAAGTAATTCGAGACTGAGAAACATATTGAAATTTTTTATAAAATATCTGTCCTAGGTGGGAATCAATTGCGCTAATGGACCAGACAATGACCTATTTCTAATGATTTTTTATTTTATTTTAGGCAGTTTCCAAATTTTATTTTCTTGGCTCAACCTGTACATTTTATGTTACAAAGAGCTTGTTGTGTGTGCTTAGGTACCTGATATTTGACGTCGAGTCCACCCACAGAGAGCCCCACCGTCACTTGCGTGAACTGCGCAAGCTGTCTTGTTACGGCGTGTACCTAGAATTTCCAAAAAAAAATTACTTCACTTGCGTGCCTTTGTGGATAAAAATTTGCTACCATGGGGAACAAGAAAACCCAAATAAAGAAATGTCTATGGATTACTTTTATCGCATTTTATTTTACAAATTAAATGCCTTAGCAGATGGCAGTAATTTCTTTCATTTTGCACCTGCAGAAGGGCAAATCTGGCCATAACATATGAATGAAGTTTAGATGAATATTCTTTATTGCACATGAAATACAACATTACAGGTGGTCTTATTAATAAAAAGCAATCTTTACCAGACAACCCAAGAAAAGAAAATGTTAAGAAGGGCAAAAGCAAGTGAACAAAATAAGAAAGTTTAATGATGTGTCTTAAATCTCTTCTAAGAGACCAACAGAAGCTAATTAACAAATATCACTCCAGCACTCCTGCCTTCACCAGCTCATACCTGCGCGCCCAGCTCCCTAGTGGGCACGAGCACCAGCACGCGGGTGACGCGGTCTCCGCCCGCGGACTTGTACAGCAGCCGCTCCAGGATCGGCAGCATGTACGCCGCGGTCTTGCCCGTGCCGGTCGCCGCGCACGCGCACACGTCTTTAGCTGGCAACGTGTTGGATACATATGAAGCTTTTTCATACCACTTGAGGCAAGCAAGCCTGCGCACAGCCACTCATGGATGGCTGTGTAACTATAGCTAACTAATAATAACGTATAGCTAACTAATAATAACGTATAACTAACTAAACATATATATAGCTAACATTTTAAACTTTCTTGTTGCATTTCTCTCTACAAATTTTAAACACTATCAGTCCACTTGTGACTATGACGACATGCAATTGACGTCGGAACGTCGAGTTAAAATAGGTAAATCAATTTACCAATAAATTTTGTTTCGTTGCAAAAACCTGAGTGTTTAAAATTTGTATAGATATAGCTCACGTTAAAATTGTAGTCACCTCTGAAGTTGTTTCGCTAATGCGCAGTACCTATTTTTCATAGAAAAAATCGGAATGCGGGACTCGTCTAGTGTTCAGAGCGGACTAGAAGTTCGACGCGATCTTTACCTATAAAATATATCAGGCAGGACTTGAAACCGCAATCTTCCGCTAGCCGGGAAACTGCTCTTTTAACTGAGCTATTGACAGTATTGAAAGCTACCTAGACCTAGTTGCATTTGCTAACGTGATATCTTTAGATGAGAAATACAGCATTATTTTACATATACTTAAACGGTTCTCAGATGCAACAAACAAAAGAGTGATTATTTTAAAATACGGTTAACATCAAACAGCCCACAGAATTAATTTGCACTTGGTAACAAAAGCTAAATGCATAATAACATAACAGTCGAAATTTTCTGTCAAGTTTGATGCAAATTCCGTGTTAATTATATAATAGATAACCTTATAGACTAAATTAACGAAAAATATACAAATTATATTCTTACCTAACAGTGCGATGGGTATGGTAGCAGCCTGGATAGGCGTGGGGTGCACGTAGTTAAGGATTCCTATGGCTTTAAGCAGTGGACGCGACAAGTTCATCATGTAGAAGGATGCATTTTCGTCGTATGGAGGAGGTTCTTCAAAGAAGTCTGAGTCATACTCAATGCGAGTGCCTTGTTCTTCATCTTCTTCTAGTTCCTAATAATTAAATATCACAGTGGTTATAAGGTACATAGCAAACAAGCAACATCATTTAAATTGACAACCCTGGTGGAAAGAAGTCTCATTTTACCCAGGGATTAAACCCTTTCGTTGAAAGGTCATTTGCAATAATTTACCCCAGTTTTAAGGGTTCAGAAACATAGATGCAAGTTTTTATTATTATTTCATTTATTAACATTTACCTGTTTCAACTTTTGTTTTTTTGTAAGTTTCTTTTCCTTTGTTTTGATTTCATCTTTTTTCAATTCATCATCTGATATTTCCAATTCATCCACATCTCCATCTAAAATGTAATATTTAATTATTATTTTCATTGTACTTACCTTGGTGTTAACAACTAGTCAAGGATATACATTACAATGTACATATTTAGGCACCTTTAGAAGTAACTCTGCTTAGTTTAAAGTCAGAGATTGATATGTATTATTGTGTTTAACGTAGATGTCTACATAGTGTTAGTGTTATTTGTGTGGATTAAATTTTTTCCAAATAACCAACATTTCCTTCCACATTTAGCTACTTATTCAGGTTTTTTCCTTTAGACCATAGCAGCCCTTTACATCCCTTCCCCCCCTTCTTCTTTTTAAAAAGCACCCCAATCACCAAACAAACCTTCAGGATCAACGTCAGAGTCCGTATCAACAGCGTCAGTGTTTCCATTGACCTTCACCTGTGCTCTTCTCCTCGCAATCTTTTCATCCAGTGTCTGTTTTACATTTCGTTTGACATACTTGTGTAAGTCATCCCATGTGTTCTGCAATAATTATCATAATAATTATGAGATCATTAAAGAATATTTTTAAGTAACCATTAAATAGTGTTAGCTAAATAATAATAAATTGGTAATGTGAGTCTCTGAGAACCATATCATAGTAAAAGCGAAAAGCTCCGCTTGGTCTGATAATCTAAGTGTAGACAAATATTCTGTACAATAATCACTTTTACCTTATTATATTCATCAACGGATGCCACAAACTGGAACTTTGGGTCAAAATCTACTTTCCTTTTTATTTTTTGTTTTGATGGTTGGTGCTGGAAATAAAATAAAATAATTATAAAGTTTACTCACCTACCTAAGTACTTTTAAAGTTTGAACACAAAGAAAAATATGTTTCCTAAAACCATAATATTGATCCCTCGGATAGATCACCAGTTATGTGTGCCTAGGCCCAAATGATTTGGTATATTATGGTCCACTACAGCTCAAGTGTAAATTTAGAGGATAATGTTTACAAATAATATCCCAATTTACAGCTAAGTGAACTAAGCTGGTAGTGAAAAAATTCCAGACACAAATCACACAAATGCCTCTATTAGTGGACTATAAAATATGATAGAGATAATTATTATTATGCGAGAAATTAAGTTCAGCAAAGTCCTTCTGTTAAGTAGTAATCAAAACACATGCGGCTTTGTACTGGCACTGGCACTGTGGTTAACAATACCGTAAGGCACTTCAAAATAATTTCATTTTACAGGCTGTAGCTTGGGAACTAAGCTAATGAATCACATTAATAAGTACAGGTTTATCGCCATAAACGCGAAAACTAAAATAGGTCAAAAAATTCTTACCTCTATTTCTTCGTCTGATTCCTCAGAAAAATTCTCAACTTCGTCATCAGGATAAATGGTTTTAATAAGCCCGGGGTGCCCTTCAACTTCCATGACTATTTCAGAGGGTAGCTTATAACATAATTTTTAAAAATAACTTGAATTATCACACAACACAATCAACACACATTTGAGGTTATCCTTCAAATACACATGTTTTAACGTTCCATTTCACGCATGCAAATTCATTATTTCAATGCTTTTTTAAATCTGATGACATTAGTGGCTGTTTAAGTGTACGTCGCTTTAAAATAAAATTGAACCTTTACAATTGAACAATAGAATCGACTCCATCCATAGTCCATCAAAAATCATAAACTGGAAAATCGATTCTTAGGAATATTTTACTGATATAAAATAATAGTTTGTAACTTTATTTCTGCACTATTGTCGTGTCATTCTGTCCTGTTCTGTCCGTACATCTGTGGTTGTGGTGATGTAGTTCGTTCTGTCAAATTTCGTATCAATCGCCTATCGAGTAGATGTGGATTTAATAAAATTATTTTGGTTGAAAATCGGTGAAAATGGCAGACCGGGTATCAATCCACGATGATATCAAACTGTAAGTAATATTCCTGAAACACTCTTTTTTGAGTTATACGGGCACATGAGTTAAAAAAACATTAGCTAAAATAAATTATTTACAGTGTCTTTTAGGCATGTTTACGGGAAACCTTAGAAATTTTACGCAATGTAGTACAGGAATTATACGGCTTGAATAATCAGAATCATTACACAGTTAATGGTAAACTGTTTTGTGGTAATTAGTTGATGTTTCCACCTATTTCTATCAAAATATCCTACGTTTCCTAGTTAACAACTTCTCAAGAACCGAAAAAATGCCTCTGGCTTTCGTACACATCATATTTTCTGTATGAATTCGACCTTCATAACTCATAGTAACCACTAGTAACGCTGCTAATTGTAATAGGTATTTTCTCATTCATTTCTTACTCTTGGACCTTGGTCTTAGGGAATAGATACTCATTAAATTTATCACATGTGATGTTCTTCGCATATTGCACTATTTTGCCCATACGTTTTTGGTTGACTGTGCAAATGTATATTTTGAACCTCCTAATAGCTTCTATTGTATAATCATTCAGCCCCTAACACACCTATTGTTGTTTCAACAATACATACTTATCATCAATTAAGCTCCTTACACATTTAGGTGTGCCATATTTGCAAGTTTCTTATCCTCGCATGCTAAATTACATTATTAAATCTCATTTTATTTCCTGTTACAGCTATACAACATCAGATAAGTTTTATTTGGAGCCACACATCAATCCAACAGAGGTTTTGGTCATAGATAGAGTGACTGGTGAAGCTTCTGTAAAAGGTTTGCATCTTTTGTATGTGTAATGTTGGCTGTACCATGATTGAGGAATCGTGTCTAATGTGACAAGAGCAAAAAAGCTAACTTTTAGATCAAAGCAATAATGAGTTGTGACTACACACAAAGTGAATAAATAAATATCATGGCCATAAAACACTAAGCTATTTGCCCCATAACTAAGTAATGGTTAATGTATAAGCTTTCCAACTAGTAGAGGTAGTAATAATAGTATTAATTGTCAGTAATTGATAATATTAGAATTAGGGAAATTTGTCCTGACAAGAAATTGAATTTATGAACTCCAGCTTAGCTAGAGAAATCATAGCACTGTAAGGCAGTCATCAGTTTTTAAAGCAATGACTTTTGTAGTAAAAAAGACTTCTATTTTTTTTGTTACTATGATGGTTTTATGTTATTTGTTTCAGCATATGGCACAGTGAAGATTCCAATCCCAGCGAGTGCATACCGGCCAGTCTGTGGTTTCCTTGGGACCATCAAACTGATCTCTGGACTTTATCTAGTTGTAGCTAAATATAGGATACTGGTAGGTTTTTTTCACAAAATATTAGTGATGGTTTTTTCTTCTCTAAAGTTATGTCACAACATACCATCATGACCATATCCCAAATAGGGTAGTCAGAGGCAAGGGGCTGTTGCCGTCATCAGAAGCCCAGGTTTCACCCATAGTATTAGACCTAAAGTTATATTATGAATGCAGAAAATTATAAGTAACTCTATTCTTATAACCATTCTGTTCACTTTTTTAGCTACTTTTAGGCCTCTTGTACACACACGTATTTTCGCCGTGAAAATCGACGGTTAATACGCCGTATGTAGGCAGTGCTGCATACAACACTGCCTACATATGGCGAATTAATAAATGAATCGTAAATCACTATGTGAGCTTGTTGACATAAATGGCGGCTAAACTTCACGGCATGATAGCCGGACGGTTAAAACACGTGCCATGTAAAAGAGGCCTTAGAGGAATTACTCGTAGATGCCTCTTAGAAAAATCATCTCCTGGCGCTCTAACTGAATATTTTATAATATTATGTACAGTCACATCACAACCTAAGTGTAGCTATAAATAGTTTTCATACTAATATTTTATCAGCACACATGCTAATTGCTCTTATACTGTCCCATATCAAAAACTTGTTACACACTAAAACATCAAGCTTTATATACTCTGTAGTATAATTGGTTAAGTTTAGAATCACAAAAATTATATAAGGATACAGACAATATTAATAATAGAATATTTAATCTTACCAGTAAATATTTTTTTCAGATTGGAAGACTCAATGGACATGATATATACAAGCTGGCTGGATCTGATATTATACCATATGCAAGATCCACCACCCATCTTACTAACAAACAGGTAAATGTTTACTGTACAGACTGGGCCAATAAAGTAGCAGGTATAATGATAAAATCTAAGTCTTACTGGGAAACCTCATGGGTCATCATAGCATGCAAATATTTCGGTTTTGCTGAACATTATATTATGTTTACCATTTTATTATAAACTAACATATTTGCATGTATTTATTTGTTAATTTTATCGCCTGCAGTACATGACTGGCCTGTTGGCGCAATGGCAGCGATCCTGCCTTTGACGCCGGAGGTCGTGGGTTCTATCCCCACCCATGACAAACATTTATGTGCCGAATATTTGTATTTGTTGTGTGTCTGGGTGTTATTATCTATTCAAGTATGTATTTAGAAATATTTAAGTATGTTTATCAATCTCTGACGCCCATATTACAAGCTCTGCTTAGTTTGGGGTCAGATGATCTTGGTGTGAATTGTCCCAGATATTTATACACATCAGCAAAAAACATGAATCAAAAATACATACAAAGCATTCACAATGCTGATAAAATCAAATTAACAGCAACAGACTACAAGTTGATGTTTTATTTATCTTTTAGAATACCTAAATCATTTTGTGATGATAAACAATCACTTAATACCATGAAGAAAAGACAAATTCCGTGAAGTATCAATTACTTCAACTTTGTTGTCAAACCGCTGCCAACAGATGGCGTTGGGTGTACTTTAGATCGCGCAAGCATTATGTTTTCAGTTTTATACTGGGTGTGCTAGCGACAATTTAGTGTTGATCTTTCCAAAGGTTAACGGGGTATGATGATCGGATTGGACACGCGATTGCGTGATGTCCGCCGCCGAATGTTACGCTTTTGGCGGGCTAAAATCCTTCTGACCCCTATACTTAAGATCCACTTTTAAAACTTTAATACAATGATGATGAGTTTTGTAACCGTCAACAAGACTAGTGATTAGTATAATGGCCTGTTGATGACTAACCTAGTTGCCTAATTCCTTTCCTACTAGGGATAGTATTTGAGATCAAATGGGTTTTTGTTGACTGACTAGGGATTCAGTCAACAAGGAAAGGAACCCTTATGGTTTTGCCTTGTTGTCAGTAACCCTTATACCCGAATTTCCTAAAACGACTATCACGGTTGTAGCCCAAAACGTGACAGGACGCCAACAATTAGAAGCGTGCTAAACTTGGAAATTCAGATTTTAGCACTGGAAAACTGAAATTTAGCATATTATCGCCGACAAAGTTATAAAATAAAATCCTAAAAAAGATATTGTGTTAAAAAGTGAATTTAAATTGGATTTAAGAGAAAGAGTCTTACCACATGGCCATATGATATGAAACAATAAGTAATTACTACCTTGCAATAAAGTTTAGTTTCAAAAACAATAATTTAACCAACATTCGTGTTAGTTGTGTGTGTGTAATTATCTATTTAAATATGTACTAGCTGTTCGTCTGTGGCTTCGCCTGCGTAGACTGTCTTTCCTGTCAAAAATAGACTGAATTAAAAAAAAAAGCCTATGTCTCACACCCTGATGATATAGCTTTATTGGTATAAAGCATTTTTAAAATCGGTCCAGTAGTTTAGGTTTAAGACATTTATTTCTCATAAGAACATTACAATTCATTTGCTGACAAACAAGATTATAAGTTTTAAATATCTACCCAGACATGCTGAAGATATACAATTGTATTATATTATCATTACCAGGCACTTTTTCACAAGATACACAAAACAATTACTACTAATCACAATATTTCAAAGAGTAACTTAAACACTGGGTACAATTTTTCTGATTGTGGGTAACGTTACAATTTGGCATAGACCACCGCGTACAGTTATTAGTTTCTATGCACCATTGATCGATTACGTGTTAGGTTTCGATGGCTATGAAGTAAATTGCTATTAGATACAAGTTACAGAAAAAAAAACAAGTTTTTATTCTGGTTACTAGACCAAAATAACCTACTAAATACTACAATACATTTCAGAATAATTTAAATACAATTGGCAGTTATTATAACACTTGTTAATTTTATAAAAGTGTGGACAGGACTAGATTATTATTTATAATATTTTAGAGTCATATAGTATCGCAACTTTTTTTAAACAGTGGCATAGACTGTATGTTTTTAATATCATTGGGAAGTTGGTTATACATTTGCGCTCCCTCATAGGTGATATTATTTTTACCATAGTTGGTCCGTGGAATAGTCAAACAAATATTATTGGCGTTTCGCAGTATTTTGGTTTGGATTTGACATTTCTTTGTAAAGTTGATTTGTATATGAATGTTTTTTAACAAAATTTTCCTGATCAAAATACAAGTTTTATATTTATACATTTGTTTTAGTGTCATCAATTTAGTTATGTTATATACTTTAGTTGTTGGTGTACGATAGTTTAAATGGAACAATAGTGTAATAATTTTATTTTGAGTAGCTTCTAAAAATTTGAAATTAGTTTTAGCTGCTGACCCCCATATTTTAAGAAGTTTTGGATTATATTCAATACAAACTAACAAACAAAAAACGAACAACTTGATAATATTACTATAGATTTAGAAATATTTAAATATAAATAAATAAATATCTGGTACAATTCACACCAAGATCATCTGACCCCAAACTAAGCAGAGCTTGTACTATTTGCGTCAGAGACTGATAAACATACTTAAATATTTCCAAATACATACTTAAATAGATAATAACACCCAGACACACAACAAACACAAATGTTCGTCATATAAATGTTTGTCATGGGTGGGGATCGAACCCACGACCTCCGGCGCTAAAGGCAGGATCGCTGCTATTGCGCCAACAGGCTCACATGTTTAATAAGTCTACGACACCCTTAATCATGCTCTACTTAGTTTAGGGTCAGCTATTTATTTGTCTGCTATTACCTGTGTGGTCAGATCGAAGACAACAACACATACGAGCGCATGCTGCGCGCGGCGCTGGACACGCCCGGCATGTACTTCTCGTACGGCTACGACCTGACGCACTCGCTGCAGCGGCTGCACAGCGCCGCCCCCGACTTCCACAGGGTGAGTCACATGCGGATCCAGGTGGGGGTTGAGCTGCTCTAGCTCCCCTCAGCAGCAGCTAGGTCCACCCCATGACAAAATTCTCTTTTCTTCCTACTTTCTTAGTAAGTATTACACAATCTTAGCATTAGGTCAATTTTAATAGTACATTGTTACCCTAGGGGTGAAAGTAACTTATTTAGTCCCGAGACGGGGTTTGGCGCCCGGAACGAAGTGAGGGCGCCAATAGTTCGAGGGACTAAATAAGTCTTTAACCCGAGGTAAACACTGTGCTTTTCATTACAAATACAAGGAAAGTAAAAATAAAAACATGAATTAGCTAAAGAAAAAATTAGTAAATTTTATTTTCCACTACCGCTTTAGCCTCTTCTCTTATAAAATCAGGCGTTAAATTCATATCAGAATCAGATGAACTCATTTTAAACAAAAGTCTTCAAATCGAAAAAATAAATGAAGATCGAATTGCCGCTTTGCCGCCTATTTTGTTTGTTTTTTTTCTGTGGCCGGCCAGCTATTCAGCCATTATTTTTTATTTTCATCATTGGAAAAATGGTAATTATTTTGCCCAAATCTAAGTTATTTTAAAGAAATTGTTGAATCTAAATTATAATAAAGTTATTTAAAAAATATATATTCTTTATTCAATACTTTAAGTTATTTCAATTTTACATCGTGGCTGTATAGAAAGTTGGAACATGGTTCAATAGATATGTGAAAAAGAACTAGTTTTTTTAAAAAATAATTTGACAGCTGTCAGTTGAAAGTGATTCTCCCTAGGGATGAAAAGTATTACTTTCATCCTGCTCCTCAGGCAACTTCAGACCTACTTTCAGAGTATGAGTAATGAAAAATAACATTTTAATCTTCCACGATTCAATTAGCTTATATTTCGTAATGATGTTTTGTTTACTGGTAAAGAGCCGGCTACCATTTTAAGCGAAAAGCAAAACATAGTTCAACCTTTCATATTGACACATAATGATACACATTTGTAATTAAAATCTTTTTTCTTTTATAAAATGATCAATTTCGCCAACTCGATTTACGAAGAAGCCTTATCATGTAAACTTCAAGTTTCTGATTATGGCTTACTATAGTTGTAAAGTTGCGACCAAAACGTCAGACACATAGTTTTGTTGACACAACATGAACTATAATATGCAAAAGAGCCAGAGAAAATAAAAACTATAATATGCATAATTAATCACAATAACTGTAAAAAAAGTTATAAATTTCCCAATTTTTCCTAATAATAGCCCAAGATAACGACGAATTTTTGTTTTAAATAAAGCATAATTACTGTTAAAAATTACTGTCATTACACCTCTGATCTTTATTTAATCGAATATTAAGTTTTATTTACAATCTAGTCAGTTAATTAGACCTAAAAGCGTAATGAGAATACCCCAAAATTTGCAGTAAATCCCGATGCACACACGCGCGCTATGGCCATGCGTAATTTTGGTGAAGGCTTCTTATGGGTACTCACTATAGGTAATTGTATAAACAAATAGAAGTATCCTAATTCTTGATTATCATTTCCACAGATGTCCCTGGCGAGTCGCGCCGACCCTCGGTTCCTGTGGAACGGCCACCTCCTACGAGACTTCTCGCATGAACAGTTCTCCAAGTTTGCGCTGCCAGTTATACAAGGATGTATCCTTTGCTAAGTGTTATAAATACTGCTTACAAAATTGAGTTGTTTCTAAAGAAGTATTTTTGTTCCTCATTGCCTAAAAGAGCATCATCGTCATGAGGTCATATAGGAATGCGATTCGGCTAGCATTTTCAGTGGTACGTGTTATGACATACCGTTTATTTTATCTGTTTGATGTGATTCAGCTGAAAGAGCGGCCTGAGTTTAAATCGCGTGTGTCCAATGTCTTGTTCGAATTCACCAACCATCACTTTGCGAATGTCTGAATGTCAAAAACCATATTTGACTGGTCAATTAATGTCAAAATCAGTCTCATCGGCTCAAATGTTTTTGTTTAATTATTTTTTCTAGCTATTATTACTAAGTATTGCTTAAGCCATTACCTTATTTTTAACGACAATATTACTACAATTTTGAATGTATCCAAGTAGTTCCTAAACTAGTGTCCAGTCGTGTCAGTAAACAACGTGTCGGTGAACGGGCACCAGCTGACGTGGGCGCTGCTGTCGCGGCGCGGCGTGCTGCGCGCCGGCACGCGCTTCTACATGCGCGGAGTCGATGCGCAGGTTAGTAATCAATCAATTATTTACTACTCAATATAAAATACAATGTAATTACATGATGTCGAATTTACAGAATATTGCCATTTATGACATAAATAGTCATCGGACAAGAAATGTCATTTGCCCAACATTGAACACCTTACTAACTATTAGGTAATCTTTGACTGAACTGAACTGTAATTTAAGCTTTATTGCTCATTAAACCCATTCTTTTGGCAGACTTAATGCCTGCAAACTGCTTTACTAGTGAACTGCATGGTGACTTACAGAATTAAATGAATTTGGGATGTGTAAGAAAAAACAAGCTACAAAAAATTATGTCCTTACTCGGTTCCCCCAAAAAAAACTGAATAACGTGTTTTTTACATATATACATACCATCACGCCTTTTTCCCAGAGGCGTAGGCAGAGACCACATCTTTTTCATTTTTTTTTAGTAATTATTAATAAAAAAAAATACATATTTACTGTGCAGCCAATCGTTAACTACTGTGATTTCATTAAGTTGTAGCCTTAGATTAAATCAAATAGCGGAAGATACGGCACGTCCTTATAATTGGCAACGCAAAACGAGGATGATGCACAACTCACACCGCTGTGATTCTATTTATCGTTGTGTTGTTGAAGGACAGAGACAAACTTATTTGTTTTGACCATAGCGTAAGCGAGGCAGGCGTGCGTCAGGGTAAAGTCCTGTCAATCGTATATTGCGACAAGTGAAATTAGGCGTCGGGGACCTGATTTAAGCGGCCCACGCGCTAGAGGCGAGTCATTTATCATCCTATTTTGATTTAATCTAAAGTTGTAGCTCATACAACATGATTCTAAACTTCACTATCTTATATCAGTAAGATGGAAAAGGATAGGAATAGGCGTTATTGTGTTCAACCTTGAGTGACGATTCAGTATTGGGGCATTAGTCATGATGAGAAATAAAAGAAATGCATTTCTTCCAAATATTTATAAAAGCCATGTGTTGTTTTTTTAAGGCGAAAGATCGGAACTGAGTTATGTAACATCTATTCCAGGGTAACGTAGCGAACTACGTAGAAACGGAACAGATAATAGAGCGAGGAGGCGAGAAGTCCTCGTTCGTGCAGACGCGCGGCTCCATCCCGCTGTTCTGGTCGCAGTTCCCCAACCTCAAGTACAAGCCGCTGGTGGCGCTGGCGCACGCGGACCACGTGGCTGCCTACACCAAGCACCTGCGCGACCAGCACGCGCGCTACGGGAACCAGGTGCTGGTCAACCTGGTGAGTGAAGATCTTTGGATTGTTGAATCATTTTGCTTTCAGAGATACATTTACAGTGTCCTTAGATCAATTTGAACATTGATCTCATCATTTTTTTGTCCAAAGTTTGATAATCACGTCTTGATGATTAAAACATTTTTAGAGCCCGTTCCAATTCACTTTTCGTGGTGATTTTCGTCCTCGTCGGATAGAAAGAGACAAAACGACCAAAAACCTTCATCTGACAACTGTCAGCTAAATCTTATCCCTTTAATAGTAAAATTCGCGCTTATTAGAGTGAAAAACGGCACCAACACCCGTTTCAAAACAACTAGGAAACTGTCAGGTGACAGCTCGGTCAGCGCAGATTCCATTTGGGTTCAATTTGGAACGGTTTAGAGTGATTGTCACTCCTCAGAATGAAATTCCACTCATTATGGAACGCAGCCTCAAACGCGACTCAAATTTCCTGAATTACCAATATCTTAGATCAAGTAACACATAATCATGTTGGAACCAAATTTGTGCTGGGAATAAAGATGTGTTTCCCTCCTGTATAGTCCCGGGTTCTTCAAGCGGGGTGTGAAAAGGCATTTCTGCAGGCCTTCAAGGTGTGGATGGCCAGCCCAGTGATTCGTTTGAATGACTGGGCTTGTCAATCTCATATCTGGACCTCACGACCGCTTTCCATCAGGTGGAGTGAGGTCATCTTGACGGGCAATATAAAATAAAAAGAAAAAAAGACGCAATCTTAAAGACGCACCTAGAAGTGTCTTGCATTACTTGGAAGACTATATATCTGAAGCTACTTTGCTCATTGATGTACATATTTTGTCCCAGATCGACCAGCACGGCAAGGAGGAGGCGCTGGAGCGCGGTTACCGCGCGGCGGTGGCGGCGGCGGCGCTGCCGGGCGTGCGCTACGAGCCCTTCGACTTCCACGCCGAGTGCCGCGGCATGCGCTACCACCGCCTCAACGTGCTCATCGACCGGATCACGCACGAACAGGTACGCTCTCACTGTTCAGCGCAGCAGTGCTGGCTGGAGGAACCAGCGCGTTAACAAGGGTGTTAGAGACGAATGTAGGCTGCGGTCCGATTTACGCTGCAAGTACTTTTAGCGCGCCTAAAAGCGTCCTGATTGCGCCAAAAGCAGTTAGAGACTTTTTGACAGATGGTGCGAAGTCATAAATGACGTCACCAACTCCGCCATCTTGCACTCACGGTGCTTCTCCTCCTCAGCGTTATCACTGTAAGCATTATGTCAAATTCAGAGAAGAAACGTCAAACATAAAAATTACGTAAAATTCTTTTTTGTTAAGTCTCAGTAACACGCAGAATAAACTTGTAAGTGACAAAATCTTATTCGGCGTGGAAAATAAGATAACTTTTTATTCATAAAAGTGACAATATCTTGCGAAATACTGATCTGATAATTGATCCTTAAATTTTGAGGTTATATGACGATAATTTTGCGATACAATTTGATTTTAACGCTGATAGCTTCGTTAGCGCTTTTAGTGCGCTTTTCAATTTGGACCGGTCAAAAGTGCTAAAAATGCTAAAATTTCGACGTAAATCGGACCGCAGCCCTAGTTACAAAACTATTCATAAATACGTAATAATAACTCATATACCCAATGAATATCTGGAACATTCACATGAACATCTAAGAAAATGCAAATAAAATGTTGGAATCCTAAACGAATTTTGATCAAAGAAAGCAACTGAAAGGCACTTGGTATGATTATTGACTTGAGAAAAACCTTCGACACTGGCATAGCAAACAAAATTTTAATACCTTTTGGTTAGAGGGCAATTTATGAAGATTAGCAACTATACAAGAAATACTTACAAAATAACGTGTGGAGTACCTCAAGGCTCAATTCTCAGCCCATTACACCTTTTGTCTAAAATATCCTTCAAGTTGTTTACACAACGATGAAAACTAGAAAAATTCTACCTGATCTTAGGACTCACGGGGAAGCAGGATCCTAGGATCAGGTCGTTATTTTCTAGTTTTGTATCTTTATGTAGAAATCACTCATACTCCGAGTTGGCTTGTCAAGTTGAGTAGATCAAGGCTCAAGTTTACCTCAAAGTCTTTTATGGCTATTTTTTGTACATGTCTCGTTTCCTTCATCAATGAGTAAAGTACGGTTCTTATGCAAGTTTAGTATAAAGACGACCATTTCCCATTCCCCAGACGGAATTCGGCTACTTCCTCTCGCGCGGCGGCACAGTGCTGCTGCGCCAGAGCGGCGTGTTCCGCACCAACTGCGTGGACTGCCTCGACCGCACCAACGTCGTGCAGTCGCTGCTGGCCAAGCTGCAGCTCACGGCGGCGCTGCGGCTGCTGGCGGTGCTGGCGGACACCACTCCGCCGCACTTGGAACAGTTGTTCAACACTGTACTGTCACTATTTGCAGCTCAAAACTAAAAAAGACAGCCATATTAAAAGCCATTATCAAAGTGAAATTTGAATAATCATAAAGCCTTATTGTGAAGATTGGTAACTAACAAATTATAATTGCAGCACTTCAAGGCACGATTCTCAGCCTCTTGTTCTTAGTTTATTTTAATAATATTACGAATTTGACATTCAAGGTCACCACTAATGGGTTTTGACGATACACGTGACAACAATTTTACGAAAAACAACAAAGGATGTTCTTTCTGCTGATAATCACCCGGTTTAATAATAAAACAATTGTTCTGCTCTCTCCCCAGGTTTGGGCAGACCACGCCGACATGATATCGGTGCAGTACTCGGGCACGGGCGCGCTGAAGACCGACTTCACCCGGACCGGGAAGCGAACCCACCTCGGCCTGGTACGCGACGGCATCAACTCGCTTACGAGGTACTATAAGAACAACTTCAGTGACGGGTTCAGACAGGTTAGTTTTTTATTTCATTTATTTATTTAGCATGATAAACGAATTATAATTCCCTGCAAAAACCGTAATAAGCCGAAAGCCATACGACAACCATTTTTATTTTTTTTTCCAAATAACTCATGTCAAAAACATAATTTGTTCGTGTTCTTCCACTGTACTGAATATTATCAAAATCTATTTATATATATTATAAAAAAGGAAATATTTTGTTCACATCAACCTTCACATAGCACCTTATGCCGCTGATATAAGACCCATTTTGCAATAGTTGCTGACGCCTCTGTACCAGCGGATAATGTCCAGTGTTAATCTAAACTTTAGAAAAGAAATGTGACTGAAAATGTTAGGAATACTGCTTTTGTCCTAAGTTGTAGATCGCGTCAATTTCTAGTCCACTCTGAAGTTGTTATGCGCATGCGCAATATTTATTTTATATAGGAAAAGATAGAAATGCGGGACTTACTTCAGAGTGGACGCGAACTATTTTACATAATCTTTTTCAAAAACTTCACTATTAATTATGAAAATTTCAATGAGATACTCGTACTTAAACGGCATCATACTCGTGGAAAATCGAACTCATTTTAAAACTTGTATTTATTTTAAGTGTCAAATTCATATGTCGTGTTCTCTTTACGTCAATTTTCGTCTGTGGCTTCATGGTACTCTTTGGCACACAACGTTTCACTCAAAATATAATTCTTTATTTTACACAACACATTCCCCAATCCCTCTACATCCGCAATAAAACCACTGAATAGGTAATACACACAACAACATGGTCTAGCTAGGGATATATAAAACTTTTTACATAACTTAAAAAGTACTGGCCTTAAAAAAAACTATTGATGACAGATTATAAAAACATTATTAAGTTCCTTTTTTAAATTCAAATTTGTATTTATAAGGTTTTGTTTTAAGATGAAATTCGCATTCATTGAATTTCTTCCAAAGAAGTAAATCTTCACGAACTTCGAACTTGATGAAAACTCCATAAATTTCTATAAATCTTTCTCAAACGCATTCACTCCGGTGTTCATTTAATCATGCCACGTAGACACTTGACCAGGAACGAAATGTTAAGAGCAGTGGGCATGATTCAAGCTGGCGCTACCCAAATTGCGGTTTCTGAAGCCATGAGGACCAGTCAGAGCGTTATATCCAGGCTTTGGTCAGGTTATCGTGTCACGGGGGAAGTGGTGGAAAGGCACCGAGGACCTCAACCCATTACAACACATGTACAGGACCGATTCATAGTAAATGCTGCACGAAGTCAACCAAATGTTACGGCGATGCAATTGGTTCAAAGGCTATAGAGAGAGTATGGTTTGCTGGTAAGCGGTCAAACTTTGAGAAGACGACTGCATGAAGTCAACCTACGTGCTCGTAGGCCACTTCGGGTACCAGCGCTAAGGAGAGGCAATCGAGGAAGAAGATTACAATGGGCTATTGCACACGAAAACTGGAACCATTCTCAATGGTCACTTGTGCTTTCACTGATGAATCCAGGTTTGGATTTCATCCTGATTCGCGAAGAGTACGCGTTTGGAGAGAACCTGGACGTTGGAATCGACTGCAGCACCCACAACAAGTTCATGCATATCAAGGTGGCACGATTATGGTTTGGGCAGGAATTCGTCACGGCGGTAGAACGGACCTCGTTTCCCAACTAGCACAGTTAGCGTAATAAGAGGATATTTTCGGTGTTCGCCGAAACCGAGGGTATTACAAGGCAGTGTAACAATGGTGTAAACAGCGCTGTTAATGCTGATACAACTCTTAAATGGGCACAAGTTATTCGACCTTAAGTTTTAATTTAGTTCACATTCCTCTATAAAAGGATTACAGTAGCACTATATTGGAGTTATAATGGGTAACAAGGATGTATTTAAGCTGTTTAACAGAATACCAGTGTACTGTTATAAGCACTACGGATTACTACTCTTTACTTCGGTCAAACTGTGTGAACATTTATAACGCTATTTTTTTAAACTATGTTTATTATTCTGTGTTCGTTTAGATTCCAGTTATGGCCGTCGCTAAAGTGAAGTGTTATGTCAACTTATTGTGTTTTTCGGGAAGTGCGCATAATGTACTAGCCTGAGATGATTGGGAATGTAAGTTTACTGTGAATGTTTATATGGTTTTACATCAAAAATTTAACAGGTCCCGTAAATATCCTATTTTTAACTACATTTATGGTGAAAAAAATAGTGTGTCAAAACATTTACGTATACATTTTACGCGAAATAACATAAAATCATAAAAAAATATAATTTTACATTAGAATACGTAGATATTTAACGCGTAATCAAAGGCTTAATTTCTTCCTAATAACATAAACAACAACAAATAATAATGTTAAGTTAGTAATAAAATGGCGTCATGCATAAGAAACCTACGTGAACTCAATTAACTACCATGGCTGTATAAAAGATCACACGTGTTCCTCTATAAAATCTTTTTCCGTAATTAATAGTTAAAGTGAACCAATATGCTGCTTTTCGGCTGTTATTAGTTTTATTAAGATTCAAATTAACGCCTAAGCCCTTCAAGTGAACTATCTGACGCGTTACTTTTCAATATTTATTTCATGGTTTTAGGGATCTTATGCAAAATAATATTGAAGCACTTTGGGAGACTAAGTATAGTTGTAGGTAGGTTAATTGAATAATTATATGTAATGTATATTATGTCTTGACTTGATCTGTACACTCCGAAACTGTTATTTTACTCGTCATTCTGAATAACTTTTAAGAAATTGAATTCTGAATAATTTTCAAAATGTACTAAAGATAATGGTTGATCTCTTATACAAAAATGAATCAACTGACTGTTGATTGATCAAGTAAATATTTTTTGGGGTGATTCAAAACGCGCGCTACTGCTTCGTTGCCTGAGATTTTATTCATTATAGCCTAATGTTTGTGTAAGAAAGTTTTGTGTATAAATAAATGTTTCACTGCACTGATACCGGGCTAATTTTTCCATTTTATTGCGTTTTCAGATAGTAAAATGTCATTCAAAATAGTGCAAACGGAAGAAAATGGAGCTATCGCATTATGCATTGTGCCTTCGGATTGGGACTAATTTGGAGCCTGGAGGCAACTTATTCTGGCCGCAGAAACACGTCAAAAATAGATAATAAACGAACAATACGAAAGAGCGGCGGATTATAAAGCAGTTTACAGTAATTTAATAAAAACAAAATGGCTTGTTATGGTAGTAGAACACGTTCGCCAATGTAAATCACTGTGAGTTAATGGATAAATAAAAAAGAGTAAAGAATTTCAGTCTTTTTATTTATAACTAGCTGTCCGTCAGCGGCTTCGCCCGCGTAGATTGTCTTTCCCGTCAAAATATAGCCTTAATTAAAGAATATATGCAGGGTGACTGGGGATTCATTGGCAATCTCTTAAAATAGGAACCTAGGTACTTTAACTAAGTATGAGGATATTCAATACGTGCAAGATTTCATATTTTTAACCTTATAAACATCATGTTTAATACTCGGAAATTCTTTATACGGCTTAAAAATATGAAATTTTGCACCTATTGAATAACCTCATATATTCGAGTAAGATGCAAAACTGCATATTTTTAAACCTTTTAAACCTCATGTTTAATACTTGGAAATTGATTATAAGGATTAAAAATGTGCTATTGTGTAGCTATGGAATAGCCTCATACTTGGGGAAAGTACTGTGTATCATGAGTGGGTTCTTGTTTATAAAGATTGCCGATGAATCCCCAGTCACCCTGTATAAATAGTCTATGTCACTCCTTGATAATGTAGCTTAATATATAGGTGAAAGAATTTTCGTAATCGGTCCCGTAGTTTTAGAGCCTATTCAATACAAACAAACAAACAAACAAACAAACATCTTTCCTCTTTATATCTGAGTATAGATGTATGTAACAACTAATTCTAATTTTTTCACGAAAAATTGATTGTTGTATTCAGCGAAATCGCAGTCAGTATCACACTCTTCCGAGCTGAAGGTATTTCATATTTATCTTTGTTCACATGTATGAAACTCGATACATGATTATGTGATGTACGGAACCATTTTCTCTATAAACTGTCGCACTTTGATCACCTTCGTTAGTAGTTATTGTAGGCTCTGCCCTGTTGCCCTGCCCGAAATTCTCCAATATTTCTTAACACTTTTTCTCAGTGTTCCTCCTAATCTCGCTCTTGTTTTCCACGATTCTGCATCATATATTTCGTAAAGCATTCTTAAAATGGATGACAAATAATATAAACAATCAGTTAATGTGAACCTCATAGCAGCTTCGCGTGTTATGATAGATGCGAAAAATTCGATTATGCAGACCTAAAGATTATAATGGTATTTTTGTGTAGCCATTTTCAGCCAAATGCTGCATTTCTTCGTCAGAGGATTCTTCGTAAGAGGATCTCGCAACACCTTTGGTCGTCACATGTCCTAATTGAACACCTTAAAGCAGCCTAAAGAAAAAACGCTAAACAGCTGTCTAACAGAGTTGAGGTGAACCGACATGAAACTTATTGCGCTAAATCACTCTAAGTGTACACCATTCGAAAACTGTTGGCGTTACTATAGTTCACGGTGGTTAGTTTTTAATGCTAGCATTTCAGTGGAGTATCTCTACGCCTTTGTGCAGCAGTTATCGTATTTTACTACCGATTAAATGCTTATAAGCGACTAAGCATAACCGAGGCTGTAAGGTGGCATTTTTGTCAGCTGCATTAATGCAAATCTTCCCACAATAGTAAGCGGTACTGCTTATGAAACACTATATAACAGCCCAAAGTGTAATGCGGTGCTCAAAGTTCACGGGTGGACCATATTAAGTGTTTATTAAAACTTGATGTTCCGAGTTACACCATAGTGATCTATTTAAATACTAATTGTGCTACTTGGGTTGGATACAATTCAATATGACTGCTCTAAAATACCGAGATGAGGTGCTAGAGCCTGTAATCTTGCCCCACAGACAGCAAATGGGACAAAAATTTCCAGCTAATGCACGACAATGCCCGTCCACATACGGCGCGTATCGTTACAAGTTGGTTACAACAGCATGACTCCAAGCTTTAGCCTGGCCTGCACAATCCCCTGACTTAAATCCTATTGAGCATGCTTGGGATATGCTTCAGAGAAGAGCTCTTAGGAATTTCCCTGAAGATATTGTGCATAAAAAAACAGCTTTTCTTGCATCTTAGCAGGACTTGGGACAGTATTCCACAATAGGATATTGACACCCTAGTTTTGAGTATGTAGAACCGCTGCAGATGTGTCAGGAGAGTCTTAGGTGGATCCACGCATTATTAATTTTAGGTTTTCAACAATTTTTATAAAAAAAATAGTTGTTTTGTTTAGGTTTTGATGTTTCGAAAATAAAGTTAAGATTGAAATTTTGTCTGAGTTTTTCCTCTTCTAAGTTTTTTTTTTAAATTTAACTTTATCTAAAAGTTTATTTATCAGATTAGATAGGCTATTAAACAAGGTTTATTTTAATGTGTAGGTGTCTTAACAAAAAGTTAATTGAATTTTAGTTATGTAGGTTTAGTTGAAATATCCTTAGATCATGTTGATGTGTGTAGTACTCCGTACAGAAGGTTCTCTCAAGAAACGCGGACAAGTAAAAAAGTCTTCTTTTATCGTACAAGTTCGTGTCACACTATTACTTTTTAATTTGTCCGTGCTATCGATCAAGGGCATGTTTAGGAAGCTTGCACGGAATCGAAATTATCGCGTAGCACGAGCGTTCATATTCCACTGTGCGTAACCGATTTAACCGGGGTCGCAACTCGCTTATTTAATTTTGAACTTTTAAAAAAGTATTACTGTAATTTATATAGCATCGTTTAGTATTAGTAGGTCATTAGCAACCCACTGTCAGATACCCCAGAGAGGGGCCACGCGGCCGAGCGTACCTAAACTTTGAAGTGACACAGGCCTGATAATACTGAAGATTTAATCCAAAGTATCAGTATCGGCGCCTCTCTGTATTACTTCCTGACTAAAACCTTCCTCTAGGACTCGATTGACCTGTTCCTGGGCAAGTACGTGGTGCAGGAGGGCGAGGGCGGCGCGGCGCCGAGCCCGCTGCAGCGCGACCGCGACTGGAAGTACATCACGGTGAGTGCGACAAGTCTTACAATGGTTACACCTAAAGACGTCGATATCTAAGAGGCCCGTTTTGACAGCTAGCAAAGACCGTAAAATGTAACTCAGCAATACTCGGCATAAATTTTATTTGGACATTTCTATATTTTTCACATCGTATTTTTGTTATAATTTATAGTTGTAGTATAATTGGATATTTATTGTTACGTTTAACCTGCCGACGTGTTGAATATATCTGTTAGCCGGCACGGAGTTTTTTGTATAAATAAATAAAAACTTCGAATAAATATAAAATAAATATTCCATTTTTGCGTTGAAAACTCTTAATTGAAAGGCGCGGTAAGTCATCATCATCATCCGTGCGGTGTATCCCGGTTGTGAACCCACACTCGTGTGTGGAGTCCCAGGGCCCGCCTTTCTTATTTTCTTGGACCACTTCGCGCGGTCTTGTGCATCCTCAGTGGTGAGTCTGTTGGCACGCATGTCACCCTTAACGACGTCGAGCCACCGCTTCTTGGGTCGACCTCTTCTACCGGTACCTGGTGGGGGCGCCATGGCCAGACATTTGTTGCCCGCGTAGTTTGCCGATCTCCGTGAGACATCCGTTTTCAAGTGAATTTTTCCATTTATTCACCCGTTGTACCCGCCGTCCCCTGTCCGAGTCTGCTAGCGCAATATCATCAGCATACATGAGCAATCAGGGTGGTTGCTCGTGGTGGTCTCGGATGCTGTTTGACAGAACGTCTAATATTACGCTGAACAGAAACGGGCTAAGCACGGAGCCTTGGTGTGCTCCAACGGTGATACGGAAAGGAAGCGTGTCACCAACCGCAGTCCTAACTATGGAACTGGAATCGTGGTACATGTCCCGGATAATGTCAATAAAGACTTCGGGAACGGCCCTGGGCCGCAGCGCCCAGCCGATCATCTTACGAGGGACACAGTCGAAGGCCTTCTGCATGTCTTAGAAAAAGAGATGTGAGGTGTATTCTTCAGTCTGTATCCCTCCATGAGCGTTCTCAAGGCAAATACGGGGTCCATGGTCCCACAACCCGGTCGATACCCATACTGACACTGAGATTGTACACTCTTGTCGAATCCGAGAGTCCACACTGCGCTCGAGGAGCTTCATGGTGTGGGACATCACCTTTTTGCCGCGATAATTGCTGCACTCGTGCACCGAGCCCTTGCCCTTGAAGACCGGCGTGATAATGCTCAGTCTCCATTGGTCAGGCATCTTCCCGGTGAGGAGAATGCGGTTGAAAAGGTGGGTAAGTATGCCCACACCACGAGAGCCCATCGATTTCCACGCTTCGATAGGGACTCCATCGGGTCCGACAGCTTTCTGGTTCTTCATGCGGCGAAGAGCAGACTGGACTTCATCAGGCGTTACCGGGGGCACGAGTCCCTGATTTGGAGGGAGTTCAGGTGGCTGCACCTATTTGTGCTGCTTGTTGAGCAGCTCGTTGAAATAAGAGCGCCATCTCTCCTTCACCGCGCGGTCCTCGCATAGCAGGTTACCGAGAGTGTCATTTACACAGCGGCACATGGAAATATCCTGGGCCGCTTTGACTCTCGAACGTGCCAACTTGCAAACGAGCTTCTGCCCCTCAGACGACTCCAACTTATCGTACAAAGGATGTAAGTGGTCACGTCTGGCTCTGTCTACAGCGCGTTTAGAGGCACGTTTGGCATCCTGTACGCGGCGCGATGTTTAGGAGATTTGGACGCTTGCCACGCTTTGAAGAAGGCTTTCTTTACCCTGATCTCCTTCTGGACTGCTTAGTGATATGTCAGAAAATATGTTGAGTTTTTTATAATTTTTACGTCATTGCAAAGAAATATGATACTCGTACTTTGAATCGTTTCGAAACGACTCATAAACAGTTACGTTTTCAGTCCTCATTTTTTAATTTTAGTGATGTAACCAATCCTTTACTAAAAGTAAACTTACTTTAAAACCGGAAAGTTCGTTCACCGATACGCATCACTATTCACTCCCAAACAAAAATATAAATGTAATTTAATAAACACCGACCCTAATACACATGTTGTAGCTATTTTTTTGGTATAATGAGGCCTTAGGACATAAATTCACAGCAAGCCTGTCCGGGAATCGAGTATCAGGTTACTGACGATGGCGCTCACTCATCCCTCGTTACGCCACGATGACAGGTGTCAAAACGGGCATATAAGATTTCGACGACTGTAGAAGGATAGTACCATACAAAAAGGCGCGCCAGTTATTGATGCCAAAAGCCACTGTCAAAATAATAACTAGTTACACATGTAATCACAATTCTCAGTATAGGATTTAGATGGGGTACGATTGTTGTACGCACAATACGTGACATTTCCGCCTGAACATAGCAGCGAGTCGCGTTTCGTTTCACGAAATGCTAAAATAGCACTTAATTATGACGCATGTATTGTATGTATATTTCAATCATTCACACATAATATTCTCACATCTTTTATCTTTCCTGTTTTATGAATATAAATTATGTATACGTAGTTAGACGAGTCCACCCATCGAGGCCCTGTCAGAATACCAGCGTCATTTGTGTGGGTAAAGACAGCGTCCATCACTGCGGCGGACATATCGCAACTAATGATGCGTTACTGTTTTTGGCCGTGGGTGTGCGTAGAACAACTACTGACAGCACTATCTACCTTTTATTAATAAAGATGTGTCTATAAAGTTTAAATAGTTTTTAACGCAGATAGTCGTAAAAACGAAGTGTTTGGATTAAAGGTTGTCGATCTTTATCTAGTTATGCAACATGTGATTATATGGCTTTTAACTGTTAACAAAACTTTGCATTAACTTTTTTGAATAGTTGATGGGTGATTTTTTTGACAATAAATAAAAGAAGACCATATCGTTGATACTTAAGAAAAGTATCTATTTAAAAAAAAAAAAGGAAACATTTTCGTTAAAATTGCTTATTCACATAACTTCACCTCTCCACCGTAAGGCTGGTCTTCAGTGGTGGTAATGTAGACACTGCCGCCATTGTTTGACGACACGATTGGCGTAGTGCCCTGTAGCACGGTTTCTCGCCTCGATTTCTGTGTTGTCCCGGGTTCGATCGGGACAATTCAGGAAACAATCTTTTCTTAATTGACTCTGGTCCGGGTGTGCTGGGAGACGCCCCTGGCTTATTTCCTTGCGTGGTACCTCGTAACACAGGGATAATAATCCTTACTTCGAGACTATTACAAGAGGTGTGTTGTCTGGCGCATATTTATATTTATTTATTGTTGACGAGTTAGCTTACCTCTGTGAAATATTCAACTCGACTGAGCGAGCGCAGACGCGGTTCGATCGGTCGAGTGGCGGTTGACTGGCTTATAGATTTTACGTTGCGGCGCGGTGCTCGTGTTTAGGCCGTGTCTGGAGCCAATTTCGGCAGTTTTTTTTATTATTTTGGTTCACGAATGACCTTTATTCCCCAGTTCCCATCGGTGCTGCTGTTCGCGATGTCCATGTTCGTGTGCAGCGCGACGCTGCCCGCGCGCTACAGCAGCGAGGTGCTGCTCTACCTCATGTTCTGGGGCGCGGCCGTCGCCGCCACGCTCACCTTCATCCTCAGGTAAGCGGCCCAGACGCCATCTTTAAGAGCAGTATATGATAAAAATGTTTTCCATCACCGGTGTTCGTTTTGCAAAAGCGCGCGTTACTTACACTTATCGGGGTGAAAGCTAGACACTCGTGCAGGGATTTGTTTGTGAAGCAGCGTATACTGACGCACTACTCAGTCTATCTTTATGAACTGTTGACGTTCATAAGATCCACCATTTCGGATTATCAGTGCATGGATGCGAGTAAGCGATCTCATCTAGTGGGCCGGTTTAATGCGGTCCCTCGTCGCATGGCGCGTGCAGAAAAGAACCCACGTATAATCGGTCCAACATACTACAACCACATACCCACTGCGCTGAAAAATGCACAATCCGACTAAGCATTCAGACGCCAACTGAGAAACCTTTTGTTGGAAAAGTCTTCCTATTCCATTGACGAATATTAAATTGTGTATTTTAATTTTAGTTGACATTTGTATTTATTTTAATGGTATTTGATTGTATGATTTTGAATTTGTATTTTTTTATTTTTTAACCTTAACATTTTTTTTAATTGTTTCTATGCATGCTATTATTATTACTATATTGTTGACGATCTTAATACAAATTCTTATAACTCACATTTAATGTAAAATATAATGTAAAATATAACTATGTATTAAGAGAGAAATAAATCTAATCTAATCTAATCCGGAGAGTAAATTTGAACTCGGGACCACACGATCCACGATCTGAGTTCGGGTGCTGAACCACTAAGCCACGACGCTCTCATAGAGAAATATACTTATAGGTATATCGTAAAATCGACCGAGACTCCTTCAGGCATTTTTCGCTATTCGCCATCCTTTACCATTTGACCATTCATACCACAACCACCTGTATATTTCATACAATACAACATACAAATACAGCCTTATACGTCCCATGCTCGGCATAGGCCTCACTTCAACTATGAGGTGGTACGAGCCATACTTCCACACGCGGGCTCAGTGCGTATTGTCGGAGAGGTATTCACCTCTCATTCTTACATTCGTAAGGCCAGTCATAAACCTTATCGTCAGATGTTATCAAGCCGCCTTTTTAGGCCTCTGACTGGGCTTTACGACTGATATCTTGCGACGTCAGCCGGACCAACTGTTTTAACTTCCGAAGCACGGAGATGCCCGAAAAACTGATCACCTAATTTCGGTCGGGATGGTCACCCATCCATAACCCGACCTGACTGGCGTTGCTTAACATCGGATCGTTGCCGATCCGCTGCCGTCACTTAGCCACGGGCACCTCTAACACAACATATTTAAATGCCATGTTTTGTTACAGACACGGCCCAGAGTTCGTGGACTGGCCGCGGCTGGACGCGGGCGGACTCGCCGCGAGCCGCGCCGTCGCGCCGCAGTCTTTATGATCGCGGACGTGCCCCTAGTCGTCGTCGTCTAGCGCCGCTCGCGCACACGCCCCGGCCCTACGGCCGGCCGCTGGTAGGATTGTGAGAGACTTGAGTGATTAGTCCGAAGTTAATTGAGTGCTAGATTTTTTTATTTAATACTATCGTTGGGGATCTTTTCAGACTCGTCTCAACAAAACGGACTAATATTGAGTTTTTTTAAAACTGCAGTCTAAGAAGCTTTCCAGATAGCCTCGATCTTAGCAAAACGGACTCAAGACTGAGTCTTTTCAAGGCTCTAGTCTAAGAAACTTTCCAGACTCTAGTATTACCAAATAGGACCCAATACATACTATAATACCTTAAGTGAATTTTTATTTTTAGCATTTTTAATGCACTATTTCTTATTTTCTATCTGTGTGTAGAAGACTTAATACCTCACCAAATTGAAAGTTTTTTTGGAGTCCTCGGACTTAAAAGTAATTTAATTTATAAATAAATATAAATCCTGAAAATGATCTGATTGTAAACCTCTAGTAAAAAATATTATCTTACGCGCATTATAGACTCATTAAACTGAGACTGTAAGTAAAATGAACCCTAATAGAATATTATATCTGGTCAATCAAGTAGAGTCTGGAAATAGTGATTTAAATTCTCAAGTCTTTTATAACACTACTGAGCCGCCGCTTCACGCGCCCCGGCCCTAGCGCAGCCGCTGCCAAGCGAGCCCCGGCCTTACAGCGAGGTAGATGCTCTTGTACACACTTGTTCTTTTACTCAATTGTTCACTTAGATAATTTGCATGGATTTTTTAAGTAATCTTTTTTTACATAATAACTTGAAATAGTGCCACTTTTATTTGACAAAAGTTCGTAAAAAATGTTCACGATTTCGTGCTCGACTACTGTGATTTTAAACAAAATTGGCACTAGGTCATCCACATTCGCAGTTACGTTGTCTCAATATTCTTAAGTGTCTTATTATGTAAACAAAGATCACACCGTGACAAAACCACGAATTCCCGCATTGTACACACACATATACGTCTTGCGTTGTAAAAAAGAAACAGAACAGAAAATTCATGCAAAACTGTTAAAATTCAGCATTTTATAGAATTTTTTTAACAATATGATTACCAACACTACGAATTGGCTATAGTTGTCAATACGCCATGTTTGTTTACATAATAAGACATGTAAGAACAAACATACTATAGAAGTTGAGTTTGATTATAAAGTGATAAAAACAACGCACGGATTCGTAACGCGACAAACAAAACTTCACGAATTGCCACTATTGTTCGTTTTCCATAAATATTTATCAGCTAAAACCTTTGATTTCATCAATTATAACTTTTTCATACACTATATTATTTAAACACACATTATCTTTACACTGAGTGTTTCGACTGATAATCTTATATGTGTCGTTTAGACTTAATTATTCAGTCTTCCGATAATTTCTCTGTAACTGCACTTAGTGATACAAAAACTTACAAGTTAGCTGCCTATAACAAGTGTTACTATTACGGCGGTGTGCCGTCCATGAGAAACTATAAATTGATAACTGCCAACTCACAAAATACCGGGCGATTATCAAAAGACTTATCAAACGATATGGCATATTCAGTAAGCAAAATACTTGCTATCTAAGTGAAAATGAAATTTATTTAACTTTAATTTCATGTTCGCGAGTGTCATTGGTTACACTACACATGCCAAAATGGAGTTTAGTGAATTTTCGTGGTTTTTTCCTTAAATTCTAAGCTAAATTGTTTTATTTGTGGGTTCTTTGTCTTCTTGGTAGAAGATAAGTTCGCTTATCCCTAACAACGGCATACGGTAAACATGCATTAATCCCATACCGTGTAATTGCTACGCAAGTGACATTGACTGAATTGTGGTTATAGATCAAAGATATTGCTACTCAATAAATGAACAAGAGGGAATTACCTTTTGACAGATGTCAGGAGTATGTTACTTAGTTTGTGTTTGAGAACCGTTGACTGTTATTAAATTGTGAAAGTGAAATGCAGAATATTAAACAGAAAAGATAAAAAGCTGGGCTTTGAAAGGCTATTGATCACCCTGCTTAACGTGCTGGGTCACTTTTGTCTCCATACTTATGGTCAATTGCCCTCTGTAAGTGACACGTGAAAGATATTGAGATTACCTAAAGTGGTTTCCATAGTTTATAAAATCTCTGGGCCCTGGCCTCCATAAGCCCGGCTGGTAAAAAAAGCTAAAGTTCTTTCTAACATTTAAAGTCGCCAGTTGCCATAAATCGTTACATTTGCACAGCGTCGTATTGTACAACGTCTTCTTCTGTAAACTCATGATATAAAATTAATTGTTAGTGACTCGTATCCTAATGTAAAAATTGATTCTATTTACCTGTTCAATACTAAAATATACGACTAAGATAAGCGGAAAGTTCAAATATGATGCAACTGAAGAAAACATTTTTGTAACCAAAAACTGGTAACACTCGCTTAAATCATAAATCATAATCTTTATTGCATAAATACAGGTACAAATGATCTTGAAATTATAAACATCCATCCATATTTTGCCTTTGCACCAAGCATGCAACAGTTTACATATTCATAACACTACTAGTTTTCAAGTTGTTGTTCTACTTGTATTGTTCGTCCATGTACAGTTTCAGCATAATTTTTTTTAAATATTCAACGGTTTTTCATATTGATTTAGTATATTTGTTCTTAATCTCTAAGTTGAACAACAGTTAGTAAAATAACCGAAAGTTTGCGTTATTCTCTTTAGTTTTGGGTTGTGAGAAAGTAAGTTTGTGAATGGGAAAGAAAAAAATATTATATCTTTATAAGATCCATGTCGTTTGAATCCCTAAATTTGTATAATCTTTTAGTTTGGCAAGTACTACAGATGTTTACAATGTAATAATCTTTTAAATTATATAATTGTTGTTGAAATGCGTCCTAATTGTAAGGAAAACAGTTGTGAATTAGCCATTGATCAAAGAAAGTTATCATACAACATGTAAATGTTTCTGGAAATACGCTAAACCTCTCATTTTGGGACATCATAAGTCCATTTTTAAATGTTGGTTGAATACGCGTGAATAGTTTGCACACCGTGAATGGTAGTTTAAATATGTGGAGTATGGCAACTTGGTATTAAACGAGCATTCCACCGGATTATATGCGGCAAGGACCGGGCAATAGGGCTACCAACATGCGCTGTGGACGGATCGGCAACCCAACCTCTTTGGAAAACTTTTGTTTATTTTGTTGATTTCAAATTAAAGACTTTGTCCTCTTCTATAATAGGTAGTTACAATTTTGCATATTAGCAGAGTAAAGAGTGTTATTAAGTGTAGGTAAAAAAATAATATACTTACATGAAATAACAAGGTGCAAAACTTAACAGAGAATAAAAGGATTTTTTTGATTTGAATTCAACAAAATAGTCACGTTAACATTTACCGCACGCTCCGGGGCGGCCGCTATAGACACCAAAACAGCCCCCCGATTCAGAACGAAGTTATCGACCGATTCGATTTACTATAATCAATGATCATTTGATCTGCTTAACGGTAGCAAAAAATGTTTACTATGTTAAAGTCAAAGGCCTTCGGTGTTCATAAAATATCATGAAAATTACCCTACTTAAAAAATATTTAAAAATAAAAGAACATAACCGAATCGGTCGATAACGTTGTTCTGAATCGGGGGGGCCGTATGTCTACCACGAGTTTTCGTTACGTAAACGCAATGGTTGCGTTCAGAAATTTGTATGCCATTTTAAATTAACAAGGGCGCTTTACCGAAAACCAATAGAAAAATGAACATGAAAACTAGAAAATGTATTTAATTGGTCAACTTTATCGCTCTAAGATAACGTTAGAATGATTCGATAAGCTTCCGGATTCGGTTTTCGTATGTTTGGTCCCATTTTCTCTGGGTGCATTTATGTATTTTTTAGTAAAGATTCCACTAGAGCACTGTCTATATAGTTGCTCGCTTATCGCGCGTTTAAACAGAACGGTGTCGGTCAGAGCGCATATTGCAATTGGTAATCAAAGTCAGAACTTATAATCTCTCATTCACGAAATGTAAAAATAGCAAAATCTTGAAACAAATTACTTTATTCCCTGTGATAAAGTTTCTGTTTTCTTTACCAATTTTTAACACGCGCTCTGACGCGCATAGGATTGGACAACGAGTAGCCAATCACAACCGTGCTTAGTTGATCCATACCCAAAGCGTGTCCAATAAGCGCTCGCAATTTAAAATAGCGGACTCAGGCGGCGGAGGTAGCGCCTCTATTGGGTAGTGGTATGCGAGAGTATTTATTTGTTTTTACGAAATATAGGATTATTTTCTTAAAGTAAAAGTGTGATAAATACAAGGACAGCTGACGACGAGACAAGGGGTCTTTGATTTAACCATTTGTGGAAACAACACAGTGACTTATCTAAACTGTAATTTTTTTTTCGGAAATGTGATTTTATTGAGTGTTTATTGTAATAACAAAAAAAATGTAGTGCAGTATACGTTGTCTAGAACAGTAAACTTTGTATACGCCACAAGTTCGCTCATCTGTGAAATACTGCTCTACAGCTGTTGGAATGTCGCAGTGACTTACTTTCTTTACCCTGCTCAGCATTTAGTTAGAGCTTATGCACACTAGCGATTTGTCCTCGCGATTTTTTGGCGAGAAATAACGCGAAAATATGTGATATAAAAACTGTTATAATTGGTACAACACATTCCATTTCGCTTCTATGGCTTTACTGTTCGCTGATGCAACATGATTACTTCGACTGAACAGTTACAATTCCTGGTGTATACAAATCAGTACAAAATCCAAATTGTTTGTGGTCCAAAGTTTCTTGTTAGTTTGTATATATTATATTTATTGTCATGTTTTGATTCTATTTCTCTCATGTGTTGTTTTCACAAACATTTTATTATTGTTATAAATCGTGTTTTCTTTTTGTGTAAATGCATATTTAACTTAATTTAATTAATTATAATTTGTATGAATATGAACTTAATAAAACCGTCAATCAAAAGTTGTTATGGTGTTTCATTATAGTACCCTTTTGAGGCGATTGTAGCCGCCAACTACCATTTTATTTATTTTTATAACTTCCAAATAAGACATTGTATTTTGAAACTGAATAATTCATATCTAAAAAAATACTTCTTTTAAATATTGAATGTCTGTTCACGACTTTCATTCTGTTTTTTAGTTTTAGATCGCGTTTTTGCTAAAAGTGCTAGTTGGCAGCTACAATCGCCTTAAAGGTCTGCGCAGACGACGTATTATCTGCGGCGTACTTTTTTCTCCGTCAAAATAGATCCCTTACAAACTGTATCGAGCAACGCACACGACCGACTACAAGTACCTACGCCGAACCAAAAATCCGGCGAAACACCGCGGACGCCCGCGGAGCGTAACGTATTAAAGTGCGCGGGCCCACTATTCTCTTTTAAAACGTCTTCTCTTTTGCTTAAACTGCATGTAAGTTACAGCTTACAGCACAACATAATCTCAGAATATTTAATTAATCGCACACCGTGTGGGTTGAGTCTGCGGGGGATTTTGTATTCGCGGAGCGTATTTTTACCTTCGCGTACGTCGTCTGCGCAGGCCATAAGATGGAACTAACTGAATACTGATCTCCTATTCACTAGACTAGAGAGGGCGCTGTACGGAATCCCACACAAGTACTTCTCCACCGACTTCTCTCTCTCTACTTACAAATTCAAGTAGCAAGCTTTCAATTATGAATACGAATGCATCGTTTGCTTAGTTGTTATTTATCCCGCCTACGAAGCTGTGGCTCTGGCTTCTTTGGATGCCCATCCAGAACTCTCTTTTCCAATACTTAATGGTACCTACCTACCTACGAGCTCTGCATTGTTTTGCGCCAGATAACCATTATTTTTTTCTGTTTTAAATATAGGATAGGCAATGAAAAAATAATGTGGCGCGTCATTTCTAGTTAGACAAGCTCTACCATTAGGAATGTTCCATTTTCACACTAAGAAGCTATTTAAGTGATGTATTAATGTTGATTATTCAGGAGTTATACATGTGTCCCTGGAAGTAAGGATCAAATCGAAATAGCGCATAGCTGGAGTCATTTCTGAGCTTTTAACCCTATCAATATTGGTCCGATTTGTAAAAGTTATGATAAATATTAGATTTTTCAGAAAATCGCTTAGGTTCATGCAAAAAATATTATTAAAAAATATATATCAAAGGTACCAACTTATTTTTTTTGCTAAAAGATTAGCAGGTAATGTGTCTTACTTTGACTTGTTATTTTAATGAGCTACTATACTCTAAGTGTGTTCCGCGGAACCCTAAAGTTCCGTGATACCTCTGTCGGGGTTCCGCAAGAATTTAGAAAAAAAAATCAAAACACCTCTCTGGTCGCTCCGCGACTGCGTGGACTCCGCGGCCGCGCGGAGACAAAACGCTATGAACGTTATTTATTTATTTATTTGTATTTGTATAAACATGTGTTACAATAGCTGGTACAATATCTCATAAGTTTGGTATCAACAATTTTATACTTGTACAACCCGTTCACTCTAAGTTTGCCGGTCTGTGGAATGCGCGTACCCTCCCCCACGTGACAACAAAACTTATAATGTGTCATAGTTTTACCCAAATATGTACATGTACACAATTTTTATTGTTACAATTAAATAAAAAATATTTTATATTATGTTTTGCTGACGCTACGTTTCGAACGTCATACCTATCGCCAGCGGCAAACTTAAAGCGAGCGGGTAGTATGCTTGTGAGCGCGCAGTCTCTTTGATAAAAGCCGCCTCTGAATTAGACGCTATAGTTGTCAACAAGCGATTTTCGACTCTAACTTCAAAGGATAAAGTCGATATTGTTTACAACGCAATTTTTAAATTTCTGTTTTTATTTTTGCTTTTTGTTTATCAGAGGTGCCGACTCGAATATTTTCGAGAATATTTGAGATCGAGTCTAGGACTAAGTATAAAAGCGGCGATTGCGCGTCGACCGATCTATCGTCCACGCCGGCGTGGACGCGCGCCGCGACCCCAGTCATATTTAGATTCGCGTAACCGGCACGTGCCGGGTCGTTTCTCTCCGCAAACCTACGTCCGTTTGTTATCTACCAGTAACGCCCTAAGCCGAGGTTCGTGTCCCCCCTTGGGGCACCCTTAGGCACGTTACTTAAATATAAGGGTTGAGAGCCTTCCGCTCACCCACTTGTCCGGTGAAATTGTGAAAGCCATCAGCGGCTAACAATGCATGCCATGTAAAAAAAAAAAAAAAAAGCGCGTCGTCAGTTGATGATTAGCGTTCGAAGCGATAAGTTACTACCTACTTACAAGCTCGCTAGCGAGAAACTAGTGTTCATTGTTTTACTGCCTGCTGTATTCTGTTGTCTCAGTTTTATACATTTCTTCACTGTAGGTACTAAATTTAGTCTCTTATGCGCAGTAACGATTGTGCATTATTTAAACCCCACTAACCTGACGTGTAACATTATAAATAAAGAAGAATGGAACGTTGGCTTAAAGGTGTTAAACGTGTTGCAACAACATCCTCTAATGACGCTGAATGTTCAAAAGCAGTGCGCGCGGAGAATATAGCAATCACCGATCCAGAAGATGATGCCACGACGTCAAGCTCGACGGTTTCAAAGACGAAAAAAAGGAAGTATGATGAATCTTATATCAGTTTCGGATTTGTTGATTCCAACGGCTCACCTCTCTGCATGCTCTGTAGTAAACTGCTTCCTAATAGTTCCATGGCACCTGCCAAATTGCGCCGACATTTAGAAACTGTACACCCCGAGTCTAAAGACAAGAATAAAGAATTTTTTGTTCGCAAAAAAGATCAGTTATTAGAAAGGCAAAAAAATATGATGCATGTAACACAAACTATCAACGAAAAGGCCACGGAGGCATCATATTTAGTTAGCTATCGCATTGCACAAGCAGGTGAAGCGCACACTATCGCTGAGAATTTAATAAAACCATGTGTATTAGACATAACAAAATGTATGCTCGATGAAAAATCTGCAAAGCATCTTTCTACTGTTCCGCTATCAAACGATACTGTTTCACGACGAATCCATGATCTGGCAAGCTACGTCAAACAAGAACTAGTTACACGTCTACAAAATACACGATTCGCCTTGCAAATGGACTAGTCGACTGATGTCGCTGGTTTGGCTATCCTGCTGGTTATTGTGAGATATCCATTTAAAAGTTATTTTGAAGAAGACATGCTTATGTGTTCACCGCTGCTTACAAACACTACCGGGGAAGAAATTTTTAATAAAATAAATATATTTTTTGAAGAAAATAATGTCAGTTGGAACAATTGCATTGACATTTGTACAGATGGGGCCAAGGCGATGACAGGTAAAACAGCAGGAGCAGTGTCACGAATGAAAAATAAAGCGCCAAGTTGTAGTTCCAGTCATTGTATTCTGCGATGAAGCAAATGCCGTTAAATCTAAAATTAGTTATGGATGAAGCGGTAAAAATAATTATTTTATCAAATCACGACCACTACAATCCCGATTGTTCTCATTATTGTGTGAAGATTAAGGCAGCAAACATAAAACACGGCTGCTCCATACAGAAGTGCGATGGCTGTCTCGGGGTAAAACTTTAACAAGGCTATTTGAACTTAGAGCAGAGTTACAAATGTTTCTATCCGCAGATTACTTCTTTTAATTTGAAGGACCGTTTGTATGATAAAAAATCGTTGTTCCGATTGTCTTTTATGGCGGATATCTTTCAAAAACTTAACGAATTGAATTTATCGTTGCAAGGTAAACAGACAACAGTGTTTCAGGCCTATAATAAAATAACTGCTTTTAAAAGAAAATTAGATTTTTGGATCATTTGCATTGGTAAGAAAGAAATAGAAAGCTTTACGTTACTCAGTGAGTTTGTTAGCGAAAACGACTCAGAAATGTTTGAAGATGATGTGTTTGAAGAATTGGTCCAATATCTCAGTTCGATGCGCGCATCTTTTGAAAAGTATTTTCCCGAAGAACACAATACAAAAATTAAAGTGAATTCATGGATTCGTAATCCTTTTTTATCCAACTTGGAAAAGCCTGAAAACATGTCAAACGAGATATATGAATTACTTTTAGAAATGTCAGCAGACACAAGTATGGAGTCACTGTTCAAAAGGACGCCTCTCAATGATTTTTGGTGCAGAATCCAAGATGAATATGCAATGCTTGGCCAAATGGCTCTGGATATTCTTCTACCGTTCCCAACTACATATTTGTGCGAAACAGGATTCTCTACCTACGCAGCCACGAAAACAAAATATCGCAATAGACTGGACGCCGAAGCTGATATGAGACTCCAACTTTCTTCCATCAAACCTGATATCAACCAATTGATGAAAAATAAAAAACAGTTTCATACCTCCCACTAGTCAGATTTTTTCTTTTTTAATGTTTTCTATTATTGTCCTTGCCAAGTGGTGAAGTAAATAATAATTAGTAACTGTTACATTGTACTTTTATTATGCTGATTAATAAAGAATACACTTATAAAAACAATTGTTTTATTGTAGGGTTCCATCAAGTATTTTGCTTCCCAAAAGGGTTCCGTCATAAAAAAAGTTTGAGAACCACTGAGCTAGGGTATTCTAGGCTGTCAATTTAAAAAATTAAAATATGGCAAGAAAAAATCTTATTCAAAAAAATGACATTATGTTCAAGCAGATGTCGTGAAAAAATGTACTAGTGAAAGTTGTCGCAGTATTGAAAAAAGTTGCTCTTAAATTACAAATTCTTTTAATATATAAATTGCAGAGTTATTCCAATCATTTATAAAGTTGTGAGTATTTTGCATAAGAAAGTCGTGTTTTTTGGAGTTTGTATTTTAATCCTATTTATCCTTTTTTCACCAAAATCAATTTAATGTTAAAACCAAGCAAAAATTAAAAGACGATTTTCTGAAAAAAACTAAAATTGATCATAACTTTTTAACGGTTAGAAATCGGATCAATAATAATAGAGTTAAAAAGGTCAGAAATGACCCCAGTTAGGCGCTATTTTGATTTGATCCTTATTTCCATGGACATCCTGTAGTTATATTGCCTCATAATTAAATGTTTTTAATTCTGTTTAATTTTTCAGAACGCAGCGTGAACGCATTCTATCGATTTTCTGACATTTTGTCAGCTGTCAAAACAGCATACGTTCTAAAACACAAAAGTGAATATTAAAAATAATCAAATCACCATGTTTTTCTAATAACTCGGATATTTCATTAAACACGTAACAAATGTTTAAATCTACAAGAAAAACATCTCTTGAGAATAAGGTAAATGTATGACCTATGATGCCCAACACTCGATGAAATAGAATATAATAGCGTGTAAGTTTTTTTTATTACAGATTGAGTTTCAGAACGTCCTAGGTTAAGTGAAAATGCGAGCCAGTGTTTTTGCGAATTTATTTACCGTTCGATTATCATCACTTATCGTTGTGTCTTGCTAGAATAACAACTTGATAAACTTTATTTGCTAAATAAGTGTTTTAGTGTGCTAGTGTTTTTTGAACGATTAAAAACAAACTGTCTGATAAAAATGAATGCAAAGTGAGCCAGATTGGGATTTTGTTAAATTCTTGGGATTGCCAGGCGCCAGCATGTCTGATGAGCTCGAGGCCAGAATGTGGGATGACGGAGGCTCCAGGTACGAGCCTAGGGGCCGGGGTGCCTATTTTGAATCAGCCTTTGCCTCTTCAGAACACCTAGACAGAGCCCCTTTGTTGTCAGAGGTATGTTAGCTATAGTTTTTATTTTTAAGGTTTTCCTCGTAGTTTTTGTGCGACTTTATAAGTGTCTAGTAATATAAATGGACTGGTAACACGATCAATTTTATAGCCACACCAATATAATGTAGGATTTGATATGCATGCACATAAAAATATTGAACCTTTTTTAATAATACTTTAAAGTTCCATGATGATAATTTTTAGGTGTATGTAGGTGTATTTAAGCTTAAATTAACAAAAAAATATTATTTTGACTAAGTAATCCCAAATTATGTTGATTTAGATTGATTGATAATTCTGAAAAAAAAAAAACATGATATGCTCTGAATATATGAAAATCCTGATACCTTATCTTGGCAATTGCTTATCTTTAGTGTGTGTATTTGATATCTTAGTTACCAAATCTTAAATAGTGTTCTTAAAAGTTTGTCTGAAACCACATCTTATCATATTTGATATAATAAAAGATTAGTGTTATAGAAAATAATATTAATATTAACAACCTGCAATGAGCACAATATCTATAGTATTTTTTTTATAATTATGTATATTTGTTAATGTCTCATATTGTTCTATGTAAGTGTCCTCTGTGTAATATTAATACACAGGATACTAACATAAAACAATATCACACTAAATTAATAACTTAAAATTAATAAGGTTAAACATTAAATAGTTTAGTAGTGCACCCAATTTTACAATTAGCTCATAACTAAACAAATCCTGGTATAGACAAATGTGCCTTCCCATCTTTTCAACGTTATACATACCAATATTATAAAGAGGAAAGATTTGTTTGTTTGCAATGAATAGGCTCTAAAACTACTAAACAGATTTTAAAAATTATTTCACCAATATGAGAGACCTATATATATGTATTCACAAATGCATAATTTAATATAGCTGCCGAACAAGTATGTTACAGAACGCATAGATATAGGCATACTGTGTCGTCACCATCTTGCGACAGTTTGTAGGTAGTGTTTCGGGCAAGTCCAAAAGTATGCTTTTTAAAATTGCCACATCTCTGATAGTTTATGTGTTTTCAAAATATTTATTTTACCAATGCTTCTAAAAATGAGAGGTCTTTTGATAACACCTCAACCAACAATTGTCTCCTACCCTATTAATGTGATGAACCCCTCTTCATACTGTACATGTGCAAGAACCATCCCCTAGCATTATTTTAACCTGCCACTTCATTTCTTTCAGAATTCTTACACAGTGCTCTTATAGCATGAAAAACTAATATCAGCCAACTTAAAACTATCCTCCAACTTAGACCATCTTAAAATATGATCTGCACATTAGCAGGCATGCTACTCTCCAAAAATTTCTCCGGGATTGTAATAATATATCACAACACCAACTAATTACCAAGTTAAACAAAAGAACAAAATATTTGGTCAGTGATAATAGAATACAATACAATAATATTTCCTCTTATCACTTAACTCAAACACGAAAAACCAGAACGCGAGAGATAAGTGCCACTCTACGCGTTACGCGATCCTTGCATCCTGTTTGTTAGACTTATTTGATTTTGCTTCCTTTACAACTGTCTGTCTCGTAAGTTAACCGTTTGTTGTTTTTAGCTCTTAAATTAAGTACTTCAAATTCAAATGTATTACGTACTAGCCTTCCGCCCGCGGGAACTTCATTTTTATAGAGTGAAAACTAAATATTTCATAACAAATATTATGCCTATAGGGATAATGTATCTTTTTAACAGTGAAGGAAGTTTTGAAATCTGTTATTTCGTTTCGGAGATTAGGTAATCTCTGAAAAAGGCACCTGCCTCAAAACATACAAACTCACAAACGCTGACTTCTTCATAATATTAGTTTATATTCAAATTCAAATACCATTTATTTGCAAATACAGGTGTCAAAGGTGTTCAAACTTTTACAAGTGATCAGCTATATTTTGCTGTTTAAGCGTTCAAATTACAATAGAGAAATAATATCAATTAACAAAAATAAAATACTAATTAACCAGTTCATAATTATAACATTCACAAAAAATATTGATTATTATGTCAAAAAAATAAATAAATAAATATCTGGGACAATTCACACCAAGATCATCTGACCTCAAACTAAGCAGAGCTTGTAATATGGGCGTCAGAGACTGATAAACATGCTTAAATATTTCTAAATACATACATAAATAGATAATAACACCCAGACACACAATAAATATAAATGTCTGTCACACAAATGTTTGTCATGGATGGGGATCGAAGCCACGACCTCCGGCGCTAAAGATTATATCACAATGTGCTGTCTAGAAAAGCATGAACACTTTAAATGGTTTAATATGGTGATGGTTAGATTTGATGATGATCATTCAGCCAGTTTTCGAGTAATACATCGCGCATATATTACTACTATCTTTTATTTACCGCGAGTTAAATATGTAATAGATAGAAAATAGAAGAAAATAAATAATTACGTCAATTTAACGCAGTATACGGTTTCAGCTTCGACTAACGATGCAGAAACACAGCTACAGAAAAACTGTTAGCACCCCTGTCTACGGAGGCGTAGCTGTAAAGACGCCAATCCGAAACAATAAGTTTGTTTTTTATTTCGGCGAAACGTGCTTTCGGTACACAATAACTTTCGGTAAATCAAAAGTAATTATAGACCCGATAAAAGAAGTTTGAGCGGCATAACGTGGTTAGGATGAAGTTCATTTCAGCATTCAATTATGAACGTCGTCTATGCCCAGTGGACAGTGGCCCTAAGTACTTAACTGCAGAGTCATCTCTATAATGGAATACAATTTGTTCGACTACCCACTACGCTACTGACACTACCCTACACTTTATTTGCATAATGCGAGCCATTCACAAGACGACAGGAAAATATTGTACATAATCTTCAGTAGCTTTGTTTATAGGGCTGAAAGTCAACATAATCCCACCCCTGCTTTGCGTAGAACATTTATTACGGGAGCGCAAAATGAAGGTTACATTAATAAAACGATAGTGACCGGCGCAGCATGGTTAGCGAAAAACTCGCAGACAGAGGAATGTCAGTCTAAGTAATAAATATAAAGCCCAAATTATAGCCAAGCGTATTGGTGGCGAGCCTACCATTGTTATCTGGGTTTGTTAGGTAATTTGTAAAATGTTCTGGCTAAGATCCACCCAAGTAACCCAGGGACTCCAAGCTGGAGTGCGGAAGTTAGTAACCGATTTAAAAAAATGACTTAATCTATCTATTTACCTAATTAAACTCAGATCCTCAAGGTGACCAAAAAACAGCTCGCCAATAGCTCTGGCCATTCTGTTATTCAGCTGTGATTTAGAGTCTTCCGTGAGGCATTTGTATTCAGATACTCCAGATTGAGGTGGTGTGATATGATATTGGTCTGGGAGACGCCCCTGGCTTAATTTCTACTCTGGTACCTAGTACGTAATACATGGATATTCATCCTTAACAAGAGGCACGAGACTATGACGAGAGGTATATTGTCTGGCGCATATTTATATTTATGTTTAGATAGGAAGCTCAATTACGAGCAGGTGAACCTTCTCCTAAATTTATGGTTTAAGTTGTAAAGGTACAATAGAATAGAATATAATATCATTTATTTCAGACAACAAATTACATTTAAAGATCTTAACTAAACATAATCGGCCCATAGATAAATACCTTAAAAACTAACATACATATTACATAATATAATTAACTTTTTTAATAACACACGTAAGTTCTATCGGCGACGTGCGACGCATCATGGTGTCCGTTAACCGACCTCGAAATCGCCGGAAAATGACACCTTTCGGCCAAAACTCCTCCTTCATGTATGTCGATAGATGTTCAGTCGGCACCCTCACCACAAATGAATTAAAATTCACATTATGGCGGGATACCAACCGCTCGGCCCTCAAAAGTAAAGCTAGCTTTGGTGACCTTTATGTACTCTGCGATTCCCTCAGCCTTCGTAGAGTAATGGAGGCGGGAAACGTACATCAGCGTCGTGGGTATTGCAGCACGCAGCTTCGGTCCAGCCGGCGCAACACCACAAAGATTGCGGCGAACGGGCTTCTTCTTCTTCTTTCTTTCCACGTTTTGGAAGCCCTCATCGTCGCAAAGATGTGCTTGTGTTGCGACAAGTGCAGGAGGCTCAATATCTTCCTGCCGTTTTTCCTTCTTCTCCTGAGGCGGCAGCCGCTCAGGCCGTAGAGACTGGATGGCGGGTCGGCTTGCGGCTGCAGTGGCGTAGACACGCTTGGGCGTTGACGTGCAGGCGCGTGACACCTTAGGCGAGGCGGAGGGGCAGGCGGCGGGGAGCGGCGCATCGGGCGTGTCGATGGCCGGTGAAGAAACGTGCTACGACTCGACACTGCTGACGGATGCATTTTGCGCCCCGCGACGAGTGTTGACATAAGAGGCCTCTGGTGACCTATTTACCAAAACAGTGTTACTTAACAACACTACCTGGGCACGCAGTTCACTGATAGTGGTTTCCGAGACCTCTTCCTTGCTTACGACTTCAGCCAGGCTCGCTTTCAGGAAGTTGATATCCTTTAACAGCCTGGTAACGTCAACGTGGTCGAACGTGACGGGGGGAAGCTTGTGCAGCTCCTTCGCCACGAATGAAGGCACGTCATCCGGATCGGTTTACTTCAGCAGGGTGATAACATCCTGCACACTCTTCTCCGTCCCATCTCTTCGGCGAGATGGCATTTGGTCGACCTTCCCGAGGGTTTGGAAAAGCAGCGCGTTGCCTCTGCAAATCTCGTCCTCCTTGAAGTTGGACTTGCAGATCTGCAAGATGCTGACCTCGTCCATGATGTCTATAGCGTGTTGGATGAACGCTAACAGCTCGTTTACTATGAGTTGAGAACTCATTATTGCATAAACGCGCGAACGGCTGTTGCCGTGTGGATCGCGAATTATTAATTCTCATTGCGCAGTGCCGCACGTCCGTCTCCGAGCGCGCATCGCACTGCACACAATAATACAAGAAATTGCAAAAACTCGTCAACCGCGCAACTTCACTAAGCGCTCCGTGCCGCGAATGGCCCGCTTTAACGATGTCGTTAATCCATTCCGCTATGGTAGTATCCACTTCACAATAAAATTATCATTCCCTCTGTCGTTACGAGTCTTCGTTAGTGTCATCAGTATATTGAGTCTTGTGGAGGAATATTATTTACAAAGTTGATACAGTGCCAATGCAATGCGGGTGAGTTTGATGTCAGTACTTTAGTATATTATGTAACGTGATATATATTAGTGCTGCAGAACAGTAGGCCATTAGCCAAGGCTACGGATGAGATTTTTCATACACTTAGTATAGCATCGGCGTAAACTAACCGCTCTGGTGGCCGCGTCCGTGTCAGAGCCCCAAGTTCTTTGTGGCCGCATCCATGGCCGGACCCTGGCGCACACGTGCTTGTACACAGTCGCCGGTTTCTTGCAGCGCCACGCTTCTGGTGGCGTGACTGGACTGACCGTGCCTAGTGGCCCAACTTAACCACCAGTCGCCGCGTTGAGCAGACTTTTGGTAGGTTCGATAATCGAGCCAATTTCTTATTTCATTTTATTTCTGACTTACTTTTTGTATGACTTGTGCGATGCACTGCTGCAATCAATACGTTCTATTTTTCTCCCACACAAACCGGTCACCGTTATAATAAGTTTCACCCAGATCCAATAAGCCATGTAATCTACTGATTGCAGTCATTTAGGCAGCTTGACGGCTTGACTGACACCATTATCAGCTAGACTTCTTACAATATCATAGATAGATAAGCCCAGAGTAGGTAATATTATCATCCGCGGCTCTCTGTTTTCTCATATAAATTTAGCATTAATGAGGCGAACTACGACACATTAAGAACTAACCTAACACCAGTATTTTATAAAACCCATGTTCACGCAAATAAAAGATAAATCATGACTTATTGCATGTGCACGGTAATCCATCACTTTATTCGAACGAATTTCATTTCCCATAAAACTATTCGCAGATATTTATTTTTCAATAAGCAACAGCTTATCAAATTGCAATACATCGCAATTTCATTTCCTCGAATATTCTTCACCATAAAACACATTTCATCGAATTTTATTTTAACATTTTGTTCATTTCATCGATGCTTTGGTTCCTATAATTTGATTTCCACGAATGTTTTATATCACAAAAACATTTTTTTTACTAAAGGAAAAACGAGTTAACCAGCAACCAAAAAAACGAATGCTATTGAAAAACGACTCATTTGACCCCGACTCCACGTGGTCTTGTCTGCCCTACCCTTAGAGTAATTCAGAGCCGTGTAGGCGCGTAGGGGCGAGGCAGACCCCGGGCTGAGGTGGCTGTAAGCGAGCCGCCGTTGCTGAGGCTGAGGAAGCCGGCCAACAAGCCGAAGCTGCGGTGGTGAGCGAGAGCCATCTGCGACGATCAGCACGCGTGTAACCGCCGGAGCCCCGCTGCGCCGGAGCCGTGACAGAAGTCAAATATGCTGCATTGCTATTAGCAGGCTATTCTATTTCTTATTAAATACATTGACATTGTAACTATCCACCACTTTATTTATTATTTATTTATTCTTTATTGCACAAAGAAAAAGTACAATTGGCGGACTTAATGCCTAATGGCATTCTCTACCAGTCAACCACTGGGCGAAGCAGAAATCGTGTTGGCGGTGTCTCATAAAACCGGAAATAAAATATACTATTAATACAAAAAACATACTTATACCAAAATTATACATATTACACATACATAATCATAATACATAAATTTAAAGATACATACACTAAATATCGTACCTAAATCTTAAAATATTGCCTTGAAAGGAGAGAGGTTTGGTTAAATGAGTTAAGGTTTATCTATGAAGAAGTTATGGATTGCTCTTTTGAAGGAAAACCTACTGGTTGACAATTTAATTTTATTAGGCAGCGAGCTCCATAGCCTAATGGCAGCTAATGTGAAAGAATTCGACATATGGGAAGACGTATGAAGAGGAGTATGAAGCAGCAAAAGGCTATGCGAGCGCTGGTTGCGCATGCTGCACTCGCCCCTATACTTATAATTACATTTCAGATATCTGGGGGAATTGGGATTACTAAGAATATTAAAAAGTAAACAGAGCGTTCGAGAATTCCTACGGTGACGAATTTTAATCCATTTTAATTGAGAACGAAAGGGAGAAATGTGGTCGTATTTTCGTACACCATAGATAAACCTAATGCAACTTTAGAAATCAAGCAATGAAACATTACTTGAGTAGGCCAATATGCGTTATGAACATATTTCGATAAAAAGTGTAATTGATAATATAAAATGTATATGCGATGATTAGTTATTTATTTAAAAAACTGTATTCTAATAAAGACCCTTATTGCACAAACAAATAAATACAACAGGTTATCAGTGAGTAGACATTAAATGTACAATTTAGGCAGTCTTTTCGCTACAAAGCAATCTCTTCCAAACAATCTTATGTCAAGATTTTTCCAGAATAATTGAATTGAATCGAAATGATGACCTTCCGGCCGAGGTGTTCCCATCACACATGGAGTTCTTTAAGCGAGGCCTTGAGTTTGAAAAGTATTCACCGAGTCTGTCTAGTGCGAAGTGCATTTCAGTGTCTCATGCCGCGACAAATTACATGCTCTTCAGAAGTGCATACACTTATTCTCTTTATATGAAAATTTGTATTGGCAACTGTCTCGCCACTTCGGCGCCGTGGGTGAGATGAGAACGCGCGTGGAAACTGAAGGTGCCCTTATTATTTAAGCTTATTTATTGTAGGCTGAAATCATCCTTATCATCCTGTTTTTTGGCTTTTTAGTTAAAGTAATATTGTGTCAAACCTTTTTCCATAGCTAACAAATAACAGTCTAAAGAGATAAAGTTAATTTACTTTATCTGTTTAGACTGATAAAAGCTTAATGTTTTTCGGAATGAGAATTTCTCTGTTGGTGTAAGTACATAGCGCCGGAGGGCGTGGGATCGCTTCCCATCTAGGAATAAATAATGCATTTGTTATGTGCGGGATTTGAAATATCTTTATGCGTTAGGTAACTTCTACTATTGCCTAGGCATGTTATTTTAGGACGTACGTCAATCTTTAACACCAAGGTCGGACTATGACAGAGTCTAATGGGATCCATATCTGATAAATGTTCCAGAAATATTCAATTTGATCTATTGGAAGAAATAATAAATAAAAGTCTTCAGAAAAATCTGCTGGTAAGTATGTTACTTACGCGCACAACCTATATGTATCTTATCTTTCTATCGTTGAAAGCGAGTCTGCTCAGTTTCCTTTGAAAAGATAAATTAAATATTGTAGCAACAGATAAAACAATCCATTATCCTTTGTCCGCACTTCAGACACACGATCGAGTTCTATTGATTCTCATTCCGGGATTTTTGTCTGGATGTGAAGCCTCTTTGTCTCGTGATATTATTTTGTTCTCATATTATTTGTGTAGCGATACCGAGCCTTTGGTCCAATTGAGCTTGAGTTGAGACAAAACGTGCCTTTGACATTTTTCTATACTTTCTTCTACAATAGATTTCCAGTGTGTGTGGTTATGGAAACCAGAAATATCTAAAGTACCACGAACACCTAGATCCAACTCAATTATATGATTCATTAACAGACATTTATGCTATGCGGCTAGTTATGCTTGTCAAACTGAAAGACCTTCATGCCAAAACCCTTCTGCCCATCACTTTCCTTACCCTGTGAGCGTAGATATTATTTTGGATGTCCTCATTAGTAAGGCGCTTTGCAGACGGCGGGGCGGAGCGGGCTGGTCAATTTCGCCGCGAACGATAGCACAAAGTGAATCCTATACTACAAACAACAGAGGGCAAAAAGACCGCGCCGGACTGGCGGCGGGGTCTTTTTGCTTTGTGTTCGCCGTGAGGGCAGTCGCGGACATAGACGGGCAGACGCGGTCTTTATTCCTTCGCGGTCAGAAAGACCGCCCCGCCCGGCCCCGCCGTCTGTAAAGCGCCTTATTGATCCCGAAGCATACTACTTAAACATACATCCTGCATAATACATACTGTAAATACGATACGTAGGTATTGAAGAAGCCTTTTTTTTAATTTCACATGTTGTTTGTAAAAATAGAAAACATACTTCTTAAATAACGACACTTAATTAATTCTTAATTAATTTTGACGACACGATTGGCGTAGTGTGCTGTAGCACGGTTTCTCGCCTCGATTTCCGTAGTGTTCCGGGTTCGATTCCCGGTCGGGTCAATTCAGGAAACGATCTTTTCTGAATTGACTCGGGTCTGGGTGTGCTGGGAGACGCCCCTAGCTTATTTCCTTGTGTGGTACCTCGTAACACAGGGATTTAATAATCCCTACTTCGAGACCATTACAAGAGGTGTGTTAAAAAAAAAAAAACACACACATTAATAGTCTTCGACTGACGAAAAACCAAACACAATAGAAAATCTGTTGTTTGTCGGTCCCCGGTGAGCGTTGTGCATACATTAACAATTGTACATTATGATATAAGTGCGATAAGTTGAAAATTACAGCCGGGGCGATATTGCTAGCCCGAGCCGTAGGCGAGGGCTACAAGAAAGCAGAGGCTGTAATTATCAAAGCGCACGTATGTCATACGACGTTTTATAACATATTTGCGAGGAAATAAATAAATATGGGACTTTCTAAAACAAACAAATCTTTAATCACTTGTTAAAGCAGTTATAAAAATGTTTACTTGTTCACAAATTAGCGATGCGCGCGCATCAGCGCTTTTTTTAAGGCAAAGGCATAAAGAACAGCCAGTATTACAAATAAAGTAAATTAATATTTTTGTGTTTTTGTTACAGATACAAAATCAAAATTAATTACACTAAAGAATTACCTAAATGTATATTTATTATATTTTATCTCCCAAAGTTAATTGTATTCATAAAATGTTGACCTCTTTTCTGACATAAAAACTCTTTGCTAAGATTTAAAAAAGTAACCTTCGTTTTAGACGGTGCATCTTGATAAACCGTGCGTTTTACATTACAATAACGCACAAGTGCGTTATAATGAGATACAATACGATATTGAGATTGGTGAAATAAAAGACCCTTAACGAGCAAATATGTAATAAAATATTTTTATTGACATCTTACTTACACCATAATCATACATACATATTTTTTTATACCTAACATATATGAATGAACACCCCAGACATTTAACTAACTCAATTTTATTTGTAACCTAATATGTTTGTTCTTTTAATCGGTCTGTAATCGTGACTTCCGTAATTATTCATTTTTAAATTAAAAGTACCTTCGTTGTACATGGTGATATTAATTAAAACAATGACATAGTTTTCAAACTTTTCCTGTTAGCAATTTTTAATGAAAAATGCCGCGCGTCGTTTTTAACTGACACCAACTTTGTTGACTGAGTTACTCTTATATTCCTTATATCCTTTATTTTTTCAGTCAAAACTATGTTTTATAATACTTATGTAAACCAGCATAAGTATTTGCCTATCTCAGTCATAAATTATTCCACTCTTTAGTATATACAGAGGCGTTTACACCAACCTTCACATAGGGGCGCTTTATGCTGCTGAAATAAGGACCTGAGATAAGGACCATTTTCGACTGGCCTGTTGGCGCAATGGCAGCGATCCTGTCTTTAGTGCCGGAGGCTGTGGGTTCGATCCCCACACATGACAAATATTTGTGTGACGAACATTTGTATTTGTTGTGTGTCTGGGTGTTATTATCTATTTAAGTATGTATTTAGATATATTTAAGTATGTTCATCACTCTGACGCCCATATTACAAGCTCTGCTTAGTTTGGGGTCAGATGATCTTGGTGTGAATTGTCCCAGATATTTATTTTGCAATGATTTTAAAAAGGTTGATGTAAACGCCTCTGTACATACACTATCATTACCTAGGAAGATAAAGTTGTTCTTAATTATCTTGCCACAGGCCACATAGATGATGACTTATTAGGGTTACTAGTCATCAATCTCTACTGAGAATGAAAAAGCTCAGCTTCTTGGCATTAAGGCCGCTAATTTTATTTCGTGTTCATTAAATTAAGAGCTTTTGGTATCGTTTTTGTTTCTGGTTTCCATGGAGAGACATCTCATACGTATTAATTACTAGCTTTCAGCCAGCGGCTTCGCCCGTGTGAACCGTTTATCCTATAAATGAAAATATAGCCTAAAAAATAGCACTTGTATTCTCGCTAATTACGTAGTCTATATTGGTGAAAGAATTTTTAAATCGGTCCAGAATTTTTGGGGGTTTATTCGTTACAAACAAACAAATCTTTCCTCTTTGTAATATTAGTATATATTTATATTACTTACGAGTATATCATACCACGACAAGACTGTGAACTTGTGAGCCTATGAAGTGCAGAATATGTAATGATGACTTTATGTTCAATCAAGGTTGACCCTTTCTATTCGCTGGATCTAAAAAATCCACGTCATAATGATGTCAGGTAATGTTTTCATCGTACTGCTCTTGACCGCGATAGATATCACCTAGTTGTAAACCAATGTTGTGTTATGAATGTAGTAACCACTGTTCGAAATTGAATTATGCAGGTTAAGACGTTCAGTAATAGTTTTAATGATAGTTAACTGAAGTATTGAAATTAAAATAGATGACGCGTGGGTACGTACTGCATTTTACACTTGATTTTGACATCCGTTGCCGTATGATGAGCGTAAAACAAGTAGATTTACACTTACCATTGCTCTGTCTGATCTACCATAACATAGTATTTATTTTTATTTAAAATAAAAACAAATATTATGTTATGGTCTTTATATTTCTGTTTCTTTACTATTTTTCCTCGCAACCAAGAGGTGGTTGCCTGGATCGCTTTGAGCGTTAATCTCTCCATCACAAGAAAGTGTTTAAATAAATAAATATCGACTCTTCTTCACATCACTAATGCAAACAGAAAATATAAAACATCTAAGTTAGTAACACAATACTCTCTGTGCATAGCTTTTAAACAGTTTTCGATCACTATCCCGCATTTAGCAAGAATGTGGTAACCGACGTAACCATGCCGGCATCTGAATACCTACCATTGTTAACTGCAACCAAGTTTGTGGCTGTGGCCTACTTGCATTTTATTGGACTATATTTATTGGAATTTTAAAATATTTCTACAACAATGACAGTCATTCAAATGTAATTGTTTTACACGGAAGGAATTCGCCATTCCTCTATCGAATTTAATTAAGGTAGAGATTTAGTTCAATTCAATATTCAAAAAATTCAAATTCAAAATGCGTTTATTTATCTCCAAATGACTATTTAACACCAGTTGCAAGAGCCTTTAAGCAAAACAATGCCTGTGCCCTTAGAATAATTACAGAAACCAAGTCCGCGCGCCCATTTTGAAGCACCTCAATTGGAGCCATAAATGGCTCCTAACGGACCGCTTTGAGTGTTCATTACAGCTCCGCAATGTTCAATGTCAAAGCGCGCCGCACGTAAGCAAGTAATAGTCACGCATGTGTGGATCGGATTAGTGCTTTATTTTTGACGGGGCGGTTGTATGAAGACTATCCTTCTATACGTTATTATTCTAAGGCCTGTGCCAGGAGACTCCGCTCCTTCTTAACTATCAGATAACATTCTTCATTGTACATTAAGGAAACTCAGATTACAAATAGGAACACCATGCTGCCATAGTAACGTTCTTAGGAAAACCTATTTCGTCTCGTTTTAAGTACTCGACACACCAAACATGCCGGCCCGGCGCCGTAGAGGCCTTTCGTAACTTTTTAGTGGGTTGGTGCCAGTTTGCTTCATCAGCAGACAATCCCACTTACCCCTACTATCTAAGGGTCCTCACTACGGAAACATCACTTGTCTCGGTAAAACGAATGTGTCAAAAAACCTTACGGCAGTGTGATAGTTGTCGTGTTGAGATTTATTTGGGGGTGATGAGTATCTTAGCGGGAACAAAAATACATGATGGTTGTTAAAATCTTATCCGTTTTTAACTTTTTCTTTTTAAATTGCCCGTCAAGATGACCTCACTCCACTTGATGGAAAGCGGTCGTGAGGTCCAGATATGAGGTTGACAAGCCCAGTCATTCAACGAATCACTAGGCTGGCCATCCTCACCTTGAAGGCCTGCAGAAATGCCTTTTCACGCCCCACTTTAAGAACCCGGGACTATACGAGGAAGGAAACACATGTGCTGGAAGAGCGTTCCACGTCTGGATGGTACGACAAAGAAACGAGTCACCGAACCTTTTAGTTCGGGCCAACAAATGTTGAATTGTGTGTGGGTGACGCCGTAGTCCAGCACGCGTGGTACGGGAGTGGATAGGTGAGGGTGGAATAAGCTGGAATAACTCGTTCGTCAGAGCATTCCCCAACTACTTCAGATCATGATATTTTTCCCGAAACTTCAAATATTCCATTAAGGAGTAGGCCTCCTGTAGTGTAGATTTCAACTGAGTTACGTTCTTGAGTACGGCCTTTAGTTATCGCAGTGAATTTCCATCAAGCGAACCTTCGTTTCTATAGCATAATATATATTTTTATGGTATCGATTGTATCGGCTGCTATTTATATTAAGTATGAGTAGCTCAACGGAGGAGGAGGTTTCGTGAAGCTGTGTTGCCCCGACGCTGAAGACGTTACTGTTGATGTCATGCCCCAGAAGGAGGAGAGTTGACAAAGGGACAAAGGAAGGATTAAGAGATGAAGGGACTAGTAGAGAATCGAGCATTGCGCACGGCTGAGTGCACGCCGCCCAGCAGTAGCAAAGCAATTTCCGCGCGCATCTCTCGTGTTTCGGCCCGTATGACCAGCAGGACTAAGATGCGTAAATTCAAGTAATTTCTCGTTTCTCGTCCCCGAGAGTCGACAAAAGAGGTAGACAAGACAAGTTATCCCGCATGACAAAGCATGTCCATTAAGTTAGCAGAGCAAAGTCAGCAGAACAAAAAAGTAATGATGTGAAAATTATAAGCTAATTACAAGCTAATTAATTGCCCTCATATAAAATTTTAAGCTTCTTTTTTTTTTTAAAAAAAAACGTGCTCTGCTGGTTTAAGAAAAAGTTAGCAGAGCACCATAGCCAAATTTACTGGAAAACATTCAAATCGACTTAAAAATATCGGGCAGATTACAAGCTAATTAATTGCCCTCATATAAAATTTTGAGCTTCTTTTTTTTTAAAAAAAAAGTGCTCTGCTGGCTTAAGGAATAGTAAGCAGCGCAACATTGCATTATGTTCTATAGAAGAATGAGTTTTTAATGAACAGATACGGATTTAATAACGAGCCCATTACGAGCTAATTAATTGCGTTTAGCGTGAATTAATTGCTCTTTCATTTTTCGTTTTACTTACATGCTCTGCTGGATTTAGTCAATGTTAGCGGAGCAAGTTTGCAAACTGAAATAAATACATCTTTCTTAGCATAAAACTTGACTAGTGATTATGTGAAAATTATAAGCTGATTACAAGCTAATTAATTGCCCTCATATAAAATATTAAGCTTGTTTTTTTAAAAAAAAAAAAAACGTGCTCTGCTGGTATAAGAAAAGGTTAGCAGAGCACCATAGCCAAATTTACTGGAAAAAAATCAAATCGACTTAAAAATATCGGGCAGATTACAAGCTAATTAATTGCCCTCATATAAAATTTTAAGCTTCTTTTTTTTAAAAAAGAAAACGTGCTCTGCTGGTTTAAGAAAAAGTTAGCAGAGAAAGATGTTTTTATTTCAGTTTGCAAACTTGCTCTGCTAACATTGACTAAATCCAGCAGAGCATGTAAGTAAAACGAAAAATGAAAGAGCAATTAATTCACGCTAAACGCAATTAATTAGCTCGTAATTAGCTCGTTAATAAATCGGTATCTGTTCATTAAAAACTCATTCTTCTATAGAACATTATGCAATGTTGCTCTGCTTACTATTCCTTAAGACAGCAGAGCACGTTTTTTTTTTAAAAAAAAAAGAAGCTCAAAATTTTATATGAGGGCAATTAATTAGCTTGTAATCTGCCCGATATTTTTAAGTCGATTTGAATGTTTTCCAGTAAATTTGGCTATGGTGCTCTGCTAACTTTTTCTTAAACCAGCAGAGCACGTTTTTTTTTTAAAAAAAAAGAATCTTAAAATTTTATATGAGGGCAATTAATTAGCTTGTAATTAGCTTATAATTTTCACATAATTACTAATCAAGTTTTATGCTAAGAAAGATGTTTTTATTTCAGTTTGCAAACTTGCTCTGCTAACATTGACCAAATCCAGCAGAGCATGTAAGTAAAACGAAAAATGAAAGAGCAATTAATTTAAAGAGCAATTTAAACGCAATTAATTAGCTCGTTAATAAATCGGTATCTGTTTATTAAAAACTAATTCTTCTACAGCACATTATGCAATGTTGCTCTGCTTACTATTCCTTAAGCCAGCAGAGCACGTTTTTTTTTTAAAAAAAAAGAAGCTCAAAATTTTATATGAGGGCAATTAATTCGCTTGTAATCTGCCCGATATTTTTAAGTCGATTTGAATGTTTTCCAGTAAATTTGGCTATGGTGCTCTGCTAACTTTTTCTTAAACCAGCAGAGCACGTTTTTTTTTTAAAAAAAAGAAGCTAAAAATTTTATATGAGGGCAATTAATTAGCTCGTAATTAGCTCGTTATTAATCGGTATCTGTTTATTAAAAACTCATTCTTCTATAGAACATTATGCAATGTTGCTTTGCTTACTATTCCTTAAGCCAGCAGAGCACGTTTTTTAAAAAAAAAAAGAAGCTTAAAATTTTATATGAGGGCAATTAATTAGCTTGTAATTAGCTTATAATTTTCACATAATTACTAGTCAGGTTTTATGCTAAGAAAGATGTTTTTATTTCAGTTTGCAAACTTGCTCTGCTAACATTGACTAAATCCAGCAGAGCATGTAAGTAAAACGAAAAATTAAAGAGCAATTAATTCACGCTAAACGCAAATAATTAGCTCGTAATTAGCTCGTTAATAAATCGGTATCTGTTTATTAAAAACTCATTCTTCTATAGAACATTATGCAATGTTGCTCTGCTTACTATTTCTTAAGGCAGCAGAGCACGTTTTTTTTTTTAAAAAAAAAAAGAAGCTCAAAATTTTATATGAGGGCAATTAATTAGCTTGTAATCTGCCCGATATTTTTAAGTCGATTTGAATGCTTTCCAGTAAATTTGGCTATGGTGCTCTGCTAACTTTTTCTTAAACCAGCAGAGCACGTTTTTTTTTTTTAAAAAAAGAAGCTTAAAATTTTATATGAGGGCAATTAATTAGCTTATAATTTTCACATAATTACTTTTTTGTTCTGCTGACTTTGCTCTGCTAACTTAATGGACATTGACAAAGCGGTTTAGACATGTTTTGCACATAATCATCAATATGCTGCACAAACCTCCTGTCAATAGTTTCAAAAAATGCCTATAACATTTGCGTCAAGATATTTAATAAATAACCCGATAAGTTTAAGGGTGAAAATATTAATTTATGGAATTTAACAGATAGACTAAGATATGGCTACTGAAAAATTGTTTTTATAGTTCAATAGAATTTTATGAATTCATTTCATTTTATTTAAAATAATCGATATTATCAATAGAACGGATTTGAGGAAACGATAGAAGATAGAATATTTGTATATAAAATGTACACTCCTAAATAGCTAAAATAGCGACGGCTCATAAATGCATCGCACTTTATAAAAATGACAGCATTTTGACGCACCGCGACGCCTGTTTTCATGTTATATATGCATTATGTTGTATGTTATTATTAGTGGACGACAAACCAGTCCACAAAAATGACCGACGAGTTCACACACGAGACATCTCTTCTAAACCGCGACAAAAATAAGGCGGCATGTTAGGATCTGTCGACAAAATTAAATTTCCCATACAAAATATTAAGTCACGACAATTGCTGCCATGTTAGGAACGGTAGACAAAATATGGAAATAACAAAAAATCGAGAAATTGCGAAATTTGACTGGAGTATTTTTTGTCTACTCTTCTCGTGGGGCGCGCATCTTAGCTTAGGGTTTGCTATTTATATTCGCCAATCGATCGGCATCACTAGTTTTGAACGGCCGCTTTGCATTATTTATGTACACGGTCTTTATTTTGGAATGGGCCTTATCTTGAATCTTTAGGCAAGTTACAGCTCGAAAACACATGCTTTCGTGTGTTTTAGAGCGGTATTGATGATTACGTTCGAAGTCCTCATAACTAAAGAAGGCAGCAATAATTTAACTTACTATTTTAATTATTCAAAAATTATACAACTTTTATGCCATATTTTCTTATTCATTTATTTAACGAATTCTACACTATCAAACAGGAAACCACCTTATGCGATAGAGTAGTAAAATAGTTCAATTCATTTCGTAAATTACACAAAAATACGTTGTTAGCTTCGAGAACTCACTCATTTACATCTCAAAGATGACTTTTTTTTTTATTTATTTACTTACCATTCTAAATAGTCACACAACACAATTAGAAATAATTTAGCATTCGAAAAACCACGAAGGTTTGAGATAATGCTGCAATGTAATTTACATAATCTTGTCAACGAGATACAATGACGGTCCGCGAAGAACCGTGGCGATGATAAAGAAAAGAAGACAAAAAAACACTGACTAAGAAGAAAGATACCTACTATAAAAATTATTAAGTATGTACCTACTTATAAATATTTTCTTAATGGGTAAGAAGAACCCTGGTGAATGCACTTCTAAGTGTCAGCGTTTCCCTGATTTAGAAAATAACTCTTAAGTTTTACTTTAATGTTATTTGGTGAAACATTATTACGCAGATCAGGCGGTAGGTCATTAATGAGCACTTGGTATACGGTATGGCTCGTACCAAGTCATTTGGCCCATACCCCAACAGGTACTGAAAATGAAGATAATAAAGCTCATTTATTTATTTATTTAGGTAGAGAGGTGAATGTAAGATAGTGATTAACCTCAATACGGTCAGATGACTTATCTAGACGACCTAAGGTCTCCGAAAATAATTATAATACTCTTTGGGTCTCCGACTAAGTTTAGTCGCACATTAAGTGACGTCTTAATGACAGCTTGATGTGTCGTGCAATATAATTTCGGTCGTGCTGCTCACCCATCCTACTACCAGACCTGTCGATCGTACGATAACATCAATAATCGTGCCGAAATGCTGTTGCCACGCAAGCACCACGGCGTTTGACACAATTAGAAAACAATATTGATCCACGGTCCCTAATCAACATGATCAGTTGAGCGAATTAAAACAATGTAACATTTTCCAATATAGAAAATATTCCGTTAAGCAACCCACGTGGAATTCATTGATGAATGCGCGTTTCACCGCCTCCGGGACGCCGCGACCCCTGAGCGCTGACAGCGACGCATTTAAACAGAAAAACCTTTTTAATATTTTTGCGATTCTCATTTTGAAATAAGAAATCGCTAAAATATTTTTTTCTCGCTTGAATGCCGCGATTTTCGTTTTAAGGTGGCCCTTCACCTGGAGCATTTCAGATTCGATATTATGAGAATTACATTACCAGTACTCCCTACCGGACATGACGAATATTCGCCTGTAATGTACATTTCAGATTCGATTTTGAGCATTACGTTAAAATACTGCCTTACAAAACTTCAGGGAATTTGTTTCAAAATATTACACATTGTATCATCAAGTTGCGCACTGTAACCTCGGTGCTTTTCCTCCACCAACGTAATGCTCGAATCTGTAACATTACAGTTTGCGCACTAAAATGCTCGGTTCTCCTCCCTAGAACCATTTTAGTGCATTACGTCGGTAACTTAGCATTACAGGCAAATGCTCCAGGTGATGAACTACCTTAAGACTTCTTTTCTTAGGCTTATACCTACTTAGGAATCGTGTTCGCATGAACCATCAGTTTGTACGGTTGCTTTGTTTTCGCGCCTAAACCGCCACAATACCATTTCAATGAATTTGGATACAAGATATGGATGGATTTTGGACTGAAAGAGATGAATCTCTTTTACAGTCAAATCCAATAAGCTGCTAAAATAAATATGTTATCAGTGTCTAAATCGATCCTGGCAAACTTGCCTACCAATTACGGCGTAGCTGACTATAATGATTACCTGTTTCCTTTTGTGTTAGTTGCTACATTCGTTTTGCTTATCTTATGTTTCTGTTTTTGTTATAGGAAACATACACAGATGTGCCAGTGTCAAATGGACCTGAAGATGTGGAGCACTGCCACTGGAAGCCGCAGGCGGAGCCCCCCAGCGCGGTGCCGCAGCTGCTCATTGCGCTGGTGCTATGTGGATTCTTCATGGTATGATCTCCAGAAACATTACTAGCTATTGCTAACCCCTGGAAAGGAATGGTTCTAATCTATTATTACATGTTTCCATCCTGGCGAGAGCACCTTCTAAAAAATTGTAGCCAATTCTCCAGTGAAGAAAAACTCCTTAACCCAGTCACTGCCGAATTAAAGAGACAATAAAAATGACAATTGTTAAAACGCACCGATGCGTGTTGTGGAACTTAACCAGTTGAGGCTGGTACCTTCTAGTTGGATACAAATACGCCTGGCTAAAGTGACAGCCCAAGGTAAGAGTATTACTTATGTAGTCCTGCCTTGCATTATCAATCGTGTCTATATGCTTGCCATAATCCATTACCACAGTCAAATGATTAAACATGGACTTCTCATGCCAACTGTTTTCTTAATAATTACCTTCAACACAAGTCCCTCATTTTGGTTCCTCTTGTCCCCAGATATGCGAGCTAGTGGGGGGCTACCTGGCGAACAGTCTCTCAGTGATGTCAGACGCGGCGCACATGCTGAGCGACTGCGGCGGCTTCGCGCTGGCTCTGCTGGCCTTCCGCTGCGCCAAGCGGCCGCCTGACGTCACCATGTCGTACGGGTACAAGCGGGCCGGTGAGTGTGGGACTCTGGCTGAGTCAGTGTCTACCTGCTGGCAGTCTGTCAGTGATGCTGAGCGTCTGCGGCGGCTGCGAGGCGCACGTGCTGAGCGCAAGCAGCCGCTTGACGTAACTGTGTCGTATGTGGTATGGCTAGCTAATATGAAAAGAATTGAGAGATTTCTACCAATTTATGAAAAATTTTAGATAGAAAGGCTTAATGGTTTGAGTGTGTGTATTTTTGGTTGACTTGTTCCAATCAAAAAGATTTTATATTCTGATGTTCATACATGTACAGAGCATAACAATTATATATTTTAAGTTCTGTACGATGACATACTGTATTACTTTGTTGATGATATTAATGACGTTATTTCTTGGTAATTGTCACGAGTGTGATTTACACAAAGTTTGCTTGTCAAATAATATTTATTATGCCAATTTCTTCTCATTTCTAAATGATATGCATTATCTCGTCTAATGCCAAATTATAATTCCAGAGGTCCTCGGCGCCATGGTATCAGTCCTCCTCATCTGGATCCTGACCGGAGTCTTCGTGTATGTGGCCGCGGTCCGGCTGCACAGCGGCGAGTACAACATCGAGCCTGACATCATGATGATCGTGTCGGGCTGCGGCGTCGCCTTCAACGTGGTGCTAGCGCTGGTGCTGCACGGCTGTGCGAGCGACATAGGTGAGCTGTGGTCAACCGTCCGGCTGTGTACACTGTACAGACGACTGACGAGAACAACAGTCCTTACATCACTTTCTGTACTGAGTATGCCAACTAATTTTCATTTCAATATAAAATAATCAATAACCAGGTATGGTCCTGTTTTCAACCATTTTTTTTCTATCCATCGACCAAAAACGTTAAGCGTTAATTTAATAAATAAAATCCGCAATCTTTTTTTCGGATAATTTAACTAAATAGACGATTTGGAAGGCCGAAATGTACAAGCTAACCAGTGAAACAGTTGCGGTTTCAAATACAGTCTTATACCTTGATGAAGTGATTTATTGTATTTCTTACAACTGAGGTTAAAATAGGCAAAAAAATCTTTAAAACATAGGATCTTAAAAAAGCCTTCCATTGCGTTAGACAATACCTATTATCACTTCAGCCCACCACCACAGCCATGGCGGCGCCCCCTGCCCCCAAGCGCACGCGGGCGCTGCGCCCCCGGGGGCCCCGGAGCCGCGCCCCCTGTTCCGGCTGTTCCGGAGGGCGCGCGAACACAAGCAGACCAATGGGGCGCTGGTTAATGGGGACTACACTTTGAAGGATATGTCCAGCACTGAGGCTAATGTTGTGGGCCAGCATACTAGGTAAGTCATTCTAAAATGTGCTCAAGAAATTAAGTATCTTATTTACCTACTGGTAATTGGCCTCATGATTTTGAAATTTGTATGTTGCATTTTTATCGGCATTTAAATAGCAGAATCTAGTTTCTTCGTGCAAAAAAATATTTTTCTTATCTCAAATTTAGTTTTTCAATTTTAAACGCAAAAACAAGAATCGATTCTGCCTTGTTGCGATTTTTTTCTTTAAATCTTATTCCGATTCACATTAAGCTTTACGGTGTCAAGGTCGACCTGTCTTTCTTCGTACCAGACAATGCAAAGAAATTACTGTTGAAACTTCAGCCTTCCTTCCGTTTTACTTTTTTTGAGGGATAGATCTGGGATCAAACCTAAATCTCTGTACAGCACGATTTAATCATGCATGTTTATATCAACGGCCACGATAGTTTTGTCATTTTTAGTTAAGCAGTTAGTTACACTGTTATAGTGTAAACTTTTCTCTTCAGAAATATAAATCTGCGGGCCGCTCTCATCCACGTGATCGGAGATCTCATTCAGAGCTGCGGCGTGCTGCTCGCCTCTGTGCTTATCAAGTTCTATGTGAGTTGAAACTCAAATATTTGTGCAAAGGTTACCCTTAGGCCCTAATACACCGATCGCTGAGAACTAAGCTAGTTTGTTGATTATGCAATACAAGCAGCGGTGTAACCGATGAAGTGCATCAAACCGCGCGTAAAACGCGTTATTTGAACAGGCTCATAAAATGCAATGATGATAGGTATTGATTTTTATTAGCTGCGGTGGTTGCACCAAATAAAACCTACGAATTACGAGTATAGTTATAGTACATACATAGTTACTGAACTCGTCAAATACGAAACTATTTTTCGTTGGAATTGTTCATTCATTATTCAATTGTAGAGCTAATGATAAAAGTGTCACTGTTATGGTTATTCATAGAATTAATAAATTACTCTAATCAGCCTAATTTATTTGTTTTTTGACCATTAATTCCTATAATGCGAATTTAAAACATTGTGTGTAGTAATTAGTTATCGGAGGAGACTATTTTAAAACACGAATATATACGACTTACGTTTACAAATTTGCATCTCTAAACGGGTACTCACTAGTCAGCTGTAACCATGACCGATGCATGTACTGTTACCAAAAACATAGTGTGTACGTAGTTCGCGAGCCTGCAACGAGCGCTACACGAGCAGCTCACAGCGAGACGACGATTGTCGGTTTTTGCCGTGAATGAAAAGGGCGCTCGGTGCATGCAGACTTCACAAACACACTAGCACCTCGTTACTGTATCCGTTTGGTAACAGAAATGAGTACGCTCAGTGAAAGCGTTCGGGCGACGTCCTGAGCTCAAGCTGTAACAGGCGTACACACTGGAACCTCGTTACCGTATCACGCAAGTTACGGTTACAGCTCGCTAGTGATCCGGCTTAATACTTTTATACAGGTTGTCCGGGAATTAATGAATAATCTTCGAAAACCCATTTAGAAAAAAGAAACTGTGCTACGTGTAAAGAGTTAATATACATAATTAGTAATGTCCCAGTCCCGAGATCCGGAGTGAAGGACCACAGATAGTCCTTCGAACCGGATCTCTTTCAATAATCGATCTCTTGGCCGTACTACCAGCTGCTAAGCTTTCATTTCTCTTGTACAGCCAGCAGCGAAGATCGTGGACCCGATCTGCACGTTCGTGTTTAGCGTGCTCGTTCTGCTGACGTCGGCGCGCGTGGTGCGCGACGCGCTGGCCATGCTCATGCAGGGAGTGCCGAAAGGCTTCCGGTGAGTGACAATCTCATCTTCGTGTTAGCTTTCAGGCTTCTATTTGTTTTTTATTCATAGTAGAAACTTTCTAAATGTTATTAACTTATATTTTCTTTTGCTTTAAGTTACTGTTCAGTAAGAGAGTGCTAGTGACTTTATTCAAAAATAGGAATATGCTTGCTTACTGAAAAAATGTTACTTAAGTTTCGCACAGGTATTCCGTAATTTAATTGAAAAATTAGTTTATTCAGTCGAAATTTCAAAATGGCAAGTGGCATGTTACCTTTCTTTCTAGAAAACCATATTGCCTTTTTTCTGCCTGTCGTGAATAAGATTATGTGCAATCGAAATAAGGCTGTTCTTTGGTGTCAGATACCGCGAGTGCGTGTCGGCGCTGGCGCAGCTGGGCGGCGTGCGGCACGTGCACTCGCTGCACGCGTGGGCGCTCTCCTCGCACCACGCGGTGCTGTCCGCGCACGTGGCCATAGGTGAGCGTGCAGCACTAGGCGAGCCCTGCACACATGCAGAACAGAATTCACGTTGGAGAATAAACACCTTTTTGTTTATGATAAACTACTCAGTTTAATTATAGACTTTTAACCGCTTGACTGAATATTAATTGCCGTGCCCCTAGGACCCGGCTAAGAATCGATATAAAATACCTACATTGAATAAGGAGGCGCAATCATTTCATCACATAAAAAAAAGTCTAAAGTTTTTTAATGTTTTATTTTAAAGCAGCCTTTAACGTTTCTGTATCAAAATGTGCCGTGCTGGTGGCGGCACTTTAAAATAATACTTTCCACAGCCCCATATCTTCCCATGGGTGTCGTAAGAGGCGACTAAGGGTTTCTTCCAGCAGACCATCTGCTCTTCAGGTGGGAGACTTATGTCGGCCGGTTGTTGTTACCACCATGCAGTTGTGTAAAACCCGCCAAGTGATTCTGACCTATCTCGGTCAGGTCGCGTTCCGGGATCAGCACTGCACTAACCGGTGCCAGGGGGACTGTGATCGTGGCAATTGTTGGACCGGTGGGGGCCCTAGCGGCGGTATTGTGTGTGTAGTGTGTATCGGCCCGCCGGCCAGGGAGACCCGTAGAAACGGTGGTGCCGCTGGCCGCCCGCGGCATAGTACAGGGGCCCAAAAGGGGTTAACCACCTCTGGAGGCTGCCCCACCAGGTCGCGCATAATCTCGGGGTGGCTCGTCGTGCCGGGTGGTGCCCGGTTCCGGTGGGACCCGGCGACCACACCCGAGGGGGTACGGGGGCCCTTCCGTCCGGCGGACCGGCCTACACTATTCCACGCGATTAATACCAATGCAGGGCACCACGCTTTGTCTTTCATTGCCTCGATCACAGTCGTCCTTTCACGCCCCTCCCATCCTCCAACTTCTATGGCAGTCAGAAGCACGAAAAAACGGCCTACAGCGGCATCCCCATCCCCCACCAACACGCTGTTTGAGGTGGAGTTCGCTAACATCCGCGGACTCCATGCAAACCTCAACGCCGTCCATCAACACCTTTAGACGGCGAGGCCTGCGATGCTCTTTTTGACGGAAACACAGATAGGCCGCCCTGCCTATACGTCATACCTGCACTACCCCGGCTATGTGCTGGAAGAGTCCTTCCAACCTAAAGCCGGTGTATGTCTATTCGTTAGGGCGGACGTCTGCAGTAGCCGTCTCCGCTGCCTAGAAGACCCATCCTTCTCCACGTGCACGTTGACCTGGGCTCCACAAGCCGGGTCTATGCGTGCATATACCGCTCCCACAAAGGCGACGCCGAGACAACTCGACTCTTCGAGCATCTGAGTCAGGCCGCAGACAACGCTCAGGCGCAGTTCCCAAATGCCGAAATGGTGTTTTTGGGAGACTTCAATGCCCACCATGAGTCCTGGTTAGGCTCATCAAAAACAGACCATGCAGGCCGAACTGCCCATGCGTTTGCTCTCACGCAAGACCTGACGCAACTGGTACACCAGCCCACCCGGGTACCAGATATTGTCGGTCATACTCCCTCTTTATTGGACCTTCTGCTGACGAGTCACCCAGCCGGGTATAAAGTATCGGTTGGTGCTCCATTGGGCTCCTCTGATCACTGTCTGGTTGGCGCTACAGTGCCTTGTGCAGCTCCCCCACCTGTGGAGGTGACGCGGCGGTTATGGCACTACTCGTCGGCAGATTGGGACGGATTGCGAGAGTATTTTGCCTCCGTCCCTTGGCGGCAGTGCTGCTTTGGAGAAAGGGATGCTTCAGAGAGTGCATCTGCTATCGCTGACGAGATCAGTACCGGAATGGAATACTACATTCCTTTTACTGATGTCGTCAGTGCTAGCAAAACTGGTCCCTGGTTCAATCGCGAGTGTGCCGCAGCTGTTGAACAAAAACAGGCGGCGTACCGTGCTTGGTCTAGGGCCCAGGCACTTAATGATCATTCAAACCTTGCCTCCCTGAAAGCAGCCTTTAATAAAGCCACCAAGGCCACGAAGAGGGCTTACATTAGAGCAGACGCCCAGCGAATTGCACGTGTTGGCCAAGAACTCATCACGCACCCTACGGGTAGCCGCTCCTACTGGCGACTGGCTAAACACGTGCAATCTAACTTCTGCATGCCTTCGCTGCCCCCACTGAGATTCCCTGATGGATCGTTGGCTCATCAGCCGCAAGAGAAAGCCGATTTACTGGCTAACCTCTTTGCCGCAAACTCTTGCATCGATGACTGCGGTGCTGCGCCGCCTGATATTCCACATTGCGGCTCCACAATGCCTGATATTCGTATCAGGCAGTGTGATGTACGTGCCGAACTGCAGTCACTCGATGTCAGGAAAGCCAGTGGCCCTGATGGAATCCCAGCTGTGGTGCTGAAGAAATGTGCAGCGGAGTTGTCTCCAGTGTTCACTAGCCTGTATCGCCTCTCCTACAATTCGAGTCTTGTGCCGCTGTCTTGGAGGGAGGCGAACGTTCAACCAGTTCCCAAAAAAGGGGACCGGTCTGACCCTGCCAATTACCGTCCAATAGCCGTAACCTCAGTTTTAGCTAAAGTGTTTGAGCGGATCATAAACACGCAGCTCATCCGCTACCTAGAGGATCACTCTCTCATTCACGACCGTCAGTACGGCTTCCGACCAAAACGGTCTACGGGTGATCTTCTAGCGTACGTAACACACATCTGGGGGGAGGCTATGGACAAGCATGGGGAATCTTTGGCCGTCAGCCTTGACATTGCCAAAGCTTTCGACCGTGTATGGCATCGTTCGCTTCTTTCCAAGCTTCCGGCATATGGTCTGCCACCTCGCCTATGCGACTGGGTCGCCGGATTTCTGGAGGGACGTAGAATTGGTGTCCTTTGCGATGGTCAAAAATCACGCTTTCTCCAGATTAATGCCGGAGTGCCGCAGGGCTCCGTCTTGTCGCCGACGTTGTTTCTTCTGCATATCAATGACATGTTATCTCTTGGTAATATTCATTGCTATGCGGATGATAGCACGGTCCACGCGCGATATTTCGAGCGCCCTGGGGCAAAGCAGACTGACATCGAGGAGAAGAGGCGAAGTCTTGTTGTTGAGCTTGACGGAGTGTTGGACCGCATTTCAGAATGGGGTGCATGCAATCTTGTCGAGTTCAATGCCAAGAAAACGCAGGTGTGTGCATTCACAGCAAAGGCGTCGCCTTTCCTTTCCCATCCCACTCTTCAGAGCACCCCACTACCGATTAAGGATAGCCTAAACATCCTTGGCATGGATGTTCGTAGCAACCTAAACCAGCGGGACTACATTGAGAGCGTCATTAGAACTGCATCCCGTAAACTCGGAGTCCTGAACAGAGTGAGACGATTCTTCACGCCTGAGCAGCTCTGTCTCTTGTATAAGACACAAGTTCGCTCGTGTGGGAATACTGCTCTCATCTCTGGGACGGTTCCGCTAAGTACCTACTCGAAGCTTTTGACAGGTTGCAGCGGCGTGCTATCCGTATTATTGGAAACCCAGAGGCAACTTTGACCCTTGAGCCTCTCCAATTGCGTAGAGACATTGCCAGGCTAAGTGTTCTCTATCGCTTCTACAATGGGGAATGCTCTGACGAGTTATTCCAGCTTATCCCACCCTCACCTTTCCACTCCCGTACCACGCGTGCTGGACTACGGCGTCACCCACACACAAATCAACATTTGTTGGCCCGAACTAAAAGGTTCGGTGACTCGTTTCTTTGTCGTACCATCCAGACGTGGAACGCTCTTCCAGCTCATGTGTTTCCTTCCTCTTATAGTCCCGGGTTCTTCAAGCGGGGCGTGAAAAGGCATTTCTGCAGGCCTTCAAGGTGAGGATGGCCAGCCCAGTGATTCGTTTGAATGACTGGGCTTGTCAACCTCATATCTGGAACTCACGACCGCTTTCCATCAGGTGGAGTGAGGTCATCTTAACGGGCAATATAAAAAATAATAATAATAATAATATTCGCGGCGCCGGCGCACGGTAAAAGACAACGCCATATGGAACTCCGTTCGTTTATAAGAGACAAACGAAAGAATGCCTCTCCGAGTAGGTAGCTAAATAGCAACCGATTTAAACATTTAACGACAAGGAAAATAATTCATTTTAATTTTTTTTTAATGATCACACCACCACACCACACCACACATCGTTGAACAAGCAATAGGATATGTAGATACGAGTAGCTAACAACCAAATTACGACACAATATTTTAAAAAATATGTCGATCCATCAAGGAGTTACAAAAGGTAACATTTACTTATTCCTATACATACACATTGAATAATGTGCAACTAACATATGAAGTACCATTGATTTAGGTACTTGCCACTCCAAAACTTCCAATTTCTTCTTCAGATTCAAATAATTCCGTTTCGTAGTCATCTGAACGCCTCAGCAGTCGTCAATAAAATAAGACTATTTCGTCAAATACTCGCGGACACCATTATTGGAAATTTCCAGTCGTTTGATCCGCTTGTGACGTACGCATTGGTCGTAAGTATGCGACCGCCGCGTTAGATCTAACTAGAGAAATGTGTTTCAAACGTGGGTTGGGAACTAACGTCGAATGTTGTCATTATACAAAAAGCCAGTTGGATATTTTCCTTATGAATGAAAAGGAAAAGACTTAAGGCCTGCGCACACGGACGACTTAAAGGACGCCGAAACACCGTAGACACCCACGGAGCGTAGCGGATTTAAGTGCGCGGGGGCGTCCGCGAAAAAAATAGAACGAACAAACTATGACCAGCCAACGCACACAGCGGACTTTATTCCGCGTCAAAAATCGATTCGAAATAAAGGGATGGACCCAGTATTCTCTTTTAAAACGTCTTCTCCTTTGCTTAAACTTCATGTAACTTACAGCACAACGTAATCTCAGAATATTTAAATACTCTCGGACATCAAATGATCGCACACCGTGTGCGTTGAGTCCGCGGGATATCTGCGGCAGACCTTTTATTCGCGGAGCGTACTTTCTTCTCCGCCGCGGAGAAAAGTACGTCGTCTGCGCAGGCCTTTAATAACACAAGGTAACCTGTTAAATAAACTTTATTTCGTACGTAATATCCTTGATTATTTAACTGTTGGTTGTTATTTGGTTGTATCCCATTTCTTTAGTCATATTTATACGATGCGGTCGATAAACCCCGAAGAAAAGGACGATCCAAGCTGCTAATTATTTATATTCGTAATAAGTTTCTTTACATGAAACCTAATTTTGAGTACTTAATTGTCGTAAATCATATATACGAGGGGTGATCCAAAAGTAATGATAATAAATAATAAACACAATGAATATACTAAAAAAATAAAATTATTTCTCAACATAGTCTACTAACAAGTCTATACATTTAGTCCATCTCTTTTCTAAACCTAAAGTTCCCTTAGAAAAAAAATCTTTATCTTGACTCTCAAAAAAGTCCTCAACCGCGACCATCACGTCGCTATCATCGTCAAATTTCTTGCCTCGGAGGTGTTCCTTGAGTCGTGGAAAGAGATAGAAGTCACTGGAGGCTAGATCTGGTGAATAGGGGGGGGGGGGGTGTTCCACTAGCTCAAAGCCCGCTTCCTGAATGGCAGCCATGGCATTTGCAGCTTTGTGAACCGGTGCGTTGTCTTGATGGAACAGCACTCCAGCCCGCAGTTTGCCTCGCCTTTTATCCTTAATAGCCTCTCGCAATCTTCTTATTTGTTCTGCATAGTAGGAGCCTGTAATAGTGGCCCCCTTTTCCAAGTAGTCCACCATGATTATTCCTTCAGCATCCCAAAAAACAGACGCCATAACCTTCCCTGCTGAGCTTGACCCTTTGAATTTCTTCGGCGTCGGTTCATCGGATCGTTTCCATGTCATCGATTGTTGTTTTGTTTCAGGATCAAAATGGTGGATCTAGGTCTCGTCCATGGTCACAAAACGTGACAAAAAATTATCCTTGTCTGCCTGGAACTTTTCGAGATTTGCTCTTGACATGTCGACTCGTTTCTTCTTTTGCTCGTCGTTTAACATTTTCGGTACCCAACGCGCGGATACCTTTCTCATATGCAATTCGTTCGCAAGGATTCTTTGAATGCTGCCATATGAGATCCCTGTGACCTCAGCTACATGCCTGATAGTCACTCTTTGAATTTCTTCAACTTTTTTCACATTTTCTTCAGTGAGGGACGTCGATGGGCGTCCTTCGCGGTGTTCGTCTTCCGTCGATGTTCTTCCCAGCTTAAACTCCTTAGCCCAGCGTGCAACTGTAAAATATGGAGGAGAAGTCCCCTAATGTTTCCACCAAGTCGCTATGTATGTCTTTGGTAGACATTTTTTTCAAGCAGAGGTATTTAATGACAGCTCTGATTTCGTGTTTTTCCATTTTGATGTTCACTCCTTGACAGTTCGTATTCAAATGAATGTAGCTCCCGAGAATCGTGGCCTATTTATATGATTTTTTTTCCTGAACTAGTGGGTAACTGAGCAAGTGACTGATATTTTTTTTGTATTTTTGTGTGCACTAGAAATAACTGATTATCATTACTTTTGGATCACCCCTCGTATCTCTTTGGATAATCGTTTTCTTTTTTTCCTTTATGTTGTTAACAGTTTAATTGTTTTAGTTGTACCACGCAGTTCATAGGGCGAAAAGAGAACAAAAATCAATGCATGTTATCTGTCGCATGAATACGACACGGGTGGCAAGGGCACGGAAAGGGGTTTGAACCTTTGTGGCATAGGCCACCAGCCGCCATTTTGTTTTTTTCTCGATGTTTCCGCGCACGATGAAAGTGTTATAAATGGATAGAAGGCAGTAGTACAATATCGTACTCACGTTTCCAAGTTATTTGAAGGTAAAGATCGATATGAAAAAGAGGTAAGATACATACATACATACCATCACGCCTTTTCCCCAACGGGGTAATAACGGTGCTACGGTCCTGACACACCTCTTGCGCTTCTTCCACTCTCATTAATCCTTTCATACATGCTCGTCGATTATGGGTACTCCTGACCTGACCTTTTCTGAACACGTCTTGGACTTGTCCTAAGTACCTCCGTCTAGGCCTTCCTCTTCCAACAGCTCCATCCACCCTCGCCTTGTAATTTTATTTCGTTAATCGCCTTTCATCCATCCTTTCCATATGCCCAAACCATCTTAGCATTCCCATCCCAATTTTTGTGACAACATCCTCTTTCACAAAACAACGCTCTCTAATTATGCTATCCCTCAATTTATCACTCAATGTCACTCCTGCCATTAAAAACCCAACGCAAGTAAACAACCTGATCCGTACATCCCATTACTTTTCTGAATCCCGCTTGCGCATCCCAAATCTTTTCTTCCGTCTCTTTCACAACCCTATTAATCAACACCTTAGCATAGTTAGTTATACTTAGTTTACCGACAACACTGAGAAGGCTGATTCCGCGGTAATTTTTGCAGTCCTGTTGTGAACCTTTCCCTTCGAAAAGCAGCACGATCACAGCCTTGCACCATCTTCTGGTACCCGGCCGGCCTTCCAACACAAATTAAAAAGGCGGTACAACTGACTAGCCGCTATGCCTCGCCCGGCCCTCAGCATCTCAACAGACACTATCATACCCTGCAGCCTTGCCAGCTTTCATACTTTTCAACGCTGTCACTATTTCATCCATACGAAGCTGACCCTCACCTCCATTTCTTCTATGTACGTAAATACTCCTCTTCCTAAGATACACTCTTCCTCTTTTAAAATCTTTCCATCATCGCCTCTGATTGAAAAAGAGGATATTCATTAAAAATTACTAGTTATGAGGCTTTTCGCGTTTATTTTGTTAACAAATAACAGATTTTAGGACATTTGAATAGTCTGTTTTTTGGTAACAAAATCTACAAAAAGTTTCATATTAAAACATACAATAACGAGAAAAATACAATTTCATTTGTGGCAGCATAGGATAGCAAATAGTGACCTTATCGCATCGAGCGATTTCTTCCAGACGACGTTAGGATGTTGGGACATTGCGGAAGAAGACAACAGACTGTATAAATGTCCTTAAATTTATTATTTGTTAACTAAAAAACGCGAAAAGCTTCATAATTAGAAGATTTTTAATAAATATCATCTTTTTCAAATCGATCTTATTTTCAAATAACTCGGAAACGTGACACTTTAGAATACCATATTGGAAGACATTTTTAGTTTGTTTTTGTGTCCTCTGTCCATATATATCAATTTTATTGTGAGCAATTTTAAATGGCGGCTGGTGACCTATGCCACAAACGTTCAAACCCCTTACGCTAAGTGCTTAGTGAGTAGGGTTGGATTCGCCATTATTTCATGTTCATAGAAATCAAGTTTTTTTAATCTAGACAAAAAGAGTCAAATCTTGTTACAGTACAAATTACTTTTCTTTCTTTCTTTAGATGAGCTGACAGACCCGGAGCAAGTCCTCCGCGCGTGCCAGGCGCTCGCGCGCGAGTTCGGCGCGACGCACGCGACGTTCCAAGTTGAGCGCTTCACGGGCGCCATGCTCGCGTGCGCCGCGTGCCGCCAGCAGCCCGCCGGCGCGCCGTGACCCCTCACCACGCTCTCGCACTAGGCGGGAGATGGTAAGTGTCAGCCACTAGCGCCAACAGCAAGTGTTCCAGGTGGAGCGCTTCACGGGCGCCATGCTCGCGTGCGCCGCGTGCCGCCAGCAGCCCGCCGGCGCGCCGTGACCCCTCACCACGCTCTCGCACTAGGCGGGAGATGGTAAGTGTCAGCCACTAGCGCCAACAGCAAGTGTTCCAGGTGGAGCGCTTCACGGGCGCCATGCTCGCGTGCGCCGCGTGCCGCCAGCAGCCCGCCGGCGCGCCGTGACCCCTCACCACGCTCTCGCACTAGGCGGGAGATGGTAAGTGTCAGCCACTAGCGCCAACAGCAAGTGTTCCAGGTGGAGCGCTTCACGGGCGCCATGCTCGCGTGCGCCGCGTGCCGCCAGCAGCCCGCCGGCGCGCCGTGACCCCTCACCACGCTCTCGCACTAGGCGGGAGATGGTAAGTGTCAGCCACTAGCGCCAACAGCAAGTGTTCCAGGTGGAGCGCTTCACGGGCGCCATGCTCGCGTGCGCCGCGTGCCGCCAGCAGCCCGCCGGCGCGCCGTGACCCCTCACCACGCTCTCGCACTAGGCGGGAGATGGTAAGTGTCAGCCACTAGCGCCAACAGCAAGTGTTCCAGGTGGAGCGCTTCACGGGCGCCAGGCTCGGCAACCGGCACACCTTATCAGTCGCTTATCACAAGTTGACAGGTACACATCTCCGTAAATTGCACTTAATTTTTCCACGTTACCATGGATACCACACCTGAAGAAGCCGCTCAAGTTGTTGCCTTGTTGGAACAAGGACTTAGCCAGCGAGTAGTCGCTGCCCAGCTTCGCTTGAGCCAGTCTGCTGTGTCCCGGGTCTACAGACGATTTCGAGAGACCGGTGCCTTCAATCGAAGACCAAGAACCAGCCGCCACCGGTGTACTTCTGACAGAGACAAACGGTCGTCTCTTGTCTCTACATCGCTGCGCAATCGGCATCTGACGGGTGTTGATGTCCAACAAGAACTCAGACACGTTCGTGGTGTAGCTGTAAGCGAGTGGACAATAAGAAGATGTTTGAAAGCAGCCAATCTCACTCCAAAAAGGGCTGCGACGGGGCCCAAATTGACTGCAGCCCACCGACAAGCGCGTCTTCAGTTTGCTCGAGAGCATGTCAATTGGACCATTGCCCAATGGCAGTCGGTTCTCTTTACTGACGAGTGCAGAATGTGTCTGCATGGCAACGACAGAAGAGGCAGAGTCTACAGGCGGCCGGGCGAACGATTTGCCCAATGCTGTTTCGCTGAAACAGTAGCATATGGCGGTGGTTCCTGTATGATGTGGGCCGGCATCTCTTTATAGGGAAAGACTGCGCTCGTTTTCGTGCCTGGTGGAGGCCGAGGAGGCGGGCTTACAGCTGATCGGTACATCACCGATATTCTCCTGGAACACGTTGTTCCCTATGAAGGATTTGTCGGCGAGTACTTCGTCCTTATGCACGACAATGCTCGTTGTCATACAGCGCGCATTACCCAGCAGTTTTTGGATGAAGTCGAGATGCGTACAATGGACTGGCCTGCGCTCAGTCCAGACCCGAATCCGATCGAGCATTTATGGGACCAGTTAAAACGAAGAGTACGAGCCAGAAATCAAGCCCCTTCGACGGTAGAAGAATTGAAGACAGCATTGTTGGAAAAGTGGGATAACATACCTCAAGAGGACGTCAAAAAGTTGATCAGATCAATGAAGAATCGACTTCAAGCGGTGGATAGGGCTAGGCGGGGGGGGGGGGGGGGGGGGGATACCAATAAAGAATACCATTGATTTAATAAATTGTTATGTTTTCTTAATCAATTTTCTTTTATTTGTAAAATACCCAACCACAACAACCTCTCCCAAATTCCTGTTTTTCCTGTATTTATGTTCAGATATCATTCATTACAATGATAATGAACGGATATTGGTAATGATGATATCTTATTAAGCTGAAGTTTGGAGCTTTCAGATAATATATTGTCTTTAAAAATATCTCCTATACTTTTCTTGAAAACAGAGTCTATACTCAGAGTTAGGGCTTCAGTCGATTTGGTTGCTCGCGAGTGTATTACCCTTTTATGTGAGTAACTTTTTTGTTTGTGATTGTCTCCAGTGCTGTCCTTGTTTTACGTGGTACCGGCCTGAAAGAGCTCAATGTGGTGGATTTAGTTTAATAGTTCCTCTTACACCGACCACTATCCATCGTGTCTCTTTGATCATGTTCTGGGCGGAAGAAATATAAGCCTAAAATTAGATCCACTGACCAATCCTCTATAAGACTTCTTTCATCCTTACTCGACATTGGCAGAATTTGTGTGAAAGGAGAACAAACAAAAAAAAAATCGCTTCAATGTGGTTGTGATCATTAGATTTTCTAGATTTTTAACATTTTATAACATATTGTATGGTTGCCACAGGACATGGAAGCGAGGGCGGCGCGGCGGCGCGTGACCCGGAATACAGATAAGTGAACATTGTTATTTTGTATTAGTATTCACTTTGACAATATCTGTTATTTTGTGGCAGAAATCCAAAATATGTTGGTAAAAAATGTAAATACATAATAATGTTACAAATTGCATAACGTCATCCACCAAGATAATATAAACCTTTGAAATTTTGAAAGATTTTATAATTTTAAGGAAATATTTGATTGTTATGCTATATTTAATTTTGATACATTGTATGAATTGTAAAATGTCAGTTGTTAACCCACCGCAAAGATTTTGGTGAGCCAAAGATGAAACAAGGATTAAATTGCTGAAAGCACAAAAATTATAACGATGTACCAAAAATTAATTAGGAGTGTTTGATATTTGTAAATTGTATGACGTAAATAGACTAGTAACACGCGCTTTGCTTTCTTCAATTTTGATTTTATGTTGCTATCTGATTAAATCTTTTTTTTGAAGTATTAGGACTCGAAAGTTTGATAGTTCCAGTAAAATTTAATTGTTTTTTTGTTTAATCAAAATTTAGGCTAAAATTGTGCATAATACTATTCCTGTAAAATCAGATCACGACAAGAAAACGAAACAATGCGCATTGTTAGATTATTGGTTTATATTTATAGCTGATATTACAGGAAAAGTATAGGGGACATAAAATTTGTATTGTAATAGTGCCAAATTAAAAAAAAAGTTTTATGATATAAAAAAATATAGTTAAGCAGTTATTTATTAAATATATTTGTATTTTATGGTATAGGACAAATTAAACCGATTAGGTATAAGATTGTAGTTATAAGCGAAAAGTATGAAAACTGTGAGGATGCATTTAAATAAAATTATCGAATAATTATACCTCGAAGGCGATGAAATAATATAAGAAAACTCATAATAATTGTACCTAATTTATGAAAAGTTTTCGATGACAATATGACAATATCTATTTAAATTAGAACTGATATTGTCATAAGTTTAAAAATCAGCGGTGTTTAATAAAAAATGAATATTTTGACAAATATTCGTTGAGTCTTATAACATGAACAGGGTGAGTCTGTCAGGAAGATTAAATCAAGATTTTATAAAAGGATAAGTTGTGCTAACTACTTTCCAACTATTACTGATAATGACTTTTAGATTATATGCAGTTCTATAGAAGTTATTATTGGTGTTCCATCATTGTGATCGGCTTTGCACTATTGTTAAAGTCACCAAATACATCATGTTGAATAAAAGCCACACTAGGAAGTATTTGAATATTAAGGAAATAGTTATTTAAATTGGGCTACTATTTTTTTGTGAGGTTACGTGACCGTCCCCGCGTCAGTCAGTCTTGTTTGTCTTCAAACCAATGAGGTATATGATATGTAGTAATGATTTGTAAATATGTGACAGAGGTGATATTATATAACTAGATACTCCAAACCTTTAGTATTATGGGCGCGTTGTTGTTTTGTGTACATTTAATTAAGTTACGTTTTTGTTATTGCTGTACAAATAGGTGGCGAATATAAATATGCTTGATGATGTATTGCTATAGATTAAATATTGCTGTTTGATGAGAAATATTGAGCGACCAGATATAAAAAAAACTATTGACAATTTAAGTTTTCACATCTTACGTCACATGAATTTCAAGCTTATTGCTTATTCAATATAAGTTACCTACCTACTTAGCACAAATGAATTCCTACTATCTTCGCTTTTAAAGTATTATTTAGTCATGTAATTACAATTTTTAAGACCAAATTATTCAGTATTGAAAGCTGATAGAGGAATAGATATAGTTGATTCCAAGTAGGTTTTTAATTATATAAATATATTAAGGGTTTGTTAACTGGAACTGGTTGGTTTGTTCTGCAGGCCTTCAAGGTGAGGATGGCCAGCCCAGTGATTCGTTTGAATGACTGGGCTTGTCAACCTCAAATTTGGACCTCACGACCGCTTTCCATCAGGTGGAGTGAGGTCATCTTGACGGGCAATATTAAAAAAGAACATATTAGCACTTTGTTAAATTTAATATTGCGGTGTTCATGTATGAGCATCAGAATAAATTAAAAACAAAATGTTGGACCGCAATGAGTGCACGACGCCATCTGTAACATGCGTCAACCTAAAACTTAAACGTTAATAATTCAAGGTTTTGCTCACGTGTGGACTAAATGGTGTACGCATCGTCCATTACTTGTCTTGTCAATACTGTAGTGTGTGGAGCACTGGTTTTGTACTTAATTTATTTTTGTATTTTCCATGTAGTTGTTATTGATTGTAATTTTGTGCTCAAAAAGTAAATTTAATGTGATAGATAAGTAGTAATTGTCCTTACATTCTGGTTATTGATGAGGATTCATTTCACATCATCGTTTGACTTTTTGGAATAAATGCCTTTGAAATGAAATCTAAAGGCCAATTTGATTATTAAAAAATACAGTACACGATGAACGCAACGTCAAAAATTATTGAATTGTACTAAGTTTAGGGCAAGCTCAACTGCCGTCTTGTGTAGTGATAAATCATTAGTTTCAAAAGGATAACTTATTGAGTTGAAACATATGGAAGTATTAAAAATCGCTCAGAATGTTCATGAACTTTTTTCGCGACTGGTCGTGAGCGAATTAACGATTGTAAGTGTTGTTTTTGTTCGAAATAACGATTCAAGGCTAAATTTGTGATGAACTGTCAAAAGCATAAAAAAAATCTTTGCATTTTGAAGGCTTCGGAGCTTTTGATCTAAGCGAAACATTAGCTACGAATATCTATAAAAGTCAACAAAGAGTTGGAACGAACTCTCGTATAGTGATACTCTGATATTTGGTTGCAAAGGAATGCGAATAATAATACAAATAGCAACAAATATGAGTGATGCCTCTAGTCGGGACAAAAAACTGTCTTTTAACTTAACTTTATCAGTTCCCAATTTCACACTGTGAAGTTGCGAGTTGTTATTTCGCACAAAAATAACACTTAGATGATTTAGTTGCCAAATTATAACCAAAAGAAGTATTTTTGTAAATTATTTAGGTGTGTATAGATAGTGCCTACATTTATGTGTTCTATTAAACTTGCTGTAGTATCTAAAAGTTGAACCCCATTTTAGGATTCAGATCGGACATGAGTTATACGTAGTAAGTGGGTAAAAACAAAAGAAAACAGCTAATATTCATAAGCATGTTGGTTCTAGCATGCATAACAACATCCAAATTATATACTAACGCCCGAATTCTATAACATGAAATTGAAAGATTAAGGCTTGTTCAAACCTGAGCGGTATTCGCTGCCGCTGTGGGTAGCGGTACAATACCGCGCGGGTTTCGCTCAGGTATTTAGTATTAAGTTCGGCAAAATGTACCGCTACCCACAGCGGCACCGAATACCGCCTGAACAGGCATTTACATGGTGAGCCTTTCGAGGGTAAACTACTAACTTTACTTAACTTTAGAGGGGAGGGCAACTTTGATTTTATGTTAAATAATTCGGGGTTGAGTCTTGATCATGTTAACTGGCAATAATAATAGAACTCATGACTGTGTAGTTAAGAATTGTTATTTTTCTGGCCGCAAAGCTCGAGGGCCAAGTGTGTTGGGTCTGGTTTTAATTTTATTTTTGTTAGATGATGTTTTCCGTCCCTGTTCGTGCGTTTTTATTTTGTTATAATCATGTGCTAGTAATATATAATAAAATTATCCGAATTTTATACTGGTTTCCTTGAAAACTTCCAACATTATTAGTTCTACGGATTGCATTGAGGGTCGACTTATAGTTATTTATTCACCAAGAGGAGTCGCTCGAGGGATATATAATACTTTATAGTACCTACTCTTACGAGAAAAAAAACAAAAAAATCTCGTACAAAAAAATTATTAAAATTAATTTATTTTTGGATTTTTCCGGTAGGAGATTGTTAATTGCTTGTTGAGCATGAATAAATAGTTCAGGTGGCGTTTCCATAATACTACTATCGCTACTATCCTCATTTATTGAAGACATTTCAAACACAAAAGCAAACTCAAAGATATTACAACGAAACGAAAGGCGCGCGATATTCTTTTCTAACTGATAACCTCGCCAATCTTTTTTTTTATTTGAGCGCGCCGCAGATCATTACAAAAATCTTGGGTGCAACCCAAAATATAAAATCATATCTTGTATAATTAATCAATGCATATGTTTATTCAAACTATTTAACGATATTGTTATAGCATTTTCGAGTTGTTTTTCCGAAAAACTTTTTTGATGTAGGCACATTCGTTTAGAACGTCTACAAAGCTTGTGTAAAGTCACCAGTGTGTCAAATAAAAAAGAGTATTTTCTTAAACATGCTCGGAAATATTGTCATTACTTTCGAATAAAGAACACGCGAAGTATCATATTTACGTAGACTGAAAACCCAAAATCACTTCCCGGCGCGTTCTTTGAATTTCGAACGAAGAGCGCGCCGGCAATGTTGTATGAAACGGTGTGCTGTTTGAATTTAGAACTCTTTCATCTATCGTACACATTGCGTTCTCGTGGCTGTATAGCCACAGATGCGTTTACCTTTCGGCACAAATTGTAAAATAAAAAAAAACAAATTGGCGGTAAAGCGGAGTTGTTATTTTGTTAATAATATTAATTAAATGTATTATGTAAAAGGCCCTTTTTATTTCCTTGCATTTTTTTAAGAAAAACACTATATATGCCTCGGCCGAAATGGCAATTGCCTGTCTCGTATTCAAACTTATACTCGACCTGCAATTGCCTATTTCGCTGCCTTTGCAATAATGTACTATTACTTACACGCATCCATGGCTCGTTTTGGAATTAAAGAAAACAACTGTGAAATAATGGATTTTCATACAACATTATTAACCAGATTTTGAAGGAGGATTAATGAGCAACTTTCGCCTCAATTATTAGGTTATTTTGAATGGACATTCCCAATAGGTGTAGTATAAAAATATTTTCATCAATTTTGATGTTCTTTAAAAAGCTCTCATAACTCTAGAATGGTTATATGGTCCTATAAAAATGACTGGTCAATTAGCTAGGAAAATAAAAATAAAATACAAATTTCAACTACTTATGATATTTATTTAATCTGAAGGCAAGTTACAATAACACGTATGTACACGTAGGTACTTAGCCTAACGCAGTATGGCTAACGTTGTACAGTAATATCACAACGGCGAAAACAATATCGTTTTAAAGCTGTCTCGTAGACTATCACCGCACCACCCGGGTCTGCTTCACCACGATTATAATAACTTTCAACATAGAAATAAATTTTAAAATTCGATAGTTTAAAACATTAGTTTTATTTTCACCATTTCGGCTCCGTGTCACAAGAACTACATACAATATTATTCAACGACTTTAATATTGAATCATAGCAAAAATGAATAAATAATTTCAACCGAGATTTAAGTTTTTGCAAAAATCAGACAAAAAGCAGCCGATTGATAAAAAAAGCATTATTGGGTATAAAAATGGTATAATCTGAGTTTGATTAGGTATTGTAGGTGGACAATACCGAATGGTGAAACAGACTGATAGCAGGCAAATTATTATAATGGAGAATGACAACGGATGTTTCTTAGTACCAGGCAATCACCATCATTCGTATAGAGATCAATTTCGACGACACGATTTCCGTAGTGCGCTGTAGCATTTCCGTAGTGTCCCGGGTTCGATTCCCGGTCGGGTCTATTCAGGAAACTATCTTTTCTGAATTGACTCGGGTCTGGGTGTGCTGGGAGACGCCCCTGGCTTATTTCCTTGTGTGGTACCTCGTAACACAGGGATATTAATCCCTACTTCGAGACCATTACAAGAGGTGTGTTGTCTGGCGCATATTTATATTTATTTATTTATAAATTTCTGTTTGCCTTTACTTGAAACCTCGAATTATTTCATTCAATTGCGTTCCAATCTTTATCGATTAAACATCCAAAAGATGTTGAAATTCTCCATTAATCCGAAAATACTAACAGTTTAGGTGTTTTTCAAATTTCTATTTGAAATTCCCTGCTATCAAAGGTGTATTATTCTAAATTATGCTAAAACGCTCGTCACGTCTCAAACAGAACAGCCGATAAACTTAGTTATTTCACCTCAACATTGTACAATCAACCTCAAATGATTTTAAATAAATTCACATTTTTTTACACTAATTCTAGAAATTCACACTAACATTGTGCGTCGATAAGCGTCTACTGCATTTACATAAAAAGCTTCATATTACATTCATTCATTCATATTCGCATTGCCATAATCTATGTACCTAATTAACTTAACTGAAACGAGTGTATAAAATATTTATTCTTACTTCATGTACGGGTGTTAGTTCCTAGCGCTTGATATTTTGTTTTATAATTAACAATTTGCATTAGATTCGTAGGGAACCAACATATCCATACATAACAAGCTTAAAAGAAATTTGCTCTCTAACTTTTCGACTTCATCGAACAAGAAAGGAAGTTAAAAAAAACAAATTTGAACTAAATAATTAAGTCATTAGAGCTACTCTACTAACTGCTAATGACAACGACGGTTCGCACAGAGCAGACCAACTGATTTAAAGTTTAATATTGAACTACCATCGCTATGCATTGTATTATTTTTGTTGATCTGTGTTCGATACTCGCTTTGCATAGTTCTTTAAGTTTCTCATATAACTGAATTGTAATTCTTTTGAGAAATAGATTTCTTAAATCCGAACTACTGGTGGGTATAGTTGCGTCAAGTTTCTAGTCCGCTCTGAAGTTGAAACACATTCAGAGCGGAATAGAAGCTTGACGCAAACTATTGCGCATGCGCAGTACCTATTTTATTAAGAAAACTCGGAATGTGGGACTCGTCTCGTGTTCAGAGGGGCTAGAAGTTTGACGCAACTATATAGCCTTACTAATCTGTTATGCCAGACTGTCCCAAACCATACATTGAAGAAAATGAATTATACAATTGACTAACGGTTGTGACCAAGGTGCTATTTGTGACGAATTAAATACCTTTCCCCCGAGTTTTAAACAACCACTGATTCAAATAAGTCCGCAGAGGACAGAAATTACCCCGTACAATAACGGGAAACTCAGTCATTGTAAGGGATTTATTATTGATGGACATAAAGTACCTCGTGAATGGTCCCTCGTCTGCGCATGCCCTTATTCTGATTGCACAAATATCTATTTGACGTCGAATACTACCTCGGTATTGGCTGATGAAACGTCAAATTGCGAGCGACTAGCAATTGAGTCGCATTGAGAGTTCGATGCGATTTGTGAGATGTTGAATAAACTAAGACTGACAGCCAGTTTGAAAGGGCAGTTTCAACATTGAACATTCCGTTATTTATAGGCCAACTCGGTTTTTGATGCCATTTACATTGCATTTTTAAATTGGCGGGCTTTGTTTTTAGTAACTAACGAGATAAGTAGTAATCTAAACGCTAAATTATAAAAAAAACAAGTAATAATACTGAGTCATTAATACAATTACAACAAATACAAGAGAGTATACCGATTAACAAATATAGGAGTATAAAATATACTAAAAAAGTACATACACTAGTTTAACACATTTTTAAACTTCCCGCAAACTTCCTCACCACTCCGCTAACACCCGACAGCGCGTCAGCGGAGAGGTGAGGAAGTTTGCGGGCGGGTGAAATTCAATGCTGCCAACCTAACGATTTTGACAAACCGAGGTGCACAGTTACAAAAATCGGGTTATAACCACCTACTGTGGACATTTGTGAGGAGTTTGTGGTTTGTTATTGCCTAGATAATAAAAACAGTATTTAAATTGAAACTTAATGTAAGTACATAAAGGTAATCATTTTGAGAACACGTAAGCGATATCATCTATAGCAGACTGTACACTAAAAACAAACGCAAATAAATTGCACTCTGCCTAGCCATGACAGGTAGAATGCTACCTGTCATGTGTGAGGAAAAATGTACCATATAAAAATAATTATAATTTATTTACATCTGCATTTTTTAAGTAGTGCGTTGAAAATACTTACAAAGCAACATAGTAGTTTACTGTTAGATATAGAAAATCGGCTGAAATTTATTATGTTCGATTTCAGAATGAGGCTGTTTCTGTGCTTCATAAGATCGAATAATTATGATACTTAACTAATATTAATTTTTACAACTATTTAACATTTTACCAAAGTCTTAATTTACTATTTTCTCGAACTGTGTGTCATGTATATTTTAGGCAAGAATCTAGGCGAAATATAACGTATGTTTTAAAACAAACTCGCGAGTGTTATCTATACAACATTATTATCGTATTATTGCGTTCAAACTTTAATTATTTCCTATCCTAGTCTAGTCAGCTATAGCCTATAATAAAGGTATGTACTAATGTGTTTTTTTACGAATTCATTATTATTATGTATCACGAGCGATTAATCATATTTGCAAGTATCGAAAATATTTATTTTATTATTATTAGTTCTATCTATTAGTTTGGTTTAATTGATTTCAAACACGATAATATTCTAGTTAATTTAGTATTGCATTGCATGTGTGGTGATTTGACACTATCCTGCCACATTATGTTGTTGATATGTGTTTTAAATGACCTGAGCTTTATTAAAATTTCTAAATGAATATGCGTATTAACAATTATGTTCGAAATTACAGACGTGGGGGCCTACTCGCGTCCGTCGATCACCTAGTAGCGTGAGTCTTCAGGCATCAGAATAAGCAACTTAAGAGTTCGAAATTGATGTTGATTTTTGATACTACTATCATATTTTATTACACAAAATATATGAAAACTACCAATCTATATCACACTACTTTGTGTGTTTTTAAATCTTCAAAGATGCACGTAACTGCAAATTTTGCACCGGAGTAGGCCCCTCCAGCTTTCGTCATATATACAGTTGACATTAGAAATGTACATCTTAGCGACACATAATTATTTATAAATGAAAAAAAAATGTCTGATAGGAATTGTAGCCTGACCATGAGTGTACGCCGACTTTGTAGCTAAATGTATGAGATTTCGGAACAGCGCCAGTAGTGAATAGAAATATAACTAAAAAGTTTAGTTAACCATCATAGTTCACGTGACGTAAAGTCATGAAGGTATTTTCAAATAACATTAAGTACACCAAATTTTATATTTTATCTAATTAGTTATTATTTAAAAGAAATCTGCTAAAAAACGAATGGAATGTATTTGAAGGTACTGTAGTATAATAAATTGAAGCGTATATTGCACTTTTATCATAAGTATTGATCTGAACGATGTCATATGATTTGTATTCCACTATGAATTAGACTATGTTACTTTACTGCTCACATATGTTCGTGTACGTAGCTTTAATTACTTTCTGCTGACGATGTTGCCTAGCAACGCTGTCCGCAACGTGACCTGAACCATTCATGCTCTTATTTTCTAACGATGATCGCTTCAGCAACCCTTACGATACTTGTCTGCAAGTCCTGGGAGTCTTCTTCCTTATCTTTAAATAGTACAAAAACATACATATGTTGATATTTTGGTATGCTTGTACAAAATACTTGATGTATCAACATCACACTCATTTTAGCCTTCTAAAATCTCATGAAATTTCTTAAATTTTGCACCGGAGTAGTTTGAAGCAAGTTGTCCACATAATATAATATTTTCCAAGTTATCATAGCAAGTCCTTGGATACTCAAAGTTTTCTAGAAAACTTCCAGCTTCTGAGTGACAGCAGCTCGATTGTAAACCTTCAGTGGTGAATGTTAAAGAACATATTTTACAAGACTTCCAGCTGTTTTCTTGTTCCAGCTTTTGAGTTTCAGAGTACTTAATCATTTTGCAAGAACTCTAGCTGTTTGCTCCTTTGCCAACCACTGTAAAGTTACCAAACCTTTCCGAAGACTACCAGCAGCGCCCCAACTCGTTCCTCACGCCCCTCGGCGCATGCGCGCGCGCAGCTACCGCAGGCCGCCGGCCAGGCGCTCGCACACGGCCTCCAGCTGCGCGTCCAGCATCAGGGATGCTATCTGGTCGTCTGTCAGCATTTCCATACTGAAATAAAGTAAAGTTGATTAAAAAACGCTGTTAAACTGAGTTTTGATTTAATTACTGTTTAAAGACGTTCACATAAACCTTGACAAACCATTGCAAAATGGATCTTATGCTAGCAGCATAAGGTTATGTAAAGGTTAAAGTGAACGCCTCTGTACGACGGTTTAGGTAATAATGAAATAAAATTACTTTTTAAGTTCAAATATTTAAAGTGTGAAATGATATTTAGGTATTTCTGAGTAAATAAATTAATTTTTAATCCAGATTTCGCAATTAGAAATAAGGCGATTAGTTTGAGGTGAAGCGGGATACTCATAAAAATATGAGATTAAATAAATTCATTTCTTTCCGTTTTTTATTTTCACTTGCAAATCCCTATGAAATAATATAGCACGTATTCAAATATGTGAAAATATTGAGGTGTAATTTCAAGTTTAATCGTTTTTAGCTACTCCTGACACAATGTAGCACATCACCTAGTATCGTACCTTGCGAGACTGTCAGTGTCTGAGTAGCGCTCCGAGGAGGCGGAGGAGGCTTCTGTGGGCGCGCGCGGGCTGCAGCTGACACAATGTAGCACATCACCTAGTATCGTACCTTGCGAGACTGTCAGTGTCTCAGAAACTCCTCCCTCCTCCGCCTCCTCGGAGCGCTACTCAGAGTAGCGCTCCGAGGAGGCGGAGGAGGCTTCTGTGGGCGCGCGCGGGCTGCAGCTGACACAATGTAGCATATCACCTAGTATCGTACCTTGCGAGACTGCCAGTGTCTGAGTAGCGCTCCGAGGAGGCGGAGGAGGCTTCGCCGGGCGCGCGCGGGCTGCAGCTGACACAATGTAGCACATCACCTAGTATCGTACCTTGCGAGACTGTCAGTGTCTGAGTAGCGCTCCGAGGAGGCGGAGGAGGCTTCGCCGGGCGCGCGCGGGCTGCAGCTGACACAATGTAGCACATCACCTAGTATCGTACCTTGCGAGACTGCCAGTGTCTGAGTAGCGCTCCGAGGAGGCGGAGGAGGCTTCTGTGGGCGCGCGCGGGCTGCAGCTGACACAATGTAGCATATCACCTAGTATCGTACCTTGCGAGACTGCCAGTGTCTGAGTAGCGCTCCGAGGAGGCGGAGGAGGCTTCGCCGGGCGCGCGCGGGCTGCAGCTGACACAATGTAGCACATCACCTAGTATCGTACCTTGCGAGACTGTCAGTGTCTGAGTAGCGCTCCGAGGAGGCGGAGGAGGCTTCGCCGGGCGCGCGCGGGCTGCAGCTGACACAATGTAGCACATCACCTAGTATCGTACCTTGCGAGACTGCCAGTGTCTGAGTAGCGCTCCGAGGAGGCGGAGGAGGCTTCTGTGGGCGCGCGCGGGCTGCAGCTGACACAATGTAGCACATCACCTAGTATCGTACCTTGCGAGACTGTCAGTGTCTGAGTAGCGCTCCGAGGAGGCGGAGGAGGCTTCTGTGGGCGCGCGCGGGCTGCAGCTGACACAATGTAGCACATCACCTAGTATCGTACCTTGCGAGACTGCCAGTGTCTGAGTAGCGCTCCGAGGAGGCGGAGGAGGCTTCGCCGGGCGCGCGCGGGCTGCAGCTGACACAATGTAGCACATCACCTAGTATCGTACCTTGCGAGACTGTCAGTGTCTGAGTAGCGCTCCGAGGAGGCGGAGGAGGCTTCGCCGGGCGCGCGCGGGCTGCAGCTGACACAATGTAGCACATCACCTAGTATCGTACCTTGCGAGACTGCCAGTGTCTGAGTAGCGCTCCGAGGAGGCGGAGGAGGCTTCTGTGGGCGCGCGCGGGCTGCAGCTGACACAATGTAGCATATCACCTAGTATCGTACCTTGCGAGACTGCCAGTGTCTGAGTAGCGCTCCGAGGAGGCGGAGGAGGCTTCGCCGGGCGCGCGCGGGCTGCAGCTGACACAATGTAGCACATCACCTAGTATCGTACCTTGCGAGACTGTCAGTGTCTGAGTAGCGCTCCGAGGAGGCGGAGGAGGCTTCGCCGGGCGCGCGCGGGCTGCAGCTGACACAATGTAGCACATCACCTAGTATCGTACCTTGCGAGACTGCCAGTGTCTGAGTAGCGCTCCGAGGAGGCGGAGGAGGCTTCTGTGGGCGCGCGCGGGCTGCAGCTGACACAATGTAGCACATCACCTAGTATCGTACCTTGCGAGACTGTCAGTGTCTGAGTAGCGCTCCGAGGAGGCGGAGGAGGCTTCTGTGGGCGCGCGCGGGCTGCAGCTGACACAATGTAGCACATCACCTAGTATCGTACCTTGCGAGACTGCCAGTGTCTGAGTAGCGCTCCGAGGAGGCGGAGGAGGCTTCGCCGGGCGCGCGCGGGCTGCAGCTGACACAATGTAGCACATCACCTAGTATCGTACCTTGCGAGACTGCCAGTGTCTGAGTAGCGCTCCGAGGAGGCGGAGGAGGCTTCTGTGGGCGCGCGCGGGCTGCAGCTGACACAATGTAGCACATCACCTAGTATCGTACCTTGCGAGACTGTCAGTGTCTGAGTAGCGCTCCGAGGAGGCGGAGGAGGCTTCTGTGGGCGCGCGCGGGCTGCAGCTGACACAATGTAGCACATCACCTAGTATCGTACCTTGCGAGACTGCCAGTGTCTGAGTAGCGCTCCGAGGAGGCGGAGGAGGCTTCTGTGGGCGCGCGCGGGCTGCAGCTGACACAATGTAGCACATCACCTAGTATCGTACCTTGCGAGACTGTCAGTGTCTGAGTAGCGCTCCGAGGAGGCGGAGGAGGCTTCTGTGGGCGCGCGCGGGCTGCAGCTGACACAATGTAGCACATCACCTAGTATCGTACCTTGCGAGACTGCCAGTGTCTGAGTAGCGCTCCGAGGAGGCGGAGGAGGCTTCTGTGGGCGCGCGCGGGCTGCAGCTGACACAATGTAGCACATCACCTAGTATCGTACCTTGCGAGACTGTCAGTGTCTGAGTAGCGCTCCGAGGAGGCGGAGGAGGCTTCTGTGGGCGCGCGCGGGCTGCAGCTGACACAATGTAGCACATCACCTAGTATCGTACCTTGCGAGACTGCCAGTGTCTGAGTAGCGCTCCGAGGAGGCGGAGGAGGCTTCTGTGGGCGCGCGCGGGCTGCAGCTGACACAATGTAGCACATCACCTAGTATCGTACCTTGCGAGACTGTCAGTGTCTGAGTAGCGCTCCGAGGAGGCGGAGGAGGCTTCTGTGGGCGCGCGCGGGCTGCAGCTGACACAATGTAGCACATCACCTAGTATCGTACCTTGCGAGACTGCCAGTGTCTGAGTAGCGCTCCGAGGAGGCGGAGGAGGCTTCTGTGGGCGCGCGCGGGCTGCAGCTGACACAATGTAGCACATCACCTAGTATCGTACCTTGCGAGACTGTCAGTGTCTGAGTAGCGCTCCGAGGAGGCGGAGGAGGCTTCTGTGGGCGCGCGCGGGCTGCAGCTGACACAATGTAGCACATCACCTAGTATCGTACCTTGCGAGACTGCCAGTGTCTGAGTAGCGCTCCGAGGAGGCGGAGGAGGCTTCGCCGGGCGCGCGCGGGCTGCAGCTGACACAATGTAGCACATCACCTAGTATCGTACCTTGCGAGACTGCCAGTGTCTGAGTAGCGCTCCGAGGAGGCGGAGGAGGCTTCGCCGGGCGCGCGCGGGCTCCAGCTGACACAATGTAGCACATCACCTAGTATCGTACCTTGCGAGACTGCCAGTGTCTGAGTAGCGCTCCGAGGAGGCGGAGGAGGCTTCGCCGGGCGCGCGCGGGCTGCAGCTGACACAATGTAGCACATCACCTAGTATCGTACCTTGCGAGACTGCCAGTGTCTGAGTAGCGCTCCGAGGAGGCGGAGGAGGCTTCTGTGGGCGCGCGCGGGCTGCAGCTGACACAATGTAGCACATCACCTAGTATCGTACCTTGCGAGACTGTCAGTGTCTGAGTAGCGCTCCGAGGAGGCGGAGGAGGCTTCTGTGGGCGCGCGCGGGCTGCAGCTGACACAATGTAGCACATCACCTAGTATCGTACCTTGCGAGACTGCCAGTGTCTGAGTAGCGCTCCGAGGAGGCGGAGGAGGCTTCTGTGGGCGCGCGCGGGCTGCAGCTGACACAATGTAGCACATCACCTAGTATCGTACCTTGCGAGACTGTCAGTGTCTGAGTAGCGCTCCGAGGAGGCGGAGGAGGCTTCTGTGGGCGCGCGCGGGCTGCAGCTGACACAATGTAGCACATCACCTAGTATCGTACCTTGCGAGACTGCCAGTGTCTGAGTAGCGCTCCGAGGAGGCGGAGGAGGCTTCTGTGGGCGCGCGCGGGCTGCAGCTGACACAATGTAGCACATCACCTAGTATCGTACCTTGCGAGACTGTCAGTGTCTGAGTAGCGCTCCGAGGAGGCGGAGGAGGCTTCGCCGGGCGCGCGCGGGGAGGCGGCGCGGCGTGGGGTGCGCGGGGCGGACGCCGAGCCGCGGCGCTCGCCGAACAACGATAAGCCTGGGAAGAACATTTTGATATAACCAGAAATCTGGTTTAAGATCTTTATTTCTCACAAGAATACATTAATTCACTTAAGTGAGAGGACTACAAAATTTAACATGCATTACATTTCATTACGCGTACACGAATAATAACATAGTGGTAGTTCCAAATACACACAAACTCACAAACCGCCACCCGTCAGTGACAGTTTATGGCAACATTTAGCAAGCAGTAATACTCGCAGATCTGACAGCGCGATAGTGGAAGTGATTAAGTACTAGTTCAGCTAGTGAGGTCCTTAGAGATTTTAAGTTTAGAAATATTAAGTTAGTATGTCCTTTCATTTATTAAGAATTAGTTAGAAATGACTGTCCAGAATAAGGCCGAGATATTGTTCTTCTGATTTTTTATTAATAATTTGACTGATAATTTTGAATTTTTCTTATTTTTTGCACTAAATATTACATTACAAAATGTTTGTTTATATTTATTGTTAGTAAGCTACTTTGAAACCATTCATGAAGAAGGTACAAATCATTTAGTGCGTCAGTTATAACTGATTCGATGCTATGCCAGAAATAAAATAAACAAGTGTCGTCTGCGTAAAGAGTTATATCACCTACGAGACCAATGTTTTGAATGCTATTTTTATAGACTAAGAACAAGATTAGTCCTAAGAAGGAGCCTTCAGGTGCCCCGCAGGTAATAGACATAACATTACTTTGATATTGGCCACATATTACTACCTGGCTGCGATTGGTGAGATAAGACTTTAAAATTTTCAGAGCTGTTTGCGATACTTTCAAGTTTCATAAGCAGTAAGTTGTGACTCACTGTATCGAAGGCCTTTTTTAGGTCAGTAAAGACTCCGAGAGCGATTATTTTTTGGTCAATATTAAGTTTGATTTTAGAGACGAAATCTATTGTAGGGTGTTCGATTTAGGTCTGAAACCGTACTAATTTCACACAAAGAGTTTGTCAAGGATAAAAAATGGTCTGTTGTAAAGTTTTTTTTCGAAAAGTTTGAAAGGACAGGCAACACAGATATAGAGCGGTAATTTCCCGCATCAGTTTTAGAGCCAGACTCATATTTTGGTGAAACTTTAGCAACTTTTAGATTGTTAGGAAAAACTCCCTAACTCTAAGCTATACCTAACAAATACGAGTACAATCAAATTCAATTGCTTTGTATTTTTAGAGATATTTGAATAAAGGCATTTTATTTGATTTATATTGCATCACACCTTTTGATATTATGTTGTTAACTAAGATCGTTAAGCCCCTGCAGCTCTGGGCCAGCAAAAGTCAACGCACATATAATGATGATCAATAGTCTTAACAATGCTAGAAATTAAAAAATATGCTTAAAATCTCAATATAACTACAATACAATAAAATGACATTATGATAATATGTCAAATTATAAGCATTTATATGAAAATCGTTCAAAAAAAGGACATAAAATGAAAAAAGAAGTTACGAAATAAGATACTTTTTTAAGGCAAAGAAGAACTGCACACGATACCAATTGTAAAAAAAAAGAAAAGAGTTGTCCCATTTCTAGCTTAGTCTATGATCACCTATTTTAAAATGAAGAAAAATCTACTGATTCCAGTAAAAATACAAACAATAAGAATGATTACTTAATTTTTTGGTTTTTTAATAAAAAAATATTCACTATTCAAATTCAATTTCAGTATGACAATTCACTTGTCTATAGACATTCAGAGCGAACTGTCACTGTCACTAGTGTCACTTGTGTTGTGTTTGTACTTATTTTGGCTTTCGATTTTGCAATGAACATTAATATTTTTTTTGAGAACCTAATACTATGCTATTCAGGCAACAATAACCACAAAAGTTATTAATAACATCTGATTAAGTGAAAATAACCTCCATGCTGTTGTTGTTCTTGTCAAATTGACACCGCGTAATCCGTGTGTGGACACATTTCCGCCATGATGGTTTTCGTTGTGTGTTGCTAAAATTCTGTTTTTGGAAATCTTGTTTGAACCAAGTAAATATACCTTTCTGAGGAAACTTTTTAATTAGAAACTGTTCCACGTATTTTTGACGTGACAACGTCTTAAATTAGGTTGCGGCTGGGAGTCACTTATGAAAAAGTGTAACGCTCGGTAACGTTACGATGAGTCACCGAACGAGAGAGAGGCCCGCCGAATGCCTTGCGTCTCTCTCCCACTCAACTATGATCGGTCTGCCGCAATTCTTATTTTCATTCAATTCCTTGTTCCTATTGTGCAATTTAATTATATTCATATCAATAAATATTCTACCGAGAAAAAGACGTTGTCACGTAAAATCTTCGCCCGTAAAACCGACTTTACAGGCAACCATTTTTTTCCTATGGTGTACATAAACCTGGCCAAGACTATAAATTTTGGGACATCTCCTCTGAACTGAAACACGACAGCAAATCAAGGTTCACATTATGCTGTCAATTTAAGACTAATGAGTCTACTGAGTAACATTGCAATGGCTTAGTAAAGGCTTGTCCTTCATAGCTACATCCTAACGAAACAAGTTACTATTCAACTCCACTGTACCTTGAAACATCTCCTTGACCTTCTCCCCGGTATCATGCAGCAGCGCGTCCAGGCTCTGCCGCCGGCCGCGGTCCAGCTCGGCGCGGATGGCGGCGCCGCGGTCCCCGGCGCGGATGATGCGGCGCGGGGACGCGCAGGACACTTTGGACTCTAGAGGGCTGGGCGGAGAGGTGTTTTCAGGGGTCGAGCGCGGGCGGAACGAACACTTTTCGAAGCTGACCTGCAGATGTTTTGGTAGTTTTAACTGGCATCTATAATATTATAACGAGGAAATAGATTTGATTGTTTGTTTGTTTGTTTGTTTGTTTGTTTGTATTGAATAGGCTCCGAAACTACTGATCTGATCGTGAAAATTTAAAAGAAAGATTAACTATTCTGGAGTGAAATAAGACTATATTTCATTATGATTTAACAAAAAAATCAGTGAAAAATAATAGTATACTCGTATGTAAATCAAGTCTAAGAAAAACAGGCGAGATATGTTAATGGACACGAGCTGTTGAACATTTGACAGAACGAAGTCTGTTGGGGCAGCTCGTTTTGTATATTTTGTGTTGGACGAATGTAATAAATAAACGAGATAAAAAACAAAGTGTTTTAACAAATACTTTCTGAAAATATAGGTTTTCCTTACCAAAAAACAAAGCTAAACACTCCATATAAAAGAACAAAACTTCAGGTTCGTTGTCATTTACTTTATATTGTAATTGCTTTGAGCATTTGCAAGTGACAAGACAGTACAATACCTAAAAGTTGTGATGGAGCACTGAATAGTATATGGAAAATTCGGCGTCAGCCAGCCTCATCTTTACCTAATGATATCACTGGTGCTAAAAAAACAAATCGCCTTTTAGATACCTCGGTTGGAAGCTCATTCAATATTCTGAACGTATTGCGAAACCAAAATGTAAACTTCGAGACAACTATGGCAGTTCCATCATGTAAGTGTCTAAACACACTATGCCGAAGGTACGCGACCGTAATTCCGAGGCAGATCTTACGTTCCGACGTATTCAGTTAATATGACACACCATAAGTGCCGAACTTACGCGGCAGAAATTCAGTTGCTCAACTTTGTGTGTGTATTCAGAGTCTATAATTCAGTGTTGAATGTGTGCTCTACAAAATAAGTTTCCGCTGAACTGTAATTTCGGCATAATGTGTCATCAGTAATTCAAATAGCATTGCTGGCGTACTCATGCCGAATTTCGGTAGCGTACTTTCGGCATAGTGTGTTTAGAACCTTAGAATGAACACGTTGGCGTGCGATAAAATGAAATAGTTCTAAGCATCATATCAAACAGTTCGTCTACATTACCTCCTCAGGACTAGAATAATCCAAATCAATCTCAGTCCAAGTGTCGGCCTCCTGCAGACGCCTTGGCCTGGCATCAGCGGTTCTCCTCAGCCATTCTCTGACGCTCGCGTCGGCGCTGTGGTCGCATAGCTCTTCCAGCTTGTCGCTGGTCGTCGTGTTTGTGTCGCTGGTGGTGTCTGTTATGGTCGAGCGGTCTATGTCTGGAAGATGGAATGGTATGGTGAATTGTCTTGATAACTTATAGGGTTGCGGAAATTACTTTTGTCGGTGGTCGGTGGTCAGGTAGTAAAATCTTGAAGAAACAAATATAAAATAGACATTGGTATCAGCAAACACGTTAAAACGCATACAACTATCTTTGGGGTTGCAGAAATTTAATGAGGAAAACCGTTACAGCGTATCTTATCACAAAAGTTTTAGGCGATGGTATCATATCCACTTTATGAACTACATAAAATATGAAACATTGAGGGAAAATTCAATCTCAAAAATATTTCATGTTGAGCAGAGGTTTGATTTACAAGTTGCTATTTAAAAAATAAGAGGCTTAAATTATCGTTAACAATAATTTCTAACCATTCCTTGTAGACTGTCTTCTAGACCGATGCTTGTGTATCTCATCGGATATCCTCTCCAGGTTCCTCAGAGCCGAGGAGTACTGCTGCTTCGCTTCAGAAACCTGCTCCTCCAAGGTCATTATGCGTGCCTTCTGACTCTCAAGTGCAGTGTTGATGCGCGCCTTCTCTTCAAAGTACGGCCTAGAAACGATAAAACTTTAAAAATAGAGGCTTGGTAGATATTCCAATTTTACATACAGTAGCAAACTTCACAAACATGAACCAAAGTACCCGAATGTTTTGATATAAAAAAAAAATGATGAAATCCGGCGCGAAGGACCACCGAAGAAAATTAATTTGCTAGTTCTGAGAAATACTATTTTATATAAGTAAAAACCACAACCCATAAGATATGACTATGTGATCCGGCTAGAAGGACCATTACATAAAAAGGGAGTTATGACATCGTAGTTTCCTCTTTCTATGTGTCTTCATCATATATATTTTGGACTGGTAAAGTTATGTCGTGCGACGTGTTGAAGACTAGTAAGGAAGAATAGGTAGCAAAATATTCAAAAAAGCAACTAGACATGCAATTGGTTCATGCGATGATTAAAAATAGTAAGTGTAACAAGTTTATGTAAATGTTCAAAAAATAATTGATTCAGGATGATGTTACAACACTGAATTAGCGTTGTTGCGATAGCGATACTCTATCTATAGTATCGATAGTGCGAATTATGCGATACTATTGACCTATTTCGATAGTATCGATAGTTTTTTACTATATATAGTCTAACATTTTACAATACTATTACAAGCTCATAAAAGGTTTCGTTTAATTTCCAGTCAATAGTATCGAAAATACTTGATAATTACTAAAGCAAAATTTTCGATAGTATCAGATAGGCGTCGATAGTCATACATAGTTTTGACTTTAATGGCGCGATACTATCGATAGTATCGTCACAAGTCAATAGTTTCGCTAGGACTACCGATAGTATGACTGATTTTCAGGGTCCACTATCGCTATCGCAACAACACTACACTGAATAGGCGAAGTATCTATTCATAGTGACGTTGTTTTGGAATCCAGGAACTTATCCTGGATTCCAAAACAAGGTCACTAAATAAATATGGTCACCCAGTTACTCTTAGTATACGAAATGACTGCTTCACCATAAACTTGTGTGAAAGTTAGTGACGTAACAGTGTAAGACATGCATAGATAAATCAAAAGTAAGTACCAAACGTGAGCTAGGTGCCGCCTCTCGCGCCCTGCGAAAGAGAATACTCTGTGCATCTAGACAAGCAAAGAATCTGTAAGAGCCAACTTAGGTCAGTGCTTATGTTAAAACTACTGAAGAAGCAAAATATTCACATGTTTACTGTTCAAACAAACTATTATATCAAGTTATTGCAGTAGGTAGACTTTTGAATTTAAGTTAATTTAGTGACAGAATTAACAAAGTGATCTTTTTAATGAGAAGAGTGGTTAAAATAACTAGCAAATACTTTGTGCTGGTAAGTAATATAGAGATTTATACTGAAATATAAGTTGTGTCTGAATCATTTAAAGTGAACTCAAGATACCACTGAAATTTCGATGATGTATAGTGCAGCGCCGGGTGTATATCTAGTTCGTAACACAAGCGTTAAACGGGTGTATACTGCTTAAGTCATCCTGTTTTTTTTAATGCAAAGCTTGCAACTTACTAACAAATGATATGCATCAAACATTATTAGTCTTACCGTGAATAATAACTAACAACTAAAACTTTTTAACATCTAATAACTAAAACTTTTTAACATCTAAAAACCTCTATCTACTTTATCTAGTATATACAGTGTTATATTTAAAACTTTATCTACAAGCCAATTTAAAATGTTATTTGCTTCCGACTATCTACTAAATCATACAAATGCTTATAAACACGTTTACAGAAGATGCTTTGGTAAAAAGTATTTTTGCTTTTGTATACTTGCTTAATCAGTAGGTACTTTTTAGTTAAAACACACAGGCACTAGACACAGTACTAGTGTATTTATCCCAACATGGGGCTACTAAAGCTTAAAATGGGTTTTCTTAAAAGCAAGTTAATATAAAGGTGAATTGTTTAAAAACTGTCAGTTCAACAAAATATCCAGAACTTCCAGAAGCAATCAGGCCAAATTTTTCGACCGATCGTGATTTGCTAGTCTGTGCTTTTTCGTACACGAAAGACAAAAAGAGAAATAAATATGCTTTGTAAAGTACAGCAGGCTGCAGCTAAGTGTTGTATCAGACCTGGACTTGGCGATGTGCCGCTTCAGGCCGCTCTGCAGCTGGTGCACGAGCGCGGAGGCGGCGCGGTGGCCGGCCGCCTTGCTCCGCTGCGTCACCGTCGCGTTCGCGCGGTCCGCTTCTGCCTGAGATACGAGTTATATTGGTTCGTGATTTTGATCACTACTGTCGGGAAAGAGCCACATCCTGAGTGCCAAGTGTGAGTTCATTCGAGCATACGCACTGAGTAAGTACGTAGATTTGCATAGAAAAAAATGGTTGCGTGAATCTGCCACCAGATGCGTCACCCCTAATGCCACACAAATTCGCGTTTAGGTGTGGTCGTGAGTCTCATGACTCACGACTTCGTTCATACGAAGAGTGAATGAAACTTGCACTAGCCACTCTCGTTCTGACGATTCGTCATAAATGCTGGATAAAATTCATCAAAATGTGCAAATCAAGTACTTTTATGTAATTGGCATATGCCAGACGTCGTGACAAAGGTTGCAGGATGTCGGTGAATGCAGGCCTCTTAAGACGACCTATACGAAACGGCTTCAATTAGACGGCCAATATGAACAGGATTTAGCAACCTTCATGGCACTATCACTGAACTGCCTACTGTGTGGTGGTCGCTGCATGTCGTTTGCTGCTAAGACTATTACATGTCACGGCAGTTAGCCCCTTCATCCAGTACTAGCTGTCCGTCAGCGGCATCGCCAGCGTGGACTGTCATTCCCGTCAAAATATAGCCTATTTCCATACTGTATCTGCCTCCTGATTCAGACCAAAGTTATCGAAAATTAAAGTTAGCATAATTTTTAGGTTCAGTAAAAACAAAAGCCGCTAGTTTTTATAAATCAAAATAAAATAGAGGCTCTTCATACTAAAGACTTTCCAGTATGAAGAGCTTTCGAAATGAAATAACAATATGGCCCCAGTTAAGAAAGTTGGACTAATAAAATATGGTGACATTATGGCGGCGCAATTTAACCCGTCAAAACATCAAGCTTACCTGGTTAACCCTATGAGTGGCGTGGTTGAGCATCTCCTGCCAGGCCGGGTCGAGCGTGAGGCCCCCCTCCGCGCCCTCCGCCAGCCGCGCCAGGCCTTGCTCCGCGAGGTACACCATCTCTCTGGCCGCTGCGTGCGCGCTGTTGGCCTTGTCGTACGCAATTGTGGCCGTTTGCAGCTCGCGGGACGTCTGAAGGAGGTTGAACTAATAATTAGGGTTACCTGCCTCACAGGGTTAAGAATAGATGTATTTTGGGTAATATTAAAGTACCTTAAAGATACCTAATGCAACTACCTTTTGGAAACACGGATGTCTTTAAATGCTGGTATTGAAAAATTATTTGTTTTTAAGCCGATTTCAATCTATTATTTAAGGTATCGAGTAAAAAGTAATAAAATAATTTATTAATTTAAGATTTTACAAAGCATCTATGACAATATGTCAAAAATAAAAGTATATAGAAGTAATAATAATAAACGTAAATAAAATAGTACAATAATAGTACATATCGTGAATATACATATTGTGAATCTATCACCGGTTCGGTCGTTGCTTCTTATCGAGAAGGCTCCGGCAAGAAACTCGATAGTTACTCTTTTGAACATTGTTTGTTTTACAACAAATAAATTCAGAGCACAGTGAATGAGAGTAGAAAAAAGAATACAATATTGAGCAGAGGAGCAGATTATTCCTACTATGACCACAAGCTCTTGTCGTTCAAGTAATCCTCTACATTATAATAACCTCGTTTTATTAACTTTGCTTTTAATTGCAGACGTAGGCCTCAGTCTCGAATTTTGCGGGCAGCGGGGCGGCAGCGGCGGCGGGCGCGCTAGAATACTATGATATGATACTTTTAATAATATGGTCTTGTTCCAAATTATTGATACTATTCAAAATATAAGACTATTCAAGTGTAATTCTTCAGAGATTATTATCTATCGTTTATCAAAATATCGATAATTCGCAACTCTGAGCGTGACTGTACGCTTAGAGTTGCCAGCACATCAGACTATATAAATCTGTCAATCTTCTTTAGCCAATTTCAACTTAATGTCTAACATATAGAGTTCAATGTCCATTTAGAATAGAATGTCTCTTTAAGTTAGCTTTATGTGCCTGTACATTATATTCATTATACTCTCGCACCAGTCTTCGCGAAAAGGAACGAGCCGGGAGCGGGGTTGGAAGAGGTTGAGTACTATATTTGTTTTAAGAACAATTAGTTTGTTGTATAAACTTGATTTTAGTTGTGAATAGATTTAAAAAGATGGCTGGTTTTGGTAAACTTTTTAAGTTTTTTAGAGTACTTGTTTTGATGAGCAGATAGTTATGTTTGCACAATATTTTAACAGAGGTGAAATTAATAATATCCCTTTATTTGGTCATTAATTTAGTTATCATTATTTTGCCGAATTTCGTTATTTTTCACATAAAAGCACATTGGTTTACTTACAATATTTGCTCTAAATCTAGCTTCATAGTATGGCCTGGCCTTGTGCACGCTTGTCCCAAGCTTTTTGGTCAGCTGCTGGATGCGCAGGTGTCCCTCTGCAAGCAGTCTGCGGAACACTAGCCGAGCCTCATCAAGCTCAACTTCGAGTCTGTTGATCTCGTCAGTTGATGTGTTTAGGCGCTCTAGCTCAATCTGTCAAAAAAGTGTAGGATAATATTTATAGTCTTATTTGACCTGGATTGGTTGGTAGTGAATCCTTCTGTCAGTAGCGGAAGGCAAGTTCAGATCCTGAACAAGTTTAAAAGAAAGAAAAATAATTTATAGACCCCACAATGCACAAGGGGAAAAACCATGAAACAATATTAAAACAAAACAAAACAAAAAAAAAATATTGTCAGAAACGGATCAATCAGGTCCCTGCAAATGCCGCTGCAGTGCAAGACAGCAGAGACGCAGGTATTCTGGCAGGGCCCATAGTGTGTTTGTCTTTTACATGTGTAGTAATAAGAAATTTATGTACAAAATGATAAAAAAAGAATGGGACCAATTTTTTTATGTTAGGGTGTCGCTACCTTTTTTTAGAATTTTTCTTAGAATGTGCCTGAGACACTGACACTCATATTACAAGCTCAACTTAGTGAGGTTTGTGTGCAAAATTGTCTAAAGATTTAATTATTTATTTATCTTATTATTAATACACAACTTTACAATAGCTAGCTTTTGGAAGCAAATACACACACTTCTTTACTCTATCTCACTTCTTAAAAGATTAAAACTAACAGCCTCACTGCAAACTGCTACTACAGGTATTTCAGTAAGTTTAATTAAAGAAAAAAGCTCAAACTAAAAATAAGTCATTCTATACCAAAAATTGGTTTTATTAATCTTCATTACAATATTTTTTGCAGTCAGTGTTTGTTCTTTTGTTTTGCTATTTAATTAGATACAAATTAATGCTGTAACTCCAGTTAGATCATCTAGACTAGGTGAATAGTAAAGATCACTTCATTGCATAACAACTTCGGTTCCTTTGGGAAATGCCTAACATATTGCAAGTTTTAGAAAAGCTGTAAACATACATTAGAATCGCAGCGACAAAGCCAATGACCTTATCATTATTGTCTCTTTGAACATCAATAAATATTATTGATTTGACTTGCCTGTACTCTCGGATCCAAAGCTTCTGAGCATTCAGCACCGCTATCATTCATTGTTCTATCAAACTAGATGCATTTTAGCCAGAGAGGTACAGTCAATTTGTTTGCTGTTGTCACGGTGTTATTATTATTTTATCATACTTTACGCCTGAACTAAATTCTAAAAGTTTTTCTTCGTTCGATAATCGCCAACCCTGAAAATCGCCGAGCCGCAACCACAGATAATAATTGAATCAGCATTTCAATCAAGTGAACATTTGATTGCACTATCTATCGATACTAGTGTTGCAAGTGGTTGGACGGAAACAAATGATTGAATACGCGACTTTACTTTATCATACGGAATCACTAGATATTTTGGGCGAATTAGGGCCCGTTCCAAATCGCTTTTCGCAGAGTGATATTCACCCTCGTCAAATGACGAGGGTGAAAATCACTCTGCGAAAATTGATGAACTCTGCGAGATTGAAAATCACTTTTCAATCTTCAATCTCATCTTTATTCAGAGAGAGACAAAACGAGCAAAACCTTCGTCTGAAAGCTGTCACGTTAATTTCATCGGGCTCCAGACACCGGTAGGATTCGCACTTTTCAGTGATAAAGGTCACCCAGATCCGTTCCGGAACAACTGGGAAACTGTCAGGTGACAGCTCGGTCATCTTCAATTTCACTCGGGGTCAATTTGGAACTGGTTCGAGTGATTTTCACTCCTCAAAGTGTAATTTCCACTCGATTTGTAACGCAGCCCTAGTTTGAACTTTATAATCTGTTGCTTGATTTGTCATCGTTTCGCTGTCATGTGTCAGTCAGTCCAGTCAAGTCAAGTCAGTTTCGTCAGTTTTATTTTACATCAAAGCCTGCAAACAAATTTGTCCGTGCAGTTATAAATCTAAATAATAAGTAAAAATGGTAAATTCACCGTATTAACTGTGCAATTTTAACAGGGAATCGTGTGTTGTGTCTATAGTATAATATTTCACATTCCAGGCGACCGAAGTTGAAGAAACAATCAAAAGAATCCAAGCACATAAAGGCGTCATGGGTGTAGTTATTGTAAACCACGAAGGTTTGGTCGATTTCTTTACATTACCATGGCTATATTGATTAAGTTTATTTGCTAGAACCTTCATGCCACTAACAAAGACGAGTATAACGAAACTTATAATGCCTCTAAATAAAACAAGTCTTTTAAATTATAGTTTTGTAACTTTCTAATTTTCAGGTATACCCATCAAAAGCTCCCTCGATAATGCGACTTCAGTATTGTATGCAGGTTTAATTGGTCAACTGACTGAAAAAGCAAAGAATGTTGTGCGGGAGATGGTAAGTTTCAATTAGGCAAACTATTACCCAAAACCATTATGCAAATATTTGTAATTAGTCATACTCTGACATAATATTGTGAGAAAGTAACACTATTGTTACAACAAACATCCCACAAGTCTCTCTAGTATTAATATTTTAATCGGAGAACTTCACACACAACAGAAGGCTGCTGGGAGGTCTCTTTGATAAATTATTAGAAATATCTGTCCGAAGAGAAAAAGATGACGATAGGAAGCCTATTTGAGAAAGTGTGTGTGGTGTGACGGCCAGTTTGTTAAAGCTGGGCTTAACATTTAGTGAACATTCACAAAGAATTGTGTAAGTTGGAATCAGATTTTGTGAAAGTCAAATGAGCGAGCCATGGGGCCAGGCCCTCAGTTCTCACATAGAGGATTGAGGGCCCGCCTGTACTGGATATGCTATGGTCACTACAGAAAAATTATTTACTTCAAAATCTAAGTTAATGCCAATCAACATAACAAGATATTATCGTAAAATGCTGTCTTACTATGTGCAGCTTCGATCTAAATGGGCCTCCAATTCTCATACATGTCATAGTTTAATTCGCTAGTAAAATAAAACCATTAACTTACAGCTACTTCCGTGTTTGAAATCTTACTCTGAAGGCTACTAAATAAATTGCGGAAATTTGTGAAAGCAAGAACAGGTCACCACTTCATGTCATTTGAACTTATTATTTTTTTCAACTGGGGAGTGGGCCGGGTGATCGGTCCGTTTGTGGTGGACCATTTCACCCATTTCCCTGGGCCCCCTTGCAGGCGGTCATCATTTGAACTTATTAGTGTGTTAAAATTTGGGCCCTCAGTCCTCCATTTCCTTATGTTTTCGTTTTAATACGCTAAAGCGAATACAAGATTGTCCCTCATGTAAAAAAAATCGTGCAACAAAGTCGAGACCAGAAAGAAATTAATTGTATAAGAAAATCAAGTTTTTATTTTCATCAGCGGAATTATTAAATAGGGTGACCACAATTTCTTTCAGATTACAGCAGAAATAAGTAAATGCAGTGTCATTGATTTTACTAAAGTTTTTTCGATTTTTCGCTTATTCCTATCATCATAGCATTGAGAATTACTATTAATGTATGACATTTGTTACAATGACTAATACTATCAGCAAAAGGTGGTGAAACGAATTCAATTGCTCCGATAAGTTCGTACACCTTTGATTTTATTCTTATTGTGCGGTATTATTTTTATTATTTCGACTGGGGACGCTGGCAGTGGGCCGGGTGATCGGTCCGCTAGTTATGGGCCATTTCACCCATTTCCCCGAAATTATTATATTATTGTGCGGTAACTACTTATATCTTGCAAGCAATGCTCCCCAGTACCGTACAAATCAAATGCAATGACAAAATTTAATTCATAGTTGACTGTTATGTTAAAACCACAAGTAAGGCAGCACTTAAATAATTCGTCAAAACAAATCGCATCTTCTAAACACTCAATCCCAAAAACGAATAACATATTCGAATTAAGTGGTAAGAAAGCAAACTGTCTTTCAATTGAAACCGATGTGCAGTCACCGTTAATACATCGTTTTGTAAATAAAGCACTGTAAAAAAAGTTCAATCGAAGACACAACACCCGTCTGGTCGGCTACTGCCCGACGGTTGTTGTCGGGTTCTTGTATATTTCCAATCGCTCGGATAACTTTAATATCACGATGTAGGATACGTCAATTTTTAGTTCGTCTGTGGTGAGATAGATGTCGCTACACAGGATAACTAATAGAAATCAATTGCCACATTGTTTTGGCAATTGATTCTACTTTTGACTTATTTATATAATGCTTTTTGACTATCTATACTCGAATTTTGTATGGATCGTAACTTTTTATTGCACCTGCCGAACATTTAAGGTACTCTTGGATTAATTCAAAACTGAACAATGTAATCATATTTTGTATAAGTTTCGTTTTGAATATATCCATAACAAAAATAAGTTAAACTCTTTCAAACATCTTTAATTAAATAGACTTAATCAGTACTTAAAAAGTTATAAGAAACCAGAAATAATTGGTTGATAGTTATGATACCTTATATTTTTTAATATCAATATGTTTGAAGTCCTTAGTGGGCAATAGCTATACAGTTTACCCAATCATACATACAAATAAACTATACTGTTTTAATCGTTTCGGGAATCACTCGCACATTCTGACCCATACAATTTAACAACTACTAGGTGAAGGTTGTGTATTTTAAATGGCAAAGTGAAGCCTATATTACGTAAACAGGAGAAAATAAGAAATAATAATAGAAACACAAACCCAGTCTTGAAAATAAAAATGAAAACAAAAAATTAGGTTATTTAAATGAAGAAGTAGGTATAAAATAAGTATAAAAGTATTTCCTCCGCAACAAGTAGGTACTTATATATCAAGTCTAACGAGTGTCTCGCTCGACCGAAGATTTCACATCCTTTCATAAAACTCTTCTTAATCTCACCTATAATTCCCGCTGCACTATTATCAACTACACTTACAACTATTGTGCAAAATGTAAACAATAAACTACCCTGTGAGGTATGATTAATTTGCAAAAGCTTATGCAACTAACTAAATAGTTACTCAGAGAATCGCCAAAAAGTGGCAAAATGAGGGGAAAAAGATTTCATTGTCACCCTACCCACTATCCAAGTATGAAAATGGTTGATTTCGGTATTCTTAAGGATTTGTAGTTTCATCGTTATTATTATTTAAAACAAATAACACCAATTCGTTGCACTTTTTTTTTCACATGAAGGGACAATCTTGTATTCGGCATTACTTTCGGACGTCAAGCGTATCTAGGTATCTAATGAAACGAAAACAAAAGAAAATGGAGACTGAGGGCCCGAATTTCAACACACTCAAAACGTTCAAACGACAAGAAGTGGTGACCTGCGGGCCTAAGCTGCGCGCCTTACGAGAAGAGTAGACAAAAAATCATCCAATCAAATTTCGTCATCTGCCCCCCGATTCAGAACGAATTTATCGACCGATTCGGTTAATTTGTTTTAATTAAAGCAAATGATCCGCTTTAGGGTGGGTAGCAATCCAATTTTTTTTATGTGAAAGCCAAAGGCCTTATGTTTTCACGAACTAAATTACATAATAACTACCTCTAATAACACTACTTAAATAATGAATTAAAAATAAAAGTAAGAATCGGTCGATAACTTTGTTCTGAATCGGGGGGCTGTTCTTGCTTTCACAAATTTATTTAGTAGCCTTGAGGATTTCAAAAAGTAGCTGTAAGTCAATGGTTTAATTTTACTAGTGAATTAATCTTTCACATGCATGATAATTGAGGGCCCATTTAGATCGAAGCGGTACAAAGTAAGACAGCGTTTTACGATAATATCTTGTTTTCACTAATTTTGATTAGCATTACCTATTTTAGATTTTGGAGTAGACTTTTTCTGTAGTGACCATAGTTTATCCGGTACGGGCGGGCCCTCAATCCTCCAGGTATGTGAGAACTGAGGGCCCGGTCTTACAGCCCATAGCTCGCTTATTTGACTTTCACAAAATCTGATTCCAACTTGCACAATTCTTTGGGAATGTTCACTAAATATTAGGCACATTTTCAAACAAACGCACTTAATTGAGAGGCATTTAATATATACCTGTGGGACTATTCCCCTTTGTTCACCAGGTTGATATCACCCAGGCAGGTGCTCAAAGTGGAAACCTCTCTTGCGTCACCTCAATAAAATCACCTACACCATTCCCAGTTTGGCAAATCATCATGTGCATTGTGGTGCCTTAATTCTGTAATACCATTTCTATTCTCTCTGGTCAGATTCTAGTATTCTACACAGCTAAAGAAATCCCTAAGCCTCCCCTTTCAACAATGACTATTATATTGGATTTAAATAGCAGAAACTATTCCCTGTTGTGATTGTGATTTGAATGGTGTATTTATTTTGTTTGGTTGTATTTCAACCAGTTCAGCCCCCCCGATTCAGAACAAAGTTATCGACCGATTTGTTTATTTTCTTTTATTTTTAATTCATTTTTTAAGGTATTTTTATATATGAAAACTAAAGGCCCTTGCCTATAACATATAAAATTATTGATTGCTACCGTTAAGCGGATCATGTACTATAATCAAAACATAAAATTATTGATTGCTACCGTTATGCGGGTCATTTACTATAATCAAAACAAACTTACCGAATCGGTCGATAACTTCGTTCTGAATCGGGGGCTGAACATATTTTATCGCAAGAAATAGGCGACAAGACTGCATTTGACATACAACATACTTACTTCTGTTCCAGGACTCCACAAATGAGCTGACGTTTCTCCGCGTAAGGAGTAGAAGACATGAGATTCTCATTGCACCAGATCGAGAATTTATACTCATTGTGATACAGAACACATCTGATTAGCCATCCCCCAGCTAGGGCGTTACGGCAAAGCACTGACAAGGATCTTACGCGTAGATTGTTATCTACACAGCCATCTTGGGTGCAGCCATTTGATTTCACCTAATGCATAGAAAGCTAATTTTTGATAATTTGTTATTTACCATTTGAAAGTAAAGTCCCCATAATCTTTGGTAAATTAAGTACCTAATTCACAAGTACGAAGCATTCAGGAACCCGCACGAGTTTTCGTCATTGCAATTTTGTTTAGGACACTTAGGTTAGGTTTCTTACACAGTCAGTTTACGAGCGTTTTCTAAGCGAATCGGGCGCGCCACCAATAGCGCCGTTGACGCCATTTTGCACAGGTGTTGATAATGTTGAGCGTTCGCGATGTCTCGGTTCGTTGCGGACCCGGTTCGCTTTAGAAATGCTCGGATACCGCCAGTTAGGCTGCGGACAAGAAGTTGGCGATTGCGAGGTGGGAGCGGCGCGGCGACAACAAGACCCGATGCCTGCTCCCCGCAGCGCTACCTTCAAGACCACATACATTATATGCATTTCGTGTCCGCGGCGTAAGGATAGTGTATTATCGCTCGTGTCATCGCAGAGCAGGATTCTAATTTTAGTTACCTGTGTAATAGAATTATCAGTTAAATCACTGTCAGCTAGCGAATTAACCACGCTGTAGTGCGCGTTTAGTTTTCCTCTTCGCGTTTAGATACAAACTATAATGTGTTTTTTGAGTATTGAACCAAAGTGGTCCCGCCCGCTATCTTGCTTGATATCAAGATCTGATGATTTTCTTTGGATGCACTGTGATCACAGTTAGAAATGTGATCTAGTGCTCTCATTTCAAAACCAATTGTATGGAGATGATTTTGTTATATTAAGTAATAGAACAAAATCATCTCAATACTCGATACAAGCTGGGGGGTACCGCCATATTACATTCACGAATTTTCACCAAAAGCACTGTAGGAGCAATTATTTCCACACCTTGGTATTAAAGTAAATAAGGGTAAAAAACTAATATTCCGTAGATTTTTATACACACATGTTCACAGTTTCACACACTAATTTTAAGTTTAACAATTTAATAGGTTTTTACTGTCAAGCTACGAATAAGCTGTAATGCAATATAATCAATTTATTTAAAAAGTAAGGATATTGTGTGATGATATTTATTTGAAGGACGAAACGTAAATAATAATAAATAATCGACTACAAGAGTTTAATGTGTTTTTATTGGATGTAAGGTGAATGAAACAGTTCAGTTCTGAAAAATCGTACTTTATTCAAACAGCCATGCGTGCCGACGTCACAATAACCATGTTCTACATCATTGTAAAGAAAGCAGCAGGAATAAAAAGCGTGGAAAGAGTAAACAAATAAAGCTTGTTACCAAAAAGAGCTATTAGAACTAGTTTAGTCAAAACAAAAATGAAAAATCTGTATAGGCATAAAGTATTATGTAAGAAGGAATGACACTGTCAGTTTTTACAAAAGAAAATAAAAACCAATATCAGTGAGTGCAAATGAATGACAAAGCAAAAAAAAACATTGTTTGAGCGGTGGGCGATCCCTCGTTTCACAGACAACCTTCATAGAATTTCGTTTCGCAGAAAATGTTTTATAGAATATTCAGTCCATGTTTTCATATCGAATATTATTGTTTCAACGACTATTTACTTCAATAGAAGCATATTTCACAGAAAAACAATTAATTGCACTAAATTTTTTAATTACCAAAATAATGAAACAGTACATAAAATAAATAAACTAATATTAATAGTTTGGTGTATTTTTTAACCGTTATTATAAGTTAAAAAAGATTCTATTTGTTATGTAGGTTAGAACTGCGACCACATTGATCCAGAACTTACCAGAACCGAATATTGATATTATTAAGTATACAATGTAGGTAACAATAAATTGTCTCGGTATAATTTCTTTTTGTAATAAATAAGTTTTATACTAACTGAAAATTATGAGCAATAATATTATTTGATTTGTTATTCTATGATTTGATTTTCTTTGAAGTAACTATTCTGCGATTTCTGCGTATTGATTATTCTATGAAACAATTTCTGTGAAAGGAAGTTCTATGAAACCATTTTCTATGAAACAACGTTCAATGTTTGGTCACATGCACGAACGGAATAGGTAATTTCGCGTCAAACTTCTAGTCATGATTTGTACTAAAGATCATATACTGGCAGAGTGTTTGTTGTGTAGCAGCAAGATCTCAAGAGGCGGTCAATTTTACTTACTAAAGTAGGTATTGTAATTTGGTAATGAATACATTTACGACCGACTTGGTGTAATGGTTAAGAAGTTGGCTACTGCACCAGAGGTCGCGGGTTCGATCCCCGCACAGTACAAACATTTGTGTGCATGAACATGTCTGTTTGTACTGGTCTGGGTGTCTCCTATGTATAATATGTATCTATTTACAAAAGAAAATGTATTTAAGTATGTTTATCCGTTGTCTAGTATCCCATAACACAAGCTTTAATTAGCTTACTTTGGGGCTAGATGGCGCTGTGTGGAATAATGTCCAGGGATATTTATTTATTATTTATTTATTTATTTACAATCTTGAGTATAATAAGAAGTGTCTTTTTTCATTATTCGGTATTCGGCCGAATACCGAATAGTAGCCGAATATTCGTGACATCTCTATAGTTTGTGCCAGACGAACGTGAAATAATGCTCATTGAACCCACCTGTACCAAAATTTCGTTCCCAATGAAACTGTCGCTGATTTGTCATACAAACTATCGCTTTCCTGTCACTTCCTGACCTTGGCCGGTAGGTCTTAGTACCTTATGCAAACGCAACCCAAAAACTATAAAAAACAGGGCAAAAATATTTTAAACTTTTTAAGAATCCGAATAAATAAGAAGAAATAAGATTTTTTTTTAAAGTTTTGATGATTATATAACGATATTGTTACTGTTTAAGTACTTAAAAATATATTTTCGGCATTATTTTTATTTTTTAAATATTCTTGGGCACCTTAGGCTACCGACAAATTAAGACCCATTTTGCAATGGTTTTGTAAAGGTTGACGTGAACGCCTCTTTACCTAATTTACTATGACAAAATTCGGAATGCGGGACTAGTCTCGTATTCAGGTGCCAGACTCTCGAACAGAATTTAATTGGACAAGCATAGCATATATTATGTCAAACAAGAAATTTATGAACCTTATTCCAAAGCATTAAGGTTCAAAAACCTTTTTGGTGACAATAATGTAATGCCAATCCGGCGAAGTTTGATTCGAGAGTCAGGGAACAGAGCGGATTAGAAAATTGAAACTATACCAACCAGTGTTGCCAGCGCGTTTTAATTTACAGAATAAGCTTATATTCGCTGAAAATATGCCAACTTAAAGTGAACATCATGATGACGGGTGTACCTAAAAAACCGGTGATTCTATACACATGAAAGCAATGTGCTTTTATAAAACTAGAGGTATTTAAAAAAGTTAGTGAGCCGTCAGCCTGATATCAGAATGACGGGTGTAGGCTTTTAAACCGAGCAAATCACTTACTATTTGAGGATGAAAATATTACCGTAGCAATGTTCCGACAATGTGCTCGAACGTGCCAAAAGCAGAATCAGATGTGGTGAAAGGTTTCAAAGTAATTTTGAAAATAAGAATTCTAAATTCCAACGCCTGCTCATTTTTAATTATTTATAACGTCAGTAATCTTTTAACAGACGACCAAAAACTTCAAAGAAATCGTATATCGTCTGATATAACATTACTGACATTATAAATATATTTTTAATTGGTTTTGCGAAAATGAGTATACCTAAATAAGTCCCCACGCAAATATCTAGGCATATCTACTAATTAGCGCATGAATGTTGATTGATTTTTGTATGGGAAACGAACCACCTTAAGGTATACGGGCTTCAATTCCAGGCTGCCGAATTCATGTATTCTCGTGTATGGTTGTTGTGGGAATATTAAATTTACCTTATTGAATGTATAATTTCTAATGAGAACTGTGATTTTATGTGTATATTGAATATCAACTATAGTATAATATAAACGGATGATGACATGAAACCCTTGTAGTTTAAATGTCCCTATACATTTCGTGGGATTGCCAGTATGAAATAAGCAGGCGTTGGAATTTAGAATTCCTATTTTCAAAATTACTTTTAAACCTTTCACCACATCTGATTCTGCTTTTGGCACGTTCGAGCACATTGTCGGAACATTGCTACGGTAATATTTTCATCCTTAAATAGTAAGTGATTTGCTCGGTTTAAAAGTACACCCGTCATTCTGATATCAGGCTGACGGCTCACTAACTTTTTTAAATAACTCTAGTTTTATAAAAGCACATTGCTTTAAATTTTACACACATTCCTCACATTGCTAGAACATTGCTTTCATGTGTATAGAATCACCGGCTTTTTAGGTACACCCGTCATCATGATGTTCACAACTTAAACAGTGATCGCAGTCGCTCCGTCTTTGGCTTCCATGTGGTTTGGCAGAAGTGTGACAGCGCCCATGGCATTCCACAGATTAAGAGCTTTTTATCGATTTTATCAACTTCTTAAATTTGGGCAAACTCCGCATTTATTCATACTCACATTCAATTTGCTTTGCTTTTATTTATAATATACATGTATTTTACTATTCTTCGTAAGAATGACGAACACACTACACACAGCGACTCTGCAGTCTTGTACTGCCGCAGTTTCTTTGTTTCTCATTTTTCGTTTTGTTGTTATTTTTCCTTGTGCGTTGTTGGAACAATTCATTATTTTTATTAATTTTTACTATCTCTCATCGATGCCTTTATTTCAAGCGCACTATTAGTTCTTTTGGCAAGAATCTGAATTCTATCGATTTTCAATTTATAAGTGATTCTGTCACGTTTACGTCCGGTTATTTCCTGCATTTTGCTTCCGAATGAAATTTATCGGCATCACATAAGTTATTTTTTTCATAGATATTATTTTTTATGAATTTTAAATAATACTTACATGTTGTCTTCAGCATCACCAATTATTCGAAAATTAGCTTCGTTTTTATCAAACGATTATACTTGAAATTGACGTTTCAGCTGCTTTATGGTATGTTGAATGTCTAGTTTTCCTATTATTAGATAATAAAATAACATTTCTTTATTTGGGACCATCTTGGCTGGCTAAAATATCTTACACAATGTTTAAAATTTTATATTTACAACTTCATTTTACAAACTTTCGTTAGTTTTAATATATTCCTCAAGTTATGCACGTATAGTATGCATAAATATGTACCATAATCTCAAGGCAGGTTTCAAGAAAATTTATTTTGAAAACTGAAAGAAATTGTGTTCCGAAAATACATTTTGCAAAACTTGGAATTTCATTGCCGACTATGTTATTTATTATTAAGTTAAATTAATCAGAGCTTCAGTTGTTTGCAATATTTAAAAAGTAATTTAGGACTTTAGATTCAATGATTTCTCTAACAAAATTATCATAATGTTGTCTTGGCAACGCAACTTTTTCTGTAAGCTTGTTATAAAGTTTTATTCAAGATTTGGTTGAAGTGCCATTTTGAGTTTTGATAAAATAGTTGAACTAAAATTAATTGTACCATTTAGGATTTGACAGTACTTTTATTTTAGTTCACAATTTCTAATTTATTTGAAATTAAAGATCAATTTTGCTTTTTATTAGTATTTATTTCATAGTCACACAAAGTTGCGATACATAGTTTTTGTAATATGTTCAACATGTTTTAACATAATTTTATGAGAAATGAGGCCATTTTAAAAAATTGATAATTTTTGAGATGTTTGAGCCTCAAATTCCTCCTTTCATCGTTTAGAATCTATTAATTTTAGGACTATCTAATCAAAACATGTTGAAATTATGACTTCCAAAATCTAAAACACTAGTTTCATAACTTCTTATTTTATTTTATTATTTATTTTTGTTCAAAATAGAAACTACCAAAGATAATTTTAGACGTCGAATACAATGCAATAGCACAAACATTTTGTTGTAGCATGCAGAATTGAATTGGTTTATTTTTATTTTCATGAATTAAAACTAAAGCTACACTCTTAGAAAGTATATTTATACTTTGAAACTCCTTTTTTATTCATTATTTAACTGGTATACAGAATACGAAAAGTTTGGAACAGAACAATATTAGTTTTGGTCCATAGAAATAAAATTATAATGTTAGTTTTTAAACCTACTACATACGTGGTGTACTTGCGCGTTCTTTCTACGTGCGGTTTCTATTTTTTTTGTTATTTTTGTCTTCTGCTTTTTTTTCTTGTTTTTTTATTGTTTTAGCTGCTGTACTCACCGAATTATACGTGTGGTCGCTGCTTCTTTACGTGGCTTCTGGAATTATTAAAATAGTTTAATGATCACCTTTTTTTAGACTGAATGCCTACTGTCAAATAAAAAGTATAAATGCAAATAAAAAAAATATAATATACTGATTTACTCAGCCATTAAGGTGAGAATATAAAAATAAACATTTAAACTGATTAGTTTATACTAGTTTTTACAGACCAAGACTTTTTGATCGGAGGATTTACTCTATAATATTTATAGACTTAATTATAACCTATTTTAGAACTAATATAAAAGGCGAAATCAAAAAAATGTGCAGAGGCGCAGTCGTTAACTTTGTGGAACGCATGGAATTAAATAGTTTTTTAGTAGATACTGTAGTGAAAAAAATCTTAAGTTACTTTAGTAGTTCAAAAAAGGGTAAATTTGACAATTAAAAAAAAACATCTAAAACAATGCATATTTTTTTTTCTAGTTTTTTTTTCTCTCAATAAAATCACAACTATCCTACATTCAATAAAGCTTTAACAAGCGTAACACATCAAGTTAACAACCATTCTTGCACTCCAACGTACTATACATCGCGGTTACTTGGGCGGGCGCGCGTAGGGCGAGTGCCTCGCGAAGTGCTGCCTAGGCGGCTGCTGCTGCGGCGGCCTCCTGGTGCCTACGTCACGAGCTGACGTTTTGAAGTCGCGGACCGGTTCCTCCTTGTAGTAGGAATCGTCCTCGTAGTACCGGTCTTGGCGGTCGTAGTAGAAGTCCGGCTCTTGCTGGCGGGGCGGCGGGCCGCGGCCTTGGCGGGCCACCTGGTAGAGGCACTTTAGCTTAGGCAGACGTTTGGAAGATTTGCAACAAGAATACTAACATACGATGATTTTGTGCGAAGTGGGGTCGTCGGATCAACTAACCGAATTTGGTAGCTGGTTTGTTCATCAAAAAAATATACAGTGAACACAAATATAATGGCCAAACCATTGAACTCTTAGGGTGCACACCCACGTCAGACTTTTTGTCGGACCGATAATCGGGCCGATTTTGTATTTCATATTATTTCTGACCTACTTTTTGTAGGACGTGTGCGTTGCTCCATTGCTATCCGTATGTTCTATTTTTCTCCTACAAAAAATCGGTTACCGATTATCGGACGTGGGCGAGCAGCCTTAGGGTGCACACCCACGTCAGACTTTTTGTCGGACCGATAATCGGGCCGATTTTGTATTTCATATTATTTCTGACCTACTTTTTGTCGGACGTGTGCGTTGCTCCATTGCTATCAGTACGTTCTATTTTTCTCCTACAAAAAATCGGTCACCGATTATCAGACGTGGGCGTGCACCCTTAGTCGGTCACAAAATCGGTGGTAAGAATCGGAGGAAAAATCTGCCCGACTATCGGTCCTACAAAAAGTCTGAAGTGGGCGAGCAGCCTTGGGGTAATCTACATTAATACTATAAAGAGATAAGTGTTTGTGCGTTTGTATATTTGAAGTAGGTAATCTTCGAAACTAAGGGAGCGATTTTAAAAATTCTTTTACTGTTAAAATGCTACATTATCCCAGATTGCTCTATAAATTTTTCATTAGGGATCCGGATAAAAACTTCGATATGTAACCCAACGTCTGAGAAAAATAAGTGGGTAGAAAGCTAGTAATGAAATACCTGTCGATTGAATTTGGAACAACTTTACTTAATTAATGCTTATTATTAGCGGAGGCCATTTGCCGTGTCATTGTGCTTTCAAAATGGCGGCCACTTAGTTTACTGACTTCTGTCTTATTAATTTGGTATAATTAATTACTTACCGGTGGCTCGGGCGCCATCGCGTAAGGATCGTCGTATCCTCCCCCGTAGTTAGACTCCATGGCGTTCCGCGCGCGATCCAGAATGCTGGCAACCTTAGACTTTCCCGGCATGGGTCTGTGGCCGCCGTGACCACCGTGGGCTACGTGGCCACCGTGCCCCATAGGCGGGCCGGACGGCATGCGCGGCGGCGCGCGAGGCGGCGGCCTGGGGGGCCCGGCTGGGGACAAGGGTAGTTGGTCAGTTACTGACACGAATACTTATTGAGACTTGTCCAAGAAAATGTCATTGGACGGAAAGGTCAAAGCATCTTACGTCACGCACCCTAGCCGAATTTCTTGAGAAAACGTTAAAAGTGACGGCGAGTGCCGTCATTCCTGTACATTTTAAAGTTTTGGCATGTAGAAGCACGATCTTGGCTAGGCACTCAGGTCCTTTCTGTTGTAGGTTGACCAATTTTCACCACCGTGATATCATCTGTTTATGAACTGCCGGTTTGCCTGGGTATGGTTAAAATCTAGGATTTTAGACAGGAGTCAGACACCAAAACCTTTGTGACAACACAAGGTGTCAATGGTTTCGAGGCCCACACCCATCAGAGTAAGCAACTGTCTAAAGTACTACTCAACTTTGTCTGTATAAGGCCTTTATGGAGTTTTGTTCAAATACAATTACAAAGTTATACAGATAGCTATCTAATTGAATGATAAAAACACACAACAGCAATAGCAATAACCCAAAATAGAAAACAAGACTACTACACCAAGAGTGAGGGGGCGTTTCCACCAGAGATGTGCGAGGACGGTGTTTATTAAGCACATGCTCCTTTGTAGCATGCTTATTAGCATGCTTATCTTCTGACACACTTGCTTTTTATTAGCATGCTCTTTTTAAGCATGCTACTGAATGAGCGTGCTCAAAGCAAAGGATTGAACACATCAGAAATCAGTCATACTATCGACAGTCCTATCGAAACTATCGACCCGTGACAATACTATCAAGAGTATCGATAGTGAGAATTAAGCGATACTATTGACCTTTTTCGATACAATCGTGCCATTAAAGTCGATACTATCGCTACTATTTATGACTATCCACACCTATCAATAGTTTTGCTTTAGTAGCTAGAGGTATTTTTGATACTATCGACTGGAAATAAAACGACACCTTTTATGAGCTTGCAATATTATAGTAAAATGTTCGACTATCGATAGCGCAAAACTATCCATACTATAGAAACTGTCGATAGTTTTTGTACTGATACTATCGATAGTATCGAGACTCGGTATATTGGCTGCTTTTAGAGATAACTACCTGTCCGTCAGCGGGTTTGCTCGCGTAGACTGACTTTCCCGTCAAAAAATAGCCTAAATTAATAAGAAACATATAGCCTATGTTACTACCTGGGGCCGTATTACCATCTCATATAGCCAGTCAAGTTAATTTCCTAAGCTGAGCGTAGCGAGCGATTTCCTTAATGATTTCTTACATTTTCAGCCAGTCAGCTAACCTGTCAATAAAATTCATCCTCTAGGCCAGATATTTACTGACAAAATTGCGTGCTACCTTCAGTTTAGGAAATTAACGTGACTGACTATAAGAGATGGTAATACGGCCCCTGGTAGTGTAGCTTCCTAGTGGTAAAATAATTTTTAAAATCAATCCAGTAGATTCAGAGCCCATTTAATACAAACAAACGAATCAAGCGGGATCCGAACACGGGACCCCCTAGGATCAGGTCGGATTTTACTAGTTTCTATCTTTGTGTAGAAAATAGTGCATTGTTTAATCGAATCTTTACTCTTTATAATATGTTCAGATAAACTACAACCTCGCTATATAATTAAAACGAGACTGACATCTATATACCAGTTCTCAATGGATACTAGCCTAGTAGCATGCTCAATAAGCAAACCTGCTAAAAGCACGCCTCCTTCCACCCGCGCTGCAGGTAGCATGCTCGAAAATCGCACGGCTGTCGATTTTTGAGCATACTCGAAAGTAGTATGCTTATAACTAGCAAGGCTTCGACACACGCGCTACTAAGTAGCACTTGCTTAATAGTAGCATGCTTTCGTGCTAGTAATGAGCATGTGCAACTGTAGCTTTAAGAACCAATAGAATAGCTAGGTGAATGAAACAATTCTATTGGTTCTTAACAAACATATTCCTTGCAACGCATCCTCGCACATCTCTGGTGTAAACGCACTCTACAGGTCTTCTGGGTTTGAAAATTATTCTACAAAATGAAAATGCAACGCCACAAATAACTAAATACACATTTGAAAACATGTGGTTTGGAAATTTCTTTCATCCTTATTATTCCCCAATCATACAGCCAATTCGTGACCCTCGTGAAACTCTTTATAATTCACACCAAAAAATAAACATAGAATAGTTTCAAACATAAGCTGCGGTCCGAATTGAGCGTAAGCTTAATCTAATCTTTTCCAAATTGGTGTCAGGGAATTACAACTGATGGCGAAGATAAAAGAAAGCCATCACTGCTGACGCTATATTAGATTCACAGGAGATTGTTTTTTTTCGAAAGACGTGGAATACTTTTTTCATAGTTATTTTCATCGGTATTTCTGTTTAACGCGCTTTCAATTCCACCCATCTTTAAATGATGTCAGCACTTTTAGTGCAATCGCAATTCGGACCGTACGGAAGAAATTGAATAGCAAAAAGTCTAAACTACTATGTGAAATGAACCATAATTGCGTGCATAACATGACGTAAGGACCTGTGCCGCCTTCGGGGCCTCGGAATGACAAGGATCGCTTGGTGACTGTGCAAGCGGTGAACAAAGCACTCTGGGGGAACAGGTGCTGCGGCAGCGGCGGGTCCATCGGATCTGACGGAGAAGCCATGAGATTAAATACTGGTGCCTGAATGAGACCCGACTAAAAAATGGCTGACCTTCAAAAACAAACAATGCTTCCACAATCTAGCCAAAAAATATTGATGGCTTATATTACGATTGCCCTATTAATACTAAAGAGTTTAATTCACTGTTAAGGATTTTGACTTGCAGAGTTGGCGTGCCTACCCTGTTCACCTGAAGTATATCCTACAGCTAATTCTGCCTTAGAGCCAAACCACACGGGCGGTGCGGCGCCGCACCGCAAGCCATTTCGCCGCGGTGGCGACCACACGGGCAGAGCGGCGTCGCAACGTTCTGCGGAGCCGCAGCGGCGACAAAATGAGGGGTTGCCCATCGCTACGTACGACAGTCTGTAATAACAATGGATCGGGAAAAACGTGTGCTGCTGCTCTTATTAGGTACTTCGCCACCGAAGAAATCGACGTAGAATCATACGAAAACACTGGATCAGTCCATTTATAGCCTTGAGGAATAGTGACGGACTTTTTTTCTTTAAAGAATATCAAGAGTTAGTTTTAGACAAAAAGAGGTTTTACATTTTTTTCGAATGAGTGTATCCACTTTTGAAGGTTTATTGCAATCCTTAGCTCCATACGGAAACAGTATACTAATATGAGGAATCCAGTGGAGCCAATAGAAATGATGGGAATCACTTTGAGGTAAGTAATGAAAATCTTTTATTTTTTCCACTTGCTTTATTCTTGAGTTAAGTACAAATGGTGTAACACACACGACTTTGTTTTATATATTATAATAGATTTTCAAATCAACTTCAGGGCAATATTATCACTTACAAGCTTGCAAAATCATATTCAATCTCTTCGCTATTTTGAGACACTTCAGAACCTTGATTTGGAGATTGAAATACATCAGAAATTGAGTTTATTGAACTGTACATACCCGTACTTTGGTAATTTCAAATAATTGCTCTTCAAACGCAAAGGACGAATGTGGAGTCGTTTGTCCATAGCGCATTTCCGTGATTAGTTGTAAAACTTTAGTTTGGAATGTGAGGGTCTGAAGTTCGTTAAAGTCTTCTATAGATGGCAGTATGCCTTTAAAAAAGGACAAATGGCGATTCTCCTTCTCCTTAGGAGCTTTTAATGCATCTAATGTATCTTTTTCAAAATCATCCAATTGTACTGTTCTCTTCCGGGTGAAAGGAACATAGCGGGACGGCCCAGGTACAGGCACATCATCTGTAGAACTCATGGTCGATTGATCAGCTAAGTTTTAACTATCGTCCGTGGCATTCTGTGTTATTTTTGATAGTTAAAAATGATCGGGAAGGTGTTCGTCAAAAAGATAAATTGGCGATAATTTGTGATGAGTTTCACTCTCTCCAACCCCAAAATGAAGAATTGACAGCAGCTAATGGTATTAGAGATGAATTTGCGAACTATTTTAAGAGCAGCACAGGATCCTTTAAAGAAAATTTAGTCATGTTACTAGTATGAAGAAAAATAAGGACTCACCAATTTTGTTCTTTCGATCGGGAGCGTAGCTATCATATTCTGGAAATATTTTTTTTGTAACTTCTGCCCATGCCTTCGCTTTTAAATTGTTTTTAAAATCCACATGAAACCTATCCCACAGTACTTCCCGTTCTTGAACTAAAGAAATGAGGTAGTCTATGTCAATATTTTTCTCACTGGTACTCATTGTAATAGGTACAGGTGACGTGATCGTACTGAATCCACCATGCGTCCTTCCCTATGCTGCGCAAACGAACAACAGCGAGCGGCGCCGCTCCGGCTCCGCTCTGCTTACACCCCTCCCCGCCTCGTCTTGATTCCGATGCGCGCGCGGTGCGGCGCCGGAGCACACCGCACGGCGCCATGTGGCTACAATGCCTTTTTGTATGTAGAAAACCGCAGCGGCGCCACAGCCGCGCCGCCCGTGTGGTTTGGCTCTTAGCATGACAACATTTTCTACCATAACTACCAGCTTAAATCATACAGTTTGCAGGATGGGTCCACCTGGGGGGCAAGCCAAGAGCAACATATCACAATGATTTCTACAATAGAAATTGTTCAAATGTATGGGGATGACAGAAGCGCCAGCAACCGCTTATATCATCTACATACATTTAAACAATTTCAATTGTAGAAATCTGGCGTTTTGCTCTTAGCTAGCCCCCCTGGAAATTTGTAGGGAACCCATGTTCAGAAGTGGACCGCTGTAAAAGAAAATCCATACCTCTGTCCATAATATCCCTCATCTGATTCTGTCTCATCATATTCATGTCCATGTTGTCTGGAATAAGGTACTTCTTGACTTCAGCAAGCGCGTACGCGATTCTCGCGTGGGCCTCTGCCGGGGACGCCAGTGCAGATACTTCAACGTGTAGCTCATCTGATAGGTGGGCGTATTTAGGGTCTAGTGAGTTACGGAGTTCTTCTTCTTTTTGTCTGAAAAGACGAAGAAGTGGTTACACATGATCTTGAGGTATCTAAAATACACATCACTTGTCATGGTCTTGAAGTAGGGATCCCTGTGTTACGAGGTGCCAGACAAGGAATTAAGCTCTGTCACTCAGCACACACAGACCAAAGCAAACTTAGATAGGGTTGTTTCCTGAATTGACTTGACTGGTAATAACCCGGGACACCATGCAAGAAAAGGCGAAAACTGGTGCCACCTCACACTATGCCAATTGTGTTGTTAAAAAAAACAAATCAGGGGCAATTTTAAAAAAAATGCTGTTCTGAATTAACCTGGGACACAAGGTGGAAAATCACACCCAACAATGTGTAATTGTAAATCAACAGAGGCACGGAGGGTCTAACACATAAAGGTATATTTGTTTATATACCTACAGATCAGATGCATGTTTCCTGGTTGGGAAATTAACCCACAACATGTAGCAAAGTAAGCTCGCCTCATCAGGAAGCCACAAGCCATTCAACCAGGATTATCTTACCTATCCCTCATTGATCCTCGTCCTAGGACTGCCATTTTGCACATGGTGTCCTCCTGCATCTGTTTCATGGTGTTGCCTTTAGGTCCCAAAAGTTTACCCACAAAATTGAACTGTAACAAAACATTAAAATTAATCTTTCAAGTCTGAAGACATCCTGGCAGTTGCAACAAAGGAAATTGAAAATTTATTTTTCTAATGACAATAAATATTTATAGAAAAAAATACCTTTGGGTGCTCCTTTACTGGTACTAACACCTTGACGGTCACTTTGACAGGCTTCTCACGGAACACATCCAAGTATTTGCCATCTTTATTTAGTATTCTTCCTGTTGTTTGTACTTTTGATACCTCTGTAACAATTTAGCACTTATTAAATAGTATTCAAGAACAGAAACTTAGCAGTGTAACCTGCAAGAATAAGGTCATTGTCCTCTTAGCATTTACTTGAGTCAACAATACCATGGCTTAAATCACTTCATTTTCATGTTTGATCACTTTTAGTCAAAGGAAAAAACCAAATCTTCCTTGAAGGCATTTGAAGGGCAGGTTGATAGCCTGCACTGAGAGAATAAAAACCGCTTCAGAATTAAGGTATTGATTGAAACAATGTAATTAAAGAGGAAAGCTGCGCCGTTTAGCAAAAAAACCAAACATTCTCAAAAAGTACGAATTCAATTAAGCATACCTTGGTCAATTAATTTGCATGATACAGGGAATTTCTGAGAATTGAGCTTGATCTTCTCGCTCAATAATTCCCGCATGTATTCACCGGCTTTTTCATTTAATTTCGGGCAATCCTCTCCATCTTGCTCCATTGCATCTAACGATTGTCCGGCTTCATTAGAATTGCGCTTAAAATCACCGCTGTTGTAGCCGTTATCTGCCATCTTATCTAAATAACTAAAATTACCACAATGTCACAATTGTTGCCTACAAATAATAATTACAAAATCCTAAATTATTCCTTGTTCGTTTGCTCGAACGTCAACCAAAAATCCAAAATTCCAAACGACGCATACCAAAGAAAAATGGCAGCCGACACGAATGAATGAATGAAATTGACTGAATGACAGCAAATTAGTGAACTTCCGGTTTAGGTATGTTACTAAAGAACAGGTATATTTATCACATGATTCAAACACACACAGCCAAATCTCGTTAGCTGGCCGCTGGGCTATTAGGCTTCGATCGCTAAGGCCTAAGACTGCTATTTGGCGTTGAATTCTTCAATAAAAGAGCATAATATAACAACTGCATTGCGAATACTGCAAATACTGCAATGTCTAAAATGTCTTTGCCTGACGAGAGTGACGAGACGAGACGAGCTGTCAAAATGCGAGCGACTCGCAATCGGATCGCGTTGCGAGTTAAGGGGGTTTTGCCTAACAACTTGCCTGACTTCCGTCCGACACGAATGAACAGACTTAATTAACATAACATACTAGGGGTGACCCTGGGATTAACTAAGGGCTGGTTACCACATTACCAGCTCTAATATCAAGTACGCCCCCCGTCAGATCATCAATTTAATATTCTTATAATAGATTTTGGTCCTTGTATCAACTTTCTAGTTCACTAAAGATTGTGAAAATGCCGTTATTGTAACTATAAGAATGATAGAAACTAGAAAATAGTGCATTGATTAATGCTAAAATTTAAAATTTACCTGACCTAAGACCATGCAGGCCGAACTGCCCATGCGTTTGCTCTCACGCAAGACCAGACGCGACTGGTACACCAGCCCACCCGGGATATTGTCGGTCATACGCCCTCCTTATTGGACATTCTGCTGTCTACTCACCCAGCCGGGTATAAAGTGTCGGTTGATGCCCCATTGGGCTCCTCTGATCACTTTTTCTTTGTCGTCCACTCAGTCATATTATCAACCTATCTTTCGAACAAGGGCACTTTCCAGAGCAATTAAAAAAGTATATTATCAAACCGCTGTTTAAAAAGAAGGTAGATAAAATTATCAACCTATCTTTCGAACAAGGGCACTTTCCAGAGCAATTAAAAAAGTATATTATCAAACCGCTGTTTAAAAAGAAGGTAGATAAAGTAGATGCAAATAATTATAGACCTTTAAGTATAATACCAGTAATATCTAAAATACTAGAAAAAGCCATGCACAATAGATTAAACGATTTTTTTTATCAAATTCAAGGTTCTTCATGCACAGCAATTTGGATTTCGTAAGGGAAGTTCTACCTCTCTTGCATGCTTTGACCTAATTAAACACGTGACGGAAACTATAAATAATAAAACACCGATTTCCGCCATTTTTCTCGATATGTCCAAAGCATTCGAGTTTGTTAATCATAACATTTTAATGTACAAGCTTGAAAAATACGGTGTTAAAGGTAAACCATATGAATGGTTTCAGAGTTATTTAAAAAACCGATTGCAATGTACCCAAATCACACAAACAAATCAACATAAGCTCATTCTTATAAAAAAAAAACTACACATATTGTGATTTACTTAACAACACAGGTGTCCCACAAGGCAGTATTCTCGCTCCCTTGTTATTTTTAATTTACATCAACGACATACCTAATGCAACTCAACACAAATCCATATTATTTGCAGATGATACAACTTTACTGATAAAATGCAATTCAAATATAAACAAAGCTCTTTCCGATATTATACAGTGGCTGGATTTAAATAAATTACATATTAATCTTTCAAAGACAAAAGTAATGGAGTTCCGGGATTTAGGGATCCGGAGAGTTATGGGATACTAGACAACGGATAAACATACTTAAATACATTTTTTTTTGTAAATACATACTTATTATACATAGGAGACACCCAGACCAGTACAAACAGACATGTTCATGCACACAAATGTTTGTACTGTGCGGGGATCGAACCCGTGACCTCTGGTGTAGTAGCCAACTTCTTAACCATTACACCAAGTCGGTCGCATATCGTGCTTGGTCCAGGGCCCAGGCTCTAAATTATTAATTCCCACCTAGCCTCCCTAAAAGCAGCCTACAATAGAGCTACCAAGGCCACCAAGAGGGTTTACATTAGAGCAGACGCCCAGCGACTTGCACGTGTTGGCCAAGAACTTATGACTGATGGATCGCTGGCTTATCAGCCGCAAGAGAAAGCTGATTTACTGGCAAACCTCTTTGCCGCAATCACTTGCATCGATGATTGTGGGGCGGAACCGCCTGAAATCCCGAATTGCGGCTCCACATTGCCTGATATTCGTATCAGGCAGTGTGATGTTCGTGCCGAACTGCAGTCACTCGATGACAGGAAAGCCAGTGGTCCTGATGGAATTCCAGCTGTGGTCTTGAAGAAATGTGCAGCGTAGTTGTCTCCAGTTTTCACTCGCCTGTATCGCCTCTCCTACGATTCGGGTCTTGTGCCGCTGTCTTGGAGGGAGGCGAATGTTCAACCTGTTCCCAAAGGGGGGACCGATCTGACCCTGCCAATTACGTCCAATAGCCGTAACCTCAGTGTTGGCTGAAGTGTTTGAGCAGATCGTAAACGCACAGCTCATCCGCTACCTTGAGGATAACTCTCTTATCCTCGACCGCCAGTATGGCTTCCCACCAAAACGGTCTACGGGTGATCTTCTAGCGTAGGTACGTAACACATGTCTGGGATGAGGCTATGGATGGACAAGCATGGCGAATCTTTGGCCGTCAGCTTTGACATTGCCAAAGCTTTCGACTGTGTCCGGCATCGTTCCCTACTCTCCAAGCTTCCGACATATGGTCTGCCACCTCGCTTATGCGACTGGATCGCCGGATTTCTGGAGGGGCGCAGAATTCGTGTCCTTAGCGATGGACGTGAATCGCGCTTTCTCCAGATAAACGTTGTTTCTTTCAATAGCTTATATTGAGAGAGAGCATTTTCGTTTCCCGTCGATTTCCTGTAACTTTTTGTACTTTTAAAGACCATGTGTTTCCTGTTCAGTGTCGCCACCTAGCGACCGCGCGCTTTTTAGTTTTCATTAGAAATGTCGTTTTTAGATCATTGGCTCAATTCCACCAGGCAGAAATGAAGTGTAAGCTTCCGGTTAGGTAAGTATTTTAATATGCGTTTTATTTCAGGGTAAAACGCTGCTATTAAATCACTTGACCGTCACTGGAAGCTTATATTGAGACCTGTTTGTTATCGCCTGGTGGCGTCACTTGAAGTTACTAGGAAACTAGAAAGACGCCAATGTGATTATCATCATACACTTTTTGTGTAAACACATAATTCGATTTATTTAACTATTATTTGCATACATAATGCTCATACAAAATAATCACAATAGCTATTCAATTGTAGGAACAAACCTAAAATAATGTGTGTATAAGTATATCTATTAAGTAAGATATATTATGTTTATTTCACTGGCTTGAACAATTGCGTTACTTCTTCTGAATTATTGCTATTAATCACTTTACGTTGAAATATATTAGCCGATTGCCAATTTCCCGAGCAAAAAATTCTCTCGAGAGGGTGGTTAGCTAACTTTTAGAAGCAACGGCTGATCGCACGCTTCCTGGGCAGCTGTAATACCAGCTTCTATAAACAACGTTTTTACCCAGCCTGCTATGTGCGTGACGCAGACTTAGCTGCCCCACTGACAGTGGATAATTCCAAGGGATACTGAACACGTCGTTGAATAGCGCTTGAGTGTCTCTCAGATCCCGTGAGAAATAGTTGCTTGCTACATGTGCTGTTTCTGAAGCAAATAAATCCACCATTGGAATTCCTCACTTTGCAAACACACTGGCAGCAGGTGCCATTCTGGGAGTGGGCGATATCAGGACGGATGATCGGCGTGGCTGTTGTATTTGCCTGGTATATACACTGATATGGATTTAATGTCATAACATAAAATACCATTACGACTTTATCCCAAACGGGGTAGTCAGAAGCAAGTGATTGTATCGTCATGGTGAACGAAACACTCGGAAGCCCACTTTTCACTAATGGTATTAGAACCTAGATTGTATCAATTCTAAAAAAACACTAATATTTAAAATGAAATTTAAAATTAGATGGAAGTCTATTGTAGAGGTATGTTGGCTAATATATTAGTACAGTAAAAATTAAAAAGAAAACCTTAAAATAAATATAACTAAAAACTACTAAGAAAATTTTGCACCTGTGGTAAGGTACCCAAGATGCTGGCAGCATTCCCCCGTTGTATAGAAAGACTCACACGTTGTGCGAGGAATGTACCAGCTCTTGGGTCACCTGTAGTTGAAATCAATTTTTTAGCTAGAGTTTTTAAAAGGTTCTGTGCACTCGGACCCCACGGACCCAGGGTTTCGACGCCGAAAGGCACAAAAGTGTAACCGGAACCGATGTTCTGGTACTTTTGTGCCTTTTTATATTCCGCCGCTTCAGCCGCCGCGCCTGCCCGTTTACTTGTAGCGGGAACATGGGAAGGGGCCAGCGTGTCGACGCAGGTCGCATCCCACACCAGCGGCCGGCCCATGGTCCATGGAACGAGTGTCATCCCGTCGGGTCTTTTACCGTCGTCACGTACGATACCTTGCGGCTCTAACATAGCCGGTACGTTGACGGAGGCGAAGGCCCGACGAATGACATCGTTCAAAGCGGCGTGGCGGGACAAGCGGCCTGCACTCCTAACACATGAGAGCCCGTGGTGTCCCAGTGAGTCAACCACAGTACCACAGGGGCAGGTGTGTGATACGCACAGCTCTGCTCCGAGGCGCAATCCCACTGCAACACGCAGTGTATTAGGGTCGAGGCAATTACCCGTATTTGTGCAGGGGTAGGCATTTAGCCAGTGCCCAGACTCTTTACGGGAAACTGCCTCAAGCCTTGCCCGCTCGGAGCCTGAGCTGCACAGAAGCAAACTATTGTGTGCAGCACTGCAGATAATTTCATCCCAACTTCTCTGTGAGTTGGGGCACGCGGGAATTTGGTTAGGCCAGGCCATTTGCCAAGCTTTTTTAGCGTTGTCTAGTTCGAACATTTCTGATGTCGGAACGGAACGGGAAAGAATTTGTTTGGTGAGGTCGGATGTGCTGTAAGCAGACGATAAAAAAGCTGGTAGAGATACACTTGAAATTTTGCGAATGCCTAGTCCTCCAAATCTTATGGGAAGAGAGGCTTGTGTCCATGAAGATTCATGTAATTTTATATTAAGGACAGTTTCTAATGAAATTTTGATAAGCCTGTCTATGGACAAAAGAAGATTTTGATTAGTCCAAAGAGGGGTTGATCGGAGGAGGTAAGTAAACTTTGGAACGAATAAACAAAATCTCAAAATGAATAAGGCCGAATGGGGGGTGATCTTCACCAAGCGGTCGGATTTTTCTTTAAATTTAGAGATTGAATTTTCAACAAAATTTGGAAAAGAAATCGGAAAAATGGGGGACCCAAGGAGACACAAGGAGATTTTGTCAATAATTTTGATGTCTTTTGCCAAAAGATTAAATTTCTTAATTATAAGGTCTTTGTTTTCCAGCTTTTCAGGAAGGTAAAGTTCACATTTTTCAAAATTTAATTCTAAACCCATTGATTGAAATTTTTTAATAATGTTTTTTAAATCCAATAGTACGATATCTGGTTTGTCTCCTAGGGTTCCGTCATCCAAATACCAAACGTTAAATTTTGAATGCAAGTTTTGAATTATAGGGTTTATAGACAAACTAAAAATGGCCGGACCAAGAGGGTCACCTTGTTGACAACCGACCGCTGAAAGAATTTCTTGGTTTTTGTACATAAGTTTTGTAGGTTCCAAATAGCAGTTGCTTAAATAATTGGTGAGTTCCGGGATATTGTGCCAAATTTCTGTCAACATGGTGGTCCTGTCTACCGAATTAAATGCATTTTTCACGTCAATTTTGAGCAGCACCTCATCTTGTGAATTTGAGTGTAAGAAAGTGCGAGCTGAGTGTACGGCAGCTTCGCATCCACCACTTACGTTAAAACCTAACTGGACAGGAGAAAAATGGCTACTTAATTTAGGCTGTATATATTTCACGGAAATTTTTGATGCCAAACGTCTAAAGGTGGATCCAATTGCTATTGGCCTTACACCACCGTCTTTTTTGGAAAGTGCTACAAGGTTTGCACCGTATAGTATGGGTTTAATCTGAGCATTGACTTTTCCGGCTAGCATTAGGTTAATTAAATTAGTAATCGACAAAACAAGCTTTTGGCCGACGTCACCGATAGCAGCAGAGGTTAAATCTTTTAGGTGCTGTGGAGATAGACCGTCTAAGCCAGAAGCAGAGCCTGCTTTGAAAGAAAAAATTGCTCTGGATATATCTTTTGTCGTGCATTGTATACTGGGTGCTTGGGGTGGGCCGGGGAGTTGAGGTGCTGCTGGGGCCGAGGGGTGTCTGGACTGCAATGCTGCTAGTGTTTCTGTCGAGTCTGGGGACAATACGTCATCGGAAAAGAGGATCCTGGCGGCACCTTTAAGATCTCCGTCGCTAACTTTTTCTTCAACTTTTTTGTATAAGTTGAAAGGCCTTCTCGCAGTGGTGGAAGGCGTCACTGGAGTAAGGTTATAACAGTTGTTTTTTATGATTTGAGTTAATGATGTACGGCTATTGTTTGAATTTGCGTGGAGAATTTGGAATGAAAAAGTGAAAAGATTAGTCCAATCAGTTTCTGTGTTGTTTATTGTACAGTTGTCTATAATTTTTGTAAGTTTTGTAGCGACAGAGATTCTAGCTCCTCGAGGAATCCTCTTTAATATCGCAGTATTTTGCTTTAGACGACTGAGGTGAATATGTAATGGATCAGTGATGTGAACTGTGTCTTGACAGGGAACATTTGAAGATGATGATGATACATTGTCAGCCGAAGTGGTAGGTGTGCGGTGTTTTTTGGTGATATGTATGTGCAAGCCTCGAATGGATGAGAAAGATCTTTGGCAGTTATTGCATATAAAAGTGGTATTGTCACTCAGACTAGACATGAGATATCACACACCCAACTAGAAACAAGAAAATATTGAAATACTTACAACTATAAATCATTCTAAGACATATAAGATAAAAAACACAGGAAAGAATATAAACACAAATTTGACATAAAAAAGTCAGATAAAGACAAAGTCAAAACAGCCTGTCTGGTCGCCCGGGTAACGCACACGATCTTTGGCGTAAACTGTCGAAATGGACAGCTGGTCGCCTAGCGACCGACTGAAAGGCGTCCTGTCAGATTGGATTACACAAATCAAATGGCTTGTTGATAGAATTTCGGTAGAAAAAGATTGATTTAAAGCCACCACTTCAGTTCCAGAGGCACCACTCAAGGTTTGGGCAAAATGAGGGCAGCTGTTAAGCTTGTACGGTGGGCACTCGATTTTAAAAATACATTTTATGTAGCCGGATCGGTTGACAGTACCTGTCGTCTTGTCCTAAAAAAAAAAGAAAAAGACACGCTCTTTGACAGACGTCTTTTTGTAATCATTTTCTACAATATTATTTTTCAGTGTATTTTACAGTTACATTTCAGTTATTTCCATAGAAAAACAGTGACAAGCAACCGCAAAATATATTTTGATAATATTTACGAAAATTTCAGCCCTAATTTCCAATATACCAATAACCATGGCAACTGTCATAGAACACATACCCATAATTTTACGCATCATTTTAAAGAATAATATTCTATGATTACGAGAGCAAAGACGAGAGCGAATGTAAGCGCACGACCACCACCACCGCCCACTCCGTCGCCCAGCTCGTCGTCGGTGGAGGAGTTTGCTACTCCTCCTGACACCACAACGAGCTCAAGTTCCAGCGATGAGAGTGGGCCACCGCCGCCACGACCGCCGCGACCACCTGCGCGACGTGGACGACGACCGCTGCCGGCACGCTTGGGGCCTGTGGGGCAAACTGCCTCGCGCGGGGCCCCCGCTACCGGTGGTATAGTGCGCCGCATGCGATGGACACACGACATGAATGTCAACTGCATGCGCGCCTATTACGGGGCTACAGAGGGAGGAACCAACCTGTCTGCGTATCGTGACCGGATGATGCCTCTGTTTCAGGCCCTTGACCCGACCGTGGCTGTTTCCGCCCAACGATTATCGGATCAAGTGCGGGCGATTCAGCGTCTTCAGATGTTGGATCAGCCTACGCTTGATCGGCTGCGCCTGGAGGCACTCTCAGTTCGCGCGACTTCTTCCTTGACGCGGGACCCGTCCGACACGCTGCTGCATCCGAACCCGGTCAGCGACTCGGTACCGGTAGCGCCCCGGATGGATCCAGATGTCGATGGAGAAGTCAGTGCGAACGTCTGCGTAAGTACTCAGGCCAAAGAGCAATTGAGGAGGGCTTTGGAGGATGCGATTTTGGAATATCGCTCCGCACCAGTCTCTAGGCCGCGGTTACCGCGTTTGCCCACTAATAGACGCAACCTAGCGTTAATGGGGGCCCTGGACGCTTTACTAGCTCCGTTTATACGGACTAGTGAAGATTTAGTTGATACTCACTCGATTCTGTACTGCGGGGCCATTGCGGCATGCCGTGTTGCTCATGTCAAGTTTCCGGACTCTGACCGTGCAGTGCGACCTGCCGCAAATGTACCCGCATGGCAAATGCGAATCGAGCGGCGTATCAACACGTTTAGGACCCTCATTGCAAAGCTGGTCTGCTTCAGCCGGGGGAACCATCGCCCTCGGGTTATGCGTTACGTGAACCAAGCCTTTGCTGGGACGGGTATTAGGCCCGAACAGTATATGGCTTGTGTCACAGAACGCATTGACTTTCTGAAGCAGAAGGTCTATGCGTGGGCAAACCGTATCCGTCGCTACAGAGAACGTGTGGACAGATATTTACAAAATCGCCTTTTCCAAAGTGACCAAAGGAAGGTGTACCGAAACTGGGAAGAGACTAACCAACGTGAGAACGACGGTCAGCGACCGGATGCAAGTGTCATGATTGACTTCTGGCGCAGTATCTGGTCGATGCCTGTCGAGCACACGGAGGGTGACTGGATGCGTACTGTCGAGCATGAATGCGAATCCATCGAAACCATGGAGTCAGTAAGTATTGACTCCGAAGACGTTAGTTGTGCAATTCAGACGGCTCAGAACTGGAAAAGTCCTGGCCCGGATGGATTGCACAACTTCTGGATTAAGTGGTTTCGATGCTCGCATTCATGCTTGGCAGTGCAGTTCCAGGAATCCATCGAGGTTGGTTCTCTCCCTAGTTTCCTGACTTCTGGTGTCACTTTCCTTTTATACAAGTCAGGTAGTACCTCGGAAGCAAAAAACTATAGACCCATCACGTGCTTACCTACCATCTACAAGCTCCTTACGTCCATTCTAGCAAAAAAAATTAACTCGCATATCGTTGCGAACAATGTTTTGGCCCCTGCTCAGAATGGATGTAGGGTTGGGTCCCGAGGTACTAAAGAAATCCTCCTCATAGACACGACTATTTGCCAACAAGTCCGGCGGAATCGGAAAGCTCTTTCAACTGCCTGGATTGACTATAAGAAGGCCTATGATTCGGTACCCCATTCATGGCTCAGGAGGATCTTAGAGCTGTATAAAATTGATACAACTTTGAGATCTTTCTTGAGCACATGCATGGGGCAGTGGATCACAGTCCTTCGTCAACCAGGTGGTGGAAATGGCTCCCCTGATCCGCAGGACTTCATAAGGATAGAGCGAGGTATTTTCCAGGGCGATAGTTTGAGTCCTTTGTGGTTTTGTTTAGCTTTGAATCCTCTTAGTACCTTACTAAAGGATTCAAAGCTAGGCTATCGGCTTCGCAGGGGGGGTGAGTTCATCTCTCATTTGTTGTACATGGATGACCTGAAGCTGTTTGCGCCAAGACCCCAGGTATTGATGGAACTGTTAAAAATCACTGAGATTTTTAGCAATGCCATCAAGATGGAGTTTGGCGTAGACAAGTGTGCGGTCATGCATGTACAAGAAGGGAGGGTTGTAGATTCACCGAATTTACAGCTCTCTGAGATGATGACACTCAGATCCCTCTCTGAAGCTGAAACCTACAAATATCTTGGTATGTCAGAGTCATTGGGTATATCAGTAGGAGACGTCAAGCAATCGGTGAAGGAACGCTTCTTTAGTCGCCTTACAAAGGTACTTAAGAGTTCTTTGTCAGGTGGCAATAAGGTGCGCGCCTTCAACGGTTGGGTGATGCCCTTATTGATATACTCCTTTGGCATACTGAGATGGACTCAAACTGAGCTGGGTGCTCTGGATACACGAGTCCGAAAACTGCTCACAACGCATCGCATGCTACATCCACGCTCGTCTGTTATGAGATTGTATATCCCACGGAAGGTGGGGGGTCGTGGCTTCTTAAATGCCAAGGACCTTCACAACCGTGAGGTGTGCAATCTCAGGAGATTTTTCCTCAACAACGAGTGTGGGATTCATCGCGACGTTGTGGCAGTTGACAAGAGGCTCACGCCGCTCTCCTTGGCAAACGAGAACTGGCGTCAACTACCGATGCTAACCACCGACGACCGCAAGGAAATATGGAAGAGCAAGGAGCTGCATGGTAGGTTCTATCGGGCCTTGACAGGGCCCGATGTGGACATCTCCGCATCGGTGAACTGGCTACGCTTCGGGGACCTCTTTGGGGAAACCGAGGGTTTTGTCTGTGCAATTGCTGATGAAGTTATCAAGGTGAATAACTACCGGAAATACATCATGAAGGACGGTACGGTTGACATTTGTCGGGCATGCCGCCGTCCTGGCGAGTCTATTCGCCACGTTATTTCCGGTTGTTCTCACCTTGCTAACGGAGAGTACTTGCACAGACACAACCTAGTAGCCAGGATCATCCACCAGCAACTTGCTCTTCGATATGGCCTTGTCGAGTCGGAGGTACCGTACTATAAGTATGCACCGGTACCAGTTCTCGAAAATAGTCGTGCATTGCTCTATTGGGATCGCTCTATCATCACGGACAGGACTATTGTAGCCAATAAGCCTGATATCGTGCTGGTAGACCGATCCCAACGCCAGGCAGTGCTCGTCGATATCACCATTCCACATGACGATAACCTCGTGAAAGCTGAGAAGGACAAACTCAGCAAGTACCTTGACTTGGCTCACGAGGTGACCGCCATGTGGAATGTTGATTCGACGATTATTGTCCCGATAGTCGTGTCGGCAAACGGCTTAATAGCGAAGAGCCTCGACCAACACCTCGAGAGGCTCTCGCTCAGCGGTTGGATCAAGGGTCAGATGCAGAAGGCGGTACTCCTGGACACGGCTCGCATTGTCAGGAGGTTCCTCTCTCTGCAGCCCTAACCACCGGTAGTCTGGGCCTTGCCTGCCCTGCTGCCGGCGGCACCCTAGGTTAGAACCTAGATTAGATTAGATTTGATGTCGATATTTATATTTATAATTTGGTATGGTTATTTCCATCAGACATTTCGATTTCGTACCTCCTTCCTTTCGCAGGTGAGCGACAGCAGTCTTGATTTCGCACCGTACGAGAATCGAGCTGTGACGAAGCAAGTATGCGTGGTACTCCAACGCATGAAGAATTGCCAACATTTATTTCTGGTTGCAATGTAAAGTATGTTCTTTTTGCGACCAACTGCCTGTTATCGCTATGTTGTTCAATTGTGCACCCCAAGCCTGATCCGATGCGTCGGTGGTCAGAAAATGAGTTGAAAGTGGGTAATGTAAGAAGGGGTTGATAGCTGACAATTCTGAATCCACAAATTCAGTTCGTTCTCTACACCCTGCGGTAGTGTGTAAGCAATTTCATGAATATTCGATGGTTCAGGCGACCACTAGAGACTACAAAACTGACAAAATTCAATAGTCCTACTATTATTACTTTGATTATTTCAGCATTTTACAATGCTTGTTTTTCATATCTAAATATAGAAAAACTGGCATAATTCGATTTCGGACCTTGATGATCTCGAGCGGGGATCGAACCCGCGTGTCTCACAATCCGGGTGACTGCTCTAAGCCACTGAGTTATCGAAACCTCCTTCCTATTTTCTATCTTTAGTCCTACTATTCTTTGTTTAAGAGGCGTAGAAAGCGCCTGTGAGATTCTGTTACTTTCAAGTGAAAGTAGGCTTGAGAAAGATCGATTTTGCACATCCAATCGCAAGCCTGGAGGAAATCCGGTATGCGATACATATTTATCAAATGGACGTTGGAGTTTGAACTGGGCCTTTGAGTACATTTGGGTATATAAGTGGAGGCTGGACTGGTATGCGATACCCTTGCATCAACTTCAGTATAATTAATGGTGCCTCCAATTTCTCCCATTTTGGTTGGTAGTTTGCTAACTGACCGGCTTGAAACTGTAGCGAGTCATTGAATCTTTAGCGGCCCTTGTAAAATTTGATCGACCTCTGGTATTTCCACGGTCAGGTCGAGCCTCGGTTGTGAAAATTACCTCTCCTATTGCCTCTGTGATCGTGTTACGAATATTGTTGTTGACCCTGATGAACCTTTGGTTGGATTGATATCCACCCCGCGAAGGTGTAATATTACAGACATGCGCTTGCAGAGGAAAACCTGATTCATGACCACTGTATCGAGTTCCACGCGATGGATCTAGTACATGTTTTCGCGTACCCTGCCCCCGCGAGAGGCGTTGGTTAGCTTTGTTCACTTTGAATTGTGATATATCAATTTTTGGGGGCCAGAAGGCTTGGTCCACAAAGCCTTTTGGCCCCCAAAACGCCCCCCCCCCCGCCTTTTCTAGTGCAGATACGAAAAGTTCCGACTCTAACAAGTTGGTCGATAAAGGGGATATTTTGTTTAGTGAAGCTTTAACTTGGGAATCTTTAACCTGACTTGTGATTGTTTCTCGACGCATTTCAATTGTTTCGGCACAGTGGCCGCAAACAAGTTGCAATGATTCTGAAGAGACTTTGTGAAAGTCACCTTTCTGTAATAATTCCTTCATCTTAATACTTAAACTATTTAGCGGAAAGAAGACTTCGTATACAGTAATGATTCTTTTTGTTTTAATATGCAGTAGGTTATCGCTGCAAATGATTTAACCGCATTTGCCAAGTGGCGTAAGGTGTCATACCATACATACCTTTTCGTTTGTTTCCAAGTCTATGAAACCTGGAGCATGATTGCACAACTTTTTGGCTCTGACCATGAGGTACTGCCTAAACGCTGAACATCAAGTAACATTTTCAAAAGTTATCTGAAGTTTTCGGAACAGACCGTTCCTCAAGTTTCGTTTCAATGTTAAAAGTAAAGCCAAATGTAAATGTAAAACAATATGTTATGGTATGAACAGTGATTTTGTATGAACACATGTAAGTAAGTACACCTACCTAGAGGACTAATCACTTATTTTCTGACTAATTACTTATTAACTGTGAATTTATTGAGGAAATAAATATTCTTTAAACCTGAAGCTAGGATTTATACTTTCAAGTCCATCCATAGGGCATACCCCGTCAGAGGCGTAATGTTGTTCATAAAGGTCCTCCAACTAACTCGCGAACAAATGGATACAGTGTCACGAAAAAGGTCATCATTATTTGGCATCGCATTATGTTTACGGATTTCATTCATATCTTTTAAAAGTTTGTTTATTATACGGCTAGATCTGCTAGTACGTTGATTTTTCTCAAGGCAGTGGCGGCGCGACCGCTTACCTCGTTTGACGCTCGAACTACACACACACACACAGCTACAACAGCACAGTTATAGCTTGGACAGCTGTTGCTCGCAGAGCTGCTGCTGCTTCGTTCCCACTTAAGAGACGTACTGCATGGCCCAGCTACAGGCTGCGGCTTGGCTTCGGAAGGGTCCATTACTGAAAATTAATCAGGTTAAAATCCATTCCAACCCTAATTTTACTTATAAAAACAAGGTACAAAACTATTAATGTTAAAAACAATGATACAAGAAACTAATGTTTAATTTGATTAAACACTTCGTTGAAACAATTAAATTTTATAACAATACTATACAATTAAATTAAATAACAATGCTATAATGTTATTTTAAATTGTAATTAATCATTTAAGCAGGACAATTTTAAATTATTCAACGTAATTTTTTATAATTTAATGCGGGTAGGGTAGTGCCGCATCCGAAAAAAGCGTTAAAACGATAACGTCTGTTTTTATCACTCGACACTTGATTGTAGTCTACACATTTAAAATTAAATCTAGTCTGTGATCCAAACGGTAAATTCCGTTAAAGATAGTGATCACGTACAAATAATATTTGAAAAATATTTTTTTAGTACTTACAGGAAATTTTCTTAACACAATATTATCACTTTTTATTCACACACTGTGTACTTCACCATAAAATTGAAATGCTCTCTCTCAATATAAGCTTCCAGTGACGGTCAAGTGATTTAATGACATGTTATCACCTGGTAATATTCATTGCTATGCGGATCATAGCACGGTCCATGCGCGCTACTTCGAGCGCCCTGGGGCAAAGCAGGCCGACATCGAGGAGAAGAGTCTTGACTGCATTTCGGAATGGTGTGCATGCAATCTTGTCGAGTTCAATGCCAAGAAAACACAGGTGTGTGCATTTACAGCCAAAGCGTCGACGTTACTTTCTTGTCCCACTCTTCAGGACACCTCGCTATCGGTGGCGTATTTCCTCAACCGTATCGGATTCGTCCCCATGGCGCGAGGAAATCCATACGATTTTGCAAATCATAAAGTGCCGCTCAACGTATCGATTTCGGCGCCATTCGTGGACGAAATCAATACGAGTTTGGGTGTAAGTATCTCATACATTATTTTACCTAAAACCGTATCAACACGAGGAGACAAATTCAATACGTTTTAGGCATGTTCCTTATGAAGGATTGTGACCTGAAAACCGTATCGATTTCGTCCCTTCAACTTTTGAATGGCGCAAACATCTTTATAGCATGGTAATAAAGCATATTTTCTTATAAACAGGTTAATGTTTATCAGCTTTTTTAAAATTATAGGCTGGATTCTTTACTTTTGACCTTTCTTTTTTAGATCCCCTTTCTTAGATCCCGACGAAAATTATAATTAACACCGACCGTCACCGCAGAACGAGACACAATAGATATAATTTTTTTTGCCGATCATTGTGTTGAGAAGGGTGATCACTGACAGAACAGGTGTTTCACAGACAGAACTTTCATAGAATTTCTTTTCGCAGAAAATGTTTCATATAATATTAAATAAATATAAATAGCCGGGACAATAATTTACACCAAGATCATCTGACCCCAAACTAAGCACAGCTCGTACTATGGGCGTCAGAGACTGATAAACATACTTAAATATTTCTAAATACATATATATTATAATAACACCCAGACACACAACAAACACTAATGTTCGTCACACAAATGTTTGTCATGGATCGAACCCACGTCCTCCGGCGCTAAAGGCAGGATCCCTGCCATTGCGCCAACAGGCCAGTCAAGTAAAGAATATTCAGTCCTTATATTTCATGTCGAATATTTTTGTTTCAACGACTATTTACTTCATCGAACCATTTTTCACAGAAAAATCTATTGGTTAGGTTAAGGTTGGAAATGTGACCACATAGCCAGAACCGAATTCTCGGCTAGTGAACTTAAGTGGCAAAAAATATATATTTCATCATGATGAAAAAATCGATACGGCTTTGCTGAAAACATTTCGCCATAATATCTTAACAAGAACGTAATCTATGACCCTTGAACCTCTCTAATTGCGTAGAGACATTGCCAGCTTGAGTGTTCTCTATCGCTTCTACAATGGGGAATGCTCGGAAGAGTTATTCCAACTTGTTCTATTCTTACCCTTCCACTCCCGTACCTCGCGTGCCGGATTACGGCGTCAGCCACATTACAGTCCAGCATTTGTTCCCACGCACAAAGAGGTTCGGTGACTCGTTTCTTTGTCGAACCATCCAGACGTGGAACGCTCTCCCAGCGCATGTGTTTCCTTCCTCTTATAGTCCCGGGGTCTTCAAGCGGGGCGTGGAAAGGCATTTTTGCAGGCCTTCAAGATGAGTATGACCAGCTAGGTAATTGCCTTTCATTGCTGCGCTTGTCAGCCTCATATCCGGACCTCACGACTGCTTTACATCAGGTGGATTGAGGTCATCTTGACGGCCACTATATAAATAAAGAATGATCTTAAAATATCTGAACCTATTTTAATAACTCAATTAAATAAATCGACTTTTGTGCAGCGCCTTAGATGATTAGACGCGGCGGGCTGAATGCAATTCGGCTAAACTTATTCTCTACCCGGAATCTGCTGCGATGAATGAATCTTAAATAAAAATAATAGTGATAGATTTATAAGATTTTACTTTATAAGAACTAGTCTATTTACGAGTAGTACTACCCCGAAGTTATTAACTTATTTAAGGTCGTATTAAATTATTGAGCATCTAATTTATTTTCTCCCTTTCTGATTTTGTGCCGAGCATGCTGCGCGACGATGATGTTGAACTCAGGATGGGGTGCCACCATCATTTCCATTTTCTTCGTGATGATACGCATTATTAAAACTTCGTCGAAAGGATCCTGTAATGTTAATAAGGGCAAATGTTACCAAACGTATTTGCTAATATAAATCGAATTCATTCATAACCTTTGTTGTTGTGTAGTATAAAAGTATAATTCCTTAGTACGAGTACCTACCTTTATACTTAAATTTTTACATTCAGTCTATCAGTACATTTTGGATTTATGTAGAGACCTATACCGCGACAGCAATTCGTAAGTATATAAGTATAAAACAGTATTATTCACTATTAGACATGTTCATCATTACATAGGCCTCCACATAGAGTTCCAGAGCTGCTGGTTCTAGGTGTCCAGCACATAAATAGAATGGTCCGTCCAAGGAGGATTAGAATTTAATTCCTTAAATTCTACGACAAAGCGCTTAGGTGGTATTTATGTGCCAGGTGGCAAGTGTCGCCAAACGTGGTGCGTCTACATTACGGGGATGGCAGTCTGTAAAATGGACGTCAAAGGCCTATTTTGCTTTACCTGATAAAGAGCAAGAACTGGCACTTAGCATCAATCTATAAAGGTAATATAAGCTTACTAGTTCTTTCATATATACTTGAGCCATGGAACCTAAGCGGCTAAGGGCGATCCCGACGCTGGTGGCTCTGGTAGAGCTTATATTGGTCAAGATGGGGGCCCCTGGAACAGATTAATCATTTACAACTGTTCCTGAAAAACTTTCCCTATCTACTCCACTCGGGTAGGTAGGGTTTTTGCAGCTGGAACTACGGGTCCGACTATTAGGATCAGGGAACCACGAGTGTTGGGGTCCCAACCCTGCCTTTCGTAAGGCAGGCCCCAACTTGAAGTTGGAGTCGTGGTGGCATGTGATTAGTTGCAGAGGTGGGGCATGTTCGTCTGCTCGGTAGTGTATACCCAGCGTCCCTTCTCGCGCGCAACGAGTATCTAAATTCACTGGTCTAGGACGTTGGGCCGCCAAGTGTTTAGATGCGAGGTTAGTGAGGAACCCTTATAGCGGCTTGCCGCTCCTCCGGTACTTGCCTGGATAGCAAGGAGATAGGTATCCGCTAGATTGCCTATCCGACCACCCTGCTGTAGTTAAGGGTAGATGTACGGCAGTGCATTGAGATGTGAGCGTGTTTTACAGCTCCGGCACCATACTGGAGATATGGTAATTGGGTTTTCTGACGTCCCCAGCGGGGATTGAAGCCGCTAGCGTTCTTTGGATGCGCGTGGTGAGCGGCTATAACTGCTCCTGTACCATTCTGGATAAATGAGAGTGGGTTATGCCACGGCCGATGAGTACCATAATGTGTAATGCATTGTGCTTTGTGGCGGCAGGACCTACCGCAGATGGTCCCTGGTACACTTCGCGGTGTGCTAGGAATAGTGTGCCTTTCTGCATAACCGAGAGGTTGGTCGGGGGGGCCACTATATCTAATAAATCTCTGTAGTTTGGAAAAGGATCTTGTTCCTGAAATCCTTTTCCTTGACTCTTATTATTAATTAGAGACGGTGGTGTTAAACTTTTTAATTTTCATGACAACAGTTGTGCCGTGGGGGTTAGCCCCTACCCAGCGACAGCATAAGTGACGCAGTTTTGCCTGCACTCATTTTATTTCTAGATAAACAGTTTCTTTCACAGATAATCCTGTATTCCTAATCCTGGCTGCCGGTCAAATTTATAAGTTGATTTTCTAATAAAATAAAATATTCAAACGACTTAGCAGTGTGATAGACATATGAAAAAGGCGGACAAACCATCTTCATTGGTCATAACAACTCCTTCCACGGAGTCATCCTCCATTATCCTGTCAATGATGGGATTGACTGTATTTATAACTACTGCCTGAAACAAAATTGTGTTGAATAAATAGTACAGTGGTAGATCGACAGGTGAAATCTCGATAATGCACAATTAACTTAAAACTAAGTAGGTATCTACTTCACATCAAAGCATTCTACAATTCTAGGCAACTTGCAAGTCGAATTTGATATCCTTATTTTCTGATACACTATATACATAACTCTTTGCAATGTTAGTATTGCTCTATGTATGTACAATGTACCTACATAAATCTGACGTCATCATACAAACTCGATTAAGCTTACCGTATTCACTAGCCACGCATCCCGGTCATCTTTTATAAGATTGGTCAATATCTTCATTACTTAGAAGTTATAACTTTGATATGTTAAAACGTATGATTTAAGTAATATATTTTTTTGTTTCTTGATAGTATAAGCGTAGTCTTTTATGTTATTTACGCTGGTCTTTGTGTTTGCTTTTGATTTTGTGTACTACACAAGCTGTGTACTCTTCGCCCGCAGCCACCAAGATTTCATTGGTCTTCGTAACAATTCGGTAGGCAAGCAACTCATCCATTATATCCTGTTGGCCATGGACATAATATCTGGGTGATTATTTATCCAACAAGAACGAGAGGAATTGTGTAAGCATGTGTGTCACAATATAATATAATACTATTCCTGGCCAATAAATGCCGAATTTAGCGAATGGGTGTGGTTTCGGAGGCAAGCAAAATCAAGATCGTAAAAAAAAAACAGTGGCTATTTTTTACCAAAATGCAAGAGGATTACGTACAAAATTACACGATTTTGTTGTGAATATATTGGCATCTAATGCCGACTTGTTCGCAATCACAGAGACGGGTTGTAACGCATCCATTCATGATGCAGAATTAATCCCAAGAGGCTATCATGCCATTCGTTGTGATAGAAACGACGGGCGGAAACATGGCGGCGCGCTTCTCGTGGCCACACCGCGATATGAGCTACAACAAGTGCGACTACCGCGTGACGTAATCATCGATGACTGTGTTTTTGAGTTGGTCTGTGCAAAAGTTTGTTTACGAAATATGTTTTTGTTTTTATGTTGCGTAGTTTACATTCCTCCCAATAGCAATGAGAAGGATTATATGTTACTTTTTAGAATAATTGAGGAACTATGTGTTAAGTACAATAATAGAACTTTAGTTTTGGGTGATTTTAACTTGCATTCTTGTCCGTCTAGTATAAATAGTTATTATGAATACTTTGAAACGTTTTGTGAATTCACTCAGAGCAATCAGATACCGAATTGTTATGGCCGTCAGCTTGACTTAGTGCTGGGGTCACTCCGTAGTAACGACGGCGTTTGTGTAACCGCGGCGATCGACGGGCTGGTGTCGGTGGACGCGTACCATCCGCCACTCGAGGTGTCCTTGCGACTGGGCGTGGTCTCAGTTTCGGACTCATGGCACACTGGCCAGCCTACCCCACCTAGTCAGACTAATCAGCAATGGAATTATAATAAGGCCGATTTTCCGAGGTTGTATTCTGCGTTAGCCTCTATTGACTGGACACAGCTGTATGACATAGATGATCTAGGGGATGGCATTAACTTTTTTTATGACACGTTAAATAACGTCTTCGATAACTGGGTCCCTAAAAAACGTAATAAAAGTAACGAAAAAACATTTACTTACCCTCAGTGGTATACGGCTGAGATAATTCATCAGCTGAGGGTTAAGGGCAGATTACATAAGCAGTACATGTTGTCAAAGTCGGACAAAGACTATGTTACTTTTTCAGAGTGTAGGGCTGCTACCAAAAAAATTATGAAATCAGCTTATCAACAGTACAGCGGTCGCGTTCAGGATAACCTGATCAGGGATCCGAAATCGTTCTGGAGTTTCGTGAGATCTAAAAAAGAGCAACGGATTGCACAAGTTATTGTTAAAAATGGAAAAGAACTAAATGACCTTGAATGTGCGGAGAAGTTCGCTGAGTATTTTTATTCCATATACAGCACCCAGAGGGCGCAGCTAGATGTAAATGCAGCGATTTCCACAGCGGGCGATGCGAACGCAGCGGCACGAGTCCACGTAGCGAGTCTGCAGCTTTCAGAGGTCAAAGAAGCACTGGCGCGGATGAAACCTAAAAGATCGGCTGGGCCAGATGGCATCCCAACTTATATTTTTAAGGATTGTCGAGATGTTCTGAGCCGACCACTTCTTCATCTATTCAACGTAAGTTTGAAATTGGCACGGTTCCCTGACTGTTGGAAGACTACAAGGGTCATCCCTGTTCCCAAGGGTAAAGGGGGTTCTGATGTTTCGGGATATAGACCAGTGGCTGTGTTGTCAACTCCAGCTAAAATATTTGAGTCAGTATTGCAAAAAACCATCCTGACCCAGGTAAGTGCTCAGCTTTCAGAAGAGCAGCACGGATTTAGACCGAAACATAGCACCACTAGTAATTTGCTCACGTTTATGTCTCATGTAACTCCAGCAGTGGATCAAGGAATACAGGTTGACGCTGCATATTTTGATTTTCAAAAAGCATTTGATTTGGTGGACAATGACGTCTTGCTGAGTAAAATGGCAATGATAGGCTTCACACCACATCTACTGAGATTTTTTGCTTCGTACATGAGAGACAGGAGTCAATATGTGGAATATGCGGGAGTTAAGTCGGAATCCTACCTGACTAAATCAGGCGTAAGTCAAGGGAGTAATTTGGGCCCTTTACAGTTTCTCATAATGATAAATGATTTGCCGAAAAATGTTCGAGATGCCAAATGTCTACTGTTCGCGGATGACTTAAAACTGTTTATGCCAGTACTCGGTAGGCAAGACTTTGATCGCTTGCAGGATGACATAGACAGGGTAGTAGAATGGGGTGCTAGGAATAGCCTACGTTTTAATTTAGCTAAGTGTATGAGCATTTCGTTCACGCGATCGCGAGCGCCATTAGGGCACCAATATACGGTTGATGGGAAACCGTTGCATCGTGTGGTAGAGGTTCGCGATCTGGGAGTTACCCTAACACCGGAGCTAACTTTTCGTGAACACATCGTGGACATCTGCAAGAAGGCCTACCGAAAACTTGGTTTTATTCTTCGTACAGCTAGTGGCTTTAGTAATGTTAAAGCAGTTGCAGCTCTGTACAATGCATTGGTCAGGAGTAGGGCTTCCAAATACCGGATATTTTCAATACCGGTATCAATACCGGTTTTTTTTTCGAATCCGGTATTAATACCGGTATTACGGTATTGGGGTGAAAATGTATAATTATTATTGTTGAATGCGTTTTGTGAAAAATTAAGCTGTAATAGTAACAGATTTCATTGAAAATGAACTATATAAAGCATAATTATATCGATTTCAGTGATTTGTTTTATGCGTTTATGATTTTTATAAGTTAAAAAGTAGGTAAATTTATAAATTAAAACTATGTTACCTTTTTAAAATCTATGAAAAATGTAAAACAAAAGTAGTATTTTGACCTATCAAAATGTTTACTACTAACCAAAACACTATCAAAAATCGTAGTCATTAATTTTTTTCCTTACTAATTGTTGGGGCAAAAAACCACTTTGAAAATTTGGTTGATTGTCAGATTTGTCAGCCTCACGACTCAAAATAAATCATTAGTTTTAAACCTTAATATATCAATAAAGGTTTATAATTATGATCGAGTATGGCCTATTCATTAAAAGGACAAATGCCACCAACAACGCATCTATACTAATATTATAAAGAGGAAAGATTTAACTGTTTGTAACAAATAGGCTCTGAAAGTACTATTTTAAATATTCATTCACCAATATTAAGCTTCATTATCAACCAGTGACATAGGCTATTTTTTTATTTAGGCTTTATTTTGACGGGAGAAACAGCCGACGGGCTAAAGCCGTGGACAAACAGCTAGTTGTAAAATAAAGTAAGATACAATTTTGTTGAATTTCAGTCGAATGTGAGGGTCGAAGGAACGCAATAACTGCGACTTTATTTTCATTTATTTCAGTAGATAAGGTAATCCCGTCCGTTAAACCACTATTTTTGGTAAAAAGTGTGCAGATTGGCCAAAAATAGGGGACATTTTGCAGTTTATTCGTGAGAATTCCAAGCATCGACACTTACGGTATTAAAACCGGTATTGGATTTCAATACCGGTATTAAGGAAAGGCCAAAAAATCGCCTAATACCGGTATTGAGCAATACCGGGATCCCGGTATTGGAAGCCCTAGTCAGGAGTCAGCTTGAGACCAACTCGGTTATATGGGCACCGCATGAGGCAAAATATAACCAAATGTTAGAGAAAATACAAAACAAATTTGTAAGATTTTTGTATTTAAGGCAATATGGAGTATATCCATTTTTCCCACTGATGTACCCAACTCTATTTGTTTTAGGTATGGTTGGGTATAACCAACTGAGAGTGAGGCGGGAATTCTCACTGGTGCTCTATGTTTTTCAACTGCTAGTTGGAAAGTCTTATAACTCCCAGTTACTAGCCACCATTAACTTCTGCGTTCCGAACGACTACGTGGGGCGAAGGCGGCGTCCGCGACTGTTCACAGTGCCGCGAAGTCGGACCAATCTACTCGCCAGGGCTCCTTTGACGCGCACGTTGCACACACTTAACTTGGTTTCGGAGCAAATTGACTTATTTTCGTGTGCTCTGAGTGAGTTCACGAGGCTAACAATGTTTATTGTGTGTAATATGTAAAATGCGTTCTATTGTATTTTTTTTTTACTACTCTATCGCATAAGGTTGTGTTATCCTGTAAGATAGTGTAATTGGTTAAATAAATAAATAAATAAATAAATTATGACATAAAAAATCTGACTCTGAATGCATTCAAGGCCAAGTTATATAAATGGCTCATTGTTAATAATAGCTATGACAATAAAGAATTCTAATAAAAACGGGTTTTTGCAACGAAATAAAACTACGCTATACCTATTTTCTCGACGTTTCGGCGACAATTGCATGTCACCGTGGCTACGAGCGGACTGGTGGTGCCGGCGGCAAAAACCCGTTTTTGTTAGAATTAGTTAAAATGCAACAAGAAAGTTCAAAATGTTAATAGAGAATTCATTGATATTTATAATTTAATTAATTTACAACAGATCCAGCCATATTCTATTCTATATTTGATTTAAAATTGTAACAATTTTCGCTTTGTTTGTTTGGTTCTAATATGACATTATTATTTAGAATGTTATTATTTATTTATTTATTCATCATTGCACTAAATTAAAAGTACAATAGGCGGACTTAATGCCAAAGGCATTCCCTACCAGTCAACCACACGATTAAACTGATAAATTGAACAGGGTGCACAAGATTAAACTAAATACATTCCCTTAAAACTACAACAAATGCAAATTATAATTAAAAACCAAAACAACCTAAAAATATATATATATAAATATGAACCTACACAAATATAAATATGAATAGACATACCTAAATAGAATACACATCAATAAATAAACATACATCAATAGAATATATACACATACATATACATATACATAAATATATATGGAAAACGCACACTCCAAATAAAAATACATAAGCCAACAAGCCAACAATCAGCAACAAAAATAAAATATAAGCTAAACCATATAAACCCCACAGAATGACCCCTCAATATCACTGAACCACATTCACCTCACAGTGTCGCAAGGACCCATTCTTAATGCCTGACCAGCGTCCCATAATGCTTTCGAACAGCCACTTTCAAGCTGTATATACTAATCGATTTTCTTACTGGAACTGGAAGTTTGTTCCAAAGACGAATCGCAGATACAGCGAAAGAACTAGACATGAAATCGGAAGAATGAGAGAGAGTAAGAAGAGAAAGAGTATCTTCAGAACACAGCTGACGACAATGTGAAGAATGAAGAAATTGAAATTTACTTTTCAGATAAGACGGAGAATTGGGATCAAAAAGAATAGAAAAGATAACATTTAACATTCGAATGGACCTACGCTGCATAGGCAACCAGTTAAGTTTCGAGCGGTAAATAGAGACGTGATCGTATTTGCGCAGTCCGAAAATGAAATGCATACAGTTATTTACAAGTTTTCGTAGAATTTCGATCCATTTTATTCAAAAGCTCCTGAGACACGTGACTGAGGCAGACATCACCATAATCAATCTACGGCAAGATAAGGGCTTGAACAAGCAGTGTCTTGGTTGATGACGGCAGGAAGTTCTTCAGGCGAAAGAGAGCGCGAAGAGTCCCAGTGACTTTCCTGCTCACTTCACTAATGTGCTTGGTCCAGCTTAGAGAGCAGTCCATATATGAACGCCAAGATTTTTTACGCAGGGGGAGTAAGGGACAACAACACCGTCCAATAAAACAGGCGAAACAGCGCTCATATCAAGCTTCACCAGTTGTCGCGAGCCACCGATAATTATGGCTTGGCATTTGCTAGGATTCACCTTGACTCCAAATTTGGCAGGCCAGTCAGAAACAGTCAACGCTCTAGGTCGCGGTTGACTTGACCAAGAGCACTATTGATGTTAACAGTCTCTCCCTGCATGAAGATCTGTAAATCATCTGCGTAAAAATGGTGGGGGCATCCAAGTTCACCAGCCAGAATATTAATAAAAATTGAAAAAAAGCATAGGGGACAGTATGTCACCTTGTGGAACACCAGTATCTAAACCCGACCAATCTGAGAGAGTATGTCCAACTCGAACAGCTTGGTGGCGATCCAGGAGATACGAAGAAAACCAGTCAAGCGCTGAAGTAGATATTCGAAGGTGAGAGAGCACAGCAAGGAGAATGTCATGATTAACGGTATTAAAGGCGTTAGAAAAATCAATAAGAACAAGTACCGTTAGGCACCACTCCTCTATGCCGGCTCTGATGTCATCAGTGACCTTTATGAGAGCTGTGGTGGTGTTGTGACTGGGACGGAAACCTGACTGGTAGGGGCTAAGGAGATTATTAGTGTAAATAAAGGAAGATAATTGTTTCTGAGCTGCCGCCTCTAAGACTTTAGACAGAAAAGGTAAAATTGAGATGGGGCGAAACTGATTGAGTGAGTCAGGAAGGCTTTACGCCATGCAGAGGGAAAAAACCCTTGGTCAAAGGAGTGATTAACAATATGTGTTAACGCAGGAAGTAATTGGTCCAAAATAACATCGTATTACCCGACCGCCTTGGATTTTATGGACAATATAATTTTACGAATTAATTATTACTCCCTGAATATATTATTAAATATGCATGCTAAAAATTTGGAAAGACATGTGCTTGCACACTTTATACTATGTTATGTACATCTGATAGTACCATGTTCTTAAGCAAAATAAAGTTATTGAATTATGAATTCAAAAAATGTTATAATTTTGTATTTATCCTTTAAAAAAGTTAATTAAAAATTATAATTTTCACTTTAAAATTTTACGATTTTGTGTTTATCCTTAAAAGAAAGTTAATTTGAAAAATCTAATTTTCACTTCGTATTATGCCATTTCATTTTCGTCACCCGGTATAATATTTGTCAAACTGGTACTTAGGTAATTTTAATTTCCAGGTGATCATCATCAGATTGCAGATGAAACTAAGAATGCTTCGGATCTTAACAAACTTCAATACAAAACTTTTTACAGGAAAATCGTTATCAAGATGTTTCGGACAACAATTATATTTCATTCCTCCACTAGCTGAAGCATTTAGGATATATTTTGATATGAGCTTTTCTTAATTTGAAAAAAGAACAGGGGAATACAAAACGATATCACAACAGTGTCTTTGCGTGTAAAGGCCGAAGCTACTTAATATACGAGTAGGTTTTTGCTTACGATTTCAGTCAAAGCTTGTTGCATGTTCAAGTTCAAAGTAGGTAGCTTCTTGACCAGCACCTGGGCAGTGGCCTCCGGTACTGAGCACAAGTGCAGTGTACCTTAAAATTATGGGAGATCTGTTTATCATTTCTTGTACTCATGACCATCCAACACACATCAGGGGCCTTATAACAATCCCATAAACTTAACTGGATATAAGCGATTGTTATAAGGCCCCAGCACTATGAAGATACGTCTACAGCTAAATAAAATAACCCAATCTAACACTTTGCTAATATTTCGATCGGAATTTCGCTATCAACTTTGCATACTATTTTTGATGTACAAAACTCCCACAACAGTAGGATGCTCTTCGATTCTCGTTATTGTTCTAACTGTTTCCTCTGTGAAGTCCTGAAACAAAAGTGTCTTTTACAAACGAGGAAATAGTGAATAATATAGCGAACTAATTCGAAAACAACTCTGAATGAAATTGCAACTGGAGAGAGTAGTGGATGATTAAAAACTGCTAAGTGCTACCTCCTTGGGGCAACATCCTTCCTGCATCAGTAGTTAGTAGTCGCTTGACTTCGCACTAGAGCGTTCTACCTCTACAGTACAAGACTAGGAGAGCAATATGGCCTTAGAGAGGTAGTGTGAGTACTTGAAGAGGTAGCTTAGGAGTTCAATCTATCAACAATTGTGCACTTACATCTGACATTTCTTTTCTAGTTGCTCCTTGCTTGGACTTGGGAGACATTAAAAATACTATGTAAGTTATTAATGATTTGTATAAATACTAATTTGAGTCAGGTAAATATTATACAAAAGTCAAATAAATAAATATTCGTTCTAAGAAAATGTAGGCAAATAAAGTAATCCAAAGAAACGTCTAATAATAAATCGATGTGGCTATGGAATCTCCTCAAACCCTACATATTATGGCTGTTTAACACCATCTCTATCAATCAACGATCAGCGAGTTGCAGTGAGAGAAGTGAATGACTTCACCGTTCGCTTCCACCTCGCTTCAGCATCGAGTCAGCGCCATCTAGCGGCCTTAACGTTGCCTGAATTGTCGTAAGATGGCGCTGACTTTACGTGCTCGCAAAACGCGATGGTGAAGTCATTCACTTCTCTCACTGCAACTTGCACTTGGCACTCTGCTCTTGACGTGAATGTTCGTTTGCCTTCAGTTCTTTTGATGGTACGGTAACACCAAACTTTTATGAAATGTTCATATTACACCGCATGGAGCAGGGAAGTGTGCATAGAATTGGGCAGCGCGAGTATGTTAACGGGTCACTGCTGTTGCCCGCGGTCGACATTGCCACGGAATTATTTAGAGAAATAATTCCGGAACCTCGAGTTATGATGGTACAGACTACAGGGGCGTTTACATCAACCTTTACATAGGGGCACTTCAAGCTGCTACCGTAAGACCCATTTAGCAACGATTTGTAAAGGTTGATGTGAAAGCTCACCGGGCCAATAGGTTCATCTAAAATCTTTAATTGTGCCAATCAGATACCTTAGATTTTTTGAAAATTTTCCTCCTAAATTAAGTAGGAACGTGTTCAACTACTTAAGGTAAACGAAATATTTTTAGTAGTGTTTAGAGCCTATTATAGTTAGTAAGTTAAGTACCTGTGATCATTTTTAGTCCACATTGCATGCCGTGGCAGCCTTTAATTAAGACGTCATTTAGTCATTTAGCATTTAGTCCTTGTGTGTTAAACAACTTTTCTGTTATTGGTGTTGTTGATCTTGTTGTTTGTCGTAATGAATAAAATTAAATAAATGAAATATCGTTAACTAGAGGAAAACCCGCGGTAAATGTAGGTAAGTTTCACTGCTTGGTGAATCGTGTTTAAAGGTCATACCTGCCTTCATTTTGAGCTAGGTAGCTTCGTAGCTTTCCAACAATCTCCTCATATGCTGTCTGTGTAAATCCACCTGAATTTTGTATGCTCTCCCTTTGTCAGTCGCCGGACGCCGCAATTACCCACCAGGTGATTATGTCCTAATTAGGATAAGCCACGAGGGTCGAGGGGAGATATGACTGAGGTAAATTGGTAGGGAACCAGATTACTGTCTGAAATTATCATAATATGATTTTTCAGTCCTTCCCCGACAGAGTTTTGAGCGCAGCCATAAATTGAGATATATGACGCAAGAGCAAATTGTGAGTGCAAAGCACCTGCTTTACTTAGAGCGTATTTAGAGGCACACGCGTTGCTCGTACGAGCGTTGACATGCTTATAAGCTAGTATAATCCATAAATATACTGCCATACAAACCACAGATATACAAACTATCTTCGTCCTCCAGAAGCGAGCGATCAGATCCATCTATAAGCTTCGTGCACGGGCTTCACTTAGAAAGCTTTTTAAGGAAATTGGTATCCTTTCGGTAGCTTCACAATATATTTACAACTGCATTGTTTTGGTAAGAAAAAATATTGGTCTCTATACTAAACACAGTCACACACATCAACATGGTCTAGGGATATTTCAATTAAACCTAAATAACTAAAATTCTATTAACTTTTTGTTAAGACACCTACACATTAAAATAAACCTTGTTTAATATCTAATCTGATAAATGAACTTTTAGATAAAGGTAAATTTAAAAAAAACTTAGAAGAAGAGGAAAAACTCAGACAAAATTTCAATCTTAACTTTATTTTTGAAACATCAAAACCTAAACAGTAGTGGCAGTATATTTATGGATTATAGTAAACATAAAACAAAGAGTTAGCTGCAAACCACATTTTCAAAAACTTAAAGTACTAAGTCTCCCATGCATTTACATATTCGAGATTTGTAAATTTGTTTTCAAACACCCAAAATTATTTACCAAACGACAAGATATACCCACTAAATATTGCTTCCGACCAAAGGTCCAAGCAAGATTAATGTTGCCCACTTCTAAACTTCAATTACATTCAAAAAGCCCCTTAGTTATGTGCATAAAAATATATAATGCATTACCTACTTCTTTAAAAAATTATTCCAACAGAAAAGGATTTTTTGAAAGAACTAAAAGATCATCTAGTATCAAAATGCTATTATACGTTAGAAGAATATTTTAAAGATTGTAAATAAAATGTGATTATTTTTACAATTACATACTGAATGAATGAAAACTGCCCATAAATAAATATTATATCATACTGCAGCCTCTCCTCATGTTTGTAGATGATGGCTCATTTATAATATTTGTAAGTCCTTCTCTCACCTACTTTTGCTGTGCCCGACAGGGTCCGTATTGTTACTATTATTACTTTTAAGACCTTTGTATTACATACGAGAAAGCAATAAATAAATAAATGAATAAATAAACAAAACAACTATTTTTTTCATAATTTTTTTTGAAAACTTAAAGTTGATAATCCGTGGATCCACCTAAGACTCTCCTTTTTTTTTTGCGTCATAAATGCATTTAGGCATTCCCAAGGCCCTGGGTTCGGGATACCTGTGATAGGTGGGACTCGGAACTCCTGGGAAAACAGAGACCCCTACCCACTAAACCCTGACGGTGGTCATCTTCGGCGCAGAATGGAAGGGACCCGGGATCCAAAACGAGAGAAAGACTCCTCGCAGGACCCTTCGGCGCGCAAGGCCGCCTGGCAGCCAGCCTCAGGAGGAGCAAGCTCAACTCCAGTGCACGATAACACAGACCACTGCAGTGTCCGAAGACACGCGTTACCGTCATCCTCGGGGTCGCCAACCGAAACATACGCAGGCCCCCCCGCGTGCGCTTCGCGACCCCAAGGGCCCTTTTAGTCGCCTCTTACGACAGGCAGGGATACCTCGGTAGTATTCTCGTCCCCTAACCGCAGGGAACCGCCGGGATTACGCACCACCACCCCGGCGGCCTCGCCTCCGACGTCGGGCGGAATTGTCCAGTTCGCGCTGGCGCTCGGCGTTCTTCTTCTGCGACACGACGGCGTCGCAGAAGGAGAGCACCGCATTCCACGAGCTCGCGCTCGCCACCATGGCAGAAACCAGCGAGAGGTCGCGCCCGATCGAGGCGGTGAGCGTCTCGCGCTCGTTTGCCCAAGCTGGGCACACCTCCAGCGTGTGCTGAGCCGTGTCCTCGCTGGCGTCGCAGTGGTGACAGGCATCGCTAGCCTCCCGTCCGATCCAGCACAGATAACTCCCGAAGCAGCCGTGCCCCGTGAGTATCTGCGTCAGACCGTACGTTACGGCGCCGTGACGCCGATTCAACCACTGCGTGAGGACAGGGCGGATCGCCTGGATCGTGCGATGGTCCGATCCGGGATCCGCGAACCGCACATCCCAGAGCTCCACAGCAAGTGTGCGGAACTCTTCCAGTCAGGATGAAACCTGGCTTGGGGTAACCCCGTGGAACCTAAGACTCTCCTGACACATCTACAGCGGTTCTGCATACTCAAACAAGGGTGTCAATATCCAGTTGTAGAATACTGTCCCAAGTCCTGCTAAGATGCAAGAAAAGCTGGTTTTTCATGCACAATATCTTCAGGGAAATTCCTAAGAGCTCTTCTCTGAAGCATATCCCAAGCATGCTCAATAGGATTTAAGTCAGGGGATTGTGCAGGCCAGTCTAAAGCTTGGATATCATGCTGTTGTAACCAACTTGTAACGATACGCGCCGTATGTGGACGGGCATTGTCATGCACTAGCTGGAAATTTTGTCCCATTTGCTGTCTGTGGGGCAAGATTACAGACAGGCTCTAGCACCTAATCTCGGTATTTCAGAACAGTCATATTGCCTTGTATCCACGAGGTCCGTTCTACCGCCGAGACGAATTCCTGCCCAAACCATAATCGTTCCACCTTGATATGCATGAACTTGCATATCAAGTGAGTGCTGCAGTCAATTCCAACGTCCAGGTTCTCTCCAAACGCGTATTTGCATTTCGCGAATCAGGATGAATCCAAACCTGGATTCATCGGTGAAAAGCACGAGTGACCATTGAGAATGGTTCCAGTTTTCGTGTGCAATAGCTCATTGTAATCTTCTTACTCGATTGCCTCTCCTTAGCGCTGGTACCCGAAGTAGCCTACGAGCACGTAGGTTGACTTCATGCAGTTGTCTTCCTAAAGTTTGACCGCTTACCAGCAAACCATACTCTCTCTGTAGCCTTTGAACCAATTGCACGATGACGTGACCAAAGCCTGGATATAACGCTCTGACTGGTCCTCATGGCTTCAGAAACGCAATTTGGGTAGCGCCAGCTGGAATCATGCCCATTGCTCTTAACATTTCGTTCCTGGTCAAGTGTCTACGTGGCATGATTAAATGAACACCGGAGATGCGTTTGACTAAGATTTATAAAAATGTTTAATCAAGTTAGAAGTTCGTGAAGATTTACTTCTTTGGAAGAAATTCAATGAATGCGAATTTCATTTTAATTTATTTTAAAAAATTAACTTAATAATATTTTTATAATCTGTCATTGACATTGTTTTTTGTAAGGTCAGGACTTGTTAAGTTATTTAAAAAAGTTTTATATAGGTATCCCTAGACCATGTTGTTGTGTGTACGAGTACATTGCAAAAATAATGGGAATAAGGATAAAATTGCGTTTCCACTCTTTATACTACAAAAAGTTTTAGGATCCTATAAGGGGCAAGGTATACATTGTTACAACAAGATCCCAATAGCCATTTGTGAGTTACCACTACATAGATTCAAAAATCACATCAAAGCAGCTTTATTGAAAAAGGGCTATAGAGCGGTGTCGTTTGCCGCGCTGTGATAATCTGCTGTGACCTTAACATTTATAATTTGTTTCTTATTATTAACTATTTTATGATCGTATCTACCTTTTAACATATAGTCAGCAGCAGCAAAAAAAACGTATCGTTTTTGCTTTTGAAAACAAGAATATCCTTGTCGTCTTACCGATATGAGAACGCACGGGAACGTGGTAGTAGGTAGTATCTTGAATCTTCAGGCTTTAGGAAAAAAACATTTTTTTTTGAATTTCTGAGGCATTCCAAAATCTGTAATGTAACAGACTGAATAGTTCCTCCATAGTTTTACGTCACCTAAGTTAGTTAACTACAGTAACTCGTAAATCGTTTTTCTTTTATTTCTTTTTGCTAGAAACGCTTTACCGTAATCCCATACAATATCTTTACTACAGACGCTAGCGACTATCGTCAGCGTAAACTCGTGGTACAGACCGTGGTCATGGTGATCGATGGTGAAGACAGATGAACTATTAAATATGATCAATAGATAGTACTTAACAGTCAATATATATAAGTATATTTATCAAGCCAATCGAGCGGTTAATATTACACAGAAGACGACATACCCGTTACCTATATGTATAAGCAGACGTCGGTTGATAACCGAGATGGATGTGAATGATCCAGCAACTGTCACGAAAACTACTGAATGGATCGTAATGAAAATTAGTCTTACTTAATATTATAATGCGAAATTGTAAATTTATGTTTGTTACTCTTTCACGCAAAAACTACTGAAAGGATTTAGATGAAACTTTACAGTAAACTACTTATACATCAGAATAACACATAGGCTACAATTTATAAAGATTTAATGTAATTTGGCCATTATATATTACAATAACGCGGGCAAAGCTACGGGCGGAAAGCTAGTATAGTATACGATAAAAGCTGAATTTAAATATAGTAAAAGTCATAGAAGTCAAGTCATCTCCACTTGATGGGTCAATAATAGTAGCACACTTTACCTAACCTACTAATATTGTACTTTAAATATTCATAACCATCAAGATAAGGATTCAAGATGAGGATGGCCAGCTCAGTGATTTCTATTTATTTATTTATTTAGACTCAAAAGCATGCTTACAGTATTATTATTACCAATGCGCATACAAGATAAATTTGCATTAAAACTAAATATCACTCAATTTCAATGTCAACAATATTAGCAATAAACTCCAGTAGGAAATACATTTGCTTAGATACAGTGTCTAGTTAAAAAGAAATAAAAAATCACTGTGCATCACTGTGCTTGTCTTGGTGCTTGTCAGCCTCATATCTGGACCTTACGACCGCTTTTCATTAGGTGGAGGTCATCTTGACGGGCATAAAAAAATATATAAGGAAGTCGCTGGCCACGCCTAACACCAAATATAATAATATTCTGATGTGGGTTCTCCTATAACATTAACGGCTTTTTTATATTAATTGCGAAATTGAAAACGTGATCCAACAGAACGATTTCGATCGATATCCGTATTCTATTGGTCATCGTGTAAGCCAGTGATTCCCAAAGTGTCTATATGGATGCCTAGCGTCTTACCATGGTTAAAGGAAAAACAATGGATTTAGTAGAGAGGATTGTATTTATATATTTATAAACAGATTAAATTAGTTACTAAGAAAACGAAGCCAGTAGAGTATGCTCAAGTACACATGTTGGTTAAGGAACATTCCAGAATATGGCACCTAGACTTTTGTTCAAGGACAGATTACGCCTGACTAACATTTTAGAATACGGCCCGAGAATAATAAAAGTGAAACTTCAGGAAAGGGTCAAAGTACACATACAGATAAAACCCATAAATAATACCGTTTGTAATATCACAATAAAACGTAGAAACCAATCTCTCCCTTAAGGCATTTCTTAACAGCGGCAGTAAAATTTGTTCAGTGCTTTCTGAACAAAGATCGTTTCATTGCCAAAGAGTAGGTAGGTACCTACGAGTATGAGGCATTGGTAGTAAAGAAAGTAATCAATGATGTAGCTTTTACTGATTTTATTAACGTGAGCAGTTTGTAGGAAACGAAATCCTCTTTATAAGCTTACTCATATTACATTGAAAATTTTTTTTTTTTACAAATAAGTTGCTCATATTAAATGTATGTATTCATATAATTAGGTTAAAGAGTGACTGATAACATACTTGAATATTTCTAAATACATACATTTGATATGAGAAACTTATTTGTAAAAAAATTTTTTTTTCGATGTAATATGAGTAAGCTTTTATAGGATTTCGTTTTCTATAGATTCGTTTTCGTGTTATATAGATAATAGCACACAGACAAACACAAATGTCCAGGGGGATCGAACATACGTCCTTTCGCTGTATATGAATGATCGCTACCATGGTGCCCCAAGTCATAACGCATAAGAGACCAGATCTTTCGTTTAGCCAAAAATTTATTGTCTCGTCACTTTTTCTAAAAAATAGTTATAACTACTGAGTTCCTGGCCCGGTCTCCTCAGTAGAAACAGCAGTCCGGCAGTGGTGATAGAGTCTAAACACACTATTACTACTAAACACACGCGACCGAAGTTCCGCGGCTGATCTTACGTACCGACGTATTCAGCTGATATGACACACCATAAGTGCCGAACATACGCGGCAGAAATTCAGTTGCTCAACTTTGTGTGTGTATTCAGAGTCTATTATTGTGTGCTCTACAGAATAAGTTGCCGCTGAATTTACGCACGACCGAAGTTACGCTGTAAGCTATAACGCAACGTAATTTCGGCATGTGTCATCAGTAATTCAAATGGCATTGCAGGCGTAATCTTCGGCACAGTGTGTTTGGACACATAGAGTCACATTATATACTGTATAAATGGTCAGCTTGAATAAAATATCATTGATTTTGATTACTTTGGATGTTACATAAAAAATAGCCTTCGCGTAGTTTGTTGGCCCGAAACAACGTTGTAAAAATAACCAATGTCGTATCTGTTTAAAAAGTACTCTTTGCCCGGTAACGGGCAAACAATGTCGCGTGGCAACACCTGCCGGCTGGACAATGCAATTTGTCAGAACACGCTTTAAAACTATAACGACGCAACAAATACGACCGACACGAGTTTATGTAGGAACTCCATTAGCCAGTGTTAGTTCGTTATGTCGTGTTTGGGACTAAAAAATACTAAATAAATAAATAAAAAATATCGGTAGAGGTTCTCGTGGTTTAGTAGCGATAGCGAATGTTCAGCTATGCACTTTCCGTGACGTAAAAGACGATAGTTCAGAAAGAAGGGCGGCGAACTTCCATGTAATTTCAGAACTCTACTTACGGGCCGCGTACATAAAAGAAATCTGTTGATGTTTTTAGAACTACGCTAGACTAACAAAAAAGTTAATTGTTTTAATATGTCTTATGTCCGACGTAAGCGGGTACATGTTCGAGCGTTCCACTTTCGCGTTTCGGAGGCTGTTTGGTTAGATATGCCTTATTATAGTGATACAATGCAACGTACAATATCCGCATTTTGTCTGACTAGGCACGGTTACATGCAACGTGTTCCGTTCCGGAGAATTGCGCGGATGACCGTCGCGGGAAGGCAGAGTCCGCGTCCTCCCAGACGGGCTCACGTCCGTGCGACAGGTCCCGTCGCAGGTGTACGAACGGGCTTGTTCAGTCAACAGCGCTACATGATACGTGCAACGAGAACCCACGGTGGCCCTCATCCTCCACATTCTCATCCCATTCAAGAGCGCACTGCGGGTTGTTTAGTACGGCCGCGTGCTTCTTCTACTATGCGGATAGCTCGTGCCGCATCGGTGCGTGGCACGAGCGATCTGGCACCCGTAGCCCTTATCACATTATCACAAAACTATGGAACAACACAGAACAAAAGAAATACATTTCTGGTGTACTTAAATTAAGTTTGTTTAGCTCAGTGTGAGGCTTATTTAAGTTTTACTGCTATGGAAGTTATGAAATAAAAAACATATTAACTTATTTATGTACATTTATTTCAATTATTAACAAGTTGTCCAAGAATGCAGCAGAAGCTCCGAAATGATCCTGGTGACAAGCGTACCCCATGTACCATAAAATGGACATTATGTGCGAGCAACACCCAACTGTGTGTTCTCCAGCAGCACAATAACAATAATATCCTAGAATGGCTTCACTCCCTTGTTCTACTTATAGTCTACTAGCACCCTCCTGCGTATAGACTCAGGTACGAGTACACACGCACACACGCATACACAAACCATTAAACTTGTTTAGTGAGTGTACAAGTTGTGTTCTTTAAAATGTTCTCTTATAAACTTAATATTGCCTCGTACATGAAGTTTTTCCCGATCATCACACTCTGGAAACAAGCAACGGCCAGCAGTGGCAGCTGCTCTTCTTATTGTTGGAAGAGCTATTTGAGTGTTTGCTTTATTATTTGTTTGCTGAGTTTCAGTCTGATTATGTTTTTCTGCACCAGGTGGTGCAAGTAATTCTGGAAGGCTACTTTCTCTTACTGTTTGATTATTTGATGAAAACGAAAAAAATATGTTATAAATAAAACTCAAACGTAAAGTGATTTGACATTGACATTGATGCACAGACTAACTAGGGAACAAGTTCATTGATGACAACAATGGGAAGGTAAAGAAGTATATGCCCAATATGCCCATACACCCTCTATATCAGTTTGTTTTTTACTATGCACTAGAATACATTCAAAATACAAATATATGGTTTTTAAAATGTTCATGAAAGTGTATTGATTTAATATAATTAGGTCAAAACAGTTGAAATATAACTTACCAAGACACAAATTGAAATATAATTGATTGCAGTAGTTAAAAACTTCTGCGGGGATTGGAGTACTCTTACAGGAAATATAACCGTTTAGTTTTTGCCCTTTTTGTTGCACTACAGAAAAGTTTTGTTTTGTTGAAATCAGGAATTATTTATCTTTGACCTGCCTTCTTTAAAAATCCCATTTTTATGGAAATAAATTCAACAAATGTAACTCTATTTATTTAACATGTTTCCGTTTGGTAACGTTGTTGTAAAATATGCAGTCGAGTTTCGCCGCCCTTCTTTTTATATACACACAACAAGTCTAGGGATACATAAAACTTTTTTAAATAACTTAAAAAGTACTAAAAAACTATTAATAACTGATTATAAAAACATTATTAAGTTCCTTTTTTTAATTCGTATAAAAGGTTTTGTTTTAAGATGAAATTCGCCTTCATTGAATTTCTTCCAAAGAAGTAAATTTTCACGAACTTCTAACTTGATTAAAACTCCATAAATTTCTATAAATCTTTGTGAAACACATCTCCGGTGTTCATTTCATCATGCCACGTAGACACTTGACCAGGATCGAAATGTTAAGAGCAGTGGGCATGATTCAAGCTGGCGCTACCCAAATTGCAGTTCCTGAAGCCATGAGGACCAGTCAGAACGTTATATCCAGGCTTTGGTCACGTTATCGTGTCACGGGGGAAGTGGTGGAACGGCACCGAGGACCTCAACGCATTACAACACATGTACAGGACCGATTCATAGTAAATGATGCACGTAGTCAACCAAATGTAACGGCGATGCAATTGGTTCAAAGGCTACAGAGAGAGTATGGTTTGCTGGTAAGCGGTCAAACTTTGAGAAGACGACTACATGAAGTCAACCTATGTGCTCGTAGGCCACTTCGGGTACCAGCGCTAAGGAGAGGCAATCGAGGAAGAAGATCACAAGTGGCTATTGCACACGAAAACTGGAACCATTCTCAATGGTCACTTGTGCTTTTCACTGATGAATCCAGGTTTGGATTTCATCCTGATTCGCGAAGTGTACGCGTTTGGAGAGAACCTGGACGTTGGAATCGACTGCAGCACCCACAACAAGTTCATGCATATCAAGGTGGCACGATTATGGTTTGGGCAGGAATTCGTCTCGGCGGTAGAACGGACCTCGTTTGGATACAAGGCAATATGACTGCTCTAAAATACCGAGATGAGGTGTTAGAGCCTGTAATCTTGCCCCAGAGACAGCAAATGAGACAAAATTTCCAGCTAATCCACGACAATATCCGTCCACATACGGCGCGTATCGTTACAAGTTGGTTACAACAGCATGATATCCAAGCTTTAGACTGGTCTGCACAATCCCCTGACTTAAATCCCATTGAGCGTGCCTGGGATATGCTTCAGAGAAGAGCTCTTAGGAATCGCCCTGAAGATATTGTGCATGAAAACCAGATTTCCTTGCATCTTAGCAGGACTTGGGACAGTATTCCACAACAGGATATTGACACCCTTGTTTTGAGTATGCAGAACCGCTGCAGATGTGTCAGGAGAGTCTTAGGTGGATCCACGGATTATTAATTTTAAGTTTTCAACAATTTTTATAAAAAAAATATTTTTTTGTTAAGGTTTTGATGTTTCAAAAATAAAGTTAAGATTAAAATTTTGTCTGAGTTTTTCCTCTTCTTCTAAGTTTTTTTTAAATTCAACTTTATCTAAAATTTTACTTATCAGATTACCTAGATAGGCTATTAAACAAGGTTTATTTTAATGTGTAGGTGTCACAACAAAAAGTAATAGAATTTTAGTTATTTAGGTTTAATTGAAATACCCCTAGACCATGTTGATGTGTGTATCTATGCCATTTTTGGTTCCATTTTTAATAACTAGGGGCGTTGTACCGAAATTCCATACAATACCGTCAGTCAACGCAGTCTAAGGTCCAACCCCACCAAACGGCCCACATTGCGTCGGATAGGAACGTCGCCGGCTGTGTTCACCTGTCGACGCACGCGCCCGCAGTCAAGCTGATGTGCGTGACTTAATAATATAGACTTTAAACACTGGATACAAGATTTAATTTCGTTTGAAGATGTGAAATCCGTTCCTATTCGACGCGATGCGGGCCGTTTGGTGGGGTTGGAACTTAACGCGGACGCTAGCGGTCGTCACTGGTGAAAACTCATGGTGGACATACTGATCGCGTGTTGGGACGGGTGACAACCCTGATCGAACGCCCCAGTGGCCAAGCGGTAACAGAACTCGTCCCGAAATCCGAAGGTCCAAGGTTTAATCCCAGATCGGGCAGAGTATGTTTTCGGGTTTTCATTTGGGAACATCTTTATGATGAAAAACCCGCATTTGCCAAGCGTCGTGATACTGTCAAGTCAATGTCCTCAAATTGTAGCGACAGCGGCCTATGACCACCAGTCAGTGGTGCCTCAGGTTCTTAAGCCAAGATCTATAGAGCGTTGCCGAGCTTAAACCACTTAAGGCGTGATGAGCCTTAGCTCATCTTAGACTTTGAACAGCTGTATCTATCTATTTCTTAGTTAAACATCAAATTAGGTATTCGTTAGGTAGTAATAATAACATTACTCATTCAGCAAGTCTGTGCTTAGCTAAGTAACAACTACAGATCTCGGCATGACTTAAGTCTTACACACACCTCGCCAAAAAACGGCAGTGGACCAATTTGATTTATTTATATGCGGGGTGAACCGTTTTAAATCTGTTTATTTGTAAACCATTCTGGCAGCGAAGTCAGTTCACAAATATGTATATAGAGCCTGATTAATTGTCAGTTACGTTATGCCATGTTACGTTGAAAAGTATGAAAACAAGAGTAGGTACCCATGTGTTAACTATAGCACTGATCAAATGAAACTACTGTCCTATTTAAACAGTGTTTATCAGCCGCTCTCAAATACAATAAGAGTTTGGGACAAGTTTGATTAAACCACGCTTAAGTCTCCGGTGGTTCAACTTTGCTACCCCTATCATTGCGGTAGGGTGCCTACCATAGAGCCGAACTCAATAGGTACTCGCCTTTGAGTCAAGAGGCCGAGTTGCGATCGACTTTCCTGAGTCCTGCTGACCATCTTAAGGCTTTTTCCGTATGAGCACCCTGAAACAGGCTCACTGAAAAGTTAACGGTGAAACGGATTACATTGCCACAAGCTGTGGTTTTTTCACGACCTGTCCCATCGTTTTGATAAGAAAACAGAAATCCATTGAGTACCAATATTATACAGACATCAGTCTTTGTGCTATGTAGATACTGTACCCCCTGCCACTACAACTTACGGATTTCCTCACATCTGAACACCTGGTGGGTTACTCACAATACTTTCGTAGTTCCGGGAATATTACAACAACAAAAAATACTACCATTCGATGTTTTGGTAATGTACTATTTTTATAGTAAGTATTAGGTAAATGTATTTAAAAAAACACGTAAATAGTTTTCATACTTAAATTTGACTGTCCCGAAACTACTGAAGTTTTGTTAGAGAATAGGCTCCCTGATTCCACGAAACCAAACGAAACCAGTCAAAGTAACATTAGTCATGGGAAACTCACGTACGCTACGACCTATCAGCAGCAGCGGCGTGCTATCCGTATTTTGGAAACCCAGAGGCAACTTTGACCCTTGAGCCTCTCCAATTGCGTAGAGACATTGCCAGGCTAAATGTTCTCTATCGCTTCTACAATGGGGAATGCTCTGACGAGTTATTCCAGCTTATTCCATCCTCACCTTTCCACTCCCGTACCACGCGTGCTGGACTACGGCGTCATCCACATACAATTCAACATTTGTTGGCCCGAACTAAAAGGTTCGGTGACTCGTTTTTTTGTCGTACTATCCAGACGTGGAACGCTCTTCCAGCACATGTGTTTCCTTCCTCTTATAGTCCCGGGTTCTTCAAGCGGGGCGTGAAAAGGCATTTCTGCAGGCCTTCAAGGTGAGGATGGCCAGCCCAGTGATTCGTTTGAATGACTGGGCTTGCCAACCTCATATCTGGACCTCACGACCGCGTTCCATCAGGTGGAGTGAGGTCATCTTGACGGGCAATATAAAAAAAAAACGACCGAGAACACGTAGTAGCATCTCCGGCTTCTGAGCAAAGTTCACAGGCAAAGGCTGCTGTTTAACTTCTCAACAAATAAAAGGCCAGCGTGTGCCCGTACAGTGCACGTCGGGGCCGCCATACTTGCAAGCGACACTACACGTTATTATTGTTTTTGATATGCATGTTACGGGAGAGCAGCACGCAACGGCTTCGCACGGATGCAATGAAGATAATTTTGGGTCAAGCTTTTGTCCACTTTATTAATATAGATGTAGAGCTTGTCCATATTTAAAATTTGTATATGAAGCCAATACCCATCCATTTTAACGATGGAGGCCTTTGCCCACGTCCATCAGTGGAACATTATATAGGCTAATAATTACATTAATTTTCTTTACTTTATGTGTGCGTGAATGCAACATGGGCCTGTACGTCTACCACGAGTTGCCACTTTAAATTTACGTTATCGTTCGCGTAAAAAAATGTATTGGGATTTGACATTGTCATGTCATATCAAATCCCAATACATTTTTTTACGCGAACGATAACGTAAATAATTTAAAGTGACAACTCGTGGTAGACGTACTGATTCTACTATTTAAACGCCAATGGAATCGTAACTGAATGGCGTGACTTTGACAGTTTGTTTTAGTATCAACCAAATGTCAAAATGCAATTTAAATAGTAGAATCGGGCCCAGAACTATTAACTAATCTGTGGCACCGCTCCAACCCGGCAATTAACTTGTCATTCTAATTAGAGCATTGAGTTGTGAGTCCTATGGTATATTTCACACTGTCAATATGAAAAAGCGGACGGCGCGGCGGGCAGTCCACTTTTTTTAATACGAGGCGATGTCGGGTTGGAGCGGTGCTGTTGCTGCGCCGTGTGGTTGTGTGCTGGGACCTTAATAAACTGCTATCAAAGAGGATAATATGATATGACTGCATTGACGGCTATTAAGTTAAAAAGTAAATATCGACGACACGATTGGCGTGGTGCGCTGTAGCACGGTTTCTAGCCTCGATTTCCGTAGTCTCTCCCGGGTTTGATTCCCGGTCAGGTCAATTCAGGAAACGATTTTTTTTGAATTGACTCGGGTCTGGGTGTGCTGGGAGACGCCCCTGGCCTAATTTCGTGTCTGGTAACTCGTAACACAGGAAATTTATCCCTACTTCGAGACCATGACAAGTGGCGTATTGTCTGGCGCATATTTATTTACTTTTTTATTTATTTGTTTAAATACATATTATATTTAATTTCAGTACACTGTTCGCCAACGTACATACCACGTTGAAACCACCGGTTCTCGTTCGATCACCGAAGTTAAGCAACGTCGGGCGCGGTCAGTACTAAGATGGGTGACCGCCTGGGAACACCGCGTGACGTTGGCTTTTTGCTTCATATAAACCGGACTCCTGAATCCCTATTGAAATGTAGGCAGCAAGGAGTCCTTACTATTTTTACTCGTCCGTGGTCTGATGATTATAACTGTATTAAAAATTCGTTGCGCAGTGTGTACGAAAGATAATTAATTTATAAACATAAGAATAAACAGACGACGGGAGGCGACTTTTTATACAAAGTAGAGATAAATGATGTAAAAAACTGACCTAAAATTAATACAGAATAATAGATAAATAAATAAATAAATATCCCTGGACATTATTCCACACAGCACCATCTAGCCCCAAAGTAAGCTAATTAAAGCTTGTGTTATGGGATACTAGACAACGGATAAACATACTTAAATACATTTTCTTTTGTAAATACATACTTATTATACATAGGAGACACCCAGACCAGTACAAACAGACATGTTCATGCACACAAATGTTTGTACTGTGCGGGGATCGAACCCGCGACCTCTGGTGTAGTAGCCAACTTCTTAACCATTACACCAAGTCGGTCGTCAAAATTATTAATGGCTTAAGCGGTTAGCAACATAAGAACGAGTTACTGGAGTTGCTGGCTGAATTATGAGTCGCAGAAAATGATACAAATACTTATCTTATTCAGCAAAAATCAATCGCGATGTAATATGAACGATCCCGAGCGAAAAAATGTTTTCTTTTTGTGTCTGTCTGTTTGTATGTTCTAGATTAGTGTGAAAACATAGGGATAAACACTTACCCCCAAGTCCGGAAACAATAATCTAAGTGTACTTTCATGTACCTACTTTAGTCTTTTCATTTTTATTGGCTGGAAGGAAAACATCAATTTATGTGATGGTGCTTAACTTTGAGTTATTTTCAGCATTTTCAGGGGTTATTCTGTTAAATCTGGATAATAAAGGGTACATTTCATATTATATACCAGCTATTTGTTTTCGTCGTCAAAGCTCACGCAGACGAAGTCACTGGCAAAAGCTGTAGTGCACAATAAATCAGAAATACCAGAAACGGCATCTGTGTAGATAATTTTGTTTACAACAACCAAATCTGATTGATAACTGTAAAGATATCTTTACAGTGAACCTGATTAAAATAAGCTATGAACTTTTTGAATTGAAAATTCTTAATAATGCTATTAAAAAGCTACCTACTAAATAACACACCATCACGACTATTTCCCAAAGGGGGTAGTCTGAGGCAAGTGACCGTCGCCGTCATGGTAAACGGGACACATAGAAACCCACATTTTCGCCAATGGTATTAAAGCCCAACGTGGTAGGTGGTGAGCCTTCCGCCGTTATCCGGGTTGATTTGATTTTTTGTCAATGTTTTCATCGATATCGTCATCGATTGATTAAAATTGAATTATGCGATAAATATTTTTTTTCTTTCCGTGACTGGAAATTATCTTTCAAGAATGCATTTGATAATATTTAAGGTGTTTATCAGCCTCCGACACCCAGAACAAGCTTTGCTTAGTTCGCGGTCAAATGATAGCGGCGTAAGTTGCCCCTAAACTTTATTTATTTTTTATTAGTCACACCGTTTGATCGATGCTGTTCCCAGCTCATACTTGTGACTTATCCGGAAATCTTCAAGGATATCGTTAGTGTTTGCTATCGCGTTATCTATCGATACCAGAATAATAATCCACAGACCTTAAAATGCACAGAATAGTCAAAAGGGTTTGGCTTTGGCTAGTTTTGATAATAATAAATAATACTTTTAAAGGATGGACGACCACCTCAGCAAGCCCTGCCAGAACACCAGCGTCTCGGCCGTGCCTGCACGGCAAGGGCACACGAGGCTCGGTCCTGGTTGGCCCACTATTTTTTTGTTATTTGTTCATTGTTTGTCACATGTTAATTTTTCTGTGTTTTGTTTTTAATGTTTTTGTACCATATGTATTGTAATTTGTTGTATGGGCCAATAAATGATTTTTCTTTATTTCTTTCCATTATTAACAAACAAATCAATGTTGAAAATAGAACTATAAGCGGCTAACAATTAACATTAACTTGTTTTTGGATGTTTATCACAAATTAAACGCCTGATTTACTTGATTTTTGTCTGAATAATTAACACATTTTGTTGGCAACTTTCCACAATTACCTTGCTGTCAAAATCTACTCTCCTTTTTTTACAAATGGAGACAAGAAACAATGGGAACCGTCTGATGGTGAGCGGATACTGGAGCTTATGGACATACATTATACCAGAGATATCATTTGCGCCTGGCTGAGGCTTAGGGAAACTTTTATGCAGTCAACAAGCCGAAGCGCTAACATACGATCACTAACACGGATAAATCACGAATAACCTATCAATCGAGGTATTTTAAGTCAGCCTCTGTTCAGTGAAAAGCTAGATTGTATGCTGATAATGACTCACGTGTAGTGAAACGTACCATCATCTAATATTACTTACAGTAACTAATCAGTATCTTGCCGGGTCTTCTCAGTAGGAACAGCAGTCCAACCGCAGAGCTAGTCACATGGATTATATTTAGTAGAAAGATCGAATTAAATATTATGTGATAGACGATTGGGAAAGATAATTATAAATGGTCTACTTGAATCAAGTACTATTTGATTAGATTTCATTCATCAGCTTTTAACAGAGCAAATAAATTGAGTAGTCTTCTTCCTAAACAAATGTTTGTAGTTACTAATAATATCGCTCAGTACACACGCGTATTATAATTGTGGGAGCGGCTGTGTCTGCTCTATGTGTTGTTAACTCTATTAACGTTTCTAGTAATATTATTTTAGTTAAGAATTTTGATAAGACAGCGTGAACGTCTTTGCACCATTTAAAGTAGTTCCAATGGGTTATTGAATTGTTAAACATGGTAAATGTTAAGGTGACAACTACCACCTAGTTCAATGTGGTGTGATTGTTAGTGGTGATGCTAAAAATTTGAAGAATGTCGCGGAATTTGGGTAAGATTTGTCTTCATCATCATTAATCACAGCTATAAGTCTTCCACAGCATAACATAGGCTCTCTCATTAATATTTTTTTTAAAGTAATAGCCTATATACAGCGACATGCAATCACTGATATTCTGAGACGTTTATTATGTTGCCTGTCTACCTTGCGGTGGGCAATGAGCATCCCATGCTGTTTTCACCATCGAATGGTCTCTATTCCTAACATTCTTGCCCCAACAAAATCAGGTATCTGTGCTATGCACTCGTCCACTTCAACGTACCTATCTACTTATCGTTAAAAACGATGTCACTGCTTTTATGTTGTTTTGATTTTGATTGCGTAATCGTACAGTTACCCATACCAACTCTACAGCGGGGTAGTGTCGTTTTATAGTAGGCAAACATTTTGCTTTCCCAAAATTCAGGAGAACAAAATGATTTGCTTCATGGTTCCGGACCATGAGGCGTTTAAGGTGATGTAGACATGACTTCATAGTGGATTCCCAAGATAAAAATTTAGCATATAATGTGATTTTGTTTTTAAATTTTGTTGAAGCATTGTATTATAAACTTACAAACATTCGTGGCGTTCATCAAGATCGTCCTTAACCTAAAACTTAGAGCTTTTTGGCGCCTCTTTTTTACGCTGCAGCATTTTTTACCAAACTATATTATTCACAAAACACCATTCAAGCTATTCACCACCCGCCACTATTTATTGGAGAGCATTCTGTCCAATGACCTTAGAAATACAAGGACTCTGCAGCTGCGCTCTGTCAAAGGAACAAAAAAGTGAGCCTAATGTCACTCGAAGCACACTTTTTCCTTATTTACAACGTATTCCTTCTCCTTCCACTAATACATATCAGGAAGAGACAGAAAACACGATGTCATTTTCACCCGTGTACCCGTGTGCCATGTTTAAGCGCTTTAATTGTATGACATGCTATAACCATTGTATGGGAAATCATTGCGTCCAATGCGCCGGTCGACTGAACATCCAAGGTCCGTCGCTTTATGGACGATAAAACAGTCTTACACAGGATCGGGTGAAATCTGCACAAGCTGGCTGGGGAATTTTATGCTCAAATATTTTATAAAGTTTCAACAATAGAACGAAAATAACAGCGAATGTATGAAAGAGCGCAGCATGACCGTATTGGAAATGTTAACATGATCGACCCCTGAACACAAGTAGTGTGGTGATAAAGCTAATACCCATCAATTCGTAGCGATGACTTGATTTTAATGATGGATGCCTTTGCTCAGCAGTGGGACAGTATACCGGTGATTATCAAAAGACTTACAAAAACGATATGGCATGTAGTAACCATGTAAGAGAAAATTGTTTTTTTTCAATTGACTTTCATTTTTCGGTTTTCATACGAAAAGTACTGACTGTTCGAGTGATTTGTATGGTGACCTTGAAATGAAAGTTAATTAAATAAATTTCATTTTCACTCAGATAGTTTCTACATCACTTACAAATATGCCAAATCGTTTTTGTAAGTCTTTTGATAATCACCCGGTATACTGTCCCACTGCTGAGCAAAGCCATCCATCATTAAAATCAAGTCATCCCTACGAATTGATGGGTATTGGCTTTATCACCACGCTTGCCAAATACGGTTTGGTGATCACAAATCCGGGCTATGTTCCGAAAAATCCGAAAGCACACTTTGCCCAACCTGCGAGTTGAGCCCAGGACCTCCGGGTTTGAAGCAGAGCTCTGAAGCCCCTCGACCATGCAGGAGTTACCCTGAACACATGAGTGAATGAACTGAACAGAGACAAAGTAGACAGGTAAATTTAGCGAGTGTGCGTGGGCACTAGGCCGGTAGCACTGGCCGAGCCGGTATGAACCGGTTTCTCTCAGTGCTGAGGCGCACGTGCTGCAGTGTCACCCGTCACAGCGCGCTTATTGAAGCCCTGTCTCTATTCTATTAATGCTCTGACTAACTTGCAATTCAACTTTATTGCTGGTAGCTTTTTAATTTTTTATTTGAAATAGGATTGCATTTGGCCTCAGTCTCGCCTGGTGGTAAGCGATGACGAGGCTGGTTGTACACGCTTACCCAGAAAATGCCTATTCACTCTGGCCTTAAAGACAATAGGGCTTGCTATTTAACAGCTCGTCTGCCAATGGCGGTGTAGTAATTGAAGTCAAAAAGCAATAAACGCTCTCAAAATCGCGATTTTCTAGCAATCAAAGGCACTAAGTGGAATAACCCCGCGGATTAAAAAAAAGTTTTACTGTAGTACAATTAATAACTAACTAGGGGAGACCGTGTACAAAAGTAACATTTTCTACTTCTTATTTGATTTCTAGCTATTAAACCTATTTTCGATGAGTGGAATGTCGTTATATATAACTTTGATCTATACTCTATCAATCTTCATTACAATTTATGCTAGTTAACAAGAGATTTTTTATTATTTGCAAGTCTCAAAATAAATAAATTGTCGAATGTTACTTTCGACCCCAGAGTCAGGACGAAAGTAACAACAAAATTTCTGGAACTTATAACATGTAAATGGAAAAAGAAAAACCAAATGTAATCAACTTAGGTTTAGGTTTAAGACATTTATTTCTCTAAAAGAATACAATAATTCACTTATAAGAGAAATACACTGAAATCTTAAGTACTTACTTACAAACAAAACATGGTGAGACACACAAATTATTACACAAGCCATACTAATTACCACTTCCACTAATTTAGGTCTGTAACTTTTTTTTTATTGTGACAATACTCACAATACCCGCTCTTGCTGCTATATTGATAGCTTGCTTAAGTAAATTCAGAATAGTGGTAGATAAAGTGATGCTTTAGTTTTATATAAATAAAAAGAAATGTTTTCGTGTCTTTCATATTGTTCGGCAATTTGTTATATAATTGAGTTCCTTCGTATATAATGTTTTTCTTGACGTAGTTTGTTCGAGGTAGTATTAATTGAATATCATTAGGTCTTCTCAATGAGCATTTTTGAAAGTGTGACTTGGTTTTAAATGATATTCTGTGTGAATAGCTCTTGTCAAGATTTTAGATATTTTTTTAATTTTCTATAAACAATGGTTTTCCTCTTCTTCATTTTTGTTGTGCCCGACAGGGTTCATGGTGCACTATTTAAATATATTTTAAGATCTTGTACTACACTGTGAAATGCAATAAAGAATTGAGTATTGAGTACGCACAAGCACACATGTATTGTATTTGAATGTTATTAATTAAGAAAAAAATTAAAACAAAATTACTTTCATCTTATGAAATTTTAACGTAATTAAAGCTCATTTAACCTCGAGGAGCGACTCAGGAACGTTGCTTGTGGGCTTAACAATGATATTCGGGTGTCGTTTTTTTATAGATATTGCCCGTCAAGATGACCTCACTCCACCTGATGGAAAGCGGTCGTGAGGTCCAGATATGAGGGTGACAAGCCCAGTCATTCAAACGAAAAAGTGCCTGTTTAAAATCCGGTTAACCATTCCTTGCCTGCCATATGATCTGCATTCCACTTCCCCGGATAGTCCTTTTTATATTTTACTGCTTATTCATATGCCACTGTTCATATACCATGTTACTTTTGTACCCAGCTTCTTTTCTGAGGTTAAAATGGACGGCGATTCAACATGCAGCTCAAAAATTGTTTATCACATGTTTATGACAATAAAATGGCAATTACCAAGAAAAAAAGGACACTAATAACACCATTTTAACATTGCGCTAACACTTAATGAAAAATCACAAAAAGTTTCTTTTGGTGCTCAAAATCACTTGACGCCTCCTAACACAAACTACGACCGGGGTGCGGGCGCGGCGACTAAACGCATGTGTGGAGCGCGTTACGTCTGACATTGGATGGGCGCGCGAGTCATTTCGGTCACTATATGGGTCTACCAGAGCATTTGTTACTTTCGAGACGCGTTACTTTTGTACCCTTACGTCTACCACGAGTTGGCCCTTTAAATTTACGTTATCGTTCGCGTAAAAAAATTGTATTGGAATTTGACATTGTCATGTCATGTCCTGTCAAATCCCAATATTTTTTTTACGCGAACGATAATGTGAATTTAAAGTGGCAACTCGTGGTAGAAGTACTGAAATTGAAATAACAAAACTCTCGAACGATAATCTATCTCTTATGGTGTTTAATTATTAAAATTAATTGGCATGGCTTTGTCTTCTGATTAGCTGCTTTAATTAGTCAAGAAAATCTACGAGTATATTGTCTACTCTAACTATAATTACAATGAATAATTGAACTAGCCACTGGAACAAATTGCTTTATTTTCTTAATTTTCATAACAGTATTTTTTTAATAAAATTAACTTTTAAATACAGCATTTATGAAGATAGAGGTAAAACTTCAGTAAGTCTTTATTGTGGCAATTTCACACATTTTCATCGATGACCGCAAACACAATTTTCAATGATAATTGCAATAAGATCAAGATTTGAATGATGGTATCTATATAACACACATGCAACCCTTCAAGGTGAGTTTGACAACCTGTATCTGGCAAGCGTGGTGATTAAGCCATGCCCATTAAAATTCTGGGGGCTTTTGCCCAACAGTGGGACATTGTATATACAGGGTGGTCCAAAAGGTGACGTCCAAAACATTTTTTTGGGTAGCTGACATCTGGGGGTACTCGAAAATACCCCATGTATGTTCCGCGATGTTTTGTAGTATAGGAGATATGAATTTTTTTTTCATAATTCAATAATTTTCGACTGAATTACTTTTTTTTTTTTTGCGAATTCTGACTTTTTTAAATTTGTTTTTATTTTCTGATAGTCCCCATGAATTGTGCTTTCTCAGGTAAAATCACTAGGCTTCCTACTCTTCACAAACATTATGAAAATTTAGATCAAAAATAAATAATTTGGGTTGGAGTGAGTCAGGATTAAATTTTAAACTTAAAATTTAAAAAAATAGAAAAGTTCCATGACTTCTAAGTAACTTTAAAAACTTTCTGGAACCCAAAGCTATAATTGTAATACAATAAAAGTGGTGCTTAATAGGCCAACTTTAGCTGTAATCTGTCTTTAAATAAAGAAGGGTGAAAATGTCCTAAATTACTTAATTATTTTAACAACACCTTTTCTTCATTTCTAAGTTTAAATTAGGTTCGCGTAGTTACCTAATTATTTTGAAAGCACCTATTGTAAAAAGTTAAATTATAAAAAGTTTTTCTATTTTTATTAATGTTCAGTTTAAAATTTAATTCTGACTCACTCTAACCCAAGTTATTTATTTTTGATCTAAATTTTCATAATGTTTGTGGAGAGTAAGAAGCCTAGTTATTTTACCTGAGAAAGCACAATTTATGGGGACTATCAGAAAAAAAAAACAAATTTAAAAAAGTCAGAATTCGCAAAAAAATAATAATTAAGTAATTCAGTCGAAAATTATAGAATTATGGAAAAAAAATCATATCTCCTAAACTAAAAACAATCGCGGAACATACATGGGATATTTTCGAGTACCCCAGATGTCAGCTACCCAAAAAACATTTTTGGACGTCACCTTTTGGACCACCCTGTATATGCAGACTGGGGTTTACCTTGGGTTGGTAGGAATGGGTAAACTGGGTTACATTGAGTAAAGATATAAAAAAAAAAAAATCTCATTAATTGTAGTTTTAATACGAAAAAAGTGCTGGCCGAGGGCGAGAAGACCGACTGTATTTTCTTTCTACTTAATAAAAAACAAAACACAACAAAAAAAATTAAGAAGCAAATGTATTGTAACTTAATTGATGTTTATAAATGCTTAGTCGAACCATTGACCCGAATATTTAATTCAGGGATGGGATTCGTTAATCAAACATTTAATTGTCTTCGTCACATTCACTTAAAAGGTTAGATTTAGAGAATGGACATCACGTCTTTTCAAGTTGAGGGCCAAAACTATGGGAACCTTTTATAAGTAGAAATTGTATTAGCACACGCTTCATTATTTACCGGTTCCTACTCTGTATGTCTAATTATCACTTATTCGTAGATTTCAAAGTTCAAAAATGGTGTCTTCTTGTATTGCTGAGTTTGTTTTTAAAGTTGTTAAAAATATCAGTCAAGTGTCAGTCACACCTAGTACAATCTCTATTTAGTTCAGGGTCAGATGGCCATATAAACAGATGTATCAGTGATGATAACTCATTACTCACTTATTTTGTTTACTATCTAAGTTAGTTAACTCATCGTTTTTGACAACTGTGGGAGTGGTAACTACGCACTCAGATAACAAGTTAATTAGGATTATTTAAAACAATAGATTACTATAAAGAATAATTAAGGCTTGTGTGATATGCTACGCCTTAATGAGCTCTCGTGACCTTGTAGATGTTTGCACTAACACTAACAGTTTAGATAACTAAGAAAATCGGCTTTACCTTCAGTTACTTGGAAAAACATTGTCGTGAGAAGATGTATGAACCATTTGCTATTATTGAAATTTGTCATATCGCTAGCGGCTTACAAATTAGCGATTGGTATCCGGTTTAAATCAAAAAATTGTGACAGTTTATATAGATGTGTACGAAAGTGGTATACGATCTTTTCACCAGAAATGAAAAGGTTAAAATGTATTGTGTTAATGAAAAGAAGTGTTCGTGTAGGCGAAATAAAAGGAGGTTTAAGCGTAGATTTATTAGTGCAGGTTAGTTTGTTGTGGTTTCGACAAAAAACCATGTATGGAGAATTTACTATGGCGGGGAATTTGTTACGTGTCGTGTCGTGCCTGCCTATTCTTGGGGATTATTTATACTCTAAGGAAAATTATATAGCACACTAAGTGAGTGATGTAAAAACTTTATACGATAAAATTATACTTATATTTTGATCCTGTACTTGAATAATTAATGTTTCTGAGTCAGGGTTCTGTAAAATTAAATCAAATAATACTTATTCACATAAAATAGAGTACATTTCAGATGGTGGTGATTTTTACATTTTGAGCGTCTATTTTGCCAAGCGCAGAGCATGTGATTGTCAGATATAAAGGTCTATATAAATGAGGAAAAATTAATGAGGAACTTTTTGTGTCGTAATTAATTTCGTTATGTCAATTTTACAATCTAAATATTCTTTGATAGAGTAAAAGCATTTCATTAATAAACCGAAATTTTATTTTGAATGTGGATATCTAAGCTCTCTTATCTTGGGTGGTAGCTTATTATACATTTTAATACAATTTGGTTAGAAGTTTCTGTTGTAATATTGTGTCTGCCTATTAAGGTAAGGTTCAGTGACTCGTCTCTTTTCCTCTTAAAGTCCTGGGGTCTAAAAACTGGGCGTTAAGGCATTTCTGCAAGCCTTAAAGATTTGGATGTTCAGCGCAGTGATTCCCCTGCATCAAATTGCCTGTCGGCCTCATATCTGGACCTCACGACCCCTTTCCATCAAGTGGAGTGAGGTCTTATTGACGAGCAGTAAAAAAAAACAGCTAGGCCTGGTACTTATCTAAAAATTAAAATGGTACATCTAAAAATAGGTCATTACCTTACCTGGTCGCGCCACAGTAACCGAAAAAGTTACTCAACAAACTCGAAAACTTTTTCTTCAATTTAAATGAGTGTGTTATTGGAACCAGAAATGACGATGGGACCATAAACATCCAGACATCTAGTTTCATTAAATTAGATTTTATTGTCCTAGTGCGAGAATCGAACCTGTGTCACCAGTCTGTGTGGCTTTCAAGTTTAACGGTCCTAACTAGATACTGCACTAGATTAACAAAATAAGATAAGATAAGATAAATGTCCTGAAGGCCTGCAAATACCACATCTTAGTGCTGCACATTGGGCCGTTAGCGCGACCACTCGACCTGGCAACTCGTGGTTGGGCCGAGCCACTAGAACACGAACCCTAGTGGCTAATGTCGAACCACCAGACGCCGCGATTTTTTAATCACGGCGATATCGCGCGCACTTTTAAATCGATGATCAAATCGGGGCATCTCAACAATGTGTTTCGATATGTGTCAATACGAATGGATGAACTGTTTTGCATATTATATATTAACAGTTAATTTTTTTCCCGAAAGTCGTGAATTAGGCGCTTGAAGAGTTGGATCTTACGCTCAAAATGAAAGCCGGCTCTTATAATACGCGTAGACATGCAACTGCTCGCTGCGTGCACGCCGCGCCGTACACATCGCTAGCGTGCTCTTTAGGGGTTATTTAAATAAGCAATCCATTTGTCCACAGATATAGAACAAGGTATTCCCGAAGAGGGTGAAGATGATGAGAACCTGCAGCCGCTGCTGCCGCTGGCTGGCTTCGAAGATGGCAAGTTTAATAACAACATGCCCACCAGACCGAGCAACACCAGCCTCTCCGAGTTGAGGTGAGATGGAGAATAGGGACCTGAAGAAACTGCTGCGAGCATGAGGGGCATGCTTAATGCTTCAACGAAATTAAAAGTTAGGAAGATCTTATATGGCCGGGCTACACGAGGCTAGTTTTTTCTAGCTAGGATAGCATGCTAGTGTCAGTAAGCTAGCAAGCTAGTACTACTGGCTTCGTGGAGACAAAACTAGCTTAATTTCTAAGCGAGTAAGCTAGTTTACAAGCCAGGAGAGTTTTTAACAGGATGAAGTTCTATTTTTTTTAGGTTAGTAGTGTTCCCCAACACTGGTACTATCCCGACTTGTGTACTAGCTTCATGAGGCCGGCGAAGCTAGTTTTCAGTTGGCTAGTTAGCAGGGACCACGTAGTCTAATGGTAAGGTGCCACAACAGTCATTTGGTTTTTACCCCCCGAAAAGGGAAGATTCGTTTGGCCCTGAGGCATAGATATCATGGTTCCCCCGCCACTAGAGCTCTGGCTACCTTAATCATAAGCAGTAAAAACACTGTCTACAGCAGTGATTCACTTGTCTTCCGTGGGTTCTTTCTGTTTGCATTCAGACAAGCTGCTTAGAATCACCTTAACTCTCTTGATCCTTATATTTTTCACAGAAATTACCCCCGCTTGATGCACCTGTCAAACCTGGACATAGGGTCAACAATATCGTCAGCTCCGTCCACAGTCAACAACACCCCGGTCACGGAGCATGCTGAGGCTCTGCCTCGGAAGTGGAGACGGAGTGACCGCCGCCTGCGCAGACTGAACACAGAACTGCTGACGGCTATTGAGGAGAATGAGGTTGAGGAGATTGAAAGGTGAGCATTGGATAGTGACCAAAACCGTCCAAAATCTTCTTCGTCTTTCTTTTTTGCTGTTTATGATCTCGGTAATATTGTCTTTTGTCTAAAAAAAAGGCTTTTACGCGGCAACTTTTGCCAAAATTCAGCAAAATATATGCTGATTGAGATAGATAGAATACTGTGTCAAGATGATTATAACATACTGACACAAAACTACAAGCATTTAAGCGACAATCTAACTCCTAGGCTGATGGGTGACCAAACCTGCCTATCGCACTATAGTATTTTGTGCTATACCTGCATTGTTACTAATGAGCAAATAAATGTTCTATTTTCTCAGACTCCTGAAAGCTGGTGCGAACCCAAACGCCACCTGCCGCCAAGACTGCGTCTCAGCCTGTCACGTCGCTGCCCTCAACGGGGGAGATGCCTTGGGACTCCTGGTCAAGTTCGGAGCTGAGAAGTACAGACTAGACAGACGCGGCAGGACGCCGCTGCATCTCGCAGCATGGGCTGGCAACGCTAGGCAAGTGGCTTTGCTGTTGGACTTCCCAGAAGGTAAGATAGAGCATTAGGGCAGTTGCTCCTTGTCAATTTTTAGACTAAATCCTTTCGAAGTTTTCTTCATAATAGTGGTTTATTGGTCTAGGTGAGAGGTCCCCAGACATTTTTATCGCGAAGACCCCTTTAACATTTCTACCATATTCCCAAGACTCGACAAAAAATGTGACGCTAACATGGACCTCCGTCGAGTCTCCCATGGACCCCTTGGGGTCCACCAGTACCACTTTTGGAACTACTGGTCTAGGTTGATCAGATTTCGAGATTAGTCGCCACGTCCAGCTAAACAGGGAAGGTTGCATCTCACATGTTTAGAAGGTATATTCTGAAGGTACAGAAGGAAGGTGAAGGTTAAGCAAGCTATTATTTTAAAAATATCCGACTGTTGATAATTTATCACTTTACTATGCAATTCTTCGGAAACAACACAAGAAAATCAGGTTTAAAAACTAAATATTTCAGCTGTAATTGAATAAAAAATATATTTTATGTAATTATTTACTGTAATTATTTTTATACAAATCTAGATGAGATCTAAGGGCTTTGTTCATGCGTAATAAGATCTTATTTCTGTAAGATTTCCAGTTAAGTGCGTCTCATAACGACAATCAGATGAAATTCGTGATCAGGAGCCACCACAGCTTCAGATTTTTTCGAGACCAGTCTCAAAACCAGCAGATCATCAGTTACGTCCTGGAATAATGAATATTTCTAATTACTTAATTTATTTAGAAAATAAATCGCTCTAAAATTTCTCTGAAAGATCCTACACACATACGGCCATCTGCTTGCACTTTTTGTATAAGGGCACTTAGACTAGAGGGCCTCTCCTCTACCCTAGTATTGCTCTAAATATCACAGAGTCAACGTAATCACTTTGTTCTACGAAGAAGAACTTACAATCTCCTTTAATGCGTTTGAGGCGTAATGAGAAAGTGCTCTCAAGTGAGTCGAGTACGTAGCTGCTGTCAAACTGTCTAGGGTAGTAGTTTCAGGAAATCCTGGGCAGTGAAAAAATAATTGCATACAGTATTAGATATTGAGAGGAACACTAGAAAGGCAATATTATCTGGCTCAAGTCAAACTTGAAAACGCCTATGTTTTAAATGATGCTGTTGGTAGCCTGCTTTTAATAACTCGCTAAATAAAAAAAGCTCGCTAGTGCTATTAGTTCTTATATGCCTCGTTTTAAAACAGGTAATTCCCAAAACAATCTTTCAAAATCATATAACAATTATTTGAAGCTGCTGGATAGCGTTGTGGTTAGAAAACCTCTAGAATTTCACCAACTCTATAGGAACCTGACAACTTTGACAAGGCTTGATCCAGAGAAGCTTGACTAGAACCCAATTTATAATAAGCCTGAAGCATCAAAGAAAGATCACTTTTAGAATTTTATATACCTTCACAGTTGACAATGATAGTACCAACCACGTTGCCATTCTCATTAATGCGGTTCATTGTCTGCGTGGCTAACGGTCCCTGAAATTCAGAAAATGATTAGTGTTCATCTTGCATAACGAAGCAAGAAACAGTTTTGAAGAGCATAATATTTTTCATACCATGTAATTCTGAGCGATCTCCATTTTAACGCAAGACAATCCTAGATTGTTTAAACACTCAAAAATTCGTGTAAACTTTATCCTCTGACACAAAATGCTGGAAGTCTGTCACAATGACATTCCATTAATCTTAAAAAAAAGAATCACCTTTGAATAGATTTTACTCGTAGTTAGATTCTGCAGCATTTATGGAAAATTATAAACGACTTTCAGATATTCAAGATCGAGTAGGAAACGACGACAGTTTGTCTTCTGATGCAGAAGAAGACATTAGAAAACTCTGCGAGAAGACCAAGCAGTTGGCCAACGTACGTTGTGACCTGGGCGAGGCCAAGCCGATTCTGCCCAGCACGTGGAAGGACAATATTGACCATAACTGCAAGAGTATCGAGGGGACGGTGAGTGAAGCTAGTATTAGGGCACCATTAACTATGGTCTGGTCACCTCTTCCTCATCCTCACGCTCTGTCGCCGTTTATTTATTATGGCTTACTTATGAGATTCACCTATTTTTTATGATGTCTGAATTAGGAATATTGTCTTTTTGTTAAAGTTACCAAGGCCTTCAATTGCCTTCACTGTTTGCACCCCCGTTAATGAAACTCATTCCCAACAAAATGTAAGGAGTTACTAATTTATTTAATTCGCAGTTTCCTACAAAGATGTAATCAACTACATCTTAATATCTCCGTGACTTGGTTTACTTGACCTGAAATCCGTGGCCCTAGGTTGAAAGTGTTTTCGAAAGTGTCGGAACATAGCTTAAGTTTATGTTTATGTTTTACCTGCACTTGGCAAATAAGCCAATTCCCATACATAAATGACTTGATTTTAACGATTCAAGCCTGTGCCTTGCATTGGGAGTGGGGCTCTTATTCGGGTTAATAACTGACTAACTTTTACACTTCACAGTTGCCTCTACTTCAGCCGGGCTGGACCCCTCTCCATGTGGCGACCTCTTGCGCGCGCAAGCACTGCACTCGTCTGCTATTGGCTGCAGGAGCCGATCCCAACATCTGCGATGAGGCAGGAAGAACTGCTTTGGATGTGGCCGGTTCAGCTTACTACTTTGATATGGCTGTGGACTCTAATAGGTAAGTTACGGAACTGTCAAATATTAAATCTTCCTCTATGTAGTGAAGTGTATTGTGCTGAATACGGTTCATGGTCCTGATTGATATGATATGATATATGGTACTGATAGAATGAACAATTTTTTAACACTTTTGACTAAATAACATCTAATGAAAACTGCAAAATCAAATGTAGAATTGATTTGAGAATAGTTTAAAATTTACGAGTACTTCGATGAACCATTTAGCGCAGTAGTTAAGAGCGCAGGTTTGGGTGCAGATGGTCACCGGCTTTACAACCACACCAAGACGTTGGTTCTTGGTGTTTATGGTACCTTTGCTGTTTCTGGTTTCCATTACGCAAGGGAGAACCCTGATTGGGATTAGATTAATGAATGATACTCGTATTATATCCCATAATTACCGCAACATCGAAGGTGAAAAGCATACTATGCCAAAACTATTTACAATGTTCCTTTCTTCAAATAGTTTCACAGAAGTACTCCGCCTAATCCTAAAAGCTGGAGGGCAGTACCATACCATGCGGCTAGGTGGAATCAACAACGTGGCGACACCACTTCACACTGCCGCTAAACTAGAAAACGTAGAGTCAATCAAGGAACTACTCCAAATTGGAGCATCTATTGCTTGTCTCAACGCTGATGGGCAGACACCGCTGCACGTGTGTGTCAAAATGCAATTAGAAGAACCATTAAAGGTACAAAAATGATTATTATTAAAACAGGCTTTACCTCAACAGAAGTCTTACGAGCCATACTTCATACGCGGGCAAGTACGAATTGTTGTAGAAGTTTAAGCGGGGCTCGTTGTAAATCCAACGGACTTCTATCGAGGGCAGCTTATACTAAATGCTCAACGTACATATATACAACATATATATATATATTTCAGGCATACATCTTTATGTATTGACTTGCTGTAGCCAACTATAGCAAACTTTATCGTCACTCGTTAAAAATAAATAAGCCTTTTTGTAGCGATATGACTTTTTTTCTTTTTCAAGTTTTGAATTGGTTTCAGATTTTAGCCAACGAGGGCCGTAATGATGCTGAGCCGTTGTCAGCAATAGTCGATGTAAAAGATCGTGAAGGTCATACAGTACTGCAGGCGGCTATTGAAGCGGCCTGGGTACCAGGAGTGTGCGTCGCTCTGGAAGCTGGAGCTGATGTTACATTGAAGGTATTTTAATATTTTTTGGGAAGTTACTTTGTGAACTTACAATGAAAATTGGGCAAATGCTGAAAGGTATTTCTTCGAAGAGATGAGAATAATTAATCATTAATCAGTGGTTTTTGTTTTATATTTCAACAAACTTTATGTTTTTAGGCAAATGACGGTGAAACTCCAATACATTCAGCTGCGGCTTTAGGGAATATCGATGTTCTAAATGAAATTATAAGTGTAGCAAAACAGAAAGATGCGATCGATTACCAAAACGAAGACGGGGAAACTGCACTTTTCAAAGCGGTCACAAATGGCCATCTTGACTGTGTCAAAACAATTATAGACGAAGGAGCTTCCTTAAAAATAATGTTGACTGGGGATGTTAGTGTGATTCACGTAGCCGCTGAAAGCGGTCACAATGAAATACTTGCAGTATTACTTGATTTCGATGAAGCTATTACAAATGTAATGCTAAACAGTCTTACAGAAGGTGATCGTAGAGGATTTGGACCAATACATTTTGCAGTTGCAGAAAACCATAAAGAATGCGTTAAAGTACTGCTTGCAAAAGGTGCAGATATCAGATTAAGAACAACTAGCAGTCCTCACAAATCATCAACTCCGATGCACATAGCTGCTGTCAAAAATCATGCTGAAATTGCCAAAATATTGCTTAGTTCTGATTCTACATTAATACACGAAGTAAATGGCATGGGGTGGTTTCCCTTACATTCCGCCAGTCATCACGGTAGCAGAGATGTAATTACTCTTCTTTTACGTGAAGGGGCAAATTTAGCCGGTTACACGGATGGTCCCAAAAAGTTCAAAAGATCTGCGGTTGATATGATAGTAAACAATCTGTCAAAACCAACAGAATTTCTTGAAGAAATATTCGATTCATACATATCGACTAATGAAATGAATCTTCAAGACCCAAATTGTGAAGTAACGATAGACTACCGGATTCTGATGCCGAGTGAGTGTGAGATGGAACAGATGAAAGTAATAGAAGCGTTGCTAAAAACTGGGAATAGGTATCAGCAAAAAAGGTTATTGGTGCATCCACTGATTGAGAGTTTTCTTTACCTAAAATGGAGAGCCTTATTGCCATTTTTTTATACAATCATAGCACTTTATGGTATCTTTGTGATGTCATTGACAATTTTTGCAATATCAGTATTCTTTTACAAGGACACTGCAGAAGTGAAACCTGTGTGGCTAGACTCTAAAATTTGGGCTTACGTTGTGTATTCATCTATATTTTTGATAATTTTACAAGTAAGTAAAGCTTTATTTTCAAATGATTACTTTGACTTCAACTGTTTACTATTTAGTATTACGAGTACAAAATACACTCATATACTGCCATTTACAGGAACTTCTCTACATGAACGTGAAAAGTAGCCGATATTTCTTCCAATTGGAGACCTGGGTGAAGTTTGGTTCAATCGGGCTGGCCATCATACTGCCTCCAGCTGTAATAGTGATAGACGCAGAATGGCCACGCCACGTGGCCACCCTCGCGCTGCTACTTGCCTGGATACAGATGATGTTTTTACTCTCGCGATTCCCGAACTGGGGCTACTATGTGCTAATGTTTGGGAAGGTCGCTTCAAACGTCATAAAGGTACGATTTTACTGTTGTTAACATTGTAACTGTTATTAACATGCACCTAAAAGCAAACACATTGAATGTAGTAACTGCATGAAGTCACCAGCAATTATCCTAAAAAGGCCATCTTAGCAAATAGTTATCGTAAATCTGCCATTTAAACATTCGAAAGCAAAAGTTCAACCTCATCATAATTGCTGAAATCATGGCTTAGCATGGATTCTGATACGATATGCCTAAAGCGGCCTTTTTAGGACTCATGGGCCCACTAACAAAAACGATATCGGTTATTTTACTTTCCAGATTCTGCTCACCTTCGCATTCCTGGTCATAGGCTTCTCCCTCAGCTTCATGATTCAGTTCAGATCCCAAGCTCCATTTGAAGGTCCGTTGTCAGCACTCATCAAGACCGTCGTCATGATGACTTCGGAATTTGAATACACTTCTCTTTTCGATGAGAAGCACTCTAAGGACCTGGCATTCTCTTTCCAAATAGTTCGACTGATATTTGTTATTTTTCTTGTGTTGGCGGCAATTGTTCTAATGAATCTGATGGTGGGTGTTGCTGTAAACGATATTAATGATTTAGAGCTTATTGGTAATATCCGAAGATTGGACAAGCAAGTTGGATTTTTGAGTACTTTGGATACTTTAGTCTACAATAAAGTATTTTCTAGAATATTGCCAAGGAAAGTAAATAGTAAGATCAAAACTAAAAGAAACGTCAACGGTATAGTCATATTACGACCAGGAAAACCAAGATGGAGGCACTACAAAAGCTTGCCTTCAAGGATTCGAGAGGCTTTATTTGATAAAGCGCAAAGTCAGAAGAAGCAACAAGACGACGAATTGGGTGTTCAGAATTTCAAAGAGTTGTTGAACGAGATTCGTGAAGCGATTGTTGTGAAGAAGCAGAAAGAAATTGAAAATGAGGAAGCACTTGCAAACTTCGAGGACAGGCCTGGGAGACACAAGTTGAGGCACGATGAAGTGATAAAAAGGTTAAGCCATTTAGATGGGGAGGTGACCGGCTTCAGAGAGCAGATTTCAACGTTAGCGGAAGAGTCGAAGTCGCCAATAGACACATTGAATTTGAAAGTAGACCAGATGTCTTTAGAAATGTTCGAAATAAAGCAATTTTTGATAAGACTTGATACTAAATTAGGTGCTTTATAATAATAATGCGATCCTTAAATGCAGTTATTTACAAATACAACATAATATGTTTTAAAATAATAATTTTATCTTGTTAATTAATTGTAATCAGGCTACTCTAAGCTTGTAGTTATTATTACTGATTTTTAAAAGGAATTGGTAGGTTTATGTTAGGATATAGTAAGTAATTATCTTTATCATTTATTACCGATTGTGAAAGTAAATTATACTCTCAGTAAATTGTAAAGACTGAACAAAGTATTTCCTTTTCTTTCCTTATTTATACTTATATGTGCTAGTTGTGTATTGTCTATCTATTGAATATCACCGCTCATATTATATCGCCACTAAAACCAATTAGTTAGCAAGTCTTCCTTATCGCATGATCAGGATTTTCCATCTGTAACGGGTTTTCTTGTATTTTGTCACTCAGTGTTTGTTTACTTTCTGCTTGTTTAAGTCATTTGGCTAATCGAATGATCATTTATGATTATAGGTAATTTAAAGTAATAACTACAATCAGTTAGTACTTTAAATTACCTATGCTTATGTTCGTTACTCAATCTTGCAAAGCTGTTTGAATGTGGATGATTTAAATTTGTAATTCCCTTTCAGATCCTGCTTACCTTCGCATTCCTGGTCATCGGATTTTCTCTCAGCTTCATGATTCAGTTTAGATCACAGGCTCCATTCGAAGGCCCCTTGTCTGCGCTCATTAAGACTATCGTCATGATGACGTCGGAGTTTGAGTATGACGCTCTTTTTGACGAAGACCACTCTAAATATTTAGCATTCTCGTTCCAAATTGTTCGCCTGATCTTCGTTGTTTTTCTGGTACTAGCTGCTATAGTTCTCATGAATTTGATGGTTGGTGTCGCCGTCAATGATATTAATGATTTAGAGCTTCTTGGTAACATTGGAAGATTGGATAAGCAAGTTGGATTCTTGAGTACTTTAGATACTCTAGTCTACAATAAAGTATTTACCAAAATATTGCCAAGAAAAGTTAATAATAAGATCAAAAACAAAAGGTGTGTTAACGGAATAGTTATAATGAGACCTGGTACACCAAGATGGCGACACTTTAAGATGTTACCTTCTAGAATTCGAGACGCTCTTTTTGACAAAGCACAAAATCAGAAGAAACAGCACGATGATGAACTGGGTCTTCAAAACTTCAGAGATTTGTTAAATGAAATTCGTGAAGCAATTGTTGAGAAGAAACAAACTGAAGCTGAAAAAGTAGAAGCATTTACACACTTCGAAAGCAGGCCTGGGAGGCACAGATTAAGGCATGAGGAAGTGCTGAAAAGACTGAACCACTTAGATGGAGAGGTGACTGGGTTTAGAGAGCAAGTGGTGACGTTTGCAAAGGAGTCTCGGACACCAGTAGACGCATTGAATGTTAAGGTTGACCAGATGTCCATAGAAATGTTAGAGATAAAGCAATTCTTAATGAGGATAGAGAGCAAATTAGGAGCTCTTAAACGATAACAAGAAGTTTTGTATAGCTCCATTATGTTTGCTTGCAGCTTACAAATTGCACGCAGCTTGGTAGTTTCGTGTGTAAGCAGCAAGCGTATTATTATAATGATGGATACGCGTGTATGTACACTTAAAAAAACGCTACACATACGTGGGCAGTGGCGCTTGGTGTCTTGATATTGACTGGTACATTTTCAACATGAATCGTTTTCTTTCTTATATTAAACCAAGGTATCGTGTTGAGCCTTGAAATGTCAGAAACGCTTGCAAAGAAAACAGTGGCATCTAGCCACCAACATACTCTCCGTGATGGTCACTACTTAATTAATCTCCAGTTTGAAAAATATGAACTGGTTTCAGACTGTAATTGCAATATTTTTTATAATTTTACATATAAAATGACTTAATGTATGTTTTTGTTTCATTTTTCCCTTAACTACCTATTAATCATCTTAAGACTAAGTATATCTACTCTTAAACATCAACTCTTAAACATTAGATTATCATAAGATTTTGATGCACCTCCATTATCATGTTTGTGTTTATTGTGTGTCTAAGTATACTTCATTCATTATAACATTAGAAATAAGAAGCAGGGCACCCCCTCTTTACATCTGAGATTTATTTTAGTGGCCCCCCCAACTAACCTCTCGGTTATGCAGAAGGGCACACTATTCCTAGCACACCGTGAAGTGTACCAGGGACCATCTGCGGTAGGTCCTGCCGCCACAAAGCACAATGCACAATGCATTACACATTATGATACTCATAGGCAAGTAGCCCGTGGCATAACCCACTCCTATTTATCCAGAATGGTACAGGAGCAGTTATAGCCGCTCACCACGCGCATCCCAAAGAACGCTAGCGGCTTTAATCCTCGCTGGGGACGTCAGAGAAGCCAACTACCATATCTCCAGTATGGTGCCGGAGCTGTAAAGCACGCTCACATCTCGATGCACTGCCGTACCCTTAACTACAGCAGGGTAACCGGATAGGCATTCTAGCGGATACCCATCTCCTTGCTATCCAGGCAAGTACCGGAGGAGCGGCAAGCCGCTATAAGGGTTCCTCACTAACCCCGCATCTAAACACTTAGCAGCCCAACGCCCTAGACCAGTGAATTTAGATACTCGTTGCGCGCGAGAAGGGACGCTCGGTACACACTACCGAGCAGACGAACATGCCCCACCTCTGCAACTAACCACATGCCACCACGAATACAACTCCAAGTTGGGGCCTGCCTTAAGAAAGGCAGGGCTGGGATCCCAACACCCGTAGTACCCTGATCCTAACAGCCAGACCCGTAGTTCCAGCTGCGAAAACCCTACCTACCCGGGTGAGGTAGATAGGGAAGAAGCAGGGTAGCTAAAATTAATGACAATTTGCATTTGACGTTGCCATGATGATGACACACCAGAGTAAAACCTGGCAAAATTGAAAAACACTCCCGCCACAACGTTTGTAACATTTTAGATTTGGTAGAGTTTATAGTGACAGCAAAAATGTGTTCGGATGAAAACCCCTGCTTCTTTTAGGTTTTTACATCGAAAGTATATAATAGTTTGATGCAAGACAAAATAATTTATGTAAGTGAAAGCCTCATAACTTCTAAAGTTACTTTACTTTAAATAAGAACAATTAATATAGCTGCTATATAAGTAGATTTTAATGAATGCGGCATTGATCTTAAAAGTAATACCTAATGTTTATTGTAATTTTACCACAAAGTGTACCCTTAAAATAACCTTTTTTACTTCTGTCTAATGCTATTTTGTATGATAGGAGTGTGTGTATTATCAATCTATGTATGTATTTAGAAATATTAAAATATGTTTATCAGTCTCGGGTGACAGAGACTGATAAACATATTACTATACAATATATAAATAATTAATATCAGCGACAAATTTTATCAAAACCTTATAGTATATAAACTATACTATAAGGTTTTGATAAAATTTGCGAATTTGGTTTATCAAAACCTTATAGTATATAAACTATACTATAAGGTTTTGATAAAATTTGTCGCTGATATTAATTATTTAAGCCCCGAAAGACTTCGTCATGTCAAAGTTATTGGTGTCTCGAATGCTGAAGCTGTGAACAGAGTGGTTTGTATGGGAAAAGGAAAGTGTTGTTTGGTATTATTTTCTTCGTATTTTTAAGTTTTTGTCTTCATAAGAACCTTCTTTATGCCTTGACAAAAATATAAAGAAAGATTTTGCCATATTGGTCGAGCCAAGGTCGAGCCAAGGTCCCCCAAGGTCGAGCCAAGGTCGAGCCAAGGTCGAGCCGTTCTCGAGTTTTGCGCTCAGCAAAACAATTACCGATTCATTTTTATAAAACATAGATTATATTACAACATGACATTATTTTCAAGGGTGTGTATGACAGATTCACGTCATTCCGTTTATGGATTAATTTATTATTATATAAGTAGTTAATTAAAAAACTAATCTCTATTGATACAATAATCAAATTGAAATCGATCTCCCACAATTTCTTCAATAACCTCTAATTAAAATACTTTGCACATCCTCCACCCAACGAATGAAATCCGTGCCACCACATTACAATGCTTATTTAGGCTGGATTTAGTGCTACACGGACGGTCCGTACTGAGGTCCGTCGTCCGGAGCTATAGAATAGAAAATCAACGGTCCGTGGACCTTGTTCCACTAAACGCAATAGTGGATTTTCTATACAATAGCTCCGGAATCGGATTGTTTCCGATCCGACACCCTGTACATGTTTTGTCATATGCTTAGTTCACTATGTCTATCACTAGATGGAGTTAAACGCTATTAGATCGCGCACACATTATTTTCCAACCTATTGATTTCTAGTCCAGTGTTTTACCACTAAGTTAGGTTAGGAATACTCGTAGATCGTTAATAAATGAGTTCAAGGTTGCAAGGTATGTACCACCCATCAGTCCAATCCAAGTTCATGTATTTACATCAGTTCGGCAGTCCAAAATCACTCATTCATTCTTCACCGGTTGTTTCAGTACAATGGCTTGATTCAAAGAAAAAAAACAAAACAACGTCCAAAGACCTAATTAGACAACGTAAATATTATATCCCTAACCAGCTTACCTTTATTTAGTCAAAGCATTTGTTTCTACACAATGGCATAACGTAAAGCAAATTGAAACATAAATACCGCATCAAAAGGACAGCAAAAAGCCGTCTTATTAAAAAGCGGGAAGTTATTACGTAACGAAACAAAAGTCAACAGTGTGGGCAAATAGGGAACTTTGTTAATAAAGTCTGAGGGGAGAAAAACCGCAGGAACGTGATACTTCAACTAGGAAAGAGGCCCGTGGTGGGGTTGTTAGGTAACTGTCCAAATAGGGATACTCTGCATCTGACAAGATTGGCACAAATAAATAGTGTTTACAGAAGGACCGCTCGCTTGCACAACCTAGACGTGTTATCATAGCAGCAGCAGCAGCTTGTATGAAGCTGTCTCTGTTTGAGCATGGGGGGTTTCTATTTTATTTCGTTCATTTAAGTTTTTAACCAAAGGCACAATAATGCAAAGCAATTACTGAGCTGGCCATACTCACCTTGAAGGCCTGCCCTGGCACCGGTTAGTGCAGTGCTGATCCCGGAACGCGACCTGACCGAGATAGGTCAGAGTCACTTAGCGATTTTACGCAACTGCAAGGTGGTAACATCAACCGGCCGACATCATATTATGTCTCCCACCTGAAGAGCACCAAATACGAGTAGTTTACTAAAATCTAAAATACTTAATACACACATCAAAAGTGTCTAGGGATCAACATATATTTTTGCAATAACTTTTCTCCTGATTGATATTAATTAAAATTTTCTTTAAGGATTCATCAAATAAAGTGTTTTCGTTTGTCTACAGTAACGATAAACCAAGTCACCTTTGCATTAATAAAGAAATTTGCCATTTTCCTATTAAAGGGATTTTTGACATTTGAACCACTAACATTAAAGTTCGAAAAAAAGACTGAAATAACAGTTCTTTAAAATTTTATTGGGTAACTTAAACAATTAATAATCCGTGTTTCTACCGCGAACACTAACAACACAAGAACATCGGTTTGGCATTCTCGAAATGAGTTCATCCAAATCACGCTGTGGAATGGCCGCCCATGTTCGTTGCAACAACAAAAAAAGGTCTTCTTGCGACTGGATACCCTCCATATTCGGCAGAGCTCTTCTCTGTAGCATATCCCATGCATGCTCAATCGGGTTTAAGTCTGGCGACTGAGCAGGCCAGGGCAGGACATTGATGTTAGCTGCGGCGAGAGTCTGTCTTACAACTCTTGCGGTGTGCGGTCGTGCATTATCATGCATTAACTGAAATAAGGGACCGATTTGCACTTGTAGAGGAACGATGACGTGTGATACAATCGTCTCAGCATAAATTTGAGCGTTGAGGTTGCCTCTGATCCAAATCAACTCAGTTCTTCCGCCGATCCAAATACCCGCCCATACCATGATGGTTCCACCACTATAAGGATGGACTTCCTGGCAGGATTTTAATCGCTGTTGGCGTCCAGGGGTTCTCCAGTGTCGTATACGTCTTGTATCCGGTCTCATACCAAAACGAGACTCATCAGAAAAGCACACGAAACGCCATTGTGCTTCTGCCCAATTTCTGTGTTCAAGAGCCCATTGATATCGAATCCTACGATTGTGCATTGCTATAGGTGGTACCCTTAGCGGTCTTCGGGAATGAAGGTTCACTTCATGCAAGCGGTTTCTGACTGTTTGGTCGCTAATTAAGTTCCCTGAAGAGTGATGAAGCCTCACGGCTAACATCATGGCGGTTATTGTTGGAGCTCTTCGAGTTGTGATTTGAATGTATCGGTCTTGTCTCCGTGTGGTGCAGCGATACCGTCCTCCATGGCGCTCAGCCACGGTACCAGTGCTTCGGTAACGTGTCCAAAGTCGACTGATAACACTCTGACTTGTATTCAGAGCTAAAGCCACAGTACGTTGCCGGGAACCAGCTTCTATCATTCCCACGGCTCTGAGCATTTCTTCCCTGCTTAAATGACGTCGCCGCTCCATAATAACGTTGGTTTTAATCAGTAGTAGGGAAACAGTAGCACTAATAATGTCTTCAATGCGTTGTTGTATGTTTTTATATGGAAAATATTGACAGCTGATTTTCATCTTTTACTCGAATTTGATTGACAGTTCCTGTTTCAAATTATGAAATGCACCAAAAAGGATCCATATAAATTTATAAAATCATAAATTTATTACAAAGCCACATCTCAATCTCAAGAAATCCGCATAAAAATGCTTGATCCCTAGACACTTTTGATGTGTGTACTATGAGTGACTAGCGCCTGTCGTTATTTGTATGACGGCGAGTCTGGTGAATAGAAATGGAACTAAAATTAGAAAACATGTGACTGTAGTTTACGTAACGTACCTAAGCTTATGGTAGGAGCACTGAATGAGGAGGTGGTTCGGATAACCTACAGTGACTCGGTCGAGAAACATCCGACTAACGGCTCGGATGAGTGGAATTTTTTCGACCTCTCAAGTGGGGCAGAATAAGCCTGCTCTATCATCAATATTGTAATTTGAAAAGATGCACTTGCCACTTGATTTCCTGCGAAACCCCGCACCAGCTGGTGCGTGGTGTGGCAGCGAACCTGTTAACACAAATGACAACCGCCTGGCGTCCGCGTGAAGCGCGGTGACGTTTTTGTATGAGATGTCGGTACCTACAGCGCCCCTAGTGATATAAAAAGGCATACAAATTACTGAACGCAACGATCGCCGTTCACGTGACGGAAACTCGTGGTAGACATACAGGCTGCGGATGATACTGAACCTGTTCTTCGAAAAGTCAAGAGTCTGCAGAATTTTAATTTATTTCTCTCACATTTACATGTGCCAGCAAAATTCTAGAAGCAGTAAAACTTCCTGGCACATTTCACTAGAGGAACGTTGCGATATTCTAGCTAGAGGTCCCGAAACAGTGTTGTATGCAGGGTGTATTAAATAATCAGCTTGAGCTTAAGAACGCCCGGTCACACAACATGCTAGTTGAGTAGGGCTTGCATCATTCCGGGCTTCTAGGGACTGGTCCTGAGCGTTAAGAATTTATAAAAATTGAATAAATGGAAATGTGCGCGTCTTGCACACTAAAATTGTCATGGTCTCAAAATAAGGATAAATATGTTTGTGTTTCGAGGCATCAGACGAGGATTTAAGCCAGGTCTTCCAACACACCCATAAATAATAAATAAAATAAAAAACGCTTCGATCCCGGACACCACGCAGAACGCGAGGAATCGCGCTACAGCGCACTAACGTCGTAATTGTGTCGTTTAGACTGCAATCACATATTACTTAATAGTTAATACGTAACAGATAAATCACTCCATAGAAAATTGACAATTTTGTCATTTGTGAATGTGTGCTTTCATGTAACTGGCATAGATTGCTAGGGCTACTTCTTTCGATATAGATGTCAGTAGTCTGCAGATTTAATCGAAGGTTCCTACTGTTTAAATGCTCTACGCGGCTGTTGACAACCAACTGCCAATGGGTCTTGGAAGACCCGGCGGCTGGTAGGTAATTATCGCGCGCAAGTATATGGAGTGACAGAGGCCTGTCGCAGTTGAATAAATTGAAAGTATGAAATTCGTGTATTATTTGAGTTGTAAGATCAGAAGTCCTAGTTCGCACATGGTGTTTATGGCAAACCTTTAGTAAACTCAACAGCTAGGATCCACACTACATAGTACATACCGTAAGCAGAAGCTCACAGCAGCTTAATGGATTTTACATCTTAGAGCAAAGTAGTGCTTACCTTAATAGGAAAACCACTTTACCAACATTTGTTATTAAACATCCGTAATTCGCAGAAGTATCTAGGCTGAGGGAACAGTTTCTTCGCATTTTACGAGTATATACGAATAAGACGTTATTTCGTACAACGTCGATGGCAAACAAGCATACGAACCGCTTAATGGTAAGCGGTAAGAGGTACTCCGGTATGTATTATGAACTTCATTTAATGATGGACAATGATGCAATTAAATAAATAAATATCCCTGGACATTATTCCACACAGCGCCATCTAGCCCCAAAGTAAGCTAATTAAAGCTTGTGTTATGGGATACTAGACAACGGATAAACATACTTAAATACATTTTCTTTTGTAAATACATACTTATTATACATAGGAGACACCCAGACCAGTACAAACAGACATGTTCATGCACACAAATGTTTGTACTGTGCGGGGATCGAACCCGCGACCTCTGGTGTAGTAGCCAACTTCTTAACCATTACACCAAGTCGGTCGTCAAAAGAAGAAAATTGTAATTTTAATAACTAACTACTTAGGTCTTTTGATCTATTGATTTTTGATCACCAAGACGACCAAGGACGCCAACGTCAACGCCATTCGTACTTCTTAGACATGGACATCCTGGGGCCAGTACGTTTACCATGAGTTGCCACTTTAAATTTACAATATCCTTCGCGTATTTTTTGTTATTAGGATTTGACATTGTCATGTCATGTCATGTGTCATCCCAATACATTTTTTTTAGCGAACTATAACGTAAATTTAAAGTGGCAACTCGTGGCAGACGTACTGGATGTTCACCATGAGTTTCTGTCAAGTAAACTACCAAAGTTGACTTCAGAAATGTGTATGCCGTTTTTGGATCCATTTTTAATAACTAATGAGACAAGCTAATTCCATGTCACGCCTAGTTAGCGTATTTAAAAATACATTACTTTACCATAACTGAGAATAGCAAAATCATAGCTGCATGAGATAGGGTAACAGCTTTATATAAATAATGATCAAAAAGGAGTTTACTTAGTAGTTTATCAGGTCATTAAAATAAAATTTAGACCTGCCACGCGTAAATTGACACGGCAGAGTAGCGCTGCACCGAAATCCTATTTAAAAATGTCATTACAGTTTCAACGGACACTAGCAACTGTCATTAGTGATAACTCATGGTAGATATACTATCCGTCTACCACGAGTTGCCACTTTAAATTTACGTCATCGTTCGCGTAAAAAAAATGTATTGGGATGACACATGAAATGACATGCCAATGTCAAATCCCAATACTTTTTTTTACGCGAACGATAATGTAAATTTAAAGTGGCAACTCGTGGTAGACTTACTGCAGTCAAAGTAGAATGAGAGGTTACTGTTATGATTGGCTAACGGAAAAACATAATTTCGGCAATTATAGTTCGACAACAAAAATTGAATACATTTCAAAAAAAGTGTTGCATCCGAATTCGTTCGTAAAAGCCAGTATCACAAAAACTTCACCTGCTGCTTTTAAATTATTCTATGTTTGGAATGCACTGGTGAAATGTTAAGAATGGCCCCAGCCATACGTCTCTCGCGCGTTAAACATTCACGGGCCGTCCGGGTGCACTTTTAAAATACGGAACCCATCGTGCCACGGAACCCGACGTGTACGGAACCGCTGCGCCGCGTCATTAAAGAGTCATGCCCACTTCTTGAGAACGATTGATTTCAAACTTTCCAACCGGCAGGGAGTGTTTTTTTTGCTATTGGAGCAACTTAGTGCCTACTTTTTTATTTATTCAGAACTATTTTTCACACAAAGACAGAAACTAGAAAAAAACGACATGTACCTACGTCTACTATGAGTTACCACTTTAAATTTAAGTTATCGTTAGCGTAAAATATTTGTTTTAGGATATCGTACAGCGCTTCAGAGAGTCGAAATACTTCCTTTGGCGCAGCGACCCAAGTGGGCCTTGGCCTCCAAAAGTAGAGAATGCCACTGGGTTCTATTTTGCGCTAACTCTCACCAGTCATCCACTCTAAGTTCGCGCAGGTCGGCTTCTACAACGTCAATCCAGCGGTATCTGGGCCGTCCGACAGGTCGGCGGCCATTGCACTCGGGACTCAGGTAAATGCCTTCTTGACGTTGCGATCCTTCTCCATCCTCTGCAGGTGACCAAGCCACCGAAGTCTCTGCGCCTTCGTCTCCCCGATGATATTGAGTTCAGCGACCAGCTCCTCCATCTTTCGGTTTTTCCGAACTCTTTACCGTCCATCGTCTGCCTTGACTGGACCAGAATTTTGCGCATGATTTTTCTCCTCGCCACCAAAAGTTTCTCCACTCCTTTAGCGTTAGTGTCCAGGATTCGCATCCGTACATCAAGAGTCGAAATAGAACTAAAACACGGTACCTTGATGCTATTGTTACGTTATGATGAGGCGCTGTACGAAATCCCAACAATAATGTTTCACGCGAACGATAACGTAAATTTATAGTGGCAACTCATGGTAGACGTCTGATCCTGTCGATCTGATATTTTTTTACCTTAAGATTTGGATAATTAAGGCGAGATACATTTTAGAATTTAAGCTTCTTTAGTTAGCAGTATTTTGAATGTTCATGAGTCTTCATTCAGAATTAAAAGTAAAGAGTTAACGATGGTTTGCTCAATGCACTGAAGATAGGTATAAAACCTGAATATTTTCATAGCTTCAATAATTTAATGCAAGAAGCCATACCGGTAGAAGAGGTCGACCCAAGAAGCGGTGGCTCGACGTCGTTAAGGGTGACATGCGTGCCAACAAACTCACCACTGAGGATGCACAAGACCGCACGAAGTGGGCCAAGAAAATAAGAAAGGCGGACCTTGGGACCCCACACACCAGTGTGGGTTCACAACCGGGATAGACCGCACGGATGATGATGAATAATTTAATACAAGCTCACGGGATTAAAAAATCGAAGCTGAAATAAGAGAGGAAAGTACCATAATTTTAAATTAAAAAAATGACAATTAAGAAATTGAGACGTTGTGCAGCGCTGTTTCACAAGTTTTTAATCCATATTCTTTTACTTTCAATAAACAAATTCGGAGGTCTAGGAATATTTTCCATTTCAAGCGAGAATAACACTGTTTTAGATTGTATTTAATGTACAAAGATAGAAACTAGAAAAATTTGACCTGATCCTAGGCACTCTAGCGCTCTAGGGGCTCTCCCTAGGACTAGGTCGAATTTTTCTAGTTTCTATCTTTGTGTACAAAATAGTGCAAAACAATGCAATTTTGTTAAATTAACAAAATTAATTTGTTTCAAACAAACAAACAAACAAAAATATCTTTATTTAAATAGACCTGTAACAAGTACTTTTAAATCGTCATTACAAGGAAATAAAAAACTTAGTAATAGACTTAAATACTATAATAATATGAATACATAAATACACTGTATACAAACATAATATGACTCTACCACCGCATCGGAAGTTGATCTTATACTGAGAAGACCCGGCGAGAAACTCAGTACTTACTCTTTTAAACTTGGTTCGGTTTCACAAAAAGAGTTAGTAAAGTACAAAGAGTATTAAAAAAAAATGCTTACGTTCTAACATTTCCTCAAAATACGGACCCAAAAGTACATCTAAACTACCGGATATAAAGCAAAAACATTGTACAAAGTTTATACAATTCAAGCCTAGAAATTGTTAGATTTTTGTTAGTCAGTACAACTAGTTATATAAATATTACAAGAGTTAACTAATCATGTACCGAGTAGAGAGCTTAAACCCAGGCCTTTTTATCCAAAAGGTAATCATTTGTAGTGTAATAGCCCTTTTTTGATAATACTGTCTTAATGTGGTTTTTGAATTTGTTTAGTGGTAGCTCACATATTGCCTTTGGGACTTTATTGTAAAAGTGTACACCTTGCCCCATAAATGAACCTAAAACTTTCTGTAACCTGAAGGATGGGAGCGCAATTTTATCTCTATTCCTGGTATTTTTGCCATGTATATCACGGTGTTTAGTATACAGGCTGATATTTTTCCTAACCAAAACAAAAGTGTTGTAAATGTATTGAAAAGCTACTGTAAGGATCCCAATTTCCTTAAAAAGCTCCCTAAGCGAGGCCCGTCCGCGAAGCTTATATATGAATCTAATAGCTCGCTTCTGAAGGATGAAAATCGTCTGTATATCTGCTGCCTTACCCCAGAGTACAATGCCGTAAGACATAATACTATGAAAGTAGCTGAAATAAACAGAACGAGCAGTGTCTACATCTGTTAGAGACCTTATTTTTTTAATAGCAAATGCAGCCGAACTGAGCCTGCCTGAAACGATATTTATATGAGGGTTCCATTGTAATTTTGAATCAAGTGTAACCCCAAGAAAAACTGTTGAATCTACAAGCTCCATGTTATTACCATCTACCTTTAAATCAATGAGATTATTTTTAACATTAGGCAACTTGAAATTAATACATTTGGTCTTTTTTGCGTTTAGCTGTAGGTTATTGACATTAAACCATTGTAAAACCTTAGAAAGCGCGTCATTAACGTCGTCAAAAAGGTTTTTAGTCCTGTCAATATTAAAAACTAAGGATGTGTCATCTGCAAATAAAACAATATTACAAAGGTCTTTAACGTAAAAAGGTAAGTCATTTATATATACTAGGAATAAAAAAGGACCCAGAATAGATCCCTGTGGAACCCCCATTTTAACTGGTGAGCCAGACGACAGTACACCATTTACATCTACTTTTTGTGTTCTAAAACTAAGGTACGAAAAAATAAGATCCAACGCAGTATCTTTCACACCATAAAAATCAAGCTTGCGAATGAGAGTCTCGTGATCGACGCAATCAAACGCTTTGGATAAGTCACAGAAAACACCAAGAGCATTCTGTGAATTCTCCCAAGCCTTGAAGATGTGCTTTAGGAGCGCAATACCAGCATCAGTAGTCGAACGACCCCTAGTGAAACCATATTGTTCACTGTGTAGGAGTCCGTTCTTGTGAAAGTGGTTCAGAAGTTGATCTTGTATAATTTTTTCGAAGATCTTACTTAAAGCTGGCAGGATTGATATGGGCCTAAAGTTACCTGGGACCTGTTTATTGCCTGATTTAAAAAGAGGTACAACTTTGCTGTGTTTCATTAAGTCTGGAAATACACCATTATCAATACTATCGTTAAAGATTACGGCTAAGAAAGGAGCAATTACATCTATTATATGGCTGATGATTTTTACTGAGATACCCCAGAGATCAGTGGTATTCTTTAAAGCAATTCGTTTAAACGATTTTAATATGTCAAGCGTATCTATGTGTTTAAATGTAAACAGAGTATTACAACTAGGTACATTGTCTTTCAGCAACTGTTCTGCTCCAGTTGGTGAAGAATTCAGTGAGGCTGTAGTGATTAGGGGTATATTACCAAAATATTTTATAAAAGCTTCAGCGACTTCTCGTTCTGATTTAACAATTTTATCGTTAATATTAAGAGAAAATGAGGCATTGTGTTGCTTGGATTTACCCGTTTCGTGATTTATGACGTCCCAAGTGGTTTTAACTTTGTTAGTGGACTTAGATATTTTATCACGAATGTGTAATGCCTTAGCCGCCACGCATGCCTTTTTGAAAGTTTTAGAGTACTTTTTGACGTACTCAACAAAAACTGGGTCAAAGTTGTATTTTTTCATGCCATACAGTTCATACATCTTATTTCTGCTTTTATAAATTCCAGGCGTAGCCCATTCACTAAATTTAGATAGGGTTTTACAGGTAACTTGTTTGGTTGGAAAACTGGCATCAAATTCACTTTTGATACAATCAAACAAATTCCTATAGAGAGCATCTGGCTCACCTTGTTGGTACGGAATATGGGATACCTTGGACTTTACGCTACTTTTAAAAGCATTTATGCGAGATGCTGTCTTCGGTCTACATGTAAATTTCTTATTATTATTATTAATGTTACTTTTACCTAAAACTGAAATCTTTTGTCCGCAATGATCAGATGTTATTTGAGATATTATGGACTTATCAATAGGTTCACAGTTGCAAAATACATTATCTAGACATGTAGCGGTGGTTGCGGTTATCCTAGTTGGTTCATAAAATTGATTGATTAATCCAAAAGATTTAAACAATGACACTAATCTATTACGCTCTAATGAGTCACCCAACAAATTCACATTGAAGTCACCACACACAATAATGAATTTTGATTTAGTACTTAATTTTTCTAAAACTTCCTCCATAACTGACTCAAATTTATCAAAGGGGCCGGTACACACTAACCACAATATAGCCCTCTAACTCAACACAAGATAGTTCGACGATACGCTCTACTGACAGGTCTACTATGTCTTTGCGTTCTTTACATTTCATGCTTTTTATAGTATAAATCAACGAACCACCATGAATGGAGGTTTTTCTAAAGAACACACTGGATAATTCATAATTATTAATAATAAAAGATAAATAGTCATTTTTGGTCAGCCAATGCTCAGTTAAACATAAGATATCTATACCTTGGTCTTCCAAATATAATTGTATTTCTAAGTCTTTGCCAGTCAAGCTTTGAATATTCTGATGAACAATATTCAGATAGTTGGGCTTGGCTTTTGTCTTAGATTTCAGTTTAAACTAGTTGTTAATGTGGAAACATTACATGTATTAGATGAATTAGTAACACTACTAATGTCAAGAATAGAACAAGAACTACTGCCAATAAATATTATATATTATTCAAAATATTATATGCTAACAAAGTAGCCAGATTTTTCTTAGTCTTATGTGGAAGATACATTGTATCTTCGGTCAACTTAAAATATGGTACAAATATATTCGTATCAAAAAAACGAATGTCACTGTGACAACTGGTCAGGTTATACATAGTAATATTAAGGTCATGAATGGCCTTGTTTTGACTAACAGATAAAGTACTTGAGTAAGGGAAAGCACACAAAATGAATTTACATTTGCTTGACTTCTGCAAGTTAACTAACTTTTCTATATTTTTAACTAAACTTCTTTTTGTTAATGACTGACTGTCCCCATGAAAAACTACCACAGTGGTGTAATCCCTTAGCTCCTTTTTTGGGATTTTGCCTACCAGGTCAGAGTAGGAAAGTCCTGGGTAGCATAGGTTATTTACCTGTGCGCTTGTTTCATTTGCTAGCAGTGTGCCCAAACCTTGACCTAACTTGTCAGATAAAATTACTATGTTATTTTTTTTTTTTTTTTAAATTAATATGTTAATTGTAAAAAAAACATTTATTGAATTTAATGTTGTATTTAAACAATGAACTATTCAAATTCTACTAGCTCTAAAAATTGTCAAGCAATTTCGTTCCAACAATCGTCTTAATCAAAAGTGAAGTGAATGAATGTACTTATTTATTCAAAACAATGTACTAATACAAAAAACCATAAATCTTTGTGGTCTAAAACACTGCAATTTAGCGCTTTGTATTAGGAAATAACAAAGAAAATTATAGCTACTACACGACCAGAACCTCAAAAGAACTCATATATATCACTCCAGAGCATGGCTTATTTCATTATTCTGCTAACACTGCCAACTTATAACGGCCATTTTGTCTTGATCTACTGTACTTCCCATTTACACTTAAACGCTGTTTACAATACGGCTATTAAAAGGTCTGACTAAACTGGTCCGTTTCTAGCAGCTTGTATTGAAGTTATTCCTGTGATTCGTACCAATAAGTCTGAGTTGCAATGATGTGCTTAGGAACTACCTACACTACCGAATGAAATCATGGTTTTGTGTACCTAATCTATGAAAATAAATATGTACTTATGTATGTAGGTATGTCATGTTTAATGTTTTGTATCAAACACAACGCAAGATTTCGCTGTTTGCTTGCTCTCGAATTCTGAGAGTACAGATACGAGTAGGTACCCTAACCGAATTGTCGATTATTATATTCAGATAGGTCTACCTACGCTGCAAGCTTGCGTTGAGCTTAATGATGTTTTTGGCAAATACCTCAACATCAATGTTAATTATAGATAGCCTATCAAGTACCATAATCACAAGTTGGAACTTATTGTTGTGTTCATGATACTGCGAGGAAACCTGGAGACCAAGACACTTAGCTAATTGCATTTATTTATTTATAAGTAAATCAAAATATTAGGCTTTGCATTAGAATATTAAACAAATTGCCTGGCAGATTCAAATATTGTTTATATTTTTTTTGAATTATAGGAAAGAAATGAAAGCTTGGTAAGTAGAAATGTGTTTTTATAGCGTTAACGAATGTTAAGAATCTAAGTAGCTTTGAATTAGGTCATAAAAATTCAATTTTGGAATATCAATGTTTCTCACGTTATCATTTTTATAGGTATGTGTAATCTAGTACAAACAGGATCCAGTGAAACGTTGTTAGTTATAAGATCTTTGTAATTACCTCTTCCATACACCTCACCTAAATAGTATTACATATTTAGATTATCGACAAGTAAATTATGTTTTTATTTAGTGTGTCGTCAAAGTTTTTGGAAACGAAAAAGTATACAAAATCAAACTTCAATTTCGCCGAAGTTTCATACACATCTAAATGTTTCTCACGTAATCATTTTTTATATGTGTAATCTAGTACAAACAGGATCCAGTGAAACGTTGTTAGTTATAAGAACTCTCCCATACAAATTACCTAAATAGTATTAAGTACCAGGGTGTTCATTTTATCCATGGTGGATGTCGTTAAAAAGAGCTGTAAATGGACTTACCCATAAATGTTTAACTCAGAAAGTAATTAGTTGGTGAATGTTGCAGCGGTCGCCGATGCTGCTTGATAAATATTAGAGCTACAGTTAATTAAACCGTCAGTCTGCTAACCGCGGTTTCACTGGTTTTGTTAAACGTTGCTCCTTAGATTGACTTATAATAATCGCGGTTTTGAATATTTAACTCGGCAGCAGAGAAGCAAGTATAATCAGCCATTAAATTCTAATATGAATCGTTTGTTTTAAAAGATAAAATCTGTTGGGTTTTTAAATGACAGCTTTTATTTACATTTTTTTAGATTTAAACTTAGTCTCTTCTCGAAGGTTCGTTTACCGGGTGATTTCAAAATACTTACAAAACGCCCTTCCAGCACATGTGTTTCATTCCCACGGATTGTACCCCTGTTAAGATGGCAGTAAAGTGCGGGTATATGCATTCTATATGAAGTTGATGCCCACCCATTTATTGCTTTGCAATTAGTTCAGCATTGATTAATATGTCTATATATCTATGTCTTAAAGTAGGATTATCGATTGTAACGGTAACCACGACGGCAACAGTTAACTTGCCTCTGCCTAACCTATTTAGATTATTGACGCGTAAATAAGGTAAGTTTTTATTTAGTTTGTTGTCAAAGTTTTTGGAAACGAAAAAGTATACAAAATCAACTTTCAATTTCGCCGAAGTTTCATACACAAGGTACTTACTCTTTAGATTAGAATATTTAAGTATAGTATTTGCAAGCCGGTCATCCGGATAAAGCATTTTCTGGAAGCACTTTCGAACAACTTCAATATGAATATCAGAAGCCCTGCATCCTCCATAACGCGGCAATATCGGGATACCGTGGACCGAACAGCCACCAGGGCAGTAGCTAGGTGAAGGGGCAAGAAGGACAACTATGAGTCTATTGCATTCTGACGACCGACTTGGTGTAATGGTTAAGAAGTTGGCTACTACACCAGAGGTCGCGGGTTCGATCCCCGCACAGTACAAACATTTGTGTGCATGAACATGTCTGTTTGTACTGGTCTGGGTGTCTCCTATGTATAATAAGTATGTATTTACAAAAGAAAATGTATTTAAGTATGTTTATCCGTTGTCTAGTATCCCATAACACAAGCTTTAATTAGCTTACTTTGGGGCTAGATGGCGCTGTGTGGAATAATGTCCAGAGATATTTATTATTTATTGCCTCTAGCGAAACTACATGTACTTCTGGAAATTAGAATGTTAACAAACAACATTGAAAAGAGTATCTAACCATCGAGTTTCTTGCCGGAGTCTTCTCGATCGGAAACAACCTCCGAACCGGTGGTAGAGTCAAATTATATTTATTTATGGTATTTGCAATACGATAATAAATGTTACTATAGTGTAGACGATTTTCTTAAAGATAAAATATTCGACAGTTCTAGGCACAATTCTATGTGACTCAGTTTAAAACAATTTGAGATTTTGTATTTTAAATCAATTTGACATTATGTAATTTAGGACTATTTTTTTATGGTGATAATGTATTTAACAAAGACTCAACGACTTCCCTCGAAATTTGAACGCCTATTTAGGCAGAACATGTTAGACATACCCTATATTCTATCATCAGCATGCATTTCATAATCTTCTGCAATGTATGTACCCAAGCATGTTTCTTTGTCAAATAAATGATTTATTATTATAGTATTACTTATGATATTTGCAATCATAATCATATTTTATTTCTGTTTATTTTTATTCAGTATATTTTTGCTAGTTATTATTTTATTTCTGACTTGTCATAAGTATTTTTCATAAGTCTTTGAGAATATAGATATTTTTTACTTTTACTATACTTTACTAACCCGGCTTTTGTAGTGCTAATATACAGAACCAAACAAATTGTAGTAAATTGATGACTAGTGACTCTGAAAGTCCGCTATATTTTTTTATTGAAAACTTGGTATGACAATCTTTTGCACAATGCTAAGCAACTTAATATGTGTATTTTTTTTAATGAATTTTTATGAAACATTTCCTCTATTTTTTATGTAATGAGCCTAATTGTATTTTGATGAAAGTATTTATAAAAAACAATGTATCAGGCGAAATATGTAAACCTTAAATCTTTTGTACCCACATATGTAACAGTAATAAATCATAGATTGTTTTTGCTACTTAAAATTTGGAAGAAATGTCGTAGCCCCCCGGCCCCAGCCCTGGTTCCGTTCCTGGCGGCCTGTGTGCCTCGCATCACCGCATTCCTACCTCACAAACGTCCCTTGCTACGTGCAAGCTTTTGTTACGGCTTACGTTAAAGTATTGAAGTACATCTCTGTAATCCCGACGGACTTTGAAACTGATATACCCTTTTGTTTTATTGCCAAATGCACTGCCTAGTTGCTAGTGGATGTTAGCGCTAAGAATAAAACAGACCAAACAGCGTATTCGTTAAACAAGAATCAAAATTGATTTAGTTTTTTTATAGATTCTTCGGTGGATGCGGAAATTAGAAACTGTAACATATTAATCAAGATCACGCTACCACAACCTCGCAGCGCTTGTTCTAAGTTCCCGCCGTCTACGTCAACGTTTCCCGCATTACTCTACGAAGGCTGAGGAAATCGCAAAGTACTTTAAGTTCACCCAAAGCTATCTTCACTCTGAGGGTCGAGCGGTTGGTATCCCGCCATAATGTGAATTTTAATCCATTTGTGGTGGGGTGCCGCCTGAACATTGATCTACATGAAAGAGGCATTTTGTCCGAAAGGTGTCATTTACCGGCGCTTTCGAGGTCGGTTACCGGACACCATGATGCGTCGCACGTCGCCGATGGACCTTACGTGTGTTGTGTCGTGTATATTTAACATTCAGCTAAGTTTATAATATTACTCCTAATTTATTGCCATGTGTTCATTTTAATAATTTTATAGTTATTTTTATTTGTATTTTTATTAATCTGTTATGTTTTTCGTATGCCTTTGAAGGCGCGTCATGGAGTTTTCTTATTATTTTTCACTATACCATCTTGTACTACCTGTGATGACGAATAAATGAATTTGAATTTGAAATTTCCGAGGTCAGCTATCGTAGGTTATTAGTCAGCTATTTCAACAATAGAAATCAGAGGCTCATAGAAGCAGAGGCGCTAAAATGAATGACAATTTGCATTTGACGTTGCTATGCCGGATGACTTAAGTTTCAAATATAACCTGGCAAAATTGAAAACCCCTTCGGCCACAACGTATGAAGGGATTATGTAACATTTTAGATTTTTAGTGACTGTAGAGTTATAGTGACAGTAAAAATGTGTTCGGATACTCAACCCCTGATTCTTTTAAGGTTTTTAACATCGATAATATATATAGTTTTATGAAAGACAAAATAATTTATTAAAACTTCATAAATTCTGAAGTTACTTTACTTTAGAGAACAATTAATTGCGACAGTCGCTATATAAGTAGATTTTGATAAATTCAACATAAATCTTAGAAGTTATAATTTTTATTGTACTTTTAAAAATTAAAACCTTTTTTACTTCTGTCTAATGCTATAATGAATGGAGTATAGATATACTGTAGTTTCCTCAGTGCCCCTTACTCCGGCCCCCTCACCCGCGGAGATGATTACTAATTTTACTAATCACCCAATCAATCTAACCCCCTGTCGTTTACATCGCGGGATGATCACATGATTGCTTCAGGCTAATGGCAAGGTTGTGTTGCTTCTCGACATGCACTGACGCCTGTCAATGTAATTACCTACTAGAAAACAGTGTAATTAGTTGATTCCGGAGGAAAAGCGCAAGGCAATATTGCTAGTATATAATTTTAATTAGATCATTTAATTTTCTAAACAGTTATTGCTCGAGACGAATTAGTTCCCACGGAGTTAGATTTTAAAAATTCACATAATTAGGTATAATATTAGTGCTGTAAACTTGTTAATTATTCTAGACTCAATGAGTATGTGTAAGTACAAAGTTTCATTGAAATTCTTACAATAATTTTCACGAGATGCCGAAATAAACAGGATATAACTACACACATCATAATGTTTCCTTCTGGATGCAGTATCGGAAATACTCTTCTAACTACATAGTTACACAGAATACAATTTCGAAGATAAAACAACGTTCAACCCAAAAATCATAATAGCAAAATCTAGGTCGTCTATCAGAACGTCTAGCATTCTTCGAATAAGACGCTCGATGTTTTGTTACAATTTGATTTTAAGAACCAAAAACATTACAGTGCATAGAAATGTTTTAAAAAGTTGATCATTTGCCTGTATTGTACCATTCGTAAAAACCAACTTGGGACTAGTCTGAAAACCAGCGCTGGGACTGGTACCCATTGCCTACATATTTGTTTGTAGATGTAGTAACTTACTTTTGTGATCAGTTGTAATAGCCCATTTAATTATTCAGACAGTTAACGATTCAGAAAGTTTTTAAAGGATAATGCCCATCAAAGTATGAAGCACGGTACAGAGTGGCATCAAAACCAAAGTCGTTTTAAACGGTACATAAAATTACCCTCTACATTAGGCAGTTGTTATTTTTGGAATCAACACCCGGGTTTGGATGCTTTTATTGAAAACGAACAAACCTCAAAACAAAGAAAAATACACAAACTAAACCATAAATGTATCCTCAATGCGCCAGTTATTTCCACTTGCCATTAACAAGCATGTAAGCTACTGTTACGTTTGACAGGCATGTGTATCGCCGCCTTAGAGCAAAAGTCAAGTATTAAAAATCAGTAAAAAAGGTATTAAAGCTATACCGATTTTTTTTATCGTTATCGAAAAAATATCGATTGTAGTTCTCGATGTATGTACTTATTTATCATGGCAACATCTAACAACCAAAATTAAACCTGGTGATGCTATTTAAAATATTTTTAAGATTTAAATAAAAACCCCGTTTAAATAAATTAATTCCAAACGTACGATGGCTTAAAAAACAGGAAAAAATATTTAAACAAAGTTTTTATCCTGCAGCCAGAGATAAACCTGTACCACAAATGGGCATTTTCCTTTATTGTTGGCGACTTGCACCAGAAAATCCTTTTTAGCCATATATATTACTACTTTTTATATTTTTATTCGGTTGATATATTTATTTATTTATTTACTTAAAACAATTAAACGGGATAATCCCAGTTACATAATTATGGAAGCTACAGGAAGGAATACCTTACACTAATTTTTCAAAGTCGAATTGTTTAAAATCGATTGAGGACTGTCAATGAATATATCCAATTCAGGGTTAGCGACTAGCAACATGTACTTCAATTTACCCTTTATTAATGGCCAAACTAAGAAATAAATGAACGGATGAGCTGGTAACGAAACTCAGGCTTTAATTTTGGTCTCCTCAACAATTAGATAAATTACAATGAAATGCTCTAGTCTATTAGGTTCTTACTCATCCTAAAAAAACAAGGATTGTTCGAATTCAGCCCCCTAGTCATTCATGCTATTGACGATGCTAGTTACAAAGTGACCTACAAAAACCTGGCCAAAATCGTCTACAATAAAGACGCATCAGTAGATGGCGCTGTAATGAATGCTAATGGAAATGTTATGTAGCCTGTAGCAGCTATGGAAGCTATAGGCAGCACAGGAGCTATAGTCGCCCGCTATACAGGTAAAAGGCGATGTGTGAAGTAGTTCGATGGGCGGAGAAGGTGCGGCCGAGTGATAGCGGTTCCAACTTTCACCTACGGATAATAGGTACCTAATTTAGTTAAAATTAAGATACGGACTAATTTTATTAATTATTGTCAGTACTTTGCCATTTTTTTCCCATTATAATGACCATCTTCAAGCTTGTCTGATCTGAAATGACGCTCCCCTCCATCGCAATAACGCACACATAATAAAATGTTAAATCAGGGCGCAATACATATAAACATGCCACTATAATTGGTCGTTCAGTAGCCAGTTGGACTTGAACTTAAGAGCATGCGTCTTTTGTTCGCAAAAGTACTCTCAGCACATCTAAATCAACTAAAAAATAAGTGGGACGCGTCGAATTAGACAAGCTCTACCTGCTGAGTGTAATTTGGAAGATGTGAATTCAGTTTTTAATATGCTAAATTAAACCTGCCGACTGCAAAACGCCTGGAGTTTGGCCTGATCTTTTAAAGCCAGATAAATTAATGTAAAGAACAATTTATACTTGTATGTAAATCCAGATTTTATGCTATAAAATGTATAGTTTCATTCAAATTCATCCAGTAGCATTTTCACGTAATGCCAAATCGTACAAATAGACAAGCACATATTCCAAATGTGCTTTTGTTTTAGTTTTCAATATCGCACGTATTTATTATACCCTGCATTACAATTATCTTTATGTGTTCCTGTTTTATTATATTATGTATTTATGTATAGATTATCTATATTTTGAAAACCGCGAATTTTGTGACAGCACCCAGAAACTAAGTAATACCTACTGAGGAATAATTTGTAGAGGCTTACTTAAGTCCCGCTCCTGAAAGCTTTGGCTGCCTCTCCGTATTATTATTATTTATAACATGTTCCTTTCTGTGCATCTAACTCCGTTAATGTAAGTACGTTTTACGTAAATTAAAAAAGTGGAGAACACACTGTGACATGGTTAAAGGCATTCCTATTATCCTGAGGCCTGAGTAAAAATCAACACTTTGTAACGATGCCGTTTCGTTCCAGTCTCGTGGACGTCAGAACCTCCACGATAGCTGGAAACTTCATAGTTCTAGTAGTCTTCTTTCCTACCTATACGTTTACCCTATACAATAACACAAACTCAACTGTATTTTTAGGAATAACTTTAGATTCTAAGTTACAATGGGGTCCGCATGTAACGGCCCTGGCAGGAAGACTCAGTTCCGCTGCTTGTGCTGTTAGAAAAATAAGACTCTTGACTGAAATTGAAACAGCAAGACTAGTATATTTTAGCTACTTTCATAGTGTAATGTCGTATGGTCTACTGTTGTGGGGTTCAGCTGCAGACTTCAAAAAAGAGCCATCCGTTACATTTACAAACTTAGACCACGCGACTTGCTTAGGGAATTATTTAAGAAGATCGATATTTTAACTGTGCATGCTCACTGCTCAGTATATTTTAGATAACATAATGTATGTGCGCAAAAACTTGCATCTGTTCAAAAAAAACAGTGATACTCATAACCATAATACCAGAAATAAAAACAAATTGAAAACTCCCAGTCTTAGGCTACACAAGGTGGGAAACTCATTTGTGGGTCAATCTGTGAAATACTTTAACAAAATACCTCAAAGTCTTGTTGATCTACCTCTTCACAGTTTTAAGTCTGCAATTAAAGCAAAGTTAATGAAACAAGGTTATTATAATGTAGAGGATTACTTGAACGACAAAAGTTTGTGGTCATAGTAGGAATAATCTGCTCCTCTGCTCAATGTTGTGTTCTTTTTTCTTCTCTCATTGACTGTACTCTGAATTTATTTTTTGTAAAACAAACAAAGTTCAAATGAGTAACTATCGAGTTTCTTGCCGGAGTCTTCTCGATAAGAAGCAACCGGTGGTAGATTCACATTATGTATATTCACGATATGTACTAATATTGTACTATTTTATTTACGTTTATTATTATTATTTCTATTACTTTTTTTTAAATTGTCATAAGTGCTTTGTACAAGCCTAAATGAATAAATGATTTTTTACTTTAATAAACAAGTCACTGGATTGGCTGATCTTTTATTCACTATTCCATAACTTCATCTACTCCTAAATATTGTGCGACGAATCCCGGCGCTCCGGCTCCTGTATTGCTGGCCTACCACGAGGATTCCGCCACAACTTGATTAAGTTTCTACATGTCAAAAACATTTAAAATGACACGAAATTGCCGCTCCCATAAATAAAATGTCATTTCATGTCACTCCGATACTTTTTCTACAGTTTAAAATTTATTCCTGACTTGCTTTCGGGTACGGCCTATGAGTTAAGTAACAACTGGTGAAATTCGATCATTTATTCGGTGCCTATTCTGTAAATATTTTCAGAGTTAATATCTTTTTTGTCCAACTAGAACATTTTCTAAAACATTTCTGGAGAATCTTAGTCTCATCGTACTAATTTATAACTATTCATTCTAATTCATAAGTATTCATACTAATTTATAATATAACTATCATGCATTAATTCAAATGTGAGTTTTAACGAGATTGCCGCAAACTTGTTTTCTGAAACTGAAAACCGCAGACTTAAACAGAAATTGTTGACGCAAGTCCCTCCGATTGTATAAAATCCAAGAGAGCCACTTTTTTGACTGTCTGGGTCAATTGGGAAAATCTCAAACTAATATTCCATTTCATAAACATATGATATTCTTTTTTATAAACAAATATAAAATGATAGACATAAATAAAATGCATAAACATCTGGGACAAATTTCATCAAGATCATCTGACCCTGAACTAAGCAGGGTGTGTACTATGGGTGTCAGAGACTGATAAACATACTTAGATAGTTCTAAATTCATACTTTCATCGAAAATAACACCAAGAGACACAACAAGCAGTAATGCTCGTGGCATTAATGTATTTCATGGGCGGGGATCGAACCCATGACCTTCGGTGCAACACGCAGGATCGCTGCCATTGTACCAAAATAATGATTTATATTAACCTGCTTGATTTCTACAACCGTTGCCACAGCAAGCATGAGGTAGCGTCAAAACAAAAAAACATTGTTTTTTTATTTTTACACGCGAACTTTCAAAATATACCAGGCTCATCTATTTTGCTTTAATTCGTGAAGATAACTTCAAACTCGAATTCGAAACCAAACGAACAAACAGATTGTGAGTAGCTACAATCAACCGATCAAGCGAAATTTGTTAGAAAATGAACTTTACTGCATCAGGATAAGGTAAGTGATGAGTGGAAGCTCGAGCTGTGGTCAGCCTAGGAATACATTCCAAAAAGGCGGAGTTGCTTGATGAAGTGGTAAATTCCAGCAATTCTAATTAAAATCTGATATGGAATGGAATATTGGAGGGCACTTTGGCACAGACGGGGGCGGGAGCGGAAACGGATATAATGTTTCTAATATCTCCATCGTGCAAACTCAAATTCAAATAACTTTATTCAAATAGACTGTACCAGTACTTTCAATCCGTCAAAATTACAGCAAAACAAAACTAAATAATAGACAAAAATACCATAATAATATGGATATATAAATACACAGTATACAGGCATAATGCGACTCTACCACCGCGTCGGAGTTGTTTCTTGCTGAGAAGACCCGGCGAGAAACTCAGCAGTTACTCTTTTAAACTTGTTTTGGGTTTACAACAGGCGTTAGTAAAGTACGAGCAGTGTCATTTTGATACAAATAAACCTAAAAGAATGTAAAACAAAATGAAAAAAAGAATCTTGTCTATGATAAAATTAAACATTTTAACCGATGAAAAACGGTAAAAGTAATTCTAAAGTTTACTGATTGCAACGTAAAATGTGAACGATGATATTCCACTGAAAACGAAAAACCTTTTTTTACGGTATTGGATTGATTTTCAAGAAACATTGGTGCTTGTTAGGCACTCCAATTTAATAGTCAAAGCTAAATTAAAATATAGGGACCAGATTGCTTAAACTGGTTCATGGATTTTCCAGTCCTTATGTATCCAAATACGTCCAGGTTTTTTGCAATGATCCGATTTTACCATTACTCTACGACATGAACAGATATTACAGTTTACGTTGAATGATTTATTGATCAGTACGTCTACCACGAGTTGCCATTTTAAATTTACATTATCGTTGGCGTAAAAATTGTATTGGGATTTGACATGACATGACATGACAATGTTAAATCCCAATAAATTTTTTTACGCGAACGATAATGAAAATTTAAATTGGCAACTCTTGGTAGACGTACTGACCCCTGTTTCCAATCCAAAATTTCGTAGTTTAGGCCACCCTTATATTTGTTTGAGTTCGGACCAAAATTAATTTACTTCTAGACCGCACATAAATAATTGTAACGACAGGATTAAATGTGTTTTTGCAATTTGTCGATCAAATTGGAAACTGGGCCGCGAAATATGATTGGGGCTTGATGTGGGACAAGCGGATGTTGGTTCGATCTGTTAATAAAAATATTGGCTGTGTTTCACAGAGTACTCCAGTTAAATATTACACAGGGTATCACAAAATAGTTTCAAGCTCAAGAAGTAAAGAGAAGAGCTAATAGAATCACCACCATGTAATCTACCGGGTGACTATCAAAAGACTTATAAAAACGATGAAGGTGATGTAGAAACTATCTTAGTGAAAAATACATTTATTTTATTAACTTTCATTTCAAGGTCACCATACAAATCAGGCGGACAGTCAGTATTTAAAACCTTACAATAAAAGTCAGTGGAAAACATAAAATTTTCACTTACATAGTTACTAGATCACTTATTACTGAGTATGCCATATTGCTTTTGTAAGTCTTTTGATAATCACCCGGTATACTAATCTCTACTAATCCATATTATAAATAATAATAAATATCCCTGGACATTATTCCACACAGCGCCATCTAGCCCCACAGTAAGCTAATTAAAGCTTGTGTTATGGGATACTAGACAACGGATAAACATACTTAAATACATTTTCTTTTGTAAATACATACTTATTATACATAGGAGACACCCAGACCAGTACAAACAGACATGTTCATGCACACAAATGTTTGTACTGTGCGGGGATCGAACCCGCGACCTCTGGTGTAGTAGCCAACTTCTTAACCATTACACCAAGTCGGTCAGATTAATATTATAAAGAGGAAAAGTTTATTTATTTTCTTGTTTGTTTTTATTAAAAAGGCTCCTTGAAAAACCTTCAGGTGAGGTTTCAGGTCGGGGAGACACCTTTCAGGCAGTAAAACTCGGTTACTTGGATTAGCCTGTATATTGGTGTCACAAAGGTTCCCTATTGAGTCTCTAAACAAAATTACGCATACTTCGGTACATTAAATCACGGAAACATAATGTTTGCGCGATCTAAAGGAGTATAACTCCATCTGTTGACACATTGTAGAACTAACCTAGGTAACAAATGGTTTGAGTCGTACAAACAAAGTTATGGCGTTAAACATTCTGCCCACCAAGGACAAATTGAGCATTTTCCTTACAAATTTGGATTTGCCCATCACAATTTACCCAATGGATTCTGGCTTAATAATAATTACTAATATTGCAACAATACACCTAAACCCATATAAAACTCATTATGTATAAATAAAACTAACAACAATTTTCAAAAAATATCACTATATCATTAGAACAAAAACCTAAACCTTAAAATCGTCACAAAAATGACTAGTAAAAAGTTAACCTAAAATATGTAACCAGACACCAATAAATATAAAAACGAAAAACTTCATTCTATTGCCGGTAAAATGCATAATTTATTTACAGGTCTTTTTATGAGCGAATTTTTACTCTTGAGGGTGACCACCCTCGTAATTCCATCACGACCGGGATGTTCCTCTACAATTTTACCATAGAGCCAACGACATGGGGGGAGGCCGTCCTCCTTTATCAATACGATATCTCCAATTTTGGGCTGTGGGGCTTGTGTTGACCATCTATACCGGTGGAAAAATTGATCAAGGTATTCTTGAGACCATTTTCGCCAAAACTCTTGACTCATACGTTGGGTATATTGCCACCTTCTGAGCGAACTTACATTTGACGTTTCGTAGTTATGGTCTGGAGCCGTCAACAAAGGTTCGCCAACTAGAAAATGCCCTGGAGTTAGCACATCCACATCTAAGTCATCGTTCAACCTTGACAAAGGTCTGGAGTTTAGACAGGCTTCTACCTGTGCCAATACCGTTGACATCTCATAAGTCAGCGTGGATGTCCCGATGACTCTTTTTATGTGGTGCTTTACGGACTTAATCCCTGCTTCCCATAATCCACCAAAGTTGGGCGCATGTGGCGGGATAAAGTGCCAGGAAGTACCATTGCTGGTTAATGCCTCTGCAAATTCTGGGAAAATGCTATCTTTTTCTTGAGTAAAAAGCTTTTTTAACTCTATCGAAGCGCCGACAAAGTTAGTTCCGTTATCGCTCCAAATTTCTTTGCATTGACCCCTTCTCGCTACAAATCTTTTAAAAGCTTGAAGAAAGCCTTGAGTCGTGAGATCACTAACTGCCTCAATATGAACAGCCTTCGTTGACATACAAACGAACAGGCATATGTAGCCCTTGAATGATTTATGACCTCGACCCTTCGAAGTGCGCATTTGGATTGGACCTGCGAAGTCAACTCCGCTGTTAAGGAATGGACGAGCTGGAGTGACCCGTACTGATGGAAGCTGTCCCATCAGCTGTTGGTAAGTACGTCCACTATTCTTCACACAGGTAACGCATTTTCTTACGTGTGCTTTTATCAGTTGCTTTGCGCCAATGATGAAATATTTGTTTCTCAAATAGTTTAATGTCAATTGCGGACCTCCGTGCAAGGTTTGTCGATGGGCATCTGCAATTATTAAAGCTGCTAATTTTGATTTTTTGGCCAAAATAACAGGATGTTTTCTATTTGTTTGCAAATGGGCCTCTTCCAATCTTCCTCCCACTCTTAGAAGATTTTTGTCATCTAAAAATGGATTTACTGCTTTTAATGAACTACTTCTCTTAACTTCTTCTTTTTTCTCTACTGCTTCTATTTCTTCTCCAAAGTTATTCTTTTGATCTTTCTTTAAACACATTTCTAACGCGTCTTTTAATTCTTCTGTTTTCAAATAATCTGTATATTTTCTTTCCAGTTTTGGTTTTTTCATTTGTGAAAATCTTCTACAGTAAGCTACAACTCTGATTGCTCTCGTCAAAGATGAAAACTTCTCCCAAATTTCTAAATTATCCTCCTCTTTATTTGCTAAATGTACTTTAATAGCTTCCTCATCTGTTTTTACATCAGTAGGTTTTCGATATTCTATGTCTTTTGACCAAAGAAAAGTAGGACCCCGAAACCACAATAATTGATTTTTCAGTTCCGTCGGAGACACTCCCCTCGATGCACAATCAGCTGATTCTCTTCAGTCTTCACATGCGACCATTGGCAAGGATTCATGGAGGTAAGTATCTCAGAAACGCGATTTGCTACGAACACTTTCCATCGGCTAGGCAAACTATTTAGCCAAGCTAGTACTATGGTGGAATCTGTCCACGCATGAATGTTAGTGTTTTCAATCTTCATAATATTGGCCACGTCTATCAGTAATCTGGTTAGTTCTGCAGCGCCGCAGAGTTCCAGTCTTGGGATAGAAACCTGCTTGATGGGAGCTACCTTTGACTTTGCTGCAATCAAGGACACATGAACTTTACCCTCCTCATCAATTAGGCGGAGATACACTACTGCAGCATAAGCTATCTTGGAGGCATCGCAGAATCCATGCAGCTCTCGTCGGACATCATTTAATTTAGTACCAACCCATCTAGGAATCTCGACATCAGTGATACTTTTAAGGTTATCTCGGTAAGTACACCATTCATTTATTATTTCCTTTGGTGCTTCGTCGTCCCAATCTATGCCTGCTATCCAAAGCTTTTGTATCATAGCTTTAGCAACTATGATGCATGGCGTTATCCAACCTAAAGGATCAAATAAACGAGAAATATCTGCGATAATTTTTCTTTTTGTAATGGGTGATTTCAGCTCTAGAAGATTAACTTTGTAGCGAAAATGATCTGCGCGTCGCTCCCAGGTAAGTCCAAGAACTTTTATTACTTCATCCATTTTTATGTTAATCCCATCTCTTGCTTCCTTATTTCCTAAACCTATTTCCTTGTCCTTATTTTCCTGCCCTTCTATCATTTTCAGCAATTCTTCATCATTGCTTGCCCACTTCTGTAGTTCGAAACCTGCTTCACCTAATAAACCTTTCATTTGTCGATATATTTCTAAGCCTTCCGTTACAGTTTCACAATTACACATTAAATCATCCATGTAAAATTTTACAGGTACTTTTTCAGCAGCAATGGGATATTTTGCACCGTCATCGATTGCGACTTGTTTGAGAGTTCGTACGGCTATGAAAGGAGCCGAAGCTGTACCAAACGTTACTCGATTGAGTTTATAATCATTAATCTCGCCACTTTGGTCATCTCTCCATAACAATCTTTGAAAGTCGGTATCATCTTCGTGCACTTTGATCTGTCGGTACATCTTGACAATATCCGCAGTCAAACAGATCTTTGACAATCTCCATTGCAACACGAGATGCCTCAAGTCAGGTTGTATAGTCGGCCCAATTAAAAGATTGTCATTGAGTGAGACTCCATTTTTGCCCGTCTGAGAGGCATTAAATACAACCCTTAACTTGGTCGTATCTTTATCCTCTCTTATCACTGCATGATGTGGTAAATACACTGACTGATCTAATTTATGATCAGGTTTCTTAACTTTCACCATATGTCCCATCTCCAAGTACTCGTTGATTACCGCTTTATAACTCTCTCGGAATTTCTCATTCTTTTCAAATCTTTTTTCTAAGCTTAGTAACCTTTTCTCTGCTATCGCTCTCATTTCTCCCTTTGTACAATCAGGATACTTCATTTTGAATGGTAATCTGACCACGTACCTTCCTTCTTCATCTCTGGTAGTAGTATTCTTATAAATTTCCTCACATTTTCTCTCTTCTTCTGTGTAAGCTTGTTCTTTTGTCAATCCTATACCGGATTCTATTTCCCAAAATTTCTTTAAAAGTTCATCACTTTCCTGTAATTGACAGTGCAATGCCAATACGCCTCCAGTTTGGTTAGCTGGTGAGTGTACAGTACCGGATAAGATCCAGCCTAGACTAGTGGATTGAGCCACGAGTAAGCCACTGGGACCCTTGCGGATACCCTGTTGTATTACTTGGCTATAAACCTCTGCACCTAATAATAAGTCTATTTTATTAGGTCGATTATACTCAGGATCTGCTAACTCAATCCCCTCAAATTCTACAAAACCTAATTGTTCTACTTTCCTCCCTGGAAGGAAAGAAGTAATCGATTTTAGAACGTACGCCTGTACCGTAACACTAATGTTAGGATTAGTTCTTGATTTTATTGCAAAATTTACCATTGCCTTGGAGACAAGTCCTTTATCTCCACCTACCCCTGAAATTCTACCATTTATAGGCGTTCTTTTCAATTTCAGATCATTGACAGTGGATTCTGTCACAAAATTACCCTGAGAACCCTGATCCAACAAGGCTCTTAACACGTGATTGTGCCCATTTTTCGACTCGGCATTGACTAGCACCGTTGCCAGCAATACCTGCTTTAAATTTCCTGTCGAGAAATTTGCTGCTACAAACGCTGATGAATTATGATCAGCATTTCCTTCCTTTTTGTGAGACTCCAATCCCTCTATAGGGCCACCTTTTCCGTCCGCATCGACCTTACCCTGTGGATGTAGAAGAGTGTGGTGCCTGCGATGGCACAACTGACACTTAAAGTTGCTCTGACAAGCTTTCGCCCCATGGTTGGCTCCTAAACAGTTAAAACACAAACCATTGGTCATGACGAAATTACGACGTTGGTTTACATTTTGGTTCGCAAACTTACGACACATACCCAGTTTATGTGTTTCATTACAAAATACGCATTGCGTTTTAGCTGCATAAAAACTTTTAAATTTAACTATTTCATTGTTACGACTAGAACTCTGATGATTATTTATTTGCCTATTAGGAACAACCTTTTGATCAATAAATTCGAGTGCTCTGTAACGATTGGTGAGGAAGTCGGTAAATTGAGTAAAAGTAGGTAGTTCTTCTGACGAAGTACTATTTGTGATATTAAATTCCCACTGTTTACGAGATTCCGAATCTAGTTTCAAGCAAAGTATGTGAATTACAATTATATCCCAATTTTTGGTATTTATTCCTAAATTATTCAAACCACTCAAACAATCGTTTGTTGTATCAATTAAATCTTTCAAGCAACTAGAAGACTCTGCAACTATGTTCCTCTGACTAAGAAGCCTTTTTAAAATGAAATGCGACAGATAACGTTTATTATCGTACCTAGTTTGTAACTGTGACCAGCATCTATCGTAATTAGCTTCCGAAATCGGTATTTGCCTGAGTAACTGCTCTGCTTCCCCTGTTAGAGAACTCTTAAGGTAGTGCATTTTTTGGACACTATCTAGGCTAACATTATTATGTATTAACGAAATAAACAAATCTCTGAAAGTTATCCATTCCGTATATTTTCCGGAGAATGTAGGTATAACAATCTTAGGTAACTTAAAAGATTGCGCCCTAGACGATCCCTCGGGTTTTTGTTCCACATTCGAGGACCTATGTTCTTTATACATCGTCAATATAGATTTAAGTTCAGTTTTATACCTAATATAAACCTCTTCCATTTCATCATAAATATCTTTCTTAACGTACTCTGTGTCTCTCAAATCCGTTGAAAAATTCTTGACCAGCACTTTATGTGTCTTACAAAATGCTAACCACAAAGATTCCAATGACTCTAATCGCGTTTGACAATATGCTTCACAAATACGATCCTTCGGAGATTTAGGATGATTAATCTCAGCCTTTCTAATTCTATCATAATTGTCCATTTGCAGAGCTAATTCGGCCTCCATTGTAAAATCTGTTGTTTTCTTAAATATTCAAAACAAAAAGCAAGTTGCAAACAAGCTACTATAAAAGCTGTACTTGTAAAAGTAACACAAATTCCTAAGCAAAAGCAAAGTTTAATTTGCAACCAAAATCAATCGCCAAATTATCAAAAATATACACACTAACAGATTTAAAATTTGCAAATAACCAGCAAATTTAAGCATAAAATAGCCAAATTTTGTTACAAAAATCAAAGCGCAAATTAGCACAAAAAACAGCTCAACAAAATATTTGTACCTAAAAATTCAGTCTACAATTAATACAAAATTTCCAAGTCCCAAATGAGGGGAATTTTCCTAAGTGTAAAAAATCTAAAAGTAAAATAATATTTTTAAGTTCTACAACAAGCAAAACTTTTCTAGGTGTAAAATTAACAAATTTTTTCTAAGTTGAAATACTAGCAAAAATTTTCTGTGTGTGAAATTATAAAAAACATTCTAAGTCCAAAACAAACAAAATTTTTCTAAGTGTTTAGGATTTATTTAGCACTTACAAAAATCGGGCATAGGTTCCCCGTAGTAACCAAATTCGCTTAAAATTAGGCTATGTCCTACTAAATTATTACAAGTTAACACTTAAAATTTTACAAGTAACAAAATTCATTAAAATGTTCTAAGTTAATTTTCTTCAATGAATAAAGTTCAACTTTCCTTGGCAAAATTCTTTAACAATGTTCAAACACTCACAGCTTGTTGTCCCTTTCACTCACTCGTGATATCTTCTCGTCGTCCTTGTCCCGCATCAGTATGGTCCAGATTCCTGACAGCGCCTCCTCATGAGCACCGTCCCGAAGTCTAGAGTTGGATTCGCCACCAAACTCAGACTCCTGCTGCATCAGCTCCAACCCTTGGAGGCTGATCTGCTTCCTGTTCCACCAGGAACTTGACACTACTTCTAATCCTGAAAAACTTGCGCCATACACCGCTGACGACTTCCGTGGTTCATAAAAAACCAATTCGGCTCGAAGGACCATGAAAAACCTTCAGGTGAGGTTTCAGGTCGGGGAGACACCTTTCAGGCAGTAAAACTCGGTTACTTGGATCAGCCTGTATATTGGTGTCACAAAGGTTCCCTATTGAGTCTCTAAACAAAATTACGCATACTTCGGTACATTAAATCACGGAAACATAATGTTTGCGCGATCTAAAGGAGTATAACTCCATCTGTTGACACATTGTAGAACTAACCTAGGTAACAAATGGTTTGAGTCGTACAAACAAAGTTATGGCGTTAAACACTCCTAAACTACTCGACCGATTTTGAAAATTCTTTTACAAAGCTGCATTATCAGGGACTGACCTGACATAGGCTATATTATTATAATTAAGGCTATATGTTGACGGGAAACACAGTACGTCTACCACGAGTTGCTACTTTAAATTTACGTTATCGTTCGCGTAAAAAAATCGTATTGGGATTTGAGGGTAGACGTACAGTCTATGTGGGCGAAGCCGCTGACAGACAGCTATTTCAGAATATTTTAATAGAATTAAAGTTAGATTTTTTATTAATATAATTATTACACAGCGCTGAAATAAAAAACAAAAATAATAAAAAAGTTTTGAAAGCCATTTACGTGAAAATTGGAAATATGTAATTCTTTCGATCACTACTTTATCTACCTATTTTGCTAAATACTACAGAGAAATATTCTCAACAATTTTCCTTTGAAAAAGGCACATGAAATGCACGGTTGTAATTCGGATAAGCTCTGCTATCATCGCCCTTATGAGGTACTCAACATAAATGAACGTACTACCCTACGAATACGAGTTTGTACAGCTTTTTCCTGTCCCTTGGAATTTATCGAGGTGATTAAGTAGACCATGGCTTTTTTGCCAGTATGTCAGGTAAAATGGCAGGTTTCCGCGTAGAAAGTTTTGAATACAAATAAATAAGCATCCGATAACACACCAATTGTCATGGTCCTTGTGTTACGAGGGACCACAGGAAGATTTGAGCTAGGGTCGCAGCACACCTAGGCCAGAGCAAATAAAGCAAAGTTTATTTTCTGAATTGATCCAACCGAGGACACACACCAAGGTCAAGGTGAGAAACCTTGCACACTTCGCTAATCGTGTCGTCCAACATCCATCAACAGGTTTAAAAATGCCCCAATCTCTGTCTTATTTAAAAAGTAAAGGACATCGCTCATTTCCCATACATTGAATGCCCAAGGACGCACAGAAACAAGGAAATGCTAACGTGTACTTAGTGTAATAGCGCGCTGACTCTCGATTTCAAGACAGACTAGATATCGCACGCTTGAAATCGTGTGGTCTAACTGTCCCTTTATACAAAAACGGAACATCTCCGATAGGAAGTTTTTGAATTTAGATGACAGCAAATTGTGTAGTAGTTACAGAACTTTTAATTTTTCTTTTCTAACCACAGAATGTCCGTTTGCTGTGAATAATTGCTAATAAAATGAGAAAATAACAGAAACATTATAGTGAAGGACGTTTGTGCATGCTGGGTCAGATTTCGTCGATGTCCTTTCAGTTTCTCACACTGTCGTCAGCTGCGTTCTGAAATACTCTTTCTCTTCTTACTCCCTCACATTCTTCCGGCTTCGTGTCTAGTTCTTGCACAGTTTCAGCAATCACTGGAACAAACTTCCTGTTCCAGTAAGAAAGTCAATTGATAAATATGGTTTGTACTGCACTCTTTTTTGACATGCAAATGCACGTTATCTAATAAAATAACCAGTCAGCTTGACTCTGAATACCACAAGTAATCGTGAGCTCATGTATGTTTAGAACTCGAACGTTCCCTTAATTATCCAAAGCTCCTAGATGATACCTATAAACAAAGGCTTTATTTCGCACCGCCAACGCCACATCCGGCGAGATACCGCGTCCGGTCGATACCCGCTCTAGTACCTGCTACACAAATACCTGTTTTGCAAATATCATCTGCGCGGTAGCAATACTTCCGTACGCTTATCTAAAGGGGCACTCGTATGATAATAGACATTTTATTTTGCTTAAGAAGTTAATGTTTTGAACGGGTATTGAGCGTTTTTCTTTTAACTACTGAAGCTATTTTCAGCTCTCTTAGTTACAGTAAAGAGGTTCTAAGATGGTCTTTTTTCTTCACTGTTACTTGCTTATATACAAAATAGTGGTAAAATTCTATTAAAAGTGAATAATTAATCTTTCTTAATCTCTTACTGCTCTAAAAAGTATTATTTTACCATCGATTTATTTATTTATTTATTTATTTATATTAGGTATGCAAACAGATCACAGCCATTACACAACCAAGAAAATATATAAACTTATCATAACTAGACCGTAATCCCTAATTAGGAACAACACCTCCTTTTTCAATCCCATGGTCAGAATGTGCAGAACGTACAATGATGTCGTCCGTAGTGGCGGATGCGTGGATGTATTCAATAACAGATTTCCCCAGTACAAAAGAGCAGTATCTGAATTTCTTATAACCGAGCAGTCCTGGACTGTGCACAAATAATGTATGATATTAAGAACACCCATTGTATAATTAAAATATGGTCAGTAATCAAATTTGTTTAACCCTCGTTGTAGATGTAAAGTTAAATCATGATGTGTATGTACACTTGCATTGCAAAAATGTTCGGGTGACGCGATCTATGCCGAGTATTAAAGTTGAGGGAAGAGAGCAAATCAATTAATAATAACATTGTCTGTAGTATATTCAAAAGTTCATCACACTACTAATAATGTAATTTAATCCCCTTTACGCCATATTTTACTATCTTTTCATCACAAAAACGGATACCAGTTTACATAACAGTGCGAAACCCCCCTTATTATTGTTTCCTTTTAATTTGGTGCTACCCAAATCAGCATCCGGTGATCCGAGCCGTCACTATGTAATATCCAGTGGCAAACTTGTGTCGACAAAAGTAGCTAGCTCCGTATCAACTACACTTAATTACTGTTTCAAGCAGTATACAGACACAAGTAATTTCTTCATTGATGAGAGTAAAATAGTAATTTAGTGACTGTCCATACAAGAGTATTACACGGATTAATGACTAGCAATTTTTAAAATTGGGTACAGGCTATTGTTTTATATTATGTAGCTTTGCTGTACTTGTTAGGTTGTTCTGTCTATTTATTAATGTTAGAATTTAAGCAGTTATTTTTCTCAAACAACAAATTTTACTCTACTAACTCGCATTGTAAAACCACAACAAGATTAAAAGAGTAACTACTGAGTTTCTCGCCGGGTCTTCTCAGTAAGAATCAACTCCTCCGACGCGGTGGTAGAGTCGCATTATGTTTGTATACTGTTTATTTATATATTCATATTAATATAGTATATAGTTATGTCTATTATTTAGTTTATTTTTGGACTATTTAAAAGTATTGATTAAGTCTATTTAAATGAAGATATTTGAGTTTGAGTTAGAGCTCTAAGGAGCTCCTGTATGGTAAGCTGGAGTAGGTACCTTACTATGTACTTCTTTCTGATCATAAAAAAGGTCCTTAAAAGGGCCCTCACATAGCATTGCACGGATTGACAGACAGGTTAAATTTAATTAAAGTAATTAACTACGGTTATGCAGAATCCAGCCACTTCTGCCAACAATATTTTAACCACAGGCCGACCAAAAGACTAAATTTCGCCCGAAATATTATTTATCATTTTCACAAAATGCAGATTAGTAGGACCTGCCTTAATATTTTACAATGAGACGGCGTGGAGGGCCTCGACCTTAAGTATCGATCACACCGGGACGCTCTATCTGTTGTACGTCTAGTCAATAAGGTTCTGTCACGTAAACTACTATTCAATTTAATTTAATTATTTATTTGCATACTTAAGTTGACTTCAGAATGGATAGTGCCCATTCGCCAATACATTGCGGCCTCATAACCAACAAGCATGAAAAATACCTCTTAGGGTTCATAAATACATACACTTCATAAATAACTACAAAAAAAAAATAACTACCAAAACCAAAATCCCACACAACAACGTCAACACAGTCAACGCGGAAGTAGCTGCTCCCATTGGTTTAAATATATGGTAGACATACTAAGTGTATGTGAGCATACACTTTTTGTTTTGCAATCAAAAACTACTGAAACAATTTTTATTTAAAAAAAACTACACGGTAAATGTGATGTATTTTGTCACAACAAAAGACGGCTACGAAATCTGAAATAAAAAATCCGAAAGTATAGCGAATTTCATTGGATGTGGTCTAAAAAAAATTAACATACTAAAATTCTAAGATACATGTAAAACATAGGTCCACCAGTGCGATTTGACTAAAGATGTTATTTCAAAATCAAAAATGCTTTTTTTTATATCGCCAGTCAACATGACCTCACTCCACCTGATGGAACGCGGTCGTGAGGTCCAGATATGAGGTTGACAAGCCCAGTCATTCAAACGAATCACTGGGCTGGCCATCCTCACCTTGAAGGCCTGGAGAAATGGCTTTTCACGCCCCGCTTGAAGAACCCGGGACTATAAGAGGAAGGAAACACATGTGCTGGAAGAGGGTTCCACGTCTGGATGGTAAGACAAAGAAAGGAGTCACCGAACCTTTTAGTTCAGGCCAAAAAATGTTGAATTGTGTGTGGGTGACGCCGTAGTCCAGCACGCGTGGTACGGGAGCGGAAAGGTGAGGGTGGAATAAGCTGGAATAACTCGTCAGAGCATTCCTCATTGTAGAAGCGATAGAGAACACTCAGCCTGGCAATGTGTCTACGCAATTGGAGAGGCTCAAGGGTCAAAGTTGCCTCTGGGTTTCCAATAATACGGATAGCACGCCGCTGCAACCTGTCATGAGCTTCGAGTAGGTACTTGGCGGAACCGTTCCAGAGATGAGAGCAGTATTCTACACACGAGTGAACTTGTGTCTTATACAGAGTGAACTTGTGTCTTATACAAAAGACAGAGCTGCCCAGGCGTGAAGAATCGTCTCACTCTTTTCAGGATTCCGAGTTTACGGGATGCAGTTCTAATGACGCTCTCAATGTAGTCCCGCTGGTTTAGGTTCCTACGAATATCCATGCCAAGGATGTTTAGGCTATCCTTAATCGGTAGCAGTGTGCTCTGAAGAGTGGGATGGGAAAGTAACGGCGACGCCTGTGCTATGAATGCACACACCTGCGTTTTCTTGGCATTGAACTCGACAACATTGCATGCACCCGTTCTGAAATGCGGTCCAACACTCCGTCAAGCTCAACAACAAGACTTCGCCTCTTCTCCTCGATGTCAGTCTGCTTTGCCCCAGGGTACTCGAAATAACGCGCGTGGACCGTTCTTCCGCATAGCAATAAATATTACCAAGAGATAACATGTCATTGATATGCAGAAGAAACAACGTCGGCGACAAGACGAAGTCCTGCGGCACTCCCGCATTAATCTGGAGAAAGCGTGATTTTCAACCATCGCAAAGGGCACGAATTCTACGTCCCTCCAGAAATCCGGTGACCCAGTCGCATAGGCGAGGTGGCAGACCATATGCCGGAAGTTCTGAAAGAAGCGAACGATGCCATACACGGTCGAAAGCTTTGGCAATGTCAAGGCTGACGGCCAAAGATTCCCCATGCTTGTCCATGCTTCATTATGGTTTTTTTATGTAGAGCAAACGAGCAGGAAGGTCGCCTGATGGAAAGTGATCAGCTCCGCCCATGGACAACTGCAACACCGGAGGTGTCACCGATGCGTTGCTTGCCTTTTTAATGGGAATACGCTCTCTTCTTGAAGGCTCCGATGTCATATTCTTTTGGAAATACCAACAGTAGATCATTCCATATCTTGGATGTACGCGGAAGAAATTGCCGCGAAAAACGTACGGTTGTAGATCGTTTATAGTTCTTTCGATTCGTCAATAACATTTTAACTTGAGCTAATGATATTATAGACATATATAATATTTATGCGATCTATGTTATATACTAAATATAAAACAAACATAATATGTGACTCAACCACCGGTCGAAACGCTGACTCCACCAATGGTACGTTTACACCAAGCGAGCGAATGCTCGCTCGTAAGACAGAAAATTTCATCGAGTTGGGATTGAATGAGCATTCGCTCGCTTGGTGTAATAAATTCACCGTAAGAAGACCCGGCAAGAACAGTATAGTCTCACTGATCCGGCACTATTCAAAATCAGAGGGTGCCGGATTACTGGATTGCAAATGGACATAAAATCATAATGAATAAATTAAAGGATTTCATTGAGAGAATACAAATATGTAATGTATCTATTAAATTTACATGTACATATGTAATAACATAGTTTTAAAATAATTCTTAATTGAGGTCTGCTTTTGAGCAACTTGTAGTCCTTGCTTAAAAACCTTTTCTCGAATGTTTCGAAGAATTAAAATATCTTTGGTAGATATGCCGTTTCCTTCTGCCCATGTTATGCAGGTATTGAAACAATTAAATGCTTCATCTGGTGTAATTCTTATAGTTGTAGTAGTTGGTGGCTGCGATATTTCTAAAAGATAAATGGCTGTACTGCAGATTCTTTGCTTGATAATTTCTCACCCGTTAAAGTTAGAAGATGGATACCAAATCGCTTTTTAAATTTATCCAGCCATCCATCGCTGGCACGAAAATCATCTTTTTGGGTGATTTTTTATAAAATTCGATTGCTTTGACTTTCAGGATTTCTCCAGATATAGGATTGTGTTTAGAACAACGCTGTTGCACGAACCACTTGTAGAGAGCGTTTTCCTTCTTTGGACAATGGCCAACTTTCAGTGTTTTACGCTTTCCTAGCCCACATTCCATCGTCTTCACGTGGTCTACTATCTTTTGCTTTTTTTTCTTAAGATCGTGTATAGTAGCACGCCCAGCACCATATTCTTTTGCCAATTTGCACATGTTTTCTCCACTATCTAACTTCTTTAAAATCTCCATTTTATCTTTCAAATCTAGTGTCTTGTGTTTCCGTTTATTTAACATTTTTTACTGCACACTATTCTCACTTAAAAAAAAAAGGTAAATACGTATGCACGTGCACTTGATAAGTTTTGAGGTAAGACTGCCGACGACGACGCAGCGACAGGAGCGCATAGGCTCAGAGTGGCGAGGGAGGCGTGGGAGAAGGGTACTGGATTATTGGACGTGCCCGTCTATTGAAGTGCCGGATTAGTGAGATAATACGTTACGTTACTCTTTTGTTAAACCTAGGCATACCAGTACAACAGGCCTTAACCCCGTAATATTTTGCGCCTTGCTGAAGGGCTCAATGTTGCAGATAGCAGTTTTATGAGGGCTACACAGATCCCGCGGTGTGGCTTCCAGTCAATGCTACTTTATTTCGCTGAGTAGTTTTCTCATAGAGAGATTTTGAATCTTATTAATTTAAAAAAGAAATCTACGAAGGTCATCGATAAATTCGAGACTAAATATTTTGAACAACAAATAAGAAATGTTCTTGAGACAATTTCATCAGAACTATTAAATATTTTTTATATACAGTACAGTACTAAAAATTAAAAAGAGAAGCTTAAAATAAATTATAAACTAAAAACTACAAAAAAAAAATTGCACTCGTGGTAAGGTACCCAAGATGCTGGCAGCATTCCCCCGTTGGATACAAAGACTCACACACTGTGCGAGGGATGTACCAACTCTAGGGTCACATGTAGTCAATTTTTTTTTGTCAGATTTTTCACCTGGTTCTGTGCACTTGTTAGCCACGGATCTAGGGTTTCGATGCCGAAAGGCACAAAAGTGTACCCAGAACTAATGTTTAGGTACTTTTGTGCCTTCTTATATTCAGTTGCTTTAACCGCCGCGCCTGCCTGTTTACTCGTTGAGGGGACACATGGGAAGGGGCCAGCGTGTCGATGTAGGTCGCATCCCACACCAGGGGCCGGCTATCCCAAATCCATCCATTCAAATTAATCCCATGCTCCAAGGAACGAGTATCATCCCGTCGGGTCTCTTACCGTCGTCACGTACGATACCTTGCGGCTGTAACATAGCCGGTACGTTGACGGAGGCGAAGGCCCGACGAATGACATCGTTCAGGGTGGCGTGGTGGGACAAGCGGCCTGCACTCCTATCACATGACAGGCCGTGGTGTCCGAGTGAGTCAACCACAATACCACAGGGGCAGGAGTGTGATACGCACAGCTCTGCTCCGAGGCGCAATCTCACTGCAACACGCAGTGTAATAGGCTCGAGGAAATTAGCCGTATTTGTGCAAGGGTAGGCATTGAGCCACTGCCCGGACTCCTTACGGGAAACTGCCTGAGCTTCACAGAAGCAAACCATTGTGTGCAGCACTGCAGATAATTTCATCTCAACTTCTCTGTGAGTTGGGGCGCGCGATAATTTGGTTAAACCAGGCCATTTGCCAAGCTTTTTAGCGTTGTCTAGTTGGTAAATTTCTGATGTCTGAACGGAACGTGAAATATTTTTTTTGGTGAGGTCGCCTGTACTGCAGGCAGACGATAAAAAAGCTGGTAGTGATACACTTGAAATTTTGCGAATGCCTAGTCCTCCAAATCTTATGGGGACTTATTTTATATTAAGTACAGTTTCTGATGAGTTTTTGTTAAGCCTATCTATGGGCGAAAGTAGATTTTGATTAGTCCAAAGAGGGGTTGATCGGAAGAGGTAAGTAAATTTTGATCCGAATAAACAAAGCTCAGAATGAATTATGCCGAATGGGAGGTGATCTTCACCAGGCGGTCGGAATTTCCTTTAAATTAATCATATATTAATTTATTAATTAATCGTATTAACTACAACTTAATTTAAAATGTTACTAAACACATCATTCTTCGAAACCTTATAAAAATAGTTTGATCTAAAGAATAAAGGTAATCGGAACATTCATGGCCTCACCATACAATTTTTTTTTTCCACTGAAGTTCATACTTCCTAAATGAATGTGAATACCGTTTAATAGAAAAAATACTATAGCTGTATAAACATTTGAAAACTGTTTTAGAACTCTTAAGTCTAAAATTCAGGCTCCTGTGATCCTTCTCAGATTTTAACAGCATATTAACGTCATTGATTATTCACTGTCCTGTAAAATCGGTATAGAGAGCCATTTTTACGCTGTCTACATCTAGTCTTTTTGTCAATACTAATAGATACAAGAGACCTACCTACTCGCATATCATTTCGAAACTTTTTTTTACAATATAGCTTGTAGTGGAAGTCGCCTTGTTCAATAGTTTTATGACAAGCCCTTTTGTATGAACTTAGCTCCTAGTTTATTGGCTGTAAAGATACGCTAGTGTCGAGATTTAGGCACTTTCGATGTAGATACGATACAATAGGCCTATAGGCCTTTCAGCCTAAATTATTAATATAGGTTTTGGCGTAGAATAAATACTCAATTGTTATATCTGTGGTGTTTATTTCTCTCGCAGCAAAACGAGCTAAATATTTGGAAAGAGTCAGGGACATTTGTGAAGGCAGACTTTTATGGCCTGTATACTAAAATGTTGACCGTATTAAGAACTCAGAACTGCGCTCTAAAACAAAAATCGCTGACGTGGGTCACACAGCCGCCAAGCTTAAGTGGAACTGGGCTGGGCACGTCTGCCGCATGTCAGCTGAGTTGTGAGCGAGGACAGCAACGGAATGGCATCCCAACGGCTTACGCTTACGCGGGAGGCCTAGAAGAAGCTGCCGAGACGAATTAGGTATGCATCACAAAGATTGGCCAACAATGGCTTTGAATCGTGAGTGATGGAAATTGGGAGGCGAGGCCTTTGCCCTGCAGTGGGACGAAATAGGCTGATTTAGATTAGATTAGATCAGATACTAGAATGTTAGTTTAGCACTGATCTTTCTTATGTGAAGATTTGACAGTAGTTAGGTACAGTGTAAGTGTTTTTACTACTGAAAAATGTAACTTAAAATGTAACTCCTAAATTTTAATTTAAACTGTATCAGCACGAATGTCGAGGCCATTAAGCAAAAAGAATAAAATTTGGTTCACTGGTAGGTAAGTAACGTTCTAAGGCACCCCTATTAAACAAAAGCCATATTCTGTCGGTACGAACTTGTGATTCTGTGACTGTATGAAAATCATTATTTAACATACATTTTGTCTTTGTAGGAAAGTATTCTGCAAATAATATAGGTAATTTACCACGTTTATTTCCCACTCGAATATTCATATCTCACTCCTAAAGCTTTATAGTGTGAGTTATACTTATGTTCTTCTCACACCTTCAAGAATAGCACAGAGTACAAGTATAATTGAAGTTGTTAGACGAGGTTCGTAGACGTATCTACTGCTTGCTAGAAAGTTTGTAACTGACATTAATACAGATGTTCTATCCAGCGCGGTAGGAATGCCAGTAGAGCTATGTGTCCTGGGACAAAATAAATTGCAAATGGAAAATAAAGTCACGCTATATCTAACTCAAAACTCAAACTCAAATAACTTTATTCAAATAGACTTACACAGTAAGTACTTCTAAATCGTCAAATTTAAAGCAAAATATACACAACAACATGGTCTAGGGATATATAAAACTTTTTTGAATAACTTAAAAAGTACTGGCCTTACAAAAAACTATTAATGACAGATTATAAAAACATTATTAAGTCCCTTTTTAAATTCAAATTTGCATATAAAAGGTTTTGTTTTAAGATGAAATTCGCATTCACTGATTTCTTCCAAAGAAGTAAATCTTCACGAACTTCTAACTTGATTAAAACTCCATAAATTTCTATAAAACTTTGTCAAACGCATCTCCGGTGTTCATTTAATCATGCCACGTAGACACTTGACCAGGAACGAAATGTTAAGAGCAGTGGGCATGATTCAAGCTGGCGCTACCCAAATTGCGGTTTCTGAAGCCATGAGGACCAGTCAAAGCGTTATATCCAGGCTTTGGTCACGTTATCGTGACACGGGGGAAGTGGTGGAACAGCACCGAGGACCTCAACGCATTACAACACATGTACAGAACCGATTCATAGTAAATGCTGCACGAAGTCAACCAAATGTAACGGCGATGCAATTGGTTCAAAGGCTACAGAGAGAGTATAGTTTGCTGGTAAGCGGTCAAACTTTGAGAAGACGACTGCATGAAGTCAACCTACGTGCTCGTAGGCCACTTCGGGTACCAGCGCTAAGGAGAGGCAATCGAGGAAGATTACAATGGGCTATTGCACACAAAAACTGGAATCATTCTCAATGGTCACTTGTGCTTTTCACTGATGAATCCGGGTTTGGATTTCATCCTGATTCGCGAAGAGCACGGAGAGAACCTGGACGTTGGAATCGACTGCAGCACCCACAACAAGTTAATAGACAGACGCGGTCGCATCAATCTTTACTTTAAGCTGCTGAATAAGACTCAGTTTGCAATGGTTTTGTAAAGGTTGATGAAAACGCGTCTGTACCTACCCCTATTTATGTAGTAAACCAAAACTAACGTCCTAAAAATAGGTTTAAAATGATAGTCACCCTAACAGGTCTATGAGAAATTGTCCTCATTCTCAGAGTGGTCGCTCTGTTTACAAGTGTAAGACAAATCCACTCGGTACGTCTTACTGGATTAATGGCCAGCCGTCTGTACCGCGAACTTCCCCCATTTTGTAATGACTACACCCGGTTCTTTAGTGAGAGTGCCAGTTTGATGAATCTTTTGTATAAATATACAAATACAACACGTAATCAATCGATAACTCCACAAACAAACATAATACTTAGGGCCGATTTTTCAATCCTCAGATAGTAACTAAATTTATCTGTAGAATAAAGTTTATACGAAGGTTATCTGTTGAATAAATCCGCTACCTGAGGAATAAAGTTATCTGCTTCTTGAGGGGCTGAATAAGATTTATCTATGCTTTTACTTTAACATTTTGAGGTTATGTGGTGTGTCATTTGAGATAATTTTCATTTAGGAGTTTTGGAGTGTTATTATAATCACAAACTTTTCACCACAACTTTAGACAACAAAAAAGCTGAGGTTGTTTTTCTTATACGTCAGTGTCAATTTGTCTAACATCAACTTTTGTCTTGTTTCATTCTAACATTGCAATGATCGTATAAGTGCATCTCGCTTGTGTATAATCATTGTGAAGTTAGCGATCTATGTACATAGACAAACGATAGATAGCTATTCTTTGAATAAAAGACGATTGAAAAATTGAAAAAAATTATTCGCTTGATGAACAGCAAGTTAATTTTATACTTCAGTTAGCTATCTAGTGAATAAACTAAGAATTGAAAAATCGGGCCTTAGTCAAGCAATTACTCTGCTTTTTTTAGCAATTTAAAAGCTCATCCTTGTACCTTGGGCACGAGCAGGACAAATGTTGATTATTACTACTTTCTATTTTTTCCAAACTATGTCATTGTATCTTAATCTAGTATATGCTAGCAATTATCATGTAAAGTACTGACCAGCAGTGGCTAGCCACTGACCAGCAGAGTTGATTAACGGGACATAAAAACTAAACCTCATCTCTGGTTCCATTCGTTTACAGCGGCGTTTATAGCCTGACCTGTCAGGGGATGGAGGTCCTAGGACTTGGTACGCTCAAATCTTCGGCACTGTTTCACATTGTTTTGTGTTGCCATTGTACTTACAGGTATGTTAGTTTTTTCATATTTTAAAATAAAATTGAGTTATCTGTCAGCAAATTATGATGTCTTCTATGCTTTTGATGTTAAAAGTCCTTTTTTTTAGCTCTTAAAACGAGCTGCAAAACGAGTAGAGTAAGTCTACCATGAGGTTACAACAATAACAGCCGCTGGCTTCCGCGTTGACGTTTTAAGGGATTTCGGTACAGCGCCCCCTAGTGATTTTAAATGGAACCAAAAATGGCATACACATTTACTGATGTTAACCATCGTAGTTTACGTGAAGTAAAATCATGGTAAATAATAATAATAATATGCGCCAGACAACACACCTCTTGTCATGGTCTCGAAGTAGGGATAAATATCCCTGTGTTACGAGGTACAAGGAATAAGCCAGGGGCGTCTCCCAGTGCACCCAGACCCGAGCCAATTTAGAAAAGATCGTTTTCTAAATTGACCAAACCGGGAATCGCACCCGGGACACTACGGGAATCGAGGCGAGAAACCGTGCCACTGCGCACTACGTCAATCGTGTCGTCAAAAATGTTAGATATAGGTACTCATCGTTTTTCAGCTCGTTTTTAGCGCTCGTAAAAAAGGTACAACTCGTGCTAAATTAATACTTCTGTTTAATTGTTGGCAACTGGCTAGCGCGGCCACCTCCTTGGAACTGCGCATCACGCGTGGCAGCAGGCTCTTGTTTGTAAATAGTGAACTTTAGTTAGCAGTCAAAGAGTGATTTATATGTGAAGTTCTGTATTACTTTGAGATACATACATACATACATATTCGTATCATCATGCCTTTTTCCCAACGGGGTAGGCAGAGACCACATCCTTCCACTTGCTACGGTCCTGACACACCTCTTGCGCTTCTTCCAATCTCATTAATCCTTTCATACATGCTCGTCGATTATGGGTACTCCTTACTTTAAGATAAGATAATATAATTAATTTATTCGCACATGAAGAAGGGTTCCGAAAAGATCTTAGGCTAGTATTGTATGGCTTTCTCCTCTTCAGCCATCTAGGTAACATGCAAATATGTTACATTACATTAGAAATTATTATATTCACATTATTCAAAATACAATAAAAAAATTAAAATTAACACTATGAAGTCCGATAAAAACATATAATATGGACTATGTAGAACTCGCCATAGAGGCCCAGGTCAATAAAATAAAAGTTCTTATTTTGTCTATGGCCGACCATAGACCATGACATGACCAAGCCAGCTGTCAGATTACAATACAAACAAAAACAAAATAAATGTCAACAATGATGGGAAAAAAACAAAATGTCAGAAAAGTTTGTGAAAAGTTATGTCATGTCAAAATGAATACATTAAATAATACATTAACAATAAAAAGATAAAAAACAAATTTAATTTCAGTTTTATAATATTTTACATACATACACCATCACACGCCTTTTTCCCAATTGGGTTGGCAGAGACCACATCTTTCCACTTGCTACGGTCCTGACACACCTCTTGCGCTTCTTCCACTCTCATTAATCCTTTCATACATGCTCGCACATGCTTGTCGATTATGGGTAATCCTGACCTGACCTTTTCTGAGCACGTCTTGGACTTGTCCTAAGTACTTCCGTTTAGGCCTTCCCTTTCCAACATCTCCATTATATTTTATTTAGTAAAAAGCCGTGGTTCCATCATCAGCTAGCTACTTACATCCTCTCACACATCCATACAGTCCACCAATCGTCAGCAATAATCTTTCACCTATTTCGTGTTATTAGTTCACCTCGCAGCTAATTTTTGAACTTTATTAATCAATATTGCCTTTGAAAGGGGTTTAAATACAAACATAAATGAACTTAAAGCCAACATGAAATTGCGTGATTACTGGAATGAATATTACGAGTACAATACCGGGAACCATCGTACAATTGCCAGCACCAATATGGACGGACTCATTTGAACCTTATACCTTTGAAATAAGACGCAAACATGTATCCATATTATTGCTTCTGACTGTGCATACAATCAACATCGACTGCATTAATATTTAATTGCCAGTGGTAGGGCTTCCTCGAAACTCATTACCGTGTTGATCAAAGACTTACCTACATTGAAATATAATATACGAGTCCATGTAATTTGCACGGTAAACAGTAAGGTACAGTACACCTCTCTAGATAAAAAATGGCGCTATAAAAAGTATATTCGTTCTCTATCGCTTCTACAATGGGTAATGCTCTGAAGAGTTTTTCCAACTTGTTCCGTCATCACGCTTCCACTACCGTACCACGCGTGCTGGATTACGGCGTCATCCACACACAGTCCAGCATTTGTTTCCACGCACGGAAAGGTCCGGTGAGTCTTTTCTTTGTCGTACCATCCAGACGTGGAACGCTCTCCCAGCGCATGTTTCCTTCCTCTTATAGTCACGGGGTCTTCAAGAGGGCCGTGAAAAGGCATTTTTGCAGGCCTTCAAGATGAGTATGGCCATCCCAGTGATTGCTTTGCATTACTGGCCTTATATCTGGACCTCACGACCGCTTCCCATTTGGTGGAGTGAGTTCATCTTGACGGGCACCATATAAAAATACTTAACAATAAATCTTCTATGAATAAACTCTCGTCTTCTATTAAAAAGTTATCGTCTATTATACAAACTCTCGTAAATTCTGGCTATAATTTAACAAATATAGTGATGTTCAGTGCTTACTGTTAGCGACCGACACTGCTTTCTCAAAGGTAATTCTGTATTTAGTTAAAGTGACTGATTTCTAAAGTGTACTCGTATGTCACCTTACCCTTAGGGCCTTCAGCTTATGATCCCTTACTTCTGTGAGAATATAACTAGGTAGTTTGGTCTATGTAGTAATGGCACACGAAATGTCAAAAGTTGAATTTGGCAAGAATTATTTGATAAAACCAAAATTGCCCTTGGTAAAACAGGGCCAGCCAAGGAGCCAATCATATTCTCCTTACGCCAATAAAGATGTCAGAGTTATTGCCAAACTTTTTTCCACTTCCTGCGAATTCGGTTAGTCGTGCAAACTGCCACATTTGTAAAGTTTCTATTGGCACATTTTCGGTCTTACGGACGTGTGGGACACTCAGAAAAAACTTAAGTAAAGAATTTTTCTAGGGAGTAAATTTAGGTAGGTAACCACATCTTTTCAAAAAATCCAGTTCAGACTGTTCGAACGCAGCTGACGCGTCTTCCGGTGATGTGAATGATAGTTAGTACGTTACAGATGAAACACTCCATAGAAGCTATAATTATCTCTTCTTTCGATTCGGTAAAAGCTGCTTACCAAAACAGACCAGTCAGCCATGGAGTGAAAGAGGCCCATGGTCCCGACTCATTGGCAAGGCCGTAAAATATATGTTGTATAAAAATGTATGTTGTTGCACGATCACTAAGCAGTGCGGTAACTAAAAACTGGTAATAACGACGTCGCTAAGTAGCAATGAAGTCGCTTTCCATCAAAACAGATTGACTGTAGTCACCCTGACTTGACTGTATTCAACCTGTTTTGATTTACTTAATTATTTTATTTTATTTTATATTTTTTGGAGACAAATTACAAATTAAAGACTTTTACTTATAATTAGCATAACATATTTTGCTTAGTTTACATTGTGTTGTTAATTCTGAAAAATCCTGATTTGAGGGGCCCTCAGGATTGCAGGGCCCTGGGCACGTGCCCAATGTGCCCAATGGGAAAGAGAGGCCTGCTCATTGGCCAGGCCAATCAAAACATCACGCAATCTAACAAACTAGCTACCGATAAAACTTGTTACCGATAAGATCATTTTTAAATATAAATTGAAGAAATGGCTCTGTAAACATTGATTTTATATTGTCAAAGAATTCTTAGAGTACAAAAATAAAATAATGTAATGTAATTGTTAATGACATGCCAATTAATGTAATTTAACCAGTAAAATTATGTACGGATTCTATTTACTAATAAAATAACTTGCTTTTGCTTTTTATTTAAGATTTGCATGCCATTGTTTGGCTGAATGCACTAGAATTTGCATGCCATTGTTTGGCTGAATGCACTAGAATTTGCATGCCATTGTTTGGCTGAATGCACTAGAATTTACCAGTTACCACCTCAATGTACTGTATTGGTGCAAATAAACGTTTTATTCATATATTTATTTATTTAAATCCACACCGGTAAGCTTGCTCTTGCAACACCAATTTTCAAATAAATAGCTAGTCAGTCATAAACATACTCGTAGTAAAGGCATCGGAACCTTTTTTTTTTTTTTTTTTTTTCTTTCGGGGGAAAAAATGCATTACGCACTATCCCACTGCCTGGGTGGGGCAGCGGGGGAGTGTGGGACTCTCCGTCCCTGAAGGTGACGGCATACCCACCAAAAAGACCCCCGGTATACCTCATCGCCTTGACGGGACGACACGGTGCCTAGTTCGGATTACCATGCCGTCCCTGGCGGACGGCCCAGCCTTCACGCCGGGCCTCCTCACGCAGCAGGGGCATCCCGGTATACGGGGACACCCCCAGACAGGAGCACCGTGCAATGGGGTGAAAGTCCCCCGACTTTCACCCCGGTGCTGCTTTTAGGGAGCAGGGAGAAGGCGTGCAAACCGCCGTCTCCTCACTCCCCGCCGTCTGCGTCGGAGAAGGGCCGCCTGAGGATCTTCCTCCCGGGCCCTCTCCGCTGTCTCCTTCTGCGACATCACCTCTTCGCAGAAGGAGACCATCGCCTCCCATCCTCTCTCGCTCGCCAGCATGGCCCGTATCAGGGCCGGGAGCGAGAGGTCGGCGCCGACCACATTCACTAATGTGCGACGCTGCACCACCCAAGCAGTGCACACCTCAAGGGTGTGCTGGGCGGTGTCCTCCTCGGCGTCGCACTGGTGGCACCTCGGGGTGGGCTCCCTCCGAGCGATGTCATGCAGGTACTTTCCGAAACATCCATGTCCGGAAAGTACCTGCACCAGCCGGTACGTAAGGGGCCTCTTTTCCCTACGTACCCACTGGTCGAGGACTGGCCTGATCGCCTCTATGGTTAGTCGGCCATAGAGCGGGTCAGCCAGGTCCTCCGCCCACCTCGGCAGTAGCGCACTCTGGGCACGCCGGCGCACTCCCTCAACTTCGTCCCAATACGGGCGGTCTCCTCTTGCTCTTGCTGCTGTGCGGGACTGGTACACAGCAGCGAGAACATCCGCCTCCAGTTCCCAGGGGGGCATGCCTGCCAGGACACAGGCAGCCCCTCCCGACACCGTACGGTAACCCCGTATAGCCCTCAACGCTATAAGCCTCTGAGGCGCCCGTAACAGGCGCCTATTTTCAGCGTTGAGGGCACCCGCCCAAATTGGCGCTCCGTAGAGCGCCATACTTTTGAGGATGCCGGCGTAGAGACGCCGGCATGACTGGCCCGGGCCGCGCTCGTTGGGCAAGAGCCGACCCAGAGCACCCGCGGCGCGGATTAGGCGGGGCGCGAGACGGGAAAAATGGGCCCCAAAATGCCACCGCCCATCCAACACTAGGCCCAGATATTTTATCTGGGCCTCTACCCTCACATCAACGCCGTTGAGGCAGACCACCGCGCCTGGAGGCGGTCCCTGCCGAGGCCCATGGAAGAGGAGGACCTCAGTCTTATTAAGGGCCAGCTTCAGGCCTAACGCCTCGATGCGGCCCACCACCAGACTGGCGCCGACTTCTGCCAGTCTTTTCACCTCTGCAAATGTTTTACCTCCCGCAATGACCAGGGTGTCATCCGCGTAACATATGACGCGCATCCTCGGAAGGAGCGCGCCGCGGAGCACCCAGTCATACCCCATGTTCCACAACAGGGGCCCTAAAACGGACCCCTGGGGAACCCCACATCGCATTGGGCGACGAACCAATGCTCCTCCTCCCTCATAGAGGACCTCTCGCCCTCGGAGGTAGTCCTCCAACAGCCTGCCGAGATAAGTAGGCACTTCAAAATACTGAAGTGCCTCCCTTATCACGCTGAACGGCAGGCTGTTGAAGGCGTTGGCGATATCCAGGCTTACCGCCAACGACCGCTCGCCCCGAGCGGTTGCTACCTCCGTAACCTCCTTGAGTTGCGCCAGCGCGTCTATTGTGCTGCGCCCCGCACGAAAACCGAACTGTTGCCCGGAAATATTTGGACCCCTCCCGTTTAGATGCTGGACGAGGCGAAAAGAGAGGAGTCTCTCGAAGACTTTTCCAGCCTCGTCCAGCAGGACAATTGGCCGATACGCGCCGGCGACACCTGGGGGCCTACCCTCCTTCTGCAGGAGGCAAAGCCGCCCCTCCTTCCACAGCTTCGGAAACCGCACTGATGTTAGCGCGGCGTTGAAAATTTCCCGAAGCTGCTCCCCCAGGTGTTTTAGGGCCAGGCCGAGGACCTTGCCCGGCACTCCATCGGGACCAGGAGCCTTCTTCTTGCCCTTGAGTCGATCCAGTACTGTCTTCATTTCCTCGTCGGAGACGAGTGGGATCGGCTCACCATCCGGGGCTCTAGCGGGAAGAGCCATTCTGGGAGGGGTGAACGGCGGGGGTTCCGGAAAAAGCTCCCCTACCACCCGTTCCAACACCTCCGGCTGGAGGGTCTCCATCACAGGGGGGAAAGGCATCGGAACCTGAACGGACTCTTTCTAATGAAATATAGTGGCGGAGAATAAAAATCATACGACTTCTTACAAGAATAACTTTTTCAAATACTTGTAGCATTATACTTAATGTAAAGAGATAAATTCCTCGGAAGACCACCTGTATAATATAAGATAAGATAAATATTCTTTATTGCACATCAAAAAATAACAATGAAGGTTTGTATTACACGAAATACTAAGATGACACAATTAGGCGGTCTCTATTGCTAAAAAGCAATCTCTTCCAGACAACCCAAGTAGAGGAAAATGTTAAAAAAAGGGTAAGTACCTATGTGCACAAAAATAGTCAAATGTAAATTTAAATAACACCTATATTCCAATCAAACTCCTCACCAATGAAGATGTCACAGATATACCCAAACTTTCTCATCCGTTGCGCTTGTTCTCACAACTTCGGTGAGTTGAGAAAACTGCCTCACTTGTGAAGTTCTTATCGGCCATACTTTCAGGCTTGCATAGGTACAGACAGCCAAGCACACCTTTGACAGTAGTATCAGTTGGTACTTTATCACCTTGAACTTACTCCAGTACGTCTACCACGAGTTGCCAATTTAAATTTACGTTGTCGTTCGCGTAAAAAACTTGTATTAGAATGACAATGTCAAATCCCAATACTTTTTTAACGCGATAATTTAATTTTAAAGTAGCAACTCGTAGTAGACGTGCAGATGTGTGTTTGAAATAATTAACTCAAAAAGACTAAGTGGTTGAGCTACCACAAAAAAATGGTTACCGCGGTAGAAGTGGCTAGCAAAAGCACATTTTTAACACTACTAACATTGCCTGGGATTATTCGGGTAGTTTGGCAACCCAACCCAGATTGTGGATAGTGTAATCCACAGTTCAAATCTGGCCAGAACCGAAAAATCTTTGTGTTCATCTTTGTGTTCTCTGGTGATGGAAAACATCGATAAAAAACCAATTCAACTCACCTACCACGTTGGATTCCAATATCATTGGTGAAAAGTGTGGGCTTCTGAGTTTTCCGTTCACCATGACGGCAACAGTCACTTGTCACTGACTACCCCATTTGTGATATGGGGTCGTGATGGTATGTATATATTAGAGCGGTATGAAACGAAATCTGGATGTCCTGGATTCTAATGTCACTTATGTCGTAAAAACCAGGTGCTTTTATTGACAATGAGAGAGTACCCCAGCGGATTACGATTGCTTTTCGAAAATATTATGAATGGTAAAGTAAGTAGGTAGGTATCAGTCTGTATTGCGTGTCCAACAATACTCACCAATTTTAAAATAAGCGTCGGACATTGGGTATTTATGATCGAAGTTAAATGTCCATAGAGCACTTCACTGTTAGATTATATATGTTTATATTCTTTTGTTGGTTTTTTTCCATTGTTTTATATTCTTCAGATTAGACACTCCGTAGGTTTATTTGAATCGAAATGACACATTGTACTTTACTAACGTCTGTCGGAAACCCCAAAACAAGTTTAAAAGAGTAACTGCCGAGTTCCTCGCCGGGTCTTCTCAGCAAGAAACAACTCCGACGCGGTGGTAGAGTCGCATTTTGTCTTTATGCTGTGTATTTATATATCTATATTATTATAGTATTTATGTCTGTTATTAAGTATATCTTGCTTTAAATTTGAAGATTTAAAAGTACTTACTGTGAAAGTCTATTTGAATAAAGTTATTCGAGTTTGAGTTTGATTTATTGAACAAATAATGTTAAACGACGTTTTTATTTCATGTAGTATTATCTTATGCCTAACTCAGGTTCATTTAGTATTATATTGTGTCTAACTCAGGAATTGAATCTAAAGAAAGAAACCGTAGGGTTTTGCCCATTTTTGCCGGGTTTATCTACAACGAAGGACAAACAGTTCATCTCGGCTATGTCTCATAAATTCGTTGCTCATTCGTCGTATATCAACTGCGACAGTTAATTCTTTACACCAACGTTCATTTGTCTTGTTCTTTTAGTCAGTAGTGGGACAGAAGTGTGAAGTAATATCAGATGAGACGCTGTTCTGGCATTGGAAAAAGGAAATAAGGAGTGGGTGTGACGTAATAATTACGAATCTTTACAAGTCTGAAAAGGTGCGTCCATTTAAGTATAGTTAAATAATATTTGCCGCACTACTAATAGTTTTCGAGTAATTGACAAAAATTTGCTTGTAATTTACCAATATTAAACAAACCAACAGCTATTCTTCATCAGGGTTGCCAACCTCCCACAATTTGTAAGATATCTGAATCGATGATCTATCGAGCCCGATTTGAACCACGATTTTATATTTAAAAAAAGTGTATGTCGGGGTCTTACTGTCTTCTTCATTGTTGGTCGTTCTTTGCCACCTGTATGAGCAGTTTTTAAACTAACGTTACATTGATCAATCGTTGCAGGAATCAAACCAAAAACCTCTTTTCGTAGTTAGTCTTACCACGCTGAAAAGATGTGTATGGTTGGGAATTTTAGGGGTACAAAACACAGAGAAGATTTTTCAAGCAATTTAATAATATTTACAATTGAAATTTAATAGCTACATTGCTGCTACATTATTCATTTCCATTTATTGGCTATAGCTATTTTTGACACTTATTAATAAATAGCGTTATTATTTATTTTCGATATACTTTTAAATTTTTAACTCACAAGGTGAACAATGAACCAGTGCCTAAACGTTACAAACACATATCGTACGAAGGTCTACTCTCGTACACCATTCGCGAAGTTACGTGAAACTTTTTAATGTTAAAAGTCAATAAATATAAGAATTACGATCTAGCTTTTTTATACCAGATTCATACAGTATTTATATGGAATACTCAGTAGGTAAATCATGTTTAAACTATTTAACAAACAATATATTAACTTTTTATTCAAGTTCTCGAACAAAATCAGTTGCTCGTGTGTATTTTTGTATGAAACCCTTTAGTGAAGTTGATTAAAAAAAGGAATTTTCACTTGAATACTTTCTGCATCACCTACTGAGTATTTTCCTTACGGTATAAATAATCACTCTGCAGTATTTTGTACCTTAACATATGACGAGAATTCTAAAACGACAGATAAGCTCCCGCCTAATTGATGCTGTCTCGTCACATGCCAAAATAAATAAATAAATATCCCTGGACATTATTCCACACAGCGCCATCTAGCCCCAAAGTAAGCTAATTAAAGCTTGTGTTATGGGATACTAGACAACGGATAAACATACTTAAATACATTTTCTTTTGTAAATACATACTTATTATACATAGGAGACACCCAGACCAGTACAAACAGACATGTTCATGCACACAAATGTTTGTACTGTGCGGGGATCGAACCCGCGACCTCTGGTGTAGTAGCCAACTTCTTAACCATTACACCAAGTCGGTCGTGAACCAAGAAATGACAGGGACAGGTTTACAGTAAGGGCTGTCCATTTTTGATTGCTATTTCAGAAAACATGTAACTAAACTCACGATTTAAGATACGTGTTCGGACAAACGAGAGTAGGCCCCCGGGACTTCGTTTCATCGTCCGTGCGTTATACGAGTTCAACTTATCCTGGCCGGTACGCTCTTGCTATGGTTCGCTAGACATGTTCAAAAATTTAAAAGTGGACTTTTAGCAACATTCATTTTAAGTACTAAGACCGTATCAATTTTAGCGTTTACTTTAAGAATACTTTCTAAATGTATTTACTTAATTTTAAAATAATTATGTTACAGTTGTTGACTAGTAAAATTTAATCTAATTATCCTAAGCGTACTTTGTACATATGATCAGAAATCACTAAGATAAGATGAGATTCGTTTTAATCAATTTAGTACATACATTCATTTTCATCGGTTTCTTTAAAATCTTATGTATAAAGTACACTGGTTGTACTAAGTTATATTGTGCTAGTAATATGTTTGGTTAAAATGGTTTTACCGTGTTAGAAAAAGGTTTTAATCGATGTCGTGCGCCCAATGAAATTGTTTATTATTAAAAGTGTAATAGATTTGTAAAAAAATTGGTGCTGTTTCATATTTTTTCAAAAACTTCGAAGTATTCCTCAATATACTATAACATTTGTTTCCATCAAATATCATCCTTTTGTGAATATAATATGTATTAATTTCACTAAACTGTACTGTAACGATATATTTATCAAATCATCATCCACCTTTATATAATTTACGAAATCCGATGTAGATACACCTTGTAAAAGAGCTCTCACTAAAAAACAAAAACAGTGACAAAAAACCCCGTAAGAATGTTTTTGTTTGAACTAGTAATGTTTTCATCATTAAGTATTCGTTAATTATTTTGTTCATTGCGGTAAATTATTTATTCACTCGTAGACAATAGATAATAATAATGATATCCCTTCATAAAACGGCCGAAGTTTTTTAAATGTTGTAAAATAATTCAATAATTTGATCTAAATTTATATAATATCATATCTTTTAAAAACCAAAGTCAAAGCTTATATATCTACTTCTCGTTTGTATATCTATAATTTGGCTTAAGTCTAATCAATATTGATATATTTTATATACAAAACTTCTCCTAAAAGGCATAGGATAATATTTTAAATACACCATGGTCCTTTAATTATAATCTATGTTATGTACAACATATTGTTGCTTAAATCTAAATATGTTTTCAAACAAGTTGGGGTTCGATAAATTGACAGAATTAAATTGCTTTTAAAAATAAACATCGCAATTAAATGAAAATGCTTATCGCCTAAGATCGCCCTAGCGAGTTGCACTACTTATCTTTAACAACCACTGAACCCTGAATTCAAAAATGATAATCAAAGTTAACACCAGAAAGAAACTCCTCTCGGGACCCTTAAACGGTCAATTAGGCCGCCTGGCAGCCAGCCTCGGGAGGAGCAAGCTCTACTCCAGTGCACGATAACACAGACCACTGTGTCCGAAGACGAGCGTTACCTTCATCATAAGGATCTTAAGCCGAAACACACGCAGGCCCCACGTGTGCAAAGCAGACTTCAAATTGATGCTGTCCTGTCGAATGTCAGTAGAAGAATTGAAAGGGTCAGCTAAAAAAGTAAGGGCGCCTTAGGTTGCGTTTCCACCAGAGATGTGCGAAGATGCGTTTTTTTTATATTGCCCGTCAGGATAACCTCACTCCACCTGATGGATAGCGGTCGTGAGGTCCAGATATGAGGTTGACAAGCCCAGTCATTCAAACGAATCACTGGGCTGGCCAACCTCTCCTTGAAGGCCTGCAGAAATTCCTTTTCACGCCCCGCTTGAAGAACCCGGGACTATCTGAGGAAGGAAACACATGTGCTGGAAGAGCGTTCCACGTCTGGATGGTACGACAAAGAAACGAGTCACCGAACCTTTTAGTTCGGGCCAACAAATGTTGAATTGTGTGTGGGTGACGCCGTAGTCCAGCACGCGTGGTAAGGGAGTAGAAAGGTGAGGGTGGAATAAGCTGGAATAACTCGTCAGAGCATTCCCCATTGTAGAAACGATAAAGAACACTTAGCCTGGCAATGTCTCTACGCAATTGGAGAGGCTCAAAGGTCAAAGTGGCCTCTGGGTTTCCAATAAAACAGATAGCACGCCGCTGCAACCTGTCAAGAGCTTCGAGTAGGTACTTGGCGGAACCGTCCCAGAGATGAGAGCAGTATTCCACACACGAGCGAACTTGTGTCTTATACAAGAGACAGAGCTGCCCAGGCGTGAAGAATCGTCTCACTCTGTTCAAGTTTCCGAGTTTACGGGATGCAGTTCTAATGACGCTCTCAATGTAGTCCCGCTGGTTTAGGTTGCTACGAACATCCATGCCAAGGATGTTTAGGCTTTCCTTAAACGGTAACGGGGTGCTCTGAAGAGTGGGATGCGTGTTTTAAGAACCAGTACAATTGTTTCATTCACCTAGCTCCGTGATTCTATTGGTTCTTAACAGACACATTCCTCAAACGCATCCTCGCACATCTCTGGTGAAAACGCACCCTTAACCTTGATTATCGTTTTTAGATTTCGGCGTTAGTAACTTTACAAGATTTTTTCTAGGGGTGGCCATTAGCAACCGTTCTTTCTTCTTATTCGAACTCAGATCAGTTTGATTTTCCATTTGCATTTTTCATGCAAATATTACCTTTCAACTGTCGGGCAAAGGCATCCATAATTAGGTAAAAAACAATAAGCAAATAGTCTGTATACTTCCCCTTTTGGTGGGTTAAGGCCCTCACCATCAAAATCAATATCAAATCATCCCCTTAACTAATGGCATTGGCTTCCAAACAAATGAGGGTTGAACACCAACCAAATCATATCAAATCACAAACCTATCATATCAAAAAAGCCAAAATAACACAGTCTGCCCACGCCACACTAAGCCGGCGTAGCCTAATAGCGTATACGCGCGTACACGCGCTACATTTCGCGCCAAGGATGCGCTTCCAAAAACGAGCTTATTTAAAACGCTGCGCGCTGGTCTGGAACCGTTTTTTGGAAAATAATGAATACATACTTTATTAGAAAATAAAAATCTTTGTTCTAAAATGAGTTATGATAATGAAAATTGCCAGTGATATTCTAAATAAAACGCTTAACTATTGCAGGTACGAATTAAATGGTTATTCCTACATTATGACATCTTGTAGAATAAAACTAACTATATTATTCGTTCATTTGACTAGAAGTACATACTTTTTATAATGATTTATTGTTTATCGAGTGCCAACTAATAATAAAACACACGTGAATTTACAAATCTCTGAAAATCTTTCACAGCAGCCATTTAATAGTGTTTTTGAAAGTGATAAAGCGGATTTTTTTTTTTTAATCATAACTTTTTTTTGTGAATATAGATTTAAACAAATTTATCAGAAGGTTTTTGTCCATGATAATGTATTTTACTATTAGTTTGCTTGTATATTTGACTATTTTTCTTATGCTAGGTTGATATTGACCCCCACTCCCGTGACGAAGTCATCCCTTATGAGCGGAAGCAGCGCGGCGTGCCTGAGGAAAGAAGGGTAGAAATTAGCGTCTGAAAAAAATAACAAAATGTAAAAAACAAAAAAAAGCTGGCTTTATTATTTCCATTTGACATATTTCAAGCCAACTTAGTACAGAGCTTAGTTTTTAACAAGGAGAGCTTAGCCGGTCTCATTATGAGCTTAGTTCTTAACTACTTTGTAGTAAATTAGTAATTTGTAGTAATAAATTAAACTAAGCCCATGTTATAAAGTACTAAAGTTTTGAGCTACTTGTGTTGCTGACTTTTTTGTTTGTTTCTTTCTTTCAAATCGCTCTCAAACGTTGTAATTAAATTGTAGAGCAATTTTTTTTAGTTAACTCTAGTAAATTAGCGTCACTATCAACAAGATGACAAAGTCAAAAGAAAGCTGTCTCTTTCATTAAGAGATAGAAAGCTGAGTGAGCCAAGCTAGATTATTATTAAGCTATACGTTATTAAAATGAGCTTAGTCGGTGTCAAAACGGCTTTAGTCTGTGATACTGAGAGCTTATAATATAGGGTGAATAGGAATTAATTGGCATCCTTTTAAAATAAAAACCTACTCATGGGACAAAGTACTTTCCCCAAGTATCAGGCTATTTATTAGGTACAAAATTGCATATTAACCTTTTAAACATCAAGTTTAATACTTGGAAATTGTTTATACGGTTTAAAAAATGGGAATTTTGTACCTTTTAAATAACCTCATGTAACAGATACAAAACTGCATATATTGAAACCTTTAAACATCATCTTTAATACTTGGCAATTGTTTATGAGGTATACAAATATGCAATTGTGTACCTATTAAATAGCCTTATACACTGGGAAAGTACTGCATATCATGAGTAGGTTCTTGGATGCCAATTAATCCATAGTCACCCTGAATATTTATTTCTATTTCTCGAGGTATTTTATGCTACACGTGCATTGATCCACAAACGTGGCTAAGCCCGATAAGAATATGGCTCATTTATATCAGAAAAAGAAGTGGGCTGCTAATGTTCGTGGTTGAAGACACGATGGGCACAGTGCTTTGAAGCGCGGTTTATCGCTCTGACTTGCGTGGTGTGGCGAGCTAGATTCCCGGTCAGACAATTCTAAAAACGACCTTCTCTAAATTGGTTCGGCTCAGCGTGGGATGTGGGGCGCCCAGGCTTAAATCCGTCTGGTACCTCGTAACCGAAAGATATTTTCTTCGAGCTCATGAAAATGGGTGTGCTAAAATAAATAAATACCTGGGTGAGGCAGCTTTTATACTCACTCGTGCGGCTTCCAGGCGGGCGCGTGCTTGTGCGCGGCGGCCCGTGCGCGCGCCAGCAGCGTCATAACCGCGCGCTTAGTCGGCGACATGGCGGGCCGCGCGCCGCCCAGCAGTGGCCGCTTGCGTGCCGTGCTCGCAGCCGCCGCCCCACCCGCACCTGACACAATATACGTCTACATGCGTTTTGTACACTGAACTATACACTGTTGGAAACATTACTAGTAGTTACTACGGCTTTAGAGACAGACTTAAATCGAAAGATATAACGCGAGAGGAATAAAAGGAGAGCGTTGTTTTTCATTTAGTCCACGCTCTGTGGTTTTTGATAATGGACAAAGATAAAAACAACAGTAAGGCAAGGAATATTTTAACAAACAGTTGACTTTAGGTACTAGTGAAACCAGGTATAAATGAACAATATTGTGTGCAGCATTTCACGTTCAATTGGATTGAGAAAGATAGCACTTTTTGTTTCCATCAGACGGATTGCGTTATCTATTTAGATTTATGTCTTTCACCAAAAAAGGCATGCAGATATTAAAAGAAAGAAAAGCTCTGCTGATTTGATGGTCGAATGGGATAATTTAATTTTGATTACTGAAAAAATTGCTTATTTAATTATACTCTGAATTATTTAATAATTTTGTCAATTGATTATATTTACACAACTGCTGGGTTTCAAATAAGAAAGTAATTAGTGTTAAAATCTAAAATATAGTTACATTTTCACAGCAAGACATACAACAAAATTAAAATCAGCACTTAATTTTATTCGAACCTTTAGACATCTTAATAAATATAATTGTATCTCTTTGTACTTTACGAACGGTTTTCTCTGACACAACTAAGTCCTTTGTTAGAATGAAATGATACAAAGAGACAATTTACAGGCGTCATTCAGCTTCAGAAAGGCGCGACAGCATAAAACGGAGTCTAGACGAAATGGACTATAAAGATTTTAGACAGATGAGCGTACAAACAGTGAGATTAAGCGAATCATGGAGATAAAACTGCTTGAATGATTAAGTAATCTGTTTGTGTAGCCACAAACGAATAAAATACGTACTTCTTAATCACTCTTTTACTTTTTTCATAGACAAACGACAGCATATCAGAGGAAACTGATTAGTCGTCAGTTTTACCACACAGGAAAATATCTTCACAATCTTTCTCGAACTGAAATATCTTCAACATAGGGTTGGTTTAATTATTATGGCGAATAATTTATGGATGATGATAACCAGGCCTAGAAAAGAGCAAAATGTCTCTGCGTGTACACATGTAGTATTATAACGTAAAATGTTACAATACAAGGAAATGATCAGTTTTCTAAAAATATTTCCATTGAATTGTAAAATTCTTTCTTGGTTTCTAAGCCATCGTCTGTCGATGCACCGGGCGATGGTAAATTGTATTGTTGTTCTTTTGTGTCCAACACATATGACAGACTAAGACCAAGTTTAAAAAAGAAACATCAAACGTCATGATCTTCGTTGTTCCAGTAAATTGAAAAACGACGAATGCTCGATGTTCTGATACAAGTGCATGCGTAAATCTATCAGCACCTTCAGACAGCAAAAATTCATTAAATATCACTCTCATAATTTTTTAAGGTTTCCTATTTGAAGAATCAAGATTTTGCTTTCAGAGTTGTTGTCTGTACCATACTTACTTTTAATATAACAAATATGATTAACAATACGAATTAACAAAAAATGTATTTATTATTTACTAAGTTGAATTTCTAGAAACTTCAAAATCTTTTTAAATTTGTCAAACTGCGTGACCTAAACCAAGCACATTCTCGGAGCTTAGTTTCTGTCAGTCACAAATCCACAGCAATCGTCACAGACAGTTTTAATTAAGCAACGGTCGCATCCATAGGCGTTCAATTAAATTACAAAAGCTATTTCCTGCAATGCTCCGAACAAAACTCTTTGCTGTTGAGTTTTAATTATCTGCGATGTGGAACGGTGATCCTGATTGGGACTTCATTTACAAAGATTTGCGGCTTTAGTTAGTGAAGGCTAAAAAATAGTAAAGTAAAGTTATATAGTTAAGCTAAGTCTAAATTTTAACAAAAAAATTAACATTTCTTAAGTTGTTTCTTTTTTTGAAGATGCCAAAAGTTTGAACGTATTTGAGTACCTACTTGATCAATACACATAGGTACCAAGTAAAAATAGGAGAAAGGAGGATTATATAAAGGTATTGGAGCACGCGAATCGCTTCGCGATGTATTAAGAGCGATATTATTTTAACAGAGTACTCTCAATTTATTTATGACGAGCTGCCCTAACAGACTGCGTTCTGTCAAATGTTTGACAGCTGGTGTCCATTTTGCCTGCTTTTCTCCGACTTGATTCATATTGACTACTATTTTTCACTGAATTCTTGTTTAATCGTAATAAAATATAGCATTTAATTAGCACTCCTGAATAATTTAGCTTTCTGTTAATGAAATAATTCTCACGATCGGATCAGTAGTTTTGAAGCATAATTAATACAAACAAACAAAAAAACAAACAATCAAATATCTTTCCTTTTAAAGTATTAGTACCTATAGATAAAATGTGGTATTATAGGTTCGTAAATATATTTGCGTCCGTATTAAACTCGTATTATTAAAGTTTTTACCAGCTTGTGTTTTGGAAATTATAACAATACGTATTACATACTAGGTAGGTACTTAAGAAAAAGTAGTGTCTTAGAGAAATACGAATAAATAAATAAAATAAATATTTGGGACAAAATACACCAAGGTCATCTTACCCCAAACTGCTGCATTAAAAAGCTTGTACTATGGGTGTCAGACACTAATAAACATACTTAAATATTTCTAAATACGCATACGCATACTAATAAACATACTTAAGTATTTTAAACTTAACACAGATAATAATAACTAGACTCTTCACAGCAAGCACAAATGTTCATCATTTTAGTGTTTGTCATGGGTGGCCATCGAACCCACGACCTCCGGTGCTTAAGGTTAATGTTATACAAAAACAAAAAAATATGTACAGTAATGTTATTAACATTCATTAAATTTAAGAGTTATGTCCATGTTGGTGGAGCAAACGCCAATTCGCTCGGGATTCTACAAGCATTTTCAGTTATACGACATGACGTTTAGACCTTTTGAACACTATAGAGAGTAAGATAGAGGGAAGGAGAGGACGAGTTAAACCATCGCGGAATTAGGTCAAATAAGTGAAGTAATGTGAACTTGAATGAAATTCATACAGAAACACCGAAAGTGCTTAATATATTACTTAGCTTACTATATTAAGATGCCGTTAAAATTTCTGAGATATTCGTTGTTTAATCAAAGCTAACTTAATTAATTTAGCTGCTAGCTAGGCTTCTACATCTAGCCGAGGATGAGTTACTCAAATAACATTATGATTAATAAATTAGGTTAATATAGAAATTGGGAAAATTCACTTAAATTAAGTTAAATTATATATTTTAGCTCTGGTTTAACATTAACTGCATCATTAAAAATAGGCTGGGGTTGACGGACTGCTATTTTTAGCAGACTCACATGTTATTATGATTGAAAACATAAAAGATTAATACATAGTCCAGAATTCACAACTTTTACTCATACTACCTACTCTGTACTACCTACCTAGGTAGTACAGACCAAAATAACAACATACACATATAATATAACATACGATCACGACTTTATCCCAAACGGGCTATTAAGAGGCAAGTGACTGCCGTCATGGTTATCTACCTAATTTGCTTGGGTTTGGCATGGGTCGATAAAATAGATAACCACCCAACAGTACAATGGCCAGTTTTCAAAAACAAAATTCAGTAAACTTGTACTCAATAAGCTCAGAAAATGTGTACTAAAATAATCTGTGCTTAGTTTAAGACCAAATAAAGTGCGACGTACCGACCTTGCGTCGCCAACGCGTGCACAGCGGTGGGCTTCACGCCTCGCAGCGCCGGGTGCGCGTGCAACACCCCGCCCAGCACGGGGCTGCTCAGCCCAAGGATGTCACTGCCACCTAGTGTTAGTTGCGAGCGGGGTTAATTTGAGCTGAGTTGCGGTATGAGCTTAGTTGCGGAATGAGCTTAGTTTTTAGTTTAGTATTTTATAGGTAGATATTTATATATTATGTCTTTTGTTATAGCAATATATAGTACAGTCAACAGCAAAAGTGAATGATTGAAAAAACTTCTACATTGGTTTCGTGAATGAAAATTGATCACCAGTTCAACTATTAAAATAAATGCAATATCTCATTCCCAATATTCGTAATTACATATGCTTGGCAGTTTTTGTAAAGTCATCAGTTTTGACCTTAGATTAAATCAAAATGAAAGATAGGTGACTCGCCTCTAGCGCGTGGACCGCTTAAATCAGGTTACCCGTCGCCTAATTTCACTGTCGCAATATACGATTGACAGGACTTTACTCTGACGCACTCCTGTCTCGTTACGCAATGGTCAAAACAAATAGGTTAGTCTCGGTCCTTCAACATCGCACGATGAATAGTATCACAGCGGTGTGAGTGTGCGTGCATTTAGTTGTGCATCATCCTCGTTTTCAGTTGACAATTTTAAGGACGTGCCGTATCTTCCGCCATTTGATTTAATCTAAGGTTGAGACACGTTAATTCATCACTTCGATCTCCTGTTGATTGTACAATCGGATAAATCATTGAGCATCTTTTTAAAACACAAAGTCAAATGGGTTTGTAAATTAAATAGGTATCATTATTAGTAAAACACAGAGGCGATTTACGAGGAATAAAATAGATTAAAGAAATTTGATTTACCTAAGATTGAGTTTTGTGCAAGAAGATGATGAGTGGGCTGCTGGAGTACTCCTCCTCCAACCAGCACTCCGTGACCAGTGTGACCGGCTGCCAACTAGGAAAGATACAAATAAACATGAACTTCAATGAAACAGTGATAAAAGTCATATCTCGTGCAATCCCGCCCCCTTATTCTAACTAACGCCGTCCTAGTCGCTCGCATTTTGACAGCTTCCCAGTCAATAACGATGCAGTATTCGACGTCGAATAGTACAAACAGTACAAATTACAATCGTTGTCAAAATCGCGATTTTCTTGCGATCGAAGTGAGTGAATAGCCCAGCGGGTAGACTATAAGACCACCGGATCCTGGGTTAGTGGACCAATTTAGTCGTAATATTATTGTTAGCATAAAAATGTCATAACTTTTCACCGTACTTGGAGTATTGTGGACGAAAGATTAGCGTACAGTGCGCTGTAGTGTAGTTATCTAGCTGAGACTAACGTGGTGTCCCAGGTTAAATTTTTGGTCGGACGAGGATCATTTCAGGAAACGTTTTTTTCTACATTGGTTAAAATTTAAGAGCGTTTGCTGGGGGTGGATCGAAAATGTTGCATTTTTGTAAGATTTTCGTGATTATTTCATTGAATTAAAATAAAACCTAAATCTTAGCTCTATTATGTGTGCATAATCCTATTTAAAACACATTAAATTGTCTGAAATTAGGTAGTCGCCAATTATCTGCAAAATTAAATAAAAAACCGTAGAGAGATAATTTAAACTTAATTTGAATTCAGCTAAATAATTACGAAAACTTCGAAAAAATGCGACGTCTACGATCTACCGCAAACGCAAAAAGCAAACCCTCTTAACACAACAAGCGGTCGCAGAAATCGGAGAAATGTCTTCACAAAATGAGCTCTACAAGAACTCGGTGTAGAAGCAAACTTACTGCGGTTTCAACTAGAGTTTTTTGCGCGTACGGTGGCTTTGGCATACGCGCTTACACGCGGCGCTTCAAAAAACCAAACTCATGTACACGAGATTCAGATTCATTTATTGATTTGCTTAAAACATGGTATTAAGATGTTACAGGTTTAACAAGAAATATCACATACAATAATAAATATAAATTAAAGCGTACACGTTTCGCTTAAATAAATTCCATGCAAATAAATAAAAATTGAACATCAATTAAATTAAAATGGTAATTGAATTGAAGGAAATTAGCAGTTTTTTTTTGTAAATTTCATCAATGTCGTAAAAATTATTTTTACTAATCCGTTTGTAAAGTGCCTTGGAAAATAAATTTGCAGGGACCCTCTCAGACATCGCACGCACTTTTATTATATTTTTCTGTCAAACGAATGTGCTTCATTATAATTCCTATTTTTTTAGCAATTATTCATAGTAAACGGACATTCTGTAGTTAGAAAAGAAAAATATTACGTGCTGTAACTGCTACATAAATAGATATGGTTGGTGGACGGTTTGTCAAAAGTTAGTTAGTTTTAAGTATTACCAACAGATAGAGATAAACTCCTTTAGATCGCGCTATAATTGTGTTTCGTCTCAAGCATATAAGAACTTAAATTCGTAACGCCTGCTTTTTGTTATTTCATTAGTAAAATAATAAAGGTGCCACCTGCCAACACTCTTAATAACAAAATGAATATGAGAATGGATGATTTTTTGATTTGAAGTTGTAATTAAGTATAACCTCAAAATCTAATACATTCTGTAGTAGGCCACGGTTCCTCAAGTTGTGAGGATGCCTGAATGCCTGATGAGAATTTGTGAATGATTCCGAACACAACTAGTATTTTCTCATTGCTGTGCGTTCCTGGGCATTCAATGTATGGGGAACGAGCGATGTCCTTTACAGCTTATGTTCTTTCCCAATTTCTTAGACTATATTTGCTTCAAATTTCAACAATATTGGTTCATAAGAGCGCTTGACCCTAAATTCTGATCCGGTTTCGAATCCCAGGTTGACCACCGTATTTTCCGATTTTTCGAAATAAAATCCGGATTTGTGATCACCATCCCATCCCGCATTTGGCAAGCGTGGTGATTAAGCCAAAACTCATTCCTTGTGAGGAGCGATGACTTGATTTTAAATGATTGATTGAGCAGTAGCGGGACAGTTTATAGGCACATTAGCAAGTAATTTTGAGCAATTTTTCAGCACGACTCTTTAAATAGACATAAACTCTTTAAATAGACATTTTTCATTTAGAAATTGATTCAAATGAAACATACACTTAGTTTTGAGTGAAGCTTACTTTAACAATTAAATGAAAACCGCAACCAAATCGGTTGAGCAGTCTTTGAGATTAACGCCACAAACGCACAGACAAACAGACATAATATCTGAAAATAAAAAATTTGGGTTCTATTGCGTTGACAATTGCGTTTATTATCGTTTTACTCAATTATAACTTCCATGTACAGACAGCGGCCTGTTACGTTTTATATTATACTACTAGCTTTCCGCCTGCGGCTTCGCCCGCGTGAACTTATCGTTTTAAACTCGTATTATGGCCTAAAACATAAAATATTTATAAATTGCACCCTATGTGTTATTCTGATGTATAAGCTGTATTACTGTTAAGTTTCAATTAAATCCTTTTATTAGTTTTTCCATGAAAGATTGACAAAAATACACACATACATACATACTCACAAACTATCGCATATATAATAATAGTAAGATTAGTAAGAAGATAGATAAAACATAGGGCTTTATGTAATTTCCTCCGTTTTCATTTATATTTAAAAATGTTAATGTGTATATTTACATTGTAATAGTAATTAGCCCAACTATATAAACTGTCCCGCTGCTGAACAAGGTTATTTTGGTGAAGATGAGTTATTCCAGCTTATTCCACCCTCACCTTTCCACTCCCGTACCACGCGTGCTGGACTACGGCGTCACCCACACACAATTCAACATTTGTTAGCCCGAACTAAAAGGTTCGGAGACTCGTTTCTTTGTCGTACCATCCAGACGTGGAACGCTCTTCCAGGACATGTGTTTCCTTCCTCGTATAGTCCCGGGTTCTTCAGGCGGGGCGTGCAAAGGCATTTCTGCAGGCCTTCAAGGTGAGGATGGCCAGCCCAGTGATTCGTTTGAATGACTGGGCTTGTCAACCTCATATCTAGATCTCACGACCGCTTTCCATCAGGTGGAGTGAGGTCATCTTGACGGGCAATATAAAAAAAAAAAAGTTTTAATCGTAAAAACGGTCCAACAGTTTCGGAGCCTCTCAACACAAACAAACAATCAAATCTTTACTCTTTATGATATTAGTATAGGAGTATAGATTTGTGATGTGCCGAGTGTATAAGTACAGTCAGCTAAAAAACACTGATTATAATTAGTCTGGGAATGACGCAGCTGTTCTACTCGACATCGGGATATACTTGCACTGTAATTACTTTCTGATTAATTGATATTTGTTATAATTAACGAGGTACAGCCAGCCGCAGATCGATAGTAATTTGAGGAGTTTTTATTGATCTTGTAAGTACCTACAGGAGTTTAGTGCATGGTCGTTGAATTCCCTAAAATATGGTTGAGTGGAACGACGGCTGGATCATTCATCAACTTGTGAGCAGGTTCCATTTTCGGGCACTGGTCTGGTTAAGTCACTACCATTTGGGTTCCGTAATGTAAAGTCTAATTTACGAGTATGTTTGCTTAGAATCTTAGATTGTATGATTCTGGTTACAATTGCAAAAAATTGGAAATTGAATACTTTTTTCTGCAAAGTGTTTAGACGGCAATGTCTTGGAGTACGTGACAAGTAGGGTCTGCAATTGGAACCGTAATAGATTTTGGTCTAAATGGGAGACAATCAGGAGAATGCTGGCTTTACTTTTGACCCTCCTAAACCTATCATATATTTTTCTATTTGCTGAGATGTAATAAACTTGATCCTGGAAAGTTTGTGTGATTAAAGTTCACTCTGAAAAATACCACTGCTTCTAAAAAGTAAATTGGTTTGACGATAATGGACAAAACCTGGGTTCAAATTCTAATCCCAGTAAAGTAAAATTTGATTACGGTTTTTTTAAACATAACCCAGGTGATAGTGATTAACGCTCCGGATTGGGGAAGCATAGTGATTAATTTTTGACTGACCTTTTGGCGCAATGGCAGCATTCATGGGACGAGCATAGGTTTTTTTTGTGTTTCTGGGTGTTATTATCTATTTAAGTAAGTATTTAGATATATTTAAGTATGTCTATCAGTCTCTGACACCCATAGTACAAACTCTGCTCAGTTCCGGGTCAGATTTAAATTAAAACTCAATGCCCGTCAATTTGTAGTAAATTACTTGATTTCAAAGATGGGACCCTTTCCCGCCGGTTGGATATTTTATAAACCAACTAGCAGCCCCGTCTAACTTCATTCTGTCAAACGTTATTGGCAAAAGCTTGACAGCTGTGAACATTTAGTATGGAAAAATGTTTTTCCTTTTTTTTTCGTCAATTTCCCAATGTTTTTAATACTTATTATCCTATTCCCGATGTAGACAAATCCAAAAACACAAAAATCATAAAAGTCTGTCCACCAGTTCTTGAGTTATAAGTAGTGTAACTAACACGACTCCCTTTTATATATTATATAGATTACAACAGCAATAAAAGCAATTAAATATGAACGAATCATTAAAACACAGATGAACATGAAACCTCAATACCAACGGATAATTAAAACACAGATAAATACGAGATCCCTGATGCCTGAAAAATGTGCGGCTATTTTTATTCTGTTTTAGGATACAGTAGACGGTAGACCAATACATTGTATTAAAATTCAAAACGTTAATACTATATTATTCTACCAAACAAGCATCCTGGTTAACCAGATGGTGTTTTATAAGCAATGTTTTATACTCAAATATATTTTAAACTTTAACCCAATGAGTGTTTCTCGAACATACGGGTGTGCAAAAAGAAGCACCTTCTGGACAACGCCAAAGATATACTTGGCGTATATTTTATATATAAGTCTTGTACTCAAGTAAAGTTATATTCAAAAGTTGCTAAGCAAGGCTTTCATTATTGAAATAATGTTATCGGTACAATGGACGGGTTGAGTCTGATTGGCTAAATCACCACACTTGCCAAATTCAAGTTAATGTTCACAGACCAGTTGGTCAGCAGCTAACTGGATTGTTGAAGACGCGGGTACGAGTCCCGATTGAGTCCTGGGATCAGGTCGTCTTTCTAGTTTCTCTCTTTAATCTACCTAATTTTGAACCGCGCAATTTGTCAAATATTTTTTTTTTCATCACATTACATTTCTTGTATCTATGGGCCTGTTATAATAAGCTTTATTAAGACTTAAAAATAAACAACTTTTTGTTCTTATTATTCGAACAGGGTTCGCAATTCGGAACTGAAGTAGATTACGTTCAATATTGCAAGGTTTCTTGCCAAAGGCGGATTTTGCAGGGTTGCCAACAGTTACAACCTCTATTACAAAACAAGCAATATTTTAAATTGAATTTCCCATTAAAATGTTGTAAAAAATTCATACCTTTTACATCTTCTTAACCATTAACTATAAGCGAAAAGTTTATGAGTATTTTTATTTTGTGTTTTATTTGATTTACAATTCGCCATTCGTATAAATATATTATTTACTTTAAAGTTTATCAGTCCAGAGCTAATTAGCTAACGAAATTCAATACTTTTTCAAATGTAGAGTAGTAGACCATGCATGTTTATGGTTCAAAGAGGTAAATTAATAAAATTTATCAATTCAACTACCTAGGATAATAATACTCACAAAAAATCTTTAAAATTGTTCTGTGTTGTAGCCCTAGGTAGTAGTGTAGTATTGCTGATTGTCCAATCTGTGCTAGTGCGAGTATAACAAATTGCTTTTTGTATTGATTTGAAAGTATTTTCTTTCCAGTGTTTCAATGGTCTTGTAACTTTCCATACATGAAAACTTTGAACACAAATCTGAAACCATTGTTGGTAAAGTAACTCATTTTTTGAAGTATTTTCAATAAAGCTGTCAAAGGTGATGAATGCAAGAGCACGAGGGTCGAAATCCGGAAGGTGCCATACCTGGGTTCGAATCCCAGATGAGCGTTCAGATTATTTGAAACATAGCCCGGGTTTATTGTCACCAGCATTTGGCAATAATACCCATCAATTGTAGTGATGACTTGATTTAAAGTTCTTTGCCCCACAATGACACAGTTATTATTTAGCTAAAGTCGCCCCGGGTTTTTGGTCAATTGATAATATGATTTACCTGATGATGAGCAGCAGACAGGTGGTCAGGCGCAGGCGTAGGGGCAGGGGGGGAGAAGTCTCGGGCGTTGGCGCCGTGGCTCACCGGGATGCCGGGCATCGCCACCTGCGCAGCTGTTGGTTGTACTGTTGACATCTGCTGAATTCAATGAAAAAGCTAAATAGCAATCATAATTGCCTTTCGCAGCCACAAAATGAACATAGCTGGACCCATGCCTCCTTGATGTTTGCCTTCAACAAGTGGCTGAAAGCCCTTTTCAACGGCCTTCAGTTCTTGACCTATGTGCTCTGACAGCTCCCACTTATATTAACTTATATTAAAATCGCTGGGCTACGTTGAAGACTATTTCAGTTCTTCTAAGGACTTCTTAATTTTTTCCGATTCGACAACGCCGAAATACCGAACATAGCTATCTCCATAGTTATTTATGACCTTGAGCGTTAGGCATTTAGGCCCATCAACAACATAGTGCAAGAGAAAACATTTCGGCCCCAAAAGTTATCACCGATCTTAAGTCTCATAATATTTTACTGTCAAACCAAGAAAGTATCTTTCACGGACTGTTGTTGAAAGCATATTCACGCATGGCATCTTTCATTTTCGAGGATTTCTTTAAGTTCTGACGTTCGTTTATATCAACAGCTTATTCAGCAGATTCTGTGGAAGGATCAGCATGTTGTTGAAGTGGCAGTGGGCAGAGCACATAGCGCGAAGGACTGATGGCCGTTCTAGACTGAAAGCCTTTTCAAGGTACACACAGCGGTGGACGCAAACTCGCAAGGTGGCAAGATGACCTGGTGAATGTTGCAGGATTCCGGTGGATGCAGACCGCTCGCTATGACTTACTTTAGAAATCTATTACCAAGGCCTATATTTAGCAGTGAAAGTCTTATGGCTTTGGATGATGATAATGATGATTCAACCGAAACCCTTACCCTGTGTTTATTGGCCGTGTCCCTCAGAGGAAGAGTTTCCTCGCTGCCACTCCTAGAGCAGTCTGGAGGCGTCAGCCGCCGCTGTTCATTCTGCGACGACAAGATCTGCATCTCCAGCATCTGTTCTTGGCGAATGTCATCATTGTAATCCTGTAACAGAGTGGTTTACGTAAGAGAAATATAAAAACAGAAAAATATGTAGAAAACGTTTTTACCAGAATAATGGTGGTCCTGATCTCCACCGTAATTGTTAGTGGAGGTGAAATATACATTATACTCTTTTTGATGGAACTAGTAGTAACGGACGGCAATGCAACAACAACTACGAAGTGAATTCAATAGCTCGAGAGGTAGGTTGTGTTGTGTTGGTGTGTGTTTATTTATACTGACACTAAAAAAGTATTCTTGATATACTGATATAAAATATACTGATAGGAAATACTTTTCCTGCAGTTGCAGTTTTACCGACGGGGAGTCCCACACTCTCCCGTTGCCTACCCCCGGGCAGTGGAATAGTCCATAAAAGATTTTCTGGGTGAAAAAAGAAAAAAAGGAGCAGTTGCCGAGATAAACATACCTAAAGATGTATCCTTTTATTTACTTTAGGAAAGATCGTTGTCAACGTCGTCTTAAGTATTAATTACTCAAGGGAAGAACCTGAGTGGTCTCCGGTTTGATTCTGGTCAGAAAACCTCCTACGTGGAAATTTTGAAAAGTGCGACTCTATTTCGAAAGATTCCAATGAAAAACATGATTCCAGGTGCCGTGAGAATTCCGCACCCTTCTGGAAAATTAGGAGTACATGTCCTTGAACAGCGTGCCAGTCTGCACACAAACCAGTACGCTCATCGTGTTGATATTTACTTCAGTGTAATATAAAGGGAATTCGATCCAGCCAATCACGAACTTTCTATTCTACAACTATGTATATCTTTGAGTCACATTGCTTAGTATTAAATCGTGCAGCTGTCATAGTTCTGATTACATAGTTGCATTGTTCGGGCGACTGGTCCGCTGCAACGTTAGTTTCTAAAGGTGCTACCTCACCGGGAACATTAATAATAATAATAATATATTATATATTGCACACAAAACTCACAGTACAGAAATAATTAACAATAAATGCAAGTTCAATTTGGGCGGCTTTATCGCTAAAAAGCGATCTCTACCAAGCAACCCACAAGCAAAGGAAATTTGGCGAAAAGGGCCAGTAAGTGCACCAAAAAAAATAATAGAGAAAATTAAAAAATTTAAAGACCCCCGACACAAAAAATAAACTCCAAAAACGAACAAATAATATTTTAAATTCACATGTATAAGGTAAGTTCAAATATTTTTATTTTCCAAGCGTCGCGTCGCGTCTGGGGACCGCTCAAGTTTATGAAGTATTTTTCCAACAACAGCTTCTTAATTATTACGAATTACATGTAGTGTACCTACAAGCGATCTTAAGTTTCATGCATAGTCTTCTTCGTAATGCCGCGTGCTGCGAGCTCGGTGTGCGGTATGCGGCGCGGGGGTGGTTGCTGCCAAGTGCGGCGACCCGAACGGGCAGACACGTGAGGGCAGACTACGTTGACGGTTGTGTCGATTTTGCGAATTTTTCGGAGTAAATTTTTTTTTGCAATCTACGACTACATCTGTTTTTCTGACTTAGCGGTCCCCCGACGCGACGCGAAGCTTGGAAAATAAAAATATTTGAACTTACCTTATACATATGAATTTAAAATATTATTTGTTAGTTTTTGGAGTTTATTTTTTGTGTCGGGGGTTTTTAAGTTTTTAATTTTAGTTTTATTTCGTCCTTTTTAAAGTAGGTAAAATATTAGGAAGGTATTTAAAGTGATTAAATAGTTGAGTTTGAAGTAACACAGTAGCAAATTTCAAATCATTAGGACTTATGAAAGGTAGTCAGATCCCCTCATCAACTATTAAAGACCTGATGATCTTCAAACGGCTGATCAGGTCATGGTTACCTTACCATATACTTTCAATATCATTGAAGTAACACGGTAACTAATTTCGAATTGATCGGGCATAAGGAAGTTGGTCATATCCCCTCATCAACTAGAAAAGACCTGATGATCTTCAAACGGCTGAACAGATTTTCATGAAACATGGCTAAGAACACTCGGGATAAAATTATCTATGACACAAAAAAAACTAAACGAAAATCGGTTTATCCGTTTGGAAGCTACGATACCACAGACAGATACACAGATACACAGATACACAGATACACCGATACACAGATACACAGACACATTAAACTTATAACACCCCTCTTTTTGCGTCGGGGGTTAAAAATAAGTTTGATAATGAATATCTATACAGTATAGGACTAGGTACATATATTCACATAATACATACATAATATATATAAAAACTAGAAACAAATGTGAGGTTATTTAAACAGACAATAGCAATCAGCTCAGTTGCAACCAAAATGATCCGGATATATAAAGGATAAAGAAGAAAAAGGAAGAACAACAACGGCTGATGTCAAAGTGCAAGGAAATGTGCTTTGACCCTTGCTTTAAAGATGGATAAGGATTGGGACTCTCTGATTAATAGGGGTAAGGAGTTCCATAAACATACGGATTTCACAGTAAATGACTGTGTGTAGGAGTGGGAAGAATGAGGAGGGAATTGCAGGCGAAGTTTTTTGGAAGAACGCATTTCCCGTCCGCATTTCCGATCTTGACAAGTGCAGTAGTCGTACTATGACCGGGACGGAAGCCGGATTGGAAATTATTAAGGAGCTGGTTCCTAGTCAAGAAACCACTAAGCTGCTGGTGAACAACGCGCTCTAGTACTTTTGACAGGAACGGTAGGATGGATATTGGACGATAGTCAGAGTATGCAGTAGGTTTGGAATTTTTAGGGAGTGGTATTATTTGCACTTTTATTACCAATCAATATTCCACATAACATTTGTAATATTATTTGACATTGTTAATTTTTTCTTTTGACTTGATATTGACGACATCTTATTTTATATTTTATTTAATTTGAATTATTGTGGTATCGTTCCATATTTTGTTATATTTAGTTCTAATTTATTTTCTTTGACGATCTCATTGTGAAAATCCTTTAATTGACCATGAACAAATGTAATTAAATTTAATTTTTGTTATGAGAAATAAATAATCTATCTATCAATACCTTTCACTTTTATATTCTCTTTTCACTCCCTTGCAGGATTTATTTCATTTACTTTTCATTTGTTATTTATTTATAACCAATTATTTATTTAGACCAAATGTATTAAATTTTCTATGCACAATGTAAGACAGGTCGATACCATTATAAACATGAATAACGAGCCATTAGAGATTGCGAATTCCACTGTATTTCTGGGAATTACTCTCGATTCCAAGTTACAGTGGGGTCCGCATATTTCTGCCCTGGCAGGAAAACTTAGTTCGGCAGCTTATGCTGTTAGAAAAATAAGGCTCCTGACTGATATCGCAACAGCAAGATTAGTGTACTTCAGTTATTTTCACAGTGTTATGTTGTATGGTCTTCAGTTGTGGGGCTCGGCAGCGGATCTCAACACCATCTTTGTTCTTCAAAAAAGAGTCATCCGCTCCATTTACAACCTTAGACCATGCGACTCGCTTCGTGAAGTATTCAAAGAGATAGATATTTTATCTGTGTACTCTCAATTTATTTATGATAAAAAACTTACATCTCTTCAAGAAAAACAGTGATGTTCATAAACTCAATACCAGAAATAAAAATAAGCTCGTAACTCCCAGTCTAAGACTGCATAAGGTAGGGAAATCATTTGTTGGTCAATGTGTAAAATATTTTAATAAGATTCCGCAAACTCTTGTTGAACTGCCTCTTCACAAGTTTTAGTCACAAATTAAAGCTAAGTTAATGAAGCGGGGTTATTATAGTGTTGAGGATTTCTTAAATGATAAGAATTTGTGGTCATCTTAGGTATAATCTGCTCCTCTGCACACTTTTTTGTTATGACTTTACTCTGTCAATTCCATTTTTGTGTATAAAAACAAGATTGAAAAGAGTAACCATCGAGTTTCTTGCCCGAGTCTTCTCGATCGGAAACAACCTCCGAACCGGTGGTAGAGTCCCATTATATTTAATTATGATATGAACTATCATAGTATTATTTTTATTCAGTATATTTTTGCTACATTTTTTTTTGTACATGACATGTCATAAGTACTTTTTATAAGTCTATATGAATAAAGATATTTTTTACTTTTAATTTTACTTTTTATATTATTTTATGGGTACTCTATGAAGGACAACACCATCGGGGCCCTGAATACTCGTTCCAGCGCTGGTGTAGCTTTATAGTTGCACCGGCAAATGCTGAGACAGGGACCTGGTTGGCTCCACATTGAGGTCCATGCTCATTTTTTGATTTCGAAATAACAGATGTTGACGGCAGCAGTCGATACGTCGACGGCAGAGGTCGACGGAATTAGCCGTCCCGTGTGTAAGAACTCTTACAAGTTTGCAAGTTTTTTACAGTCGTGAAAAAGGTAGACCTAGAAATACCGATATTTCATTTTATGTTAATTAATTTAGTATTAAAGAGGGTTATTATTGACTATTTAAAACAAATGGCGCCACCTTCTTTGCGGACAAACCATGGAACTAAAAAACTCTCAACATTTTCCCAAAGAAGACGGTCCACACTCCACAGATACTAGTATATTTTTACTGGCTTTTTGAGTTTGTCACATGAAGGCAATTAAAAAACGAATTACTTTTTACTCCCTAGGGGCTAAAGTGGTCACTTTAGCCCCGCTTCGTAGGGCTATATTGGCGTACTTTTAGAGCATGAGAAGTGAAATATACTATTTTCTGATTTCCTCACTCCCAAGTGCAGTTACATCAAAGACAAAATAACTATTGTCCGTGTTGGTGCGTGTATGTACGAACCGTTTCTGTATGAATGTGTGTAGTGGTGAGTTAATGTGAGTATGCACCTGCATATCTGAAATTTTAGGATAAAAGACTGCATTAGTCGATGGCAGACACAAATGTTAAATGTTAGATTACAGGACAATATTCCCGGTGAGAGAGCGCCTGAGGCTAATTCTGGATTGATCGCTAAACCTGGCCGCACTTTGTAATCCGCGATCAGCCAACTTGGTTCAAAGGCTTTATTACAGAATTCCGCACCGACAATGTTATTGCACTGCGAGTGGGCATGCTGAACTATTCTGTAGTCTCTGTCGGTGGGAGAGCGTAATACTTTGATTGAAGCTCTTTATTAATTGATTCGAAACTTTCTTTCCGCTTGTTGGGTTTCGTTACGGGAACGGGTAGGGTGTAAAAACTGTTCTACGTTAATTATTTTATATAATACTTATGATCGTTCTATTTTGGAATATGCATCAGCAGTCTGGATTCCTCAATACCTTAAGTATATAAATGCTAGAGACGCCATTCAGAACAAATTCATGAAACACCGCAACTATAGAATACCCATGAATGGAAGGGGTTCCAGCCATTGCGTCGTATCCGTTGTCAAAGCGTCGTGCTGCAAGAGATCAGGTATTTTTGTTCAAACTTTCAAGAGCGTTAGCTGGGGGTGGATTGAAAACGTTGCATTTTTGTAAGATTTTCGAGATTATTTCATTGAATTGATATAAAACTTAAATTTTTGCTCTATTATTGTATGCATAATACTATTAAGAAACACATTGAAGTGCCTAAAATTAGGTAGTCGCCAATTATTTGCAAAATAAAATAAAAAACTTTTTTTTTTGAAATTGATAAGGCACTTAAAAAGTTACTGCACACAGTTAAAGTTATAATTATGAAATTAGAAGACACATTCAATAATAGAGAGACAATTTATACTTAATTTGAATTCAGTTAAATAACCACGAAAACCTTAAAAAAATGTGACGTTAACGATCTACCCCAAACGCAAAAAGCAAACCCTCTTAAATAACTTCATTGATTCTACATATCTTTAAGGTAAAATACCCTCCGATGTCCCTGGATTAGTGCTAGACATCACTGCCTTTTCCATGTGCCTTAAGTAAGGACAAAGTAAGAAATAAGGCTTGTAACATAATTTTGCATCGAGCTTGTCGCAGCCATAATTCATTTTGCCGAAGTATAGACTTATTTAATGTATCTTTGTATAGCTTTAAAAAATTATCGAAGATATTCCTGTGACTTAATTGCTTTCAGTTTTTGCATGTACTGATAGCCTTGAATTAGCATTCTGGAGCGTTATTTATTAAAAAAAAAGAAATTTAATCACAAGCAAACTATTTATTGAAACCAAAAACTAAATTCTAGGATACCTAGGTGCACTAAAATTAAACACTAAATCCCTATCAAGTGAAACGTCCTTCCGATCCGCTGGCCGCCGAAAAAGTGAAGTCTGGCAACGGCGTAGTCCATGTCGTGCGCTGTCCCCTCTACCTGACGCCACTCGTGATGTCACAGCTAGACCACGCCCTCTAGAGTCTGTTACTAGGCTAAAACTTGCTTATATATTTCATTATCATTATTGATTGTAATTTTTTTCTAGTTTTATATTAACAGTTTGCTCACAATATTGTACAATAATGTTAATGAATGAAACCTTCATTGGTTTGTTTAAGATATTTATGTTAAGTTTTTTCTGATCTTTATCAGCTGTCTGTTTCCCTACTAATACTTGCAAATAAATATAAAATAAAATAAATGATTTATTGATGAAGTTCTTGGTGTAGGTATGTGTTTATTAATGTCAGCTTTAACTTGAAAAGAAAGAACTCTACGACGGTAAGGCTTAATTTGTTACAATTACCTTTTAAACACAGCATATCTTTTAATCAGTACAATCATTATAAGGGTTGTATGTGATAATAGCAAACATAGGTTTTTTTTTAAATTTCTCGATCCTAAAATGAAAGACTTCACATCATAACCAAATATGTATGTATATTAATATCACTAGTGACCCGAAAAGCTTTTTGGCATGAGTACCACATGAGTCAAATGTCTCTATGGTAATCGCCACATGCGTCAGAGTGATGTGCTGCCTGTAACCCATATTTCCGCTAAAGTTAATGTATTAAAATATCACTCACAGGTACAAGGAACCTCCTCAGCTCGGCCAGCGCGTACGCGATCCGCGCGTGCGCCTCGGCCGGCGTCGCGAACGCACTGATCTCCACATGTAGCTCTTCGGACAGGTGCGCAAACTTCGGGTCGCCGGATACTCGTAACTCTTCTTCCTGCAAGAATTTGGGAGGCATGAAACAGAAAATGTTATAGTACATATTATAAAGTAGTAGGGTTTTGTACAAGAGCTAAGGTTTATTGATTTCTATTATGGACACACACACCCACTCTCACACACTCTCTTACACACACATGCACACGCACGCACTTACACTACAAGCTTAAACTTCTTTATTTTATAACTTGCTTGACTACTTTTAATAATGTAAATTGAACTAAAACAATTAAAAAAATTAAGTAATGTATTAGTTAATAAGCAATAGGAAAATTGTATTCTGCTATGGGAGAGCGGCTTCTCCTGTCACATGTGTTTGTATACCGTTTGTTTGTATAAAGGAGAAGTCAACCATAAATGTATGTAGAACCTACTCATTATCAAAAATAAACATTTTTTTTTATTGCAAGAATCAGACAATTGATTGAGAGTATGATGTTGATTCTAAAAGTCTTGGGTTTGCATCGTACATTGAGTATGAGCTATCAGATAAATGTATATCACGTCAGTACATAGAGGTCGAACATCAAAAAACTTCGTGACACTGGATACGCGCAAATTTAGGTGCAAAACAGACGAGGTCAAAATCATTAAATAACTGTTAAGGTGTCATTGTTCAAATGCGCTAACTTGGGGTCACCATCTCTTCTTCCTGGAAGATTTGCATGCGAGGTCACAAGACGGTTTAAGATTATGCATTTGACATAGTAACAAATACGATGGATACCCTTGGTGATGCCCCAAAAATTTTGCCTAGACGGCTAAATTTGGCGGGGCGGTACCGTATATGCTCAATTTTGATTTTCTGTGGTAACTCCATCAAAATTACCATTTGGGTAGTAAATGGTTGCAACAGTATGATACTACTCATTTCAGACCAGCCTTTTTTTTAGATGACGGGAAGTAGTTTCTATAATTAGAAATAGATCTAATTACCTTTTGCCGATCCTTCATGGACCCTCTGCCCAGAACCGCCATCTTGCACATCGTGTCTTCTTGTAGACGCTTCAGAGAGTTGCCTTTCGGTCCCAGCAGCTTGCCCACGAAGTTGAACTGTGGACAAAAATGCATAGGTATCACTGAAGTGCAGAAAAGGTGTCCCTGCGTTGAAGTGAAGAGTTTGCGGCATAAGAAAATCTTTTCGTTTGCTGCAAACATCTTTAAAAAAAATGCACCACTGAAAAGAGTTTGCCATTGCCCGTCAAAGCTCAAGTCATTATTAGTTCATAAAGCTTTATAGTTAATCATCTTTGAATAAATTAAAATGAAAGTTTGCGACAAATTACACCAAGATCATCTGACCGAAAACCAAGCAGAGCTTGTATGTTTTAATGGGTATTGTGTCTATCCTAATGGTTTCTTGTTATCAAATTTGTTTGCATTAATGATGTGTTCTTGCAACATATTTCCTGTGATTCCAAAATTAAAAGTTAAGACTATATCAAAAGCATCTTAAATTCCCATATTTTCATAATTACGTAGATGATGTGTTTATTTTTTACTGGGCAGGAGATCAATCAACTTTATTTCTGGCCTGTTCTATTCATACTAGTATGTCTTGGTATAAAAATACGTCCTTAAGGCCGCAGCAGTAAAGGTAGTTACAAAAAAATACATTGGAAAAGAAAATGAGGCTTCAGCAATTAAGGCGTCAGCTCCCTAAATATTTATGAAACTCGACATTGAGAGGCAAATCAAAGGAAAAACATGAATAGAATTATAAAATAAGCCACTAATAACGAGAAATCACACAAATGGCTGACTTCAAAAAGCGTACAATTTAATTTTTCAATGAAACGTATCACTTCATAGGTTAATATTACTTTTTAATTATAGACTGGACGTGGAAGACTGAAATTAGATTCCTGGATAATTAATAAAGCCTTAGCACGCCAAGGTAGTTGGGCACTGCCGGTCAAGTCTATTGCAAATGATTTTTCAATTTAATTAGCTGAATATAGAGAGCGTCGTGGCCTAGTGGTTAAGCACTCCAACTCGGATCGCAGATCGTGTGGTCCCGAGTACAAATCTGGCTAGAACGAAAAATCTTTGAGTTCATTGTTTAATTTCCGACTAACTCTCCGGTGATGGAAAACATCGATAAAAAACCAAATCAACCCGGATAGCTGCGGAAGGCTGCCCACCTACCACGTTGGGTTCTACCATAGGTGAAAAGTGGGCTTCTAAGTCTTCCGTTCACCGTGACGGCAACAGTCACTTGCCTCTGACTACCCCGTTTGGGATAAAGTCGTGATGGTATGTATGTTTATGTGAATATTTTTATTAAATCAAAGAAGTGAGGAAATATAGAAAGGTTGATACTGAAAATTTCCATAATTAGACTTGCTGGAGTTAATAGGTTGGTGATTAGAAACCCAAATATATTGACGTAAGTACACACTACCGGGAACCGTATGTTGCTGACATTAAGACCATAGCAAAAAAACCGAAAACATGCTTTGGCTGATATTCAGAGTTGATACATTCTAATTCGAAACGGGTTAGCGACTGGCTTCAAAAGGTAGATTTCGCCGCAACGGAACACCTGCTGAAGTAGTTTACTAAAAATGAGTTTTGGTTTCGGCACATCATGAAAAACGGATCTCCTGTTCTACCATTTATCCTCTAGTCAGTTTTGTCGAATCTTTGTTTAAAAATAAGCCGTTATTTTGTTGGTTATTCATTTATGTAAAAATTTACTGTTATTTTTTCTTTTTTGCTGAATTTTTGTTGTTTATTTTATTTTGTACTATTTTGTTAATTCCAAACGTTTATTTTTTTTAATTCTCGTCTCGTTCAATTCAAATTTTCTCATTTTGCTCACTATTACCAATACACATTTATTTTGCATGTTTTTGATTCGAGTTCTTATGAATTAAGCTGCTAGAGGCGAGGGCCGGGTGATCTGTATTACAGGTTTTACCCATCATAGTCACCAGATCCTCACAAATCCTAAAATAAAAATTAAAAAAAAATTAAACCAAGCCCTCCGTCAGCGTTAACTATTTCGTCCGTCAAAAAAAATCCTATGTCTCGCATAATGTAGCATTATAATAGTGAAAAAATGAAAATGTAAAATAATATGTTATGTAGGAACAGTGATTTTGTATAAACACATGTAAGTTAGTTCACCTACCTAGAGGACTATTCCGAAATCACTTATTTTCTACTGGAAAAATCTGTATTTACCCACACCTGTG